>OX941085.1:72282500-74782500 GCA_954870635.1 Arctium minus | reverse complement strand
GCAGCCTCATGGTTAATACCAGAAACCGACCGGAAGGTCAAGAGCCCACAATATCCACGGCCGACCATCTGCGGGTGACTGCTGTAGAAGAAGCCTCTCACGTGGTTAATGTGTTGGGCGGGGGACCCAAGCACATACCTCGACGCAACTTAGAAACAGATGAACCCATTATGGAGGAAGTGACGACAGAGACGAGAATGATGGACCATATGATGCTGGCCATGAATAGAGCTATAGCACAACAACAAGAATTGTTCCTCAAACTCCTAGAGGACCGAGACACGAACAACCGTAGGCATGAAACGGTGGACGAGAACATCGTCGTGGCGGGATCTGGGGGTACCGAACCTGTAATTCCCTCTAACGAGACCACAACCCCGGGAGTCAAACAAGCGGTGAGAAATTGTACATTCAAGGCCTTTCTGGGTTGCCGATCACCAGAATTTAAGGGTTCAGATGACCCGATAGCCTGTGTGAACTGGTTGCGGGAGATGGAACAAGATTTCCGATCGAGTGAATGCGGAGAAGAACAGAAAGTAGTCTTTGTCTCACAAATGTTGAGGGGCGCGACCCTCACTTGGTGGAACGTGTATTCCGCTTCTATCGAGGCGAATGCCTTGGCAAAACTGACTTAGGCAACATTCAAGGAGAAATTATTATAGGAGTACTGCAACGAGAGGTCGATAGACCGAATAGTGGAAGGTTTTAGAAATTTGAAGAAGGGTAACTTGTCCGTGAAGGAATACAACCGTGTGTTCATGGACAAGCTGGGGCTAGTGGGACATTTGGTCCCGACGGAAAAGGAAAAGATCAAGACGTACATCAAGGGTCTTCCATCAGACATGATATCAATTGTGCGGGTGTCAAAAGCCTCCACTCTTCGAGAGGCGATTGAAGAGGCACAACTTATGGAAGACGCTTACAACCTCGACAAAGAGGAAGGTATTCGTCAAGTCGAGAAGAGGAGATGGGAGGGTGGTTCAATGCTCTCAAAGAAGCCTAGATATGCCAGAAACAATCACCGTGGCTCCGACCCTAGGCGTGATGCCAAGTGGTGTTCCAAATGCCGGATCAAGCACTTCGGCCCATGTAACTTCGTCCCCGGGACTTGCTACAAGTGCGAGAAACCCGGACATACGTTTAAAGATTGTCCCGTCAAGGGGCAAATATGTTTTGAATGCAAGGAGCAATGGCACGTCAGGGCAGAATGCCCAAAGTTGAAGGCCGGAGGGGCCGGTGGGAAGAAAGTGGAACCTTCAAGAGCATCTGTAAGAGCATTCCAAATGACCGCAGAAGAATCCAAGGCATCTACCGATGTGGTGTCGGTTACATTTCTTTTAAACTCCATACCTGCACGTGTGTTATTTGACTCGGGTGCTAGCTACTCTTTCATATCAGATGTATTTTGTCCAAAGCTTGCCATGTCTAAGAGTAGTCTAGAGGATGCCTTAGTGGTAGAAATAGCAAATGGTAGTCAAGTAATAATCCGGGATATCGTGAGAGGTTGCACTTTTGAATTCGAGGGGAAGAAATTCCCCATAGACTTGATTGCCTATGCAAATCGGCGGATTCGATGTAGTAGTGGGGATGGATTGGTTGTCGGGAAACCAAGCGGAGATCGTGTGTTCTAAGAAGATGATCCGACTCCCCGCTATGGATGGAGAGTCGACTATAATCTATGGCGAGAGAAGGAAAGGAAAGGTGGAGATTATCTCTATGATTAAGGCACGAAAGTGTTTGGCAAAGGGATGTTCATCCTTCTTGGCCTATGCAATCGACACCAAGCTTGAGAAGAAGAAACTAGAAGATGTTAGAGTGGTGCGAGAATTTTCCGATGTGTTTCCGGAAGACTTAACCGGCTTGCCACCCGACTGCCTAGTGGAGTTCATAATTGATCTCATTCCGGGGGCGGCTCTGATTGCCTGGGATCCCTACCGGTTGGCCCCTACTGATATGCAATAGATGATGACGCAACTTCAATACCTTCTTGAAAAGGGTTTCATACGACCGAGATCGTCACCTTAGGGAGCTCCGGTCTTGTTCGTTAAGAAGAAAGACGACTCAATGAGGATGTGCATCGATTATAGAGAACTGAACAAGGTAACGGTGAAGAACAAGTATCCACTTCCAAGAATTGACGATTTATTTGATCAACTACAAGGCGCAAGTTGCTTCTCCAAGATTGACCTTCGGTCGGGTTATCACCAAGTGAAGGTGGCGAAGGAAGACAATCTAAAGACAACATTCAGGACACGTTACGGTCATTACGAGTTCCTAGTAATGTCGTTCGGCCTAACCAACGCGCCAACAATATTTATGGATTTGATGAACCGAGTGTGCCGGCCATTCCTTGACAAGTCGGTAATAGTGTTCATCGATGATATCCTAGTATACTCCAAGGGCGATACGGAGCATGAACATCATCTCCGGGAAGTGTTGGAAGTGCTAAGGCGAGAAAAGCTCTACGCGATGTTTTCAAAGTGCGACTTTTGGCTTCAAGAAGTGAAGTTTTTGGGTCATGTGGTTACAAAGGAAGGAGTGAAAGTGGACCCCGTGAAGATTGAGGCGATGATGAACTGGGAACCTCCCAAGAGTCCGTCTGAAATCTGAAGTTTCTTCGGATTGGCGGGATACTACCGGAGATTCATCCAAGATTTTTCCAAGGTAGCCTCACCGTTAACGGCCCTGACCAGAAAGAACATGAAGTTTGTTTGGACCGAGAGTCAAGAGAAGGCGTTCCGAACTCTACAAAGAAAACTTTGCAAAACTCCAATCCTATCCTTACCCGATGGGACAGAAGACTTTGTAGTGTATAGTGATGCGTCAAAGATGGGTTTGGCTTGGTCCTAATGCAAAGGGGTAAAGTGATTGCTTACGCGTCAAGGCAACTCAAAGTCCATGAAGTCAACTACCCTACCCACGACTTGGAATTAGCGGCGGTGGTGTTTGCATTAAAGCTATGGTGACACTACCTCTACGGTACGAAATGCACTCTTTTCACAAACCATAAGAGCTTGAGGCATATCTTCGACCAAAAGGAGCTGAATATGAGGCAACGAAGGTGGTTGGAATTATTAAAGGATTACGATTGTGAGTTGCTTTACCATCCGGGGAAGGCAAACGTCGTCGCTGATGCCCTTAGCCGAAAGGATTATGGGGAAAGTTCTAAGGTCGTTTTTGCACGAATTGAATTAGCTTCAACACTCATCGAACGGATTAAAGTGTCGTAAGCCGAAGCTTTGCTAGGAGAGCACCTTAAGGAAGAGGTCATGGCAAAGAAACACCTACTTCTGACAGAAGATAGTCGAGGAGTGAAACTCTTTAATGGACGAATTTGGGTGCCGAAGATCGGGGGCAATCGAGAACTTCTTCTCGAGGATGCCTACAAGTCAAAGTATTCTATCCATCCGAGAAGCACAAAAATGTACCGAGACTTAAAATTACTTTATTGGTGGCCGGTCATGAAGCTCGATGTAGCGCACTACGTTGAGAGATGCGTGACTTGTTCGCAAGTAAAGGCCGAGCACCAATGACCTTACGGAAGTCTACAATCTTTGGAGATCCCGGAATGGAAGTGGGAGCACATCACGATGGATTTCGTGACGAAATTACCAAAAACATTGCGAGGTCATGACACCATTTGGGTGATAGTGGACCATTTGACTAAGATCGTTCATTTCTTAGCCATGCGGGAGACCTTACCTATGGAAAAATTAGCAAAGTTGTATATCGATGAAGTGGTATCTCGTCATGGTGTACCATTATCTATTGTCTCAGATTGCGACAGTCGGTTCACGTCACATTTTTTGGATGAGTTGCAAAAGCAATTGGGCACGCGTGTGAAGTTGAGCACAACCTATCATCCTCAGACCGACGGCCAAAGCGAGAGGACAATTCAGACGCTAGAAGACATGTTGAGATCTTGTGTGATCGATTTTGGTGGTAGTTGGGACTCACACCTACCTTTGGTGGAATTCACATACATTAATAGCTACCACTCAAGTATAGGGATGGCACTGTTTGAAGCTTTATATGGTCGCAAGTGCCGAACTCCTTTATGTTGGATGGAAGCGGGAGATAAACAATTTTCCGGACCCAAAATTGTTCAAGAGACGGCGGATAAAGTGAAAGGTATACGTGAACGCTTAAATGCGGCTCAAGAACGGCAGGAAAGTTATGCCGACAAGAAGAGGCGACCGATAGAGTTCCAAGTGGGAGACCGTGTTATGTTGAAGGTGTCCCCTTGGAAGGGGATTATTCAGTTCTGAAAGCGTGGGAAGTTAAGTCCCTGTTTCCTTGGACCCTTTAAAGTGCTTAAGCGAGTCGGGCTTCAAGCTTACCAGTTGGAACTCCCTTCACAAATGAATGGAATCCATAACACCTTTCATGTGTGCTACCTTTGTAAATGTTTAGCGGAGGAGGAGAGTGTTATTCCACTCTCCGAGATCAGAGTTGATGAAGGGAATCGATGCATTGAAGAACCCGATGCAATTTTGGAAAGGAAGACGAAGAAGCTTCGCCACAAAGAAGTCACTATGGTAAAGGTGCAATGAAAGCACCATCGCGGTGCTAACGTGAGGTGGGAAGCTGATGAAGACATGAAGCGGAGATATCCCTACTTATTCTCCTAACTTAGATTTCGAGGACAAAATATTTCCGAAGTTGGCGAGGATTGTAACACCCATGTTTTCGGTACGTCCCTAACTTGGTTTTTACCTTACTATCAAGCTTAGATTTGAGATCGAGAGTTTTCGGGTCGAAAATGGGCATTTTTGGACTTCGGTATGTTTGGGGCGATTGTGACAAAGGTCACTCTTGCGGGGCACAACCGCGGAGAGTGTACCGAGAGTCGGGGAAAGGGTGCGAGAGTGCCATGCGAGAGTGACAAGTGTCATTCTCGTGAGGCACAATCGCTAAGATTGTACCGTGGGGTACAATTCTCGGGCGAGAGTGCCAAGAGAGAATGACAATGTCATTCTCGCGAGGCAAGGTCGCCGTCGGGGCCTGGCCTCTTAAAACCAAAAATTTAACCCTCATTTCTCATTTTTCTCAATTTCCTTGCTTGGAGCCGATTTTGGAGTAGAAAAAGAGTAAGTTTCCTCCCTCCTTATTCAATGTTCATTAAGATTTAGGAGATGATGGATTTTATGGTTGGTGTAGGATTGTGTGCATTTATTGTGGGCTTTGTGGCCAAGTACCAAGTTCATCCTCTACCATCCCTTCTCCTTCATTCATTTACTAGGGTTTCCTACAACCTCCTCAAGGTGAGTTTTTCTACCCTCTATCCTTATGTAATCTACTAAAGTTTATGTGTTGTAGGTTATATTCATGTCTCATGAGCAAGTATTTGGGTTAGTTTTATTTTGACCTAAATATGGGTTCTAAGGATACTAGGGTTTTGGAATCCAAATAAAAATGTTTGAATGACATAGTTGAGTCATACTTAATGATTTTCTAGATTTTATACTCATTTGTTGAACAACTTTCGTTTGATGGGATTTTGGTACCTCAAGATGAAACTAGGGTTTCGGTAAAATCCAAATGTTGGTTTAGTTGTCGTTATTGTTGTGAATTTGAAATAAGATGTATAATATTCTATTGATGGGTTGAGAAATGTTTTCTTCCAAGTTGGGGGAGTCAAGACTCCGTATGGTTAACCTCTGTATCTATAAATTTGATCTTACCCCATTATATATGATCAGATGTGAATGTATTTACATGTTTTGGTATTTGGTTTTAGTGCAATGGATCCATAGGCACGGTGTTTCTATGCCCCCGTTTTGGGCATTGGGTTCACCACTTAGCATGGAATAGGCATCGGGTCACCATGATAAGTAACGTGTGGACCTATACGGTCGGGCAGCGTCTCATGGGCAGTAAGGTGTAATTCCCTTGTGCTAGAGTTTCCTGTTTTGGAACTATCAAGAATAGAGCTAGAGGGGTTGACTTGATGTTTCCGAGCAATAGACTTAGAGGAGTTGAGCTCATTATGTGATTGGTGTTATTTGTACCGTATTTAATCACTAATGGTTTATTTGATTTGTTGGTTTTAGCTCATGGTTATATCCTCCGCGTGACTCCGAATGGGTTTAGTACTTCAATTCTTATTTGACTTGTTCTCACTAGGCTTTAGCCTAACACTTGTTCTTTGTTGTCATGTTTGACAGGTCATCTTAGCGGTGGGGCACGTCGGGACTGAGGGAACGACCTTGGGGTTGTAAGTGGTCTTTTTGAGGAAATATAGTGACCATCATTCAATGAATTTGAAGATACACATTTTGGAAGGATAGCGACACCCGACCATAATCTAGTTAACCTATTTTAGATTAGTAGGTTGTCGTCTTATGCTTCATTTATTGGGTTTGTAAATGCCTTACAATATACCCCGTTGGGGATGATACACTTGGGTTTTGAATTTACTTACCTTATTTCACATGTTTAATTTATCCCCTTTTTAGGGTGGCAGGTTTTCTCGATTTTCAAACGTTATGTTGCCGAAATTTCGAGTTTTATTTCCGCTTAAATTTTAGAGTGTTACAATATCTATTTGATCCATCCAATTATATCTATATAAAGCGGAAACTTTAACCGCTGGCGTGACACTCTCAGGTTTGAGAATCCATCCCTTTTTTTCTCGGTTTTTTAATTTTCTTTTAACAAATTATTAGGATTTAACTCTTCATGTTCTCTTGACCTTCATCATTATTATCATTAATAGACACCATTATTATCATTAATAGAGAAATCAAAAACCTTCTTCTCTCCCTCTCCTCTTTAGTACAAAAAATCTCTTCTCTCTCTAATCCCTCCTCTCTTCGAGGCCAATACCTAAATAAAAAACCTTCAACATCATCATCATGAATGGAGAAATAAAAAACTCTCTTCTCTCTTTCTAATCCCTCTCCTCTTCGTAGTGGGGTCCTGGTTTAGTGGTCTGGCCGTTGGAAGGGTTTCTTTTGTTCTTCTGAAAGTAATCCGATGTCGTTTGCTTCAATCGACTCAAATCTTCAGACTCTATCAAAGGTATTGTTTGATTTATTTTAATTTTGGTTTACAATATGTTTTCGTAGAATCCTTCTTTAGATTTCTGATTTTGGTTTATAAACTTCTTTAGTATTCACACGAATATTCTTCTATCTACTTTTCCATGTTTTGATGATATAATTTTGAGGATTTTGTAGGCAATGCTGACACATCCAAACATCTCTCTTGAAAAATCCAGACAAAAGTGTGGTATGAGCTCTTCTACTATACATTACTTCATGTCCACTTACTATTTCTTCCTCATTGGTGCTTTTATTTGGTAAAATTGTTGTTATTGATGTATATTTACTACCTGCATTCGCTTATATTTTGATTGTGGGTGTGGTTGTTGTAACACCCCCTATCCTGCGTGGTTAAGAACGGGGCTATGTCACAGTTCAGGGGACATTCAAAACAAATATAAATCCACTGAGTAGACTTATAAAATTCAGAGCTCGACTAAACCACATAAACACGAAATTTCAAACCATCATATGAAGACAACTATAACTATGATTTACAGATATAATTACATGGCCATAAAAACAAAAGAATCAAAAAGCAGATTATCCGAATATCTTCAAAAGAAAGTCCAAAATAGTTGTCTTCTTTTCTCTATAATCCCGTCCCCTGTCTAATCATCTAAGTACCTGCCGTGCCAACAAAACACACACGGCTGAGCAACTTTGCCCCGTGAACGGATTATAATAATAAAGGAAACAATAATGTAACAAGTGGAAGCGGAAACGAAATAAAGAAACATTGATATTAGTAAATATGAAACAAGTATACAATAAGTGTAGACCACCAAGGCCTATCCGATTCATCATTTAAAATATATAACAAAAAAATGTATTTATAAAAGAGTAAAAACCATAAAACCAATCAAACATCACAAAGATGTAACAAGGGTCACAAAGACTGGTGTGTATCACAAAGATACATCATTCTCATGGGTTGAACAAACCACGTAAGTCCATGGGGTAGCAGTGTGGGCACACTCATCATCTAACCCCTGCCGTGAATAATTCACGACCCGAATCGTGTAACTAGGATCGATCCATTCGCCCTCGATAACCGTTACTTGGCCAGACCCCATACGTGTCCATTCTAAGTGAGGACGCCACAATTGTATAGCCACCGTGGAAGCATCCCGACCTTGGTGCCCCCAATGGTCAAGTATTCTATAAAACTGAAAACGAAAATCATAGGTCTACAACACATACGACCTCATGGAAACAAGTTCAAAAATCCAATAAACCTTGAAAATTTTAATTCAATTATTCACCAATGATTCATGATTCGAAGTAAAGAAGTATCATATAATCATAAGTCAAATAATCCTTAACAAAATAATAAAGTCATATAATAACTCAAAATCAACGAATTCCAAAACTTCAATACGGAAAGTTACCATTTCACTTATGTGATAGGTAATGCATGGTGTATCATCTTCAAGGAGTAGACACACATATACAAATACGTGTCCAAGTATCAAACAAAGAAAGAAACACGTACCTTTGAATATAAGGGTCTTGAGAAAGGTTTATCCACGCGGTTGATCGAGTTCCGGGCCTATAACATCACAATTCGCTTAGAATTTGTATCTATTAAACTCATGATAATATAGGTCTAACAACCTTTTGAACCTTCTAAATAACTTAAATTTGAGTTCTAATAAATCCTAGTAGGTTCATAAGACAAAACTAGAGGTTAACGTGGTTGTGAAATTAACCAAACAATCCAAATGGAACTGCACGGACAACACCGTTACACCTCTGTTTTTGACTTAATTACCTTACTTAAGGGCCAAACTAGATGATCATGTCTATAACAAAGTTGTACTTACATCTCTTATGATTTACCTCGTTTTGGAATTATCCCGATTGGAGCAACGACCAATTAGATACGAAGTATATAAAAACAGTGTGCATATCCCATTTTTCACAGGACCAGCTGTTAAGTTTGATTTTGTAGTAATCAATGTATTTATCTATTTTGGCCTTAACTGTTGTTTAGCTAGTCTTTTGTATCTGTTTTGGCCAAGGGTATTTAAGGCCCTTTTGTCTTGTTTTGTTTCACAACTTTGTGCTGATATTGAATAACATCAATCTTTTGCGTCTCATTCATTCTCTCTACTTTCTCTCTCTATAGTTTTAGATAGATCTTGGTTTATCAATTGGTATCAAAGCAAATCTAATTCTGAGAGATTTGAGAGAAACAATTTTCAATCTGAATTTGTTATTAATTCAGAGAATTTGATCGATTTTCTTGATCTTGATCAAGAAAATCTCATTCCCTGATTTTTTCACAAATTTGTACTGAAATTTGATCGGTTTTTCTTGAGATTTGATTCGTTGGATTCGCATTCAGTGTTAGATCATTTTTGTTTCACATCAAATTGCAAGAAATTCAGTGTTTGAAGATCAATTTGAGGATATTCGTGGTTTTGGACTGTTCGATAAAAGTTACTGTTCGACTCTCCATTTCACGATTCTGCAAAAAATTGTTCGAATTGGTTGTTCTTTGTGGTTAGAAATCAGATTTCGATCAAATCTGAGTGTGCATAATTCATCAAATTCGATTTTGTCATCGAATTAAAAGTATTTCTTGTTTTTGCGCCAAATCTACATTTTGCGCCAACATCATCAGGTTGAGGTTTTCTTCAGCATCAAAGTTATCTAGTTCTGCGCCAGATTATTGTTCTTCTTCGCTAAATTCAAGTGATAATCGTGTTTAGAGCAAAGTCTCTTTTGCGTGCTCTGAGTTTCTCGCCGTCTTCACTTAGTGCAAAAGTATCTTTTGCGCTACTGCCTTTAGCGCATTTCTGGGTTTGCGCCAGTTTCAAACTTTCATACTTGGACTTTCTGACTTTCTGAAAATGTCTATTCAGGCTCAGATTTATAAGAACGACATTATGATGTCATTGGGAATTGATACTCGTCCACCCGTGTTGGTTAACGAAAATGAATTTCCACAATGGCAAGATCGGTTCATCAACTTCATCGAACGCCAAGCTAACGGTGAAGACATGATGAAATCTCTTACGCAAGGACCGTTTGAAAAACCATTGAAAGAGATTCCGGCTACTCCCACTACACCGGATACCAGAATTTTAAAGCCAACAGAAGATTACGCAGCCGAAGAGACTTTAAGGTATCAAGCCGATCGTGAAGCAAAGTCTAACTTGATTCTCGCATTGCCAAATCCCATCTACAATCGGATAGATTGTTACAAAAACAATCCGATGTTGATGTGGACCCAATTAGAGAAAATAATGCTTGGATCAGCAGTAGCCACACAGCTTAGGCAAACGGGCTTTATGAACAATTTTGAAGAATTTAAAGCCAAAGAAAGTGAATCTCTTAAAAGTGTGTTTGATCGGTTTTGGGCAGTCATGAATGATCTTCACAAGATAAAGGTGACTAAGACGGAGTTAGAGGAAAATCTAAAGTTTTTAAATGCTTTACAACCTGAGTGGAGCAAATCTTGCCACCGGCTTAGGAACAATGTTCGAATCTCATCAATGCAAATTCAAGAATTATATGAGATACTCATGACTGATGAAAATATTGTCAAAGTAAAGAAAGCGAAGCTGGATAAGAAAAATAAACCAAAATCTGTGGACCCAATTGCTCTTTTAGCGAGTCAACTAGCAGAACAAGCATTGTCTGAAAATGCTTTTGATGGGAATACAGACGATGATGGTGAGGCATTAGAAAAAGCAATCATTTTACTCTCTCAAAACTACAACAAGAAATTTCAGCATCGATCCGGTTCCAACAATCTTCGATTCACTTATGGGTCTAGGAAACTAGAAACCGATGGTACTTTTAAATCATTTGTTCCCAAGTATGAACCTTCAAAACTGAGTGAACCAAAGAAGGACGAAAAGAAGGTTAATACTTGCTACAATTGTGGAAAACCTGGACACATAGCTAAAGAGTGTCGAGTCAAGGTTGTTCGGGATTCAACTTATTATAAGAAGAAAATGGAGTTAGCTGCGAAGAGAGAAAATGGAACTATTTTGCTTGCCGAAGAAGAGCATTGGCTAGATCATTCCGAAAATGAAGCTGATAATGAAGAAACAGCCGCAATGTGCTTTATTGGTGATGATGCAAGTGATGATGAGGATGAAGAGGAAAGCTCAACGGACGAATCTGAGGTAATTTCTAAGTTTGATTACGAATTCATTTCTTCACAAATGAACATAATCATCACTGCCATACATGATGTTCGATCAAAACTCTTATCTGAAAAGAAAATTAATCAAGAAAAGTCAAATTTGATTAAAAGATTACAAATCTCTTTAAAAGATGAAAAATCAATTTTGACGGACACAAAAGAAAATTTTCAAAAGAAATTGGATGAATAGAAAGTTTAAACAAGACTTATCTTGAATCTTTGACTGAAATGACAAACATAAAAGATAACTTTTCTGATAAAATAAGTGAGTTAGAAGAAAAATTATATGTGAGAGATCAAACTGAGCAAACAATATATATGAATAAACCGAGGAGTTATACGTCTATAAAGGAAAAATGGGGACTTGATTTTGAAAATCCACATTGTTTAGACAATGCTAAAACGAAAGCCCCCACTTTATATGAATTTGATTATCTAAATCTTGCAAGATATGCTCCTCAATTCAAATTTGATTGGATGAATGAAAAGCAAGTTTTAGTAATTGAAAATGAGAAAAGAATAAACAACACGAGAATGGAACTTCCATTTGTTTACACTCGCGAAAATGCCAAATATTTTCCCGAAAAATTAAAGAAGAGCAGAAAATCTAGAAAAAGTTTAAATGAAAAATCTTCCATTAAATCTTCATTGTCTAACGATTATTTTGATATTTATGACAAGGACGGGTGCTACTAAACCCAACAAACAGTTACTAACTCCAACCGGCGGAAGACTTCACCAACTACTTACTCTTGTGTAAGGCTAAGGCTCAACTCTTCGTGAGGCTACTAGAATCCGAACTCCCAACTGGAACCTGATGCACATGCCGACAAATAAAAAGGTTAGGCTTAACGCCTAGTGAGCTCAAGAATTTTAACATTAATGAATAAATCTTTAGAAGACAGGAAATCAGTTTTAAAGCAAGATCCTTCGAACATATTCAAAGTGGAAACGACACATTTTCCCATAATATACACTTTTAAAGACAATGCTTCCCAAACATGCATTTCTTATAAAACGATGCGACCCGAAATCACCCAAAATGGGGTCATAGTTCGATCCTCAAATGTGCTAAAATGTAAATAGTACGTCATATCCCAAAACACCCAAAACACGGGTGGGGCATAATAATCGACCCTTGAATAACGGAGGACAATTCATAAAGATATGGTGCGTCATGGAAAACCCGCAACTCGAAATAATACTCACACGACCATAAAATAGAATGAACTCGAAATATTAAAACGTGGACAATTAAATATCCAAATACGACGGGCCGACGACAGGGGCTTCCCGTATCCGTTGAGAGTGGAGGAACACAAAAGTATGCCACTCATACAACGTTAATCGTATGACATTTCACGACACAGAATCCCAAGTGTCCCTACGACTCCCTCCAAGCTACACCAAAGAGTCAACTGACCTTAGCGATATATTAACGAAAATACCGCTCCAAGGCCCGGCCTAAGGGGAATACAACCAAGGCATTGCCCCACCTGGCGGAGGTCTAAAACGCCCATCCAATGGCTACTCCACGTCATGATAGCACCACCCGGACTCAGTCCTCTTAGTGTACTCCTTGAACGGACAAGGTCATAAAACATGTGTCCCGGAGTCCAACCCCATACCACCCAAATGACCATCAAACAAGACTGACTCATGTGCCTATGGATCCAATACAACACAGTCTAAAATTACCCGACTATACCTGAGTGACAACAGCACTCGAGCCTGTAATTATAAATATGCAATTAAATGCATCAAGATGTAAACCATGAAATGGGACTCTACATCGAGCCATTAAAACCGGACAAATATCCTCAAACCCCTTTTTAAGCCAATACCGAGCTAGAATGCTCAAAATTCATTTGACCAACAATTACCGGTTCCCCAAATAATGAAATGTCTTTAAACAACGTTTATGAAGACACATATCTCAAAGACGAGATTAACCCAAAACTCCACACGAGATGGGACTAATGATTTTCCAAAGGGTTTATGAATGCAAATACACCAAAATGCATATAACATGAAATAGACTCCATTTGTACAAAATCATCAAAGATGCATGTATCATGAAATAGATCTTACTTATACAAAGTCACCAAGAATACGTAAATCATGTTATTTAGTTGCTAAAATGTTTAAACCCAAAATAAGCATTTTAAGAGGTTAACACAACCCAAGTCTACCAAATATGAAAACTTATAAAAATACTCACACTTTGACGAATAACCAAGTAAATCATATTTTACTTCGAAATACCCAAAACTTATCAGCAGTTAACCATTTCATGTAAAACACTTTAAAATAAACATTTTGGCATGTACACCGTTTTCACAAATCAACTTGAACTCACCTTGCTAGATTTAGGCTAAATCTAGGTTTCACCCAACACGCTCTTTTGAAGGCCGCTTGAATCCTCAAGCCGAGAACTTCCAAAAACCTAGATCCATACATACCAAACCACTTAGAAACATTTCCCAAACCTTAAAAATACCAAGATCCCAAACAATATCAAAACCCTAATTTCTCCAAAACCATCAAATCCGAGATTTGAGATATAGAACCTTAAGAAACCACCGATGAAGCATTTATAACCTTATTACAAGAAAACTTACCCTTGAAGACAAAGAGACCTCCGAGAACACCCAAATCCAACACTTCAACCCGAGCTCCCAACCATTGAACTTGATGAGGAAGATGAAGATGAAGGTTTTGTGGGTTATCATCCCAACTAGCTAGATGATTAAGAATCATGTGGTATGAAGAAGAAAAGCCTCTAAAATGGGTTAGGGTTCGGTTTTAGGGTTTGGGAGAGAAAAGGGAAGAAGATAGAAGTGAGAAATGAGAGAATAGGCTGAAATCCCGCACTTAACAGCACCTCAGTGGCCTTGTGCGACATTGCCCATGCGACATTGCCCTGGCTAATGTCGCTGGTCATAGTCGCTGGTATATGTACCAGCTTGCGGTACACCCCCTGCGACTGTGACAGTGCGACTATGACAGTGCGACCGTGACTCGTCATAGTCTCCAGGCATTGTCGCGGGACCCTTCCGGAGCCCCGAAACTCGACCTTTTCGCTGCCAATACTCCCGATACCCCAAGGGACTTTAAACAATACATTTCCCAACAAAACCCCACTGTTTACAAGTCGCAGAAATGTCCGGATGACATTTACTTATCGAAAATTACGGGTGTTACAATCCTCCCAACCTTAGAATGATTTCGTCCTCGAAATCTACATTTCTCATGAAACCTTACCCGCAGAAGTACTTACCTTAAAGCATTTGCCAGCACCACTAACACGACTCTTGCACTAATACTCCCATCAACTGCCCCTCATGGGCACATTGTACTCATAACCAAGCAAACACTTAACTCATCAAAATAACCTTTACCCACAAGGTTACGGTCAGCTCCCAACCTTGGTTGGCAATTACTACCCCCAGGTAGTTTGTGACCCCAACTTTCCACCGATCGATTTCCTTCGGATCTACACAGCTCCGAACCCAACCTCAGAGATCATAACCAAACTTCCAAAATCCTCAGATTTCAACTGATCCATTCCCAATGATGATCAAGTTGACCTCCTAAGGCACACCAAAGCGTCCTTCAGGCAACTGGTTAATCCAGATTCGGCTGACATTCAACTCCGATCCAACACAAATCTCACGACATCCCTAAAGTAATATCCTTAACACCGCATGAATGCTCGGGCACATTGCTACTCAAACCTCAATACCCGAACTCCTTTCAGAATCCATCACCGAAAGGTCACAATTTTCCATAACCCTACCGGTTTACATCCATCCATTCCAAAATCCAATGACCTCAAGAAAGCAGGTTGACGCCTAGGACTAAACGATGACCTTGAAAACGTGGACATCCCGCCCAAAATTTCATTCCAGACGGATTGTCGCACTAAGGTTGACACCTAACAGAGAGCTAAAATTTCAAATCTTACATCTCTAATCGACAGATCACCAAAATTTCCTTTAAACGCGGAACCCGCTAAGACGGTACACCAACCACGTAAGCCATGGTGTTACACCGACGAGCAACCCACTAAGTCGAACTCAATTTAAGCGCAGATAATCACATACGATCTAATCCCGCATGATTACCGAAGTGTAAAATCACTCCTCAATTAACCGGGAAGGCTTAAATCTACAATCTCCAATAATACAAACACGCACAGATTCGAACACCCAAAACTAAAATTCAAGATTGACCGCAAGTCAGATCATCCGACGTTCCAACTCCTAAGGACTCTCTTAGTCCCTAAATAC
This sequence comes from Arctium minus, assembly GCA_954870635.1. Lineage (NCBI taxonomy): Eukaryota > Viridiplantae > Streptophyta > Magnoliopsida > Asterales > Asteraceae > Arctium > Arctium minus. Next base: position 74,767,000 of record OX941085.1, on the reverse strand, counting down.
AACTCCTTTCACGGCAGGGGTTTTAATCTATAGGCCCAATGAGTTCAAGTTTTTTCAACTAGTACGCCAATTGGAAATTTATAAAACTTTCAAATACATAAGCTTTTTAACACTTAAAACGTGCGGTGAAAATACACTATCGATCATTCGATAGGTTTCAAAGTTGATTATCAACACAGTGCATATGAAACCATTTCCAAAACTCATTTGTTCAGTACTTAAGTTAATAAGGACAATAACAAAATACGCGCAACGATTTACCTATAGTTGTGAAAATAGGTTCTGCACCACCACATGTGCAATAAAAATTTGTACAACTCCAAAGGGGAGATTCATAAATTAACTTTAAAATTCCTACTCTTTAACCAAGAGACGTTGCAGCACAAAGTATCAACAATCCCAAATGCAACCGTTTATTTCCCCAAAGCTAGGTAAAAATGATGGAAATGCAAATAAGTTTCAAATGGAGTTTAAGCTTTGAGTCATACAGATAACACATTTGACCAAACAGAAACCACAGCGACATAAATATTGCTAATTTGTTAGATGCATGGTGGAGATTCCTAGTAGTAAAAGTTAATGATTGAAACATGCTCAGAACAAAAACTTTGCTTGAAACAGTGTAAACCCTTTTATACCACCACTCACACCAACGTCATAATTTATTCCAATTGCAGAAAGTATGCAACGATTGACATTTGTATAAAGCTCAAAGATAAATTGCATGATAATGAAATTCCCAAAACAACATGTGGGATGACATCGATTAGCAAAATCCATAAATTAACACACACACTAATGCATGTACACACATCCCAAAATTATCTACGCGACGCAAAAGTCGTACGATAAGACACCATGGACCCAACTGAATTTTTCGCAAAACTCATTAATGCTAAAATCATGTAGTGTCAAATTTTCATCTCTCAACAAAGTGTGCAAGACGACTATATGTTTAAAATATTAATCTTCTAAGAGTTTTCTCTTTTAATGTAATGAAAGGTAAAATGACACCTTTAACAAAATTCACATGGGACACGACGCCAAATAACTCGTAAGCTTAAAAGAAACAAAATTAAAACTCACGCATGAAAAGACATCGCATAAAACAATACTCCATGAAATTTCAACAAAATTCACACAAACCAAAATTCTCAAGAAATTCCGACTCAACACGTGGGAATAACTTTTCCTTTAAAACCATTGACATATGTGGAGGAGATCCAATGCCTAGGTTAAAATCTCATAGCTACTTGCCCAATACTCAAATGACATTAAAACATGGATATTACAATATCCGCAAATAGCGTTAAACAAGAGACGTGAACAAAGAGATTTTTGATAACAATTTGCAATTACGTGCAACAAACATTTTCATGAATGCTTAAGCTCACAGTTCAAAATCTGATGCGTATTAAATGCTCTACCAAAACTTTATAATATAAACCACGAACATAAGAAACAATTTATGCAGATTTATTTCAGAATTAAATTTAGTGCATGAATTTGATTGGCACTTGGCATCCTAGGACTGCACTTCCCAAAAAGAACTCGACATACTATTGTCATCCGTACGCATCAAACATCTTAAAGTCACACTCTCAATAATTTCATGAACTTACGAATTCTCCTTGAATAGAATCGGTCTACCAACCCACGAATCTAATCCAACCAAATTTCCGACCCAAGAGGATCAACTTAGTGACCTCCTCGCACTTAGCTATTACTCCTAGGTGACCTTGATATACACATCAATCCTTCCTTAGCTAATTCGCTTAGGAACTTCTCACTACCCCAACGGTCATCCTCCCGAGGTGGTTCAAGTATACATATGTAGCATGTAGGTTCACCATGACATTGGTCAGGTGCCATTATGAACGCACCGTACACGATCATCCTTGCGACCCACGACAAGTTTTCCGTCCCTAGCGACTCGATCAATCCTCAAAATATCTTATCTTAAGGCACCTAATGTGCAACTCCACTTACAATTACTTATAAGAACTCTAGTTTGAGTCTAGGCATCCAAAGATCAATACCTAATTCTCTCAAACTTAAGTTCTGATACCAACTTATAACACCCTTAATTCTGAAGATAGCAACTTATTAAATTTTTTCTAAATACATCAATAATTGATTCGTCTACAAACCCAATTTAAGAATTAACCTCAATACATACAATCTATGACAAGGACGGGTGCTACTAATCCCAACAAACAGTTACTAACTCCAACCGGCGGAAGACTTCACCAACTACTTACTCTTGTGTATGGCTAAGGCTCAACTCTTCGTGAGGCTACTAGAATCCGAACTCCCAACTGGAACCTGATGCACATGCCGACAAATAAAAAGGTTAGGCTTAACGCCTAGTGAGCTCAAGAGTTTTAACATTAATGAATAAATCTTTAGAAGACAGGAAATCAGTTTTAAAGCAAGATCCTTCGAACATATTATACTTCAAAGTGGAAACGACACATTTTCCCATAATATACACTTTTAAAGACAATGCTTCCCAAACATGCATTTCTTATAAAAGGATGCGACCCGAACTCACCCAAAATGGGGTCATAGTTCGATACTCAAATGTGCTAAAATGTAAATAGTACGTCATATCCCAAAACACCCAAAACACGGGTGGGGCATAACAATCGACCCTTGAATAACGGAGGACAATTCATAAAGATATGGTGCGTCATGGAAAACCCGCAACTCGAAATAATACCCACACGACCATAAAATAGAATGAACTCGAAATATTAAAACGTGGACAATTAAATATCCAAATACGACGGGCCGGCGATGGGGGCTTCCTGTATCCGTTGAGAGTGGAGGAACACAAAAGTATGCCACTCATACAACGTTAATCGTATGGCACTTCACGACACACAAGCCCAAGTGTCCCTACGACTCCCTCCAAGCTACACCAAAGAGTCAACTGACCTTAGCGATATATTAACGAAAATACCGCTCCAAGGCCCGACCTAAGGGGAATACAACCAAGGCATTGCCCCACCTGGCGGAGGTCTAAAACGCCCATCCAATGGCTACTCCACGCCATGATAGCACCACCCGGACTCAGTCCTCTTAGTGTACTCCTTGAACGGACAAGGTCATAAAACATGTGTCCCGGAGTCCAACCCCGTACCATCCAAATGACCATCAAACAAGACTGACTCATGTGCCTATGGATCCAATGCAACACAGTCTAAAATTACCCGACTATACCTGAGTGACAACAGCACTCGAGCCTGTAATTATAAATATGCAATAAAATGCATTAAGATGTAAACCATGAAATGGGACTCTAATTCGAGCCATTAAAACCGGACAAATATCCTCAAACCCCTTTTTAAGCCAATACCGAGCTAGAATGCTCAAAATCCATTTGACCAACAATTACCGGTTCCCCAAATAATGAAATGTCTTTAAACAACGTTTATGAAGACACATATCTCAAAGACGAGATTAACCCAAAACTCCACACGAGATGGGACTAATGATTTTCCAAAGGGTTTATGAATGCAAATACACCAAAATGCATATAACATGAAATAGACTCCATTTATACAAAATCATCAAAGATGCATGAATCATGAAATAGATCTTACTTATACAAAGTCACCAAGAATACGTAAATCATGTTATTTAGTTGCTAAAATGTTTAAACCCAAAATAAGCATTTTAAGAGGTTAACACAACCCAAGTCTACCAAATATGAAAACTTATCAAAATACTCACACTTTGATGAATAACCAAGTAAATCATATTTTACTTCGAAATACCCAAAACTTATCAGCAGTTAACCATTTCATGTAAAACACTTTAAAATAAACATTTTGGCATGTACACCGTTTTCACAAATCAACTTGAACTCGCCTTGCTAGATTTAGGCTAAATCTAGGTTTCACCCAACACGCTCTTTTGAAGGCCGCTTGAATCCTCAAGCCGAGAACTTCCAAAAACCTAGATCCATACATACCAAACCACTTAGAAACATTTCCCAAACCTTAAAAATACCAAGATCCCAAACAATATCAAAACCCTAATTTCTCCAAAACCATCAAATCTGAGATTTGAGATATCGAACCTTAAGAAACCACCGATGAAGCATTTATAACCTTATTACAAGAAAACTTACCCTTGAAGACAAAGAGACCTCCGAGAACACCCAAATCCAACACTTCAACCCGAGCTCCCAACCGTTGAACTTGATGAGGAAGATGAAGATGAAGGTTTTGTGGGTTATCATCCCAACTAGCTAGATGATTAAGAATCATGTGGTATGAAGAAGAAAAGCCTCCAAAATGGGTTAGGGTTCGGTTTTAGGGTTTGGGAGAGAAAATGGAAGAAGATAGAAGTGAGAAATGAGAGAATAGGCTGAAATCCCGCACTTAACATCACCTCAGTGCCCTTGTGCGACATTGCCCATGCGACATTGCCCAGGGCAATGTCGCTGGTATGTACCTGCTCACGGTACACCCCCTGCGACTATGACAGTGCGACTGTGGCTCGTCATAGTCGCCGGACATTGTCGCGGGACCCTTCCGGAGCCCCGAAACTCGACCTTTTCGCTGCCAATACTCCCGATACCCCAAGGGACTTTAAACAATACATTTCCCAACAAAACCCCACTGTTTACAAGTCACAGAAATGTCTAGATGACATTTACTTACCAAAAATTACGGGTGTTACATGATTTTTCTGAAAATACGCAAGAGTATAACTCCGAGGCAAGTTCAAATATATTTGTTGATCAGATTGGTTTCTTAGATAAAATCCTTTCTTCAAATTCAAATATTAAATCGGGAACTATTGATGAATCTTTTACAATAAATACTGATTATTATAAACCAAAACGTAAAAGAAGAGGGTCAAGAAAATCAAAGAAACAAGAGAATGTCAAATCTGAAAAATCGTCTAATTCATTCGGTTCAATTGTTTCAGATAGGACTTTGAAGAAGCATCCACGGTATGTATGGAGGGTAAAGCAGAAGTCTAATGAATCTGCAACAAAAGAGGATAGATATATAGACGAAAGTTGTAATAATGATTCATTTGCGAATTATAATAAATACATCAAATATTCAATAAAGCAAATGCTTCAGATTGCAAAAGATGTCTCATATTCTTTCTCTAGTTGTACTTCAGATGATTATGTTTCTTCCTCCAATGATGATTTTGTTCATGAATTGTTTGTTAAATCAAATAAGGTTTCTAAAAATAAAAATTTTAAAAAGAAAAGGACTAACAAGAAAGGACCCATAAGCATATGGGTACCTAAATCTCTTTAGTTTCTGAATGTGCAGCCTAGTCAATTCTGCAGCTTACAGAGTTTTTCTTACATTCGTCAGAAAAATGGTGGAGAGCATCAATGTTAAATTTGACGAAGCTGCAGATTCGGTTTCTGGCCACGCAGGTCCAGAACCCGCATTTTCTGAGATTTTAGCTTCTTGACAAACCAGTTCAGAACCTGCATCACAACCGTCAAATCAGGATCCAAATTTTCATTTGAATAATTTTAATGATCTTGATTTACTTTTTGAACATTTTCTATGATGATTTGCCTAAATTTAACTATGAAAATGTTTCAAATGTTTTGAATCAGGAAACTGTGAACGCATCTAAGTTAAATTCCGCTGCACCTAACTCTGAAAATGATGTTGTTCCAGTATCTTCGGTATCTCAAGCAGTTGAACAAATTTCTCAAGTGCATCAAGAATCAGATCAAGTACAACAAGAATCTGAATTCCCTTCACAAGAAATAGCGACGATCGAATTAGTGGAACCAATCACATTGATATGCCGTACCACTTAATTAAACATCATGTGGAAGAAGGTACTATTGAATTATATTTTGTTCCAACTAAATATCAACTTGCCGATATTTTTACAAAAGCCTTAGATGAAAAACGATTTAATTTTCTGCTTTCAAAACTCGGCATGTTGAATTTAAAAATTTAAACCTACACAAATTTTATTCAATAAAGTAAAATTTTCACAATTCTTCTTTCTTTTGAATAAAATGTGTGTCTAGGATAATTTTTCAAGTTTCTTTGTTTATATCCAAGTTTTATATGTTTCATATTTCAAATCTTACAAAAATAGAAAAGTCAGCAAAACATGTTTGAAAATTTTGAGGACTGCTTTAAAGTTATGTCATTCGGAATATGTATAGATTACAATGCTTAGAAAACCTAAAAAGTCGGAATTATGGATCGTAATGAAAATATAGGCTAAGCACTTAGACTTAAAACCAAGTGATTGAGATGAAATTTAAATATATAAAATACAAAAATCACTAAGTTTAAAAGTTTGTACATGTGACCTTTCTGGTTTGGGAAAGTAAGTTCCGTGGGATGCTTGTCATCTGGTCCCCTAAGGCCAACTAATCTGGGAGCGGCTGACCCAAATCCTGCAATAGGATCAGATAGAAAGTTACGTTTACGACATGTTTTTTACTTACAAAACTTCTTGATTAAAAGATGCCAATGTGCACAAATTTAAAAGATGCCAAAGAGCACAATAATGTGAAGATTCCAATGTGCACATATTATAGAAAGATGCCAATGAGCACACATCTCATGATACTTGGTGATATTTTTAAGTTGCGATAAACCTATAAATTTGTGAAAGTCTTAATTCTTGATAGCTTAGTGTGAGTAAAGGCAAAGTACTCTATTATATTTTTAGAATTACATTTACTTGAAGCTAATCAAAGTTCACATGCTAGCACACTGAATAGATCGATGAAAGTTTTTGAAACTGAACATGTATTAACTTGATATGCAATGAAACTTGTATCTGCATCCAAAAACACACACTTGATTTCAATTGATTGATTAATTTGTGATATTTTACTGAGTAGAATTTAATTTGCATGGTGTTTAAAATTTATATATTTAGTTGTTTCAAAATCTATATTCAGTATATTTTTCTTTCTACATTGATGTTCTATGTTTGTGTTCCCATATCTTTGAAAATTGGTATTTGCATATTTTGAGGGGGATAAAATCTGAAAGAAAAACTGAAGATATCTAATTTCGAGGGGGAGTGAATAAAGTGGACATGTACGTTTCTGATAAAGTGATAAAAGTCCAGATCAGAGGTTGATCAGGTAAGTAATTTCTATACAAATGCTAAATTGATTTGTTATATCCAGTGCATTTGTGTAGAAGGAGTAAAAGAGCTTAACAGGTGAAAAATGACATTTTCTTTGAAAATACAAAATTAAACTGCTTTATCTGATAGAATTGCTCATCATGAAGAGTCTTACAGATCTGAAGCTGGCCCGTCTCTTAAACTAAGAGACAAAGAGTTGAAAGTTCATCTGTTCAAGAAAGTCAAAGGAAAGAATCTGAATCTGCAGCTAAAGAGAATCAATCAAATGATGAGGCTCGAGATTATGATGTTGAAGATCTTGTGAATGTTATGCTAGATGAAGTTGATCTTTCAACAATGGCTAATGAATTGAATATTTCTGAGCCAAGCAATGAGAACAACTTGCAAATTGTGGTGTATGTTGATCAAGATTTTGTACCACAGTCATCAGAATTTCCTGAAGCTTCTAATGTGCGTGATTCTGAGGCTTATGAAGACATGAGAAATTACTTTGCAAATTATATTGAAATAAATTCTGAGGATGATGATGATGCAAAGTATGAGAAGTTCTAGAAAATCAAAGAAGAAGACCAAGATGATATCGTTGTTATATCTGATTCTGAAGATCATGATTTTGGTATTGACGTTAAAAATGAAGAGATTGTGGATATATTATATGGAGACTTGGCTTCTCAAGAATCTTCTTTGGAAACTCCTATAGTGAATTCTCAGTCTGTAATACTCGGTTTAAAAATATATATAATTATTTCTTACCCGAAATGAACCGTAATTAAAACTAACAACCAAAGATAATTGAGGGGTTAAAACCGTTATATATCCAAACTCTTAATAATTATTAGAAGAAATAAGTAAATATTATATATATATATTACGTATAGATTTAAAAAAACAAACAAATCCATATTAATATATAAGAGTAAACTACAATCTATCGTCCCTGTGATTCAATATCAAACACCGCCATATCCTCTCTCTCTCTCTCTCTAAAACTTCAAACTCTCAACTTCTCTCTAAATTTCTATCAAATTCGTGAAGCAAATCAACGAAACAATTACATATTCGGAATCTACTCGTCGAGCCCTTCTTAGAGGTATAAATTTCTTCTTAAGTTATTTAAGTTGGTAAGTTAGGGTAGTTGAAGTTGGTTGGTAGATTATGATTATATATTGTAAAGTTATAATCATTTACATATATAGGAATGTTTGTTTTTGTCAAAATTACAAACGGGTAAAGTTTAGAATCCAACTGGTTATATTTATATCTAGATGTTTAACCACACACCAAGTGATCGGTTTAATGTCTAAGAGAATATAATTGCGTGATTAAGTTAGGATAATAAGCATTGAATTTTATGATATGCGAGTAATAGTAATTTATGGTTTAAATAGGCAATCGAACGAGTTAAAGTTCGTAGTCGGTCTCGATTAATCACGTGTTACATCTCAATCCGATCAAGGTATGAATTTCATTTCTTTTGAATCGTGGGCAACTATTTGTTGTAGTTGACCCTTCCTAAAGGTGGTTCACCACCTTGTGATTGATCAACCGAACGTGATCAACAAATACGAAATTGTACACACACATACACATTGGTTTTGGTTTATTGAATCAATTGTTTGAACATTTTGATGTTTTATTAAAATGTGTCTCGTATTAGATTGTTTATGAAAAATGTGAATTATATAGATTATAATTTCTGTGATCGCCATTTGGGTAAGTGGCATTTGTTTAGTTTTCGTTGATTTTAGAAGAACCCAATAAATGGGCACATTATTTGGGATGCCTTCTATGGTGGCTTTGTTGTCATAGCGTCCTGCAGATGACGGTCCACCAGAGTTAAGCCTATGTGGCTTATGTGAACCCACTCTGGGGGGACTTGGCTGACGTTGTTGGCTCCAAGGCGGATGAATCGATTCTAGATTTTACCCACAGAATATGTGATCGTGATTAAATTCACGGGGGATCCGTTGTGTGTGCCCGCATGACGACCCAGTTCGTGTGGTTTGGCCACCCCACGAAGACAACAACATGAATTGACGGACTTTAATTATATTACGTTTTGAAATTAAAGTGTGAACTATTCTTGAAATTATTGTCTTTGAAAATTACTGAACATCTCTTTTGTTATGAACTTGAATTTCAAGAACTTTCATCGAATGAATTTTTAAGTCTTCCGCTTCGTTATTGATGTTTTAATTATTATTTACGAACTTATATTATAATCCATTCACTGAGTTATGTGCTCAGCCGTGTTTTTGAATTTAGCTGTATATTTATGTTAAGTCTCGTATGTGACATGACCCGTTCCGGACCACGGGGACGGGGGATGTTACAAATATGGTATCAGAGCATAGGTTACGACTTGTAGATTAAATAGGTTTGACCTGTGAGAATTGGGTAGACATTAGAATGGGTAGACTAGAATTTAATTCTATTTAACGATTTTCAATCCGTAACTGTTGAATTCTGATCTTGATATTGTTCTGTGTTAGAATGTCGAGACGTGGTCGCCCACGCAAATCTAGATGTTAACCTGAGGGTAACCCAAATCCCAATTCAGTGAGGGGTACAAGTGAGCCTAATATTGCTGATGTGGTTCGTCTGACCATGTCTAGTGTGATATCTGGTTATGCTTTGTTTAATACCGAGGCAACATAATTTGTTGTTTCTGAACAATTAGAATCCCGGTTAAAACCTTATGAACAAACCACCGAATGTCCAGTCGTAATATCTACCCCAATGGGTGGTTCAATCTGTGTGTTAACTCGATTCTCAAATTGTCCGTTAATTATTGGAGACCGCATACGGGAGGTCACTCTACTTCCAATGCATATGTCCCACTTTCAATTAATATTGGGGATGGACTGGTTGTCACACCACCATGCAACTATAGACTGTAACGCCAAACAAATATTGTTTGGGGATGTTGACAAACCAGAGGCAATCTTCCAAGGAGGTACTCTAAAAGGAGATGTTAGCGCTTTAACTTCTATGATCCCGAACAGGTATTCTCTATTTCGGCACCCGTACCTGTTGTTTCTGAATATCTTGATGTGTTTCCCAATGATCTACCGGGTATACCACCAGTCCGGGAAGTCGAATTTACCATCGATCTAGTTCCGGGAGCTTATCCTATTTCCAAGGCTCCCTATCGAATGGTTCCAACTGAAATGAAAGAACTCAAAACTCAACTCGATGATTTATTGAAGAAAGATTTCATTTGACCCAGTGTCTGACCCTGGGGAACTCTGGTTCTCTTTGTCAAAAAGAAAGACGGAACAATACGTCTTTGTATTGATTACCGAAAGCTTAATAAAGTAACGATCCATAACAAGTATCCGTTGCCGAGAATCGACGATCTGTTCGATCAATTACAAGGGGTACGATACTTTTCCAAAATTGATATTCGGTCCGGGTACCATCAACTTCGTATCTGAGATTGTGATATTTCAAACAAAAAAAAAATTTCAGAACTCGCTATGGGCGCTACGAATTTTTAGTAATGCCTTTCGGGCTAACTAATGCTCCAGTGGTCTTTATGGATCTTATGAATCGGGTTTTCAAAGATTATCTCGACGACTTTGTTATCGTGTTTATTGATGACATATTGATATACTCAAAGTCAAGAGAGCAACATGATCAACATCTTCACATTGTTTTGGAAACTCTTCGAACGAAAAAGCTATACGCAAAACGTTCCAAATGTGAATTCTGGCTTGATCAAGTATCTTTTCTCGGACACGTAATCTCTGCGGAAGGTGTCAAAGTCGATCCAACGAAAATTGAAACTGTCACTAAATGGCCTCGACCTACGAACGTATCTGAAGTTCGTGGTTTTCTGGGTCTGGCCGGTTATTATAGACGATTCGTTGAAGGATTTTCTAAAATATCTCTACCATTAACCCGATTACTCCGAATAGGAGTCAATTTCAATTGGAGTTCCAAACAAGAAGCTAGTTTCGAGGAACTGAAAAATCGATTGGTTACCGCAAAGGTCTCAGTTGTGTTCTTATGCAAAACGGTAGAGTGATTGCATATGCATCACGTCAATTAAAGCCTTATGAGATCAATTATCCGACCCACGATCTCGAATTGGCTGCGGTTATCTTCGCACACAAAATTTGGCGTCATTATTTGTACGGTGATACATGTGAAGTTTTCACCGACCACAAGAGCCTTAAATATATATTTACTAAAAAAGAGTTAAATATGCGTCAACGGAGGTGGCTCAAACTTCTAAAGGATTACGATGTTCATATACAGTATCATCTGGATAAGGCTAATGTAGTCGCCGACGCTTTAAGTCGTAAATCTGTGGGACAGGTTTCTTCTTTACTTGTTCCTACAGAGTTGGCTTTGGAGATCGAACGGTTCAGACTGGAAATCTATCCGAGTTCACAAACGGAAATTCTATCGAACCTGATGGTAGAACCGACTCTAATTTCTCGGATAAAAGAAGCCCAACAAGACGACGTTGAATTGTGGGCGAACTTCCAGCAAGCAAAAGAGAATATTAGTTTGGAATTCAGGATCGATGATGATCACGTGTTGTGGTTTCGGGATCGTCTTTGTGTTCCAAATAACTCGGAGCTTAAAGATCAGATTCTGACCGAAGCTCATAAATCTATGTTTTTTGTTCACCCGGGTACAATAAAAATGTATCGCGACTTACAGACCCATTACTGGTGGGTTGGAATGAAGCGATATATCACCGATTTTGTAGCTCGTTGTCTCACTTGTCAACAAGTTAAAAGTGAACATCAACGTCCGGGTGGTCTTCTCCAATCGCTGAACATTCCCATATGGAAATGGGAACATGTAACTATGGATTTTGTAGTCGGACTACCCCGCACGCCCTTGAAACACGATGCAATTTAGGTAGTGGTTGACCGACTAACAAAATTGGCTCATTTTCTTCCTATCCGACAAACATGGTCAATTGATAAATTGACAGAAGTATTCCAACATGAGATTGTACGTCTCCATGGCACTCCTGTATCAATTACCTCCGATCGAGACCCATGCTTTACATCTCGATTTTGGGAAGGTTTACATAAAGCATGGGGCACACGTTTGAATTTTAGTACAACCTTTCATCCGCAAACTAATGGGCAATCTGAACGTACGATTCAAACACTGGAGAATATGCTCCGAGCATGTGCGATGGAATGGCATGGAAGTTGGGATAGTTACTTGTATCTAATAGAGTTCTCCTATAATAGTAGTTGGCAGTCGAGTATCGACATGGCCTCGTATGAAGCACTTTATGGCCGAAAATGTCGAACACCGACTTGTTGGAATGAAATCGGAGAACGTATTCTCGAAGGCCCAGAACAGGTACAAGTTACTACCGAGAAGGTCGAAATTGCGCGTCAAATGATGAAAGAGGCTCAGGCTCGTCAAAAGAGCTACGCCGACAAGCGACGACGACCTATTGAGTTCCAACCGGGAGATAAAGTTTTCTTGAAGGTTTCCCCAACTCGTGGCATCAAACGTTTCGGTCTCAAAGGAAATTTGAGCCCGAGATACATTGGTCCCTTTGAAATTCTGGAAAGGGTTGGCGTTGTGGCTTACCGGTTAGCCCTACCGCCGCAATTATCCCAAATACATAATGTGTTCCATGTCTCTTCACTTCGAGGGTACAACTATCATTCCTTACACTTCATTTAATATCTCTTGGAACACATAGAACCTGATCTTTCTTATCGCGAGGAACCTGAAGCGATTATTGATCGTGATGAGAGAGGTACACGAAAGAGGGTGATTCCTTTCATAAAAGTTCTTTGGAAAAATCATTCTGAACGTGAGGCAACGTGGGAAACTGAGGAGCACATGCGACAAGTATACCCGAATTCTTTAATCGATGTATATTTCCTGTCTAAATTCGATTTCGGGGACGAAATCTCTTTTAAGGGGGGGAATAATTGTAAGACTCGGTTTAAAAATATATATAATTATTTCTTACCCGAAATGAACCGTAATTAAAACTAACAACCAAAGATAATTGAGGGGTTAAAACCGTTATATATCCAAACTCTTAATAATTATTAAAAGAAATAAGTAAATATTATATATATATATATATATTACGTATAGATTTAAAAAAAAAAAACAAATCCAGATTAATATATAAGAGTAAACTACAATCTATCGTCCCTGTGATTCAATATCAAACACCGCCATATCCTCTCTCTCTCTCTCTCTAAAACTTCAAACTCTCAACTTCTCTCTAAATTTCTATCAAATTCGTGAAGCAAATCAACGAAACAATTACATATTCAGAATCTACTCGTCGAGCCCTTCTTAGAGGTATAAATTTCTTCTTAAGTTATTTTAGTTGGTAAGTTAGGGTAGTTGAAGTTGGTTGGTAGATTATGATTATATATTGTAAAGTTATAATCATTTACATATATAGGAATGTTTGTTTTTGTCAAAATTACAAACGGGTAAAGTTTAGAATCCAACTGGTTATATTTATATCTAGATGTTTAACCACACACCAAGTGATCGGTTTAATGTCTAAGAGAATATAATTTCGTGATTAAGTTAGGATAATAAGCATTGAATTTTATGATATGCGAGTAATAGTAATTTATGGTTTAAATAGGCAATCGAACGAGTTAAAGTTCGTAGTCGGTCTCGATTAATCACGTGTTACATCTCAATCCGATCAAGGTATGGATTTCATTTCTTTTGAATCGTGGGCAACTATTTGTTGTAGTTGACCCTTCCTAAAGATGGTTCACCACCTTGTGATTGATCAACCGAACGTGATCAACAAATATGAAAGTGTACACACACATACACATTGATTTTGGTTTATTGAATCAATTGTTTGAACATTTTGATGTTTTATTAAAATGTGTCTCGTATGAGATTGTTTATGAAAAATGTGAATTATATAGATTATAATTTTTGTGATCGCCATTTGGGTAAGTGGCATTTGTTTAGTTTTCGTTGATTTTAGAAGAACCCAATAAATGAGCACATTATTTGGGATGCGTTATATGGCGGCTTTGTTGTCATAGCGTCCTGCAGATGACGATCCACCAGAGTTAAGCCTATGTGGCTTACGTGAACCCACTCTGGGGGGACTTGGCTGACGTTGTTGGCTCCAGGGCGGATGAATCGATTCTAGATTTTACCCACAAAATATGTGACCGTGGTTAAATTCACGGGGGATCCGTTGTGTGTGCCCGCTTGCCGACCCAGTTCGTGTGGTTTGGCCACCCCACGAACACAACAACAGAAATTGACAGACTTTAATTATATTACGTTTTGAAATTAAAGTGTGAACTGTTCTTGAAATTATTGTCTTTGAAAATTACTGAACATCTCTTTTGTTATGAACTTGAATTTCAAGAACTTTCATCGAATGAATTTTTAAGTCTTTCGCTTCGTTATTGATGTTTTCATTATTATTTACGAACTTATATTATAATCCATTCACTGAGTTATGTGCTCAGCCGTGTTTTTGTTTTCTGACACGGCAGGTTCGAAGTAAAGTTTACGGGGACGGGACTTGAGATTGAGCGTGATATTTTGGAGTTTTTAGACTCACCTTATTTTATAAGTTTATAAAGACTTATTGAGGTATACTAGTTTAGATTGTAATATATGTTTAGAGTTTATTAATAGCTTTGAATTTAGCTGTATATTTATGTTAAGTCTCGTATGTGACATCACCCGTTCCGGACCACGGGGACGGGGGATGTTACACAGTCTCAAGAAGTCATTCCTCTAGTCGTATCTGATCAGTTTCCAGTTAGAGATAATGCTCCTCCAGTCACATCAAGCCCTTTTGTTGTCTCAGCTCCGACCACCGTAGATCCGTCTAGTACTGTAAGACTCGATTTAAAAAGCGTATAATTATTTTTTACCCGAATAGAACCGTAATTAAAAATGACAACTAATGATAGTTAAGGGTTAAAACTGTCATTAACCTAAACTCTTTATAAATCTCTACATATATATTGCTTATTACGTAGAAACTTTATATATATATATATATATATATATATATATATATATATATATTTAGTAGACACTTTATGGATAATTAAAAAATAACAACAAAATCATGTTAATATTAAAATCACCATCGTCTCCTCCAAGTTTCATATGAACCGCCATAATTTATCTCTCTCATCTCTCTCTCTAAAAATAACTTCTCTCTAGATTATCTTACGATCCGTTGAAATAATCGACGAAATAACTACATATTCGGAATCTACGCGACGAACCCTTCTTAGAGGTATAAATTTCTTCTTAAGTTATTTAAGTTGGTAAGTTAGGGTAGTTAAAATTGGTTGGTAGATTATGATTATATAATACAAAGTTATAATCATGTATATGTATAGGAATGTTTGTTTTTGTCAAAATTACAAACGGGTAAAGTTTAGAATCAAAATGGTGATATTTGTATCTAGATGTTTAACCGCACACCAAGTGATCGGTTTAATGTCTACGTGAACAAAATCCGTGCTTAAGCTTATAATATAACCATTGAGTTTTAGGTTATGCGATTATTAATAATTGGTGGTTTAAATAGGCAATCGAACGGGTTAAAGTTCGTCTTCAGTCTCGCGTGTTACGTCTCAATTTGGTTAAGGTATGGATTTCATTTCTTTTGAATCGTGGGCAACTATTTGTTGTAGTTGACCCTTCCTAAAGGTGGTTCACCACCTTGTGATTGATCAATCGAACGTGATCAACAAATGTGGAATTATACACACACACATACACATTGATTTGGTTTATTGAATCAATTGTTTGAACATTTTGATGTTTTATTAAAATGTGTCTCGTATGAGATTGTTTATGAAAAATGTGAAGTATATAGATTATAATTTCTGTGATCGCCATTTGGGTAAGTGGCATATGTTTAGTTTTCATTGATTTTAGAAGAACCCAATAAATGGGACATTATTTGGGATGCCTTCTATGGCGGCTTTGTTGTCATAGCGTCCTGCAGATGACGGTCCACCAGAGTTAAGCCTATGTGGCTTACGTGAACCCACTCTGGGAGGACTTGGCTGACTTTGTTGGCTCCAGGGCGGATGAATCGATTCTAGAACTTTACCCACAGAATATGTGACCGTGGTTAAATTCACGGGGGATCCGTTGTGTGTGCCCGCATGCCGAACCAGTTCGTGTGGTTTGGCCACCCCACGAACACAACTACTGGAATTGACGGACTTTATTTATATTACATTTTGAAGTTAAAGTGTGAACTGTTCTTGAGATTATTGTTTTTGATTATATTACCGAACGTTTCTTTTGATTTAAATGAACTATGAACTTCAGTCTCAAGAACTTTCTTCGAATTGAATTTTTAAGTCTTCCGCTTCGTTATCGATGTTTTTATTATTATTTACGAGTTTATATTATAATCCATTCACTGAGCCCTGTGCTCAGCCGTGTTTTTGTTTTCTGACACGGCAGGTTCGAAGTGACGTTTACGGGGACGGGACTTGAGATCGAGAGTGTTATTTTGGAGTTCTTAGAATCGCATTATTATATAAACGTTCTAAGTTTATAAAATCTTTTGAAGTATAAGATTTTGGATTGTAATATATGTTTAGAGTTTATTAGTAGCTCTGATTTAGTTGTGTAATTATGTTAAGTCTCGTATGTGACATCACCCGTTCCGGACCACGGGGACGGGGGATGTTACAAATATGGTATCAGAGCATAGGTTACGACTTGTAGATTAAATAAGTTTGACCTGTGAGAATTGGGTAGACATTAGAATGGGTATACTAGAATTTAATTATATTTACTGATTTTTAATCCGTAACTGTTTTGAATTCTGATCTTGATGTTGTTCTGTATTAGAATGTCGAGACGTGGTCGCCCGCGCAAGTCTAGATCTCAACATGAGGGTAACCCAATTCCCAACCCAGTGGGCGGTACTAGTGAACCTAATATTGCTGATGTGGTCCGTCAAACCATGTCAAGTATGATGCCTGCATATCTTGAACAAGCCATCCAGGCTATGCGACAGACGACACAAAATCTTCCTCCAAATCCGAATACAAATCCAAATCCAAATTCTGGTCCTACATCAAATATTGGAAATCCCGGATCAAGTTCGGGTAATCCAACGGGAGAAATGCATACATGGCTAGAGAGGTTTAATAAACAGAAACCTCAATCTTTCTCAATGGCCGTAGATTCAGTAGATGTTGAACACTGGATTCGGCACATCGAAAAGATTTTTAATGTCTCAGATATTCCAGATCAGTACAGGGTCCGCTTGGCTACTTACAAGTTTGAGAAAGAAGCGAACAATTGGTGGGAAGCTTGCGTTCAAACTGACCCATCTGTTAAGAACTTATCTTGGGATAACTTCAAAGAATTTTTCTTCAATCAGTATTTTACGGCGGCAGATCGCGATGCTTATGTGCAAGACTATTCAACGATCCAACAAGGCGAGGAAGAAACCGTTGCCGACTACATGGCTCGTTTCCTTAAGTTTTCTCGTTTTGCAGGAAATACCGCAGGCACACAAGCGCAACAAGCCAATAAGTTTAAATGGACACTTAACTCGAAGTATAAGGATAGTCTCTTGAATCTTCCTTTTAATACCGTTACTGAAGTGGCCGACGCAGCGAAGAATATTGATCGGTCACAACAACAACAGTTAACTTCACGCGTTGACAATAAGAAACGTGGACCTGAATCTTTCCAAGGAAACCCTCGTTTTGTAAAGTCAAAGTCGAACATTAAACCATATAAAAGTTCAAGTCAATTCACGCCACGACTTCCAGTGTTTTCTAACAGGGGGAGTCAAAATGTTTCAAGTCCAATTAATATTTGTGATCACTGCAATCTTCGACATCGGCCGGGTCCGTGTCTAAAGATGACCGGTTCGTGTTTTAATTGTCAAGAACAAGGGCATATGGCCAGAGATTGTCCTAAAGCTGGAAAAGAAAAAGGAAAACAAGCGACTACTAGTGGGCGAGTATTTGCATTACCTGGCGACAAATCTCAAGCGGGTATGATTTCAGGCCATGTTAACTTAAATGATTTATCTGTTTATGCCTTGTTTGATACCGGAGCAACACACTCTGTTGTTTCTGAACAATTAGAATCCCGGTTAAAACCTTATGAACAAACCACCGAATGTCCAGTCGTAATATCTACCCCAATGGGTGGTTCAATCTGTGTGTTAACTCGATTTTCAAATTGTCCGTTAATTGTGGGAGATCGCATACGGGAGGTCACTCTACTTCCAATGCATATGTCCCACTTTCAATTAATATTGGGTATGGACTGGTTGTCACACCACCATGCAACTATAGACTGTAACGCCAAGCAAATATTATTTGGAGATGTTGACAAACCAGAGGCAATCTTCCAAGGAGGTACTCCAAAAGAAGATGTTAGCGCTTTAACTTCTATTACGGTGCACCAGTATACTTGGCAAAGTAATGAAGGTTTTCTGGCCTCGTTACAAGATCCCGAACAGATAATCCCTACATCTGCACCCGTACCTGTTGTTTCCGAATATCTTGATGTGTTTCCCGACGATTTACCGGGTATACCACCAGTTCGGGAAGTCGAATTTACCATCGATCTAGTTCCGAGAGCTTCTCCTATTTCTAAGGCTCCCTACCGAATGGCTCCAACTGAAATGAAGGAACTCAAAACTCAACTCGATGATTTATTAAAGAAAGGTTTCATTCGACCCAGCGTTTCACCCTGGGGAGCTCCGGTTCTCTTTGTTAAAAAGAAAGACGGTACGATGCGTCTTTGTATTGATTACCGGGAGCTTAATAAAGTAACGATCCGTAACAAGTATCCGTTGCCGAGAATCGACGATCTGTTCGATCAATTACAAGGGGCACGATACTTTTCCAAAATTGATCTTCGGTCCGGGTACCATCAACTTCGTATCCGAGATTGTGATATTCCGAAAACCGCATTCAGAACTCGCTATGGGCACTACGAATTCTTAGTAATGCCTTTCGGGCTAACTAATGCTCCAGCGGTCTTTATGGGTCTTATGAATCGGGTTTTCAAAGATTATCTCGACGACTTTGTTATCGTGTTTATTAATGACATATTGATATATTCAAAGTCAAGAGAGAAACATGATCAACATCTTCACATCGTTTTGGAAACTCTTCGAACGAAAAAGTTATACGCAAAACGTTCTAAGTGTGAATTTTGGCTTGATCAAGTATCTTTTCTCGGACACGTAATTTCTGCGGAAGGTGTCAAAGTCGATCCAACGAAAATTGAAACTGTCACTAAATGGCCTCGACCTACAAACGTATCTGAAGTTCGTGGTTTTCTGGGTCTGGCCGGTTATTATAGACGATTCGTTGAAGGATTTTCTAAAATATCTCTACCGTTAACCCGATTACTCAGAAAAGGAGTCAAATTCAATTGGGGTTCCGAACAAGAATCTAGTTTCGAGGAATTGAAGCATCGATTGGTTACCGCACCTGTTCTTGTATTACCGTCTGGCACCGGAGGTTTTCAAGTTTACAGTGATGCTTCAAAGATAGGTCTCGGTTGTGTTCTTATGCAAAACGGTAGAGTGATCGCATATGCATCACGTCAATTAAAGCCTTATGAGGTCAATTATCCGACTCACGATCTCGAATTGGCTGCGGTTATCTTCGCACTTAAAATTTGGCGTCATTATTTGTACGGTGAAACATGTGAAGTTTTCACCGACCACAAGAGCCTTAAATATATATTTACTCAAAAAGAGTTAAATATGCGTCAACGGAGGTGGCTCGAACTTCTAAAGGATTACAATGTTCATATACAGTATCATCCGGGTAAGGCTAATGTAGTCGCCGACGCTTTAAGTCGTAAAGTTGTGGGACAGGTTTCCTCGTTACTTGTTTCTACAGAGTTAGCTTTGGAGATTGAACGGTTCGGACTAGAAATCTATCCGAGTTCACAAACAGAAATTCTATCGAATCTGATGGTAGAACCGACTCTAATTTCTCGGATAAAAGAGGCCCAACAAGACGACGTTGAATTGTGGGTGAACTTCCAGCAAGCAAAAGAGAATGTTAGTTCGGAATTCAGGATCGATGATGATCACGTGTTGTGGTTTCGGGATCGTCTTTGTGTTCCGAATAACTCGGAGCTTAAAGATCAGATTATGACCGAATCTCACAAATCTATGTTTTCCGTTCACCCGGGTACAACAAAAATGTATCGCGACTTACAGACCCATTACTGGTGGGTTGGAATGAAACGAGATATCACCGATTTTGTAGCTCGTTGTCTCACTTGTCAACAAGTTAAAAGTGAACATCAACGTCCGGGTGGTCTTCTTCAATCGCTGAACATCCCGATTTGGAAATGGGAACACGTAACTATGGATTTTGTAGTCGGACTACCCCGCACGACCTTGAAACACGATGCAATTTGGGTAGTGGTTGATCGACTGACAAAATCGGCTCATTTTCTTCCTATCCGACAAACATGGTCAATTGATAAATTGACAGAAGTATTCCAACGTGAGATTGTACGTCTCCATGGCACTCCTGTATCAATTACCTCCGATCGAGACCCACGTTTTACATCTCGATTTTGGGAAGGTTTACATAAAGCTTGGGGAACACGTTTGAATTTTAGTACAGCCTTTCATCCGCAAACTGATGGGCAATCTGAACGTACGATTCAAACACTGGAGGATATGCTCCGAGCATGTGCGATGGAATGGCATGGAAGTTGGGATAGTTATTTGTACTTAATAGATTTCTCCTATAATAATAGTTGGCAGTCAAGTATCGACATGGCCCCGTATGAAGCACTTTATGGCCGAAAATGTCGAACACCGACTTGTTGGAATGAAGTTGGAGAACGTATTCTTGAAGGCCCAGAACTGGTACAAGTTACTACCGAGAAGGTCGAAATTGCGCGTCAAATGATGAAAGAGGCTCAGGCTCGTCAAAAGAGCTACGCCAACAAGCGACGACGACCTATCAAGTTCCAACCAGGAGATAAAGTTTTCTTGAAAGTTTCCCCAACTCGCGGTATCAGACGTTTCGGTCTAAAAGGAAAGTTGAGCCCGAGATATATTGGTCCCTTCGAAATTCTGGAAAGGGTTGGCGTTGTGGCTTACCGGTTAGCCCTACCGCCGCAATTATCCCAAATACATAATGTGTTCCATGTATCTTCACTTCGAGGGTACAACTATCATCCCTTACACGTCATTGAATATCCCTTGGAACGTATAGAACCTGATCTTTCTTATCGCGAGGAACCTGAAGCGATTATTGATCGTGATGAGAGAGGTACACGAAAGAGAGTGATTCCTTTCGTAAAAGTTCTATGGAAAAATCATTCTGAACGTGAGGCGACGTGGGAAACTGAGGAGCACATACGACGAGAGTACCCCGAGTTCTTTAATCGATGTAAGTTTCCTGTCTAAATTCGATTTCGGGGACGAAATCTCTTTTAAGGGGGGGAATAATTGTAAGACTCGATTTAAAAAGCGTATAATTATTTTTTACCCGAATAGAACCGTAATTAAAAATGACAACTAATGATAGTTAAGGGTTAAAACTGTCATTAACCTAAACTCTTTATAAATCTCTACATATATATTGCTTATTACGTAGAAACTTTATATATATATATATATATGTATATATATATATATATATATTTAGTAGACACTTTATGGATAATTAAAAAACAACAACACAATCATGTTAATATTAAAATCACCATCGTCTCCTCCAAGTTTCATATGAACCGCCATAATTTCTCTCTCTCATCTCTCTCTCTAAAAATAAATTCTCTCTAGATTATCTTACGATCCATTGAAGTAATCGACGAAATAACTACATATTCGGAATCTACGCGACGAACCCTTCTTAGAGGTATAAATTTCTTCTTAAGTTATTTAAGTTGGTAAGTTAGGGTAGTTAAAATTGGTTGGTAGATTATGATTATATAATACAAAGTTATAATCATGTATATGTATAGGAATGTTTGTTTTTGTCAAAATTACAAACGGGTAAAGTTTAGAATCAAAATGGTGATATTTGTATCTAGATGTTTAACCGCACACCAAGTGATCGGTTTAATGTCTACGTGAACAAAATCCGTGCTTAAGCTTATAATATAACCATTGAGTTTTAGGTTATGCGATTATTAATAATTGGTGGTTTAAATAGGCAATTGAACGGGTTAAAGTTCGTCTTCAGTCTCGCGTGTTACGTCTCAATTTGGTTAAGGTATGGATTTCATTTCTTTTGAATCGTGGGCAACTATTTGTTGTAGTTGACCCTTCCTAAAGGTGGTTCACCACCTTGTGATTGATCAATCGAACGTGATCAACAAATGTGGAATTATACACACACACATACACATTGATTTGGTTTATTGAATCAATTGTTTGAACATTTTGATGTTTTATTAAAATGTGTCTCGTATGAGATTGTTTATGAAAAATGTGAAGTATATAGATTATAATTTCTGTGATCGCCATATGGGTAAGTGGCATATGTTTAGTTTTCATTGATTTTAGAAGAACCCAATAAATGGGACATTATTTGGGATGCCTTCTATGGCGGCTTTGTTGTCATAGCGTCCTGCAGATGACGGTCCACCAGAGTTAAGCCTATGTGGCTTACGTGAACCCACTCTGGGAGGACTTGGCTGACTTTGTTGGCTCCAGGGCGGATGAATCGATTCTAGAACTTTACCCACAGAATATGTGACCGTGGTTAAATTCACGGGGGATCCGTTGTGTGTGCCCGCATGCCGAACCAGTTCGTGTGGTTTGGCCACCCCACGAACACAACGACTGGAATTGACGGACTTTATTTATATTACATTTTGAAGTTAAAGTGTGAACTGTTCTTGAGATTATTGTTTTTGATTATATTACCGAACGTTTCTTTTGATTTAAATGAACTATGAACTTCAGTCTCAAGAACTTTCTTCGAATTGAATTTTTAAGTCTTCCGCTTCGTTATCGATGTTTTTATTATTATTTACGAATTTATATTATAATCCATTCACTGAGCCCTGTGCTCAGCCGTGTTTTTGTTTTCTGACACGGCAGGTTCGAAGTGACGTTTACGGGGACGGGACTTGAGATCGAGAGTGTTATTTTGGAGTTCTTAGAATCGCATTATTATATAAACGTTCTAAGTTTATAAAATCTTTTGAAGTATAAGATTTTGGATTGTAATATATGTTTAGAGTTTATTAGTAGCTCTGATTTAGTTGTGTAATTATGTTAAGTCTCGTATGTGACATCACCCGTTCCGGACCACGGGGACGGGGGATGTTACAAGTACATTTGAAAGAGGTGAGTCGTCAAGATCACAAGCTGAGGTTCCTGTTTCTGAACCTAATGTGAGTATACCTCCAAACGTGTTACAATCAGGTCCTTCCTTGTCTAGACAGCAAAGGCAACAGAGATTGGAAGAAAGATTAAATTTTCGTGCTACTTTAAGACACTTAGAGGTCCTGATCGGGTTAAACATATATCATAGAAGATTTGAGCGCCATTGATTACTAAGGGGGAGATTGTTAAGTCTGATTTTGTAGTAATCAATGTATTTATCTCTTTTGGCCTTAACTGTTGTTTAGCTAGTCTTTTGTATCTGTTTTGGCCAAGGGTATTTAAGGCCCTTTTGTCTTGTCTTGTTTCACAACTTTGCGCTGATATTGAATAACATCAATCTTTTGCGTCTCATTCATTCTCTCTACTTTCTCTCTATAGTTTTAGATAGATCTTGGTTTATCACCAGCTTTGGAAATTCACTGTTTGGAGCTGATTAGAGTCATAATTTGGTTTCGGTGTAAACTACAAAGTTGTACTAGACACATTGGGGTTTCCAATGACGTATTATAGACCTCGTTTGGACCTACGGTTGATTTTATACAAATTTTACAATATCCGTACAAAAACCTAAAACTCAACAGAATTGAATTTTCCTTTAAAGCATTTCATCAAACACCTTGTGAGCATTACATCAAGGAGCTCATAACCATTTCAATGGTTCCTTCCTTTACCCATTTTTAGTACCAAAAACTAACCAATTTCCCAAATTAATAACTCTAACATAAAAATTATAACCAAGAACTAAACAAGAAAACATGCAAAAACAATAATTTCAACATCAACTATGAAATTCTAACTTACCTTGTTTGGGTTGATGACATGAACTTCAAATCCCTAAGTAAATTCAACCATTTCTTCCATTTCTTGAACCTATCCATAAAGCACCATCAATACTTGAACAAAAACCCTATATAACAAGAAATTCTTAAGATTAGAGAAGAAAAATATACCTATTTACGGATTATAAAATTTTTCCAAAGAGATTTGAGCTTGATTTCAAGAATTGAAGGAGGTAGAAGTCGATGTTGGTGAATAACCGATGGTAGGAGTCTGGATTAGAGAAAAATGAATAAAGAGGGTTTAAATTCTTATTTTTTTATATTTTTCAAACTTACAAAACTAACCCTGAAGTTCCACTTATTTCAATTCTAACCCTATTAGAGGGTTCCTTCACATTCTAAGTCCTAATCCATATTTGTTTGTACATGTTTAACCCTCATTGTACCATTTTTCATGACAAAATAGTCTGATACAATACTAGAAGCAACATGTAAAAGCTTTTATGGCTAGAATAAGGATTTGAGTATTTTAAGATTTATACAAACCGGTAATTAAGATATTCGGGTATTACAGTTGTCCACATCCATTTTTGCTTTTTTTTTATAAGATGTTTAATTTGTTTATTTGTAATCTTTTAGTTGGTAGTTACCTACCTTGAATTTAACTATTATAGTATTATCTAGATGTTGGTTTGATGTGATCAAAACATGAATTGTTTGATTTTATAATGCAATGTGTATATGTAACCAGATACTAATTTAGTTAGTTTTGTCGAATTTGGTACCTAAGTCTTATTGATTGCAATTCATATATGGTTGTTGGTAAAAGTTAAATGTTGGGGGTTTGAGTCGAATGGACTTGTAGGTTGTTTGAGTTATTAGAGAATTTTAAGATTAAATTTTTTACGGCATTATTTGTATAATCAATCAATTATGTGATTATTTACATATTCCATGTTTGCTGGAAATGTTAGAATTGGTGTTTGAATCGTGAAGTAACACAAGAGTTTGTTATTAGAATATAAAGATCAATTCATTTTTTTAAATTTACATTAAAATCAAACTATATATATACAGAAATGAAATAAAATTAGAATCAATTCTTTTACTTTTTGAAGAAGTATTAGTTAATGGATATATATTGATTATTTTCAAAAATTAAAGCCGCTCATTAATTCAAAAAACGTTTTATCTTTTCCAATTATGAATCATTAATATATATATAAATGAGTATTAATTACAATCAGTTATCCATTAATATATATAGGTCATACGAATTGCGTTGTCATTTTAGGATTGCTCCGTACATGAGTCTTTTTTTTTGTCAAATTGCACATATGAAACAAATATGAGGTATACCTTTTCATTTCCTTAAAAAAATATTTAATACACATTTTATCCTTTATGAAAAATGTATGTTTCATTATAATTTGGTTGTTCTCTTGGTAATTTACTTGCAAACTATCTTCAACATCCAACTATCTAACTCTATTCATCTCTATTTATCCATAAATTTAATTGGTTTATTGTTTATACTTGATTGGAATTGTAATATGTAAATGTGTATTATATTAAACTTTTTGTTCTTTTCCTAGCAAGAAAATTATGAGTGACAGTGGAGAAAATAACTGCCCACTTTCTTCAAAGAATTTAACATATGAAATCTTGCAAGTGTGGCTATTAGGACCGTTGTCATATACAAAAAATCAACATGTAACTGTTAGTAGAGCTTTTATTTAGTAATTTTGTATACATTTTGTATGCATAAGGTTAATCTATAACCTATATAGAATCACTAAAATGTCTCTATTGATGTTATCTAATTTCTTTTAATTTTGATATATTTTTAATTCAAAAAATTTCATTTCCTTATTTCTTTTTGTTGTTTATTTAACAACTATCAATTTAACGTATAACTTTTATCTTTTATTTACATAACAACTATCAATTTAACTTAATTTTCATTAAAAAAGTTGGTTGGCTAAAAATGCGACATTTGTCATCCAAATTTTGGATTAAATGGTAATTTTGAAGTTATGTGATCAAAATATTTTATTAAAAAGTAGCACCTTCCATTTTCAATTTGCTTAAATGTAAAATGTTCATTAAAATCGAATCAATACAATCAAGATTATAAATATAAATACTTAAAAATCAATGTGAAGTCAATTGTTGGCTAGAAGTTATCCACATGACACAATGAGAATTTAGTATTTTTCTTAAATAATAAATTGTAGTTGAGCTTTTTTTATCCCACATTGACGATAAACGGAAATATTGGAAGAGACAATCGAGTATATATGAAAGGAGGATAAATGTTTTGGAATATTATAACGGTATTAACAAATGTACAATGAATAAACCTTTTCATTTTTTTATTATTATTTTTACTATTACTATTATTTATCTAACCTAACAATCAATATAAATAAAAAATAATACTAAATGAAAACTATTAAGTATAATATTTTTTTTAATAGAGTATTTTTTTTTTGAATAAACTAACAATCAATGTATATATATATATATATATAGGGAGGATCATTTGTTAACCTTATATTTCTTGCTAACTATGTGAACCTTGATCAACCAATAAGATTGTAAGGTTAGTTGATGTTTTATTCATTTATTTATTTAATACAAAAGGGTATTAACGTCATTTTGATATGTAATCTTTTGTAATTAATTGTATGGGAGTTACAAAAATGAAGATTCCAAAATTGTTGTGTAGGTTACGATTTCACAATTTTATCATTTTTTATAATTTTTTTGAATCATTTCAATATTGTTTAAGTAAAACTGTCAACAAAACCGTTCATATGTATTTATGCTAACGTATGAGTTCATGTTATTCATATCTGTTCATAGTTAACCATGCTTACATATATATGTTCATGTTATGCTTATATGTTCAAGTTGTTTCATGATGAAAAAAATGAGGTTAACGTAAGTGTTTGTATGCAACTATAGTATCATCACAAAAGATGTGATTCACATAAATTTCTTTACATAACATATACGATATATGATTTGGAATTACGTTCAATTTAAATATCAATTTGAGATCACATCTGTTCATCTAATTTAAACTTCAATATAACTACGAACATTAGAAGGTGATAATTGTTCATAATATGTGAAGTTAAGTACGTTAACAGTAGTGTTCATATGCATCCATGTTAACAAATGTGTTCATGTTATGCATATATGTTCACATTTGTTAACATATAATTCAAATTTCAATTTGGATATCATCTTTAGCAGTCAATGATTGTTCATATCGTGAGAAATTGAATATGTTAACATAAGCATTATAGTTGCATAATATGATAACATATATGTTCATGGTATAAATCGTCGGTTTCTAATTTAGTGTAATAAATGTGTTTAAAGCGTTTCCAAGAGTTTAATGTTTTGAGTGTTTTTTTTCCTCCCAAAATACCCTTTTCCATTCATGTTCACTTACAATTGTATTTAATGAAACGTTTTTTATTAAAAAAAAATCACATTTAATCTCAACCATCCGATCTATAGATGGATGACTTGGATTAGTTCACATAGTTAACAAGAAATACAAGGTTAACAAAAGATCTCAGCCCTATATATATATATAAGGCACCTTCAAATACAAACTTTTTAATGGTGCAAACCATGCAACCCACTTATCTACCACATATTTTGTTTTTACCTTTTTAATAAAAAAATGGAAAAATAAAATATGTGGTAAATAAGTGGGTTGCATGGGTTTGCACCATTAAAAAGTTTGCATTTGAACATCCCTCTCTCTCTCTCTCTCTCTCTCTCTATATATATATATATATATATATATATATATATATATATATAAAGGAAGGAAGAGGAGAGAGAGTCAATGAGAGACCTCCAAAGAGGCTTTATAATTTTGTGGTAATTTTGATTTTTTAAATAAAAATCATACATTAAATGACTAAAGCTTTTCATTTTCTGTATTATCTTATTATTACTCATATTTATCTAATGCTTTTCATTTTGAAATTATAAACACAACTCTTATATAATAAGCATATATTATTTACTTACCTAACAATGTTTAAGTGAAAAATATTTAATAGAGTTTTTTTTTTTGAATAATCTAACAATTTTTATAAATCATATTAACCTAACAATGTTTATAAATCAAAATTTACATTAAGTGAAAAGTATTTAATATAGTATTTTTTAATAGAGTTTTTTTTTTTCTTTTTGAATAAGCTAACAATGTTTATAAATCAATTTTTTTTTTAAAAATTACTTTAATAGAATATATTTATAAGCATATATTATTTACTAACCTAACAATGTTTATAAATCAAAATTTATAATTAATGAAAAGTATTTAACATGGTATTTTTTTAATAGAGTTTTTTTTTTCTTTTTGAATAAGCTAACAATATTTATAAATCAAAACTTTATTTATTTATTTTAAACAAAATTATTTTAATAGAGTATATTTATAACTGTATATTATTTACTAACCAAACAATGTTTATAAATCAAAATTTATAATAAATTAATGAAAATTAATTAACATAGTATTTTTTTAATAGAGTTTTTTTTCTTCTTCTTGAATAAGCTAACAATGTTTATAAATCAAAACTTTTATTTATTTATTTTTTAAAAAGTTACTTTAATAGTGTAAATCAAAACTCTTGAATTATTTTGTTTACTTAGGGGTTGTTTGTTTTTTTTAAAAACCTCTTAATGGCTCTTAATCTGCATCGTTCAGACATTTTTACACACCACCTCTTATTAATCATAACTAAAATAAGACTTCAGACTTTAGACCTCTTAAAAAACAAACGGCACCTTAGTAAGATAACAACTATAATTCAATAGTTTTTAATGCGTGCTTATTTTAATAAGCAATATTTGGTGTTTATATATTTTTTTTTTGTTTTAGTTATCTAACAATGCTATAAATCAATAGTTGTTTTTAATTACTTAGTAAGATAATGAACCTTATAAATAATTATTTATTGTATTAGAGACGATTACTAACATTTACTTCACTTATTTATGTTACATATCATGTTCATTTTATTATAACCTATCATTAAATAGTTATGTTATGAACATAAATTAATGTTATCATTAAAAATAATTTATTATTATTTTCAATAATCAATTATCTTATATTGAAGAGTCATTTATTAACATTTAGTTCACTTATTTATGTTGCATAAAAAAATGACCGTTACCATTAATTAGTATATGTTCATAACACTTATTAGTCATTATGTACTCATGTTATATAAATAAATTACATAATTGAAATATCAATATGTTATATTTAATTTTATTTAACATGTCAATTTCCTTATAACATATCATTATATAGTTATGTTATCATTAACAATTTATAAAAAGCAATTCACTATATATATATATACACACACACACACATAACAAATATTTTATATTTATACATTTCACTTTATTTATCAAGCCACATTTATTATAGCCTATCATTTTTATAGAGTTATGTTATATAAATAAATTATCATTATCATTAACAATATTGATTGATATGATTTAGATAACTTTATCTTACTAAATGATCATAATCGTATTTTTCTACGTTGATTTCTCTTGCATCTATGTGTGTATATATATATATATAATAGCATATATATATATATATAGAAAGGAACATTGTTTCAATTTATTTAATGAATTTTTTTGATTGTTTCCATTAATTATTATCTACACAATTCTTACATGATAGTCATTACATATATTATTATTTGCAAAAAATCTCATTATACATATTGTTTAAAAATAACTTTAATATTAATTTTTAATAAATAGTTAAAAATAAAAAAAACTTATTATAACCTATTATTATATAAATGGAATACTTATGACAATTGAATACAATTATAATTTACTAATAATTATAATTTTATTTACTTTAATTCAATTTCTCTCTATATAAAGGTTGTAGAAAAGGTAATTATTTCCAAGTGCTTGAATCATTGTTTGTTATTTGATTTGAAGCGTCATGGAGTATTCTTTACTAAACAACTTAAAAAATGATCGTGATGATTACATTATCAAAATTCAGATTTGTAGAATGTAGGAATGTCTAAACACAAAGAAAGGTGGAGAATTAATCAGTTTAGACATGATTTTAATCGAAGAGAAGGTACGATGAAATTGTCAATTGTGTTACCAATTTCTTATAATTTGTCTCATTTGTTATCCACCTTACCTTAATGCATGCATATGTACATAAGAATTTGGTCCCAAGGTTTCGTCATCTATTGAGTGAGGGTGCTTTGTATTGTCTAAAAAAGTTTGAGGTTATTGAATGTAAATGAAATTACCGACCACTTTCAACTAAGTACAATATATGTTTTTTGACTTTCACTTTTGTAAAAAAAATAGAAGAAGATGTGATAAAAATATATGTCAATGGCTTTGAGTTTATATCTCAAAGTTTAGCTGAATCACACGTTAATGATGATACAATACTTTCAGGTTTATAAATCTAATTTATATGTTTTTATTTATTTTATGTATATATTTCATATTGTAATTTTTTATTATATTTTTATAAAATATTTTTAACCGCTGATGATGGAAATATATATATATATAATTTTTCCATGTTGCTAATGCAACCTAAAAAACGTTTAGGATGAACTTTAACAACAAACATCCCAATCTCTACTTTTCATTTTCGAATTTTTTTTTTTCACAAATTGGATTTTTTTAGTTCGATGACTTATAAAATCGACCAACCTTTACTGCTACATTATTGATAAGTTCAAAAGATAATATCTTCATGATTACACTATTCGTCATACTTACGTTCGTATAATAATCGTTTGATTCGTCGTGCAAGGCGCGGTGTTGTTACCTAGTATATATATAAAAAACAAGGATGGGTAGAGAGAGATAAGGAGAAGCCTCCATTGGGTTTGGGGCCACTGTAACGACCCAACAAAAAAAATAGCAACTCATAAAATAAAATTCTCAACGACAGAATAATAATCCACGCCATAACGGTCCCAACCTTACAATAATTAATTCAAGGTTTGTCATAACAACAACCTATACACAACTGAGATCAACGAATAACTAAAAGCTAAATGACGGTCTTCTATCCGCCCCCGCTAGACCTTCTCCTTGCCTTTAGCCGCACAGTCTAATTCACGACGGCCTGAAAAGATTTTTAGTTTTGAAAGAGCGAGGGTTAGACCATAGGTCTAGTGAGTTCCCTCTAGTAGTTATGTAACAAAATATACTTTCCAGAATCTGAATCATCATTTAATAATGGCATTTAAATAAAACACGTTACGGACCACACGACCGTCCAAGACGATGTGTGTAACATCCCGCCTACCTCGACAACAATATTGTCCGCTTTGCCCCTGGATTTAACCAACGTGTAGCGCACGGATTTGTTTCTGGCGACCTGGTGAGAAACTTCCCAGGGGGTCACCCATCCTGGGACTACTCCCACCCAAGCACGCTTAACCTCAGAGTTCCCAGAACCTGACGTGCTTGTGGCCCCAAAACGCGTTGTTGTTAGGAAGGCCAAGATATTACTTATAACACCCAGCATCACTCTTGTCCACGGCCGATATGGGATATGCCTAAGGTGTTACAAACACCCCCCCTTGGGACTCATCGTCCTCGATGAGGTTTGCCCCATATCCCGAATGGCACAGGAGTGGCTCTGATACCATCTGTAACAACCCGCCCTTTGCCCCTGGATTTAACCAACGTGTAGCGCACTGATTTGTTTCTGGGAACTCTGAGGTTAAGCGTGCTTGGGTGGGAGTAGTCCCAGGATGGGTGACCCCCTGGGAAGTTTCTCACCAGGTCGCCAGAAACAAATCCGTGCGCTACACGTTGGTTAAATCCAGGGGCAAAGCGGACAATATTGTTGTCGAGGCAGGCGGGATGTTACAATGTGTCTAACTCGCGCTTCCTTAATGTTGGGACACGCCCCCAACGACATAACGGGCCACACTCCCCGGCACGAGTAGGCGGGCCACACTCCCCGACTTAGGTCACGTAACCCACAATTAATGTATGCATACATATAATCAACAACAATTTATAACACACTTGAACAGTTTAATAAAATCATGCCATCATAATAAATCAAAGTTTAAAAATAAACTTCACATGCTTTCATCATCAAAAGGTTTAGTTTAGAAAAACTCACCTGACGTCCTTTAGCTCAAAACTCTTCGTCTACCTTATAATCCGAATAAAACCTATAAAACAAGGCATCGTCCGTATTTTTTTTTTATTCTTTCTATTTTAGCTAAGATTGACCTTGACACCCTCCTCATCTATCCATTTACCGAATTTAACCCGCTAAATCTAATTTGAGATAATTATCCCAAATCCTTAAACAATTAAACACATTAAAATGAATAAAACCATTTGGGCCACTAACCGAGTCAACCACTAAAATTTATTATTATATATATATACATATTTTTTTTCTAACTAACTTGGACCAAAATTGGGATTCATCCCCCACGTGGGCTTCGACCCACTTTGCACAAACCAATGACCGGAGCTCAACAAGACCGGAATCAACTCCACGACCGGTGTCTGCAATACTAACGACCGGTACTACCTCGACCTTTATTAACTTTTGACCGGTATTAACTTCGACCGATATTAAATTTCGGAATCAACTCCACGACCGGTGTCTGCAATACTAACGACCGGTACTACCTCGACCTTTATTAACTTTTGACCGATATTAACTTCGACCGGTATTAACTTCGACCGATATTAACTTTCGACCGCTATTAACTTTTGACCGGTATTAACTTCGACCGATATTAATCGTTGAACAAATCCCAGATGATTTACAGAGACCTTAAAATCACAGTTTATTTTCAATCGCTCGAATTAAAACCACCCTTTAACAATATCGATCAATAAAACTCAACAAATAAGCAAAGGTAGTCCTTAATATCAATCCTCATAAATCTTCAGGTTAATACCCAAATTCAACAGTAGACTGATAACCAAAAACCTCAAACTAAAGCTATTACAGGAACGAACAATTAGAGGTGAGCAGTATGAGTTATCAGATGATTACCTTCAAGAGATAACAAATTACCTTCTGTGATCCTTCAGACTTCTTTCTCCTTCAACTGTGCTCAAGAAAATCGCCCTTGATTTCTCTCAAAATCAGCCGACACCAACAATGACTGCACAAAACCCTAGGTGACCCCTTATAACAAGTATTTTCACTTAACCCCCTTCAACAAAGGTTTTGACCACACTCCTCCCCAAGCATTGAGATTAATGCTTTTTAGTCCGGGATATTACAATATTCCCCCCTCAAGAGAATTCCGTCTCCAGAATTCCTTCCTTGAACAAACTGGGATATTGATCCCTCATAACCGACTCTAACTCCCAAGTCGTTTCTTGTCCTTTGTGGAATTTCCACTGAACCTTTACCAAGGAAATTTCCTTATTCCTTAACGTTTTCACTTTACGATCCAAAATCGCTACTGGTTCCTCTACAAAGCTTATCCTTTCATCTAATTGGACATCTTCTAACAGTATCAGAACGTCGCTTTCTGCTAGACACTTTTTCAAGTTGGATACATGGAAAACAGGATGAACTCCTTACAAATCCACCGGTAGATCCAACTTATAAGCTACCTCTCCAACACGCTTTGCTATAGGAAACGGTCCCACATACATTGGTCTCAACTTGCCCTTCTTGCCAAAACGAACGACTCCCTTCCATGGTGAAACTTTTAGCATCACCATGTCTCCTATTTGAAATTCTATCGGCTTCCTTCGCTTGTTGGCATACATTTTCTGACGATCCTGAGCCATCTTCAACCGTTCTCGAATTTGATTAACCTTGTTGGCCGTCACGTGCACAATTTCTGGTCCTGCTAACTGCTTCTCACCCACTTCATTCCAACATAAAGGCGTTCTACACCTTCGCCCATACAACGCTTCAAAGGGGGCGGCTTGAATACTAGCGTGATAACTATTGTTATATGAGAACTCTATCAGTGGTAGATGAGTCTCCCATGAGCCTTTGAAATCGATTACGCATGCTCGAAGCATATCTTCTAAAGTCTGAATAGTCCTTTCACTCTGGCCATCCGTCTGAGGGTGATACGATGTACTCAAACTAAGTTGCGATCCCAACTCTCTTTGAAAGCTTTTCCAAAACCTCGATGTGAAGCGAGCATCCCGATCTGACACAATAGAAGTCGGCACTCCATGCCTGGATACGATTTCATCAATATACAATTTAGCCAACTTCTCTAGCGGGTACGTCTCCTTGATCGGTAGAAAGTGAGCCGATTTGGTGAGCCGATCCACTATCACCCAAATAGCATCGTGCCCCTTGGGTGATCGCGGCAATCCCGTCACGAAGTCCATCGTTATGTCATCCCATTTCCATACCGGTATTTCCAACGGCTGCAGTTCCCCGTACGGTCTTTGATGCTCCGCTTTCACTTTTAAACACGTTAGACATCTCTCCACGAAATAAGCTATATCTTTCTTCAAACATGGCCACCAATAACTCTTCTTCAAATCTCGATACAACTTATTGGTTCCCGGATGTATCGAGTATCGCGACTTGTGCGCTTCTTCCAGTACTTTCTTCCGAAGATCTCCCCGCTTTGGAATCCACACTCTTTGATCATAACATCTAACACCACGATTGTCTATGGTTAGCAAGTCTACGACTCCCACGATCCTTTCGCTTTTCAAATTTTCACTTGACACGGCTTCCTCTTGATGTTGCTTGACTTCTTCTAGAAAACTCGAAATCACCTCCACGCGAAACGCCACTACGTTGGTTACCGAGCTATTATCTTTCCGACTCAAGGCGTCCGCCACCACATTAGCCTTTCCCGGATGGTATAGAATCTCGCAATCATAGTCACTCAGCAATTCCATCCACCTTCGCTGCCTCATGTTTAACTCTTTCTGATTGAATAGATGTTGAAGACTCTTATGGTCAGTATAAATTTGACACTTAAATCCGTACAAATAATGCCTCCAAATCTTCAACACAAATACCACATCTGCCAG
The DNA here is from genome assembly GCA_954870635.1 of Arctium minus. Taxonomy (NCBI): domain Eukaryota; kingdom Viridiplantae; phylum Streptophyta; class Magnoliopsida; order Asterales; family Asteraceae; genus Arctium; species Arctium minus. Next base: position 74,731,696 of record OX941085.1, on the reverse strand, counting down.
CTCCAGATCGTGCGTGGGATAGCTCCTCTCGTGATCTTTCAATTGTCGAGACGTGTAAGCTATTACCTTTCCCTCTTGCATCAACACACAACCTAGACCAAACTTCGAAGCATCGCTGAAAATTACAAATCCTTCCGTACCTTTGGGCAATGACAGAATCGGTGCACTACTCAATCTCTTTTTCAATTCGCCGAATGCATCCTCCTGAGTCCCACTCCATGAGAACTTAACATTTTTCCTCGTTAGAGCGGTTAACGGCGTGGCTATTCTTGAGAAGTCTTGGATGAACCTTCGGTAATAGACCGCCAAGCCAAGGAAACTTCTTACTTCGGACGACGTTTTTGGTGCCTCCCACTCTTCGATTGCCTTAATCTTCGCTGGATCCACCTTGATTCCGTCTTCCGACACCACGTGTCCTAAGAACTGCACTTCTCTTAGCCAAAATTCGCACTTCGAGAATTTGGCGTACAACTTCTCTCGCTTAAGCAATTCTAACACAGCTCGCAGATGCATTTCATGATCTTGCATGGATTGTGAATAGATCAGTATGTCATCAATGAAAACAATGACACACTTGTCCAAGAAAGGACTGCATACCCTATTCATCAGATCCATGAATGCTGCCGGTGCATTTGTCAACCCAAAAGGCATGACTAGGAATTCGAAGTGTCCATACCTCGTGCGAAAGGCAGTCTTGGGTACATCCTCCTCCTGAACCTTCAGCTGATGATAACCCGATCACAGATCTATCTTCGAGAAGTAACTCGCTCCCTGCAACTGATCGAAGAGATCATCAATCCTAGGAAGTGGGTACCTATTCTTAACTGTTAACTTGTTGAGATCTCGATAATCTATACACATTCTCATCGACCCGTCCTTCTTCTTGACAAAAAGTACCGGTGCTCCCCACGACGACGTACTGGGTCAGATAAAACCCTTATCCAACAATCCCTTCAGTTGGGTCATCATCTCCTTCATCTCGGCCGGAGCCAAACGATAAGGAGCCCTTGCTACTGGTGCCGCCCCCGACATCAAATCTATCCTGAACTCCACTTGCCTATCCGGTGGCAGAGTGGTTAAATCTTCGGGAAACACTTCCGGGTACTCACACACTATTGGAACATATTCTAATCCCTTCTTCTCTTTCTTAGCGTCCACCACATACGCTAAAAACCCCACACACCCTTTCACTAAGCAACGCCTAGCCTTGATCATCGAGATCAAGCACGACTTTCTATCCTGATGATTCCCATAGACTATAACTTACTTCTGATCCAGCAAAGCTATCCGGATTAGCTTATTATTACAAACGATACTGGCATCATTGGACGCTAACCAGTCCATTCCTACAATGACATCAAATTCCCCCATACCCATTGGATATAACCGCAATGGGAAGGTATGACCGTCAATGTCTATACTACACCCATCATATACTTCTCCCACTAAGACTCGACTATCATCGGCTACTTCTACTTCAAACCCTTGACTAAGCTTCTTGGGTTTCACTAGCAGTTTGTGCACAAAATTCGGTGACACAAACGAATGGTTTGCACCCGAATCGAACAACACTTTAGCAAAAATCGAGTCTATGGGAAAAGTACCTGTTACCACATCTGGCGTCTCAACCGCCTCCTCAGCTGTCATGTTAAAAGCCCTTGCTCTTGCCCGAGTAGGCTCCACCTTCTTCTCGATCCCTTTATCTCCAAACACCCCAGCAGTTCCCTTCTTCAGCTGAGGACAATCAGTCCTGATATGATCAGGACATCCACACTGGTAACACGACCTTGACCCGCGGCAGTCACGAGCCATATGCCCCACCTTTCCACATTTGTAGCACCCTTCTCGTTCCATCATACAATCCCCCTTGTGAACCCTATTACACTTGCTACATGGTTTGCTCTCAAACTTCGAATTACCCCGATGATCAGTTTTTGCCGATTTGAACGTCTTCAAATCACGGTTAGGCCCTTCCCATTTTCGTTTGTCTCCGCTTCTCTCGGAGGTCTGACGATTCCTTTCTTTCTCCCGCAACTCAGCTGCATTTACCGCCGCCTGAAATGTTGTTGGATCCTTGTTTGCGACGAACTCCCGAATATTACCCCTTAATCCATATATGAAACGCTCCACTCGCCTTTCCTCGTTAGGCACATAAATTTCAGCAAATCGAGATTTCTCGATAAATTTGGTCGTATACTCCCGGACCGTCATTTCCTTCTGTTCTAAGCTCAAAAAAATTTCCTCCAACTTCTTAACTGCTGCCAGCGGGAAAAATTGCGTCCTAAACCTTTTCACGGACTCAATCCACGACATTTCTCTAGCCACAGCTGAACCTTGCCCTCCAGACTCCACGTCCCACCACATCACTGCTTCATCCTTCAGCATAGACAACGCATACACAACTCTATCCCCCGCAGAACACTTGCTGGTGTCGAATGCCAATTCAATCCCTTTTATCCATTTCATTGCCAACACCGGATCACATTCTCCCTTGAAAGTAGGGGGCTTGCAGGCCACAAATTCCTTGAAGCTACACCCCCTCTCCATTACAGTTTTGGTCGACACTGCAGGTGTCAATTGAGAGTGACTTCCCACTACGGTCACTGGCGAGTCGGAAATTTCATTCACTTCCTTATCCCCACTCTTATCCTTGCCTACTGAAACTTCCTCCGTTCGCCGAGCCAACAAAACATTCAGAGTTTCTTGCAGCTTCCCCATTCCAGCAGCAAAAGTTTCCTGTGTAATGAATCCTTGAGCTCGACCCCCACCACGGTTCCGAGCCTGCCTCCGCCCCCTAACCGAAGACGTACTCTCCTGATGAGAGGTTTCTTGTTCAGGTCTAGGCTCTACACTCTTGGCCCGACGAACAACACGGGTTGTCTTTCCCCCGCGTGTTCCAGCAGTCGGTTCTTTCACATGAGTGGTCGCCTTTTTAGCCGTCTTCCCTTTAGGTCGACCGCGACCCTTTCCTCTATTAGCATCCATATGAGGAGGAGCAACAGGTCCATCCTCAGCCACTTCGTTAACAGGTGCCACTTCTACTGCTGACACCGATCTGCTCCTAGTTACTCTTTCGGTCATGGCTACAATAAAACATCAACAAAACTCCATTAAGGTAACCCCCAAAGCAATAAAGCAAGTTAAGCGCGCACATGTACCTGTAAATTTATAATTACACTGGCCAGATGTAATTTCAAATTTACCTTACATGTTAGTCCTCACTACTCTATCACTCTATCTCCTACGGTCATCCTATAATCTCAGTTGTGATTTACTCTCTAAGTTTAAGTCTAAGCCCGACTAGTCGCCTAGATCCCTTAAACTATGGCTCTGATACCAACTGTAACGACCCAACAAAAAAATAGCAACTCATAAAATAAAATTCTCAACGACAGAATAATAATCCACACCATAACGGTCCCAAACTTACAATAATTAATTCAAGGGTTGTCATAACCACAACCTATACACAACTGAGATCAATGAATAACTAAAAGCTAAATGACGGTCTTCTATCCGCCCCCGCTAGACCTTCTCCTTGCCTTTAGCCGCACAGTCTAATTCACGATGGCCTGAAAAGATTTTTAGTTTTGAAAGAGCGAGGGTTAGACCATAGGTCTAGTGAGTTCCCTCTAGTAGTTAAGCAACAAAATATACTTTCCAGAATCTGAATCATCATTTAATAATGGCATTTAAATAAAACACGTTACGGACCACACGACCGTCCAAGACGATGTGTCTAACTCGCGCTGCCTTAATGTTGGGACACGCCCCCAACGACATAACGGGCCACACTCCCCGGCACGAGTAGGCGGGCCACACTCCCCGACTTAGGTCACGTAACCCACAATTAATGTATGCATACATATAATCAACAACAATTTATAACACACTTGAATAGTTTAATAAAATCATGCCATCATAATAAATCAAAGTTTAAAAATAAACTTCACATCCTTTCATCATCAAAAGGTTTAGTTTAGAAAAACTCACCTGACGTCCTTTAGCTCAAAACTCTTCGTCTACCTTATAATCCGAACATAACCTATAAAACAAGGCATCGTCCGTAATTTTTTTTTTATTCTTTCTATTTTAGCGAAGATTGACCTTGACACCCTCCTCATCTATCCATTTACCGAATTTAACCCGCTAAATCTAATTTGAGATAATTATCCCAAATCCTTAAACAATTAAACACATTAAAATGAATAAAACCATTTGGACCACTAACCGAGTCCACCACTAAAATTTATTATTATTATATTATATATATATATATTTTCTAACTAACTTGGACCAAAATTGGGATTCATCCCCCACGTGGGCTTCGACCCACTTTGCACAAACCAATGACCGGAGCTCAACAAGACCGGAATACACTCCACGACCGGTGTCTGCAATACTAACGAGCGGTACTACCACTACTAGAAAAATCACTATCATCGACGGACGTTTCCGACGAATTTCCGGCGGATTTCAAAAAAGTTAACAAAAGTCAACATCACCTTAAATCCGTCGGAAATCCGCCACAAATCCGCCACTAAAATTTTACGAAAAATAAATACTTATATTCTCTTTAATATTTGTGGCGGATTTGTGACGGATAAAATATCCGTCACAAATCCGCCACAAGTCCGTCACAAATATTTGTTTAATTGAAATTAAAATACTTAATTAAATAAATTAGTAACTAAACAAGTAAATTAGAAAAAAAATCAAATTAATTCTAATTAATTTCCGACGGATTTCCGACGGAAATAATTTAATTTAAAATTAAATTAAATTCCGTCGGAAATTAATTCGATTTTTAATTTTTTTTTGTTTTAAAACATTTTCTTACATTAAATGGTTAAGATATAAATTTTTTTTTAAAAATAGAATTAATTTCCGACGGATTTCCGACGGAAATAATTTAATTTAAAATTAAATTAATTTCCGTCGGAAATTAATATAAAAAATTCAAAATTAAGTTAAATTAATTTATGATTTTAAAATTATATTCAAATTAAAAATTATATTATATTGTTAATATTATATTAAACTTTAGAATCATAATTAAATTCAAAATTTAATAAAATTAAATTTTAGAAACCAATTCTTAAATTATAAATATCTAAAATTAAATAAGAATTTATTAAAATTAAATAAGAACTTATTTAATATAATAGTAACAATATAAAATAATTTTTAACTTTAATATAATTTTAGATTTGATATAATTTTGAATTTTAAATTAATTTTGAATTTTTTATATTAATTTCCGACGGATTTCCGACGGAAATTAATTTAATTTTACACGGAAACTCACAGTACTGGTCGCACCACACATAACAGTGGAGTATGCATGAGAGGCTCTTGTTACTCCGAGTATGAGTCTGACTACTATGGATTGTTGGATGAAGTTCTAGAGATAGAGTATCATGGGTTTGGACTCGGTCGTTGTGTTGTTCCATTATTCAAATGCCCATGGTTTGATACAGTTAGTGGCATCCGAGTTGACCCAAAACATAATCTTGTTGACATCAAACACAGATCAAGACTTCGTTCAGACGACCCGTTTATCCTAGCATCACAAGCTGAACAAATCTATTATGTACCATATCCATCAAAATCATTAAAAGATTGGTGGTCTGTGGTGAAAACAAAGCCAAGAGGGGTCTACGAGTTAGCGGCCAAAGTATTGTCGGATGAAAATGTGGATGATGAACAATTTTTCCAAGAAAATGATAGAATAACATCCAGAGGTAGAAATGAAGATGTGGATGAACCTATATGTCTTGTCACAGAGGAAGAAGAAATGGAAATTGCCAATGATGATCCTGACAACTGGCATGTTGACGAGAGTGGTGACGAAGAAGAAGAGTTTGAAGACTCGAATGGTGACGAGAGTGGTGACGAAGAAGAAGAGTTTGAAGGATCGGATGATTAAATATTAGGTTAATTTTAGTCTTATTAAACTTTGCCTAGATGTTTTAAATCTTTATTTGGCAAACATGTTTAATTGTTTATTTGTTACCCTTATGAATGTTTTTATTTTTATTTTTCTAGGTCTTTTAAATCTAACGTTGTTTTGTATACTTGCATCATTGTTCTATACTTTCTAACTTTGTTTTGTAGACTTCCAACCATGGCACGCACATGGCGTTATGGAGGTAGGGGGTAGTTCGAGCAACCGAGGAGAAGGCACTTCTACTCCCGGAGCCTCTAGTAGTGCTTCGGCACCTCAAGATTCGACATCTCTACCTTCAACACCTATCGTTGATGAACTCGAGTCGGGAAATGGCCGTGGCATCACCAATCCCGAACAACCTCCTTTGCAAAGACGTCGACTTGGGGTAAACGACACCGAGTAAGTGTCATATTAATTAATTGATCAAGTTAATTGTTTTAGGGTATCAATACTAACTCAAGTCAATATATGTATATATATAGTTTCAACGATACACATGTCACTCGCCGTATGAGCCAGATCAATCGATCATTTATTAGTCGTCCACGGTGTTCTTGGTCGGAGATCCTTAGGGGGGTCAGGGCTAAGATGTGGGAGCAATTTCAGGTTTGTAGTATGTATTTAATTTGTAATCGTTTTGAAAATAAATATCAACTAACACTTTATGTACAGGCATATTATTGTTGGGATTCGGCGTTAGATAGAGCTATGTTGAAGATTTAGGAGGCCAAATCAATGAAAAATTACAATGACGACTTGAATTCAGCAAGGACAAATGCAGGCATAAAGGCCGTTAACAACAGAAGACCCTATGATCCCAAGAACGGGGACCGAGATATGAATTTATTGAAGGACTTCCCTCCCGTATGGCTCGCTAAGGAAATCTGGAGTGAGATGATCGATCGATGGAACACCGAACATTGGAAGAAGGTATCCAAGAAGGCCAGTGATAACAGAATGACAGAGATTGATGGTGAAATTTCCAAACACACCACCGGGTCGATCTCGATCTCTACGCATCGTGCTCGTTTGGTAGGTCCTTAACAACAATTACTTTATTAGCTTGATTTTTAGTATTTGACAATTAATACATGTTTGTATTTACCTTTGTAGACAAAAGCTAGAAATGGTGTGCCACCGACATGTGGGTTCCTCTTCGATTATACACATAGGAAGAGGTCGAGCATAGAGTCATCTTCTTCGGATGGCGGGTTATCACTAGGGGATTACGTGACTTCAAGTGATAGCCATATTGCGGTAAGTTTATTTAATTGTTTACCTTTAATTCCAAATCTTTTTCTAGTAAACGTTGGGATTGTTTAAGTTAAAATGTTATTATATCTATCTATATATATCTGTCTAGTTTTGGTTGCCATTTGTTGGGCAAACATTAAGATTGTTTTAGTATAAGTGTTGGTATATATATATATATATATATATATCTCCATTTTTGTCTGGGTTGCCATTTCTTGGGCAAACGTTAGGATTGTTTAAGTTAAAATGTTAGTGTTATATCTAGTTTGGGTTGCCATTTTTTGGGGCATACATCTTATTGTTTAGTGGCTATATTTGTCTATGGTTTCATTGTTTGCGAAAATTAATATTGTTTTAGTTTAAATGTTGGTATATATATCTCCATTTTAGTCTGGGTTGCCATTTGTTGGGCAAACGTTAGGATTGTTTTATTTGGAAATGTCCCAATTACAGCCGTTATGCTGTTGAAATTAACTTGTGTCTTAAACCACAGGGTAACTATAATGCCAATCTCACCCAAAAATACGGCGAGGATGCCACTTCCCATCCCATAATAGATGAAGAATTGTGGCAACAGTGTTGGGAACTGAAAGAATTGCTTAAGTATGGTTAATGCTGCTAGCACAACTGGTTACTACTGCCAGTACAATATGATTACTACTGCTAGTAGTTAGTACTGCTGGAGTTAGTACTACCAGATCAAAGTTAATACTGCTGAATGATATTAATACTGCTCATGAAGTTAGTGTTGCTTATGAGATGAAGGCTTCGTATGGCAAGGATGACAGATGTATTGACTGAAGATAATCATGGAAAGTCTTGGAGATAACTATGGAAGATTATATTGAAGATCTTTTATTTTTTTTATTATTATCTTTTATCTTCAGTATATGTATAGAATAGTTTTGTAACATCAAGAATAACAAAAATTCTGAGTTTTTGCTTTCATAGAGAGAATCAACCTCAAGGTTTAGAACCCTAGTTCTAGAGAAGTAGAATTCGTATTGGTGAGCCTGTTCGTCAATATTGAGGTTGTGTGTGAAATCTTGTAGCTTTAAATCATTCAATAAAGTTTACAATTTGTGATTTGTGATTCACTGTTTCATTGATCTTTGAATATTAAAGTGTTATTCCGCAAACTCCTTTAATATTGTTTCTGAGTATTTATTCTTGTTAAGAATTCAGATCCTGACAAGTGGTATCAGAGCTAGTATTCTCATAAACCTTCATTCATCATGGAAAACACAGTTGAATCAAATAGTACTCTTGTCTCAAAGGTTCCAATGCTCAGATCTAATGAGTTTGACATGTGGAAGATAAGGATCAAGCAATACATTCTCCTCACAGATTACTCTATGTGGGACATCATTGAGAATGGACCATCTGATGAAGGAAAAATTGGTGCAGATGGAAAAAGAACACCACCAAAGACAGATGCAGAAAAGAAGATAAGGCAGACAGAGATGAAAGCCTTGAGCACACTGCTCTTGGCTATTCCCAATGAATATCAACACCAATTCTACAATTGCACTGATGCACAGATGCTTTGGAATGCTCTAGAGAAAAGATTCTCTAGTACCAAAAGTACCAAGAGAAATCAGAAGGCAATACTGAAGCAATTGTATGAAAATTTTATGTCAACTAAGAATGAGTCCATGACTCAAACTTTTGACAGGTTTAACAAGCTGATTGGTGAACTAGCTACTATGGGAGTACAGATTGATCAAGATGATGTAAACAGAAAGTTCTTAAGGTACCTTGGAGATGAATGGACCATGTATATTGTTTCATTCAGACATAATGAACAACTAGAAGAAAAAGAACTTGATGATCTGTACAATGACCTTAGAGTGTTTGAATCTGAGGTGGAGGTAAAGAAGAAGCCTTCTGGATGTGTTCATAATGCTGCACTCCTATCAGCATCAATTGATTCTACTGCTAACCCTGAATCGGTTAATGATGCTAATGGAGCAAATCAAGAAAAATGCACTGAATCTGTTTTTGAAGCCTTTCTGTCCAGCCATGGAAACTCTTCTTTAATCAATGATGACTTGGAACAACTTCATCCTGATGATCTTGAAGAGATGGATATTAAATGGCAGATGACCATGCTTTCCATGAGGGTAAAGAAGTTCATCAAGAGGACTGGGAGGAATAACTTCTCCCAAAGAAGAGAAGATGGAGCAGGTTTTGACAAGTCAAAGGTAGAATGCTATAAATGTCATATGAAGGGACACTTTGCCAGGGAATGCAGAAGTGGAGTGTCTCACAATAACCACCAACAAGATCAGACTGGTAGCTTCAACCAGAACAGAAACTCTACTCAAGCCCTTGTTTCTCAACAAGGAATGGGGTTTGACTGGAGTGATCAAGCAGAAGAGGCTATTCAAAATCAAGCTCTCATGGCAGAGGTATATGATCTCCCAACTGAGGTAAGTTCTAATCTCTGTTCTAAAACTTGCATAAACACTGTTAAAAGGTACAGGGATCACAACCAGAATATGAGTGATGACCTTAAGAGGTTAGCAAAAGATATAAAAGACTATGTGAGAATTGTTGAGAGGTTTGAGGAACAAATTAAAGGTTTCCAAGCCAATGAACTTCAACACTCATATGACACAAACTACTAGAAGTGGGAGAAAAAGGATCTAGAACTCCAACTGACAAAGTCTAAAGAGGAGAGTGAAAAGTTGAGAAGGGAGCTAGCCAAAGTTAAGCTAGATGTAGAAAAGTTTTCCAATGCTTCTAAAGCAATGGACTCTTTACTACAAACTCAGATTCATGACAAGCTGAGAAGAGGAATTGGGTACAATACCACACCACCACCATACAACAACAACTACATCCCTCCTACATCAGACTTGCTAGAAACCAAAGATAGGAAGGACTTGCCTGAGGGAGCCACTGAGATAGATCCCTTAGATGAAGTAGTTGTTGAGGACAAAACTGAGAAAGAAGATGGTAAGGGTAAGGAGAACACTGTGAGTGATGAGATTCCTCTAGAGAATCACATTATTACCAATGAGGGTTGTGGAAAGATTTGGGTAAAATCTAAGTACATAGAGAAGACTGAGGGAAAGTCTAGTAAGGTCCATTACAAGAAGACCACAGTTGTGAATCCTGTTCCTTGCAAACAGTGTGCTTGTACTAAATCTGAGCCCCTAAATCATGATAAAAGGAGGGGTAATCAAAGAAACTGGAATAATCAGTGGGCACAAAAACAAGGGATTGATCTGAGTAAAATCAATAGACCAAAACCTTGTTTTATTTGTGGAAAGCTCAATCATATTGCTAAATACTATTATTTCAATCCTATGAACCAAAGGATGAATTTTCAAAGATCTGTGCAAAAACCCTTTGGTTATAGGAAGAATGAAAGGAACCATGTGGCTAAGAAATCTGTTAAATCTAAAAGCCACATGAAGAAAAAGACTGTTGAGGAGAGTGTCAAGATGTGGATTCCTAAAAGCACTAAAACTGTTAGTACTGCTACCACAAATAGTACTACTGACAATGATAGTGTTGCGAGAAGCAATACTACTGCTACCAATGTTAGTGCTGCTAAGAGTATTAGTACTGCTAAAACTAACATTGTTAGTACTTCTTCTAATGTTAATACTGCTAACTCTGTTAGTACTTCTAACAAGGTTAGTACTGCTAAACCTGTTAGTCCTGCTAACTCTGTTAGTACTTCTAAGGTTAGTACTGCTTCTAATGTTTGTGCTGCTAAGCCAATCATCTTGACAAAGTACTCTAGTAAAGAGTGCTCTGAGTTTAAAAATCTCATCAAAAAGGAATGTAAATACTTTGATGAGAAAGGGATACCCAAGACCACTTTGGCTTGGGTTCCCAATCAATACTAATTGTTTTTATCTTATGTGCAGGGCAACTAGCAGCTCAAGGGGAAGAGCATCTGGCATGTTGATAGCGGTTGCTCTAGGCACATGACAGGGAACATGTCTTGCCTCAAGAATTTCAAGAAAATTGATGGTGGACATGTTGCCTTTGGAAATACTCCAGATGGAGGTAAGATCAGTGGTAAGGGTGATGTAACCAAAGGTAAAATGACCTTTGAAGATGTATTCTATGTTGAGCAATTAAGGTACAACCTGTTAAGTGGATTCAAGGTAGTTGATGAAAAGATGATACTACTAAGAACTCCCAGAAAGGATAATGTCTATTGCTTAGATATGGAAAATGTTTCAACTGATTCATCCCTAAACTGTCTTGTTTCAAAAGCATCTTTGGATGAATCATCACTTTGGCACAGAAGGATGTGTCACATGAACTTTAAAACTATGAATAAACTTGTTAAAAACAACCTTGTAAGAGGTTTACCTTCAAAAGTTTTTTCATGTGATGATCATTGTGTTGCCTGTCTCAAAGGCAAACAACACAAAACTTCTCATAAGTCCAAAGAGTTAAACACTATCTCTAATTCTCTTCAGTTGTTGCATATGGATCTGTTTGGGCCTACAAATGTTATGAGTATAGGTAAGAAATCATACTGCTTAGTTATTGTTGATGATTACTCTAGATTTACCTGGGTATATTTTCTAAGGACTAAGGATGAGACAAGTGGACTGATCAAATCCTTTATTCTAAGAATTGAAAACCAAACATATCAAAAAGTAAAAGTCATTAGGTCAGACAATGGTACTGAATTTAAAAATCATGACCTAAACACCTTTTGTGAGGAAAAAGGAATTGAGAGACAATACAGTGCTCCTAGGACTCCACAACAAAATGGTGTTGCTGAGAGAAGGAATAGGACACTGATTGAGGCTGCTAGATCTCTGTTAGCTGATTCAAAACTTCCAATTACGTTCTGGGCTGAAGCAGTTAATACTGCTTGTTATGTCCAGAACAGAGTTCTAGTAGTCAAGCCTAAAAACAAGACACCATATGAGCTTTTAAATAAAAGAAAACCATTTATTGGATTTTTCAAACCTTTTGGGTGTCCTTTTACCATTCTCAATACCAAAACTCACTTAGGAAAGTTTGATAGCAAGGCAGATGATGGTTTTCTTGTTGGTTACTCATCTCAGAGTAAGGCTTACAGAGTATTTAATTCTTCTTCTAGAATAATTGAGGAAAGTGACAATGTCAAATGCAATGAGAACACACCAAATCCTATTGGTTCAGGTCCTCAGTGGTTGTTTGACATTGATTCACTAACTAACTCTTTGGGTGTCAGTAGTGATGATCATGCAGGTTCAGGAAGTGGAGGATTAGGGGATGAACAAGTACAAGTACAAGACATTATTCCTCAGTCTGTGATCTTTCCCATACCTACAATGGAACCTGTTGATTTCTGTGAAAAAGAGACTATGACTGAACCAATTCAAAGTGAAGAAGAAAGAAGAGATGAGGAGAATCAAGTGCATGAAGAGCCAGAAGCAGCTGATGAGATCACCTCAGCTGACTTAAATGAGTCCAATTTAGAAGTGGGAATCAATTTGGATCTCTCATGTATCTCACAGCCTCAAGACCAAACATCATGTTTCCAGTGTGTCTGTGTGCCAGATTCCAAGTCAAGCCATAGCAATCACATCTTCAGGCTGTTAAGAGGATTTTCAGATACTTAAGAGGGCAACCTAGATTAGGTCTTTGGTATCCTTATGAATCCAACTTTGACTTGATTTCATATTCAGACAGTGACTTGGGTGGTGCTAATATAGATAGAAAGTCTACTTCAGGTGGATGTCAGCTTTTGGGTGCAAGACTAGTATCTTGGCAGTGTAAGAAACAAACCACAGTGTCCTTATCTACAACAGAAGCTGAGTACATTGCTGCTGCAAGTTGCTGCTCTCAGGTTCTATGGATTCAGAATCAGATGTTAGATTATGGGGTAACCTTTCTTCACACTCCAATCTTCATTGACAATAGCATTGCTATAAGCATTGTTAACAATCCAGTCAAGCACTCCAAAAAAAAGCACATCGAGATCAGGTATCACTTTATTAGAGACTGTAATGAAAAGAAGCTTATTCAAGTTGCTAAAGTTCATACTGACAACCAGTTTGCTGATCTATTCACTAAAGCTTTTGATGTGGGTAGATTCACTTTCTTGGTCACAAGTGTGGGCATGATCAACTCTGAATAAGCTCATGATTTAAAAAGTGTTTACATACCTGTTATTTGTTATTCTTTGGTGTTACTAATCATCTTTCTCAGGAAGTTATTACCTTGCTCAGACTATCACAAGTTTCAACAGTGTAAGTGCAGTTAATGCTGCCAATGCAGTTTTAATACTGCTAGTGGTTAATACTGCTCTCAGTTAATACTGCTAGTGGTTAATACTGCTCTAAGTTAATACTGCTTCTGTCCCGAATACTATAAATACCCTTTTGCCCGCCTAAAGCTCATAACGACTCTTTGAATCCTATTCATCTTCTCTCTAACCCTTTTTCTCTCAAGCACCTAGTAAGTTTCAGGCAAGAACACTCAAGCTCCATGGCATCCATGGCGTTCATTGATGAGCACAACGAAATCTCAATGCTTCAAAAGCCGAAGCAGGCTGATGGATTTCACCGGATAGTAGATTTTGTCAAGTCTAGCCATATTTCTTATGCTCTTACAGTGTCTCCAACAATCTACATAGAGCACCAGAGACAATTTTGGGCGAATGCCACTGCTGTTACAGAAAATGGTGTGCAGTTAATCCAGACAAGGGTGTGTGACAAACCCTTGTCAGTTTCTGAAGAGGTGATTCGCATCTGTCTACGACTAGACGATGTTGCAGGTATTACCTCTATTCCTAATGAGGACTTGTTCTCCAATCTTTCAAGAATGGGGTATGGAGGCCAATTGGGTTTTTTCAAATTCTCAAAAGCTAAATTTTATACCCAATGGCGTTTTCTTGTTCATACCCTTATGCATTGTATTTCCAAAAAGACTACTGGCTGGAGTGAGTTCAGTAGTACCATTGCTTATGCTTTGGTTTGCTTGGCCACTGCCAGAAAGTACAATTTTTCAAAAATGATTTTCAATGACCTTGTGTCAAACATGGGAAATAAAAAGAGTTTCTATATGTACCCAAGATTTGTCCAGGCAGTTATAACCAATGAATTAACGGATATGCCTCGATTTGATGAGGTATATGTACCTAAAATCCACAAAGGCAAGGTCTTTTCAAATATGAAGAGATCTCCATTGGACTCGGAAGGAGTTGACACCCCATTGTTCTCTACAATGATGGTGGTGTCCCACAATCCAGAAGGTATGGCTGCAGGGTCAAGGCCCTCATTAGACCATCCCACTGAAAGCCAATCCCAACCTTCAATCACCATATCAATCCCACAGTCCCTTATTCAAAAACCAACTTCTCCAATCACCAATACCTACATCAGGAAAAAGGTAAAGAAGGCTCCTTCCCTTCTTGTACCTTCACCCATAGAGCCTTTAAGCCCTCTAATGGAGAATTCTCCATTAGAGAATATCTATAGGGAAACCACAGGGGTGTCTCCCAACCCCAAGGAGGTGCTCACTGAGGAGATGAATGAGCATATGGGTGCAAAGGCTGCCACTACTCCTGCTAGCACAGAGGAGGCCAGTGGTAACATCAATAAGACCTTCCCCATGGCAACTTTGGGTGAGCAATCATCCAAAGGTCCCAGGTGCCAAGAAACCAAGGGGGTAGCAGGTGCTTCTGCTAGGCAGAAGACCTTTACTACAAAAAGATCCAATGATCCTCCAAAGGTGGTAAAAACACCCAAAGCAGGTGAGGACAGTTATGACTATAATGAATTGATGGAAACTATGGGCAACATCAATCTGGATGTAATCAAGCAAGGCAAAGACATAGAAGGGATGAAACTGGTAATTCTGTCTCAACAAGTACAGATTACCAAACTGAAGAAAATGGTGAGGAGATTGGTACAGAAAAAGAAAAGGAAACAGTTTGTGCTCAGGAGAAGGAAACTAGTGGATGATGTTCCCAAAAAGGGGGAGTCAGAAGCTGATGTAAACATGGAAGATGCTAAAGATAAGGGGGAGAAATTTGATTTTGAGGGGGAGCAAGCAGTAGAAACAGAATCAGAATTTGTACAAGCAGCTGAAACAGAACAAGCAGCAGTAACAGTTAATGCTGCTGAAACAAGCAAAGCAGCAGAAACTGTTAATACTGCTGAATTGAATGAAGCAGCAGAAATGGTTCAAGAGGTATTAACAGACCTTCTTAGCAGCAATGTGCAAGAACTTGAGACAACTGAAGCATTAATCAAAGCTAAACATGATACTCCTAAGGTCACTTCAAAGACCAAAGGAGTTGTCATCAAAGACAATGTTGAAGTTATCAAGAAAGTTAGTGCTGATAAAGTAAACAACAAGGACAAAGGCAAAGCTAAGATGGTGGAATCTGATCAACCAATTAAAAAGCAAAAGTTGGTTGAGTCAGATGAAGCATTGGCCAAGAAGATTCAGGCTGAACTTGAGCAAGAAGAAAAGGTTCAAGTGGAAAAAGACAGGGAGATGGCAAAAGCTCTGGCTACAGAACTTAATGAAGCTTATCAAAAGATTCTTGCAACAGAAATAGCAAAGAAGAAAGCTACAACTCTAAAGAAGCATGGAATGATCAGAATGGAGGCAAAGAAGAGACAACCTTCACAGACCTTCCTTGGCACTCAAGAGAGAAAGAAGATGATTACTTTTCTTAAAGGTGCTGTGGGAGTTAAAAAGGAAATGTTCACAAAGATGTCTTTTGAACAAATCAAAGGTTTGTATGAAGCTGAGATGACCAAGTTACAAGGAAATGACAGAGCAAGAGTTGAAGCAGAAAAGGAGATGAAAGAAAGACACGATCTTCAAATTCAAAAACCTTTCCCTGATGAGCAAGAATCACCAAGGAAGGAAGCTACTCTAGGTGACAGTTTGAGGAAGTTGAAAAGAACTAAAATGATGGCAAGAAGAACACCAGCTAAGAATCCTAGAGTGGAAGAAGCTGAGAAAGAACAGAGGGTAGCTGAAGAAGAAGGGGCACCTAAGTCTGTTGAACAGGAAGAACCATCAAGTAATGCTGATGTGAATCTGTACATGGTAGTGATGGACAAAGTGCCTGAGCCTATATCAGCTGAACCTTTTGGTGTTAAGCCTCCGGAGATCATTCACTGGGATACACTGAAAGTTGATGGAACAGAGTATATCAGGCTCAAGAGGAAAGATGAGAAGTATGAAGTATATCAGACTTGGGCCAAGATTGTCAGAACATGTTCCAGATCTGATCTAGAGGAGATGTTTGAAGTAGGAATGAAATTGTATGCTGATCAACTAAAAGCTCCAGGAATACCAATCACAAAACTTGTGATGGAGTATCTATGTATGTTGTTCAAGCCAGAAGAAGTGAAGGATATTATCAGAAATGTGTTTCGAAAAGTTAACAACTGGACTCTATATGAAACTAGTGGAGTATATGCACTGACTATGGATACAAATCACATAAAATACTTCCTAGTGGATAGAGTTTACAACCACAGCAGATTAAAGCTGCATGCTATGTTAAAGAAAAAGCTTGGTTGTGCACCAGATTCAGAGATGGCAAGGTATTTGATCCAAAGAACAATTAATCAAAGTTTGGGGTTGAATGCTGATACAGGGATATGAATAATGGAGTTTTGGGAGCATCTGAAGAACTTGGCTTCTCTTCCTAAAAGTCAAGTTAGGGGGAGATTGTTGGGAACTGAAAGAATTGCTTAAGTATGGTTAATGCTGCTAGCACAACTGTTACTACTGCCAGTACAATATGATTACTACTGCTAGTAGTTAGTACTGCTGGAGTTAGTATTGCTGTAGTTAGTACTGCCAGATCAAAGTTAATACTGCTGAATGATATTAATACTGCTCATGAAGTTAGTGCTGCTTATGAGATGAAGGCTTCGTATGGCAAGGATGATAGATGTATTGACTGAAGATAATCATGGAAAGTCTTGGAGATAACTATGGAAGATTATATTGAAGATCTTTTATTTTTTTATTATTATCTTTTATCTTCAGTATATGTATAGAATAGTTTTGTAACATCAAGCATAACAAAAATTATGAGTTTTTGCTTTCATAGAGAGAATCAACCTCAAGGTTTAGAACCCTAGTTCTAGAGAAGTAGAATTCGTATTGGTGAGCCTGTTCATCAATATTGAGGTTGTGTGTGAAATCTTGTAGCTTTAAATCATTCAATAAAGTTTACAATTTGTAATTTCTGATTCACTGTTTCATTGATCTTTGAATATTAAAGTGTTATTCCGCAAACTTCTTTAATATTGTTTCTGAGTGTTTATTCTTGTTAAGAATTTAGATCCTGACAAACAGGCGGTCGGGGGAAGCAAGAAAGGCCGAACATACGGCTTTGGGAACACAAGGGATCCGAATTTGGTCTTGACCGGGGTGCCCTCAGGTGGATATTCGAGTGGTGCATCTTCTTCTGATGCTCGGGTGTGTACCTCTTTTTCCTTTGATGTTTATTTACTTCGTATATACTTCTTATTAAAAACTCTAATGTTGGTTGGTTTTTTTTTTGTAGATTCAAGTATTAGAGGCCCGACTGCTCGAATCAGAAGAGGCCCGCAACAAGGAGAAGGAGCAGATGCGCCGAAGAGACGAGGTCCGCAGGAAAGAGCATCAGGAAATGATGGAGATGGTGATTAGGTTAACTCAGAGTCAGTTTACTCAATAGCAGTTTCCGCCTCCCCCGCCCCCAAAGTCTTGATGGTTGAGTATTATGACCAATTTTGTATTTGAATTCATGTACATGAACTTGCTTTAGTGAACAATTGGGACAATTTGTATTTTTAGCGTCCTTTATAATCGATGACGGCTTTAATTTATTTTAATATTTTATTTACAGTTTTTTTGCATTTACAGGATTTTAAAATTTTAAAATCGTTTTTTTAATTATTTTTTTTAAATATACAGTTAATTTCCGACGGATTTCCGACGGATTATCCGTCGGTGAAATTAAAGAAATAGATTCGAAATTATATTTTTAAAAACGTTTCCGACGGATTTCTGACGGAAATTTCTGACGGATTTCCGGCGGATAATTTAAATAAATATTTTTAATAATAATTTTAAAAAACAATCTTAAAAAAGAAAAACAAAATTCCGACGGATTTCCGGCGGAATTACCGACGGAATTCCGGCGGATTTTCCGTCGGAAATTTGTTTTTCTTTTTTTGAAAATTTTCTTTATATTTTTTTAGTAAAATAAACGGTTAAAAATAAAATAATTAATAAATTTTTTATCCGTCGGAAACTAATTAATCAGATTAAGAATTTGTTGATTAATCTGACTTTATAAAAAAAATGGAAATTAATTTATGACGGATTTCCGACGGATTCGGAAAAATCCGTCGGAAATCCATCGGAAAATCCATTTTCTGTCGGGGCATTTTTTGACAGTGTAATCCGCCAGAAATTCGCCGATAAATCCATTTTCCGACGGATTTTGCCGTCGGAAATGGTCTTTTTTCTAGTAGTGTACCTCGACCTTTATTAACTTTTGACCGGTATTAACTTCGACCGATATTAACTTTCGCCGGTATTAACTTCGACTAATATTAACTTTCGACCGATATTAACTTCGACCGATATTAACTTTCGACCGATATTAACTTCGACCGGTATTAACTTTCGACCGGTATTAACTTTCGACCGGTATTAACTTCGACCGATATTAACTTCGACCGATATTAATTTTTGGCCGGCATTAACTTCGACGATATTAATCGTTGAACAAATCCCAGATGATTTACAGAGACCTTAAAATCACAGTTTATTTTCAATCGCTCGAATTAAAACCACCCTTTAACAATATCGATCAATAAAACTCAACAAATAAGCAAAGGCAGTCCTTAATCTCAATCCTCATAAATCTTCAGGTTAATACCCACATTCAACAGCAGACTGATAACCAAAAACCTCAAACTAAAGCTATTACAGGAACGAACAATTAGAGGTGAGCAATATGAGTTATCAGATGATTACTTTCAAGAGATAACAAATTCCCTTCTGTGATCCTTCAGACTTCTTTCTCCTTCAACTGTGCTCAAGAAAATCGCCCTTGATTTCTCTCAAAATCAGCTGACACCAACAATGACTGCACAAAACCCTAGGTGACCCCTTATAACAAGTATTTTCACTTAACCCCCTTCAACAAAGGTTTTGACCACACTCCTCCCCAAGCTTTGAGATTAATGCTTTTTAGTCCGGGATATTACATTAAAATTTTGTGGTAATTTTGTATTTTTTCTAAATAAAAATCATACATTAAATGAATAAACCTTTTCATTTTCTTTATTATTTTTACTATTACTATTATTTATCTAACCTAACAATCAATATAAATCAAAACTAATACTAAATGAAAACTATTTAGTATAATATTTTTTTTAATAGAGTATTTTTTTTTCAATAAACCAACAATCAATATATATATATATATAAGAATTCAGATTTGTATACTGTGGGAATATCTAAACACGAAGAAAAACATTATTCTAATCAATGAGAATGTATGATGAAATCGTTGAGTGCATGACATATCTATTCTCATTTGTCTAATTTGTTATCCACATTTTTTTGGTTTATTTTAGACTTAAAATGATTTGAACCAAAGTTATACGTCTAATTGTTTTTTTTTTTTTTGATAAACTAACAATGGTTATAAATTAATATTTTTTTTTGAAAAGATTTTTTTTGTAAGGTAACAAATATTTATAAATCAATACTTTTTATTTTTATTTAGTTTTATTTTCCCTAATCAATGATTATATATAATTTAAAATTTTAATTATAAGGTAACAATCTTTTATATATATACATATATATATATAAAAGTTAAACCTTAAAAGAATGACATGACACACTGAGATACTTCCATTGCTAACAGACTAAAAATCAGTGAACTGTGAGAAGTGACTCTGAGACGCTCCGAAATCAGTTGTGATTAGTCCAACAAATCGCTCGCAAAGAGATTTCTTTGTCTTGGGAGTGACTTCGAAAGAATTGATTAACCACTATTCCGATATTAGCTTATAGAAGGAAACAATGATTATATGAGAAAAATGGAATATGGAAAGGAAAAACGGAGAAGAAATAATTAAAAAAACTTGGATTTATGATGGAGTTTCGGCCATGATTTCGATTTTTTTGCCTCTCAATCTAACGCCTCTGTGATGCAACTCTCTCTCCACACGACTACAAATGAAGATAACGATTAATCACGTCAATATAATACATTTTAGTTTACATGTAAAAAAACCTTATTGCAATCTTTATACGTATAAAAGGAACAACCAAGGGTATTTGAGGTAGTATTGTGAGAATTGAATGTTCTCAAATATTGTATTGTGGTATTGTTTTAGTTATCCCAGATTGATTAAGAAATATTATATTTGAGAATGAAGATGGTTATAAGAAAGGAGGATGAATGACTTTAATTGATTAAAACGTTTACTTGGCTAAAAACATTCTTTTAACTAACATCTCAATAGAGAAATTTTATAAAATATTACATAAATCTTTATATATAAAACAGAAAAATACTTATATTTTTATCTTTCTTTCTTTATATGTACAGAAGAAACAACCAAGGGTATTGTAGTTGGTATTGTAGTATTCATGTATTCCCAAATCTTGCATTATGTGACAAGAGGAGGGGATGCCAAATTGTTGCATCTCATAAGATTGACTGATTTTAGTCGCACCTTTCATAACAACAATAGTAATATTGTTGTTTGACATGTCGTTGAGTTCTAAAGCATAACAACAAAATTATTACCGATACATCTTAAACTCTTCGTAACAAGAAACGATTATCAATATATGAAAATGCATCACTTATGGAAATACATTCTTCATTTTAATTTAGATATTATTGTTTATTAACCGAAGAATTACATTTTATCTTAACTCAGACAAATATTTCTTCAAATTATTTTTCGCTACCGCGCAACGCGTGGGTGACACAGTAGTATATATATAAAAGGAAAACCTAAGAAGGATGATGTGGCACAATGGTAGAGTAGGATTCTACTAAAGAAATTTTCTCATTTTTTTGAATTTTTTAAAATATCAAATAAGTTAAAGACCTTTCTACCCTTAAATGAAAATTATGTGTTTCATTATAATAATGATCTTTTGGTAATTTTACTTCTAAATTAATTAGTTTTAACCTCCAAACTATCCAACTTCTTATAACATTTATTTTGCTCTATTCATTTCTCCATCTATTATCCATCTATTTATATCATATATCATATCAATATATCAATATCAATCTATATATCTATATTAAAAGAGAAATCACGGGTGTTGAAGTGGCCTCTCCTAACATCTTGAACCTTATTTTTCTTTTTTCTCCTTAATTCTCTCAATATCCACTACAATCTTTTTATCAATTTATGTTTTTTTTTTCTTTTTTTAATATTTGCATTCAACTCCAAACCATTCATCTTCTTCTATTTTAATTCAAGTGACATAACTCCAAACCATCTATCTCCTCCAACTATTGATCTTATTAAAGTTAAATAACTCCAAATCTTCCTATTTTAAGGTTGTTGACAACAACCTTGGAGAACAGCATTTGCGAGAACACCATCGTCGAAATCTTAAATGGTACCAACAAAGTAAAAGTCAATCACATCTTCATTTCATAAGGTTAAACATTGAAATCCTTCATTAACTCCTCAATGCATCATTTTGCTTTCTCATGGGTTGTCTATTGCATAATCTCTTCTTCTATATCCCCATCACTTGATGTGTTCTTAATTCAATAAATCATTATTCTTTTACAAA
Source organism: Arctium minus (assembly GCA_954870635.1). Lineage (NCBI taxonomy): Eukaryota > Viridiplantae > Streptophyta > Magnoliopsida > Asterales > Asteraceae > Arctium > Arctium minus. The sequence goes on along the minus strand of OX941085.1, from coordinate 74,709,705 downwards.
ATCGCTTTTTTAGGTTTATTTCGAGAAGACTAATGTGGGTATGTATTTTTTTGTTGAGATTTTATAGTTTTTTTATAAGTATTCTATATTTTTCGTATGTATTCCCAATGAAACTAACGTTGTGTTCTCTAATCTGGAGAGAAAAGAAAAGAAATGGATGGAAAAGAAAGGGAGAGAAAAGAAAGGAATGGAAAATAATTTTTTCATTTGTGTTATCGAAATGGAAGGAAAGGTAAGGAAAAGAAAGGAAAGGAAATAGTTTTTCATGTTCTTGAACAGGAGAGAAAGGAAAAGAAAAATGTCAATTTTACAAATATACCCTTGTAAAAATATATTCTTATAATGAAAGATTGGGTAGTTTTGTAATTTTAATAATTTCAGTAATTTTTTTAAATGGTTTTAATTGTTTTTCTTTCTTTTCCTTTCCTCCCACATTTGGGAGGAAAGTTATCAATTCTTTCCTTCCGTTTCCTTTCCTTTCTCTCTTAAAAAAGTTTTGAGAACACGAGTTTTTTTCACTTTTCTCTCCTTTCCCTCCCTTTCCTTCGTTAAATGAGTTTCGAGAACACACCGTAAAGGTTTGTTCTTTGCAACACTTTTAAGGTTTTGATGGCAACAAGGTTCGATCTTAGAATCTTAAAGGTATTACAATCTATATGTAGCCTTAACTAACTTCAACGTGCCATTTTTCAATGCTTAATTTTATTTTTTCAAGTATTATTCGAGAATATTAATCCGGGTATGTATTCATTTTTTTGTTTTTGATATTTTAAGTTTTTTTTCTTTTAATTTCCGTTTTCTATAATGTTCTTAAGTTTTTTTTCAATGATGGAACCGATAGTTTGCAGAACTCTAATGGCAACAAGGTTCGATGATGAAATCTTGAAATTATTACAATATATGATGTAGCTTCAACAAACTTCAACATGTCATTATCAATGATTATTTTTATTTTTTTCAAGTATTATTCGAGAAGACTAATCCGGGTATGTATTCGTTTTTGACATTTGTTGAGATTTTAAAGTTTTTTTATTTTATTTTGTCCTCTATATTTTTTCTTAAGTTTTTTTTTTCCAATTATGGAACCGAGGGTTTGTTTTTTTTTATAGGGTTTTTAGAGTTTTGAAGGCAACAACAATTCGATGCTGGAATCTTGAAAATATTACAATATTTGATGTAGCCTCACCAAATCCAACATGTCATTTTTCAAAAGTTATTTTTGTTTTTTGAGGTTACTTTGAGAAGATTAATTTGGATATACATTTCTTATGAATTTTGTTTGGATTTTAGAGTTTTGTTAAAAATTATCTCTTCTATATTTTTCATATGTTATGGAGCTGATGGTTTGTTTATGACAACGCTTTTAGAGTTTTGATGACAACAATGATTTGTAACAAAGTCGAGAAATATTATAATCTCTTATATAACCTCATCATACTTAAACGTGCATTTTTATACTTTGTCTACTTATCTATATCTATACTATATTATAAAAGAGACATAAAAAACTCTTAATTACAACAGCTTAAGCACAAAATACAATTAATTAAAGCTAATTACTTAATTTACAACTTCATAATGTTTTGGTACAACTTATCCAAGCACAATATCTCACAACAAATTTAGTTAGAGATAACGATTATTTATACTAGATATTTCTATAATTCTAATCACATATAATAATATATTATATAAGTTTATTTATTACGATAACGAAAAGTAAATAAGTTATTTTAAATTGTTAACTTTAGAAATAATATTATTTCCAAAATGTTGGGATGTTGATATATTAGAAATAATACTTAAATTATAACATATTCCATAAATATTTTAAAATAATATAATATGATCATACATATATCTATACTATATTACTAGAATCGTACTCGTGCAATGCAGCGAGATACATCACGATTTTAATGTTTCATTTTATTTATGCATTAGATACCACTTATTAATGCATATTACTTAAAATCCAAAAGTACAAATTGATTAAACATAAGTACAACTTATAAAAGCTCAATGTTTGAATTCGTGTAACTAACTGCAGATAAGCACTTATTATTATTTTCTAAAATATCTAAAATTTTTAACTATTGATATAACTAACCGATAAATATAAGAAAATTCGAGATAAAACACCTTATTTTTATTTTTTTATTGAAGTATGTTATCTTTTTAATTTTAAATATAAAATATCTTAAATATAGTTATCATTTAAATTGAATATTTTTTGACCCGTAACAAAATTTATTATTATTATTTTTTTATAAAAAAACATAATTAAACTAAACTAAAATATATTTTTGTTTTAAATCTAGGTTTCTCAAAATCATAAAATAAAATAAAAAAAGACTAACAAAAAGTATGAATAATGATCGAGAGTTCGAGTTCTAGATTTCAGAAACTCGCTGCATTGCGAGGGTACATTTCTAGTTTTTATAAAAAAAAAAGATTGGCATTTAATGCAGATCTCAAAAAGTATGAATAATGATCGAGAGTTCGAGTTCTAAGTGTTTGTTCATCTTTCCACCACCCCCTATTTTCTACTCTGTAAAGTCCCCTTCACAAAGATTATATATTTTTTTTCATTATCTTCAAGAGAAAGCAATTACGTGGCTCTTCTGTGTAAATATTTATTCTAAATTCCCTCACTTCACTTTTTATATTATTTTTCATGAATACAAAATCACTCTAAAATACATCTTTTATAAATATAGGCATATACCCGCGCGATGCAGCGGAATGTGAGTAAAGAATGAACAATTAATGCTATTTCCTTATAGACATGTCATCAACAATAATAAACCATGACTAAGAATCACAACTTATGAAACACTAAATGTAACACCCGGAAAATCTAAGGTAAGTATTCCCCTCGTCCCTTGACTTGTGTTAAATTGAGAATCTCTTTGAATGCTTAATTGGTGTTTTATCAATATGTTATAAGGATGTTAATTTGCCTAGTTAGCTTCGCTTTATCGAACCTCAGAAAAGTCAAGTTTTCGGTGTCGAAGGGCGTGGGCGCGATTGTGCCATTGCGATAGTGCCCTGGCACTATCGCTGGAATTGTACCGAGAGGTCGAGAGCGGTCGCGATTGTGCCATCGCGATAGTGCCCTTGGCACAATCGCCAGACACTATCGCCTGAAATGTACCGAGGGTCATTTGAGTGGCGCGATTGTGCCCCTCGCGATAGTGCCATAGGCACAATCGCCGGGCACTATCGCCGGCGAGAGTCTGGGGTATAAAAACAGCCTCCAGTCGGGATTTGGGAAGAAAATTCATATTTGTCTTCTAAGGGTCGATTTTGGAGAGTGAAAAGGGGAGATTTTTCCCTCAACCAACCCTAGGTCATTTATTTCAAGTCTAAGGATCTTTCCCTTTTTGATTTCCCATTCTTCAAGGTTGGTGGAGCATTTAGTGGTACCTTGAGCTAGCATCCAAATCTCATCTTCTCACCCTTCTCCTTGAGTTTTCTAGGGTTTCCTATAAAACCCTAGATAGTGAGTTTTCTTCTAACATTTTCAAATGAGATACATACTTTGTACATTTACATGCTTAACATTTCATGTTTACACAAAAGTTGATCACCTGATAAGTTTTGACCTAATTGTTACCTTTGGGATTTTGAAGATACAGTCTTGGTCATTATTGTGGATATTAATGAGATGATTATTCCTGGTATTTGAGATTTATGATATGTACTTTGATGAGTCATGGATAATGTTGGAATATTTGCATGCTTTAGAGTTTTGCACCTAAATTATGCTTGGGGTTGTTGAAGTCTTATACATGTATCTTATGGGATTGGAATTATGTATAGAGATGGACATTGTACGTACATAGAACGAACCATGAGTAAGTGCTAGGGGGATGTAGTCTTAGGTGCCACTATAATGGTATGCATCTAGACCTCCGCCACTTGGAGTAATGCCTGGGAGGTAGTCTTCAAGTGTGCCGGGCCTTCGGGATGTTGCTCAAGCGAGTGAACATCAAGGTACATTGACTTGAGGTAAAACTCATTGGTGTGATGAGTCTCCCCCATGATTGACCCCGTATGGACCTTGGTGGTTGAAGTGTCATAATTGTTCATAACGTGCTTTATATCTATGTTCACCATGTGTTTATGCAACTCACTAGACCCGTTTGGTCTAACACTTGATTGTTGGTATGTATCTCAGGTTCTAGCGGCGCAAGCGCCAAGGACGCTTAGTCGACCGTTAGTGGTGAGCACGAGAGCATTTTTGGGATGCCATATGTGAAGACCATTCTTTTGAACATAGTTGACAACCAACCGTAATCTTATGTCTAGAAAGATTTAGATTGGGAATTTGTTATCTATTATTGATTATTTTACAAAGTTGTAATTAACAGACATTTATGTTCCCCCTTTTGTATGAACTAATGATTTGGCAATTTATGTATACCAATTTTCCATTTTCCGGAAATTTTTGTTAGTCCCATTTTTGGGGTATTACAAGTTGGTATCAGAGCTCTAGTTTAAGTGAACTAGGTGTTGACCTTAATATACCTAGACTTCGACTGGTTATGCTTATAGGATCACTGTCCAATTGGGTAGAGCATTTCTAGGTGGGGAGAGTACTAGGATTTCGGAAATTGCATTGATTGAGACTTATGATGATGATAACAAGAATTCTTGTGTAAAATACATTCACAATCTCACTTGGCCAGTGTTGTTCTGAATATATGATTACGTAAGCTTTCTTAAAGTTGTTGTTATGATGATTGGTCTTTGTAAGTAGTACGTATTGACCCGGCTATCTTTTAAAGAATTAACCGGTATGATTTTATCATGTGAAACAGTTCATAATGGTAAACACGAGGAGTCGATTCGGGGTGACCGAGGACGCGAACGAGGCAAGTGTAAATGCCCCGGGGGCAAATCGTCAAGCAAATCCAATGGCGGATCGAGTCATTCCGCCGATACCTCCAATGCTAGAGGGAATCGTATATGCGATTCCTCAAGGGAACTTGGAAGCTGAGAATCCGGTAATTCAAGAGGCGGACCCTCAGTCGGTCCTATTAGCTAGTATAATGCAGATGATGAACTCTGCAATGGACAAGCGGGACGTGAAACTCCTTAAAGTTCTGGAGGATCGAGATGCGAGTAACCGGAGGCATGAGACGGTGGAGGACAACGCCGTGTTGGGATCCGGTGGTGCTGATAATGCAGTTGGGACAGAGGAGCATGCGACCAGGGCTGACAAGAGGAAAGAAGGGAGTTGTTCTTTCAAGACCTTCCTATGCAGTCGGGCTCCGGAATTCACTGGAACGACCGACCCATTAGCCTGCATGAAGTGGATTCAAGATGTGGAGATGGTTTTTGAGTCAAGCGAGTGCGCGGACTCTCAGAGAGTCAAGTTTGCCTCTCAACTACTTAGAGGGGATGCTCTGAGTTGGTGGAACGTCATCCGAAGAGCGCTCACACCGGAGGTTTTGGCCAAGCTCACTTGGCCAACATTCAAGAAGAAAATCATGGAGAAATATTGTAACGAGAGAGCGCTTGACAAGATAGAAGAGGAGTTCCGAAGTCTGAAGAAGGGTAACCTGTCGGTCGTCGATTACGCCAAACAATTCTTGGACAAGCTCAGTTTGGTTGAGCATTTGGCAACGGACGAAGGGTCCAAAATAAAGGCATTTGTGAAGGGATTACCGGCGGAGATTCCTCAATGGGAGGGGCCAACCGGGCCCGTGCGAACTTCCAAACCCTTCCACGGGGGGAGGAACACCGACCAACGACGGGAGGCGAAGTGGTGCCCCAAATGTAAGAGTAAGCACTTCGGGCCTTGTAATCCGAGGCTGTTTTCTGGAGCTATGGAATGTTTCAAGTGTGGACGAAAGGACCACATGTGTCGGGATTGCCCCTCGCGGGGAGTGTGTTATGAGTGTCAGGAACTGGGGCACATCAAACGCGATTGCCCTAAGCTAGCAAAGGGTAACCAAGGGGCGTCAAGTGGGGTTTTGTCGAAGAAAGAAGTTCCACCGAGGGCTCCAAGTCGGGCCTTTCAGATGACGGCTAATGAAGCAAGAGAGATGGCGAACGTAGTATCGGGTACGTTTCTAGTGAACTCTCTACCTACCCGTGTTTTATTCGATTCTGTTGCGAACCGATCTTTTTTGTCTACATCTTTTTGCAAGAACCTCACTACTCCTTGTAGTTTGTTGAATGATGCTCTAGTAGTAGAGGTATCCAATGGAGAACACATGGTTGTTCAGAGTTGTTATGTAGGATGTACATTAGAGTTAAATGGAGAGTCCTTCGTTATAGATTTGTTTCCGGCCGATATTGGGGGATTTGATGTAATAGTAGGAATGGATTGGTTAGCTAAGCAAGACGCAGGCATATTTTGTTCTAAGAAAATGATTCGGGTACCCTTGTCTAAGGGTGGGGAAGTGATAGTTTACGGTGAGAAAAATCGAGGAACCGGTATGATCATATCGTCACTCAAGGCACGCAAGAGCCTAGCCAAAGGATGTGAATCGTACTTAGCTTATGTGATCGACGCGAAGCTAGAGAAGAAGAAGTTAGAAGAGGTGGAGGTGGTGTGCGACTACCCGGATGTCTTTCCGGATGATCTACCTGGACTTCCACCGGAACGACAAGTGAAGTTCCACATCGACCTTACTCCGGGAGCCGCTCCGATTGCTCGTGCTCCCTACCGTTTAGCCCCAACAGAAATGCAAGAGATGATGACGCAACTCCAAGAGCTAATCGGAAAGGGATTTATACGACCGAGCTCGTTGCCTTGGGGAGTGCCGGTGCTGTTTGTGAAGAAGAAAGATGGGTCTATGCGGATGTGCATAGACTACCGTGAGCTCAACAAAGTTACCGTAAAGAATAAGTATCCACTTTCGCGGATCGACGATCTATTCGACCAACTTCAAGGAGCAGGATGTTTCTCTAAAATAGACTTACGGTCCGGTTATGATCAAGTGCGAGTGAAGGGGAGCGATATACCGAAGACGGCTTTCCGAATGAGGTACGGTCACTACGAGTTTCTAGTTATGCCGTTTGGGTTGACCAATGCTCCGGCCGTGTTTATGGACTTGATGAACCGAGTATGCCGACCGTTATTAGACAAGTCGGTTATAGTCTTCATTGACGATATCCTCATCTACTCTCGCGACGAGTTGGAGCATCGACGACAATTGCGAGAAGTTTTGGAAATCCTTCGCAAGGAGAAGTTGTATGCAAAGTTTTCAAAATACGAGTTTTGGCTTCAAGAGGTTCAATTCTTAGGCCACGTGGTGTCCAAGGACGGAGTGAAAGTGGATCCGGCCAAGATAGAGGCGATGATGAATTGGGAGCCACCGACGAGTCCAACAGAGATCAGGAGCTTCTTGGGATTGGCCGGTTACTACCGGCGGTTTATTCAAGATTTTTCGAAGATCGCCTCACCACTCACATCGTTGACAAAGAAGAACGTCAAATTCGTATGGACTGAGACGCAAGAGAACGCCTTCCGGACTCTTCAGAAGAAGTTATGTGAAGCACCAATATTATCCTTACCCGAAGGATCCGAAGATTTTGTGGTTTATAGTGACGCTTCTAAACTGGGATTGGGGTGCGTCTTGATGCAAAGAGGGAAGGTGATCGCTTATGCATCGCGGCAACTCAAGGATCACGAGAAGAACTACCCTACGCATGATTTGGAGCTAGCGGCGGTAGTGTTTGCATTAAAGTTATGGAGCACTACCTTTACGGGACGAAGTGTACTTTACTCACCGACCATAAGAGTTTGAAATACATCTTCGACCAAAAGGAACTCAATATGAGACAAAGAATATGGTTGGAACTCTTAAAGGACTATGATTGTGAATTGCTTTACCACCCCGGTAAAGCCAATGTGGTAGCGGATGCCCTAAGCCGAAAGAGTTACGGGGGGGGGGGGGAAGGTAAAGTAACGTTTGCTAGAATCTAAGTGATGTCAAGTCTTGTAGAGGACATCAAGAGGAGCCAAGTCGAAGCACTTCATGAAGAGAATCTCAAGGCCGAAGTCATGGTGAAGCAATGGGAGTTGTTATCGGAGGATAGCCGCGGCCTTAAGTTGTTCCAAGGAAGAATTTGGGTACCGAAGATCGGGGGAAACCGCGAGTTGATTTTAGCGGAAGCACACAAATCCAAATAATATATACATCCCGGTAGCACCAAGATATATAGGGACTTAAAATTGCACTATTGGTGGCCGGTGATGAAGCTAAATGTGGCCAATTATGTGGAAAGGTGCGTCACTTACCTTCAAGTCAAGGCGGAACATCAAAAGCCTTACGGAAGTTTGCAACCGTTAACCATTCCGGAGTGGAAGTGGGAACACATCACGACGGACTTCATCACTAAACTACCGAAGACCTTGAAAGGCCATGATACTATTTGGGTAGTGGTGGACAGACTTACCAAGAGTGTGCATTTCTTGGCAATGCGGGAGACGTTGCCGATGGACAAATTAGCTAAGCTCTATATTGATGAAGTGGTGTCTCATCACGGTGTTCCTTTATCTATAGTCTCGGATAGGGATAGTCGGTTTACTTCCAAGTTTTGGGATGGGTTGCAAAGGGAGTTGGGCACGAAGGTCAAGTTAAGTACGACATATCACCCTCAAACCGACGGACAAAGCGAGAGGACGATCCAAATTATCGAGGACATGCTTCGATCGTGCGTCATAGACTTTGGAGGGACTTGGTATTCGCACTTGCCGTTAGTAGAGTTCGCCTACAATAACAGTTACCATTCGAGTATCGGGATGGCTCCATTCGAGGCTTTTTACGGACGTAAATGTAGGACACCGGTGTGTTGGTTCGAGGCGGGAGAAAAGCAATTTGCGGGTCCGAAAATTGTGCAAGCGACGGCAGATAAAGTGAAGGGTATTCAAGAGCGATTGAAGGCGGCCCAAGACCGACAAAAGAGCTACGCGGACAAGAAGCGAAGACCGGTTGACTTTCAAGTGGGAGACAGGGTTATGCTGAAGGTGTCACCTTGGAAGGGGATCATCCGTTTCAGGAAGCGCGGGAAGCTTAGTCCCCGTTTCCTTGGGCCCTTCACGATTTTAGAAAAGATCGGGCTTCAAGCTTATCTGTTGGACTTACCGCCGGAGATGGATGGAATCCATCCTACTTTTCATGTCTGTTACCTTCGCAAGTGTTTGGCCGAAGAGGAAAGTGTTATCCCGTTGACGGAAATTCGGGTGGACAACGGGAACAGATGTGTAGAAGAACCAGAAGCTATTCTAGAGTCAAGACAACGGGAGAATGCGAAGTGGTTTGAACATTTAAGAAAACTATTTACATAAGCGAAAGTTGTCCTTCTTTCAACAAGTGATAGAGTTTAAGATTCAGAAATTTATACCTGTAATGTAGGAATCTTAACTCCCCCTAAAATGAATATTATCATTTACGCATCCTTGACAAAACTTCAGATATGCTCCCCCTCAATATCTGTTAAAAGTCAAGTCATCAGAAAAATATGACAGTTAAAGTATAATGAAATTCTATCTTATCCTCCTAAAAGATATAACAGTGAAATACTCATTAACTCCCCCTTAAAGTAAAAACTTCTTTAAAGATGTTATCTATTAATCATCATTCAGAAGAAAAACATTTGACTACGAGTTATGAACTGAATTATCTAGAAGCCATAGTCATTTGAAATCAACCTGCAAAATAAAAGATTTTAGTAATCATTATAAAAATGATTCTGCTTTAGTCAGTACATGATGAATAGTAGAAACTGTTCATTATATCTAAAAACACATGCAATGTAAACAAACAAATAAGATACACTCCCCCTTGGATCATGGACTGGCATTCAATATACCTAATTTGCTGATTAAGAATTGAAAACGCTTTTCATTTAACGGTTTAGTGAAAAGGTCAGCCAATTGGTAGTCGACTTGAACAAAATGCATTTCGATATCGCCCTTTTCTAGATGATCTTTTATAAAATGGTAGCGTACATCAATGTGTTTCATCTTCGAATGTTGAACTGGATTAGCAGTTATCGCTATCGCGCTCTTGGAATCGCAGTAAATAGGGACTCTTTAGTAGGAATAGCCAAAATCTTTTAACTGAGTCTTCATCCATAGGACTTGCGAACAACAGCTAGCCGCAACTACATATTCTGCCTCATCGGTGGATGTAGAAACACAGTTTTGTTTCTTTGAAGTCCAGCTAACCAATTTGTCTCCTAGAAACTGACAAGATCCAGATGTTCTCTTTCGATCCAGTTTGCAACCTGCATGGTCAGCATCCGTATAGGCAGTTAAATTAAAACCAGAATCCTTAGGATACCAAAGGCCTAACTTGGGAGTGCCTTTGAGGTATCTAAGAATTCTTTTAACAGCGACCAGGTGATATTCCTTCGGATTCGCTTGATATCTAGCACAGAAGCATGTAGCAAACATTATATTAGGTCTGCTAGCTGTTAGATATAGTAATGATCCAATCATGATTTGGTACACTTTTTAATCAACAGTTTTGACAGACAAATCAGAATCTAAAAGTGTTCTGGTTGCCATCGGCGTTTTCATTACTGAACTATCAGTCATATTGAACCTTTTTAGGATATCTCTAATGTATTTAGACTGGTTTATGAAAATTCCTTTGGGTGACTGTTTGACTTGAAGTCCAAGGAAAAGTGTTAGTTCATCCATCATTGAGATTTCAAAATGAGATTCCATGATTTTAGAAAAGTTCTTACAAAATTTTGGATTAGTATACCCAAATATAATATCGTCCACATAAATATGTATTAGAATTAAATCATCACCTTGCTTTTTCAGGAACAGGGTAGTATCGATTGTACCCTTTTTAAATCCAGAAGCGAGTAGGAACTGAGTTAAAGTTTCATACCAAGCTCTTGGTGCCTGTTTCAAACCATATAGCGCTTTGTCTAGAATGTAGACATGATCAGGGTGTTTCAGATCAACGAAGCCTTCAGGTTGAGCCACATAAACCTCCTCATGCAGAATACCATTTAAGAACGCAGACTTTACGTCCATTTGATAGACAATAAAGTTCTTATAGGCTGCATAAGATAAGAAAATTCTGATGGATTCGATCCATGCTACAGGGGCAAACGTCTCGTCGTAGTCTATGCCTTCCTGTTGAAAGTAACCCTTTGCTACTAGGCAAACTTTGTTCCTTACTACAACTCCAACTTCATCCCTCTTGTTCCTGAAAACCCACTTTGTGCCTATCATAGATTTACTTTTTGGTAGTGGGATTAGCCGCCACACCTTGTTCCTTTCAAATTGTAGAAGCTTGTCTTGCATAGCTAGAATCCAATCGGGACCGTGCAAGGCTTCTGAGACTTTCTTAGGCTCTAAGGAACTGAGGAAGCTTAAATATAGGCAAAAATTTGCGGATGCTGCACAAGTTTGAACACTACTGTGTACGTCACCAATGATATTGTGTAGAGGGTGGTCTCTTGTCCAACGTGTTGTACTTGGAAGCGGTTGAACATATACTTGCGTGTTTTGCTCATCATATTCATCATAAATAGCAGGCATAACCTCGGATGTAGATGGGACATCTTGTACATTTGTTTCTAAGGCAGGTATATCTAGAGCGACAGAGGAAGTACTCAGGACTTCTCTTCCAGAATTTGTATCTACAGAAGCAGAATCCGTATTAGCATTTTCATAAACATTTGGTGTAGATGTACCTGAGGTTGTTGTAGTGAATGGTTCAGATGGTCCAAATATGTCTTAAGTAATGATTGGGACCTCTGAATTTGATGCGGATGTTCCAGATTTGTCAAAATTTGCTCAGATGTCCATAAAAGCATCAAGAAATAATAAATCTAACTCGGACGTAACAGTTGATGAGTTAGAAAGCTTAGTCTGTGAAGATTCGGGTTCTATTCTGCTTTGAATAGAAGCCTTTTCTTTAAGCTTGAGTTCTGAACTGTTGTGTTCAGAAGTCAATGTAGAATTCTCATCAAATGACACGTTCACACTTTCCATGATACTCTTGGTCTGTCTTTTGTATACACGATAGGCTTTAGACATCAAAGAATATCCCACAAAGTTGTCTTCGTCGGCTTTCTTGTCAAACTTTCCAAGGTTATCACGGTCGTTCAGTATGTAGCACCTACAACCAAAGACACATAAAAATTTAATGTTCGACTTTCTTTTATTAGTAAGTTCATATGCTGTTTTATTGTGTCTTTTAACCACAATCGTCCGGTTCTGAGTGAAGCAAGCGGTTGCAACTTCTTCAGCCCAGAGGTACATTGGAAGACCAGAATACGCCAACATCGTTCTTGTAGCTTCAACCAAGGTTCAATTTTTCCTTTCGACCACGCCATTTTGTTGCGGGGTGTAGGCAGCAGAGAAGTTGTGAGAAATCCCAACAGATGTGAGATAACTTTGAAGAGTATCGTTTTTGAACTCTGTGCCGTTATCACTACGCTAAGTTTGAACTGGCAGTTGAAGTTGAACTTGGATCTTCATGATGAAGGCAATGATTAGATCTGGTGCATCAGATTTGTTTTGCAGAAACTCCAACCAAGTGTATCTTGAATACTCGTCTATCATCACAAGAATGTACTTTTTGCCGTTAATAGACGGAGTACGCATTGGGCCGTAAAGGTCCATATGAATAAGTTCCAGAGGTATTGAGCAGGAAGATTCAGTCTTTGCTTTGTGTGAACTCCTTTTCGTCTTTCCCATCTCGCAAGCGGGACAAAGAGAATCTTTCTCAAACCTCATCTCAGGTAGACCTTTGACAATTCCTTGTCTCACTAACTGATCAATCGCTTTGAAGTTCTGGTGAGACAAGCACCGATGCCATGTCCAACTTTGAGCTTTTGATGCTTTTGCAATTAAGCATACAGAACGTGTAGCCGAAAGCGTTGGAAAGTTCAACGCATAAAGATTTCCATAGCGTTCAGCTCTAAAAATCTCATTACCGTCCGAATCTTCAATAAAACAACGATCGATTGTAAACTGAACTTGATATTGATTGTTGTAGAACTGACTGGTACTGAATAGATTATGATCAAGTCCTTCCACATACAGTACTTTCTTTATTGTTATAGTGCCATTCTTTAATGAACCATGTCCTCTGATGATTCCATGAAGCTCAGAATTTGCGAAGCTGACTGTTCCTGCAAGTTCTTCAATGTAATCGTGCAGTAAATACTTAAATCCTGTCATGTGTCTAGAACATCCTGAGTCAACGTACCACAAATGACAGGCCTGCAAAAAGAACATATCACTTCTTTTTAGGTACCCATATCCAGATGGGTCCTTTCTTTTTAGCCTCATGCAATTTCTTGATATCATCTACCTTAGCCTTAAATCTCCATTCATATCTCGACTTTGGTACCCATTTCCAAACCATTTTAACATTAAGATCATAAAATTGATTTTTCTTAGAAAAATGAGCAGGCTTAGCATGAAACACTTTGATTTGTTGTGTTGAGGACTTGGATACAGTTGTATCTGTAGATGCCTTTTTAACAACATTTGGCTTAGGAGGAATGGAGTAAAGTGAAAATGCATTGTCACCACAGTGTTTGCAAATTAAGTTCTTACGAGCAAATGTCAACATCTTTGATTTATCAAAACACGTAAAATTATTCAAACATTTTTGACATTTATTATCGTTTGAACTTTTACATTTCAAATCACCACTATCAATGACAATACAATCATTTCCACTATCTATTTTGTCACTCTCTTTCTTCCTCCATTCTCCTTTACCATCACTTTTTCTCATATCTGAAACATGAAAGGAAACTTTGTTAGTTTTCTTCTTCAAAGATGAATTTTTCTTTAAAATTCTTGAAGTCTCACATTTTTCAAAAATACTTGGTAAGTATTCAGGACATTTAGAGTAAACAACAGAGGTTTTTGTTGAAGTCTCAAACTCTGGATTAGAATGGACATTCCATTTTTTAGCAGCAACCATCTTTTTATCATTCAAATTCTGTTTAAACAAATCAGTTTTCAGTTCATTCAACTATTTGGAAAGCTCTTTGTTTTCTTCAAAAGATTTATCCAGTTTAAATCGAAGATCACAGTTTTCATCCTCTAAGTCTTCAAGAGCTTTTTGTAAATCTTTGATTTGTTTTTCAAAATATGATGTTTGATCAATCAGAGAGTTTGAGTCGAGCTTCTCTAATATAGGAACAGGATCTGAGGCATTAATCATTTCATCAAAAATCTCCTCAGTCATTTTGTTTGCAAACTCTTTTTGAATGCTAGTATTCATGACATTTGAGCACTCTTCAATCTTAACTTCGTGTGGGGATTCAGAAGTAACGGATTCAGATATAGGAGCCTGAGTACCAACATCAGTATCTGATTCATATTCATCATACTGACATTCAGTCTCAGGGATATCTGTGTCATCATCGGCTGATTCAGTTGGAGATGGTGTTGAAAACAATGATTGAAACTCAAAAAATTCAAGTTTTCTGTTTTTATAACTTTTGTTCAAATAATTGTATTGAAATCCCACTGATTTAAAACTTGATTGTGAATCAACACAACTAGACGTATCGTCATCCATCACCTCTTTACCTTTAGATGAAATGTCAGACTTAGGAGTTTCAGCCTTAACAAATGTGTCACGATAATACGGGATTTTCTTTACTTTTGACCCCAATTTGTCAAAATTATATAAGTTTTCAGGGGCTTTCTTCAAAACATCATTTTCAGTTAAACCCAATCCCGTCTTAGCATTATAAAATCTGACATGTTGGAGTTTGTTAGTTAACAAATTTAATGTCTGCTCAGTCTGTCCTCTTTTCAGATTTAAATCCTCAAGTTGTTTAATTTTGCAATAAGATTCATTTCTTTCCTGAAAGCAAGCTTCAAATTTAATATTAAATTCACCTTTTTCAGAATTTAAATTAACCAAGTTTCTCTCAAGTTCCAAAATCTTTGTTTTTAAAACTTCTCGTTCTTTCTTTAAGGCATCCTTTTCAGATTCCTTATCCTCAACAACAACTTTCACTAATGCGTTCTCATCACGAAAATTCATCATCGTCTGTCGTTCATTGTTAAGTTTGCCTTTTAAGGTTTCAAACTTTTTTTCCATGTTCTGGATTTGTGCCATCAATGATCCAACAAATTCAGAGTTTTCATAAGTAATACTTACCTCGGAGTCACTGTCGGATTGATTAGAAGAGGATTCTACATTGTCATCTACCTTTGCCATCATGCAGACTTGAGTAAAATGAGCTAATTCATCATCTGAACTTTGAAAGAACCATATCTGAAAGTAGTCACTTCTTGGCATAGTATTCAGAATTCTTCACTCTCTTGAACTTGCAGTCCTTTGAAAAATGGCCTGTCTTACCACAGTTAAAGCACCATCCATATTTTGGATCCATCTTCTCTTCTTTCTTCTCTTCTTTCTTTTCTTCTCATTTCTCTTCTCTCTTCTCTTCTTTCTTTCCAAATCTGGGCTTATATTTCTCAGCTCTTTCTTTCCTATACCCTTTATACTTAGGCTTTGAACCATATCTTTTCTTCCCAAAACTTTTCTGAAACTGTTTAGTGATGAGGGCAAGGATGTCAGCAAATCTCTGAATATCATCATCAGAGTGTAGCTCAGTTTCCTCAGAAGACACTTCAGAACAGGATTCACTCAGCTCAGTAAGAAAAGCTTTGGACTCTTTTGATTTGAATTTGGAGGAAGAAAAAGTCTTGGAACTTGAACCGTTCTTTCTCTCAGATAATAGAGCCAACGAGTCTTTGACAATCTTCTTCTCTTCATTTAGCGTTTTGACTTCATCCTCATGTTATGAAAGAGTTGTGAAGATGTCATTTACATCCTCCTGAGCCATGTTCTTGGTCATTTGGATGTTTATCGCGTTGCTTTTCCATTCCGGATTCAGATTCTTGATGAACTTGTAATTTATCTCGGAAACAGACTTGTTCATCTCATTTCTCCTCAGATCATTCAGAATCACATTGAAGCGGTTGTATGTGTCAATCAAAGCTTCTCCTTCTTTAGCATGAAACCCCTCATAAGCATTTATGCTCTGGTTAAGCTTTGCTTAGATGGACCTCTCTGTGCCCTGAAACTGCCTTTCAAGCTCGTCCCACATGGCCTTTGCAGATTCGCAACTATCTACTCGATTGTAGATATCGTTGGGAATAGCCATGGTGATAGATAAGAGCTTCTTCATCTATCTTGTACAGTTCTTTCTCCCTTTCGCTAAAGTATTGATATGGCTTAGGAACAAATCTTACATGAATCTCTGGAGAAGTTTCAGTAGCAGCCTGTCCAGGTACAATCACAACCGGTTTTACTGGTCCGTCAATGATGGATTTCATGTAGTCACGAGTCTTGTGATTTAGGAACTGAACCATCCTTCTCTTCCACTGAGCATACTCCCCGATTGATAATACCATAGGCTTCGATTGAAAACCCATAGAAAGTAGATCTTTAGACATTCTAAATAGTCTGATAATCTGCACAAAGAAAAATTTAGCTAGATTTGATCGTTAGTCCGACAAATTGAGAAAATGGATGCAAGACTTAAAAATTTTCAGAAAATGAAATTTCAAAAAACTTGAAGTATAGAATTCGTATGATACTATTCAAAGAGCAATTCGCATGAAAAAGATGATAGAATTCTGTTATCCTAGATACAATGTAAATCAATGATGATAGTCAAATTCAACAAATCTCACTTTTATATCAATCACAAATCTTCAATTACAAAGTTCTCTCAATACTCTCTCTCTCTAGATGAACACGTATGATGTTATCTTTGTTGTGATACTTATCTAACACGCACACTACCTATTTATAAAAACACAAGAAAACACGCACACCACAGAAACGCGCAAACAACTAAACAAAAGCAAAACTACAAAACTCTTACAACACAACAAGTTTGACTTTGACTTTTATTACACTAGACTTTGACTTTGATGCTTGAGAGTTGACTTCAGCTTTGACTTCAATCTTTAGTCTTCTACGATCTTGTATCCAACATATTTATGATCTAACAAATTCGTATAACACACATAATTCGTATAAAGAAAACTGAAATTCGCACAAGTCCACAATTCTCATACAAGAGACACTCAAAACTTCACAATTCGCATGAGCCAATATGTGAATTCTAAGAATTCGTATAAAGCTATATGCGAATTATTTGCACGTCGTACAGGTCTCTTATTTGAATTTCATCCTTAGAAAAACTTTAGAATTCAAACTTTTTGCACAAAACTTTTTGCACACAGATTTCGTATAACAAGATGATGCGAACTCTTTACTTAGAAAAATTTTGAAAATTTCAAAAACTTTTCGCATCTCATACGAAATATGAACTTAGAAAAATTTCAAAAAAGGTTATGCGAAATCTTATAGAATTCGTATAAGACCACTTGTGAATTCCTCAAAATTCGTATCTAACTGCGTGCGAGTTCTATGCAATTCGCATGAAAGCACGTGCGAATTCTTTCCTTAGAATTTTAAAATTCAACTTTTCGCACCAGAGACATATGCGAATTCTTGCTTTTCGTATATTGAGGTATACGAATTCTACACTTAGATGAAATTTCAATTAAAGTTCTATGCGAATTCTCTCTTTTCGTACACCACTGATGTGCGAATTCTACACTTAAATGAATTTTGATGAGATTTATGTGAATTCTTTCTGCAAAATCTTAAGCCTGCGAGTTCTTGATATGAATTGTTGAGATCTTGCGAGTTCTTAAAGATACGGTCCTAAAACACAATATCTAGTCCAATTTTCCACTTAAATCTTCTATCCAGATGTTGTAAACTCACAGAAATGATCACGTTAGTACAAGAAACAATCAAATCCATCAATTTTACAAAAATTACACTCAAACACAAAATTCTTGATGCAACAGTAAGTTTGACTTGTTCGAACAAAGAATCTAAAAAATCACATGTTAATTACCATAATCAATTTCTAATTGCTAACAACACAAACAAGATGATTTAACCAAATATCATATTCATTGATTTATTGAATCACATATTACAAACACTCTCACTCTCTACTTTCTCTCTCCACTTTCTCTCTCACTAGAATGATATACACTAGACTCTTCTCTCATAAGCTCCACATGTATTACTCTCTTCTCACACAGACAAACTTACTTGATTACAAGGACAAGAACTATGACTATTTATACCAATCAATAACAACAAAGAAACAAAACACAAACTTTGACTTTGACTTTCATGCTTGAGAGTTAACTTTGAGTTTTGACTTGCTTTACTTTTATCTTCAGATATTATGATCTTGCATCCAACAAATCTGTGTACTAACATTCTCCCCCTTTGGATCAAGATCATTTCTAAAAAGATTTTGCAATCCAATCTTCTCTCTTTAAGCTCAATTTATACAATCTCCCCTTTGATCAACTTTATCTTTCCCTTGTAGACTTCTTGACAATTCAGATAATCTTCAGAAATAAACATAATCTTTGAAGTACGAACTCCCCTTTTATGCTTATAACATTCTCCCATTTCTTTGATAAAAACTATCTTCAAAACTTTCAACAATCTTCCCAAAATATGTTCTTCAAGAATATTAGCATTCTCCCCAAAGGATGTAAAATCTCTTTCAGACATAGCTCTGATTGCTTCAGCAAATTATCTCCAAATAAAATTTCAGTAAACTTTGAACTTTTCTCTTTTCAGCTTCAACTTTCCTTTATCAAACAAATAGCTCTTGGACACTTTTCAAATATTTCTTGATCTTCTCCTAACTATAACATTTCATACAAAAAACATTTCTTTAACTCTTCTCCCCCTTTTTGATGATTGGAGCATTGAAATCATCAAAACTTTGTAAGAAATGTCTTTAATCTGTCCTGACCACTGATCTTTCACAAGAGCCACTGATTATCTGTCGATCCAAAGAATATATTCATTCGAATCTTTTCAAATTCAGAAAAAATAAGAGTGTAACACCTGAATCAACAAATGAATCAGTTAGAAGTGTCTGTCAGTAACACAAAGTCACTGTGTGTAACAAATACACATTAGAAAGGATATTTTTGATGTTCACTCCCCCAGGGCTTCCATTCAATCTTCGAAACACCACAAAGGAACTTCTATGAACGTTATGACAAGAAAACATATTCCTTGTGTGTTCGTGCAAGTGTTTGAAAGAATTAAATCAGATGATTGATTTTTATAGGCTTAAAATTGTATAAACCACTAAGACAACAGTAAGTAAACACATACTCTATTGTGCATGATCGAAGTGCGAAGGTGGGGCAGACTTCCTTCTTTTTCAATATCCAGATTTTCCAAATGAAAACCAGATAGAGAATGTGCTACGCCCCCTTGAAATATGAAACATTTTCTTGTTGAGAAGAAAATGAGTAGCTGGTGGGGTTTGTATCAAGAGTTGGCATGGGCTAGTTTCCTGTCTCAATAATGTTCACGAAGAATTGTGAAACACTAGTAATATGGCTGCCTGGCTCAGAAAAAGTTGGTGCAGAGTTTGATATTCTTTTACTCTGATCTCACACCCTCTTTCTTTTTAATCTTTGAGCTCACATCTAACCAAACTCTCATTTCCATTTTACCTCTTCACTCAACCCACACTCAGTATTTGACTCCTCACACATTTGATCACTCAAGGATTAACTTATTGGGTAGGAAACACTGGTTAACGTGAATCCAAGAAGTTTCATTTAAGCTTACACAATGAACCCATGTTTGTCCTAAAAGAACATGTTGTTCAACTGGTTTAACTTTTCAGTTAAGGCACAAAATAGACAAGTCAGATGTCTGTATGCTCAATAAGATAATCATGAAGATTTGAGAATTTTAAAACATTGAAGACTTTTCAAAACAAGTACAGTGAATGAATGAAATGAATACAAGAAACTTGTTTGAAAATCTGACATTGTATGAAAAAGATCATAATCGAAATGATTTATCGATTAAAGCTTAGGTGAACAAAAACTGGATGTTGTCTATACGAATCAAAATATAGACATTCTTGAAAGAACTTTTCAAAATGAAATCACGCTCAAAATTCTTTGAAATCCAATCGGGGTGTCTTACCATCGGAAAATAGTTGAATTTGAGACATGGTAAGAACTTTTTCAACAAAATGTTAAACCAGTGTGTGTGAATACTTGACAGTATATGGAAAAGATAATACACAAGTATTTATCTTTGGAAACACACGGTTTGTATATCACTTAAGCACAAATAAAAATGAAAACATTTAAAAACACACTTCTATATTCATGAAATCGTTTAAGAATCATAAGTGGTTTGAACATTTAAGAACATATTTTCATATCTGAAAGTCGTCCATCTTTCATATACTTATGAGATTAAGATTAGAAATAATACCTTTTCGCTCAGTCTTAAATCTCATGAATTCAAGCTTCAAGTCATATAAGATATGATCTTGTAAGCATCCTATCAATCTGCAAACATGCATAAGTCCGTCAAAGAGCAAAGTTTTATTCACAACACTTTATTGAAAAGTAAATGACATAAAACAGTAAAACTTTGAATGTACGAGTTCTATTCAGATGTAATCAGAAATCATATACTTCCCCTGAAATTATGGATCATAAAATATATCAGTGAAAAACATGATAGAGATCAGATACAACTCCCCCTGAAGGCAGTGCATCTTCCTTTACTTTTGCCATCATGCATACTTGAGTAAAATGGGCTTCTTCATCATCAGAAATTTTAACACAACTAGTTTTCCTCTTCTGCCATGAGCACTTTCCCTTCCTCCTGTTTCTTTGCTAGCATTGACTTCCTTGCATAGTACTCTGAGTTCTTAATCCTTTTGAACTTGCAGTCTTTAGAAAAATGCCCAAACTTTCCACAGTTGAAACATCTTCCGCTTTGTGGATCTATCTTTTCTTCCCTTTTCTCTTCCTTCCTATCTTCTTTCTTTCCATATCCTTTCTCATATCGGGGCTTAAAATTCTCAGACTTATCTTTCTTGTGACCTTCATACTTTGACTTTGAAAAGTATTTCTTCTTACCAAATCTTTTATTGAACTGTTTGGTTATAAAGGCCAGATTCTCAGCAAACCATTGAACATCATCATCAGAATGCACCTCTACTTCTTCCACCGATGACTCAGAACTGGAACTTGGTAGCTCAAACAAGTAAGCTTTTGGCAGCTTTAACTTTGACTTTGAACCAGAACCAGAACCAGAACCAGAACATGAACTTGATTTACCCATTCTCTTCTCAACTAGCAGATCTAAGGACTCTCTCACCATTTTATTCTCTTCACTTAGCATCTTTACTTCATCTTCGTGTTAAGATAAAGTGGTAAATATATCATTCATATCTTCTAAGTCCATGTCTTTTTACATTTGGAGATTGATGGCATAACTCTTCCATTCCGGGTTAAGGTTTTTGATGAACTTATAGTTAATCTCCAACACAAACTTGTTGATGCCATTCCGTCTCAAATCGTTCAAAATCACATTAAACCTCTTGTAGGTGTCTGCCAATGCTTCACCCTCCTTTGCTCGGAATCCCTCATAATCATTTATACTCTGATTCAGCTTAGCCTTGATGGATTGGTCAGTTCCTTGGAATTGTCTCTCAAGCTCATCCCACATAGCCTTTGCTGAGTCACGACTGTCTACACGGTTGTAGATGTCATTGGGGATAGCCATAGTCAAATAGATGAGAGATTCTTCATCGATCATTGCTTGTGCCTTCTTTTTTTTTTTTGAAAGGAAACTTTCCAGGCAATATTATAAAGGAAAAATCGAAAAAACAGAAGAACATTCAACAAAGATAACTAGGTAGGGTGACATATGCAAATGCCCCTAGCCCAAACAAACACCAACCATAATAAACAAAAGAACATAAGAAAACCCTTAATGCTTAAGGACAAAAGCAGAAACCTAGACCACCACCTCTTAACCAAACCGGACTCAAAGTCAGCCATCAGCACCATTTGTGTATAAACACTTCTGACGATTCCTCCAAGCCATGCGAATCACAACCACATTTTGAATTTCCTTAGTTACTTGAGCCATTGATCTTTTCTGATCCATATAGATACGTCTATTCCGCTTCTACCAGATATAATAGATAGAAGCAGCCAACAAAAGCTTTTGTATAACCTTGCATCTCTGATTGCCCCCTGGCTAATAACCGCCAATATGTCATCCCAATTGTTTGGAAAGACACACATTCCGACTTCATTTTTGATGTGATTCCAAACAGATAGAGGATAATCACACTCAAAGAAAAGATGCCGATGAGAGTCCATGATAACCGAACAAAAACTACACCTTAAATCTGGGGGGTCATGCTTCCAAACGTTAATACGGTCCTGCGTTGGAAGTCGGTATTAACAAGCAAGCCACATGCAAAACGCATGCTTTGGAATAAAACCTTTGAACCACACATCGCGACTCCACGGGACAGGCGCATGATCACCATCTAAAGCATTAAAAGCCTCGCGTACAGTAAAGGGCTGAAAAGAATCGGGCCGAGAATGCTTGTGTCTTCTCCCGTTCACTATAATACAGGTAAGGCTTTGGCACATATCTGACCAAAATCTCAGGAGAAGTTTTCGTAGCTGGCTGACCAGGGACCGTAACAACAGGACAAAATGGGCCTTCAATGATTGATTTCATATAATCTCTGTTCTTATGATTTAAGAACTGAGTCATCCGGCGTTTCCATTGAGGGTATTATCCTATTGACAGGACTGGCGAGTTTGGACCGAGACCCCATGGAAAACAAATCTTTAGACATCTTGGAATCTGAAGAATAAGAACTTGGAATGATCGTTAGTTCGAAAAATCAACAATCAACAACTCAGAGAAATTTCCAGGAAAAAAAATTTCCAAAAAATTTCTAAGTTTGAAGTCCTCACACCACTGAGAACCTTAACAATTCGCACACCACTGGAATTCTTTTTTCACACCAAAATAAATTCACATGCCAAATACTCCAAATTTTGCATAGGGTACAAAATTCGCACACCTTTATATGCGAGTATTTACTTTTCGCACGCAACTGTATGCAAATTGTAGCTTTTCGCACGCTTCGAGATGTGAATTCTTGCCTTGTAAAACTTTCAAGCCTCAAGCTTTTCGCACGATATTCTTATGCGAATTCTATACTTAGCCAAATTCTTGATCTCAAACTTTTCGTATCGATACGAATTATATACTTAGAAAAAATTTCAGCTTCCTTATGCGAATTTCTCAGAATTCGTATACAATGCGATGCGAATTCTTCAAATTCGTATGATGACCGATGCGAGTTCCATAAATTCGTATCATTCGGGATGCGAAATCTTCACTTCTCGTATCCTTTGAGATGCGAATTTCATACTTAGAATTTTGAAAAACAACTTTTCGTAAGACACTTGATACGAATTCCTTCGTTCCGTACGCAGGCTGATGTGAAATCTCTTCTTCTTGGACACAACGCGATACGAATTTCACACTTAGATTTTTCAAAACTTCAATGCCATGCGAATTCTTGACATCCATATGCGAAAAATATAGATCTTGCAAATTCTTCGTGCGAGTTCTTCACAGTTCGACCAAAAACACTCAAGTCGATCCAAAATACATTCAATTCTTTGAATTTTAATGTATAACTCCACCAATTTGATCACTAAGTCAACTAGAATCAATTACAAACAAGAAATTACAATCAAATTGACTCAAGAGTACATCGTGATCAAAATACAGTGCGTAGAACTCAAAATGTTCGAAAAACACAAAATCATCAAATTGAATTGAAAATACAGTGCAATTGTTTCAACAATCTATACAAAACATATCTAGAACAACAATCAATCACTAAACGATCGGTATTTAGAACAATTACAACACAACTTTGCAAAATCGATCAAGAACAGTCAAACAGGGTACGAGTTCGACATTTGGTTGATTTTGTTCGAATCAGGCTCTGATACCAATTGAATGTCCAATCCAAGATCACTAAAACATACACTGATTATGTAGAAATCATCTTTGATTAATATAACAATCAATTACAATGATTTCTTGGATTCACATATCTCACAGTACCATATACCTATTTCTTGCTTTCTCTCTCTAAAATCCGTATATGTGTGTGTGTTCTCTCAAATTGTACACTGACAAATACAAAGACAAAACCTTTTTATACTTGATCAACATGACCTTACAAGCTAACTAAAGTCAAGGTCAAACCCTTTGACTTACAACTCAATTAACAACAAAACTACTTACACTTTTACAACATTTACACTTTGACCCCTCATTAATCTTGAATACAAGCTTGACTTAACACCTTGGAAGTAGGTGCAGAGGTATCTGTGGGAGAAGAAGGAATGATGTGGACATGCCTATTCTTCTTTACCACCAATTTCACTCGAGGAAGGGAGTAGGGGTCACTGAAGTAAGAGGGGCCGAAGAAGTCACCGATCTAATGAATTTGACATCCCCCCACTTTAGATCGGGAGAATTAGCAAAGAGAGTCATACCTGGTCGGAGAGGGAGATCAGTGCCATTGGGGCCTTTTTTCAGGGTTTGCTTCCCGATCTTTGAGACTGTAAGATCATACATGATTGTGTCATTGTCAGCAAGACAATCGACCAACTTCTGATTGATGACCATGGAGATGAACCATTGGCAAGCGACTTGCTGTCGGCGAGGAGGAGTAATGACCTTCATAATTTTAGAGAAGAAATAACCGACAAAGTTGATTTTCCTTTGCAAGATTAGGGCATGATCCAGGTTGGTGATGTAAGAGGGTGATTGATCGTGACCACCTGTGAAGAGCGGGCTAGCATAGATTCTTCCAGATTGACTTTGGTGACGTTCCACCACTGAAGAGTAGTTCTGTCTCTCTTATCTAGTTCATGCAGTCAACCGGATTATCCGAGCCAAATAATTCTGGCGGCTTGCTACACATAAAAGTATTATAAGTGAAAGTCCTCTCACAGAACAACTTCGTTTAGTAGATCGCTTGAGCGCAGATGAATGAGTCTACCAGGTTATCATCCTAGATAAGAATCAGTTCCACTTTCAAGGGCTTTCGTCCTACCTACTCAATGAGAATGCTCTCAAGGATGACCCGGGCCTTCTTTGTGGCTTGGTGTTAACTGTAGCACTATCAGACCTTGAAGGTTAAGTTAGTGTTCCATGAACTCAAGATTGGTACAATCGGGGGTATCACCATATTCAGGATTCAAAGAGATACCGTACTGGTCGAGCTTGATCATTAATTAATATTAAAAAGGAAGCACTTAACTTAGGGCAGCCAGTCTCACTTCACACAGCTCCTGATCTGGTCATAGAAAGAAGGAAGTCCGAACTCAAAGCCAGTGTCTGAGCCAGTTGTCCAGGTTCTATCCCTTTCTGGAACTATCGTAAGCTATCCCTTTCAGGTGTCCCCCTTCTATCAACAGTGATGAGTTGATCTTCCAATCTTGTGACATTTTCCGTTCCCCCGGAACCCGCTACAATATCCTTGATCACCGTCTCATGCCTTCGGTGACTGTTGTCTATGTCTTACAATATATTCATAAATGTCTCTTGTTGTTTTTCTAGGCCCGCATTCACTACCAACATTACACTGACCATCATTTCGGTTTGTTGGTTCACCCCCTGTATAATCGGGTTGGAGGAGGTTAGATTTCTCTACGGTATGTGCTCGGGCCTTCCACCAAGCACGTTAGTCAAGGGTGGAGCCACAGTTGACTCGACCCTTTCCGTCTGATCAGCCGTGGATGCGGTCACCTCTTGACCGTCTACTCAAGATTGAGGTCTACCTCGCGTGTTAACCATCTCAGTCTGTCATACACGAGAATGAGGTTGAGAGATCAAACATATATGAAAAGACATATAACCATAACGTACTAATATATTCATCAATCGTTGCAACAATAATGAAGTCAAGTACGCCCACGTATTGGCACATTGATAATACTGTTAGCTAGGTGAAATTATGAACATGTTATACAAAAGAATTCTCGTTATCATTATCACAATTTTCAATTTTGTGTACTTTACATTGACTCTAGACTCTAGACCCATCTTAAGTGTCTACCCCTTTCTTCATAAATCACAAATTCACGTCTTGGTTTAAGTCTACATATCTTACTTTCATACCTAGTTCATTTAAACTAGAACTCTGATACCGACTTGTAACACTCTAAAATTTAAACAATAAAATAGGGAATTTCTGAAGAAAAAAAAACGAAAAACATAAAACTTCCAAATACCAACACAACTATAACATAACAATGGGGAAGTTTGTACAACTAATAGTATAAAATATGATGAGACATAATATTAACAACCTACTTAATCTAGATTATTGATAACTAGATTAAAATGGGTGTCACTATGTCTTCCAAAAGTATCACTCTTCACAAAAGATCCCAAAAATCTTGACTCCCTAGGTGCTCCTAGTTGCATCGGTTGGCATCTCAAACCGTCCTAGATCCAGCGCTAGTGGAACCTGTAAATCATTTACACCACAACAAGTGTTAGGTAGAAGCATAGTGAGATTGTACATAAAAACATTTATACAAAGAAAGGTGTTAATACACAATTTAAATATTACTCGGTCCGTAACGGTAGCACTTTACCGTAAATTCCCAATTTCACACGATGTTCCACACTTGAACTATGGGCGAGACCCGTTTCTATCAAGGCAACAAGAAAACCTGAGTGGATTCGCCTAATGATGTTATGGATACTACACCTCAGGTTATTAGTTTTAGTGCACGTCCCATCTAGGCATCACCACAAACCCTCTCATACCTTTAGTGCTTACTCCAACGAGTTACACCTCAAGGATTTGATGAACCTTAGTGGTTGGCCAATCTAGATGAGTTCCACCTCAAGGACATAGATATTCCTTAGTTTATAATCTCTAGTGGCCCAGTTTTGGCCTACACAATTACCAAATCACAACATATATGCTAAATCCTCATGCATAAGAATTTAGACAAAACTTCTCATTTATGAACATGTACAAGGTTAGAATATAACAACAACTCACACAATGGTATTTACTCCACATTACCCATTTTTGTCATTCCATAAATCCCAAGCAATTAGCATCATAACTCATTATGTTCACCTCTTCTCAATATGAAGTCCTATTGTATATGTGTACACACATAAGCAAGGCCAAAATCCCTATACTACGTTTAGAAAATATTTCATTCCCTAAATCCTAAAACTCATCATTTCTCCTCTTTTTCAAGTATCCTTTCTCAAATCTTAAAACAACCGTTTTAGGTCAAAATACCACAAAGTCATGACTTATATTTCATAACCAAGAACTACCACATTTATGTAAGTGGAAGTGAAATAAACCCATAAATCACATTTTTAGGTCAAAATCACCAAAACATTATCACATGTAGCAAATAGTCATTATGTACATATTTTTGGAATATTAATGGAAGAAAACTCACTTAGAAGGTTTGTGGGGGTAAAAACCTTGGAAATATAGCTACCCTAGAAAAACTAGGGAGGATCTTGGAGCTTTAAACCCTTAGAGCATGGAATCTCTTGAAGCTTTTACTTTAGGAGATGGTGGTTGGGGATGATAATCAAAGCTTAGAAATGAACTTGATTCAAGAAGTAAATGAAGGGAGATGAAATTAGGGTAAAATCGCCCCCTTATGAGAAACTTATTTGAGACAAAATGAAACTGATGTGCAAGTTTTTCCCAAAAATCGAACTAAATTAGAAAACCCCAGGGACGCACATGTGACAATGCCACGTGAGAGTGACACTATTATTTCGTCTAGTTACTCTCCCCGGGTGTATCGATGCCCCTCCCTTCGATGAAACATTGACAAGGTGGTACCGAGAGCCATGGATTTCAGGCGACATTGCCACCGCAACTATGTCCTTGGCAAGGTCGTCGAGCATAGTCACCGAATATACCCTAGGCCCTAGTGACTCCAAAACTAGCCCGATTCAACTCACACTCGAGAGACCAACTATAAAATCGATAACCTCATAATTATATACACACAATACATATACATATATGTATATCTAATGAAGAGGTCACGAGGTTTAAGGGTCTACAGGCATATATATTAAATAGGAGACGCCTGTACAAAGGGTCTACAGGCATATATATTAAATAGGAGACGCCTGTACAAAAAAAAACAGGGTGTTACACTATCAAAGCCTGATAGCTCATTACTAGAGGCGGTTATTACACTTTCCACATGGAGCTCATCCATTGGTTAGTGTGTTTACTTTCCCATATTACACTATAAGTAGGAGATTCGTTTGTTGCAGAATGTACCTTTTCACGCACTTTGAGATCTTTTACCTTTTTGAGAGAATATTGTGTAACAACCTAGAGAGAGTCTAAGAGATTTTATTGCATGGTAGTGTGTGTTTTTCGTGCTCTTCATGTTGTAATCTCCATAATTCAATCTATGCATATGACAATGATGCTTTCCAAATCTAGTGATAAGTTCTTCTTCATTGTCTACTGTTTTTAGTCTATTTGATTACTTGATTATTGCTTCCGCTCATAACATTCAATTAGTAATCAAATCAAAATAGAATCTGGGTTCCAACATGTGGAAGCCATTGTCGTTGTAGGTTTGGAGTTCGAGAGTAATAAAATTAAGAAGAGTGAGAAAACGAGGTGTTAGCCCCAATTCTGTCACTGTAAAAGTATTGTGAAGAAGACAAGTCCTCAAAACCAGAGGACCTCTGTCGTAGAAAACCATTGATCTTTAGAAGCTCTGCAATCCTCTGCATAGAAGTACCTAACCAGAAGATAACCCTTGGACCATAGAGCCTCTGTGCTATGTTCTGTGGAAGCCACCTTTGTGCTACATTCATATGAAGATTTCAACAAGTGTTTCTCTCCTAGCTTCAGTCAGCCAATGCAACTCTGCCACATCAACATGAAGCGGTTACCACACCTTTCCTGGCGACAACTTTCTATTAGTGTTAGGCTTGACTTTTGTGATATTCCCCTATAAAAGGGAGATTTATTTAGATGATTCTGTATGCTTAACAGATTACACACACTCAAGTGCACCTAGTAGCTAGAGAGAGAATTCGTGAGATTGGGACAACAATTACACACAACTTGTGCATGTTCTTAGTGTTCTTGTTATACTCATCTTGATCTCTATCAATACAATGACTGTGATAGCTCAATCCTCTCTATATGTTTGTATTGATTTAGTGACAAGATGGTAGACAAAATCAAATCTTTAATTTTACTTCTAAAAAACTTTTAACTTGCCTTTCCCCGGCAATGGCGCCAAAAACTTGTTACAAGATTTATATGAACTTAATCTCTCAGACTGTTATCAAATCGTGACCAGTGCAAGTATACACTTATCAATCCATTGTCGTCTTTTACAAGTAATAAAACGGTAAAATACCGAGTATCGATCTACAAAGAAAGGTGTAAAAGCTTAATTAAAAGTCTAATAAAAGAAATGATTTCAGATGGCGATTTTGAAGAAATGTTGTTGGGTGGTTTTTAACAACTATTTTGATAGAAATTAACTTTGTTTAAAAAGGAGCAAGGGTGTAGGGATCCATTAAGATTTTCAACAACTAATCAAGTGAAACATCACAATTAATTTATCCAACCATTATCTTGTTTAAGGCACTCTTTCGATATTGAGAAAGGCTCGCATCCATAGACTTGACTCTAATGTTTCCAAAATAGAAAAAGTCTAGGCAATGACACAATCTATTCCTTGCATGAGCTATATCGAATGAAAACAAGTTTCTTTGTTTCTAAATAACTCTCTCGAGTATATATCCATATCATTCAAGTTGACGTGTCACTACGGCTTATCTCTAAGTCCGTTACACTTTTATCATTTTCAACAATGATCAACTTGTCAGGAAATGAATTTATAAATATAACCTTGAATGAATGATTGAAAATAATTATTCAATAATAATTTTCACCATTAAAAATTGGTTTTAATCTTAACTTCACCACACACCCACGCTAAGGTTGTTAGCCTATCATTGCTTGGGATCCTTGCATTTTTAAAATGAAGAGAATACGAAAATAAAAACTACTGTAAATTAAGTTACGACGACTAAATGAAAAGAACGATGGTAAATTAAAGGTTACAAGAATTATAAACAATTAGACTAAAATAATAACGATGACGTAATAAGGTGAGTAATTAAAATGCAATAAAATAAAGACATAAAATTAAAGTGAAATGAATAAACGATATATAATAAAACATAAAAGAAATACTGAAAGTTTAAATACTTATATGAAAATAAGCTAAATGTTCCAACTTTCTCCCAATGATTGGAGAATAAAAAGTACAACTAGATCTAGGAATTTTAGGAATGATGGGAGAGAATGTATGGTTTTCCAACAAGTATTCAATGCCTTTTATAGACAACAAAAGAGATGATAAGGTGTTTGCAAAATGATAAAACAAATAGAGCACATGACAAATATTTCCGAAGATTTCCACCAGCTCATGCAAGGTTGGAAAATTTTTCAAGGAATATTCCATAAATCATGAGACTACTTGATGTTGTAGAAAACTGCAAGATCTCCCTGTTTATCGGCACACGAAATCTCCCAACAAAAATGTCTAGAAGCCGAACTGCAAGCTGCAAATACAACATAAAATCAATGATTCGTTGCCCAAGTGATAAGGATATGAGTTTTACTCAAAGGGTCTTGATTTAAGAAATATTCGCATGCAAAAAGTTGAGATATAAGTTAAAAAATAGAGCATTTAAGTAATAAAATGAACGCATATCAGCCATCAGGCTCTTCTAAGCATAGAATTATGCTTTCTACTTGTAGCATGCTGCATATTTTGTTGTTGGGCTTCTGCAGTTGGCGACGACGTGTCTGGGCTTCCCATACTTGTAGCATTTATCATCCTGCTTTTGTGACCTCTCAGTTCTTCCTTCATCCTTCTGAACCAACTTCTATGGATATTTGGGTTCAGAGGCTTTATGCTCAAAATGCCTTTGCTCGTAAGGCTTATGTTCTACTGCTCGCTGATCATATGTATCATCACGGTGCGAGTACCTTGGCTCGTAGGATTCTGGGGGTCCATACTGTTATTGGTAGATAGGAGCAGTACTCTGATATTTATCTCCCCTCTCCTCTCGATCTCTCTTGAATGTACCTTGTTTCTTTGGATATCCTCTACCGAATTCCTTGGTTAGCAGATCCAAGGACTTGGCAATGGAGCTCATGTTGTCCATCTCTTCTTCCTCACTTTCAACCTCTTCCTCACTCTCAACCATCAAAGCCTTTTTTCCCTTCCTTCTGGCCTGCACTTTTGAACTACCCTTAGAGGTCTTCTCTTTGGGCTTCTTTGATAGAGCCTCTGTAGACTATGATACTAGGTCCAGAGGGCCTCGAACCGCTGGTTTGGTCTTCAGAATAGCTTCTCATGTGCAACTAAGGTGCCAAAAATGTCATGTAGAGACAAAAAAATCAAGGTCTTGGTTAGACTGTAGGGACATTGAAAGCTGACGCTACTCATCACCAAGGCTCTTAAGAAACAGAAGGTTGTTTTCTTCTTTATTACGCAGAATACCAACCTTCCTGCATTTGTTGATCAATGAATTGAATCGATAATAAGTTTGTTCTAGAGTTTCCTCTGGCTTAGTAGAAAAGTTGTAGTACTCATTTAGGCACTGTGATGATCTTCTGTTCTTCTGCGTCCTAACTCCACCTTCCAACTGTTTCTCAAGTTCAAACCAAAGTTCCTGCACAGATTCACATGCATCCAATGATGAAAAGATATCATTAGAAATTGCCATAATCAACAGTCATTTGGCCTTTTTCTCGGCCTCAATCTTTTCCTAATCCTCTTCAGAATACGAATCCAGATCTTTTGGTTTTCATATGTTGGAATCTCTTCAGTGGTTGCAGTGGATGGTACTCATTGGACGATCATCATAGGAACATGAGGACCACTCAAATTGGATTTGTATAAGTTTGAGTTTATTCACTCAAATATCTTTAGTGGTTCCATTAAGGGTATTCGTCCCTTAGGAGCGTGGGGGTTTGGTTTTGGAACCTGTAGTGTATATGGTATTGATGTTAGCCATTTTTGTAAAAACATAGTGTATCAGGGAAGAAATCGATCTAAGGAATGGAGTAGAAATACACTAGATATTTAAGCTCAAATTTAAGAACAGATATAGAATTCGTACACACACATGAAATTACTTTCCAAATGAAGAACAATTCACTGGATTTACTGAAAACTGAACTCGTCAATTAATAGTGAAAAATAAGGACTGATATGAATCAAAAGCAGATTTAGAAATCAATTTACTACCTATGAGCAATTAACAACTTATAGATTGATCAAATCGATTCCAACGAACCAATCCTGCTCCGATACCAATTGTTG
This sequence comes from Arctium minus, assembly GCA_954870635.1. Taxonomy (NCBI): domain Eukaryota; kingdom Viridiplantae; phylum Streptophyta; class Magnoliopsida; order Asterales; family Asteraceae; genus Arctium; species Arctium minus. The sequence continues at coordinate 74,677,340 of OX941085.1, read as the reverse complement.
TCCCAGATTGAACTCACAATTAATCAAACAATAGTAAAATCAGAATAATATGAGGAAGCTTTAAATGATTAACAGGTAGAAAAACACTGGTAAGTGAAGTGTATGCCAAGGATACACCGTGGGCAGCTTCTTGAATTCGATCCCGATATTGAGAGAACCTTTTGTCATAGAAGTAGGGCGCAAAGAGCATTATTTGTTTTAATCCCACCCAATATGGAAGTACCTCCCCCACTTCTTGAAATAGACCACCACCGCTTTTTGAAAATGCACCGCCACTTTTTGGAAATCCACCTAATCACCATTTTCAGAATAATCCACCACAACATGAAGTTGGTGTTCATAATGATACAAAATCTGAGGATAATAATAAACCAATAGGTGAATCTCCACATATAATTAATATGGCAAATTCTAAAGAGGGAAAAATTATAGAGTATGTTATTCCCGACTTTGAGAAATTAAACTCAAGAATAGTCAGACCTAATATGACAACCCTCTATTTTGAGTTAAAACCGACCATGTTCCATATGTTTCAAACAAATGGAAAATTTGCTGGACTACCATAGGAAGATCCTCACTCACATTTAAAATCTTTCATGGAGATGACCGGTGCTTTCTTGAACCCTGGGGTATCTAACGATGCTCTAAGACTTACTTTATTCCCATTTTCTTTAAGGGATCGGGCAAAGTCATTGTTTAATTTTTTAGCACCAGGTTCTGTACCATCATGGAATAATATGGCTGAAAAGTTTATGCGAAAATATTTTCCACCCACCAGGAATGCCAAATCCATAAATGAAATTTGTATGTTTAAATAACTGGATGATGAAGCAATTCCTGATGCATGAGAGAGGTTTAAAGAATTGATGAGAAAATGCCCTCACCATGGCATTCCCTACTGTATTCAACTCGAGACATTTTACAATGGTCTAAATGCCATGGATAAACAAATGCTCGATGCAACATCAGGAGGGGCCTTTATAGCTAATACCTATAATGACGGGTACGAAATTCTTGAAAATATTTCAACAAACAATAGACATTGGGCTAATCCACGCGTCCAACTGCAAAAGAAGACTACTGGAGTTCATGATGTAGATGCATACACTGCATTTATAGCATAACTCACTTCCATGGCCACTATGCTAAAAAACTTAACTTCTGGCCAAGGAGTGCAGTCAACTGATTCTACACCTATTTCAGCAGTACTCTCAATTCAGTGTTTTTGCTATGGTGGGGAACACCCTTATGTACATTTTCCATAAAATACTGAATCCGTAAACTATGTTCATAACAAAGTTGGTCCCTGCACCAACAACTACAATGCCAGTTGGAGACAACACCTTAACTTTTCTTGGAACAGTCCGTGTTTAAATCCACCCGCACCTAAGCAACAAGGAGCTTCAAATTTTCAACCACAACAAGTGCAACACCAGAGTCCGCCTCAAAACCATCACCAATAGACTTTTCATAAACCATCAAACTATTCGTCTTTTCAAAAAATACCTAACCAGCAAGCTGAGTCATCCACCTCTTTAGAAACAATTTTAAAAGGGTTCATAAACCAAACCAATTCAACAATGAACCATCAAAACACTACCATAAGATCTCTAGAGACGCATATTAGTCATCTTGCACTTGAGTTAAGGAATAAGCCTGTTAGTACATTTCCTAGTGATACTAAGATCCCAAGACCAGCCACGAAAGAACATGTGAAAGTAGTGACTTTAATAAGTGGAAAGAACTTGATAGAAAGTGAACCGCTGAAAAAGTCTATTGAATCACACAAACCCACTTCAAATGTTAGCACACCCACTTGGAAGGTTAAAGGAAAAGCAGTAGACATAGGATCACTACCTAAGAAAACTGATTTCCCTTTATTATTCCCAGATGAGGGCAAAAAGAAGTGTTAGAGCATAAATATGCTGGATGCAAGATCATAGAAGACTAAAGGTCAAAGATCAAGAAAGTCAAAGTTGAAAGTCAACTCTCTTAGTGAAAGTCAAAGTCATGTGTAATAAGTCAAAAGTCAAAGTCTTGTAGTGTTTGTTTTGTAAGTATTTGTTGTTTAGTTTTGTTTTAATAGACTTGTGGCTTTGTGTTGTAACATAGATGTAATTAGAACTGAGAATATTCGCTGAGTCTAGAGAGAGAAAGTTTGTGAAAGAAACACTTAGTGTTGTATACGAGATCTTCAATTAGTATCAAATCAGGTTGAGTAATTGAATTCTTGTCATCTTTTTTGTTTTTTTATTGTTGTAAGAACTTGATTAGATTGGGACATTATCAATTGGTATCAGAGCAGATCCAAAGTGAAATCAATCTTGAAATATGGTGTTCGGTATCGTTCATCGAAGTCTTGATCAAGTTTGAATTCTTGAATGTTTTTTGAGTTGTAATTGATTAGTTTTGGTTCGAATTATGTCTTAGATCATTCTTGTATAAGTTTTGTATTGAATTGTACTGTAATTTTCATCAATTTGATGATTTTGTCGAGTTTTTGAGTCCATGAGTTCGAACACTGTGAAAGGATCGATATGTACATTTGAGTGTATCTTACTGAAATTCAGTGATTGAAATCGATTCAAGAAGTGTTGGTGAGCAAATTATCAAAGTTTGAAACTGGAATTTGAAGAATTGATGGGTTTTTGATCCATTCAGATCAAATTTTCTTCGAGATCTGAAGAACTCGCAGAGCATCCAAGAACTCGCACGAAGAACTCACTAAATCATTGGATTTCGCATAATCAAAGGATATCGCATATTATTGGGTTCTAAAAATGTTCAAGTACAGAATTCGTATGTATATGATGTGCGAATTGTGCAAAATTCGCATAAAGAGTTATGCGAATTAATCAGATTTCGCATCTGAGTGTTTTGCAAAAAGTCAGGATTTCGCAGCTGTGAGGTATACAAATTCATTGAATTCGCATAAGGGTGCATGCGAATTGTTCAAGGTTGAAAATTTGTCAAGTGCAAATTTCGTATGTCTTTGTTGTACGAAAAGTGGATGTGAAAAGATTGAAGATCTTTGAATTCTAAGTACAGAATTCGCAGATAAGTGTGATACGAATTCATAGAGTTCGTATCTAGGCTTGTGCGAATTAGTGGATTCTGCGAATACTGTGCATACGAATTCTGATTTCTTATAGTTTGCGAATTCTGAAGTTGATATATGTAGTGTGTGAATTCTATAGTTAAATTGTTTTGCATGCGAATTCTAATTTGTTCTTGTGTGCGAATTGATCATACGAATTCCTTGTGATTTACTTTTGCATGTGAATTCCATACATGGAAATATTTGGAAATCTTATTTTCTAAAATTTTCTAAGTTTCTCTGAATTTTGAGATTTCATTTGGACTAACGATCAAATTCAAGTTCTTTTTGAATAACAGATATTCAAGATGGGATATTTTTCTGATGATGATGAACAAAAGATTGCCAAACTCAGAATAGAGAACAAAAATCTTGCTTCTTCAGTTGACTATTATTCAAAGCGGTCAAAGAGATATTCTGATGAAAGGAAGATATTGAGAGAAGAAGTCAGTGCATTAAAGATGATTAATGAAGATCTTCTGAAACAGACTTCTGGGTTGAATGATGAAAAGATATGGAATTTGGAAGCTGAGAACACTGAGCTGAAAGAAAAATCTTTGACTTGGAAAATCAGATTGTCCAAATCATGCAAGCAGCTTCTGTTGACAGTTATGAGGAAAAGATTAAAAATATGGAGAATGCTAATGTTGAGATTCAAAAGAAAATATCATATTTGGAACAAAAGATGGTCAAAGACAAAGGTGATTTTGAGAAAGAAAAGAAAGAATTTCCTAAGAAGTTCTCAGATATTTCCGGGAAGAGTGTTGAAGAGAAGAAAGCGGTTGAGCTCAAATGTATAAATCTTTCTCAACAAGTTTCTGATTTTGAGAAAATGATCATTTTGGAAAGAGAAAAGTTTGACAAAGAGAAAAAGACCACAGAACAGAAAAATGTTGGATTCTTTAAAGAAATATCCAATGAGAGAAAAAAATATGGTGAAAGACTTTGAAGAAGAAAGACATATGTTTGAGGAAGAGATTAAGAAGCTTACAGAAAAGTTATCTGAACTATCCACATGTGCACTGAAAGAGCAGAAAGCGAAGTCTGAATTCAAGAAAGAGATTGACCTGCTTGTCAAAGAAAGAAAAATTTATTCTTCAAGGATAAAAGAGCTTGAAGATATTGTTTCAAAGGTGGTGGTGACTGAGCAAACGAATCCAGAGTCACAAATCCACACACCTAGAGATGATTCAGCTGATTCTGAATGTTCATTCAAGACAGCTGCAAGCTCACATCAAAAAAATGTTTCTACAAGAAGGCCAGTTAACTAATTTCATCAGATTCGTACTACTAACATCTTTTATGATTGAAATGTAGATGGTTCAGGTATACAAAGAAATAGAAGAAAGAGATATAATGAAGAAAAGCTGGTTTGGAAAGTGAAACCAGTTGACGAGGAAATGAATGATGAGAAGAAAGATGAGAAGAAAGGAAACAAGTCATTTGTACATGCATCACAAGCAAAGAAGAACAAGGTGCGGAAAGGTAAACCTGATTTTGCTTACTCGAGAGATCAATTAATCAGGTTGTCTAAAAAGAAGTATTGTTCTTACTGTTGTACAAATGATTTTGTTCATAAAACGAGTGATCATTACTGGTATGTTTCTTACTCTATTACTCCTAATAGAACTGCAACTCACAAACATGGACCCAAATACCAGTGGGTACCAAAGACGAAAGATGATTCTATGTTGCAGGCACCATAAGTCAAGGTGGAGTAAAGGTACCAAGGCTTCTGAATACAACAGTTCAGGACCCGTTCCTCAATGATAAAAGAGTTTGACTTCTAAACACAACAGTTTAGGACTCCCTCTTCAATGATCAAAAGAGATGATGCTCCCGTGCTGATAAGAGATTGTACTCTGATACTCATATGAGGAAATCAACCTTTAAGGGGGAGTACATATTTTTACTGAAAATATGCATTCGGAAGATATGATGATCTACACTTCAGGGGGAGTTGTATCTGATCTCTATCATGTTTTTCACTGACATATTTTATGATGCATAATTTCAGGGGGAGTACTGATTATGACTTCTGATTACTTCAGATCAGAACTCGTACATTAACAACTTTACTACTTTATGTCATTTTTTCTTTTCAATTAAGTTTTTGTGAATAAAGCTTTGCACTTTGACAATGTTAAGTCTGATTTTATAGTAATCATTGTATTTATAGGGCTTGGTCAAATACTTTGTTTAGTGTCCTATTCTGTGTTGTATTGACCAAGGGTATTTAAGTCCCTTTGGTCTTGGTTTGGTGTAAGACTTTCACGCACACATATTGAATACATTGGTTTTACGTATCTTGTCTCTCTCTCTCTACTTTCTCTCTCTAGGATTCATAGATTTTGGACTATCAATTGGTATTAGAGCCAACTGAATCTTGAGAGGATTGAGAGATTGCATTTTCTGAATCTGAATTGTTGATTGAAATCGAAAATTTGATCGATTTTTTTGAATTTTTCAAGAAAATCTCGCTTTCTTGATTTCTCATCAAATTTGGATGTGTTTGTGATCGTTATTGTTTGAATTTGATCTCATTAGCTTTGTTTTTTATATTCGATCACGTTTGCTTCATATAGTTTTGCATAAAATTCAGTTTTTAATCTCCAATTTTTCGATTTTGTTTTTTCTGGAAAACATGAGTTCAAGCACTGTTACATTCATGTTTTTGTGTTTTAGTGGATTTTAATCAAATTTGTTGTTAAGAATGTGTTAAAAAGTTGTTTTCGATACTCTGTGTATAAAATTCTTGATTCAATTTCTTAGTTTCGTTCGTTCTTGCGAAAATTTCATGTTTTTTACACTTTGCGCATGTTCTTCCACTTTGCGCAACATTCATCATCGTTTGCGCATGTTCATTTTTTGAATTGCGTGTTCTACTAATCTTGATCTTATTTTTCAGGTTTTCACATCTAGCCTCATACGCAAAGCTTATCTTGCGTATCAAGTGCAATACGAAAGGCTTGGTTTGCGCTTCCCTCTTCAAACGCAAAGTCTGCTTTGCGCTTCCCTCTACATACGCAAAGCTAACTTTGCGTATCCTTCTTCACACGCAAAATCTTGTTTGCGTTTCGGTCTTCACACATAAATTTGTGTTTGCGCATCTGCCTTAATACGCAAAGCTCTTGTTTGCGTTCCCTTCCTGACACGCAAAGATCTACTTTGCGCAAGCTCCAGACTTAGATTTAAAAAAAAATCTGGGAATTTTTTTTGTGACATCTATGGATTCTGCAAAATTTGGCTTTCAAGCTAAGTTCTACACGAGTGACCTCATGATGTCATTGGGTACAGAAACTCGTCCTCCGGTCCTAGTCGACGAAAACGAATTCACTCAATGGCAAGATAGGTTCCTGAACTTCATCGAGCGTCAAGCCAATGGAGAAAACATGATGAAGTCTTTATATGAAGGACCTTTCATAAATCCTAATAAAGAAACTCCTCCAACACCTGAAGAGGCTTCACGAATGAAAGCTGATCGAGAGCTAAAAGCTAATCTGATGCTTGCCTTACCAAACTCTGTCTACAACCGGGTTGATCATTGCAAGGATTATCCAAATCTGTTGTGGGCACAATTGGAAAAGATAATGCTTGGTTCTTCGGTCGCAACTCAGCTCCGACATACTCAATTCATGAACAACTTCGAGGAGTTTAAGGCCAAAGACAGCGAGTCTATAAAAAGTGTTTTCGACAGATTCTGCGCAGTGCTGAATGATCTCCGAAAGATAAATGTGATCAAGACAGATCTTGAGACGAATCTGAAATTCCTTAATGCAATTCAGCCTAAATGGAATAAAACTTGTCATAGACTAAGGAACGATGTTCGGATTTCCACAATCCAGATTCAGGAACTTTACGAGATTCTGATGACTGATGAGAGCTTGGTGTTAGAGAAAAAGGCCAAGATGGATAAAAAGAAGAAAACAGTAGATTCGGTTGCTCTCCTCACGAAGCAATTATCTGAACAAGCATTGTCTGAAAATGCTTACACCGGATAAACTGAAGATGATGGTGAAGCTTTACAGAAAGCTATGCTCCTTCTCTCTCAACACTATCAGAAAAAGTTCCAACCCCGATCGAGTTCCAACTCTTCTCGCTTCACTTCCAGCTCTACAGTCAAAGTGCCCGAGCCTAAGACTGCTTCTTTTTATAATTGTGGAAATCCAGGTCATTATTCAAAGGAGTGTCGAGCTAAGAAGGTTAGGGATTCAGCTTACTACAGGCAGAAAATGGAACTTGCAGAAAAAAGAGAGAATGGAATTGCTTTCCGGGCCGAGGAAGAATTCTGGCTAGATTATTCCGATGATGAAGCATCAAACGTAGAGATCGCTCAGATATGCTTGATCGGAGATGATCAGTCAGATGATTCTGAAGCTGATGAAGATGAGGTTGTTGGTCCCGAAGGTGGTTAACAAGTTTGTAGAAGGGGGGGGGGGTGAATACAAACACATAAATTAAAGTTTAATAAATTGTTTATTAATAAATCAAACACAATTTACAAGTTTGTTGCGGAGAAAGATTAAGTAAGACTCAATCTAAACAAACTTAAGAAACACTAAGATGGTTGCATAAGACTTTCAGAGAATGGGGGATTTAAGGAATATAGAAAACAAGGGTTTCTATTTGGGGTTTGTTGGGAACTGAAGAATTCATCAAGTATGGTTAATGCTGCTGGTTCAAAGTTACTACTGCTAGAAGACTTAAAGGTTAATACTGCTGAGTGTTACTATTGCTAGTACTATTAATACTGCTAGTCATAGTTAGTGCTGCTTGAACAAAGTTAGTACTGCTTAGCTAGTTAGTACTGCTAGTAGTTAGTGTTGCTTAGTAGTTAATGCTGCTAGAAGAAGTTAATGCTGTTGATCATGGTTAGTGTTGCTAAAGAGATTCGGATGGAAAGAATGACAGCTGGATAATCTGAAGATTATGGAAGCTTAGAGATATACATGGAAGATATACTGAAGATATTTTATTTATTGTAATTATCTTTGTATTCAGTATATATATTGTATAGTTTAGAATAATGAGTTAACTTTTTTTTCATTCTTTTAGAGAAAAAAATCAACCTCAAGGCATAGATCCTAATTCTAGAGAAGTAGAATTCGTATTGGTGAGCCTGTTCATCAATATTGAGGTTGAGTGAGTAATCTTGTAACTTCAAAGCATTCAATACAAGTTTACAGTTTGTTGATTATATTCTGTTTTGATTTTCTGTTTGATTAAATATCAAAGTGTTATTCCGCAAACTTCTTTGATATTGTTTCTGAGAATTAATTCTTGTTGAGAATTCGATCCTGACAAGTGGTATCAGAGCCTAACTCTCTCAGAAACAGTTATTCATCATGGAAAATCTTACAGAATCAAGCAGTACTTTGGTTTCTAAGGTTCCAATGCTCAAACCAAGTGAGTTTGACATGTGGAAGATCAGAATCAGACAATACATTCTTCTCACTGACTACTCAATGTGGGATATCATTGAGAATGGTCCTTCTGAAGCTGGAAGGATAGGACCAGATGGGAAAAGACCTCCACCAAAGACAGATGGTGAGAGGAAGATCAGACAGACAGAGATGAAGTCCTTGAGCACTCTGCTCTTGGCCATTCCCAATGAATATCAGCATCAATTTTGCAACTGCACTGATGCTCAGATTCTCTGGAATGCTCTAGAGAAAAGATTTGCTGGAACTAAGAGCATCAAAAGAAATCAAAGAGATGTTCTAAAGCAGCAGTATGAGAACTTCACTTCCACAAAGAATGAGTCTATGACTCAAACTTTTGATAGGTTCAATAAACTCATAGGTGAACTGGCTACTGTAGGGGTGAAGATGGAACAAGATGATATCAACAGAAAGTTTCTCAGATCTCTTGGGGATGAATGGACTATGTACACTGTCTCATATAGACAGAGTGACAATCTGGAAGAGAAAGAACTTGATGATCTATACAATGATCTAAGAGTTTTTGAAACTGAGGTAGAAACCAAGAAGAAGCCCTCTGGTTATATTCACAATGCTGCACTTCTTTCAGCATCCACTGATACTACTGCCAACCCTGAAGCAGTTAGTACTGCCAGTGGAGTAAGTTCAGAAAAAGGCACTGAAACTATATTTGAAGCCTTTTTGTCCAGTCATAGCAGCAATTCTATGATTAATGATGATCTTGATCAAATTCACCCTGATGATCTGGAGGAGATGGATATTAAATGGCAGATGGCCATGTTATCCATGAGGGTGAAAAAGTTCATTAAAAGAACTGGAAGAAATAACTTCTCTCAAAGAAGAGAAGATGGAGCTGGTTTTGACAAAACCAAGGTGGAATGTTATAAGTGTCACAAGAAAGGACACTTTGCTAGAGAATGCTGGAGTGCTGTTCCAAACAATAACCACCAACAAGCTCAGAATGGAGGATACAATCAGAACAAGAATCCTGCTCAAGCCCTTGTTTCTCAACAAGGAATGGGATTTGACTGGAGTGATCAAGCTGAGGAAGCCATTCAGAACCAAGCTCTTATGGCAGAAGTGTCTGATCTCCCTACTGAGGTAAGTTCTAATCTTTGCACTAAATCTTGCATTGACACTGTTACAAGATACAGGGATCACAATCAAAGTATGTGTGATGACCTCAAAAGATTAGAAAAAGACAGAAGAGATTATGTGTTAATAGTAGAGAGATTTGAAGAGCAAATCAAAGGCTTTCAAGCTAATGAACTTCAACACTCTTATGACACAAACTATTGGAAGTGGGAAAAGAATGAGTTAGAAACCAAACTGTCTAAGTCCTTAGAAGAGAATGATAGACTGAAAGAGGAACTGTCAAAAGTTAAGCTTGACATAGACAAGTTTTCCTATGCTTCAAAAGCAATGGACTCTCTTCTAAAGGCTCAGATACATGATAAGATGAAGCCTGGTATTGGATACAACAATACACCACCTCCTTACAATAACAACTATATTTCTCCTACATCAGACTTGTTAGAAACTAAGGAGAAAAAGGACTTGTCTGAAGAAGTTTTTAAGATAGATCCTTTGGATGAGGTAGTAGTTAAGGATTTGACTGAAAAAGGAGCCAGTGAGAACAGGGATAATAATGTGAGTAAAAAGATACCATTAGAAAACAATATTATCACCAATGAGGGATGTGGGAAAATCTGGGTCAAGTCCAAGGAGATAGAGAAGACTAACGGAAATGATAACAAGGTCCATTACAAACAAACCACAGTTGTGAATCCTGGATCTTGTAAACAGTGTGATTGCAATAAAGCCAAGAGCCTAAATTCTGGTTTAAAAAGAGGAAATCAAAGAAACTGGAATAATCAATGGGCTCAGAAACAAGGAGTTGATCTGAATAAAATCAATAGACCAAAACCTTGTTTTATATGTGGCAAGTTGAATCATTTAGCTAAGTATTGTTACTTCAACCCAATTAACCAACAGATGAACTTTAAAAGATTTGTGCAAAAACCTGTTGGTTATAGGAAGGCTGGAAAGAAACATGTGATAAAGAAATCTGTTGAAAGTAAAGGCACTTTAAAGAAAAAGATTTTAAAAGAAAGTATCAAAATGTGGGTACCTAGAAGTACTAACAGTGTTAGTACTGCTAACAATATTAGTACTGCTAACACAGTTACTACTGCTAACAGTGTTAGTACTGCTGAAAATATTAATGCTGCTAATACTGTTAATACCTCTTCAAAGGTTAATACTGCCAACACAGTTACTGCTGCTAACACAGTTACTACTTCTAACAAGGTTAGTGCTGCTAAGCATGCAAGTGCTGCCAAGGCAGTTAGTACTTCTAAAACTAGTACTGATTCTAGCAAACATAGTTCCAAGCCTATTATTGTAACAAAGTACTCCAAGAATGAGGAGTTAAAGTTCAAAAATCTTGTCAAGAAAGAATGCAAATATTTTGATGAGAAAGGGGTACCCAAGACCACTTTGGCTTGGGTTCCTAATTCATACTAATTGATTTATCTAATGTGCAGGGCAACCAACAGCTCAAGGGAAAGAGCATTTGGCATGTTGATAGTGGTTGCTCTAGGCACATGACAGGCAACATGTCATGCCTTCAGGATTTCAAGCATATCAATGGAGGACATGTTGCATTTGGAGACAATCTTACTGGTGGTAAGATAAGTGGAAAAGGTAATGTCACCAAAGGTAAGATGACATTTGAGGATGTCTACTATGTTGATCAATTAAAGTACAACCTGTTAAGTGTATCACAGGTTTGTGACAAACAACATAGTATATTATTTACTAATACTGAGTGTATGATTCTTGCTCCAGGGTTCAAGGTAGTTGATGAAAGCATGATACTACTTAGAACTCCAAGAAAGGACAATGTTTACTGTCTTGATATGGACAATGTTGATAGTGATTCATCTCTAAATTGTCTTGTTTCAAAAGCTTCTGTAGATGAATCCTCTCTATGGCACAGAAGGATGTGTCACATGAATTTCAAGACTATGAACAATCTTGTTAAAAATAACCTTGTAAGAGGGTTACCTTCAAAAGTCTTTTCATGTGATGATCATTGTGTTGCTTGTCTTAAAGGCAAACAACACAAAACTTCTCATAAGACCAAAGAGTTAAATTCTGTTTCTTCTTGTCTCCAGTTACTGCATATGGATCTGTTTGGTCCTACAAATGTTATGAGTATAGGCAAGAAATCTTACTGCTTGGTTATTGTTGATGATTACTCCAGATTTACTTGGGTATATTTTCTAAGGACTAAGGATGAATCAAGTGGTCTTATAAAATCCTTTATTCTAAGAATTGAAAACCAAACTAATCAAAGAGTAAAAGTCATGAGATCAGATAATGGAACTGAGTTTAAAAATCATGATCTAAACACCTTTTGTGAAGAAAAAGGTATTGAGAGGCAATATAGTGCTCCTAGGACTCCTCAACAGAATGGTGTTGCTGAAAGGAGGAATAGAACACTAATAGAGGCTGCTAGATCTCTGTTGGCTGATTCAAAATTGCCAATTACCTTCTGGGCTGAAGCAGTTAATACTGCTTGTTATGTCCAAAACAGAGTTCTAGTGGTCAAGCAAAAGAACAAGACCCCATATGAGCTTTTAAATAAAAGAAAACCTTTTATTGGTTTCTTCAAACCTTTTGGGTGTCCTTGTACAATTCTAAATACCAAATCTCACTTAGGTAAGTTTGATAGCAAAGCAGATGATGGATTTCTTGTTGGATATTCATCTCAGAGTAAGGCCTACAGAGTATTTAAATCTTCTTCTAGAATAATTGAAGAAAGTGACAATGTCAAATGCAATGAGAACACACCAAATCCTGTTGGGTCTGGACCTCAGTGGCTATTTGACATTGATTCACTAACTAACTCTTTTAGTTTCAGTAATGAGTATACAGGAACAGGAAGTGGAGGATCAGGGATCACACAAGTTCAAGAAAGTATATCTAAATCTGTGATTTTTCCCATACCCACAGTAAATTCTGGTGAAGACTGTGAAAAGGAATCAATTACTGAACCAAGTCAGAGTGAAGAAGACACTAGAGATGAGGAGACTCAAGAAAATAATGAAGTGGCATCTGAAAACACTTCAGTTGAGCTGCATGAATCTAATCTTGAGGCTGGACTGAATGAAGAACCTAGTCATAACACCAGAGTTCAAAAGAATCATCCTCCACAGTTGATAATAGGAGATATCTCTTCTCCTATGATGACTAGACATCAAAGCAGGCTTCAGGAAATGCAAGATCAACAGCATACAGTGCTTTCTTGTTTTCTATCACAGCTTGAGCCTAGAAAGGCACATGATGCTATGAAAGAATCCAGCTGGATAGAAGCAATGCAAGAGGAACTGTTACAGTTCAAGCTACAAGATGTATGGGATTTAGTAGACCTTCCTAAAGGTCACAGAGCGATTGGCACAAAGTGGATTTTCAGAAACAAGAGAGATGAAAGAGGTATTGTCATAAGGAACAAAGCAAGGCTGGTGGCTCAAGGCTATACTCAAGAAGAAGGTATAAATTATGAAGAAGTTTTTGCACCTGTGGCTAGGATAGAAGCAATTAGATTATTCCTAGCCTATGCTTCTTACATGAACTTCAAAGTCTATCAAATGGATGTAAAAAGTGTTTTTCTCTATGGATCAATTGAAGAAGAAGTATATGTCTGTCAACCACCAGGGTTTGAAAACCCAAGCTATCCAGACAGGGTATACAAATTAAAGAAAGCACTTTATGGACTACATCAAGCCCCAAGAGCATGGTATGACACACTGTCATCCTATCTCTTGGAAAATGACTTTGAAAGAGGAGTCATTGATAAGACTCTATTTATCAAAAGAAAGAAGAAGGATATTTTGCTGGTCCAAATCTATGTTGATGACATTATCTTTGGATCTACAAGAAACAACATGTGCAAGGAGTTTGAGGATTTAATGAATCAAAGGTTCAAAATGAGTTCCATGGGGGAACTTACTTTCTTCCTTGGACTCCAAGTTCAACAGAAGTCAGATGGCATTTTCATCTGTCAATCCAAGTATGTGCAGGATATTCTAACCAAGTTTGGTTTCTCAGAATCAAAACCTGCCAGCACACCTATGGAAACACACAAGCAGATCACAGCAGATCTTGAGGGGGAGGATATGGATGTGCATCATTATAGATCCATGATTGGCTCTCTCATGTATCTCACAGCATCAAGGCCAGATATAATGTTTCCAGTCTGTGTATGTGCAAGATTTCAAGTTAGGCCAAAGCAATCTCACTTTCAAGCTGTTAAGAGGATATTCAGATATCTCAAAGGGCAACCCAGATTGGGACTTTGGTATCCTCATAACTCACCTTTTGACCTAATAGCATACTCAAACAGTGATCTAGGTGGGGCAAACTTGGACAGAAAATCTACTTCTGGAGGATGTCAGTTTTTGGGTGATAGACTAGTCTCATGGCAGTGCAAGAAACAAACCACAGTATCCACATCTACAACAGAGGCAGAGTACATAGCAGCTGCAAGTTGCTGTTCTCAAGTCTTATGGATTCAGAATCAAATGTTGGATTATGGGGTAACCTTTCTACACACTCCAATCTTTATTGACAACAGCAGTGCTATTAGCATTGTGAATAATCCAGTCAAGCACTCAAAAACAAAGCACATTGAGATCAGGTATCACTTTATAAGAGATTGTAATGAAAAGAAACTTATTCAAGTTGTCAAAGTTCACACTGATAATCAGTTTGCTGATCTATTCACCAAAGCTTTTGATGTGGGTAGATTCACTTTCTTGGTAACAAGTGTGGGAATGATAAACTCTGAATAATCCCCTTCTCAAAAAGTGGTTTTATATCTGTATAGTATTCCTGGAGTTACTAATCGTCTGTTTCAGGATTTGCATAGCAGTACTCAGTGTTTAGCAAGTTTAAAAGGAGTAAGTTGGTTAATACTGCTTTTAGTTAATACTGCTAGTGGTTAATACTGCTTTCAGTTAATACTGCTAGTAGTTAATACTGCTTTCAGTTAATACTGCTAGTAGTTAATACTGCTTTCAGTTAATACTGCTAGTGGTTAATACTGCTTTCAGTTAATACTGCTAGTAGTTAATACTGCTTTCAGTTAATATTGCTAGTGGTTAATACTGCTTTCAGTTAATACTGCTAGTAGTTAATACTGCTTTCAGTTAATACTGCTAGTAGTTAATACTGCTTTCAGTTAATACTGCTAGTGGTTAATACTTCTTTCAGTTAATACTACTAGTGGTTAATACTGCTTTCAGTTAATACTGCTAGTGGTTAATACTGCTTTTAGTTAATACTGCTAGTCAGTTAATGCTGCTAGTAGTTAATACTGCTCTAGGTTAATACTGCTTATATTCCGAATACTATAAATACTTTTTGCCCGCCTAAAAGTTCATAACGACTCTTTGCATACTGTTCTCTTGCGCTCAAAACCTTTTCTCTCTCAAGTTCGAAGTTTTCAGGCAAGCTTTTCACTAAGATCAATGGCATCCATGACTTTCATCGACGAGCACAACGAGATTGCGATGCTACAAAAGCCAAAGCAAGCTTCAGGATTTCATCAGATTGTGGATTTTTTCAAGACAAGCCACATTGCTCATGCTCTTATTGTATCCCCTACAATCTATATTGAGCATCAAAGGCAGTTCTGGGCTAATGCAACCATTGTTGTTGAGAATGGTGTGCAGATGATCAAGACAAGAATCTGTGATCAATCACTCACGGTTACTGAAGAGGTTATTCGCATCAGTCTACGTCTAGACGATGCCTCTGGTACAACCTCTATCCCAAATGATGAACTGTTTTCAAACCTTACAAGAATGGGGTATGGAGGCCCATTGGGAGTGTTCAAATTTTCTAAAGCAAAATTCTCACCCCAATGGCGTTTCTTTGTCCATACTCTTATGCATTGTATCTCCAAAAAGACTACTGGATGGAGTGAGTTCAGCAGCACTATTGCTTATGCTTTGGTGTGCTTGGCCACTTCCAGAAAGTACAATTTTTCTAAAATGATTTTCAGTGATCTTGTCTCAAACATGGGAAACAAAAAGAGCTTCTTTATGTATCCCAGGTTTGTTCAAGAAATTATTACTCATGAATTGACGGATATACCTCAACCTGTTGGGGTATATGTACCTAAACCCCCCAAAGGCAAGGTGTTCTCAAATATGAGAAGATCTGCTGGGGACTCTGAAGGAGTTGACACCCCATTGTTCTCTACAATGATGGTGGTGTCCCAAACCAATGAAGGTATGGCAGCAGGGTCAAGGCCCCCATTAGATCAACCCACTGCTAGCCAAGCCCAACCTTCCCTCTCAAAATCAATTCCCCAGTCCCTTCTTGAAAAACCAACCTCTCCCATCACCCAAACTTACAAGAGAAAACAGGTAAAGAAGGCTCCTTCCCTTCTTGTACCATTACCCACTAAGCCTATAAGCCCTCTAAGGGAGAATTCTCCCCTAGAGAATATCCAAAGGGAAACCACACGGGTGTCTCCCAACCCAAAGGAGGTGCTCTCTGAGGAGGAGGTAGAGCATATGGGTGATGAGGCTGCCACTACTCCTGCTAGTACAGAGGAGGAAAGAGGTAACATCAATAAGACCTCCCCCATGGCAACTTTGAATGAGCAATCATTTGAAGGTCCCTGGTGCCAAGAAACCACAGGGGTGGATGGTGCCTCTGCAAGGCAGAAGACTTCCACAAATAAAAGATCCAATGATCCTTCAAAGGAGGGTAACACTTCTGGAGAGGGTGAGGACAGATATACGTACGATGAATTGATGGAAACAATGGGGAACATCAATCAAGATGTTCTCAAACAAGGCAAAGAAATTGAAGAAATGAAGCTAGTAATTCTGTCACAACAAGAACAGATTGCTAAGCTGAAGAGGATGGTGGTTAGTCTGGTACAAAGGAAGAAGAGAAAGCAATTCCAATTAAGGAGAAGGCCAACTGAGGATGATGCTCCCAAAAAGGGGGAGATCAACATGGAAGAAGCCACAAGAAAGGGGGAGCTTGATGGAGAGAAAGTTGATGTTCAGGGGGAGCAGCAAGAAGAAACAGTTACTACTGCTGACATTAATAAAGCAGCAGAAATTGTGAAAGAAGTGTTAACAGATCTTGAGATTGCAGAAACCTTACTAAAAGCCAAGAATGATACTCCCAAGGTCACTTCAAAGACCAAAGGTGTAATCATAAAAGAACAAGGTGAAGTGATCAAGAAAGATAACAGTAAGAAGGCAATGAGCAAAGACAAAGGAAAAGCAAAGATGGTAGAATCTGATCAACCAATCAAAAAGCAAAGGTTGGTTGAATCAGATGAAGCCCTAGATAAAAAGATGCAGGAGGATATTGAAAAAGAAGAAAGAGTTCAGATGGAAAAGGACAGGGAAATGGCAAAAGCTCTAGCTGCTGAACTGAATGAAGCTTATCAACAGAGTATGGCAACTGAAATTGCACAGAAGAAAGCTGCAAGTATGAAGAAATCTGTGGTGAAAACAGTTGCAAAGAAGAGAAGACCCTCAAAGACATTCCTAGGTACCCAAGAGAGAAACAAGATGATTATATTTCTCAAAGGTGCTGTAGGAGTCAAAAAGGAGATGTTCTCCAAAATGTCTTTTGAGAAGATCAAAGAGCTCTATGATTCAGAGATGTTAAAGCTTCAGGGAAGTGAAACTGCTAGGGTGGAGATGGAGAAGAGAATAAAAGAAAGTAATGACTTTGATTGTCAAAAGCCATTTCCAGATGAGCAAGAAACACCTCCTAAGAAAGAGTCCACCCTGGGAGAAAGTCTAAGGACTTTAAAGAGAACAAAAATGATGGCAAGGAGAAAGCCAATCAAAAAGCCTAGAGTATCTGAAGAAGAGGCTGATAAGGTTGCTGAAGAAGAAGGGGCACCTGAGTCATCTAATCAGACAGAGCTATCTAACACTGATGATGTAAATTTGTATATGGTAGTGATGGACAAAGTGCCTGAACCAATTTCAGCAGAACCTGTAGGAGTTAAGCCTCCTGAGGTCATTCTCTGGGATACATTGACAGTGGATGGAAAGGAATACATAAGGCTGAAAAGAAAGGATGAAAAGTATGAAGTGTTCAACACATGGGCAAAAATTGTCAGAACATGCTCTAGATCAGATCTTGAAGAGATGTTTGAGATAGGAATGAAGTTGTATGCAGATATTCTAAAGGCTCCAGGAATTTCAATTACAAAACTGGTAATGGAGTATCTGTGTATGATGTTCAAACCTGAAGAAGTAAAGCATATGATCAAGGATGTATTCAAGTCGGTCAACAGTTGGACTCTATATGAAATTAGTGGAGTATATACAGTGACTTTGGATTTAAATCACACTGAATACTTCCTAGTGGATAGAGTGTACAATCATAGCAGATTGAAGCTACATGCCATGCTGAAGAAAAAGTTAAGGTGTGTTCCAGATTCAGAAATGGCTAAATACTTGATTCAAAGAACCATCAATCAGAGTTTGGGATTAGATGCAAACACTGGAATTTAGGCCATAATAGAGTTTTGGGAGCATCTTGAAGATTAATTCTGAAGAACTTGACTTCTCTTCCTAAAAGTCAAGTTAGGGGGAGATTGTTGGGAACTGAAGAATTCATCAAGTATGGTTAATGCTGCTGGTTCAAAGTTACTACTGCTAGAAGACTTAAAGGTTAATACTACTGAGTGTTACTATTGCTAGTACTATTAATACTGCTAGTCATAGTTAGTGCTGCTTGAACAAAGTTAGTACTGCTTAGCTAGTTAGTACTGCTAGTAGTTAGTGCTTCTTAGTAGTTAATGCTGCTAGAAGAAGTTAATGCTGCTGATCATGGTTAGTGCTGCTAAAGAGATTCGGATGGAAAGAATGACAGCTGGATAATCTGAAGATTATGGAAGCTTAGAGATATACATGGAAGATATACTGAAGATATTTTATTTATTGTAATTATCTTTGTATTCAGTATATATATTGTATAGTTTAGAATAATGAGTTAACTTTTTTTTTATTCTTTTAGAGAAAAAATCAACCTCAAGGCATAGATCCTAATTCTAGAGAAGTAGAATTCGTATTGGTGAGCCTGTTCATCAATATTGAGGTTGAGTGAGTAATCTTGTAACTTCAAAGCATTCAATACAAGTTTACAGTTTGTTGATTATATTCTGTTTTGATTTTCTGTTTGATTAAATATCAAAGTGTTATTCCGCAAACTTCTTTGATATTGTTTCTGAGAATTAATTCTTGTTGAGAATTCGATCCTGACAGGGTTCAAGGATTGAGCACACCCTTCAGATGAAAGGGTGAACTTCCTATTTATACCCTATGCATTAAATGCATGGCAGGGCACTTTACATGTGGCATTCACTGATTGGCTTTGGGAGTCTGACTTTTGGAGACATGCTTTCGGCCGGATCATGAACAGTGTAATTGACAGAGTTGTTGTACGAATTGTGGCAGAGACATGTCCGTTCTGACATATCGTACTATGTTGTGCAAGGTGAGACAAAAGGAAACTTGAGGTATAAGCTTTGTGATCATTCAATCGCCGAATATATCTTTAGGCAGAGACATCAAGAGTTCAGCGATCGCTGAAGCTTTACTCATGTTCCTTTGCGTATAAGTAGAGTTGTCTTTGCTTCACTGATATCCGCATCAGGTCACTAGTAGACTTCTCTTTGTTCAGCAGCTTTGTCTTCGATTCAGCTATGAACATCTGTTGACGCGAGACTTGTCTTCAAGGATTACGTTACTGTTTACATCAGAACTATCAGCGATAACTGAACAGACTCAGTTTGATTGCTGATAGTGAAACACTAATACATAAAAATGTTTACAAGGACTATCAGTGATAACTGAACAGACTCAGTCTGATCGCTGATAGTGAAACACTAATACATATTAAACGTAATTTTCACTAAGTATAGAAAAGGGTCGTTATCAAATCACTGAGAGAGTTTGGATCAACAATCTCCCCCTATTTGATAATGACAAAGTAACTGAAGAAAATTACTTTATAATTCAAAATGATGGAATAATCAGGACTCATAACATACATGTCCCAATTACTATTTTGAGGGATCTTTTACAACACTGATAGAGCTAAGTACTTCACTGAAATTCTCATTAATCCAAGAAAGGAATTACAATGTATGAAAATTACAAGTACAAGTGATGTACTAACTACTGTAAGTTAAACTAATAGATTATAAGAAATAAAACTAATCTATCAGCTATCTAAAGAGGGTTTAGGAGGATTTATCAAATACTCAGGTATTTCTTCTCCTTTTTACCTTCGCTCTAAATATTCTTTGTAGATGATCGCTATGATTTGCTCAGCAGCAGGAGAGAGAGTACACCATAGGCACATGAGATCCTTGAGAAGAACGAGGGGACAGATAGGGATTTCAAAGACCCTTTGAAATCTGAGCTGTTCCTCGTCATCTCTGAAGAAGATTCCAAAAGGTTCTTCATGTACTTGTCCCGCAACATATGGTCCGCCAGAAGGCAGAGATAGATCCAGAACTGAAAGATCAGGAGAAGGACCGAACAGAGCTTCTCTTGAGAATTTGATGGAGGTTTCATTTCTGATTACTGCGACATTATCAGATGAGGAGGAGACAGGCTTTCTCTTGATTTGCTTGGACTTTGGAGGAAGAGTAGATGGCACCTTTAGTATAGCAGCGACTCTGTTGATGAGGGCATCATTCACCCTTTCAACATAGCCTCTGTATGTTGACTTTGATTTCTTCAGCGCATCTTTGAACTCAAGCCACTCCATGTAGCCGAATCCTTCTAGCTTTGAAATGAACATAGCCTTGTAGCTTCCATCCTCTTTGGTAATCTCCATGGTGACAGAAAGTTTATCCTTCTTCTTTCTCCCAGAGATAGCAACAACTACGATCTTCATTGGGTCAGAGCGATAGTCAATTTTGTGCTTACACCAATCGACAAAATTATCGCTGACCGCTTTTTCTTTGGAGCGTTCCTCTTCAATTTCTTTAAAAAAAGCTGCCTGGACTTCCACTGGTTTGCTTTTCAGCTTCTTGTATTTGACTTGAGAAGACTGAATTTTGAGAGCCAGAGAGGCATCTCTTTGACAGTCAGCAATCAGCTTCTCAGCCCTGACGGATTCTTCAATTTCAGCTTCAGTCAGGAACTCTAGATCTGATGATTGAGAGGGGATCTTTCGTCGTTGACTCTCCAGATGAGAGATAATCTCCGTTCTTTTCTTTCTCTCTTCCTCTGACCAATGAGATGGGCTAGAGGGCCTTCCATGATGTTGCAGGGACTCTTCTTCTTCTTCATCCTCTTCATCAATCTCTCTTACAGAGATTGGGATTATTTGGTCATCAGCTTCAGCAGCTGGGATTATTTGGAGTTCTTTACCCTTAAGCAGGGGAGAGAACTATCTGGTCAGAAAAAGAAAAAGGTTAGATTTATTTTTAGGGAAGAAGAGAGATAAAGGCTAGAAAGAAACAGGGGTTGTATTTTTATAGAAGGATAAGGGAACGAGAGTAAGGCATACCTGAGAAGGATTCTCCTCAGGTAGTGAAATCATCTTCAGGGTTCCCTCAGCAGTTGCACCTTTGCTTTGGGAAGGGGTTCCTGAAGGTGTCTCTTGACTCCCCCTGCTTTGATAACTTCTTTCGAAGCCATCGCTAATGAAGTGACGGTTGAAGAACACCATAGAGATTGATCTTCTTCATCGTCATCGTCATCATCTTGATGAGGTTCTTCCTTTTGATCTTTAAGATCAAGGGCTTCCTCTTCATCGTCCTCTTCTTCTTCATCATCGATTAAATCTTCGAGAGCAGGAGGGGCTTTTTCAGCAGCTATCTCCCCCTCAACCTGAGAGGGAGTTTCCTTTTGTTGGACCTCAGCACCAACTCCGTATTTTCTTCAGCTGCCTTCTCCCCCTCTTTGTCATTATCATTGAGGGAGAGATCTATGGTAGGAGATGAAGTTTTTGCAGCGGCCAACACCTGAACTTCATCCTCCAAACAGTCCAGACGACCTACAAATGCAGGAAGATCTGACTTAGCTTGATGAATGAACTCCACGACAATGTTCAGCGATGTACGATCGTTCTCTGTGAATGAGGGAGTAGGAGCCGGAGCTGGTGCCTTCAGGTGAGTCAGGATTTGCTGAAGAAGAACTTCACAGGAATCAATCTTTGTAGCCAGGGCTGCAAACTGTTGCTGTGAGTCTTCCCTGACTTTGACAATCGCTTCTTGGAGAGTAGTGATTTCAGAGACGTCAGCTTTGGAGGCACAGTTGGCTATCAGCGTCTTCAGAGCTTCACCAGCTGATTGAACAGCATTGGTGGTGTTGTTGAGAGAGGCAGTCAGAGATTCCACCTTTGCACTCAGATTGTTGACATTGGTGTCAACAGTCGCCAAACTAGGACCTGAAATATAAGTTAGTGTTTGAGAAACAGGCTTATATGGTGAGTTAGGAGAACTGTTTAAGGTTATAGGGATACCTGAATTATCAAACATTTTGTAGAATTGTAACGATTCCTCAAAAGATTGATGTTCAGGTCCTATGGGTCCAAACTGTGGTTGAGTAGAAATAGATGGAGGGTTAGAGATCAAAGAAATAGAAGGACTAGAGATGGGGATAGAAGTAGGGATAGGGGTAGTTACCGTAGTGGTCACCTCAAGAGGTGGAGGGACTGAGATGATAGGCGGTGTTACTTTTGATGTGACAGCGACCGTAGTCACTGGCACGGTTGACGTGGGTATCGCTGAGGATGTGGAGGAGAGACCCACAAAAGCATCTAAGGAGGTTTGTTGAGAAACATCCTTAGGTCTTGAGCTAGAAGTAGCTTTCTCCTTGGTCACCTTGGCCTTCTTCGAAGGACCAAGGGAGCCAGTTGATGGTCGTTTGGAAGGGGTAGCGGCAGGGATAGCAGAAGAAGGAACCTCTTGCGTGGCCGCTGAAGACGAAGAAGTGAGGAGAGAGAGACCGGAGCGAAGTTCAGAGATACTTACCTCATTGGGGAGCGTCTTGACCTCCAGGGAGCGCTGACCCACTTTTGGAAAAGAAGCATCCGAGTTAGTGGGGTAAGTAGCATGGTAGAGGAACTTCAGGTACGCACAAATGAAGCGTACGTAAGGGACCTTGGGATCCCTTTCGGTCTTCTCTATCTTTGACTTTAGATCGTCAAAGATAGTTGTTGCGTAGTCGAAGTTTCTTCTAGCTATCACTGAATAAGCCATCTGGACCTGAATCTTGCTGGCTTGGTCCAGTGACCCACTCTTTCCACTCATACACTGAATGATGTGAGAGAAGATGTAGTTAAGCTGAGAAGGCATCAGTGCCTTTTTTACAAGAGTCACCTTCTTGTTGGGAATCGTCGTCCTTGGCTTGGGTTCCCAAGCGTATTCCATGGCATCCAGGAATTGGATGAGTTCAACATCAGTTGGCAAGGCATCGAATCCATTCCTGGATTTGTCAGGAAAACGTAGAGCTTTCCTCAGCCCTAAGGCAGTCATCATCCCTGATCCAAGTCCGGTGCTGAAGGAAATGGCAGGGATAGATCACCCTTTTTGTTGGTGATAGAGGCTTCTTCAGCGGTAAACCAGAATTGCTGGAGAAGAGCTTTAGAGGGTATGGGATCCACAGTGATAGCGTAAGCAATGCAGGATTGCTTTAGAAACATTGCGGCTTCCTTCAGATGTGGGTACTTAACACCGTCAAAATCGAGGCGAGCGAGATGATTGTTCTTCGGAAGCTCCGAGTCAGTGATGGCGAACTTGACGTTCTTAGAGGCGACGAGTGCAGATTGAGCCATTCTGAGTATGAGTAGATAAAAGAGTAGAAGAAAAACCAAAGATTTTGAATGAAGAAAATCAAAATAAAATGGTTTTTAAAGAATAAAATAAAAAAAATGATTTTATGTGATAAGAATCTTATAAACCCATAATGGCAGACCATAAATGGAGTTATATGTAAAAAGATTTAAGATAAGAATAAGAACAAGATCAAGAATAACCTGTTGATCTTTGAAGAGGATAATGCAAATGCTTGAGAATGCTAGAATGCTTGAGAGAGTATTCTTGCTTTGAAAGTATTTCCAGAAAGCGTAAAGTGATAAGAATGGAAAAACATTCCTTTTATACGTGTGAGAGAGGAGATAGAGTGTGAGAGGCGGGAAAACAAATGCTCATCATAACATGGACACGTCCCACGAAGTTGATTGGATGGAAGGGCAACGGACGAACGTGTCAGAAAAAGGCATGTCGTGGATTGTCGGTTCAAATGAAGTCATAGAAAAAAGACTGTTCATTTGTCTGTTTTGAAATTATCACTGAAGAAAAGTCAGCGATATATTTTCTTTTTAAGGATCACTAACAAGAAATATCAGCGATGAATGTATTTTTCAAAAAGCTTTTAATCATTTGAAGAAGCTTCAGTGATTAAAGTTTATATTTTGAAAACATTTTAACTGACTGAAGATTCAGTTGTAGGGATTGAGAGAACATACCTGAGAGTCAGAATGTTTATCAGAGAGAATGATAAAAGGGGAACTTATGATTACTGACACAATGCATGAACGCTGAAGAATTATTCTTCGAGATTCAACATTCCAAGCTCACTGATGAGAAAGTTGAACCTTGTCTCATCAATATGTTTGGTGAATAAATCAGCAAGCTGAAAGTCAGTAGGGATAAAGTGAAGTTCAATATCACTATTCATCACATGATCTCTGATAAAGTGATATCTGATCTCTATGTGTTTCGTCTTTGAATGTAGCACTGGATTATTTGCTATAGCGATAGCACTAGTGCTGTCGCAATAGATAGGAATTTTTGACAGCTGAAGGTCATAGTCTAATAGTTGATTTCTCATCCACAAGATCTGAGAAGAACAACTTCCAACGGCTACGTATTCAGCTTCAGCTATGGAAGTGGACACTGAATTTTGCTTCTTGCTTGTCCAACTTACCAGCTTTCCTCCTAGGAGTTGACATCCACCAGTGGTACTCTTTCTGTCAAGTTTACAGCCTGCAAAATCACTATCAGAATAACCAGTTAGATCGAACCCTGAGTCTTTGGGATACCAAAGACCAAGTTTAGGAGTTCCCTTCAGATATCTGAAAATTCGCTTAACAAAGATCAGATGGGATTCCTTGGGTTCAGATTGATAGCGTGCACATAAACAAGTAGAGTACATAATGTCAGGTCGGCTCGCTGTAAGATACAGCAGGGAGCCTATCATTCCTCTATAGGCAGTGACATTAATAGGTTTTCCAGAAGGATCTTTGTTAAGTGTCAGGGGTGGTGCCATAGGAGTTTTCATCGCTGAAGTTTGTGTAAGATGAAACTTCTTCAGCATATCTGATATTGTCCAATTCAATCAAGCAATCAAACAATCAATCAAGATATTGACAATATGAAGTTATAGAGAGAGAGTGTATAGCATTAACCCCACCAACCACTCGTTTCTTTCTTAACAAAGAAATGTTTCATTTTCTTTGGGGACGCAGCATGTCTGATATCTAGTCTTCACTCGGAAGATTTAGATATTGAAAAAGAAGGAAAGTTGCCCCACCTTCGCACCTCTTTCATGCACATTGAGTCCGTGTAATACCTGTTGCTGTCTCAGCAGTTTACACAATTTGAGCCTTATGAAACACAATCATTGTGCTAAATTCTTTCATACACAAGCACGAGCACACAGAAAATTTGTTTTTCTGTCAGAACATTCATAGATAAACCTTGTGTTTTTCAATGATTGAATGGAAGTCCTGGGGAGTCATCATCAAACCAGCTCCTTAAATTGTACATTCGTTGTACACAGTAACTCTGTGTTACTGACAGGCACTTCTAACTGTTTCATTTGTTGAATCAGGGTTACAACGTCCATTATATCTGATTTTGAAAAGATTCGGGTATATACAGTTCATGATTCAGTTCAGATCAAAAGGAGGAGAATGTTTTTTCAAGGGGGAGAATCAAAGATTATGTTGAAATTGAAGATGTTTTGATGATTATGTTGCTCACAATCATCAAAAAGGGGAGAAATCTACAAAGATCAATTTCAGAGATTCAAATTTCAAAGCTGATTTGAAGAAAATAGACTTTCTAAAGATGATTCTGAAAGTCCAAGCTAGATGAAAATA
This sequence comes from Arctium minus, assembly GCA_954870635.1. Lineage (NCBI taxonomy): Eukaryota > Viridiplantae > Streptophyta > Magnoliopsida > Asterales > Asteraceae > Arctium > Arctium minus. Next base: position 74,651,618 of record OX941085.1, on the reverse strand, counting down.
AATCATTATGAGATTATTCAAAGTCAAATTAGAAGATTTGTGAAAGTTCATTTTTCTGAAGACTGGTCAGAGTTTACAGTGATGAAGATACAATTTTCAAAGATCCCTAGAAGTTTCAAAGAAGTTTCAAAGAAGTTTTCAAAGATTTCAAAGTTTTCAAGACTTGTTGACTTTCCAAAGCTGTAAAGTGTTAAAGACTTTTCAAGATTCTTCAACAACATCAAAAAAGAGCTTCAAAGTTCAAAGTTGTCAGAGACAAAAGATTGAAGAATCAAGTGCTGAAGACTTATGTCAAATTTTTATTAAATTTTGAATACAAAGGGGGAGAATGTTAGTGTATTATTGTATCCAAGATTTAATAGGAAAAGTCAAGTCAAGATTAGTCAACAAAGTTAAAGTGTGTTTAGTCAATATGAGGTTACTTAGTCATTAAGCTTGTTGTTTTAGTCCTTGGTATAAATACCATGTTGCTTTGTAAATCATGTAACTAGAACATTCACTGTCATATCAATATCAGATTACTCTCTCTCTCTACACTCTCTCTCTAGAACTTCATATTGTCAATATCTTGATTGATTGTTTGATTGCTTGATTGAATAGGACAATATCAATTGGTATCAGAGCAAACCAAACAAATTCAGAAGGATCAGATTAAGCAGATTCGGATCAGATTTGAAGAATTTTTTTTTAAATATTTTGGCGGACTGAAAATCACTGTTTGATCTTAGTTTTTCATGTTTTTGCATAATTAAATCAAGAAATTGATTTGATTGTGTACGTTTTATACATGGGATCAAGTTTCGTTCAGATCACATAGGCTAATTTCAACTTAAGATTAATTAATTTGATCAAAATGTTGGTATTGTGAAAAGTTGAAAGTCGTACACTGTAATTTGATTCAATCACTGTAATTTTTGATTTCTTTTGTAAATTAAGTGTTGTAATCATGTTTAGTATTGAATCGTGGACTATTTGTGAGATTTTCAGAATCAGAAATAAAGATTTACTTGATTTTTGATCGAACAGGTGAAGAACGTGCAAGAAAACCCAAGAACGCGCTAGATTCACAAAACGCGCAAGTTCATCCGTAGAACGCGCAAGGGTCAAGTGAAGAACGCGCAAGCAAAACGTGCGAGTTTGGGTAAAACGCGCTAACAGAGGCAAGCGAGTTTCATAAACGCGCAAGGCAAAGCTTGCGAGTTTGAGCGAAACGCGCTAGAAGCATTTTGCGAGTTTGAGAAACACGCAAAACAAGGCTTGCGAGTTCTGTGGTGAATAGGTGTTTGCGAGTTTCATCATCATGCGAGTTTATTGATTAGCGAGTTCTCGAAACTCGCACACAGCGGCCTGCGAGTTTTTCAAACGCGCACATAACGTTTAGCATGTTTCTCAGTGAATAGTGTTCAGCGCGTACAGTGATCTGCGAGTTTCAAGAGATAGAAATTTTCTGAATTTTTTTTTAAGTGGTGATCCAAGTTTGACTTTCAGTCAACTTTTCTGAATTGGTTTGGGAACGATCATTTTATTCAAGCATTTCTTTCTAGAGAAAAATATGTCCCCCGTGTTAAGTTTGCGGAGGGGGACATATTTTGATTGTGGTCATCATTTTCTGATTTTTGACGATCATTTTTTTAAGCTAATCTGTCAAGATGCCTACTACAGACGAGAGACGGAACACTGTTTTATCTGCAAGAGATATGGTTGTTTTGTACATGCCAGAAATACCAAAGATGGAAGCTGAATTAGACAAGCTGAAAAATCAGAATTCAAAGCTTCTTAAACAAATTTAGGATTTTAATTCCAATTTGTCAAATTCTGATACAATTCCTGTTTGTGCAAAATGTACTGATGATGTCAAATCTGTTTTTGCAGGTAATGATAGTGCAAGAGAGAAAGAGATTAAAGAGAAAGACAACATCATTGTTTTAAAAGAAAATACAATTGTTACATGTGAGATAGAGTTAAAGTTAAAAGAGAGAAAAATTGTAAAACTTCAAAGCCAACTGAAGACGACTGAACAGAAAGTATCGGATTTGCAAGATGAATCAGTCAAGCTTCAAAACAAGTTTAAGGCTTTCGAAGAGAAGATATCTGCTCTGGAAAAGAAGAATGCTGAACTGCAAACAAGTCTCCAAGCAGAAAAAGAAAAATCATATGGGAAGACATCTTCTACTCAACAGATGTCTGAATTTTCTAAGAAAACTTTGCAAGAGAAAAAGGATCTTGAGCTGAGATGCATTAAACTTTCTAAGCAAGTGTCTGATTTTTAAAAGATTCTAATTACTGAAAGAGACACATTTGCTAAGGAAAGAAAAGTTCTTGAAGATAAAAACACTGAATTTCCCAAACAGATCTCAGTTTTACAAGACTTATTGGAAAAAGAAAGACAAAATTTTAAAGAAAAGAAAAAGTCTTTTGAATCTGAAAAGAAAAATTCTGAAAAGAGAAATGTTGGGATCTTCAATGAAATTTCTGATAAATCCAAGAACTTACAAAAAGATTTTGAGCAAGAACGTTCATATTTTGAAACTGAAATATCCAAGCTCATGTCCAAAATCTCTGTTCTATCATCAAATATTCTTAAAGAACAGATGGCTAGATCTGATTTGAAACAAAAATTTGAGACACTTACTTCTGAAAGAAACATTTTATCTGAAAAGATAAAGAATTTAGAAGCTGCAAACGTCAATTTATCAGAAAAGATTTCAGCTGATGTGATTAATCAATCACCTGTTGATCTATCAACAGAATCAGTCTGTTCTTTCAAAACAGCTTCAAGTTCTATTCATGATAAAAATGTTTTGAAAAAGAAAAGCGTCAAACCAATCACTGTGAAATCAAGTCAGATCAAACCATCTAATCTATTTTATGTAAATCTGTTGATGGTTCAGCAAGCTATTATATCAAATCTCTTGGTAAGTCTTTTAAGAAAAATCAGATGGTCTGGAGAGTGAAGAGTTCTTCAGATGAAGAGAAGAAGGACAAAGCATTCAAATCCACAACCAATGCTAAAAAGAACAGAACACATAAAGGTAAATATTTTGGTAATCTTGATATGTTTTACTCTACTAATCATTTGATCAGGATTGCTCAAAGGAAAATCTGTTGTTCTTACTGTGGAGAGAATGATTTCGTCCAACAAGAATCTGCTCTTAACTGGTACGGATCTTACAGAATTACTTCACAGATTTCTGATTTTAAAAGATATAAATCTAATGAGAGGTGGATTCTTAAATCTAACATACCAGGACCCAAATACCAGTGGGTACCAAAACCTGTTAAATCTGTTTCGCAGGTACCACAGGTTTAGGGGGAGCAAGATGTTTGACTTCTGATCATGTACATATCAGGACTCGTACTTCAAAGTACAAAATTTTGACTTATAAGTATTACAACTTAGAACTCGGACTTCAATGTCAAAGACATTGGCTTCTAAACACTTCAGTGTAGAACCCAAACTTTAATGTAAAGAATTGTGGCTTCTGATCACATGACAGATCAGGACCCGTTCTTAATGTTCAGACATGGATATTTTGTAAATATCCAGGGGGAGCTTAATAGACCTAAATCATTCTATACTGATTTGAGGGGGAGCTTAAAGGTAAATATCTTCTAATCTTACATCTCTGATTGTTTGAAAGAAGAACAACTTTCGAACATGAAAAACACTTTCTGAAATGTTCAAACCACTTCTCTATTCTCAAAAGATTTCATGAATTAAGAAGTCTGATTTTAAATGTTTTTCAATATTGAGCTTTAATGTTTAAGTGACCGTGTATTTCTAAAGATCAATACTCGTGTATTATCTTTTCTATATACTGTTAAGTATTCACACACACAGGTTCAGTACTTCATTTGAATCTGTTATTACCATGTCTCATAACGAACAAATTTTTCGATGGTAATACTCCCATTTGTAAATCACTGTTGTTGAGCAACAATCATCATTTCAACTTGAGCGTTTATTGCTAAATTGTTTATATTTGTTCATATAAACAAAATATCTAGTTCTTTGATACCCTAACCATTTCATTTGATCTGATTGATGCATTGTCAGATTCTCAAAACAATTCTCTTGATTTCATTTCATTCATTCAATATTCTTGTTTCGAGAGATCTTCATTGTTCAATTGCTCAAATCTCATGAGCATACATTTTGACAGTGTTATCTTATTTGTGCTTAACTGTTCAAGTTAAACTATTGAGCAACCATTCTTTATAGGACTTACATGGGATCAGTGTGAGAACTTAAACAAAACTTCCATGGATTCACGTACACCTGTGTTTCCTACCCAGGAAGTAATCCTAGAGTGATTGAGGGGTGAGGGGTCAAAAATCAAAGAGTGGGGGAGATAACTCATCCGGTTGAGTTTTCCTCATTGTGCTGAGCGGTAAAATGAAAATGAGAGTTTGGTTAGAAGTGAGCTTCAATGTTTAAAAAGAAAGAGGGTGTGAGAACAGAGTTAAAAGAATATCAAAACTCTGCACCAACCACTTTCTGAGCCGGGCAGCCACATCTACTGATTGGTTCACATTTTTTGGTGACCATCATTGAAACAGGCAGTGAGCCCATGCCAACTCTTGCAATTACCCCACCAGCCACTCGTTTCTTTCTTAACAAAGAAATGTTTCATTTTCTTTGGGGACGCAACATATCTGCTATCTAGTCTTCACTCGGAAGATTTAGATATTGAAAAAGAAGGAAAGTTGCCCCACCTTCGCACCTCTTTCATGCACATTGAGTCCGTGTAATATCTGTTGCTGTCTCAACAGTTTACACAATTTGAGCCTTATGAAACACAATCATTGTGCTAAATTCTTTCATACACAAGCACGAGCACACAGAAAATTTGTTTTTCTATCAGAACATTCATAGATAAACCTTGTGTTTTTCAATGATTGAATGGAAATCCTGGGGAGTCATCATCAAACCAGCTCCTTAAATTGTACATTCGTTGTAAACAGTAACTCTGTGTTACTGACAGACACTTCTAACTGTTACATTTGTTGAATCAGGGTTACAACGTCCATTATATCTGATTTTGAAAAGATTCGGGTATATACAGTTCATGATTCAGTTCAGATCAAAAGGAGGAGAATGTTTTTTCAAGGGGGAGAATCAAAGATTATGTTGAAATTGAAGATGTTTTGATGATTATGTTGCTCACAATCATCAAAAAGGGGAGAAATCTACAAAGATCAATTTCAGAGATTCAAATTTCATAGCTGATTTGAAGAAAAGAGACTTTCTAAAGATGATTCTGAAAGTCCAAGCTAGATGAAAAGAAATCATTATGAGATTATTCAAAGTCAAATTAGAAGATTTGTGAAAGTTCATTTTTCTGAAGACTGATCAGAGTTTACAGTGATGAAGATACAATTTTCAAAGATCCCTAGAAGTTTCAAAGATGTTTCAAGACTTTCAGAGAATGGGGGATTTAAGGAATATAGAAAACAAGGGTTTCTATTTGGGGTTCAAGGATTGAGCACACCCTTCAGATGAAAGGCTGAACTTCCTATTTATACCCTATGCATTAAATGCATGGCAGGGCACTTTACACGTGGCATTCACTGATTGGCTTTGGGAGTCTGACTTTTGGAGACATGCTTTCGGCTGGATCATGAACAGTGTAGTTGACAGAGTTGTTGTACAAATTGTGGCAGAGACATGTCCGTTCTGACATATCGTACTATGTTGTGCAAGGTGAGACAAAAGGAAACTTGAGGTATAAGCTTTGTGATCATTCAATTGCTGAATATCTCTTTAGGCAGAGACATCAAGAGTTCAGCGATCGCTGAAGCTTTACCCATGTTCCTTTGCGTATAAGTAGAGTTGTCTTTGCTTCAATGATATCCGCATCAGGTCACTAGTAGACTTCTCTTTGTTCAGCAGCTTCGTCTTCGATTCAGCTATGAACATCTGTTAACGCGAGACTTGTCTTCAAGGATTACGTTACTGTTTACATCAGAACTATCAGCGATAACTGAACAGACTCAGTTTGATTACTGATAGTGAAACACTAATACATAAAAATGTTTACAAGGACTATCAGTGATAACTGAACAGACTCAGTCTGATCGCTGATAGTGAAACACTAATACATATTAAACGTAATTTTCACTAAGTATAGAAAAGGGTCGTTATCAAATCACTGAGAGAGTTTGGATCAACAGAGCTATATTCTGAATTTGACTACAAATTTATTACCTCTCAGTTTGATATCATGATAACTGCTCTATCTGATTTGCGCTCAAAGATTTTATCTGAAAAAAATTTAAATTCTGAAAAGTCAGATTTGATTGACAAACTGAAAATTTCTTTGAAAGATGAAAAATCTATTTTAGAAAATACTAAAGACATCTTTCAAAAGAAATTGGATGATTTGGAAAATTCAAATAAGATTTATCTTGAATCTTTGACGGCTATGACTAATTTAAAAGATGAATTTTCAGATAAAATAAATAAGTTAGAAGAAAAACTTTATCGAAGAGACCAATCTGAACAAACAATTTTTATGAACAAACCGAGGAGTGAAGAGGCTTTAAAACAAAGATGGGGACTTGGTTTTGACAATCCTCATTGTTTAAACAAAGTGATAAATGAAGTTCCTACTTTATATAAATATGATTATCTAACTCTTGCACAATATGCTCCTCAGTTCAAATTTCATTGGACTAGTGAAAAGGAAGTGTTAGATCTCGAAAATGAGAAAAGGATATATAACAAGAAAAATGAAATTCCTTTTGTTTACACTAGCGAAAATGCAAAATATTTTCCTGAAAAATCAAGAAGAGGAAGAATAATTTTAAATGATATATCTTCTATTAAATCTTTAGTATCTGATGATTTTGTTTCTTCTTATGCCCCTGATTCTGATAAGGACAATATTTCTCCTATCATTTATGATTCGAAGAAATATATTCCTCCTTTAGTATTAGAAGGCAAAATCATCGATCTTGAAGACAAGATAGAAGATCAAAATATTTTGAAGAAAATTGAATCTGATATTATTCTTTCTTTCATGACATCTAGTCTTGAAGAAAATTTAATTTCTCAAAAATCAGATTCTATTTCTATCCTTTCCTCTGACTCTAAGGAAAATAAAAAGTTAGTTTTCAATTTTAAAATCTTTTCTCAAAATTCTTCAGACTCCGAGGCAAATTCAGATTTATTAGTTGATCAGATTGGTTGCTTGGAAAAATTTATTTCTTCTGATTTAAATATTAAGTCTAAAATTCTTGATGATTCTTTTACGCTCAATGATCAATATTATAAACCTAAGCGTAAAAGAAGACGGTCAAAGAAGTCGAAGAAACGAGATATAGTTATTTATGACTATTCTAATTCTTCCGATTCTATTCTTTCAGATAGGACTGTGAGCGAGTCAAAGAAGCAAATCTGGAGAGCGAGGCGGACATCAAATGTTTCTATGACAGAGGAAGATAGATATGTAGACAATTGTTATAAAAGTGATTCATTTGCTTATTGTAACAAAATTTCAAAATACTCTATAAAGCAAATGTTTCAAATTTCCAAAAATGTCTCATATTCGTCTTCTGATTCTAGTTCAGATGATTATGCTTTCTATTCTGATAATTGTGCTTATTATTCTGATGATATTTCTCATGTTTCTCGTTTCAAATCTACTCATTATTTCCCCACAAGAACTGCAACTAACAAACACGGGCCCAAATTTAAGTGGGTACCCAAATCTCAATCTGATTCTAAGTTGCAGGCATCTCATGTTAAGGGGGAGTAAGATAAAAGATGGCTTTTGAACACCACAGTTCAAAACCCGGACTTCAAAGCTGAAATATTTTGGCTTCTGAGTACTTCAGCTCAGGACCCGTACTTCATAGACTACGACTTCTAAACAAATCAGTTTAGAACTCGTTCTTCAATGATTTAAGCTTCTGACTATATGAGATACTGTGAGTACATCAATTTTAATTCCGCTGCATTTTATCTCTGATTATGATGTGTTCCAGTTTTTCTCATTATTTTTCAAGAATCTGAGCATTGTTCAACTATTTCTTAATTTTGTATAACCCAATTTTTTAATTTGAGACACAAATTATTTTTATAATGTGAAAGATGAAATAACTGAATTTTATTTTGTTCCAACTAAATATCAAATTGCCGAATTCTTTACATTTTGTCTTTAATGAAAATTTTTAACATCGGCATATTGAGTTTAAAAGTTTACATCTTTACAAATTTTATTCTATAAAGTAAAGTTTTACATATTTTCTTTCTTTTGAATAAAATATGTGTCTAGGATAAATTTTCAAGTTCTTTTGTTTATATTAAAGTTTTTATATGATCAAATTTCAAGTCTTCCAAAAGTCGAAAAGTCAGCAACATGTTTGAAACTTTTATTACTGCTTTAAAATTGTGTGATTCGGAATTTTTTATAGTTTACTTTGCTTAGACTACCTAATTAATCAGAATTATTGATCGGAATGAAAATATGGGCTAAGCACTTAGATGTTGACCTGAGTGATTGAGATGAATTATAATTTCATAAAATACAGAAATCTCTAAGTTTAAAAGTTTGTATCTGTGGCCTTTCTGGTTTGGGAAAGTAAGTTCCTCGGGATGCTTGTCATCTGGTCCCCTAAGGTCAATTGGTCTGGGAGTGATCGAACCCAAATCCTTCAATAGAATCAGATCGAAAGTCATGTTCTACTGGTATGAATGGGTTTAGGATATGTCGATGTAGCCTTTCTGATCTGGGAGAGTAAGTTCCAAGGGGTGCTTGACACCTAGTCCCCTAAGACCAACTGGTCTGGGAGCGGCTGGCCCAAATTCTGCAATAGGGTCAGATAGAAAGTTACGTTTACGGCATGTTCTTTACTTAATAAACTTTTTGATCAAAAGATGCCAAAGTGCACGCGCTTAAAAGATGCCAAAGAGCACACTCATGTCAAGATGCCAATGTGCACAATACTAAAAGATGCCAATGAGCACACATCTCATGATACTTGGTGATATGTTTGAGTTGCGATAAATCTGTAAATTTATGAATATCTTAATTCTTGATGGCTTAGTGTAAGTACATGCAAAGTTCTCTATAATATTTTTAGAATTGCATTTTCTTGAAGATAATCGAAGATTCACATGTGAGCACACTGAATAGATTGCTGGAAGTTTTTGAATCTGAACATGTCTTAACTTGATATGCAATGAAACTTGTTCTTGTATCCTACAACATATGTTTGATTTCAAATGATTGATAAATTTGTAATATTTTACTCTGCAGAATTTTATTTGTTTAGTGTTTAAAATTTCATATGTTTAGTTGTTTCAAAATTTACATTCAGTATATTTTTCTTTCTACATTAATATTTGATCATTGTGTTCTCATAAATATATTTTAATGGGTTTATGCATTATTCAAGGGGAGTGAACAAAGAGAATATTTTTCAAAGATTATATCTGTTTTTGAGGGGGAGTATCTGATTTTCTGTATATGAATGCTAACTTGATTTGTCTCATCTAGTGCATTTGTGTAGGGGGAGTCAAAGAGCTTAAAAAGGTAAATTTTTTCTGAGTTTGTCAGCTTTGCGCATTCCGTTGGTCACGCAAACCTTGTTTTGCGTATCGTTCATGAAACGCAAACCTTGTTTTTCAAAGCGCCAATGATTACTAAGGGGGAGATTGTTAAGTCTGATTTTATAGTAATCATTGTATTTATAGGGCTTGGTCAAATACTGTGTTTAGTGTCCTATTCTGTGTTGTATTGACCAAGGGTATTTAAGTCCCTTTGGTCTTGGTTTGGTGTAAAACTTTCACGCACACATATTGAATACATTCGTTTTGCGCATCTTGTCTCTCTCTCTCTCTACTTTCTCTTTCTAGGATTCTTAGATTTTGGACTATCAGACAATTTGTGAGTTTTTGCAGATTGAGAGAATGCTTACAAGATCATATCTTATATGCCTTGCAGCTTGACTTCATGAGATTTAAGACTGAGTGAAAAGATATTATTTCTAATCTTAATCTCATAAGTATCTGAAAGATGGACAACTATCAGATATGAAAACATGTTCTTATTTGTTCAAACCACTTCTGATTCTTAAACGATTTCATGAATATAGAAGTGTGATTTTAAATGTTTTCATGTTATTTGTACTTAAATGTCAATAAACCGCGTGTTTCCAAATATAAATACTTGTGTATTGTCTTTTCCATACACTATCAAGTATTCACACACACCGGTTTAATATTTTGTTGAAAATGTTCTTACCATGTCTCTAAATTGAAACCAATTTTCGATGGTAAGACACCCCGATTGCTATTCAAAGTTTGAGCGTTGATTTCATTTCTAAACGTTCTTTCAAGAGTTGTCTATATCTTGTTTCGTATAGACAAAATCCAATTTTTGCTGACCTAAGCCTTAATTGATAAATCATTTTCATATTGATATTTTCCATACAATGTCAGATTTTCAAACAAGTTTCTTGTCTTCATGTTCATTCATTCAATATACTTGTTTGAAATATCTTCAATGTTTAAAATGCTCAAATACTCATGATTATCTGATTGAGCATACAAACATCTAACTAGTATTTTGTGCCTTCACTGAAAAGTTAAACAAGTTGAGCAACATTATACTTTTAGGACAACATGGGTTTCTTTTGTGAGGACTTAACAGAACTTCTATGAATTCATGTTAACCAGTGATTCCTACCCAAGAAGTTAATCCTTGAGTGATCGAATGTGTGAGGTGTCAAATACTGAGTATGGGTTGAGTGATGAGGTAAAATGAAAAGAGAGTTTGGTTAGATGTGAGCTCAATGATTAAAAAAAAGAAGGAGGGTGAGAGAACAGAGTAAAAGAATATCAAACTCTGCACCAACTTTTTCTGAGTCGGGCAACCACATTACTAGTGTTTCACAATTATTCGTGAACATTATTGAAACAGGCAACTAGCCCATGCCAACTCTTGATTAAAACCCCACCAACTACTCATTTTCTTCTCAACAAGAAAATGTTTCAATTTTTCAAGGGAACGCAACACATAATCTATCTGATTTTCATTTGGAAAATCTGGAAGTTGAAAAAGAAGGAAGTATGCCCCACCTTCACACTTCGTTCATGCACAATCGAGTCTGTGTTTAACTGTTGTTGTCTCATTGGTTTACACATTTTGAGCCTTAATAAAAAGCAATCATTTATGCTTAATTATTTCTAACACTTGCACGAACACACAAGTAAATTTGTTTTTCTTGTCATAACGTTCATAGAAATTCCTTTGTGGTGTTTCGATGATTGAATGGAAGACCCGGGGGAGTGAACGTCACAAAAGCTCCTTTCCAATGTGTATTTGTTACACACAGTAACTTCGTGTTACTGACATGCACTTATAACTGATTCATTTGTTGATTCAGGTGTTACACTCATAATTTGTCTGAATTTGCAAAGATTCGGATGAATATCTTTTGGATCGACGGAGAATCAGAGGCTCGTGTGTTTAAAGATCAATGGTCAATTCAGATTATCAAAGACATTTCTTGTATAGTTTTGATGATTTCATTCCTCATTCATCAAAAAGGGGGAGAAGAGTTCAAGAAATGTATGAATCAGAAATGTTATAGATGGGGAGAAGATCAAGAAAGTTATTGGAAAGTGTTCAATAATTGTTGGTTTGAGAAAGATTGTTGAAAGCTGAAAGCAAATGTTCAAAGCATTCTGCAAGAAAGTTGATTTTCCAGAAATTTTCTTTGAGGATAATCTGCTAAAGCAAATCGAGCTGAACCTGCAGATAATTTCTTTCTGAAGTCTGGAAAAAGGTTTCTTATTACTTTGGCGGAGAATGTTAAAGTTGATTGCAAAAGATGTTGTTCAAAGACTTTGGAGAGAATACAGTAAAGTTGCAAAGATTGTGTTAAAGAAAGGAAAGTTTGTTTAGAGCATAAAGAGAAGACTAAGCTTCAATGTCTATTCAGCTAAAGTTCAACAAAGGGGGAAATAAATTTGCTGAAGACTGACAAAGGGGGAGATTGTACAAATTGAACTTAAAAGAGGAGATTGAATTGTCAAATATTCTTAGAGATGATCTTGAATCCAAAGGGGGAGAATGTTAGAGCATAAATATGTTAGATGCAAGATCATAGAAGACTAAAGGTCAAAGATCAAGAAAGTCAGAGCTGAAAGTCAACTCTCTTAGTGAAAGTCAAAGTCATGTGTAATAAGTCAAAAGTCAAAGTCTTGTTGTGTTTGTTGTTTAGTTATGTTTTAATAGACTTGTAGCTTTATGTTGTAACATAGATGTAATTAGAACTGAGAATATTCGCTGAGTCTAGAGAGAGAAAGTTTGTGAAAGAAACACTTACTATTGTATACGAGATCTTCAATTAGAATCAAATCAGGTTGAGTAATTGAATTCTTGTCATCTTGTTTGTTTTTGATTGTTGTAAGAACTTGATTAGATTGGGACATTATCAAGAAGGTATCATTCCAGGATGAAGCCTCAACATCTTCCACCAAGAGTGACAATCTTGTCACATCATCAATCACTCCCATAGTCAGAGGTTCCAAACCTATCATCACTCTAACACCTTTAGATCAGTCTCCTGAGAAAGACATTGTAGCTTCTGTTCCTACTTATATACCTTTTCCACAAAGGTTGAGAAATCAAAAAGAGGAGTTAGAGTTCAAAAGGTTCCTTGGTGTGTTTAAACAACTACATATCAACATTTTGTTGGTTGAGGCAATTGAATAAATGCCAAGTTATGCAAAGTTTCTCAAGGACATTTTGAGCAAAAAGAAAAAATTGAGTGAATATGAAACTATTGCTTTAACAGAAGGTTGTAGTGCCCCCCCCTTCAAATAAAATTCCCCCTAAACTGAAAGATCCTGGGAGTTTCACTATTCCTTGTCCAACAGGTGGGAAAGAGATTGGAAAGGCATTATGTGACCTATGAGCTAGTATAAACCTTATGCCCTTGTTTTTTTTAACACCTTAGGCATAGGTGAGGCTAGACCAACCACAGTCACCCTGCAGTTAACGGACAAGTCCATAGCTCACCCGAAAGGAAAAATTGAGGATGTATTAGTCTAAGTGGAAAAATTCATTTTTCCCGCCGACTTCATCATTCTTGATTTTGAGGCCGATAAAGACATTCCAATCATCCTAGAAACCGGTAGAACCTTGATTGATGTTCAGAAAGGAGAGTTGACTATGGGAGTGAATGAACAAAATGTCACCTTCAATGTGTTTAACTCCATGAAATATCCTGATGATAAAGAAGTATGTTTTACCTTGAGTGATATTGGGTCATTGTGTCATAAAGAAGGAATCAAAAAAATGTTAAACTTTAGAGAGACTGAAGTTGATGAGAAAGTAGAATGGGAAAAGGAAGGTGAAGCCACCATGTTACAACATACTGCAACTTTTGAGTTGTTGGAAAATGAAGATAGGAAGACCCATATCCTATCAATTGAGTCACCACCTGACCTGGAGTTAAAACCACTCTACTCACACCTGAAGTTTGCATTTTTAGGAGAAGAAGGCAAATTACCGGTCATCATTTCATCCACCCTAGAAACACATCAGGAAGAACAATTGGTAAGCTAGTTAAAACTGCACACTAAGGCTATAGGATGGACCATTTCTGACCTTAAGGGTATCATCCCTTCCATCTGTCAACACAAAATCATCCTAGAAGACAAGAATTTCACTTCCATTAAACTTCAAAGAAGGTTAAATACTTTCATGAAGGAAGTTGTGAAAAAGGAGATTTTGAAATGGTTGAACGCAAAGATAATCTACCCAATAGCAAGCAGCTCGTGGGTAAGCCTTGTACAGTGTGTCCCTAAAATGGGGAGGTGTCACTGTGATAAGAAAAAATGAGAAAAATGAGCTCATTCCCACTCGATTTGCATCTGGTTGGAGGATTTGTATGGTCCACTGTAGACTGAACAAAGCTACTCAAAAAGACCATTTTCTTTTACCTTTCATTGATAAGATGTTAGACAGACTTGCATGAAAGGAGTATTATTGTTTCTTAGATGGCTATTCAGGTTACAACCAGATTGCAATATCTCCGGAAGACCAAGAAAAGACCACCTTTACTTGTCCTTATGGAACTTTTGCTTTTATAATATTGCCATTCGGTCTGTGTAATGCACCTGCTACTTTTCAAAGATGTATGATGTCCATATTTTCTGAGATGCTTGAAACTTCCATGGAAATTTTCATGGATGATTTTTCCGTATATGACACATCATACGATCAATGTTTGAAAAATCTTGAAAAAAGTCTTGGAAGATGTGAAGCAACTGATTTGGTTTTAAATTGGGAAAAGTGTCATTTTATGGTCAAAGAAGGAATTGTTCTTGGTCATTTGATTTCAAAAAGAGGAGTTGAGGTTGATAAGGCAAAATTTGAAGTGATTGAAAAATTGCCTTAGACAACCACTGTCAAAGGCATAAGAAGTTTTCTTGGACATGCAGGTTTTTACAAAAGATTCATCAAGGATTTTTCAAAAATTTCAAAACCTTTGTGCTTGTTGCTTCATCATGATAAAATTTTTGATTTTAGTGAGGATTGTAGAAATGCTTTTCTCACTCTGAAAAAAGCTTTGGTTACTTCATTTGTGATTGTTACTCCTGACTGGGAAAAGCCTTTCGAGATCATGTGTGATGCAAGTGATTGGGCCGTAGGAGCTGTCCTAGGCCAAAGGAAAGAAAAAGTGTTCCACTCCATTTATTATGCAAGCAAAACCCTAAATGAAGCTCATATTAATTACACAACAACTGAAAAATAATTGCTAGCCGTAGTTTTTGCCTTTGAGAGATTCATATCTTATTTAATGGGAACAAAAGTCATTGTTCACACTGATCATGTTTCCATTAAGTACTTAATTTCAAAAAAAAAGATGCAAAACCTAGGTTAATAAGATGGGTTCTATTGTTGCAAGAATTTGATCTTGAAATTGAGGATAGAAAGGGAGTGGACAATCAGGTTGTTGATCATTTGCCTAGACTTGAAAAACATGATAAAGAACTGGAAAAAGGGACATAACAGAAACATTCTCAGATGAGAGACTCCTAGTGTTAAAACATTATGAAACACCATGGTTTGCAGATATTGCCAACTTTCTAGCTTGTGAAATTATTCCCCCTGAATTTAATAAACAACAAATCCAAAAACTCAGGCATGATTCTAATCTATATTTGTGGGATGATCTATTTTTGTTTAAATCATGTGCAGATCAAGTGTTCAGAAGATGCATTCATGAAAGTGAAGTACCAACAATATTGAAAAATTGTCATGCTTCTAATTATGGAGGTCATTTTGGTGGGCAAAGGACAACTGGTGTTGCAATCTGGATTTCATTGGCCGACATTGTTCAAAGATGCTCAAGAATTTGTCAGAACATGTAACGAATGTCAGCGTACAAGATCTATCTCCTAAAAGAATGAAATGCCTCTTAATGGAAGTTTAGAGGTTGAATTATTTGATGTTTGGGGGATTGATTTCATGAGACCATTCCCAATTTCAAGAAATTGCCATTATATTTTAGTTTCAGTGGATTACATGTCCAAATGGGTTGAAGCAGTGGCATGTAATTCAAATGATGCAAAGACGGTTGTTAAATTTCTCCACAAGAAAATTTTTACAAGATTTGGTACTCCCCGTGCTTTAATTAGCGATGGGGGTACTCATTTTATAAATCCTTTGTTAAAAAGCGTTTTGGAAAAATATAATATCAAGCATAGAATCGCCACTGCCTATTATCCCCAAACCAATGGTTTGGCAGAATTATCCAATCTAGAAATCAAGGTAATTTTAGAAAAAGTCGAAAAGGCAAATAGAAAAGATAGAAAAGATTGGGCTTTTAAATTAGACTAAAAGCGTATTCGTGCAATGCAGCGAGATACATCACGATTTTAATGTTTCATTTTATTTTTTTGTCGATTAACAATACGATTTTGGATAGTTTTGAGAAAGTGTGTGTGTCCCTGTGATTCACGATTCAATCAAGCAAAACAATTAAACAATAAGATTAAGCAAACCTGATATTGAATTATCAATCGAATCGAATGGTTACACGGTTTGAAACTCGATCAAGCTCTCTCTCTCTCGTTTCTCTCTGTCGCAGCTCTCTCTCTATTCTCTCTCAATTGTGTACGGCGGCTACAGATTCAACAACAACTGAAAAACAAAACCTAATAATCTAATATATACCTCAAACCTATTTTAAAGGAAAAGGACTAAAAACGAAAAATACAAAACAAATAAACTTTGACTATTTATTACAAAGGACCTAGACTATTTGTTGAGAGTCGACTTTTCCAGCTTTGACTTCAGATTACCATCTTCAGAAATTGATGATCTTGAATCCAATAAATCTGTGCTCTAACAAAGTGGTAATGGATTTTTTATAAATTTGTTTAATTTAGGCTTAAATAATGTTTTTTATATAAAAAATTAAGTATTTTGTTAGAATTCAATGATTATCTTATATATTTTAATGACATCTAGAAAAACTAACAAATTACATATTTATAATAATATAATTAAAACAAAATTATAGTAATATAATACATTAACTAATAGTGATACATGGAAATGTCTGCATAAAAGGAAGACCATGTACATACCAAATTGGTGGGTGTTAGAAACCTGCAGTAGTAATATATATCTTGTGCTTTGATACTTGTAAATTAAGAGATTTTTAAAATCTTGCATAAAATGATGGTACCTTGTGCCTAATAATTTTTATTGAAGAGTTTTTTTTCCGTGCTTTATAATATAGTATAGATGATGCTCTGTGGGCTTATCGTACTGCTTTTAAAACTCCCATTGGTATGTCTCCACATAAAACCATTTTTGGAAAAACCTACTATTTACCTTTGGAATTGGAACACAAAGCATATTGGGCAATTAAAGAGCTAAATATGGATGTTTCTGAAGCCGAAATTAAAAGAAAAATTCAACTTTGTCAATTAGACGAACATAGGAATTTCGCCTATGAAAATGCCAAGCTCTATAAGGAAAAAACAAAAAATTGGCATGACAAGAGAATTCACAAAGGAGAATTTTTTGAGGGACAAAATGTGTTACTCTTTAATTTGGGGTTAAAACTCTTTTTGGGAAAGCTAAAAAGTAAATGGTCTGATCCGTTTATAATCTTTAAAATCTACCCATTTAGAGTTGTGGATCTTGTGAACCCAGAAGACGGTAGTATTTTTAAGGTAAATGGACAACAAATAAAAGCATTTTTTGATGGAATGGAAGGCCATGGGAACCTGTCTGTGGCATTGTGTGAACTGATCTGAGAAACCGGACTTTTAAAAGTCCAATCATTGTATATAATTCTTTTACATCTTTTAATTACAACAGTGCTATATAATTTTTTTTCTTTTTCTTTTCCCTCTTATGTTTATCCAAAAATGCAGGTACAAAAATATGGAGGAAATGAAATTTTGGTGAAGAGGCAGAATCATTCTGAACTTCGGTGGAGTCGGATTTTCAGTAAAAGAAAAAAATAAAAAGAGAAAAGATTTTTAGTGGGAAGGATATTTGAAAAAAAATATGATAAAAAGAGTATATATATATATATGTATATATATAAGTAAAATAAAAATAAATAATACATAGTAAATAAATAAAAAGGACCTTTTTACTAATTTTTTGGAGCATTTATCATAATTTTGAAAAAAAAGGATCTTGTTTGTACTTTAGTAAATCAAGGCAAATCCAATTTTGTACTTGAATTTTTTTTCAAAGTTACGATTACCTCTTTAAAAACTCCCAAACCGGTGACAACCTTAAACCAAAACAAAAAAAAATTCAAAAAGTTTTTTTTCCTTTCCAAGAAAGTTCATATGTGTCTTCTCAAAACCAAAATCACCGACACTACTTCGGTGATTTCACCCTTGGCAAACACCCACCCCCCAACCACCGCTAACACCTTGCACCACCATTCCCCCCATCATCTCTATACCCACTTATCGCACACCAGTTACAAACCAAAAACCCAAACCATTCCATCCCCAAAACTTTTCTATCTCACCCTCCACGAAATCCACGGCCGGTTCATTATCGCCAGCATCACTCACCCCACCGCCGCTCACTTCCATAGCACACGCTGCTGCCGAGAACATCCACTGCCATCGCATCAAAAATCCGGCGAGTGGGGCTATTTATTCGGACTAGTGAGCAAACGACACAACAAGTAACTTTCTCACCCTAAAAGCCTACCCCTCGATACCCTCTTTGCCCTCATCACAACCCTAATCAAACCAAACAACTACTACAGTCGATTGAAGTGATGTGATTGAACTAGTGAGCATTCCATTATCCTCAACATTTACCGACCCATCGTCCTGTTTCACAACCTGTACCACTGTCACACTAATCGGTACCCACAGGTGACCCCATTAATCTTTAATATCTGTTATACTGTCCTGATTGCTTGAACGAGAAACCCAAACCCCTCATTGCCAAGGTTTAAAACCTAGAAATGAATCCCCCCGTGTGTGACTTAAAAACCGAACCTCTTTACCCCATGCCACTGTCCAGTGCTACATTGGAACTTGAGCCAATTTCTTTCGTACCACCATCGATACTAACAAACCCAACCTCTACTATGATTAACAAAACCCATTCAGCCCTTGTTAACCTCCCTTCAAAAAATCTTTTTTCTGGTTTGTCTCAACCCAAACAGCCCCTGGGTTCGCGTGTCTCATTACCTAGCAAAACAGAAGGACAATGGAGTAAAAGAAAGAGGGATGTGAGCATTCGACCTAGGGGTAGAAGACCGGCAACTCAGTCAACCGAACGAAACATCACAAAGCCAATGACATCAAAGGAAGGAGCTTTCATTGATGTAGACACGTATGTTCTGGTCAAGGAAGTTCAAGCAGAAAACAAGAGAAGGAGAATGGCGAGAAAAGTAGAATCTGGTGTTGGAAGCTCTACAAAAGCAAAAGAGTACACTTCCACTACACCAACTTCAGAACCATACTTGTGGAAGGAGGTAACTATTTTAAGTTTACCTTCTATTGCCTCCTCATTTGACACCACACATAGTGGACCCATTTAATGCACAACACACTATTTTGGTAAATGAAAATGTTGGTCTAGGCACATTCTTAAATGAGAAATCTGCTCCCATTTTTCTATTGGAATGGCCCTAATCACATGTGGAAACAAGTGGTATTTTTACCACTTTCGGCCAAACACAATCCTATGCACCTGATTCATGCCATTGTAGAGAACTCAATCATGAGTATCACACTGCTCCTTTTGGCACACTACTCACAGAACCCACTTGCACCATGGGTGATTCCCCACTTCCTTCTATACCACCTTTCACACAATCTCCTCATATGACTAGTTTCATCACAGAACTACCACCACAAACCACCTCATTCACCACTATTTTAAATATTGTGATCACCACCATTGTAAACAACAGTTTGGCAACACCGACCACATTTATGCCTCATGAGCTGACTGTTGTACCCACACCGGGTTTTGAGGCTGTATTTATCACATCACCACCTATTGTAAGTGTGCACCCACACCCGTATTTTCATATAGTTCCCGTCCATGTCCCGTTACACACATCGATTCCCACTTACACCGAACCCTTTTCGGACTTGTGCATATTGCATCCACCCCCACTTGAACCCAATGTTCCCACTCATGGGCTCGATAAAGAAAGCGAAGTTGGTGAGAACAATCAATGTGATAGTGACCCCGATTTTGGTGCAATAGAAAGAGGAGTGTATAAAAAATGGGGATGATGAGGATTCCGATTGGACACCGTCCATTGATGAACCTAATGTTCCAAAGATGCTACCTAGGCGTTCATCAAGGACCATTCAGACAACCCCAAAAAGCCCGGTTTGTGCACCAACAAAGACCCCTTGACACACCCGTTCACAACCGGTTGGAAGATCCCGCACCCAATAGCCCCAAAAGAGGCGATTTGATGATATTTTGGGTCATCCCGAGCGTGGGTTTACTAAAGAATGTGTTGACTCATATGAATTTATCCATGACATTATAAAAGCACATTGTTGGGAGGACTTCAAGGCTGTCCCGACCCCATATTGCATGAAATGGGTTCGGGAATTCTACAACACCTTAGATAGTTTATACGAGTCTACCTTGCACAATCACGACACTCTCTCCATTACGATACGAGGAATCACAATCTCTTGCACACTCGATGTCATAATTCCTATTTTAATCTTCAAGCACCACATGGTGCTATTTTAAAATCACACGGTTGAGGATTTAGACTCAATTTTGGAGACGGTGGAAAAGCCGGGATGTTCATGGAGAACATCTCAAAAGAAAAAGCAAAAGACTTTTCCAACGAATCAGCTTTTGGATGACGTCGAAATATGGTACTACTTTTTATGCTTCAATCTTCACCCAACATCACACGATTCGAGCATTTCGCTCAACCTTATTTTATTATTGTACTGTGTGATATGCAAGAAAAAGATCAATGTTGGACAAGTCATTTATGATTTTATGGTCGGTTGTATCAAAATACCAACAAGTCTTCTATACTTCCCTTCACTAATCCATGGTCTGATGAAAAGAAAGAAAATACCATTACACCCAGGTGATGATATTATCAAGGATACGATCTTGATTGACTGAAAAACAGTTGAGCGAATGCAAAAACTCACAAATCCTAAAGAGGTCGGGATGGACAAGGACCAACAAGAGAGTTTGAATGCGGAGGTAGAGAGTTTAAAGGAACAGGTAGCCAAGTTGCAAGAAATAATGAAGAAGATGGCAGACATTCGGGAAGCGATCACTGATGCAGTAAAGGAAACGGTGCATGAGGCAGTCAAAGAAGCAATCAAGCAATAGGTAAAGGACAGTGAAGAGCGGGTGATGAAGAAGTTGGCCGGGATACGTGACATTTTGACCGGAGAAGGATGGGTTGCACCACTTTCGGCATGAGCATCCCCTACTCAAATGGAGTAGGGCAGGTTTATCTCAACCTCTTATCTGTACAATTAGTGTTATTCGTAGTTTTAGTTATTACAAGTCTTTAATTCTTAGTATTATTTAACTTACCGGCTAATTATAGTTTGCTAGATAGGTTGTTTTATGCCTACTATGTCATGTCGTGTCTCATGCATTTTATCCATGACATTTCTTTTTTTGGGGGATAGCCAGAATAATCTAGTTGATCAAAGTCGCTTAATTCATTTAAGACACATTTCTAGAACTAGCCTATGGTTTCAATGGGTCACATTTTAGCCATGCATTCACATAGACTGTTGGAAGGGATTTAGGCCATCATTTGAACTCCATGTTACATCTCATACACTCACCCTTCTTTCCCACACCTCTCCCACGTCATTCACAACAATGAGGACATTATCCTATTCAGTTGGGGGGAGGCTACCGTTGATAGCCAAAAACATGAAGAAAAAAATGAGCAAGGCTCACATCAATCATCAGGTGGAAATGGTAGAGCATAAAATGCATACCATATGGGAAAAACTTTAAAAAAATAGTAGAACATAAAATTCATACTATTAAAAAAAATCTTCCCATCAAAGCGAAGGGCACCCGAAAGACATCAATTGTAAGGCCTCCTTGGGCAAAGCAAAGAGATAAAAATGAGATGCAAACCGCAAGTGCTTAAAAGTCACAAAAAGCCTAAAACCAAGTCCTAAGAATCTGAATGGTGCGTTTTGTAATGTGCTTAACCATTTTAAACTTATGGCTAGCTTATGTCAATTGTGTTTGATGATATTTTTGAGTTGTCTTTATCTCTAGTTTATGAAGGGCTATCTTATGCAAGTAAAAGGGTTAAATGTATGATTCTTGTGGGCATTTGGCACACACAACCTCTTTTGTTTAAACGTTCTTTTGTGTTGATTGGGACAATCAACAGTCTTAGTCTGGGGGTGTGATATGCATTCATTTTATTATTTAAAAGCTCTATTTTTAAACGCATATCTCAACTTTTTATATGTGAATATTTCTTAGATCAAGACCCTTTGAGCAAAAATCATATCCTTATCACTTAGGCAATGAATCATTTATTTTATGTTGTATTTGCAACTTATAGTTCGACTTTTAGACGTTTTTGTTGGGAGATTTTGTGTGCCGATAAACAGGGAGATAGCAGTTTGCTGCAACATCAAGCCGTCTCATGATTTATGGAATATTCCTTGAAAATTCTTCCAACCTTGCATGAGCTGGTGGAAATCATGGGAGATATTTGCCATATGCTCTTTTTGTTTTATCCATTGTGCAAACACCTTATCCTCTCTTTTTGTTAGAGCAAATATTGTTGTATCCGAGATCATCAAGATTGAAGTCAAATATTCTAATGTGAAAGTCAAAGTCAACATGCTTTAAGAGGAAAGTCAAAGTCAAGATATTTTAGTTAAAGTCAATGCTATATTAGTTGTTAGATTTCCTTGTTTAGCATGTAGGTATAAATAGATTTAGCTTCCTTGTAATCTTGTGTGTGCATTATATTGTATATCATTAGAGAGAGAGAGAGAGAGAGAGAGAGAGAAAGTTGTAATCTTGATTTCATATCAATAATATTGTGAGATTTGTGAATTGTATTGATTTACACTTGCATCTGGAACAAACAATTGGTATCAGAGCAGACAAGAATCAGAGAGCTTGATCAATTTTGGCTAATTCTGGAAAGTTTAAACGTTGTCACAAGTTTATTTTTGTCCAAATTTGAACTTTGTTCAGTTTTGAGTATTTGAGTGTGTAATTGATTGTATTTTACACGATTTGTGTGATAGAGCAAGTCTTGTTTGAATCATAGTGTCCAATTCACATCAAATAAAGTGAATTTTGGATTATCACACAAGTTTTGTTCGAAATATTTCAGAGACTGTGTTCAGATCGGAATTCGTTGTATAGTTGTTTATTGGACGAAATTGTCACATGAAGAAATGTTCAGAATCACATCGTGAGTAGATCTGCAAATTTTCAGAGGCTAATTCGAAGAATTGATCGAGTTAGGGCCAAATTTGTGAATTAGAGTCGACTTTTCATATCTGAAGAACTCGCAAGTTCATCTACCTCTCGCAAGATTCATGGCAGTTGTTGCAAGGTTCATATGATTTTGAACTTTTTGGTGAAATTTGAAAAAGTCTGAAACTCATATATTTACTTGACACAAGAAGGCTCTTACGACAAGTGAAGAACTCGTATCACGAAGCATATGACAAGTAACTATTTGTCCACTTCTCGGGTCTCAGCGTGGCTTGCGATAAGTAAACTTGACACAAGTCTTTGATTATGAAAATTGGACTTATAAGGTTCTTTGGTATACGACAAATAAGGTTTTCAGGTCACGTGGCTTGCGATAAGTTCGAAACTCGAGTCAAGGCACTTGTGAATAGTGTACTTCTCAGGTAATTTGGTTTGCGACTAGTAATTTCTCGCATCTTTTGGTCTGAGAATAGTTGCTTCTCGGTTCCAGTTGATTATGACAAGTTATTGTTCAAGTGTAGTGGTCCGAGTCAAGTTGGGTTACTTCAGTTTGCGACAAGTGTATTCTGGTAGCCTGCGACAAGTTGTTTTTCAGTTGTCTGCGACAAGTTTTTCTCATTGGTTTGTGACAAGTTATTTCAGTAGGTTGCGACAAGTAGTTTCTGTGGTTTGCGACTAGTTCAAGTTTTTGAGAAAAGTTTCTGATTTTTGTAAACGTTCATAGCAAGTGTTTCTCAGTATGACTTCCAAAGATGCTCTCGCGATTGGTACTGATGTAAAACCACCAGTTCTATTCAAAGGCGAGTACGAGCAATGGAAAGATGGATTATTAGATTTTATTGATCGTCATAAGAATGGTGAGCATATTAAACAATCATTGGATGAAGGTTTATTGAAGCCTGTTACAGTAGAAGTACCAGATGTTGATTCTTCTGACAGTGAAGATGGTGATGAGCCTAGAGAGCAAAAGACAAAAAAGATTGATCTTGATATTTCCAATTATTTAGCTGAACAAAAGAGAAGATACAAAGCTAACAAGAAAGATATCCTCTTCTGCACCAAAGTATCCCGAACGACATCTACATTAAAATTGTCAGTTATAAAGCAATAGGCAAAAAGATGTGGGATCAGTTGGAAAAGATGATGATGGGTTCCAAGATTAGAAATCAGATGAAGGTGGTTAATTGTATTAACAATTATGAGGAGTTTAAAGCAAAGGAAGGAGAAATAAAGAATAAAAAAGCAGTTTCTGAGAAAGATCAAGAAAATAAATGGAGAAGTGATCAAGAAATGATAGATTATGAAGATTCAATTTCAAATATATGGGGAAAAACAAAAGAAAGATAAAGTCATTTCGGAGAAAGAAAGACAATTCATAATGCGTTGATTTAAAGATTTCTAAAAGTTTGTTGAAGATCACATAAAATTTCTTTGAAGATTGCTTTAAAAGAAAAGTGAGCAAAAGTTGAAGATAATTTATTTGTTGAAGATAATTCATGCCTACAAAGAGGAAGAATGTTGAAAGTCCAAGAATCTCTAAATCTTTAGAGAGAGAAAGTAGAGAAAGAAAGTAGGAGCGCCAAATGTAATCAGATGTATTCAAACGAAGTGCCAAAGTTACAAAAACAAAGGACAAAGGGGACTTAAATACCCCTAGCCTTAACAATACTGATTACACAATTAAGAACAGTCTAGGCTAGAAAATAAATACAATGATTACTATAAAATCAGATCTAACAATCTCCCCCTTAGTAATCATTGGCGCCTTGGTCTTCAAAAACAATCTTCTAAAACAGCATAAACCAACCAGGCGACTTTGGAGAATCACTGACGCTCTTCTCGTTGACGAAGTCTATTCAGCCCGATTAACACTTCCAAACGTCGCAGAGTGGAACGAAAATTCAATCTCTCTTGAATTGAATTTAAAGTCTTCTGGAGAAGTCGGATTTCATAATTATCAACTAGAAATGCATTTTCTCTTGTTTCCAAAAATCTTCTTTTAGCCTCCTTCAGATGTTACTCCAACTGAAGCTTAATCACCTTTAAAGTTCCATGAGAGTAATGAGCAATTTCTTCAAATCTGAGAAAGCATTTTTCATTTGAGCCATTCTTGTACACCATTCCATATGGATCTTCAACTATGGTGAGAAGGGGATAAGACTCTAAGTTAGGCAAGCTTCGGTTGGGCTTATGAAGATTAACAACCGGCTGAAAACTTTCAATGGCCATCTGGAAATCAAAAACTCGGAAGAATCGGATTTGCCGTCGAATGAATCTTTTGATGACGAACAAAGCTTGTGAAACATCCTGTGTTCTATGATATAAATTCCTGAAATGGTCATATAAGAATTCAATGTCATCTATAGAAAGGCCAGTGAAGTTTGCCTCTGAAAATTTATACCGCTTGCAGTCTCTTCTTTCAACTTCAAAATCAGGATACCAGATATTCACAAACTTGTTGATTGTGACACTGAAGACTCCAACAATCAAGTGTTGAGAAGACACGATATTATTCCTTTTGCACTGGCACTTAATGAACATTAAGTATTCAAATTGATATTCATCTGACTCTTTCTCTACTCCAAGAATTGCATAGATGTTAATTGCCCTTCTTCTAGAAACAAAGATGTTACTCTGAGTGTCTTCTAGAAAAGTTGATCTGAGTCTTGAAACCATGTATCTCTGTTGCAAATTCCTCTGTATCTGTTGTCTAGATAAAGTTGGTCCTTCTTCTAGAATAGACGATGGAATCACAGGATCAGAAGGTGGAACATCAGCTTGTGCTCCTGATGACTGACCAAATTCAAATGATCTTGAAGGAATAGTGGTAGTCGGAGCTGAACTAGTAACAAGAGTAGATGTGACATTAGCAGTTTCAGGAACCTCACCATGAGTAGGAAGATCACTGTATAACATTTCTGCCTCTTCTTCATCTTTTGCATCCATGAACACTGAATCATCTTCTGTATCAGAAATGATAATGATGTCATCACAATCTTCTATCTTCACTTTACAGACTTTTTCATACTTAGAATCATCATCATCATCTGAATTAATTTCAATAATGTTCGAAAAGAAAGACTTCATCTCAGATACAATATCAGCATTAGCAACTACAACTGGATTGGAAACAATGTCTGGATCTTCATAAACAACAATCTGCCAGTTTTTCTCTTTGTTCTGCTCAGAAGCTTTGATAAAATCAGACATTGAAGAAGAATCAACCCTATCAATCAACAAATTTACCAAGTCATTAACGTTGCAATCTTCAACATTTTCATCATTCTGTTCAGATCCACCAACCGCTTCTTTTTGAATTGGATTATATCTCTCTGACGAAGTTCCTTCCATTCTCGGTCTCTTAGCCATATCCCCCTCATGGCCTTGATGATCAGGATCATCTTGGTCATGTCGGCGCTTAAGAGACGGGCTGGCCTCAGTTCTGCAGCTTTGTTCTAGACGTTCAACCTTGTTAGAGATATCAGAAAAAGCTTGAGTCAAAAAAGACTTAAGATCAACAAAACTTGATTGAACTTTTGATCTGAATGCATGAAACTCATCAGATAAAGAAGTAATACGGTCAGATTCAGAAGAAGGAACAGGAGACGGCGTAGGTTGGAAGTTCCGTAGAAAAGAAAGAAGATCTTGATCCTGATGTTGTGGCGGTGACATAGACAGTACACGCGCATATAGTAGATCAGTCAACTCAGAAATAGGAAGTTCATGAAGAGAAGACCTTGAAGATGTACCAGAAGGAGCAGACATAGAAATTCACGCAGACATAGAAACCACCGAAGGAAACGGAAGAGAAATAATCGGAGAAGTAGTTGAAGTCACAACAGAATAAGGTTCACGAAGAACTACCCCAGTTGGTCGTCTGAAAGGAATCTCTGGAGGAATGACAGACGTATCAATCTCAGGCATCTTGCCTTTGAAGAAAGTCTTCAACTTCAGAATTTGTGCTTCCTTTTCTGCATCCATTTTCTCTGATAACTGACGAATGACATCATTCAAAGTAGAGAATTTATCGGAAGAAACCCGAGCTTGATCAAAAGAAAGCTCTACAGCTGGAACTGTTGAAGACTGAATAGCCGCAAGCGAAGTTGCTGGAGCTTG
Source organism: Arctium minus (assembly GCA_954870635.1). Lineage (NCBI taxonomy): Eukaryota > Viridiplantae > Streptophyta > Magnoliopsida > Asterales > Asteraceae > Arctium > Arctium minus. Next base: position 74,624,535 of record OX941085.1, on the reverse strand, counting down.
ACTTTGTATCGAAGCTCAGGCTTGATCAAATGCTGTATCCAATTCATCTACTTGAAGATGTGCAACAGAAGGATTAACAGGAACAAAATCATCTTCAGAAACAACTTTTGTTGAAATAACCACTTCCGGTGTCCTGATCTTTCTTTCATAAATCCGAATACTCGGTTGATCAACATCATCACCATCATCACTATCACTATCACTATCAGAATCATTAGTTGCACCTTCATCATCATTTTCCCCATCTTTATCACTAGAAATATCAGCATCAGCAGCAGTATCACTAACTTCAGGACCAATATCAGCTAGAACAACACCAATTTGTTGAGATGCAACGATGGTCTCATCTTCTTGTGCTACAGCAATATCAACCTCTTTTTCAGCAACTGTTTCAATCTCTTGTTCAACAGCTTTGTTGACCTCTTGTTCAGAAACAGATACTTCAACTTCAACTTCTTGATTAGCAGGAACTTCAACTTCTTGATCAGCAGGAACTTCAATTTCTTGATCAGCAGGAACTTCAATTTTTTGATCAGCTTCTAGAAGTATTTCATTATCCATGCAATATTCGATAATACTTTCATCTGAAGGATCTGCATAATTCACAATAAGCTCCGAAGGAATAGGCATCGAATAGTCAAAAGTCCGCTTCACCTTTTGGATGTAAGTCATTTCTGTATCAGGAATTGTTGGCCAAGATAATCTTCGAGGAATATCTGGATTGCTTCTGAGTATGCTTCTGATGATAAGCTTCAAGAATCGAATGAATGGAATAAACTTGCGTTTCTTGTTGGTAAGCTTGTCATGCACCACCTCCGAGAGTTCGGTCCAGAAAATGAATGTGTAGTCGACATGCAAGTCATAGACGACTGCATGTAACAAACGGAGATACAATAGACTTGCACTGTCCGTGCTGGAATGTTTTGACGTAAGGCACCTTATGATGACAGAGAAGAGAGCATACCAAACTGGAGGTAATTTAGACTTATCAAAATCACGCACTTTGTCCAAAGTCCCAACATATCCAAGATTCCTTATCCCTTCAAATACTTCCTCTTCAGATGGAAAGCTGTCATATGTAGTTCGGTCGGGTCTGGAATTAGGCTCAGGAAGCTCCAGTATAAGTCTGAGACGCTTGTATGAAAGATAAGAATCATACTGATCTATTTGAAGCTCAAAGCGGTGCGGACGAGCCAGTTCATTCTTTGTAATTGTATGCCAGGCTTGCTGAATGTAAACTTCTGTAACTTCAGCACACGATGAAAGAGCCTAAGCAAGTGGATGTCCTCGTAGAATTGCACAAATCACCGGATGTTTTTTGATTCTGTCGAAGTCCACAAAATAATTGTTGGGCTTGTAAGGCAAAATATACATCAAAGAAGGGAATACATCGTTCGGCGTTCGGCGAGATGCAGAAAGATTAGCCCCAACTGAAGGAACAGAAGGCATCGGTATCTCAAGTGATGCTTGATCAGAAGGATCCTCGAGAAGTACATTCTCGTCTTGAATCATTGGATCTGTATTGGTTTAGAAGACATTTTATACCTAAAAGACAAAACAAAGAAGAATTAGACAAAACAAGAAAAAAACACACAATTTCCTTAAGGCAAGTTTGCGCACCAAGTTAGATGCGCAAACCAAGGTTTGCGTATTGAACAAGATACGCAAAGATAGGTTTGCGTATCTAACTAGGTCCGAAAACAAGACAAAGGAAAACTCAAAACAAGAAGGTTTGCGTATCAAGAAGGATACGCAAAGTACACTTTGTGTATCCAACAGGGTACGCAAAATAGACTTTGCGTGTCCTTTGTGATGCACAAAACAAACTTAAGGAAAAAAAACACAAGAAACAAGGGGTTTGCGTATCAAGTGGGATACGCAAAGTACACTTTGCGTGTCCAACAGGATACGCAAACTTAACTTTGCGTTTCCTGTTGGTTGCGCAAAGTAGACTTTGCGTATAACATGATACGAAAACTAACAAACACAAAGAGAAAGAGGGTTTGCGTATCAAAGAGGATACGCAAAGTAGACTTTGCGTGTCCTTATTAATACGTAAACTACACTTAACAAGAACAAACACAAAAACAACAGGTTTGCGTATCAAGTATGATGCGCAAAGTATACTTTGCGTATCCAACGGGATGCTCAAACCGAACTTTGCGTTTCCAGTTAGATGCGCAAATCACTCTTTGCGTATCCAACTGGATGCGCAAAAATTTACTTTGCGTATCTAACATACTTGATGCGAAAAACCCTAGTTTTCGGGTGTTCGAACCGAAAAACAAAAAAGGCAAAAATTAAAGCTAAAAAACAAGAAATTAGAGTAAAAGGAAACATACCTGAGGAACGAAAATCGATTATAAAGATAACCCAATACCTAATTCGAACTAATAAAGATCGAATCTGAAGATTTAGAAGAGATGAACAGTAAAAACGAGAAACATTCAGTAAGAAATCGAACATGAAATCAAAATCAGAATAAGAACAATGCTAAACTAATCAAAACAACAAATCAAAATAAAAAGATAACACATATCTGATCGAAATGAACAAGAATCTAAAATCAATGGAGAAATCGGTGCACAGAGAGTAGGAGGGAAGAAGATGAACAGTTCTCAAAGTTCAAAATGATAAAGGAAGCAATAAAAGTTAATAGACACATACTAACTTCTATTTATACTAAACTTTTAAAAAAATAACACAAAAAAAACAAAAAAAATACACTTAAAAAAAATAATATTCCTAAAAAAATTCTTAAAAAAAAATACAGCTAATTGAAAATTTTACCTGTCAGGTTCTGTTACTCCCCCTACACAAATGCACAAAATTTATCAAATCAGATCAGCATTTGCATAGAAATAAAAAAAATACTTACCTGATTAATTTCTGATCAGATCAAGAAGTATTTTGTCAGCTATTTTCACTCCCCCTCAAAAATAGAATGTTGTCAGATTTAACAAGCAGATGATCTCTCCCCCTCGAAAAATGCACAAACCATATACAAAAATACAGATACTCAAACATAAAGACATCAGTATGAAAGATGATTATATTAAATATAAATTTTGTAACAACTGGATATATAAACTTTTAAACACTAAACAAATTAAAGTCTACTCAGTAAAGTTTCACAGATTTATCAATCAGTTGAAATCAAGCATATGTTGTTGGATGCAAGACCAAGTATAATTGCATATCAAGTTAAGACATGTTCAGTTTCAACAACTTCCATCTGTCTATTCAGTGTGCTCGCATGTGAACTTCAATTAGCTTCAAGAAAAATGCAGTTCTAAAATTATTATAGAAAACTTTGCATGTACTGACACTAAGTCATCAAAAATTAAGACTTTCACAAATTTACAGGTTTATCACAACTCAAACATATCACCAAGTATCATGAGATGTGTGCTCATTGGCATCTTTTTAGCAATGTGCACATTGGCATCTTCACATGAGTGTGCTCTTTGGCATCTTTTAAGCGTTGTGCACTTTGGCATCTTTTGATCAAAAAGTTTATTAAGTAAAGAACATGCCGTAAACGTAACTTTCTATCTGACCCTATTGCAGGATTTGTGTCAGCCACTCCCAGACCAGTTGGCCTTAGGGGACTAGGTGTCAAGAACCCCTTGGAACTTACTTTCCCAGATCAGAAAGGCTACATCGACACATCCTAAACCCATTCATACCAGTAGAACATGACTTTCGATCTGATTCTATTGAAGGATTTGGGTTCGATCACTCCCAGATCAATTGACCTTAGGGGACCAGATGACGAGCATCCCACGGAACTTACTTTCCCAAACCAGAAAGGTCACAGGTACAAACTTTTAAACTCAGAGATTTCTGTATTTTAAGAATTTATAATTCATCTCAATCACTTAGATCAATGTCTAAATGCTTAGCCCATATTTTCATTCCGATCTATAATTCTGATCATTTAGGTAGTCTAAGCAAAGTAAACTATAAAAATTACGACTCACATATCTTTAAAGCAGAATCAAAAGCTACAATCATGTTGCTGACTTTTCGACTTTTGTAAGACTTGAAATTTGAACATATAAAACTATAATATAAACAAAGAACTTGTAAAAGATCCTAGACATACATTTTATTCAAAAGAAAGAAAATCTGTAAAATTTTACTTTATAGAATGAAATTTGTAAAGATTTAAACTTTTAAATTCAACATGCCTAAATTTGAAAGCAAAAAATTAAAACGTTTTTCATCTAAGGCTTTTGTAAAGATATCAGCAAGTTGATATTCAGTTGTTACAAAATATAATTCAATAGTACCTTCTTCCACATGATGCTTTATGAAATGGTACCGCATGTCTATGTGCTTGGTCTTAGTGTGCTGGACCGAATTGACTGAAATGGCAATTGCGGACTTGCTGTCACAATATATTGGCATTGTCTTGTACAACATCCCGTAATCCCGAAGTTGCGTTTTCATCCAAAGTACTTGAGCACAACAACTAGCTGCAACGACGTACTCAGCTTCGGCTGTTGATATTGACACGCAATTTTGCTTTTTCGACGCCCAGCTTATCAGTCTGTCTCTGAGAAACTGAAGATGACCTGAGGTGCTTTTCCGGTCCAATTGATTACCGCCATAATCTACATCTGAATAAGCAATCAATTTATAGTCAGAACTTTTAGGATACCATAAACCTAAATAAGGAGTTCCTTTAATATATCTAAAAATACGCTTGACTACGAGTAGATGAGATTCTTTTGGTTTGGCTTGGAATATAGCACACAAACATGTCGAGAACATTATATCCGGGCGACTTGCAGTTAAATACATCAGTGATCCGATCATTCCTCTATATGTCTTTTGATCTACAGCTTTTCCATCTGGATCGAGTCCGGTTTTGGCACCATGAGCCATCGGAGTTCCGATTGAAGTAGATTTGTCCATCTTGAATTTCTTCAAGATGTCAAATACATACTTTGACTGGTTGATGAAGATACCATCAGGAAGCTGCTTCTCTTGTAAGCCAAGGAAGAAATTGATTTCTCCCATCATGCTCATCTGGAATCTAGAGGTCATTAGATCAGAAAACCATGTACACAAAGATTTGTTAGTAGCACCGAAAATAATATCATCAACATACATTTGTACTAAGCAAATATCCAAGTTCGAATGATATATAAAAAGAGTAGTATCTATCGAGCCTTTGGTGAAGCCGGATTTGACTAAGAAAACTGACAACTCGTCATACCACGCCCTTGGAGCTTGTTTCAAGCCGTACAGTGCTTTATCGAGAAAATATACGTAATCTGGATGATCTTTGTCAACAAATCCCTCTGGCTGAGATACATATACTTCTTCTTTCAGCTTGCCATTGAGAAATGCCGTTTTGACGTCCATTTGATATACTGTGAAGTTGCGATAAGCAGCGAAGGAAAGAAACATACGGATAGCTTCCAATCTGGCAACGGGTGCAAATGTTTCATCGTAGTCAATACCTTCTTCTTGTCGATATCCTTTGGATACCAACCTTGCTTTGTTTCGCACGACGATACCATCTTTATCCTTTTTGTTCTTGAAAATCCACTTAGTGCCAATAATACTTTTTCCTTTCGGCCTCGGTACAAGTCTCCATACTTTGAGCGCATCAAATTGATTGAGCTCCTCTTGCATAGCTATAATCCAATCCGGGTCTTCCAACGCTTCAGACACTTTTGATGGTTCAATCTTGCTTAAGAAGCAAGTGAAGAGACATTCGTTGGAAGTAGCCGACTTGGAGCGTGTAGAAACACTGGCTTGAGGATCTCCAATAATTTGATGTAGAGGGTGAGATCTTGTCCATTTATGCGTATAAGGGAGAGGATCAATGATGTCTTGAACCACTTCTAATTTTTGAGAGGGAGGTTCAGAAACTTCTACATCAGATGAAGAGATAGAAATAGTTTCAACTTGAGGAGGAGTTATCTCAACAATCTATGAATCAGATTCGGGAACAGTTTGTTGAATAACATAATTCTGTACTTCTTCCTGAAGTGATTCCTCTTGAACAGGTTGATCTTGAATAGACTCTTCTTGAATAGGTTCTTCAAGAATAGGCTCAGTTTCTGATTGAACATTGTCTGATTGAACAAATTCTTGTTGTGCCGGTTCTTGCTGAACAGGAGAGACTGGAGCAGCATCATTGTTAGAGATAGATGCAACGGAATTTGAAATAGATTAGCTCTCAGTTTCCTGATTCAAAACATTAGAAATATTTTCAGAATTAGATCTAGGCACATCATCATAAAAAATTTCAAACAGAAAATCAAGATCAGAAAGATTAGGAGAGGGAGTAAAAGAATCCTGATTATCCGTTGAAAGAGAAGGTTCTGAACTGATTTGTTCAGAAACTGAATTTTCAATAATAGCGGGTTCTGAGTCTGAGTGACTAGAAACCAAATGAGCAGCTTTGTCAAATTTTACATTGACACTCTCTATGAATTTTCTTGCAGAGAACAGAAAAACTCTATAAGCAGCAGAGTTTGAAGAATAACCTAAGAATACACCTTCGTCTGCCTTTAGACTAAACTTGTTGAGATTCTCCCTGTCATTCAACACGTAGCATTTACACCCGAATGACTTGAAATACTTGATGTTTGGTTTGATCCCGTTCATAAGTTCATACGGTATTTTATTGAAGCGATGATGCAGAATTGATCTGTTCTGTGTATGACAGGCAGTTGAAACTGCTTCAGCCAGTAAGACAAAGGTAGACCTGAATAAGCGAGCATTGATATGGCAGCTTCAACAAGCGTTCTGTTTCTTCTTTCAACAACGTCGTTCTGTTGTGGAGTACGGGCAGCAGAAAATTGTTGTTGTATACCTTGAGAATCATAGAAGGCCTGAAGAGAAATATTCTTGAATTCAGTGCCATTATCTGATCTTACCACTTTGACTTGCTTCTGCTTATTCGTTTGAGTTGTCTTGATGAGATTGATAAGAACTTCGGGAGTCTCGTCTTTTGACTTCAGAAATTTTATCCATGTATATCTGGAGTAATCATCAACAATCACCAAAACATATTTCTTATATCCTAAACTCTTCGTCTTCATAGGACCACACAAGTCAACATGCAAAAGGTCAAGAATAGCCGAAGTGCAGTGTTCAGGCTTAGGTTTGTGAGGAGCTTTCTTCATTTTTCCTTTCTCACAATCTTGGCATAGATGGTCTTTCTGGAAACGGAGAACTGGAAGACCTCTCACTGAATCATTCTTGACCAGACGATCCATATACTTGAAGTTAAGATGAGCCAATCGACGATGCCAAATCCAACTTTCATTGATAGAGGTTTTGGATAGTAAACACATATCTGATGAGATCTTAACTTTGGAAAGATAAATTGTATACAAATTAGATCTTCTCTTTCCAACCATTAAGTCTTTGCCACTATCGTTCTTTACAGCAACCCTTTTTGATTTGAAGCTGACTTCAAGATCTTTATCGCAAAATTGGCCAATGCTGAACAGGTTGTGACTTAGACCCTCGACATAGCTTACTCTTTTGACAGTTATGTTTCCTTGAACTAGATCGACATAACCAAGAATCGGAGTTGTCTCACAGTTACCAAATTTCACACGACCGCAACATTTATCTTTAAAATTAGAAAGAAGTGATTTGTTGCCAGTCATATGTTTTGAACAACCCGAGTCCAGATACCATAATCGACTAAGCTGCACACACAGAAACTACACCTTTTTAGGTACCCATATGCATATGGGTCCCTTGTTAGATTTATGTCTTTTATTTTTCACAGATTTATTTTTCAAGCAAGCATGAAAGAAATTTTCAATAGAAGATAAAACACAATAATCAGAATCAGAACTAGAAGAAGCATATGAGATATTCTTTGATATATCAATCATTTGCTGAAAAGAAAATTTTGGGTTTTTATTACATGAAGCAAATGTATCAGTATCACAAAGAGTGTCTACACATTTAACTCCTAACAGTTGAGATTTTGGTGATTACTGTTTAATCTTCCAAATCTGCCTTGGTAACTTCCTCATAATCCGATCTGAAGAAGAAAAATCAGAAACATTAGAATTTTCAGATAAGACAGTATCTTGTTTCTTTGACTTCTTTGATCTTGTTCTTTTACGCTTCTTTTTATAAAATTGAGCATTTAGCAGTAAAGAATCATCAATAATTGAATCAGAAGAAGAAACTTTATCAAAGAAATCAGTCTTAGCATTTGATATTGAAGAACTAGTCTCGGAGTGAAAATTTTCAAAAATGCATAAGTCTGGAGGAGGTTTGCGTTTCCATTGGAAGCGCAAACGGAACTTTGCGCGTCCAACTTCATGCGTAAACTTTCAGTTTGCGTTTCCAACATGGAACGCAAATGCTCATTGTTTTTTAAAACTTTAGCATTTTCCTTTGAACCTTTTGAAATTCAGTAGAAATTTTATCTTCAAAACTTGTTTTTATTAAAAGAAATATATCGTTTTCTAAACAAGTTTGAAGATTTTGTTCTTCCAATCGATCTTCAAGATCAACAATTTTTTTCTTCTAACACTAATGGGGGAATGTATTTCTTAGTATCATAAGACACCGGAAATACATTTTCCTTATCAGTGTTAGCAAATATATCAACAAAATCTATTGATAATGAAGATTTATTGGAAGATTTGATATTTAAAATATTTTGAAATTTTTTGAATTTGTTAGATTGATCAGGAAAATACTTTGCATTTTCAGAGGTGTAAACAAATGGCATTTCCATCCTCTTGTTTTTCATCTTTTTCACATTTTCATCTTCCAAAATTTGTTTCTCAGTTGTCCAAAAGAATTTAAACTGAGGAGCATATCTTGCAAGAGTAAAATGATCATATTCATATAAAGTAGGAACTTCATTTTTAGCATGATTTAAAAAATGCGGGTTTTCAAAACCAAGTCCCCACTTTTCCTTTATAGCTTCTTCACTCATTGGTTTGTTCATGTAAATAGTTTGCTCAGATTGTTCTCTTTTATATAATTTCCTTTCTAAAACAATTATTTTCTCAGAAAGATTTTGATTTGAAGAAGTCAGTTCAGTCAACGAATCACGATAAGTCTGATTTGAATTTTCTAGATCAACTAACTTCTTTTGAAATTTCTCTTTTGTATCAATTAAAATTGACTTTTCATCTTTTAGAGAAATTTGCAGTTTATCGATTAAATCATACTTTTCTTGATTTTTAAACTTTTCAGAAACGAACTTTGAGCGCAAATCATGCAAAGCAGTGATAAAAACATTCATTTGAGATAAGAAGAAATTATAGTTAAACGCATATATTACCTCAGAACCATCAGATGAGGTATCCTCTTCCTCATCATCACTTTTATCGTCAACAATAAAGCACATAGCCGCAGTCTCCTCATTTTCAGCCTCGTTGTCCGAATGATCCAACCAGTATTCTTCTTCGTCCAACAGGATGGTTCCACTTTCCTTCTTTTCAGCTAGAGCCAACTTCTTTCGGTCAAAAGCAGCATCATTTACCACTTTGACTCTGCAATCCTTAACCATATGTCCAGTCTTCCCACAGTTAAAACAGTTCATCACCTTTTTGTCATCTTTCTTTTGGTCAACTACCTTAGCCGGTTCATACTTTGGAGTGTATGTTTTTGAAGGAGCACTTGGTTCTATCTTCTTAGAACCAGAAGTAAACCGCAGGTTATTCGAACCAAATCTGTGCTTGAATCTTTTTTGATAGTGCTGAGTCAAAAGTATCATGGCCTTTTCTAGAGCTTCGCCATCATCATCCGTTGATCCATCATAAGCTGATTCAGTTAATGCTTGCTCAGCCAGTTGACTTGCAAGGAGTGCAATTGGATCCACTGGCTTAGGCTTATTCTTTTTATCCAGCTTTGCCTTCTTTTCAATCACCATTGACTCATCTGACATCAGAATTTCGTACAATTCCTGAATTGGCATGGTAGATATTCGAACATCATTTCTCATTCTATGGCATGACTTGTTCCATTCTGGTTGTAGTGCATTCAGAAACTTCAAATTAGCCTCCAATTCAGTCTTTTTAACTTTGATCTTGTACAAATCATTTATGACAACCCAAAATCGATGAAATACACTCCTCAAGCTTTCCCTGTCCTTAGCCTTGAACTCTTCGAAATTATTCATATACCTTGTTTGGCGCAACTGAGTTGACATTGTTGTACCAAGCATAATCTTTTCCAGTTGAGTCCACATCAGCATAGGATTCTGTTTGAAACAGTCAATTCTGTTTGAAACAGTCAATTCTGTTGTATATGGAATTGGGTAGAGCAAAAATCAGATTTGATTTGGCCTGGCTATCAGCTTGATGTCGTAACATCTCATCAGCATCATATTCCCTTAATGCTTTCTCAACAGTGGTAGCAGCAGTGGTTGCAGTAGCTGGAACAGCTTTCCTTGGTGTTTCCATAGGACCCTGAGTCAGTGATTTCATCATGTTCTCCCCATTTGGTTGTCTTTCAATGAAGTTAATAAACCGATCCTCCCACTTTTCGAATTCGTTCTCATTGATCAGTACTGGTGGACGTGTATCAGACCCCATTGACATCATGAGGTCATTCTTGTAGATTTGTGCTTGCAAAGACATTTTTTGAGAAAAACAGAAATTTCAGACAAAGATTCTAAGTCTGGAGCTTGCGCAAACAGAAGATTTGCGTATTCAGTGAGGTGCGCAAAGTATATTTTGCGTATGCAGAGAGGTACGCAAACTTGGCTTTGCGTAAGCAGGGAGGTACGCAAACTTTCAGATAAAGAAGGATGCGCAAATTTGAAGTTTTTGGACCACTAAGGATACGCAAGATGAGGTTTTCGGATCACCAAGGGTGTGCGATCTGAGATTTGCGTATCTAACAGAAGACGCAAACTAAGCTTTGCGTATTAAGCTTGAGCCGCAAACTGAAGAGGTGAACTTTTCGAAAGCCACTTGGTGCGCAAAATAAGTCTTGCGTATGTAACTTGATGCGAAAAACCTGAAATACACTAACACCAAAATTAGAAGAACAGTGAACTTGCGCAAATCAAAATGAATGATGCGCAAATCTATATGAATGATGCGCAAATATACAAGAATGATGCGCAAACTACAGAAAATCAAACATAATGCGTAATATCGATTAAAACACTGAAATTCAAGCAAGTAATTCACACAATGATGATCGAAAACAACTTTCTTACACAATTCAACTAACAATTTCGATTAAAAACAACAAAAACTCAAAATCGTGAAAGAAACAGTACGTGAACTCGTGTTTCCAGAAAATCACAAAATCACCAAATCGAGAATCAAATCATGGTTTTTATGCAAACTAATGTGAACAAAATATGATCGACTATCACAAACGCAACTAAACAAATCAAATTTGCACAAATTAAACCAGAAACCTAACCAAATTTGATGAATAAAGCAAAAAACGAGATTTTCTTGAAAAATCAAGAAAATCAATCAAATTCTCTGCTTAATCTACAAAATCAGTATCTACAAACAAATTCTCTCAATCCTCTCAAGATCTAGTATGCTCTGATACCAATTGAAAGTCCAAGAATCTCTAAATCTTTAGAGAGAGAAAGTAGAGAGAGAAAGTAGGAGCGCCAAATGTAATCAGATGTATTGAAATGAAGTGCCAAAGTTACAAAAACAAAGGACAAAGGGGACTTAAATACCCCTAGCCTTAACAATACTGATTACACAATTAAGAACAGTCTAGGCTAGAAAATAAATACAATGATTACTATAAAAACAGATCTAACAAATGTTTTTGAAAGATGATAAAGATTGTTAAAGACTTCAGGGAGATTGTTAAAGATTAATTTTTGATTCTAAAGGGGGAGAATGATTGACAAAGATCAAGAGGGAGAATATTCGTTAAAACTAAATTTTGTTTGAAGAATGATCTCGAATACAAAGGGGGAGATTGTTAGAGCAAATATTGTTGTATCCGAGATCATCAAGATTGAAGTCAAAGCTTCAAATGTGAAAGTCAAAGTCAACATGCTTTAAGAGGAAAGTCAAAGTCAAGATGTTTTAGTTAAAGTCAATGCTTTATTAGTTGTTAGATTTCCTTGTTTAACATGTAGGTATAAATAGTTTTAGCTTCCTTCTAATCGTGTGTTTGCATTATATTGTATATCATTGTAGAGAGAGAGAGAGAACTTTAGAGAGAGAAAGTTGTAATCTTGATTTCATATCAATAATATTGTGAGATTTGTGAATTGTATTGATTTACACTTGCATCTCGGACAAACACTTTTGTTGGCTATAAAAGGCCTTGAATACTTGTTGGAAAATCATACATTCTCTCCCATCATTATTAGATCTAGTTGTACTTTTTATTCAATCATTGGGAGAAAGTTGGAATTTTAGCTTATTTTTATATAAGTATTTAAACTTAGTATTTCTTATCTGTTTTATTATATATCGTTTATTCATTGCACTTTAATTTTATGTCTTTATTTTATTGCATTTTAATTATTCACCTTATTACGTCATCGTTATTATTTTAGTCTAATTGTTTACAGTTCTTGTAACCTTTAATTTACCATCGTTCTTTTCATTTAATCGTCGTAACTTCATTTATAATAGTTTTTATTTTCGTATTCTCTTCATCTTAAAAATGCAAGGATCCCACGCGATGATAGGCTAACAACCTTAGCTTGAGTGTGGGGTGAAGTTAAGATTAAAACCAATTTTTGATGGTGGAAATTATTAATTAATAATTATTTCCAATCATTCATTCAAGATTACATTTATAAATTCATTTCCTGGCAAGTTGATCATCGGTGAAATTGTTTAAAGTGTGACGGAGTCTGACAGGATGAATACTCTTGCACTAAAACTATTTTTTTCAAAAAGAAAGAGAGTTCTTACATCAAGACCTTCAAAGGAAAGAGATAATTATTAAGAAATATCAAGATGCAAACACAAAGATAAATTCACAAATGGATACGCAAGGGTTGGGTTTCAGTGATACTGATCCCTTCAATGGCAAGAAGAAAGATTCTTTGGTGTCCACATTCTGCATTGGAAAAACTCAAAAACCATTATTTCCAGTAATGCCTTATGTATTTAAGAGGCTGAGACATCTGATGGCACACGCACATGGAACCTACAAAGGTTTGAAAACATTGTTTATTCCTCTGAGCAAACAATCATTGCAAAGAGTAAAGAGAATGATTTGTTCATGTCTGGCCACCTAGAAACAAAATACCTCTGAAATCAATGCAGATGCTACTGAATTTGTTCCCTCTAAGGCAGAAAAAGAAATTGTTTTTAAAGAAGATCTCTTGGAGGTTCTAAGGCATAGTAACTCAACAAAAGCTGAAGTTGTGTGTTGAGCCAAGAATGTTGAATTCAAGATTAAAAACGTCATTTGTGTAATTGTTTGTAATATTTGTTAAGTCTTGTTAGAAGTCAAGGATGTTTGACTTTGAATATTAGTTTGGGTTGTAAAGTCAATAATTGTTGACCTGGTATAAATACTGTGTCTTTGTAACCATTAGGCACGCACGCACATAACAGATTAAGAGAGATATTTGTTAGAAAGAGAAAGTCAATGTGAGTATATTGAGAGAATTCGCTGTAAACATTTGATAATCAATGAATATGACTTGTGACTTTAAATGTGTCTGTGATCTATGATTGTGAGCTTCAAACTGGAATCACATTTGGTATCAGAGCCTGTCAAAGATTTCAGAAATGGATTGAATTTTACTCAGATTTTAAGAACTCGCGCGTTGTTTGTTGGATTCTTGTTTTTGTGATTTTGAGTTGTTATGTTTGAATTGTTGCTTGTATTACATTCGTTTTGATGTATAGATTGATTCTTGTGTAGATCATATTGTGTAATTCATAATAATTGTTGTTCAATTTTGATCATTTGTAAAAGTCGAGTTCGAAGTTTTCTACGCACCGTGTTCAGATCAAATCCTTGATCTAGTTGTTTTTGAACAAAATTGTGTGTTAAGGACTTGTTCAGAACATCATCTGAGTAGATTTGTGAATTTTGGTGACAATTGGACAAGATTTGAAGAAGTTATGAAGATTTATTGAAGTTTCAGTTCGTTTTTCTCAAGAACTCGTAGGATCTTAAAAATTCACAAGATTCACACCAAGAACTCGCAAGATTCAAGTTCTTGGTGTTTTTGAAAAAGCAAGGATAGAATTCGCAAACCAAAGTGATAATCCCAAAATCACCAAATCTTAGAGAGAGAAAGTAGAGAGAGAAAGTGAGTGCGCCAAATGTAATTTGTTCTATTCAATATGAGTTCCAAAGTTACAAAGACAAAGCACCTAAGGGACTTAAATACCCCAAGGCCTAACAAATACAGATAAGCAAAACTAAACACAGTTAAGACCTCGGTTAATAAATACATTGATTACTATTCAAAATAGACTTAACAATCTCCCCCTTAGTAATAAATGGCGCTCTTCTCTTTGACGAAGTCGATTTAAACCAAACAAAACTTCTAAGCGTCTTAGAGTTGAACGGAAGATCAACCTATCATCAATGGTAGTCAATACTTTCTTGAGAAGTTGAATCTCTTCATTCTCGATCTGATACAGTTTACTTCTTGATTCCAAAAAGCTTCTTACAGCGGCTTTTAAACGATTCTCCAACTGTAGCTTGATCACCTTCAACGTTGCATCAGAGTAATGATTAATCTCTTCAAATCTTAGGAAGCATTTATGACTAGAAGCATTGCTATAAACAACTCCATATAGATACTGAAGAATAGTGAATAAAGAATATGAGTCGATGTTCGCAAGCTACGGTCAAGTCTTTGAAGGTTTACCACAAGCTGAAAGCTATCAACAGCCATTTGAAAGTCAAAAACTCTGTAGAATATGATTTGGCATTGAATGAATCTTTTAATCACAAACAATGCTTGAGAGACATCTTCAGTTCTGTGATAAAGATTCCTGAAATGATCGTACAGAAACTCAACATCATCAATAGATAGATCATTAAACTCAGCCTCCGAGAAAGTATATAAGATGCAATCTCTTCTTTCCACTTCAAATACAGGATACCAGATATTAACAAACTTCTTTATCGACACGCTGATAACCCGTACTATCAGATGAGGAGAAGAAACGAGATGCTTTCCACGATGTTGGCATTCGATGAACATCAAGTATTCGTACTGATAATCTGCTGACTCCTTTTCAACACCAAGAATGGCATGTATATTGATATGTCTTCTCCTAGAAACAAAGATATTACTCTGAGAGTCTTCGAGAAAAGCAGATCTAAGCCTTGAAGCCATATGCCTTTCTTGTAAACTTCTTTGTCTTTGCTGTCTAGTCAAGGATGGACCTTCTTCTAGGATAGACGGAGGGATCACAGGATCAGAAGGAGGAATATCCGCTTGAGCTCTTGACGACTGACCAACTTCAAATGTACTAGAAGGAGCAGTGGTAGTCGGAGCTTGATCAGCAACAGGACTAGAAGTATAAGGAGTATCTTCAGGAATCTCATCTTGTGAAGGAAGGTCTCCATACAAGGTGTTTGCAAATTCTTCATCCTTAGCATCAATATAGAAAACATTTTCTTCACTGTCAGATAAAACGATTATATCATCGCAATCCTCTTCTTTTACTTTGCAGAGCTTTTCGTATCTGATGTCATCATCGTCATCTGAATTGATCTCTATGGAGTTTGCAAAGAAAGTTCTCATGTCGTTTGCTGCTTCAGAATCATCTAATTCATTTGACCTTGTTGCAGTGTCTGGATCAACATAAACGACTATCTGCAAGTTATTCTCGATATTCTGCTCAGAAATATTCAACACATTAGATATAGCAAACAAATCAACACTTTCTATCATATTATTTACAAGATCTTCAACACTGCAATCTTGAACATTATCAGCATTCATTTCTCTATCATCCACCTCTTCTTGAGTTTGATCTTCTCTAACTGAAAAACTCTCCACTCTTTGTCTCTTCGACATCTCCCCCTCATGACCTTGATGATCTGGATCATCTTGGTCATGTGTCCGTTTATGAGACAAACCTGCTTCAGTTCTGCAACTCTGTTCGTGACGATCAAACCTGTCAGATAAAACAATTAAAGCTTGAGTCATAAGAGAGATGCCTTCCTTGATTTCAGAAAAATTTGTTCGAGCTTCAGATCTGAAGGAATTGAACTCGTCATACAACGCAGAAACCCTATTAGGCGCAGAAGTAGAAGCTGGAGTCGTAGTCGATTGGAAATTCCATAATAGAGAGATCAAGTCTTTATGTTGTTGATCTGGTGGCGACATAGAAAGAAGACGAGCATATAGCATATCTGTCAATTCTGAAATCGGAAGATCTTGAACTGGAATGCTAGAAGTCACCGGAGGAACTGAAGTAGATACTTGAGGCATAAAAGTCGATGCAGAAATACCAGCTGACTGTGTGAATGATGGAGAAGGAGGAATAGAAATGATCGCAGGAGCAGTAGTAGAAACTGTAGTAGATGGTTCATGGATGACTACCCCAGCTGGTCTTCGGGAAGGAATTACTTCAGGAAGAACAGCAGGATCGATTTCTATCATCTTTCCTTTTAACAAAGCCTTCATCTTCTGGATTTGTTCATCCTTTTGAGCATCAAACCTTTCACTCATATGACGGATGACCTCATTCACAGATGTAAATTTCTCAGTCGTGTCTTGTACTTCGACTGAAGAAGTGTCAACACTAGGAGTAAGTTCAGGCGAAGAGTGAGAAAATGTTGCGTCTTGAACCCGATGCTGAGTTGTAGCATTTGCAAATGCTATATCGAGATCATCAACATGAATATTACCAAATGCAGCATTAATCAAAACAGACTCTTCTTCAGACATAACATCTTCTTGAGTATGCACTTCTGGTTCCCTGAACCTCCTTTCATAAACATGAAGACTAGGCTGATCACCATCATTATTATCATTGTCATCATTGTCATCGTCATCTCCATCTGCAGCATTACCAATATCAGCATTGGTATCTCCATCTCCATTTCCATCAATATCATCATCGACATTTGCAACATCATCATGTACAACATCAACAGTCTCATTATCAATTTCAGCAAGTACATCACCAATCTGTTGAACCGCAACATCTGTTTCAACTTCTTGATCAGCTTGAAAAGATTCATCTTGTTCATCATTAGAAGGTTCAGCTTCTAATGAAAAATCATTCTCCATGCAGTATTGAACAACGCTGTCATCAGTCATATCAACATAATTTGCTATTAATGCATAAGGAATTGTCATCGAATGCTCAAAAGTCTTCTTCTGTCGCTGAATGAATGTCATCTCAGTATCCGGAACTTCAGGCCAAGAAAGACGGCGAGGAATATCTGAATTTCTTCGCAACATACTTCAAACAATCAACCTCATATACCGAATGAAAGGACGAAACTTTCGCTTCTTATGAGTCAACTTGTCTTGCACTCTCTCGGAAAGTTCGGTCTAAAAAATATACGTGAAGTCGACATGTTGGGTCTGAAATGTGCCAAGGATGGTTACTACTGCTAGACATGACTATTACTACTGCCTGAGGAAGTTAGTACTGCCAGATCACAATTACTACTGCTTGAAGGAGTTAATGCTGCTGAGACAAAATTGATATTGCTTGATAAGATTAGTACTGCCAGATCAAAATTAATACTGCTCATGAAGATAGTGCTGCTTATGAGATGAAGACTCCGTTTCTGAATGAAGACAACTGTATAGATTGAAGCTAAAGTAAAGGAGATAATTATGGAATGAAGATCAATTTTATTTTGATAATTATCTTGTAATCAGTCTTGTATATATAGTATAGAAGTCTATGATAGTTTAATAATTATTCATACGTTTTGTTTTAGAGAGAATTAACCTCAAGACTAGTCTAGATCCTTTCTATAGAGAAGTATAGAACGTCTGTTGAGCCTGTTCAACAGATTGAGGTTTTGTTTGTAATCATCAAGTTGAATCAATATAAACTTGTGATTTAAGTGCATATAATGTTTCATTGATTGTTAGTGTTAAAGTGTTTTTCCGCAACTTCTTTAGCATTGATTCTGAGTGTGTGTGAATTAAATTCTTGTTTGAATTTCGATCCTGACAAGTGGTATCAGAGCTTTGTCAAACTCAGAAAAACAACAATCATCATGGACGGTTCAAGTGATAGCGTTCTGGTCTCAAAGGTTCCAATGCTCAGATCTAATGAGTTTGACATGTGGAAGATTAGGATCAGACAATACATTCTTCTCACAGATTACTCTATGTGGGACGTCATTGAGAATGGCCCATCTAATGAAGAAAAGATTGGAGCAGATGGAAAAAGAATCCCACCAAAGACGGATGGAGAGAGGAAGATAAGGCAGACAAAGATGAAAGCCTTGAGCACACTGCTCATGGCTATTCCTAATGAGTATCAACACCAATTCTGCAACTGCACTGATGCACAAATGCTTTGGAATGCTCTAGAGAAGAGATTCTCTGGTACCAAAAGTACCAAGAGAAATCAGAAGGCAATACTGAAGCAACTGTATGAAAACTTCATGTCAACTAAGAATCAGTCCATGACTCAAACTTTTGACAGGTTTAATAAGCTGATTGGTGAACTAGCTACTGTTGTAGTGCAGATTGATCAAGATGATGTAAACAGAAAGTTCTTAAGGTCCCTTGGAGATGAATGGACCATGTATACTGTCTCCTTCAGACATAATGACAAGCTGGAGGACAAAGAACTAGACGATCTTTATAATGACTTAAGGGTGTTTGAGGCTGAAGTGGAAGCCAAGAAAAGACCATCTGGATACACTCATAATGCTGCTCTGTTATCATCTTCTTCTTCTACTGATTCAGCTGATAATACAGAATCAGTTAGTACTGCTTATGTATCTAAGCATGACGTATCTAATGACTCTGTATTAGAAGCTTTTCTTGCTAGTTATGCTAATTCTGGTTTAATTAATGATGATCTTGAACAAATTAATGCAGATGACCTTGAGGAGATGGATATAAAGTGGCAGATGGCCATGCTAACTATGAGGGTCAAGAGATTCATAAAGAGAACTGGAAGGAACAACTTTTCTCAGAGGAGAGAAGATGGTGCTGGGTTTGACAACTCAAAGGTGGAGTGCTACAAGTGTCACAAGATGGGACACTTTGCAAAAGAATGCAGAGGAGGAATTCCTCAACAACATGGCAGTAACCACCAGCAAGCACATTCCTCAAACTTCCAAAACAACAGAAACTCCACTCAAGCTCTTGTTTCTTAAGAAGGAATGTGATTTGATTGGAGTGATCAAGCTGAAGAAGTTGTTCAGAATCAAGCCTTGATGGCAGAAGTCTCAGAATCTTCAACCACAGATATTCCAACAGAGGTAAAAACTAAATTGTGCACTGAAGAGTGTCTTCAGACTGTTAAAAAGTATAGGGATCATAACCAAAGCATGTGTGACGACCTTAAAAGGTTAGAAAGAGATAAAAGAGAGTATAAAGTGATTGTTGAGAAGTTTGAAGATCAAATCAAGGCTTACAAGGCCAATGAACTTCAACATTACTATGACACAAATTACTGGAAGTGGGAGAAAGATCAATTAGAGATTCAAATAGAAAAATCTAAAGAGGAGTGTAAGAAGATAAAGAGTGAGTATGAGAAAGCTAAGCTTGACATTGAGAAGTTTTCTTATGCTTCCAAAGCAATGGACTCTTTGCTTAAAGCTCAAGTTCATGATAAGATCAAGAGTGGTATAAGATACAATGCAACACCTCCACCTTATAACAATAATTGCATCCTGTGTGTCCCAATATGCAATCATTCAATCAAGTAAACATATATTCAACACAATAAAGCAAACCTGGTATTTATTAATGGAATGATTCAACAGATTACAAGCTTGAAGAAATCAAATTATCTCTCCGCTTCTCTTTGTTCACGGCGCCCCAAACCAACAACACCCTCTCAATATTAATTTTGCAATTAAGCTTCCTTAACCTAATTAACCTAAACATAACTAATTTATACTTAGGCTAACTAAGCCTAATGGGCTTGACAAGGCTTGGCCCAAAAACAAAACAAACTAATAACTAAATACTAATAAACAAAATACGGAAACATACTTTGACTATTTATTACAAAAGGACCCTAGACTATTTGTTGAGACAACTTTATCAGCTTTAACTTCAGTCTTCTATCTTCAGATAATTATGATCTTGAATCCAATAAATATGTGCTTTAACAATCTCCCCCTTTGGATCAAGATCATTCTCTAAGCTCAGAAAATATAATCTTCCTCTTTGTCTTCAGAATGTAGCAATCTCCCCAATCGATGAGAATATCTTTTGGAAAGAAATTATCTCTAGATTCATCTCGGAATGCTTTAGCAAATCATCTTCAAGAAAAATTTCTTCATTTCAGCATATCTTCAGAATATCTTCCATTTCTTGATTGACGTTTCTCCCCCTTTTTGATGAAAAGAGCAAAGAGTTCATCAAAACGTGTCTTCAAGAAATTTCTTCCACCATTGATCTTGCAAACAGAACCACTGAGTATCCGTCAATTCATTAAGATGTTCATCCAGATCTTTGAAAATCTAGACAAGTTAGTAAATGAAGTGTAACACCTGAATCAACAAATGAATCAGTTAAAATTGCCTGTCAGTAACACAAAGTCACTGTGTGTAACGAATACACAATATAAATGAGCTTTTATGATGTTCACTCCCCCAGGGCTTCCATTCAATCATCGAAACACCACAAAAGCAATTTCTATGAACGTTATGACAAAGAAACACATTCTTTGTGTGTTCGTGCAAGTGATAGAATAAATTAAGCATATGATGATTGCTTATAAGGCTCAAATAGTGTAAACCACTGAGACAAGTAGTTAAACACAGACTCAATGTGCATTAGTGAAGTGTGAAGGTGGGGCAGACTTCCTTCTTTTCAATATCCAGATTTTTCAAATGAAAATCAGATAGCATATGTGTTGCATCCCCTTTGAAAAATGAAACATTTTCTTGTTGAGAAGAAAATGAGTGGCTGGTGGGGTAATGTCAAGAGTTGGCATGGGCTAGTTGCCTGTTTCAATAATGTTCACCAAGAATTGTGAAGCATTAGAAATGTGGCTGCCCGGCTCAGAATGTAGTTGGTGCAGAGTTTGTTATTCTTTTACTATGATCTCTCACCCTCTTTCTTTTAATCTTTAAGCTCACAACTAACCAAAACTCTCTTTTAACATTTCTCTCATCACATATCCCACACTCATTTCTTTTGACTCCTCACATTCAATCACTAAAGGATTAACTTCTTGGGTAGGAAACACTGGTTAACGTAAATTCAGAGAAGTTCAATGAAGTCCTAGCACACTGATCCCATGTTTTCCTATGAAGCATACGTTGCTCAGGTGATTTAACTTGATCAGTTAAAGCTCAAAGATGAATCAGAAAACATTTAAAATCACACTTCCAATTCAAGAAATCTGTTTGAGAATAGGGAAGTGGTTTGAACATTTAAGAACATGTTTTCTTATGATTGAAAGTTGTCCTTCTTTCAACCATAAATGAGATGAAGATAAGGAAGTATACCTTTGAGTGCAATCTTACATCTCACGAAGTCAAGCTTAAAGTCATAAAGATATGATCTTTAAAGCATCTCTCAACCTACAAAAGTCTAAAAGTCTAGTCAAAGTAACTTTATTCACAAAAATTGAAATGACAAAAAGCAGTAAAACACTTAGTGTACGAGTTCTGATCAGAAATAATCAGAAGTCATCACCATACTCTTTTGACTTGAACGCTCCCCCTAAAATCATGCATTATTAACACATTATCAGTAAGTGCAATGCATTCAGTATTGCTCCCCCTCAAAATAACATTGACCATCCATAAGTTACTTCTCACACTCCCCCTGAGATCATGAACAAACTATTAAAGAACAGGTATCATGCAGAAATAATAATAAAGAATGATAAAGAGATACAATAAGAAACTTTAATAGGTAACCATCGATTAGGTCTTAAGATTTAGCATACCAAGTCTTGAGACAAGAAAATTAAATCTCTTTTCGTCTAAAGGTTTGGTAAACAAATATGCAAGCTGATAATCTGTTTTTACAAAGTAAAGTTCAATTGTGCCCTTTTCTACATTATCTTTTATAAAATGATACCTGACATCTATGTGTTTGGTCTTAGTATGCTGAACAGGGTTAGCGGTAATAGCGATAGCGCTCTTCGAATCATAATTGATCGAGATTCTATTGAAATGAAACCCATAGTCTCGCAGTTGTGTTCTCATCCATAAGACCTGAGAACAGCAGCTAGCAGCAGCTACATATTCCGCTTCGGCCGTTGATGTGGAGACACATAATTGCTTCTTCGAAGCCCAACTGACGAGTTTATCTCCGAGGAATTGTATATGACCCGAGGTGCTTTTTCTGTCTAACATGCAACCAACATGATTTGCGTCTGAATAAGATGTTAGTTCAAAGCTTGTATCCTTAGGATACCACAGACCAAGATCTGCAGTCCCATTCAGATAGCTGAAAATCCACTTTACAGCAGACAAATGGGATTCTTTAGGATTGGCCTGATATCTAGCACATAAGCATGTAGAAAACATTATATCCAGCCTACTAGAAGTAATATACATTAAGGAACCTATCATCCCTCTATAAGTCCTAACATCAACATCCTTTCCCGAAAGATCGGTGCCAATCTTAGTACCAGGTGCCATTGGGGTACCAATCGGTTTACAATTTTCCATTTTGAACTTCCGAAAAATATCCATAATGTATTTCGATTGATTGAAAAAAATCCCCGTTGAAAATTGTTTGACTTGCAATCCGAGAAAGAAATTCATCTTTCCCATCATGCTCATCTGAAAACGTGACACCATGAGGTTTGCAAAGTTCTTACAGTACTTAGGATTTGTAGAACCAAAAATAATATCATCCACATATATTTGAATAAGAATGATATCGACTTTATCTTTTTTAATAAAAAGAGTGGTATCGACCGTACCTTTAGTAAAACCTGACTTGACCAAGAATTGAGATAAGATATCATATCAGGCGCGAGGAGCTTGTTTCAGTCCATAAAGAGCTTTATCCAAGATGTAGACATGGTTCGGCTTATTTGGATTTACCAACCCTTCTAGTTGTGAGACGTAGACTTCTTCCTTGAGTACTCCATTCAGAAAAGTTGTCTTCACATCCATTTGATAAACGGTGAAGTTCTTGTGGGCTGCATAGGCTAAGAACATCCGAATTGCCTCTATACGTGCCACTGGAGCATAAGTCTCATCGTAGTCTATCCCTTCCTCTTGCCTATATCCCTTGGCGATAAGTCGTGCTTTGTTTTGGATAACGGTGCCATCTTCATCTTTCTTGTTTTTGAAGACCCATTTCGTACCAATGATGGTTTTACCTTGCGGTTTGGGTACGAGTCTCCAGACTTTCAGTGCTTCAAACTGATTAAGCTCATCTTGCATCTCAGTTACCCAATCTGAATCGGCAAGGGCCTCAGAGACGCGAGTAGGCTCGATCTTGCTTAGAAAGGATTCATATATACATTGATTTGATGTGGCAGACCTAGTTTGCACCGGTGCAGAAGGATCTCCAATAATTTGATGTACCGGGTGCTCTTTGGTCCACTTATGTTCATGAGGGAGTGGATTAGATGCATGTTGATCATTATCAGCATCTAGGAATCCACTGTTATCGCCTTCAGATGGTTCAGAATTAACGGGGGTTTCAGTTGAAGGAGTCATTGCAGAAGTGGCAGTAGGTACAGCTTGGGCAATCTGTTGGTCTGTCCTTACAGTACATCATACATAGTCAGCTACTTCTGTCTCATCAGTGTTGGTCACAACTTTAACTGTCGAAGTATGCTTTTGAACTGGAACTTCTTGCTAAATCGGGGAATTGGATTCAGTAGAGATATTTGAAGTGATTGGATGAGTAGTCAACGAGTCTTCCATTCTGTCAACCACAACAGATTTAGGCAAACGAGATCCAAGAAATTCATCATAAAACAATTCAAATAATAAATCCAAATCAGATAATTTAGAAGTAGACGATGAAGCGCCATCTGATTTGTTCTCTTGAGGTGCAGGTCCTGGACTGGTTGGTCCAGAAGCTAGAACTCCGGTAATTACGGGTTCTGAACTGACGTGCTCAGAAGCCATTTCCTCATCGAATGTAACATTAACACTCTCGATCACAGTCTTCGACTTCTTCAGGTAAACACGGTATGTAGTAGATGTAGAGGAATAACCAACGAAGATGCCTTCATCTGCCTTAGCACTGAACTTGTTCAGATTCTCTCTGTCGTTTAGAACAAAACACTTACAACCAAAAACATGAAAATATTTAATGGTTGGATTTCGGTTGTTGATCAACGCATACGGAGTCTTCTGAAATCGGCAGTGTATCATGGAGCGATTCTGAGTGTGACACGCAGTTGATACAGCTTTAGCCCACAAAAATAAAGGTAAGTCAGATAGGCTGAGCATTGTCCGAGCGGCCTCGACAAGTGTACGATTTCGCCTTTCGACGACTTCGTTCTGTTGATGCTTGCGAGCAGCAGAGTATTGATGGGATATCCCGACCGACTCGAGATATTCTTCAACTATCTTGTTCTTGAGCTCTGTGCCGTTGTCAGTCCTGAGAATCTTGACTTGTTTTTGCAGATTGACTTGGGCCGTCTTCAAAAATGTAATGAGAACTTCGGGAGTCTCATCTTTAGACCGTAGAAACTTAACCCAAGTGTATCGCATATAGTCGTCCACGATAACTAGCACATACTTATTTCCTCCTAAGCTTTGTGTTCGCATAGGACCGCACAAGTCCATATGCAACAACTCTAATGGAGAGCTGGTACTCGATTCAGGCTTTGGTTTGTGTGGGGCTCTCTTCATCTTTCCCTTTTCACACACTGCACACAGGTGTTCTCTTTCATACTTCAGCTCTGGAAGTCCTTTCACTAACTTTCCACTGACTAGCTTGTTGATGTACCGAAAGTTGAGGTGAGAAAGCCGTCTATGCCATAACCAGCTTTGTTGCATCGAGGCCTTTGATAGTAGACTGTAGATCCCAGTACAGTGCAATCAGTAGCAAATAATATCAAAGATGAACAATTATATGGCCACAACTACTAGTCATATGATTAATATGAAATCAAAGGGTTACAGGTTTACAGAAAGAATTTATGATCTGAGAGAGTAAACCTATAGACTAGTGTTATGAAAATAATAAAACTTACTTAGATCTTTCTAATGAAATGTCTAACCCTAATTATGAAACAAAATAGCCTTTATATACTTAGGCTTTACAAGATAATTGGGCTTATGGGCTTAGGCCCATCTAACTAATTAACTATTAAAGAATTACATTTCGAACCCTTATAAATACTTTAATCAACTTTCAACACACAGGACTTTCAGTCCTAACAATCTCCCCCTAAAGTTGAATAAAGCATTTAACAACTTGAAAAACTTCAGGCCTTGATCTTCTTTCCCTCTTGAATCTTTGAAGAACTTTGGTGTTGCATGTCTTCATGTCTTTCCACGCTCCCCCTTGAATAAAGCTCTTGATCTTCATAGTATCAACTTTGTAACCAGATTGAATGTACAGTAACCTCGACTGAACGCACTATCAAGCAGCTTTCAGCTGTAAAAACTCAGCACAACGGATCAACATACAAGAAATATAATGTGCGAGTTACTTGACATTCCACGGTGCATCTTCAGTTTAAAACAAAGAATCTGTCTTTGAACCGCGAGTTAAATAGACTTTCAGCTTAAGAACTTGTTTCAATCAGCTCGTAGGAGGAATGATAAACAAACTTGTAGCAGACACCACATGATACGGGAAAGAAAAAATACAAACTTTGAAATCTTCATCTCTTTGATCTCTAGACTGTCTTTAGAAATAACTTTCTTTCTTTCTTTAAAACTTTGAAATTGAACTTTGAAAAATTTCTCCCCCTTTTTGATGATTGTGAGCATCATGATCATCAAAACTTCTTCAATTTCAACGCATTCTTTGATCTCCCCTTTATGATAATATGACATTCTTCACCCTTTGATCTGAGTATCCGTCAATTCATGAAATGTATATATCCGAATCTTTTCAAATTCAGACATAATGAACAATGTAACCCTGATTCAACAGATGAAACAGTTAGTATGCCTGTAAGTAGCACAGAGCCACTTTGTACAACAGATGTATGTTGGAAAAGAGTTTTTGTGATATTCACTCCCCAGGGCTTCCATTCAATCATCGAAAAACCACCAAGGAATTTTCTATGAATGTTATGACAAGAAAACTCATTCCTTGTGTGCTCGTGTAAGTGTAGAAATGATTGAAGCTACTTAGCTTTCTCAGGCTCAAAAATGTGGAAACTGTTGAGACAGCAACAGATATTACACGGACTCAGTGTGCATTAAAGATGTGCGAACGTAGGGCAACTTTCCTTCTTTTTCAATATCTAAATCTTCCGAGTGAAGACTGGATAACAGATATGTTGTGTCCCCAAAGAAAATGAAACATTTCTTTGTTAAGAAAGAAACGAGTGGTTGGTGGGGTTAATGCAAGAGTTGGCATGGGCTCACTGCCTGTTTCAATGATGGTCACCAAAGAATGTGAACCAATCAGAATATGTGGCTGCCCGGCTCAGAAAGTAGTTGATGCAGAGTTTTCATATTCTTTTAACTCTGTTCGCACACCTCTTTCTTTTTAACATTAAAGCTCACTTCTAACCAAACTCTCTTTTCATTTTTCCGCTCAGCACAATGAGAAAAACTCAACCAGATGAGTTATCTCCCCCACTCTTTGATTTATGACCCCTCACCCCTCAAATCACTCTAGGATAACTTCCGGGGTAGGAAACACTGGTTTACGTGAATCCATGGAAGTTCTGTTTGAGCTCACTCATGAATCCCATGTAAGTCCTAAAAGGAATAGTTACTCAACAGTTTAACTTGAACATTTAGGCTCAAATAAGATACCACTGTCAAAAAGTATGCTCAGGAGATTTGAGCAATTGATCTTTGACAAACTGACAATGTATCAATCAGATCAACTAAACTGGTTAGGGTATCAAAGAATTGGATATTTTGTTTATATGAACAAATATAAACAATTTTGCGATGAAAGAACAAATTAGAACTTATGATTGAAGCTCAACAATATTGAATATCAAACGGGGGTATTACCATCGAAAAATTGGTTCGTTATGAGAGATGGTAATAACAAATTCAAACGAAGTACTGAACCTGTGTGTGTGAATACGTTACAGTATAAGGATAAGATAATACGCAAGTATTGATCTTTAGAAACGCACAATCAGTTAAACATTAAAGCTCAAAAAAATGAAAAACATTTTAAAATCACACTTCTTAATTTATAAAATCTTTTGAAAACCAGAAGTGGTTTGAACATTTCAGAACACGTTTTTCATGTTCGAAAGTTGTTCTTCTTTCAAACAATGAAAGATCTAGAGCATAAGATATTTACCTTTAAGCTCCCCTTCAAATTATGATAAACAAATATGTTGGTCCTGAAGGTGCTTAACAAGTTTGTAGAAGGGGGGGGGGGTTGAATACAAACACAGAAATTAAGTTTTAATAAATTGTTTATTGATAAATCAAAATAAAATTTACAAGTTTGTTGCGGAATAAGATTAAGACAGACTCAATCTAAACAAACTTAAGAAACACTAAGATGGTTGCACAAGAAATTCAGAGAATGGGGGATTTTAGAGAGATAGAAAACAAGGGTTTCTATTATGGAGTTCAAGGATTGAGCACACCTTCAGATGAAGGGGTGAGCTTCCTATTTATACCCTATGCATTAAATGCATGGCAGGGTACTTTACACGTGGCATTCATAGATTGGCTTTGGGAGTCTTACTTTTGGAGACATGCTTTTGGCCGCTTTATGAATAGTGTAGTTGACAGAGTTGTTGTACGATTTGTGGCAGAGACGTGTCCGTTCTGACACATCGTACTGGTTGTGCAAGGAAAGACAAAAGAAAACTTGAGGCATAAGCTTTGTGATCGTTGATCGCTGAGTATCTCTTCTTCCAGAGATAAAGAGGTTCAGCTATCGCTGAAGTTTTTCCTCAGGCTTCTTCGCGTAAGTAGATTCGTCTGGTCTTCGCTGATATCCGCATCAGGTCATTAGTAGACTTATCTATTGTTCAGTGGCTTCGTCTTCGATTCAGCTATGAACTATGTTGACGCGATACTTGTCTTCAGGGATTACGTTAACTGTGTTACATGGGAAACGATCAGCGATGACTGAACAGACTCAGTTTGATCGCTGAAAGTGAAACACATACATATTAAATGTTTACAGAAAGGTCATCAGCGATAACTGAACAGACTCAGTCTGATCGCTGATGATGAAACACTAATACATATAATAACGTAATTTTCACTAAGTCTAAAAGAGGGTCGTTATCAAATCACTGAGAGAGTTTGGATCAACAATCTCCCCCTATTTGATAATGACAAAGTAACAAAAGAAAATTACTTTATGATTCAAAATATAGGAATAAAAAGGACTCATAGAATGCATGTCCCAATTACTATTTTGAGGGATCTTTTACAGTACTGATAGGGTTAAGTACATCACTGTGATTTTCATTTAATTCAGGGATGGAATTACAAGATGAAAAAACATAAGTACAAGTGAGTAACTAACTACTGTACGTATAACTAACAGATTACAGAGGAAACTAATCTATCAGCTATTAAAAGAAGATTTAGGAGGATTTATCATATACTCAGGTATTTCTTCTCCTTTCTGTCTTCGTTCCAAAGATTCTTGACTGATAATTTCTTTAATTTCTTCAGCAGCAGGGAAGAAGTCACACCATAAGCATAAGAGATCCTTGAGATGATTCAAAGGATAGATAGGAATCTCAGAGATTCTTTGAAATCTGAGTTCCTCATCATCATCTCTGAAGAATATTCCATAAGGATTGTCAATTACTTGACCAGCTTGGAAAGGACCACCAGGAGGCAGAGATAAGTCCAGAACTGAAAGATCGGGAGGAGGACCAAACAGTGCATCTCTTGAAAATTTGATAGAAGTTTCATTCCTGATGATGGAGACATCTTCAGAGGAGGAGGACCCAATTTTTCTCTTGAGTTTCAAAGATTTGGGAGGAAGAGGAGATGGCAGCTTTAGTACAGAAACGACTCTATTTATGAGGGCTTCAAGAAGTCCTTCAACGTAGCCTCTGTATGTAGATTTGGATTTCTTCAGCGCATCCCAGAACTCTAACCATTCCGTAAATCCGAAGCTCTCAAGTTTTGATACGTACATTGCTTTTTGGGTTCCATCCTCTCTGGTAATCTCCATGGTCACTGAGAGTTGATCTTTCTTCTTGCGACCAGAGATAGTCACGGCTGATATTGGAAGAAGATCAGAACGATAATCCATCTTTTGTTTGCACCAATCGATAGACTTATCGTTGATCTCTTGTTCTTTGGAGCGTTCCTCTTCAATTTCTTTCAGTAGTGCAGCTTGAACTTCCACAGGTTTGCTTTTCAGCTTTTTGTCCTTGACTTGAGAAGATTGAATCTTTAAAGCAAGTTGGGCATCTCGTTTGCATTCATCGATCAGCTTCTCAGCTTTGGCAGATTCTTCTCTTTCGGCTTCAGTGAGGAAGTCGAGCTCTGTGGATGTTTGAAGAGGGATTTTCAGCCGTTGACTTTCTAGTTGAGCTATCATTTCAACTCTTTTCTTCACCACTTCCACTGACCAATGAGATGGTCGAGAGGGCCTTCCTGGATGGACCAGGGAATCTTCTTCTTCTTCTTCATCAATCTCAGCGATAGAGATTGGGATTATTTCTTCAGCGATAGTAGCTGGAATTATTTGTAGTTCAGAACCCTTAAGCAGGGGTGAGAACTGACTGGATAGAAAAAGAAGGAAAGAAGGGATAAGTGTATTTTTAGAACGAGAGAGATAAAGGCTAGAAAGAAATAGGGGTTTGGAAAGAGTAGGAGAATGGTACAATTGAAAGACATACCTGAGAAGGATGCTCCCCCTCAGATTGTGATCCAATCCTCAAGCATTCTTCAGTGATCGGTTGCTTGTCTTTGCTTTGCGAAGGAACACTTGAAGATGTATCACCTCTCACCCCTGTTTTGACAACCTCTTGCGAAGTTGTCCCTGATGCGACGTTCGGCTTAGAGAACCACATAGATTGGTCTTCATCGTCGTCGTCGTCATCGGAGGGCTGATCCTTTTTTTGATCATCAAGATCTAGATCATCTTCCTCTTCATCGTCTTCTTCCTCATCCTCTTCAAAGAGAATAGAGTGAATTGATGAGGATTCTTTTGCCTTCTCCCCCTCAGATTGAGAGGGAGGTTCCTTTGGAGTCTTAGCTTCCCCAGCAGCAGCAATAGAAGTTTCTTCAGTTTTCTCCCCCACTTTCTCATTATCAGCGGTAGGGGATTGTTCAGCTGCTGGAGTAGCTGTTGAAGCTTTTAGCATTTGGACGTCAACCTCCAGACGTTTAATCCGGTCTTCAACCGTAGGGATGTCGCATGTGGCATTATGAATTAATTCCACAGCGATGTTGAGGTTGGTACGATCATCTTCAGTGAAGGAGGGAGGCAGCGCTGGAGCTGGTGCATTCACTTTCTGTAGAATTTGCTGAAGAAGGGACGTGCAGAGGTCAACCTTTGAAGAGAGACCCTGAACTTCAGCGGTAAGAGACTCAAATCGCCCTTGAAAGAGTCGAGAGGACTCTCTGAGTTGGACGACTTGTTCTTCAACAGCTGAAAGTTGGGAGTTCTCAGCTTTAGATGAGCAAGTGGCGGTCAACTTCTTCAGCTCCTCACCAGCCTGATTGACAGTGCTGGTGGTTTCATTGATGGTGTTGGTGAGTGCGTCCGCCTTTTCTCCCAGACTGTTGACATGCGTGTCAACAGACGCCAAGCTAGGACCTGAAAATAATGTTAGTTCAGATATGGGCTTATTTGGAGAGGGGGGGAGAGAAGTGTTTAGGATTATATGTGTACCTGACGTATCAAACATTTTGTAGAACTGCATAGATTCCTCAAAAGTTTGGTGCTCAGGTCCTATAGGGAAAGAAGAGGTAGCGGGTTCAGAGACCAAGTAAGGAGAAAAAGGAAGAGTTTTGGGGATAGAAGTAGGGATGGGGTTAATCTCAGGGAATGAGATAGTAGGTGGGGTTACTGATGATGTGACAGCGAGTGAGATCGCTGACACGGAAGTATGAGTGACTGCTGAAGTTGTGGAGGAAAGACCCACAAATGCATCTAAGGTAGCTTGTTGAGAAGCTCCCTCAGGTATTGTACTAGAGGGTGTACTTTCCTTAGTCTTTTTGGCCTTTTTAGAAGGACCAATCGGACTAGCTGATGGTCGTTTAGAAGTAGTGGTAGCGACAGGGATAGTAGACAAAGGAACCGTCTGCGTGGTCGCTGAAGATGAAGAAGAATGGAGAGAGAGACGAGAGCGAAGGAGAGAGATACTTACCTCGTCGGCGAGTGGCTTGACCTCCAGTGATCGTTGACCTACCCTGGCAAAGGTGCCATCATCTTTGGTGGGATAGGTGTTGGGATAGAGGAACTTGATATACGTACATATGAAACGTACGTACGAGATCTTGGGATCTCGTTCAGGCTTCTCTAATCTCGACCTCAGATCTTCAAAGATTGTTGTGGCATAGTCAAAGTTTTGACCAGCGATAACGGAGTAGGCCATCTGCAGTTGTGTTTTGCTGGCTTGATCCAGCGAACCACTCTTCCCACTCATGCACTGAATTATGTGCGAGAAGATAAAGTTCAGTTGTGATGGCATCTGAGCTTTTAGGATCTTGGTGAGCTTCTTGTTGGGAATAGAAGATCTCGGTTTGTTTTCCCAACAATAGCCCATTGCGTCCAGGAATGATATCAGCTCATCATCAGTGGGGAGTGCGTCGAACCCACTCTTTGGTTTGTCAGGGAATCTTAAAGATTTCCTGAGGCTAAGAGCGGTCATGCTCCCTGGCCCCAATTCCGTGCTGAACGAGATAGCAGGGACTCGTTCACCTTTCTTGTTGGTGAGTTCAGTTGTATCAGCAGTGAACCAGAACTGCTGGAGTAGAGTCTTGGAGGGCTTAGGATCCACAGTGATCGCGTAAGCTATGCATGACTGCTTGAGGAATTCAGCAGCTTCCACCAGATGTGGGTATTTGTCAGCTTTGAACTCGAGTCTGGCCAAATGATTACATTTAGTAATCTCAACTTCAGTGAGAGGGAATCGTACATGCTTGGAAGCAATGATTGAAGACTGTGTCATTTCTGTTATGGAAAGAGGCATAATAGAAGAAATGATTTAGATTAAAAATAATATGATTACCCGTTTCCATAGAAGAAGGGAAACTGGAAAACTATCAAGTTATTTTTAGGAGTAAAAAAAATAGTGTTCTGGGTAGAAAGAATGAAGAACACTTTAAAACCAAAAGGTTTTTATTGAAAAACATAAAATCAGAAAGAATGATCTTTAGTTTTTGAAAAAAAACGTTTTATAAAATCCATAGAAAACGAGCAGGATTTTAAAAAGAATAAAAAGCATACGAACAAAGCATATAAACATGAAATAAACCTGTGTATCTTGAAGAAAAAGAGTTGCAGATTCAATATTCTGGGTTTACTTGCTTGAGTGTTCTTGAGAGAATGTTTCTTGCTTTGAAAGTTTTGAATGCGTAAACCGTATAAAGGAGAGAAGAATTCCTTTTATACGAAGAGAGAGAAGAGAGAGAATGAAGTGGGAAAAGAAAGAATCATCATGACATTGACACGTTCCACGAAGTTGATTGGATAGAAGGGCAACGGACGAACGTGTCAGAAAAGGCATGTCGTGGATTGTCGGTTCAAATGACGTCATAGAAGAGAGAGACTATACATTTGTCCGTTTTGAAATGATCACTGAAGAAAAGTCAGCGATAGATTTTCCTTTTTAAAAGTATCCCTGATTTTAAAGATAGGGATAGATTTTCCTTTTAAAGGATCACTGACTAGAAATATCAGTGATTAATGTATTTTAAAAAAAAACTTTTGATTACTGACACAATACATGAACGTTGAAGAATTATTCTTCGAGGTTCAGCATTCCAAGCTCACTGATGAGAAAGTTGAACCTTGTCTCATCAAGAGGTTTGGTGAATATATCAGCAAGCTTAAAGTCAGTAGGGATAAAGTGAAGTTCAATATCACCATTCATCACATGATCTCTGATAAAGTGATATCTGATCTCTATGTGTTTTGTCTTTGAATGTAGCACTGGATTATTTGCTATAGCGATAGCACTAGTGCTGTCGCAATAGATAGGAATCTTTGACAGCTGAAGGTCATAATCTAATAGTTGATTTCTCATCCACAAGATTTGAGAACAACAGCTTCCAGCGGCTACGTATTCAGCTTCAGCTGTGGAAGTGGACACATAATTTTGCTTCTTGCTTGTCCAGCTTACCAGCTTTCCTCCCAAGAGTTGACATCCACCAGTGGTACTCTTTCTGTCGAGTTTACAGCCTGCAAAATCACTATCAGAATAACCAGTTAGATCGAACCCTGAGTCTTTGGGATACCAAAGACCGAGGTTAGGAGTTCCTTTCAGATATCTGAAAATTCGCTTTACAGCGATCAGATGGGATTCCTTGGGTTCAGATTGATAGCGTGCACATAAACAAGTAGAGTACATGATGTCAGGTCGGCTCGCTGTAAGATACAGCAATGAGCCTATCATTCCTCTATAGGCAGTGACATTAACAGGTTTTCCAGATGGATCCTTGTTAAGTGTCAGCGGTGGTGCCATAGGAGTTTTCGTCGCTGAAGTTTGTGTGAGATCAAACTTCTTTAGCATATCTTTAACATACTTACCTTGGCAGATAAAAGTACCTTTGTCAGATTGTTTAATCTGAAGACCAAGAAAATATGTCAGCTCACCCATCATACTCATTTTATATTCTTTCTTCATTCTTTCAGCGAAGCGAGTACATAGAGATAGGTTAGTAGAACCAAATATTATGTCATCGACATATATTTGTACAAGAATTATATGACCTTTTATCTTCCTGAAAAATAACGTATTATCAATCTTGCCACGTTCAAAATTTTCAGAGATAAGAAAAGATGAGAGAGTGTCATACCAAGCACGAGGGGCTTGTTTTAGACCATAGAGAGCCATATCGAATTTATAAACATAATTTGGATGCTTAGGGTCATAGAACCCTGGTGGTTGTTCTACATAAACTTCTTCATTCAGCTTTCCATTCAGAAAAGCTGATTTTACGTCCATTTGATAAACGATGAAGTCTTTATAGACTGCATAAGCTAAGAATAGTCGAATTGCTTCGAGCCTGGCCACAGGGGCAAAGGTTTCATCATAGTCTATGCCTTCCTCTTGTCTGTATCCCTGAGCAACAAGTCGAGCCTTGTTGCGGGTTACAGTTCCATGTTCATCTAACTTGTTTCTAAACACCCATTTGGTGCCTATAACAGTTTTATCAGATGGTCTAGGAACGAGATTCCAAACTTTGTTTCGAGAAAATTCAGTCAGCTCTTCTTGCATAGCGCTGACCCAGTTTGGATCTCTGAGGGCATCATCAGTCTTCTTTGGTTCTATTAAGAAGAGAAAGTTTACAAAGAGACAGATATTACCTGAGCTTCGTCGTGTCTGAATACCTGCATCTGGATCACCGAGAATTTGATCTATTGGGTGATCTCTTGTCCATCGCTGAGCAGGAGCATGATCGCTTAACTCAGAGGTTGGATCAACAATTGGGATGTTTACTGATGACGACGTTTGAGGTTCATCAGCAATTAACCGTTGAGTAGGTTCACTAGAGAGATTTCCAGACGAAGGCAGATTTGATGGTGGTAATGTGTTTAGAGGTTCAGCTGAAACCCATGAGGTGGATTCAGCGGTGGGAGGTATGATACTTGGTTCTTCATCAGCAGCTGGAGTTTCAGTGTGCTGATGGTTTGAGAAGAAAGGTTCAGTTTCTCTATAGTGAGAGATCATCCAAGTATTCAGTTCTTCATTGTCAGCGATTGGTTTAGAGTTCGCTGAGCGCGTTTCATCAAACGTGACATGAATGGTTTCTTCTACGGTTTGTCTTCTCTTGTTGAAAATTCTGTAGGCTTTGGAGATGGAGGAATATCCTAAAAATATTCCATCATCGGCTTTTGGGTCGAACTTTCCAAGTTGATCTTTGTTGTTTAAGATAAAGCACTGACAACCAAAGATATGAAGAAAGCTGATAGAAGGCTTCCTTTCAAGAAAGAGTTCATAAGCTGTCTTCCCAAATCGCTTTATTATCAGCGATCTATTTTGAGTAAAACATGCAGTGTTTACAGCTTCTGCCCAAAATTGAGTAGGGAGGTGAGAATCGCTGAGCATTGATCTAGCAGCTTCTATGATCGTTCTGTTTCTTCTTTCAGCGACTCCATTTTGCTGAGGTGTTCTTACTGAAGAGAAGTTGTGAGAGATTCCCTTGTTCTCAAAGAAATTGTCCAGGGAACTATTTTTGAATTCAGTTCCATGATCACTTCTTATTGATCGAACAGTAAGATTATTCAGCACTTCCATCTTTTTGACAAAAGATATTAGTTCTTCTGGAGTATCACTCTTACAGCGAAGAAAAATAACCCAGGTGTAGCGAGAATATTCATCTACAATGACAAGCGTATATTTCTTTCCAGCTATTGATTGGATGTTGACAGGGCCAAATAGATCCATATGCAGGAGCTGAAGAGGACTTGTCACTGAGGAAACTTGTTTCGACTTGAAACTAGCTTTTGTTTGTTTTCCTTTTTCACATGCTGAGCAGAGAGATTCTTTAGCATATGAGTGCTGAGGAAGACCAGAAACCAGTTCCTTAGATGAGAGAGAATTCAGGGTTTTGAAGTTTAGATGAGAGAGCCTTTTATGCCATAGCCAGTTGACATCAGAAGAGGCCTTAGAGAGAAAACATAAGTTATCAGTGATAGTAGAGTCCATATCTATTACATAGACATTTTCTCTTCTATAACCATTGAGAGCAAGTTTTCCTTTTTCATCTACCACTGAACATGCTTTCTTAGAAAAGCGAACTTCGTAGTCTTTGTCACATAGCTGACTGATGCTTAGAAGATTGTGCTTCAGTCCATCTACATAAGCGACTCTTCGAAAGGTAGTTGTCCCATTGCTGAGGACACCAAACCCTCGGGTAAATCCTTTTCCATTTCCACCAAAGGTCACAGAGGGACCTTTCTCTTCCTTGTATTCAGTGAGCAGGTCTCTTTGTCCAGTCATATGACGAGAACATCCACTGTCGAGATACCAGATGCCCTTTGATCCCTGAGATGATATGTAGCTCATAGAAGGTTCAGATGGTTCTTCTACTTCTTCTTTAATCTCAGCCATGAGGCAAAGATTAGCGACTTCTTCTTCATTAGAAGATGATTCTTCTGATTCAGCCCAGTCATGTTCTTCAGCGATGAGACCTTTACCTTTTCGCTGATAGCTTTTCAGCTTTTGATATTTGTTCTTCAGCTTATGGTATTTGTCATCACTGGATCTTCTTGAGGTAGAAGGTTTGAAGACCTTTTTCGACCTGCACTCACTAGCAAAATGTCCAATTTTTTCGCAGTTATAGCAAGTGGCAGTAGCCTTATCAACAGGGGTTGATTTAGGCTTTTCAGTAAGAGAGAGAGGTTTACTTCTTCGGAAGTTACTCTTTCTTGCAAATCTCTTAATAGAGTTTGTCAAGAGTGCTAAAGACTCATTAAACTCTGAAAGATCAGGGTCTGATAAATCCTCAGATTCAGAATCTAACTCAGTGATGGTAAGAGTAGATCGCTGGGATGGAATTATCTCTGACGTGACTAAAGCAACAACAGTGCTTTTAGAGTCTTTAGAATCTTTTACAAGATTCTTCTTCAGGAGATTAGATTATTCATAGTTGAGCAATATTCCATACAGAGTGCTTAGAGAGAGAGTATGTAAGTCTTTTGTCAGCTTAAGACATATTGAATAACTGTCCCAGCTTTCAGGAAGACTTTCCAAGAATTTTGTTAGGACCTCAGAATTAGAATAGGTCCTTCCAACAGTTCTTAGGTCAATGATCAGGCAGTTAAATCGCTGATGAATGTCAGAAAGAGATTCATTCTTACCAGCGATAAAACTTTCATACTATCTTACCAAGTTAATCTTTCGGGTCTCTTGGATTTCAGTGGTGCCCTCATATTGAACACATATGGTTTCCCACATTTCTTTAGAAGTTTTTAGATGCATGATGGAATGGAAAACTTCATCAGGCAGAGCCATTGATATAATGGTCTTTGCTCTTGCATCTATGCCTACCTTCTTTTTGTCTTCATCACTCCACTGTCTTATTTCCTTAACGACATATCGTTCAGGGACAGCTTCAGTGGTGGCAGTAGCGGGAACCGCAGCTATAATTCTAACAGGTTCATAAGGTCCGTTTTCTATATATTCAGGTATAGTAGGATCCGCACCTTCAAGAAATAGCATCATTCGATTTTTCCATAGAGAAAAGTTATCTCTGCTAAATCGAGGAGGTTTAGAAAGTGAACCATTATCATAGTAGTTTGTGTTTGTGTTTAGTGCCATTTTAGAATAGCAAGGAAGAGTATACAGCAAGATCTTGTTTATTAGATTAAACAAACTGCTCTGATACCACTTGTTGGTCCCGAAGGTGCTTAACAAGTTTGTAGAAGGGGGGGGGGTTGAATACAAACACAGAAATTAAGTTTTAATAAATTGTTTATTGATAAATCAAAATACAATTTACAAGTTTGTTGCGGAATAAGATTAAGACATACTCAATCTAAACAAACTTAAGAAACACTAAGATGGTTGCACAAGAAATTCAGAGAATGGGGGATTTTAGAGAGATAGAAAACAAGGGTTTCTATTATGGAGTTCAAGGATTGAGCACACCTTCAGATGAAGGGGTGAGCTTCCTATTTATACCCTATGCATTAAATGCATGGCAGGGTACTTTACACGTGGCATTCATAGATTGGCTTTGGGAGTCTTACTTTTGGAGACATGCTTTTGGCCGCTTTATGAATAGTGTAGTTGACAGAGTTGTTGTACGATTTGTGGCAGAGACGTGTCCGTTCTGACACATCGTACTGGTTGTGCAAGAAAAGACAAAAGAAAACTTGAGGCATAAGCTTTGTGATCGTTGATCGCTGAGTATCTCTTCTTCCAGAGATAAAGAGGTTCAGCTATCGCTGAAGTTTTTCCTCAGGCTTCTTCGCGTAAGTAGATTCGTCTGGTCTTCGCTGATATCCGCATCAGGTCATTAGTAGACTTATCTATTGTTCAGTGGCTTCGTCTTCGATTCAGCTATGAACTATGTTGACGCGATACTTGTCTTCAGGGATTACGTTAACTTTGTTACATGGGAAACGATCAGCGATGACTGAACAGACTCAGTTTGATCGCTGAAAGTGAAACACATACATATTAAATGTTTACAGAAAGGTCATCAGCGATAACTGAACAGACTCAGTCTGATCGCTGATGATGAAACACTAATACATATAATAACGTAATTTTCACTAAGTCTAAAAGAGGGTCGTTATCAAATCACTGAGAGAGTTTGGATCAACAAAATATATATCAGATAAGCTCCCCTTGGATATTTGCAGAATATCCAAGTCTGAACGTTGAAGAACGGGTCCTGATCTGTCATGTGATCAGAAGCCAAACTTCGTTGAAGTCCGGGTTCTAAGCTGATTTACTTAGAAGCCATAGTTCTTCTACTCCCCATTGATAGTAGGTGCCTGCAACACAGAATCGGTTTTCGGTTTCGGTACCCACTGGTATTTGGGTCCATGAATGTGAGTTGCAGTTCTTGTGGGGGATATAGAATAAGAACCATACCAGAAATGATCACTGGTTTTGTGAATGTGATCATGTGTACGACAATAAGAACAATGGTATTTCTTACCTGACAACCTGAGTAATTGATCTCTCGAGTAGATATGATCAAGTTTACCTTTCCTCGCTTTGTTCTTCTTGGCATTAGACACATGTACACATGATTCTTTTTCTTTCAGCTCATCTTCAACTGGTTTCTTCTGCCAGACCAGTTTCTCTTCTTTCTGTCTCCTTCTTCTTTGGAATGTACCTGAACCATCTATATTGCTATCATAGAAAAGGTTAGTTTTACGAATCCGATCAAAAGATTTAACTGACCTTTGTGAAGAGACAGATTTCTGATTTGAGCTTGATACATTATTTTCAAGCACTTTAATTGTTGGTGAAAAGTTGTCTCTTTCTTTAACAAGCAGGTCAATCTTCTTCGTGAACTCAGACTTCGTCTTCTGCTCTTTTAGTGCCTTCTCAGATAGTTCAGATAGCTTGGCAGTCAGCTTTTTAATCTCAGACTCAAAGATGCTTCGTTCTTCTTCAAATCCCTGCTCAGCATCATTTCTTTGGCCGGATATTTCCTTGAAGAATCCAACATTCGTCTGTTCAATGGCCTTCTTTTCTTTTGCAAACTTTTCTCTTTCAAAAATGATTACTTTCTCGAAAGCAGAAACTTGCTGAGAAAGTTTTATGCATTTCAGCTCAACTTCTTTCTTCTCATCAGCACATTTTCTCGAAAAATCTGAGAACTTCTTTGCGAACGATTTCTCAAACTCGGATTTATCTTGAGCATGCTTTTGCTCCAAATCAGATATTTTCTTTTGAAGCTCAACATTTGTATCTTTCATATCAGAGATCTTTTCCGCATATCTTTCAATAGAGACTGTTTGCTGAGTTTTAGCTTCCAAATTAGAAATCTTTCCTTTTAGCTGAGAGTTCTCAGTTTTCAATTCTCTTCCTGTTAATAAACCCTTTGGCCCTAGCATCAACCATTCTATACAATCCCATAACTATTTTCCTGTCATTTCATAAGTGTTTATTTAACCATAAATTTCATTCAAAATGTCATGAAAAATTTCACAAGAAATACTACTTGTCATATAATGTCGAGCTAAATTATTAGCCCTCTCTCTTTTCTCCTTTTCCACAGGAGAAGTTGCCGTCGGAAGTTGGAATTGCATCTCTCCTTCAGTCAAAGAAAATCTGATATACTTGCCCACCTCGTGTTCGTCCACAAAGTTCAAAAAATGAACTTTCCACTCTTCATATTCTGCTTTGGACCACAGCCTTGGAGGGCTCACCATTTTGATCGTATCGAATAGAATGTATTCGATCCGGCTCTGAAAAGTTTGATTTCTAAGGACAGAGCTTGACAAGAGATGAAACTTGAACGTGCAGGGACCAAAAGTGACAAAGTGTGAAACTTGAAAGTGTAGGGTCACTAATGACAAACTGAAACTTGAAGTACAGGGGCTAAAAGAAATGCACTGCAAAATGATCGTGAGACAAAAAATTTGACCCTTTTTTCCTTTTTTGTTTTTTTTTTCAAACCCGGTCGAGCAGGGTACCGGTCAAGCAAAGGACCGGTATAGACAAAGTACCGGTCGAACGAAAGGACCGATAAAACAAAGTATCAGTCAAAGCCAAGGACCGATAATGTTGGGTACCGATCGAAGCAGTGTGTCGGTCGAACAAAGGACCGGTATTGACAGTGTATCAATCGAATAAACAACCGATAATAACAATATGTCGATCGAACCAAGGACCGATATTGACAATACACCGGTCGAACAAAAGACCGATATTGACAATACACCGGTCGAACAGAGGTTTTCGACAAAGAACCGGTCGAACCAAACTATCGGTCGATAACTGATTTTTAACAAAATAAGAGATAGACCGGTAAAATCAACACAACGATAAACAGATAAGCCCGATAAAATCAGATAATGACCGATAAAATCGAACAGATAAAACAACCGATTAACACTAAGAACACACCGAAGAACACGATTAAATCTGGAATTTGATCGAAATCAAACCCAGAAATTGAAGTCGTTAACCAATTAATCAGGCCTAAACAAATATGCAGTTTCAATCGATTACTCAGACCGATAAACTTAGACACACCCAATAATCGACCGATAAACACTTTTGCAGAAAACGATCAGATTGAAAAACTTTGAACACTTCGATCGGAAAAAAAATCAGATTTGCAAAAAAATCTTCGATCGATAATAAAACCAGATTTTCAGAAAACTTCGACCGAAGAGGATATTAAACCAGAAACACCATTCGATAAAACCAGCCAACTCAGATTGAACAAAAATATAGCAGATTAAACTGATAATCGATTAGGGATTTTAGACAACTCTTTTTTTGGATCAAACCTTTAGTCTCTTTGCTCTGATACCAATTGTAGATCCCAGTACAGTGCAATCAGCAGCAAATAATATCAAAGATGAACAATTATATGGCCACAACTACTAGTCATATGATTAATATGATATCAAAGGGTTACAGGTTTACAGAAAGAATTTCTGATCTGAGAGAGTAAACCTATAGACTAGTGTTATGAAAATAATGAGACTTACTTAGATCTTTCTAATGAAATGTCTAACCCTAATTATGAAACAAAATAGCCTTTATATACTTAGGCTTTACAAGATAATTGGGCTTATGGGCTTAGGCCCATTTAACTAATTAACTATTAAAGAATTACATTTCGAACCCTTATAAATACTTTAATCAACTTTCAACACACAGGACTTTTAGTCCTAACATAGACAGACCTGATTGTCAGCCTGGACCTTTGACAAGTTGATGGTGTAGAGGTTTAACTTGCGAGTTCCGACCAAGATTTCTTTTCCTTCTTCAGTGCGTACTGAATATGTTTTGGCCTTGAAATTAACCTCTAAGTCTTTGTCGCAGAACCTCTAAGTCTTTGTCGTAGCTCACCTTCTTGATCGTGAGATTTTAGTGTACAACATCACCATATCCCAGAATTGGTGAGAACTGATCATTCCCAAAACGAACGGTGCCGTAGTATTTGTCCGTAAAATTAGACAACATACTCTTCTGCCCGGTCATATGCTTGGAACACCCGCTATCCAAGTACCACATATGACGGGTCTGCACAACACAAATCAAGAAATAAGAGGTTTAGGAACCCATTTAAAAATGGGACCTCCACTGTTA
This sequence comes from Arctium minus, assembly GCA_954870635.1. Classification (NCBI taxonomy): domain Eukaryota; kingdom Viridiplantae; phylum Streptophyta; class Magnoliopsida; order Asterales; family Asteraceae; genus Arctium; species Arctium minus. Next base: position 74,582,461 of record OX941085.1, on the reverse strand, counting down.
GTACTTGATTTTGGCACCCATTTAAACTTGGGTCCGTTTTTTCTTTGAAAACCAGAAGCATAATAAGATGAATGATAATGATAAGATGAAAAATTATATGAACCATACCATACATCAGAATATTTACGAGAAGCATAATCACATTCACCATAATTTAAAAACTTTTTATTAGATGGTGCTAACTGAAATAATTGCTTTATAGAGTACTTCTTGCGAGAATCAACAAGATTAGATTTAAAAGTAGCAACATTCACAATCACATCATCTTTACTAGAAGTCTTTTTATTCAAAATAAAACTAGAACTAGATTTAGCTTTCTCGTCTATCTTGTGTTTCGGTATCCATGCAGTCTTAACTCCAACCCTTTGCTTTCTCAAATCTGAAACATTTGAAACTTTAGAGTTAGAATGATGAGAATTAAGAGAATGCTTCTTCTTTGGCTTACCAGTGGGGATCGGTTTTTGTGAATGCTGAGATTTTCTTTTCTTACTTTTCGCTTTCTTTGATATCACAGAAACTGATTTATCAACTTTCGTTGATGTTTCACCTTTTTCAAACACACTAGGTAATCCAAAAGAATTAACAACACAAGATGAATGATCAGGAAGTTTAGAAGTAAAATCAAATTGAGCAACACAATCATTCAAAATACCATCAGAGTTTAAGAAATTAAGATCATTCTCAAGTGAACTAGACCTGTCATCAGAATTTAAAGCCTTGGAAAATTTAGGAAAATTAGTATTTTTGAACACTGTTGAAAATACAGTTTGTTCTAAATCCATCAAAATTCTTTCTTCTGTAAGAGTATTCTCGAGTTTAGAAATTTTACTTTCCAAAACTAGAGGAGGTACGTAAAGCTTACCTTCGATGGGTTTAGCCTCCAACTCTTTTACAGAATAACTCTCAAAATAATCATTTGAAAGAAATTTTGATTTATTAGAACTATAACTATTATTCAACTTCTCATAGCGAAATGGAAGTTGAACTTTAGCTGTGTTCTTTCTTTTATTATATTCCTTGGCTTTATCTTTTTCAGACAGACTAGTCCAAAAGGGTTTGAGTTCCTGATGTTGAGGAGCCAACAACATAAACCCAAAGTCATAAAGTCCAGGCACTTCAGATATACCCTTTTTAAGATGATGTGGGTTCTTGTAACCAAGTCCCCAAGTATTAGGTTTCTCTTTAGGTTTGTTCAAATGAATAGTGTGTTCAGTTTGACCTAAAGAATGTAATTTCTCTTCCAAAGTATTCACCTTGTCTATTAAAGAATTATTTTCTTTTGAAGTAGAAAAATACCTTTTAGAAATCTCTATAGACTTAAACTCACATTCTTTATATTTAGAAACAGTTTCAGATAACTCTTTATGAATTATAGTCTTTTCTTTAGCGCAGGTGTCTATATTTTTGTGCAAAATTTCAATTAATACATTTTTCTCAGCAATATCATTACTAAGTTTATGTATAGATTGATTTTTCTAATTGATGACACCTTTCTCACGTTTCAGTTTAGACTCTAATTCTTGGAGTTTAGACATCATGGCATGCATTTGGTTCAGAAAATCAGATTCAGTTAAGTTACATACCTCATCATTGTCTCCATCATCAGAATCAGCTTCAACTTCTGACTGGTTCCTCCCCATCAAGCACAGATGTGCTGTGTCATTCTTCTCTCCATCTTCAGACTCTTGATCCGAATGGTCGAGCCAGTATTCATCCTCCGCCATTAATGCCTTTCCAGCCTCTTGTAACACTTGATCCGAATGCCTTTCCGAATGGTCGAACAGTTGTAACACTTCATTGGTTCTTCCTTCTTGAACTCATCAGCTCCATCCTTCTTCTTGGCTTCTGGTCTCTTTTCTTCAACTTTCTCCTTATGCTTGTAGTTATTCGGACCAGACGAGTACCTCTGACTGTTGGAGTTTGGCTTTTTATAGAGCTTCTTTTGGAAAGCCTTGGTTAACATTACATTGGCTTCCTTCAGTTGTTCATAATCGTCAGAGTCAGACTTTGCCTCACTATCCGCTTCTTCAGACTCAGATGCTATCACCTTCTTCTTCTTGGACTTTTTCTAGACAACAAGAGCAACTGGATCAGCAACTTCTTTGTCAGCCTTCTTCATCTCAGCCTTGATTTCATCCACCTCTTCCTCATTCTGTTTGAGGATTTCATAAACTTCATGAAGTGGAATGTCGTTCAGATCTTTCAACTGCCTCATCTGTCTTGTGAATCTTTTCCATTCTGGCTGAAGGTTGCTGAGAAATTTCACATTCAGCTCAACTTGAGATTTGTTGATCTTGTTCTTGCTGAGCTCATTCAGCAATGTGACAAATCTGTCATAAGTGGCTTCAAGTGATTCTCCAGCTTTGGCTTTGAATTCTTCATAGTTATTCAAGCAGTTGGAAACTTAAAGCTGATTGCCGACTTTTGATCCAATCATCATCTTCTCCAATTGACCCCACATTTGCTTGTCGGTAGCATTGTAGCTATCAATTTTGACATATATTTCGTTTGGTATGCCTTGGAGAATAAATGGTCTTGCCAGCTTGTCACCCTTGTGTCTCTTCAGCTGATCTTCCGTATATTCACCAATCGATAACTTATACTCAGTCTCTTCTTCTTCACCATTTTCTCCGGCTACAGTGAGAACCTTGGTTGGAGGTGTCATGATTCCTTCTTTCAGAGATTTTCTGATATAATCTCCCAAATAATGTCGATCGATGAAGTCCAAGAATCTGTCCTTCCACTGCTCGTACTCCCCATTGAAGAGTACTGGAGGCTTCACATCTGTTCCAATAGCAAGAGCTTCCCGAGACATCTTTACTTATATGATTAGAAATCAAACTTATCTGGTATGAAAACAATCAACTGGATGAGATCGTTAGAAGTCAAGATACAAACCACACTTAAAAATTTTCAGAAAAATAAATTTCCAAAAATTATTAAATGCAGTCCTCGAACACAGTATAAAGCTTCAAAAAGAAAATAATACTGAACAAAAAGAAAAAGTTGATCTCGAACAGAACTTTGTCCCCTTTCGCAGACTTAGCACGGGGGTCCCGCTACCCGGTTAGCGGGTAGGGTCAAGGGGCAACGCCCTTGCGGGGGTATGGGGGCAGCGCTCCTAGAGAAAAATTTTACGCAAAAATCAACTCGCACTAAGAGGTTAATTGTGAGAAGCAGGTCGCGCAAAGAGGAGCTTTGCGCGAGTAACTCTTGGCGCAAAGTGATAGGTTCTCGCTAGTAACGGGTGGCGCAAACAGAGGTTTTCGCTAGATGACAGTCGCGCAAAGCAGAGGTTCGCGCGAGCTATGGGTCGCGCAAAGAGGAGTTTGCGTGACACGAAGGCAGCGCAAGAGAGGGTTTTACGTTTCACTTGAGTGGCACAAAGCTTGCTTTGCGTGAGAAGAGGGTCGCGTAAAGTGATATTTGCGCGAACCGTGTGTAACGCAAAGTGAGATGGACCGGGATCTATTCGACCGGTATGTTGCAAGACCGGTAGTTTGCTACGACCGGTAACCTGATTGGACCGATAAATATTTGACTGGTAAGAAGAGATTGAACGGAAAAGAGTATAAATTTGACCGATAGAGTGTATGAACCGGTATAGTGTCAAAAACCGAGATTTGAAATCGACCGATACTAAGCTTCGACCGGTATGATGCTTTGACCGGTAGAGAGGGAAGACCGATATAATGCTATGGACCGATATACCTTCGACCGATAGAATGTCAAAGCTTCGACTGATATTGTCTTTGACCGGAAAAAGGTCTTAGACCGGAATTGGCTTTGACCGGGTGGACTGTGAGTGTACCGGTCGAATGCTATGGACCGATAAAAGGTATTCGACCGAAAGAGTAAGGACCGATATAGTTTGACCGGCAAAGTAACGACCGATAATAACAAAGACCGATAGAGGTCTTCGATCGATATTAGCTTAGACCGATATGTTCTTGATGCAGTATCGACCCAGAAACCAGAATTCAGCCCAGAAACCAATCGAAAACTCAAAAATTAAACTACAAGACTTTGCCAAAACAATCGAATAAACAACTAGAATAGATTGCAACAATTAATTTCAATAATAAGCACTCTATGAAGAATTCGATTTAAGACACAGTGCGTACGAGACCGAACCCAGAACAGAAAAAAAATCAACAAATTGATAATCGAAATCAATGCAATACTCAAAACAATCAATGCCAAATCAACAGAATATTCATATCAATTACAACCCAATATATAGACACTTGAATGAACAAACACACAATAAAAATTATGAATCTTTGACAGAAAACAGAACCAAAAAAAATATTTCAATCCAATCTGTCCTACTCTGATACCAATTGTGTGTCCCAATATGCAATCATTCAATCAAGTAAACATATATTGAACACAATAAAGCATACCTGGTATTGATTAATGGAATGATTCAACAGATTACAAGCTTGAAGAAATCAAACTATCTCTCTGCTTCTCTCTGTTCACGGCGCCCCAAACCAACAGCACCCTCTCAATATTAATTTTGCAATTAAGCTTCCTTAACCTAAACATAACTAATTTATACTTAGGCTAACTAAGCCTAATGGGCTTGACAAGGCATGGCCCAAAAACAAAACAAACTAATAACTAAATACTAATAAACAAAATACGGAAACATACTTTGACTATTTATTACAAAAGGACCCTAGACTATTTGTTGAGACAACTTTATCAGCTTTAACTTCAGTCTTCTATCTTCAGATAATTATGATCTTGAATCCAATAAATATGTGATTTAACACATCCCTCCCTCTTCAGATCTCTTAGAGTACCAAAATAAGGAGGACTTACCTATAGGAGCAACAGAAGTAAATCCTATAGATAGTGTGGTGGTTGAAGAAGAGAATGAGGAAGAGAATTCAGAGAGTAAGAATGCAGAAGAGATTCCTGTAGAAAATCATATCCTTTCAAATGAAAGGGAGGGTAAACCATTCATCAAGAGTGAAAAGGTGGATAGCTCAAAGAGAGAAAAGGGAAAGGTACAGGGAGTCCACTATATGCAGACCACAGTTGTGAATCCCTGTACATGTAAACAACATCAGCTCCAAAAACATGATAAAACAAGGGGTAATCAAAGAAACTGGAATAATCAGTGGGCACAAAAACAAGGGGTTGATCTGAGTAAAATCAATAGACCAAAACCTTGTTTTATTTGTGGAAAGCTTAACCATATTGCCAAATACTGTTATTTCAATCCTATGAACCAGAGGATAAATTTTCAAAGACATATACAAAATCCTGTTGGTTATAGGAATCAAAGAAGGAATCATATGGCTGAAAATGTAAAAATAGCACCTTTAAAAGCTCATGTTCAAAACAAGTTTGCAAAATCAAAGAATAATACTCCAAATAAGTCAAGGAGTAACTTAATGAAGAACAAAGCAAACAAATTTGTCCAGGTTTGGGTCCCAAAAAGCACTAAATCTGTTAGTACATCTAACAGAAATAGTGTTGCTACCAATGTTAGTGCTGCTAACAGAGTTAGTACTACTAACCTTGTTAGTACTGCTAATTCAGTTAGTACTGCTTCCAGTGTTAGTACTGCAAGACCTATTATCCTGACAAAATACTCAAGCCATAAGATTCCCCAGTCTGAAAAGCTCATCAAAACTGATTATGAATATGTTGATAAGAATGGGAAACCCAAGACCACTTTGGCTTGGGTTCCTATTAAAAACTAACTGTTCTACTTTATGTGCAGGGCAACCAACAGCAAAAAGGGAAGAGCATTTGGCATGTTGATAGTGGTTGCTCTAGGTACATGACAGGCAACAAGTTATGCCTACAAAACTTCAAAAGAATTGATGGAGGACATGTTGCATTTGGTGATAAACCATCTGGAGGAAAGATTAGTGGAAAAGGTAATGTGTCAAAGGGTAAGATGACCTTTGAGGATGTATACTATGTTGAGAAATTGAGATACAACCTGTTTAGTGTATCACAGGTTTGTGACAAGAAACATAGTATATTGTTTACTGATACTGAATGTATTATCCTTGCTAAAGGGTTCAAGGTAGTTGATGAAAGTATGATACTACTGAGAACACCAAGAAAGGACAATGTTTACTGCTTGGATTTAGAGAATGTATCTAATGATTCATCATTTAATTGTCTATGTTCAAAAGCTTCTGTTGATGAATCATCTCTCTGGCACAGAAGGATGTGTCACATGAACTTTAAAACAATGAATAATCTTGTGAAAAACAACCTTGTAAGAGGTTTACCACAAAAGGTATTTTCATGTGATGATCATTGTGTTGCATGTCTTAAAGGCAAAGAGCACAAAACTTCTCATAAGTCCAAAGAGATAAATACTATCTCTTCACCTCTTACTTTATTGCATATGGATCTGTTTGGCCCTACAAATGTGATGAGTATTGGCAAGAAATCTTAGTGCTTAGTTATTGTTGATGATTTCTCTATATTCACTTAGGTCTATTTTCTGAGGACAAAGGATGAGACAAATGGACTGATCAAATCCTTTATTCTCAGAGTTGAAAACCAAACAAATCATCAAAGAGTTAAAATCATCAGGTTCGATAATGGAACTGAATTTAAAAACCATGATCTAAACAGCTTCTGTGAGGAAAAAGGTATTGAGAGACAATACAGTGCTCCTAGGACCCCTCAACAGAATGGAGTTGCTGAGAGGAGAAATAGAACACTGATTGAAGCTGCAAGATCCCTGTTGGCAGATTCAAAACTGCCAGTTACATTTTGGGCAGAAGCAGTTAATAATGCTTGTTATGTTCAAAACGGGGTTCTAATAGTTAAATCTCAAGGCAAGACACCATATGAACTTTTTAACAAGAAGAAACCTTTTATTGGATTTTTCAAACCATTTGGGTGTCCTTGCACAATTCATAATACCAAAACTCACTTAGGCAAGTTTGATAGCAAAGCAGATGATGAATTTCTGGTTGGTTACTCATCCCAAAGTAATGCTTACAGAGTATTTAATACCTCTTCTAGAATAATTGAGGAAAGTGACAATGTCAAATGCAATGAGAGCACACCAAATAAACTTGGTACAGGCCCTGATTGGCTTTTTGACATTGATTCACTAACTAATTCATTGGGTTTCAGTTATGAGAATAATGCAGGAACGGGGACAAAATCAGTACAAGACAAAAGACAAGAGTTTGTGTTATTCCCAATCCCTACAGCAGATTCTATTGAACTCTGTGTTCAAGAGAAGAAAGATGCTTCAGATTCAAAGGATACTTAAACTGCTTAGAATGAAGAGGAGAGAGGTGAAAAGGAGGATCAACTTTTGACTTCAGAACATCTAGAACCTGAGATGCCTGCATTGGCAGAAGATGATACTGATGATGAGAACTCCTCAGTGTATGATGGCAGCTCTCCTGAAAAGAATGACTCTAATCTGGATGCAGAGATTATTGATGAGGTTATTCATCAAACAAAAGCGCATAAAGATCATCCTCCTCAGTTGGTGATTGGTGACATCAATTCTCCAATCATCACAAGGAATCAGAGTAAGTTGGTAGGATTAAAAGATATCAAATCAGGCTTACTGTCTTGCTTTCTATCTCAGGTTGAGCCCAAAAAGGCACACGATGCAATGAAAGATCCAAGATGGATAGAAGCAATGCAAGAGGAGCTGTTGCAGTTTGTACTGCAAAATGTATGGGATTTGGTAGAACTGCCTAAAGGACACAGAGCTATAGGAACAAAATCGATTTTCAGAAACAAGAAGGATGAGAGAGGGATAGTGATCAAGAACAAGGCTAGATTGGTAGTACAAGGGTACACTCAAGAAGAAGGAATTGATTATGAAGAGGTTTTTGCACCAGTGGCTAGGATTGAGGCAATTAGGCTGTTTTTAGCCTATGTTTCTTTCATGAAGTTCAAAGTCTACCAAATGGATGTGAAAAGTGCTTTTCTGTACGGCAAAATTGAAGAAGAAGTATATGTCTGTCAGCCCCCGGGGTTTGAAAATCCCAAGTACCCTGACAGAGTATACAAATTGAAGAAAGCACTGTATGGACTACATCAAGCACCAAGAGCTTGGTATGACACATTGTCTACCTATCTCTTGGAAAATGGTTTTGAGAGAGGAATCATTGACAAGAATCTATTCATTCAAAGGAAGAAGAAGGACATCCTGTTAGTGCAAATCTATGTGGATGACATCATCTTTGGATCCACAAAAGATCAATTGTGCAGAGATTTTGAAGAATTAATGCATAAGAGATTCAAGATGAGTTCTATGGGTGAACTTACTTTCTTCCTTGGGCTACAGGTTAAGCAGAAACAAGATGGAATATTCATAAGCCAAACCAAGTATGTGCAGGACATTTTAACCAAGTTTGGGTTCTCAGATTCCAAGCCTGCAAGCACACCCATGGAGACACACAAACAAATAACTGCAGATCTTGAGGGGGAGGATGTGGATGTTCATTATTACAGATCCATGATTGGCTCCCTCATGTATCTCACTGCTTCAAGACCAGATATCATGTTTCCTGTTTGTGTGTGTGCAAGATTTCAAGTTAGGCCAAAGCAATCACATTTTCAAGCAGTCAAGAGGATATTCAGATATCTCAAAGGTCAACCCAGATTAGGACTTTGGTATCCTCATGACTCACCATTTGACCTACTGGCATATTCAGATAGTGATTTGGGTGGAGCTAACTTGGACAGAAAGTCTACAACTGGAGGATGTCAGTTTTTGGGTGCAAGACTAGTATCATGGTAGTGTAAGAAGCAAACCACAGTGTCCATTTCAACAACAGAAGCAGAATACATAGCTGCTGCAAGCTGCTGCTCACAAGTCCTATGGATTCAGAATCAAATGATGGACTATGGTATGACATTTCTTCACACTCCTATTTTCATAGACAACAATAGTGCTATTAGCATTGTTAATAATCCTGTCAAGCATTCAAAAACAAAGCATATAGAAATAAGGTACCATTTTATCAGAGACTGTAATGAGAAGAAGCTAATTCAGGTTCAGAAAGTACACACAAGTAACCAGTTTGCTGATCTATTCACAGAAGCTTTTGAGGTGGGTAGATTCACATTCTTGGTCACAAGTGTGGGCATGATGAACAATGAATAAGTATATTCTCATTCTATTTATGTACCTATATAGATTCCTCCTTATTTACTTTCATTAAATTGGTGCTATTAGCCCCCGTGTGTTTAAGTGTTTCAGGTTGTTTTGATCGGATACTTGGTACTTCTAGTTCAGTTGATACTGCTCACTATATTACTCATGAAAATTTTTTCAAAAATGGTTAAGTATGGTTACGACTGCTAGGTGGTTTATACTGCCAGTGTAAAGTTACTACTGCTTGACTTATTTAATACTGCTAATCAGGGTTACTACTGCTGGTCTGTGTTAATACTACTAGTCTGTGTTAATACTGCTAGTTTGTGTTAGTACTGCCAGTATGTGTTACTACTGCTAATATGAGTTAACACTGCGAGTTAGTTAATACTGCTAGCGTACTAACTACTGCTTCAAAGAATTACTACTGCGGGGTCAATTACTACTGCTAATGTAAATTATTACTACTCTTAACTATTTTACTGATTGTATAAATACCTCCTAAGTCCGCCAAAAATCAAAACGACTCTTTGAATTTCTTGCGCTTACCTCTCTTCTTTCTCTCTCGTTCTCGCTAACGCTCTTGATTTTCAAGCTCTTAACCCTAGTTCGCAGTCGAATCTCTCTCAAATGGCAGGTCTTGTATTTGTTGATGACCACAATGAGTTGGCAATGCTGAATAAGCCCAACCAAGTCGAAGGATTTCATCAGATTGTGGACTTCCTAAAATCCACACATATCGCCCACGCTTTAACGGTCAATCCCACAATCTATGTGGAGCATCAAAGACAGTTCTGGGCAAATGCCACTATCCATAATGAAGAGGGTACTCAGGTTATCAAGTCAAGGGTTTGTGATAAATCCCTGACCATCTCAGAGGAGACCATTCGCATTCATCTACTTTTAGATGATGCCTCAGGTATAACATCTCTACCCAAGGAAGATTTTTTTGAAAATCTAAGCAGAATGGGATATGAAGGTCCCACTGAGATTTTTAAGTTTTTTAAGAACAAATTCTCACCTTAGTGGAGATTTTTTGTTCATACCCTCCAGCACTGCATTTAAAAGAAAACAACTGGCTGGAGTGAGTTCAGCAGTACCCTTGCTTATGCTATGGTCTGCTTAGCCACCTCCAGGAAGTTCAATTTTTCGCAAATGATCTTAAATGACTTACTGTCCAACCTGGATACCAAAACAAAATCTTTTTATATGTATCCCAGGTTTGTGCAAGCTTTACTGAATAAGGAATTGACGGATTTACCTCATTTTAATGAGGTATATGTACCTAAGGTCCGGAAAGGGAAAGTGTTTTCTATTATGAGGAGGACTTGTAAGGTCCACTCAGGTATTGACACACCATTGTTCTCAACAATGATGGTTGTGTCTCCTTCCTATGGTGAGGCATCAGTGTCAAAGCCCTCATCTGACAACCAAACTGATGACCTACCAACACCACTCATTTCTATTAACATCCCTCAGTCCCTTCTTAAAAAGCCAACATCACCCATCACTCACACTTATATAAGGAAAAAGGTAAAGAAGGTTCCTTCCCTTCTTGTACCTTCACCCACAAAGCCTTCAAGCCCTCTAATGGAGCATTCTCCATTAGAGAATATCCAAAGGGAAACCACAGGGGTTTCTCCCAACCCCAAGAAGGTGCTCAATAAGGAGAAGGAAGAGCATATGGACTGTAAGGCTCACACTACTGACTTTGCACAAAGTGCAGGGCAGGACAGTGTGAACATATCTAAGACCTTCCCCATGGCAACTTTAGGTGAGAAATCATCCAGAGGTCCCCGGTGCCAAGAAACCAAGGGGGTAGAAGGTGCCTCTGCTAGGCAAAGGACCCCTACTAAAAGTTGCAGTGATCCTCCAAGGGTGGTAAACACACCTAAAGGTGGTGAGGATAGATATACATATGATGAATTGATGGAAATTATTGCCAATATCAATAATGATGTCCTATCTCAGGGCAAACTTATTGAGAAGCTGCAACAAGTGATCTTATCCCAACAAGTCCAGATTTCCAACCTCAAGAAAATGGTCCTCAAGCATGTGCAAAAGAAGAAGAGAACCAAATTCATACTGAAGAAGAGGAGCATTTCTCATGATGCTTCCAAAGAGGGGGAGAATAGAGCTGAATCTGTGAAACAGAGTCATGTTGGAATGGAATCTACTTTTGAGGGGGAGAAGGGCAAAGAAGCAGAAACCAGTACAACAGTAGAAACAGAGCCAGAAGTAGAAACGTTCAAGAAAGCAGCATCAATTGGCTTAGCAACAGTAATAGAGGAAGCAGCAGTAACAGGGCTTTCTTTTGAAGAAATAGAGATAGCAGAAACCCTTCTAAAGGCCAAAACAGACACTCCCAAAGCCACTCAAAAGGCCAAGGGAGTGGAAATCAAAAAGGTAGGCCCCTGAGATAAAAAAGAAAGAAATCAGTGAGGCTGAACTGAAGAGGAAAGGAAAGGAAAAGGTGGATGAATCTGCAAAGCCACCAAAGAAGCTAAAACAAATTGAACTAGATGAGGAACTGGCTATGAAGCTGCAGGTTGAGTTACAACAAGAAGAAGAGACTCAAAAGGCAAAAGATAGGCAAATTGCTCTAGATTTGTCCACTAAGCTGAATGAGGAATATCAAAAGAGATTGAAAGCTGCAGCTGAGGCCAAGAAAAGTACAGTGAAAGCATCCAAGCATAGACTGCCAGCAAAGATTCTGAAAAGACAACCTTCTAAGACCTATTTGGCCAATCAAGAAAGGAGAAAAATGATAAACTTTCTGAAAAGCTCAATTGGTGTAAAAGAAGAGATGTTTGCTAGCATGTCATACAACAGAGTTGAAGAGATATATAAAAGGGAAATAGCAAAGCTTCAAGGGGATTACACTCAAAGGGTTGAGTTTGAAAGACAAATGAAAGAGAGACATGATCTCAATATCCAACAACCCTTCCCTGAGAGTGAGGAAACCACCCCTTCAAAAGAAAAGGCTGAAGAAAAGAAGGAAGAACATGTTTTTGTGGATGTCAAATCTGCCAAGAGAGTGAAAACAGTAGCTTCTAAGAAACTATCTAAGAAGCCAAGGGTTGCAGAAGCTGAGAAAGAAACAGAACCATCTGTTACAGGTCAAGCTGATCAATCAAGTCAAAGTGCACAACAACCAAGTCAGGCTGATGTGCATTTTGAACTTTACATGACTGTAACAGATAATGATCCAGTGAAGGCAGATCCCATTTCAGTCCAAGCTCCTGAAATCATCCACTGGGATATTCTTGAAGATCAATGCAAAGAATATTTCAGAATCAAAAGAATGGGTGATCATTTTGAAGTATATTCTACTTAGGGGAAGATAGTCAGATGTTGTTCCACGTCAGACTTGGAAGAAATGTTTAAAGTGGGAATGAATCTGTATGGGGATATGCTGAAGACTCCAGGGATGAACATTAATAAACTAGCAATAGAGTATTTATGCATGATGTTCAGTCCAGATCTTGTCAAGCATATCATCAAAGATGTCTTCAAGTCTGTGGACAACTGGATGCTCATAGAAAGGTGTGGGGTGTATATCTTAACCATTGACAAAAGCTTTCATGAATATTACCTGGTGGATAAGATATATGACCATAGCCTAGCCAAGCTACATGGGATGCTGAAAGCCAAACTAATCTGTCCTCAAGGCTCTGAAATGGCAAGGATTGTGGTTAGCAGGATCCTAATCTAGGGGTGTAAACTTAGGCTTTGAAAGTATCATGAAGACCAGTTTTTGAAGAACTTAACTTCTCAATTTGAAAAGTTAAGTTAGGGGGAGATTGTTGGGTCTGAAATGTGCCAATGATGGTTACTACTGCTAGACATGACTATTACTACTGCCTGAGGAAGTTAGTACTGCCAGATCACAATTACTACTGCTTGAAGGAGTTAATGTTGCTGAGACAAAATTAATACTGCTTGATAAGATTAGTACTGCCAGATCAAAATTAATACTGCTCATGAAGATAGTGCTGCTTATGAGATGAAGACTCCGTTTCTGAATGAAGACAACTGTATAGATTGAAGCTAATGTAAAGGAGATAATTATGGAATGAAGATCAATTTTATTTTGATAATTATCTTGTAATCAGTCTTGTATATATAGTATAGAAGTCTTTGATAGTTTAATAATTATTCATACGTTTTATTTTAGAGAGAATTAACCTCAAGACTAGTCTAGATCCTTTCTATAGAGAAGTATAGAACGTCTGTTGAGCCTGTTCAACAGATTGAGGTTTTGTTTGTAATCATCAAGTTGAATCAATATAAACTTGTGATTTAAGAGCATATACTATTTCATTGATTGTTAGTGTTAAAGTGTTTTTCCGCAACTTCTTTAGCATTGATTCTGAGTGTGTGTGAATTAAATTCTTGTTTGAATTTCGATCCTGACACGACATGCAAGTCATATACGACTGCATGGAACAATCTGAGATAATGCAGATTGGCATTGTCCGTTCCAGAATGTTTGGAAGTGAGACATCGGTTAAGTACGAAGAACAAAACATACCAAACCGGAGGAAGATTGGATTTTTCAAACTGACTGACTTTATCCAAATCACCAAGATAGCCCAGATTACGAATACCCTCTAGTACATCTGATTCGGAAGGAAAGCTGTCATATGAAGTTCGACCTGGTCGGGAATTAGGCTCAGGAAGTTCCAGAATAAGTCGAAGACGCTTGTAAGAAAGAAATGATTCAAACTGATCAATCTGTAAATCGAAGCGATGAGGACAGACTCGCTTATTCTTTGTGATTGTATGTAGATAAACTTCAGGAACATCGGCACAATAAGTAAGAGCCGGAGCAAGTGGATGTCCTTTTAGAATCGCTCGGATAACCGGATGAATCTTAATCTTGTCAAAATCCACAAAGTAGTTGTTTGGCTTGTATGGCAAGATATAGAGCATAGTCGGGAAAACATCATTCGGTGTTCGGTGTTGAGCAGAAAGGTTCGCCCCAACAGAAGGTACAGACGGCATAGGCGTCTCGTTAGATGGATCATCTTGGAGTACATTCTCATCCTGAATCATTAGATCAGTGATGGTTTTAGATGCCATGATAGTACCTATGAAATAAAAAATAAGAAAATTAGACAAGGAAAGTAAAATTGAAAAACACAAAAAAATGAAAATTTTTCCTAAGTCAAGTTTGCGCGACAAGAGAGTGGCGCAAACTCAGGTTTGCGCTATGAATGGGTGACGTAAAATAAGGTTTACGCGACAAACTGTTAGTGCAAAACAAAGTTTGCATATCAAGTACATGGTGCAAAATGAAGTTTGCGTGATGCACTTTTGAAGTAAACTTGCCTTAGAAAAAGTTTCATTAACAAAACACACAACAAAGGTTTGCGTGACATGAAGGTAGCGCAAAAGAAACTTTGCATGACCAAAGGGTAGCGCAAAGGTAACTTTGCGTGACCAACATGTTACGCAAATCTATACTTAGACTAAAAAGCTATAACACGGATTTGCGTTTCAAGTATATAGCGCAAATCTAAGTTTGCGTTACCAACATGTAGCACAAAACTAAGTTCGCGTTACATGAAGGTGGCGCAAACTTAAGTTTGCGCGATGTATTTAATTCACGCAAAACCCTAGAAAACTTAAGAAAATCGCGAGTTCATATGTGTTTTTCAAAAAATTTCACAAAAATCGATTTTCAAGCAAAATGAGTATCCGAAAAGCATAAATGATCAATTATAAACACTTTTCGACCAAATGGATACCAATGGATATTAACATGAATCAAATACTAAATGTATCAATAAAGCATACCTGATTCAATGAACAAAAACTGAAATCTAAGAGTGAAAGATTAGCACAGCGATGGAAGCGAAGAGTCAGAAATATGCGAGAGGGTTCAAAAGAGAAAAATAGGCGGAAAAAGAAAAACTTGAAAGACTTGTACTATTTATACTAAAAAAATTTGAACTATCACTATTTATTACTAAAAAAATGAAATATTACCTGCAAAATTCTTTTACTCCCCCTACACAAATGAACGAAATTGAACAAATCAGTATAGCATTTGTATAGAAATATCAGAAAATACATACCTGATGAACTTCGGATCTGGACTTTAAGCACTGTATCAGAAATATACCTGACCACTTTATTCACTCCCCCTCAAAATCAGAAGATATCAGAATTCATTCAGATTGTCTCTCCCCCTTTTAATAATCACATACCAATTTACAAAGATATGGATACACAAACATATATACATCAGTGTAAAAAGAAAATTATACTGAATATAAATTTTGAAACAACTGAACATATAAAATTTTAAACACTAAACAAACTAAATTCTATTCAGTAAAATATCACAGATTTATCAATCAGTTGAAATCAAGTGTGTGTTG
Source organism: Arctium minus (assembly GCA_954870635.1). NCBI lineage: Eukaryota > Viridiplantae > Streptophyta > Magnoliopsida > Asterales > Asteraceae > Arctium > Arctium minus. The sequence goes on along the minus strand of OX941085.1, from coordinate 74,566,957 downwards.
TTGGATACAGATACAAGTTTCATTGCATATCAAGTTAGGACATGTTCAGTTTCAAAAACTTCCAGCAATCTATTCAGTGTGCTCGCATGCGAACTTCGATTAGCTTCAAGAAAATGCAATTCTAAAAATATAATAGAGAACTTTGCATGTACTCACACTAAGCCATCAAGAATTAAGACTTTCACAAATTTATAGGTTTATCACAAATCAAACATATCACCAAGTATCATGAGATGTGTGCTCATTGTCATCTTTTATCATTGTGCACATTGGCATCTTCACATGAGTGTGCTCTTTGGAATCTTTTAAGCTTGTGCACATTGGCATATTTTCAATCAAAAAGTTTGGTAAGTAAAGAACATGCCGTAAATGTAACTTTCTATCTGACCTTATTGCAGGATTTGGGTCAGCCGCTCCCAGACCAGTTGGCCTTAGGGGACTAGGTGTCAAGCACCCCTTGGAACTTACTCTCCCAGATCAGAAAGGCTACATCGACACATCCTAAACCCATTCATACCAGTAGAACATGACTTTCGATCTGATTCTATAGAAGGATTTGGGTTCGATCACTCCTAGACCAATTGACCTTAGGGGACCAGATGGCAAGCATCCCAGGGAACTTACTTTCCCAAACCAAAAAGGTCACAGGTACAAACTTTTAAACTTAGAGATTTCTGTATTTTATATATATAATTTTCATCTCAATCACTCAGTTTTACATCTAAGTGCTTAGACCATATTTTCATTACGATCCATAATTCAGACTTTTAAGGATTTCCAAGCATTGTTAAGTATAAATATTTCGAATCACATATCTTTAAAGCAGAATGCAAAAGCTTTAAACATGTTGCTGACCTTTTGATCTTAGTAAGACTTGAAAGATGAACATATAAAACTTCAATATAAACAAAGCAACTTGAAAATTTATCCTTGACACACATTTTATTCAAAAGAAAGAAAACCTGGAGAGCTTTTACTTTATAGAATAAAATTTGTAAAGATTTAAACTTTTAAATTCAACATGCCGAGTTTTGAAAGCAGAAAATTAAACGTTTTTCATCTAAAGCTTTTGTAAAAATATCGGCAAGTTGATATTCAGTTAGAACAAAATATAATTCAATAGTACCTTCTTCCACATGATTCTTTATGAAGTGGTACCTCATATCAATGTATTTGGTCTTTGTGTGCTGGACCGGATTGACTGATATCGCGATCGCGGATTTGCTATCACAATAGATCGGAACTGTTTTGTATAGCATCCCGTAGTCACGAAGTTGTGTCTTCATCCATAGCATTTGAGCGCAACAACTAGCTGTGGTGACGTATTCTGCCTCTGCAGTTGATATAGAAACACAGTTCTGTTTTTTCGACGCCCAACTTATCAGTCTATCACCGAGAAATTGAAGGTGACCTGAAGTGCTTTTCCGGTCCAATTGATTTCCACCAAAATCTGCATCAGAGTAAGCAATCAGTTTATAATCAGAACTCTTAGGATACCACAAACCTAAGTACGGAGTTCCTTTGATATAACGAAATATGCGTTTGATTGCTAAAAGATGTGATTCCTTTGGTTTGGCTGGAAATTTGGCACATAAGCAGGTAGAGAACATGATATCCGGCCGACTCGCAGTTAGGTACATTAGTGATCCGATCATTCCTCAATAAGTCTTGACGTCCACAGCTTTTCCATCTGGATCGAGTCCAATTTTAGCACCATGAGCCATAGGCGTGCCAATTGAAGAAGATTTGTCCATCTTGAATTTCTTCAGGATGTCAAAAACGTACTTTGACTGGTTAATAAAGATTCCATCTAGAAGTTGTTTCACTTGTAAGCCGAGGAAGAAATTAATTTCTCTCATCATGCTCATTTGAAACCTGGAAGTCATCAGATCAGAAAACCAAGTACATAAAGATTTATTAGTCGCACCAAATATAATATCATCTACGTATATTTGAAATAAGTAGATATCCAAGTTAGAACGATAAATAAAAATACTGGTATCTATGGACCCTTTGATAAACCCGGATTTGATCAGAAAGGCCGACAACTCATCATACCACGCCCTCGGTGCTTGTTTCAAGCCATACAGTGCTTTATCAAGAAAGTATACGTGATCAAGATGTTCTTTGTCAACAAACTCCTCTGGTTGAGAAACATAAACTTCTTCTTTCAGTTTCCCGTTGAGAAAGGCTGTCTTTACATCCATCTGATACACAGTGAAATTTCGATAAGCAGCAAAAAGCGAGAAACATTCAAATAGCTTCTAATCTTGCAACTGGCGCGAAAGTTTCATCGTAGTCGATTCCTTCTTCTTGTCGATAACCCTTGGCAACCATTTGAGCTTTGTTACGAACGACGATACCATCTTTATCTTTCTTGTTCTTGAATATCCACTTTGTGCCAATAATGCTTTTTCCTTTTGGCCTTGGAACAAGTCTCCAAACTTTTAGCGCGTTAAATTGATTGAGTTCCTCTTGCATCGCTATAATCCAATCCGGATCCTCCAACGCTTCAGATACTTTAGTTGGTTCAATCTTTCTTAGAAATCAAGTGAATAAACATTCGTTTGGAGTTGCCGTCTTAGAACGAGTAGATACTCTTGCTTGAGGATCACCAATAATCTGATGAATAGGATGAGATCTTGTCCATTTGGTGGTATGAGGGAGATGATCAATTACTTCTTGAACAACTTCTAATTGTTGAGAGAGAGCTTCAGTTACATCTATGTCAGATGAGAAGATATAAACTGTTTGAACTGGGAGGAGGAAGTAATTCAACAACATTAGATTCAGACTATGGAATTGCGGGTTGAATATCAGCAGTTTGTTCTTCTTCTTGAGCTGGTTCTGCTTGATCAAATTGTTCTTGAACAGGTGCTTCTTGAACATATTCAGTATTGACTTGTTCAGGTTCTGATTAAGCTGGATGAAGTTCAGAAGGAATGTTTTGAGATTAAGAAGGTAGTGGAACAACATCTGTTTCAGAGATAGATGCAGCGGAATTGGAAGTAGATGCGCTCACAGATTCCTGATTCAAAATATTTGAAACATTTTCAGTGTTAGATTTAGGAACATCATCATAAAAATGCTTAAACTGAAAATCAAGATCAGTAAGATTAAGCAAAGAAGAAGATGAATCCTGATTTGTCTGTTGTAGTGCAGGTTCTGAACTGGTTTGTCTAGAAGCTAAATTCCCTGTATATGCGGGTTCTGAACCTGATTGGCCAGAAACCAAATATGCAGTTTCGTCAAATTTAACATTGACACTCTCTATTACTTTTCTGTTTGAAGTTAGAAAGACTTTGTAAGCCGCAGAAGTAGAAGAATAACCCAGAAAAATACCCTCATCTGCCTTTGGACTAAACTTGTTCAGATTGTCGCGGTCATTCAGAACATAACACTTACACCCAAAAGATTTGAAATATTTGACATTCGGTTTGATACCATTCATAAGCTCATATGGTGTTTTGTTAAATCTTCGATGCAGAATGGATCTGTTATGAGTATGACATGCCGTAGAAACCGCTTCAGCCCAATGAGACAAAGGAAGACCGGAATATGCAAGCATTGATCTGGCAGCCTCGACAAGCATTCGATTTCTTCGTTCAACAACCCCATTTTGTTACGGTGTTCGAGCAGCAGAAAACTGTTGTTGAATGCCTTGATCTTCGTAGAATGCTTGAAGAGTACTGTTCTTGAATTCTGTGCGATTGTCTGATCTGACAACTTTGACTGCCTTTTGCTTGTTGGTCTGAATCGTTTTGATGAGGTTGATGAGTATGTCGGGAGTTTCATCTTTGGACTTGAGAAACTTAACCCATGTATAGCTTGAATAATCATCAACAACTACCAAAACATATCTTTTCTTTTTGATACTCATTGTCTTCATCGGTCCACACAAGTCAACATGTAGAATATCAAGTATGTCCGAAGTGCAAGCCTCGGATTTTGGCTTATGCGGAACTTTCTTCATCTTTCCCTTCTCACAGTCTTGACAGAGGTGGTCTTTCTGAAATCGGAGTACTGGGAGACCTCGAACTGAATCATTCTTGACAAGGCGATCCATGTATTTAAAGTTGACATGAGCTAGTCTTCGGTGCCAAATCCAGCTTTCATGAACATAGGCTTTAGATAACAAGCAGATATCTGATGGAATTTTAACCTTGGAAAGATCAATAGTGTATAAATTTGATCTTCTCTTTCCGACAAGTAAATCCCGGTCACTGTCATTCTTTACTGCAACTCGTTTGGATTTGAAGCTGACTTCAAGATCTTTGTCGCAAAATTTCCCGATGCTGAATAGATTGTGGCTCAGACCTTCAACATAGCTAACTCGCTTGATAGTGATATTTTCTTGCACAAGATCACCATAGCCTAAAATAGGAGCAGTCTCGCAGTTTCCAAACTTAACACGATCGCAACATTTTTCTTTAAAATTTGAAAGTAATGATTTGTTGCCCGTCATGTGTTTGGAACACCCCGAATCCAGATACCATAAATGACTAAGTCGAACATTCAGAAATTACACAAATTTAGGTATCCATATGCTTATGGGTCCCTTCTTGTTAGTCCTTTGCCGTTTATTTTTCATAACTCTCTTTTTAGAAAACATTTGAACACAATCATCTATGGAAGAAAAATCACAATCATCTGAATCAGAACTAGAAGAGTAACATGAGACATTCTTTGCAATTTGAATCATTTGCTTTATTGAATATTTTGTGTTTTTATTACAAAATGCAAATGTATCCGATTTACAAAGACAATCTACACATTTCTCCTCTAAAGTGTCAGATTCTGTTGATTTCTTCTTGACTCTCCATATCTTCCTTGTTGATTTGTTTAAAGTCCGATCTGAAACAGTAGAATCAGAAGAATTAGAATTTTCAGAAATGACATTATCTTTCTTCTTTAACTTCTTTGACCTTCTTATTTTATGTTTTGGTTTATAATACTGATCATTTAGCATAAAAGAATCATCAACAATTGAATTAGAAGAAGAAATTTTATCTAAGAAATCAAACTGAACATTCATCAAAGTTGAACTATCCTTGGAGTCATGATTTTCAGAAACACACAAGTCAGGAAGAGATTTGCGCGACCCACTACCAACCTCTGGCGCAAACCTTCAGTTTGCTCTACCTGTGGATGGCGCAAACATTCACTTGTTTGTACTTTGTGAGTATTTTCCTTAGAATCGTTAGAAAATCCAGAATTTATTTTGTCATCAAAGTCTTGTTTTTGAGAAATGATTTTATCTTTAAAACTAGATTTCATGATAAACAGAAATAAACCATTTTCAAAATCATTTTGAAGACTTTGTTTTCCATTTTATCTTCAAGATCATTGATTTTACCCTCTAACACTAATGTAGGAATATATCTCTTAGAATCATAAGAAACCGGAGATATATTTTCCTTATTAGTGCTATTGGCATATATATCAATATAATCATTTGATAATGAAGATTTAATGGAAGAATTGACATTTAAAACATTTTGAGATTTTCTGGACTTCTTTGAATTTTCAGGAAAATATTTGGCATTTTCACGAGTATAAACAAATGGCATCTCCATTTTCTTGTTGTTCATTCTTTTATGATTTTCAATTTCTAATTCTTGCTTTTCATTCATCCACTCAATTTCATATTGAGGAGCATATTTTGCAAAATTTAGATAATCGAAATTATATAAAGTGGGGGCTTTTGATATAACATTGTTTAAACAATGTGGATTTTCAAAACCAAGTCCCCATCTTTCTTTTATTGCCTCATCACTCCTTGGTTTATTCATATATATGGTTTGCTCGGTTTGTTCTCTCTTATATAATTTTCCTTCTAAAACAATTATTTTATCAGAAAAATCTTTATTTAATTTGGTCAATTCAGTCAAAGAATCAATATTAGTCTTATTTAAATTTTCTAATTCATCCAATTTCTTTTGTATCTGTAAAAATAAACTTTTCATCTTTCAATGAAATTTGCAATTTTTCAATCATGACAGATTTTTCTTGATTAGTTTACTTTTCAGATAAGAACTTTGAACGTAAGTCATGTAAAGCATTTATTATGACGTTTATTTGAGAAGAAATAAAGTTGAAATCAAACTCAGTAGGTACCTCAGATTCATCAGTGGAGGTGTCCTCATCTTCATCATCACTCTTATCATCCCCAATGAAACACATGGCAGTTGTTTCCTCATTCTCAGCTTCATTGTCTGAGTAATCAAGCCAGTACTCCTCTTCAGCTAACAGAATTGTTCCATTCTCTCTCTTTTCTGCCAGTTCCAACTTTTTCCTGTAAAACGCAGAATCTTTGGCAACCTTCAATCGACACTCCTTTGCTATGTGTCCTGGTTTTCCACAATTGAAGCAGTTCATAGCCTTCTTATCTTCCTTTTTTAGCTCAGTCACTTTAGCAAGTTCATACTTTGGAATATATGGCTTTGAGGGAGCACCAGGTTCCACTTTCTTTGAACCAGAAGTGAAGCGGAGATTGTTTGATCCTGATCTGTGTTGGAACTTTTTCTGATAATGTTGAGAGAGAAGGATCATTGACTTTTCCAAAGCCTCACCATCGTCATCAGTTGACCCATCATAAGCATTCTCATATAATGCTTGTTCAGCTAACTAACTAGCTAGAAGAACAATCGGATCCACTGACTTCGGCTTATTTTTCTTATCAATCTTTGCTTTCTTTTCCAGAACCATGTTCTCATCAGTCATCAAGATTTCATAAAGTTCCTGAATTGGCATTGTGGAAATCCTGACATCATTCCTCATTCGATGACAAGATTTGCTCCATTCTGGTTGAAGAGCATTTAAGAATTTTAGATTGGCTTCCAGTTCAGTCTTTGTCACCTTTATCTTGTACAAATCATTTATCCCTGCCCAAAATCTGTCAAACACACTTTTCAAACTCTCTCCATCTTTTGCCTTAAACTCCTCAAAGTTGTTCATGTATCCAGTCTGACGGAGTTGAGTGGCAACTACTGATCCAAGCATTATCTTTTCTAGCTGAGTCCACATTAGCATCAGATTATGCTTGAAACAGTTAATTCGGTTATAACTGGAATTTTGCAGTGCGAGAATCAGATTAGACTTTGCTTGACTATCTATTTGATGTCGCAAAGCCTCGTCAGCATCATACTCACTTATAAGCTTCTCAACCCTCGTAGCCGGTATGTTTCTAATTGCAGGAATTTCTTTCATCGATTTTACCATTGGTCCTTTAGTAAGAGACTTCATCATATTGTCACCATTAGGTTGTCGCTCTATGAAATTGATGAATCTGTCTTTCCATTGCTGAAATTCATTTTCATTTATCAGAACTGGAGGGCGAGTGTCTGATCCCAAAGACATCATTATGTCGTTCTTGTAAAACTGAGCTTGTAGAGACATCTTGACAAAAGTACAAAGTTATAAAGTTCTAAGTCTGGAATCTGATAATTTGGTGCAAACAGAAGGTTTGCGTGAGCAGTAGGTCGCGCAAAAGGGATTTGCGTGACTCGTTGATGGCGCAAACAAGGATTTGCGCGATGTGTTGATGGCGCAAAACAAACTTCGCGCGAGATGCTATTGGCGCAAATGTAACTTTACTTTACTTTGCAAAACAAACTTCGCGCATGATATTCAGGTGACGCAAAATTTACTTTGTGTGAGATGATGATGATACAAAGAACTTGTGCACTTTCTCGTGAGATGTAGAAGACGCAATATGTACTTTGCGCGATGCATGGGTGACGCAAAGTTTACTTTGCGTTATGAACCAAAGACAAAAAGCTGATTCTCTCGAAGAAAACCTGAAGAACTCGCGCAAATTCCAGATGAACTCGCGCAAAACCTAAAGAACTGGCGCAAAAGTTAGATCTAGCGCAAAAACGCAGAAAATCCATAAAAACTTCCAAAATCGATTATATCCATGAAATTGATAAAACCTTTTCACACAGAAGAGATCGAAAACAGTTTCCTAACACCTTTCAAACAATAAGATCGATCAAAAACCACAAAAACGAGTATTCGTGAGATTAACAGAACGTAAACCGAACTTTTCCAAATTCTTGAAAATTTTCAAAATTGAAGATCAAACAAAGATTTTCTTGCAAAATGATGTGAATTAAAAGTGTTCCACTATCAAAATTGAATTCAGCAAACCAATTTACAACAAAATTCAATAAAAAAACAGTCTGAATTTGATGAAAAATAAAAAAACGAGATTTTCTTGAAAAAATCAAAAAAATCGATCAAACTTTCTGATTTAACTACAAATTCAGAATCTAAAAATGTTTCTCTCAATCCTCTCAGATTTAGAACAGCTCTGATACCAATTGATAATCCCAAAATCACCAAATCTTAGAGAGAGAAAGTAGAGAGAGAAAGTGAGTGCGCCAAATGTAATCTGTTCTATTCAATATGAGTTCCAAAGTTACAAAGACAAAGCACCTAAGGGACTTAAATACCCCAAGGCCTAACAAATACAGATAAGCAAAATTAAACACAGTTAAGACCTCGGTTAATAAATACATTGATTACTATTCAAAATAGACTTAACACAAAGCCTACGAAAAGGTGGAATTTGCAAGCCTCTATGTACGAAAAGTGAAGAACTCGCAGAGGCTCACGTGCGAAAAGTACATAATTCGCAGAAAGCTACCTGCGAAAAGCAACTGTTCATTGCCTTCAATCTGCGAAAAACTCAGGAATTCGCAAGACTTTCTTTACGAAAAGTTGAAAGTCTAAATTTTTTCTAAGTTCAGATTTCTCAGAATATAGTGCGAAAAGTGAGAAGTTCTTTGGATTTTGTCTAAGGCAAGAATTCGCATACTCTGATCTGCGGAAAGTAAAGAATCCGTAAGCCTCTACGTGCGAAAAGTTGGAATTTGCAAGCATCAGTCTGCGGAAAGTGGGTTTTCAGTGGTGTGTGAAAAGTGATCTATAGTGGTGTGCGAATTCTATACTTAGTGGGACCCCCGTGCTAAGTCTTAGGAGGGGGACATATTTCTGAGTGTGATCAAAATTTCTGAATTTTTGTTAACGATCATTACAAGCTTATATTTTACAGATATCAAGATACCTTATGTTGATGAGAAGGGAAATACTGTTCTAACCAAAAGAGACTGTGTTATTGCTTATATGCCTGAAATTCCAGATCTTGAAGCTGAAAATGAAAAGTTGAAAAGTCAAAATTCATCTCTTCAAGATTAAATCAAGAAACTGAAAGAGAATTCTAAAGTTTTGGAGAAAATTTTTATTTGCTCAGATTGTATCTCTAACTCTAAAGTTAATTTTGCAGGGATAATTGCTTCAAAAGAGAAAGAGATTTCTGATCTTCAACTCAAGTTGAAGAAATCTGAAGAGGAATCCATAACTTTGAAAGCAAGTAGTACAAATACTACATTGTCAAAAAAAGAGTTAATGCAAAGAGAGATAGAAGATCTTTGAACCAGAGCAAATATTGTTGGAGAAACACGTGATGCACTTAGAAAAATGAATACAGATTTTTTCTCTGAAAGAGACAAGCTGTAAGAAAAAGTTTTAAGTTTGGAAGTTGAGATAAATGTTCTCAAAGAAGAATCTTCTCAAGAGAAGGACAACTCAAGTGATTTGAAAAAGCTTGAAGAGAACAGACAGATATTGGAAAGGAAAAATGTTGAGCTTCAAAAGAAGATTTTTGAATTGCAAAATCAAAACATCCAACATACAGAAAAGATTAAGAAAGAAAGAGAAGAGATTGAAAATGAAAGAAAGGCATTTTCATAGAAGTTCTCTAACTTTTCAAGGAAAGTTTTTGAAGAGAAGAAAGCGATTAAACTCAAGAATGCAAAATTGTCAAATCAAGTATCTGATTTCGAGAAAGTGCTGATCAAATTGACAGAGATAATTTTGAGAAAGAAAGAAAGGTATCTGTAGTTGAAAGAAAATCTTTTGATACGACGATTATTGATTTTTCGAGAAAAATATATGAGTTAGAGATTTTGTTGGAGAAAGAAAGAAAAAGTTTTGAAGAAAAGAAAGTTGTTTTTGAGAAAGAGAAGAAAGTTTTTGAGAAGAAAAATGTTGGCATTTTCAAAGAAATATTTGACAAAAGAAAGTTTTTGGAAAAAGATTTTGATGAAGAAAGAAAAAATTTTGACACTGAGATTTCAAAGCTTACAAGAAAGTTATCTAGATTAGCTACAGAGATTTTGAAGGAACAGAAGGTCAAGTTTGATATGCAAAGAAAATATGATTTGTTGATTGAAGAGAAAAATATTTTGATTAACAAAGTAAAAGAATTTGAAGATATAAACTTTAAGGTTGAGTTATCTGAACAAAATTGTCCGGATACTATTGTTCAGTCCCCTTATGATGACTCAACTGAATCTGTGCATTCTTTTAAAACTGTTTCAAGTTCACTTTATGCAAATATTTCTTCAAAATCAAAAAGCTTTTTGACAAATCAGATTTGTCCTTCTAATCTTTTTAATAATACTTTGTGCCATAGTTCAGATAATCATGTTCCTAAGCCCAAAGATTTAAATATTTTCAAGAAAGAAAAGATGGTTTGGATTGTTAAAGGTTTATCGGAAGACAAAGCATGCCAGTGTGTGTGTCCCAAATTGTGCAATTAAGATCAAGATGAACAACAATCAAACAATTCAAGATGCCATATATTGATTCTCAATTCTCATTTGTGTGTCCCACAATCAGTGCAAATCAATCAAGATGACACGAATTATCAAATGAACAATTTTATTTCAAACTCAAGTTTTGATTACAGAGAACTCTCACAATTTCTCTCTCTAACCACATACACTCTTCTAGCCTCATGAGTCTACAAACGAAAATAAGACAATTTATACCTACTACAATTTACAAAGACAAAAACACTTACAAGACACTTTGACTTTGACTTTTCTTTATTACACAAGACTTTGGGGTTGTTTGGCAGTTGTTGAATGGTTTAGTGCAGAATGATTAAGTGGTCTGAATGATTAAGAGGTTTTTATGATATAGTGTAAAATGAAATAAAGTTGTTTGTTAATTGTTCATAATAAAATCAGGGCTCTTAATGGTTAAGGGAGGGTCAGGATACAAAATCATTAAGAAGATTTTGGAACCATTAAGAGGCAACACTTTTTTTTTTGCCAAACAAGATTTACCTCTTAGCGATTCAGAGGTTGCCTCTTAATGGAACCATTAAGAGGTAAACAAACAACCCATTTGACTTAGCTTGAGAGTTGACTTGAGCTTATTGACTTTTATCTTCAGCTTGAACTTCAGCCTTCATGATCTTGTATCCAACATATATTTGTGCACTAACAATCTCCCCCTTTGGATTCAAGATCATCGTCCAAAAAGATTTGCAATACAATCTCCCCCTTTAGCACAAATTTATACAATCTATTTCTTTGTAGAATTCTTTTCAACAAGCTTTAACAATCTCTCCAAAAAGTTGTAGAAGCCTCTTTCAGACCTCAGAAAGAAATTATCTTCAAATTTCGCTCTCTTTTGCTTTAGCAAATCATCTTTCAAAGAAAATTTTAGTATCTTCAGCAAACTTTCCAAATTCTTTGAACTTTTTTATTCCGAACTGTGCAATCTTCACATAACTTGCATTCTTCGACAAAATCTTGCAACAAATTTTCTTCAAATTTTACATTTCTTCTCCAAACATCATTTCTTGAAATTAGCTTCTCCAATAAATGTTTTTCATCTTTAAAATTTCCTCCAACCAACATTTCTTGAAAATAGCTTCTCCCCCTTTTTGATGATGCTGAACAAAGAAATCATCAAAACTTCTTCAAGAAATGTCATTAAACTTTTATGACCATTGATCTTTATCACTGAGGCAGTATGAAGCCACTATGTTTTTGTCTGAATCTTTTCTGAGCATTGATCTTTATCAACAAATGAATCAGTTAAAATGTCTGTCAATAGCACAAAGCCACTATGTGTAATAAATACACATTGGAAAGGAGCTTTTTGATGTTCACTATCCCAGGTCTTCCATTCAATCATCGGATAACACAAGTTTATTCTATGAACGTTTAGACAGAAAAAAACGAATTTAATATGTGTACGTGCTTGTGTATGAAAGAATTAAGCACATGATGATAGCTTTTAATAATAGGCTCAAAATTGTGTAAACCATTGAGACAACAACAATAATACATGAACTCAATTGTGCATGATCGAAATGCGAAGGTGGGGCAGACTTCCTTCTTTTTCAATATCCAAATCTTCCGAATGAAGACCAGATAGCATATGTGTTGCATCCCCAGAAAAATTGAAACATCTTCTTTTTAAGAAAAAGATGAGTAGCTGGTTGGGTTTTAAACAAGAGTTGGCATGGGCTAGTTGCCAGTTTCAATGATGTTCACGAAGAATTGTGAAACAATAGTAATGTGGTTGCCCAGCTCAGAAAAAGTTGGTGCAGAGATTGATATTTTTTTACTCTGATCTCTCACCCTCTTTCTTTTCAACATTGAGCTCACTTCTAACCAAACTCTCTTTTCATTTATCTCAGCACACATACCAACACTCAGATATTTTGACTCCTCGCCTCTCGATCACTCAAGGTTAACTTCTTGGGTAGGAAACACTGGTTAACGTGATTCCATAGAAGTTCTTTTATGCTCTCACACAATAAACCCATGTTGTTTTATAAGCAAAGTGTTGCTCAAATGGTTTAACTTTTCAGTTAAAGCATATAATGAAATACATGTCAGATACATGTATGCTCATGAAGATAATCATGAAGATTTGAGCATTTTAATCATGAAAGATTTTCTCAAAACAAGTATATTGAATGAATGAAATGAATACAAGAAACTTGTTTGAAAAGCTGACATTGTATGATAAGATCAAATATGAATGATTTATCAATCAAGGTTTAGGTCAAGAAAAATAGGATGTTATCTATAAGAACAATTATAGACATTCTTGAGAGAAACGTTTTGAATCAATCAACGCTCAAATATCAATGAATTTCAAACGGGGTGTCTTACCATCGAAATTTGGTTTCAATATGAGACATGGTAAGAACATAAGCAACAAAATACTAAACCGGTGTGTATGAATACTTGAAAGTATATGGAAAAGATAAAACACAAGTATTTATCTTTGGAAACACACGACTAGTTAAGCATTAAATCACATGTAAAATGAAAACATTTAAAATCACACTTCTAAATTCATGAAATCATTTTGAGAATAGAGAAGTGGTTTGAACGTTTAAGAACATGTTTTCATATCTGAAAGTCGTCCTTCTTTTAGACATGTATGAGATTAAGTTTAGAGTGATCCTTACGCTCTGCTTAAATCTCATGAAGTCAGCTCTAAAGTCATTAATGATATGATCTTGTAAGCTCCCCCTCAAAATTTGTATCTAGTCAAAAAGTCATCAAAGTACAAAGTCTTATTCACAAAATTTATTGAAAAATAAAAACATGAAAGCAGTAAAACTTGTTAAGAATGAGTTCTGATCAGATGTAATAAGAAGTCATTTACTCCCCCTGAAATATTGCATTCATAATATTTAACAACAGGAAAAAAATATGTACTCCCCCTTGAAGGTTGATCATCTCATTTATGCATCGGAGTACAATCTCATATATGCACCGGAGTATAATCTCTTTTGATCATTGAATAACGAGTCCTAAACTATTGTGTTTAAAAGTCAAACTCCTTATCATTGAAGAACGGGTCTTGAACTTTGTTATCCAAGATCCATACTTCATTGAAGCACGGGTTCTGAATTGTTGTATTCAGAAGCCTAGGTTCTTTTACTCCCCCTTGACTTGAGGTGCCTGCAACACAGATGAATCTTTTGGCTTTGGTACCCACTGGTATTTGGGTCCATGTTTGTTAGTTGCATTCTGTTAGGAGTAATAGAATAAGAACCATACCAGTAATAATCATAAGGTTTATGAACAAAATTATTTGCACGACAGTAAGAACAATAACTCTTCTTATAAGTTAACCTGAGTAACTGATTTCTCGAAGAAACATGATCAGGTTTACCTTTTCGAACATTGTTCTTCTTGGCATGTGATGTATGCATAAATGATTTCTTACCATTCTTCTCATCATTCTTTTCATCATAAGTTGGTTTCACTTTCCAGACCAACTTTTCATTAACAATTCTCCTTCTATGTGTACCTGAACCATCAACATTTTGATCATAGAAAATGTTAGTAGTACGAATCTGATCTTTAATATTGACTGACCTTTTGTGGAAACAGTTGTATGATATGAACTTGATGTTGTCTTAAATGAGCATTCAGAATCAGCTGAATCATCTCTAGGTCTTTGAAGAATTGAATTTGGAGTCTTTTGCTCAGTCACAACCACCTTAGAGACAACTTCTTCAAGCTCTTTTATCTTGGAAGATAAACTGTTCCTTTCTGTCGTGAGTAGGTCAATCTTCTTCTGAAATTCAGACTTCTTATTTTTCTCTTTCATGACACTTGTTGATAGTTCAGATAACTTCTCTGTAAGCTTCTTTATTTATGACTCAAAAATCTTTCTTTCTTCTTTAAAATCCTTCTCGACATTCTTTCTCTGACCAAATATTTCTTTGAAGATTCCAACATTTTTATGTTCAATTACCTACTTCTCTTTTGCAAATTTATCTCTTTCAATGATGATTACTTTCTCAAAATCAATCACTTGTTGAGAAAGTTTTGCACATTTAACTTCGACAGCTTTCTTCTCTTCAAATGTTTTTCTTGAAAATCCAGAGAATTTCTTTGCAAATATTTGCTTTTCACTTTCAAAACCTTTCTTCTCTTTTTCTAATACATGTCTGTCTTTGAAAAACTTTTGTTCCAATTCTGAAATATGCTTTTTCAGCTCTGCATTTTCACTTTCTAACTTAGAGATGTTCTTCTTTAGAATACCATTCTCAGTCTCCAATACTCTTTCTTTTGATGACACCTTTGACCCTAACATCATCTTTTCAAGTTGATCCCACAACTCCTTTCCTATTGCATTGTAGGTATCTATTTTGACAGAAATTTCATTAGAAATTCCTTGCAGTATAAAATCTTTGGCTAGTCTGTCAGTTTTTTGCCTTTTCTTTTGTTCCTCAGTACAACTTTCTACTGGCATTGGAGATTTCGTCACTTCTTCTTTCAATGACAATCTAATATATTTACCCAGATTATTTCGGTCAATGAATTCCCAAAATCTGTTATTCCATTGCATGTATTCTCCATTGAAAATAACTGGTGGTTTCAAATTAGTACCAATTGCTAGAGACTCTCTAGAAGTCATGTTTAATAATGCACTAAGATAAACTGATCGTCAAAAATTCAGAAACAAACTTGATCTGCAAAAGTCAAACTTGGCCAACCCTAAAAACACAGAAAAATTTCTAATTATGAAAATTTCACACAAGTCACACATAATTCACACAACAGAGAGAACACTTACGAACTCACACAATCTAATAAATTCGCACACAATAGAATTCGCAGAACAAAGAGAATTCGTATGAAACTTTCCGCACAACAGAGATACGAATTCTATACTTAGAAAGTATTTGAACCTTAAAGAATTCGTATCGATGCGAAATCAACACTTACAAAAAAAATTCAACTTTTTATGCAAAATCTGAGCAATTCGTATGATGCTTGATGCGAATTATTAGCAGTTTGTATCATTCTTTATGCGAGTTTCTCACTTTTCGCATACAAGAATATGCGAATTATGTCCTTAGAATATTTTCAACAAACTTTTCGTCTATGAGAGTTATGCGAAATCTGACTTTTCGTATGAAAGCATATGCCAATTCAGAGGATTTCGCTCACAACTCTCATGCGAATTCTACACTTTGACTTTTCAAAAATCAAATGCAATGCGAATTCAATCATGCGAGTTCTTCATTTTATGCGAGTTCTTCAGATCACGGTCTAAAAACACCAATTTCCGACTCAAATCGATCAAAGACTCCAAATTAGATCCTGAAAACTTACCAAATCATCCACGAACACTCTCTGAACATATTACAATCAATGAATTACACTCAAAAACATCAAAATTACAATCTTGATCACTACACAGACTACGAACAAACTCAAACTAAATTTCAACAATATCCAAAATTCACTCTAATCTATTGTGAATTGGACGAAGCAAATCAAATGAAATATGTTCTAGATATCAAATCGACTCTAACACATTCAATTACAATACCAAAAAACACAGAAATTCAAAAATCGAATCTGCACAGTTTTCTTTTCGAGTTCTTGAAATGCCGACCAAAATTCCTTCGAATTAGATCAAGTTTTTTGAACTTTTGTATGCTCTGATACCAATTGTGTATCCCACAATCAGTGCAAATCAATCAAGATGACACGAATTATCAAATGAACAATTTTATTTCAAACTCAAATTTTGATTACAGAGAACTCTCAGAATTTCTCCCTCTAACCACATACACACCTCTAGCCTCATGAGTCTACAAACGAAAATAAGACAATTTATACCTACTACAATTTACAAAGACAAAAACACTTACAAGACACTTTGACTTTGACTTTTCTTTATTACACAAGAATTTGACTTACCTTGAGAGTTGACTTGAGCTCTTTGACTTTTATCTTCAGCTTGAACTTCAACCTTCATGATCTTGTATCCAACATATATTTGTGCACTAACATCAGTGTACAAACTCTCTCAATGAATGTTTCTCTCTATAAAAAATATTCTCTAATTGTGTCTTATGATTCTACAAACAAAAATTCTATTTATATCTACATGCTTTACAAAGACAAACACACAAAACTAAACTAACACCTTTGACTTTGACTTTGGAATTAAGAGGCTTTGACTTGGGCTTTGACTTTCAATTTCCATGATCTTGGATCCAACATATTTGTGCACTAACAATCTCCCTCTTTGGATTCAAGATCATCTTCTCAAGAATGAGCTAGTCAACTCCCCCTTTAGATTCAAAAAGAAATTCAACATTAACGAGCACTCTTCCCCTTGTTTGATCTTTAACGGATTCAATTTCCACCTTTATGATTCAAACATGTAATTTTTTTCTTCTTTGCAGATTGGCAAATGGTCTTCTCTTTTGAAAATCAATCTTCCCCTTTCTTCTGGTTAAGAATTTTATCAAAACTATGACATCCTCCCTTGAAGCCTGTGACAATGTTCTTCAAAAACTTTAACAATCTCCCCCAAGCTGTATAGCAATCCTCTTTCAGACTTTGAAAAAGAAATTATCTCTAGATTCAGCTCACTTTGCTACAGCAAATAATTTTCAAAGAAATTTTCTATACTCTTTAGCAAACTTTCAGAATTCTTTGAATCTTCTCTTTGTATTCTATATCTTCTCCCCATAAATCATTTCTTGACTTTCTCATTTCTTGAACTTATTTCTCCCCCTTTTTGATGATATAGATCATAGAAATAATCAAAATTATCTTCACAATGATCTTTCAAAACGAACATCTGAACCATCAGTCAATTCATAATATATTCATCTGAATCTTTTCAAATTCAGATAAATAAGAGCGAAACCATGAATCAACAAAATCAGTTAAGATACCTGTAAGCAACACTAAGGGGCTGTTTGGTTGGTTTTCCATTAAGTTCTGTATGGATAAAGTTGTCTGTGTAGATTAATCTGTCTGTATAGATTTAGAAGGTTTTTATTTGAGAGAGTTTCTTCATAGATGGAAGAAACGTGTTTTTTAATGGGAGGGACTGGTTTGGAAAAAACTTGGCTTTCTGCATAAAGCTCCCCCTTAAAATCTTACTGAATAAGCCATTTTCTATATCATTAAGCCACTACCAAACAGTCATATATAGCTGACTGAATAAGTTGTGAGTCTCATTAAGCTCATTAAGCTGCTAACAAACAGGCCCTAAGCCACTTTATGCAACAGATAGACATTGGAAAAGAGCTTTTTGATGTTCACTCCCCCAGGGCTTCCATTCAATCATCAAAAAATCACCAAGAATTTTCTATGAACATTATGACAAAAAAAAACATATTCCTTGTGTGCTCGTGCATATTGTAGAATGAATGAAGCTACTTAGGCTTTTCAAATAGGCTTAAAGTGTGTAAACCATTGAGACAACAATAGCAATACGCGAACTCAATTGTGCATGATCGAAGGTCGAAGGTGGGGCATACTTCCTTCTGTTTCAATATCAACATCTTCCAAATGAAGATGAGATAGAATATGTGTTGCATTCCCAAGAAAATATGAAACATTTCTATGTTGAGAAAGAAATGAGTAGCTGGTGGGGTTTAATGCAAGAGTTGGCATGGGCTAGTGCTTGTTTCAATGAAGGTCACTAAGGAATGTGAACCAACAAATTATGTGGCTGCCCGACTCAGAAAAGATTTGGTGCAGATTTCTGATATTCTTTTAACTCTGTTCCCACACCCTCTTTCTTTTTATAATTTAAGCTCACTTCTAACCAAACTCTCTTTTACATTTTTCCGCTCATCACACTGAGGTTGTTCAACCGGATGAACTTCCTCCCCCACTCTTTGATTTTGAAACCTCACCTCTCGATCACTCAGGATAACTTCTTGGGTAGGAAACACTGGTTATCATGAATCCATAGAAGTTCATTAAAGCTCACACAATTCCCATGTATTTTGTTCTAAAAGCACAAAGTTGCTCAATCGTTTAACTTTATCAGTTAAAGCACAATAGTATGAAATACATATCAGATAAAGTTATGCTCAATTAGATAATCATGAAGATTTGAGCATTTTAATCATGGAAGATTTTCTCAAAAACAAGTAGATTGAAAGAATGAAATGAATAGAAAATACTTGTTTGAGAATCTGACAGTGTATTGAAAAGATCAACTATGAATGATATATCAATAAAAGCTTAGGTTAAGAAAAAATGGAATTTGTCTATACGAATCAAATATAGACATTCTTGAAAGAAATGCTTTGAATGAAATATCGCTCAACAAACATTGAATATACAAAAGGAGTGTCTTACCGTCGAAAAATAGTTTCAATATGAGACATGGTAAGAACATAGTCAATAAAAGTACTAAACCGGTGTGTATGAATACGTGACAGTATATGGAAAAGATAACACACAAGTTTTTATCTTTGGAAACACACGGTTTGTTTAACATTGAAGCTCATACAATGAAAACACTTAAAATATACACTTCTAAAATTCAAGAAAACATTTAAGAATCGAGAAGTGGTTTGAACGTTTAAACCACTTCTTTCAAATATAATGAGATTAAGAGTAGAATAATCCTTACGCTCAACATTAATCTCATAAAGTCAACTCCAAAGCCATGATTGATATGATCATGTAAGCTCCCCCTCAAAATCTGCAAGTAGTCAAAAAGTCGTCAAAGCAACAAAGTCTTATTGAAAACTAAAACATTTATTGAAAACTAAAGACATGAAAAGTAGTAAAACATTTAAGAACGAGTTCTGATATGATGTAATCAGAAGTCATTGTCCTTACTCCCCCTGAACATACGCATCACAAAATATGTCTGTGTAAAATATATGAATAAAGAATCTCTAACTCCCCCTAAAATGTAGATCATCTAAACTTTGTCTCACACTCCCCCTGAAATCATGAACAAAACCTTTCAGTGCAGATATCATTCAGATTAACACACAAAGAAATGAAGAAAAAAAATAACCAAAATAAACTATACTAGGTAACTACAGATTATGTCTTGAGATTCAACATGCCAAGTTTCGAAATGAGAAAATTAAATGTCTTTTCGTCCAACGGCTTGGTAAACAAATCAACAAGTTGATAATCTGTGTTTACAAAGTAAAGTTCAATTGTACCTTTTTTGACATTATCTTTGATAAAGTGATATCGCACGTCTATATGTTTGGTCTTTATGTGCTGAACAGGATTAGCAAATATGATAATCCCAAAATCACTAAATCACTTGAGAGAGAGAGAGTTTGAAGCGCAAAGTAACAATCGTATTGAGTAATGCGTTAAGATCCTTACACAACACAAAGCCACAAGGGACTTAAATACCTTTGGCTAATACAACACAAAATAAACCTCTAAACTCAGTATTAGACCAAGCCTATAAATACAATGACTACTATAAAATCAGACTTAACAATCTCCCCCTTAGTAATCATTGGCGCTGTGGTCTTCGAAATCATCTTCAAAATCAGCACAAACCATCTAAGCGACTTTGTGAAGCTTTCTTGACTAAAAAAAAAATTTCTTCTCAGCATCTTTCAATCTCAGTTGCTTTTGCTGCCTTGACAAGACTGGACCAGTATGTAATAATCTTGAAAGAACAATTGGTTCATCAACTTGTGCTCTAGACGACACATCTCTTTCAAATGTACTTGAATAAGCTGTAATGGTCGGAGCTTGATCAGCAAAAGAATTAGTAGCTGAGAGAGTATAGAATCTTGAGCGAATCTTGATCAGCAGATAAACGTTTGAACTCTTTGCCTCTTTAACTTCTCCTTAACTTCTCCCCCTCATGACCTTGATGATCTGGATCAACTTGGTCATGAAAATGTTGGAGACGAGACAACTTAAGATCTGCAAAATCAGATTTAAAAGAAGAAAAGAGAAGGTTTGCGCTAACTTTTGGTGGCGCAAACTTAGTTTTGCGCTAGCAGAAGAAACCGCAAAATTTGTTTTGTGCTAGCAGAAGAAAGCGCAAAATTACTTTTGCACTAGCTGAAGAATGCGCAAAGCTCGTTTTGCGCTAGAAATTGTTGGCACAAATCTAAGTTTTGCTCTACCAACTGTTGGCGCAAAAATGACTTGGAATCTGAAAATTTTCACCTGTTAAGCTTTTTGACTCCCCCTACACAAATGCACTAAATATGACAATTCAAGTTAGCATTTGTATAAAGAATCAGATACTCCCCCTCGAAAACAGATATGATCTTTCAGAAAATTTTCCTTATTCACTTCCCCTTGAAAAATGCACAAACCCATTAAAATATATATATATATATATATATATATATATATATATATATATAAGAGAACACAAGAATTGAAACATCAAATTAGAAAGAAAAATATACTGAATATGTATTTTGAAACAACTAAATATATAAAAATTTAAACACTAAACAAATTAAATTCTACTTAGTAAAATATCACAGATTTATCTATCAAATGAAATCAAATATATGTTGTTGGATACAACTACAAGTTTTATTGCATATCAAGTTAATACATGTTCAGTTTCAAAAACTTTCATCAATCTATTCAGTGTGCTAACATGCGAACTTTGATTAGCTTCAAGAAAAATGTAATTCTAAAAATATAATAGAGAACTTTGCATGTACTCACACTAAGCCATCAAAATTTAAGATTTTCACAAATTTATAGGTTTATCACAACTCAAACATATCACCAAGTATAATGAGATGTGTGCTTATTGGCATCTTTTAGCTTTGTGCACATTGGCATCTTCACATGAGTGTGCTCTTTGGCATCTTTTAATCTTGTGCACTTTGGCATCTTTTTAATCAAAAAGTTTGGTAAGTAAAGAACATGCCGTAAACGTAACTTTCTATCTGACCTTATTGCAGGATTTGGGTCAATCGCTCCCAGACCAGTTGGCCTTAGGGGACTAGGTGTCAAGCACCCCTTGGAACTTACTCTCCCAGATCAGCAAAGCTACATCGACATATCCTAAACCCATTCATACCAGTAGAACATGACTTTCGATCTGATTCTATAGAAGGATTTGGGTTCAATCACTCCCAGATCAATTGACCTTAGGGGACCAGATGACAAGCATTCCACGAAACTTACTTTCCCAAACCAGAAATGTCACAGGTACAAACTTTTAAACATAGATATTTCTGTATTATATATATATAATTTTCATCTCAATCACTTAGTTTTACATCTAAGTGCTTAGCCCATATTTTCATTACAATCCATAATTCTGACTTTTTAGGATTTCTAAGCATTGTAAACTATAAATATTCCGAATAACACAACTTTAAAGCAGTATCAAAAATTTCAAACATGTTGCTGACCTTTCGACTTTTGTAAGACTTGAAAGATGAACATATAAAACTTTGATATAAACAAAACAACTTGAAAATTTATCCTAGACACACATTTTATTCAAAAGAAAGAAAACCTGTAAAGCTTTTACTTTATAGAATAAAATTTGTAAAGATTTAAACTCTTAAATTCAAATGTGGAGTTTGAAAATTTAAGACAAATTTAAAGAATTCGGCAAATTGTTATTTAGTCGAAAAAAAATAAAATTCAATAATATTATCTTCCACATAATGTATAATGAATTTGTGTCTCATATGAAAAAAAAATTTGGGTTGTACAAATTCAAAAGTTAGTTGAATTTGCTCAGATTCTTGAAAAACATGAGAAAACTGGAACATCATTAACAGAGATAAATGCAACGAAATAAAATAGATGTACTCACAGTTTCTCATTAGTCAGAAGCTAAAAACATTGAAGAATGAGTCCTAAATTGTCATGTTTAGAAGTCGTAAACCATTGAAGTACGGGTTCTGAGCTGAAGTACTCAGAAGCCAACTTGCTCTTACTCCCCCTTGACATTAGATGCCTGCAACTTAGAATCAATCTGTGATTTTGGTACCCACTTGTATTTGGGTCCATGAAAGTTAGTTGCAGTTCTTGTGGGGAAATATTTGTAAGATTTGACATACAAGGCATGAGAAAGATTGTCAGACAAATTAACATAAGAATCAGCAGAAGAGAAAGCATAATCATCTGAACTAGAATCAGAAGAAGAATATGAGACATCTTTTGAAATTTGAATCATTTTCTTTATTGAATATTTTGAAATTTTATTACAAGAAGCAAATGAATCACTTTTATAATGTTTGTCTACATATCTATCTTCATCAGTCGTAGAATCATCTGATATCCGCTTGACTCTCCATATCTGCTTTGAAGGAGCGTTTAGAGTCCTATATGAAATCATTGAATCAGAAAAATTAGAACTGTCAGAAATGACTTGATCTTGTTTCTTTGACTTCTTTGACCGTCTTCTTTTACGCTTTGGTTTATAATAATCATCATTGAGCGTAAAAGAATCATCAATAATTTTTGATTTAATATTTGAATTGGAAGAAACAACTTTACCTATTAAACCCAACTGATCAACCAATAAATCTGAATTCACCTCGGAGTCAGAAAAATTTTGAGCAAAGTTTTCAGATTTTAGAAATTCCTTTTTTTTCTTGAAAATTAGAAGAAAGGCCAGAAACAGAATCTTGTTTTTTAGAAAATAAATTTTTCTTCAAGACTTGAAGTCATAAAAGAAAGAATAACATCAGATTCAATTTCTTTTTGAATATTTTGATCTTCCATTTTATCTTCAAGGTCAATGATTTTGCCTTCTAAAACTAATGGAGGAGTATATCTCTTAGAATCATAAAAGATTGGAGAGATATTTTCCTTATCAGATTTAGTGGCATAAATATCAATATAATCATCAGACACTGAAGACTTGATGGGAGATATGTGATTTAAACCTTTTCGGCCTTCTTTGATTTGTCAGGAAAATATTTAACATTTTCGCTCGTGTAAACAAAAGAAATTTCCTTTTTCTTATTATTCATCCATTTCTCATTTTCGATTTCTAACACTTGCTTTTCATTCATCCAATCAATTTTAAATTGAGGAGCGTATTTAGCAAGAGTTAGATAATCGTATTTATATAAAGTAGGGGATTTTTCTATCGCATTGTTTAAACAATGTGAACTTTCAAAACCAAGTCCCCATTTTTCTTTTATAGATTCTTAACTCCGCGGTTTGTTCAAATAAATAGTTTGTTCAGATTGATTCCTTCGATATAATTTTTCTTCCAACTCATTTATTTTATCATAAAAATTATTTTTTAATTTGGTCATTTCAGTTAAAGAATCAAGATAAGTCATATTTGATTTTTCTAAATCATCTAATTTCTTTTGAAAGATGTCTTTTGTATGATCCAAAATAGATTTTTCATCTTTCAAAGAAATTTGTAATTTATCAATCAAATTTGACTTTTCTGAATTTAAATTCTTTTCAGATATTAACTTCGAGCGAAGATCAGATAAAACAGTTATAATAATGTTCATTTGTAAGGAAATGAAAGTGTAATCAAAATCAGAAATTACCTTGTTAGAGCATAAATCTGTTGGATACAAGATCTAGAAGACTGAAGGTCAAAGTTTAAGAAAGTCAAAGCTGAGAAAGTCAAATCTCATTAAAGTCAAAGTCTTTGTATTTGTTTTGTGTTTTATTTCCTTTGTATTGTAATTGTAGGTATAAATAGTGTTCTATTTCTGTTTTATAAGAAGTCAAGAAAAGAACGTACAAGTTAGTTAGTATTCAGAGAGAGAATTCGTTTGAGAGAGATCTGTAGAGAGAGAATTCTAGAGAGAGAAAGTGTAATCGTTGGATTTGAAAGATTAATCAAACAGGTAATTTGATTGAAATCTTGTTTGTGTTTGTTTGATTGTGAATAGGAACTAGAATATGGGAATAACAATTGGTATCAGAGCAGATTCAAATGGAATCATTTCAAGAAACCTGAGTTCGACATTGTGTTCTTCAAAGTCATAATTGTTTTTGAGTTTTAGTGTGAATTTTGAGTTGTAATTGGTTTCTTAGTGATAGATGAATGTAAGAGATTGAGTTTGTATAGATAATTTCACGAAATGCATTGTAATTTTCACGAATTTTTGGATTTTTTTGAGTTTTATGTCACGAGTTCTTACACACTGTATCATCGATTGTTTTGTATTTTGAGTGTTTTTTTTTTAAATTCTTGCATTGTAACCTGTACTTGTGTTGAATTCGAGGATGTCTGCAAAGTTTTGGGACAATTGAAGAAGATTTGAGTAGAAATTCGAGGAAAAAGTGTAGTTTTGATCTACTTTCGGAAGAACGCGCTAGATCTGCAAAACGTGCAAGTTCTTCGTTAGAACGCGCAAGCTGAAGAATCTCATTTTTGGACAAAACGCGCAAGACATTATTAGCGAGTTCTAGAAACTCGCTGGTTGAAGTCTGCGAGTTTGGAGTTTTGAGAAAAAAATTCTAAGTGTTGGAACGCGCACGTAGTGGTTAGCGAGTTTTACAAACGCGTAAGTCTAAGCGTGCGAGTTCCAGCGGAACAGTGATCTGCGAGTTCATTTGACTTGCGAGTTTGTTCAAACGCGTATCTAGGCATCTGCGAGTTCAAGAAAAGCGCACGCCTCAACTTGCGAGTTATAAGTAAACAGTGGTTAGCGAGTTTGGTCAAAACGCGCTAGTAACGACTAGCGAGTTTTTCAAACACGCATGCCTCTATCTGCGAGTTCATCAGGGAATAGTTACTTGCGTGTTTTAGGAATTAGCGAGTTTCATCAAGAACAGTATCTTGCGAGTTTCAACGACCAGCGAGTTTCAGCAACTAGCGAGTTTATTAAAACACGCAAGTCTTTGCGTGCGAGTTTCACAAACGCGCAAGCTTTAGTCTGCGTGTTTCTTTCTAAATAGTGACTTGCGAGTTTTACAGTGCTTTGTGAGTTTTGTTACTTAGAATTTTTTTTCTGAGAAATTTTCAAAACTGTAATATGGATTTTAATAGCGGGACCCCCGTGCTAAGTCTGCGGAGGGGGACATAATTCTTTTTGTGATCAAAATCTCTGATTTTCTTTTTTAAGATTTCTTGTATTTTTGAGATTTCATTTTGGACTAACGATCAGTTTCTAGTTTCTTATTGCATATATTTTTCAAAACAGGTTTAAACAAGAAGACTTCCAAAGATGCTCTTTCTATTGGCACTGATCTCAAGCCTCCAGTTCTTTTTAAAGGAGAGTATGAACAATGGAAGGATCGATTCCTTGATTTTGTGGACCAGTACACAAATGGAGAAAATATTCTTTTGTCCATCATGGAGGGTCCTATGGTACCAATCACTGTTCAAATACATGATGATGACTCATCTGATAGTGAAGATGGTACTGAGGAAAAGATCAGAAAATGAAAACAGTTCCAGTTGAATATGCTCAGTATTCTGAAGAGCAGAAGAATCGTTTCAAAGCAGACAAGCAAGCAAGATCCCTTCTTCTTCAAAGTATCCCGAATGACATCTACGTCAAAATAGACAGCTACAAGGCAAATGCTAAGAAGATGTGGCATCAATTGCAAAAGATGATGATGGGATCCAAAGTCGGCAATCAAATGAAAGTGGCTAACTGCATAAATAGCTACGAGGAATTCAAAGCGAAAGAAAATGAGAGCCTAGAGGAAAGCTATGAGAGGTTTGTGCTTCTTCTGAACGAACTCTAAAAGAATAAAGTGAAGAAGAAGCAAATAGAAAACAACGTCAAGTTTCTAAGTATTCTGCAACCGGAATGGAAGAAACATACCCGTCGGATGAAGCAGATGAAAGACTTGAGCGACATACCTCTTCATGAAGTCTATGAGACTTTACGTCAGAATGAAGAAGAAGTTGAAGAGAAAAGAAGTGAAAAGAAGAAGAAAGATGAGAAAGTTTCTGATCTTATTGCTCTAGTGGCCAGAGAGAAGGAGAAAGAAAAGATAGAGAAGAAGAAGAAGAAGAAGAAGAAGAAGAAGAAGAAGAAGAAGAAGAAGAAGAAAGGATTATCAGTTCAGAATCAGAATCAGAGTCAGATGGAGATGATGGAGAAAGTCTCAAGCAAGCGATGCTATTACTGACCCGAGCGTTTCAAAAGAAGTTTTACAAAAAGCCGGGATCAAATTCACAAAGATATTCCTCATCAAGCTCCAAGAATCACGAGCATCGAGAAAGAGTTGAAGGAAAGCGATATGAAGATAACTGGTATATGGAAAGGAAGCCGGAAGAAAAGAAGAAGTTTGTGAATGATTACACTGTTGCTGAAAAGCCAGCAAATGATCCAATCAAATGCTACAACTGTGGCAAGATTGGACATTTTGCTAAAGATTGTAGAAAGACAAAGGTTCGAAACTCCCAGTATTATCAGAACAAACTGCTATTGGCCAAACAGCAAGAAGCGGGCATAGCATTAATGGCTGAAGACGAATTTTGGCTGGATCATTCAGATGATGAAGAGGAAGAGGAAGAGAAAGAAGAAGCTGCTCATATATGCTTAATGGGCAAAGCGGTGAAATATGATGAGTCAGATGATGAAGTGGCTGATGAGGTAATGAACTTAACTGAAAAAGATTTGATAACCAAAATGGAAGCCATGATGGTTGAGCTTAAAGATCTTCAAGTAAAACTGAAGAAAGAAAAAGACAGAGTTGCTAAAAGAAACAACAAGATCTTTGAGCTTAATAAGTCTGTTATTGGGAACAAAGATCTAATTGATTCTTTACGCAAGTCTGCTTCTGATTCTAAACTTCAAGTAGATTGTTTTGAAAAGAAGATTTCTGATTTTGAAGTTCAAATTTCTAAGTATGAGTTTGAGAAGAAAGAATCTGCACTAACTATTCATAAGCTGCAGGTTGAGAACAAGCTTTTGAATAAGAAGGTAAATGGCCTGAAAGCCAAACTTTATGCAAAAGGCCAAACAGATCAAACCATTTTTCTCAATGCACCTAACGAAGAGGCTGATGTTAAGGAAAATGGGGACTTGGTTTTCAAAACCCCCATTACTTAAAGAAAGCCATCAGAAAACAACCAGCATTATATAATTTTGATTTTCTTGCTTGTGCTGGTA
Source organism: Arctium minus (assembly GCA_954870635.1). Classification (NCBI taxonomy): domain Eukaryota; kingdom Viridiplantae; phylum Streptophyta; class Magnoliopsida; order Asterales; family Asteraceae; genus Arctium; species Arctium minus. Next base: position 74,539,320 of record OX941085.1, on the reverse strand, counting down.
AACATACTCATTTAAAACCTAAATTTGTTACCAAATTACCAGAAAAAGTTGAGGCCAAAGAAACTGAAAATAGAAAGAATGTAAAGAAAATGCAACTACCATTTAACTATGCAAAGTTAAATGATAGTTATCTTTCAGACACACCAAAAGTTCTTTCAAACGACTATTTTGCTAGTTATTCTATTTATGAGATGAAGGCAAAACGTGCAATTGAAAAGGTTTATGTTCCTCCACTCATTCTTGAAAGCAAAATAGTTGAACATGAAAATGTTGTTTCTGATGAAAGACTTTTGGTAGATATTGAACAAAGTGTGTTTTCTACAGTTTTAAAGAACACTGTTTTTTCAATCTAAACCTACAAAGTGTTTTACAGTTTCAAAGGCAGCTCAAACTTCGTCTGATAATTTTGATGACTTATTTGAGTCTGCAAATGACTTTCTTAATTCTGATGATGGGTGCATAGAAGAAATTGATATGTTTGACTTCAATGCTTCTCTTCCTGATCATTCTACTTGTCTTATAAATGAAAAAGTGTTACCAAGTGGTTTTAATATTGGTGAATCATCAGCTAAGGTTGGTGAATCAGTTTCTGTAACTGCTAATTACTATGCTCAAGGTAAGAAACATAAGAGACAGCGATTACAAAAACAGAAATACACTGGTACACAAAAGAAAAATCAATCTCAGAAATATGATTTTCCTAATAAATCTAAATCTTTTGTTTCAGATATAAGCAAGAAAAGGTCAAAAGCTCGAATCGAATGGCGACCAAAAAGGAAGAATGATGAGATAGCTGAATCAGTTTCTGATAACTCATGTAATAGATCTTATAGTAGTGATACTGATGTAGTTGGTCAACTTGCTTCTCATAAACAAAACCTTGTAACTTCTTACAAGCGTTATTCAATAAAGCAATTGATTCAATTATCTCCTACTACTACTAAATCTTATCATTATCGGAGAAATGGTTTTGCTTATCATCATAATTCTACTGATTGGTTTGGATCTTATCATGTGTATTCTTCAAGATCAAATGTTTTTAAAAGTTTTCAAAGAAAAGGAGGATCCATATTTAAATGAATACCAAAATCTTGTGCTAATCTGTTAGGACCCGTTTTTAAATGGGTACCTAAATCTATTGTTTCCTGATTTCTCTTGCAGACCCGACATATGTGGTACTTGGACAGTGGATGTTCCAAGCATATGACTGGGCAAAAAGATTTATTGTCTAATTATACAGAGAAATTCAGTGGAAATGTCAGATTTGGAAACGATCAGCTTTCACCAATCTTAGGATATGGTGACATCATTCAAGACAACATAACGATTAAGAAGGTGAGTTATGTCGAAGGTTTAGGGCACAACTTGTTTAGCATCCGTAAATTCTACGACAAAGGGTTAGAGGTCAACTTCAAAGCTAAGAGATGTTCGGTTCGTTCTGAAGACGGCACAGAACTTTTAGTTGGCAAGCGAAAGACAAATCTCTACACCATTAATCTTTCAAAGGTTCAGAATGACAGTCATGTTTGCTTATTATCAAAAGCTTCGATGCAACAAAGTTGGCTTTGGCACCGACGACTATCACATCTGAATTTTCGTTATATCAACAAGCTGGTTAGTGGAAAATTGGTAAAAGGACTTCCTGAGCTAAAATATGAGAAAGAACACTTATGTGCTGCATGCAAAAAGGGTAAGATGAAGAGAGCCGCACATAAACCGAAGCCTGAACCAAGCACCAGTTCTCCATTAGAGTTGTTGCATATGAATTTATGCGGTCCAATGAGAACACAAAGCTTAGGAGGAAAGAAATACGTGTTGGTTATTGTGGACGATTATTCAAGATACACGTGGGTTAAATTTCTTCGATCAAAAGATGAGACGCCCGAAGTTCTCATTACTTTCTTAAAGACAACCCAGGTGAATATGCAGAGACAAGTCAAGTTTCTACGAACTGATAACGGCACAGAGTTCAAAAACAAAACAGTTGAAGAATATCTCGAATCGGTCGGGATATCACATCAATACTCTACTGCACGTACACCTGAACAGAATGGAGTAGTCGAAAGGCGAAATCGAAAGCTAGTCGAGGTCGCTCGTACTATGCTTAGCCAATCGGACTTACCTCTATTTTTGTGGGCAGAAGCTGTGTCAACTGCATGTCATACTCAAAATCGATCCATGATACACCGCCGTTTTCAAAAGACTCCATATGAGCTGATCAACAACAGAACACCAAAAATCAAGTATTTTCACATATTTGGGTGTAAATGTTTTGTGCTTAATGACAGAGAGAGTCTGAATAAATTCAGTGCTAAGGCGGACGAAGGCATCTTCATTGGTTATTCTTCAACATCTGCAGCATATCGTGTTTATCTGAAGAAGTCAAAGATAGTTGTCGAGAGCGTTAATGTTACATTTGATGAAGAAATGGCTTCTGAACAACTCAGTTCAGAACCCGTTATCACTGGAGTATTAGTTTCTGGGCAGATCAGTCCAGAACCTGCTTCTACAGCGAATAATTCGAATAATACTTTTACTTCAATTTCACATTTATCTGATTTAGATTTGTTATTTGAATTCTTTTATGATGAGTTTCTAGGATCTAATGTACCTAAATCTGTTGTGACTGACAGGTCTGAAGACACAAGTTGCAATCATCCAGTCACTTCAGAAGTTATAACTGAACCTGTATCCTCCGTTCAGTCAGAAACTCACATTCCTACAATTACTCCTACAGTTGAAGATATACAAGTAATTGCTGAGCCAGAAGTAACTATTTCAGTTGGGTATGATACAATGTCTACTCAACAGCTCGATTCTGTTGTTCCAACTGATACTTCTGCACCTGAAACTTCAACTGCAAACCCCTTCCTATTATTCAAACTGAAGAGCCTGATAGTGGATTTTTAGATGTTGATCATGTTCAAACTTCATCTACTCCACTCCCTCATGATCATCGCTGGACCAAAGAGCATCCTTTACATCAAGTAATTGGAGATCTTAACAAGCCTGTACAAACTAGGTCAGCAACTATTTATCAATGTATGCATGATTCATTCCTCAGCAAGATAGAGCCCACGCGAGTATCAGAGGCTTTAGCTAATTCGGATTGGGCATCTGCCATGCAAGAAGAATTAAATCAGTTTGAAGCTCTGAAGGTCTGGATATTAGTTCCAAAACGGGAAGGTAAATCCGTGATTGGCACTAAATGGGCATTCAAAAATAAAAAGTATGAAGATGGTATCGTCATAAGAAACAAAGCTAGACTTGTTGCCAAAGGTTACCGGCAAGAGGAAGGCATAGACTACGATGAGACGTATGCTCCAGTAGCGCGTATAGAGGCAATCCGCATGTTTCTAGCCTACGCAGCTCATAAGAATTTCACAGTATATCAGATGGATGTGAAAACAGCCTTTCTGAATGACATTCTTAAGGAGGAAGTATACGTGTCTCAACCAGAAGGGTTCGTCAATCCAGATAAGCCAGATCACGTTTATATTTTGGATAAAGCCCTGTATGGTTTAAAACAAGCCCCTCGAGCATGGTATGATGTTCTATCAAAATTCTTGGTCAAGTCCGGTTTTTCCAAAGGTAAAGTTGATACCACTTTGTTCATCAAAAGGGAAAAAGCCGATATCATCCTTATTCAAATATATGTTGATGATATAATATTTGGCTCTACAAATCCTAAATTCTGCAAAAACTTTTCTAACCTCATGGTGTCACGTTTTCAAATGAGTATGATGGGAGAGATGAATTTCTTTCTCGGATTACAAGTTAAACAGTTTTCAACAGGGGATTTTCATTAACCAATCTAAGTACATTTAGGATATTCTTCGGAAGTAAAAAATGGAAAATTGTAAATTAATTGGAACCCCGATGGCACCAGGTACTAAAATTAGCACTGATCCTTCGGGTAAAAGTGTTGATGTTAGAATTTATAGAGGTATGATAGGATCGTTAATGTATCTTACTTCAAGTAGGATAGATATTATGTTTTCAACATGCTTATGTTCTAGATATCAGGCTGCTCCCAAAGAATCCCATTTGGCTGCTGTCAAACGGATTTTTAGATATCTGAAAGGGACTGCAGACCTTGGTCTGTGGTATCCTAAGGATACTGGTTTTCAACTGACTGCCTATTCAAATGCAAATCATGCAGGTTGCATGTTGGACAGAAAGAGCACTTCAGGTCACATTCAATTTCTTGGAGACAAGCTCGTTAGGTGGGCATCAAAGAAACAATTATGCGTTTCCACATCGACTGCTGAAGCAGAGTATGTAGCTGCTGCCAGTTGCTGCTCTCAAGTTCCGTGGATGCGAACACAGCTGCGAGACTATGGATTCAAGTTTGATAAAATTCCAATATATTGTGACTCGAAGAGTGCAATCGCGATATCTGCTAATCCTGTCCAGCATACGAAAACCAAACACATTGATGTCAGGTATCATTTTATAAAAGATAATGTAGAAAAAGGAACAACTGAACTTTATTTTGTAAAAACAGATTATCAACTTGCAGATTTATTTACCAAACCATTAGATGAAAAGAGATTTAATTTTCTAGTCTCTAAGCTTGGTATGTTAAATCTTAAGACATAATCGGTTGTTACCTAATAAAGTTATGTATTGTTATTTTTCATCATTTTCTTTATCGTCATGTTTGAAAGATATCTGCACTTTAATTGTTTGCTCATGATCTCAGGGGGAGTAAGAGAAGATTAAAGATGATCTACATTTTTTTTTAGGGGGAGCATAACTAATTTCTGCATTTTACTTAAATGACAAAAATTTTGTAATGCATGATTTTAGGGGGAGCTTATATGTCATATCAAAAGAAGTAAGACTATCATTTCTGATTATTTCAAATCAGAACTCGTACTTTAAACGTTTTACTGCTTTATGTCTTTTATTTTCGAATAAATTTGTGAATAAAGTTGCTTTGACTAGACTTTGAGATTTTTGCAGGATGAGAGAAGCTGACAAGATCATATCTTAATGACTTCAGCTTAACTTCATGAGATTTAAGATTGCACAAAAAGGTAAATTTCTTATCTTAATCTCAAATATATCTGAAAGAAGGACAATTTTCAGATATAGAAAACATGTTCTGAAATGTTCAAACCACTTCCCGATTCTTAAACAGATTTTATAATTTGGAAGTGTGATTTTAAATGTTTTCATTTTATTTTTGTGCTTAATTGATAAATAAACCGTTTGTTTCCAAAGATAAATACTTGTGTATTGTCTTTTCTACATACTTTCAAGTATTCACACACATCGGTTTAATTTTTGATCAAATTGTTCTTACCATGTCTCTAAATAGAAACAATTTTTCAATGGTAAGACACCCCGCTTGTACTTTAAAGAATTTTGAGCGATATTTCATTTCGAAATGTCATTTCAAGAATGTCTATATTTTGTTTCGTATAGACAATTTCCATTATTCTTGACCTTAAGCTTTGATTGTTATATCATTCATTTCTGATCATTTTTCATACAATGTCAGATTTTCAAACAAGCCTTTTGCATTCATGTTCATTCATTCAATATACTTGTTTGAAAATACTTCAATGTTTAAAAATGCTCTTATTTCTATGATTATATCTCTGAGCATATTCATATCTGACATTTGTATATGAGCTTTAACTAATAAAGTTAAACCATTTGAGCAAAATTATGCTTTCATAGGATTATATGGGTTCTTTGTGCTAGGACTTACATGAACTTCTATGAAATCATGTTAACCAGTGATTTCTACCCAAGAAGTTAATCCATTGAGATTGAGTGTGAGGAGTCTAACAGAAATGAGTGTGGGTGTGATGAGGTAAAATGTAAAGGAGAGTTTGGTTAGTAGTGAGTTAATGATCAAAAGAAAGAGGGTGTGAGAACAGAGTAAAAGAATATTAAACTCTGCACCAACTACTTTCTGAGTCGGGCAGCCACATTACTAGCGTTTCACAACTCTTTGGTGAACGTTATTGAAACAGGCAACTAGCCCATGCCAATTCTTGACTAAACCCCACAAGCTACTCATTTTCTTCTCAAAAAGAAAATGTTTCACATTTTCAAGGGGACGCAACATATAATCTATCTGGTTTTCATTTGGAAAATCTGGATATTGAAAAAGAAGGAAGTCTGCCCCACCTTCGCACTTCAATCATGCACATTGAATCTGTGTTTATCTACTGTTGTCTCAGTGGTTTACACTATGTTGAGCCTTAAAAAGCAATTATCCGTGCTTAATTCTTTCTACACGTGCACGAACACACAAAGAATTCGTTTCTTTGTCATAACATTCATAGAAATTGCCTTTGTGGTATTTCGATGATTGGATGGAAGCCCTGGGGGAGTGAACATCAAAAAGCTCCTTTATATTGTGTATTCGTTACTGACAGGTTTAACTGTTTCATTTGTTGATTCAAGAGTTACATGTTCTTATTTTGTCTGGATTTGCAAAGATCTAGATGAATACTTGGTTATGGATCACAGAAACAGAGGCTAAGTTTGACAGATCAGAATGGTCAAAGACATTTCTTGGAAGAAAAGTTTTGATGATATAGATGCTTAAATCATCAAAAAAGGGAGATGGTATCAAGAAATGATAAAGTTTTGAGAGATGATTTTCAGAAATGTCCAAGTCAGAAAAGTTCAAAGTAAAGATTTGAAGATTTGAAGAAGATCAAAGAATTTTTGAAGATTTGAGGAAATTTTCTTTGAAGATTATCTGCTAAAGCAATTCGAGCTGATTCTGAAGATAATTTTTTTCCAAAGTCTGAAAGTACTATTGTGAAAGTTTTGGGGAGATTGTTAATCGTTTGAAGACAGTTTTGGAAAGAATACCGTCAAAGATAAAGGGGAGATTGTACTGACAGAGCTTAAAAGAGAAGATTGAATTGCTAGATCTTTCAACAAGTGATCTTGAATCCAAAGGGGGAGTTTGTTAGAGCATAAATCTGTTAGATACAAGATCAAGAAGACTGAAGGTCAAAGCTTAAGAAAGTCAAAGCTGAGAAAGTCAAATCTCATTAAAGTCAAAGTCTTTGTATTTGTTTTGTGTTTTATTTCCTTTGTATTGTAATTGTAGGTATAAATAGTGTTCTATTTCTGTTTTGTAAGAAGTCAAGAAAAGAACGTACAAGTTAGTTAATATTCAGAGAGAGAATTCGTGTGAGAGTGATCTGTAGACAGAGAGAGAATTCTAGAGAGAGAAAGTGTAATCGTTGGATTTGAAAGATTAATCAAACAGGTAATTTGATTGAAATCTTGTTTGTGTTTGTTTGATTGTGAATAGGAACTAGAATCTAGGAATAACATACCTCATCTTCATCAGTGTCATCATCATCACTTTGATCAACTCCGATGAAGCACATATAAGCAGTCTCGATATTATCAGCTTCGTCTTCAGAGTGATCCAACCAAAATTCTTCTACAGCTAATAAAGCAGTTCTATTCTCTCTCTTTTCTGCCAGTTCCATTTTCTTTCTATAATAAGCAGAATCCCAAACCACCTTAGCTCGACACTCCTTTGCAATATGACCCGACTTTCCACAGTTAAAGCATGAAGTAGCTTTCTTAGCTTCGGGCACTTGAATATTCTTTGACTCAGAAGTGAAGTGAATAGTGTTGGAACTCAAATGAGGTTGGAACTTCTTCTGATAGTGTTGAGAAAGAAGAATCATTGCTTTTTGAAGAGCCTCGCCATCGTCATCAGTTGCACCATCATAAGCATTTTCGGATAATGCTTGTTCAGATAGTTTGCTAATGAGAAGTGCAACTGTGTCCACTGACTTCTTGTTCTTTTTTTCAAGTTTGACTTTCTTCTCTGTGACAATGCACTCATTTGTCAGTAAGATCTCAAACAACTCTTGGATTTGCATGGTATAAATTCTATCATCATTCCTCAATCTGTGACAAGATTTATTCCGTTCTGGTTGCAAAGTATTGAGGAATTTTAGATTTGTTTCCAACTCAGTCTTTTCCACTTTTATCTTCCTCGGATCATTTATTACCGCACAAAACCTATCATAAACAATTTTCAGTGACTCCCCATCTTTGGCTTTGAATTCTTCAAAGTTGTTCATGTAACGTGTATGCCGAAGTTGAGTTGCAACTGAAGACCCAAGCATAATCTTTTCTAGCTGTTGCCACATAAGGTTAGGATGATTTTTGAAACAATCAATCATGTTGTATATAGAATTTGGCAAGGCTAGCATCAGATTTGCCTTTAAATATCGATCAGGTTGATATTGCGCTAACTCATCGGGTGTATATTCTTTTTTAGGCTTTGATAATCCAGAAGCCAGAGTGGGTTTTACAAAAGGTCCATCAGTGAGAATCTTCATCATGTCATCTCCGTTCTTTTGTCCTTCGATGAAATTGAGAAACCGATCTTGCCACTGAGTGAATTCATTTTCATCAACTAGAACCGGAGGACGAGTTTCTGTGCCCAATGACATCATGATATCACTCTTGTAGAACTGAGCTTGAAAAGCAAACTTTGCAGAATCCATAGAAAAATCGTCAGAAAAATGCTAAGTCTTGAAACAGAAGAGCTGGTGCAAACTGAAAGTTCGTGTGAGAAACAGATGGCGCAAACGAAGATTTGCGTGAGTAGTAAGTCGTGCAAAAGAGATTTGCGTGACTCATTGATGGCGAAAACCTCTCTTTTGCGTGAGAGGTAAATGGCGCAAAATGAACTTGACTTAGTTTTACGTGAATAACTATTGGCGATAAACTAAACTTTGCGTGAGAAGATGTTGACGAGAACCTCTTTTCTTGACAAGTAAGGTAGCGCAAAAACTGATTTGCGTGAATCTTTGATGAACCTCACTTTGCGTGAATCTAAGATGGCGCAAAAGAATATTTGCACGATGCCCAGATAGCGAAAACTGAGCTTTTTGTGAGATATATATCTGAAGATGAAATCCAAAAAGAAATATCTAGCGCAAAAATGATGAACTGGCGCAAAGTTCCAGATGAACTCGCGCAAACTTTGAAGAACTCACGCAAGTCCTGGATTTGGCGCAAAACGAGATAAAATCAAGAAATCTTCCAAAAATCTAATACAAAACCGAATTTGATGAAATTTTCTTGCATATAAAAGTTCGAAAACAACTTTCTAACAACTTTCAAACAAACAACTTGATCAAAAACCACAAAATTGAAGATTTGAGAATTGAACAGTACGTGAAAAACGAAATTTCAAAAACTCAAAAAATTTTAAAATTGATTATCAAAACTTGATTTTCTTGCAAAAAGATGTGAATCAAAAATGTTTAGCTACTAAAATCGGATCCAGCGAATCAATTTACAAAGAAATTCGATCACAAACCAATCCGAATTTGATGAAAAATCAAAAAATGAGATTTTCTTGAAAAAATCAAGAAAATCGATCAAATTTCCTGATTAAACCACAAATTCAGAAATCAAAACAAGTTTCTCTCAATTCTCTCAGATTTAGAACAGCTCTGATACCAATTGATAATCCCAAAATCAATAAATCACTAAAGAGAGAAAGTAGAGAGAGAGAGTTTGAAGCGCAAAGTAACAATTGTATTGAGTAATGCGTTAAGATCCTTACACAACACAAAGCCACATGGGACTTAAATACCTTTGGCTAATACAACACAGAATAAACCTCTAAACTCAGTATTAGACCAAGCCTATAAATACAATGATTACTATAAAATCAGACTTAACAAGATATCGCTATGGTACTCTTCGAATCACAATATATAGGTATTTTGTTGAAATAGAATCCATAGTCTCGAAGTTGTGTCTTCATCCATAATACTTGAGAGCAGCAACTTGCAGCAGCTACATACTCTGCTTCAGCGGTTCATGTGGAAACACAAAGTTGTTTCTTTGACGCCCAACTTATGAGCTTGTCTCCAAGAAGTTGCATGTGACCGGATGTGCTTTTCTTGTCTAGCATACAACCTGCATGATCTGCGTCTGAATACGTTGTTAGCTCAAAACCTGTATCTTTAGGATACCACAAACAAAGATATGCGGTTCCCTTCAGATATCTAAATATCTGCTTAACTGCTGAAAGATGGGATTCTTTGGGCGAAGCTTGATATCGAGCACATAAGGATGTAGAAAACATAATAACATGCCGACTAGCTGTTAAGTACATTAATGAACCTATCATCCCTTTATAAGTCCTAAGATCAACATCTTTTTCTGAAAGATCAGCTCCGATTTTAGTACCTGGTGCCATCGTGGTTGATATAGGAGTACAATTTGACATATTAAATTTCTTTAAAATGTAAGCAATATACATCGAATGATTTATGAAAATCCCCATTGAAAATTGTCTTACTTGTAATCCGAGAAAGAAATTCATCTCTCTCATCATACTCATTTGAAAACGTGACACCATGAGTGTAGAAAAATTCTTACAGTACTTTGGATTAGTAGAACCAAATATTATATCATCTACATATATTTGAATTAATATAATATCAGGTTTTGCCCTTTATAAATAAGATGGTGTTGATTTTACCTTTAGAAAAGCCAGACTTGACAAGAAATTTAGATAGCATGTCATACCAGGCTCGAGGGGCTTGTTTGAGTCCGTAAAGAGCCTTGTCTAAAATATAGACATGATCAGTTTTTTCAGCACTTATGAATCCTTCAGGTTGAGAAACGTACACCTATTCTTTTAACAATCCATTTAGAAAGGTTGCCTTGACATCCATCGGAGAGACCATAAAATTAGTATGTGCAACATAGGCTAGGAACATCCTAATTGTCTCAATGCGTGCAACTGGTGCATACGTCTCATCATAATCAAAGCCTTCCTCTTGTCTGAATCCCTTGGCAACAAGTCTTGCTTTATTTCGAATCACAACACCATCCTCATTCTTTTTGTTTTTGAATACCCACTTGGTGCCAATGATTGTTTTTCCTTCAGGTTGGGGCACCAATGGCTAGACTTTAAGCGTCTCAAATTGGTTGAGCTCTTCTTGCATAGCCGTAATCCAATCTGGATCACAAAGAGCTTCTGAAACTTTTGTCGGTTCTATTTTACTCAAGAATGAATCATAAAAACATTTATTTGCTGTTGCAGACCTAGTTTGCACTGGCTTTGAAGGATCTCCAATAATTTGATGCACCGGGTGCTCTTTGGTCCACTTGTGTACATGAGGGAGTGGATTAGATGTAGACTGATCATGTTGGTCATCTAAATATCCACTATCCTTTTCTTGTTGGAGTTCAGTTGAAGTAACTGGTGCAGAAGTTTCAGTTGGTGGACTATCTAATGTCTGTTGAATAGGCATTACTGTGCATCCAACTGATTGTGTGACTTCTGTCTCGTCATTAACATGCTCAACTTCAACTGATTGAGTAGGAATATGATCTAGAGTTTTTCTCTGAACTGGGGGATCGGATTCAGTTGAGACATCTGAAGTGATTGGATGATGATTACTTGAATCTTCAGACCTATCAATCACAACAAATTAAGTCACCTTTGAACCTAGAAACTCATCATAAAAGTGTTCAAATAATAAATCTAAATATGAAAGATGTGAACTAGACGTAGAAGCATTATCAGATTTAGAAATTGTTAGTGCATAAATATGTTGGATACAAGATCATGACGACAGAAGACTGAAGTCAAAGCTTAAGTCAAACTCTCATGCTAAAGTCAAAGTCATTTGTAATAAATGTCAAAGTCAAAGTGTTTAGTGTGTTTGTGTAGTGTATGTGTTCCTTGTATAAATAGTGTTTTGTTTTTCAAATAGGTATACGACTAAGTGTAATAAGAGTGTGCGTATTGTAGAGAGAGAGATATTGAGAGAACTGTTGTAATCGATTTCCAATCTGAAATACATTTTGTTCCAATCAATAATTCTTGTCATCTAGATTGTTTTACACTGATTATGGGACACACAATTGGTATCAGAGCAAACAAATTTTCAGAAACAAGATTCAATTTCAAGATTCTTGATCGACTTTTTCAAGAACTCGCATATCGACTGTGCTCTTTGATTTTTGAATTTCAGAGATGTTTTAGGCCTGAATTTGTATGTTCTAGATTCGTTCTAACATCTAGAACATTTTCTGTTTGTAATACGAAGTTCAAGTCACATTAGATCAGTGTGAATTTTGAATTTTTGTGTAATTTTTTGTTCGAGTTGGTTTACGCACTGTAACTATATCAAGATTGTAATTTTGGTGCTTTTGATTGTAATTCCTTGATTGTAAACTGTTCAGAGAGTGTTCGTGGGTGAATTGGTAAGTTTTCAGGATCTAAGTCGAAGGTTTGGATCGATTTGGATTGAATTTTTGAAGTTTTTAAACTGAGCTCTGAAGAACTCGCATGAGATATGAAGAACTCGCATGAGATATGAAGAACTCGCATAAAATGAGGAACTCGCATGGTGGAATTTGCATGGCATTTGTTTTCTGAAAAAGTTTAAGTGTAGAATTCTCATGAGAGTTGTGTGCAAAACGTTTAGAATTCGCATATGTTTGTATACGAAAAGTCAGATTTCGCATAACTCTCATATACGAAAAGCTTGTTGAAAATTTTTCCAAGGACAAAATTTGCATAAGCTTGTATGAGAAAAGTGAGGAATTCGCATAAAGAAGCATACGAATTGCACAGATTTCGCATAAAAAGTTGAAATTTTTTCGAAGTGTTGATTTCGCATCGATACGAATTCCTTGAGGTTCAAATAATTTCTAAGTATAGAATTCGTCTCACTATTGTGCGGAAAATTTCATGTGAATTCTTCTTGATTGTGCGAATTCTTTGGTGTGTGAATTTCATAGGTTATGCGAATTCTCAATGTGTTTTTGTGTGTGTGAGAATTCTTTGTGACTTGTGTGAATTCCATACTTATATTTTTTTCTGAATTTTTCCAGATTTGACCAAAAATGACTTTTACAGATCAAATTATTTCTAAATTTCTGACGATCATTTTAGACAGTCTAAAGACAAAGATGACTTCCAAAGATGCTCTTGCTATCAGCACGGACGTTAAACCACCGGTTCTCTTCAAAGGACGAACAATGGAAAGACCGGTTCCTGGATTTCGTTGATAGACATGCCAACGGGGAAAATATTCTTCTATCAATCAAAGAAGGTCCAATGGTTCCGATAACCATGGAAATCCCGGATGACGAATCCTCAGATAGTGAAGACGGGAACATGGACAGAGAGCAAAAAACAAAGATAGTCCCGAAAGATATTTCTCAGTACACTGATGAGCAAAAGAACAAATACAAAGCTGACAAACAAGCTAGATCTCTACTCTTGCAAAGCATACCTAACTGCCAAAAAGATGTGGGATTAGCTGCAAAAGATGATGATGTGATCCAAGGTTGGGAATCAGATGAAGGTTGCCAACTGCATTAACAGTTATGAGGAGTTCAAGGCAAAGAAGAATGAGAGCCTTGAAGATACATATGAAAGATTTGTTCTGTTGCTGAATGAACTTGCAAAGAACAAGGTTAAGAAGAAGCAAATAGAAAACAATGTCAAATTTCTCAGCATCCTTCAGCCTGAATGGAAAAAGCATACGCGAAGGATGAAATAAATGAAGGATCTTAGTGACATCCCTCTTCATGAAGTGTATGAAACACTTAGACAGAACGAGGAGGAAGTAGAAGAGAAAAGGGAAGAGAAGAAAAAGATTGAGAAAGCTGCAGATCCCATAGCCTTGGTAGTGGCTATAAAGAAAAAGAGAATAAGGATAAGAAGAAGAAGAAAGTGGCGGTATCTGAATCTGCTGAGTCTGAGAATAGTGATTCTGATTCTGATGACGGGGAAAATTTGAAACAAGCCATGATACTTCTAACCCATGCAATGCAAAAGAAGTTTTACAAGAAGTCGGGATCTAATCATCAGAGGCACTCATCAGGGTCTAGAAACTATGATCATAAGCAAAAGATTGAAGGAAGAAGATTTGATGAGAAGAGGTATGAAGGGAAGAAGTCAGAGGAGAAGAAGAAATGTGTGAATGATTATGGAAGTGAGAAGAGGTCTGATGGGCTGATAAAGTACTACAACTGCGGTAAAGTGGGTCATTATGCCAAAGACTGTCGGAAGCCTAAAGTAAGGAATTCAGACTATTACAAGAACAAAATGCTTCTGGTAAAGCAAAAGGAAGCTGGAAAAGCCTTGATGGCAGAAGATGAATTTTGGCTAGACCACTCGGAAGATGTTGAAAAGGAAGAGACCGCTCACATGTGCCTGATGGGGAAAGAAGTGAAGTATGATGAGTCTGACGAAGAAACTTCTGATGAGGTACTAAATCTTTCTGAATCTGATTTTCTAAACAAAATGGAATCCATGATGATTGAGCTTCGTGACCTTCAAAATAAACTGAAAAGGGAGAAAAGCAAAGTTGTTAAGAAGCGTCAAACTATTTTTGATCTCAACAAAGAACTTGTTGGGAACAAAAATCTGATTGATTCTTTAAACAAATCTGCTATTGAGTTTAAACAACAAAAAAAATTGTTTTGAAATTAAGATTTCTGACGTTGTTTCTAAACTTTCTGTTAGGACTGAAAGTCCTATGTGTTGAAAGTGGAATAAAGTATTTATAAGGGTTCGAAATGTAATTAATTAATAGTTGTTTTGTTAGATTGGCCTAAAAGCCCATAAGTCCATTATCTTGTAAGCCTGAATATATAAAGGCTTTTCTAGTTCATATTTCAGGTTACTCAAGTCATTTGTTAGATTTCTAGTCTATAGGTTTACATATTCTGATCAGATATTCTCTCTGTAAACCTAAGCCCTTTGATTTCATATTAATCATATGACTAGTAGTTGTGGCTTGATTATTGTTCTATATTGAAGATTTACTATTGATTGCACTGTACTGGGATCTACAAATGGTATCAGAGCAAAGAGACTACAGGTTTGATCCAGAAAAATGTTTGTCTAAAAACACTATTCGATTATCTGCTTAATCTGCTAAGTTTTTGGTTGATCTGGGTCGATTGATATTTTTTTTATCTATTACTGTTTATGTGCATAATATCGGTCTAAGTTTTCTATCGATCTGGGTTGTTTTCTTTAAGATTTTATCGGTCTACTATTTTTTTCTGGAAAATCAGTTTTTCGATTTTTTATCTTGTTTGATTGATTATCGGTTCTTCTGTGGTTATTGTTTATCAGTCTAAGTTAAATATTTTTCTGGAAAATTAATACTCTCGGTCGATAGGTTGATAAATTGATTTCTTGGTTTTTCTATGTTAATATGCTGTTCGATCGATTGTTTTCTGGGTTGATTGTTCATCGATCTGTTCTTCGTGTTTATCGGTTCTTATATGTTTTTATCAGTCCTTATCTGGTTATCTGTTATCGACCGATAGTGATTGACCGATAGTTTACTTGATCGATAGTTAAGTCGACTGATAGATATTGGCCCAATAACCTTCGACCGGGACGTTGTTGTTACCGGTCTTTTGGTCGATAGATATATAGTCTCTACCGGTCCTTTTGGTTCGACCGGTGCTTTGTAATTATCGGTCGTTTATTCGACCGGTACATTGTCACTTCCGGTCTTTTGGTTTGACCGACCTTGCGTTGACCGACATTTGGATTCGACTGATAAGTTGTCTATACCGGGCCTTTGCTTGACCGGTACATTGCTCGACCGGGTTTCAAAAAAAAAAAAAAGGAAAAAAGGGTCAAATTTTTTGTCTCACGATCATTTGCAGTGCATTTCTTTTAGCCCCCGTACTTCAAGGTTTCAGTTTGTCATTAGTGACCCTAAACTTTCAAGTTTCACACTTTGTCACTTTTGGTCGTTGCACTTTCAAATTTCATCTATTGTCAAGTTTTTTAAAAGCTTGAATTAGATAAGTCGAAATGGTATATTTTTCTGAAGTTCAAGGCCTCAAAGTGGAGAACACAAATCTCCAATCATCTTTAACTTTTTATGTAAAGAGGGAAAACCAATATGCTGATGAGAACAACACACTAAAAGAGGAAGTAAGTGCATTAAAGACACTTAATGAAGATCTTCTGACAAAGGCTTCTGGGCTGAATGATGAGAAAATACTGAGACTGGAATCTGAGAACTCTGAGCTAAAAGGAAAGATCTCTGATTTGGAGCAAAAGATTGCAACAGACAAATCCGATTTTGAGAATAAAGATAAATCTTTTGCAAATGAGTTCTCAGATTTTTCCAGAAAATGTGTTGATGAGAAGAAAGAAGTTGAGCTGAAATGCATAAAACTTTCTCAGCAAGTTTCTGATTTTCAGAAAGTAATCATTCTTGAAAGAGAGAAGTTTGCAACAGAAAAGAAGGCCATTGAACAAAAGAATGTTAGCGTCTTCAAAGAAATATCCGGCCAAAGAAACAATGTTGAGAAGGGATTTGAAGAAGAGAGAAGTAAGTTTGAGGCTGAGATCAAAAAGCTTACTAAGAAGTTATCTGAACTATCTGAGAAGGCACTAAAAGAGCAGAAAACGAAGTCTGAGTTCACGAAGAGGATTGACCTGCTTGTTCAAGAAAGAGACAACTTCGCTTCAACGATTAAAGTGCTTGAAAAGTCTGTATCAAGTTCAAATCAGAAACCTATCTCTTCACAAAGGTCAGCTAAATCTTTTGATCAGATTCGTAAGACTAACCTTTTCTATGATAGAAATATAGATGGTTCAGGTACACGTCCTAGAAGAAGGAGATACAAAGATGAGGAACTGGTCTGGAAGAAGAAACCAGTTGAAGATGAGCTGAAAGAAAGAGAATCATGTGTACATGCATCTAATGCCAAGAAGAACAAAACGAGTAAAGGTAAACCTGATCATATCTACTCGAGAGATCAATTACTCAGGTTGTCAGGTAAGAAATACCATTGTTCTTATTGTCGTACACATGATCACATTCACAAAACCAGTGATCATTTCTGGTATGGTTCTTATTCTATTTCCCCCACAAGAACTGCAACTAACATTCGAGGACCCAAATACCAGTGGGTACCAAAGCCGAAAACTGATTCTTTGTTGCAGGCACCTACTGTCAAGGGGAGTAGAAGAAGTATGGATTCTAAGTAAATTAGCTTAGAACCCGGACTTCAACGAAGTATGGATTCTGATCACATGACAGATCAGAACCCGTTCTTCAACGTTCAGACTTGGATATTATTGCAAATATCCAGGGGGAGCTTAAAAGACCTAAATCATTATATCATGATTTGAGGGGGAGCTTAAAGGTAAATATCTTTTGATCTAGATCTCTGATTGTTTGGAAGAAGAACAACTTTCAAGCATGAAAAACAGTTTCTGAAATGTTCAAACCACTTCTGATTCTCAAAAGGTTTCATGAATCTAGAAGTGTGAGTTTACATGTTTTTCATTTTTTGAGCTTTAATGCTTATCTGACTGTGTGTTTCTAAAGATCTATACTTGCGTATTATCTTATCTTTATACTGTAACGTATTCACACACACAGGTTCAATACTTCATTTGTATTTGTTATTACCGTGTCTCATAACGAACCAATTTTTCGATGGTAATACCCCCGTTTGATATTCAATGTTGTTGAGCATCAATCATCGTTTCCAAATTTGTGCTTTCATTGCAAAATTGTTTATATTTATTCATATAAACAAAATATCCAGTTCTTTGATACCCTAACCATTTTAATTTGATCTGATTGATACATTGTCAGAATCTCAAAACAATTTTCTTGATTTCATTTCATTCACTCAATATCTTTGTTTTGAGAAATCTTCAAAGTTCAATTGCTCAAATCTCATGAGCATACATTTTGACAATGTTATCATACATTTTGAGCTTAAATGTTCAAGTTAAACTGTTGAGCTACTATTCTTTTTAGGACTTACATGGGATTTGTGTGAGAACGTAAACAGAACTTCCATGGATTCACGTAAACCAGTGTTTCCTACCACGGAAGTTATCCTTGAGTGATTTGAGGGGTGAGGGGTCTTAAATCAAAGAGTGGGGGAGATAACTCATCCGGTTGAGTTTTTCTCATTGTGTGGAGCGGAAAAATGGAACTGAGAGTTTGGTTAGAAGTGAGCATAATGTTAAAAAGAAAGAGGGTGTGAGAACAGAGTTAAAAGAATATCAGTACTCTGCACCAATCACTTTCTGAGTCGGGCATCCACATCTTCTGATTGGTTCACATTCTTTGGTGACCATCATTGAAACAGGCAGTGAGCCCATGCCAACTCTTGTATTAACCCCACCAACCACTCGTTTCTTTCTTAACAAAGAAATGTTTCATTTTCTTTGGGGACGCAACATATATGCTATCTAGTCTTCAATCGGAAGATGTAGATATTGAAAAAGAAGGAAAGTTGCCCCACCTTCGCACCTCTTTCATGCACATTGAGTCCGTGTAATATCTGTTGCTGTCACAACAGTTTACACAATTTGATCCTGATCAAGCTAAGTAGCTTCAATCATTCATACACTTGCACGAGCACACAAGGAATGAGTTTTCTTGTCATAACATTCATAGAAAATTCTTTTGTGGTTTTTCAATGATTGAATGGAACCCCTAGGGGAGTGAACATCACAAAATCTCCTTTCCAAAGTACATCAGTTGTACAAAGTGGCTCAGTGCTACTTACAGGCCTACTAACTGTTTCATCTATTGAATTAGGGTTACCTTGTTTATTATGTCTGAATTTGAAAAGATTCGGATATATACATTTCATGAATTGACAGATACTCAGATCACAGGTGGGAGAAAGTCAAATTATCATACAAGGGGAGATCAAAGAAAGTGCTGAAATTGAAGAAGTTTTGATGATCGTGATGCTCACAATCATCAAAAAGGGGGAGAAAAAGTTCAATTTTTCAAAAGTTTTAAAGAAAGAAAGTTATTTCTAAAGGCAGTCTAGAGATCAAAGAGATGAAGATTTTGTTTCAATTTTCAAAGAGATTTCAAAGATTGTATTGATTCTATCCCGTATCATGTGGTGTCTGTTACAAGTTTGTTTCTCATTCCTCCTACGAGCTGATTGAAACAAATTCTTTGTTTTAAACTGAAGATGCACCGTGGAATATCACGTAACTCTCACATTATCTTTCTTGTGTGTTGATCCGATGTGATTGAGTTTATACAGTTAAAAGATGCTTGATAGTGCGTTCAGTCGAGGCTACTATACATTGAATCTGGTTACAAAGTTGATACTATGAAGATCAAGAGCTTTATTCAAGGGGGAGCGTGGAAAGTCATGAAGACATGCAACACCAAAGTTCTTCAAAGATTCAAGAGGGAAAGAAGATCAAGGTCTGAAGTTTTTCAAGTTGTTAAATGCTTTATTCAAATTTAGGGGGAGATTGTTAGGACTGAAAGTCCTATGTGTTGAAAGTGGAATAAAGTATTTATAAGGGTTCGAAATGTAATTAATTAATAGTTGTTTTGTTAGATGGGCCTAAAAGCCCATAAGTCCATTATCTTGTAAGCCTGAATATATAAAGGCTTTTCTAGTTCATATTTCAGGTTACTCAAGTCATTTGTTAGATTGCTAGTCTATAGGTTTACATATTCTGATCAGATATTCTCTTTGTAAACCTAAGCCCTTTGATTTCATATTAATCATATGACTAGCAGTTGTGGCTTGATTATTGTTCTATATTGAAGATTTACTATTTATTGCACTGTACTGGGATCTACACTTTCAAAGTTTGATTTTGAGAAACATGAGTTTGTGCTAAAAGTTCACAAATTGCAGGTTGAAAATAAGAGTTTAGAGAAAAAGGTAAATGGTTTGGAAGACAAATTGTATGCTAGAGGACAAACAGATCAAACCATCTTTCTAAACACACCGAATGAGGAAAATGATGTTAAAGAAAAGTGGGGTCTCGGATACGATAACCCACATTATTTGAAGAAAGCAATCAGAAAACAACGAGCTTTGTATAATTTTGTGTTTCTACAAGCGGCTAACAAACATCTTCATTTGAAACCCAAGTTTGTTACCAAATCTTCTGATGAAGTAGAGGCCAAGGAAGAAGAGAATAGAAAGAACACAACGAAAATGCAACAACCATTCTGCTATCAAAGTTGAATGATAGTTATATTTCTGAACAACCAAAGTTCCTTTCGAATGATTATTTTGAAAGCTATTCTACAAAAGAGTTGGATGCAAAACCTATTAAAGCCAAAATTTATATTCCTCCACTCGTTTTAAAAATCCAAATAATTGATCTTGAAAATGTGTTATCTAACGAAAGAATTTTGGTTGATATTGAACAAGTTGTATTTTATACAGTCAAGAAGAACACTGGTTTTAACTCTAAATCTAATGAGTGTTCAAACTCTTCCAAGGCACCTCAAACTTCTGAAGATGATATTGATGACTTATTTGCATGTGCAAATGATTTTTTAAATTCTGATGATGGTTGTGTTGATGAAAGTATTGATATATTTGACTTCAATGCAAAACTTCCTGATCATTCTGATTTCATTATTAACTCTGACGCTTTACCTAGTGTGTTTGAAGTAGGTGAATCATCAACTAAGGTTGGTGAATCAGTTTTGTTAAATCTGATTTTATAGTAATCATTGTATTTATAGGCTTGGTCTAATACAGTGTTTTGTGTCGTATACTGTGTTGTATTGACCAGGGTATTTAAGTCCCTTCGGTCTTTGTGTCTTGTAAGAATTCACGCACATTCTAATCAAATTACACTTTGCGCTTTCAAAGTCTCTCTCTTTCTCTACTTTCTCTCTCTAAGATTTAGAGGATTCTTGGATTAACAATTGGTATTAGAGCCAATCTAAATCTGAGAGGATTGAGAGATTAGTTTTTCATTATCTAAATTTGTATTTAAATCAGTAAATTTTATCGATTTTCTTGAATTTTTCAAGAAAATCTCATTTGGTGATTTTTCATCAAATTCGGAATTGTTTGTGGTCGATTTTTCTTGATTTTTGGTTCGTTGGATCCGTTTTTACAAGTAAAATACTTTTGATTCACATCAGATTGCAAGAAAATCGTGTTTAGATCTTCAATTTTGAATTTTTTTTTGAAATTCTGGAAAATCGTTTTTCACGAACTGTTGGTTTATCAAATTCTTGATTTTTGTGGTTTTTAATCGAATTTGTTGTTTGGAATTTGTTAGAAACTGTTTTTCGAACTTATCTGTGGAAGAAACTGTTTTTAATTTCTAATTTGTAATCAATTTTGTTGATTTTTCGTCTTTTTCAGCTGTTTGCGCAAGATCCAGCATTTGCGCTGGTCATGCAAATGTTCGAGACGAGACAACTTAAGATATGCAAAATCAGAGTAAACGAAGAAAAGAGAAGGTTTGCGCTACACGTTGGTGGCGCAAAGTTAGTTTTACGCTAGCAGAAGGAAGCGCAAAGTGAGGTTTGCGCTATCTAAAGGAAGCGCAAAGCTTGTTTTGCGCTAGAAGTTGTTGGTGCAAATCTCGTTTGTGTCATCCATAGCTCACGCAAATTTCATTTGCGCTATATACTGCTCACGCAAACTTTCAGTTTGCACCAATTTTATTTTGTTTCAGACTTAGCATTTTTTCTGACATTTTTGATATGGATTCTGCAAAGTTTTCCTTTCAAGCTCAGTTCTACAAAAGCGACCTCATGATGTCATTGGGCACAGAAACTCGTCTTCCGATTCTAGTTGATGAAAACGAATTCACTCAATGGAAAGATAGGTTCCTGAACTTCATCGAGCGTCAAGTTAATGGAGAAAATATGATGAAGTCTCTCACTGAAGGACCTTTCGTAAAGCCTAACAAAGAGACTCCCGTAACAACTGAAGAGGCTTCGCGTATGAAAGCTGATCGAGAACTAAAAGCTAACCTGATGCTAGCTTTACAAACTCTGTCTACAACCGGGTTGATCATTGCAAGGATTATCCAAATCTGTTGTGGGCACAATTGGAAAAGATTATGCTTGGGTCTTCAGTTGCTACTCAACTTCGGTATACGCGCTACATGAACAACTTTGAAGAATTCAAAGCCAAGGATGGGGAGTCACTAAAAAGTGTTTATGACAGATTATGTGCCATTATAAATGATCTGAGGAAAATTAAAGTGGAAAACACTGAGCTGGAAACAAATCTGAAGTTCCTCAATGCACTTCAACTGGAATGGAACAAATCTTTCCATCGCTTGTGGAATGATGTCATAATATCTTCCATGCAGATCCAAGAGATGTACGAGATTTTGCTAACAGATGAATGCATTGTAACTGAGAAGAAGGCCAAACTCGAAAAGAAAAACAAGAAATCAGTAGACCCAGTTGCACTTCTAACAAGTCATCTAGCTGAACAAGCATTGTCTGATAATGCTTATGGCGGGGCCACTGATGATGATGGCGAGGCTCTTCAGAAAGCAATGATCCTTCTCTCACAACATTATCAGAAAAAGTTCCAACCTCGGTCGGGTTCCAACAATCTTTGCTTCACTTTTGGGTCTAAAGTCAAAGTGCCCGAGCCAAAGACAGTTGCTGCTTGTTACAACTGTGGTAAGCCGGGTCACATATCTAAGGAGTGTAGAGTGAAGAAGGTTCGGGATTCGGCATACTATCGGAAAAAAATGGAACTTGCCAAGAAAAGAGAGAACGGAACAACTTTGCTCGTAGAAGAGGAGTACTGGCTTGATCACTCCGATGATGAAGCTGACAATGTGGAAATTGCTCAAATGTGCTTAATCGGAGATGATCAGACTGATGATGATGATGATACTGATGAAGATGAGGTAATTTCTAAGTTTGATTACAACTTCATTTCTTCTCAGATGACCATTATCATAATTGCTTTATCTGATCTTCGCTCGAAGTTAATATCTGAAAAGAATTTAAATTCAGAAAAGTCAGATTTGATTGACAAATTGAAAATTTCTTTGAAAGATGAAAAATCTATTTTGGAAAATACAAAAGACATCTTTCAAAAGAAATTAGATGATTTGGAAAAATCAAATAAGTCTTATCTTGAATCTTTGACTGAAATGACCAATTTAAAAGATAATTTTTCGACTAAAATAAATGAGTTGGAAGAAAAATTATATCGAAGGAATCAATCTGAACAAACTATTTATTTGAACAAACCGAGGAGTTATGAGTCTATAAAAGAAAAATGGGGACTTGGTTTTGAAAATCCTCATTGTTTAAACAATGCGATAGAAAAATCCCCAACTTTATATAAATACGATTATCTAACTCTTGCACAATATGCTTCTCAATTTAAAATTGATTGGATGAATGAAAAACAAGTGTTAGAAATCAAAAATGAGAAAAGGATGAATAATAAGAAAAAGGAAATTTCTTTTGTTTATACAAGCGAAAATGTTAAATATTTTCCTGAAAAATTAAGGAAAGGCCGAAAAAGCTTAAATGATATATCTTTCATTAAGTCTTCAGTGTCAGATGATTTTGTTGATTTATTTGCCACTAAATTTGATAAGGAAAATATCTCTCCAATATTTTATGATTCTAAGAGATATATTCCTCCATTAGTTTTAGAAGGCAAAATCATTGATCTTGAAGATAAAATGGAAGATCAAAATATTTTAAAAGAAATTGAATCTGATGTTATTCTTTCTTTCATGACGTCAAGTCTTGAAGAACATTTATTTTTCCAAAATCAAGATTCTGTTTCTGGCCATTCTTCTGTTTTTCAAGAAAACAAAAAGGAATTTCCAAAATATGAAAACCTTTCTCAAAATTTTTCTGACTTCGAGGTTAGTTCAGATTTATTGGTTGATCAGTTGGGTGCCTTAGGTAAAATTGTTTCTTCTGATTCCAATCTTAAAACGAAAATTCTTGATGATTCTTTTACGCTCAATGATGATTATTATAAACCAAAGCGTAAAATAAGACGGTCAAAGAAGTCAAAGAAACAAGATCAAGTCATTTCTGACAGTTCTAATTCTTCTTA
The DNA here is from genome assembly GCA_954870635.1 of Arctium minus. Lineage (NCBI taxonomy): Eukaryota > Viridiplantae > Streptophyta > Magnoliopsida > Asterales > Asteraceae > Arctium > Arctium minus. The sequence continues at coordinate 74,515,470 of OX941085.1, read as the reverse complement.
TTCGATGATTTCAGATAGGACTCTGAGCACTCATTCAAAGCAGATATGGAGGGTGAAGCGGACATCGGATGAATCTCAGACTGATGAGGATAGATGTGTAGACAGATTATATAAAAGTGATTCATTTGCTTCTTATAATAAAATTTCAAAATACTCTATAAAGCAAATGATTCGAATTTCAAAACATGTCTCATGTTCTTCCTCGGATTCTAGTTCTGACGATTATGCTTTCTCTTCTGCTAATTCTTATGTTCATTTGTCTGATCATATTTCTTGTGCTTCTCGTGTCAATTATTCCAAGTATTTCCCCATAAGAACTGCAACTAACTCTCATGGACCCAAATACAAGTGGGTTCCAAAATCTCAAATTGATTCTAAGTTGCAGGCATCTCAAGTTAAGGGGGAGTAAGAGAAAGTTGTCTTCTGAGTATATCAGCTCAGAACCCGTACTTCTATAGACTACGAGTTCTAAACATCTCAGTTTAGGACTCGTTCTTCAAAGCTTATAGCTTCTGATGAATAAGAAACTATAAGTACATCTAATTCTCTCCGCTGCATATATCTCTGTTTATGATGTAATTCGAGTTTTCTCAATTTGTTTTCAAGAATCTGAGCATTTTTCACTCAAATCTTGAATTTTTACAACCCAAAATCTTTCAAATGAGACACAAATTATTTTTACATTATGTGGAAGATAATATTATTGAATTTTATTTTGTTCCGACTAAATATCAATTTGCTGAATTCTTTACATTTTGTCATAAATGAAATTTTTTCAAACTCGACATGTTGAATTTAAAAGTTTAAATCTTTACAAATTTTATTCTATAAAGTAAAAGATTTACAGGTTTTCTTTCTTTGGAATAAAATATGTGTCAAGGATAAATTTTCAAGTTGCTTTGTTTATATTGAAGTTTTATATGTTCAACTTTCAAGTCTTTTAAAAGTCGAAAAGTCAGCAACATGTTTGTAGCTTTTGCATTCTGCTTTAACGATATGTGATTCGGAATATTTATAGTTTACAATGCTTGGAAATCCTAAAAAGTCTGAATTATGGATTGTAATGAAAATATGGGCTAAGCACTTAGATGTAAAACTGAGTGATTGAGATGAAAAAAAAATTATATTTCTAAAATACAGAAATCTCTAAGTTTAAAAGTTTGTACCTGTGACCTTTCTGGTTTGGGAAAGTAAGTTCCGTGGGATGCTTATCATCTGGTCCCCTAAGGTCAATTGATCTGGGAGTGATCGAACCCAAATCCTTCTAAGTTCCAAGGGGTGCTTGACACCTAGTCCCCTAAGGCCAACTGGTCTGGGAGCGGCTGACCCAAATCCTGCAATAGGGTCAGATAGAAAGTTACGTTTACGGCATGTTCTTTACTTACTAAACTTTTTGATTAAAAGATGCCAAAGTGCACAAGCTTACAAGATGCCAAAAAGCACACTTATGTGAAGATGCCAATGTGCACAATGCTAAAAGATGCCAATGAGCACACATCTCATGATACTTGGTGATATGTTTGCATTGCGATAAACCTATAAATTTGTGAAAATCTTAAATTATGATGGCTTAGTGTGAGTACATGCAAAGTTCTCTATTATATTTTTAGAATTACATTTTCTTGAAGCTAATCGAAGTTCGCATGCTAGCACACTGAGTAGATTCATAAAAGTTTTTGAAACTGAACATGTTTTAACTTGATATGCAATGAAACTTGTATCTGTATCCAACAACATATATTTGATTTCATTTGATTGATTAATCTGTGATATTTTACTGAATAGAATTTAATTTATTTAGTGTTTAAAATTTTATATATTTAGTTGTTTCAAAATCCATATTCAGTATATTTTTCTTTCTACATTGATGTTTCGATTATTGTGTTCACATTTCTTTTTAAATGGGTTTGTGCATTATTCAAGGGGGAGTGAATAAGGAGAATATTTCTGAAAAGATCATATCTGTTTTCGAGGGGGAGTATATGATTTTATACATGAATGCTAACTTGAATTGTCATATTTAGTGCATTTGTGTAGGGGGAGTCAAAAGAGCTTAACAGGTGAAATTTTCCAGATTCCAAGTCATATTTGCGCCAACAGTTGATAGAGCAAAACTCAGATTTGCGCCAACAGCTTCTAGCGCAAAACAAGCTTTGCGCTTCCTTTAGATAGCGCAAACCTCACTTTGCGCTTCCTTCTGCTAGCGCAAAACTAACTTTGCGCCACCAACAGTTAGCGCAAACCTCTCCTCTTTCTCCTTTAATCTGAGTTTGCAGATCTTAAGCTGTCTCGTCTCCAACATTTGCATGACCAAGTTGATCCAGATCATCAAGGTCATGAGAGGGAGAAGTTAAGGATATGATAAAGAGACAAAGAGTTCAAATGTTTATCTGCTTATCAAGATTCGCTCAAGATTCAATTTCATCAACTATTTGTTGTTCAAGCTTTGACTACTTCAGCTTCTCCAAGATCATTTAAAAGAAGTGTGTCGTCTAGAGCACAAGCTGATGAACCGATTCTTCTTCCAAGATTTTTACAAACTGGTCCAGTCTTGTCAAGGCAGTAAAGGCAACTGAGTTTAAAAGATGATGAGAAGAATTTTTTTTTTAAGTCAAGATGCTTCTTCGATAAGTCGCTTAGATGGTCCATGCTGATTTAGAAGTTGGATATTGAAGACCACAGCGCCAATGATTACTAAGGGGGAGATTGTTAAGTCTGATTTTATAGTAATCATTGTATTTATAGGCTTGGTCTAATACAGTGTTTTGTGTCGTATACTGTGTTATATTGACCAGGGTATTTAAGTCCCTTTGGTCTTTGTGTCTTGTAAGAATTCACGCACATTCTAATCAGATTACACTTTGTGCTTTCAAAGTATCTCCCTCTACTTTCTCTCTCTAAGATTTAGAGGATTCTTGGATTAACAAGTTTCTGTGAGTACCGATTATTATGAAAAAGGTAAAAAGCAAAATAAAAGATGCTCACAGAAACGGACCAACACAGGTAAGCAAAAGAAATCTCATTTTCCTAACTAATCTAAATCTTTTGTTTCAGAACTGAGAAAGTAAAGGTCTGAAGTAAGAACTAAATGGCGACAAAAGAAGATAGTTGGAGATCTTACAAAGTCATTTTCGGATTTTGAATGTAATATGATTACTGTTAGTAGTACTGATTTGGTTGGTAACATTGCTTCTACAAAAACAAATCTTGTACCTTCTTACAAGAAATATTCAATAAAGCAATTGTTCCAATTATCTACGATTACTAATAAGTTGTCTACATATCAGCAAAATGATTTTGTGACTCGACAATATTCTGAATGTTGGTTTGGAACATATTGTATACCTCATGTTTTTCAAAATAAAAGAGAACCCAAATTCAAATGTGTGCCAAAATCTTGCGCTAATCTGAAAGGACCCAAATATAAATGGGTACCTAAAGTTGTTGTTCCCTGATTTCTCTTATACAGACCCGTCATATGTGGTACTTGGATTCTGGTTGCTCCAAGCATATGACCGGGCAGAAAGATTTATGGTCTAATTATACAGAGAAGTTTTGTGGGAATGTGCGCTTCGGGAATGACCAGTTTTCACCAATTCTGGGTTATGGTGACGTTATTCAAGACAACGTAACGATTAAGAAGGTGAGCTACGTTGAAGGCCTAGGACATAACCTATTTAGCATTGGACAGTTCTGCGACAAAGACTTAGAGATTAATTTCAAGGCTAAGAGGTGTTTGTGTGTACTGAAGATGGTAAAGAACTCTTGGTTGGAACAAGAAAGTCAAACATCTACACAATCAACCTTTCAAAAGTCAAGATTGTCAATGAGGTGTGTCTACTGTCAAAACCCTCTATGCAGCAGAGTTGGTTATGGCATAGAAGGCTATCTTACCTGAGTTTTCGTTACATCAACAAGCTGGTTACGGGAAACTTAGTAAAAGGATTTCCAGAGCTCAAATACGTCAAAGAACATCTTTGTGTAGCGTGTGAGAAGGGCAAGATGAAAAGAGTCGCTCATAAGCCGAAGCCTGAGCCTAGTAAAGGTTCTCCACTGGAGTTACTGCATATGGATCTCTTCGGTCCGATGCGAACTCAAAGCATAAACGGCAAGAAATACGTGTTAGTGATTGTGGACGATTACTCGAGGTACACTTGGGTCAAATTTCTGAGATCAAAAGATGAGACGCTCGAAGTCATAATCACATTTCTAAAGACCACTCAAGTGAATCTGCAGAAGATAGTAAAGCTTTTTAGAATAGACAATGGCACATAATTCAAGAACATAATTGTTGACGATTATCTCGAATCGGTGGGGATAACACATCAGTTTTCTCCTACCAAAACGCCTAAACAGAATGGAGTTGTGTAGAAAGACGAAATAGAACGCTAGTCGAGGCCGCTCGTACTATATTGAGTCAATTAGAACTACCTCTATTTCTATGGGTTGAACATGTGTCGACTGCCTGCTATTCTCAGAATCGCTCCATTATCCACCGCCGGTTCGGTAAAACACCGTATGCTTTAATAAATAATCGCATACCTAGCATTAAACACTTTCATATTTTTGGATGAAGGTGCTTTGTATTGAATGAAATGGAGAACTTGAATAAGTTCAGTCCAAAAGCTAAAGAAGGCATTTTTATCGGCTATTCTCAAACGTCTGCAGCCTACAGAGTATATCTAAAGAAGTCGAAGATCGTTGTTGAGAGCATCAACATTACATTTGATGAGAAGTTGGCTTCTGAACAACATAGTTCAGAACCCGTGATTACTGGAGTGTTAGCTTCTGGAGAAATCACTCCAGAACCTATGGTTATTGCAACTAATTCTGATAAACCATCAACTTCTACATCTCATTTATCGGAATTAGATTTACTGTTTGAATTCTTTTATGATGAGTTTCTTGGATCTAAATTGACTAAACCTGTTGTGATTGACAGATCTGAAGATTCAAGCAATCATCATCCAATCACTTCAGATGTATTAACTGAATTTGTTCCCCCAGTTCAGTAGGAAACTCCGATTCAAACACATACTTATTCAGTTCAAGTTGTACATGAAAATGTCGAGACAGAAGTTGCTAAATCAGTAGTTGGATGCACTGTAACAAATAATCAACAGACAGAAAATGTCCAACCAACTGAAGCTTCTGCACAGAATACTTCAACTGAACCCCTACCTAATCCTGAATAAAATGAAGAAGCTGAAAGTGGATTTTTAGATGAGAATCATGATCAATCTACATCTAATCCACTCCCTCATGAATACAAGTGGACCAAAGAGCACCCAATACATCAGATCATTGGAGATCCATCCAAACCGGTGCAAACTAGGTCTGCTACACTCAACTAGTACATGCATGATTCATTCCTGAGCAAGATAGAGCCAACACGAGTATCTGAAACTCTAGCTGACTCAGACTGGGTGACTGTGATGCAAGAAGAGTTGAATCAATTTGAAGCACTTAAAGTCTGGAGGCTAGTGCCTAAACCTGAAGGAAAAACCATAAACGACACGAAATGGGTGTTTAAGAACAAGAAAGATGAAGATGGTATCGTTATCAGAAATAAAGCAAGACTTGTGGCTAAAGGATATAGGCAAGAGAAAGGTATTGACTACGACGAGACTTATGCTCCAGTTGCGTGCATAGAAGCAATCCACATGTTTCTAGCTTATGCCGCACACAAGAATTTCACCGTCTACCAGATGGACGTGAAAACTGCGTTTTTGAATGGCATCTTAAAGGAGGAAGTTTACGTTTCTCAGCCATAAGGTTTTGTCAATCCAGAGAAACCAAATCACGTTTACATTGTGGACAAAGCTCTTTATGGATTGAAACAAGCCCCTCGCGCCTGGTATGAAGTCTTATTCAGATTTTTAGTCAAGTCAGGCTTCTCAAAAGGTAAAATCGATACTACTCTTTTCATTAAAAAGGAAAAGGTCGATATCATTTTAATTCAAATATATGTGGATGAAATCATATTTGGCTCAACTAATGCCAAGTACTGCAAGAATTTTTCTAATCTTATGGTGTCCAGATTTCAGATGAGTATGATGAGAGAGATGAATTTCTTTCTCGAATTACAAGTCAAACAATTTTCCATGGGGATCTTTATTAATCAATGAAAGTACATTTTCGATATTCTTAGAAAATTTAAAATGGAAAATTGTACTCCTATTGGAACCCCGATGGCACCTGGAACTGTGACCCATAATTACTAGCATATAATCACACAATCATTAAGAACACAATCTTTGTTAGATCAAATACAAGATTTGATGATCCCTGTAACAAGTTTCTTATCACATAAACATATAATCACAATCAAAAGATTAATAACCTGATATTGATTTCTCAATCAAAGGATTACAAAAACTGTCTTGAAAGGATTTCTCTCTCTAACCTCTCTTTCTCTCTCTAGAATATGAGGATGACGACTTCTACTATTTTTGCACACTCTCACCCCTCACAATCCTAGCATCCTAATAACCATATACCTATTTAGGGAAAAACAAAAATACAAAATAGAAGGAAATTAACTTTGACTAATTATTACAAAGGACCTAGACTATTTGTTGAGAATTGAATTTGCAGCATTGACTTCAGATTTCCGTCTTCAGTCTTGATGATCATGAATCCAATAAATCAGTGATCTAGCAATCTCCCCCTTTAGATCAAGATCATTACTAAAAAGATTTAGCAATCTGTTGGTCCCAAAGATGACCCAACACAATCCAATATTCTCTTTAAGCTCAGAAAAATACAATATCCCTCTTTTTCTTTAACACATCTTGTAATCTTCCCAAGAGTAGTAGAAAAACACTCTTTCAGATAATGGAAAGAAATTATCTCCAGATTCAGCTCACATTGCTTTAGCAGAAAATTTTCAAAGAAAATTTCCTTAAAATTTGAACGTTCTGACTTGGACATTTCTTTAAAAATTGTATTCTCTCCATTTCTTTGTTAACTCTTCTCTTTTCAAACGTCTCTTGAAAACAAAACTTGTAATGGACATTTATTCAAACTTTCTCTTCTCCCCCTTTTGATGAAAAATGCATCAATATCATTAAAACTTCCTCAAGAAATGTCATTGAAATTCTTTTTGATCTCTGATCTTTGATAATAAGCCAGTGATTCATTTCCAATTCGAACAATGTATTCATCTAGATCTTTTCAAATCCAGACAAAATAAAAATGTAACACCTGAAGCAACAAATGAATCAGTTAATATGTCTGTCAATAACACAAAGTTAATGTGTGTAACGAATACACATTGGAAAGGAGCTTTTTGATGTTCACTCCCCCAGGGCTTCCATCCAATCATTGAAACACCACAAAGGCAATTTCTATGAACGTTTTGACAAAGAAACAAATTCTTTGTGTGTTTGTGCATGTGATAGAAAGAATTAAGCACGTATGATTGCTTATAAAGGCTAAAAAATGTGTAAACCACTGAGACAACAGTAAGTTCAACACAGACTCAATGTGCATGATTGAAGTGTGAAGGTGGGGCAGACTTCCTTCTTTTCAATATCTAGATTTTCCAAATGAAAATCAGATAGTAAATGTGCTACTTCCCCTTTGAAAAATGAAACATTTTCTTGTTAAGAAGAAAATGAGTGGCTGGTGGGGTTAATGTCCAGAGTTGGCATGAGCTAGTTGCCTGTTTCAATAATGTTCACCAAAGAATTTTGAAACATTAATAATGTGGCTGCCCGACTCAGAAAGTAGTTGGTGCAGAGTTTGATATTATTTTACTCTGATCTCACACCCTCTTTCTTTTAATCATTAAGCTCACATCTAACCAAACTCTCTTTTCCATTTTACCTTAACGCATAACCCACACTCATTTCTTTTCGACTTCTCACACTCAATCACTAAGGATTAACTTCATGGGTAGGAAACACTGGTTAACGTGAATCCATAGAAGTTTCATGTAAGTCCGAGCACAAAGATCCCATGTTTTCCTAGAAAGCATGTGTTGCTCAAGATAGTTTAACTTTAACAGTTAAAACTCAAGTACAAGTCAGATGTTTGTATGCTCAGAATATAATCATGAAGATTTGAGCATTTGAAACATTGAAGTATTTTCAAACAAGTAAATTGAATGAATGAACAAGAATGCAAAAGACTTGTTTGAAAATCTGACATTGTATGAAAATTGATCAGTACAGAATGATATAGCAATCAAGGCTTATGGTAAACAAAAACAGATAAGTGTCTATACGAACCAAAATATAGACATTCTTGAAACGACGTTTAGAAATGGAATGACGCTAAAAATTCATTTGAAGTACAAGCGGGGTGTATCACCATCGAAAAATTGGTCAATATGAGACATGGTGATAACTTATTCAACAAAAGAATTAAACCGGTGTGTGTGACTACTTGAAATTATATAGAGAAGATAATACGCAAGTATTTATCTTTAGAAACACACGGTTTGTTAAACATGTAAGCACAAATAATATGAAAACATTTAAAATCACACTTCCAATTCATGAAATATGTTTGAGAAACGAGAAGTGGTTTGAACATTTAAGAATAATGTTTTCTATGATTGAAAGTTGTCCTTCTTTCAACCATATATGAGATGAAGATAAAGAATTATACCTTTTGCGTGCAATCTTACATCTCATGAAGTCAAGTGCTAAGTCATAAAGATATGATCTTGTAAGCATCTCTCAAACTGCAAAAGTCTTAAAGTCATAGTCAAAGCAACTTTATTCACAGAAAATTAAAGGACATAAAGCAGTAAAACAATTAAAGTACGAGTTCTGATATGAAGTAATCAGAAGTCATTGCCATACTCCTTTGAATTGAAGAGCTCCCCCTAAAATCATGCATTACTAAAAAGAATTTGATTCACAATAGATCGGGGTCTTATTGTAGTGATAACCATAGTCTCACAGTTGCGTTCTCATCTACAAGACCTAAGAACAGCAGCTAGCAGCAGCTACATGTTCTTCTTCGGCCGTTGAAGTGGAGACACATAATTGCTTCTTCGATGCCCAACTGACGAGTTTATCACCGAGGAAATATATATAACCCGACGTGCTCTTCCTGTCTAGCATGTAACCAGCATGATCTGCGTCTGATTATGCTTTTAGTTCAAAGCTATTATCTTTAGGATACCACAGACCAAGATCTACAGTCCCTTTCAGGTACCTAAAAATATGTTTGACACTAAACATATGGGATTCTTTAGGATTGGCCTGATATCTAGCACATAAGCATGTAGAAAACATTATATCCGGCCTACTGGAAGTAAGATACATCAAAGAACCTATCATCCCTTTATAAGTCCTAACATCAACAGCTTTTCCCGAAGGATCAGTGCCAATCTTAGTACCAGGTGCCATTGGATACCAATCGGTTTACAGTTTTCCATTTTGAACCTCTGAAGAATATAAACAATGTATTTAGATTGATCGATGAAAATCCCCGTTGAAAATTGTTTGACTTGTAATCCGAGAAAGAAAGTCAAATCTCCCATCATACTCATCTGAAAACGAGACACCATGAGGTTTGAAAAATTCTTACAGTACTTAGGATTTGTAGAGCCAAAAATAATATCATTCACATATATTTGAATAAGAATGATATCGACTTTTTTCTTTTTAATGAATAAAGTGGTATCGACCATACCTTTTGTAAAACCTGACTTGACCAAGAACTGAGATAAGACATCATACCAGGCACGAGGAGCTTGTATCAGACCATAAAGAGCTTTGTCGAGAATGTATACATGATTCGGTTTCTCTTGGTTAACAAAGCCTTCTGGCTGTGTGACGTAGACTTCCTTCTTGAGTATGCCATTCAGAAAGGTTGTCTTCACGTGCATTTGATAGACGGTGAAGTTCTTGTGGGCAGCGTACGCAAGAAACATGCGGATTGCCTCTATACGCGCCACTGGAGCATAAGTCTCGTCGTAATATATTCCTTCCTCTTGCCTATATCTCGTGGCGACAAGTCTTGCTTTATTTCAGATAACAATACCATCTTCATCTTTCTTGTTTTTGAACACCCATTTCGTACCAATGATGGTTTTACCTTCAGGTTTGGGTACGAGTCTCCAGACTTTAAGTGATTCGAATTGATTCAGCTCTTCTTGCATTGCAGTCACCTAATCTAAAACAGCAAGAGCCTCAGATACGCGAGTAGGTTCAATCTTGCTCAGAAAGGAGTCATGCATACATTGATTTAATGTTGCAGATCTAGTTTGCACCGGTTTTGACAGATCTCCAATGACTTGAGATACCGGGTGCTCTTTAGTCCACTTGTGTTCATGAGGGAGTGGATTAGATGAAGATTGATCATGATTATCATATAAGAATCCACTGGAATCTTCTTCAGGTTGTTCAGTAGGAATGGGGGTTTCAGTTGAAGTAGTAGGTGACGAAGTTTCAGTGGGTTCAGCTTGATCAGTCTGTTGATCAGTCCTTACAGTACACCCTACTGATTCAGCTACTTCTGTCTCGTCATTGTTGGTCACAACTTCAACTGTCGGAGTCGGTATTTGAACTTGAACTTCTTGCAGAATCAGGGAGTTGGATTCAGTAGAGATATCTGAAATGATTGGATGAGTAGTCATTGAGTCTTCTATCCTGTCAACCACACAGATTTAGTCACTTTAGATCCAACAAATTCATCATAAAATAGTTCAAATAGTAAATCTAAATCAGATAAGTGATTAGTAGACGTTGATGCGCCATCTGATTTGTTCGCTTGAGACATAGGTTCTAGACTGATTTGCCCAGAAGCTAGTACTCCTGTTATCACGGGTTCTGAACTGACGTGTTCAGAAGCCATCTCTTCATCAAATGTAACATTTACACTCTCAACCACAGTCTTTGACTTCTTCAAGTACACTCGATAAGCAGCAGATGTAGAAGAATAGCCGATAAAGATGCCCTATTCCGTCTTAGCACTGAACTTATTCAGACTCTCTTTGTCATTTAGCACAAAACACTTACACCCAAATATGTGGAAATACTTGATTGTTGGTGTTCGGTTAATGATTAATGCATACGACGTCTTTTGAAATCTGCGGTGTATCATGGACCGATTTTGAGTGTAACACGCAGTCGACACAGCTTCAACCCACAGAAATAGAGGTAAGTCAGATTGACTGAGCATAGTACGAGCGGCCTCGACTAGCGTACGGTTTCATCTTTCGACTACTCCATTCTGTTCAGGCGTACGTGCAACAGAGTATTGATGTGATATCCCGACCGATTCGAGATATTCTTCAACTATTTTATTCTTAAACTCTGTGTCGTTGTCAGTTCGGAGAAGCTTGACTAGTTTCTGCAAATTCACCTGGATCGTCTTTAAAAATGTAATGAGAACTTCGGGTGTCTCATCTTTTGACCGTAGAAATTTGACCCACGTGTATCGCGAATAATCGTCCACAATAACTAACACGTATTTCTTTCCGCCTAAGCTTTGCGTTCGCATAGGACCACATAGATCCATATGCAACAACTCTAAAGGAGAGCTGGTACTCGGTTCAGGCTTCGGTTTGTGTGGAGCTCTCTTCATCTTCCCTTTTTCACACGCTGCACACAAGTGTTCGTTTACGTACTTGAGCTCAGGAAGTCCATTCACTAGCTTTCCACTGACAAGTTTATTGATGTAGCGAAAGTTCAGGTGAGAAAGTCGTCGATACCATAGTCAGCTTTCTTGCATCGATGCTTTTGAGAGTAGACACACCTGATTGTCAGTCTGGACCTTTGACAAGTTAATGGTGTAGAGGTTTGACTTGCGAGTGCCTACCAAGAGTTCTTTACCTTCTTTAGTGTGTACCGAACAACTCTTGGCCTTGAAATTTACCTCTAAATCTGTCACAGAACTGTCCAATACTAAAAAGGTTGTGTCCTAATCCTTCTACGTAGCTCACCTTCTTAAACGTTACATTGTTGTGAACCACATCACCATACCCCAGAATTGGTGAAAATTGATCGTTACCAAATCGAACTGTTCCGCAATATTTCTCTGTATAGTTAGACAACAAACTTTTCTGCCCGGTCATATGCTTGGAACACCCGCTATCCAAGTACCACATATGACGGGTCTGCACAAGAGAAATCAGGAAACAAGAGGTTTAGGTACCCATTTATAAATGGGACCTACTGTGTTAGCACATGATTTTGGCACCCATTTAAACTTGGGTCCTCTTTTCTTTTGAGAACCATATGAGGAATTAGAATGATAAGAGTAAACATGATATGTTCCAAACCAAACATCAGAATATTTTCGAGAAGCATAATCATATCTATCATAATTTGAAAACATTCTATCAGACGGAGATAACTGGAATAATTGCTGTATGGAATATTTCTTGCGAGAATAAACAAGTTTTGGTTTAGAAATAGAAACATTCACAATCAAATCATCTTTACTAGTAGTCTTCCTATTACAATCAGAACTAGAAAATGATTTAGCTTTCTCATCGATCTTCTATTTTGGTATCCATTCTGACTTAACTCCAAGCCTTTTCTTTCTCAAATCTGAAACATTTGAAACTTTAGAGTTAGAATGGTGAGAATCAAACAAATGCTTCTTATTTGGCTTACCAGTGGTGATCTGTTTCTGTGAATGCCCAGATTTCTTCTTCTTACCTTTGGCAACTTTGGAACTCACAGGAACTGACTTATCAACTTTCGTTGATGTTTCATCTTCTTCATACACACTTGGTAATCTAAAAGAATTAACAACAAAAGAGGAATGATTAGGAAGTTTAGCATTAAAGTCAAAATCACCAACACAGTCATCTAAACAACCATCAGAGTTTAGAAAATCAAACTCATTATCAAGTAAACCAGACCTATCATCAGATTTTAAAGCCTTGGATAATTTAGAAAACTCAATATATTTAAACACAGTAGAAAATACAGTTTGTTCTAAGTCTATCAAAATCCTTTCTTCTTTGAGAGTATTCTCGAGTTCAGAAATTTTAGTTTCCAACACGAGAGGAGGAATGTAAAGCTTACCTTCGATGGGCTTAGCCTCCATTTCTTTTACAAAATAACTCTCAAAATAGTCATTTGAAAGAGATTTTGATTTATCAGAACTATAACTATTATTCAACCTCTCATAACGAAACGGAAGTTGAACTTTAGTTGTGTTCTTTCTTTTAGCATATTCCTTGGCTTGATCCTCTTCAGACAGTCTAGTCCAGAAAACTTTGAGTTCAAGGTATTGAGGTGTCAGTTTTAAAAATCCGAAATCATAAAGAGAAGGCACTTGAGAAATACCCTTTTTGAGGTGGTGTGGGTTCTTGTAACCAAGTCCCCAACACTCAGAATTCTCTTTAGGTTTGTTTAGATGAATGGGTTGTTCAGTTTGACCCAAAGTATATAATTTTCCTTCCAAAACATTCACCTTTTCAATTAAAGATTTCTTTTCTTTTGAAAGCTAAGAATACATTTTAGAAAGCTCTTTTGATTCAAACTCACGCATTCTATATTTTGAAGTTGTTTCAGCTAACTCTTTATGAATTATAGTCTTCTCTTTTGCGCTGGTGTCAATGTTTTTATGCAACGCTTCAATCATACATTTTTCTCAACAATATAATTTCTAAGTTTCTGTATAGATTGATTTTTATCATTAATAACACCTTTTTCACGCTTAAGTTTAGACTCTAATTCTTGGAGTTTAGTCATCATAGCATGCATTTGATTCATAAAATCTGATTCAGTTATGTCACATACCTCTTCGTTATCTTCTTCATCAGAATCAACTTCTGTTTCTATCTTCATGTGACCCATCAAGCACAAGTGTGTTGTCTCTTCCTTCTCTTCTTCCTCATTTTCTTGATCCGAATGGTCGATCCAGAACTCATCCTCGGCCATTAATGCCTTTCCAGCCTCCTGTTGCTTGGCTAGAAGCATCTTGTTCTTGTAGTAATCGGAGTTTCGGACTTTGGGTTTTCGGCAATCCTTAGCAAAGTGTCCGAATTTGCCACAGTTGTAGCACTTTATAGGTTCTGTTTGCTTGGTTTCTTCAGCTCTATACTTCTTCTCTTCTGGTCTCCTTTCCTTTATCCTCTTTTTTTCAACTTTCTCCTTCTGATCGTAGTTACTTGAACCAAATGAATACCTCTGACTGTTCGAGCTAGGCTTTTTGTAGAACTTCTTTTGAAAAGCCTTGGTTAACATAAGCATAGCTTGCTTCTGGTTATCACAGTCGTCAGAGTCAGAGTTATTCTCTCTTTGATCCTCTTCTAATTCAGAAACTATCATCTTCTTCTTTTTCTTCTTCACAACAAGAGCAAGTGGATCAGCAACTGTCTTCTTAGCCTTTTTCTTCTCATCCTTCATCTCATCCACCTCCTCTTCATTTTGTCTTAAGGTTTCATAGACTTCATGAAGTGGAATTTCATTCAGGTCTTTCATCTGCTTCATTTGTCTAGTGAACCTTTTCCATTCTGGTAGGAGGATGCTGAGGAACTTTACATACAACTCAATTTGAGATTTGTTGACCTTATTCTTACTTAGCTCGTTCATCAAGGTCACAAATATGTCATATGTAGCCTCTAGAGATTCTCCAACTTTAGCTTTAAACTCTTCATAGTTATTCAGGCAGTTGGATACTTTAAGTTGGTTGTCGACCTTTGATCCGAGCATCATCTTCTCCAATTGATCCCACATCTTCTTTCCAGTAGCGTTGTAGCTATCAATTTTGACATAAATCTCATTTGGTATGCCTTGGAGAATGAATGATTTTGCCAGTCTGTCACCCTTATGTCTCTTTTTCTGCTCATCCGAGTATTCATCAAGCGGTAAAGGATACTCTCTCTGTTCTTCTTCACCATTCTCTCCAGCTATAGTGAGTATGTTGGTCGGAGGTGTCATGATTCCTTCCTTTAAGGATATTCTGATGTAATCTCCCAAATCATTTCGATCGATGAAATCCAAGAATCAGTCTTTCCATTGCTCATACTCTCCCTTGAAGAGTACTGGTGACTTAACATTTGTTCCAATAGCGAGAGCTTCTCTTGATGTCATCCTGATATTGAAAATATGCAATAAGAAACTCGAAATTGATCGTTAGTCCAGATAAAATCAAATGAATACATATTAATACTGAAAATAAGAGAATCTGGCGCAAAACATAGAATTGCGCTAAAGACATAAATGCACTAAGGGTAGTGGCGCAAAAGAGATTTTGCGCTAAGAGAAGCTGGCGAGATGTTCTAAAACGCGCTAAAGGCAGTAGCGCAAAATTGCTCTAAATGAGGCTGGCGCAAAAGCTAATTCGCGTTAAGTGAGGCTGGCGCAAAAAGCTATTTCGCGCTAAGTGAAGCTGGCGCGAAAAGATAACTGAGAAGGACTTTGAACGCGCAAAAGTAACTTTGCGCTAAGCTCTTGGAAACCCTTGCATCTAGCGTAAAATGGATGAACTGGCGAGTTCTTCAACTTGACTTCAAAAACGACTCTGAATCAACCAAAACCTATCTAAACTTCGAATTACAACTCGAAATTTTGACAATAAGACCACAAATACATCTAGAATAGACTACAACCAAATAATTTCAAAAACAAACACTCTAAGATGAAACAATCGATAGAACAGTGCCTGTTGACTCGTGTAAACCAAAACACCAAAATCATCAAAATGAGAATCTATTACAGTGCAATACTCAATTAAATCAATACAAACTCAATCTAAAACACTTTTAGATCATTAAACAAATGATTTCAATTCGAAAAACACACAAACACTCAAAAATCAAATATGGATATCGATGGAACAGTGTTCGGCCAAAATTTTCTTTTGATTTCAATCTAGTTAAGCTCTGATACCAATTGATGATCCCTGTAAATCAAGTTTCTTATCACATAAATATATAATCACAATCAAAAGATTAATAACGTGATATTGATTTCTCAATCAAAGGATTACAAAAACTCTCTTGAAAGGATTTTGTTAGGTCTATTTTGAATAGTAATCAATGTATTTATTTTCTGTGGTCTAAACTGTGTTTAGTGAGCTTATCTGTTATGTTTAGACCTTGGGGTATTTAAGTGACTTTGTTGTCTTTGTTTTGTAACTTTGGAACTCATATTGAATATCAGTTTACATTTGGTGCTCTCACTTTCTCTCTCTACTTTCTCTCTCTAAGATTTAGAGATTTTGGGATTATCAATTGGTATCAGAGCTATTCTGAATCTGAGTGGATTGAGAGAAACTGATTTCGTTTCTGAATTTGTGGATTAAAGCAGAAAATTTGATCGATTTTCTTGAATTTTTCAAGAAAATCTCGTTTTTTGCTTTTTCATCAAATTCGAACTGTTTTCTGGTCGAACTTTCTTGCAAACTTCTTTTCAACTTCAGTTCCTCCTGTTTCTACTTCACGCTCTTCTGTTCAAGATCTTCCGATTACATAATTGACTGATCTGCTCTATGCTCGAATTCTTTCTTTGTCACCGCCAGAACAGCAATATAAAGATTTGATCTCTTTGTTACGGAATTTTCAACCGAATTCGCCTCCGACTCCGACTCCAGCTTTTTCTTCTGCATCTGTCAGGGTTTCTACGCTATACGAGGAATTCACTTCTTTTCGTACTGAAGCTCGGACGAATTTTTCGGAGATCAAGGAAGGCCTATCTCTAATGACTCAAGCTCTAACCGCTTTCTCTGACCGATTTGATCGTCATGAACTGGACTGCAGAACTGAAGCAGGTCCGTCTCTTAAACGAAGACATGACCAGGATGATCCAGATCATCAAGGTCATGAGGGGGAGATGACTAAGAGACAGAGGGTGGAGTATTCGTCAGTTAGAGAAGATCAAACGCAAGAAGAGGCAGCTGACAAAGGTAAGAGTGCTGACAATGTTCAAGACTGTAGTATTGAAGATCATGTGAACATTATGATAGAAATTGTAGATTTGTCTGAGATGTCTAATACTTTGAATTTTTCTGAGCAGAATATTGAGAACAATATGCAGATTGTTGTTTATGTTGATCCTGATACTGCATCAAGGGCACATGAGCTAGATGATTCTGAAGCAGCTAATGATATGAGATCCTTCTTCGCAAACTTCATAGAGATTAACTCAGATGATGACGATGACATCAGATATGAGAATCTTTGCAAAGTAAAGGAAGAAGAGTTTGAGGATATCATTGTATTGTCTGATACTGAAGATGATTCTGTTTTTATGGACGCTAAGGATGAAGAAGTTGCAGACTTGCTGTACAGAGATCTTCCTTCTCATGATGAGATTCCTAAAGCAAATCAAGGTCCTGAAACTATTCCTGCTACTTCTACTCCTGTTGAAGGTACAACTTCGACTACCACTGCTCCTTCAAGCATATTTGAAGTTGGTCAGTCGTCCAGAGCACAAGCTGATGTTCCTTCTTCTGAACCTGTGATTCCACCGACTATCCTAGAAGAAGGACCAGCTTTGTCTAGACAGCAGAGACTAAGAAGTTTGAAACAACGGCATATGGCTTCAAGGCTAAGATCTGCTTTTCTAGAAGACTCTCAAAGCAATATTTTTGTTTCTAGAAGAAGATATATCAACATTCATGCAATTCTTAGGGTTGAAAAGGAGTTTGCTGATTATCAATATGAATATTTAATGTTCATCAAGTGTCAGCGTCGTGGAAAGAATCTCGTTTCTTCTCCGCATCTGATTGTCCGAGTTATCAGCGTCATGATAAATAAGTTTGTCAATATCTGGTATCCGGATTTTAAAGTGGAAAGAAGAGATTTCAATCTATACACTTTCTCGGAGGCAGATTTTAATATGATCTATCTATTGATGACATTGAATTTCTGTATAATCATTTCAGGGATCTCTATCATAGAACACAAGATATCTCTCAAGCACTGTTTGTGATCAAAAGATTTATTCGGCGCCAAATCAGATTCTATAGAGTGTTTGATTTTCAAATGGCTCTTGAAAGCTTTCAGCCGGTGGTTAATCTTCTAAGGCCCAATCGTAGCTTGCAGAACTTAGATTCTTATCCTCTATTTACCATTCTTCAAGATCCATTTGGAGTTATCTATAGGAATGGTTCTAGTCAAAACTGCTTCCTCATATTTGAAGAGATAAGTCATTACTCTGATGGAACCTTGAAGGTGGTCAAGCTACAGTTGGAGCAACATTTAAAAGCTGCTGAAAAAGGTTTTTGGAGACAAGAAGAAATACATTCCAGTTTGACAATGATGAAATTCTACTTCTCAAGAAGACATTGAATATTATTGGTGAGAAGTTGATTTCCCGCTCAACTCTTAGACGCCTAGAAGTGTTTCTTGGACTAAATAGACTTCGTCAAAGAGAAGAGCGTCATTGATTACTAAAGGGGGAGATTGTTAGGTCTATTTTGAATAGTAATCAATTTATTTATTTTCTGTGGTCTAAACTGTGTTTAGTGAGCTTATCTGTTATGTTTAGACCTTGGGGTATTTAAATCCCTTTGTTTTCTTTGTTTTGTAACTTTGGAACTCATATTGAATATCAGTTTACATTTGGTGCTCTCACTTTCTCTCTCTACTTTCTCTCTCTAAGATTTAGAGATTTTAGGATTATCAGATTTCTCTCTCTAAGCTCTCTTTCTCTCTCTAGAATATGAGGATGACGGCTGCTACTATTTTTGCACACTCTCACCCCTCACAACCCTAGCACCCTAATAACCATATACCTATTTAGGGAAAAACAAAAATACAAAATAGAAGGAAATTAACTTTGACTATTTATTACAAAGGACCTAAACTATTTGTTGAGAATTGAATTTGCAGCATTGACTTCAGATTTCCGTCTTCAGTCTTGATGATATTGAATCCAATAAATCTGTGATCTAACAAGATTTATAATTAAAGTCATAGATCTAACACGTAATCACATATCTCACATATGTTCACTATGTGTATGTGTACGAGTTCTTACCACTTTCTCATAATGTATCTAATGTGTACTTACAAGATTACAAAGAACCAAACCTATTTATACTAAGTCAACTTTTGTTGAATTTACAACAAAACCCTTAATCTCTCAAACAATTACAACTTTGATCCACTATTTAATCTTGAATACAATTCTAGTCTAACAATCTCCCCCTTTGGATTCAAGATTAAAAAAAAATTGACAATTATCTTCAGGTCTTCTTATCTTCAGAAATATCTTCAGCAAATATCTTTTTCATCTTTGAATTTTGAAAACTTTAACATCGTCAACAAACTCTGAAACTTTGACATTCTTCAACTTTGAAATCTTCAAACGAACTTTAAATCTTCAAAACTTTGTCATTCTTTTTCTTTTCACGTTTCTTTCTTTGGCTTTCACTTTGACTTTCAAAACTAGAACTATCTTTCACTTTTTCAATCAACCATCTATCTGATTTGAATATTTCCCCCTTTCATTACATCTCCTTTGACTTCTTAATAATATCAACATTGTTCTCCAATTCTGACTTGAACTTTTCTCCAATTCTATAAACTGACTTTGAAACCTTAATATATCTCCCCCTTTTTGATGAATTGTGAGAATCAGAATCATCAAAACTTTTTCAATGTCAGCATAGTCTTTGAAAGATCTCCCTCAAATCATCTGATAAGCACAATCTTCATAAGTAACAATCTCCCCCTTGTGGTGAAATATGAACAATCTCTCCCTTTGACAATAAATGATCAATCTCCTCCAAAGAGTAATAGGAAAGAATCTTTTGTCTGATCTGAATAAGCCGTCAATTCATGAATATATTTATCTGAATCTTTTCAAATTCAAACAAATTAAGAGTTGTAACCCTGAATTAACAGATGAAACAGTTAGGAATGTCTGTCAGTAACACAAAGTTACTGTGTACAACGAATGTACAATGTAAGGAGCTTGAGATAATGTTCACTCCCCAGGGTTTCCATCCAATCATCGAAAAACACAAGGTATTTTCTATGAATGTTCTGACAGAAAAACAGATTTTCTGTATGCTAGTGCTTGTGTTATGAAAGAATTAGCACAATGATTGTTGTTTAGGCACAAAATTATGCAAACCAATGAGACAACAAAGGTTATACATAGACTCAAATGTGCATGAAAAGGGTCTAAGGTGGGGCAACTTTCCTTCTTTTTCAATATCAGTATCTTCCGAGTAAAGAACCAATAGCGTATGTGTTGCATCCCCAGAAAATGTGAAATATTCTCTTTTTAAGAAAAGAATGAGTAGCTGGTGGGGTGTTTGCAAGAGTTGGCATGGGCTCACTACCTTTTTCAATGATGGTCACAAAAGAATGTGAACCAATCAGATTATGTGGTTGCCCGACTCAGAAAGATTTGGTGCAGAGTTTGATATACTTTTACTCTGATCTCTCACCCTCTTTCTTTTAATCATTTAAGCTCACTTCTAACCAAACTCTCATTTCCATTTTACCTCTTCACACACCAACACTCAATTCTTTTGACCCCTCTCCACTCAATCACTCAAAGGATTACTTTCGGGGTAGGAAACACTGGATATCATGAATCCATGGAAGTTCTTTAAAGATCACACATTGAATCCCATGTATTTGTCCTTCAAGAATATGTTGTTCAATGATTAACTTGACATTAAAGCGCAAGAAATCAATGTCTGTGTATGTATGCTCATAAAAGATAAGAATGAAATTTGAGCAATTTAAACATTTAAGATTTCTCAAAACTTTGTATGCATGAATAATTATGAAAGAATAGAAATGTTTTGAGAATCTGACAATTATTTAATCAGATCAAATTATCATGAAGAATAATATTTTGGGAAATCAAATGTTTATACGAACAAAATATAAACATGTTAACAATGAAAGCACATATAAAGATGAAATTAAATGACGTCCGATTCAAACAACAATGAATAGCAAACGGGAGTATTACCATAAAAAGATTTATCATTTGATACATGGTAATAACAAATTCAAGAAATGTACTGAACCGATGTGTGTAAGAATACTTGAAAGTATAAAGAAATGATAATTACACAAGTATTTGTCATTAGAAGCACACGGTCAGATAGTCATCAAAGTATCCAAAATCATTTAAAATCGCACTTCGAAATTCATAAAACATTTGAGAACGCGAAGTGGTTTGAACATTTAAAAACCATTATTCACAAATGAAAGTTGTTCATCTTTCAACAAGTGTTCAAAATTTAGGTAAAGAAAATATACCTGTAAGCTCCCCCTAAAATGAATGTTCTCTTTTAAGCTTCTTTGAAATCTGTAACAATTCAAATTATTAGAAAAGTATAAGAATGAAAATCTAATGAAGTTCTTATATCTCCTCCCTCTAAAAGATATAGCAGTGTAATTCACTAACTCCCCCTCAAATTAAAAAACTTCTTGAGAAGATGTTATCATGTGAGCACCCATCAGAAGAAAAATATTTGAGTATGGGTTCTGAACTGAAGTATTCAGAAGTCATTATTACGTATTCTCCGATGAGAATAGTAATTTACAGATTTACCAATTAAGAACGGGTCCTGATCTGATGTAACCAGAAACCATAGTTCTGAAACATTGAGGAACGGGTCTTGAACTGTTTTATCCAAGAGCCATGGTTCTTTTTCCCCTTAAACCTTGGGTGCCTGCAACACATATTCAGCTTTTGGTACCCACTGGTATTTGGGTCTTGATGTCAGGATCGAATTCTCAACAAGAATTAATTCTCAGAAACAATATCAAAGAAGTTTGCGGAATAACACTTTGATATTCAATGAAACAGTAATCAAACACAGTATATAATTTTCAAACAGTAAACTTTTATTTGATGCTTTGCAGTTACAAGATTAATCACTCAACCTCAATATTGATGAACAGGCTCACCAATACGAATTCTACTTCTCTAGAATTAGGATCTATGCCTTGAGGTTGATTTCTCTCTTGAAAAACAATTATCAAAAGTTTTTTTCTATCTATTCTAAACATTCTATACATATACTGATAAAAAGATAATTACAAAGAATAAACAAATCTTCAGTATATCTTCCATGTATATCTTCTAAGTATATCTTCAGTATATCCAGCTGTAGTACTTTCCATCCGGATCTCTTTAGCAGCACTAATAATGCTCAGCAGCATTAACTTCATCTAGCAGCATTAACCGCAAGCAGTACTAACCACTAGCAGTACTAACTAGCTAAGCAGTACTAACTTTGTTCAAGCAGTACTAACTTCAACTAGCAGTAGTAACACTTAGCAGTATTAATCTTCAACTTGTTCTGGCAGTAGTAACTACATTTAGTAGAATCTTCAGTTCCCAACAATCTCCCCCTAACTTGACTTTTAGAAGAGAAGTCAAGTTCTTCAGATATTCTTCCAGATGCTCTTTTTGATGCTCCCAAAACTTCCAAGATCATGCTCCTAAGTCTGGATTCAGTCCCAAACTCTGATTGATTATCCTCTGAATTAAATACTTGGCCATTTCTGAATTTGGTGCACAACCCAACTTCTTCTTTAGCATTGCATGAACCTTCAGTCTGGTGTGATTATATACTCTATCCACTAGAAAGTATTCTGTGTGATTTCTATCCAAAGTCACTGCATATACTCCACTAGTTTCATATAGAGTCCAACTTGTGACTTCTTTAAACACACTCTTGATGACCTGGTCCACTTCTTCAGGTTTGAACATCATGCATAGATACTCCATCACCAGTTTTGTAAGAGAAATTCCTGGAGTATTCAGATGGTCTGCATA
Organism: Arctium minus; assembly: GCA_954870635.1. Lineage (NCBI taxonomy): Eukaryota > Viridiplantae > Streptophyta > Magnoliopsida > Asterales > Asteraceae > Arctium > Arctium minus. The sequence continues at coordinate 74,492,788 of OX941085.1, read as the reverse complement.
CAGCTTAATTCCTATGTCAAACATCTCTTCTATATCAGATCTAGAGCATGTTCTGACAATCTTGACCCAAGTATTGAATACTTCATACTTATCACCCTTCCTCTTGAGTCTGATGTAATCTTTTCCATCCATTGTCAGTACATCCCAGTGAATGATCTCAGGTGGCTTAACTCCAACAGGTTCTGCAGAAATTGGTTCAGGCACTTTGTCCATCACTACCATATATAAGCTTACATCATCTTTGATTGATGACCCTTGCTGGCTTGATGACTCAGGTGTCACTTCTTCTTCAGCAACATTTTGTTCTTCTTCTACTCTAGACTTCTTATCTTTCTTTCTTTTGGCCATCATCTTGGTTCTTTTCAAAGTCTTTTGAACCTGTACTAGAGTAGCTTCCTTCTTCTTTTCTTCCTTTTCCCTTGCCATTTCTTCGATAGGAGTTCCCTCTTCACTTTCAGGGAATGGTTGATTCATATCTATATCATTACTCTCCTTGGCCTTCTTTTCAAACTCTACTCTTTTCTTTTCATTGCTCTTCAGATTCCCCATTTCCTTTTCATAGAGCTCTCTGATTTGATCAAAACTCATCTTCACAAACATTTCTTTCTTTACCCCAATTGCACTCCTCAAGAAAGTTATCATTTTGTTTCTTTCCTGAGTGGCAAGGTAAGTTTGTGAAGGTCTTCTTTTCTTTGCACTTGTATTAGCCATCATAGCCTTTCTCAGACTTATAGCCCTTTGTTTAGCCTTTTCAGTTTCAAGCCCCTTTTGATAGGCTTTATTTAGCTCAGCAGCTAAAGCCTTTGCCATTTCCCTGTCCTTCTCCACCTGAGCTCTTTCTTCTTTTTCCATCTCCTTCTGCATTTTCCTTGCTAAAGCTTCATCTGATTCAACCAACCTTTGCTTCTTGATTGGTTGATCAGATTCCACTAGCTTTGCCTTACCTTTATCTTTACCCATCTCCTTCTCAATGCTAGAGTTCTTTGCTGCATCACCTCTTTCTTTTATGACAACTCCTTTGGCCTTTGAGGTGACCTTGGGAGTATCATGTTTTGCTTTGATGAGTGTTTCTGCAACCTCAAGCTCTGTAAGGACCTCTTTTACTTGTTCTGCTGCTTCTTTCATCTCAGCAGTATTAACCATTTCTGCTGCTTTACTTGAACTGGCAGTATTAATGGTTTCTGCTGCTGGCTCTGTTTCTGCTGCTTGCTCATTTTCCCCTTCAACATTATGTTTTTCCTTTTGCTCCCCCTTAGCTTTGGCATCAGCTTCTGACTCCCCCTTTTTGGGAGCATCAGTCACTGGTTCCTTCCTTCTGAGCACAAATTGTTTCTTCTTCTTTTGCAGAATCAGTTTCCTTACCATTTGCTTCAACTTGATGATTTGTTCTTGTTGTTACAGTACAATGAGTTTTAGCTCTTCTATATCTTTGCCCTGTTTGAGTACATCCATGTTGATGTTTCCCATTGCCTCCATCAATTCATCATAGTTATATCTGTCCTCACCTTCTCCAGGAGTGTTACCCCCTATTGAAGGATCATTGGATCTTTTAGTAGTGGAAGTCTTCTGCCTAGCAGAAGCACTATCCACCCCTGTGGTTTCTTGGCACCAGGGACCTTCAAATGATTGGTCATTCAAAGTTGCCATGGGGGAGGTCTTATTGATGTTACCACTTTCCTCCTCTGTGTTAGCAGGAGTAGTGGCAGCCTCATCACCCATATGCTCTACCTCCTCCTCAGAGAGCACCTCCTTTGGGTTGGGAGACACCCTTGTGGTTTCCCTTTGGATATTCTCTAGGGGAGAATTCTCCCTTAGAGGGCTTAAAGGCTGTGTGGGTGATGGTACAAGAAGGGAAGGAGCCTTCTTTACCTGTTTTCTTTGATAAGTTTGGGTAATTGGAGAGGTTGGTTTTGTAAGAATGGACTGGGGAATTGTTTTTGAGTGAGAAGGTTGGGCTTGGCTAGCAGTGGGATGGTCTAATGAGGGCCTTGACCCTGCTGCCATACCTTCAGTGTTTTGGGACACCACCATCATTGTAGAGAACAATGGGGTGTCAACTCCTTCCGAGTCCCCAGCAGATCTTCTCATATTTGAGAAAATGTACCTTCTGGATGTAGCCAAGCATACCAAAGCATATGCAATTGGACTGCTGAACTCACTCCATCCAGTGGTCTTTTTGGAGATGCAATGCATCAGGGTATGAACAAGAAAACGCCATTGGGGTGAAAACTTTGCTTTTGAGAATTTGAAAACACCCAATGGGCCTCCATACCCCATTCTAGTAAGATTAGAAAACAGTTCATCATTAGAGATAGACATTATACCAGAGGCATCGTCTAGACGTAGACTGATGCGAATGACTTCTTCAGTAACTGTAAGTGAGTGATCACAGATTCTTGTCTTGATCATTTGCACACCATTTTCCACAACAATGGTTGCATTAGCCCAAAACTGCCTTTGGTGCTCAATGTAGATTGTAGGTGATACAGTAAGAGCATGAGCAATGTGACTTGACTTGAGGAAATCCACAATCTGATGAAATCCTGAAGCTTGCTTTGGCTTTTGTAGCATCGCAATCTCGTTGTGCTCGTCGATGAATGTCATGGATGCCATTGATCTTAGTGAAAACTTGCCTGAAAACTTCGAACTTGAGAGAGAAAAGGTTTTGAGCGCAAGAGAACAGTATGCAAAGAGTCGTTATGAACTTTTAGGCGGGCAAAAAGTATTTATAGTATTCGGAATATAAGCAGTATTAACCTAGAGCAGTATTAACCACGAGCAGTATTAATTGAACTAGCAGTATTAACTACTAGCAGTATTAACTAACTAGCAGTATTAACCGCGAGCAGTATTAACCGCGAGCAGTATTAACTGAACTAGCAGTATTAACTACTAGCAGTATTAACTGAAAGCAGTATTAACCACTAGCAGTATTAACTACTAGCAGTATTAACTACTAGCAGTATTAACTGAAAGCAGTATTAACTGAAAGCAGTATTAACTAGACTTACTCCTTTTAAACTTGCTAAATACTGAGTACTGCTATGCATATCCTGAAAAGAAGATTAGTAACACCAAGAATAAAAATATACAGGTATAAAATCACTTTTTGAGAAGAAGATTATTCAGAGTTTATCATTCCCACACTTGTTACCAAGAAAGTGAATCTACCCACATCAAAAGCTTTAGTGAATAGATCAGCAAACTGATTATCAGTGTGAACTTTGACAACTTGAATAAGTTTCTTTTCATTACAATCTCTTATAAAGTGATACCTGATTTCAATGTGCTTTGTCTTTGAGTGCTTGACTGGATTATTTACAATGCTAATAGCACTGCTGTTGTCAATAAAGATTGGAGTATGTAGAAAGGTTACCCCATAATCCAGCATTTGATTCTGAATCCATAAGACTTGAGAACAGCAACTTGCAGCTGTTATGTACTCTGCCTCTGTTGTAGATGTGGATACTGTGGTTTGTTTCTTGCACTGCCATGAGACTAGTCTAGCACCCAAAAACTGACATCCTCCAGAAGTAGATTTTCTGTCCAAGTTTGCCCCACCTAGATCACTGTCTGAGTATGCTATTAGGTCAAAAGGTGAGTTATGAGGATACCAAAGTCCCAATCTGGGTTGCCCTTTGAGATATCTGAATATCCTCTTAACAGCTTGAAAGTGAGATTGCTTTGGCCTAACTTGAAATCTTGCACATACACAGACTGGAAACATAATATCTGGCCTTGATGCTGTGAGATACATGAGAGAGCCTATCATGGATCTATAAAGATGCACATCCATATCCTCCCCCTCAAGATCTGCTGTGATCTGCTTGTGTGTTTCCATAGGTGTGCTGGCAGGTTTTGATTCTGAGAAACCAAACTTGGTTAGAATATCCTGCACATACTTGGATTGACAAATAAAAATGCCATCTGTCTTCTGTTGAACTTGGAGTCCAAGGAAGAAAGTAAGTTCCCCCATGGAACTCATTTTGAACCTTTGATGCATTAAATCCTCAAACTCCTTGCACATATTGTTTCTTGTAGAACCAAAAATAATGTCATCAACATATATTTGGACCAGCAAGATATCCTTCTTCTTTCTTTTGATAAATAGAGTCTTATCAATGACTCCTCGTTCAAAGTCATTTTCCAAGAGATAGGATGACAGGGTGTCATACCATGCTCTTGGGGCTTGATGTAGTCCATAAAGTGCTTTCTTTAATTTGTATACTCTGTCTGGATAGCTTGGGTTTTCAAACCCTGGTGGTTGACAGACATATACTTCTTCTTCAATTGACCCATAGAGAAAAGCACTTTTTACATCCATTTGGTAGACTTTGAAGTTCATGAAAGAAGCATAGGCTAGGAATAGTCTGATTGCTTCTATCCTAGCTACAGGTGCAAAAACTTCTTCATAATCTATGCCCTCTTCTTGAGTGTAGCCTTGAGCTACCAGCCTTGCTTTGTTTCTTATAACAATACCTCTTTCATCTCTCTTGTTTCTGAAGATCCATTTTGTGCCAATTGCTCTGTGACCTTTGGGAAGGTCTACTAGATCCCACACATCTTGTAGCTTGAACTGTAACAATTCTTCTTGCATTGCTTCTATCCAGCTAGATTCTTTCATAGCATCATGTGCCTTTTTCGGCTCAAGCTGGGATAGAAAACATGAGAGCACTGTATGCTGTTGATCTTGCATTTCCTGAAGCCTGCTTTGATGTCTAGTCATCATGGGAGAAGAGACATCACCTATTATCAACTGTGGAGGATGATTCTTTTGAACTCTTGTGTTATGACTAGGTTCTACATTCAGTCCAGCCTCTAGATTAGAGTCATGCAATTCAACTGAAGTGTCTTCAGATGTCACTTCTGATTCTTGAGTCTCCTCATCTCTAGTGTCTTCTTCACTCTGACTTGGTTCAATAAATGATTCCTTTTCACAGTCTTCATTTACTGTGGGTATGGGAAAAATCACAGATTTAGATATACTTTCTTGAACTTGTGTGATCTCTGATTCTCCACCATCTGTTCCTGTATACTCATTACTGAAACCAAAAGAGTTAGTTAGTGAATCAATGTCAAATAGCCATTGAGGTCCAGACCCAACAGGATTTGGTGTGTTCTCATTGCATTTGACATTGTCACTTTCTTCAATTATTCTAGAAGAAGAGTTAAAAACTCTGTAGGCCTTACTCTGAGATGAATATCCAACAAGAAATCCATCATCTGCTTTGCTATCAAACTTACCTAAGTGAGATTTGGTATTTAGAATTGTACAAGGACACCCAAAAGATTTGAAGAAACCAATAAAAGGTTTTCTTTGATTTAAAAGCTCATATGGGGTCTTGTTCTTTTGCTTGACCACTAGAACTCTGTTTTGGACATAACAAGCAGTATTAACTGCTTCAGCCCAGAATGTAATTGGCAATTTTGAATCAGCCAACAGAGATCTAGCAGCCTCTATTAGTGTCCTATTTCTCCTTTCAGCAACACCATTCTGTTGAGGAGTTCTAGGAGCACTATATTGTCTCTCAATACCTTTTCCTTCACAAAAAGTGTTTAAATCATGATTTTTAAATTCAGTTCCATTATCTGATCTAATGACTTTTACTCTTTGATTAGTTTGGTTTTCAATTCTTAGAATAAAGGATTTGATAAGACCACTTGTTTCATCCTTAGTCCTTAGAAAATATACCCAAGTAAATCTGGAGTAATCATCAACAATAACCAAGCAATAAGATTTCTTGCCTATACTCATAACATTTGTAGGACCAAACAGATCCATATGCAATAACTGGAGACAAGAAGAAACAGAATTTAACTCTTTGGTCTTATGAGAAGTTTTGTGTTGTTTGCCTTTGAGACAAGCAACACAATGATCATCACATGAAAAGACTTTTGAAGGTAAACCTCTTACAAGGTTATTTTTAACAAGATTGTTCATAGTCTTGTAATTCATGTGACACATCCTTCTGTGCCAAAGGGAGGATTCATCTATAGAAGCTTTTGAAACAAGACAATTTAAAGATGAATCACTATCAACATTGTCCAAATCAAGACAGTAAACATTGTCCTTCCTTGGAGTTCTAAGTAGTATCATGCTTTCATCAACTACCTTGAACCCTGGAGCAAGAATCATACACTCAGTATTAGTAAATAATATACTATGTTGTTTGTCACAAACCTGTGATACACTTAACAGGTTGTACTTTAATTGATCAACATAGTAGACATCCTCAAATGTCATCTTACCTTTGGTGACTTTACCTTTTCCACTTATCTTACCACCAGTAAGATTGTCTCCAAATGCAACATGTCCTCCATTTATTTGCTTGAAATCCTGAAGGCATGACATGTTGCCAGTCATATGCCTAGAGCAACCACTATCAACATGCCATATGCTCTTTCCCTTGAGCTGTTGGTTGCCCTGCACATTAAATAAATCATTTAGTATGATTGGGGACCCAAGCCAAAGTGATCTTGGGTCTTCCTTTCTCATCAAAGTATTTACATTCCTTTTTAATGAGGTTTTTAAACTCAGAGCACTCTTTATTAGAGTACTTTGTCAATATGATTGGCTTAGCAGAATCAACACTGGAAGCAGTACTAACCTTAGAAGTACTAACAGAGTTAGCAGTACTAACAGGTGTAGCAGTACTAACAGGTTTAGCAGTACTAACCTTGTTAGCAGCATTAACATTGTTAGCAGTAGTATTACTTCTAACAGCACTATCATTGTCAGCAGCACTATTTGTGGTAGCAGTACTAACAGTTTTAGTGCTTTTAGGAATCCACATATTGACACTTTCTTTAACAGAATACTTTTTCTTCATGTGGCTTTTAGTTTTAACAGTTTTCTTAGCCACATGGTTCTTTTCAATTTTCTTATAACCAAAGGGTTTTTGCATGGATCTTTGGAAATTCATTCTTTGGTTCATAGGATTGAAATAACAGAATTTTGCAAGATGATTCAATTTGCCACAGATAAAGCAAGGTTTTGGTCTATTGATTTTACTCAGATCAACCCCTTGTTTATGTGCCCATTGATTATTCCAGTTTCTTTGATTTCCCCTCTTTTTGTCCTGTTTTTGGGGTTCATTCTTCTTACAAGTACACTGTTTGCAAGGACCTGGATTCACAACTGTGGTCTGTTTATAATGGACCTTACCAGACTTTTCCTCTGTCTTCTCTATGTTTTTGGATTTGATCCAAGCCCTTCCACAATCCTCATTGGTGATAATGTTGTTTTCTATAGAAATCTCACCACTCACCTTGTTCTTCTTACTCTTGCCAACCTCTTTCTCAGTCTTATCCTCAACAATTACCTCATCTAAGGGATCTATTTCAGTGGCTCCCTCAGGCAAGTCCTTCCTATCTTTGGTGTCTAACAGGTCTGAAGTAGGAGGAATGTAATTGTTGTTATATGGTGGAGGTGTGGCATTATACCCAATTCCTCTTCTTAATTTATCATGAATCTGATTTTGCAGTAAGGAGTCCATTGCTTTAGAAGCATTGGAAAACTTTTCTACATCAAGCTTAACCTTGGTTAACTCCTCTTTCAGTTTTTCACTCTCCTCTTTAGATTTGGTTAGTTTAAGTTCTAAATCCTTTTTCTCCCACTGCCAGTAATTAGTGTCATATGAGTGTTGTAGTTCATTGGCTTGAAATCCTTTGATTTGATCTTCAAATCTCTCTACTATCCTCACATAGTCTTTTATATCCTTTTCTAGTCTCTTCAGGTCATCACTCATCTTCTGATTGTGATCCCTGTACCTTTTAACAGTTTCTATGCAAGTTTTAGAGCAGAGATTAGAACTTACCTCAGATGGGAGATCAGATACTTTAGCCATAAGAGCTTGATTCTGAATAGCTTCTTCTGCTTGATCACTCCAATCAAACCCCATTCCTTGTTGAGAAACAAGGGCTTGAGCAGAGTTTCTATTGTTATTGAAGCTTCCAGATTGAGCTTGTTGATGGTTGTTGTTGTGAGACATTCCACTTCTGCATTCTCTAGCAAAATGTCCCTTCAGATGACATTTGTAGCATTCTACCTTTGATTTATCAAACCCTGCTCCATCTTCTCTTCTTTGTGAGAAGTTATTTCTTCCAGTCCTCTTTATAAACTTCTTCACCCTCATGGAGAGCATGGCCATCTGCCATTTAATATCCATCTCTTCCAGATCATCAGGATGAAGTTGTTCTAAGTCATCATTGATCAAAGAAGAATTTCCATGATTAGAAAGAAGAGCTTCAAATACATAATCAGTGCCTTTATCTAGATTTGATCCATTAGCAGCATTAACTGATTCAGAGTTAGCAGTAGAATCAATTGATGCTGATAGGAGTGCAGCATTATGAACATATCCAGAAGGCTTCTTCTTTGTCTCCACCTCAGCTTCAAATACTCTAAGATCATTGTACAGATCATCAAGTTCTTTGTCTTCCAACTGATCATTCTGTCTGAATGACACAGTGTACATGGTCCATTCATCTCCAAGGGACCTTAAGAACTTTCTGTTCACATCATCTTGATCAATCTGTACTCCCATAGTAGCTAGTTCACCAATTAGTTTATTAAACCTGTCAAATGTTTGAGTCATGGACTCATTCTTAGTTGAGATGAAGTTTTCATACTGTTGTTTTAAGATTGCCTTTTGATTTCTCTTGGTACTTTTAGTACCTGAGAATCTCTTCTCTAGAGCATTCCAGAGCATCTGTGCATCAGTATAATTGCAGAATTGGTGTTGATACTCATTTGGAATGGCCAAGAGCAGTATGCTCAAGGCTTTCATCTCTGTCTGTCTTGATTTCCTGTCTGTATCTGTCTTTGGAGGAGTTCTTTTGCCATCTTCACCAATCTTTCCTCCATCAGATGGGCCATTCTCAATGATGTCCCACATAGAGTAATCTGTGAGGAGAATATATTGCTTGATTATGATTTTCCACATGTCAAATTCATTGGATCTGAGCATTGGAACTTTTGAGACCAGAGTACTGCTTGATTCTGTAAGATTTTCCATGATGAATAACTGTTTCTGAGAGAATTTAGCTCTGATACCACTTGTCAGGATCGAATTCTCAACAAGAATTAATTCTCAGAAACAATATCAAAGAAGTTTGCGGAATAACACTTTGATATTCAATGAAACAGTAATCAAACACAGTATATAATTTTCAAACAGTAAACTTTTATTTGATGCTTTGCAGTTACAAGATTAATCACTCAACCTCAATATTGATGAACAGGCTCACCAATACGAATTCTACTTCTCTAGAATTAGGATCTATGCCTTGAGGTTGATTTCTCTCTTGAAAAACAATTATCAAAAGTTTTTTTCTATCTATTCTAAACATTCTATACATATACTGATAAAAAGATAATTACAAAGAATAAACAAATCTTCAGTATATCTTCCATGTATATCTTCTAAGTATATCTTCAGTATATCCAGCTGTAGTACTTTCCATCCGGATCTCTTTAGCAGCACTAATAATGCTCAGCAGCATTAACTTCATCTAGCAGCATTAACCGCAAGCAGTACTAACCACTAGCAGTACTAACTAGCTAAGCAGTACTAACTTTGTTCAAGCAGTACTAACTTCAACTAGCAGTAGTAACACTTAGCAGTATTAATCTTCAACTTGTTCTGGCAGTAGTAACTACATTTAGTAGAATCTTCAGTTCCCAACACTTGACTTGTTAGTTGCATTTCTTTTGGAAGAGATATAATAAGAACCATACCAGCTATTTTCATAAATTTTGTTTACAAAATCATTTAAGCCACAATAAGAACAATTAATTTTCTTTTATGCTAACCTGATCAATTGATTGATAGTGTAAACCAGATCAGGTTTGCCAAAAGTTTTACCTTTAGGAGTATTGTTCCTGTGAGCATTGGATGCATGCACAAATGATTTCTCTTCTTTCTTCTTCTCCTCTGAATATCCTTTAACTCTCCAAAACCAATTCTCTTTATATTTCTCATCTTTCTTTCTCCAGGTCATTTTCTGCTGAGTTTTATTTTTCTTGATATTACCTGAACCATCAACATTTTTGTCATAGAAAAGATTAGAAGGATGAATTTGTTATTTAAGTTTAGAAGTATGACTATCAATTACATCAAACAAAGGATTATTAGAAACATTAGTGGAAATTGAACTTGCTACGGATTTGAATGAGCATTCGGATGCAGCTAGATCATCTCTTGATGATTGGCCAATTAATTATGGAGTCTTTGACTCAGTCAGCTTCACCTTGAACATGATCTCCTCAAGTTCTTTAATCTATGTAGACAGACAGTTTCTTTCCTTTGACAGTATGTCAAACTTCTTATGCAACTCAGATTTTGCATTCTTCTCCTTCTGAATGTTTGTTGACAGCTCAGATAGCTTTCCATTTAGCTCCTTTATTTCAGCTTCAAATGCTTTCTTTTCTCTCTCCATTATGATTACTTTCTCAAAGTCTGAAACTTGTTAAGAAAGCTTTACACATTTAAGCTCCACTGATTTCTTCTCTTCAAAAGCTTTTCTTGAGAAATTAGAAAATTTCTTAGCAAATTCTTTTCTTTCTTTCTCAAAATCAATTCTTTCTTTCTTCTCTTTATCCATTTGAGCTTCTAATTCAGATATTTTCTTCTTCAGCTCAGTATTATCTCTTTCAATTTCCTTTCTCTTCTTCTCAATCTTCTTCATCTCATCTTGGGCTGTTGAAATTTTCTTCTCTCTAATCGCTTTCTCTTTTAGCATGTTTATTTCAACTTTCAAACTGAACACTTTGTCTTTCAGCATAGAGTAGAGAATTTGACTTTCTAAGTGCATCAGATGTCTCACTGGCAATGTTAGCTTTCCTTCTGTGATCATCAAACTCTCTTTGCATTTGTTCCTTTTTAGACCAAGTAGAGCTTGAATTAAGACTTTCAGACCTTTTCAACTTGTCTTGAAGAGTTAAGATCTCTTTCTCTTTAGATTCAGTTATTCCTGTAAAATTAATCTTTGTGTTAGCTACACAATCTGAGCAAATAAAGTTCTTTTCTAAACCTTTAGAATTTTCTTTCAAATTATTGATTTGATCAAGAAGAGATGAATTCTGGATTTTCAGATTTTTGTTCTCAGCTTCGAGTGCTAGAATCTCTGGCATATAAGCTAAAGCACAATCTCTCTTTGTAAGCACAGTATTTCCCTTCTCGTTAATATATGGCATCTTGATATCTACAAAAATATAAGCTTGAAATAATCGTTAACAAGAATCAAAAACCTTGATCACACTCAAAAATATGCCCCCCTCCGCAGACTTAGCACGGGGGTCCCGCTACCCGGTTAGCGGGTGGGGTCGAGGGGCAGCGCCCCTAGAGAAATTTTTTTTGACATTTAAATCTCATATTGCAACTTGATATAAAAAAAATTAGCTAGAAATTATCGTTAATCAGAAAATCAGAAAAATCACTTGAAAAATATGCTAAGTACAGAATGCGTATGTAAGAATTCGTATGACTCAATTCGCATAACACTCACTGATAAGAATTCGTATGAACTAGAATTCGCATGAAAAAGATATCAAAAGGATACGAAATCTGAGCTTTTCTCAGAAGACTAGTGTGCGAATTATGGGCTTTTCGCAGAAGACTAGTGTGTGAATTCTTCACAATTCGTACATGTCTCTTTTGCGAATTCCACACTTCTCGTAGATAGCTTTGTGTGAATCCTTATCTTTTCGTATATGTCTTCGTGCGAATTCCTTCCTTAGCAACTTTTCCACACAAAATTATGCGAATTCTTCAAGTTTCTCTTATGATGTGCGAATTCTTTGAATCTTAAGTCGATTTTCACAAAAATACACTGATTTCCATTCAAACCTTGATGTTTGATTCAGAAAATTTGTAGAATGGATCACTTAACCATCGTGAACAACCCTGTGAAGTGAATTTCATCAAGAACAAACATAAATGTGGAAATCGATTCTTGATAGACCGCGAGTGGAAAAACTTGTTGAATCTGGAAGATTGATCAAATTTGCCCAATTTGTTGGTCAAATTGATTTTGAACCAGAACAAGAAATGTTCCAATACTATGGACGATCACAATGAACTCAATTTCACATCCAAAACATCCTTCAATAAAAATCTTGATTTGATACACAATGTCGATGAAACAGTGATAAAGAATTTGATTTTTTTTCTTCTGATCTAGCTCTGATACCAATTATGACCCAGAATTACTAGCATATAATCACACAATCATTAAGAACACAATCTTTATTAGATCAAATACAAGATTTACAATTAAAGTCATAGATCTAACATGTAATCACATATCTCACATATGATCACTGTGTGTATGTGTGCGAGTTCTTACCACTTTCTCAGAATGTATCTAATGCGTACTTACAAGATTACAAAGAACCAAACCTATTTATACTAACTCAACTTTTGTTGACTTTACAGGCAAACCCTTAATCTTTCAAACAATTACAACTTTGACCCATTATTTAATCTTGAATACAATTCTAGTCTAACAGGAACTAAGATCGACGTTAATCCTTCTGGAAAATCTGTCGATGTTAGAACCTACCGATGTATTATTGGTTCTTTAATTAATTAACATCTAGTAGGCCAGATATAATGTTCTCTACATGCTTATGTGCAAGATATCAGGCTAGTCCTAAAGAATCCCATTTGTCTGCAGTCAAGCGTATTTTTAGATATCTGAAGGGCACTGCAGATCCTGGTATGTGGTATCCTAAGGATACAATTTTTGAGCTCACAACATATTCAGATGCAGATCATGCAGGTTGTATGCTTGACAGGAAGAGTACGTCGGGACATATACAATTTATTGGTGATAAACTCGTAAGTTGGGAATCAAAGAAACAACTTTGTGTATCTACTTCAACAGCCGAAGCAGAGTATGTCGCTGCGGCTAGCTGCTATTCTCAGGTGCTGTGGATGCGAACACAACTGCGATATTATGGCTTCAAATTCGACAAAATCCCGATCTACTGCGATTCAAAGAGCGCCATTGCAATATCTGCAAACCATGTTCAACATACTAAAACCAAGCATATAGACGTGAGATATCATTTTATAAAAGATAATGTTGAAAAAGGTACAATTGTACTTTACTTTGTAAACATAGATTACCAACTTGCAGATTTATTTACCAAGTCACTTGATGAAAAAGATTTAATTTTCTCATTTCAAAACTTGGCATGCTAAATCTCAAGACTTAATCTGTTGTTACCTATTAAAGTTTAGTTTTCTTATTTTTCTTCATTTATTTATTTTTAATCTGGAAGATATTTGCACTTAAGTTTGTTCATGATTTCAGGGGGAGTGTGTGAAGATGATAGGATAATCTACAAATGAGGGGGAGTTGATATAATTTGCATATATTCTATAACTGATAAAATTTTCTGATGCATAATTTCAGGGGGAGTATAGAAAATGACTTCTGATTACATCTGATCAGAACTCGTTCTTAACACGTTTTATTGCTTTATATCTTTATTTTTCAATAAATTTTGTGAATAAAGCTTTGTACTTTGATAGATTTTTTGATTGATGTAGATTTTGAGAGGGAGCTTAAACGATCATATCTTATATGACTTTTGAGATGACTTACTAAGATTTAAGCTGAATGAAAGGTTTAATTCTAAACTTAATCTCATACATGTCTGAAAGAAGGATAACTTTCAGATATGAAAACATGTTCTTAAATGTTCAAACCACTTTTGATTCTTAAACAGATTTCATGAATTTAGAAGTGTGATTTTTAAATGTTTTCATTTTTCGTAAGCTTCATTGTTAAACTAGTCGTGTGTTTTTGAAGATAAATACTTGTGTTTTATCTTTTCCATATACTTTCAAGTATTCATACACACTAGTTTAGTATATTTGTTGACCAAGTTCTTACCATGTCTCAAATTTGGCACATATTTTGGATGGTAAGACACCCCGCTTGTTATTCAACGTTTGAGTGTGATTTCATTTCAAAACGTTTCTTTCAAGACTTGCCTATATTTGATTCGTATAGACAAATTCCAATTTTTCTTGACCTAAGATTTAATTGCTAAATCATTCATCTTTGATCTTATTATACAATGTCAGATTTTCAAACAAGTTTCTTGTATTCATTTCATTTCTTCAATATACTTGTTTTTGAAATATATTCAATGTTTAAAATGCTTAAATCTTCATGATTATCATTAAAGCACTGCAAAGTTAAACCGTTTGAGCAACATTATGCTTTTAAGAAAACATGGGTTCATTGTGTGAAAACTTAATTGAACTTCTATGGATTCACGTTAACCAATGTTTCCTACCCATGAAGTTAATCCTTGAGTGATCGAAAGGCGAGGAGTCAAAATATATGAGTGTGGGTGTGCGATGAGATAAAATGACAAGAGAGTTTTGGTACAAGCGAGCTCAATGTTAAAAGAAAGAGGGTGAGATATCAGAGTAAAAGAATATCAAACTTTGCACCAACTTTTTCTGCGTCGGGCAGCCACATTTCTGATTGTTTCACAATTCTTTGGTGAACGTCATTGAAAAAGGCAACTAGCCCATGCCAACTCTTGATTTAAAACCCCACCAGCTATTCATCTTTTTCTTAAAAAGAAGATGTTTCATATTTTCTGGGGATGCAACACATATGCTATCTCATCTTCATTCGGAAGATGTGGATATTGAAAAAGAAGGAAGTCTGCCCCACCTTCGCTCTTTGATCATGCACAATTGAGTCTGTGCATTACTGTTGTTGCTTCATCATGTGCTTAATTCTTTCAATTATTTCTAAACGTTCATAGTTTAACCTTGTTATTCGATGATTGAATGGAAGTCCTGGGGGAGTGAACATCAACAAGATCCTTTCCAATATGTATTCGTTACACACAGTGACTTTGTGTTACTGACAGGCATTCGAACTTATTCATTGATGATTCAGGTGTTATGAATTGTCTGAATTTGAAAGATTCGGATGAATGTCTTATGAATTGACGGATAATTAGAGGCTCTATGATGAAATATCAATGGTCTAAGATGAGATTTAAGGACATTTCTTGTGAAATTTTTGATGAT
This sequence comes from Arctium minus, assembly GCA_954870635.1. Lineage (NCBI taxonomy): Eukaryota > Viridiplantae > Streptophyta > Magnoliopsida > Asterales > Asteraceae > Arctium > Arctium minus. The sequence continues at coordinate 74,477,720 of OX941085.1, read as the reverse complement.
TTCAATGTCACAATCATCAAAAAGGGGGGAGATTCAAGAAATGTTTGATGTGGAGAAGTTTTGATCTAGAAATGTTTGATGAAGAAAGTTTGTGTAAAAGTTGTAGAGAAATTTTGTTACGAAAGATGATTTGAAGAAAGTTCTTTACAAGTGTGTGTTAAATATTGCAAGCTTTGCTGAAGGTTGTACAAGTTGAAAGAGAGAGATCAAAGTGTTTCAGAATGTTAGTACTGAAATTTTCTTTGAAGATAATTTGCTGAAGCAAACTGATTTGAATCTGAAGATAATTTCTTTCCACAGTCTGAAAGAGGATCTTATTACCTTGGGGGAGAATGTTAAAACTGATTACAAATGTTATACCAAGACTTTGGGGAGAATACAGAATTGTTTTTGAAGAAAAGAGGAGATTGTGCTTCAATGTTGATTTGCTAAAGATAAATCAAAGGGGATATTTTTTTGCAATCTATGTCAAATGGGGAGTTTGTATTGCAAAATCTTTTTGAATATGATCTTGATCCAAAAGGGGAGAATGTTAGTGCATAAATATGTTGGATACAAGATCATGAAGACAGAAGACTGAAGTCAAAGCTCAAGTCAAACTCTCATGCTAAAGTCAAAGTCATTTGTAATAAATGTCAAAGTCAAAGTGTTTAGTGTGTTTGTATATAGTGTAAGTGTTCCTTGTATAAATAGTGTTTTGTTTTTCAAATCGTTATACGGCTAAGTATAAGAAGAGTGTGCGTATTGTAGAGAGAGAAATATATTGAGATAATTGTTGTAATCGATTTCCAATCTGAAATACAATTTGTTCCAATCAATAATTCTTGTCATCTAGATTGTTTTACACTGATTGTGGGACACACAGAAACTTTAGAAACAGGTTCTGGACGGATTTGTCTAGAAGCTAATACTCCTATTATCACGAGTTCTGAACTGAGTTGCTCAAGAGCCATCTCTTCATCAAATGTAACATTTACGCTTTCAACCACAATCTTTGCTTTCTTCAAATAGACTCTGTAAGCCGCAGTTGTTTGAGAATAACCAATGAAGATTCCTTCGTCAGCCTTGGGACTGAACTTGTTCAAGCTCTCCCTATCTTTCAAGATATAACACCTACATCCAAATATATGAAAATGTTTAATGCTAGGTATTCTATTGTTAATCAAAGTATACGGAGTTTTACCAAACTGACGATGAATGATTGAACGGTTTTGAGTATAGCATGCAGTTAAGACAACTTCGGCCTACAAAAATAAAGGTAGATCGGATTGTCCTAACATCATTCATGCAGCCTCAACAAGAGTACGATTTCGTCATTCAACTACCCCATTTTGTTATGGCATTCTGGCAGCAGAAAATTGATGAGTTATACCGACCGATTCGAGATAATTGTTAACTGTCTTATTCTTGAACTATATGCCATTATCAGTTCTGAGTAGCTTAACTATCTTCTGCAAGTTCACTTGAATGGTCTTCAAAAATGAAATAATGATCTCCAGAGTTTTGTCCTTTAATCTCAGAAACTTGACCTAAGTGTATCTTGAATAATCATCCACGATCACTAGAACGTACTTCTTGTCGTTTATGTTTTGTGTTCACATTGGACCAGATATATCTATATGCAAGAGTTTTAGATGAATTCTTATACTAGGTTCAGTCTTGGGCTTATGTGAAGCTCTCTTCATCTTGCCTCACACGCGTCATACAGATGTTCATTTTCATATTTGAGCTCAGGAAGTCCTTTACTAAATTCCCAGTCACCAATTTGTTAATGTATCTAAAGTTGAGATGAGACAACCTTCTATGTCATAACCAACTCTGTTGCATAGAAGCTTTAGAGAGTAGACACACCGCATTATCAGTCTTGACATTTGATAGATTTATAGTGTTGAGGTTTAACTTCCTAGTGTCGACCAAAAGTTCTTTACCATCTTCCGTTTTTACACAACATCTCTTGGCTTTGAAATTCACCTCTAAATCCTTGTCACAAAATTGTCCAATGCTAAACAGATTGTGTCCTAATCCTTCAATGTAGCTCACCTTCTTAATCGTTATGTTCTCTTGCACAACATCGCCATATCCAAGTATCGGTGAAATCTGATCGTTCCAAAATCTCACATTGTCGCAGAATTTCTCTATATAATTAGACAATATATCTTTCTGTCTGGTCATATGCTTGGAACAGCCTGAGTCCAAGTACCACATATGACGGGTCTGTACATGAGAAATCAAACAACAAGAGGTTTAGGTACCCATTTATAGATGGGTCCTAGCAAGTTAGCACAAGATTTTGGCACCCATTTGAAATTGGGTCCTTTTAACCTTTGAAAAACTTTTGAAACTGAGGAATTATAAACATGATATGATCTAAACCAACTATCAGAATTTTGTCGAGTAACAAAATCATTTCTACGAGATATATAAGACTGTATAGTAGACATATTTAAATGGAGCAATTTCTTTATTGTATAATTCTTGTAAGAAGTTACAAGGTTTGATTTATGAGAAGCAACTGAACCAAATACATCAGAAAAACTACCAGTATCCCTATTACAATCTTTAGCAGAAAATGATTTTGTATGCTCTTCAATCTTCTTTTTAGGTCGCCATTCAAGTCTAGCTTCGGACCTTTTATATCTCAAATCTGAAACAGAAGATTTAGATTTGTAAGAATCATGAGATTTAAGAGTTTGCTTCTTTTTGTGCTTACCTATATTGGTCTGTTTCTGTGAGCACATTTTCTTTTGCTTCTTACCTTTAGCATTGTAGGTACTCACAGGAACTGATTCACTAACTTTAGTTGATGATTCACCTTTATCAAAAACACTAGGTAAAGCATCAGCATGAATAACAAATGTAGAATGATCTGGAAGTTTAGCAGTGAAGTCAAAGTTCTTAACACATTCATCATCACAATCATCATAATTTAAAAAATCAAATCCATCCTCAAATAAATCATTACCATCATCATCAATTTTAGGAACTTTAGAAGATTTTAAATCGGTATTGAAAATCACAGTGGAAAAACAATATTTTCTAAATCAGCCAAAATTCTCTCATCCACTAAGGTATTCTCAAGCTCAGAAATTTTACTTTCCAAGATGAGTGGAGGTACATAAATTTTAGCTTCAACAGGTTTAGCATCCAATTCCTCAGTTTAATAGCTTTGAAAATAGTCATTTAAGATAAATTTAGGTTGTTCATATAAATAACTACCATTCAGCTTATCATAGCAGAATAGTAGTTGCATTTTTGTTTTGTTTTTACTATTTTCATCTTCCTTGGATTCCACCTCATCAGATGATTTAGTGACAAATTTGGGTTTCAAATGAGGATTTTTATTAGCCGCTTGTAAGAAATCAAAATTATATAAAGCAGGCTGTTTTCGAATAGTTTTCTTTAGATAATGTGGATTATCATATCCAATACCCCAATTATCTTTAGAAGTTGTAAATTCCTTTGATCTGTTTGACCTCTAGTATAAAGTTTGGCTTCCAAGACATTTATCTTTTTAAGCAATTTTTTGTTTTCAAACTGCTATTTGTTATGTTTCACAACAAACTCTTGTTTCTCAAGTTCACACTTATTGAACTTGGAAACTGCATCAGAAATTTGACTTTCAAAACAAGTTTTTGTTTTTCAAAATCAGTAGCAACTTTGTTCAAAGAGTCAATCAAGTTTTTGTTCCCAAAAATTTCCTTATTGAGATCAAAAATTGTTTGATGTTTTTTTGCAACTCTGTTTTTCTCCTTTTTAAGGTTAGCTTGTAGGTCCTGAAGTTCGACCATCATGGTTTCCATTTTCATCAAAAAAATTAGATTTAGAAAAATTGTTTACCTCTTTAGAAGTCTCTTGTTAGAGCACAGATTTATTGGAGGCAAGATCATAATATCTGAAGATAAAAGTAAAGCAAGTCAAAGCTTAAAGTCAATTCTCAAACAAGAAAGTCAAAGTCTTTGTAATAAGTCAAAGTCAAAATATTGTGTTTTGTTCTCTTGTATTTGTTGGTTGTATAAATAGTTTTGTCATTGCCTTTGTAAGTCTTTGTAAATGATAATTTCCCAAACAATCCAGCTTTTCTCACAAGATTAACATGAAAGACTGGAGAGAGAGAGTAGAGAGAGAAAGTAGATCTTGACTTTAATCACAAATCTCACGTATCTGAATTTTTACAATTGAAGTGCTTACCAAAATTACAAACCAAACACCTATTTATACCACCTAATATAACAAAGACTTAATCACTAAGTAAAACAACTACAACTTAGACTATTTTGACTTTGACAATATTGACCTTACAAGTTTGACTTTTCTCATTAAATCTTGGATACAATATTTAGAATTAACAATCTCCCCCTTTGTATTCAAGATTTAATAAAAAATTTGACACTCGTCTTCAGCTCTTGATTCTTCAGCTTTTGTCTCTGGTAACTTTGAACTTTGATGTTTTAACAACCTTTAATCTTTCAGCCTTTGAAGAATCTTGAAAAGTATTTTTCACTTTGAAGCTTTGAAAGTCAACATGTCTTGAACACGAAACTGAATTTTTGAAACACCTTTGAAACTTTGAAACTTCTTTCATCTCAGAGAAATCTTTCAAAACTATATCTTCATCACATTGATCTCTTGATTGTCTTCAGAGAAACAAACTTTCACAAATCATCTTGATTTATCTTTGAACAAACTTTCTTCAGAACCTTTTGACTTTGAATTAGCAGAAGCATTTTGAATTGAATTTTGAACTCTCATAATTTCTTCACAAGTCTTTTCACTTTGACAACTCTTCATGGCTTTGAAATTGAATCTTTGTAAATTTCTCCCCCTTTTTGATGATTGTGAGCATCATGATCATCAAAACATCTTCAATTTCAACACAATCTTTGATCACCCCCTTTGTATTCGAATAACAATCTCCCCTTTCAATGATAATTTGATAGTCGTCGTGCTTTGATCTGCGTAACTGAATCATGAACTGTATATACCCGAATCTTTTTCAAATTCAGATATAATGAACGTGGTAACCCTGAGTCAACAAATGAAACAGTTAGGAATGTCTGTCAGTAACACAAAGTTACTGTGTACAACGAATGTACAATTTAAGGAGCTAGCTTGATGATGACTCCCCAGGACTTCCATTCAATCATTTAAAAACACAAGATTTATCTATGAATGTTCTGACAGAAAAACAAATTTTCTGTGTGCTCATGCTTGTGTATGAAAGAATTTAGCACAATGATTGTGTTTCATAAGGCTCAAATTGTGTAAACTGTTGAGACAGCAACAGATAATACATGGACTTAATGTGCATGAAAGAGGTGCGAAGGTGGGGCAACTTTCCTTCTTTTTCAAAATCTAAATCTTCCGAGTGAAGACCAGATAGCATATGTTCTGCGTCCTCAATGAAAATGAAACATTTCTTTTTCGAGAAAGAAACGAGTGGTTGGTGGGGGTAATTGCAAGAGTTGGCATGGGCTCACTGCCTGTTTCAATGATGGTCACCAAAGAATGTGAACCAATCAGTAGATGTGGCTACCCGACTCAGAAAGTGGTTGGTGCAGAGTTCTGATATTCTTTTAACTCTGTTCTCACACCCTCTTTCTTTTTAACATTTAGGCTCACTTCTAACCAAACTCTCATTTCCATTTTTCCGCTCCACACAATGAGAATAACTCAACCGGATGAGTTATCTCCCCCACTCTTTGATTTTGACCCCTCACCCCTCAATCACTCAAGGATTACTTCCTGAGAAGTTCTGTTTTAAGCTCACACACGAATCCCATGTAATTCCTATAAAGAATGGTTGCTCAATAGTTTAACTTGAATAGTTAAGCTTAAGATGATAACAGTGTCAGAATGTATGCTCATGAGATTTGAGCAATTGAACTTTGAAGATTTCTCAAAACAAAGATATTTAATGAATGAAATGAAATCAAGAGAATTGTTTTGAAAATCTGACAATGTATCAATCAGATCAAATGAAATGGGTAGGGTATCAAAGAACTGGATATTTTGTTTATATGAACGAATATAAACAATTTAGCAATAATCGCGCAATGAATGAAATGATAATTGATGCTCAACAACAATGAAAGCAAACGAGGGTATTACCATCGAAAAATATGTTCGTTATGAGACATGGTAATAACAAATTCAAATGAAGTACTGAACCGATGTGTGTGAATACTTTACAGTATATAGAAAAGATAATACGTGAGTATTGATCTTTGGAAACACACGGTCAGTTAAACATTTAAAGCTCAAAATTGAAAAACATTTAAAATCACACTTCTTAATTCATGAAATCTTTTGAGAATAGAGAAGTGGTTTGAACATTTAAGAAAGCGTTTTTCATGCTTGAAAGTTGTTCTTCTTTCAAACAATTAGAGATCTAGATTAGATGATATTTACCTTTTAAGCTCCCCCTCAAATCATGATAGAGAATGATTTAGATCTTTTAAGCTCCCCCTGGATATTAGCAGAATATCCTTCTCTGATCATTAAAAAATGGGTCCTGGTCTGTTATTTGATCAGAAGCCATCACCTTTACTCCCCCTATAAATTATGCAACAGTAAATTTATTAATGAAAACAAGATAGAGATCCATAATTCCTTTTGGAATGTAGTCCGTCATATCAGTAAGATTTATCAGTGAAAAAGTACAGGATAGAGATCTATAATTCCTTCGGGAATGTAGTCCATCATATCTCTCTAATGCATATTTCAGAAAAGAAAGTATTCCCCCTTGATGGTTGATTTCCTCATTTGAGTATTGGAGTACAATCCTCATATCATGACAGGAGTAAAGGTCTTTAATCGTTGAGGTACGGGTCCTAAGCTGATGTGCTTAGAAGCCATAATCTTGACGTTGAGGTGCGGATCTTGAACTGTGTTATTCAAGAGCCATAGTTCTCTTACTCCCCCTTGACTTGAGGTGCCTGCAACACAGAATCAGTTTTCGGCTTTGGTACCCACTGGTATTTGGGTCCATGAATGTTAGTTGCAGTTCTTGTGGGGTTTATCGAGTAAGAACCATACCAGAAATGATCACTCGTTTTGTGAATATGATCATGTGTACAACAGTAAGAATAATAATATTTCTTACCTGAAAACCTGAGTAATTGATCTCTTGAGTAGATATGATCAGGTTTACCTTTATGCGCTTTGTTCTTCTTGGCTTTGTGTGTATGTACACATGATGTCTTTCCTATCAGCTCATCTGTCATTTCTTCTTTAACTGGTTTCTTCTTCCAGACCAGTTCTTCAGCCTTGTACCTTCTTCTTTTCAGATATGTACCTGGACCATCTAAATTTCTATCATAGAAAATGTTAGAACTACGAATCTGATCAAAAGATTTAACTGACCTCTTGGAAGAAAAAGTTTTCTGATTTGAACTTGAAGTTATCTTTTCAAGTTCTTTAATCTTTGACGCAAGACTGTCTCTTTCTTTGACAAGCAGATCAATCTTATCCTTGAATTCAGACTTCGTTTTCTGCTCTTTCAGTGCATTAGCAGATAGTTCAGATAGCTTGGCAGTCAGCTTTTTGATCTCATTCTCAAATATGCATCGTTCTTCTTCAAATCCTTTCTCTGAATCGTTTCTCTGGCCGGATAGTTCCTTGAAGAATCCCACATTCTTCTGTTCAATGGCCATCTTTTCTTTAACAAACTTCTCTCTTTCCAATATAAGTACTTTCTTAAAATCGGAAACTTGTTGAGAAAGCTTTATGCATTTGAGATCAACTGCTTTCTTCTCTTCAAAACACTTTCTTGAGAAATCTGAGAACTTCTTTGAAAAACCTTTCTTTTCACTCTCAAAATTAGCTTTATCTTCAGCAAGCTTTTGCTCCAAATCAGATATACTCTTTCTAAGCTCAGCATTCTCAGATTCCAATTTCTTAACTTCCTACTCATTGCTCTCAACAAAATCTGTCTGCTGAATTTTAGCTTCCGACTCAGAAATCTTTTCTTTTAGCTCAGACACAACTGTTGGCCCTAACATCGTCCATTGAAGATAGTCCCATATCTCCTTTCCTGTCGACTTGTATAAATCTTTTCCTGTCAACTGATAGGTATTTATGTGACCCTTAATATCATGACGAATACTGTTAAACACAAAAGTTTGGGCTAAAATATCAGCTTTCTTTCTTTTCTCCCAATTCTCAATACAATCTTCTTTTGGAGTTTGAGGTTTCATCTCTCGTTCAGTCAGTGACAATCTGATATAACAACTCAACTCATGTGTATCTACAAAGTTGAAAAAATCAGCTTTCCATTCTGAGTAAAATTAGAGAGCTCATCCTGTTTCAAACAGAATTTTAAAAAAATGATCGTCAGTTGAAATGAATTCAAAAACAAAATTTAGACAATCTAAAATTTTCTCTCTCAGAAAACTTTGAATGAGAAACATCTTGATAAAAAATGAAAATGATCGTTCCCAAACAATTCAGAAATTTTGACTGAAAGTCAAAATCAGATCAGCACAAAATAATCTTCTTAGGAAAAATTCTAACTCTAGAATTCTCAAAACACTGGAGCTTGCAGATCAAGTGAATTCAAAACCTGCAAATCAGATAATCAAAAATCAGATCAATTTGAAATTTGGCGCAAAATTTAAAATTTGAACACTTGGTGATGCAAGACTGATTTTTTCGTGAACAGTGGGTGATGCAAAACAAACTTCTCGTGAACAAAGTATGGCGCAAAGTACACTTTTCGCGAATAGTGTATAACGCAAATTGAAATTTACAACCTGCATCACTGTTCACAATATAATTTCAATCCAATCACCAAATTTACATCCAATCAAATGTTAACCTTGAATTTCAAACAGTGGAAATTAAAATTTGAATTTGGAGCTATGTTATTAAAGAGATGCTGCTCCACTCATTCTAGAAAACCAATCACAATAATTCTCTCAAAGGAACTTTGCGTGAGAAGTCTAAAACGCAAACATTAGTTTGCGTGAGAAGTCTAAAACGCAAACCTTAGTTTGCGTGAGAAGTCTAAAATGCAAATCTTAGTTTGTGTGAGTTACCTAAAACGCAAACCTTAGTTTGCGTGAGTTTGTTCTTGGAGCAAAGTTGATGAGATTGGTGCAGACTTTAATAATTTCCAAATCCGACCACATGCAAGATTCCACTAGCGGCTATTAAATGATTTCCACCGAAATGAATCTAAGCTTCCACCGAATTGAAATTAGGCATTCATCGAATAAGAACAATACCACCGTCCCATTAATGATTTCTCGGTCCAATCACTTTGATTTGAAATTGATTTCTCCGATTGATACAACACAACACAGCCACCGTCCTACAATTCTGCAGTACCGTTCCATTAAAAGATTGCATCCAATCAGATTTTGAATTGATCCATACACACTAAATTGCAATTGATGATCACCGACCCATTATAGATTTAACCATTTAAAAATCACACTTATCTCACAACTTCAATTTGATATGGATAAACTTCTGCCATTTAAAAATGGATCCACCGATATGAACATTAATTTTTTGAAACCACTGCATCTGAGGTTTGCGTGAGGTATGCATGACGAGAATCTGTGGTTTTCGTGAGAAGCTATTGGCGCAAACCTATGATTTGCGTGAGTGCTTCGTCCCACTTGAATCTGCAGCCAATTGAAATTGATTTCACCATATTAACCTTTGAAGATTTTGGCTAAATCACCATTGAACCACTAACAACTTCATCCAAATTTGCATCCACTAATTTGATTTCGATTCAATTCTCAGGTTTGAGTGAGGTTTGGTTTGCGCAAACCTATGGTTTGCGTGAGTAACTTGTAAATTGAATTTGGTGCAAATTGTAATCATACTACCACCGCCCCACTATCATTGAAACCTCCAATCACAAAATTTACAATCTGTACTCAAATTCAATCTGTGTATAGTGCAAATCACAGAAACAAACTGATTTGTATAGTGCGAACTGGAATTTGCAGATTTATCGAACTGAAATTAACAGATTGCTTCAATTTAAACCTGCAAATCAATTGTAAATCACAGATTAGTTTATGAAAATGAAATCTGCAGATATTTGATCACAAACTCGCAAAAGATATGAATCAAAACTCAGATTGAACAAGTTTTGTGGTTTTGCGCTAACTGTGTTTGTGTTTTCTAAAATCACAAAAATTCAAGAATTAACAACAAATCAATGAGAAATTCAAGTGCAAATGTGAATAACAATTGATCAGATACATCAAACGATCAACCTTAAACCATTTTAACAATCTAAAGACAACGGATTCAAGTGAATTTGATCAAAATTCAAGAACACAGAAAAATTGACTGTGTGTTCTTGAGTTCTTGAAAATTTCCAGATTTTGATACAATTTTCTGGAAATCGATCCAACTTTTCTGCTCAAATCATTTCTGAAAATGTTTGGTTTGGCTCTGATACCAATTGTAAATGATAATTTCCCAAACAATCAAGCTTTTCTCACAAGATTAACATGAAAGACTAGAGAGAGAGTAGAGAGAGAAAGTAGATTCAGAAAAAATTAGATTCAGAAAAATTGTTTACCTATTTAGAAGTCTCTTGTTAGAGCACATATTTGTTGGAGGCAAGATCATAATATCTGAATATAAAAGTAAAGCAAGTCAAAGCTTAAAGTCAACTCTCAAACAAGAAAGTCAAAGTCTTTGTAATAAGTCAAAGTCAAAATATTGTGTTTTGTTCTCTTATATTTGTTGGTTGTATAAATAGTTTTGTCATTGCCTTTGTAAGTCTTTGTAAATGATAATTTCCCAAGCAATCAAGCTTTTCTCACAAGATTAACATGAAAGACTAGAGAGAGAGAGTAGAGAGAGAAAGTAGATCTTGACTTTAATCACAAATCTCACGTATCTGAATTTTTACAATTGAAGTGCTTACCAAAATTACAAACCAAACACCTATTTATACCACCTAATATAACAAAGACTTAATCACTAAGTAAAACAACTACAACTTAGACTATTTTGACTTTGACAATACTGACCTTACAAGTTTGACTTTTCTCATTAAATCTTGGATACAATATTTAGACTTAACAGTCTTGGTAGTAACTACACGGAGCTTATTATAGAGAGAGTTCATGTTTTCATTTGTAGAGAGAGAAAGTAGAGAGTGAGAGTACTTTGTAATCTTTGTGATTTGAAGAATCAATGACTTGTGATTACAATATTATCATCTTGTTATATTTGATTATTGCAATTAGAACTTGATATTCTGGTTTAACAATTGGTATCAGAGCAGTGAAGATTTTCGATAACTGATAACTCTCAAATATTGAGAGTTAATTCCTCTCTTTTTATATTCGGTTTACCACATTTTCACCCTTTTTGTCTCTCATCTCCTTCATTTGGTCTTAAGTGTTCAAACATGATGATGAAGTCTCAATAATGCAAAAATTTCGGTTTCACTAACTTTTGTGCAAAAAGTGGCCACCTTGTCACCACGTTGAACATGGGCTGAAAATTTGTTGATAAGTTCCAGCCATTTTCGGAAAGTTTGACTTCTGAGGGAATGTAAAGAGTCTTCTGATATTTCACTAGAATATTCAAGGAAGAGGACAAAAAGTGGAGGTCCAAGGAAAGTTCAACACTCTTCCTTAAAAGCTACTTTTGAGGAATAGTCACATTAACACTTTTCTCTTCATTGGGCTATAAATGAGGGATTGGAGGAACCATTTGGGCAGAGAACAACTTGCAGGAGCATTAAAGACTTCTGGAGCTTAAGCATTTAATTTCTAGTCTTTCTTTAAAGCTTGTAATTTAGTTGCATTTAATTTTAACTTCTTTGTAAAAGTTGTCGCCAAAGTGGCCACCTTGTCACCACTTTGGCAGTAGCTCTTTAGTTATTTATGCATTTTATGTTTATGTTTTCTCCTTCTTCTCCCATGTGTTTTACTGTTGTTATGAGCTAAGCACCCCTTTGGGTGTGGGTATGAGCCAAAGCTAAGACTAGTAGGCAACACTTGGGTGTTGCTATCGTTGCTAACTCTTAGACTTGGTCACTTGAGTCGGGACTTCAACTCAACGCAGACAAGCCGGTCACTTGTTAGTGTTAATATTAGATCTTAGACCTCGAGAAGGGCAGATCTGAAATACGGCTTGGGTGATGCAAAGAAGATTTGAGAAAGTCTTTTATAACCACGTAGAGATACGGGTTTTTGCATGAATATAACTAAGGTTCAAATGTCGGTTGATATGGGTGTCACAAAGAGATTTGGGCGTCCATATCTATACTGGTGGAACTGAAATCCTTAGAGGTTTACTTAGTTAAGTCGGCAAGTCTAGAGTTGGCCAACGTGGTGACAAAGTGGGGACAACATGGCCACGTTCCGAGGAAACTCATTTTCGAGAGAAAAGGGTTTTTAAGGCTATCGTGTGTCATTTTGTTTCTGACCAAGTTGTTTGTTACTACATCAGTCTTAGTTAATGCTTGTACCCACATCATGCCTTTAATACTGTTAATTTCGTTTAATCGTTGTTTAGTTGCTTAAAATCCACAATTATTGATTTTGTTCTCAAAACTTAACCGAGCACTAGAAGTTCATGAAAAAGTCTTTGATTCTTAGTTGACTAGTCCCTGTGGAAACGGTCTCGGTATTCTACCACTTTATTACTTGTAGTGATCATAGTGTTCGGTGTGCACTTGCACCGCCACTGTGGCAACATAGTGGCCACTTTGTGGACCTATACGATTTTCCGCTACCAATAACATGAATTGAATTTGAAAAGTTTGGTCGACATTTCAAGAACTCGTACTTTCAAAGTTTTATTGCTTTATGTCATTTTTTTCATTTCAATAAAGTTTTTGTGAATAAAGCTTTGCACTTTGACGGACTTATGATTGTTTGCATATTGAGAGGATGCTTACAAGATCATATCTTCTATGACTTGAAGCTTGACTTCATGAGATTTAAGACTGAGTGAAAAGGTATTATTTCTAATCTTAATCTCATAAGTATCTGAAAGATGGACAACTTTCAGATATGAAAACATGTTCTTAAATGTTCAAACCACTTCTGATTCTTAAACGATTTCATGAATATAGAAGTGTGATTTTAAATATTTTCATTTTTATTTGTGCTTAAATGTCGATAAACCGTGTGTTTCCAAAGATAAATACTTGTGTATTATCTTTTCCATATACTTTCAAGTATTCACACACACCGGTTTGACTTTTTGTTGAAAAAGTTCTTACCATGTCTCAAACTGAACTATTTTTCGATGGTAAGACACACCGCTTGAATTTCAAAGAAACTTGAGCGTTGATTTCATTTTGAAATATTTATTTCAAGAATTGTCTGTATTTTGATCCGTATACACATTATCTGTTATTCATGACCAAAACCTTTGATTGCTATATCATTTCATATTTGATTCATTTCATACAATGTTAGATTTTCAAACAAGTCTCTTGTATTCATTTCATTCTTTCAATATGCTTGTTTGAAAACACTTCAATGTTTAAAATGCTTAAATCTTCATGATTATACTTTTTAGCATATAAATATTTGACTAATATTTGTGCTTTAACTGACAAGATAAACCATTTGACCAACATACATTTATAGGATTACATGGGTTCATTGTGTTAGGACTTAAATGAAACTTCTATGGATTCACGTTAACCAGTGTTTCCTACCCAAGAAGTAAATCCTTGAGTGATCGAATGTGTGAGGAGCCAAATACTGAGTGTGGGTTGTATAATGAGGTAAAATGGAAATGAGAGTTTGGTTAGATGTGAGCTAAATGATTAAAAGAAAGAGGGTGAGAGAATAGAGTAAAAGAAATATCAAACTCTGCACTAACTTTTTCTGAGCTGGGCAGCCACATTACTAGTGTTTCATAATTCTTCATGAACATTATTGAAATAGGCAACTAGCCCATGCCAACTCTTGATAAAAACCCCACCAGCTACTCATTTTCTTCTTAACAAGAAAATGTTTCATATTTCAAGGGGACGCAACACATATGCTATATGGTTTTCATTTGGAAAATTTGGATATTGAAAAAGAAGGAAGTCTGCCCCAACTTCGCACTTCGATCATACACAATAGAGTCTGTATTTACTTACTGTTGTCTCAGTGGTTTACACAATTTTGAGCCTATATAAAGCAATCATCAAGTGCTTAATTCTTTCAAACACTTGCACGAACACACAAGTAATATGTTTTCTTGTCATAACGTTCATAGAAATTCCTTTGTAGTGTTTCGATGATTAAATGGAAGACCTGGGGGAGTGAACATCATAAAAGCTCCTTTCCAATGTGTATTTGTTATACACAGTGACTTCGTGTTACTGACAGCACTTCTAATTGATTCATTTGTTGATTTAGATGTTACACTCTTAATTTGTCTGAATTTGAAAAGATTCGGATGAATATATTCTTTGGATCGACAGATAATCAGAGGCTCTTATGAAAAATCAGTGGTCAGATCATATTAAAGACATTTCTTGTGAAAGTTTTGATGATTTCATGCTTCATTCATCAAAAAAGGGGGAGAAGGGTTCAAGAAATGTTTGAGTCAGAAATGTTATAGTTGGGAGAAGATCAAGAAATATTTGAAAAGTGTTCAAGAGCTATTTGTTTGATAAAGGAAAGTTGAAGCTGAAAAGAGAAAAGTTCAAAGTTTAATGAAATTTTATTTGGAGATAATTTGCTGAAGCAATCAGAGCTATGTCTGAAAGAGTTTTTACAACCTTTGGGGAGAATGCTAATATTCTTGAAGAACAAATTTTGGAAAGATTGCTGAAAGTTTTGAAGATAGTTTTTATCAAAGAAATGGGAGAATGTTATAAGCATAAAAGAGGAGTTTGTACTTCAAAGATTATGTTTATTTCTAAAGATTATCTGCATTGTCAAGAAGTCTACAAGGGAAAGATAAAGTTGATCAAAGGGGAGATTGTACAAATTGAGCTTAAAGAGAGAAGATTGAATTGCAAAATCAATTTAGAGATGATCTTGATCCAAAGGGGGAGAATGTTAGAGCACAGATTTGTTGGATGCAAGATCATAATATCTAAAGATAAAAGTAAAGCAAGTCAAAGCTTAAAGTCAACTCTCAAGCAAGAAAGTCAAATTCTTTGTAATAAGTCAAAGTCAAAATATTGTGTTTTGTTCTCTTGTATTTGTTGGTTGTATAAATAGTTTTGTCATTGCCTTTGTAAGTCTTGGTAGTAACTACACAGAGCTTATTATAAAGAGAGTTCATGTTTTCATTTGTAGAGAGAGAAAGTAGAGAGTGAGAGTATTTTGTAATCTTTGTGATTTGAAGAATCAATGACTTGTGATTACAATATTATCATCTTGTTATATTTGATTGTTGCAATTAGAACTTGATATTCGGGGTTTAACATCTCTTCATCAGACTCATCAAATTTCACTTCTTTCCCCATCAATTACATATGAGTTGTTTCTTCTTTCTCACTTTCCGATTTAGAAAAATCCAACTAATGGTCATCTTCAGCCATTAAAGTTTTACCCGCTTCCTTTTGCTTTTCCAAAAGCATCTTATTCTTGTAATACTCTGAATTCCTTACTTTCGGCTTTTGGCAGTCTTTAGCAAAGTGACAAATTTTTCCACAGTTGTAGCACTTGACTGGATCTTCCACATTCTTCTCATAACTATTCACATATTTCCTTTCCTCTAGCGGCTTCCTTCCATTAGACTTTCTTTCATCATACCTTTTTTCTTCAACCCTTTCCTTGTGTTCAAAATTCCACGATCCTGAAGAGTATCTCTGACTGTTAGAACCCGGTTTCTTATAGAACTTCTTCTGAAAAGCACGGGCCAGCAATAGCATAGCTTGCTTCAGATTTTCTCCATCATCAGAATCGGAGTTGCCACTATCAGATCCATCCAAACTAGAAATCACAACTTTCTTTTTCTTCTTCTTATCCTTCTTCTCTTTCTCCTTTTTCTTGTCAACTACTAAGGCAACTGGATCAGGTACTGACTTTTCCTTTTCTTTCTTCTCTTCTCTCTTCTCTTCTACTTCCTCCTCATTCTGTCGGAGTGTTTCATAAACTTCGTGTATTGGAATATCACTCAGATCTTTCATCTTTCATTGTCCTGGTATGCTTCTTCCATTGTGGCTGTAACACACTGAGAAATTTCACATTGTTCTCAATATGCTTCTTCTTTACTTTGTTCTTGGCCAGTTCATTCAGAAGTGATACAAATCTTTTATAAGTTTCCTCTAAACTTTAACCCGATTTGGCCTTGAACTCTTCATAGTTATTAATGCAGTTAGCCACTTTCATTTGGTTGCCTACCTTAGACCCCATCATCATCTTCTCAAGCTGATCCCACATTTTCTTAGTTGTCGCTTTGTAGCTATCAATCTTTATGTAGATCTCATTCGGTATGCTTTGAAGAAGTAGATATCTTGCCTGTTAATCTGCCTTTTACCTCTTCTTTTGCTCAGCAGAATAACTTGAGAAATCAACAACAATCTCTTTGGTTTTGGGCTCTCGAGGCTCCATACCATCTCCACTATCAGAACTCTCATTTTCTTCATCCGGAACAATAGTGTTACTGGTTTCATAAGACCCTCATCAATAAACTGTTTGATGAATTCTCCATTGTCGTGTCGATCTACGAAATCCAAAAATCTATCCTTCCACTACTCATACTCACCCTTGATGAGAACGGGTGGTTTGACATCTGTTCCGATAGCAAGAGCATCTCTAGAAGTCATCTTGAACTTGCACTGATCTTTAAACACCAAATCAGAAAATTTTCAAAATTTTGAAAATAGCCAAAAATTGACTAAGTATAGAAGTCGCAGATCACTAAGGAGCACTTGTCGCAAAACATAAGACTACACACTTGTCGCAAAGCACTGCTAGCGAGTTCTAACTTGTCGCAAACAGAGGCTTGTGAGTTCATGCTTGTCGCATGCTGAAGCTTGCGAGTTCTGGACTTGTCGCAGGCTGAAGCTTGGGAGTTCTGGACTTAGAAAAAAATTCACAAAATATCTCTTCTCGTATGATTCCACTTGCGAGTTCTACACTTAGAAAAATTTCAGACAAAAAACTTGTCGCAATGCATACGAGTTCTATACTTAGAAAATTTTCAGACACAAAACTTGTCGCAAAGGAACACTTGTCGTAAGCTTTGTCGCAAACTGAAGAATGTGAACAGTAGCTTGTCGCAGATTGAGGCTTGCGATAAGTAACTTGTCGTAAGCTACACCTTGTGAATTCTGGACTTGTCGTACACCAAGCTCTGCGAGTTCTTGCCTTAGAAAATTTTCAACAACAAAAACAAAAAATCAATGAAGCTTGCGAGTTCTTCAGTTGATCCTTGCGAGTTCTTCAAGAAGCTCGTGACTTCTTCAAATCTTGCGAGTTCTTCACAGTTTCGAGTCTGAAAACTTCAAATCAGTCGAAAATCAATTCAAATCTCCAAACATGATCCTGAAACTTCACCAAATAGCCTTCGCACAGTATTAGAACAAATTACAAACACTCAATTTTGAACAAAAACTACAAAAGTTACAACTCTATCTCAAAAATAGTGCGTGAAGAACTACGAACCAAAAACTCAATTAAATCCAAATTCACACAAATTGATTGTGAATTGTGTTATTGTATTTTGTTTAGATCATTTTATGTTGACTTCTTCCTTTAGTTTCCTTGTAATCTTGGTTGACCTATAAATACGTTCTTCCTTGTTGTTTTCTTTGTAACTAAGTCTTTGATTGTAAACACTCTGAGAATCTAGAGAGAGAAACTTTGTACTCATCACATGTGACATCAATACACATATGATTTCCTCAATGATTCTGATTGTTTTGATATTGTGATTTGATTGGACAATTTCATTTGGTATCAGAGCAAATATATCAGTTTCAGTTTTTTTGAAATTTTGGTTTTTATTGAAAAATATATCGAACACAACTTTGATTCAAATCATTGTGTTTTGTTGTTTTTAATCCGAAATTAGTTTTAGAAATATGTTCTGAATTGAAATTCGATCATAGTAGTTCAGTTTGTTAATCAATTTTTGCAGGTTAAATCTCTTGGATCGAGTATGTGAAGAAAACTCAAGAACACGCACATTTCAAACTGATGAACACGCAAGTTCTTGAAGATTCAAGCTTGCGAGTTTTAATTGATGTGTTTTTTACTGAATTGATGAAGAACACTGGATAATTTGATACTTCATTTGATGAATTTTGTGATTTGCGAGTTTCAGGATCGAATTTTACAAAACACGCAGATAAGCATCTGCGCGTTCTGCAAACACGCAAGGCTTTGCTAGCGAGTTCCAGTGTTCAATTTGAATCGACTTGCGAGTTTCTTCGACTTGTGCGTTTTAATTTCGAATCATTTGCGCGTTTAGGCACTTGCGCGTTTCTGAAATTAATTTCAGTTTGCGCGTTTGGTGCGCGTTTCATATCATTTGATCAGCGCGTTTAATTCTCAATTGATTTGTGCATTCTAAATCCAAATTGATTCGCAGATTACAATTGATGTTCAAATTGTAATCTAATTTGATTTGCAGATTACAATTCTAATTGATTTGCAGTTTGCTAGTTCACAATTTGATCTGCATTTTAAAATCAAATTCGATTTGCACGTTCATGAGAAACACGCAGACTCAGCTTGCGAGTTTCAAATTGACATGCGAGTTTCAATTCTCAAATTGAATTGCGAGTTCCAATTTCATTTGGGTTCATTTTCCAAATCAATTGATCTGCTGATTCAAATTGATGTTTTAAGTTTTCAATTGCAGATTCAATTGGCAGATTCATTTGGTTCGATTCAATTTGATTTGAGCCAACCAGGTCGAGTTCTTCATGAGTTGGTTTGCGCATTTCAACCAAATTGGTTTGCGAGTTTGATTACATCTTTCTGAGAATTCAAATTGACCTGTTCAATTTCGATTAACTTACAATTTCAGATTCAATTTGCAGGTCATTCAATTTGTGCGTTCAGGACAAGTTACAATTGATGTTTCAATTTGATTTCATCTGTGTTTTTTAATATAATCTGATCTGTGCCTTCATTTGAAACATACAAGTTTAATTTGCGAGTTTCAATTTCACAATCTTTTGCAAGTTTTGTGTCATGTGTGATTTGTGAGTTTAAGGATTCACACAGTCTGAGAGTTTTGGTTCTTTGGATTTAGCAAGTGTTCAATTTGATTGATCAGTGGAACACAGTCTGTTTGTGTAATTAGTGATCTGCACGTTCAAATTCATTGGTCTGGAAACTCATAAATTCAGTCTGTGTTCATGGTTTTAAATTCATATAGTCTGTGAATTTCAAGCATTTTTGATCTGCTAATTTGAAAATCAAACACAGTCTGTAATTTTGAGTATTTCATTATGTGCAGTCTGCATGTTTTAACATACATTCTTGATCATACAGCTTAGTTTAGTTCACACAGTCTGCATATTCACACAGTTTGCGAGTTTGAATTAAAAATCTGTCTGCAAATTGTTTCATACAATCTGTGTTTTCACTTAAAAATCTGTGTGTTTTCATTTAAAAAGGTCAAGTGTTGATGAGTTTCTTGAACACAGTCTGCTGATTTTTTTATCACACAGCCTTTTGTGTAATTTGTAATCTGCAACAGTTTGTGCAGTCTGTGAGTTTAAACAACAGCTTGCAAGTTTCATACACAGTTTGAGTCTGCAGTTTTGAATTCGACAGTCTGCAGTTTTTAAATTTACACAGTGTTTAATCTGTGAGTTTGTTTGATTCATGATCTATTTTTTTTAAAGTCAAGATCTGTCTGCAGGTTTCAATTGGTTTGCAGTTTATAACACACAACCTGCAAATTCATAACACAGGATTTAATTGATTTGAGTGCTTCCATTCACACAGTCTGTGTTGCATAGTTTGAAATTGGATTGAACATTTCAATTTTCAACATGGTTTGTGTAATCTGTGAACTTTAATCCAAACGAGCATTTGTAATCTGTGTTTCATGATCTGTGTTTTTCAGTTTGTGTGCACTGTTTGGATATGTGTTTCAACATTTCTTGATCATACAGTCTGCAAATTCAAATTTGTATAGTCTGTGAGTTTCAAGTGTTTGGATCTGTGAGTTTTAAACTCATTCTGTCTGCACAATCTACATATGTAGTTGTGTTTTCAAAGGTTTTGATAGTGATTGTTTGCTCTACATATTCACACAGTCTGCATATGTGAGTTTTGAAGTAAAGTCATTTGTGAGTTTTTCATGCTGAAACTAACACACAGTTTGTTTCAAATGTAATGATATGTGATCTGTAATCTGTTTCACTTTAAATGCATCTGTGAGAATTTCATAGTTTGAAATTTGATAAAGTTTTTGTGTTGCAGAGTTCATAAGGACTTGATTTGGACTTATTCACTTGGTTTGCGAATTTTAGTTCTGTGATCTGAGAGTTTCATTGCTTTGAAAGTTTCAGAGATAGAAATTTTTTTTCTGAGATATTTTTTTGTGTTGATCTAAGTTTGACTTTCAGTCAAATCTTCTGAACTGTTTGGGAACGATCTTTCATAATCAAGCTAATCATTCAAGATATCTTCTACAGGCAAACATTCTACAGAGAAAAAGAGGATGATCAACAAAGATTTGGAGCATATTGTGTTAATTCCACATATCATAGTGGATGGAAATGAAATTGTGCCTCAGATACCAAGAAAAGAAGTTGAGTGTGATAGACTGAAAGATCAGACTTTAGAACTTCTTAAGCAGATACATGAGTTGAAATTTAAATTGTCAAATTCTGATAAAACCCTTGTTTGTACAAAATGTACTGACCATGCTAAATCTGATTGTGCAGGTATCATCAGTGCAAGAGAGAAGGAGATTAAAGAAAGAGATAAAAAGATTGATTTAAAAGAAATGACTATTCAGTCATGTGAGAAAGAGATTAAATTGAAAGAGAGAAAGATTGAAAATCTCCAAAGCCAACTGAAGACAACTGAACAAAAATCTTCCGAACTACAAGTTGAATCAGTTGATCTTCAACACAAGTTTAAGGCTTTTGAAGATAAGATATCTGCCTTGGAAATCAAAAATGCAGAATTGATAAAAAGTATTCAAGCAGATAAAGAAAATCAAACCTGGAGAAATCTTCAACTCAACAGATATCTGAATTTTCAAAGAAAACACTCCAAGAGAAAAAGGATTTGGAGCATAGATGTTTCAAACTTTCTAAGCAAGTATCCGAATTTGAAAAGATTTTAATAACTGAACGGGATACTTTTGCGAAAGAAAGACAAGTTCTTGAAGCCAAAATAACTGAACTTCCCACACAGATTTCTACTTTACAAGACTTGCTCGAAAAAGAAAGACAAATCTTCAAAGAAAACAAAAAGTCTTATGAGCTTGAAACGAAAAATGCGGAAAAGAGAAATACTGGGATTTTCAAGGATATATATGAAAAATCCAAGAACTTGGAAAAGAATTTTGAGCAAGAACGTTCACATTTTGAATCTAAAATATCTAAGCTCACATCCAAATTAACTGCTCTGTCATCAGATTACCAAAAGAACAGAAGGTCAAATCTTATTTGAAACAAAAGTTTGACACACTTTCAGATGAAAGAAACATTTTGACTAAAAAGATAAATGACTTGGAAGCTGCAAACATTGAATTGTCTGATAAAGTAACAACTGATGTGATTAGCCAATCACCTGTTGATAACTCAACAGACTCAGTCTGTTCTTTCAAAACAGCTTCAAGTTCCATTCATGACAAAAATGTTTTGAAAAAGAAAAGTGTCAAACCACAAACTGTCAAATCAAATCAGATCAGACCATCAAATTTGTTTTATGATAAATCTGTTGGTGGTTCAACAAACTTTTACGTTAAATCTCTTGGAAAGAATTCTAAGAAAAATAAGATGGTCTGGAGAGTGAAGAGTTCTTCAGATGATGAGAAGAAGAATGACAAAGCATTCACATCCACATCTAAAGCCAAAGAGAACAAAGCTTAAAGGTAAATATCTTCTAATCCTAGATCTCTGTTTGTTTGAAAGAAGAACAACTTTCAAGCATGAAAAACGTTTTCTGAAATATTCAAACCACTTCTATATTCTCAAAAGATTTCATGAATTAAGAAGTGTGATTTTAAATGTTTTTCATTATTGGGCTTTAATGTTTAACTGACCGTGCGTTTCCAAAGATCAATACTTGTGTATTATCTTTTCTATATACTGTCAAGTATTCATACACACCGGTTCAGTACTTCATTTGAAATTGTTATTACCATGTCTCATAAAGAAACAATTTTTCGATGGTAATACCCTCGTTTGATTTCACTGTTGTTGAGCATCATTCATCATTTCAAATTTATGCTTTCATTGCAAAATTGTTTATATTTGTTCATATAAACAAAATATTCAATTCTTTGATACCCTAACCATTTCATTTGATCTGATTGATACATTGTCAGATTCTCAAAAACAATTCTCTTGATTTCATTTCATTCATTCAATATCTTTGTTTTGAGAAATCTTCAAAGTTCAAATGCTCAAATCTCATTCATATTTTTAATGAGCATACATTTTGACAATGTTATCTTATCGGTGCTTAACTGTTCAAGTTAAACTGTTGAACAACCATTCTTTTTAGGACTTACATGGGATTCGTGTGAAAGCTTAAATAGAACTTCCATGGATTGACGTAAACCAGTGTTTCCTACCCAGGAAGTTATCCTTGAGTGATTGAGGAGTGAGGGGTCAAAATCAAAGAGTGGGGGAGATAACTCATCCGGTTGAGTTTTTCTCATTGTGTGGAACGGAAAAATGGAAATGAGAGTTTGGTTAGAAGTGAGCTTTAATGATAAAAAGAAAGAGGGTGTGAGAACAGAGTTAAAAGAATATCAGAACTCTGCACCAACCACTTTCTGAGTCGGGCAACCACATCTACTGATTGGTTCACATTCTTTGGTGACCATCATTGAAATAGGCAGTGAGCCCATGCCAACTCTTGCAATTACCCCACCAGTCACTCTTTTCTTTCTTAACAAAGAAATGTTTCATTTTCTTTGGGGACGCAGCATATATGATATCTAGTCTTCATTTAGTTATTGAAAAAGAAGGAAAGTTGCCCCACCTTCGCACCTCTTTCATGCACATTGAGTCAGTGTAATACCTGTTGCTGTCTCGACAGTTTACACAATTTGAGCCTTATAAAACACAATCATTGTGCTAAATTCTTTCATACACAAGCATGAGCACACAGAAAAATTGTTTTTCTGTCAGAACATTCATAGATAAACCTTGTGTTTTTCAATGATTGAATGGAAGTCCTGGGGAGTCATCATTAAACCAGCTCCTTAAATTGTACATTCGTTGTACACAAGTAACTTCATGTTACTGACAAGCATTCCTAACTATTTCATTTGTTGAATCAGGGTTACCAAGTTCATTATATCTGATTTTGAAAAGATTCGGGTATATACAGTTCATGATTCAGCTATTCAGATCAAAGGGCGAAGAATGTCAAATTATCATAAAGGAGGAAATTGTTACGTTGAATACAAAGGGGGATGATCAAAGAGAATGTTGAGATTGAAGATGTTTTGATGATTATGGTGCTCACAATCATCAAAAGGGGGAGATAACTACAAAGATCAATTTCAAACAAAGACTTGGAGAGAAATGTTTCAAAAGATTCTGAAAGTCAAAGCCAAATGAAAGTTTTAAAAGATTCTGAAGAAGATTCATGAAAGTTTGTTTTTCTTAAGAACAGTCAAGAGATCACAGTGATCGAGATACATACAAGTTTTCAAAGATTCCTCGAAGTTTCAAAGAGTTTCAAAGTTTCTTTCAAGACTTGTTGACTTTCCAAAGCTGCAAAGTGTTAAAGACTTTTCAAGATTCTTCAACAACTTCAGAAAGAGCTTCAAAGTTCAAAGCCGTCAAAGTTAAAGATTGAAGAATCAAAGCGCTGAAGACTAATGTCAATTTTTTTTTAAATCTTGAATACAAAGGGGGAGAATGTTAGTGCATTAATTGTATACAAGATTTAATTGGGAAAGCCTTGTAAAAAGCCTTTGTATTTGAAAGTCAATGTAAGTCATATAGTGGAAAGTCAACATAAGGCATAGAGGGTTCTAAGTACTTGAGTGTTTAAGTACTTGAGAGTTTGAGTGGATACTTGTTCAAGTACTTGAGAGTTTAGTTGGATTATTTGAGTGTTTTAGCATGTAGTATAAATAGGTTCATATCTTGTAATTGTGTAAGAGCTTTACATGTAATATCAAATATATGAATATTTCTCTCTCTACTCTCTCTCTACAATAAACACTGTTAGATCTTGAGTGAGAGTGTTTGAATTGCTTGATTGTAATACGGGAATTACATTTTCAAATTGGATAAAACAACCAACAACAAACCTGTTCTAGAACATCATTCGAATACAACGAACCAAAAATTATAGTCAAAAACACACAAAATCAAGAAAATTGATTCTTAAACAGTGTTCTGCGAGTTCTTGATATAATCGGCCAAAATCTCATATTATGATCATGATTTTCTGATTTCGTGCTTGCTCTGATTCCAATTGTGTGTCCCAAACTGTGCAATTAAGATCAAGATGAACAACAATCAAATGATTCATGATGCCATATATTGATTCTCAATTCTCAGTGTACAAACTCTCTCAATGAATGTTTCTCTCTCTAAAACATATTCTCTAATTGTGTCTTATGATTCTACAAACAAAAATTCTATTTATACTTACATGCTTTACAAAAACAAAAACACCAAACTAAACTAACACCTTTGACTTTGGAATTAAGAGGCTTTGACTTGGGCTTTGACTTTCAATTTCCATGATCTTGGATCCAACATATTTGTGCACTAACAGTCAGAAATCATTTTCTTCCATATCCAAGGATAGAAACAACAATGATAGAAAAGGCAAATCTTTTGCTAAACCTAATCTTGTTTATTTTATAAATCAGTTAATCAGGTTAGCACAAAAGACAATCAGTTGTTCTTACTGTGGCTCAAATGATTTTGTTAGAAAGAATTATGTTAATTACTGGTATGGTTCATATTATATCACTCCTAAACGAACTGCAACTAACAGATCTGGACCCAAATACCAGTAGGTACCAAAAGCTACTCAATCTGTGTTGCAGGCACCTAATGTCTAGGGGGAGTAAGAACTTTGACTTCTGAGTAAAGCATCTCAGGACTCGTTCTTCAATGTCAAGAATATTGGCTTTTGAACAAAGCAGTTCAAGCACTCGGTCTTCAATGATAAAGAAATTGGTCTTCAAAAATCAAAAGAGTTTTTGTACTCCAACGCATAAAAGCTGATCAATCTTCAAGGGGGAGTACATATTATTTCTTCTGATAAATTTGTGAATGCAAATTTTCAGGGGGAGTTTGACTTTTGAATTTATTTCAATCCTTGTAATTCAAAACTTGTTTTAATAATTAAGGATTATGCAAGTTTTAAGGGGGAGATTATATTCTTCATATTTTTACAGATATATTTTTCTGATTTTTCAGGGGGAGCTTATCTGAAATTATCAGAATTGAAGAGGGGGTAATTTTGTTTTTAGGGGAGAAAATGGAAAATACAATGCTTATAATTTTGACTTTTTACAGATATCGAGGAGGAGAATATCTGATGTTTTGTCAAGAATAAGCTTACATGTTTGTTATTCTTTGTTTGTAGATATCTCTTATCTTGGAGAAGAAATAATAGTTTTAGGGGGAGTTGTGACCCAGATACTAGCATATAATTCACATACAATCTTACAAAATCAGATTTATTGATCAAATCACAAGTATTACAACAAGTCACAGACTAACACCAAGTTACATGTCTCACGTATGTGTGTGTGCGAAGTCTTACCAAACTCTGATATTGTCTAATAAGCGTACTTACAAGTTTACAAAGAAGACATCCTATATATACTAAGTCAAACTAAGTTGACTTTACAACTCAAAACCCCTTAACTTTCAACTTATTACAAATAAGACCCTCTATTTTAATCTTGAATACAATTCTAGTCTAACAATCACCTTTTTTGGATTCAAGATTAAAAAAAATTGACAATTATCTTCAGGTCTTCTTGTCTTTAGAAATGATCATCGGCAAAAATCTTTTTCAGCTTTAAATCTTGAAAACTTAAACATCTTCAGCAAAATTTGAAACTTTGACATTCTTCAACTTTGAAATAAATCTCCCTCTTTGGCTTTTCCAACAACTTATAACACATTTTTCACAATCATTGAAATCTTCAAACGAACTTTGCATCTTCAAAACTTTGTCATTCTTTTTCTTTTGACATTTCTTGCTTTGGCTTTCACTTTGACTTTCAAAACTTGAACTGTCTTTCACTTTTTCAATCAACCATCTGTCTGATTTGAATATCTCCCCCTTTCATTACATCTCCTTTGACATCTTAGTAATATCAACATCGTTCTGACTTGGACTTTGACAAACTTTTCTCCAATTCTGTAAACTGACTTTGAAACCTTTATATATCTCCCCCTTTTTGATGAATTATGAGAATCAGAATCATCAAAACTTTTTCAATGTCAGCATAGTCTTTGAAAGATCTCCCCCAAATCATCTGATACGCACAGTCTCCATGATTAACAATCCCCTCTTGTGGTGAAATATGAACAATCTATCCCTTTGACAGTAAATGATCAATCTCCCCCAAAGAGTAATAGGAAAGAATCTTTTGTCTGATCTGAATGAGTCTGCCGTCAATTCATGAATGTATTCATCTGAATCTTTTCAAATTCAAACAAATTATGAGTGGTAACCCTGAATCAACAGATGAAACAGTTAGGAATGTCTGTCAGTAGCACAAAGCCACTGTGTACAACGAATGTACAATGTAAGGAGCTTGAAATGATGTTCACTCCCTAGGACTTCCATTCAATCATTGAAAAACACAAGGTATTTTCTATGAATGTTCAGACAGAAAA
Source organism: Arctium minus (assembly GCA_954870635.1). Classification (NCBI taxonomy): domain Eukaryota; kingdom Viridiplantae; phylum Streptophyta; class Magnoliopsida; order Asterales; family Asteraceae; genus Arctium; species Arctium minus. The sequence goes on along the minus strand of OX941085.1, from coordinate 74,450,791 downwards.
ATGGATTTTCTGTGTGCTCGTGCTTGTGTTATGAAAGAATTAGCGCAATGATCGCCGTTTAGGCTCAAAATTATGTAAACCAATGAGACAACATAGGTTATACATAGATTCAAGGTGCATGATAAAGGGTCGAAGGTGGGACAAATTTCCTTCTTTTTCAATATTAGTATCATCCAAGTGAAGAACCAATAGATTATGTACAACATCCCCAGAAAATGTGAAACATTCTCTTTTTAAGAAAAGAATGAGTAGTTGGTGGGGTGTTTGCAAGAGATGGCTTGGGCTAGCTGTCTGTTTCAATGTCGTTCACGAAGAAATGTGAAACAACAGTAATGTGGCTGCCCGACTCAGAAAGAAGTTTGGTGCAGAGTTTAATATTCTTTTACTCTATTCTCTCACCCTCTTTCTTTTGATCATTTAAGCTCACTTCTAACCAATCTCTCTTTTCCATTTTACCTCTTCACACACCATTCTCAATCTTTTGACCCTTTCCCCTCAATCACTCAGGGAATACTTCCTGGGTAGGAAACACTGGTTATCGTGAATCCATGGAAGTTTTGTTAAGCTCACACATTGAATCCCATGTATTTTCCTAAAAGAATGCGTTGCTCAATGATTTTCTTGACATTAAAGCACAAGAAATCAATGTCAATGTATGTATGCTCATAAAGATAAGAATGAAAATTGAGCATTTTAAACATTTAAGATTTCTCAAAATGTTGTATGAATGAATAATCATGAAAGAATAGAAATATTTTGAGAATCTGACAACGATTAAAATCAGATCAAAATTCATGAAGAATAATAATTTTGGGAAATCAAAGACGAATGCTGTTTATATGAACAATATATAAACATTTTAACAATGAAAGCACATATAATGATGAAATGACGTCTGATTCAAACAACAATGAATACAATCGGGAGTATTACCATCGAAAGATTAAACTTTTGAGACGTGGTAATATGAAAGTCAAAAAAATATTGTACTGAACCGATATGTGTATGAATACTTGACAAAGTATATAGACATGACAAACACACGGTCAGATAAACATCAAAGTATCCAAAAAATCATTTAAAATCACACTTCGAAATTCATAAAACATTTTGAGAACGCGAAGTGGTTTGAACATTTAAGAAAATTAGTTTTCACAAGTGAAAGTTGTTCATCTTTCAACAAGTGATAGAATTTGAGATATAGAAGATATACCTGTAGTATATAGTATCTCAACTCCCCCTCGAATGAATATCATCATTTAAGTATCCTCGACAAAACATCATATATTATTCCCGTAATATCTGTAAAAAGTCAATTTATCAGAAATATAACAATGAAAATATAAAACATGTATATCTCCTCCCCCTAAAAAAATATAGCATTTAAATTTCTATAAACTTCCTCTCAACATAAAAACTCCTTGAAAAGATGTAATCTATTGAGCATCCTTCAGAAGAAAATTAGTTGAGTACGGGTTCTAAACAAGGATATTCAGAAGCCATGAATACTTATTCTCTGGTGAGAACAAGAATATACAATTTACCAATAAAGATCGAGTCCTGATCTGATATAATCAGAAACCAATGTCACTTGAAAGATAACCTACAAGATAAAAGATTTTCGTAATCATTGTAAAAATGATTCTGCCTTTGTCAGTAAATAATGAATAATAGACACTGTTCATTATTTCCAAGACATAATCAATTTAAGCACAAAGTAAGATATACTCCCCCTCAAATCATGGATTGGCATTTAACATACCTAATTTGCTGACTATAAAGATAAACCTCTTTTCATCCAATGGTTTGGTGAAAAGATCAGCTAACTGGTAGTCTGTTTCCACGAAATGCATCTCTATATCTCCCTTTTCCACATGATCCTTGATGAAGTGGTATCGTACATCAATGTGTTTAGTCTTTGAGTGTTGCACTAGATTAGCTGTTATTGCTATCGCACTCTTTGAATCTCAGTAAATAGGAACTCATTGGTATGAATATCCAAAATCCTTTAATTATGTTCGCATCCAAAGGACTTACGAACAACAGCTTGCAACGACTACATATTAAGCCTCGGCGGTAGATGAAGATACATAATACTGCTTCTTTGACGTCCAGCTAACCAACTTGTCACCTAAAAACTGACATGATCCTGATGTGCTCTTACGATCCAGTTTGCAACCTGCGTGATCAACATCTGTGTAGGCAGTTAGATCAAAACTTGAACCCTTAGGATACCAAAGGCCTAACTCGGGAGTGCCTTTGAGGTACCTAAGAATTCGTTTCACAGCGACTAGGTGTGATTTCTTCAGGTTATCTTGATACCTAGCACAGAAACACGTGGTAAACATAATATCCGGTCTACTTGTTGTTAAGTACAATAATGAACCAATCATGCTACGATACACTTTTTGATCTACAAATTTACCATAAAGATCAGCATCTAAAAGTGTACCCGTTGCCATTGGTGTTTTCATCACTGAACTTTCAGACATGTTAAACTTTTTTAGGATATCTCTGATGTATTTTGACTTATTAATGAAAATGCCTTCGGGTAACTGTTTTACTTGAAGACCAATAAAGAATGTCAGTTCACCCATCATCGACATTTCAAATCGAGATTCCATAATTTTTGAAAAGTTTTTACAAAATTTAGGATTTGTACAAAATGTTTTTCAGAAAGAGAGTTGTATCAATAGTACCTTTCTTAAATCCTGAAGCGGGTAGAAATTGGGTTAACGTTTCATACCATGCTCTCGGTGCCTGTTTTAATCCATATAGTGCCTTGTCTAGAATGTTGACATGATCTGGGTGTTTCGGATCAATGAAGCCTTCGGGTTGAGCAACATAAACTTCTTCATGCAAAATCCCATTCAAGAATGCAGATTTTACGTCCATTTGATAGACTGTAAAATTCTTGTGGGTTGCGTATGATAAGAATATTCGAATAGCTTCAAGTCGTGCAACATGAGCAAATGTCTCATCATAATCAATTCCCTCCTGTTGACAATAACCCTTTGCAACGAGGCGAGCTTTATTTCTAACTACAACTCCAGATTCATCTTTCTTATTTCTGAAACCCCACTTTGTACCAATTACTGATTTTCCTTCAGGTAGTGGGATAAGTCGCCAGACTTTATTCCCCTCGAATTGTAGAAGCTCATCTTGCATAGCTAATATCCAATCTGGATCGCGCAAGGCTTCTGATGCTTTCTTTGGCTCAAGGGTGTTGGATCATAATTGTATTCAAGATTAAAGGGTCTAAACTGTATTTATTTGATAGTTAAAGTTAGAGGGTTTATTATGTAATAGATTAATAGTTATTAGCTATTGGGCCTCAAGCCCATAAGCCCATTAGGCCTAAAATCCTGGGTATTTAAAGTTATGTTTTGTTTAGTTTTAGGGTTAACCTTTCATAATTTCTTAATCATTGTTTAGAGAGAAAGGTAGCCATATAGTAATTGTATTCAAGGGTATCAAGAACACTCAAGGGTTTCATTGTTTATTCAAGGGATTGGTATGTTATTCTGATTTATATATCTCTTGATTATTATTGTGTTGCTTGATTACTTGATTGATTATTTACCAACTAGATTAAACTGGGATAACAATTGGTATCAGAGCAAATAGAATCAAATTTTTTTTTAAAGTTACTATTCATCGAATACTGTTCATCGTGAAAGTTACTGTTCATCGTATTCTGAAAATCGATTGCATGAATTAATGTGTTTATTGGGTTAAAGTTGATCTGATCAGTTGAGATTTATGCTTCTAAATGCCATCTGATTGATTAAGTGCATTGAGAATTAACAAAGTGATTGAATTGTGTGATTTTGAGTTTTCTGGGATCGACATAAGTTATCTATCGGTCATTACTATGCTTATCAAATCGAATGCTTAAAATTTGAAATTGATCTCTAAGTTTGATTGTATTGTGATTGGTTCATGTTTCTGAGTACAAAGGACTGATTTTTGCATCTGATTGTGAGTCTGTACTGATTTTCTAGGTTGATTATTGCATTTGTTCATCGACTTCTGGGATGCTTAAGAACATACCGGTCGAACATTCTATTGGTCTAAGCATTCATATCGGTCTAGTACTTTACCGGTCGAAGTAGTTTCTCGATCCTTACACTCTATCGGTCGAACACCATATAGGTCGAACAACCTATCGGTCCTTAGTCTTACCGGTCATAGCATTATATCGGTCGAATAGAGTCTATCGGTCTAATTAAATATCGGTTGAATATCTTATCGGTCCATACCTTTGTATCGGTCTTAGACACTATCGGTCCTATCACAATCCCGGTTGAACCCTATATCGGTCTAATCCTTCCCGGTCTTTGCAAGTTCCCGGTCGAACATAATACCGGTCTAAGCAAGTTCCCGGTCGAACATAATACCGGTCTAAGCAAGTTCCCGGTCGAAATCTCTACCGGTCTTTACAAGTTCCCGGTCGAACTCTCTACCGGTCTTTACAAGTCTCCGGTCGACTCAATACCGGTCGAAGCACATCCCCGGTCGAAGGGGGACAAAGTTCTGTTCGAGATCAACTTTTTCTTTTTGTTCAGTATTATTTGAAGCGTTATACTGATTGAAAGGACTGCATTTAATTATTTTTGGAAATTTTTTTCTGGAAATTTTTTAGTGTGGTTTTTATTTTGATTCTAACGATCTCTTCTAGTTGATTGTGTTGATACAGAAAAGCTTGATTACTAACCATACAGCCAGGATGTCGAATCAGCTAAATATGTCTGAAGGTTATAGCCATGATTTTAACAACATGCCTCTTTCTGAAATAAAAGAAAAGGCTAAATATCTTGCTAGACAGTTGTCAAGAAATAGAGACAGAGCTGATGATTGTGAAAGGGAGATTACAAAGCTCAAATCCGAGATGTTACCTCTTGAAGCTGAGATTGAAAATCTAAAGATTCAGAAATCATCTCTTCTTATTCAGGTCAATGCTTTAAAAGAAAATTCAAAAGATTCTGATTCTATAATTGATCTTGCAGGAATAATTGCGTCTAAAGAAAAAGAGATCTTAGATCTTCAAGCAAAGTTGAAAAGATCTGAATCCATCTCTACATGGTCTAAGAAGGAGTTAATGCAAAAAGAGCTTGATGCGCTTAGAAGAAGAGCAAACATTGCTCGCGAGACATCTGAAGAGCTTAGAAAGTCAAACTCTCGAATCTTTGCTGAAAGAGACTCTTTAAAAGATAAAGTTCTCAGTCTTGAGGTTGAGATTAAAACGATGAAAGAAAAGGCAACCCAAAACAGAGACAATACAATAGCTCAAGATGAATTGCTGAAGATAGAGAAAGAAAGAAAAGAATTTGCCAAGAAATTCTCTGATTTCTCCAGAAAAGCCTTTGAAGAAAAGAAATCAGTAGAGCTCAGATGTGTTAAGCTTTCTCAACAAGTTTCAGACTTTGAGAAATTTATCATTCTTGAGAGAGAAAAGGCTGAGAATGAGAAGAAGAAAGCTGAGCTGAAGGATATTCATACATACTTTTCTGAAGAAAAGAAAATATTTGAGACCGAGATAGCCAAGCTGACAGGAAAGCTATCTGAATTGTCAACAAACATCATGAAGGAGAAGAATGCAAAATCTGAGTTGCATAAGAAGTTTGATCTGATTGAAAATGAAAGAAACAGTTTGTATTCAAAGATAAAGGAACTTGAAGAGATCGTGTTCAAGGTGAAGCTGACTGAGCACAAGACGCCAGAGTCAATAGCTTAATCACCGAGAGATGATCAAACTGATTCAGATTGTTCACTCAAAAAGGCTTCAAGTTCACCTGTTTCAAATGTTTTCTATAATCCTTTCTATGATTCAGATGATAGTCTTACTTCTAAATCTACTAATCAGATTCGTCCTTCTAACCTTTTCTATGACAAAAACGTTGATGGTTCAGGTAACTTAAAGAAGAACAAGTCTCAAAAGAAAAGCTTCTGGAGAAGGCATGATGAGAAAGAAAAAGGAAACTGCATCTGGAAAGTTAAAGGATCTCAAGAGGAAAAGAAGAAAGACAAATCATATGTGCATACATCAAATGCTAAAAGGAACAATGCTACAAAAGGTAAAACTTTTGGCAAACCTGATCTGGTTTACACAATCAATCAATTGATCAAGTTAGCACAAAAGAAAATTAGTTGTTCCTACTGCGGCTCAAATGATTTTGTAAGAAAAGATTATGTGAATAACTGGTATGGTTCTTACTTCATATCTCCTACTAGAATTGCAACTAACCCGTTAGGACCCAAATACCAGTGGGTACCAAAAGCTAAATCTGTGTTGCAGGCAACAAATGTTTAAGGGGGAGAAAGAACAATGGCTTTTGAACAACACAGTTCAAAACCCGGACTTAATTGTCAAAAAGAAGGCTTCTAAGTAAATCATCTTAGAACCCGTACTTCAACGGACTATGGCTTCTAATCACTTCATATTAGAACCCGCACTTCAGTGCCTTATTTTTCTGTTTTTTTCTTAATTTAAAAAAAAAAGTTAAGGGAGAATATCTGTGATTTTAACAGATTTTTGGATACTTAAATGCTTATCTGACCGTGTGTTCTTAAAGATAAATACTTGCGTTTTATCTTGCCAATATACTTTGTCAAGTATTCATACACATAACGGTTCAGAACATTCTATTTGACTTTGTTATTACCATGTATCAAAAGTTAAATCTTTCTATGGTAATACTCATGTTCTTTGTATTCACTGTTGATTGAATCAAACGTCATTTCATGTGCTTTCATTGAAAATATGTTTATATATTGTTCATATAAACAATATTCGTTTTTGATTCTCCAAAATATTATTCTTCATGATAAAATGATATGAGCTTAATTGTCAAAAACTTTTAGGTTGAGGGGGAGAATTACATTGTCAAACATCTTCTGTTTTGACTTCTCCAAAATTTTTACTCTTCATGTAACAAGTGGTATTTGTGCTTACATGTACAAAAAGCCTGTTGAACAACATGTTCTTTTAGGAAAATACATGGGATTCAGTGTGAGTACTTAACAGAACTTCCATGGATTCACGATAACCAGTGTTTCCTACCCAGGAAGTATTCCCTGAGTGATTGAGGGGAAAGGGGTCAAAAGAATTGAGTGTTGGTGTGTGAAGAGGTAAAATGGAAAAGAGAGATTGGTTAGAAGTGAGCATTAAAAGAAAGAGGGTGAGTGAATAGAGTAAAAAAATATCAGACTCTGCACCAAACCACTTTCTGAGCCGGGAAGCCACATAATCTGATTGGTTCACATTCTTTGGTGACCATCATTGAAATAGGCAACTAGCCCATGCCATCTCTTGCATACAACCCCACCAGCTACTCATTCTTTTCTTAAAAAGAGAATGTTTCACATTTTCTGGGGACGCAACACATACGCTATTGGTTCTTCATTTGGAAGATACTAATATTGAAAAGGAAGGAAAGTTGCCCCACCTTCGAACCCTTTCTCATGCACATTGAGTCTTTGTATAATTTGTTGTTGTCTCAACAAGTTTACATACTTTGAGCCTATATTGAAAAAGCAATCATCTATGCTTAACTTCTTTCATACACATGCACGAGCACACAGAAATTTGTTTTCTGTCAGAACGTTCATAGATAACCATGTGTTATTCGATGATTGAATGGAAGACCTGGGGAGTCTACATCAAACCAACTCCTTATACAGTAACTTTGTGTTACTCAGTAACTTTGTGTTGCTGATAGGCATTTTAACTGAGTCATTTGTTGATTCAGGGTTACAACTATTAAACTGTTTGAATTTGAAAAGATTCGAATGGTTACTACTTTCTATTTTAATCTGAAAAGATTGAAATAATCACTCTTTCCATCTGGGAAGACTGCTCTTATTTCCATACAGGGCTCGTTACATGAAGACTGTGCTTACGTGATCATACATAATGGGGGAGATTGTCTTGAAAAGGGGGAGATTGTTTTGATATGTTTTGATGATGATGCTTCTCACCACTCATCAAAAAGGGGGAGAATATATCAAAAAGAGGGAGAATATATTAAGGGGGAGAATAAAATCTGAAGATCTGAAGATTTCAAAGATTTTAAAGATATTTCAAAGATTTTAAAGATATCAAGTTTTGAAGCGATCAACGACATATCTGAAGAAAAGAGAATACAAGTGAAGACCCGAAGACAATTGCAAAATTTTTTTTAATCTTGAATCCAAAGGGGCATATTGTTGGATCATAATTGTATTCAAGATTAAAGGGTCTAAACTGTATTTATTTGATAGTTAAAGTTAGAGGGTTTATTATGCAATAAATTAATAGTTATTAGCTATTGGGCCTCAAGCCCATAAGCCCATTAGGCCTAAAAGCCTGGGTATTTAAAGTTATGTTTTGTTTAGTTTTAGGGTTAACCTTTCATAATTTCTTAATCATTGTTTAGAGAGAAAGGTAGCCATATAGTAATTGTATTCAAGGGTATCAAGAACACTCAAGGGTTTCATTGTTTATTCAAGGGATTGGTATGTTATTCTGATTTATATATCTCTTGATTATTATTGTGTTGCTTGATTACTTGATTGATTATTTACCAACTAGATTAAACTGGGATAACAAAGGGAACTAAGGAAACTTGAGTAAAGTCTGAAATTTGCAGATGTCGCCCGCGTTTTTCACTCCACTGTGTACGTCACCTATTATGTTATGTAGGGGATGATCTCTTGTCCATCTAGTAGTGCTTGGAAGTGGTTGAACAGAGATCTGCGTATTGTCATCATCATATTCATCATATATCGCAGGCTCAACCTCAGATGTACTAGGGACATCTTGTACATTTGTTTCTGACTGAAGTAGTTCTGGTGCAGCAGAAGAAGTACTCGGGACTTATTTTCCAGAAACTGTATCTGCAGATGCTAAGTTTAAATTAGTATTGTCAGAAATAACTGGTGTAGATGTACCTGATGAGGTTGTTGTGACAATATTAGAAGGTCCAGAGATATCTGTAGTTATAACCGGAACCTCTGAAGTTGATTCGGATATGTTTGATTTGTCAAAATCTGCAAAATATATCCAAGAATGCATCAAAGAACAGTAAATCTAACTCAAATGAGACATTAAGTGATTTAGAAGACTTAGTCTGTGAAGGTTCGGGTTCTATTCCTTCTTGAATAGAAGCCTTCTGTTTCAGCTTGAGTTCTGAACTGCTGTGTTCAGAAGTCAACGTGGATGATTCATCAAAAGACACGTTCATACTCTTCATGATAGTCTTGGTTCATCTGTTGTAGACCCGATAGGATTTTGACATCAAAGAATATCCGATAAAATAGCCTTCGTCCGCCTTCTTGTCGAATTTACCAAGATTATCACGATCATTAAGCATGTAACACCTACAACCAAAAACACGAAGAAATTTAATATTCGGCTTTCTCTTATTTATAAGCTCATATGCTGTTTTCTTATGTCTTTTGATCACAATAGTACGATTCTGAGTGAAGCATGCAGTAGCTACAGCTTCAGCCTACAGATACAATGGAAGACCAGAATATGCCAACATAGTTCTCCCTGCTTCAACCAGGGTTCAATTTTTTCTTTCGATCACGCCGTTCTGTTGAGGAGTATAAGCAGCAGAAAATTTGTGTGAAATCCCGACTGATACGAGATAACTCTGAAGAGTGTCATTTTTAAATTATGTGTCATTGTCACTTCTCAATATCTTTACCTGAAGTTGAAGTCGAACCTGGATCTTTTTAATGAAGGCAATGATTAACTCTGGCGCATCAGATTTATTTCGCAACAATTTCAACCATGTGTATCTGGAGTACTCATCTATCATCACTAGTATATACTTCTTCCCATTAATAGACTGAGTTCTCATCGGGCCGCAAAGGTCAATATGAATAATCTCAAGAGGTGATGAACAAGAGAATTTTGTCTTTGCTTTATGTGAATTGCGTTTCATTTTTCCCATCTCACAAGCAGGGAAAAGTGAATTCTTCTCAAATCTCAATTCTGGTAGACCTTTGCCTAAGCCGTGTCTCGTCAATTGATCTATCGCTTGAAAATTCTGGTGAGACAGACGCCTATGCCAAATCCAACTTTCAACTTTTGAATCTTTGGCAATTAGACGAACAGATCTAGTTGCAGAAAGTGTTGGAAAGTGCACTGCATATAAATTGCGATGTCGCTCTGCTTTGAAAATCTCACACCCGTCTTTATCTTTAATGAAACAACTATCAACAGTAAACCGAACATGGAAATGACTGTCGCAGAATTGACTTGTACTGAAAAGATTATGATCAAGTCCATCTACAAACAGTACTTTCTTGATTGTGACGTTGCCATTATTCAATGAACCATTTCCTCTAATGTGCCATTAAGCTCTGAATTTGCAAAACTAACTGTCCCTACAGGTTCCTCACCATAGTTATGTAACAGATGCTTAAATCCAGTCATGTTGTTGATCCAAACTCTCTCAGTGATTTGATAACGACCCTTTTCTGTACTTAGTGAAAATTATGTTTAATATGTATTAGTGTTTCACCATCAGCGATCAGACTGAGTCTGTTCAGTTATCGCTGATAGTCTATCTTGTAAACATTTAATATGTTTGTGTTTCACTATCAGTGATCAAACTGAGTCTGTTCAGTTATCACTGATAGTTCTGAAGAACACGACTGGGCTGAATCAGAAGAATCAAGTTCTGATGAAGAAGAAGTCGCTAATCTCTGCCTCATGGCCGAGATTAAAGAAGAAGTGGAAGAACCATCTGAACCTTCTATGAGCTACATATCATCTCAGGTATCTATCTCTACTAATCCCTCTCTGCCTGAAGCTGAGAGAAGTCGCGTTGTTGATGTGCTGACGATTGATCTTTATAATGCTCTAAACGACAAAACTCAAGCTGAAAATAAAAATGTTCATTTAACTCAAGAGCTAGAGAAATGTCATGAAAAGATCAAAGAACTAACTCTTTTAGAAGAAAAGTTGAAAGATCAAGTCATTATAAATGAAATCATCAGCATTGAACGCGAACAAGCCATCGCTGCTCTAAAAGCAGAAAAGGCTCATGTTGAGAAATGGTGCAAATCATCAACAAAGATCTCTGAGATAATAAATGATCAAACTCCTGAAAGTGATAAAACTGGTCTTGGCTTTTGAACACCACAGGATGAGCCTAAAGAAGAAAGTTCCATGCTTAAGTTTGGAACGTTTGTCACTCCTATCTCTGACACTTCTTATGATCAATTTTATCCTTCCTCAAACTCTATCCCTGAGGAAAAATCCAAAGACTCTAAGTCTGCGGATAAAGGAAAATCCATTCTTCGTCCCGAAGGTTACCAAGAAAGCAAAGCTGAAAGTTCCTTCTAAACCTTCAGTAAATCAATCCTCTAGCTCTGTGATAGAAATCTTCGATCTCTGTCCTCCAAAGCTAAAGATTGACCTTAAACCCACGAGATCTGAAGAAATGAAAATTCCTCCCAGATCTCATGAGAAAAACATTCTTGGACATGGCCCTGCTTATCTTAAGCTTGCAAAACCTTCTACCTCTGGTCCTAAAACCATTTTCAATTATAGAAAATGTTATCACTGTGGTTTTACTGACCATATTGCAAGCAAATGTCCAACCGCCACTAAATCTGATAAAACAGCTAAAGTAAAGATGAATGCCTCCAAGGCTGAAAAGGTCACTAAAGCTGAAAAATCGACCAAGGTGAAGAATACCACTAAGGTTAAGAAATTAACCAAAGTGAAGATTACCACTGAAGCTGAATCTTCATCTGCTGTGAAGATTACTGAACCTTCCATCTCCACTAACCCAAAAGGACCCATTAAAAAGTGGGTACCAAACAACGCTTAATCTTCCTTATGTGTGCAGGGATCAAAGGGCATCTGGTATCTCGATAGTGGATGTTCTCGTCATATGACTGGACAAAAAGACCTGCTCACTGAATACAAGGAAGAGAAAGGTCCCTCTGTGACCTTCGGTGGAAATGGAAAAGGATATACCCGAGGGTTTGGTGTTCTCAGCAATGGGACAACTACCTTTCGAAGAGTCGCTTATGTAGATGGACTGAAGCACAACCTTCTAAGCATTAGTCAGCTATGTGACAAGGACTACGAAGTTCGCTTTTCTAAGAAAGCATGTTCAGTGGTGGATGAGAAAGGAAAACTTGCTCTCAGTGGTTATCGCATAGAAAATGTCTATGTAATAGATATGGACTCTACTACCACTGAAAACTTATGTTTTCTCTCTAAGGCCTCTTCTGATGTCAACTGGCTATGGCACAAAAGGCTCTCTCATCTAAACTTCAAAACCCTGAATTCTCTCTTTTCTAAGGAACTGGTTTCTGGTCTTCCTCAGCACTCATATGCTAAAGAATCTCTCTGCTCAGCATGTGAAAAAGGAAAACAAACAAAAGCTAGTTTCAAATCTAAACAAGTCTCCTCAGTGACAAGTCCTCTTCAGCTCTTACATATGGATCTGTTTGGCCCTGTCAATATCCAATCAATAGCTAGAAAGAAATATACACTTTTCATTGTGGATGAATTCTCTCGCTATACCTGGGTTATATTTCTTCGCTTCAAGAGTGATACTCCAGAAGAACTAATATCCTTTGTTAAAAAGATGGAAGTGCTGAATAATCTTACTGTTCGTTCAATAAGAAGTGATCATGGAACTGAATTCAAAAACAGTTTTCTGAACAATTTCTTTGAGAACAAGGGAATTTCTCATAATTTCTCCTCAGTAAGAACACCTCAGCAAAACGGAGTCGCTGAAAGAAGAAACAGAACGATCATTGAAGCAGCTAGATCAATGCTCAGCGATTCTCACCTCCCTACTCAGTTTTGGGCTGAAGCTGTAAATACTGTTTGTTTTACTCAGAACATATCGTTAATAGTAAAGCGATTTGGAAAGACAGCTTATGAACTTTTTCATGGAAGAAAGCCCTCTATCAGCTTTCTTCATATCTTTGGTTGTCAGTGCTTTATCTTAAACAACAAAGATCAGCTTGGAAAGTTCGACCCAAAAGCTGATGATGGAATATTTTTAGGATATTCCTCCATCTCCAAAGCCTACAGAGTTTTCAACAAGCGAAGACAATCTGTGGAAGAAACAATTCATGTCACTTTTGATGAAACTCGCTCAGCGAACTCCAAACCAATCGCTGACAATGAAGAGTTAAATGCTTGGATGTTTTCTCATTACAGAGAAACATAACCTTTCTTTTCAAACCATCAGCACACAGATCCACCTACTGCTGATAATGATCCAAACATCATACATCCTAACGCTGAATCCAACTCATGGGTTTCAGCTGAACCTCTAAACACAATGCTACCATCAGATCTACCTTCGTCTGAAAACCTCTCTGATAACAATAGTCTGTTCACTACTCAACAGTTAATTGCTGATGAACCTCAAACGTCCTCATCAGTAAACATCCCATTTGTTGATCCAACATCTGAGTTAAGCGATCATGCTCCTGCTCAGCGATGGACCAGAGATCACCCAATAGATCAAATTCTTGGTGATCCAGATGCAGGTATCCAGACAGGACGAAGCTCAGGTAATATCTGTCTCTTTGTCAACTTTCTTTCTTTAATAGAACCAAAGAAGACTAATGATGCCCTCAGAGATCCAAACTGGGTCAGCGCTATGCAAGAAGAGATGACTGAGTTCTCTCGCAACAAAGTTTGGAATCTCGTTCCTAGACCATTTGATAAAATTGTTATAGGCACCAAATGGGTGTTTAGAAACAAGTTAGATGAACATGGAACTGTAACCCGCAATAAGGCTCGACTTGTTGCTCAGGGATACAGACAAGAGGAAGGCATAGACTATGATGAAACCTTTTCCCCTGTGGCTAGGCTCGAAGCAATTCGACTATTCTTAGCTTATGCAGTTTACAATGACTTCATTGTGTATCAAATGGATGTAAAATCAGCGTTCCTCAATGGAAAACTGAATGAAGAAGTCTATGTAGAACAACCTCCAGGGTTCTATGACCCTAAGTATCCAAATTATGTTTATAAATTGGATAAGGCTCTCTATGGTCTAAAACAAGCCCCTCGTGCTTGGTATGACACTCTCTCATCTTTTCTTATCTCTGAAAATTTTGAACGTGGCAAGATTGATAATACATTATTTTTCAGAAAAATAAAAGGTCATATAATTCTTGTACAAATATATGTCGATGACATAATATTTGGTTCTACTAACCCATCTCTGTGTACTCGCTTCGCTGAAAGAATGAAGAAAGAATACAAAATGAGTATGATGGGTGAGCTGACATATTTTCTTGGTCTTCAGATTAAACAATCTGACAAAGGTACTTTTATCAGCCAAGGTAAGTATGTTAAAGACATGCTGAAGAAGTTTGATCTTACACAAACTTCAGCGATGAAAACTCCTATGGCACCTCCCCTGACACTTAACAAAGATCCATCTGGAAAACCTGTTAATGTCACTGCCTATAGAGGAATGATAGGCTCCCTGCTGTATCTTACAGCGAGACGACCTGACATCATGTATTCTACTTGTTTATGTGCACGCTATCAATCTGAACCCAAGGAATCCCATCTGATTGCTGTGAAGAGCATATTCAGATATCTAAAAGGAACTCCTAACCTCGGTCTTTGGTATCCCAAAGACTCAGGGTTCGATCTAACTGGTTATTCTGATAGTGATTTTGCAGGTTGTAAACTTGACAGAAAGAGTACCACTGGTGGATGTCAACTTCTAGGAGGAAAGCTGGTAAGTTGGACAAGCAAAAAGCAAAATTCAGTGTCCACTTCCACAGATGAAGCTAAATACGTAGCCGCTGGAAACTGTTGTTCTCAAATCTTATGGATGAAAAATCAACTATTAGACTATGACCTTCAGCTATCAAAGATTCCAATCTATTGCGACAGCACTAGTGCTATCGCTATAGCAAATAATCCAGTGCTACATTCAAAGACGAAACACATAGAGATCAGATATCATTTTATCAGAGATCATGTGATGAACGGTGATATTGAACTTCATTTCATCCCTACTGACTATCAGCTTGCTGATCTATTCACCAAACATCTCGATGAGACAAGGTTCAACTTTCTCATCAGTGAGCTTGGAATGCTAAATCTCGAAGAATAATTCTTCAGCGTTCATGTATTGTGTCAGTAATCATAAGTTCCCCTTTTATCAATTTTTTCTGAAAAACATTCTGACTCTCAGGTATGTTCTCTCCATCCCTACAACTGAATTTTCATTCAGTTAAGATGTTTTCAAAATATAAACTCTAATCACTGAACTTTCTTCAAATGATTAAAAGCTTTTTGAAAAATAAATTTATCACTGATATTTCTAGTCAGTGATCCTTCTTAAAAGAAAATTCATCCCTATCTTTACCATCAGGGATACTTTCAAAAAGAAAAATATTTCGCTGACTTTTCTTTAGCGATAATTTCAAAACGGGCAAATGAATAGTCTCTCTCTTCTATGACGTCATTTAAACCGACAATCCACGACATGCCTTTTTCTGACACGTTCGTCCGTTGCCCTTCCATCCAATCAACTTCGTGGGACGTGTCCATGTCATGATGAACATTTGTTTTCCCGCCTCTCTCATCTCTCTCTCTCTCTCTCTCTCTCACGTATAAAAGGAATGTTTTTCCATTCTTATCATTTTACGCTTTCTGGAAATACTTTCAAGGCAAGAAAACTCTCTTAAAAGAATTCTAGCATTCTCAAGCTTTTGCATCATCCTCTTCAAATATCAACAGGTTATTCTTGATCTTTTTCTTATTCTTATCTTAAATCTTTTTACATAAAACTCCATTTATGGACTGCCATTATGGGTTTATAAGATTCTTATCACATAAAATCATTTTCTTTTTTTGATTTTATTCTTTAAAAACCATTTTATTTTGATTTTTCTTCATTCAAAATCTTTGGTTTTTCTTCTTGTTCTTATATCTCATATTAAGAACACTTTTTAATCTTTAAATATGTTGATTTTTCTATGTTTCTTTCCTAAAATAGAAACTGGGAAAACCTTCTTTATTTTTAGACTAAAACTTTTCTTCTATTCTTCTATCTATTCATATTCAGAATGTCTCAATCTGCACTTGTCGCCTCTAAGAACGTCAAGTTCGCCATCGCTGATTCTGAGCTTCCCAAAAACAATCATCTTGCTCGCCTTGACTTTGATGGTGTTAAATACCCACATCTGGTGGAAGCCGCAAAATTTCTAAAGCAATCCTGCATTGCTTATGCTATCACTGTGGATCCCACACCTTCCAAAGCTCTTCTCCAACAATTCTGGTTTACCGCTGAAGAGACCTCTCTCACCAACAAAAAGGGTGAAGTAGTTCCTGCTATCTCCTTCAGCACTGAACTTGGAACAGGGATGATGACAGCCTTAGGGCTGAGGAAAGCTCTGCGATTTCCTGACAAACCCAGGAATGGATTCGATGCCTTGCCAACTGATACTGAACTCATCCAATTCCTGGATGCAATGGAATACTCTTGGGAAACCAAGCCAAGCACGACGATTCCAAACAAGAAGCTGACTCTTGTGAAGAAGGCACTGATGCCTTCTCAGCTTAACTACATCTTCTCACACTTCATTTAGTGTATGAGTGGGAAGAGTGGGTCACTAGACCAAGCCAGCAAGATTCAGGTCCAGATGGCTTACTCAGTAATCGCTGGAAGAAACTTCGACTACGCAATAGCTATCTTTGACGATCTAAAGTCAAAGATAGAGAAGACCGAGAGGGATCCCAAGGTTCCCTACGTACGCTTCATCTGCACGTACCTAAAGTTCCTCTACCCTACTACTTACCCCACCAACGCTGATGCATCTTTTCCAAAAGTGGGTCAGCGCTCCCTGGAGGTCAAGACGCTCCCCAACGAGGTAAGTATCTCTGATCTTCGCTCCCGACTCTCTCTCCTCACTTCTTCGTCTTCAGCAGCCACACAGGAGGTTCCTTCTTCTGCTATCCCTGCCGCTACCCCTTCCAAACGACCATCAACTGGCTCCCTTGGTCCTTCGAAGAAGGCCAAGGTGACTAAGGAGACAGCTACCTCTAGCTCAAGACCTAAGGATGTTTCTCAGCAAACTTCCTTAGATGCTTTCGTGGGTCTCTCCTCCACATCCTCAGCAATACCCACATCAACCGTGCCAGTGACTACGGTTGCTGTCACATCAACAGTGACACCGCCAATCATCTCAGCTCTTCCACCTTCTGAGGTGACCACTACGGTAACTACCCCTATCCCTACTTCTATCCCCATCTCTCATCCTTCTATTTCTTTGGTCTCTGACCATTTTCTACTTTTTCACAACCACAGCTCGGACCCATAGGACCTGAACATCATTCTTTTGAGGACTCTTTTCAATTCTACAAAATGTTTGATAATTCAGGTACACCTATAACCTTAAACACTTCTCCCAACTCACCATATAAGCCTGTTTCTCAAAAACTAACTTATATTTCAGGTCCTAGTTTGGCGACTGTTGACACCAATGTCAACAGTTTGAGTGCAAAGGTGGAATCTCTTACTGCCTCTCTCAACAACACCACCAATGTTGTTCAATCAGCTGGTGAAGCACTGAAGACGCTGACAGCCAACTGCGCCTCCAAAGCTGACGTTTCTCAAATCGCTACTCTCCAAGAAGCGATTGTCAAAGTCAGGGAAGACTCACAACAACAGTTTGCAGCCCTGGCTACAAAGGTTGATTCTTGTGAAGTTCTTCTTCAGCAAATCCTGACTCACCTGAAGGCACCAGCTCCGACTCCTACTCCCTCATTCATAGAGAACGATCGTACATTGCTGGACATTGTCGTGGGGTTCATTCATCAGGCTACGTCAGATCTTCCTGCGATTGAAAGCCATATGGACAGTTTGGAGGCTGAAGTTCAGGTGTTGGCCACTGCAAAAGCTTCATCTCCTTCCAAGGATCTCTCCCTCAATGATAATGACTAAGACGGGGAGAAAGCATCTGAAGAAAATACGGAGTTCGAAGTTGCTGCTGAGGTCCATCTAGAAACTCCCTCTCAGGTTGAGGGGGAGTTAGCTGCTGAGAAATCCCCTCCTACCATCTCTGAATTAGTCGATGAAGAGGAAGAGGAATACGATGAAGATGAAGCCCTTGATCTTGAAGATCAAGAGGAAGAACCTCATCAAGATGATGATGATGATGATGATGAAGAAGATCAATCTCTATGGTGTTCTTCAACCGTCACTTCATCAGCGATAGCTTCGAAAGAAGTTATCAAAGCAGGGGGGAGTCATGAGACACCTTCAGGAACCCCTTCCCAAAGCAAAGGTGCTACTGCTGAGGGAAGCCTGAAGGTGACTTCACTATCTGAGGAGAATCCTTCTCAGGTATGCCTTTCCCTCGTTCCCTTATCCTTCTATAAAAATCCCACCCCTGTTTCTTTCTAAGCCTTTATCTCTCTTCTCTAAAAATAATCTAATCTTTTTCATTTTCTGACCAGACAGTTCTCTCCCCTGCTTAAGGGAAAAGAGCTCCAAATAATCCCAGCTGCTGAAGCTGATGACCAGATAATCCCAATATCTGTAAGAGAGATTGATGAAGAGGATGAAGAAGATGAGTCCCTGCAACACCCACGGAGGCCCTCTAGACCATCTCACTGGTCAGAGGAAGAGATGAAGAAAAGAACAAAGATGATCTCTCATCTGGAGAGTCAACGGCTGAAGATCCCCTCTCAATCAACAGATCTAGAGTTCCTGACTGAAGCTGAAATTGAAGAATCCGTCAGGGCTGAGAAGCTGATCGCTGACTGCCAAAGAGATGCCACTCTAGCTCTCAAAATTCTGTCTTCTCAAGTCAAAGACAAGAAACTGAAGAAGAAACCAGTTGAAGTCCAGGCTTCTCTGTTAAAAGAAATTGAAGAGGAACGCTCTAAAGCTCTAGTGGT
The DNA here is from genome assembly GCA_954870635.1 of Arctium minus. Lineage (NCBI taxonomy): Eukaryota > Viridiplantae > Streptophyta > Magnoliopsida > Asterales > Asteraceae > Arctium > Arctium minus. The sequence continues at coordinate 74,431,887 of OX941085.1, read as the reverse complement.
CAGCGATAACTCAGTTGATTGGAGCAAACATAAACTCGACTATCGATCTGACCCAATGAATATTGTTTCAGTTGCTATCTCTGGAAGAAAGAAGAAGGAAAAAGTTTCTGTCACTATGGAGATTACTAGAGAGGATGGAAGCTGCAAGACAATGTTTGTTTCAAAGCTGGAAAGCCTCGGTTATATGGAATGGCTTGATTTCAAAGACGCACTGAAGAAATCAAAGTCAATCTACATAGGCTATGTTGAAGGGATAAATGATACTCTCATCAACAGAGTCGCTGCAATATTAAAAGTGTCGTCAGCTCTTCCTTCTAAGCCAAAGCAGATCAGAAGAAAGCCTGTCTCCTCCTCCTCTGAAAATGTCGCGGTGATCAGGAATGAAACCTCCATCAAATTCTCAAGAGAAGATCTGTTCGGTCCTCCTTCTGATCTTTCAGTTCTAGATCTATCTTTGCCTCCTGGCGGACCATACGTTGCGAGACAAGTTCTTAAAGAACCTTTTGGAATCTTCTTCAGAGATGACGAGGAACAGCTCAGATTTCAAAGAGTTTCTGAAATCCCTATATGTCCCCTCGCTCTTCTCAAGGATCTCATATGCCTATGGTGTACTCTCTCTCCTGCTGCTGAGCCAATCATAGCGGTCATCTACAAAGAATCTTTAGAGCAAAGGCAAAAAGAAGAAGAAATACTAGAGTATTTGATCAATCCTCCTAAACCCTCTTTAGATAGCTGATAGATTAGTTTTCTTTCTTGTAATCTATTAGTTTAACTGTTGGGAACTGAAGATTTTACTAAGTGTAGTTACTACTGCTAGTACAAATGTAGTTACTACTGCCAGAACAAGTTGAAGATTAATACTGCTGAGTGTTACTACTGCTAGTGTTAATTAACACTGCTAGTCAAAGTTAGTACTGCTTGAACAAAGTTAGTACTGCTTAGCTAGTTAGTACTGCTAGTGGTTAGTACTGCTTGCAGTTAATGCTGCTATATGAAGTTAATGTTGCTGAGCATTATTAGTGCTGCTAAAGAGATCCGGATGGAAAGTAATACAGCTGGATATACTGAAGATATACTTAGAAGATATACATGGAAGATATACTGAAGATTTGTTTATTCTTTGTAATTATCTTTTTATTAGTATATGTATAGAATGTTTAGAATATATAATAAGGACTTTTGATAATTGTTTTTTTACGAGAGAAAAATCAACCTCAAGGCATAGATCCTAATTCTAGAGAAGTAGAATTCGTATTGGTGAGCCTGTTCATCAATATTGAGGTTGAGTGTGTAACCTTGTAGCTTTAAGCATTCAATACAAGTTTACTGTTTGATCATTATATACTGTGTTTGATTACTGTTTTATTAAATATCAAAGTGTTTTTCCGCAACTTCTTTGATATTAGTTTCTGAGTATTAATTCTTGTTAAGAATTCGATCCTGACAAGTGGTATCAGAGCTAAATTCTCTCAGAAACAGTTATTCATCATGGAAAATCTTACAGAATCAAGCAGTACTTTGGTCTCAAAAGTTCCAATGCTCAGATCCAATGAATTTGACATGTGGAAAATCAGAATCAAGCAATATATTCTCCTCACAGATTACTCTATGTGGGACATCATTGAGAATGGCCCATCTGATGGAGGAAAGATTGGTGAAGATGGCAAAAGAACTCCTCCAAAGACTGATACAGACCGGAAATCAAGACAGACAGAGATGAAAGCCTTGAGCACACTGCTCTTGGCCATTCCAAATGAGTATCAACACCAATTCTGCAACTGTACTGATGCACAGATGCTCTGGAATGCTCTAGAGAAGAGATTCTCAGGTACTAAAAGTACCAAGAGAAATCAAAAGGCAATCTTAAAACAACAGTATGAAAACTTCATCTCAACTAAGAATGAGTCCATGACTCAAACTTTTGACAGGTTTAATAAACTAATTGGTGAACTAGCTACTATGGGAGTACAGATTGATCAAGATGATGTGAACAGAAAGTTCTTAAGGTCCCTTGGAGATGAATGGACCATGTACACTGTGTCATTCAGACAGAATGATCAGTTGGAAGACAAAGAACTTGATGATCTGTACAATGATCTTAGAGTTTTTGAAGCTGAGGTGGAGGCAAAGAAGAAGCCTTCTGGATATGTTCATAATGCTGCACTCTTATCAGCATCAATTGATTCTACTGCTAACTCTGAATCAGTTAATGCTACTAATGGATCAAATCTAGATAAAGGCACTGATTATGCATTTGAAGCTCTTCTTTCTAATCATGGAAATTCTTCTTTGATCAATGATGACTTAGAACAACTTCATCCTGATGATCTGGAAGAGATGGATATTAAATGGCAGATGGCCATGCTCTCCATGAGGGTTAAGAAGTTTATAAAGAGGACTGGAAGAAACAACTTCTCACAAAGAAGAGAAGATGGAGCAGGGTTTGATAAATCAAAGGTAGAATGCTACAAATGTCATCTTAAGGGACATTTTGCTAGAGAATGCAGAAGTGGAATGTCTCACAACAACAACCATCAACAAGCTCAATCTGGAAGCTTCAATAACAATAGAAACTCTGCTCAAGCCCTTGTTTCTCAACAAGGAATGGGGTTTGATTGGAGTGATCAAGCAGAAGAAGCTATTCAGAATCAAGCTCTTATGGCTAAAGTATCTGATCTCCCAACTGAGGTAAGTTCTAATCTCTGCTCTAAAACTTGCATAGACACTGTTAAAAGGTACAGGGATCACAATCAGAAGATGAGTGATGACCTGAAGAGACTAGAAAAGGATATAAAAGACTATGTGAGGATAGTAGAGAGGTTTGAAGATCAAATCAAAGGTTTTCAAGCCAATGAACTACAACACTCATATGACACCAATTACTGGCAGTGGGAGAAAAAGGATTTAGAACTTAAACTGACCAAATCTAAAGAGGAAAGTGAAAAACTGAAAGAGGAGTTAACCAAGGTTAAGCTTGATGTAGAAAAGTTTTCCAATGCTTCTAAAGCAATGGACTCCTTACTGCAAAATCAGATTCATGATAAATTAAGAAGAGGAATTGGGTATAATGCCACACCTCCACCATATAACAACAATTACATTCCTCCTACTTCAGACCAGTTAGACACCAAAGATAGGAAGGACTTGCCTGAGGGAGCCACTGAAATAGATCCCTTAGATGAGGTAATTGTTGAGGATAAGACTGAGAAAGAGGTTGGCAAGAGTAAGAAGAACAAGGTGAGTGGTGAGATTTCTATAGAAAACAACATTATCACCAATGAGGATTGTGGAAGGGTTTGGATCAAATCCAAGAACATAGAGAAGACAGAGGAAAAGTCTGATAAGGTCCATTATAAACAGACCACAGTTGTGAATCCAGGTCCTTGCAAACAGTGTACTTGTAAGAAGAATGAACCCCAAAAACAGGACAAAAAGAGGGGAAATCAAAGAAACTGGAATAATCAATGGGCACATAAACAAGGAGTTGATCTGAGTAAAATCAATAGACCAAAACCTTGCTTTATCTGTGGCAAATTGAATCATCTTGCAAAATTCTGTTATTTCAATCCTATGAACCAAAGAATGAATTTCCAAAGATCCATGCAAAAACCCTTTGGTTATAAGAAAATTGAAAAGAACCATGTGGCTAAGAAAAATGTTAAAACTAAAAGCCACATGAAGAAAAAGTATTCTGTTAAAGAAAGTGTCAATATGTGGATTCCTAAAAGCACTAAAACTGTTAGTACTGCTACCACAAATAGTGCTGCTGACAATGATAGTGCTGCTAGAAGTAATACTACTGCTAACAATGTTAATGCTGCTAACAAGGTTAGTACTGCTAAACCTGTTAGTACTGCTCCACCTGTTAGTACTGCTAACACTGTTAGTACTTCTAAGATTAGTACTGCTTCCAGTATTGATTCTGCTAAGCCAATCATATTGACAAAGTACTCTAATAAAGAGTGCTCTGAGTTTAAAAACCTCATTAAAAAGGAATGTAAATACTTTGATGAGAAAGGCAGACCCAAGATCACTTTGGCTTGGGTCCCCAATCATACTAATTGATTTATTAAATGTGCAGGGCAACCAACAGCTCAAGGGAAAGAGCATATGGCATGTTGATAGTGGTTGCTCTAGGCACATGACTGGCAACATGTCATGCCTTCAGGATTTCAAGCAAATTAATGGAGGACATGTTGCATTTGGAGACAATCTTACTGGTGGTAAGATAAGTGGAAAAGGTAATGTCACCAAAGGTAAGATGACGTTTGAGGATGTCTACTATGTTGATCAATTAAAGTACAACCTGTTAAGTGTATCACAGGTTTGTGACAAACAACATAGTATATTATTTACTAATACTGAGTGTATGATTCTTGCTCCAGGGTTCAAGGTAGTTGATGAAAGCATGATACTACTTAGAACTCCAAGGAAGGACAATGTTTACTGTCTTGATTTGGACATTGTTGATAGTGATTCATCTTTAAATTGTCTTGTTTCAAAAGCTTCTATAGATGAATCCTCCCTTTGGCACAGAAGGATGTGTCACATGAATTACAAGACTATGAATAATCTAGTTAAAAATAACCTTGTAAGAGGTTTACCTTCAAAAGTCTTTTCATGTGATGATCATTGTGTTGCTTGTCTCAAAGGCAAACAACACAAAACTTCTCATAAGACCAAAGAGTTAAATTCTGTTTCTTCTTGTCTCCAGTTATTGCATATGGATCTGTTTGGTCCTACAAATGTTATGAGTTTAGGCAAGAAATCCTACTGCTTGGTTATTGTTGATGATTACTCCAGGTTTACTTGGGTATATTTTCTAAGGACTAAGGATGAAACAAGTGATCTTATCAAATCCTTTATTCTAAGAATTGAAAACCAAACTAATCAAAGAGTAAAAGTCATTAGATCAGATAATGGAACTGAATTTAAAAATCATGATTTAAACTCTTTTTGTGAAGGAAAAGGTATTGAGAGACAATATAGTGCTCCTAGAACTCCTCAACAGAATGGTGTTGCTGAAAGGAGAAATAGGACACTAATAGAGGCTGCTAGATCTCTGTTGGCTGATTCAAAATTGCCAATTACATTCTGGGCTGAAGCAGTTAATACTGCTTGTTATGTCCAAAACAGAGTTCTAGTGGTCAAGCAAAAGAACAAGACCCCATATGAGCTTTTAAATCAAAGAAAACCTTTTATTGGTTTCTTCAAATCTTTTGGGTGTCCGTGTACAATTCTAAATACCAAATCTCACTTAGGTAAGTTTGATAGCAAAGCAGATGATGGATTTCTTGTTGGATACTCATCTCAGAGTAAGGCCTACAGAGTTTTTAACTCTTCTTCTAGAATAATTGAAGAAAGTGACAATGTCAAATGCAATGAGAACACACCAAATCCTGTTGGGTCTGGACCTCAATGGCTATTTGACATTGATTCACTAACTAACTCTTTTGGTTTTAGTAATGAATATACAGAAACAGATGGTGGAGAATCAGAGATCACACAAGTTCAAGAAAGTATATCTAAATCTGTGATTTTTCCCATACCCACAGTAAATGAAGACTGTGAAAAGGAATCATTTACTGAACCAAGTCAGAGTGAAGAAGACACTAGAGATGAGGAGACTCAAGAATCAGAAGTGACATCTGAAGACACTTCAGTTGAATTGCATGACTCTAATCTAGAGGCTGGACTGAATGTAGAACCTAGTCATAACACAAGAGTTCAAAAGAATCATCCTCCACAGTTGATAATAGGTGATGTCTCTTCTCCCATGATGACCAGACATCAAAGCAGGCTTCAGGAAGTGCAAGATCAACAGCATACAGTGCTCTCATGTTTTCTATCCCAGCTTGAGCCGAAAAAGGCACATGATGCTATGAAAGAATCTAGCTGGATAGAAGCAATGCAAGAAGAACTGTTACAGTTCAAGCTACAAGATGTGTGGGATCTAGTAGACCTTCCTAAAGGTCACAGAGCAATTGGCACAAAATGGATCTTCAGAAACAAGAGAGATGAAAGAGGTATTGTTATAAGAAACAAAGCAAGGCTGGTAGCTCAAGGCTACACTCAAGAAGAGGGCATAGATTATGAAGAAGTTTTTGCACCTGTAGCTAGGATAGAAGCAATCAGACTATTCCTAGCCTATGCTTCTTACATGAACTTCAAAGTCTACCAAATGGATGTAAAAAGTGCTTTTCTCTATGGGTCAATTGAAGAAGAAGTATATGTCTGTCAACCACCAAGGTTTGAAAACCCAAGCTATCCAGACAGAGTATACAAATTAAAGAAAGCACTTTATGGACTACATCAAGCCCCAAGATCATGGTATGACACTCTGTCATCCTATCTCTTGGAAAATGACTTTGAAAGAGGAGTCATTGACAAGACTCTATTTATCAAAAGAAAGAAGAAGGATATCTTGCTGGTCCAAATATATGTTGATGACATTATTTTTGGTTCTACAAGAAACAATATGTGCAAGGAGTTTGAGGATTTAATGCATCAAAGGTTCAAAATGAGTTCCATGGGGGAACTTACTTTCTTCCTTGGACTCCAAGTTCAACAGAAGTCAGATGGCATTTTTATATATCAATCCAAGTATGTGCAGGATATTCTAACCAAGTTTGGTTTCTCAGAATCAAAACCTGCCAGCACACCTATGGAAACACACAAGCAGATCACAGCAGATCTTGAGGGGGAGGATATGGATGTGCATCTTTATAGATCCATGATTGGCTCTCTCATGTATCTCACAGCATCAAGGCCAGATATTATGTTTCCAGTCTGTGTATGTGCAAGATTTCAAGTTAGGCCAAAGCAATCTCACTTTCAAGCTGTTAAGAGGATATTCAGATATCTCAAAGGGCAACCCAGATTGGGACTTTGGTATCCTCATAACTCACCTTTTGACCTAATAGCATACTCAGACAGTGATCTAGGTGGGGCAAACTTGGACAGAAAATCTACTTCTGGAGGATGTCAGTTTTTGGGTGCTAGACTAGTCTCATGGCAGTGCAAGAAACAAACCACAGTATCCACATCTACAACAGAGGCAGAGTACATAGCAGCTGCAAGTTGCTGTTCTCAAGTCTTATGGATTCAGAATCAAATGCTGGATTATGGGGTAACCTTTCTACATACTCCAATCTTTATTGACAACAGCAGTGCTATTAGCATTGTAAATAATCCAGTCAAGCACTCAAAGACAAAGCACATTGAAATCAGGTATCACTTTATAAGAGATTGTAATGAAAAGAAACTTATTCAAGTTGTCAAAGTTCACACTGATAATCAGTTTGCTGATCTATTCACTAAAGCTTTTGATGTGGGTAGATTCACTTTCTTGGTAACAAGTGTGGGAATGATAAACTTTGAATAAACTTCTTCTCAAAAAGTGAGTTTATACCTGTATATTGTTATTCTTGGTGTTACTAATCTTCTTTTCAGGATATACATAGCAGTACTCAGTATTTAACAAGTTTAAAAAGAAGTAAGACTAGTTAATACTGCTAGTTCAGTTAATACTGCTAGTAGTTAATACTGCTAGTAGTTAATACTGCTAGTTCAGTTAATACTGCTAGTTCAGTTAATACTGCTAGTAGTTAATACTGCTAGTGGTTAATACTGCTAGTAGTTAATACTGCTAGTTCAGTTAATACTGCTAGTTCAGTTAATACTGCTCTAGGTTAATACTGCTTATATTCCGAATACTATAATAACCTTTTGCCCGCCTAAAAGTTCATAACGACTCTTTGCATACTGTTCTCTTGCGCTCAAAACCTTTTCTCTCTCAAGTTCGAAGTTTTCAGGCAAGTTTTCACTAATATCAATGGCATCCATGACATTCATCGACGAGCACAACGAGATTGCGATGCTACAAAAGCCAAAACAAGCTGAAGGTTTTCATCAGATAGTCGACTTTCTGAAGTCGAGCCACATTGCTCATGCTCTTACTGTATCACCTACAATCTACATTGAGCACCAAAGGCAGTTCTGGGCTAATGCAACCATTGTTGTGGAAAATGGGGTGCAAATGATCAAGACAAGAATCTGTGATCACTCACTTACAGTTACTGAAGAAGTCATTCGCATCAGTCTACGTCTAGACGATGCCTCTGGTATAATGTCTATCTCTAATGATGAACTGTTTTCTAATCTTACTAGAATGGGGTATGGAGGCCCATTGGGTGTTTTCAAATTCTCAAAAGCAAAGTTTTCACCCCAATGGAGTTTTCTTGTTCATACCCTGATGCATTGCATCTCCAAAAAGACCACTGGATGGAGTGAGTTCAGCAGTCCAATTGCATATGCTTTGGTATGCTTGGCTACATCCAGAAGGTACAATTTCTCAAAGATGATTTTCAGTGATCTTGTATCAAATATGGGAAACAAAAAGAGTTTCTTTATGTATCCCAGATTTGTTCAGGAAGTAATTAACCATGAATTGACGGATATACCTCAACCTGTTGGGGTATATGTACCTAAACCCCCAAAAGGCAAGGTTTTCTCAAATATGAGAAGATCTGCTGGGGACTCGGAAGGAGTTGACACACCATTGTTCTCTACAATGATGGTGGTGTCCCAAAACACTGAAGGTATGGCAGCAGGGTCAAGGCCCTCATTAGCCCATCCCACTGCTAGCCAAGCCCAACCTTCTCACTCAAAAACAATTCCCCAGTCCATTCTTACAAAACCAACCTCTCCAATTACCCAAACTTATCAAAGAAAACAGGTAAAGAAGGCTCCTTCCCTTCTTGTACCATCACCCACACAACCTTTAAGCCCTCTAAGGGAGAATTCTCCCCTAGAGAATATCCAAAGGGAAACCACAAGGGTGTCTCCCAACCCAAAGGAGGTGCTCTCTGAGGAGGAGGTAGAGCATATGGGAGATGAGGCTGCCACTACTCCTGCTAACACAGAGGAGGAAAGTGGTAACATCAATAAGACCTCCCCCATGGCAACTTTGAATGAGCAATCATTTGAAGGTCCCTGGTGCCAAGAAACCACAGGGGTGGATAGTGCTTCTGCTAGGCAGAAGACTTCCACTACTAAAAGATCCAATGATCCTTCAATAGGGGGTAACACTCCTGGAGAAGGTGAGGACAGATATAATTATGATGAATTGATGGAGGCAATGGGCAACATCAACATGGATGTAATCAAACAGGGCAAAGACATAGAAGAGCTAAAACTCATAGTACTGTCACAACAAGAACAAATCATCAAGTTGAAGCAAATGGTAAGGAAACTGATTTTGCAAAAGAAGAAGAAACAATTTGTGCTCAGAAGGAGGAAACCAGAGACTGATGCTCCCAAAAAGGGGGAGATCAACATGGAAGAAGCATCAAGGGAAGGGGAGATTGATAAAGAAAGAGTAGAAGTTGAGGGGGAGAAGGAAGCAGAAACTGTTAATGCTGCTGAAACCTCACAAGCAGCACTAACAGAGTTAACACCAACAGAAATTGAAGTAGCTGAAGTGCTAATCAAAGCTAAGAATGACACTCCCAAAGCAAAGGGAGTGGTCATAAATGAAGGGAGAGACAAGAAATCAGAAAAGAAAGACATGGCTGCAGATATAAAAAGAAAAGGGAAAGAAAAGATGATAGAATCTGATCAACCATCTAAAAAGCAAAAGATGATTGAGTCAGATGAAGCATTAGCAAAGAAAGTGCAAGAAGAGTTAGATCTAGCAGAAAAGGAACAGGTTGAAAAAGACAGAGAAATGGCCAGAGCACTAGCAAATGAGTTAAATGAAGCATTCCAGAAAGGGTTGGAAACAGAGAAAGCCAAGCAAAGAGCAATAACCTTGAGAAAGGCTATGATGGCCAGATCAAGTGCAAAGAAGAGAAGACCTTCACAAACTTACCTTGCCACTCAGGAAAGAAACAAAATGATAACTTTCTTGAAAAGTGCAATTGGGGTAAAGAAAGAAATGTTTGTGAAGATGAATTTTGATCAAATCAAGGATCTATATGAGAAAGAAATGGAGAAGCTGAAGAGCAATGAAAAGGATAGAGTGGAGTTTGAAAAGAAGGCAAAGGAGAGACATGATATAGATATGAATCAACCATTCCCTGAAAGTGAAGAGGGAACTCCTATAAAAGAAATGGAAAGAGAAAAGGAAGAAAAGAAGAAGGAAGCTACTCTAGTACAGGTTCAAAAGACTTTGAAAAGAACCAAGATGATGGCCAAAAGAAAGAAAGATACGAAGTCTAGAATAGAAGAAGAACAAAATGTTGCTGAAGAAGAAGTGGCACCTGAGTCATCAAGCCAGCAAGGGTCATCAATCAAAGATGATGTAAGCTTATATATGGTAGTGATGGACAAAGTGCCTGAACCAATTTCTGCAGAACCTGTTGGAGTTAAGCCACCAGAGATCATTCACTGGGATGTACTGAAAATGGATGGAAAAGATTACATCAGACTAAAGAGGAAGGGTGATAAGTATGAAATATTCAATACTTGGATCAAGATTGTCAGAACATGCTCTAGATCTGATATAGAAGAGATGTTTGACATAGGAATTAAGCTGTATGCAGACCATCTGAATACTCCAGGAATTTCTCTTACAAAACTGGTGATGGAGTATCTATGCATGATGTTCAAACCTGAAAAAGTGAACCAGGTCATCAAGAGTGTGTTTAAAGAAGTCACAAGTTGGACTCTATATGAAACTAGTGGAGTATATGCAGTGACTTTGGATAGAAATCACACAGAATACTTCCTAGTGGATAGAGTATATAATCACACCAGACTGAAGGTTCATGCAATGCTAAAGAAGAAGTTGGGTTGTGCACCAAATTCAGAAATGGCCAAGTATCTCATTCAGAGGATAATCAATCAGAGTTTGGGACTGAATCCAGACTTAGCAGCGTGATCTTGGAAGTTTTGGGAGCATTAACAAGAGCATCTGGAAGAATATCTGAAGAACATGACTTCTCTTCTAAAAGTCAAGTTAGGGGGAGATTGTTGGGAACTGAAGATTTTACTAAGTGTAGTTACTACTGCTAGTACAAATGTAGTTACTACTGCCAGAACAAGTTGAAGATTAATACTGCTGAGTGTTACTACTGCTAGTGTTAATTAACACTGCTAGTCAAAGTTAGTACTGCTTGAACAAAGTTAGTACTGCTTAGCTAGTTAGTACTGCTAGTGGTTAGTACTGCTTGCAGTTAATGCTGCTATATGAAGTTAATGTTGCTGAGCATTATTAGTGCTGCTAAAGAGATCCGGATGGAAAGTAATACAGCTGGATATACTGAAGATATACTTAGAAGATATACATGGAAGATATACTGAAGATTTGTTTATTCTTTGTAATTATCTTTTTATTAGTATATGTATAGAATGTTTAGAATATATAATAAGGACTTTTGATAATTGTTTTTTTACGAGAGAAAAATCAACCTCAAGGCATAGATCCTAATTCTAGAGAAGTAGAATTCGTATTGGTGAGCCTGTTCATCAATATTGAGGTTGAGTGTGTAACCTTGTAGCTTTAAGCATTCAATACAAGTTTACTGTTTGATCATTATATACTGTGTTTGATTACTGTTTTATTAAATATCAAAGTGTTTTTCCGCAACTTCTTTGATATTAGTTTCTGAGTATTAATTCTTGTTAAGAATTCGATCCTGACATTAACTTACAGTAGTTAGTACATCACTTGTACTTGTAATTTTCATACCTTGTAATTCTTCTCCTGGATTAATGAAAATTTCAGTGAAGTACTTAACTCTATCAGTACTGTAAAAGATCCCTCAAAATAGTAATTGGGACATGTATGTTATGAGTCCTGATTATTCCATCATTTTGAATTATAAAGTAATTTTCTTCAGTTACTTTGTCATTATCAAATAGGGGGAGATTGTTGATCCAAACTCTCTCAGTGATTTGATAATGACCCTTTTCTGTACTTAGTGAAAATTATGTTTAATATGTATTAGTGTTTCACCATCAGCGATCAGACTGAGTCTGTTTAGTTATCGCTGATAGTCTTTCTTGTAAACATTTAATATGTATGTGTTTCACTATCAGTGATCAAACTGAGTCTGTTCAGTTATCGCTGATAGTTCTGATGTAAACAGTAACGTAATCCCTGAAGATAAGTCTCGCGTCAACTGATGTTCATAGCTGAATCGAAGACGAAGATGCTGAACAAAGAGAAGTCTACTAATGACCTGATGCGGATATCAGTGAAGCAAAGACAACTCTACTTATACGCGAAGGAACATAAGGAAATCTTCAGCGATCGCTGAACTCTTGATATCTCTGAAGAAAGAGATATTCAGCGATTGAATGATCACAAAGCTTATACCTCAAGTTTTCATTTGTCTTACCTTGCATAACTCAGTACGATGTGTCAGACAGGACATGCCTCGACCATAATTCGTACAAAAACTTTGTCAACTACACTGTTCATGATCCGGCCGAAAGCATGTCTCCCAAAGTCAGACTTACAAAGCCAATCAGTGAATGCCACGTGTAAAGTGCCCTGCCATGCATTTAATGCATAGGGTATAAATAGGAAGTTCACCCCTCCATCTGAGGGTGTGCTCAACCATTGAACTCCAAATAGAAACCTTTGTTTTCTATAATCCCCCATTCTCTGAAATTCTTGTGCAACCATCTTAGTGTTTCTTAAGTTTGTTTAGATTGAGTCTGTCTTAATCTATTCCGCAACAAACTTGTAAATTGTGTTTGATTTATCAATAAACAATTTATTAAACCTTAAATTTATGTGTTTGTATTCAACCCCCCCCCCTTCTACAAACTTGTTAAGCACCTCCGGGACCAACACATGTGACGCGAGCATCCTGAATCTATGTACCACAGATGTGAGGCCTGCAAAAAGAACAAATCACTTCTTCTTAGGTACCCATATCCAAATGCATCCTTCTTGGTTAGCCTTATGCAATTTATTTAAATCTTCTACCTTAGCCTTGATTCGCCACTCATAACGAGGCTTCGGTATCCATTTCCAAACCATTTTTACATTAAGCTCATTAAATATCTGTTTTCTAGAATGATAAGCATTCTTAGCATGAAAAACTTTTGCATGTTGTGTTGAGCATTTATATACACGTTTAGCTCGAGATGCCTTTTTAGCAACTTTAGATTTAGGAGGAATGGTGTGAATCGTGAAAGCATTGTCATGACAGTGTTTGCAAATAAAGTTCTTACGAGCAAATGTCAAAAGTTTTGATTTATCAATTTTAGTACAAACATTCATACATTTTTGACATTTTGGATCATTGGAACTTTTACATTTCAAACTAGCACTATCATTAACACTACTTTTATTCTCAACAACTTTCTTTTAAGACTTCTTCTTCACCCATTCTCCTTTATCTTTTTGCTTTCTTATATCTGAAACAAGAAATAAAACCTTGTCAGTTTTCTTCTTAAAAGATGATTTTTTCTTTAAAGTTCCAGAAGACTCTCCTTTTCTCAAAAATGCTTGGAGGATATTCAGGAGTTTCATTATAAACAACAGAGGTTTTGGAAGTGATAGTCACAAACTCTGGATTTGAATGAACATTCCATTTCTGAGATTCAAACATCTTTTTCTCATCAAGATTTTGCTTAAACAAATCAGCTTTCAAAGTATGTAACTCTTTGGAGAGTTCTTTGTTTTCCTCAAAAGATTTGTCAAGTTTGAATTTGAGATCACAATTCTCATCTTCCAACTCTTCAATAATCTTTTGAAGATCTTTGATTTGCTTCTCAAAAATAGATGTTTGATTCAGCTCAGAATTTGATTCTAACTTCTCAATAATAGGAACAGGATCTGAAGCATTCATCATGTTTTCAAAAATCTCCTCAGTCATTTTCTTTGAAAAATCAATTTTAATGCTATTATTCATGACATTTATACACTCATTAGTCTTAACCTCTTTTGGAATTCAGAAATGACTGATTCGGATATTGGAGTCTGATTCTCAATATCAGTGTCTGATTCATACTCATCATACTGACATTGAGTTTCTGGTATATCTGCTTCAGTGTTGGTTAATTCTGTTGGTGTAAATGTAGAAAATAATGATTGAAACTCAACAAACTCAGGTTTTCTGGTTTTATAGCTTTTGTTCAATTCATTATAAGAAAAACCATCATATTTAAAACTTGAAATTGAATCAGCACAACTTGATGTATCATCATCAATCCCTTCTTTACCTTTAGAAGAGATGTCAGACTTAAGAGTTTCAGCTTTAACAAATGTATCATGAATATCCGGGATTTTCTTAGATTTTGATCCCAATTTCTCAAAATTATACAAGTTTTCTGGGGCTCTTTTTAAAACATCATTTTCTTCAAAACCTAAACCCGATTTAGCATTATAAAAACGGACATCTTGGAGTTTGTTCGTTAATAAATTCAATGTTTGCTAAGTCTGTCCTCTCTTTAGGTTCAAATCCTCTAGCTGCTTAATTTTGCAATAAGCCTCATTTCGCTCCTGAAAACAAGCTTCAAATTTAATTTTAAATTCGCCTTTTTCAGAATTTAAATTAACAAGATTCCTTTCCAGCTCAGTGATTTTAGATTTTAAAGCTTCTTTCTCCTTTTTTAAGGCATCTTTCTCAGATTCTTTATTCTCAACAACAACCTTCAATAATGCGTTTTCATCACAAAAACTCATTATTGATTGTCTTTCGTTGCTAAGTTTGCCTTTTAAATTCTCAAACTCTTTTTCCATGTTTTGAATCTGAGCCATGAGAAATTCAACAAGTTTAGAATTATAAAGAGTACTTACCTCGGATTCATAATCAGACCGGTCAGAAGAGGTTTCAGCTTCATCATCAACTTTAGCCATCATACACACTTGTGTAAAGTGTGCTGATTCTTCATCAGAACTCTGATAAAACCAATTTTCTTCCTCAACCATAAGTTCTTTCCCTTCTTCTGCCTTCTTTGCCAATAAAGATTTCTTGGCATAGTACCCTGAATTTTTCACCCGTTTGAACTTGCAATCTTTGGAGAAGTGGCCAGGCTTACCACAATTGTAACACCTGCCAAATTTAGGCTCAGATTTCTCTTCTTTCTTCTCTTCTCTTTTGTCTTCTCTTTTGTCTTCTTTTTTCTCTTCTCTCTTTCCTTCCTTCTTTCCAAACTTCGGCTTGTATTTCTCTGATCTGTCTTTTCTGTACCCATCATACTTTGACTTTGAAAATCTCTTCTTGCCAAAGCTTTTCTGAATTTGCTTTGTGATGAGGGCCAGATGATCAACAAACTTTTGTACATCTTCATCTGAATGTACTTCAGTCTCTGTGGAGGAATCTTCAGAACTAGATTCAGTTAGTTCTGTAAGGAAAGCTCTGACTTCTTTGACTTATATTTTGATGAAGAAACAGTCTTGGAACTTGATCCCTTTTTCTTTTCATCTAAAAGAGCTAGAGAATCCTTGACAATCTTCTTTTCTACATTCATTTCTTTTACCTCATCTTCATGTTGAGCAAGAGTAGTGAAGATGTCATTAACGTCCTCTAATGCCATATCTTTGGTCATCTGAATATTTATGGCATAGCTCTTCTATTCTGGATTCAAGTTCTTAATGAACTTGTAGTTGATCTCAGACACTGATTTGTTCATGCCATTTCTTCTCAAATCATTCAGAATCACATTAAACCTTGTGTATGTGTCCAGAAATGCTTCCCCTTCCTTAGTATGAAAGCCCTCGTATGCATTGATACTTTGGTTGAGCTTGGCTTGTATGGATCGTTCAGTACCTTGGAACTGTCTTTCCAGCTCATCCCACATAGCTTTAGTAGATTCTCTACTATCTACTATGTTGTAGATGTCATTTGGAATTGCCATTGTGAGGTAGATAAGGTCCTCTTCATCGATCTTTTAGAGTTCCTTCTCTCTTTCACTGAAGTGTTGATATGGCTTAGGCACATATCGCACTGGAATTTCTGGATAAGTCTCTGTGGCCGCTTGTCCAGGTACTGTAACAACTGGTTCAACTGGACCATTTATTATGGATGTCATGTAATCTCTGTTCTTGTGATTCAAGAACTGAATCATCCTCCTTTTCCATTGAGAATATTCGCCGATAGACGGAACCGGAGGCTTTGATTGGGAACCCATGGAAAGTAATTCTTTTGACATGATGAGATTATCTGCACATAAAGAAAAATTAGCTAGTAATGATCTTTTGATTCAACAATTTGAACAAGACTTGAAAATTTTTCATAAATTGAAATTTCTAAAAACCTTAAGTCTAGAATTCGCATGTACTACAAACAAAGGGCAATTCGCATACAAAAAGCCAATAGAATTCATATAACACTTGAAATTTGCAAAACAAACTCAAAGTCTGCACAAGATGGGAATTCTCATGCAAGAGATAACAAAAATTCAAGCAATTCGCATAAGCTTATATGCGAATTCTTCAGAATTCGTATAAAGCCTTCTGTGAATTCTTCACAATTCGCATATCTCTTATGATGCGAATTTTGTCCTTAGAAACATTTACAATGAAAACTTTTCGCATAAAAATAATTCTCAAGTAGAATTCGTATGATACAAAGATACGAATCCTTTCCTTAGAAAAAATTTATCTTTGAAACAATCTACAAATTCTCACTTTTCGCTTAAGACATACTTGAGAAAACTTCAGATTTCGTATACGCCTACCTGCGAATTCTGTCAATTCGCATGCAACTGATTGCGAATTCTTGACTTGAAAACTTTCAAAAACTTACTTTTCGCTTAACAGACTTATGCGAATTCTTTGCTTTTCGTATAAAGAGTTATACGAAATCTATACTTGTATGAATTTTCTTGAAAAATGTATACGAATTCTTTGACAATTCGTAGATCACAGTACTGTGAATTCTCTACTTAAAGACCTTAGATGATTTTCTTATGCGAAATCTATTCTGCGAATTCTGAGATCTGCGAGTTCTTCATACAAATTGCACAAATCTTGCGAATTCTTGAGTTCACAGTTCAAAAATGTGAATTCTAGCCCAAAAATCTATCAAATTTTTCGAATCAAACGCTGTAACTTGACAATATCAAACAGATTTGTTTGTAGATCAATCCAATTCAATTACAGACTCTAATTCACACTTAATCACATACAATTGTATCAAACAGTGACTCGATTGTCGCACGAAGAAACATTTTCAAAAATCTCAAATTGACACTCAAAAATGATTTTTCTTTCCAATTCAATCATACACAATCGTTCTAAAACACTTTTCGATCAAATCTTAATCAAAAGATTTTTCAAAACACATTTTCACTCACAAATCCGCTCAAGAAACTCACAACAGAATACGAACTCTAAAAACTTCTCAAACTGTTGAATTATGTGCTCTGATACCAATTGTGACCCAGATACTAGCATGTAATTCACACACAATCTTACAAAATCAGATTTATTGATCAAATCACAAGTATTACAACAAGTCACAGATCTAACACGAAGTTACATGTCTCACGTATGTGTGTGTGCGAAGTCTTACCAAACTTTGAGATTGTCTAATGAGCGTACTTACAAGCTTACAAAGAAGACATCCTATATATATTAAGTCAAACTAAGTTGACTTTACAACACAAGACCCCTTAACTTTCAACCTATTACAACTAAGACCCTCTATTTTAATCTTGAATACAATTCTAGTCTAACAGGAGTTAAAAATTTCAAGTTGAATCTAAGTATTCTTGATTCTTAATCTCACACATATTTGAAAGATGAACAACTTTCAGATATGAAAATTGTTTTCTAAATGTTCAAACCACTTCTTGTTCTCAAAAGATTTTATGAATTTAGAAGTGTGATTTTGAATGATTTTCATTTCGGAACTTTATTGTTTAACTGACCGTGTGTTTCCAATGATTAATACTTGTGTATTATCTTTTCTATATATTGTCAAGTATTCACACACACCGGTTTAGTATTTTATTTGACTTTATTATTACCATGTCTCTAAAAGAAACAATCTTTCAGTGGTAATACCCTCGTTCGTTTTCAATGTTGTTGAGTGTCAATCATCATTTCTAAATTTTGTGCGTTCATTGCTTAATTGTTTATATTTGTTCATATAAACAAACTACCTAGTTCTTTGATACCCCATTCATTTCATGTTCATACTTCATGATATTTGATCTGATTGATACATTGTCATATTCTCAAAACAATTCTTTTGATTTCATTTCTTTCATTCAATTTCTTTGTTTTAAGAGATCTTCATCGTTCAATAAGCTCACACATGTATGCTATTTCTTTGGAGCTTACATTCTGTTAGAGCAGAAATATGTTGTATACAAGATCATGATTACTGAAGGTCAAAGTACAAGAAGTCAAAGCTGGAAAAGTCAACTGTCATTAAAAGTCAAAGTCTAAGTCTAAGTGTAATAAAAGTCAATGTCAACATGTTGTGTTTGTTTGTTTCTTTGTTTTTAGTTGTAGGTATAAATAGCCTTTATTTGCTATTTAATAGAGAGATGGTTAGATGGTTAGAATTTGAGTTGAATATCAGAGAGAGTTTTAGAGAGAGAAAGAGACGTATAGAGAGAGAAAGTGAAAAACAAAGTTGTAATCTTGTGAATTTAGAATTGAATTAAACAGGTAATTTTGATCATATTGTTTGTGTTTGATTAATTGCAATTAGAATCTTGAATCAGGGACACACAATTGGTATCAGAGCTTTTTAATCTTATGTTCAACATCATCAGGAAAATGTCCCCATGATGATCTTTCCATCTTGAATTATCTGTTACAAAAAGAAACTTGAAAAAAAGATCGTTAGTCCAAATGAAATCACAAAGAAAAATTTGACTAAGTACTGAAACTCGCAGATGCCTAAACTCGCAAGTAACTGTTCACTGATAAACTCGCAGATAGAGGCTTGCATTTTTTCTTGAACTCGCAGATTCCTAGTTGCGCGTTTCAACAAACTCGCAGATCGAGTGAACTCGCAGATCACTGTTTCGAAGAAACTCGCAAGCTTAGACTTGCGAGTTTTGAGAACTCGCTAAGGTCTACTTGCGCGTTTTATAGAACTCGCAAGTCAAAATCGAAGAAGGAAACTCACAATGCTTGCGTGTTTCAACACTTAGAAAAATTTTCCAATCTTCAAACTCGCAGACTAAAGAGCTAAACTCGCAGGCTTCGATCTGCACGTTTCTAGAACTCGCAAACCACACTTTGCGCGTTTTGTCCAAAAATCAAATTCTTCAGCTTGCGCGTTCTTCCGATGAACTTGCGCGTTTGATGAATCTTGCGTGTTCTTCAGTATATCGACCAAAAACTTTGCAGAACTCCTCGAAATCAACTCTAGAAAAGGTTACAATACATGAATTTCAAAAACAAATATTCAAAATACAAATCAACCTATGATACAGTGTTTGGCTTCGTGAAACTCAAAAACAACAAATTCATATTCAAATTTATAAGACAAGTTACACAGGATTCTTGTGAGTGCTTAACAGAACTTCCATGGATTCTCATTAACCTGTGTTTCCTACCCCGGAAGTTATCCTTGAGTGATTGAGGGGTGAGGGGTCTAAATCAAATGGTGGTGAGATAACTCAATGGGATGAGTTTTTCTCGGTGTGATGAGGTAAAATGGAAATGAGAGTTTGGTTAGAAGTGAGCTTAAATGTTAAAAAGAAAGATGGTGTGAGATCAGAGTTAAAAGAATATGAAAACTCTGCACCAACTTTTTCTGAGTCGGGCAACCACATCTACTGATTGGTTCACATTTTTGGTGACCATCATTGAAACAGGCACTAGCCCATGCCAACTCTTGCATTAACCCCACCAACCACTCGTTTCTTTTTTAACAAAGAAATGTTTCATTTTCTTTGGGGACGCAACTTATATGCTATTTGGTCTTCATTTGGAGGATCTAGATATTGAAAAAGAAAGAAGTTTTCCCCACCTTCGCACCTCATTCATGCACATAGAGTTCGTGTAATACTTGTTGTTGTCTCAACAATTTACACATTTTGAGCCTGTTAAAGCTTAAGTAGCTTCAATCATTCTATACGTGCATGAGCACACAAGGAATAAGTTTTCTCGTCTTAACATTCATAGAAAATTTCTTTGTGGTTTTTTTCAATGATTGAATGGAATCCCTGGGGGAGTGAACATCAAAAAGCTCCTTTCCAAAGTGCATTTGTTGCACAAAGTGGCTCCGTGCTACTTACAAGCATGCTAACTGTTTCATCTGTTTATTCATGGTTACAATTCTTATTTTATTTGAATTTGAAAAGATTTAGATGAGTACATACATTGAATTGACGGTTGTTTTGATACTGTTACATTCTTGGGGAGATTAATCATGAAGAGCTTATCTTGTTCATATATGGGGGAGATGTTATCAAAGATCGTGCTGACATTGAAAGTGTTTTTATGATTCTTATGTCTCATCATTCATCAAAAAAGGGGAGAAAATCTAAGTGTTTTAAAGTCAGGTTTCTGTTGTTTTTATCAAAAAATGGGGAGAAAATTTCAGAGTTCAATTTCAAGTGAAAGTCAGAGAAGACAAAGTGTCAAATCAAGATACTTGATGAAGAAACTTCATAATTCAAATCAAATCTGAAGATAACTTCAAGAAAGACAGTTTCATATTTTTTACCAAAGGGGAAATTGATAAAGATTTCAAGTTTTGAAATGTCAATGTTTGTGAAGAAAGTTATAGCAATCTTGTGGTGAAGAAATCCAAAGGGGAAGATTCATTCGAAGTGATGTGAAAGTTCAAAGATTAAGTGATGCTTGTTCAAGAAAGTTTGTTCGAAGCGATAAAGATTTGAAAGTTTCAAAGTTGTGAAAGACATTATGCTGAAGAATTTTCAAGTGAAAGAAGACTTGAAGATTTGTGTCAATTTTTTTTTAATCTTGGATCCAAAGGGGGAGATTGATGAGCCAAGAATGTTGAATTCAAGATTAAAAGGGTCATTTGTGTAATTTTTTGTAATATTTGTTAAGTCTTCTTAAAAGTCGAGGATGCTTGACTTTGAATATTAGTTTGGGTTGTAAAGTCAACAATTGTTGACCTGGTATAAATACTTTGTGTCTTTGTAACAATTAGGCATGCACGCACTTAACAGATTAAGAGAGATCTTTGTTATAGAGAGAAAATCAATGTGAGTATATTGAGAGAATTCGTTGTTAACATTTGATAATCAATGTATATGACTTGTGACTTTAAATGTGTGGTGATCTGTGATTGTGAGCTTGAAACTGGAATCACATTGTGCCCTACACAATGATAGAGGTAAGTAAAACAATGAAAAAGAATGTTGATGGCTATGACATTTATCTTGGAAATCTAGCCTCTAGAGGTAAGCAAAAAGATTTTCTTGATTCTGTCTTAGATTCTAAGGATGATTGATTGCTACTCCAGAGACTAACTTCGAGGAGCCAGAGATAGTTGGAAGCTCTTGTTCAATCGAACCTGAAGTCATTCTACGCAATATTAATAAAATAGGTCGAAATGATGATTTAGAGGAGCTTGGTACATCAATTTTAGTACAACTATCCAAAGAATCTCAGAAAGACCTTCTAGAGTGTGACTATGATTCAGATGAGTCATCCTCTATGGATGAAGAACTTATAATGAATGAAAATCCATTTGGTCTCACTGAACCTATGTTAACTCAAGTGGTTCAGAGGAAACTAAACTCCCCTCTAGAATTTTGAACAAAATAATTTCAATCAAAAAGTATGTACCAAATATTCCTATCTACACTGATTTTCTGGATATGTGTTTAAGTGCCAAGACATCCTTAGAGCTTGAAAAAGAGCAAAAAGGGAAGACTCCTGTCATGACTCCTCAAGTTTCAAAACCATATGCTTTCAAACCAATAAAGTTTACAAGGGAACAGAAGGGTAAGTGGATTGCAAATGATAAATTTGTTCCTTCTATAACAGTGAATTCTGTGGACAAGGGGAAGAGGTTAGAGCAGAGACCTCTGCTGGGAAAGAATACCTTTGAAAATAAATCAAAACTAGAAAAGAATTTTTATAAAACCTTTGATGCTAGGAAGGATATACATAAATCTTCTGTACTTGTTTTTGAGAAAATCAATGAAAAGTTTAAGCAACATTCTTGCATGCATAATTGTCACTATATTAATTTTTTGCATCAATTGAAGAAACATTTCTCAAACCCCAACTGTTTCCTCTCGAGGCCCACTAAATGGAATGAAAAATTCAAGGGCCAAAAGAAGCAATCACATAAGGCCTCTATGCAAACTGCAAAGCCTAAGGCGACCGAGTTCAAACCAAAAGCCTATAATAAGAAAGGACCCATTTGGATATGCATACCTAAAACTAATCTTTTGCAGAAGCCGCATGTGTCAGTATGGTACCTTGAATCTGGGTGCTCGAGGCACATGACTGGCAATAAGAAGTTGTTATCCTCATACATAGATAAATCTGGAGGATCAGTGTTAGGAATGAAAGTCCTGTGTGTTGAAAGTTGTAAAAAGCATTTATAAGGGTTCGAAATGTAATTAATTAATAGTTGTTTAATTAGATGGGCCCAAGCCCATAAGCCCATTAGCTTGTAATGCCTAAGTATATAAAGGCTTATTTTGTTTCATAATCAGGTTAGACGTTTTGATTATTCAGTTTAGAAATTAAGTCTCATAATTACCAGATCTCTAGCCAATAGGTTTACTTTTCTCTGATCAGAAATTCTTTCTGTAAACCTGTAACCTTTGATTGCATATTAATCATATGACTAGAGGTTGTGGCTACATTACTGTTCATCTTTGATAATATTTGCTGTTGATTGCACTGTACTGGGATCAACAATTGGTATCAGAGCAAAGAGACTGAAGGTTTGATCCAGAAAAGGTTTGTCTAAAACCCTTAATCAATTACTTGGTTTAATCGTTTCTATCTGTTTATCTACATGAGTGCTTATTTGATTTCTGGGTTAAAATTGTGTTTAACTGTGTTATTGATCTGCTCACAAAACTCATCTGCGAAAAATCGAATTTTTCTGGAAAATCAGTGATTTATCGGTCTGCGTTCTTCAAAATCTCTTCTATCGGTCACTGTGGTTTTCTGGAAATTAAATTATCGGTCGATCAATTTCATGATTGTTTCTTAATTGTTTATCGGTCTGATACGTGCTTAATCGATTGTTTTCTGGGTTCGATTTCGATCGATTTCCAGAATTCATCGTGTTTATCGGTTCGTGTTCTTCGAGCTTATCGGTTTTATCTGTTAATTGAATTTATCTATTATTGGTCCTGTGGTTATCTGCTCCTTATCGACCGGACTCGCTGAACGATATTTGTTCGACCGGTATATTGCTTTGACCGGTACTTAGATTCGACCGATATACCCTATCGACCGATACATTGCTTGACCGGTGCATATCTTGACCGGTACATATCCTGACCGGTACATAGCTTGACCGGATCCTTGTCTGGACCGATAACCTGTTCGACTGATACCCGTTGTTGACCGATATCTTGCTTCACCGGTAGATTGTCTTGACCGATATTCTATGTGGACCGGTACCCGTTGTTTGCGCCATAGCCTACTCGCGAAAACCCCTTATTTGCGACATTACCTACTCGCGTAAAGGTCACTTTGCGCCACCCCTTGATCGTGCAAAGTGCACTTTGCGCCACCCTTTGGTCGCGCGAACCTACCTTTGCGCTACCCTCGAGTAGCGCATACCCTCTTTATTTCGACAGGTATTCTTTGTCGACCGGTAATCTTTGTCGACCGGTACCTTTGTGGACCGGCATCTCGTATTGACCGGTCTCTCGTCTCAACCGGACCTTTTTTTTTCGACCGGACTCGTTTTGCACCATAATTTGCTCGCGCAAAGTACACTTTGCGCCACCCCTTGCTCGCGCAAAGCTTACTTTACGCCACCCATTGGTCGCGCAAATCTCACTTCGCGCAAACCTTTATTACTTTTGGTTCATCCTGTTTGTCTCACGATCATTACAGTGCAGTTAAGATTAAAGTATTTCCAAAAGCTTGATTTAGATAAGTCAAGATGGGATTTTTTGCTGAAGTTCAAAAGCTCAAATTAGAGAACAAAAATCTTGAATTATTTGTTGCGTTCTACAAAGAGATATCAGAACGTTATAATAATGAAAGCAACATACTGAAAGAAGAAGTTAGTGCATTAAAGGCAATTAATGAAGATCTTCTGAAAAAGACTTCTGGGCAGAATAATGAGAAGATACTGAGTTTGGAAACTGAGAACAAAGAGCTGACAAGAAAATTCTTGAACTTGGAAGATCAGATTGTTCAAATCCAGAAAGCATCCGTTGAAAGCTATGAGGAAAAGATCTCTGAACTGAAAGATGCAAATGATGATCTTCAAAAGCGAATATCTGATTTGGAGCAAAAGCAAGCTAAAGATAAATCCGAGTTTGAGAAATCATTCGCAAAGAAGTTCTCAGGTTTTTCGAGA
The DNA here is from genome assembly GCA_954870635.1 of Arctium minus. Classification (NCBI taxonomy): domain Eukaryota; kingdom Viridiplantae; phylum Streptophyta; class Magnoliopsida; order Asterales; family Asteraceae; genus Arctium; species Arctium minus. The sequence continues at coordinate 74,407,477 of OX941085.1, read as the reverse complement.
AAATGCGCTGATGAGAAGAAAGAAGTTGAGCTGAAATGCATAAAACTTTCTCAGCAAGTTTCTGATTTTCAGAAAGTAATAATGCTTGAAAGAGAAAAGTTTGCCAAAGAGAAAAAGGCTATTGAACAAAAGAATGTTGGATTCTTCAAAGAAATATCCGGCCAGAGAAAGGATGCTGAGAAGGGATTCGAAGAAGAAAGATGCACATTTGAGGCGGAGATCAAAAAGCTTACTGAGAAGCTATCTGAACTATCTGAAAATGCACTAAAAGAGCAGAAAACGAAGTCTGAGTTCACGAAGAAGATTGACATGCTTGTTCAAGAAAGAGAAAACTTTGCTTCGACGATTAAAGTGCTTGAAAAGACTGTATCAAGTTCAAATCAGAAATTTGTCTCTTCACAAAGGTCAGTTAAATCTTTTGATCAGATTCGTAAAACTAACCTTTTCTATGATAGAAATATAGATGGTTCAGGTACACATCAAAGAAGAAGGAGATACAAAGAAGAGGAACTGGTCTGGAAGAAGAAACCAGTTGAAGATGAGCTAAAAGAAAGAGAATCATGTGTACACGCGTCTAATGCCAAAAGGAACAATGTGCGTGAAGGTAAACCTGATCATATATACTCGAGAGATCAATTACTCAGGTTGTCAGGTAAGAAATACCATTGTTCTTATTGTCGTACACATGATCACATTCACAAAACCAGTGATCATTTCTGGTATGGTTCTTATTCTATTTCCCCCACAAGAACTGCAACTAACATTCATGGACCCAAATACCAGTGGGTACCAAAGCCAAAAAATGATTCTTTGTTGCAGGCACCTACTGTCAAGGGGAGTAGAAGAACTATGGCTTCTAAGTAAATCAGCTTAGAACCCGGACTTCAACGAAGTTTGGCTTCTGATCATATGACAGATCAGGACCCGTTCTTCAACGTTCAGACTTGGATATTTTGCAAATATCCAGGGGAGCTAAAGGTAAATATCTTCTGATCTAGATCTCTGATTGTTTGAAAGAAGAACAACTTTCGAACATGAAAAACAGTTTCTGAAATGTTCAAACCACTTCTGATTCTCAAAAGACTTTATGAATTTAGAAGTGCGATTTTTAAATGTTTTTCACATTTTTGAGCATTAATGTTTTAACTGACTGTGTGTTTCTAAAGATTAATACTTGTGTATTACTTGTCTTTATATTGTAACGTATTCACACACATAGGTTCAGTACTTCAGTTGTATTTGTTATTACCATGTCTCATAAAGAAACAATTTTTCGATGGTAATACCCCCGTTTGCAATTCAATATTGTTGAGCATCAATCATCATATGTACTTTCATTGCTACATTGTTTATATTTGTTCATATAAACAAAATATCTAGTTCTTTGATACCCTAACCATTTTAATTTGATCTGATTGATACATTGTCAGATTCTCAAAACAATTCTCTTGATTTCATTTCATTCAATCAATATATGTGTTTTGAGAAATCTTCAAAGTTCAATTGCTCAAATCTCATGAGCATACATTTTGACAATGTTATCATACATTATGTATTTAACTGTTGAGCAACTAGTCGTTTTAGGAATTACATGGGATTTGTGTGAGAACTTTAACAGAACTTCCATGGATTCACGCTAACCAGTGTTTCCTACCCCGGAAGTTATCTTAGAGTGATTGAGGGGTGAGGGGTCATAAATCAAAGAGTGGGGGAGATAACTCATCCGGTTGAGTTTTTCTCATTGTGCTGAGCGGAAAAATGAAAAAAAGAGTTTGGTTAGAAGTGAGCTTTAATGTTAAAAAGAAAGAGGGTGTGAGAACAGAGTTAAAAGAATATCAGAACTCTGCACCAACCACCTTCTAAGCCGGGCAGCCACATATTCTGATTGGTTCACATTCTTTGGTGACCATCATTGAAAAGGCACCTAGCCTATGCCAACTCTTGCATTAACCACACCAACCACTCGTTTCTTTCTTAACAAAGAATTGTTTCATTTTTATTTGGGGACGCAGCATATATGCTATCTGATCTTCACTCGGAAGATTTAGATATTGAAAAAGAAGGAAAGTTGCCCCACCTTTGCACCTTTTTCATGCACATTGAGTCCGTGTAATATCTGTTGTTGTCTCAACAGTTTACATAATTTGAGCCTGATCAAGCTAAGTAGCTTCAATCATTCATACACTTGCACGAGCACACAAGGAATAAGTTTTCTTGTCATAACATTCATAAAAAATTCCTTTGTGGTTTTTAGATTATTGAATGGAAGCCCTGGGGGAGTGAACATCACAAAAGCTCCTTTCCAATGTACATCCGTTGTACAAAGTGGCTCCGTGCTACTTACAGGCATACTAACTGTATCATTTGTTGATTCAGGTTTACAATTTCTATTATATCTGAATTTGAAAAGATTCGGGTATATACATTTCATGAATTGACGGATACTCAAATCAAAGGGCGGAGAATGTCAAATTATCATAAAGGGGAGATCAAAGAATGTGTTGAAATTGAAGAGTTTTGATGATCATGATGCTCACAATCATCAAAAAGGGGGAGAGTTTTACAAGTTATAAACTAAGAAAGTTCAAGTTTTTCAAAAGTTTTTCAAGATTGGTTCAATTTCTGAATGAAGATGATTCGTGAAAGTTTGCTTTTCTAAATACAGTCTAGAGATCAAAGAGATGAAGATATGAGTTTAATGCTATTTCAATATTCAAAGATGAAGATTTCAAAGATTGTATTTCTTCTATCCCGTATCATATGGTGTTTGCTTCAAGTTTGTTCCTCCTACGAGCTGATTGAAACAAGTTCTTAAGCTGAAAGTTTATTCAACTCGCGGTTCAAAGACAAATTCTTTGTTTTAAACTGAAGTTGCACCGTGGAATGTCAAGTAACTCTCACATTATTTTTCTTGTGTGCCGATCCGATGTGATTGAGTTTTTACAGTTGAAAGTTGCTTGATAGTGCGTTCAGTCGAGGCTATTGTACATTGAATCTAGTTACAAAGTTGAAACTATGAAGACCAAGAGCTTTATTCAAGGGGGAGCGTGGAAAGACATGAAGTCAAGCAACACCAAAGTTCTTCAAAGATTCAAGAGGGAAAGAAGATCAAGGACTGAAGTGTTTCAAGTTGTTAAATGCCTTATTCAACTTTAGGGGGAGATTGTTAGGACTGAAAGTCCTGTGTGTTGAAAGTTGTAAAAAGCATTTATAAGGGTTCGAAATGTAATTAATTAATAGTTGTTTAATTAGATGGGACCAAGCCCATAAGCCCATTAGCTTGTAATGCCTAAGTATATAAAGGCATATTTTGTTTCATAATCAGGTTAGACGTTTTGATTATTCAGTTTAGAAATTAAGTCTCATAATTACCAGATCTCTAGTCAATAGGTTTACTTTTCTCTGATTAGAAATTTTTTCTGTAAACCTGTAACCTTTGATTGCATATTAATCATATGACTAGAGGTTGTGGCTACATTACTGTTCATCTTTGATAATATTTGTTGTTGATTGCACTGTACTGGGATCTATAATCAGTAACTTTTGGCGATGACAAAAAGGGTCAAATTAAAGGCTATAGAACCATTACCTGAGGAGATGTAGTCGTGTCAAAGGTTGTGTATGTTGATGGCTTAAACTACAACCACTTAAGCATAAGTTAACTCTGTGACAGTTGCTTCGATGTCAAGTTCAAGAGAAGGTACTACTCATTACTCACAGAAGCAAGTGAAGAACTGCTAAGGGCCGATCAAAAGGTGACCTCTATCTCATGAACTTCAATGCAAGGAGCAACATAAAGAAACTATGTCTTGTCTCAAAGAAAAAATGAGGAAGCTTAGCTCTGTCATAACAGGTTCTCACATCTTAACTTTGATACACTTGATAAACTGGTGAAGCACGACCTAGTAAGTGGTCTACCCTCTCTCAAATTTGACATAGACCACTTGTGTTCTGCATGTGAATATGGAAAATCTAAAAGGGCCACACACAAAACCAAGTCAGACATCTCTTGTACAAGACATCTGCATATGCTACATGTAGATCTCTGTGGGCCTATTGTAGTGCAAATCTTGTCTAGTAAGAAGTATATTCTAGTACTCATCGATGAATTTTCCAGATATACTTGGGTAGAGTTTATTCGTAAGAAGTCTGATGTCCCTGAACTACTAATCCTTATCTTAAAAAGAATCCACTTTCTGTATGATAGTAAGGTTCAAAAGCTGAGAAGTGACAATAGGACAGAGTTCAAGAATACCAAAATCAATGATTATCTAACTAGTGAAGGCATCTCCCAGAACTTCTCTGCAGCCAAAACTCCTCAACAGAATGGAGTTGTTGAGAGACGCAAAAGAACACTTGTGGACGTTGTAAGAACAATGCTAGCAGCTTCTAGATTACCGCATGCTTCACTCAGAACCGATCCTTGATAGTAAAGAGACACATGAAGACTTCTTATGAACTTCTGAACCAAAGAAAGCCTAACATAAAATTCTTTAATGTCTTTGGTTGCAGATGTTTTGTTCTCAATGATAGAGATCATCTTGGAAAGTTTGACAAAAAGGCGAATGAGGCAAAGTTTGTTGGTTATTCCTTAACCTCAAAGGCCTATAGAGTCTTCATTTTGAAGACAAAGTTGATATTGAAGAGCATTAATGTCTCTTTTGATGACATTACCATAGAGACTTCTGAGCATCTCAGCTCAGGACTCGAACTTCAGAAGCATACTAGTGGTCTATCATCAACAAGGGATGCAGAACTTGCACAACTATTCGAAGATATCCTTGATGATGATGAAGTGTCTGCAGAATCTCACAGAGCATCTACAATAGAAGCCTCTACGGCTCCAGAATTCGGTACGTTCACCAAACCATCTATTGACTCACCCTTTGTGACTACTTCTATAGGTCTCTCTGTCGAAGGGGAGCGCACAGAATCTACCACGCCAATCTTGAGCACAATGACAAACATACATACCACTTCTTATGCAGAAGATATAACTCTGTTAGAATATGAGCCCCATATGACTAAGTGGACGAAAGAACATCCCTCGAGCCAGATAATCGGCAATCCTTCTGATGGTGTAAAGACTAGATCAACCACTGCTAATGAAGCTTTCTTTGTTAATTTTCTTAGCATGGTTGAACCCAAGAAGGTTTCTGAAGCCCTTGATGACCCAAGCTAGGTAGAAGCTATGCAAGAGGAGCTTCTGTAGTTTGAGTGTAACAAAGTGTGGTCCTCAGTTCCTCTGCCTAAAGGTAAATCTTCAATAGGGACTAAGTGGATTTTTAGGAACAAGAAGGACGAGGATGGTATAGTAATTAGAAACAAAGCTCGATTGGTTGCTAAGGGATATTTCCAGGCATAAGGCATAGACTATGACAAAACCTTTGCACCTGTGGGAAGGCTAGAGGCCATCAGAATCTTTCTGGCCTTCGCTACACACAAAGGCTTTAGAGTTTATCAAATGGATGTAAAGTCAGCCATCTTAAATGTTAAATTGCAAGAAGAAGTGTATGTTCAACAACCACCAGGCTTCGAGAGCTCTGAACATCCCAACCATGTATATTTCCTTGACAAAGCACTATATAGGCTAAAACAAGCTCCAAGGGCATGGTATGAGCGTCTCTCTTCCTTTTTACTTCAGAATAACTTTGAAAAAGGTACCATCGATACTATTCTATTCATAAAGAGACGCAAGAATGATATACTTCTAGTGCAAATTTATGTGGATGATATCATATTTGGTTCTACTAATCCTTCTTATTGTGAAAAGTTTTCTAAGTTAATGAAGAGTGAGTTAGAAATGAGTATGATGGGAGAATTAACCTTCTTCCTCGGAGTTCAAGTTAAACAAACCACAGAGGACATTTTTATAAACCAATCTAAGTATGTTTCTGACATCTTAGCAACATATAAGCTCTCTGACTCTTCTTCTATGAAAACACCAATGGCTACAGGGTCGAAGCTTGACACTGATTCGTCTAGGAAACCTGTAGAGGAAAGGCTCTATAGAGGCATGATTGGTTCACTACTTTACTTAACCACCAGTAGACCAGATATTATGTTTTCTACATGACTTTGCGCTATATTTCAGTCTAAACCAAAGGAGTCTCACCTAATTGCAGTCAAGAGAATCTTTAGGTATCTTTAGGGGGACCCAACACCTTGGTCTCTGATACCCTAAAGACTCTGGAATTGAGCTAATAGCGTACACAGATGCAGATCATGGAAGATTTAAGCTTGATCAAAATAGCACCTCTGGGAGCTGTCAACTACTTGGAAACAAGTTGGTGAGTTGGACCTCAAAGAAACAGAACTGTGTGTCAACTTCAACCGTAGAAGCCGAATATGTAGCTGCTTCAAGATATTGTTCACAAGTCATATGGATGAAGACTCAAATCAAAGATTATGGCTTTGAGTTTGACAAGACCCCCTTCCTCTGCGATTCAAAAAGTGTTGTACCCATCTCTACAAATCTGGTGCAACACTCCAAGACTAAACATATCGATGTGAGGTACCATTTTATTAAAGACCATGTTGAGAAGGTCACCATATAGATGTATTTTGTGCCCACAGACTACCAGCTTACTGACATATTCACCAAAGCTCTTGATGAAAAGAGATTCAATTTCTTGGTCACTAAGTTGGGTATGCTCAACTTAATTGGATGAGTTTAGGTGCCCAGATCTTCTACACTTGGGTACAGAGCCTCTGTGACAGATAAATAGAGCTCTGCTCTTCACCTTACATGTCTATACATTTACTTCATACTAGCATATTGTATGTCTATTCGTTAGTCATCAGAGTCACTGTACTTTTAGCCAGAACCTTTGCGCTTGGTTACAGAGCCTCTACTTGTTCTATGGCTTGTACAACTCTTATCTTTTATGATCCAAGCATAGTTCAAGGGGGAGCAAAAGTCCCTAAATTTGATGGGGAGTTATGTCAAATGCGACATTCAGGTATGTTACTTCATCCCAAATCCTTAAAACATGGTTTTTACCAACTAACACTTTGAGTGGTCAAAATCTTTGTCTAAGTGTCTTAAGAGGACTATTTTTGTTCTAAGAGCCTCTATGTCAAAAATACATCCTCTGTGACACATTCTCAACCATTTCATTGATTTTCAAACCTTTAGGTATAAAAAGGTGTAATCATGTGAACAGAGGTTCGATCTTAGAACTCTGAGGATTTATTTGTATAGAACCTCCCCAACAGATCTGATACTTGTGTGTTTTATCTTCATCTAAGACGCAGGTTATTTTTGAAAGCCACAGCCCTGTTATTCCAATTATCCTCATACGCGTGGTCCATGACGTATACACACATCCCTTATTTCTTAAACATCCATGGACGTGTGTCAGTCTCTTATTGGCGTGTCTCAACCGTTTTTTGGGAAAAGGGTTTTACACTCGAGTGCTCATAAAATCTACTTTTAAAAACCCTAATTTTCCCCTCATTTCCCTTTTACGTTCACTTCATCTTCTCCGAACTCTCAAAGCAAGAACAACCTGTAATTGTTTCTTTTTACTCCAAATCAATGGCATCTCGCTCTGAATCTGCTAAAAACACTCCACTTCCCTCTAGAGATGATGACAGATAACATTATAATAGTGTTGAATCCCAAAATCATGTCACTGCAAGTCGTGTTCAATCCTTAGAACACGCAGGATACCATCTGACCTAACTTCCCCTGAAACCGAACAATCATTATGTTGTTTTGAAAACCTAAGCTTTTGCTACAGGGTGTGAACCTCTCATTATCATGTTGAAGAACCACTTCCTTACCAAAGCCCTAACCCTCAATCAAAATTATATCCCAGAGAAATACATCCATCAATACTGGCAAAGTTCTCGTTTTGATGTGGATAGGAACGCTATCATAGGGTTCGTATCGAATGAAGATGGATCTAACATATTGGAATTGAGGATCAATCGACCATTGATTTCGACCATTTTTTAACTTCCAACAAGAACGATGATGGGGATAGTGAAATATGAAGTTGAGCCTACTGACGAGGAACTGGTGGACTTCCTCAACTTTATTGGATACAACAAGCAGATCTCCAAAAGGACTGAATTCCATAGGCAGTTCCTTCCTTCTATTTGGAACGTTTTATTCTCCATTCTGAATCATACCCTAACTGGGAAGATTGGAAGTCCAAACTATAGTAGCCACAACATACTAGCGATCATGTACGAGATCTATTTTGATCTCCCATTAGACTATACTAGACTGATTTTAAGGGAGTTTGTAGGGGTCGTAGTCAAGAAAAGGGAGGACCAAGACAGAAGTAAAGCCCTGTCATCACTTATGTTTCGTCGCTTCATCAGAGTCCTGCTTGCATAACTCATCATCAATGGCAAGCTACCTCTGCATGGGAATCCCATCTAAACTCATGCCATGACTACCCATAAACCAACCATCATCACAGAAGGATACCCGAACGCCAGACCTCTGCCAAAGAGGCTCATGGCCTATATAAAAGATAAAGTTGTGAGGAGGGAGTACAGACATGGAAACATGACTCCAGTATTGAGTCCTGTAACCTCTCCAGTCATAGGCATAGCCCTTAGTGAGCCAATAGTTGTGTTTAGGAGAGATAGAGCGGAAAAAATTGAGGTAGCAGAGGGTGGTGAAGTAAGCAGAGTGAGACATGAGGAAGTGAGAGTAGAGAGCAAAGAGAGAGCAGAAGAAGAAGCAGAGGAAAGAGAAGCTCGAAGGAAGAGCAAGAAAAATAAACAAAAAGGAAAAAGAAAGGAAAGAAGGGTGGAAACTATACAAGTACAGTTAGAGCACAGAATATAAATGCTCAAGAAGCACCTATCCGTGAAGAGAAAGTCACATAACCCTCACTGAATGAACCTGCAGAGGTAGAGGAAGAACAACCTCTGCAGAGGAGAAGATAAAGATTGAGAAAGATGGTGATGGAAGAACCACAGGTTGGGGAAAACATTATTGAAGAACAATCCATGGCAGAACAAAAGAATCCTCCAAGTCCAATCCAAGTAGATGTGGAGATTGCGAGGGAAATTCTTGAGCCATCTATCCCCATTTAGAATGATATGCCAGAAGCTTTGGTGTTAGATCTAAGTTTAGATCAAATAATCTTGTTTAAATGTTGACTTTTTTATGTAAGCTTGTATAGAGGTCAAGGCTTGTTTGACTCTATATAAAGCATATCTTTGTCTTGTTTCAGTAGTAAGAAGTAAGCTTGTAAGTCATATTTTTCATATTCAGAGTATTGTAATTTTCCTTTCAAGAGATATATGACTACAATACATTTGGTTCATTTCTCTCTCTAAATATTTTCTCAATTTGTTCTTTAATTGTCAATTGCTTCAAATCTGGGATCACATTTGGTATCAGAGCAGATCAGATTCAATTGGTAAAATCAACAACACAAAATTTTAAGCAGAAAATTCGATTTCCAAATATAGAAACGTTATTGTTCATCGAAACTGTTGCATTAATCAAGATTGTGAAATCATGATGATTTGAGTGTGAATTTTAGTACATCGTAATCGCCAAGTGAAATTGAACATCTTTCATTCAGATAGATTGTTAAATTTAACAACAATTTGGGAGAATTTGATCAATCTTATCACTTCTTGAAACTTTTCACTTTCGGACTGTCAAAGATCAAATTACTTCAATCATGGTTGTTCTTAAGAAAATTCATGCTAAAGGATTGTTCTCGATGCTACAGTGGTTGATTCTACCAAGTTACAGAGTTTAATTCCAAGATTTGGGTGGATTTGTGTTGAATTTTTCGAAAAAACACTCAAGATCCAAAGAATTCGCAGAAAACATGAAGAACTCGCATGTAGAACTCGCAGGCTGAAGAATTCGCATAATAGATGATTTTATTTTTCTAAGGACAGAATTCACACAAAGGAGTGTACGAGAAGTGAATATTTCGCACAAGGTCACATACAAAAAGCTTGAATTTGCATATGAGTCTGAGAAATTTTCTAAGGAAGGAATTCGTATCTTGCCTTCATACATAGGAATTCATATCGATACGAATTGTGCAAGCTTAGAAAATATTCTAAGGGAGGAATTCGCATCTATTCATACAAGTTGTCTGGAATTCGTACCCTTCTACATACGAAATGTGTAGAATTCGCACATATCCTTATGCGAAAAGCTCAGAACTCGCACACAAGCTTATGCGAAAAGTGAAGATTTCTTATCCTTTTCTTATACGAATTGTGTTTATGCGAATTGTGTTAGTTCATACGAATTCTTGCATGTGAGTGGCATACGAATTCTGTACTTAGCTCAATTTTTGAGTGATTTTCTGTATTTTTTTTCAGTTGATTTTTCTGATTATCTGACTAACGATTTTTTCAAGCATTATTTTTCAGATAAATACTAATCATGCCATATATTGATGAGAAAGAACATACAGTTCTAACCAACAGAGATTGTGCTATGAGATATATGCCTGAGATACCTCTGATAGAAGAAGAGAATGCAAAGATTAAATGTCAGAACTCACAACTGAAAGCTGAGATAGAGACACTGAATGTCAAGCTGACAAAAGTTGAGATACAAGTATCTACTTACCAGACAAAAGGCAAAGACTGGTTAAAGAAAGCTGATGAGAGAAGTAAAATTGAGAAAGCTGAATTTGAGAAATCTTTTAACCAGAAATTATTTGATCTTTCTAAGAAAGCTGAATTAGAAAAGAAAGAATTAGAAATCAGATGTGCCAAATTTTCCAAACAAGTTTCTGAATTTGAAGAAATTGTTATTACTGAAAGAGATACTTTTGAAAAGGAAAAGAAAAATACTGAAAAGAAAAATACTGTCCTTTTCAAAGAAATATCTGAGAAAAATCAGAACTTGGAAAAAGAGTTTGAATCTAAAGAAAATTTTTTGAAAATGAGATTTCTAAACTCACAAGCAAGTTAGCTTCTTTATCTTCAGATGTATTGAAAGGAAAGAATAATAGATCTAATCTACAAAGCAAATTTGATAAACTTTGCAATGAAAAATCCAAGTTGAATGATAAGATCAAACAACTTGAGAAAGCTAATGTTGATTTATCTGACAAGATAACATCTGAAACACCTGACTTGTCTTCTTATGATGATGATTCAGTTGAATCAGTATGTTCATTTCAATCAGTATCTAGCTTATTTCAAAAGATGGTTTTCAAGAAAAATACTGTCAAACCAGAAATCTTGAAACCAGATCAGACTAAGGCTTCTAGTTCATTTTATGTCAAATCTGCTGATAAATATGTTGCTTATTCTTCAAATTCTGGTTTTAAAGCTTCTAAGAAAGAGAAGATGATCTGGGTTGTGAAGGGATCTCCTGAATTAGTGAGATACCATAAATCATCTGCACAAGCTGCACAGAGAAACAAGAACAAAGCTGCAAAAGGTAAATCTTTTACTTCTGATGTTGTCAAGTCTACAAAACATCTGATCAAGTTAGCAAAAAGAAAACTTTGTTGTTCTTACTGTTGCAATGATGATTTTGTAAATAAAGCACACATCAACAAAAGGTATTATTCTTACAAGAACTATTATGATACTACATTTCACAGAGGTGAAAACCACTCAAGGAAGTTTTCACATACTAACCAGACTGGATCTAAATTCATCTGGGTACCAAAACCAGTTAAACTTGTGATGCAGGAGCCTGTACCTAAGAAGGAGTGCAAAGGGTTAAGACTTCTGAGTAAATCAGCTCAGGACTCAGACTTCAATGTCAAAGAACTATGACTTCTAAGTACAACAGCTTTGGACTCATTCTTCAATGTTCAAGTGATGACCTCTGATCAAATCAACTCAGTGTGTCAGATCTTTGAATGTCAAATCAATACAGGGAGTTTTTCTCACCATTGATTGTTTTTTATCATTTTAGATGATTAGGGATATTGTTTTTCAAAGAATATTTTTTTAAGGGAAAAACAGATCTAAATTGTTATATTTTTCTATGTATGCAGATATGAAGGGGGAGCATATCCATACATTGTCTACAAGATCCATATCATGTCAAGGGGGAGCCAGCAAAATAACATAGATACATAAAGGTTGTAAGTGTGTCAGTGTGTGAATTTTTTTTTGAAACTTAAAATGAGTTAAAAATGTCATTTTTGGAAGGTTTCCTTTTATGGAAAGTTTCTATTTTTGGCAAATTTTGGAAAAGTTTCTCAAAATAGCAAGTTTCCTTGTTAAGAATGTTTTTCAAAAGTTGAAAATTTTGCTAAGTCCAAAATTCACATAACAGTATCATGCGAATTCTTAAGATTTCGCATGTATGTGTTATACGAATTATTGGAAATTCGCATGCAGTGTTATACGAAATCCAATTTTTCGCACGCCTCTATAAGCAGAAAGTGAGGAATTTGTATCACTCTGTCATACGAATTGTGTTTCTCATACAGAATTCGCATATCGTTTCATGCGAATTCTCGCACACATTTGTCTATTTCTTCTAGACAATTCGCATTTGTGCCTTATACGAAAAGGGTGTGGTCCTATAAAATCGTGCCATGTGTCATATTCATTCCAGGGAATAAATAAGGTTGTTTTCTAAGATACCCTCACTTTTCGTAAGTTTCTTCGTGTGTACGAGTTCTTGAGAGCACTGAACCCTAAAACCCTAATATGCGACTTCATATATTTTCTTCGATCTTCTTGTATTTTCTTGGTTTCAAGGTGTAATTTTTGTTCTTCTTTGTTTGTATTTTGTTTATTTGTATGTTGTATCTTTGTTTCTTTGCAGGTGTACCCTTTACTGGATTAGATTTAGGTTTCGTATAAAGGATTGTTCTCGTTTTCATTGAATGACCTTCGAACTTTAGAAAATTTGACCTTTGATCTTATTCTTTGTATTGATTGGACTGAAAGATACTTATGTTTGAACAAATCGAACCTTAATCGATCAAAATCTTAATCTAATTTTGACTTTTTGGGACTTCATTTGATTTTTGACTCTTCGTATGTTCTTGATGAACTTCGAAATGTTCTTGAATTTGAAATTTGTTGTTCTTAAAAAACCATAATCCAGATTAATGTTGTTAATATGTGTTAATCATAAAATCCCAAAACAATCAAGCAATTCTCATAATATGATCAAGAACTAGAGAGAGAAAGTAGATCTTGAATCCATTAGTCACAAGTCTGAATATTACAATGACGTGCTTACAACTCTAGTTACAAGATTCCTACAAAGCCACAAGGCTAGAAGCCTATATATACCACAAGAATAACAAAGACTAAACCACTAAGGAAACTAAACATGCTTTGACTATTCTATTACAAAGACAATGTTGACTTTTACATCTTTGACTTTCCTATTAAATCTTGAATACTATATTTTGACTTAACAATCTCCCCCTTTGTATTCAAGATTTAGTAAAAACTTGACACTAGTCTTCAGCTCTTGATTCTTCAGCTTTTGTCTCTGACAACATTGAACTTTGAAGCTTTAACAATCTTCAGTCTTTCAGCCTTTGAAGAACTTGAAAAGTCTTTTACACTTTGAAGCTTTGAAAGTCAACATGCCTTGAACGCAAAACTGAAATCTTAAAACATTTGAAAAAACTTTGAAACTTTGACATTAAACATTGAAACAACTTTGATCTTGTATCTTTATCTCTTTGATCTCTGGACTGTCTTCAGAAAACAAACTTTCATAAATCTTGATTTATCATTGAATAATCTTTCTTCAGAATCTTTTGACTTTGAATCAGTAGAAGCATTTTGAATTGACTTTTGAACTCTCAGAATTTCTTCACAAGTCTTTTCATCTTTGACAACTCTTCATGGCTTTGAAATTGAATCTTTATAAATGTCTCCCCCCTTTTGATGATTGTGAGCATCATGATCATCAAAACTTCATCAATTTCAGCACAGTCTTTGATCACCCCTTTGTAACAATCTCCCCTTTCAATGATAATTTGACAGTCCCCGGTCTTTGATCTGAATAACTGAATCATGAAGTGTATATACCCGAATCTTTTCAAATTCAGATATAATAAACGTGGTAACCCTGATTCAACAAATGAAACAGTTAGGAATGCCTGTCAGTAACACAAAGTTACTGTGTATAACGAATGTACAATTTAAGGAGCTGGTTTGATGATGACTCCCCAGGAATTCCATTCAATCATTGAAAAACACAAGGTTTATCTATGAATGTTCTGACAGAAAAACAGATTTTCTGTGTGCTCGTGCTTGTGTATGAAAGAATTATAGAACAATGATTGTGTTTCATAAAGCTCAAATTGTGTAAACTGTTGAGACAGCAACATGTATAACACGGACTCAATGTGCATGAAAGAGGTGCGAAGGTGGGGCAACTTTCCTTCTTTTTCAATATCTAAATCTTCCGAGTGAAAATTAGATAGCATATATGCTGCGTCCCCAAGAAAATGAAACATTTCTTTTTAGAGAAAGAAACGAGTGGTTGGTGAAGTAATTGCAAGTGTTGGCATGGGCTTACTGCCTGTTTCAATGATGGTCACCAAAGAATGTGAACCAATCAGTAGATGTGGCTGCCCGGCTCAGAAAGTGGTTGGTGCAGAGTTCTGATATTCTTTTAACTCTGTTCTCACACCCTCTTTCTTTTTTAACATTAAAGCTCACTACTAACCAAATTCTCTTTCCCATTTTTCCGCTCCACACAATGAGAATAACTTAACCGAATGAGTTATCTCCCCGACTCTTTGATTTAGACCCCTCACCCCTCAATCACTCAAGGATAACTTCCTGGGTAGGAAACACAGGTTGCGTGAATTCATGGAAGTTCTGTTTAAGCTCACACACGAATCCCATGTTATTCCTAATAAGAATCGTTGCTCAACAGTTTAACTTGATCAGTTAAGCTCAAAAAGATATCAGTGTCGGAATGTATGCTCATGAGATTTGAGCAATTGAACAATGAAGATCTCTCAAAACAATAAAATTGAATGAAAGAAATGAAATCAAGTGAATTGTTTTGAGAATCTGACAATGAATCAATCAGATCAAATCAAATGGTTAGGGTATCAAAGAATTGGAAATTTTGTTTATATGAACAAATATAAACAATTTATAAATGAAAGCACAAAAAATGAAAATATGAATAATGCTCAACAATTTTGAAAGTAAACGGGGGTATTACCATCGAAAAATTGTTTGAATTTGAGACATGGTAATAACAATTTCAAATAAAATATTGAACCGGTGTGTATGAATACTTGACAGTATATGGACAAGATAATACACAAGTATTGATCTTTGGAAACAAACGGTCAGTTAAACATTAAGCTCAGAATTTGAAAAACATTTAAAATCACACTTCTTAATTCATGAAGTCTTTTAAGAATCAGAAGTGGTTTGAACATTTAAGAAACTGTTTTTCATGATTGAAAGTTGTTCTTCTTTCAAACAATCAGAGATCTAGGACAAAAGATATTTACCTTTTCAGCTCCCCCTCAAATCATGATATAATGATTTATTTCTTTTAAGCTCCCCCTGGATATTAGCATAATTTCCTTCTTTGATCATTGAAAAACGGGTCCTGATCTGTCATGTGATCAGAAGCCACTTTATTCAGAACATTATTATTAAAAATAAATAAAATGACAGAAAGCAGTAAAACAGTTTTATAGTATGAGTTATGATATGAAATAATCAGAAGTCATCACCTTTACTCCCCCTTAAATTAGGCATCTGAAATATGTCAGTTAAAACAGGATAGAGATCAGACACTCCCTTTTGAATTGTAGACCATCATATCTGTAAAATCTATCAGTAAAAAAATACAGGATAAAGATCAGATCAATTCTATTGGGATGTACACCGTCATATCTATCGGATGCAAAAATACAGGAGTAAGGTCTTTTGATCGCTGAGGTCCGAGTCCTAAACTGTTGTGTTTAGAAGTCAAACTCCATGGAAGTCTGGGTCCTACGTTGTGTACTTAGAAGCCATAATCTTTCATCTTTGAAGTCCGGGTTTTGAACTGCTGTGTTCAAAAGCCTTTGTTCTCTTACTCCCCCTTGACTTGAGGTGCCTGCAACACAGAATCAATTTTCTTCTTTGGTAGGTATTTGGGTCCAGAAATGTTAGTTGCAGTTCGTGTAGGGGATATGATCATGTGTACAGCAGTAAGAACAATAAAATTTATTACCTGAAAACCTGAGTAATTGATCTTTTGAGTATTTAAAGTCAGGTTTACCTTTATGCTCTGTGTTCTTCTTTGCTTGATGTACATGTACACATGATGTTTTTCCTTTCAGCTCAACTGACATCTCATCTTTAACTGGTTTCTTCTTCTTGAAGATGTACCTGAACCATCTAAATATCCATCATAGAAGATGTTAGTTCGACGAATCTGATCAAAAGATTTAGCTGACCTTTGTGAAGAGACAGATTTCTGATTTGATCTTGAGACAGACTTCTAAAGCTCTTTGATCTTTGAAGCAAAATTGTTTCTTTCTTTCACAAGCTGGTCAATCTTCTTCGAGAATTCATACTTCGTTTTCTGCTCTTTCAGTGCATTAGCAGATAGTTCAGATAACTTTGAAGTCAGTCTTTTGATTTCAGTCTCAAAGATTGATCGTTCTTCCTCAAACTCTTTCTCTGAATCATTTCTCTGGCCGGATAGTTCCTTAAAGAATCCCACATTCTTTTGTTTTATGGCCTTCTTTTCTTGAGCAAACTTCTCTCTTTCCAAAATAAGTACTTTCTCAAAATCGGAAATTTGTTGAGAAAGTTTTATGCATTTAAGCTCAACTAACTTCTTCTCTTCAAAACACTTTTTAGAGAAATCTGAAAACTTCTTTGAAAAATTTTTCTTTTCATTTTCAAAATTAGTTTTATTTTCAGCATTCTCTAATAACAAGGCAGATATCCTCTTTTGAAGATCAGCATTTGAACTTTTCAAGACAAATATATTATCTTCGAAATCCTTCAACTTGTTTTGAAGCTCAACTGATTCTTCTTGTAGCTCAGGTGATTTCTGTTCAGTAATCTTCAGTTGGCTTTGAAGATTTATAATCTCTCTCTCTTTCTTTTTTATCTCTTTCTCTTTTATCTCTTTCTCCTTTTCATAGACGATACCTGAAAATTTAGAAATATTATTAGTACACTTTATACATTCAGGAGTTTTAACACAATTGAACAATTTAAGTTGCAACTCCTGAATCCTTTTGAGATATTCTAAATTTTTAATTTTCAGATCATTTCGTTCAGCTTCAATATCAGATATCTCAGACTTGTACAAAATTGACATCTTGAATAAGAAAACAACTTGATAAGAATGATCGTTCCAAACTGTATATCAGAAAATCAAAAATCAGATTAAATTGAAATCTAGCACAAAATTTTAAAATTTGAACAACACTTGATATGGCGCAAGGTCAATTTTTGCATGAACTATGTATGGCGCAAAGGTAGCTTCTCGTGATCAGCGTGTGACGCAAAGGAAAGTTCTCGTGAGACACCAGAGGAAGACGCAAAGTAGGATTTGCGTGAGTGCCTTGTAACGTGATAGCCTTGAAGCGCAAAGTGAACTTTGCGTGATAGTCTTGAAGCGCAAAGAGAACTTTGCATGAGCCGAAGGATGCGCAAATGTGACTTTGCGTGAGAGTCTTGTCATGCAAACTTAGAGATTCTTGAATTAAGCACTGAACTTTGCGTGAGAGGCTTTGCGTGAGAGACTTTGCGTGAGAGACTTTGTGTGAGTCGTTGATTGCACGAACTTTGCTTTGCGTGAATGGTTAGATACGCAAACTATACTTTGCGTTATTAGTGCAAGACGCAAACGTAGCTTTGCATTATTAGTGCAAGACTCAAACTGAATTTTCCTTGAAGCTTGTATAAGCTCACGCAAATGTCTATGAACTCGCGCAAAACGTATGAACTCGCGCAAATCGAAGATGAACTCGCGCAAATCGAATTCTTGGCTCTTTCTATCTCAAATCGATCCAAATCTACAAATTTGATCTCAAAATTTTATCAGAATCATCAAAAAACACAACAAAACACAAATTTACTATCAAATTCAGATTGAAATCAACAATTTCCACATATTCAAACAAGAACAGTGTTCGAACTCGAGTTTCAAGAAAAATTCAAAAATCGAAAATTGAAATCGATTTTGTTCAAATTACGAGATGTAATCCAAACAAGAATCAATCCTAAACATAAATCGAACTTAATGATTCCATTTTCTTTCAACAAAAACGATTTTACCAACAGAATTCGGATGAACAGAGAAGAACATGAGTTCTTGACAAAAATTTCGAAAAACTCAAATTTTCAATCTAAAGCTCCAGATTTCAATTCAAACTTTGATCAAATCATATCTGAAAAGTTTGGTTCAGCTTTGGTACCAATTGTTAATCATAAAATCCCAAAAGAATCAAGAAATTTTCATAATATGATCAAGAACTAGAGAGAAACTAGAAAGAGAAAGTAGATCTTGAATCCATTAGTCACAAGTCTGAATATTACAATGACGTGCTTACAACTCTAGTTACAAGATTCCTACAAAGCCACAAGGCTAGAAGCCTATATGTACCACAAGAATAACAAAGACTAAACCACTAAGGAAACTAAACATGCTTTGACTATTCTATTACAAAGACAATGTTGACTTTTACATCTTTGACTTTCCTATTAAATCTTGGATACAATATTTTGACTTAACAATATGGTTAATAATCAAAAATCCATATTAATGAACAAAGTTTTGGGTTATAAAATCAAAGATATTGATTTTCAGTTTCTGGGTTTGAATGGGTGTTCTTGAAGTTCTTCATACTTAGAATATTTCAAAGTTTAAATTTTTGAAAAATCAAGGTTATACGAATTCTTGATGATTTCAGTTTATACGAATTCTTGATATTCATATCTATTTTTTTCTAAGTGTGAAATTCGTATATTTTGTTCATACGAATTATATGATTGTCATGTTTCAAATCTTCTAAGTGAGGAATTCGTACATTGCTTCATACGAATTCTTGTCTTTGTTTCTTTGATTTTGATTTACTAAGTGAGGAATCCGCATATCCCTGTCATGCGAATTCTACACTTAGCATTTTTTTTTTTCAAAAAATGTTTTTTTATGGTCAAAACTTCAGTTTTTCACTAACCACTTGGACCCTGTCCATAATTGTTAAATCTTTCAGGTACAAATGGTTGAACCATCTATTGATCAGCATGTTCAAATGGATGAAAACTCACCACATGAGGCATCCCAGGAATGCCCTATGCCTTCATCAAGATCAAACTTCCAAGTTCCACAGAATTTCAATCCTGATCTTTTTCTCATTTCACCATCAGAGAGGAAACCTCAACAGTCGAATAATCATCATCTTCAGTTCACCATCAACATTGATCCTCTTGTCCTGGATATCCTGAAGAATCATCCTCTCAGAAATGCCTTAACAGCTCAAGCAGTAGTCCCTGAACTCTATGTCCAACAAGCATGGAAAACCATTTGTTTCAGTCACATAAAGAAACAAGGAGAAAGGATTCCTATTTTCAAGTTGGAGATTGATCACTTCACTTCAGTCCTTACTCTTGAAAGACTGAGATTCATTCTGAGTTTACCTGCTGAGACTGCAAGAGAAGGCAGAACCACATATGATGAGTTACCATCAGACACTGATATTTTCGAAGGAATCAAAGACATGGGTTACATTGGCCAGCTTACACAGGTCAATCACTTCAAAAATAACAACTTGACGCCGTTTTACTATACCCTATTCTCAGTCATCAATAGGTGTCCTACAGCTAAGATTTATGGAACTGACAACACAAGCATTCATATTCTGAAGTTGTTCTACTCTGTGGTTCATGATCTACATATTGATTATGCAAGCATATTCTGGACTGAGCTTTATGAGAAAGTGGTTGCAAAGAAAACTACAAAAGCTCCGAACTACATTCCATATCAAAGATTTATGGCTTTGATTGTCATTAGCATGCTACGGAGCAACAGACAGATTCCTACTAGAATCAACCATCCATTTGCACCGGTAAGTGAGATGAGATACTTAATGAAGCAAAAGTGAGAATTCACCTTTTCCATGCCTGTGCCGGAGAGCTTACTAGATTATGTTGATCCAGAGTGTGATAGTATGGTAGCTTATAGAGAGTCTATGGGACAACCAGGACCGGTTGACCCTACCCGAGGCTCAAACCCTAGGAGAGCGGAGTCCGTAAGGGTTTCTGATACTGCGGGAGTATAGAAACGGGGAGCGAAGAGGAAAAATACCGAGAGGGGGTTGGAGACCTAGACTGAAGCATCAGGGTCACGGGTTATTACCCCACGTTCAATGACACCTCCTGCTGATGAAGGTCCAGGCTCTGATAATGATCTGGATCAAGCAAATCTGGTTGGAAATGATAGTGATACAAGTGAAGTTCCGTCGGCAACAAGTGATACATAAATTGATTCTAAGGATGATGAGGATACTGAAACTGAAGTTGTTGGTGATGATGATTCTGATGATAATGATGATAGTCCTGATACTCATGCTGAGAATGTTCAAGTACAAGTTGATGATGTACAAGATGATGATGAGAATATTGATGTATTTGAACCTTTCTATGGTACTAATGCCATGGAAATTGATGATCAGGTGAATGTTAATATCAATTCTGTATTGGGAGATATAAGGAGTGCTGAGGGAGTTTTAGTTGAAAATCCAGAAGAGAGAGTGAGTGAAAATGTAGAAAAAGAACATGGAGAGGGTATGTATACCCGAACCTACTTATCCAAAAGGGCAGCCACATCTACCACTTCGCCGCATTTGTTGCGAGCAAGTGTTGAAAAAGACATAAGTAGCCCACTTATGCAAATGCACACCTAGGCCAGCCACTCTATCTCTTCTCAATAAGAGTTTGTTTCAACTTCTCATGGGGATTTAGCTCATAATCTACCGGTTTCTCACTCGCAGATTCAAGATAATGAAAACAGAGAACAGCAACCCTAGTCCTCAACTTCTTTGATTGCACCTTTAAGTATAGTGCCATTTGAATTGCCAATTGTCATTCCTAGGACACATTTTGAGATTGCTACTATCGGAAGTCTTGGTGACCCGATTGGAACATCCAGAGTAGCTCCGCAATCCAGACTACGAGGACCGGATGGAAGTCCTATCATTGATAAATCTTTGCCACCAATGAACACAGGCCATGCAGTTGGTTCTACCACTGTCATGCAAACGGATAATCTACATGATTCCGGTGTTTCTCACCCTGACTTCGTGTCAAAGGAAATTCTCGACGGCACCTTAAAGGTTGTTGAACTTAGGATGTCTAAGAAGTTTGAAGAGGAGATAATTGGAGTAAAAATATTGTTAAAAGGAAAGGATCCGATATCCGAACCTGAGCCTACACCACAAACTCAGTCACTTCCACATATTCCTCAACCTGATGATTTATCCATTGATGAGTTGAAGTCGTTGTTGTTTGCCAAATTGTTACAACAAGCTCCGGATAACCAGCAAGATGCAGATCTTTTTTCACTTCTGCAATCCCACCTTCAACAACAACCGCCAAAATCTGTGAAACCAACAGATTTGGTTAGTGCCTCTGAGTTTACTTCTTTCAAACCAGATGTTCTGACTGCCATATCTGATCTTAAACAGATAGTGCAAACATCTTGCAATACCCAAGCATCTGTTTCTACAAAAAGATATGATCCTAATCTAGATCATGATCATGAGGGGGAGAATAGGGAGAAACAAACAGCTGACAGATCTGACGATGTAGTTTGGTTGAAGAAAGAGTCGGTGATGCTAATGTTGAAGAGAATGTTGATCAAGGGGAAAAGCAGACAGATCAAAATGAGCTTATTCTTTATGTCAATCAGGAGGTAGAACCAAGGGTTGAAAAGCCTAAGGTTGCTACAAGGGAGGAGATTTTGCAGATAATAGGTTTGAAAGCTTATGATGTTATTGATTTATCATCAGATGAAGAAGAATCAGCTAATGAGAAGTATGAGAAGCTTTGGAAGGTTAAAGAGGAGGAAAGAGAAAAGCTGATGAGTTCTGATGATAAAGGTAATGAGAACATATTGGACATTCTATCCTGTACTCCAGATGATATCCAACTGAGCCCGGTTCATCATGAGCTACCCGAAACCACAAGAGACCTACCTGAAATCCCATCTTTCAAAGAGATAAACCTTTTTGAACCTACTGAGATACCACAAAACATACCTAGCCCTGTTAACCTACCAAGCCTAAACAGAATTCCTAGCCCAATCCTTGATACCCAACCTACAAATGACAACCCACCTGAACCCAACACCGAAGATGAACCTGGACTTCACTTTCCATCCAACCCAGTAGAAAACCAAGCCGGTCCTTCAAACCAACTTGAAGTCCCTCTAGTACCCACAGAAGCTCAGCTCAGGCAAATGCGAAATACTTTAAGAGAACCGTTTCTAGAGGAGGAGATGAAGAAGATATTCGTACACAGACTCAGGAGGATGGATATATACAAAGTTCTAGTTGTTTCACATCTACCTATGGAGTATCAGGAGGACTATGCAAGATTGATGAGTTGGGAAAGAAAAGTTGAAAAATATGTGAAGAATAAGTCTGGGATTGTAACGGTGAAACAAGTGAGGCTAAGGAGATTTCAGAAGATATGGTATCCGGTCTTTAAAGTTCAAAGAAGAGATCTGACAGAGTGTGAGTTTTATGAAGCAGACTTTCAATTTCTAAATGTGGACGACATTGAGTATCTCTACCATATGTTCAGAAACATGACTATCAGACGAGAACATAATTTTTGCCTTGGAAGCTGTAAAGTGATTTATGAGAAGGCATGTGAACTACACGTATTGCTAAGACTTTTAGCTGGGAATTGAAACAAACCAGAAGAGGGTCAACATAACAAAGCCTAATCTTGAGTTGGAAGATATTGAAAGCTATGATCTGTTCACAATCATTGAAAAGCCATAACTTGGAGTGATTTACAAGAATGTGGAAAACAAGAAGAGATTTCTCATAATTTCAGAGATTGACAAGTTTTCTGATGGAACAATAAAGGTGATTAAACTTCAACTAAACCAAAGACTCAAAGAGAACAAAGAGAAGATCAAGCAAGGTGAAACTCCAATGCCCAAGTTTGACATATTAGCACTGGAAAGAGTTCTTGATGCGTTGGAAGACAGAATTCATTTCAGACGAGGCATGAGGATTTTTGAGTCTCTGCTTGGTATTAGACAAGGAGGTTATTCAAGATGGGGCAGATAAAGCTTTTGTTATTTCATCTAAAAGGGGGAGAATGTTAGATCTAAGTTTAGATCAAATAATATTGTTTAAATGTTGACTTTTTTATGTAAGCTTGTATAGAGGTCAAGGCCTGTTTGACTCTATATAAAGCATATCTTTGTCTTGTTTTAGTAGTAAGAAGTAAGCTTGTAAGTCATATTTTTCATATTCCGAGTATTGTAATTTTTCTTTCAAGAGATATATGACTACAATACATTTGGCTCATTTCTCTCTCTAAATCTTTTTTCAATTTGTTCTTTAATTGTCAATTGCTTGAAATCTAGGATCACATTTGGCATCTCTTGACAATCTATATGAGGACTCTTTAAGTCCCCCTGAGGTGCCTGCAGAACCTGTGGGGACCTCTACAGAGTTTCTGGTACAAGCCTAGAGACAACTGCTGAAAAGAATGTGTCGGCATTCCGGGAAAGAAGTGTGGGAGATGGGCTCTCCCCACTAGTTGAAGAAGAGGATGTGGATATGGAAGAAAGTATAGATAAAACATCGGAGGAGGAGAATGGTGAAAAAGATGCCATAGATGGGACACAACAACAAACCCCTCCATGTGCTATCCACTAGGGGTGTCCACGGTTCGGTTCAACTAGGTTAGTAAGAAAAATGTGAACCGAACCGCATGAGGCGGATACCTGGTTACCCGAACTGAAACCGAATCGGGGGATGAATCGAACTGAACCAAAGTTAGTTGGTTATCCGCGGTTCGGTTAACGGTTACGCAAATTTATAGGAAAATAGTATTTGCAATATAAAAATAATACCAAAATAGAAAATTTAAACCAATTACATAACAAATACATAAAAATAATCCAAGAAAAAAAATTGAAATAAGTTTTATTGTTTAAAAATATCCACTATTTAGTTGATTACTATTTAAAAATTAAAATAGTTAATATTAAATATAATATTATTAAATATTATATATATATATATATATCGGTTCGGACCGGTTACCCACGGATACCTATAATTTAAAATCAAAATCGGCCCAAGAATACCCGGTTTTTCGGTTTTCGGTTTTTTCGGTTTTTCCGGTTTTGGATCAAACGGTTCGGCTTGGTTTCTCGGTTTTTCGGTTTTTTTAACACCCCAACTATCCACACTTCTGATTCTGTTGATCTAGCAGCGAGGATCATTGAAACAGAGGTGAACACCTCGATGCAAACCCTAACCGACCGGACATAGGAGCCTTTTTCATCCTTTGATCCATCTATAGACAGCTTCATCCTCTATAAAGGATGTTGTTGTAGAAGTAAGTCTTGCTTTTCTCGGCAACACGACAGAACCTCTAGTCCTCATACACGAGCGAACAAAAAAGACTGTCCACAGCAGTCTATGAGTGTATACCATGATGAAGAGGTTCTAGAACAACCTCCTAGTCCTCGCACCACCACACTAGTGGAAGACTCTGGATCTCCACTTGGTGATGAAGATGCCAGAAAATTCATTGAATCATTCTCCTATGAGGATATTCGAGGATCGAATGGCAATTCAGAAGAGCCCAACGCCAAAACAAGCTCTTTAGGTGTCCCAGGAACAAGGACTAAATCTGGTTCATGTGTTGAACCAGAGGTTACCCCTTCGTCTTCATTTGTCACAAAGGTTGAGTTCCAGGCCTTTGTTGATCTCATAAAGACCAACATTACTGAGTTGAAAAGCTTAGTAACGCCCTCCTCTGACAGAACTTTCACAGTCGGCCATCTCTCCAACAAAGTGGCTAGCCTTTCAGATCGGGTCGACTCCTTGAAGAAATTTTTTTTCCAATAGAGTGCTAATTTGTCAGAGCGCCTAGAGTCTCAGAAGAATGTATCTATGGCCAACTCTGTCGATATCAAGACTCTTGCGTAGCAACTCATGATCAGATTCATACTCTTATAGAGGCCATCAAGGCGAACACTAAGGCTATTAAATGCCTTGGTGAAATCTTCAACCAAATATTGCAGAGCCTACCACTTCAACCATTACCTCAGAGGGACTCTTGACTAAACTCCGCTCCGAAATCAAAGACATGGTTCAACTTACCATGGTACCGGTCTCTCAACCCCAGAACCAACTCCTTGCTCCTACAGACTACATTACAAGGGCTAAGATATACAAGTTGGGGGACACTTTTCTGAATAAAGTGAAATCAATAGGTGACAAGTTTACTACATCTGTAAACATTGCTACAGAGTCCATCAAAAAGAACGTAACTTTGATATGATTCAAATGTGACTTCGAGGTCAACAAAGCAACACCTGCAGCAGGGGATATCGTAGATATGATCGAGCACGACGTCAAATCCAACTTGAAACCCAGAGGACAGAAGAGGAAGGCACCTGTGTCATGCCAAGCAAAGGCCCAGAGAAAGACACAGAAGTATGATAATGAAGGGCCAGATGCCTCTGGTCCTTCTAATCATAAGGGGGAGACAGCTGCTAGAATCTAAAGCTCACAACTTATCTCTGCAACCCCTATCTCTGTAGTACCCTTAATCTCAGAGAGTGGTTCTCAACAAAAGCAACATCCCACATAACCCTTTGTAGCCAATATCCGATCATCTTCAGAGGCCATTCTAGAGATTTAACCGAAGGTACTTTTTGAGGCTGAAAATGAAACACTTTCCAAAGATTTAGCCAAGTTCATCAATTTTGTTGATCCAGATCCAATTCCAGAAACTGCTCTTACACCAATCTTATATGCTCATACAGAACCAGTGAATTGTTCAAAAGAGAATGCACAGAAGGGGATATCCACAGAGCCTAAGCTCAAGTCTTTGCCGCCCACAACTACCACCTCTGAAACCAGAATTCAGAAGCCTTATATTCCTTCAACATCAAATGCACCTGCAGAAGTAACTCAAGATAGAGTGGCAGAGATTATGCAATCGATGGATGCAATGAGGAGACCCATCCCCAGACCTCCACCGAAAGAACTAATCTTCCACGAAAATATTTACAAGTTTTTGTATAGTGCAACAGATGAAGAAGTGATAGTTGCGCCAAATATCCATCCACTCATGAAAGAAGAAGTCAAGAGGAGGTTCTGGCGTACAGCGCAAGACAAAAGCTAGGTGTTTTCTGAGTATGATATTGAGACAGTCATGTCAATTACTCTTCATTCCTTCGCCAACAAAGTTGTAATGTATACCAAGTATAGAGTCCAGCGTAAACATGGCAATCAATATGTTTTCTCGGATGCAGATATGATCAACCTGTGCCCATATGATCTACTACAAATGCATGCCTTCACATAGACACGACACGCTAACTCGACACGAACTCGTCACGAAATAAATGGGTTTAGGTAATACATTTCAACCCGTTTAAATAAACGAGTTGACACAACACTAGGGGTGTGGGTCGGGTGGGTTCGGGTGGGAAAATCAAAAACCCGATCGGATTTCGGATATGGAAATCAAGACCCAAATTTTAGGTTTCGAATTTCGGATTGCTTCGGGTTTAGGTTGGTCGGGTTTCGGGTTGATGTCGGTCGGGTTCGTGTATTATTATAATGCAAAAAATATGTATAAATTCAATCGATTTTGAAAATGAATTTCAATCCATTGAGAGATTGATGAAATCGATAGTAAATTTATAAATTAGAAAACATTTCGACCGACTAGAATTTATAATTTTCAAAAGATAATTAGACAAATAAATATAATTATATAATATATAAACATGTAAGTATATTATTTCGGGTTTTCGGACAGGTCGGGTGGCCAACGATCAAACCCAACCTGAACCCAAAGTTTCCCAAAAAAGTCGGGTTTCGGATTTACGGATTTCGGGGTATTCGGGTTTTGCAAAAATACCTTATTTTCGGTTTGGGTTTGGATTTCGGACTTTTTGGGTTTTGCACACCCCTACACGACACAACACGAAAATTAAACGAGTAAGGTCAAGGTCAAAATTTTCAACTCGAAAATGACCCGAATAACCCATATATATATATATATATATATATATATATATATATATATATATATATATATATATATATATGTTATAAGTTTTCTTTTTAATGATTTAGATTTTTAATGTTTTAGATTTGGTTAGAATTTATAGGTTTGAACTATAAAATTTGGATTTCTAATGCTTTCATTTGAATTTTAGATATGTACTTTTTGTGAATTTTCGATTTTTAATTTTTAGTTTTATAAATGTTAAACGGGTTAGGCAGGTCGGGTTAGGGTTGGGATTTTCTGACCCGTTTATTAAACGGGCCAGGTTAGGGTTAAGCACTCTCAACCCGTTTAACTTTGAACCCGACACGACACGTTTTCCAGGTCTACCTTCACAGAGCAGAGGTTGGGAACAAGAAAAGAGTTCAATATTGCCAACGGGTGCATCAAGGAGGTGATGAGAGAACACGTGAAATACTATAGAAAAATCAACTTCCAAGTAGCCTTAGAGCTTAGGGTTGACAAACTTGTTGTTACAGCCCCTGATGACACTTCATCTCCATAGAAAATGTCCCCTGCAATTCTGTGATCGTAGAGCCTATCTTTGGATTTGTGTATAAAGATGATGATGGCCAGAAGAAGATATATAAGCCCATCAATGCCCACAAGTACTCTTCGGACTCTCTGCTGGAATTTAAAAGAACTACCAGAAGAAGAATCGACACTCCCAGGGTACAAGAAGGCGCTGCTTTGAAGATGATTGAGGAAACCGATGCAATGTTCAAATTCCAAAGATCTCAACTTGACCATGCAGAAGACCCTAGCTGATAGCTTTGTAAATCCCACTAATGATTTCCCCAAGTAATTTCCTTTGTAATTTTCTTGTACTTCAATTTGTGTAATGAAATTACTTTTACAGAGGTTAGTTAACACCTCTTGCTTTCTAAACTAGATGTACCTTATTTCCAATTCTTCTTTTTCAATACTTAGGGGGAGATTGTTAGCCCCAATTTTGTCACCGTAAAAGTATTGTAAAAAGAATACAAGTCCTCAAAACCAGAGGACCTCTGTCGTAGAAAGTCGTTGATCTTCAGAAGCTCTGCAATCCTCTGCATATAAGTACCTAACTAGAAGATAACCCTTAGACCACAGAGCCTTTGTGCTATGCTCTATGGAAGCCACCTCTATGCTACATTCATCTGAAGATTTCAACAAGTGTTTCTCCCCTAGCTTCAGTCAGCGAATGCATCTCTGCCACGTCAACATGAAGCGATTACTACACCTTTCCAGGTGGCAGCTTCCTATTAGTGCTAGGATTGACTTTTGTGAATTCCCCTATAAAAGGGATATTTGTTTAGGAGATTTTGTACGCTCAACAGATTACACAAACTCAACTGCACCTAGTAGCTAGAGAGAGAATTCGTGAGATTAGGACAACAATTACACATAACTTATGCGTGTTCATGGTGTTCTTGTTATATTCATCTTGATCTCAATCAATACAATGACTTTGATGGCTCAATCCTCTCTATATGTTTGTATTGATTTCATTCTCTAGTTTACCTGTGCTTTTCTACCTGTTAATCATTTAAAGCTTCCGCATATTATTCTGATTTTAGTATTGTTTGATTAATTGTGAGTTCAATTTGGGACAACACAAGAGAATATTGGAGGCAGTAGAAAGTAAAACTGAGTAGGATAAGAGTATATATAGTCGGAGGATGGGTAAAAGACGATAAATATTGTCATTTGGGAAAAGGTGATAATGATGACGGAAGAGAAAGGACAACCTGCAAACGACAGTTCTGCAAGTGCAGAATGACAACTGTCACGTCCTATCAAAAGTGTTAGACGATGTGGATGACGTCATGGGAGATACAAAACCGGAAACATGGTGAGGAAGTTTCTCAAAAAATTGGAGGATGTTCAAACGGTGATCAAACCATAAAATCAGGAAGAAGAAGTTCGGGAGATTTCATTCCGATTTTTATTAAATTGAGAGATTCCATGTCGATAATTAGATCGGTGGAAAGTGACACCGATTTCTTTTGATAGACTGTTCTTCTAAGTACAACATACCTAGTTCTCTGATCAAGAAGTTGAAACGACCTTCATTGAGAGGTTTAGTGAACAAATCGGCTAGCTGAAGTTCGGTAGGAATCAAGTGAAGTTCTACGTCTCCTTTGGCAATATGGTCTCGGATGAAGTGGTACTGAATGTTGATGTTCTTGGATCGAGAGTGAAGAATTGGATTGCTTGCAATGGCAGTTGCCCTTGAGTTGTCACATAGTATCGCTACCTTGGTGAAGATTTGGTCATAGTCACGAAGTTAATTCTTCATCCACAGTATTTTAGCACATCAACTTCCAGCAGCAACATATTCCGCTTCGGTAGTGGAAGTGGACACCGTGTGTTGCTTCTTGCTAGACCAACTTTCCATCGAGTAGTTGTCAGTTTCCTATAGTGATCTTCTGATCAACCTTTGATCTTGCATAATCAGAATCTGAATAGTCGATTAGTTCAAAACCTGAGTCTTTAGGATACCAAAGACCCAAGTGCAAGGTACCTTTGAGATACCTAAAGATATGTCTGACCACAGCTAAATGAGATTCTTTTGGATTGGCTTGGAAATAAGCACAAAGACATGTAGCAAACATAATGTCAGGTCGACTAGTAGTAAGATAGAGAAGAGACCCGATTATTCCCCATTAATTCATGACATTAACCGATTTACCATCAGGGTCTACATGAGTTTTTAGGGGTGGTGCCATCGGAGTTTTCATGGGAGAACAATTTTCAAAATTAAACTTCTTCAGAAGGTCACAAATGTATTTGCTTTGATTTATAAAAATCCCTTCTAAAGTTTGTTTATCTTGTAGACCCCTAAAAATATCGATTCTCCCATCATACTCATCTCATACTGAATTTGCATGAGAAAGGCAAACTCACTGCATAAAGATTCATCCGTGGCACCAAAAATGATATCATCCATATAGATTGGAACTAAAATGATATTACCTTTGGTTTTTAGGAGAAAGAGAGTGTTATCGATTTTACCTTGTGTCTAATTGTTTTCTAGAAGAAAATCAGAGAGAGTGTCATACCATGCATAAGGTGCTTGCTTTAGTCCATATAGGGCTTTGTGAATTTAATACACGTAGTCAAGATGAGCGAGATCTTCAAAACCAGGAGGTTGTTTCACATAGACTTCTTCGGCCAGTTCTTCATTTAAAAAGACACTATTTACATCCATTTGAAAGACTCTGTAGTTCATATGAGCAGCATGAGCAAGGAATATTCGGATAGATTCAAGTCAGGAAATATGAGTAAATGTCTCATCATAG
The DNA here is from genome assembly GCA_954870635.1 of Arctium minus. Classification (NCBI taxonomy): domain Eukaryota; kingdom Viridiplantae; phylum Streptophyta; class Magnoliopsida; order Asterales; family Asteraceae; genus Arctium; species Arctium minus. The sequence goes on along the minus strand of OX941085.1, from coordinate 74,376,986 downwards.
TCAATTCCTTCCTCTTGCCGATAACCTTGGGATACCAGTATTGCTTTGTTGCAAATCACAATACCTTGCTCATCGATTTTGTTTCTGAAGAACTAGTTTGTCCCAATAATTGTCTTCTGAGCCGAACAAGGAACAAGTCTCCATAACTTATTCCTTCTGAATTTGGAAAGTTCTTCTTACATGGAAGTAACCCAACATAGATCGACCAGAGCTTCTTCTATACGTTTGGGCTCGATGATAGAAAGAAAATTCGCATAGAGGCATATGTTGCAGACTCCTCTCCAAATTTGTACTCCAGCTTGTTGATCACCAATGATTTGGTCAATCGGATGATCTTTGGTCCACTTGGTTGCCAGTGGAAGGGGAGGAGGTAAATTAGGATTAGGACAAGAGGATGAGGGTAGATTAATAGGTACGAGAGGCTGATGTTCGGGGCTAGGATGATATGGAGATATGGTGTCAGAAGAAGGTTGATTAGAAGAAGTGATAATTTGTTGATCATCAAGAATATTTGATGTAAATGGCATATCACCATTTTGTTGATGAGAGTGTTGAATGAATGGAGTAAATGAAGATATATTGTTGGTTGATGCATGTGGCGCTTCTTCGATACATAAAGATATCCACGTATCAAGTTCCTCATCATCACATGAGAGAAGAGAAGATTGGAGATAATCAAATTTTACATGGATAGATTCATCAATGCATTTTCTCCTAAGATTGAGTACCTGATAGGCTTTGGAGATGACAGAATAGCCCACGAATATTCTATCATCATCTTTAGGGTCACACTTTCCTAGACTTTCCCGATCATTCGTCTAAACACATGAAGAAAGACAACATTAGGTTTTTAGCTGTAGAAGACTTCATAGGTTGTCTTGTTGTGTCTCTTCACTATCACAGACTGATTTTGGGTGAAGCTTGCAGTGTTAATTTCCTCGCCCCATAAGTAAGTTGGAAAATTTGACTCACTCAGCATAGATTGGGCAGATTCACATAGATTTCAGTTCTTCCTTTCTACAACTCCATTTTGTTGAGGAGTTCGGACAACAGAAAAGTTCTGAGAAATTCTTTCTCATTAAAGAAGTCTTCTAAGGTACTGTTTCTGAATTCAGTAACTTTGTCACTTTGTACCGATCTTACAAGTTGACCATTCAACACTTCTGATTTCTTGATGAATTTGATGATTTCTTCAGTAGTAGCACTTTTGTACCTGAGAAAAGAAACCAAATAGTAACAAGAAAATTCATTAGAAATCAGTAAGATGTACCTTTTTCCATCAAGACTAGGTGTGTTGACGGGTCCACACAGATCCATATGTAACATTTGAAGAGGAAGAGCGACAGAAAAGCGTTGCTTAGATTTGAAGGAAGACTTAGTTAGTTTTCTTTTCTGACATAGGACACACAATTTCTCTTTAACGAAGGATATCTTTGGCATATCGACAACATGTTATTTGTTTAAGAGCATGTTTAAGTTTTTGAAATTTAGGTGAGAGAGTCGTTTATGCTAAAACCAGTTCTTCTTGGTTGATTCCCTAGAGATAAATAATATATTGGAGTCGTAGAACTTTGTCCCATGTTTATGACATATACATTGTCTTTTCAAACACCCGCTAAAACAGTCTCATTGTTTTGATCGGTGACAATGCAGACACATAACTTAAAGGTGACTATGTAGCCTAGATCACACAGTTGACTTATGCTTAGAAAGATTGTGCATTAGTCCTTCTACATAGGATACTTTATTAAAAGTTATTGATCAATTAGTAAGGGTTTCCACAAACTCTAGTAAGTCCCTTTGAATAGTCTCCAAATGTCACAAAGGGACCCTTTTCAGGCAACATAGTCAATAAGAAGAGATTTATCGCCGATTATGTGTCTTGAGCATCCACTATCCAAGTACCATATTTGATGATAACCCAAAACCTGCGATCACAGAGAAATCAGTTCCTTGTACCCATTTGGAAATGGGTCCTTTGAGGTTAAAGGTAGAATCCTTTACATCATCTCGAACTATGTATTCTTTAGGACAGTTATTTGCAAGATGGAAAGTGTCACCACAGTTATAACATTTTCTATAAATGAATATTCTTTTTAGGTTATGAAACTTGTTCTTGCTCTTAATTTTGTGAGAACTTTTGGACATTTGGGAAGAAGTAGGCACACAGATGGGTTTGGTCCAAGGATTCATTTTTCATAATCGGGAAGAGGAGAAGAAGAAATTCCCTTGACTTTTGATCTTTTGATGTTCACAGGACGAGCGATGAATTCGATCACTGAATCTATGGGTTTGGACTTCTTGTTTTTAAGAGAGAATTTCCTTTTTAAAGGAGAATCAGAAGAAGCCATGGATTTACCCATGTTGGCAGCAGAAATTCTTTGGACACAACACTGAGAGTTTCTTTTGAGAATTTTTGAAGGTTTGGGAGTGACCGAAGTTATGTCTTCAAAGATCAAAGATTTCAAGAGGTCATGGATCGGTTTGACAGTCTCATTTGAATCCTAAGCTTCAACAGTATCAGAAGCTTCAGGTTCTTTGTCCTTGATCAACATTCCAAACTTTGAGGGTTCAGTGTGTTCTAATGATTTCAAAGAGAGAGAATCATCGATCTCATGGTCAGAAGACTTAGATGACGAGGAAGAAAGAACTTTAGAAGAGGCGGCATTTATATTTGAAGAGAAATCTAAGTCCATTTTGCAGAAACCAAGACCAGTCTGGTCATCACAAGACATTTGGTCCTCAATAACTTTTGTCAAGATTTTTAGAAGAGCTTTTCCATTTACTTAGGATCTCTTGTTCTCTTTTAAGTTGTTTGAAGATCTTTCATTTTTCTTTGGAGAGAATGAAGTTTATAGTGTTTCATATCTTCAAGCTCGACTTTGATCTTGTCAAAGTCCTTCATTTGGGAAAGGCATTTTTTAAGCTTGTTAGAAAGTGACTTAATTTGAGAGTCAACTTTCTTTTTTGCATCCTTAACATTATAAAAGTCAATGGTCAAGGGGTCAAAGGCTTCAATTTTTTTCAGTTTCAAAGATAGTGGATAAGGGGTGTACCTTTGGATTTGGCAAGCAATCCCTTTCCTTTCAGAAGTCGGCTCATCCACCCAGTTATGAGATTTGGCAAGCAATCCCTTTCCTTTCCTCAGAATGCTTTCGTTTCTTTACTTTTCCCTCTTGTAGTTTGCCTTATATTTTTTTATGGGGATTGGTCATCTTGATGAGAATAGGAGACTAGGTTAGTCTTGCGAGGAGGAGATCGGCTAGATGCTTCGGCAGGCTTATTTCTTGCCGACTTAGAAGAAATTCGGCTGGATGTAGATGAGAATCTTGATCTGATGATACATTTACTTCGGAACTCAGAAGTAAAGTGACCCTTCTTGCCACAGTTGTATTATTCTTCACTTGCCTTGTAAATTGCCAAAGATTCAGAGAGAGAAGAGGGCCTTCGGCTAAAGCTAGATCGACCAGAGGAGAAACAATGTTTATATTTGGAATTTCAGGCCATCATAGCTATACCATCGGATAGTTGATCGATGGTTGATTCCTCACCATCATCATCGACATCACTGAAATATGATTTTTATTGTCGGTTAGATTCTTCTCGACTTTGATGTTCCGATTCAGAAGAGGATAGGTGATTCTTGGAACACACAACTTTCTTGGAAGAGTTTCTAACAAGGGTCACGACCGAACTCTTGATTTCTTTTATAACAGACTTTCTTTGAAAGTGCTTGTATAAAGGAGGGGGGGTTGTTAGTCCCGAATATAAAATGGCAAGCACACAAAGTATTGTAGAAGGGGGGTTGAATACAATACTCCAAAATTTCAATAAATTTTAACTCTTATTGATCTTCAAATCATGAATTACACACAGAAAAACAAGATTGTTGCAGAAAAGAAAACATTAAAATTTATTCTAACAATCTTTCACAAATAACTCTAAGAACTCAAGAACATAACTTAAAACATAGAGAAAAGTTATGTTGTTGGTAGGGTTGTCGATTTTTTATGTTCTCGTAGAAAATCTTGAGAAAGTACAACCTTGCATGGAATGAGACATCTGCCTTAAATGCTACCATGTGCATTAAATGCATGCGGACACTTTGGAGATAAAAAGCTCAGAGTTATCCTTGAAAAAGGACAAGATGTCCTTTTTGTCGATCATGGGACATGGACATGTAAAGGAGCACGTATCCGACAATTTTTGAGGAGTCACATTAGAAGCATATAGGACAAATATGCTTTCTTCAGGTTCTTCAGGGAATGTCCTCTTCAGATACAAGGTTGATAGGATTTGGACAGAGAAACTCTTGCAAGTAAAAACAAACAGTCCTGTGTAAAGGCCAGATACAAATCAATTTGTTGTTGATCAGCAAAGAGAAGCTTGGTGTACGTTCGGGAAGTGCATCTCCTGATCCACATTAGTAGATGTACTTTCTCATGATATCGGCTAGTCTTCGATTTTCCAAACAAGTTAAGTATGACAAGCTATTACAAAAGAACCATTACATATTTAAGAGTCAGATGTAAAATAAAGGACTAAAAGGAGATCGGGAGGTCATCAACAAATTATCGGTGACCCAACATGGTTGAATGCAAACACAATAAATTTTCTCTTTTAAGTTTTATATGTTTATTTAAAACAAAGAATTACATAATTGTTGCAGAAGCCTGGGAGGTAATACATAATTTTAAATAATCTGACTCGTGACAATTTTGCTAGCAACTAAAAGGGATAGAGGAAGAAGAGTCCCTTTCATATCTGAATAACTGATGCAAACCTTTAGATGGTTGTCGCCGATTTTGCCTAAGAAACTATCACCCAGATTTCTTTTAAAACGGGTGAGTTACAACATATGTCAAGTATGAACTTTTATAATCACCATTGCATTAAATGTTGTTGTCCAACTTTAAATTGTGTCTTTATCTGATTTGTTGATCAGTGCATGATTTCAGTATTTGAGTGTGATGTGGACCTTTGTTAACCCAACTCATCCTTCTGTATGCATAAGGATCAGTAAAGGAAGTATAGTACTAATAAAATAATACTTTAGAACTTACTTTGTCTGACATGCCAAACATGTTCCCATACCAGCACAAGAGTTGGTAACCTTGGTGAGCCAAACTTACTAGATAAGTTTGCACTCTAAACTCGTCTTGGGAAAAGTAGTATTTGTTAGACTACTCTTGAATTTATCTTGTATTGATCTTCTTTAGGATAGATGATGAACAATCCGCTTTGGTGACTATCTTGACTTCTCTTCAACTATCCTTCGATTTTGTTGAAGATTTTTTGTTCTTGGATCAATACAAATAGTAACAAGACTTTTACAAAGAAAATTTCCTATCTATTTTCTATCCAAAACATAAGCTATATTTCGGATTCCAGCTAGACTATTTATAAAGTATTTAATTTGGATGTAACAACAAAATGTGAGTTATTTTGTTTTGTAAACTGGATCCGGATATATAATCTGGATGCCAAATGTAACATCCCCCGTCCCCGTGGTTCGGAACGGGTGATATCACGAACGGAACTTAACATAATTACACAACTAAATCAGAGCTACTAATAACTCTAAACATGTTACAGTCTAAAAATATTATACTTTAAAAAGTGTTTATAAACTTAGAACGTTTATATAATAATGCGAGTCTAAGATCTCCAAAATTTTCACGCTCGATCTCAAGTCCCGTCCCCGTAAACGTCACTTCGAACCTGTCGTGTCAGAAAACAAAAACACGGCTGAGCACAGGGCTCAGTGACTGGATTATAATATAAATTCGTAAATAATAATAAAAACATCGATAACGAAGCGGAAGACTTAAAAATTCATTTCGAAGAATGTTCTTGAAATTCAAGTTCATAGCAAAAGAAATGTTCAGTAATTTTCAAAGACAATAGTTTCAAGAACGGTTCACACTTTAATTTCAAAACGTAATGTAAATAAAGTCCGTCAATTCCTATTGTGTTCGTGGGGTGATCAGCCACACGAATTGGGTCGGCATGCGGGCATACACAACGAGTCCCCCGTGAATTTAACCACGGTCACATATTCTGTGGGTAAACTTCTAGAATCGATTCATCCACCCTGGAGCCAACAAAGTCATCCAAGTCCCCCCAAAGTGGGTTCACGTAAGCCACATAGGCTTAACTCTGGTAGACCGTCATTTACAGGACGCCATGACAACAAAGCCGCCATAGAAGGCATCCCAAATAATGTGCCCATTTATTGGGTTATTCTAAAATCAACGAAAACTAAACAAATGCCACTTACCCAAATGGCGATCATAGAAATTATAGTCTATATACATCACATTTTTCATAAACAATCTCATACGAGACACATTTTAATAAAACATCAAAATGTTCAAACAATTGATTCAATAAACCAAAATCAATGTGTATGTGTGTGTACAATTTCGCATTTGTTGATCACGTTATGTTGATCAATCACAAGGCGGTGAACCACCTTTCGGAAGGGTCAACTACAACAACTAGTTGCCCATGATTCAAAAGAAATGAAATCCATACCTTAACCAAATTGAGACGTAACACGCGATCAACCGAGACTCACGACGAAGTTTAACCATATCGATTGCCTATTTAAACCATAAATTATTATTACTCGCATAACATAAAACTTAATGGTTATTATCCTAAGCTTAATCACGAACTTTATTCTCTTAAGCATTAAACCGAACACTTGGTATGCGGTTAAACATCTAGATACAAATATCACCATTTTGATTCTAAACTTTACCCTTTTGTAATTTTAACAAAATCAAACATTTCTAAACATGTAAATGATTATAATTTTACAATATCTAATCATAATCTATCAACCAATTTCAACTACACTAACCTACCAACTTAAATAACTTAGGAAAAAATTATACCTCTAGGAAGGGTTCGTCGCGTATTTTCCGAATATGTAATTATTTCGTTGATTTGCTTCGCGAAATTGATAGAAATTTAGAGAGAAATTAAATTCTAGAGAGAGAGAATGAAAACAGAAAATGGCGGTGATGGTAATAATTTGAGGAAGACGATGAATTTAAGTTTACTCTAATATATGGATTTTGTAGTTATTTTTTTTATTATTATATATGTAGGGGTGGGTTCAAACGAGAACATAGTGTATTTAAAAGAATAAAGGGATAGATCTCGGCCCTTGATTAGATTAAATTAGTGGTTGAAATTAATCATGGCATTTTATGTAATTAATGACAACAAAATACCCTTTAAAATATGTTGGTAAATGACTTTAGGGGCAAAATTGGAATTTTTTTAATGATATCAATCAGACGATTTTTTAGGGATTTGATGATCATATCAAATCAAAAAAGAAATCCTTCCTAATTTATCTCAATACTTCTCAATCTCTTCCCATTTTTTTGAAAATAAATTCAAAATTCGTTTATCATGGTAATCACAAGTGATTCGCTGCTATAATGAATTCAAAATTGGTTTATCATGTTAATCACAAGTGATTTGCTGGTATAATGAATTCAAAATTCGTTTATCATGGTAATCACAAGTGATTCGCTGTTATACTGAATTCAAAATTGGTTTATAAATCACAAGTGATCTGCTGGTATAATGAATTCAAAATTCGTTTATCATGGTAATCACAAGTGATCCCTGGTATAATGAATTCAAAATTGGTTTATCATCGTAATCACAAGTGATCTACTGGTATAATGAATTCAAAATTCGTTTATCATGGGAATCACAAGTGATCCCTAGTATAATGAATTCAAAATTGGTTTATCATGGTAATCACAAGTGATCTGCTGGTATTATCATTGTAAATTTAATGCATCAAAATAAGTGATCTTATTAACAATAACCATATGAAATCTGGAAGACATGAAATGTCTGCAAAACTTCAATCTACTTAAATATATGATTATAAGAATGAACAAAACACAACTAAAACCATTTGAGAAATTAACAATTCCATGAAACTTAATTTTATGTGGAATGTACAAATTAAAACACACTGAATAGAAAACCCACTTAAGTGAAATCAAACAAAAACAGGGTGGCGATTTATTTCTGAAAAATCAACCCTAAAATACATTCAAACCAGGGACATCTTCTAATACAGTATCTTCGACATTCATCTATGACTTCTCCAGAAAATCATCATGATCAAAGAAAGGAAGAAGAAGAAGAAACAACCATGGATACGTCTTGAGTTCACCCATCAACAAGAATCGATCTTGTTACATCCTCCATGGTCGACTGATTCACAAATTCAATTGACGACGCAGAATAAACAATACCATCGACAACAATCGATCCCATCAGTTCCTCCATTGGCGCCTTGCATTCATCTATTCGTTGCTTCCGTTTGTGGAAAAAATGAAACTTGAAACCTCCATAACAATCGATTAAGGATTCTTCGGTGTGGAAATTGATATGCGAATTCTATAGGAGTTTGCATAATTGTAGAGTAAAATATATTGGTTTTGAAACGAGAAGGATTGGGACGATGATTGAGAGGATAACGGATCAATTTTGGAAGATAATCACTATCCAAAATTATTCATATGTGGTTAAATGACAAAACTATCCTTATGGTAAATCAGAAAACAGAAAAAAATAAAAAATAATTTAATTATTTTGATTGGCTGAAATTTATCCCTTTATTCTTTTAAATCGTTACCAATCTCGTATGAACCTACCTCTATATATGTATGTATATATATATATAAGATTAATAGAAGTTTATTTAAATGACGGTTGTAACCCTTAACTATCTTTAGTTGTCATTTTTAATTAAGATTAACAGAGCACACTCTCAGATGGAGAGGTAATCTTTCTATTTATACCCTATGCATTAAATGCATGGCAGGGTACTTTACACATGTCATTCAGTGATTGGCTTTGGTAGTCTGACTTTTGGGAGACATGCTTTCGGCCGTATCATGAACAATGTAGTTGACAGAGTTGTTGTACGATTTGTGGCAGAGATATGTTCGTTCTGACACATCGTACTGGTTGTACAAGGTAAGACAAAAGGAAACTTGAGGCATAAGCTTTGTGATCGATTGATCGCTGAATATCTCTTTCTTCAGAGATATAAAGAGGTTCAGCTATCGTTGAAGTTTTTCCTCATGTTCCTTCGCGTATAAGTAGAGTTGTCTTTGCTTCACTGATATCCGCATCAGGTCACTAGTAGACTTCTCTTTGTTCAGTGGCTTCGTCTTCGATTCAGCTATGAACATATGTTGACGCGAGACTTGTCTTCAGAGATTACGTTACTGTTTACATCAGAACTATCAGCGATAACTGAACAGACTCAGTCTGATCGCTAATAGTGAAACACTAATACATATTAAACGTAATTTTCACTAAGTATAAAAAGAGGGTCGTTATCAAATCACTGAGAGAGCTTGGATCAACAATCTCCCCCTATTTTATAATGACAAAGTAACTGAAGAAAATTACTTTAAAGTTAAAGTAAGGAATAATCAGGACTCATAACATACACGTCCCAATTACTATTTTGAGGGATATTTTACAGTACCGATAGAGTTAAGTACTTCACTGAAATTTTCATTAATTCAAGAAAAGAATTACAAGGTATGAAAATTACAAGTACAAATGAAGTACTAACTACTGTAAGTTTAACTAATAGATTACAAGAAATAGGAAACTAATCTATCAGCTATCTAAAGAAGATTTTGGAGGATTGATCATATACTCAGGTATTTATTCTCCTTTCTGCCTTCGATCTGAGGATTCTTGATAGATGATTGCCTTGATCGTTTCAGTAGATGGAGAGAATTCACACCATAAGCACAAGAGATCCTTGAGATGGCTGAGGGGACAGATAGGAATTTCAGAGACTCTCTGAAATCTGAGTTCTTCCTCATCATCTCTGAAGAAGATTCCAAAAGGTTCTTTAAGTACTTGTCCTGCAACATATGGTCCACCAGGGGGCAGAGATAGATCGAGAACTGAAAGATCAGGAGGAGGACCGAACAGAGCTTTTCTTGAGAACTTGATGGAGGTTTCATTTCTTATCACTGCGACATTTTCAGAGGAGCGGGAGACAGGCTTCCTTTTGAATTGCCTTGGTTTGGAAGGAAGAGCAGATGGTACTTTCAACATAGTGGAGACTCTGTTGATGAGGGCTTCCAAGATGCCTTCTACATAGCCTCTGCTGGTTCATTTGGATTTCTTCAGCGCTTCTTTAAACTCTAGCCATTCCATATAACCTAAGCTTTCCAACTTTGAAACGAACATGGCCTTACAGCTTCCATCCTCTCTGGTAATCTCCATAGTGACAGAAACTCGGTCCTTCTTCTTTTTTCCTGAGATGACAACTGCTATGATCTTCATTGGGTCAGAGTAATAGTCGATTTTGCTTTTACACCATTCGACTGAGCTATCGCTGACCCTTTGTTCTTTTGAACGCTTCTCTTCAATATATTTCAAAAGAGCAACATGGACTTCAACTGGTTTCTTCTTCAGCTTCTTGTCTTTGACCTTAGATGACTGAATCTTGAGAGCAAGAGAGGCATCTCTTTGACAATCAGCTATCAGCTTCTCAGCCCTGACAGATTCTTCAATTTCAGCTTCAGTCAGGAACTCTAGATCTGTTGATTGAGAAGGGATCTTTAGTCGTTGATTCTCTAGATGAGAAATCATCTCTGTTCGTCTTTTCATCTCTTCCTCTGACCAGTGAGATGGTCTAGAGGGCCTTCCTGAATGTTGCAGGGATTCTTCTTCCTCATCTTCTTCATCAACCTCTCTTACAGAGATTGGGATTATTTGTTCATCAGCTACAGCGGCTGGGATTATTTGAAGTTCTTTTCCCTTAAGCAGGGGAGAGAACTGTCTGGTCAGAAAATAGAAAGAAAGGGTTAGTGTATGTTTTGGGAAAAGAGAAGATAAACGCTAGAAAGAGATAGAGGGTTTGTAGAAAGAAACAGGGACAAGTGAGAGGCATACCTGAGAAGGATTCTCCTCAGATAGTGAAACAGTCTTCAGTTTTCCCTCAACAACCATACTTTTGGATTTGCTTTGGGAAGGGGTTCCTGAGGATGTTCCATGACTCCCCCCTGCTGTGACAACTTCTTTCGAAGTTATCACTAAAGATGTGATGGCTGCTGAAGAACACCATAACGACTGATCTTCTTCATCGTCATCATCATCATCTTCTTGATGAGGTTGCTCTTCCTCTTGATCTTCAAGATCAAGATCTTCTTTATCTTCATCCTCTTCTTCTTCTTCGACAAAGTCTTTGAAAGAAGAAGGGATTTAGTCAGCAACTTTCTCCCCCTCAACATGAGAGGGAGGATCTTCAAGTTGAACCTCAGCAGCTTCAGCTTCCCCCTCTTTAATATCTTCAGCTGCTTTCTCCCCCTCTTTGTCATTAACAGTCAGGGAGAGATGTTCGGTAGGAGAGGAAGGTTGTGCAGAGGATAACTTTTGGACTTCAGCCTCCAGGCTATCCAGCCGTCCTTCAATCACCGGGAGATCTGAAGTAGCTTGATGAATGAATTCAATAGATACGTTCAGTGAGGTGCGGTCATCCGATGTGAAGGAAGGTGATGGAGTCGGAGCTAGTGCATTTAGTTTGTCGAGGACTTGCAGAAGAAGAGTTGTGCAAGAATCAACCTTTGACGATAGAGCGTCAAACTTTTGCTGAGTGTCGTCCTTTACTTTGACAAGCTCTTCTTGAAGATCATAGATGTGAGAGGCTTTAGCTTTGGTTGAGCAAGCAGCTGTCAAGGTCTTCAGTTCAGTACCAGCGGTATTGACTGCGCTGGTGGTGTTGTTGACAGCAGCGGTGAGAGAAACCACTTTTTCAACTAAACTATTCACATTTGCGTCAACAGTTGCCAAACTAGGACCTGAAAGAAAAATTAGTTGTTGAGTAACAGGTTTAGATGGGGATAAGGAAGGTTTATTGGTGGGTTTAGGTATACCTGATCGATCAAACATGTTGAAAAATTGCATGTCTCTTTCAAGTAGTTGAGGATCAGGTCCTATAAATGCAGCATGAGGTTGCTGCAAGAGAGAAGGTTCAGAGACCAATGAAATAGAGGGATTAGAGATGGGGATAGAAGAAGATGGGAGTTTGGAAGGTACCCAGTTGATTGGAGAACTGAGATTTCAGCTTGAGTCACTGTTGTTGTGACAGCAACCGAGATCGCTGGCACGGTTGATGTGATCAGAGCTGCAGACGTGGAGGAGAGGACCACGAAATCATCCAAGGAAGTTTGTCGAGAAACTTCCTCAGGCCTTGAGCTAGAGGTGTTTGTCTCCTTAGTTACTTTGGCCTTTTTAGAAGGACCAAAGGAACTAACCGATGGGCGTTTGGAACTAGTGGTAGCGGCAGGGCTAGCAGAAGAATGAACCTCCTGCATGGCCACTGAAGTAGAAGAATGGAGAGAGAGGCGAGAGCGTAGGGTAGAAATACTTACCTCGTTGTCCAAAGGTTTGACCTCCAGTGAACGCTGACCCACTTTGACGAAGGAGCCATCAGGAGTAGTGGGGTAAGTGTTGGCGTAGAGGAACTTCAGATATGCACAGATAAACCGTACATATGGGATTTTGGGATCCCTCTCCGTCTTCTCTATCTTTGACCTTATATCGTCAAACATAGCAGTGGCAAAGTCGAAGTTTTTGCCAGCTATGACCGAGTATGCCATCTGGAGCTGTACCTTGCTGGCCTGATCAAGAGAACTACTTTTCCCACTCATGCATTGAATGACGTGAGAAAAGATGAAGTTTAGCTGAGAAGGCATGTTCGCCTTTTTGATGAGTGTCAGCTTCTTGTTGGGAATTGTGGAGCGGGGCTTGTTGTCCCAGCAGCACTCCATATCATCCAGAAACCGGATGAGTTCAGCGTCAGTATGTAGAGCTTCAAAGCCACTCTTAGGTTTGTTAGGAAACCTGAGAGTCTTCCTTAATCTGAAAGCGGTCATCATTCCTTTTCCAAGGTCAGTGCAGAAGGAAATTGCAGGGACCTGATCACCTTTCTTGTTGGTGATGGTCGTTTCTTCAGCTGTGAACCAAAACTGTTGAAGGAGAGTTTTGGAGGGTTTTGGATCAACAGTGAGAGCATAAGCAATGCAGGATTGCTTCAGGAATTTGGCAGCATCCACCAGGTGTGGGTATTTGATTCCATCAAAGTCGAGGCATTCAAGGTGGTTGTTCTTGGGGACTTCAGATTCAGTGATGGCGAACTTGACGTTCTTGGAGGGAACAAGTGCTGACTGTGCCATTTCTGAATAAGGAAAGAAATAAAGAATAGAAGGGAAGGATTAAAGTCTAAAAATAAAGAAGTTTTTACCAGATTAAGATAAAAACAAAAATATTTGAAGATTAAGACATTGTTCTTAGTTTAAGAAGGAAGAACAATGAGAAAACCAGAGGTTTTGAAAGAATAAAATCAAAAAGAATGATTTTAGTGAGTAGAAATCTTATAAAAATCCATAATGATGGAACATAAGTAGGATTAAGTAACAAGATTTAAGTAAAAGGAAGATCAAAATAACCTGTTAATCTTAAGGAAGAAGATGCAAATGATTTGAAAGATGTTCTTGCAAATGCTTGAGAGAGTTCTTGCTTGAAAAAGAATTTCCAGAGAGCGTAAAAGATAAGAATGAAAAGAAACATTCCTTTTATACGTAGAGAGTAGGAGAGAGAAAGAGGCGGGAATACAAATGTTCATCATGACATGGACACGGCCCACGAAGTTGATTGGATAGAAGGGCAACGGACAAACGTGTCAGAAAAAGGCATGTCGTGGATTGTCGGTTCAAATGACGTCATAGGAGAGAGAAAACGTTTCATTTCCCCTTTTTGAAATTATCTCTGAAGAAAAGTCAGAGATAGGTTTTCCTTTAAAAGAATCCCTGATGAAAATTCAGAGATTGATTTTTGTATATTAGAAGGATCACTGAAGAGAAAACTCAGTGATAGATTTTGTTTTTCAAAAAGCTTTTAATCATTTGAAGAAGAACTTCAGTGATTAAAGTTTTTAAAAAAAAGTTATACTGACTGAAGATTCAGTTGTAGAGATTGAGAGAACATACCTCAGAGTCAGAATTTTAATCAGAGATTGAATGATAAAGGAGAACTTATGATCACTGACTTAATGCATGAACGTTGAAGATTTAATCTTCGAGATTCAACATTCCAAGCTCACTGATGAGAAAGTTGAACCTTGTCTCATCAAGAGGTTTGGTGAATAAATCAGCAAGCTGATAGTCAGTGGGAATAAAATGAAGTTCAATATCACCATTCATCACATGATCTCTGATAAAATGATAACTGATCTCTATGTGTTTTGTCTTTGAATGTAGCACTGGATTATTTGCTATAGCGATAGCACTAGTGTTGTCGCAATAGATGGGAATCTTTGATAGCTGAAAGTCATAGTCCAGTAGTTGATTTCTCATCCATAAGACTTGAGCACAACAACTTCCAGTAGCTACGTATTCAGCTTCAGCTGTAGAAGTGGACACTGAATTTTGCTTTTTGCTTGTCCAGCTTACCAGCTTTCCTCCTAAGAGTTGACATCCACCAGTGGTACTCTTTCTATCAAGTTTACAACCTGCAAAATCACTATCAGAATATCCTTTAAGATCGAACCCTGAGTCTTTGGGATACCAAAGACCGAGGTTAGGAGTTCCTTTTAGATATCTGAAAATTCGCTTTACAGCGAACAGATGGGATTCCTTGGGTTCAGATTGATAGCATGCACATAAACAAGTAGAGTACATAATGTCAGGTCGGCTCGCTGTAAGATACAGCAGGGAGCCTATCATTCCTCTATAGGCAATGACATTAACAGATTTTCCATATGGATCTTTGTTAAGTGTCAGAGGAGGTGTCATAGGAGTTTTCATCGCTGAAGTTTGTGTTAGATCAAACTTCTTCAACATATCTTTAACATTCTTACCTTGGCTGATAAAAGAACATTTGTCAGATTGTTTAATCTGAAGACCAAGAAAATATGTCATCTCACCCATCATACTCATTTTGTATTCTTTCTTCATTCTTTCAGCGAAGCGAGTACACAACGATGGGTTAGTAGAACCAAATATGATGTCATCAACATATATTTGTACAAGAATAATATGACCTTTTATCTTTCTGAAAAACAATGTATTATCAATTTTGCCACGTTCAAATTTTTCAGAGATAAGAAAAGATGAGAGAGTGTCATACCAAGCACGAGGGGCTTGTTTGAGACCATAGAGAGCCTTATCCAATTTATAAACATAATTTGGATACTTAGGGTCATAGAACCCTGGAGGTTGTTCTGCATAGACTTCTTCATTCAGCTTTCCATTTAGGAATGCTGATTTTACATCCATTTGATAAACAATGAAGTCTTTATAGACTGCATAGGCTAAGAATAGTCGAATTGCGTCGAACCTAGCCACAGGGGCAAAGGTTTCATTATAGTCTATACCTTCCTCTTGTCTGTATCCCTGAGCAACAAGTCGAGCCTTGTTGCGGGTTACAGTTCCATGTTCATCTAACTTGTTTCTAAACACCCATTTGGTGCCTATAACAGTTTTGTCATATGGTTTAGGAACAAGATTCCAAACTTTGTTGCGGGAGAACTCAGTCAGCTCTTCTTGCATAGCGCTGACCCAGTTTGGATCTCTAAGGGCATCATCAACTTTCTTTGGTTCTGTTAAATAAATAAAGTTGACAAAGAGACAGATATTACTTGAACTTCGTCGTGTCTGAATACCTGCATCGGGATCACCAAGGATTTGATCAATGGGGTGATCTCTGGTCCATTGCTGAGCGTGAGCATGATCGCTTACTTCAGAGATTGAATCAACAATTGGAATGTTCAATGATGATGAAACTTGAGGCTCATCAGCTTGAGGGTCGAACTTTCCAAGTTGATCTTTGTTGTTTAAGATAAAGCACTGACAACCAAAGATATGAAGAAAACTGATAGATTGTTTTCTTCCATGAAAAACTTCATAAGTTGTCTTTCCAAATCGCTTTACGATCAGCGATCTGTTTTGAGTAAAACAAGCAGTGTTAACATCTTCAGGCGAAAATTGAGTAGGAGGTGAGAATCGTTGAGCATTGATCTAGCAGCTTCAATGATCGTTCGGTTTCTTCTTTCAGCGACTCCATTTTGCTGAGGTGTTCTTACTGAGGAGAAATTATGAGAAATTCCCTTGTTCTCAAAGAAATTGTTCAGAGAACTGTTTTTGAATTCAGTTCCATGATCACTTCTTATAGAGCGAACAGTAAGATTGTTCAGCACTTCCATCTTTTTAACAAAAGATATTAGGTCTTCTGGAGTATCACTCTTGCAGCAAAGAAAGATAACCCAGGTGTAGCGAGAGTATTCATCTACAATGACAAGCGTGTATTTCTTTCCAGCTATTGATTGGATGTTGACAGGACCAAACAAATCCGTATGCAAGAGCTGAAGAGGACTTGTCACTGAGGAAACTTGTTTAGACTTGAAACTAGCTTTTGTCTGTTTTCCTTTTTCACATGCTGAACAGAGAGATTCTTTAGCATATGAGTACTGAGGAAGACCAGAAACCAGTTCTCTAGAAGAGAGAGAATTCAGGGTTTTGAAATTTAGATGAGAAAGCCTTTTGTGTCATAGCCAGTTGACAACAGAAGAGGCTTTAGAAAGAAAACATAAGTTTTCAGTGGTAGTAGAGTCCATATCTATTACATAGACATTTTCTCTGCGATAACCACTGAAAGCAAGTTTTCCTTTCTCATTCACCACTGAACATGCTTTCTTAGAAAAGCAAACTTCGTAATCTTTGTCACATAGCTGACTGATGCTCAAAAGATTGTGCTTCAGCCCATCAACATAAGAAACTCTTCTTAAGGTAGTTGTCCCATTGCTAAGGACACCAAAACCTCGGGTATATCCTTTTCCATTTCCTCCAAAGGTCACAGAGGGACCTTTCTCTTCCTTGTATTCAGTGAGCAGGTCTTTTTGTCCGGTCATATGATGATAAGATCCACTATCGAGATACCAGATGCCCTTTGATCCCTGCACGCATAAGGAAGATTAAGCTTTGTTTGGTACCCACTTTTCAATGGATCCTTTAGGATTAGTGGAGATGGAAGGTTCAGCAATCTTCACAGCAGATGAAGATTTAGCTTCAGTGGTAATCTTCACTTTGGTTAATTTCTTAACCTTAGTGGTATTCTTTACTTTGGTCGATTTTTCAACTTTGATGACCTTCTCAACCTTGGAGGGATTCATCTTTACTTTGACTGATTTATCAGCTTTAGTAGCAGTTGGACATTTGCTTGCAATATGGTCAGTAATTCCACTTGAAACTAGCTTTTGTCTGTTTTCCTTTTTCACATGCTGAACAGAGAGATTCTTTAGCATATGAGTGCTGAGGAAGACCAGAAACCAGTTCTCTAGAAGAGAGAGAATTCAGGGTTTTGAAATTTAGATGAGAAAGCCTTTTGTGCCATAGCAAGTTGACATCAGAAGAGGCTTTAGAAAGAAAACTTAAGTTTTTAGTGGTAGTAGAGTCCATATCTATTACATAGACATTTTCTCTGCGATAACCACTGAGAGCAAGTTTTTCTTTCTCATTCACCACTAAACATGCTTTCTTAGAAAAGCAAACTTCGTAGTCTTTGTCACATAGCTGACTGGTGCTCAAAAGATTGTGCTTCAGTCCATCTACATAAGCGACTCTTCTGAAGGTAGTTGTCCCATTGCTAAGGACACCAAACCCTCGGGTATATCCTTTTCCATTTCCTTCAAAGGTCACAGAGGGACCTATCTCTTCCTTGTATTCAGTGAGCAGGTCTTTTTGTCCGGTCATATAACGAGAACATCCACTATCGAGATACCAAATGCCCTTTGATCCCTGCACACATAAGGAAGATTAAGCTTTGTTTGGTACCTACTTTTCAATGGGTTCTTTAGGATTAGTGGAGATGGAAGGTTCAGCAATCTTCACAGCAGATGAAGATTCAGCTTCAGTGGTAATCTTCACTTTGGTTAATTTCTTAACCTTAGTGGTATTCTTTACTTTGGTCGATTTTTGAACTTTGATGACCTTCTCAACCTTTGAGGGATTCATCTTTACTTTGACTGATTTATCAGCTTTAGTAGCAGTTGGACATTTTCTTGCAATATGGTCAGTAAATCCACAGTGATAGCATTTTCTATATTTGAAAGTGGTTTTAGGACCAGAAGTAGAAGGTTTTGAGAATTTAAGATGAGAGGGGCCAGGTCCAAGAATGCTTTTAGCATTAGATCTGGGAGGAATTTTCATTTCTTCAGATCTCTTAGGCTTAAGATCAATCTTCAGCTTTGGAGGACAGAGATCAAAGATTTCTATCACAGAGCTAGAAGATTGTTTTATTGAAGGATTAGAAGAAACCTTCAGTTTTGTTTTCTTTGAAGCCTTCTGGGGATAAAGAATAGATTTTCCTTTATCTTCAGTCTTAGAGTCTTTAGACATTTCCTCAGGGATGGTTTTAGAAGAAGAAGGATAAAATTGATTATAAGAAGTGTCAGAGATAGAAGTGACAAACGTTCCAAACTTAAGCATGGAACTTTCTTCTTTAGGCTCATCCTGTGGTTTCCAAAAACCAAGACCAGTTCTATCACTTTCAGGAGTTTGAGCATTTATTATCTCAGAGATCTTTGTTGATGATTTGCACCATTTTTCAACATGAGCCTTTTCTGCTTTTAGAGCAGCGATGGCTTGTTCGCGTTCAATGTTGATGATTTCATTTATAATGACTTGATCTTTCAACTTTTCTTCTAAAAGATTCAGTTCTTTGATCTTTTCATGACATTTCTCTAGTTGTTCAGCTAAGTCAACATTTTTGTTCTCAGCTAGAGTTTTGCCGTTTAGAGCATTATAAAGATCAATAGTTAGCACATCAACAGCGCGACTTCTCTCAGCTTCAGGTAGAGAGGGATTAGTAGAGATAGATACCTGAGATGATTTATAGCTCATAGAAGTTTCAGCTGGTTCTTCCACTTCTTCTTTAATCTCAACCATAAGGCAGAGATTAGCGACTTCTTCTTCATCAGAACTTGATTCTTCTGATTCAGCCCAATCATGTTCTTCAGCAATGAGACCTTTACCTTTTTGCTTGTAGCTTTTCAGCTTTTGATATTTCTCTTTCAGCTTTAGGTACTTGTCATCGCTGGATCTTCTTGAGGTAGAAGGTTTGAAAACTTTCTTTGACATGCACTCACTTGCAAAGTGTCCAATCTTTTCACAGTTATAGCAAGTAGCAGAAGCCTTATCAACATGGGTTGATTTTGGCTTGTCAGTAAGAGAGAGAGGCTTATTTCTTCGGAAATTGCCCTTTCTTTCAAATCTCTTAAAAGAGTTTGTCAAGAGTGCTAAGGAGTCATCAAACTCTGAAAGATCAGGGTCTGATAGATCCTCAGATTCAGAATCTATCTCAGTGATAGTGAGTGTAGATCGCTGAGATGGAATTATTTCTGAAGAGACTAAAGCAACAGGAGTGCTTTTGGAGTCTTTAGAATCTTTTATAAGATTCTTCTTCAGAAGGTTTGATTGCTCATAGTTAAGCAATATTCCATATAAGGTGTTGAGTGAAAGAGAATTTAAGTCTTTTGTCAGCTTAAGACATATTGAATAACTGTCCCAGCTTTCAGGAAGACATTCTAGGAATTTGTTCAAGACCTCAGAATTAGAATAGGTCCTACCAGCAGTTCTTAGATCTATGATTAAGCAGTTAAATCGCTGATGAACATCAGAAAGAGATTCATTCTTACCAGCGATGAAACTTTCATACTGTCTTACCAAGTTAATCTTTCGAGTCTCTTGGATTTCAGTGGTCCCTTCATATTGAACACAAATGGTTTCCCACATTTCTTTAGAAGTTTTAACATGCATGATGGAATGAAAAACTTCATCAGGCAGAGACATTGAGATAATGGTTTTTGCCCTTGCATCTATACCAACCTTCTTTTTGTCTTCATCACTCCACTGTCTTATCTCCTTAACTACATAGAGTTCAGGGACAGCATGAGTGGTGGCAGTAGCTGGAACTGCAACTATAATTCTGACAGGTTCATAGGGTCCATTTTCTATATACTCTGGCATAGTAGGATCTGCACCTTCAAGAAATAGCATCATTCGATTTTTCCATAGAGAAAAGTTATCTCTGCAAAATCGAGGAGGTTTAGAAAGTGAACCTTTCAGGATCGAATTCTTAACAAGAATAAAATCTCAGAAACAATATCAAAGAAGTTGCGGAATAACACTTTGATATTCAATAAAACAGTAAACCAAAACAGTATATGATTAACAACTTGTAAACTTGTATTGAATGCTTGAAGTTACAAGATTAAATACACAACCTCAATATTGATGAACAGGCTCACCAATACGAATTCTACTTCTCTAGAATTAGGATCTATGTCTTGAGGTTGATTCTCTCTAAACAAAAACTTAGAATTTTATAAATTAATCTCTATCTAAACTATTCTATCAAATCTGTACATATACTGAATAAAAAGATAATTACAATAAATAAAATATCTTCAGTATATCTTCCATGTATATCTCTAAGCTTCCATGTATATCTCTAAGCTTCCATGTATATCTTCAGATTATCCAGCTGTTATCCTTTCATGCAGATCTCCATCTTATAAGCAGTATTAATCATAAGCAGCATTAATACTCTGAGCAGTATTAACTCTAGCAGTACTAACCATGCTCAGCAGCATTAATCTCTTCAAGCAGTACTAACTTTGAACTAGCAGTACTAATCTTGTTGAGCAACATTAATCATCAACTAGCAGCATTAATAACAGAAGTACTAACTAGAAGTATTAACTGTTTTCTTCTAGCAACATTAACTTTGTTCCAGCAGCATTAACTACAACTAGCAACATTAACCACAGAAGTAGTAACCATGTTGAACTAGAAGTAGTAACCATGTTGAACTAGAAGTAGTAACCATGTTCAACTAGAAGTAGTAACCATGTTGAACTAGAAGTAGTAACCATGATTGACATATTTCAGATTGACATATTTCAGACCCAACAATCTCCCCCTAACTTAACTTTTCAAAACTGAGAAGTTAAGTTCTTCAGTATAGGGTCTTTATGATAATTTCAAAACTTTCTGCAATTACTAGTTCTTCTTGATTCAGTTTCTGCTGTTATCTTCTTTTCTGTTTCTGATGTTATCTTCTTTTCTGTTTCTGATGTTATCTTCTTTTCTGTTTCTGCTGTAGTTACTGCTTTGTTTCAGCTTCTTCACTTATCTCCCCCTCAAAATAAGATTTCATATCAACTTGATTCTCCTTCTCAATTCTTCTCAAGTTCAGATGTTTAAGTCTCCCCCTTTTTGAAATAATCATGATCTTTTCATCTCTTTTATCTCCATAATTTGATTGTGAACTTTTAGACAAATTGTACCAAGTGTATCCATTAATTCTTTGTAGTTAAACTGCCCTCACCTCCTTTAGATGTGTTTACCACCTTTGAAGGATCCTTGGATCTTTTAGTAGAGATCTTCTGCCTAGCAGAAGCACCTTCTACTCCCTTGGTTTCTTGGCACCTGGGACCTTTAGATAATTATTCATCTAAAGTTGCCATGGGGAAGGTCTTAGATATGTTCACACTGTCCTGTCCTGCACTTTGTGCAAAGTCAGTAGTGTGAGCCTTACAACCCATATGCTCTTGCATCTCCTTATTGAGCACCTTCTTGAGGTTGGGATACACCTCTATGGTTTCCCTTTGGATATTCTCTGATGAAAAATGCTCCATCAGAGGGCTTGTAGGTTTTGAGGTTGAAGATACAAGAAGGGAAGGAACCTTCTGTATCTTTTCCTTATATAGTATGGTAATTGGGAATGTTGGTTTGACAAAAGAAATCTGAAGATTTATGCTTTGTAGTGGAAGGTATGGATAGGTCATCAGTGGGTTGGTCTAATGAGGGCTTTGACCCTGATGCCTTACCTTCTTGATTGTGGGACACCACCATCATTGTTGAGAACAATGGGGTGTCAACTCCTTCAGAGTCCCTAGCAGATCTTCTCATGTTTGAGAAAACCTTGCCTTTAGGGGGTTTAGGTACATATACCTCATCAAAGTGAAGTATGTTTGTCAATTCATTATTAAGTAATTCTTGTACAAACCTTGGATACAGATAAAAGCTTTTTGATTGATATCCAGGTTTGACATTAAATCATTGAAGATCATTTTTAGGTATAGAAAACTTACATTAGCAGTAGTAACACTTATCAGCAGCATTAACACAGACTGGCAGTAGTAACACATACCAGCAGCATTAACACAGTCTGACAGTATTCACTGAATTAGAAGTACTAACTACCTTTCAGTATTAGCAACCTGAAACACTTACAGACACAAGGTTAGTAGTACCATATACCATAAAATTTTCAAAAGTTACTTTATCTTTTGAAACTATACCTTTTTCACTTTTCTTACCTTCTGTTGGATCAAAAGTAACATGTCCTCCATCAAATCTTTTAAAGAATTTGAAGGCAGTCCATGTTCCTTGTTATGTGCCAAGAGCAACCATTATCTTCATTCCAAATGCTTTTCCTCTTGAGCTTTTGGTTGCCCTGCACACTTGATAAATCAGTTAGTCTTTGAGGGAACCCAAGCCAAAGTGGTCTTGGGTTGACCTTTCTCATTAATATACACTGTCAGTTTGGTCTGAATGAGTTGTTTAGGAATCTCATGACTGGAGTACTTTGTCAAGATTATAGGCTTGGCTGCATTACTACTAGAAGCAGCACTAGCCTTGTTAGCAGTACTAACTTGGTTAGCAGTACTAATCAAGTTAGCAGCACTATTCTTGTTAGCAGTACTATCTGGGATAGCAGTACTAACAGGTTTCTTTACAATTGGAACCCAAACTTGAACAAAGTTGTTTGCTTTCTTTGTCTTTAAATTACTCCTTGGCTTATTTGGAGTATTTTTCTTTGGTTTAGCAAACTTATTTTGAACATGAGACTTTTTAGGTGCTCTGTTCTTAGCCATTTGATTCCTTCCTTGCTTCCTATAACCAAAGGAGTTTTGAGTTTGTCTTTGAAAATTAACTCTTTGGTTGATAGGATTGAAATAACAGTATTTGGCAACATGATTAAGCTTTCCACAGATAAAACAAGGTTTTGGTCTATTGATTTTACTCAGATCAACCCCTTGTTTTTGTGCCCACTGATTATTCCAGTTTCTTTGATTTCCCCTCCTTTTATCATGTTTTTGGGGCTCAGATTTATTGCAAGTACACTGTTTGCAAGGGACAGGATTCACAACTGTTGTCTGTTTGTAGTGGACCTTACCAGACTTTCCCTCTGTCTTTTCCATGTCCTTAGATTTGACCCAAGTCTTTCCACATCCCTCATTGGTGATAATGTGATTTTCTAGGGGAATCTCACCACTCACAGTGTTCTCCTTACTTTTATTATTAGAGTACTCTTCTTCAGAGTCTGTTTCAACCACCACTTTGTCTAATGGATCTACCATAGTGGCTTCATCAGACAATTCCTTCCTATTCTTGGTCTCTAGCAAGTCTAATATAGGAGGGATGTAATTGTTGTTGTATGGTGGTGGTGTGGTGTTATAACCTATTCCTCTTCTAAGTTTGTCATGGATTTGAGTTTGGAGCAAAGAGTCCATTGCTTTAGAAGCATTGGAAAATTTCTCAATATCCAGCTTTGCTTTCTCAAACTCACTCTTTATCTTCTCATTCTCCTCTTCTTTCTATTTAAGCTTAGACTCATACTGATCTTTCTCCCACTTCCAGTAGTTTGAGTCATAAGAGTGTTGAAGCTCATTGGCTTGGAAACTCTTGATCTGTTCCTCAAAACTCTCAACAATTCTTACATAGTCTTTTATATCTCTCTCTAATCTTTTAAGGTCATCACTCATTGTCTGGTTGTGATCCCTGTACCTTTTAACAGTTTCCATACAAGTTTTAGAGCAAAGATTAGACATTACCTCTGTGGGGATTTCTGTGCTTGAAGAATCTGAAACTTTAGCCATTGATGATTTCTGATTTCAAGGAAGAATGATGATTGCAGGTTTCTGAGAATACTAGCTCTGATACCACTTTTCAGGATCGAATTCTTAACAAGAATAAAATCTCAGAAACAATATCAAAGAAGTTGCGGAATAACACTTTGATATTCAATAAAACAGTAAACCAAAACAGTATATGATTAACAACTTGTAAACTTGTATTGAATGCTTGAAGTTACAAGATTAAATACACAACCTCAATATTGATGAACAGGCTCACCAATACGAATTCTACTTCTCTAGAATTAGGATCTATGTCTTGAGGTTGATTCTCTCTAAACAAAAACTTAGAATTTTATAAATTAATCTCTATCTAAACTATTCTATCAAATCTGTACATATACTGAATAAAAAGATAATTACAATAAATAAAATATCTTCAGTATATCTTCCATGTATATCTCTAAGCTTCCATGTATATCTCTAAGCTTCCATGTATATCTTCAGATTATCCAGCTGTTATCCTTTCATGCAGATCTCCATCTTATAAGCAGTATTAATCATAAGCAGCATTAATACTCTGAGCAGTATTAACTCTAGCAGTACTAACCATGCTCAGCATCATTAATCTCTTCAAGCAGTACTAACTTTGAACTAGCAGTACTAATCTTGTTGAGCAACATTAATCATCAACTAGCAGCATTAATAACAGAAGTACTAACTAGAAGTATTAACTGTTTTCTTCTAGCAACATTAACTTTGTTCCAGCAGCATTAACTACAACTAGCAACATTAACCACAGAAGTAGTAACCATGTTGAACTAGAAGTAGTAACCATGTTGAACTAGAAGTAGTAACCATGATTGACATATTTCAGATTGACATATTTCAGATTGACATATTTCAGACCCAACAGAACCATTATCATATTAGTTAGTGTTTGTGTTAAGTTCCATTTGAGAATAGCAAAGAAGAGAATAAAGCAAGATCTTGTTTATCAGATTAAACAGTCTGTTCTGATACCACTTGTTGGTCCCGGAGGTGCTTAACAAATTTGTAGAAGGGGGGGTTGAATACAAACACAGAAATTAAAGTTTAATAAATTTTTCATTGATAAATCAAATACAATTTACAATTTTGTTGCAGAATAAGATTAAGACAGACTCAATCTAAACAAACTTAAGAAACACTAAGATGGTTGCACAAGAATATAGAGAATGGGGGGTTTTAGAAGTATAGAAAACAAAGGTTTATATCTTGGTTCAAGAATAGAGCACACTCTCAGATGGAGAGGTGATCTTTCTATTTATACCCTATGCATTAAATGCATGGCAGGGTACTTTACACATGTCATTCAGTGATTGGCTTTGGTAGTCTGACTTTTGGGAGACATGCTTTCGGTCGTATCATGAATAGTGTAGTTGACAGAGTTGTTGTATGATTTGTGGCAGAGATATGTCCATTCTGACACATCGTACTGGTTGTGCAAGGTAAGACAAAAGGAAACTTGAGGCATAAGCTTTGTGATCAATTGATCGCTGAATATCTCTTTCTTCAGAGATATAAAGAGGTTCAGCTATCGCTGAAGCTTTTCCTCATGTTCCTTCGCGTATAAGTAGAGTTGTCTTTGCTTCACTGATATTCGCATCAGGTCACTAGTAGACTTCTCTTTGTTCAGTAGCTTCGTCTTCGATTCAGCTATGAACATATGTTGACGCGAGACTTGTCTTCAGAGATTACGTTACTGTTTACATCAGAACTATCAGCGATAACTGAACAGACTCAGTTTGATCACTGATAGTGAAACACTAATACATAGAAATGTTTATAAGAGATACTATCAGCGATAACTGAACAGACTCAGTCTAATCGCTGATAGTGAAACGCTAATACATATTAAACGTAATTTTCACTAAATATAAAAGAGGGTCGTTATCAAATCACTGAGAGAGCTTGGATCAACACCTCCCTTAAAAGAAATTTCGTCCCCGAAATCAAACTTAGACAGGAAACTTACATCGACTAAAGAACTCGGGGTACTCCCGCCGCATATGGTCCTCGGTTTCCCACGTCACCTCACGTTCCGAGTGATTTTTCCAAAGAAAAATTATGAAAGGAATCACTCTCTTTCGTGTACCTCTCTCATCACGATCAAGAATCGCTTTAGGTTTCTTACGATAAGAAATATCAGTTTCTAAGTGTTCCAAGGAATATTCAATGATGTGTAAGGGATGATAGTTGTACCCTCAAAGTGAAGAGACAAGGAATACGTTATGTACGTGAGATAGCTGCGGCGGTAGAGCTAACCGGTAAGACACAACTCCAACCCTTTCCAGAATTTCAAAGGGACCAATATATCTCAGGCTCAACTTTCCTTTGACACCGAAGCGTCTATACCACTAGTTGGGTAAACCTTCAAGAAAACTTTATCTCCCGGTTGGAACTCGATAGGTCGCCGTCGCTTGTCGGCATAGCTCTTTTGACGAGCATGAGCCTCTTTCATCATATGACACGCAATTTCGACCTTCTTGGTAGTAACTTGTACCAATTCTGGCCTTCGAGAATACGTTCTCCAACTTCATTTCAACAAGTCAGTGTTCGACATTTTCATCCATAAAGTGCTTCATACAGGGCCATGCCGATACTCGACTGTCAACTATTATTATAGGAGAACTCGATCCGGTAAAAGTAATTATCCCAACTTCCATGCCATTCCAACGAACATGCTCAGAGCATATCCTCCAATGTTTGAATCGTACGTTCAGATTGCCCATCAGTTTGCAGATGAAAGGTTGTACTAAAATTCAAACATGTTCCCCAAGCTTTATGTAAAGTGTGAGTCCATGTTCTAGTTTCTAATCACAATCAATTCAACAAACAAGATATGATTAAACTACCTGTTTGATTCAATTCACAATCTCAAACGATTACAACTCTGTTCTTGACTTTCTCTCTCTAGATAACACTTTCTCTCTCTACAAAACTCTCTCTGGATGCGATCTCAAATTCTCAATTAGTTATCTGACTATTAACAAGAAAAACAAAGTATTTATACCTACAACTAAAATACAAGGAAACAAAATACAAAGGATTTTGACTTTGACTTTATTACAAAACAACTTTGACTTTTAATGAGAGTTGACTTTCTCAACTTTGACTTTCTTGAACTTTGACTTTAATCTTCATTATCTTGTATCCAATATAATTCATGCTCTAACAATCTCCCCCTTTTGATTCAAGATCACTGTTGAAAGATCTTACAATTCAGTCTTCTCTTTTAAGCTCTGTCAAATGCAATCTCTCCCTTTAACATTGTAATCTTTTCAAGTCTGTCTTCGAAGAATATAACAATCTCCCCAAATATGATAAACAAGGTCTTCAACAATATCCTCAAACTTTCACAAATCTCTTTCAGACTTCAGAAAGAAATTATCATCAGATTCAGCTCGGATTACTTTAACAAATAATCTTCAACGAAAATTTCCTCAAAATCAGCACATCTTCAGAAATTCTTTGATCTTCTTCAAATCTTTTACTTTGAATCTTCTGACTTGGACATTTCTGTAAATCATTTCTCAAAAATCCAAAACTTTAACATTTCTTGATACCATAATTTCTCAAAACTCCAAAACTTTAACATTTCTTGATACCATCTCCCCCTTTTTGATGATTTGAGCATCGGTATCATCAAAACTTTCACCAAGAAATGTCTTTGACCATTCTGATATGTCTAAGAGCCTCTGATTCATTGATTCGTAACCATGTATTCATCCAGATCTTTTCAAATCCAGATAAATTAAGAAATGTAACACTTGAATCAACAAATGAATCAGTTAAAATGCATGTCAGTAACACAAAGTCACTGTGTGTAACGAATACACAATGTAAAGGAGATTTTGTTATGTTCACTCCCCCAGGGATTCCATCCAATCATCGAAACACCACAAAGGCAATTTCTATGAATGTTATGACAAGAAAACAAATTCCTTGTGTGTTTGTGCAAGTGTAGAAAGAATTAAGCACGGATGATTGCTTATAAAAGACTCAAAATTGTGTAAACCACTGAGACAACAGTAGATAAACACAGACTCAATGTGCATGAATAAAGTGCGAAGGTGGGGCAGACTTCCTTCTTTTTCAATATCCAGATTTTCCAAATGAAAATCAGATAGATTATGTGTTGCGTCCCCAGAAATATATGAAACATTTTTGAGAAGAAAATGAGTGGTTTGTAGGGTATTGTCAAGAGTTGGCATGGGCTAGTTGCCTGTTTCAATAATGTTCACCATGAATTGTGAAACATTAGTAATGTGGTTGCCCGGCTCAGAAAGTAGTTGGTGCAGAGTTTGATATTCTTTTACTCTGATCTCACACCCTCTTTCTTTTAATCATTAAGCTCACATCTAACCAAACTCTCTTTTACATTTTACCTCGTCACACATCCCACACTCATTTCTTTTAGACTCCTCACACTCAATCACTATGTGATAACTTCTTGGGTAGGAAACACTGGTAATCGTGAATCCATAGAAGTTCATTTAAGTCCTAGCACAAAGAACCCGTATTGTCCTATAAAGCATATGTTGCTCATAATGGTTTATCTTGAACATTTAAGACATGGAAAACATGGGTCAGATATGTGTATGCTCATAGATGTAATCATGATAATTTGAGCATTTGAAACATTGAAGTATTTTCAAACAAGTATATTGAATGAATGAACATGAATGCAAAAGACTTGTTTGAAAATCTGACATTGTATGAAAATGATCAGAAATGAATGATATAACAATCAAAGCTTATGGTCAAGAATAATGGATATTGTCTATATGAATCAAAATACAGACATTCTTGAAATAAACGCTTCGAAAAGAAATGACGCTCAAAAATTCTTTGAATACAAGCGGGGTGTCTTACCATCAAAGTTATGTTTCAAAATTTGAGACATGGTAAGAACTTTTTGAACAATAAGTCAAACCGGTGTGTGTGAATACTTGAAAGTATATAGAAAAGACAATACACAAGTAATTATCTTTGGAAACACACAGTTTGTTTATCAAGTAAGCACAATAAAAATGAAAACATTTAAAATCACACTTCCAATTCATGAAAATCTTGTAAGAATCAGGAAGTGGTTTGAACATTTACGAACATGTTTTTCTATGATTGAAAGTTGTCCTTCTTTCAACCATATATGAGATTAAGATAAGAAATTTAACCTTTCTATGCAGTCTTAAATCTCATGAAGTCAGCTGAAGTCATAAAGATATGATCTTGATCGCTTCCTCTCATTCTGCACAAGTCTCAAAGTCTAGTCAAAGCAAATTTTATTCACAAAAATTTATTGAAAAGTAAATGACATAAAGCAGTAAAACGATTAAAATACGAGTTCTGATCTGAAAACAATCAGAAACCATAGTCTTACTCCTTTGACTTGTACACTCCCCCTAAATTCATGCATCACAAAAATTTGTCAGTTAAGTAAAATGCAGAAATTAAATAAGCTCCCCCTCAAAAGAATATTGATCAACTTAGAATCTTTACTCACTCCCCCTGAGAACAACAACAACATGTTAAAGTGCAGATATCCTTTCAGAAATATAGATAAAGAAATGATGAAAAAAATTACAAGAAAATAAACTTTAATAGGTAATTACTGATTAGACTTTGAGATTTAGCATACCAAGCTTAGATACAAGAAAATTAAATCTCTTTTCATCTAAAGCTTTAGTAAACAAATCCGCAAGTTGATAATCAGTCTTTACAAAGTAAAGTTCTATTGTACCTTTTTCTACATTATCTTTAATAAAATGATACCTGACATCAATATGCTTTGTCTTAGTGTGCTGCACAGGATTAGTTGATATGGCGATAGCACTCTTCGAGTCACAATATATCGGAATTTTATCAAACTTGAATCCATAGTCTCGCAGTTGTGTCCTCATCCATAAGACCTGTGAGCAGCAACTGGCAGCAGCTACATACTCTGCTTTTGCGGTCGATATGGATACGCATAATTGCTTCTTTGATGCCCAACTAACGAGCTTGTCTCCAAGGAATTGAATGTGACCTGAAGTGCTCTTCCTGTCCAGCATGCACCCAGCATGATCTGCGTCTGAATAAGCAGTCAGTTGAAACCCAGTATCCTTAGGATACCACAAACCAAGATCTACAATCCCCTTCAGATACCTAAAAATCCGTTTGACAGCAGCCAAATGGGATTCTTTAGGAGCAGCCTGATATCTAGAACATAAGTATGTTGAAAACATAATATCTGGCCTACTTGAAGTAAGATACATTAAAGAACCTATCATACCTGTATAAGTCCTAACATCAACACTTTTACCCGAAGGATCAGTGCTAATATTAGTACCTGGTGCCATTGGGGTTCCAATTTGTTTACAAGTTTCCATTTTGAACTTTCGAAGAATATCCAAAATGTACTTAGATTGGTTAATAAAAATTCCCGTTGAAAAATGTTTTACTTGTAATCCGAGAAAGAAATTCATCTCTCCCATCATACTCATTTGAAAACGTGACACCATGAGGTTAGAAAAGTTTTCGCAGTATTTAGGATTTGTAGATCCAAATATTATATCATCAACATATATTTGAATAAGTATAATATCAGCTTTTTCCTTTTTGATGAACAAAGTGGTATCGACTTTACCTTTGGAAAAACCTGACTTGACCAAGATTTTAGATAGAACATCATACCATGCGCGAGGGGCTTGTTTCAAACCATACAGGGATTTATCCAAAATGTAGACGTGATTTGGCTTATCTGGATTTACGAACCCTTTTGGTTGAGACACGTATACTTCCTCCTTAAGAATGCCATTCAGAAAGGCCGTTTTCACGTCCATCTGATAGACTGTGAAATTCTTGTGAGCTGCGTAGGCTAGAAACATATGGATTGCTTCCATACGCTCTACTGGACCATAGGTCTCGTCGTAGTCTATGCCTTCCTCTTGCCGGTAACCTTTGGCAACAAGTCTTGCTTTATTCCTTATAAAAATACCATCTTTATCCTTCTTGTTTTTGAACACCCATTTAGTTCCTATCACGGTCTTTCCTTCTGGTTTTGGAACTAATCTCCAGATCTTCAGAGCTTCAAACTGATTTAATTCTTCTTGTATAGCAGACACCCAATCTGAATCAGCAAGAGCTTCTGATACTCAAGTAGGCTCTATTTTGCTGAGGAATGAGTCATGCATACATTGATTCAAGGTTGCTGACCTAGTTTGCACAGGCTTGTTAAGATCTCCAATTACTTGGTATAAAGGGTGCTCTTTGGTCCAGCGATGCTCGTGAGGGAGTGGAGTAGATGAAGATTGATCATGGTCATCATCTAAAAATCCACTATCAGAATCTTCAGTTTGAATAGATGGAGGGGGGTTTGCAGTTAAAATTTCAGGTGCAGAAGCATCAGTTGGAACAGCAGACTCTGGCTGTTGAGTAGACAGTGTATCACACCCAACTGATACAGTTACTTCTGGCTCAGCAGTTACTTGTATATCTTCAACTGTAGGAGTATTCAATGGAATGTGAGTTTCTGACTGAACGGGGGATTCAGATTCAGTTATAACTTCTGAAGTGACTGGATGATTGCAACTTGTGTCTTCAGACCTGTCAGTCACATTAGATTTAGGAAAATTAGATCCTAGAAACTCATCATAAAAG
This sequence comes from Arctium minus, assembly GCA_954870635.1. Lineage (NCBI taxonomy): Eukaryota > Viridiplantae > Streptophyta > Magnoliopsida > Asterales > Asteraceae > Arctium > Arctium minus. The sequence continues at coordinate 74,345,308 of OX941085.1, read as the reverse complement.
AATTCAAATAACAAATCCAAATCAGATAAATGACTAGTAGACGTAGAAGCTTAATCTGATTTGTTCTGTTCAGATACAGGTTCTGGACTGATTGACCCAGAATCTAGAACTCCAGTTATCACGGGTTCTGAACTGAGTTGTTCAGAAGCCATTTCTTCATCGAATGTGACATTAACACTCTCAACTACTGTCTTTGACTTCTTCAGATAGACACGATATGCAGCAGATGTAGAAGAATAACCAATGAAGATTCCCTCATCCGCCTTAGCACTGAACTTGTTCAGAATCTCTCTGTCGTTAAGCACAAAACAGTTACAACCAAATACATGAAAATATTTGATGGTTGGTGTTCGGTTGTTGATCAAAGCATACGGAGTCTTTTGAAATCTGCGGTGTATCATGGAACGATTCTGAGTGTAGCACGCAGTCGAAATAGCTTCTGCCCACATAAATAGAGGTAGATCAGACTGGCTAAGCATAGTACGAGCGGCCTCGACTAGCGTTCGATTTCGCCTTTCAACTACTCCATTCTGTTCAGGCGTACGAGCAGCAGAGTATTGATGTGATATCCCGACCGATTTGAGATATTCTTCAACAATTTTGTTCTTGAACTCTATGCCATTATCAGTTCTGAGAAGCTTGACTGTTTTCTGCAAATTCACCTGGGTCGTCTTCAGAAATGTAATGAGTACTTCCGGTGTCTCATCTTTTGATCGGAGAAATTTGACCCACGTGTATCGCGAATAATCGTCCACGATAACCAACACGTATTTCTTACCGCCTAAGCTTTGTGTTCGCATTGGACCACAAAGATCCATATACAACAACTCTAGTGGAGAACTGGTGCTTGGTTCAGGCTTCGGTTTATGTGGATCTCTCTTCATCTTTCCTTTTTCACATGTTGCACATAAGTGTTCTTTCTCGTATCTCAGCTCAGGAAGTCCATTTACCAATTTACCACTAACCAGCTTGTTTATATAACGAAAATTCAGATGTGATAGTCGTCGGTGCCAAAGCCAACTTTGCTGGATCGAAGCTTTTGTCAATAAGCAAACCTAATTGTTATTTTGAACCTTTGAAAGATTGATGGTGTAGAGATTTGTCTTTCGATTGCCGACTAAGAGTTCATTGACGTCTTCAGTACGAACTGAACATCTCTTAGCTTTGAAGTTGACCTCTAACCCTTTATCACAGAATTAACCGATGCTAAACAAGTTGTGCCCTAATCCTTCGACATAGCACACCTTCCTAATCGTTATGTTGTCTTGAATGATGTCACCATATCCTAAGATCGGTGAAAACTAGTCGTTGCCAAAACGCACATTGCCTTTGAATTTCTCTATATAATTAGACAATAAAGCTTTATGCCCGGTAATATGCTTGGAATAGCCGCTATCCAAGTACCACATATGCCGGGTCTGCAAGAGAAATCAGGAAACAATAGATTTAGGCACCCATTTAAAAACGAGTCCTAACATATTAGCACATGATTTTGGTATCCATTTTAATATGGATCCTCTTTTCCTTTGAAAACCTTTAAAAACATTTGATTTAGAAGAATAAACATGATAAGATCCAAACCAATCATTAGAATTATGTTGATAAGCAAAATCATTCCACTGATAAGTATAAGATTTAGTAGTATGACGAGATAATTGGAACAATTGCTTTATTGAATATTGCTTGTAAGGAATTACAAGGTTTTGTTTATTAGAAGCAATTTTACCAACTACATCATTAACACTACTAGCAGATGTATCAATAACTACATCAGCGACTGATTCCGCCTTCTCACCACTCTTCCTTTTAGGTCGCCATTCAGATCTTGCTTCTGACCTTTTCTTTCTTATATCTGAAACAGAAGATTTAGATTTATTAGGAAAATCAGATTTCTGAGATTGATTTTTCTTGCGTTTACCAGTGTTGTTCTTTTTCTGTGAACGTTGTTTCTTATGTTTCTTACCATTAGCATAGTAATCAGCATTCCCAGAAACTGATTCACCAACCTTAGTTGATGATTCACCTTTTTCATGTACACTTAGTAAAGCTTTTCCATTTATGATGAAAGTAGAATGATTTGGAAGTTGAGCATTAAAGTCAAACATATCAATTTCCTCGATACACCCTTCATCAGAATTTAGAAAATCATTTGCAGACTCAAATAGATCACCAAAATCAGTCTTAGAAATTTGAAGTACTTTAGAATATGAATACACATTAGATTTAATATGAAAATATGTGTTCTTTAACACTGTAGAAAATACATTTTGTGTTAGATCACTCAAAATTCTTTCATCAGATAAAATATTTTCTAACTCAAGTATTTTGCTTTCTAAGATAAGTGGAGGTACATAAATTTTGGCTTGAACAGGTTTTGCCTCCATCTCAGTAGAAGAATAACTAGCAAAATAATCAGTTGAAAGAAATTTTGGTGTTTTAGAAAGATAACTATCATTCAGTCTTTCATAACAGAATGGTAGTTGCATTTTCTTCGAATTCATTCTTTTCTCATTTTCTTTTTCCTCAACTTCTTTTGATGCTTTGGTGATAAATTTGGGCTTCAAATGAGGATATTCATCAGCCGCATACATATAATTTGCATTATATAGACGTGGTTGTTTTCTGATAGCTTTTTCTAAGTAATGAGGATTATCAAACCCTAATCCCCATTTTTCTTTAAAATCGGCATCTTCATCATGTGTATTCAAGAAAATAGTTTGATCTGTTTGGCCTCTAAGATACAATTTGGCTTCCAAACCATTTACCTTTTTCTCTAAAGTCTTGTTCTCAACCTGCAGTTTAAACGATTTTAGAACACATTCTTGTTTTTCAGAATCAGACTTAAACAATTGTTTTTGAAATTCAGAAATCTTACTTTCAAAACAATTATTTTCATTTTGAAAAACAGAAGCAGATTTGCGTAGAGAATCAATTAAATCTTTGTTCCCAATAACTGATTCATTAAGTTCAAAGATTTGTTGATTTCTCCTAGCAACTCTGTCTTTTTCTTTTTTCAGTTTTAATTGAAGGTCTTGAAGTTCGACCATCATGGCTTCCATTTTGGTCATGAAATCATTTTCAGTTAAGTTCATTACCTCATCAGCATTCTCATCATCAGAATCATCATCTTTCTCTTCTTTTCCAATCAAGCATAAATGAGTAGTCTATTCTTGTTCTTTTTCCTCATCAGAATGATCCAACTAGTATTCATCTTCAGCCATTAATGCCCTGCCAGCTTCTTGTTGCTTAGCCAAGAGCAATTTGTTCTGATAATACTCTAAGTTGCGAACCTTTAGCTTCCGACATTCTTTTGCGTAATGTCCGAACTTGCCACAGTTGTAGCATTTGATCAGATCATTAGCTGGCTTGTCAGTACTGGTGTAATCATTCACAAACTTTTTCTTCTGTTCTGGTTTCTTCTCAATAAATCTGTTTCCTTCTACCCTTTCTCTGTGCTCATGGTTCTTGGAGCTGGACGAAGAATATCTCTGAGAATTGGATCCCGGCTTCTTGTAGAACTTCTTTTGGAAAGCACGGGTCAGTAATAGCATAGCCTGCTTTAAACTTTCTCCATCATCTCCATCAGACTCTGATTCTGATTCAGAACTTGAAATGATTATCTTCTTCTTCTTCTTCTCTTTCTCTCCGGCCACCAATGCTATAGGATCAACAGCTTTCTCAACTTTCTTCTTCTCGCTTCTTTTCTCTTCTACCTCTTCTTCATTCTGTATCAACGTCTCATAAACCTCATGTAACGGAATGTCACTCAGATCCTTCATTTGTTTCATTCGGCGAGTGTGCTTTTTCCATTCCGGTTGCTAGATGCTAAGAAACTTGACGTTGTTTTCTATTTGATCCTTCTTTACCTTGTTCTTTGAGAGTTCATTCAAGAGTAGAACAAATCTTTCATAAGTCTCTTCCAGGCTTTCATTATCTTTTGCTTTGAACTCTTCATATTTGTTGATACAGTTAGCTACTTTCATTTGGTTCCCAACCTTTGAACCCAACATCATTTTTCTTAATTGATCCCACATTGATTTGTCAGTTTCATTGTAGCTATCCATTTTCACATATATCTCATTAATCATGCTTTGTAAAAGCAAAGATCTGGCTTGTTTATCAGCATCAAACCGTTTCTTTTGTTCATCAGAGAAATTAGCATACTTTTTATCCACTCTCCTTGTTCTCGGAGCTCCATCTGAATCATTACCATCAGCAGGAATCTCCTCAGTAGGTTTCTTCATTGGGCCTTCTGTGATAGATTTCAGAATGTTCTCTCCATTTGATTGTCTATCAACAAAGTCCAAAAATCTATCTCTCCATTGTTCATATTCTCCTTTGAACAGCATCGGAGGCTTGACATCAGTTCCAATTGAGAGAGCGTCTCTGGAAGTCATCCTGTTTGTACCTGTTTGAAAAAATATGTAATAAGAAACTAGAAATTAATCGTTAGTCCAAATATGAAATCACAAGAATATAGAAATAATACTGAAAAAATAAAATTTTGAAAAATTTGACTAAGTCCTGAAACTCGCAGATCACTATTCCCAAAACTCGCAAAACACTATTCTCAGAGAAACTCGCAGAAGCCTATTCATGCAGAACACTATTTTCGAAGAAACTCGCAGCCGCCTATTCACGCAAAACACTGTTCACAAAGAAACGCGCTAATAGAGACGTGCGCGTTTGTAGAACTCGCATATGCTTATTTGTGTGTTTGAAGAAACTCGCTAACCACGGCTTGCGCGAAACTTGAAACTCGCTAAACACTGTTCGTGCAAAGTTAGAAAACTCGCTAAACACTGTTCGCGCAAAGTATGAAATGCGCTAGATGAAGGTCGCGCAAAAACTTAAAACGCGCTAGATGTTATTAGCGCGAAACACAAACTCGCAGGACGAAGGTAGCGCGAAACTCAGAACTCGCAGGACGAAGGTAGCGCGAAACTCAGAACTCGCAGGATGAAGGTAGCGCGAAACTCAGAACTCGCAGGACGAAGGTAGCGCGAAACTTAGAACTCGCAGGACGTTGTTAGCGCGTTTCAACACTTAGAATGTTTTTCAATGATTTCAAACTCGCAAGCTTTAACTTGAACGTTTCTACCCGATGAATATTGCGCGTTTCTCAGAAGAACTAATGTGTTTCTCAGAAGAACTAGCGCGTTTCTCGGATCTTGCGCGTTCTTCAGAATGTCGACCAAAAACTTCAATTTTTTTATCGATTTCGATTCAATTCTTCTTCAATTGATTCGAAACTTTGCAGAACTCCTTGAAATCAACTTTAGAACTGGTTACGATACATGAATTTCAAAAACAAATATTCAAAATACAAAACAAACGATGATACAGTGCTTTTAAAACTCGTGAACAAAACTTCAACAAAATCCAAAATTACAAATATATTATAGTGCAATTCTGAAATTAAACCATACAAACTCGATCGAAATCACTAATCACACAAAACCTGATCGATTACAACTTCTAAATCGCACTAGAACTCAAAAAATGAATCTGACTTCGACGAACACAGAGTCGAACCAACTTTCTTGATTTGATTTCAAATGGATTTGCTCTGATACCAATTGTGAGTCCCTGTTCTAGTTTCCAATCACAATCAATTCAACAAACAAGATATGATTAAACTACCTGTTTGATTCAATTCACAATCTCAAACGATTACAACTCTGTTCTTGACTTTCTCTCTCTAGACAACACTTTGTCTCTCTACAAAACTCTCTCTGGATGCGATCTCAAATTCTCAATTAGTTATCTGACTATTAACAAGAAAAACAAAGTATTTATACCTACAACTAAAATACAAGGAAACAAAATACAAAGGATTTTGACTTTGACTTTATTACAAAACAACTTTGACTTTTAATGAGAGTTGACTTTCTCAGCTTTGACTTTCTTGAACTTTGACTTTAGTCTTCATGATCTTGTATCCAATATAATTCATGCTCTAACATAAACCTTCCCAAAATCGAGATGTAAAGCGTGGTTCTTGATCGGAGGTAATCGATACAAAAGTGCCATGGAGACGTATAATCTCACGTTGGAATACTTCTGTCAATTTATCAATTGACCAAGTTTGTCGGATAAGAAGAAAATGAGCCGATTTCGGCAGTCAGTCAACCACTACCCAAATTGCATCGTGTTTCAAGGTTGTGTGGGGTAGTCTGACTACAAAATCCATAGTTACGTGTTCCCATTTCCATACTGGGATGTTCAGCGATTGGAGATGACCACCCGAACGTTGATGTTCACTTTTAACTTGTTGACAAGTGAGACAATAAGATACAAAGTTGGAGATATCTCTCTTCATTCCAACCCACCAGTAATGGTTCTTTAAATCGCGATACATTTTCGTTGTACCCGGGTGAACAGAAAACATAGATTTATAAGCTTCGGTCAGAATCTGATCTTTAAGCTCTGAGTTATTCAGAACACAAATACGATCTTGAAACCACAACACGTGATCATCATCGATCCTGAATTCCGAACTAACATTCTCTTGTGCTTGCTGGAAGTTTGCCCACAATTCACTGTCGTCTTGTTGGGCTTCTTTGATTCGAGAGATTAGAGTCGGTTCTACCATTAGATTTGATAGAATTTCCGTTTATGAACTCGAATATATTTCTAGTTCGAACTGTTCGATCTCTAAATCCAACTCTGTAGGAACAAGTAACGAGGAAACCTGTCCCACATCTTTACGACTTAAGGCGTCCGCGACTACATTAGCCTTACCCGGATGATACTGTATATCAACATCGTAATCCTTTAGAAGTTCAAGCCACCTCCGCTGACGCATATTTAACTCTTTTTGAGTAAATATATATTTAAGGCTCTTGTGGTCGGTGAAAACTTCACATGTCTCACCGTACAAATAATGACGCCAAATTTTGAGTGTGAAGATAACTGCAGCCAATTCGAGATCGTGAGTCGGATAATTGACCTCATAAGGCTTTAATTGATGTGACGCATATGCGATCACTCGTTCGTTTTGCATAAGAACACACCTGAGACCTTTCTTTGAAGCATCACTGTAAACTTGAAACCCGTTGGTGCCATACGGTAATACAAGAACAGGCGCGGTAACAAATCGATGCTTCAGTTCCTCGAAACTAGATTCTTGTTCAAAACCCCAATTGAATTTGACTCCTTTTCGGAGTAATCGGCTTAACGGTAGAGATATTTTAGAAAATCCTTCAACGAATCGTCTATAATAACCAACCAGACCCAAAAAAACCACGAACTTCAGATACGTTCGTAGGTCGAGGCCATTTGGTGACGGTTTCAATTTTCATTGGATCGACTTTGACACCTTACGCAGAGATTACGTGTCCGATAAAAGATACATGATCAAGCCAGAATTCACATTTGGAACATTTTGCGTATAACTTTTTCGTTCAAAGAGTTTCCAAAACAATGTGAAGATGTTGATCATGTTGCTCTCTTGACTTTGAGTATATCAATATGTCATCGATAAACACGATAACAAAGTCATCAAGATAATCTTTGAAAACCCGATTCATAAGATCCTTTACCGCTGGAGCATTAGTTAGCCCGAAAGGCATTACTAAGAATTCGTAGTGCCCATAGCGAATTATGAATGCGGTTTTCGGAATATCACAATCTCGGATACGAAGTTGATTGTACCTGGACCGAAGATCAATTTTGGAAAAGTATCGTGCCCCTTGTAATTAATCGAACAGATCGTCGATTATTGACAACGGATACTTGTTACGAATCGTTACTTTATTAAGCTCCCGATAATGAATACGAAAATGCATCGTACCATCTTTCTTTTTGACAAAGAGAGCTGGAGCTCCCCAGGGTGAGACGTTGGGTCTAATGAAACCTTTCTTCAATAGATTATCAAGTTGAGTTTTGAGTTCCTTCATTTCAGTTGGAGCCACTCGGTAGGGAGCCTTGGAAATAGGAGAAGCTCCCGGGACTAGATCGATGGTAAATTCGACTTCCCAGAATGGTGGTATACCCAGTAGATCATCGGGAAACACATCAAGATATTCAGAAACAACAGGTATGGGTGCAGAAGTTGGGAATACATGTTCGGGATCTTGTAACGAGGCCAGAAAACATTTGTTACTTTGCTAAGTATACTTCTTCACAATAATAGAGGTTAAAGCGCTAACATCTTCTTTTGAAGTACCTCCTTGGAAGATTCTCTCTAGTTTGTCAATATCCCCAAACGATATTTGTTTGGCGTTACAGTCTATAGTTGCACGGTGGTGTGACAACTAGCCCATCCCCAATATTAATTGAAAGTAGGACATACGTATTGGAAGTAGAGTGACCTCCCGTATGCGGTCTCCAATAAATAACGGACAGTTTGAAAATCGAGTTAACACACAGGTTAAACAACCCATTGGGGTAGATATCACGACTGGAAATTTGGTGGTTTGCTCATAAGGTTTTAACCGGGATTCTAATTGTTCAGAAACAACTGAGTGTGTTTCCCCGGTATCAAACATGGCGTAAACAGATAAATCAATTTACTTAACATGGATTGCTCAAGGTATCTAGGCATCATACTTGACATGGTTTGATGGACCACATCAGCAATATTAGGCTCACTTGTACCCCTCACTGGGTTGGGGTTTGGGTTACCCTCAAGTTGAGATCTAGATTTGCATGGGTGATCACGTCTCGACATTCTAACACAGAACAATATCAAAATCAGAATTCAAAGCAGCTACAGATTGATGATCAATAAATAGAGTTAAATTCTACTCTACCCATTCTAATGTCTACCCAATCCTCACAGGTCAAGCCTATTTAATCTACAAGTCGATACCTATGCTCTGATACCATATTTGTAACATCCCCCGTCCCCGTGGTTCGGAACGGGTGATATCACGAACGGAACTTAACATAATTACACAACTAAATCAGAGCTACTAATAACTCTAAACATGTTATAGTCCAAAAATATTACACTTCAAAAAGTGTTTATAAACTTAGAACATTTATATAATAATGCGAGTCTAAGATCTCCAAAATTTTGACGCTCGATTTCAAGTCCCGTCCCCGTAAACGTCACTTCGAACCTGTCGTGTCAGAAAACAAAAACACGGCTGAGCACAGGGCTAAGTGAATGGATTATAATATAAATTCGTAAATAATAATAAAAACATCGATAACGAAGCGGAAGACTTAAAAATTCATTTCAAAGAATGTTCTTGAAATTCAAGTTCATAGCAAAAGAAATGTTCAGTAATTTTCAAAGACAATAGTTTCAAGAACGGTTCACACTTTAATTTCAAAACGTAATATAAATAAAGTCCGTCAATTCCTGTCGTGTTCGTGGGGTGATCAGCCACACGAACTGGGTCGGCATGCGGCACACACAACGAGTCCCCCGTGAATTTAACCACGGTCACATATTTTATGGGTAAACTTCTAGAATCGATTCATCCGCCCTGGAGCCAACAAAGTCAGCCAAGTCCCCCCAGAGTGGGTTCACGTAAGCCACATAGGCTTAACTCTGGTGGACCGTCATCTGCAGGACGCCATGACAACAAAGCCGCCATAGAAGGCATCCCAAATAATGTGCTCATTTATTGGGTTATTCTAAAATCAACGAAAACTAAACAAATGCCACTTACCCAAATGGCGATCATAGAAATTATAGTCTATATACTTCACATTTTTCATAAACAATCTCATACGAGACACATTTTAATAAAACATCAAAATGTTCAAACAATTGATTCAATAAACCAAAATCAATGTGTATGTGTGTGTACAATTTCGTATTTGTTGATCACGTTCTGTTGATCAATCACAAGGCGGTGAACCACCTTTCGGAAAGGTCAACTACAACAACTAGGCCCATGATTCAAAAGAAATGAAATTCATACCTTAACCAAATTGAGACGTAACACGCGATCAACTGAGACTCACGACGAAGTTTAACCCGATCGATTGCCTATTTAAACCATAAATTATTATTACTCGCATAACATAAAACTTAATGGTTATTATCCTAAGCTTAATCACGAACTTTATTGTCTTAAACATTAAACCAAACACTTGGTATGCGGTTAAACATCTAGATACAAATATCACCATTTTGATTCTAAAATTTACCCTTTTGTAATTTTGACAAAATCAAATATTCCTAAACATGTAAATGATTATAATTTTACAATATCTAATCATAATCTATCAACCAATTTCAACTACCCTAACCTACCAACTTAAATAACTTAAGAAAAAATTTATACCTCTAGGAAGGGTTCGTCGCGTAGATTCCGAATATGTAATTATTTCGTTGATTTGTTTCGCGAAATTGATAGAAATTTAGAGAGAAGTTAAATTCTAGAGAGAGAATGAAAATAGAAAATGGCGGTGACGGTAATAATTTGAGGAAGACGATGAATTTAAGTTTACTCTAATATATGGATTTTGTAGTTATTTTTTTTTATTATTATATATGCATATATATATATAAAAGATTAATAGAAGTTTATTTAACTGACGGTACTATCTTTAGTTGTCATTTTTAATTACGGTTCAATTTGGGTTAGAATAATTATACGTTTTTATTTTATTTTAAAACGGAGTCTTACACCAAATCTGGATGTCTAATCTAGACTCACTTGAATCCGAATTTCTAAGATCGGATGCAAATCTTGATGTCCAATTTGGATATTAATTCCGGATGTGAAATCCAGATGATACTGATGTCAGATGTCAATTTCGAAAATACAAATTGGATAGCATTTTCGGATATCAAAACTAGATGTCCATTTCGGATACATAATCTGAACTAGAATGAGTGTCCAAAACTTTCTAGGGCAAAACTTTTATAAGGGTTAGATCGGATGTATTTACATTATTATCAAATCAAATGGTTGCTCAACTATAAAGAGGTGTATGTACTTGTTGCACATATGGATACAATAAGAATTAGGGGTGTTCATCTAAACCGCCAAACCGCACAACATGTCCACACCACACCGCAAAACGCGGTTTAGAACTTCTGTGGTGCGGTTTACGGTTTGCATCTTTACCAAACCGTAGTGTGTGGTATGGTTTACGATTTTAAGTTATCAACCTGTAGTTCAAACCGTACTGCAACGCACATTATATATATATATATATATATATATATATATATTTATATATTTTATATATTACACATACATATATCTATATATAGAATAATTGCAATACTTATGTAATATGTCTTTAGGAATTGAACGTGTTGAATATTTTTATTTTTTGGATTATGGTCACATTATCGTTGATTTTAAAAAGAAGTTTTAATCTTATAATTATTGAATGGTAGGTGTAAAGTGCGTTGGTTACAAACCGCTTAAACCTCACCGGACCACATTTCGCAGTGCGGTTTGAGGTATATGCGGTGTGGTTTGGAAAAATGCTCAAAAACCGCAAACCGCAGCAAACCACACCGCGAACACCCCTAGTAAGAATGGTAAAAGTTTGTCCCATTATTTATGGGGTTTGGGTTTACCTAGTCAGTTAGTAGTCCTAGTCTATAAGAGTTTGCTCAGTCTTTTTGGCAAGTTAGCTGTTAGTAGTTGTGGAAGATTTCTAGAGATTTCAATGATGTTTTATATGACTATTTAAAGCAAAGTTTGTTGAATAAGAAGATAAGCTTTTTGGTTCAATCGTTATGAGCTTCTATGATATTTAACAATAATGATGCTAAAACGACACCAATGATGATATAAAGAACAATGTTAAAAATAGGGGAAACTCCCCAAGTTCCATTTCAAATGTTTTAAGGCCCTTCAAGTTCCATTTTTCCCCCTTAACTTTTTCACTTCCATTCTTTTTTCGGCCTCAAACCAAATTACAATCAATGTGTTCTTTTTTTACCGAGTGTTACAATGGTCGACCGATTAAGCCATACAATCTATTAAGCCCATTAAGTCATTACTAAAAAACCCCTGATACTCACACACTTTGTTATATGAAAACTATAGATTAAAGCCCTAGTAGACTTGTAGAGCACCACCAACATCCAAACCAACATCCACTGCTTCCCACTAGCTTTCCTTTCTCCCTTACCCTTACAAACTCGTAGAGCACCACCCCCGATCATTTCCTTATTTTTCTATTATTTGATTCTTCTAATAGAAACATAATGCTTGATGAAAATATTAATTATGAAAAAACATTCAAAATATTCTTTAATAAAAAAATAGTACATAAGTAAATTATACTTTTTGTTTTGTTATGATGAAATAATCTTCAATACGACTCATATTTTATACTTTTGATCATTATAGTTTCAATTCGTATTTTATACCTTCAAAAAAATATCTTCCATATAATTCATATTTTATGCTTATAGTTTCAATTTTTTACGGGTTCGATTTCTGCCACAAATGTCGTTCAAGTGCAAACCATTAAGTCCCCCTCACATGAGAGTATTTTTTAACATTTTTCATCATGGACGAAATAAAAAATTATCATTTTATTCTTTTAAATTTGACATTCATTTTGTTACATTAAAAAAATTAACCGAGTCCTTCAAATTTTTACTTTCGCTACAACAAAATCGGGTTTATAGAATACCAAAAATGTCAATGTTCTAAATTTTAGTAGATGTTTTTTTATAATATTTAGGTTTATAGGACCAAACAATTGTGCGTCTTATGTAAAAGTGTTACAATAATTTAAAAAAAAATAATAGATTCGGATGCTTTAACAACAAATTTTTAGGACACTTTTAAAATTAAACGTTTTATTAAATTTTATATGACATCTAATTGAAAATAGTGTCTTATAAAACAAGTGTTTAATACAAATATATGTCAATATAACACTTTTTCAATGTGTTATACAAAAAAAGTTAATGAGATACTTTATTTCAAAGTGTTATAAAAAACGTCCAAAAACATCTTATGAACTTAATGTAACGCTTTTACATAGTACATAGTATAATAAAATGATTTATACGACCAAACAATTGTACATCTTATTAATAGAATGATATTGTTTGGTCCCTTAACATCCTAATTTTCTTCCTGTTTGAGAACGGGTTGACCAGAGTGAACCGGTGAAGAAAAACCAAATATGGAGTATGGTTATAGTGTCATGCAATAGTGACATCTGTCACGATAACACTGATGGTACTAAGAGCATGGTCGTCCTGGATATTGTGCCACACGATAGTGATAATGGCATGATAGCGGGGGATGATAGCGGGGGATGATAGCATCAGATGTATCAAGAGTTGGTGCATATGGGCGATTGTGTCATGCAATTGTGACAATGACACGATAGCGGGGCACGATAACATCAGATGTACCTAGGGTTGGTGCATCTAGGAGATAGTGCCATGCAATTGTGACCCTGTCACAATCGCATGCACAATAACATCAAACGTACCGAGAGTTGGTGCATCGGGTAATAGTGTAACATCTTAAAATTAGACAATAAAATAGGGAATTTCCGTAAAACGAAATTTATAAAACTTCCAAATATGCCAATCCAACTATAACCCAACAATGGGGAAGTTTGTATATCCAATAATGTTATATATGATAAGACATGAAATTAATAACCTACTTAATCTAGACTAATGATAACTAGATTAAAATGAGTGTTACCATGTCCTCCAAAATATCACTCTTCGCAAAAGTTCCCAAAAAGCCCGACTTCTTAGGTGCTCCTAGTCGCACCGGTCGGCATCTCAACCCATCCTAGATCCGCCGCTAGTGGGACCTGTAAATCATTTACACCATAACAAGTGTTAGGATAGAAGCCTAGTGAGATTACATACAAAACATTTATACATAGAAAGGCATCAACATGTTCAATATAAATGTTACACGGTCCGCGTTGGTAGCACATTACCAAGATTCCAATTTCACACAATGTCCCACGCCTAAACATATCCCCGAAAGACAACTCTTAAACTATGGGGGAGACCCGTTTCCATCAAGGTAACGAGAACACGTGATTGGGGTCACCTAATGATGTTATTGGAATGATACCTCAAGTTCTTGGTTTTAGTGCACATACCATCTAGGCATCACCTCAAGCCCTCTCATACCTATGGTGCTTACTCCAAAGAGTTACACCTCAAGGATTTATTGAAGTATAAAATGTTGTTTTGGAGTTAGGGTTTATCCCTTTTATCCACCTTCTTCACTCCTTCTCCAATTTCGGAGATTTTAGAGCCCTAAGGTCCAATTCTTAGAGGCTTTTTAGAGCAAGTGGAAGGTTATAATGGAGATTGAAGATCTATGGTGGATGGTTTCAAAGATTCTTGTAGATGTAAGCTTTTTAGGTATTTTGAGATCTATTAATCATGGGTAAACTCTTGGTGTCTTTTGGCATAGATGATGATTTTAAGATGTTTTTTCTTCGGGAACTTTGGTTGTGGAACTCAAACCTTCACTAATGGAAGCTCAATGTAAGTTTCAAGTTGCTTTGTAAAAACTTCGTATGTACATGCCAAAAATGTAATTTAGAGATTTAAAGTGGTTTCCTTAAGATTTATCGGATGTTGTTGATTACTTGATGAAATAGCATCTTTTGCACATTTGATTTTATAAAATCTTGAGAAGTACATATATTTGGGATTTTTGAACATTTTGATAATAAATCATAAAGTGCATGGATTTTATGATTTATTCCTCATATGGGGATCATTTGATGTTAATACATTTTTGGTATATTGATTTTTAATTAATAAGCATGATTTTGTTTTGTTGGATTTTTGTGGTATTTTGGGTCATAAACTTAATTAAACTCTTTAAACACATATGGCTAGTTTTGGATTAGTCAAACAAGTTGAATAGCCTATTGGCTTGGATTTTAGGAAAATACTCGTTTTAGGATATTGCCCGACCTTTGAGTTAGTGATGATGATTTTCAAACCTTTTGGTGTATAAGTTACTTAAACGTTGAGTATTTGTAATTTATTGGTTTATATTGACTTTATTTGAATAGTCAAGTGAGTTATAGAGTTTACTGATTTGATTTTAACTCGAATATATTTTGGAAAAACATTTGTCCATTTTAAATTGCTTAATGTTGAGTTTTGAACGTGATATGCTATTATGACGTATTAATTTGGAAAGTACATGTTTTGAGTGTGTTGGTCATTCAATTGGAGTCATGTAATTTCGACTGTAACGCAAAATGGATCCATAAACATAGGAGTCGGTTTGAATGGGATGATAATCCCATATTGTATCTTGAAATAGGCATTGGGTCTTCATAGGCAACATGGTGTGGGATCTTGGAGTCGGGTATCGACCATTGACCAACATAATATCAATTCTAGTGAACAAAGCTTAACTAGGATCTTTGGAGATCTCAAACTATGGACCTAGAGTAGTTGAACTTGATGACTCATTAAACTACAGACCTCGAGTGACTGAACTTAATGACTATTGCTCCATATTGATGCTCATTAACATGAATATGTGGCTTACTTTTGTATTCCATCACATTTAATGGAATCAGGTCTTCCCCGCCACAGGAAAATGCGTTTTGGATAAGATATTTTATCTATGTTTTGGTGTTGTATCTGGATATGGAATGTACCCATGATTTGATGTTTTAGATGTTATGCATTATTTATTAATTGCCACTCTGAATACTTGGGGTTTATCCATATCTTGGTATTTGAATACCAAGTTTTATTCACGTGTATGAGTATTGGGTTTTGGTCTCATATTTAAATGGGTGCTTTGGTCACTGAGTTTTAATCAAGAAAATGGTGGGTTTTGGGAAGGACATTGCTTTTATATTAAATTCATTTCATTTGGAAACTTGTAATTTAAATAGCATTCCTTCTGTTTTACCGTTTTATATTAAAGATGAAAATTGCTTGAACTTGCCAAATGTTAAGTCTAACTTTTTTTCTTGCCGGGATGTTCATCAGGTCCTTATTAGCGAATGATACTAGTAACATTGTGACAGTTAAGTACTAGTTAGAGACATGGGAAATATTAGAGTTTTAGGGACGTATTCCGTACTTTGTTATGGGATTTTAGTAACAACCAGTCTCTAACGTAGACGTTGTGTAAGGATGCATCGGGCGGGTTCAGGTAGCAAACCAAAAATCCGATCAGATTTCGAATATGGAAATCAGGCCCAAATTTTAGGTTTGGATTTTTGGATTGCTTTGGGTTCGGGTTGGTCGGGTTTCGGGTTGATGTCGTTCGGGTTCGAGTATTATTATAATGCCAAAAATATATATAAATTCAATCGATTTTGAGGATGAATTCAATCAATTGAGAGATTGATGAAATTGATAATAAGTTTATAAATTAGAAAACATTTGGACCGACTAAATTTACGATTTTCAAAAGATAATTAGATAGATAAATAAATATGTTTATATAATATTTAAAATATATATGTATATTATTTTGGGTTTTTTCAGATAGGTCAGGTGGCCAAAGATCAAACCCTACCAGAACCCAGATATCCCCCCCAAAAGTCGGGTTTCAGATTTTCGGATTTCGGGGTATTTGGGTTTTGCACAAACACCTTATTTTAGGTTTGGGTTTGGGTTTGGGTTTGGGTTTGGGTTCGGGTTCGGATTTCGGACTATTCAGGTTTTGTACACCCTTAACGTTGGGTAAGGTCTGGGTTGTAATTTATTTTATGTTAAACCTCAAATTGCCATTTTAAGTAATTCGAGTTTGTCCCTTAGAAAAGAATTTATCATTCAAGTGATATATTATAAAAATTTTAGTCAGGCTCTTTTTCCAAAATTTAGGATGTTATAGTTATGAAGGAAATAACTAAAATAATGTCATGCGAGGGGACACTTAACGGCTTGCACTTGAACAACGCTAGTGACAAAAATTGAACCTGTAAGAACTTAAAACAATAATGATCGTAAATAAAAAAAAGAACGAAATTTATAGAAGAAATTTAATTATTTCATCATAACAATGAAAAAAAATGTAGTCTACTTATGTATTTTTTATTAAAGATTGTTTTTGAATGGTTGATTCATAATTAATATTTTTACTAAAGGTTACATTTTATTAGAAGATTCAAAAAATAGAAAAAATAAGGAGGTTATCTTCAAAAAAAAACAAAAAACAAGGAGGTGATTGGAGGCGGTGCTCCGCAAGTATGCAACGATTAGGGGAAGGGAGAGATAGGGGCACAAGTAGGGATGGGGTGGGTTCACATTCCCCGGGCCCGGGCTGGTGCGGGGATTAATCCTGTTAGTGCACATATTTGTTGGATACAAGATCATGAATACTGAAGACTGAAAGTCAACCAAGTCAAAGTTCAAGTCAACTCTTAAGCATAAAAGTCAAAGTCTCTTTGTAATAAAGTCAAAGTCAAGCTTTGTAGTTTTCATGTGTTGTGCGTGTTTGTCTAGTGTGCACGTTTAGTGGTATGAGAGTTTGTGTGTTGTGTATAAATTGGGATTTGACTTGTGGTGTGCGTGTAAGATCAATTGAAAGAATTGTGCACATATTGTAGAGAGAGAAATAGTTCAGAGCATCCATTGTAATAGATTTCAGTAAGTAATACAAGAATGGAATTCTATTGAAATTGGTAATTGTCATCTTGTTTACATTGTTATCTGGGATAACAATTGGTATAAGAGCAAATCGAAATTCAGAAAACAAGGATCGAATTCAAGTTTTGTTGGTCGTTTCTCAAGAACTCGCAAATCGTCCTGTTCAAATTAATTTTTACGATTCAGTGGTATTTTGGTATTATAATTGACTTCTTTATACTCGAATTGTTGTTTAGAATAAGTTTTGCGTGTATCGATTAGTACAATTCACATCAGAATCGAGTGAATTTTGAATTTTAGTTGAATTTTTGGTTTGAAGTGTAAAATTGTACTGTAATTGGATCAATTTATAATATTTGTTGTTTTAGATTGAAATTTCTCAGTTGTAATATGTTCGAAAGATGAATTAGAGTGATTCTGGAGAGATTCAGGCTAATTGGTGAAGGATTTGATTCGAATTCAGTTAGAAAAGCTGAGATTTTGAACGAATAAGTCAAGAACTCGCAAGATCTGAAAAACACGCAAATGCAAGAACCCGCTTAGGCTGAAGAACACGCACGTCAAATAAACAAGCAAAGAAATGAAGAACTCGCAAGAGGAGTCGTGCGAGAAGTAGAAACGAACAAAACCTAGTGTGCGTGTTTCTACTATTCACTCTCCTTGTCGTGCGCGAAGTTTGTCTGCGAGAAGAGTCTGCGCGTTTCCATTTAGAGTGAAGTAAAAAGTCTAAATTTTTTATAAGTACCAAACTCGCAAAAGATCTGTGAGAAGTGTTTGGTTTGCGAGTTTTCGTTTAGCGCGAAGTGGAAAATTGAAAAAATTTCTAAGTGCTAAACTCGCAAAAGCCTTGCGTGAAGTGACAAGAACTCGCATATAGTAGCTTGTGCGTACTAGAAACTCGCACAAGGTTGTTTGTGCGAATCTGAATTCTCGCATTCTTCCTCGTGCGTGAACCTCAAACTCGCACGACCCTATGTTCGAGAAGTTGAGTTCAAGTAGTCTTCTTTGTGCGTGAAGTACAAACGCTCATAAAGGGTTTTGCGCAAAGTTTTATATTCTTTGATATGCGTGTTTTATACTTAGAATTTTTCTGATTTTTCTGAAATTTGACAAAGTTTGATTTTTGTAGATCCAGTTTATTTCTGAATTTTGACGATCATTCAAAGCAGTGTAAAAGCAAAGATGACTTCCAAAGATGCTCTCGCGATCGGCACGGACGTCAAACCACCTGTTCTATTCAAGGGAGAATACGAACAGTGGAAAGACCGGTTCCTCGATTTCATTGACAGACATGCTAACGGGGAGAATATTCTGATGTCCATAATGGAAGGTCCGATGGTACCTTTTACCATTGAAATATCTAATGATGAATCCTCGGATAGTGAAGATGGAAACATGGACAGAGCTCAGAAGACAAAGACTGTTCTGAAAGACCTTCTCAATATACAGAAGAACAGAAGAATAGATACAAAGCTGACAAGCAAGCTAGATCTCTACTCTTACAGAGCATTCCTAACGAGATCTACATCAAAATTGACAGCTACAAAGCAACCGCGAAGAAAATGTAGGATCAACTCCAAAAGATGATGATGGGATCAAAGGTTGGAAATCAGATGAAGGTTGCCAACTGCATAAACAACTACGGAGAATTTAAGGCTAAGGAGAATGAGAGCCTTGAGGAAACTTATGAGCGATTTGTTCTACTGTTAAACGAGCTTGCAAAGAACAAAGTCAAGAAGAAGCAAATAGAGAACAACGTCAAGTTCCTCAGCATTCTTCAACCAGAATGGAAAAGGCATATGAGAAGAATGAAACAGATGAAAGACCTTAGTGACATTCCTTTGCACGAGGTATATGAAACACTGAGACAGAATGAGGAGGAGGTAGAAGATAAAAGAGGAGAGAAGAAAAAGGCTGAGAAAGTAGTTGATCCCATAGCTTTGGTTGTGGCTGAGAAAAGGAAAGAGAAAGAGAAGGAAAAGAAGAAGAAAAAGAAAGTGGTGATTCCAAGTTCTGATGAGTCCGATAATGTTGATTCTGACAGTGATGACGGAGAGAATCTCAAGCAAGCCATGTTACTGCTGACCCGTGCCTTTCAAAAGAAGTTTTACAAGAAGTCGGGTTCAAACACTCAAAGATACTCATCAGGGTCTAAGAATCATGAACATAGAGAAAGAGTAGAAGGAAGAATATACGAGGAAAGGAAATTTATGGAGAGAAAGCCAGAAGAAAAGAATAAGTATGTTAATGATTATGACAGTGAGAAGAAGACTGATGAACTGATAAAGTGATACAATTGCGGCAAAGTGGGTCATTTCGCCAAAGACTGTCGGAAGCCTACAGTTAGAAACTCTGACTACTATAAGCACAAGATGGTTTTGGCTAAGTAGAATGTTAAACTCAGTTATCAGTTGATAAATAATCACACAACACAATAAGAATAAGAGATGAATAGAAATCAAATCAATATGCCATAGATCTCTTGATAATCAGATGAATATGTGTGTGTGTTCTTGGTGTAAAAACAATACCTTTGAGCGTGTGTAATTCAGATAAGCGACCTCTCTTCCTTATCAAAATCTAGAAAACAAAATTCCTTTTATATGTAGGTCAACATGACCTAGGCATTATTGGATATCTGCTAAAACACCCCCTAAGGAATTAAACACTATTACAAAATAAACCCCTTTTGACAATTTAATCTTGAATACAATTACTGATCCAACAATCTCCCCCTTTGGATTCAAGATTAAAAAAAAATTCAATTATCTCCGGGTCTTCACTTCTTTTGAAAACTTTAGCAGATATGACGTTAAAAGCTTCAAAGCTTGTAGCTTTACACAGTCTTCACAACTTTAAGGAAACAGATATCTTCCTCTTTCTTTAAATGAAGTGTCCTTCTGACGATCATCTTCAGTCAGGCTTTTGGTCAATCAGATAGGTTCAGAAACTTTGCTATCTTTGAATTCTTCAGCATTCTTCAATCAATCTTAACATTTCAAAAATTCTTGTATTCTCCCCCTTTTTGTATTCTCCCCCTTTTTGTATTCTCCCCCTTTTTGATGAGTGGTGAGAATCAGCATCATCAAAACATTTCAAAACAAAATAGGAATTTTCTCCCCCAAATCAACAATTAAGCGCAGTCTTCATGTATAGATCCCTTTGTGGAAATAAGAGCAGTTTCCCCCAGATAGAGCGAGAGTGATTATTTCAATCTTTATATATTCAAATAAGTGATGAGTGGTAACCCTGAATCAACAAATGACTCAGTTCGAAGTGCCTGTCAGTAACACACAGTTACTGAGTAACATAAAGTTACTATATAAGGAGTTGGTTTTGATGTAGGCTCCCCAGGACTTCCATTCAATCATCGAATAACATATGGTTACCTATGAATGTTCTGACAAAAAACAGATTTAGGTGTGCTCGTGCATGTGTATGAAATAAATTAAGCACAGATGATTGCTTTTCAATGTAGACTCAAAGTATGTAAACTTTTTGAGACAGCAACAAATTATACAAGGACTCAATGTGCATGAGAAAGGGTCGAAGGTGGGGCAACTTTCCTTCTTTTTCAATATTAGTATCTTCCAAGTGAAGAACCAATAGCGTATGTGTTGCGTCCCCAGAAAATGTGAAACATTCTCTTTTTTAGAAAAGAATGAGTAGCTGGTGGGGTTTTATGTAAGAGATGGCATGGGCTAGGTGCCTTTTTCAATGTCGTTCACGAAGAAATGTGAAACAACAGATAATGTGGCTGCCCGGCTCAGAAAGAAGTTTGGTGTAGAGTCTGATATTCTTTTACTCTGATCTCTCACCCTCTTTCTTTTAAACATTAAATCTCACTTCTAACCAATCTCTCTTTTCCATTTTACCTCTTTACACACCAAAACTCAAATCTTTTGACCCCTCTCCCCTCAATCACTCAGGGAATACTTCCTGGGTAGGAAACACTGGTTATCGTGAATCCATGGAAGTTCAGTTAAGCTCACACATCAAATCCCATGTATTTTCCTAAAAGAATGTGTTGTTCAACAGCCTTTTGTATAGGAAATCACAAAGGAGCACAGTTACACACGAAGAATAAAAATTTGGAGAAGTCAAAGACATTTCGTTTTTGACAATACAATTCTCCCACTCAAAACAAAAAGTGGTTGACAATTAAACTTCCCCTCAACGCAAAAACTTCTTTTAGAAGAAAATCATTGAAGTGCGGGTTCTAATCAGATGTGATTAGAAGCCAAATTTCTTGTCATTGAAGATCGAGTCCTAAGTTGTTGTACTTAGAAGTCAATGTTTTAACAATGAGGTAAGAGTCCTGATCTGTAGTGATCAGAAGTCATAGTTCTTTCTCCCCCTTAAACTTTGGGTGCCTACAACACAGATTTAGCTTTTGGTACCCACTGGTAATTGGGTCCTGATGAGTTAGTTGCATTTCTAGTAGGAGAGATAAAATAAGAACCATACCAATTATTCACATAATCTTTGTTAACAAAATCATTTGAACCACAATAGGAACAACTAATTTTCTTTTGAGCTAACCTGATTAGTTGATTGATAGTGTAGACCAGATCAGGTTTGCCAAAAGTTTTACCTTTTGAAGCATAGTTCCATTTAGCATTTGATGTATGCTCAAATGATTCTTCTTTTCTTCTGAAAACTCTTTAACTTTCCAGACCCAATTTCCTCTATCTCTCTCATCATCCCTTCTCCAGAACCTTTTATTCCGAGACTTATTCTTCTTGAAGTTACCTGAACCATCAACATCTTTGTCATAGAAAATGTTAGAAAGACGAATCTGATCTTTCGATTTAGACGTAGGACTATCATCTGAATAAAATAAAGGATTATTAGAAACTTTTGTAAAAATTGAACTTGCAGCTGAAGTGAACGAGCATTTGGATGAAGTTAGATCATCTCTTGGTGATTGAGCTATTGACTATGGCGTTTTGTGCTCAGTCAGCTTCGCCTTGAATACGATTTTTTCAAGTTCCTTTATCTTTGACGACAAACTGTTTCTTTCCTTTGCAGTCAGATCAAACTTCTTTTGCAATTCAGATTTCGTCTTCTTTTCCTTCAGAATGTTTGTTGACAACTCAGCTAGCTTTCTTGTCAGTTTAGCAATCTCAGTCTCTAGAACTTTCTTTTCTTTAGAAAAGTCTTTATTTACATTCTTCTGCTCAGTTATCTTTTTCTCTTTCTCAACCTTGTCTCTCTCAAGAATAATAATTTTCTCGAAATCTGACACTTGTTGAGAAAGTTTAATGCATTTGAGCTCCACAACTTTCTTTTCCTCAAAAGCTTTTCTTGAGAAATCAGAGAATTTCTTAGCAAATTATTTTCTTTCTTTCTCAATTTGTCTCATCTCATCTTGGGCTTTTATGTTGTCTCTGTCTTGGGTTGCATTTTCCTTCATCATATTAATCTCAACCTCAAGACTGAAAACTTTATCTTTCAAAGAGTTTCTTTCAGCAAAAATTTGAGAGTTCATTTTTCTCAGCCCATAAGATGTCTCACAAGCAATGTTTGCTCTTCTTCTCAGTTCATCTAGCTCTCTTTGCATTGATTCCTTCTTTGACCAACTTGATCTAGAATTAATACTTTCAGATCTCTTTAACTTTGCTTGAAGATTTAAGATCTCCTTTTCTTTTGACTCAATAATTACTGCAAAATTAATCTTTGAGTTAGAGATACAGTCTGAGAAAACAAAGTCTTTCTTTAAATCTTTATCATCTTTCAATTTATTAATTTGTTCAAGAAGAGATGAGTTCTGAATCTTCAGATCTTTATTCTCAGCTTCCAGCGCTGGAATCTCTGGCATATATGCTAAAGCACAATCTCTCTTGGCCAGCACTGTATTTCCCTTCTTGTCTATGTAAGGCATGATGATATCTGTACAACTTAAATCAACTAATAAGATCTTAGAATCAAGAATCAGATAAAAACTACACTCAAAAATTTTCAGAAAAATAAATTTCCAAAAAGTTCAAGTGCAGAATCTTCAAACAGTAAAAATCACAATTGGATTCGCAAAAGAAAGAAAAACTTTCAAAATTCGCAAGCAGATTGGAGTAGAATTCGCAGACAGGTGGAATTCGCAACCTGGCTTTAAGCGAGACTTAGAATTCGCAAACAACAGACCTGCGAGACCTTGACAATTCACAAAGTAGCACCTAGCGAATCCTTTACTTGGAAAATTTTCACAATACAAGCTTCCACAAGTAGAATTCGCAGAGTATAGAGTTGCGAGTTCTATACTTGAAAGAGTTTCAAGTTGCAAGATTTCCTAAACAATAAAGCTTTCGTAAGCAAGGATTCGTAGACTATAGACTCACGAATCCTGAACTTAGAAAAAATTTGAACTTTTATCTTAAACTTTCGTAAACTATCCTTCGCAACCTGAAGATGTTATAATTTTAAACACCTGCGAATCCTTTTCTTGGAGAAAATAAGGTTTAAGGATTCGTAAATACTACTTGAGAATCTTAGGGGATTCGCAAGATACTAATCTGCGAGTTCTTCAGTTTTCGCAACCAAGGTATTTGCGAAACCTACACTTAGATAACAATTCAAATTTTGAGAGTCCTGCGAGTTCTAGCTTTCGTAGACAACAGATCTGCGAATTTTGAGGATTTCACAATATTAATACCTGCAAAACCTATACTTAAATACATTTAGAAACCTGCGAGAACCAAGACTCTTGCGAGTTCTTCAAGAATATCGTCCCTGTGCACGACTTTGAATCCAGAAACATACTAAACAAGTTAAATGTTAGTGTAAAAATCACACAGATCACTCACCTATCTATTTCGATCAAACCCCAAACAAAAACAAACATAGAAAACAACTTATGCGTTTGGAATCAAATGGAACAGTGTTCGGCCTTAATATGAACAAAACTTTCGAAAATCATCAAAATAGCAGTTTATTGATGTTTTCAACTATGAATAGGCAATCTGAGAATGTTCTATAACATGAAACACACCTAATCAAATCAGTTTTATGCATAAAAACACAATAAACCATGAAAACGATTTTCACACAGTGAAGGTTTTCGAAAAACACTATTTAATCCAAAATCTTGATTCTTTGGCTCTGATACCACTTGTTAAACCCAGTTATCAGTTGATAAACAATCACACAACACAATAAAAATAAGAGATGAATAGAAATCAAATCAATATGCCATAGATCTCTTGAGAATCAGATGAATATGTGTGTGTGTTCTTGGTGTAAAAACAATACCTTTGAGCGTGTGTAATTCAGATAAGCGGCCTCTCTTCCTTATCAAAATCTAGAAAACAAAATGCCTTTTATATGTAGGTCAACATGACCTAGGCATTACTGGATATCTTCTAAAACACCCCCTAAGGAATTAAACACTATTACAAAATAAACCCCTTTTGACAATTTAATCTTGAATACAATTACTGATCCAACACAGAAGGAAACGGGTAAGGCTCTAATGGCTGAAGACGAGTTTTGGCTTGACCACTCCGATGAGGAAGAAAAAGAAGAAACATCACACATGTGTTTGATGGGAAAAGAGGTGAAGTATGATGAGTCAGACAAAGAAACATCTGATGAGGTACTAAATTTTTCCGAATCTGATTTTATAAATAAAATGGAAGCCATGATGATCGAGCTTCAAAACCTATAAGCCAAATTGAAAAAGGAAAAGAGCAGAGTTGCAAAGAAACGTCAAACTATTTTTGATCTCAACAAGGAACTTGTTGGGAACAAAAGTCTGATTGACTCTCTAAACAAATCTAGTTCTGAATTTAAACTTCAAAAAGATTGTTTTGAAAATAAGATTTCCGAAATTGTTTCTAAACTTTCAAAGTCTGATATTAAGAAACAAGAATGTGTTCTGAAGGCTCATAAATTGCAGGTTGAAAATAAGAGTTTGGAGAAAAAGGTAAATGGTTTGGAAGCCAAACTGTATGATAGAGGACAAACAGATCAAACCATTTTCTTAAACACACCAAATGAGGAATCTGATGTTAAAGAGAAGTGGGGACTCAGTTACGATAATCCTCACTACTTAAAGAAAGCAATCAGAAAACAGCCAGCATTGTATAACTTTGATTTTCTACAAGCGGCTACCAAACATCCTCATTTGAAACCCAAATTTGTTACCAAATCACCTGATGAGGTTGAGGCCAAAGAAGATGAGAACAGAAAGAAAATAACGAAAATGCAAGTACCATTCTGCTATCAAAAGCTAAATGATAGTTATATTTCTGATCAGCCAAAAGTTTTATCAAATGATTATTTTAACAGTTATTCTACTACAGAGTTGGAGGCAAAACCGATTAAAGCAAAAATTTATGTTTCTCCACTTGATTTAGAAAGTAAAATTCTTGATCTTGAAAATGTTTTATCTGATGAAAGAATTATGTTTGATATTTAAAAAGTTGTATTTTCTACTATAATAAAGAACACTATTTTTCAATCCAAATCTCAAAAGTGTTCAAAATCTTCTAAAGCACCTCAAACTTCTGAAGATGATATTGATGACTTATTTACGTGTGCAAATGATTTTCTAAATTCTGATGATGGGTGTGTTAATGATCAAGAAATGGTTGTGAAAGAAAGTTGTTAAAGAAGGTTATTGAGAATGTTTGTAAATGATTGCAAACATTGTTGAAGATTGTTCAGAGTTGAAACAGAAAGTTTAAAGATTTCAGAATGGTTGCTGAATTTTACTGAAATTTTCTTTGAAGACAATCTACTGAAGCAAACTGAGCTGAATTTGAAGATAATTTCTTTCCGATGTCTAGAAGAGGTTTTTTA
This sequence comes from Arctium minus, assembly GCA_954870635.1. Lineage (NCBI taxonomy): Eukaryota > Viridiplantae > Streptophyta > Magnoliopsida > Asterales > Asteraceae > Arctium > Arctium minus. Next base: position 74,319,009 of record OX941085.1, on the reverse strand, counting down.
CAACCTTGGGGAGATTGTTACTATTTTTTTAAGACAGACTTTGGGGAGAATACAAAAGGTTTTTTAAGACAACTTTATCCAAGAAAGGGGAGATAGTTTGTTTTGCATAGAAAAGGGGGAGATTGAATTGCAAAATCTTTTAGAGATGATCTTGAATCCAAAGGGGGAGATTGTTAGTGCACATATTTGTTGGATACAAGATCATGAAGACTGAAGACTGAAAGTCAACCAAGTCAAAGTTCAAGTCAACTCTCAAGCATAAAAGTCAAAGTCTCTTTGTAATAAAGTCAAAGTCAAGCTTTGTAGTTTTCATGTGTTGTGCGCGTTTAGTGGTATGAGAGTTTGTGTGTTGTGTATAAATAGGGATTTGACTTGTGGTGTGCGTGTAAGATCAATTGAAAGAATTGTGCGCATATTGTAAAGAGAGAAATAGTTCAGAGCATCAATTGTAATAGATTTCAGTAAGTAATACAAGAATGGAATTCTATTGAAATTTGTAATTGTCATCTTGTTTCCATTGCTATCTGGGATAACTGATCCCTCGTCCCCAGTCAATGGGCGTTCAAACCCCGGTCAAGACTCATCCCCAGTCCCCGCCCCCCCAACCCAAAACAGTAGCCAAATCACCAAAAAAATAGCCAAATTGAAACCAAAACAGTAGCCAAATCACCAAAAAAGTAGCCAAGTTGAACACCAAACACCAAAACATGTAGCCAAAACAGTAGCTTCACGGTCGACGAAAGAGACTTACCCACACTGGTAGACTGGTGGTGGTCAACTGATCGACGATTGAAGGTGGGCCGTTGGCGTCTGATGGTCGACGGCGATGGCGTGAGGCGTCTTAGTGGTCGACTGAAGAGGCGATGGAGGACTGGAGGTCGAGTGGTCGACTGAAGAAAGCCGGTGTGAGGCGTCTGATGGTCGATGACGATGGTCTGCACTCTGCAACGATGAGCAGAGTCGATGGTCTGCACTCTGCAACGTTCTGGTCTTCTGGATGTGAGTCGATGGTGAGGACTGAGAGGAAAGCCGACCGGGTGTGTTGGTGTAGATTTGATTGAGTTTGAAAACCTAAACAGGAAAAGAATAAAATATGTTATAATTTATAAATATATATATATTATTAATAATTTAAACTAATTATATATAATGGGTACGGGGCGGGTCGGGGGGTGCGATACCCGACTCGACCCCTTCCCCGATTTACGCAAAGCAGGGAATCCCCGACCCCGGTCGGCTCGGGTGAACCGGGTTCCCCACCGGGTCGGGTCAAATTCCCATGCTTAGGCACAAGTGGCGTGGGTGAGGTTGGAGTGGGTCCCTTATAAAGAGAAAAGCGCTAAAAAAGTATTTAAAAAAACAAACTAAATAGAAAAATTATTAGAAAGACTAAAATATCACTAAGTTAATAAATGACTTTTAATATAGTTAGTCTTAAAAGACGAAAATATAAACTAATAGTAATTGCAAACCATTGGAATGGAAATCGTAATTCTAAAAGCACAAGAATAAAAATAGAAGTTTTCAACAAACTAGAAGGACTAAAATCACAATTTATTCAAACATAAATCAACACATGTTTACAATGCTATAATAATTTTTTTGAAAGGTAAAATTACTTTTCTTTTTGAATTCTACCCTTAATAATAACAAGAATAGTGACATTAATAAATAATAATAAAAGATAATAACATACTTTGATTGGATGAAATTGAATTCCACAAGTGGTTGAACTTCTGAAATTCGGATGAAATTGATTTCGCAAAATATTTTTGAAGGATTGACTTTTGTGGAAAGATTTAAATTTTGGATGTGTTTGCTTTATAAGATTTAGAATTAAATTGAATTCAATTCTTTTACAAATGAGTGAATTACACTGGTGGTCCCTGTGGTTTGTTTAAATTTTGAATTTGGTCCCTAAAACAAATTATCTACATTGATGGTCCTTAACTTTTTATTTTCATAACACCTATGGTCCCTCCACTTAACAAAATTAGTTAGCAACCGTTATGAATAACTAATTGATCTTTAAACAAATTATAGGGATCAAAAGTGTAATATGCTCTAAAATTAATGTGATTCATGTTTTTTTTTAATTTCTTGTTGATCTTTTTTATATATCCAACAAATCAAATTTATTAAAATATAATACATATTAAATACAAAAAATTATATTTATTTGAAATCTATTAAAATCACAAAAAAATTTAGCGTTAAAAAATCTCAAGTTTAGAAAAACAAATTAAATTAAGATAAATTCACATATATTTTAAGTTGGGAATTGAAATATGCGAGCAAAATATTAAAAATTAATTATTAATATATAGTCAAACAACAAATAATTAAAATAACAACAAAATAAAAATTATAAATCAAGATTTAAAAACATTGATTATTCAAACGATTAAGAAAAATTATCACTACAACAAAATTAGGTTTATATGATACAAAAAAAGGTCCTAAACACCCATTTTTTATAGGACGTTTGTTTTAATATCATCGTATAAACCTAATTTTGTTGTAGTAATAATTTTTCTTAATCGTTTGAATAATCGGTGTTTTTTTTAATCTTAATTTATAACTTTTATTTTATTGTTATTTTAATTATTTATAGTTTGGCTATATATTAATAATACCAATTTAGCCGAACGTAATTTTCAATATTTTGCTTGCATATTTCAATTCCTTAAAAATATACAAATTTATCTTGATTTCATTTGTTTGAGAATTTTTTTTAATGCTAATTTTTTTTTGTAAATTTAATAGTTTTTAAATAAATATAATATTTTTATTTAATATATGCTTTTTATTTTAATAAACTATGTTTATGATTAAATATATAAAATACTTTTTAATAAAAAAGTGAATTACATCAAATTTTTGAGTAGATTACTCTTTTGGTCCTTATAGTTTGTTTAAAAATCAATTAGTTCTTCATAACGGTTGCTAATTAATTTTGTTAAGTGGAGGGACCATGAGTGTTATAAAAATGAAAAGTTAGAGACCATCGATATAGATGGTTTGTTTTAGGGACCAAATCCAATATTTGAACAAACCACGAGGACCACCAGTGTAATTCACTCTTTACAAATCTATACATATAATAAATAAATAACTAGAAGGACACGTGTCGTGTTCTGATAAGTCCATTTTTTTATTTTCCCACTTAAACATGTATCTAGACGCATTTTACATTATAAGTTTATTTAGCACATCCACATTCAATCCTCCTTAAATCTTTCCTTAATTCAATTTTTTTAATTTATACATTTACCACCCTTATAAGTAAGTATGTAGTTTATTGTTAATCTTTTACTTTTTTATTTTTCATTTTATACTTTTATCATATAAACATAAATAATGTATATGAACTAAAATGCATTAAAAAACATTTTTAGTTTTACAAATTATATCATTGTAATCGCTTCGTCAATACCTTTGAAATGAGTCTAATATTGAATACTTTTGGATTTAATTATATTATTAAATATCATAAATATATATGAATTAATGTGCCATGATTAGTATGAGATTTGTTAAAATTAGTATGAGATTTGATACAAATAATCACTAAATTGTCGTGATTTTCTTTTTGTAATTTCATATCAATTTTAACAATGTATTTTTCCATAATTTCATTTACGTTCTATTATAAATTTTGTTTTATAAATATTTAATATTTATTCATATTTTTTATTATTTTTTTGCAAAATATTCTTTGTGAAAACTGCCTAAAACAAGGACATTTTGTAACCAACTGCAAAAAAACAACTCTGAAGGAAAAAAAACTTGGAAAAGTAGCATCGTACTTTCGATGATCATTCATATCATATCTACAAGATAAGTTTTCTGGCATGATTTAATTTTTTAAAGTACCATGTGTAATACACGGGGTCGAAACTAGTAGTCTATAAAAATAAATTATAAAAAATAATTAAAGTGCCATTTTTTAATTGTATTTTAAAACATTATTATAAACAAATCATATGAAATCCATGAAATATCAACTTTTCCGTGAGATTTCTAAATACCATGTTTGTGGATTTCATTAAAATCCAGAAATTTCAATTCCGAACTTTTCCTTAACCAAACACAATATTAAAATGAATTCCAAATTCAAATCCCAATAAATTCTACAAATCAAAACATGGTACAAGGATATTACATGACATGGTTCTTCTTCTTCTTTTTTTTTTTAAATTCTTTTTATAGTTTGGAAAAATACTTTGATAATTATTTTTTAAATTATTAAATATTTATTCTCTTGCACTATCAGCTTATCTTATATGTGAATATTTAAAGATGTTAAACTTCACAAAAGTATACATCGATTCATGTTATCCAATCAAAAAGGAAATGTTGACGAAAAGTAGCACCGGTTGTTGTTTTTCCCTCTCAAAACTTTCTTTTATCTCCCCACCCGACACACAATACAAACCAAAAACACAAAAATGATAAAGGAGAACAAACCTAATGGGTTGTTTACCAAATGCTTACCGACAAAGTTACCACCATCATTTACTTTAACGAGTAACATTCTTGTTCATCATTAGGGGTGAGCAGGGTCGTGCCTGGGGGAGGGCGGGTCGGACGCACGCCCAGGGCCCACAAGAAATAGGGGCCCAAAATTTTTTGTATATACTATATATAGTAGTAGTTAAAAAAATTAGTAAATTAAATAGACACAATTTTTTTGAAGTATCTAATAGGTCACCAAAAAGAATTTAACATTATATTAAGGGCTTAAACATGTATTAGTTAATTAAATTGGAGAATAAAATATGTAAAAGTTCATTGATCGTTCATTTTATAGTATTGCTTATTTGATTATTGTTTCTCTAAGTTTTTTTATTCAGTATTAATATATATAACTACTTTGTCCAACAAACCTTGCTATATTTTCCATCATTCATCTTTTACTAACTCTTTTAAGGTAGTGGGGGCATCTTTAAGATAGATTAAAGGCCCACAAAATCGTTTGATATGTCTTTAGCCTAATTCCACGACTTCGAGCGATTTTTTTAATGTTTTTTTTATTGATTTCTAGGGACTTTTTAGTATTTTTTTATCGATTTCGAGGAACTTTTTCGGTTGATTTCAAGGGATTTTTTACTATTTTTTTATCGATTTCGAGAGACTTTTTCGGTTGATTTCAAGAGAATTTTTTAGGTGGTGGGGGCACAGATGAAAATTTATTGGGAGAAACTATGATAGAAAATTAAAAAAATGATTTTTAATCTAGAAAAAATATTTTTTTAATGGGGGCTCATCCCCCCACATTTTACATGCTACATCCGCCCTTGCATTTGCATGAATTCTATTTTTGTACCAGAATATAATAGATTTTTTTGTTATTAACTAAGAAAACTTATACATTTTGAAATTTTTTTACCAACAAAATGAGACGATCCAACTTATATATATAAATTTCAAAACTACCCTTGTTTTTTATACAATATTGACTCATATCTCTAAAACAAGAATAAACTCTCAAACTATTACCAACATGGACTTTAGATTCTTAGATTGATAGTTAATAAAAAGTTTGTTTTAACCCTAAATTAAATTTTAATTGGTGATGAAAACATTAACATGAGGTGACATGGAAAACCAACTTGATTTACATTGATTAACATAAAGTGTAACTTTGAATAGTCAAAACTCTGACCCAAAATGATGTCAATCTATATATTAAAGGTATATCATATGAAGTGTTCGGTGGTAGAACAAATTTACAGTACTATGTAAAAATAATATGATAAATAATATTAATCTAGAAATAATTTTTGATTACGTCTAGGAATACTTGGAAAACGGTTTTATATGAAATATTAGTATTTTCTAAATTCGTTGTTAATCTAATAATAAAAACAACTATTGAAATTTTTATCGTACTTATCGAGGGCTCACTCTCACATGTCGCCTAGTGCCTATAGAATGTCATGAACGGGCCTGGGGGTGAGCATGGGTCGGGTCGGGTCGGAGGGGAAATGGAAAAGCCGGTCTGGTTTCGGGTAGGAAATGGAAGCCCCGAATTTTGTAATCGGGTGAATCGGGTTTTAGGTGTCGGGCCTAGTCGGGTTTCGGGTTTGATCGGATCGGATTTCGGATAAATCCATTTTTTTATTTTTCCACCATAAAAACAACTCCCCCTAAAAGTTAATGCATTGGGCTTGACACCTTACTTTAGCATTTCACAAAAAAAACACCAAGGTTTCCTCTCCATTCTCATGTATTGTTTTTGCAATTTAAGTTTTCCACATTTAGTATACATTAATATAAGAGTAGTAAAGATTATATTACATAATAGGATTGAACATGATAAAAAAATATGATTAGGTATTTTTAGGAAAAGTAATTAAAAAATAGTATTTATATTTAGTTAAAAAACATTCGGGTTTCGGGTCGGATCGGGTGACGGAGATTAAGACCCTACCCGAACCTATATACCCGACCTAAATTTCGGACTTCGGGTATCGGGTAGTTAGGGTCGGGTTGTTCGGGGGTTTTTCGGTTCGGTTTTTCGGATTTTTTGGGTACAATCAGGTATTGCTCACCCTTATTCATCATAATGGAATGATAAGTACTTACTCGGTAAGCGTATTCTCATTTCTCCTACATTTATTGGGGCCCGTCTACTATGCTCACCCAGTAAAGTAAGTTACACCCGGTAAACGTTTCAAAAACGACCCCTAAGTTGACAATGTGGGAGGATGTGCTTTGACGAATCATAATTTTAGGTCATTATCGTTGTAGGGTTTCGATGTTTATAAATACCGTCTAAAACGATGTTTCTTTATGTAACTATAGGTTTCCTAGTAAGTTTACGCGCACCAACTAATTTCGAGCTTAACGCTGTGTTCTAGAAACATTTTTTTACGAACGAAAGGAAATGAAAAAGAGAGAAAGAAGAGGAAAGTAAAAAAAATGCTCGAGTTCGTGAAACTTTTTAGAAGACAAGTGAAAGGAAACAACAGAAAAATAGTAGCAAGTTTACTTCAAAAAAATTTCTCCAAAATATAGGAATAAAGGGAAAGAAAGAAGGGTAAAGAGATTAAAACTTTTTAAACAAATTATTAAAATTACAAAACTATCCAACATTTTATTTTAAAGGAAATATTTTTAAAAGACATATTTATAAAAATGACATATTTTATTTCCTATCTTTCTTATTCAAGAACATGAAAAACTAATTTTTTTCTATTATTTTCTATCGAAAACACAAACAAATAAATTCTTTTTTTTTCTTTCCTTTCTTTTTTCTCCAAATTTGATAACATAAAAGCATCTCCAACAACTATACTATAATTTTTTAAAGTAGAGTATGAAAAATTACAATTCCTAAAAAAATTACATCTCACTCCAAAAGCTACTATATTTTAGCAATTCTATCATTAACTAGATTATTAAAATATTCAATATATTTAATAAAATATTATTTCTCTGTTTTAAATAACTCCTATTGGTAAGAAAGAATTAAATATTATTTATCTCTCTTAAATATGAAGTTTTAGATATTTCTTCAAATTTAAAGATTTTCATCTTTTCTCTTTACTTTTTTCTATTTTAACATATGATATAACATAACTATTGAATTTTATTTTAAAGTCTCACTTTTATTTATTTTAGTACACTAGAAGCGTACTCGCACAATGCAGCGAGATACATCACGATTTTAATGTTTCATTTTATTTTATTTTTGTTGATTTATAGTACGATTTTGGATAGTTTTGAGAAAAGTGATAATGTTTTTTTTATAAATTTGTTTAATTTAAGCTTAATAATATAATGTTTTTTATATAAAAAAAATTAAGCATTTTGTTAGAATTCAATGATTATCTTATATATTTTAATGACATTTAGAAAAAATAACCAATTACATATTTAATAATATAATTAAAACAAATTTATAGTAATATAATATATTAATTAATAGTGATACATGAAAATGTCTGCATAAAAGGAAGACCCTGCACATACCAAATTGGTGGGGCGTTAGAAGCCTGCAGTAGTAATATGTATCAAGCCTACAGTAGTAATATGTATCTTGTGCTTTGATACTTGTAAAATTAAGAGATTTTTAAAATCTTGCATAAAATGATGGTACCTTGTGCCTAATAACTTGTATTTAACAGTTTTTTATCCGTGCTTTATAATATAGTATAGATATAGATTAATAGTGATATATGGAAAAGTCTGTATAAAAGGAAGGTCCTGCACATACCAAATTGGTGGGTGTTAGAAACATGCAGTAGTAATATGTATCTTTTGCTTTGATACTTGTAAATTAAGAGATTTTTAAAATCTTGCATAAAATGATAGTACCTTGTGCCTAATAATTTGTATTTAAGAGTTTTTTATCCGTGTTTTATAATCTACTAGTGTTGGGCCCGTGCATTGCACGGGAGGATAAATTTTTTGTTGGAATATTGAACCGAGTTAAAATGAAACGTAATTTCTCTGTTAACAGTTAATGAAATACAATGTGAAAAACGAATGTATTTCCATAAGTGGTTAACTTGCATATATTCTTAATCGTTTGTTGTTATGAGTTTGTGCAATAATATTGGTAATAGTTTTGTATTATATTATTTAAAACTCAAACGACATCTCTCACAACATATTTATCTGACAATTGACTTTAAGACCTCATAGTATTAGTCGATAAAAATAAAGATATGTATCTATATCTTATTCCCCTAATTCGAAAAATATGATTGTGGGTTTTGAAAAATATAAACAAATCCTCAGTAAATAAAATAAAATATAAAAAAATAGTTTTTCAAAGAAACAAAAATATAGTGGAATACCTTTTGTTCAGTTGCAGGTTCCGCCATTGACACCCGACCGTTCCTCTTCTTCTTGTACTCGGATGATACATAGAGAAGCTATATATATTTATAGGGGAATTTAATTAAAATGTCCTAACATGAAAAATCAGTACCCAATATGTCTCAAATCTTGTCATTTTTGTCAAAATACCCCATATGTCCGTGCTTTTGGGCCTCATTTTTGAAAAAAAAGTGGGGTTAACTATTTGGGTCATCGTGTTGGTAGAAACACTGGGTTGGTCCGCGGGTAAAACAATTCAATTCATTGAATTGTTAATTTTTATTATATATTTACAGTTTATACCCCTATAATTATTTAGTTAGTTTACTTTATATCTTTTACTTTTCTATTATTCATTTTATATATTTATCATATTAACACCTATAATCGTATATTAACTGAAATACGTTAAAAAAATACGTTTTAATTTTAACAAGTTATACCATTATAATCGTCTCTTTGATACCTTCGAAATGAGCCCAATATTTAATATTTTTGGATTTAATTATTTTATTATATCATATATATTAAAAATACGTTTTATACATCATAAAATTATTTAACGTATTTTAGTTAATATACGATTATATGTGTTAATATGATGAAAGTGTAAAATAAAAAATAGAAAAATAAAAAGTATAAAGTAAACTAACTAAATAATTATAGGTGTATAAAATTTTAATATATATGATATATAATAAAATAATTAAATCCAAAAATATTCAATATTTGGCTCATTTCGAAAGTATCGAAGAGACGATTATAATTGTATAACTTGTTAAAATTAAAACGTATTTTTTAACGTATTTTAATTAATATATGATTATATGTGTTAATATAATAAAAGTATAAAATGAAAAATAAAAAAGTAGAAGGTATAAAGTATAAAGTAAACTAACTAAATAATTATAAGGGTATAAACTGTAATATATAATAAAAATCAACAATTCAATTCAACCGAAATCAACCAAAAGTATGTCCACGTTTTTTGGGTTGAACGAGGGGTATGTCCGTGTTTTTTGGGTTGGACGAGGGGTATGTCCGCGTTTCAAGCCATACGCAGACCAAAATGTACTAACCCCGCGTTTTTTTAAAAACGAGGACTAAAAACGCGGACATATGGGGTATTTTGGCAAAAATGACAAGATTTGGGGCATATTGGGTACCGATTTTTCATGTTAGGGCATTTTAATTAAATTCCCTATAGTGAATGTAGAGAATATTTTAAAATCTTTTATTTTCATTTTCGATTTTACATTTAAATGTAAATATATTAAAAATATGGAAGAATATTTTTATATCTACATCGTTTCTATTTAATTTCTTTACATTTGGTTAATTTGGAAAGTATTGCGAAATATTTTTATTTTAAAGAATACGATAATTTATTAGTGTATCTCGTTATTTTTTATTTTTAATTCATATCAATCTTCTTTTTTCTTCTTTTAATGCTCGTGAAAAAAATACGTGTAGATTTTATAAAATAAAATAGATTTTATATTAGCAAAAAAAATACGGAAGAAAAAAGAGTTTATATTACATCTCATTATGGAAAAAGATTTTATAAAATAAAATATGGAAAAAGATTTTATAAAATAAAATATGGAAAAATCATTATGAGATGTAATATAAAAAAATACGGAAGAAAAAAGATTTTATGTTACATCTCATTAATATAGATTTAAATGTAAAATCTACATTTAAAATAGATTATGCTAATATAAAATCTATTTTATAAAATCCTCCACCAAAAAAACAAATAGTTATATTAATAAATGAGTATCAATTCCACAAATAGATGATTATGTGAGATACTGTGCTTGGAAAGGTTGTACCAAAGCATTAAGAAATTGTAAATTAAGTAATTGGCTTTAATTAGTTGTAACTTGTGCTTAAAATGTTGTAATTAAGAGTTTTTATATCGTTTTTATAATATAGTATAGATATCTATACTATATTATAAAACATGGATAAAAGAACTCTTAAATACAATATTTTATGTACAAAATACTACTAATTAAAGCCAAATTACTTAATTTACAAGTCTGTAATGTTTTGATACAACTTATTCAAGCACACTATCTCACGTCTATCCTTATCCCTAACCTCGCAAATTGAAATCCATTCTAATCCTAACCTAAGCCCCCTCTTCGTGTGCGCCTCTCCCCTGAAAATGTCTCCTCATATTCAAATCCAAGAACTGGTATGGTATCTCTGGTATCCAGGACCGCAAATCAATTCAAATCGTATCCATCACCTTCTACCTGTTGTTTGTCGGTTCCCAAGACGAAGTGGTATGGCTTCAATTGTAGACCTGAAGAAAGACATCCATTCACAGATTGATGAAGACAAATAAATCGATCGAAACAGAGGAACCTACATCACTCGATCCTCTCTCTATCTCTCAATCGCACCATATTTAAGCTATGCTCCCACTCGATTTTTATTTGAGCCTTCAGGTACCGTTTGAAACCCTAAGTCTTCAATTAGATTTTAATTGTTTTTAGTTTATATTCTACCGTTGGTCCAGATTCGGTTTACACAACCCTTTTCGATTTAATCTGGTAAGTGTTATTTTTTTATGTGTTTTTCCACTCTTTCTCCTTTACGAGTTTCTTCTCTCAGTTTCTCATTGTCAATCAAAGCTCTTATCTTCTTCTTTTTTCCAGTTCCGTTTTTTTAACCTGTTTATTGGAAAATGTCTTCTTTAATATGAGCTTTAAAGAGTGATAGGCATCATTTTTTGTTTGTTGGTTCTAATGTGTGTAGGTTCTGACTGTGTGTGATTTTCTCAATTCTGACTACTGGTATGTTCAATTATTTGTGTTGTTGGTTCTAATGTGTGTTGGTTCTGACTGTGTGTGATTTTCTCAATTCTGACTACTGGTATGTTCAATTCTTTGTGTTAAAGTTCTTTGGTTCCATTAATGTTTTTCTTGTGGTAACTTGTTTTAAGTCTTGAATGAGAAAAAAGTTAAGGCAGTCACTATTCGTTATCTAACGCAAAATATGATAAACATTTTGATTCACCTACAACTTTGTTTCTATGTTTGCAAGAATGGGGATGCTCATTTTTTCAGCATGAGATTATTTTTGTTGATTTCTCGGTGATTTTGATTTCTTCAATGATTTCTCAATTAGTTTCAGACGTGGTTCAGATTTTCATTTCGAGGTATGCGGATGAGATTTTAACTTCCTTTTTCTTCTATTTGGTTTAACAGATTGATTCGAAATTTCAAAAAAAATCATGTTTTCTATTATCTAATCATGTTATTAGCTGGAAAATGGACATTCACCAAGTCTGAAAAGTCACTAATGATATTTGATCTTTTGTTTTCACTTTGATATTTGATTTACATTGATTCAAAGCTTCAAGATTGACCAAAAATGGATTTGTTAGTTTGCTGGATATTTTAAGGACTGAAGCACTTATTGTCTTTTCAGGATTGCCAGGAAAATGTTGGTTTTGGATTTCTTTTTCTTGTAGTAGTTCACATCTCTTGTTATTAAGGTTCAAAAACTTTAATTGTTAGAATGTTTGATAGAAATTAGCAAACATTTTTTCTTTTTACCGTTGTTTTTAAACATATTGGTGACACCCTGGAGCAAGTGTGGAAAAGTACATCTTAATATGGCTCTATCGGGCTTGCATTGGCTTCAAATAAGTGTGCCAGTGTCACAAGTTAAGTGAGATTTTGTGTGCTTCAGTTTTAATTTTGTGAATATTAGATGACATCAATATCATTCACAAGAATTCCCCGTGTAGAGAACATAAATCTTTTTGCTGAAATTGTTTTGGTGACTTCTATCTATATGCAAAAGTTCCTAATGTTCTCATATTGTAATTATCAAGTAATGGAAGATAACTTTGGTGAGTGTTGCCGTGTGAGTTCTATTGTAACATTTAGAAGTAAAACCATATTTATAAAAATCACACATCTGTTTTATAAGTTAAAATTGATTTGATTTGAGGGTACTTTTACAAATGAAAGGGATTGCTTTCATTAGTAAGTCTAGCAATCTGACCTCTTACATCTTTTGCATATAACCGACTTTTAGCAATCTGACTTCTTAATTCTTCAACTCAATCTCCCTTTTTTTTGTAAAATTGTGAATGGTTCCACTTATTTTTCTGCAAAAAGAAAAGACGTTATGTTTGTTGGATGTTATATATTTGCTTGGTCAACCAGAAATTCTTATGTTCGCGATTATTCATCCACCAATGATTCAATGAATATCTAGTCAACGGTACGACAGACAGCGCTGCCTACACGCGAATTTGCTTCCGAAGTCGAGCAGTCTCAATTTCACTACAGGATTTTAGAATGGATGTTGGGTTGGGCCACCTCGAATGGCGTGAGTCGCATGCGGGGAGACCCGCACGTACGGTTTTTAGGGGGATCTGGTCGAAAGACCGGTCGGCGCCCACCCGACTAGAGGGACTGAGAAATTAATAGAGTACAAAACTTATCTTCAAGCTTTACCTTATTCTGATCGTTCAGAGGGCGATCGCGGGGTCATTCTCATTTTATTATTATCTACTTTAGCGAAAAATTTATTTTTTCTCTGATGACAGGAATTACCAACTTAAAAAACAAGTCACGTACTTCTGATAAGACTCAACATGGTAAAATGGGTACGTGTGTTATGTGGAGTATGTGAATTTCTTTTCTTACATACCGTTTGATAGAGTGTGGAAATTTCTTTGCTTGCTCCAGTATATTAACCGAAACCATCATATGAAAGAAGAGTGTTGCTACAAAGATTGGCATGATCATATTATCATGTTCACTTGTTTGTTTGTTCTCGCGCAATTGTTGTTCTAATATTTTATTTTCGCTCCTTGTTGGTGATGAAAGTACTCTGAGGGGCTCTCAGAAGCAGGTCGTGATATTGGACCAGGTACTGATGCAATTTGCTTTCTATACATGATTGCAAAAGGATATGTCTTTCCCTTGCTTGCTCTATCTGTTATTTTCTTACTTACTTTTTCATGCTTTCTTCACCATATGGTTAGCTTTGTTCACCACTCTACTATTTGCTTTTTTATTCTATCTTGACATTATTAAAAAGTGGATGTCATTTTGAACCATCCTATTTGATTAGGAACTATTAGCTAATCATCAGACCATTTAATATGAAAAAAAACATGGTAGTGGGTTTCCAATTTGGTTTCCAACGATGCAAAATTTTTGAATACAGAAGAATTTTGGTTGTTCTCTAATTAGGTTTCCAAGCTCTTTTTGTCTTTTGAATCAAGTGGTAGTGGGTTCTAGACTCAAAAGTTTTACATGATATGTGTTTCCTTGTAATAAAAGTTTAAAATCCAACACAATAACATATGACTCAAACATAGAAATTAGAAACAACTACCGAATAAAGCATCTTCACAATTTTTGAAGTAATGAATGCTATAGATTAAACATTGCATACTTTTGTGCTATAGATTAAACTTGACTACTTGAACTTTTTAGGTAAGCTTAGTTCGCATATGTGTAACACCCTAAAAATAGGGATAACAAAAATCCGAAAAACGGATACGTGGTATAGAAATTGCCAAAGCACGAGCCTCCCAAAAATGGGGAAATAATACAAACCTGTTTAATCACAACTGTAATTTAACGGACAATAAATTAACAACCAACTAATCTAATTTCTACAACTAGAAAAGAGATTACAAAAGGGTTGTTAACTATAATTCCCAAAATTCTTCTATCCAATAAATGTCCATATGCAGGTATTCCCCAAGCTCTCACTCAAGCACTATGTCAGCTTAGGACCGGCGCCGCTAGAACCTGAGATACACATCGACACCAAACAAGTGTTAGGCCAAAAAGCCTAGTGAGTTGAACAATAATAAGCATGCATGAACAGTTACAATTCTTATCAACAGTTAACCAGAATTCAACATATGTGGAGTCAATAGGGGAGACCCATAACACCAATCAAGTTCCACCCAAAGAGTCGATATACCTTGATGCCCTTTAACAAGAGACACCCGAAAGGCCCAGCACATCCGAGGACGACAACCATGGCATTACCCCGAATGGCGGAGGTCTAGGCACATACCATCACGGTGGCGCCCAAGACTACATCCTCCTAGTGTCTACTGACTTGGTTCGTCCAACATATTGTATAGGAGGTCTTGAGGTATATTTCAACCAAAACATTTCAATACCAACCATGGGTACTATGTTACCATCCTATCACATAAGTCCATTATGAGACCCAAATGATAATCATGTTCATCATGCATATGAAATATATCACCAAAAAGGGATTCCAACTAGAAACCATCTCAATACCGAGACATATGTACATTTATCATATCAAAGTACACCTATCATATATTCAAGAGAAAAGCCCCAAATACTTGTACATTTAGAGTAAGACATGGCATATCATATAAAACCACATTTCCAACATATCTTCATGAGAAAACCCAAATACTTGAACATATAGAGATAAATAACGACAAATAGAAGGATATGATGTGCATCTAGTTTTAACAAAGGTTTAGTAAACTCACTATCTAGGTTTTTGACCAAAACCCAGAAAAGATGAAACCCTAGAAGAAGATGAGACTTGAAGATGAAGCTTGAAGACTTGAGAAGAGTTAATGCAAGAATCCAACGATCCAACCACCAATGTAGGTTGTATTTATGAGGGTTAGGGTTTGGTGAGAAAGAGAACTGATTTGAGAGCTCCAAAAATCGCCAAGGGAGAGAGATGTGTGAAATTATGAGAGAAAAATCGGGCAAAGAGGGGTTTTGGGGAGTGCAGGACGCCCCGCGACTTGTACCGCGACTTGCACCCGCGGCATAAGCCGCCCGTTTGCTCCAGGAATAAACACTCCAGTGGGTTACGTGGCTAGTGCCGCGACTCCCACCCGTGACGTAAGTCGCGTGGTTCCTCAAAGGCATGCATCTTAGTGGTTTACGCGACTTATGCCGCGACTTCAACCCGCGGCGTAAGTCGCGTAACTCACTGCCAAACAAAGACTGGTCTAGAACTTCCAAATCAACAACAAGTAACCAATATAAACGGAAATAGCAATTAAGCATATAATTTCTATTTTTGATGAACACATAATCATAAGATTAACAAGGCCTTATACTTACCTAAAATTCCAGATGTTACAATCCTCCCCACCTAATTTGGATTTCGTCCCCGAAACCCCATTTATACGAACAAATGAGGATAACTCTTCTTCAAATCCTCTTCGGACTCCCACGTGACATTAGCACCACGATGGTGCTTCCATTGGACCTTGACCAAGACTACGTCCTTATGCCGCAACTTCTTCACTTTCGATTCCAAAATCGCTTCTGGTTCTTCCACACAACGGTTTCCATTATCCACCTGAAGTTCCGACAAAGGGATCACGCTTTCCTCCTCGGTTAGACACTTCCGAAGGTAACACACGTGGAACGTAGGTTGTATTCCATCCATTTCCGGCGGTAAATCCAACCGGTAGGCTTGAAGCCCAACTTTCTCCAAAATGACGAAAGGTCCAAGGAAACGAGGACTAAGCTTTCCACGCTTCCCAAAACGGATAATCCCATCCCCTTCCATGGAGATACCTTCAACATGACGCGGTCGCCCACTTGATACACAACCGGTCTTCCCTTCTTGTCTGCATAGCTCTTCTGTCGGTCTTGAGACGCCTTCAATATTTCTCGGATCTCCTTCACTTTATCCGCCATCTCTTGAACGATTTCCGGTCCGACAAATTGCTTCTCGCCCGCTTCTAGCCAACAAACCGGGGTTCTACACTTCCGTCCATACAAAGCCTCGAACGGTGCCATCCCAATGCTAGAATGGTAACTATTGTTGTATGCGAACTCTACGAAAGGCAGATGTGAATCCCAACTTCCACCGAAATCTATTACACACGACCTCAACATATCCTATAGCGTCTGGATTGTCCTCTCGCTTTGACCATCCGTTTGAGGATGGTATGTCGTACTCAAATTCAGCCTCGACACCACCTCGTCGATGTACAGTTTAGCCAATTTCTCCATTGGCAAAGTCTTCTGCATCGTAAGAAAATGCGCACTCTTGGTTAGCCGATCCACGATCACCCAAATGGTATCGTGACCGCGCAAGGTCTTTGGTAGCTTAGTTACAAAATCCATAGTGATGTTGTCCCACTTCCACTCGGGAATGGACAACGGTTGCAAACTTCCATACGGCTTTTGATGTTCCGCCTTGAATTGAAGGCACGTGACACACTTCTCCACATAGCTAGCCACATCTAGCTTCATCACCGGCCACCAATAATTTAACTTTAGGTCTCTATACATCTTGGTGCTACCGGGATGTATAGAATATTTCGACTTATGCGCTTCTTCAAGTAGTAACTCTCGATTTCCTCCCGATTTCGGCACCCAAATCCGTCCTTGAAAGAGCTTGAGTCCACAACCGTCTTCCGTTAAAAGATCCTTTTGCCTTGACATGACCTCGGCTTTGAGGTTCTCTTCTGTAAGTGCTTCCCCTTGACTCGACTTGATGCTCTCCAATAAACTCGATACCACATCGATCCTTGTAAGGGACATTTTGACCCCACCATCATAACTCCTTCGGCTCAATGCATCAGCCACCACATTGGCCTTACCGGGATGATAAAGTAAGTCACAGTCGTAATCTTTCAAAAGCTCGAGCCATCTCCTTTGCCGCATGTTGAGTTCTTTTTGATCGAAGATGTACTTGAGACTCTTGTGATCCGTGAAATGGGTACACTTCATCCCATACAAGTAGTTTCGCCACAACTTTAAAGCGAAAACTACCGCCGCCAACTCCAAGTCATGAGTCGGATAATTCTTCTCATGATTCTTTAATTGTCGTGACGCGTAGGCTATTACTTTTCCCCTTTGCATTAGGCCACACCCAAGACCCATCTTGGAAGCGTCACTATACACAACGAAGTCTTCCGATCCCTCAGGTAAGGACAAGATCGGAGCTTCGCACAACCTCCTCTTGAGCGTCTGAAAAGCTTGCTCTTGTGCATCGGTCCAAAGAAACTTGACGTTCTTCCTTGTAAGAGAAGTGAGCGGTGTAGCTATCTTAGAAAAATCTTGAATGAAACGCCGGTAGTAGCCCGCCAAACCCAAGAATCTTCGAATCTCCGTCGGACTTATTGGAGGCTCCCAACTCATCATCGCCTCGATCTTTGTCGGGTCCACCTTTACTCCGTCTTTTGTTACCACATGCCCCAAGAATTGCACCTCTTGGAGCCAGAATTCGTACTTCGAGAATTTTGCAAACAATTTCTCTCTTCGTAGAACTTCTAATACTTCCCGTAAGCGTTTCCCATGCTCGGACTCATCCCTTGAATATATTAAAATATCATCGATGAAGACGATCATGGATTTATCTAAGAATGGGCGACACGCACGGTTCATCAAATCCATGAATACGGTCGGAGCGTTGGTTAAGCCAAAAGGCATCACCAAAAACTCATAATGACCGTATCTCCTTCGGAAAGCCGTCTTCGGAATATCTTCTTTCTTCACTCTCACTTGATGGTACCCGGACCGAAGATCAATCTTCGAGAAACACCCTGCGCCTTGCAATTGATCAAAAAGATCATCGATGCGAGGTAAAGGATACTTATTCTTCACCGTGACTTTGTTTAGCTCTCGGTAGTCGATACACATCCGCATAGATCCATCCTTCTTCTTCACGAACAAAACCGGTGCTCCCCATGGTGACGAACTCGGTCGGATGAATCCCTTCTCCAACAACTCTTGTAGTTGCGTCATCATCTCTTTCATTTCCGTCGGTGCCAAACGATATGGAGCACGGGATATCGGAGCTGCTCCCGGAGTGAGGTCGATTTGAAACTCCACTTGCCGTTCCGGTGGCAACCCAGGTAAGTCTTCAGGAAAGACGTCCGGAAATTCTTGTACCACTTCTACATCTTCTACCGACTTCTTCTCTTTCTTCGCGTCCACCACATAGGCCAAGTATGAAGGGTAACCCTTCGCTAGAAACTTGCGAGCCTTAAGAGATGAAATAATGGGATTATTCCTCTTTCCTTTCTCTCCATAAATGGTAGTCACACCATTTTCCGGCAATGGCACTTGAATCATCTTTTTGGAGCAAAAGATGTCCGCCTTATGCCTCACTAACCAATCCATACCTATGACTACATCAAACCCTCCTATAGCCATAGGTAATAAATCTACTCAAAAAGAATTCCCATCAATCTCTAGAGTGCAATCGCAAAAACGGTCTCGGATGATCACTTGATCCCCATTAGCTATTTCTACCACTAACGCATTGGGAAGGACGCTAATAGGAGTGACAAAATGTTTACAGAAAGCATCCGACATAAAAGAACACGTAGCACCCGAATCAAACAAAACACAAGCTGGCAAGGAGTTTACTAGAAACGTACCCGAAACAACATCAGCGGTCTCCCTTGCCTCCTCGGTAGTCATCCGGAAAGCTCGACTTGGCTCCCTTGGTGGTTGCTCGACTCTAGCCATCGAACCCACAGAATTTCCACCAATTCCTTCTACTAGCTTTGGGCAATCCCTCTTCATGTGGCCCGGTTCTCTGCACTCAAAGCACACCGGCCCCCGGATGGGACACTCTCTCATCGTGTGGTTCTTCTTACCACACTTGGCACACCCTGCTGGACCGGAGTAAGTTCTTGGAGCACATGGCCCCAAGTGCTTTGACTTGCATTTGTGGCACCACCGATCCTCACGACGGTGATCACTCGATCTTCCGTTTACAAAAGGTCTTGATTGACGAACGGGCCCAGATGTCCCTTCCCATTTTCGTTTCTCACCAGCCTGACTTCTTTCTTCCTTTCCCGCATTGATGTCGTCCTCAATGAGCAAAGACTCTTCAATGACCTCTTGCAAGGTCGAGCCCCTAACATTTCTTATTGCCGTTTGCATCTCGGCCGGTAAACCTTGTTGATAGGCCTTAATCTTCGACCTTTCATCGGGGACCAGATGTCCCACCAAATTCAGTTTCTCCAAAAAGAGTCTGGAGTACTCGACAATGGATAGAGTCCCCTTCTTCAGATCTCAGAACTCCCGCTCCAGCTTGTCCAACGAACGCTCACTACAATATTTATCCATGATCTTTTCTTTGAACATCGGCCAAGTTAACTTAGCCAGAACTTCCGGAGTGAGGGCGGACCGAGTGAGATTCCACCAAATCAGAGCCTCTCCCCGAAGTAGTTGGGAAGCAAACTTGACCCGTTGAGAAGGATCACACTCACTGGACTCGAAGGCCATCTCCACCTCCTTGAGCCAGTACATACAAGCCACCGGGTTATCGGAACCCGCAAACTCCTTAGGGTGGCACCCCAGAAACGCCTTGTAGGTGCACTCTTTAGCCTTCGATTTGTTTCCATTATCCGCGGGATCCTCCACCGATACCACAACTGGTCCACCTGACCCCATAATAATGTTTTCCGCCATTGTCTCCGGTTGTCGATTACTGGCGTCTCGATCTTCTAAGAGTTTCATGAAGAACTCTTGTTGTTGGGTCATGGCGGAGTTCATGGCCAACATCATGTTATCCCGTATCCGGGTCTCCATGGTCTCTTCCTCCATGATGGCATTATCCGCGTTGAGGTTACGGCGCATAATATGTTCAGGTCCTCCTCCCAAGAGATTAGGCATGGGAGGAACCACAGAAGTATCGACCACACGAGGTTGGTCTGCAGTAGATTCTACCTCTACGTGCCTCTCCGGCGAGCTCGGTAACCTACTCCGAGTGTTTACCATTTCGATCTGCCATACATGTACGAGAAATATATTGAGAAAAAGACTAAACGAGTTGAACTCATTGTACGTACTAATACCTTCATCAATTATCATAATAATAGTAAACCAAGCATGATCACGTAACAATGCGTTCATAATAGCAGTAGCTAAGTGAAATTATGAACGAACCATACACAAGAATTCTTGTCACCATCACCACAACTTTCAATTAGAGTAATTCTTAATCCTAACGCTCTCCCCACCTAGGATTTCTACCCCAAGTGGACAGTGAAACTATAAAGTCTAAAGCTTAAGTCTAGATATGTTAAAACAATACCTAGTTCACTTAAACTAAAGCTTTGATACCAACTTGTAACACCCTAAAAATAGGGATAACAAAAATCCGAAAAACGGATACGTGGTATAGAAATTGCCAAAGCACGAGCCTCCCAAAAATGGGGAAATAATACAAACCTGTTTAATCACAACTGTAATTTAACGGACAATAAATTAACAACCAACTAATCTAATTTCTACAACTTGAAAAGAGATTACAAAAGGGTTGTTAACTATAATTCCCAAAATTCTTCTATCCAATAAATGTCCATATGCAGGTATTCCCCAAGCTCTCACTCAAGCACTATGTCAGCTTAGGACCGGCGCCGCTAGAACCTGAGATACACATCGGCACCAAAGAAGTGTTAGACCAAAAAGCCTAGTGAGTTGAACAATAATAAGCATGCATGAACAGTTACAATTCTTATCAACAGTTAACCAGAATTCAACATATGTGGAGTCAATAGGGGAGACCCATAACACCAATCAAGTTCCACCCAAAGAGTCGATATACCTTGATGCCCTTTAACAAGAGACACCCGAAAGGCCCGGCACATCCGAGGACTACAACCATGGTATTACCCCGAATGGCGGAGGTCTAGGCACATACCATCACGGTGGCGCCCAAGACTACATCCTCCTAGTGTCTACTGACTTGGTTCGTCCAACATATTGTATAGGAGGTCTTGAGGTATATTTCAACCAAAACATTTCAATACCAACCATTGGTACTATGTTACCATCCTATCACATAAGTCCATTATGAGACCCAAATGATAATCATGTTCATCATGCATATGAAATATATCACCAAAAAGGGATTCCAACTAGAAACCATCTTAATACCGAGACATATGTACATTTATCATATCAAAGTACACCTATCATATATTCAAGAGAAAAGTCCCAAATACTTGTACATTTAGAGTAAGACATGGCATATCATATAAAACCACATTTCCAACATATCTTCATGAGAAAACCCAAATACTTGAACATATAGAGATAAATAACAACAAATAGAAGGATATGATGTGCATCTAGTTTTAACAAAGGTTTAGTAAACTCACTATCTAGGTTTTTGACCAAAACCCAGAAAAGATGAAACCCTAGAAGAAGATGAGACTTGAAGATGAAGCTTGAAGACTTGAGAAGAGTTAATGCAAGAATCCAACGATCCAACCACCAATGTAGGTTGTATTTATGAGGGTTAGGGTTTGGTGAGAAAGAAAATTGATTTGAGAGCTCCAAAAATCGCCAAGGGAGAGAGATATGTGAAATTATGAGAGAAAAATCGGGCAAAGAGGGGTTTTGGGGAGTGCAGGACGCCCCGCGACTTGCACCCGCGGCATAAGTCGCCCGCTTGCTCCAGGAATAAACACTCCAGTGGGTTACGCGGCTAGTGCCGCGACTCCCACCCGCGACGTAAGTCGCGTGGTTTCTCAAAGGCATGCATCTTAGTGGTTTACGCGGCTTATGCACAACCAGTACGATGTGTCAGAATGGACACGTATCTGCCACAAATCGTACAACAACTCTGTCAACTACACTGTTCATGATCCGGCCGAAAGCATGTCTCCCAAAGTCAGACTCCCAAAGCCAATCACTGAACGCCACGTGTAAAGTGTCCTGCCATGCATTTAATGCATAGGGTATAAATAGAAAGATTACCTCTCCATCTGAGAGTGTGATCACCTTTAGCCTTTATCTTTCTATTTTATAGAAACTCTTGTTTTCTATACTCTCTAATCCCCCATTCTCTATATTCTTGTGCAACCATTTTAGTGTTTCTTAAGTTTGTTTAGATTGAGTCTGTCTTAATCTTATTCCGCAACAAACTTGTAAATTGTGTTTGATTTATCAATAAACAATTTATTAAACTTTAATTTCTGTGTTTGTATTCAACCCCCTCTTCTACAAACTTGTTAAGCACCTCCGGGACCAACAAGTGGTATCAGAGCAGACTGTTTAATCTGATAAACAAGATCTTGATTTATTCTCTTCTTTGTTATTCTAACATGGCACTTAACACAAACACAAACTACTATGATAATGGTTCACTTTCTAAACCTCCTCGATTTAGCAGAGATAACTTCTCTCGGTGGAAGAATCGAATGATGCTATTTCTTGAAGGTGCAGATCCCACTATACCTGAGTACGTAGCAAACGGACCATATGAACCTGTCTAAATCATAGTTGTCGTTCCAGCTACTGCTACCACTCCATTTATTCCTGAACGCTATATTGCTAAGGAAATCAGACAATAGAGTGATGAGGACAAAAAGAAGGTTGGTATTGATGCGAGGGCAAAAACCATTATCTCTATGGCTCTGCCTGATGAAGTTTTCCATTCCATCATGCATCTTAAAACTTCTAAATAAATGTGGGAAACCATATGTGTTCAATATGAAGGCACCACTGAAATCCAAGAGACTCGAAAGATTAACTTGGTAAGACAGTATGAAAGTTTTATCGCTGGTAAGAGTGAATCTCTCTCTGATGTTCATCAGCGGTTTAACTGCTTAATCATTGATCTAAGAACCGTTGGTAGGACCTATTCTAATTCTGAGATCCTAACAAAATTCTTGGAATGTCTTCCTGAATGCTGGGACAGTTATTCAATATGTCTCAAGCTGACAAAAGACTTAAACTCTCTTTCTCTCAGCACCTTGTATGGAATATTGCTTAACTATGAGCAATCAAACCTGTTGAAGAAGAATCTTATAAAAGATTCTAAAGACTCCAAAAGCACTCCTGTTGCTTTAGTCTCTTCAGAGATAATTCCATCTCAGCGATCTACTCTCACCATCACTGAGTTAGATTCTGAATCTGAGGATCTATCAGACACTGATCTTTCAGAGTTTGATGAGTCCTTAGCACTCTTGACAAACTCTTTTAAGAGATTTGCAAGAAAGAGCAATTTCAGAAGAAATAAGCCTCTCTCTCTCACTGACAAGCCAAAATCAACCCCTGTTGATAAGGCTACTGCTACTTGCTTTAACTGTGAAAAGATTGGACACTTTGCAAGTGAGTGCAGGTCGAAGAAAGTCTTCAAACCTTCTATCTCAAGAAGATCCGGCGATGACAAATACCTAAAGCTGAAAGACAAATATCAAAATCTAAAAAGCTACAAGCGAAAAGGTAAAGGTCTCATTGCTGAAGAACATGATTGGGCTGAATCAGAAGAATCAAGTTCTGATGAAGAAGAAGTCGCTAATCTTTGCCTTATGGCTGAGATTAAAGAAGAAGTGGAAGAACAATCTGAAACTTCTATGAGCTATATATCATCTCAGGTATCTATCTCTACTAATCCCTCTCTACCTGAATCAGAGAGAAGTCACGCAGTTGATGTGCTGACGATTGATCTTTACAATGCTTTAAATGGCAAATCTCTAGCTGAAAGCAAAAACAATGACTTAACTGAACAGCTGGAAAAATGCCATGAAAAGATCAAAGAACTAACTATTTTAGAGGAAAGTTTGAAAGATCAAATTGTTGTAAATAAAATCATCAGCATAGAACGCGAACAAGCCATCGCTGCTCTAAAAGCAGAAAAGGCTACTGTTGAAAAATGGTGCAATTATTCAACAAAGATAACTGAGATAATAAATGCTCAAACTACTGGTGGTGATTAAACCGGTCTTGGTTTTTGGAAACCACAGGATGAGCCTAAAGAAGACTGTTCCATGCTTAAGTTTGGAACATTTGTCACTTCTATCTCTGACACTTCTTATAATCAGTTTTATCCTTCTTCTTCTAATTCTATCCCTGAGGAAAAATCCAAAGGCTCTAACTCTGAGGATAAAGGAAAATCCATTCTTCGTCCTCAGAAGGCTTCCAAGAAAGCAAGGCTGAAAGTTCCCTCTAAACCTTCAGCGAATCAATCCTCTAGCTCTGTGATAGAAATCTTTGAACTCTGTCCACCAAAGCTAAAGATTGATCTCAAGCTTAAGAGATCTGAAGAAATCAAAATTCCTCCCAGATCTCATGCTAAAAGCATTCTTGGACCTGGCCCTGCTCATCTTAAATTTTCAAAACCTTTCACTACTGGTCCTAAAACCACATTCAAATATAGAAAATGCTATCACTGTGGATTTACTGACCATATTGCAAGCAAATGTCTAAATGCCACTAAAGCTGATAAAATAGCTAAAGTGAAGATGAATGCCTCCAAGGCTGAGAAGGTCATCAAAGCTGAAAAAATGACCAAGGTGAAGAATACCACTAAGGTTAAGAAATTAACCAAAGTGAAGATTACCACTGAAGCTGAATCTTCATCTGCTGTGAAGATTGCTGAACCTTCCATCTCCACTAACCCCAAAGGACCCATTGAAAAGTGGGTACCAAAGAAAGCTTAATCTTCTTTATGTTTGCAGGGATCAAAGGGCATCTGGTATCTTGATAGTGGATGTTCTCGTCATATGACTGGACAAAAAGACCTGCTCACTGAATACAAGGAAGAGAAAGGTCCCTCTATGACCTTTGGTGGAAATGGAAAAGGATATACCCGAGGGTTTGGTGTCCTCAGCAATGGGACAACTACCTTCAGAAGAGTCGCTTATGTAGATGGACTGAAGCATAATCTTCTAAGCATCAGTCAGCTATGTGACAAAGACTATGAAGTTCGCTTTTCTAAGAAAGCATGTTCAGTGGTGAATGAGAAAGGAAAACTGACTCTCAGTGGTTTTCGTAAAGAAAATGTCTATGTAATAGATATGGACTCTACTACCATTGAGAATGTGTGTTTTCTCTCTAAAGCCTCTTCTGATGTCAACTGGCTATGGCACAAAAGGCTCTCTCATCTGAACTTCAAAACCCTGAATTCTCTCTTTTCTAAGGAATTGGTTTCTGGTCTCCCTCAGCACTCATATGCTAAAAAATCTCTCTGTTCGGCATGTGAAAAAGGAAAACAGACAAAAGCTAGTTTCAAGTCTAAACAAGTTTCCTCAGTGACAAGTCCTCTTCAGCTCTTACATATGGATCTGTTTGGCCCTGTCAACATCCAATCAATAGCTGGAAAGAAATATACGCTTGTCATTGTAGATGAATACTCTCGCTACACCTGGGTTATCTTTATTCGCTGCAAGAGTGATACTCCAGAAGAACTAATATCTTTTGTTAAAAAGATGGAAGTGTTGAATAATCTCACTGTACGTTCAATAAGAAGTGATCATGGAACTGAATTCAAAAATAGTTCTCTGAACAATTTCTTTGAGAACAAGGGATTTTCTCATAACTTCTCTTCAGTGAGAACTCCTCAGCAAAACGGAGTCGCTGAAAGAAGAAACAGAACGATCATTGAAGCCGCTAGGTCAATGCTCAACGATTCTCATCTCCCTACTCAATTTTGGGCTGAAGCTGTAAATACTGCATGTTTTACTCAAAACAGATCGCTGATAGTAAAGCGATTCAGAAAGACAACTTATGAACTTTTTCATGGAAGAAAGCCTTCTATCAGTTTTCTTCATATCTTTGGTTGTCAGTGCTTTATTCTAAACAACAAAGATCAGCTTGGTAAGTTCGACCCAAAAGCTGAAGAAGTTTGATCTTACACAAACTTCAGCTATGAAAACTCCTATGGCACCTCCCCTGACACTTAACAAAGATCCATCTGGAAAACTGTTAATGTCACTGCCTATAGAGGAATGATAGGCTCCCTGCTGTATCTTACAGCGAGCCGACCTGACATTATGTACTCTACTTTTTTATGTGCACGCTATCAATCTGAACCCAAGGAATCCATATGATCGCTGTTAAGCGAATTTTCAGATATCTCAAAGGGACTCCTAATCTCGGTCTTTGGTATCCCAAAGACTCAGGGTTCGATCTAACTGGATATTCTGATAGTGATTTTGCAGGTTGTAAACTCGATAGAAAGAGCACCACGGGTGGATGTCAACTCCTAGGAGGAAAGCTGGTAAGCTGGACAAGCAAAAAGCAAAATTCAGTGTCCACTTCCACAGCTGAAGCTGAATATGTAGCCGCTGGAAGTTGTTGTGCTCAGGTCTTATGGATGATAAATCAACTATTAGACTATGACCTTCAGCTATCAAAGATTCCAATCTATTGCGACAACACTAGTGCTATCGCTATAGCAAACAATCCAGTGCTACATTCAAAGACTAAACACATAGAGATCAGATATCATTTTATCAGAGATCATGTGATGAATGGTGATATTGAACTTTATTTCATCCCTACTGACTATCAGCTTGTTGATTTATTCACCAAACCTCTTGATGAGACAAGGTTCAACTTTCTCATAAGTGAGCTTGGAATGTTGAATCTCGAAGAGTAAATCTTCAGCGTTCATGCATTAAATTAGTGATTATAAGTTCCCCATTATCATTCAATCTCTGATTAAGACTCTGACTCTCAGGTATGTTCTCTTACTTTCAATCACTGAATCTTCAGTCAGTAAGATGCTTTAAATAAAACTTTGATCACTGAAGTTTTCTTCAAATGATTAAAAGCTTTTTGAAAAACAAAATCTATCACTGAGTTTTCTCTTCAGTGATCCTTCCAAAATAAAAATCAATCTCTGAATTTTCATCAGGGATTCTTTCAACGGAAAACCTATCTCTGACTTTTCTTTAGAGATAATTTCAAAAAGAACAAATGAAACGTTTTTCTCTCTCCTATGACGTCATTTGAACCGACAATCCACGACATGTTTTTTTTCTGACACGTTCGTCCGTTGCCCTTCTATCCAATCAACTTCGTGGGACGTGTCCATGTCATGATGAACATTTGTATTCCCGCCTCTTTCTCTCTCCTACTCTCTACGTATAAAAGGAATGTTTCTTTTCATTCTTATCTTTTACGCTTTCTGAAAAACTTTTTGAGCAAGAAATTCTCTCTCAAGCTTCTGCATCATCTTCATTCAAGATCACCAGGTTATTTTAATCTTTAATCTTGTTTCCATTTCAATCTTGTTATTAAAATCCATTTATGTTCTATCATTATGGATTTTTATAAGATTTCTACTCACTAAAATCATTCTTTTTTATTTTATTCTTTCAAAATCTTTGGTTTTCTCATTGTTCTTCCTTCTTAAACTAAGAACAATGTCTTAATCTTCAAATATTTTTTGTTTTTATCTTAATCTGGTAAAAACTTCTTTATTTTTAGACTTTAATCCTTCCCTTCTATTCTTTATTTCTTTCCTTATTCAGCAATGGCGCACAGTCAACACTTGTTTCCTCCAAGAACGTCAAGTTCGCCATCACTGACTCTGAAGTCCCCAAGAACAACCATCTTGGACTCCTAGACTTCGATGGAATCAAATACCTATACCTAGTGGATGCTGCTAAATTCCTGAAGCAATCTTGCATTGCTTACGCTCTCACTGTTGATCTAAAACCCTCCAAAACTCTACTTCAACAATTTTGGTTCACAGCTGAAGAATCGACCATCACCAACAAGAAAGGTGATCAGGTCCCTGCCATTTCTTTCTGCACTGACCTCGACAAAGGAATGATGACTGCTTTCAGCTTAAGAAAGGCTCTCAGGTTTCCTGACAAACCTAAGAGTGGCTTTGAAGCTCTGCCTACTAACGCTGAACTCATTCAATTTCTGGATGATATGGAGTACTGTTGGGACAACAAGCCCCGCTTCACTATTCCCAACAAGAAGCTGACTCTCATCAAGAAGGCGAACATGCCTTCTCAGTTGAACTTTATTTTTTCTCACTTCATTCAGTGTATGAGTGGGAAAAGTGGTTCCCTTGATCAGGCCAGCAAGGTACAGCTCCAGATGGCCTACTCAGTAATCATTGGCAAAAATTTTGACTTTGCCACTGCCATCTTTGACGATCTAAGGTCAAAGATAGAGAAGACGGAGAGGGATCCCAAGATCCCATATGTACGATTCATCTGTGCATATCTGAAGTTCCTCTACGCCAATGCCTACCCCACTACTGCTGATGGTTCCTTCGCCAAAGTGGGTCAGCGTTCACTGGAGGTCAAACCGCTGGCAAACGAGGTAAGTATATCAACCCTATGCTCCCGACTCTCTCTCCACACTTCTTCTACTTCAGCGGCCATGGCGGAGGTTCATTCTTCTGCTAACTTTACCGCTACCACTGGTTCCAAACAACCATCTGCTAGTTCCTTTGGCCCTTCGAAAAAGGCCAAAGTTACTAAGGAGACACCAGCCACTAGTTCAAGGCCTGATGAAGTTTCTCGACAAACTTCCTTGGATGATTTCGTGGTCCTCTCCTCCACATATGCCGCTGTAATAACATCAACCGTGCCAGCGACCTCGGTCGCTGTCACAATAACAGTGACTCAACCTGAAATCTCAGTTATTCAATCAACTGAGGTACCTTCTCAACCCCAAACTTCTTCTATCCCCATCTCTAATTCCTCTATTTTTTTGGTCTCTGACAGCAACCTCATGTTGCATTTTTAGGACCTGATTCTCAAATGTTTGAAAGAGACATGCAATTTTTCAACATGTTTGAACGATCAGGTATACCTAAACCCACCAATACACCTTCCTTCTCCCCATCTAAGCCTGTTACTCAAAAGCTAACTTTTCTTTCAGGTCCTAGTTTGGCAACTGTTGAAGCGAATGTCAACAGTTTGGGTGAAAAGGTGGTTTCTCTCACCGCCGCTGTCAACGAAACCACCAGCGCAGTCAATACCGCTGGTGAAGAACTGAAGACTTTGACAGCTGCCTGCTCCACCAAAGCTGAAGCCTCTCAATTCTCCACTCTTCATGAAGAGATTGTCAGAGTGAAGAAGGATACTCAGCGACAGATGGATGCTCTATCCACCAAAGTGGATTCCTGCACAACTCTTCTTCAGCAAGTCCTTGACAAGCTGAATGCACCAGCTCCGACTCTTTCTCCTTCCTTCACATCGGACGATCGCACCCAACTCCACATAGCTGTTGAATTTATTCATCAGGCTACATCAGATATCCCGCTGATTGAAGGACGTCTGGAGAGTCTGGAGGCTGAAGTCCGGAAGTTGGCCTCTGCCTAGCCTTCCTCTCTACCTAAAGTTCCCTCCCTCCCTGATAATGACAAAGAGGGGGAGAAGGCTACTGAAGAAAATAGGGACGAAGCTGCTGGAGTTAATGCTGCTGAAGCTGAGGTTCAACAGGAAGATCCTCCCTCTCATGTTGAGGGGGAGAAGGTTGCTGACCAAGCCCCTCTTTCTTTCAAAGACTTTGTTGAAGTAGAAGAAGAGGAGGATGAAGATGAAGAAGATCTTGATCTTGAAGATCAAGAGGAAGAGCAACCTCATTAAGAAGATGATGATGATGAAGATGAAGAAGATCAGTCCTTATGGTGTTCTTCTGCAACCATCACATCTTCAGTGATACCTTCGAAAGAAGTTGTCACAACAGGGGGAGTCATGGAACATCCTCAGGAACCCCTTCCCAAAGAAAATCCAAAGGTGCGGTTGTTGAGGGAAACCTGAAGACAGTTTCACTATCAGAGGAGAATCCTTCTCAGGTATGCCTCTCACTTGTCCCTGTTTCTTTCTACAAACCCTCTATCTCTTTCTAGCCTTTATCTTCTCTCTTCCCAAAACATACACTAACTCCTTTCTTTATATTTTCTGTCCAGACAGTTCTCTCCCCTGCTTAAGGGTAAAGAACTTCAAATAATCCCAACCGCTGTAGCTGATGAACAAATAATCCCAATCTCTGTAAGAGAGATTGATGAAGAAGATGAGGAAGAAGAGTCCCTGCAACATCCAGAAAGGCCCTCTAGACCATCTCACTGGTCAGAGGAAGAAATGAAGAAAAGAACAGAGATGATCTCTCATATAGAGAAACAACGACTGAAGATCCCCTCTCAATCAACAGATCTAGAGTTCCTAACTGAAGCTGAAATCGAAGAATCTGTCAGGGCTGAGAAACTGATAGCTGATTGTCAAAGAGATGCATCTCTTGCTCCTCTCAAGTCAAAGACAAAAATCTGAAGAAGAAACCAGTTGAAGTCCAGGATGCTCTATTGAAAGAGATTGAAGAGGAGCGCTCAAAAGAACAAAGGGTCAGCGATAGCTCAGTCGAATGGTGTAAAAACAAAGTCAACTATCGCTCTGACCCAATGAAGATCATAGCCGTTGTCATCTCAGGAAAAAAGAAGAAGGACCGAGTTTCTGTCACTATGGAGATTACCAGAGAGGATGGAAGCTGTAAGGCTATGTTCATTTCAAAGCTGGAAAGCCTCGGTTATATGGAATGGCTAGAGTTCAAAGATGCGTTGAAGAAATCCAAATCAACCAGCAGAGGCTATGTCGAAGGCATCTTAGAAGCCCTCATCAACAGAGTCTCCACTGTGTTAAAAGTACCATTTGCTCTTCCTTCCAATCCAAGGCAGTTCAAAAGAAAGCATGTCTCCTCCTCCTCTGAAAATGTCGTAGTGATAAGAAATAAAACCTCCATCAAATTCTCAAGAGAAGCTCTGTTTGGTCCTCCTCCTGATCTTTCAGTTCTCGATCTATCTCTGCCTCTTGGTGGACTATATGTTGCAGGACAAGTAATCAAAGAACCTTTTGGAATCTTCTTCAGAGATGATGAGGAAGAACTCATATTTCAAAGAGTCTCTGAAATTCTTGTTTGTCCCCTCAGTCATCTCAAGGATCTCTTATGCTTATGGTGTGACTACTTCCCTTCTGCTGGGCAAATCAAAGCAATCATTAGCCAAGAATCTCTAGAGCGAAGGCAAAAAGGAGAAGAAATACCTGAGTATATGATCAATCCTTCAAAATCTTCTTTAGATAGCTGATAGATTAGTTTTATATATCTTTTAATCTATTAGTTTAACTTACAGTAGTTAGTTCTTCACTTGTACTTATAATTTTCACATCTTGTAATTCTTTCCTTGAATTAATGAAAATTTCAGTGAAGTACTTAACTCTATCAGTACTGTAAAAGATCCCTTAAAATAGTAATTGGGACATGTATGTTATGAGTCCTGATTATTCCTTATTTTGAACTATAAAGTAATTTTCTTCAGTTACTTTGTCATTATCAAATAGGGGGAGCCAAACTCTCTCATTGATTTGATAACGACCCTCTTTTATACTTAGTGAAAATTACGTTTAATATGTATTAGTGTTTCACCATCAACGACCAGACTGAGTCTGTTCAGTTATCGCTGATAGTCTTTCTTACAAACATTTATATGTATTAGTGTTCACTATCAGTGATCAGACTGAGTCTGTTCAGTTATCACTGATAGTTTCTGATGTAAACAGTAACGTAATCCTTAAAGACAAGTCTCGCATCAACAGATGTTCATAGCTGAATCGAAGACAAAGCTGTTGAACAAAGACAAGTCTACTAGTGACCTGATGCGGATATCAGTAAAGCAAAGACGAATCTACTTATACGCGAAGGAACATGAGGAAAAGCTTCAACGATAGCTGAACCTCTTTATATCTCTGAAGGAAGAGATATTCAGCGATCAAACGATCATGAAGCTTATGCCTCAAGTCTCCTTTTGTCTTACCTTGCACAACCAGTACGATGTTTCAGAACGGACACGTCTCTGCCACAAATCGTACAACAACTCTGTCAACTACACTGTTCATGATCTGGCCGAAAGCATGTCTCCCAAAGTCAGACTCCCAAAGCCAATCACTGAACGCCACGTGTATAGTACCCTGCCATGCATTTAATGCATAGGGTATAAATAGAAAGATTACCTCTCCATCTGAGAGTGTGCTCACCTCTAGCCTTCATCTTTCTATTTCATAGAAACCCTTGTTTTCTATACTCTCTAATCCCCCATTCTCTATATTCTTGTGCAACCATCTTAGTGTTTCTTAAGTTTGTTTAGATTGAGTCTGTCTTAATCTTATTCCGCAACAAACTTGTAAATTGTGTTTGATTTATCAATAAACAATTTATTAAACTTTAATTTATGTGTTTGTATTCAACCCCCCTTTCTACAAACTTGTTAAGCACCTCCGGGACCAACAAAGGATATGATGTGCATCTAGTTTTAACAAAGGTTTAGTAAACTCACTATCTAGGTTTTTGACCAAAACCCAGAAAAGATTAAACCCTAGAAGAAGATGAGACTTGAAGATGAAGCTTGAAGACTTGAGAAGAGTTAATGCAAGAATCCAATGATCCAACCACCAATGTAGGTTGTATTTATGAGGGTTAGGGTTTGGTGAGAAAGGGAACTGATTTGAGAGTTCCAAAAATCGCCAAGGGAGAGAGATGTGTGAAATTATGAGAGAAAAATCGGGCAAAGAGGGGTTTTGGGGAGTGCAGGACGCCCCGCGACTTGTACCGCGACTTGCACCCCTGGCATAAGTCGCCCGTTTGCTCCAGGAATAAACACTCCAGTGGGTTACGCGGCTAGTGCCGCGACTCCCACCCGCGGCGTAAGTCGCGTGGTTCCTCAAAGGCATGCATCTCAGTGGTTTACGCGGCTTGTGCCGCGACTTCAACCCGCGGCGTAAGTCGCGTAACTCACTGCCAAACAAAGACTAGTCTAGAACTTCCAAATCAACAACAAGTAACCAATATAAACGAAAATAGCAATTAAGCATATAATTTCTATTTTTGATGAACACATAATCATAAGATTGACAAGGCCTTATACTTACCTGAAATTCCGGATGTTACAATATGGCTCACATTTCACCTTCTTTTGATTCTTTAAAGTTATTAAGGTATGAGCTGCTAATTTGACGAGAAAATTAGAATTCTCTTTGGTTCCTTGTAAATGTATGGATTTTTTTAATTGTTGTTCTGAATTTTCTGGATCATTTGGTTAGTTTTGTTGGATCCGGTTAAGCAAATGATCAAGCCTGCACTATATGAACCAGTTTGAAAATGTCACTAAACTTAAGAAATGGAAATGGCGTGTAGGGACAGTAGGCTTGACCAGTTCTAGCTCTCATATATAAGTTCTGAAGACCGAAGTCTTGTGTATTTTATTTTTGTAGGTTGGCTGAATATGCAGGATACTGAGGAAAGAGCCTCTTGAGCTTTTAGGAATTTATCCTGGTGACATTATTATCCATGTGGTACACTCTTTGATCTATCAAACCTTTCTTTGAATGGGTTATTTCAAATCGAGATTTAAAGTCTTGAATAGTCTCATTCTTGCTCAAGGATTTCTACTATCAATGAGGGGATACAAAATCATGAGTTTGATGTCAAAATAAATTTTTTAGACAATTTGGTATAACTAAAGAGGCAAGGAAGCTTTTCAATGAGATGCGTGGGAATGTGATTTTATGGAGTGCCATTAACATTTGAACATGTGATTTCATGGGGTTTTTGACACATTAACCATTGTAATGAAATGTTGTTGTAGTTGGTGTTATTTTGGGTTTGATGATAGCATGGAACAAGAATGTATTTGGTTTTTACATATATAAATGTTTGATTTATAGGCATTTCTATGGTTGGGGATGGATAAGTTTTGTAATCTATACAAGGCTTAACGATAAAACAACCAAACAACCCCTAACTCTTATATTTCAACATATGATATCCTTTGTGTTGCCCTCGTGGTTGGTTTAAGATAAAAAATGATAATCTATTTTATGGTTGAATATAACAACAACGAAGTTATGTCTTGCATTATGTGCGGATATAGCTTCTTTATCTGTTGGGCATAAATGCATGTGTACATCTTATCAACCCAGACCCTGATTATGAGTGAGATATACCGAGTATGTTTGAGTCTGTTTCTCGAATTACAATAAAATTTGACATCCCATTGTATTACGCAGATACACAACTAGTATAGTATAAATATAGATAAAAAGTTCAATACGATTTTGATTTTCTGAAATTAATTTACATTTACACTGAAATCACGAAAAAGTCCTCGCCTTCGTTGAAAAAGCCTTGATAAAAGTTATAAATAAGAAATTAAAAGTAAAATATTTTGGTTTCTGCCTCTGCTCGGTCGGTCGGCTGCTCCTCTCTCTTCCGTATCTTTCTCTCTCGTCGCATCTTTTTCTTAGACCTAAAATTAGCTTCCAAAATCGCCATTGAAGAAGCTCTAATTCTTTGCTCTCAGGTCGTTTTATCTCGTCGATCCATCCCTCACTTATTCTTTCTGCTTTTTTACTCGTTAATTATCATCTCTCATGATTTCATATGATTAGGGTTTGGTTTTTTCTTGACGGCTTTACTATGTAAATGATATTCGATTTTTGTTTTATAGTATACAAATTAGTTGTTAATTTAACAAGTCAATTATACTTTTGTCAAAATTTTACAAATGTTCTTCCTTATATCACATACATACATGTATCTACCCGTTGGTTTTATCTTTTTGTGTTCAAGTAGTTCATGTTATCAGTTTCACTGTTAAGTTTTTTTGTAAAAGATGATAATAGGATTCATTGGAAATTCTTGTCATATTTTTGATGGAACTGATAATGTGGAATCAAGATTTATTTGATGTTCTCAGGTTTTGATATTGAATTTAATGCAAAAATATAGAGTTCTGAGACTAACGTTTCGTAAAGAAAAAAAAGTTTTGATGATTTATTGATATATCTTTTTTGTTTTTTATAGGTGATTTTGGAGTAGGGTGTAGGGATTTGTAGAGTGGGAAATGGCGGGGAGTTCAAGTGAGGAGTCTGGGGTTGGCAGGTTACTAGAAGGAATGTCGAATGGGCAGCAATTGTCTGGGGAAGCGTTGGCAGAATGGCGGTCTTCTGAGCAGGTGGAGAATGGAATTACTTCGACATCACCCCCTTACTGGGACACCGATGATGACCATTATTGTGGTATCTATTTTGTACCTTCAGTTTATAGATGATAAGGTAGAATTTGTATGTGATTGTCAATATTTTGCAATCTTGCCCATAAGCTCAATCTCTCTCTCCCCTCGTTGCTATGAGTACATCAAAACTTCTCATTTGAATTGTCTTGATGAATCGATAATCTTATTATATGACCGGGAGAGCTCATTCTTAGACAATTCTCTTCTTTATTTTTTTCTCTCCCACTTTCTTATGAGATTGCAGCATTGCTGAAACTCCCAATACCCAACATGTTCATGTTCAGATAGACACAGTAATAGAGCAGTCTTTCCTGTTTAGGCTCCTTCATGGATTATACAGTTGATTTAAAGCCTGATATCTGTAGCAAGATCAACATGCATGATGTAACATAATAAGTCTGGAGGGAATGTTTAAGGCGATGTGTTATATATATTCTCGACAAATAGCCATAAAACACTTGGCTACTTTTAGGAAGTCTGTGAATGTATTATCACAGCTGTGATTCCCTTTCCACTTGAGATTTAGTTTCAGACTTCTTGTACTGTTATTAATCACTAGCTGTTTCGCAGGACCGAAACCTTCTGAGTTGTATGGGAAGTATACATGGAAGATAGACAAGTTTTCACAGATTAACAAGAGAGAACTTCGTAGTAATGCTTTTGAGGTTGGCGGCTACAAATGGTATGGGATTTAGATACAAGTTTTTCTTTCAATCTTCGTTGATGAAATATTTAATTGTCCAGTTGCAAACCCTCATAGTACAGATACTGACTATCACATTTGCATTCTGCTTTTCTGAAATTCATTAGGAAATTTACAGATACAAGATAGTTATATGAGTGTGCACTGTCGAATTCGTGTAGGCGAAATTTCCAGTTTCCATTTTCCCTTGTAGCATGTCAATTCTTCATAGTTCGGGAAAATTTGTGGCTGAAGTATTTTGTTGTGGATGGCAAAATTATGCTGCCATCTTTATGTGCAGTTGCCGATGGTATATATGCACATTGTCTGCAATAAAATACACTTAACTGTTTGCTCATCATCTTCCACTTAAGCTTTCTGATATGGGTTGTAGGTACATCTTGATTTACCCCCAAGGTTGTGATGTGTGCAATCATTTATCTTTATTTCTTTGTGTTGCCAATCATGACAAGCTTCTTCCAGGTATGTTTGTTCTTGGGGATTTAACTTTTTTCTTTGTTACGTTACCTTAAGGAATTCCTTTCATGGAAACAGGTTGGAGTCATTTTGCACAGTTCACAATAGCTGTCGTGAACAAGGACCCTAAGAAATCAAAATATTCTGGTTCGTTCTTTTTCCTCTGTTTGTTTTCTTGTTCTAAATACTCACTCTGTTGCCCTTTCTATCAGTTTTGATTCTGTTGGTCAATGAGATCGGCTTAGGTGTTATCACTTACTAAATGATGTTTTCAGATACATTACATCGCTTCTGGAAGAAAGAGCATGACTGGGGGTGGAAAAAGTTCATGGAGTTATCAAAAGTTTTAGATGGGTTTGTTGATGCTGACACCCTTATAATAAAAGCTCAAGTCCAAGTTATCAGGTTTCTAGCTCCTTTAGAAATTTGTCATTTTTTTGCCTTTTCTTTTTCTTAACATACCTGTGATTGTTCTTTTTGTCGCCATTACATATCATTATTAGCAACAACTTCATGACCATGCTAATTTTTTATTAGCTTTTCAGTATCAAATCTATCATGAAAAATATATAGTATTCTTTTGTTCTTACAAGTTATATTTTGCTACTTTTGAGTTCCCAGTTTTTTTCCATATAATTTTTATCATGTATAATTGAACATTGAAATCATATCTCCTCCAATGTGTTGCCTCTCTCACATGCTCACAGGCACAAGTGTGTCCTGCTCTATGTATTTATAATCTCAAAACACTGGTTCTCTTTGCTTATAATCTCTATCTTAGACATAATTTGTTGCTTTTATGATGGTGTTTTTGTTAAAAATATGTATGGTATCTAACAGTAAAATGTTTAATTGTTTTGTAGGGAGAGAGCAGATCGGCCTTTCCGATGCCTTGACTATCAATATAGGAGAGAACTTGTTAGGGTATATTTGTCAAATGTAGAGCAAATATGTCGTCGTTTTGTGGAAGAGAGGAGAGGAAGGCTTGGAAAGTTAATAGAAGATAAAGTCAGATGGTCAAGGTACATACTAAGTTTCTATGATTGCTAGTTTTGTTATATTTTCATGGAGATACGGTTGATTTTACTCTTCCCTCTGATGATAACAATGCTGTTTAACTTATGTGCTAACATCAATGGAACTATGAAGATATCATGTGTAAGATATTTATGTTCCCCCTTCTGTAGGAATCCTGTCACTGTTTCTGGCTGTAATTCATTTTTACTTTTCTGTGTTTCAGCTTCTGTACCTTCTGGTTAGGAATTGATCAAACGGCCAGGCGGCGCATCTCAAAGGAGAAGTCGGATTCAATACTCAAAGTCGCTGTAAAGCACTTTTTTATAGAAAAGGAAGTTACATCTACTTTGGTGATGGATTCCTTGTACAGTGGACTGAAGGCCCTCGAAGGTCAGACCAAGAACAAGAAAGCAAAGGGAAAATGCTTGGATGCAGAAGAACTACCAATACCTATAGTACGGGTAGAGAAAGACGCATTTATTCTGGTTGATGATGTATTATTATTGCTTGAGAGGGCTGCCTTGGAACCATTGCCCCCGAAGGATGAAAAAGGCCCTCAGAACCGTACCAAGGTGAGTGTCATTGTGTTATGGCTTGAGTTGTATCTATTGCATTCTAGGTTCAAATCAAGTGCTTTCAAACATGGCATCTTGTTGTCCTGGTACTTGTAGTTATATTGACTTGGCCTTTCTCAATTTTTTTTGACCTTGCATATGCAAGGCTGTTTCTTGATCACAGAAATGCTCCAGGAAGTTTGTTATTATTTTGGAGTATCGAAGATAATAATTTGAGTTGTAATAAAAAGTAGTTCTTATCTTTAAGGTCTAAGATATATCTTTGTTTTTCTTACATAACTTACTCAAATTACATCGTAGCACAAATACATTTCTTATATCCTTTCATTGGGTTATCTTTTAACCTTCTCTATTTGGCATTAGTACACGATGACTACTTGATCTGGCATTTATTCTGAATAATATTCGTGTTGTAGTTAAATCAATAGTGTCATGGTGTCTTCTGTTTGTGCTAGGATGGTGGCTCAGGAGAGGATTTCAGCAAGGATTCTATTGAACGTGATGAAAGGCGTCTTTCTGAACTGGGACGTAGAACCATTGAAATATTTGTCCTGGTGCATATATTCAGGTAATGGTCTGATTGTTTGCTTTTAAACATGTCCACGTCCATTTGTCGTAAGTCCCCTGTTCCTTACTGGTTTCATTTTGTTAGTGGTGAATCCCCAATTTAAATATACTTACTAGTCACATTATGATACAATCACAAGCTGCTGAACTTTTGTTAGAGCCAGCCAGGAAGTCAAGATTGTGCACCTTGTACTACATGGGACATACTTTTCTTGTTCCTTCAGGAATTTGTAGATTCATCTATGTATATAGTTGAGCGTTGTGCCAAATGCTACCATTATACATGATCATCATTTTTTTCATATAATTGACGAGTGCATTAAACTGTTTATGACACATTTTTTTTGCGGATTGCAACTTAAAGTTGAGTTATTGGTAGATGAATTCTACGGTGGGTGGCTGGGTGCTTGACGAATTTGCCTACTTTATAACTGGTTTCTGCTTCTTTATCAATCAAGCTGACTGCGTATCCTGGCTTTTGCTCATGAAAGACAGAAGGAGCTTTCTTATTTCTCTTCAGTGATTCAATAATTTCTAACTTCAACCTTGAAGGATTTTAGATAAAATCACCAACTATGAAATTGGGTGTATGAAGTCATTTTTCTGCTGAATGAAATCAGAACTCTAGCAGCCTTCGTAGAATTGTGATGTCTAGCAGATTGACTTGCAAGATGTTCTGGAAAACTTTACAATGGTGGAGAAAGTAGCTTGATTCAACCACCATCACCTGTTTCTATTGATATTTTTTTTGGGAAGGGTGTCCTAGGCTATGCCTAGACTAATCCCTTGGCAATTTATGACTGTAAGAAATCAGTCCTGATTAAAGCTCAGTGGCCACAATTGTTGTGTACGTCTGGATTCGAACTCTGGGCAGATGGGATATTCCACCACATCCCCCAGGGCCTTAACCAGAACGCCACAACCCTTGTGGTTTTCTATTGATATATAGCAGCATGAACATTTGTTTTGTTTGCATAAGCCTTGTTGTTTGATTTCAACTGTGTGATCATAAAGTTCCTTCAGATAAGTATAAGCTGATATTTTACCTGCATTTATTTTAGATTGCCTTCAGCACCTAACTAACATCACATTGTTGTACTGTGCTACCTAATTAGATTTCTAATTTATTTATGTTTCTTCTTCTTCTTCGTACTGTGCCTAAATAATTTCACCCTAAATATGTCTAATATGAAAACTTCATTGTGATTGTACTAAATTAATTTTTTCATTGGAATTTGATAATTTTGGACATTTAACTGTTCTCTTGTGCTGCAAGTATTCTTATCACCAGCCTATTGCTGCAGTAAAATAGAAGTTGCATACCAGGAGGCTGTTGCTTTGAGAAGGCAAGAGGAGCTCATACGTGAAGAAGAGGCAGCATGGATGACTGGGATTGAACAGAAAGGAAAACGTGGCGCATCTGAAAAGGAAAAGAAAGCAAAGAAAAAGCAGGTTTGTTATAACCAATTTAAAAGCAATAAAAAGTGGCCCAGTGGTCATCTGGGCAGCTTAAGTGATTTAGCATGAAGGGATCAAATTGCGAAGTAGATTCAATTATCATAATTTATTGCTTATTGTCAGACCTTGATGTTGGATTAAGGTTTTGGGTTTTGTTCCCAAGTTAGGCAGGGAAACATCTAGGGTTTGGAGTCAGGGTCTCAGGGTTCAACCTTGGTTGAGTTTATTAATATGCTGTATCACAAAAGTTTTGATGGGTGTGCTATTAGTTCGAAGTCTCTTAATGCTGTATGGGACTACTTGATGGTTTGCTTAATTCATACAATTTAGATGCATTTAAAAAACTAAACTCTTGAGTGGTTAGAATCTATGCGTGGAAGTTATTGGCCAACTATTGTCCCCAGGAACAGGTGCAATCACATAGTGCCAACTCGTTAGGTTTAAACATACAGATTGTGTGCCATGCTCTCCCAAAGTGATCATGAGGTTTAAACTTCCAGTTGCAGGACTTGAATCTTTATCATCTGAATCACGTCGACAATATTTAATTTTAGGAGAGCATTTCAATTTGTTATCATGCAACCATTCTAACAGCAATACTAGCTTATGCAAGAGCCTCTAGTTCATTTGATTCTTTTTATTGTCCCTCCCTCTCTGCCAGATTCTCTTGTCATTATAGTAGTTGGCTTCCTTCAAGATCTCAGGTTGTGGCTAGTGCCTGAGTTTGTACATTGCTTCAGCTGTATAGTTACTCGAATCCTTGTAACTTTTTACATGTTCTTACGCAGGTGAAACAGAAAAGAAATAACCGCAGGCTGAAGGATAAAGGGAGGGAGGAAAAACCTGGTACTGTAGTAGAAGACAAACTTCAACAACAGAACCCAATTGATGGAAGAAAAGGCTTCCTCATTGAGGATGCGGAGTTGTTGCTTGAAAAATCCGACACACTTGAGGATGTTTCTGATGTTTCAGATTCAGTCAATTGTGTCCCTGAGGCGGTTCTTCAGCCTGATTCAGATGATAGGGATTCAAGTCCTGTCAACTGGGATACCGACACTTCGGAAGCTCAGCCACCCACAGAAGCGGGTAGTAGTGGGGTTAGTTGTGTTACATCTGTGCATAATGGAGGGAGGAAGAGTCCATCGATGATGGATGATAGTTCATCAACATGTTCAACTGATTCACTCCCATCAGTGGTTATGAATCAGCCTTACAAAGGGAATTCACTTCAAAACCAGAAATCACCAAGAAGGTAAGAACTTTGTTTCGTTTCTGTAATCGGAAAGCGTTGGTCTAGTGCATGAAATGTGAACTCTTATATTTTGTAGTGGCAAAGAGAAGCAGGGTAAGACTATTGGTGAAATGACTGGACAGGCTGATGATATGCAGAGACGGCCACCCTATGTCATGTCTGAGGCAGCACATTCATATGTAGCTGGAAAATGCAAGGTGGATGAAGCTGATACTGATGTGTCTGTACTCACTTTGCAGGATCGCCTAAAGTGGCTCGAACATCATACAGTGAAAAAGGTACTATTACCTCTTTTGCTATCCTTGTGACTTTGTCTACTGTTGACAAACATCTGTTGTTGAACTTATTTGGTGTTTTACTTGGGCAAACAGTTGCATTTACTTGCTGAAGTTTAACTAAAGGGTCTGTTTGTTCCACTGTAAATATTTTCCATGATTGTTATACTAATCTTTTAAGGTTGATGTATATACATCAACATTTTTCTGCTCATCTATGCCACACCATTAGTCATGGTGGTAGTATTTGCTTTTCTTGGTAACTGTTTCAGAGATCATTTTGACAGGTTGATTATGTCTGTTCACATCAACCTTGTATTCTAGTTCTAAAATGATCGAGGATCAGCTATATGATGAACCTTTTCATTCTTTATACTTCCTATATTAGATGTGCATTTCACCTTATTCTTTTCAGAAGATTACATTATGTTATTTCATTTACGTACTTTATGTGTCTGAGTTATTGACACGAAAAGCTATTTGTCTATTGTATACTGTAGGAAGTTGTTTTGTTGCAAAAAGAGACAAGCGTCAAGGCTGAAGCTGATCCTGAAGCTTTGAAGGAAAACATAGCTATTATACCATCTTCTCCGAAAAGCCCTCCAAAAACTTCCCCACCTGTCGTTCGTCAGAAAACCGACCTGAAGAAAAGCACCGGTTCTGATCCTGCTATTGCCAGAAGACCACCTTCAGACAAAACCATGAACATCGATAAAGCAGCAAATTCAGCTGAAAGTTTGGTCTCATCCAGACCTCATGCTCATAAAACTGGGACCCAAAAACCAACTGACAAGCCCTCCACAACCGAAAAAGCCATCAATGGTCCAGGGACCTTGATTACTGATAAGCCTGTTCTTCACCAAGTGTCAAGGACCATCGAAAAGTCTCCTGCCCAGCAAGTGTCTGTTTCAGTAGAGAAGCCCTTGACTCAGCCAGTGCCTGCCATGTCGAGGCCCTTGAGTGCTCCACTGATTCCAGAGACCAGAACT
This sequence comes from Arctium minus, assembly GCA_954870635.1. Classification (NCBI taxonomy): domain Eukaryota; kingdom Viridiplantae; phylum Streptophyta; class Magnoliopsida; order Asterales; family Asteraceae; genus Arctium; species Arctium minus. The sequence continues at coordinate 74,276,089 of OX941085.1, read as the reverse complement.
ACTGCTACCACACCTTTTGTCTCGACTGTCCAAGCAGCACCGTTTCTACCCCGTTCAGTGAGTGCAGCAGGACAATTGGGTCCTGAAGCATCACTTGTGACCCAGAGTCTTGTTCCTCAGTCGTACCGCAATGCCATGATGGGGACTGCAAATTCAACTACTTTCAGTCAACCCCATTCTCCAAATTTGACGGTAAATCCATCTCACTCGTATTCACAGCCACCTCATCTTCCTATGATATCAGCACCCATGTTTCTACCTCAGAGCTCTGAAAGGGTAGATTCAACCAGACCTAGGCTCTCATATGGAATGGTGAACCATGATGTAGTGCAAAACGGATCCCATTGGATGGAGTCCCTTCAAATGGGTATTAATAACGGCAGGGTCTTATGTAATGATCCTTCTTTGCTCAATGACATTCCAAACCTTGATTTGCACAAGTCTGCACACTATGAGTTTCCTGCTGGTGGGCGGCATGCTCATGGTATGTTGGCTGATGAATTCCCTCATCTTGATATTATCAATGATTTACTGGATGATGAGTATGGTATGGCGAGCACAACAGAAGTTAGGGCGTCGTTTCAAAGTTTCAGCAGCGGACCCCACCATCTAAGTCGTCAGTTAACTTATCCTGGTCCTGGTGGCATAGTTGATGAGAGTCCTTGCACAAGCTCATTTAGGTTTGAAGAAAGCCAGAATTACCAGCATGATGAATTCCAACATAGTTATGGTGGTGGGATTCAGTTTCAACAAGTACCTAACTTACAGCAGCAGCAGCCGCCTTATATGATTGATGGATTGATTCAGAACCAATGGCAGATGGATGTGGGTGGTTGTGATGTCACCTATCCCAGTTTGAGCTTGAGGAACATAGACAATGATGGGTATCAGTACTCAAACCTGATGATGGGTGTGAATGGTTATAATACTGTATTCCATCCTTCTTCTTCTTATAATGGACAGTGAATGGAACAGGAATAGGGACAGGGATAGGGATAGGAACAGAAATAGGAATAGGAATAGGAACAGTTACAGGAATAGAGTGGGTGCTGGAAGTGAATAAAAAGAAATATTGTTGGGTTTTGGTTTGGATATGGAGGCTGTAAGAAAACATTTTGTAAAGAGCGATTCTGTTATGTGGTCTACTGTTTTTGTTTTTCAGTCTATTCCTGTTTAAATGGAAGGAAGGAAGCATGCATGTGTGAAGTGGCATGTATGTAGGTTTGTTTCTAAATCACATCCTTTATATCTATATTTATATATCTATACTACATTAATAAGCATATAGATCAAAAACTCTTCATTACAACCCACAAAACACATAGTACTACCATTTTATACATGAATTTAAAGAATTCTTAATTACAACTTTTGAGGCATAAGTTACAAGTTATTATCGCATCAACTTTTATCATCTATATGATCACCACCAAATAGGAAAACACTAAACTTTCTTTCTTACTGAAATGTTTCTTTCCTATCTATTCTCAGCTTTGTCTCTTATTGTTCTTCCCGATGTTCAAAGAATCTCTAAATTTGGTGGCTTCGTTGTTATTTTTCAAAGAGTCGGACTTTTTTCAACCTTGTGTGTGTATATATATATATATATATATATGTTTAATAGCTTATTTCCTGCTAGTATGTATGAATCTTTTAAGGAAAACGGTTGTTGGTTACATTAGTAGATGAATCTCCCCCTTTGTTTGCATTTTTTGTACAACTTCATCAGTTTCTTTTTCTGCAAACAAAAAGAACAATATCGTTCTTAACTTGTTGCTCCATATAAATGCATGCCAACAAGATGGGTTATGCATGCATGGTATAAGATCATTCTTCCAATTTAAGTAGAGTAGTCGGTGCCAACATTTTATGTTATCATATTACTACAATTTTTAGTTTAGATCTACAACATCAAGTTAAAAAGGTAATTTCTTTTATTAGTGAAAAGAGGAGTTTTAGCCATTCATCCGAAACTGCGTTCGGTACAGAGATTTGAAGGCAGAGAAACAGAAATGGACCCTAATTCCCTTGTTTGGTAAGTCAGAGAAAAGAAAACCTGAGAAATAAATGATTTCCATTTCTCTACTTTTATTTCCCCCCAAAATGAAAAGAAATGGTGGGAATTGAAAATTTGGATTCTCTGGGAATTGAAAAAAAGACACGGAGAGTTGGTTCCCAATTGCACGCTGATTCTCGTGAACATAGAAAAAATGATCCAAAAAAAAAAATCTCGTTTTGGGGTCAGGATTTTCCCGGGGCAGCCCCGGGGGTGCCGGGACGACTCCAGGCGGTCGGTGCCACGGTAACCCAACCAAACGGGGTCGGTTTGGGACGAAACTTTGCGTGATGCCTCGTGAACATAAAAAAAACATGATACCCAAAAAAAAATCTCGTTTTGGGGTCGGGATTTTCCCGGGGCCCGGCCCGGACTCAGGTTTTGACGGTAACCCGACTAAACGGGGTCGGTTTGGGACGAAACTTTGCGGGAGGCCTCGGGATCATATACGAACATGATACCAACGAAGAATTTCTTGTTTTGGGGTCAGGATTTTCCGGGGTGCCGGCCCGGGCTCGGGTTTTGCCGGTAACCTGAGCAGACAGGGTCGGTTTGGGACGAAACTTTGCGGGAGGCCTCGGGATCATATACGAACATGATACCAACGATGAATTTCTCGTTTTGGGGTCGGTATTTCCCGGGGTGCGGGTTGGAATGATGTTGAACTACTTTTTGATTTAATTAATGCATTTTAATTATTAAATTATGCATTTTAATTATTAATTTAATTATTAATTTATGCATTTTAGTTATTAATTTATGAATGCAAATGATAGGTTGGTATAATTCTCTGTTGAAATCTATGTGCTCCCAAACAAGAGAAATGATTATCTGTTACATTTTCTCTGCTGAATTCTCTTTGCTACCAAACAGGAGAGTCAATTCCTATTCTCCAGACCAATTCTCTTTCTCTGCAATTCCATTCTCTGCAATTCCATTCTCTGTACCAAACGCACCCTTACATTCTAAAACCAAATTTCTAGAAATGATCGTAAATGTATGTGATTGTGAATCTGTAGTGTGTATGTAATCCTCCAAATTTACCCATTGCTTCGATTATTTAGCGCATCATTGGTTAGTTCAAATTGTGGTGCGGTTATATTGGACCTAAGAATTCCCGAGTTTAATTGATCCAAATACGGGTGTTACATGTCTTATATTCTTGTCTCTTTGTCATTGGTGATGTTCACCTAATTTGGCATATTGGGTGGTAGTTGTTCCTCAGGGTGTGGTTCGTCACCCATATTATTAACAACAGGAGGATGTCGATTACCTCTTCTACGTCTCCTAACGATTCTTTCAATTTCAGGATTGAGATGCAAAATATCATTGTGTTGTAGCCGTGACATACAACATAGAAAAGTACTTGAGAAAACAAACGGCTTAGACTCGGGTAGAAATCAACATTTTAGGATGTAAAAATTATATAGTCCTAGCCCACAAATGTGGGCACTATGTCACCATAGTGGCAATGCTTGTCACTATGTTCGCTTTCAAGTAATATAATGGTATGGTACCAAAATCATATCCACAGGGACTCTTCTATATCATGAATATGAGATTTTCACGAACGTACCAAAAATGTCACACCCCGCTAAAGCGGAAACACGAGGCATAACAGTTCCGATCTCATAACACAAGATTAAAGTCATACCACCATGCATTGATCTTTTAATAGCATTACAATATCAAAACATAGTATTTATCATTGTTTACAATTCCCAAGGACTTAGACATAACGATATATATATATATGTATATATAAAACAAAATAATCTTGCGTCAAAATATGAAGTACGCGGCTTAAACATCGTTGTTTACCTTCGGTGATCACTATCTCAAAATCTTGGTGCAAGTTTTGGTTTAAGAAAATTAATTGTTTTGAGAGTGATTTGGTGATTTTCAAGATCAACTAATAACAAGTAATAAAAAGTGGGCATGAGTGCACACTTTTCCCAAGTACATAAGCAACAAGATGGTTGAGAGAACTAGCCACAAAATAATTTGTCAAGATTTCTTTCTCTCGAAAGCAAACTTTGATAGACTATGGCGATGGTCCACTCACAAAGTGGCCATTGTTGCCAACTTAACTAAGTAGATGTCGAATATCTTAGTTCCATTAGTATGGAGCTAATATGATTATTTCTATGTTGCACCATACTCGACCAATATTTTGAACCTTATTTAAGTTTTAAAAGGTATGCAAAAATCCATATCTCAATGTAGTTGTTAAACACTTTCTCAAATTTTCATGCATCACTTAAGTGGTATTTCTAATCCACCCATCTCCTGGGTCCATGATCATTTTGACACTTACAAGTGATTGATTTCTCTGCTTTGAGTTAAAACTTCAACTTGAAAGACCAAACCGAAGAACAACAATAGTAACACCCAACTGTTAGACACTACCTCTTATGTTTGACTCACACTCATACCTAAAGAAGTATTTATCTCATGCTTAAAATAAAAGACATAATGAAAAAAAGTACTCAAACATAAATTGCATTAAAGATAAAAAGTTACATAGTCGCCAGAGTAGCCTTAAGATGAAATGTTTTGGTGCTAGTAGAATCACTAGCATCGAGAATCACAACAATTGTAGCTAGGGGTGAGCATCAGAAGCGGGTATCCACCTTTGGAACTGGAATTGCTTCGGAACTGCCGGTTTCAGAACCGGAACCGATGTGATTGGTTCCGATTCCTAAAATATGGAACCGATCGGAACCGGTTCCGGTTCCGTTCCCATTTTTTTGGAACCGTTAACCGCTGGACCAGTTCCGGGACCGGGTACCCAGAACTGGAACCTACCGGTACCCACAATTTTTTTAATAAAATATATTTTATTTATTTATAAAATTTAATAAACTATCTTTTAGGTAGACCTGGCAAACGTGTCGTGTCGGGTTCAAAGTTAAACGGATTGAGAATGCCTAACCCTAACCCGACCCGTTTAATAAACGGGTCAGAAAATCCCAACCCTAACCCGACCTGCCTAACCCGACACGGCCCGCCTAACCCGTTTAACCCATTTAACATTTATAAAACTAAAAATTAAAAATCAAAAAATTCACAAAAAAGTACAAATACAAAATTCAAATGGAAGCATTATAAATCTAAATTTTATAGTTCAAACTTATAAGTTTTAACCAAATCTAAAACATTAAAAATTCAAAGCATTAAAAAGAAAATTTATAAAAAATATATATAAACAGGTTATTCGGGTCCTTTTCGAGTTAAAATGTTTGACCCTGACCTTACCCGTTTAATTTTCGTGTCGTGTCATGTCAACCCGTTTACTTAAACGGGTTGAAATGTAACCTAAACACGTTTATTTCGTGTCGAGTTAGCGTGTCGTGTCAGTTTTTGCCAGGTCTACTTTTAGGGAAACACGGTTTGTAGTATTTATTAGCATCAACTAATTTTAATGACGTGAAATGTTTTAGAAGCACCGTTTGTAGTATTTATTTATTTTGGAAGCACCGTTTGTAATATTTATTTGTTTTCTAAACATCGTTTGTAGTATTTATTAGCTTTTAGTTTTTATCATATTAGTTTTCACGGTTGTGGTATTTATTTAATACGTTGGGACTTTATAATATATTAATATTTACTTTTTTATAATATAAATGATAAAAAAATAAAAAAATTAGACAACGGGTACCCGGTACCGGAACCGGAACCGGCGGTTCCTGGACCGGTTCCCAAATATAAAGAACCGGTGTAAACGGTTCTGGTTCCGGTTCCTTCATTCTAGGTTTCGAGACCGATTCCAGGAATTTTAAGCGGGTACCCGCCTCTGCTCACCCTAATTGTAGCGAGGATTCTAATGTAAGATATATTTACAATCACACTTGGCGAGTGTGGTTACAAATTTGCAGTTACATGACCACACTTGAATTGCCTTGTTGTAATGATTAATGAGGGTAGTGAGTAGGGATGGTGATTTGCTCTAACCCGGTGGGGAACTTGGTTCACCCGACCTGAATGGGGCCGGTGATTCCCTGCAAAAACGGGTAACGGGGATCCCTGCCTGCATGAAATCGAGGCTGGGTAACACACCCCTGACCCGCCTGTACCCGGTATATATATTAATAGTAAATTTTATTTATTAATATTAACTATTTTATTTCCAAAATTCTGTTGACCGATTTATTGTAAAAGGCATGAATAGTTGATGGCATTGTACATTTGTAGCTAATCCAGTCTTGATAAAATATCACCAAAAATCCCAATATTGAGTGAATTAATACAGGGGAACGAGGTCCAAAAATTAGCCATCCATATAAAAGTTGAGGCTTGGGTGAAAACAATAGAAAAAGTAGGAAATTGTGGACATCTAACATGTGTAAATTGTAATATATTACACAACAAACAAAATATGCTTAGGACTGTTGAACCTGTGTACCTAATTTTGACCGGGTCTGAATCGGTTGCCGCCATGCCTAGTAGCATTGTCATTTCGTGTGACAAGTAAACATGACGATTATCTCAAGCCGACCGGTGGGTCAAGGGAGTTGAACCATAGGATTGATTGATTCCATTCCATGCTATTAATAAATTATACATGCATGTTTTACTAGATAATTTATTGCATGGGGAAACAGGGTCAAATCTTTCAAAGGCATGAAATTGCTTTATTTCTTGAGTTGCATACCAAGTTTTGTTGAAAAATCATTTCAAATTTTTAACACCCTCAAATATGAAAATAACAACTAATATTAAATTTTCGATAATATATCAAATAGGGAATAATTTATTTTTAACGTCAACACTTGATTACCTATAATGGCAATCTAATATTTAACATCAACAATAAATAATGCAGACCTTACATATAGTCTAAATTATGGGCAGGTGTTACTAAACTCCAACAACGGTCGCTATCTCCAATTACGGAAGACATCTTCAATTTGCTAATTACTTCTTGTGCCTATAACTATCATTCATTTCTTCATAGCATCACTAGAACCATTCTCCAACGGAGAGCTGATGCACATGCCGATAAATAGAAAGGGCTAGACTTAGCGCCTATTGAATTCAAGAGTTTTCATCATTTATATAAAACGGTAAACTGAAATAATGTTATTGAAATTCCAATTTCTAAAATGAAAGTATACAATATGAATGCAAAATTCTTCCTCAAACACACTTCGTGATGAAAACTCTAATACAAAACATTAATTCAAATATGAATTCGAAACCCAATACTCACCTAAAAACGTGAATAATGATTAATGCTTAATTACTAAAATTCAGATAAAACTTTATTATCCAAAATACCAAAATATAAGTAAGGCTCAATACTCAAATTCATAACTTATGGAGAACACTCCATACTCAAAACGTCACCAAAAACATGGATAAAACTCAATAACCAAAAACATATCTTTCAGTGACGGGGGAGATCCGATTTCCATGGTTAGTGGCGGAACACAAAAGTAGGCCATCGTTCCACGTTAAGGATCAATGGCCTCAATAAGACCAGTTATTCGTGATTCATAGACGAGGCCCCCGATGATTCTAGGCACACTCATTCACTAGCAACTACACCATGTGGCCAATGGCTAGTTTCCGGCTCCCATAAGACCGTACTAAGTTGCCCCCGATGACCCAATGCCTATTTCTAGCTACAACATGGGAATAACCATCCCATAGAAACTGACTCATAAATTACACCTTATGGTTAACGACAGATGTTCGACTACAAGAGCCCACACTATAGTGACCTTGATGATCTGATGCCTATTCCTGGCCACAACAAGGGAACAACGGTTCCCTTTAAAACAATAAAGACTGACTCCTATGCCTATGGATCCATTGCATTACAATTTAAATTTACTTGAACCCAAATGAACGACAACGCACTCAAACCATGTAACAATTCAAATAAATATGTCATAACTGAATATAACTCCAAAATCCTAACATAAAGCAAAATTAAACTAGACAAATGTCCCCCAAGACTCATCCGAGTCAACGTCGAGCCAATAGCTCGACAACACCATTGATTATAAAATAAAAGTTATCATAAGTAATAAAATGTATTTAACCAACGTTTATGCCATTTTGTAACACCCTAAATTTTTTGAAGGAATTTATACCTGGATAATGACGTAAAATTTACGTTTACAAAATATAATCCCCTAAAAAGGGTAGTGTAAAAGCGTTTACAAATAAGGAATGAAAACAATAATTGACAACCTACTAATCTAAACCATTGTAGCTTAGATTATTGACGGATGTCATCATCATTTCCCAAAAGGATTCATCAAATGCTATGCACGCTCAAGACTCCAAAAACTGTTATATCTAAAAAAAACGTCATCTACGGGACTCAACCCTCCTCTCAAGGCTTCGCCATCCCACCACTAAAGGAACCTGATATACACATCATTTTAAGAAAAGTGTTAGGCTTGGAGCTTAGTGAGATCAACGAATAATAAGTAATTAAAACATAAATCAAGATACAACGGTAACCTTTGATAAAACCCACTCCGGGTAGAAGTATTGAACCAAACCTTCCACAAGACGTTTATCATTGAAGTAAGGCGGGGGAGGCCCGATTTATCATAGTTGTGACGGAAACACAAAGTAAGTCACAAGTACAATAAGCATGTATCAAGAATGGGTAATTACAGACATCAATCCTATCCAGATCTTTACTCATTTTGAACATCAACTCTATCTAAGTCTTTAGTTCGATATAAAATTGGCTTCAACTCTATCCGCGTCTTTCATCCAAAGAGTCACCAAGTTCAACCCTATCCAGGTCTTTACCTTGGGACCTCACCATTCTTGATAACATGCTCATTTAGGAATCTATCATGCATTCAATAACAAACCCAAACATGTAGATAATAATGCATAATCTCACAACCAAAATAACCTGACTGCCTGGATACACATCATTTTAGTCCAACTCACTTCTTCACCACACATGCCATACCAACACCCAATATATATAAAAATACTTGCATTCCAAGAAGGCCAATATGTATAAATCCAACTTTTATAAAGAACTCCACATTGTTCCAACTACTCACTTGGTTTCCAAAACTTCATAAAACTCAAAGAAATCATTATTTATAAACACCCAACCATTTCTCATTGTCATTTCCAAAAATGTCTAAAATATGTCAAAACCCTAGTTTTGACCTAGTGATTCAAATAACCGAAATAAATGAAGATGATGTGAAAAGTTTCAAGAAATATAAATGGAGGTTTTAATGTGTATATAGTTTTAGAAAAGTAAAGGTGAACTCACAATAATGGGTTTTGATGAAAACCCAAAACCCTATAAATTCTTTTCTTGGAGAAGATGACAATGAAGTTAGTGGTTAAATGATCCTAGCTTTCCAAACTTGCTAGTGATACCAAATCTTGCAATAAATGAGGGTGGATGAACACTTGGTAGCTTTAAAACCGGATTTAATGAAGAGGGAAGGTTGAGAGAGTATTCGGTGAAAGTAGATTGGAGTAATGAATGAGAAAGAGAAGGGAAAGGGGTTTTAAAGTCTCTTAGGGACCGTCGGCGACCTTGACATGCGACTATGCCCTTGGCATAGTCTCCGGGCATAGTCGCCCATTCCACACACCCCGCGATACCAACCCCACGATAGTGCCCCGAGCATAGTTGCCGGAAACTGTCGCACCATATGTACCAAAGCTCATCAAAAGGCTGCAACTTTGACACTCAGCGACAGTGACCATGTCATTGTCGCATGGCACTGTCGCTCCAAACCCTTTGGGCTCCAAAAATCCACTTTTTCATGATTGTTCTAGCTCTCGATGTACACGATCAATCAACCACAAAATAATATACTTAAATTTGGTATTTGAGGATAAATGAGAGATATAAATGATATTGCTTACCAAAAATTCTGGGTGTTACAATCCTCCCCGACTTGGAAATGATTTCATCCTCGAAATCGACGCTCATCCAAATAGGTGGGGGTATGTTAGATCACATATCTATTGGATTCAAGAACATCAAATACGAAGATCGCAATCTGAAGTTAAAGCTGACAAGTCACTCTCAACAATAGTCTAAGGGTGAATTTGTAATAATAGTCAAAGTTATGTTTTTAATATCTTGTTATTTAGATATTAAGTTTTAGTTAATTATATTAGTTTAATTAGTTTAGATATTATATTAGTTTAACTATAATATCTAGATATTAGTTAGATAATATCTTAGTTTAGATATTAGTTGTTTTGTGTGTTGAGGAAGCTAAGAAGTTAGAAATCAGAACAAATTTACACACACACTCAAGGTGAAAAACAGAGAGAACACATCGAGAGCTTCAATAGATCAATCTTGTAACCATTGTTATTAATCTAAACAGGTTGGTAATCGTTTAATGTGTTTGTATTGATAAAACTTGATAAGTAGTGTGGACCGACAATTGGTATCAGAGCATTAAAGATCAATGCATTGAAAAAGTCAATGCATTGAAAAAGATCAATGAGGATATTCGGAAGCAAATTTCCGACTCTCAGCGTTTGACAGATGGTGAAAGCATTAAAGATAAGAAAGAGTTTGAGAAGAAGTTCTCAGATCTTTCCAAGAAGAGTTTTGAGGATAAGAATGTGCTTGAGCTTAAATGTTTAAAGCTTTCTCAACAAGTTTCTAACCTTGAGAAAGTAATCATTTTAGAAAGACATCAAGTTGCCAAGGAGAAGAAGGCAAATGATCAGAAGGGTGCTCAGAAGGGATTTGAAGAAGAGAGAAGCATCCTTGAAGCTACAATTAGGAAGCTAACTGCTAAGTTATCTGAATTATCTAAGCTTGCATAGAAAGAGAAGAAGAAAAGGTCCGAGCTTGAGAAGAAGATTGACCTTCTTATCAAAGAAAGAAACAGTTATTCTTCAAAGGTCAATGAGCTTGAAAAGGTTATTTCACGGTGGTGGTGACTGAGCGCAAGACTCCAGAGTCACTTGTCCACTCACCTAGATATGATTTAGCTGATTCCGAATGTTCATTCAAGTCAGCTGCAAGTTCAACATTCAAACCTGTTCCTTCAAAGAGGTCAGTTAAATCTTCTGATCAAATTCGTAATTCTAACCTTTTCATTGAAAGAAACATAGATTGTTCAGGTACACATCAAAGAAGGAGAAACAACTACAAAGAAGCTGAACTGTTCTGGAACAGGAAACCAGTTGAAGCAAAGAAGAAATATGAGCTTACAAGTAAAAAGTCATGTGTACATACGCATAATGAAACGAAGAACAATGCGTTGAAAAGTAAACCTGCTCATGTTTACACGAGAGATCAAATGATCAGGTTATCAGGTTAGGAAAATTCTTGTTCTTACTGTCGTACACATGATCCTGTTCACAGAACCAAAGATCATTACTGGTATGGTTCTTATTCCATAACCCCCATACGAACTGCAACTAACACATATGGACCCAAATACCAGTGGATACCAAAGAAAACTAAACCTGTATTGCAGGCACCTACTGTCAAGGGGGAGTAGAAGAAGAATGGTTCTTGAGTAAATCAGCTCAAGACCCAGACATCAATGTCAACAGTGGCTTCTGATTACAACAGATCAGAACCCGTACTTCAACGAAGAACAATGACTTCTAAACACAACAGTTTAGGACTCACACTTCAATGATGATAAGACCTTACTCCAATGCTGATATGAGATATTGTACTCCGATACTCCAACGAGAAAATCAACCTTCAAGGGGGAGTACATATTTATTTCTGAAATTATATATGTTAGATGACCACTGAGTTATCGCTGACCGCTAGTTCTTTTGAGCGCTCCTCTTAAATCTCTTTCAATAGAGCAGCCTGGACTTCCACTGGTTTGTTTTTCAGCTTCTTGTCTTTGACTTGAGAGGACTGAATTTTGAGAGCAAGATAGGCATCTCTTTGACAATCAGCTATCAACTTCTCAGCCCTGACAGATTCTTCGATTTCAGCTTCAGTCAGGAACTCTAGATCTATTGATTGAGTAGGGACCTTCAGTCGTTTTTTCTCTAGATGAGAGATCATCTCTGCTCTTCTTTTCATCTCTTCCTCTGACCAGTGAGATGGTCTAGAGGGCCTTCCTGGATGTTTCAGGGACTCTTCTTCTTCTTCATCTTCTTCATCAATCTCATTTAAAGAGATTGGGATTATTTCTTCATCAACTATGGGAGCTGGGATTATTTGTAGTTCTTTACCCTTAAGCAGGGGAGAGAACTGACTGGTCAGAAAATAGAAAGAAACAAAGTTAGGTTTTATATTTGGAAGAAGAGAGATAAAGGCTAGAAGGAAACAAGGGTAGGGAATTTATAGAAGGATATGGGAACAAGTGAAAGGCATACCTGAGAAGGATTCTCCTCAGATAGTGAAACTGTCTTCAGTTTTCCCTCAGCAACTGTACCTTTGGATTTGCTTTGGAAAGGGGTTCCTGAGGATGTTCCATGACTCCTCCCCTGTTGTGACAACTTCTTTCGAAGTTATCACTGAAGATGTGATGGATGCAGAACACCATAAGGACTGATCTTCTTCTTCATCATCATCATCATCTTGATGAGGTTGCTCTTCATCCTGATCTTGAAGATCAAGATCTTCTTCTTCATCTTCCTTCTCTTCTTCTTCATCGACTAAGTCTTTGAAAGAAGGAGGGGCTTTGTCAGCAACCTTCTCCCCCTAAACATGAGAGGGATGATCTTCCTGTTGAACCTCAGAAACAACTTCCTCCTCTATATTTTCTTCAGCATCCTTCTCCCCCTCTTTGTCATTATCAGCGAGGGAGAGATTTTTGGTTGGAGAGGAAGGTTGTGCAGAGGCTAACTTTCGGACTTCAGCCTCCAGACTATCCAGGCGTCCTTCAATCATAGGGAGATCTAAAGTAGCCTGATGAATAAATTCAACAACTATGTTCAGTTGGGTGCGGTCGTCCGATGTGAAGGAAGGAGAATGAGTCAGAGCTGGTGCATTCAACTTGTCAAGGACTTGCTGAAGAAGAGCTGTGCAGTAATCCACTTTTGTGGAGAGAGCATCAAACTGTCGTTGAGTATCCTCCCTTACTTTGACAATCTCTTCTTGAAGAGTGGAGATTTGAGAGGCTTCAGCTTTTGTGGAGCAGGCATCTATCAATGTCTTCAGCTCGTCACCAGCGATATTGACTGTGCTGGTGGTTCCATTGATGGCGGTGGTGAGAGAATCCACCTTGACACTCAAACTGTTGACATTAGCGTCAACAATGACCATATTAGGACCTGAAATAAATGTTAGTTGTTTAGAGACAGGCTTATATGGAGAGATGGGAGCAGTGTTTGGGATTATAGGAGTACCTGAGTTATCAAACAATTTGTAGAATTGCATAGATTCTTCAAACGTTTGATGATCAGGTCCTATGGGTCCAAGCTGTGGCTGTGTAGAAATAGATGGAAGGGTAGAGACCAATGAAATAGGAGGACTAGTAACAGGGATAGAAGAAGTTTGTGGTTTAGAAGGTACCTCAGTTGATTGAAGAACTGAGATTTCAGGTTGAGTTACTGTTGTTGTGACAGCGACTGAGATCGCTGGCACGGTTGATGTGATCACAGTTGCAGATGTGGAGGAGAGACCCACAAAATCATCTAAGGAAGTTTGTCGAGAAACTCCCTCAGGCCTTGACCTAGTGGCTCTTGTCTCCTTAGTCACTTTGGCCTTCTTCGAAGGACCAAAGGAACTAGCTGATGGTCGTTTGGAACCAGTGGTAGCGGCAGGGCTAGAAGAAGAATGAACCTCCTGCGTGGCCGCTGAAGTAGAAGAATAGAGAGAAAGGCGAGAGCGTAGGGTAGAAATACTTACCTCGTTGTCCAACGATTTGACCTCTAAGGAACGCTGACCCACTTTGGCGAAGGAGCCATCAGGAGTAGTGGGGTAAGAGTTGGCGTAGAGGAACTTCAGATATGCATAGATGAACCGTACATATAGGATCTTGGGATCCCTCTCCGTCTTCTCTATCTTTGACCTTAGATCGTCAAAGATAGTGATGGCAAAGTCAAAGTTTTTGCCAGCAATCACTGAGTAGGCCATCTGGAGCTGTACCTTGTTGTCCTGATCAAGGGAAACACTTTTCCCACTCATGCATTGAATGAAGTGAGAAAAGATAAAGTTCAGCTGAGAAGGCATGTTCGCCTTCTTGATGAGAGTCAGCTTCTTGTTGGGGATTGTGGAGCGGGGCTTGTTGTCCCAACAATACTCCATATCATCCAGAAACTGGATGAGTTCAGCGTCAGTAGGTAGAGCTTCAAACCCACTCTTGGGTTTGTCAGGAAACCTGAGAGCCTTCCTTAAGCTGAAAGCGGTCATCATTCCTTTTCCTAGGTCAGTGCTGAAAGAAATGGCAGAACCTGGTCACCTTTCTTATTGGTGATAGTCGATTCTTCAGCTGTGAACCAAAACTGTTGAAGTAGAGTTTTTGAGGGTTTTGGATCAACATTGAGGGTATAAGCAATGCAGGATTGCTTCAGGAATTTAGCATCATCCACCAGGTGTGGGTATTTGATTCCATCGAAGTCTAATCGTCCAACTTTCTATTCTCATCTTCTTTGGTCTCAACCTCATCAGGTGATTTGGTAACAAATTTGGGTTTCAAATGAGGATGTTTAGTAGCCGCTTATAGAAAATCAAAGTTATACAATGCTGGCTGTTTTCTGATTGCTTTTTTTAGATAATGTGGGTTATCGTAACCGAGTCCCCACTTCTCTTTAACATCAGTTTCCTTATTAGGTGTGTTTAAGAAAATGGTTTGATCTGTTTGTCCTCTAGCATATAGTTTTGCTTCCAAACCATTTACCTTTTTCGCCAAACTCTTGTTTTCAACCTGCAGTTTATGAGCTTTTAGAATACATTCTTGATTCTCAAAATCAGACTTGGAAAGTTTAAAAACAATTTCAGAAATCTTATTTTCAAAACAATCTTTTTGAAGTTTAAATTCAGAGGCAGATTTGTTCAGAGAGTCAATCAGACTTTTGTTCCCAACAAGTTGCTTGTTGAGATAAAAAATAGTTTGACATTTCTTCGCAACTCTGCTCTTTTCCTTTTTCAATTTAGATTGAAGGTATTGAAGCTCGATCATCATGGCTTCCATTTTGTTTACAAAATCAGATCCAAAAAAGTTTAGTACCTCACCAGATGTTTCTTCATCAGCCTCATCATACTTCACCTATTTGCCCATCAGACATACGTGTGTTGTTTCTTCCTTTTCTTCCTCATCGGAGTGGTAAAGCCAAAATTCATCTTCAGCCATTAGAGCCTTAGCAGTTTCCTTCTGTTTGGCTAAAAGCATCTTCTGCTTGTAATAATCTGAGTTTCTGATGGTAGGCTTGCGACAGTCCTTGGCAAAATGACCCATCTTTCTGCAATTGTAGCACTTAACCATATCATCAGTCTTCTTCTCACCATAATCATTGACATACCTTTTCTTCTCCTCAGGCTTTCTATCACCAAACTTTTTCTCCTCAAATCTTCTTCCTTACACTCGTTCTCTATGTTCATGATTTCTTGACTCTGATGAGTACCTTTGAGTGTTTGAACCCGGTTTCTTGTAGAAATTCTTTTGAAATGCTCGGTTCAACATTAGCATCGCTTGCTTTAGGTTTTCCCCGTCATCAGAGTCAGAATCGGAATCAGCAGATTCATCAGAACTTGGAAGCACTATTTTCTTTTTCTTCTCTCTCTTTCTGACCAGCCACTACCAAAACTATGGGGTCAACTACTTTCTCAGCTTTCTTCTTCTCTCCTCTTTTCTCTTCAACCTCCTCCTCATTCTGTCTCAAAGTTTCATATACTTCATGGAGTGGGATGTCACTAAGGTCTTTCATCTGTTTCATTCTTCGAGTGTGCTTCTTCCACTCAGGCTGAAGGATGCTGAGGAACTTGACATTGTTTTCTATCTGCTTCTTCTTTACTTTGTTCTTGGCAAGCTCATTAAGCAGTAAAATAAATCTTTCAGATGTTTCTTCAAGGATCTCATTTTCTTTTGCCTTGAATTCCTCATAGCTGTTGGCAACCTTCATCTGGTTTCCGACCTTAGATCCCATCATCATCTTCTGAAGTTGATCCCACATCTTCTTTGCATTAGCTTTGTAGCTGTCGATTTTGATGTAGATCTCATTGGGTATGCTCTATAAGAGTAGAGATCTTGCCTGCTTATCAGCTTTGTATCTGTTCTTTTGTTCTTCAGTATACTGGGAAATGTCTTTCGGAACATTCTTTGTCTTTTGAGCTCTGTCTACATTTCCATCTTCGTTGTCCGGGGATTCGTCATCCGATATTTCCATTGGGGGGGGGGGTACCATAGGACCTTCCATGATTGACAGTAAAATGTTCTCTCCGTTTGTATGTCTGTCCACAAAGTCAAGAAATCGGTCTTTCCACTGCTCGTATTCCCCTTTGAACAGTACCAGAGGCTTTACGTCAGTACCGATTGAAAGTGCGTCCTTGGAAGTCATCCTATTTTCAAAAATGTACAATAAGAACTTGACAATGATCGTTACTCCAAGTGAAATCAAACAATACAGAAAATCTTAGAAAGAAATTTTAGAAATTGAATTTCCAAAAATCTATCAAGTATGGAATTCGCACACTACTGTGAAACACAAAGAATTCGCATACACAATTCGCATACAAGCACAAATAACCAAGAATTCACATACTACACACACTAACTTTAGAATTCGTACACAAGACAATTTCAGAATTCGCATGCAACAGAATTCGCATGAAATTATATGCAAGTTCTGAGAATTCGCATATAACCTTATGCGATAATTAGACATAGAAAAATTTTAAGCAACACTTTTCGCATACAACTTTTCGCATAAGCTTTTCGCATAACAAACACATACGAATTCTCGACTTAGAAATAGAATTTTAAACTTTTTATGTGAAATCTTGAACAATTCGCATAACACTCTTATGCGAATTCTAAGCAATTCGTATAAAGCACCATGCGAAATCTTTCCTTGGAAACTTTTCAACACAAAACTTTTTGTATCAAAGTCTTATGTGAATTCTGACAATTCGCATACAAAGCTATACGAATTCTGAGGAATTCTTATCACACACACATGCGAATTCTATGCAATTCGCATAACACACATGTTCGAATTCTACACTTGTGAGATTTTTCAGACAAAACAAATATGCGAAATCCTTTGGTGTGCGAGTTCTTGATGCGAGTTCTTCAGATCTTCAATGAAAAATCACACTGATTGGCTCAAAAATCCATCAAACCTTCGGATTTCAATCTCAAACTTCACCAATTTGATTACCAACACTTCTAGAATCGAAATCTACCAATGAATTTCAATAAAATTCACTTGTGCATACAAATTGATCCCATACAGTGCTTTACGAACTCGTGTACTTCGAAACTAACAAAATCTCAAAATTAATTGAGAATTACAGTCCAATTCTACTACAAACTATTACAAGATTATTCTAATACACTATATGAACACAATCAAATCAATTACAATCACAAATTCTCACAAAAACTCGAAACTAGATCAAGACTCAAAACTCAGTGCGAATATCCATATTTTCAATCGATTTCATCTTGAAATTCTGCTCTGATAACAATTATTATGTCCTAAGATTCAAGTTCTAAATGTTATGATTAACAAGATAACAATCACAAACAATTAAACTACATGTTTTCAATTCCAATTCATAGAACAATTCGTATACAAACTCTTTGAGAATATTTCTCTCTCTAGATCATAGGATGCGTACAATGAATGTCAACTCCTTACATCTAACTAATACTCTAGTCATATATCTATTAAAGAAAACACACGCTTACAACACTTAAAAGAAAATTACATTTTGACTTTGACTTTGACTTTATTACAAAAATAGACTTTGACTTTCTTGCTTGAGAGTTGACTTTGGCTTTGACATGGTTGACTTTCAGTCTTCATTCTTCATGATCTTGTATCCAACAAATATATGCTCTAACAGTTGAGCATCATATTCATTCAAACATAAGCGATTCTTTCATGAATGTTTATATTTGTTCATATAGACAAATTACAGATCTTTCATGACCTAAGCTTTGCCTGTTTATCATTCATATTTGATTTTTTCGACACGTTGTCAGATTCTCAAACAAGTCTTTTGTATTCATTTCATTCATTCAAATTTACTTGTTATGAGAAAATCTTCAAAATTTCAAAATGCTCAAATATTCGTGATAATTGGCTGAGCATACATTTATGTGACATTGTGATTTATATTATGAGCTTTAAATGTTCAAGTTAGACTGTTGAACAACATTCTTTTAGGACAAATTTCATGGGATCAATGTGTGATCTTAAAGAACTTCTAGGGATTCACGTAATCATGTTAACCAGTGCTTCCTACCCAAGAAGTTATCCTGAGTGATTGAGGGGCGAGGGGTCAACATTAAAGAGTGGGGGAGATAACTCATACGGTTGAGTTTTTCTCATTGTGCTGAGCAGTAAAATGGAAATGAGAGTTTGGTTAGAAGTTAGCAAAATGATAAAAAGAAAGATGGTGTGAGAACATAGTTAAAAGAATATGAGAACTCTGCACCAACTACTTTCTGAGTCGGGCAACCACATTACTGATTGTTTCACAATTCTTTCGTGAACATTATTGAAACAGGCAGCGAGTCCATGCCAACTCTTGACTTAACTCCACCATCCACTTATTTCTTTCTTAACAAAGAAATGTTTCAATTTTTAATGGGGATGCAACACATATGTTATCTGATCTTCATTCGGAAGATTCGGATATTGAAACAGAAGGAAGTTTGACCCACCTTCGAACTTTGATCATGCATATTGAGTCGTGGAAAATTTGTTGTGTCTCAACAGTTTACATATTTTGAGCCTGATAAAGCACAAAATGCTTAAATTCTTTCATACACAAGCACATACACACATAAAATTTGTTTTTCTGTCGGAACATTCATAGAATTACCTTGTATTTTTTGATGATTGAATGGAAGCCCTGTGAGTGAACATCAATAAAACTCCTTATACAGTACATTCATTGTACTAAGTGGCTTCGTGCTACTTACATGCATTTTTAACTGATTCATTTGTTGATTTAGGGTTATACTCAATTATGAATTTGAAAAGATTTGGAATCATTTATGAATTGACGAATGTTACGAATATCAGTTCGAAAGATCAGATGATTTTTGTTGACAGAAGATGAAAGGAGTGCTTTTTCATGACAAGTTTTGTTGATGTTGATGCTCGCATTCATCAAAAGGGGGGATAAATAATGAATGAAAAAGCAGTTTTGGAGAATGTATCAAGAAATGGATTATGGGGGAGAAATACAGAATGAGAAAATGAGAGAGTTCTATTTTAGAATAAGGGGGAGAAAATTCAAGAATTCAAGAAAGTTCAATGGAGATTATTTGAAGAAATTAATTATGATTGAGAAATAAGAGAAAGATAAAGCAGTTTCAGAGAAAGAAAGACAGTTTAGAATGTTTTGATTCAATGATTTATGAAAGTTTATAGAAGATTACAGAAATTTTCTTTGTGGATTGTTTTGAAGAAGAAAAAGTGGATGAAAACTAAAGATAATTTCTTTGATGAAGATGATGAAGTTTGTTACAGACTTTGAGGGAGAATGTTAAAGATAAATTTTGATCACAAAGAGGGAGATCATTTATGAAGATTGAAAGAGAATGAATTTACTGAAGCTTATCTGAAAGGGGGAGATTGTTATTATTAGTATTAGTCCCAAAGGGGAAGATTGTCCGTTAATGCTGAAATTCCTTTGAAGAATGATCTCGACTTTCTGAGAAGAGCAAACTAATACCAAGGGGGGAGATTATAAGTTTTTCTTTTGAAGAATGATCTTGAATCCGAAGGGGGAGATTGTTAGTGCACATTTTGTTGTATTCAAGATCATGAAAGGCAAAGCCTTAAGTCAAAGCTAAATGAAGAAAGTCAATTATGCTTAAAGTGAAAGTCTATGTCAAGGTCAAAGCTTTAAGCTTTGTTAGTTTTGTTGTTTTAGTTTCCTTTGTAATTACATGTAGGTATAAATAGGTTTTTGTTTCTTGTATAATCTTAAAGCACTTAATAGAAAATTCACATTGAGAGAGATTTGTAGAGAGAGAAACATTGTAGAGAAAGAGAGCATTTGTAATCTTGATTGGAAATCAATAATACTTGTGAGATTTGGTGAGTTCATTGTTTTACACTTGCAATTTGGGATTAATAGTTACATTTTTGATCAGCCAACGTTTCTTTCTATTGATTATTTCAAAAGCTATTCTAATGAAGGCAAAGCCTGTTGAAGGAAAAGTTTATGTTCCTCCCTTCATTGTATTAAATGTTCTCCTTCAACTTTAACATGTGTCTTCATCTGATTTGCTGATCTTTGCTTGCTTGTACTTTAAACTTTAACCTTTGTAGTTGATGTGGACACTTGTTAACCTATCCCATCCAGTGGTATGCATAGGGAACAGTGAAGGAAGTATGACATTAATTAAATAATGCTTTAGAACTTACTTTGGCTTACATGCTTTTGCATGTTTCCATACTAGGATGAGAGTTAGGAAGAGTTGGTGAGCCAAACTTATTGGACAAGTTTGCACTTCAAAATCCAGATTGCCAGTAGTAGTATTTGTCAAACTACTAGCTAACTGTAGCTTGTATTGATCTTCTTTCGGCTAGATGACAAACCAATTCGCTTTGGTGACTATCTTGACCTCTCTTCAACCGGTCTTCGATTTTGTAGAAGGCTTTTTTGCATTTTGAATCAATAAAGATAGTTACAAAACTTCTATAAGTAAAAATCATGTTTTTGTCTATTCTGAAGTATAAGCTATACAACACTTTCCAGTTATAGACATTTATGAAGTAATGTCTATTGGATAACAAAGACTTAGGGGGTGTTTACTTAGGATTTAATGAGCTTAATGGGTTAAATAACTTATTCGCACAGACAAAATATAATGTTTACTTATGTCTTATTCGGACAAACGTAAGCTTATTCGCACAGATGAAGAAGAGGTGTTGTCCACGTTCAGCCAAAAAATTTACATCCCTACCTCTGTTTAATAAAACACGCCTCTTTCATTCTGTACGCCTCCTTCCAGAGATATGAAGCTCCCATTTTAGATTAGGAAACATGAAGAACCTATCTCACATCAAGAAACAAGATGAAAAACTCGAATTTCCCTTGAAGTATGCCTCCTTTTGTACGAATCAAAAACCCTAATCTCTAATCTAAACTCCCTTCTGTACGCCTCCTTGTGTACGAATCAAAAACCCTAATCTCTAGTCGCAACCCCCTTCTGTATGAATCCAAATAAGAACTACTCCCATTCTTGCTTTGATTCAGAGAGATGAGGTATTGTTATTTAAATAGAAAACGCAAATGGAACCTAACCTCCTTTATAATTGTTATATTGAGAGGGAGAGAGAGAAGAATGTGCAGACTATCTATGATTCATATATGTTCCCGTAAACATTTGTCACAAATCAGGTCTAGAATCTCTCTCGACTTTGAACTTGGTTTTTTGATATACTGTTGGATTTAGGGATTTGAACATGGTTTTTTGAGATATGAACTTGATTGATCGACTGAGAACTTGGTTTGGTGGGTTCCCACAAGTTTACTTTATGGTTCATATTGTTCATTGATTCCCACAAGTTCATATTTTTTCTTATGGATTCCCACAGGTTCATATGGATTCCGGTTCATATCTCTTTCTTGTTGGTTATTATGTATTCCCACATCTTTATACTTTTCCTTATAGATTCCCATAGGTTTTTCGTGTTTGTGTTGAAGTTTGTCTAATGAACCGATGGGTAAAACAATCATTTCTATCATTCAAACGGTTGATTCAGTAAAAAAAAAGTAAGCAATAATAGATTATTATCTAGATAGACAAATTTATCTAGACAGATAAATTTATCCATACAGGACTTGATAGAAAATTTGGTAAACAATCTCTTAGAGTATTTCAAAATGTCTTGTGAATCCGATGGAAGAGAAAAACTTCTATCGGATTCTCAAGGTGTAGAAATATTCTTGGTTATGCATTCGATGAGCTCAAATTCGAAGACATATGATTATCTCTTTTGAAGTCTTAGAATGATGGATTTGTTTGACCTATATTCGATGGATGATAGATTCATCGGATATATTCTTTTAATGGCAAAGGACAAGAAATATATTTATAAGTGTTTTATGATCGGATATCCATTTGTATTATTCACAAATCCGATGGTTGAGACTAATATTTACCGTTTTTACATTCCGTTGTTTACTTTCAGTTATTTACTTTCATTTATTTACTTTTATGCACTTACTTTCTGTCATTTACATTACCTTGCAATTTATTTCCCTTATGAGTAGCTAAATCTCTTAGCTTGGGTGTGAGACAAATGGTGAGATTTTTACCGAAGTCTCAATAATGATGTTCCACTATTTTGTTTTAAGTTTTATATATCTAAGACACTTCTTGATGACTTGATCACTTTAAAAAGTGTATAAGTGTCATGGTCTTAGGAATAAGCCACTTGAATGCACGCCAATTTGAATGATATGAGAAGTAGACTTGGAAGAGTTACTAACGAAGGAATTTGTGATCTATGTTTTTCAAGAATGGGAGTAGTTCTTATCAAAGTGTTAAAGCATAGTGGAATCAGGAATGAGTCACTTGAAACACATCAACTAGAATGATAAGGGAATTGGCTTGAAAGAGTGATTTTAAACAAAGGAGACTAGAAAACCTCCCGTGTGCGTCTATGTACCCATCTTACCAATATTGATTAAGTTTATCGATGGATTTTAGTCATGTCTATATCCCCTGTATCATTGTTGACTCAACATTGATTTCATGGATTAGATTATTTTGAGAAATATATTCAACCAACTCCAATTCTCCTATTGTGATAAGGGATAGCTTGCTTCTCTTCTTACCTGCAAATAAGACATTTGTTGATCGATATATTTTTGGTTTAAATTGCTCAATATTGAGCTTGGGCATGATTTACATTTATTGCATCTTTATTTGAGAATTACATTTTTTGAGTGTGTTGGCCATTCAACTGGAGTCATGTAATTTAGACTGTAATGCATTTGATCCATAGGCATATGAGTTAGTCGATTTGTTTAAGTGATGACTTTTTATGTTCTCACTTTGACAAGTGCTTATGTAAGTTACATGGTCGTCTCGGTATTGTAGAGAAGAACTCTTATGACTTGGACTCTAGGACCATAGGTATTGCGGAGAGGAACCCGTGTAGGATTGGAATCTTAGACCTTTGATATTATGGAGAGGGACCCGTATGGGGTCAGACTTTGTAACCGTGGGTATTGCGAAGGTGATCTCTTGTTGAGTCGGACTTGGAGACCTTGGGTATTACAATGATGAACTCATGAGGAGTGGGACACCATGACCCATGTTTTGGGGCTTTTGCCAAGTAGAATTGACACTAAGTCATTGTGGGTATTTGGGGATGAACTCGTGTGGAGTCGGCCCCCAAGACTATTACTTATAGGTGTAACTCTATGGTGTGTAAGTAGACATTAAGGTCAAGAGGTTTTACGGAGATAAACTCGTGTGGGGTTAGGCTCCGTAACATTTGGTATTGTAGTGGAAACTTGAGAGTAGTTAGACATCGGGACCATGAGCTTATGAACTACTTGATAACATTGATAAATGGCTTACTTTGTGTTTGCCATGATTGAAGGAATCGGGTCTCCCCCGAAATGTGTTGTTTTTGGATATATAGTTTATCCATGTTTTCGCTGTCATTTTGTATAGGGAGTGTTATTCCTTATTTGTGGTTTTGGGATATTAAACCTTATTCATGTTTTGGTATTATGGATAATAGAGTTTTATCTATGTTTCAATATTTGAATATTAAACTTTATTCACATTTTGGGTGAGTATTGAGCTTTGGTTTTATGTTAAATGGGTGCTTTGGTCACCGAGTTTTCATCATGAAAATGGTGGGTTTTGGGAAAGATGTTGCTTTATATTTAATACATTACATTTGGTGAAATTGTGATTTAAATAACATGCTTTCAGTTTTACCTTTTCTTATAATTATGATGAAAATTGCTTGAACTCATTAGACGTTAAGCTTAAAGGTTTTTCTTGTCGGCATGTACATCAAGTTCTTGTGGGAATGGTACTAGCGACACCAGGAAAAGATGAGTGTTAATTAGAGGCACGAGGAGGATTTAACTATTCGGAGATGTTTCCGTATTTTTGAGATAGCAACTATTATTAGGTTTTAGTAACACCATTCCTAACCTAGAATTTGTTTAATGTTTAGTTTATTAATTGTTGATGATATATCTTAGATTAACATTATATGTAATCAAGTATTGACCTTTAGTAAAAGGAATTTATTCTGCATTTGATGTGTTGTAAAATTTTCAAATTAGTCACTCTTTTACAGATTTTGGGGTGTTACAGATGGAGCGACGGGCATATGTATGGTTCAGAAAAGGGGTAATTTGAACCCCATGACTTTTCAAACAAATTATTTTATATTATAATTTTTTAAATATACCTATTATTTTGACCCCAATAAAAATGAGGTTTGACCCTACAAAATATTTTTACATAGTTCCATACTTCCATAGTATAGACTCATAAAAAAAAGATTAGCCCAATAAATAAGAGCTTATTTTCTAATCACCGCCCCGTCTTTTTTATGTTTATTGTAAGATGTTAATGGCTTATTGTTGTTAGTAGATATATTATTGTTGTATTTTTGTAATTAGGCTTAGCCCATTTCTGAATGGCCCAAGGCCTTTATTGTTGTATATTTATTCCTTGTAATCCTTTCTTTTCAAGCAATGAGAATCATTTCTCTATATGGTATCAAAGCTGAATTAGGATCCTTCCTAATTTCTCTCCTCTCCTCCTTCTCTCTCTAGAAACCGGCTAATCTAGGGCCGGCTACCTCCTTCTTCTTCCGCCCATCACCACCATCTTCTTCTTCCAAAAATTTCCGTCAATGGCCGGTGAACAACAACAACCTCTTCCCAACAAGGTTTTCGGCATCACTAACATAAAGACGTACGTTCCGCTCATCCTTGATCTTGACCGCCTTAACTACGATGCATGGAGAGAACTTTTCTCCACCCATTGTATCGGTTTTGATGTGATTGATCACATTGATGAGTCTACACCAAAACCTACGGACCCCGAATGGAAGAAGGTGGACTCGATCGTGAAGCTTTGGATCTATGGTTCGATCTCCCAATGTCTTCTCCAAATGGTGTTAAAAAAAGACTCTACCGCGCTCCAAGTTTGGAACAACCTCGAGACTTTTTCGAGATAACAAGGATGCCAAAAGCATGCAAATCGATAGCGAGCTTCGGAATATTGTAATGGGTGATCTCTCCGTCACCGCCTATTGCACCAAAATCAAAGCCCTTGCCGATCTCCTTGCCAACCTCGATCCGGACTCCGCCATACCGGATAAACACCTCGTGATATACACCATCAACGGGCTTTCATCCAAGTTCGACTCGGTGGCCAACATAATTCGGTATCGTTCTCCTCTTCCAACGTTTTTTGAGACTCGTTCAATGCTCCTCTTGGAAGAACAACGGATGACGCAAAGTCGGTCCATGTCTCCCTCCTCTCACGCCGATCATCCCTCATCTCCTACCGTGTTAAATGTCAACAATAACGGGGGAAATAGGGGAAATGGACGCCAAAATGACCGCCGCCAGCAACCGGGCCGCCGCCAGCAGCCGAACAGCAGCCCCGCACCACCCCGCTACGGGTGGGTGTTTATTCCTCCGCCGACTCAGCCCCGCCAACAGCAGCAACCGTCGGCCCAGTGGCAGCGGCAAGCTGTCGGGCTGCTTGGTCCATCGCCGCCATATCATCAACAGCGGCAGCCGCAACACAACGGCACCGCACCATGGTCGCAACAGCCCCCTGTCGGAGCTCACAACAGCCCTTCGGTTCACTTTTTAACGGCGTCACACAACAGCCCCACGGCTGTGGAACCTTCACCCCCGTGGACTTGGGCTCCACCGGATCAAGCGACGTCTCTTCCAGAATTGTTCAACACAATGTCTTTGAATGACCCGGGTACGACGGATTGGTATATGGACACCGGGGCAACCGACCATGTGCACGCAAACGCAGGTATCCTAAACTCTGTTCTTGATAAACATGATACTCGTTCTATCTTAGTCGGTAATGGATCCCAAATGCCTGTAGTGACTATCGGACATGCCCCGTTTCCCCTCACAAATCCCTACCGTCCTTTACATCTTCGAAACATACTTATCTCTCCCGCTATTATTAAAAATCTAATTTATGTTCGTCAATTTACTCGTCAAAATAGAACTTCTATTGAGTTTGAAAGTTTTGGTTTTACTGTTAAGGACTACAAGAGTCGGCGCCCTCTAATCCGATGTGATAGAGACGGGCCTCTCTATCCGGTCAACCCAACAAACCCGCAAGTTCTCGTCTCCACTACTCAATCCACATGGCATCAATGGCTCGGTCATCCCGAAGATCAAGTCTTGAAGTCACTATTTCAAATAATCTTATTTCATGTACTAGCGATAAACTTAGTGTTACTTGCAACTCTTGTCAAATTGGAAAGCATACCAAGCTTCCTTTCTTTGTTTCTAATTCCGTTGTTTCACATGCGTTTGAAATAATACATTCCGATGTTTGGACCTCTCCGATTTCTAGCGTTAGTGGACTGCGTTATTATGTTATCTTTTTGGATCATTTTACACATTACTTGTGGGTCTTTCCTCTTAAACAAAAATCCGAAGTTTTTACAAAATTTCAAGAATTCTTCTACCATGTCAAAACTCAATTCAACTCTAATATCAAATATTTCCAATGCGATAACGGGGGAGAATACAACAACAAACAATTTCACAACTTCTTCGCTTCAAACGGAATTCAATTTCGTTTCTCGTGCCCTCATACATCCCAACAAAATGGGAAATCGGAACGCATGCTTCGAACTATCAACAATGTGGTTCGGACCTTGCTTTTTCACTCTCATCTCCCTCCCACATATTGGGTAGAAGCACTTTATATGGCCACACACCTACTAAATATTCTTCCCTCCACATCCATCAACTTTGACACACCACACTACCGTTTGTTTCAAAAACACCCTTCCTACTCTCATCTTCGTGTCTTCGGATGCCTATGCTATCCCCACCTCACCACCCCACATAAATTAGCCCCAAGTAGCACACCTTGTGTCTTCCTAGGTTATCCGTCACAACATAGGGGTTTCCGATGTCTTGATCGTTCCACTCGACGCATCATCATCTCTTGTAACACCCTCAAATCTGGAAATAGCAACTTATTTAAAATTTTCTACATACATCAATAAATGGATCATCTACAACCACGATTTTAGATTCAACTACAATATACATACACCATCTTATACATACGGACTATAAGGGGCGGGTGCTACTAATACCCATGCATAGTCACTATCTCCATACAGCGGAAGACTTCACCGAATACTTACTTTCGGATCTAGCTAAGGCTCTACTCCTCATAGGACTGCTAGAACCAACTCCCAGCCTTGAATACCTGATGCACATGCCGACAAGTAAAAAGGTTAGGCTAACGCCTAGTGAGTCCAAGAGTTTTACATGAATAAATATATCTTTAAAAGAATGAACTTTACTTGAAACCGTGACCAATTAGTTGATGTCCTTTAAAATGTGGAAACGACTCTTTTTCCATATCATGCACTTTCAAAGGTGGACACCTCATTTCAAACATGCTTTATAAAGTAATGTAACTTAATTTAACTCGAAACATGAATCATCATCAAAACCATATATACCATACGTTCGAAACCATGGACACTAGAACCAATACTCACGCGACCGAAACGAGCATACTTTGATTTCCAAAACACTGGGTGGACATAATTCATTCAAACCTTAATATACAAGGAGGATGGTCTAATATTAAGGTCCTCATTCACTGTCGACCATAAAGACCCAATAACCATAAAGTAAAACATCTTATATAAAGGAAAGAAATACTGATAGCTGACAACGGGGGAAGCCCGTATCCGTTGAGGGTGTATGTAACACAAAAGTATGCCACCCAAGCAACGTTAATCGCATGACACCTCCCAACATCCCAGCCCGGTGTCCCTACGACTTCGTTACAAGTGTCATCCCAAGTCAGTTGACCTTGATGGATCATTCCAAAGAACTCCATCCCGAAGGCCCGACACACTTAAAGACTACCTCCCAGGCATTACTTCAAGCGGCGGAGGTCCTAGCGCCTACTATTCCGGTAGCACTAGCCGACTCAACCCTCCTAGCGATCACTTGTAAAGTTTCCGGTCATAAAACATGGGTACCGAAGTTCAACCCCACAATACCCAATTGACCATCCCAAAACAGACTGACTCACGTGCCTATGGATCCATTGCAACACAGTCTAACCTTCCCGGACTAAACATGAATGACCAAAGCACTCGAGTCCGTAACAACCTCAATACGCATCACATCGCATTAATACGTACGTCATAACTGGACTCCACATTGAGCCATAAAAAACCGGACAAGTGTCCTCGAGACTCCTTTAAAACAACATCGAGCCAAAATGCTCAAACCTCTTTTGACCAAAGATTACGTTTTCCAAATAATGAAATCACTCAACCCATACCATGAAATCACATGCTCCAAAATACTCGAATGGACTCCAACACAGTTTAAGTCGGGTCAAAAGGTTTTCCAAATAGATTTATGCTTATTATCCTTTCAAAACGTCCCATAACACGAAGTTGAACCTTTTACCCCAAACAACATTAAAATGTCTTTTAACTAAATAATCTCATGTATGCAATAAGTTGCTAAATACACTCATTTATGACTCATTTATCAAAATGCCCAAAATCGCAATAATATGTGCTATACAGGTTTATAAAGTTAAATATTTTCAAAATAACCAAACTGATCAGCAGTTGACAATTTCATGTGAAATGTAAAATACTTTAAAATAACCATTTTGGCATGTACACCGTTTTCACAAATCAACTTGAACTCACCTCGCTAGATTTAGGCTAAATCTAGGTTTCACCTAACGAGCTCTTTTGAAGGCCACTTGAATCCTCAAGCCGAGAGCTTCCAAAACCCTTTTAAATGATGAGACTTTCCGAAGACACCCAATCCATCTCTTCAACTCGAGTACCCAAAACCTAGACCCAACATTCCAAACCATAAATAACCATATTTAACCATTTAGAAACATTCCCCAACATTATTTACTAAAATCCCCAACAAGATCAAAACCCTAGTTTCCCCAAAATTATCAAGTCCGAGATTTGGTAAACCAAACACTTGGGAAACATCAATGGAGCATTTATAACTTATTACAAGGTTTGGAAATGGAAAGAACATGCTTACCACTTAGGTTTTGACGAAAACCTAGAAAACCCGAAATGAACTTGAGGTTGAAGGTGAAGATGAAGCTTCTTGACCATAGCTTTTAAATCTTTGATGGGTGGAAGGAGGAACACTTGGAACATAAAAGATTTGGTGTCTTGGATGCATAAAACCGATTTTAGGGTTTAGGGTTCGGTTTCTAGAGAGAAAAAGGGTGAAAGGGGGTTGAGATAAATGAAGAGGGGCTGCTCAAGGCTGATTAAAAACGACCAGGGGCCGTCGGCGATTGTGCCCGGCGATTGTGCCCAGGGCACTCTCGCCAGGGCACTATCGTCCAAACTGTACCGCGGGCACAACCCTGCCGGCGATTGTGCCCAGGGCACTATCGCCAGGGCACTATCGCTCAGAGTGTACCGAAGCTCAATTCTTCCCATTTTCCACACAGACCACCCACGACGTGATAAGGCTTAATGGGTAAGATGTAGGGGATGAAATTCTATGATAAGAAACAAGAATTTCTCAAAGGGTTAACTTCACAAGCAGAGATTTACGAGTGTTACATCTCTCGTCACGTCGTGTTTGATGAGTCTATACTCCCGTTTGGTTCGGTCACTCCAACCAACCCCCAATCCTACTCTTTCCTCGATGACCCTTCGGACACATCCCCTATCATGCGAGATATCCTTCACTCGCACCATTCTCCTCCCACCCCCACGACCCATTCCACCTCCCCACCATCACCTACAGCCCAACCTCCCTCCCCTACCCACCCTTCGGCCGAAACATCTGGCCCCCACCTCGCGCCCTCCACTTCGTCTTCTTATTCTCCCGCTCCTCGTCCCACACACCCTATGACGACCCGAGCTAAGAGCGGGATTGTTAAACCCACTCAGCGTCTTAACCTTCATACCACATCCATCACCCCCTTACCACGGTCCCATCTACAGGCATTACAGGATCCTCACTGGCAAAAGGCCATGGATGAGAAATATCATGCCCTTATCACGAACAGGACTTGGGTCCTTGTTCCTCGACCCCCCGAGGTCATTGTGGTTCGGTCCATGTGGCTTTTCTGCCACAAGGATCACGCTGATGGTTCTCTTGCTCTCTATAAGGCCCGTTTAGTGGCCAATGGTCGTAGTCAGCAACAGGGGATAGACTGTGACGAGACTCTCAGCCCGATTGTAAAACCGGCTACCATACGCACCGTTCCGAGTATTGTCGTCTCTCGGCATTGGCCCATTCACCAGCTTGATGTGAAGAATGCCTTTCTTCACGGACACCTTCAGGAGACTATTTACATGCATCAGCCATCGAGCTTCCGTGACCCTCGATATCCGGATCATGTTTGCCACCTCCAGTGCTCCCTTTATGGTCTTAAGCAGGCCCCCGGGCGTGGTATCACAGATTTGCTCAGTATGCTCTACGGATCGACTTCCAGCATAGTCGGATTGACCCATCTCTATTTATCTACCACTCACGACAGGCCACTGCTTATCTCCTATTATATGTTGATGACATCATTCTCACATCATCGTCCACACCCTTTCTTCGGCAGATCATTTCTCAGCTCAGTCATGAGTTTTCCATGACAGATCTGGGGGCCCTTAATTACTTTCTAGGCATTTCAGCATCCCGGTCATCTACAGGTCTATTTCTATCACAGCAGAAGTACGCAGCCCAGATACTCGAGCGTGCCAACATGCTCAACTGTAAACCTGCTCGCACCCCGGCAGAATCTGCTCAAGGCGAACCCTTCACTTTTTATTCGAATCATTTGATTGTCTAGATGATTCTCCAACTCATGCACATAGTAACATTAAGTGCACAAGCGTTCATCGTGATGATTAAGAAATTATGTATTTGATGCATAGTTTGTACTAATATAAATCAGCTTAATTATAGGTGAAAATTGAAAATGATAACTGAACACGATTTCATATTTTGAGTGTTTTCTTAGTTCAGATGGTTCTTAAACGTTTGATCGTTAGCTATTTGAACAAGAGTCTTGGCAAGACATGTTCCCTTCTTCCCAAAGTTAATTGCCACAGTTTCATTGGTTATTATACAAAATTATGATGATGTTAGTCTTGGTCACAAGATTGTGGTGTTTTTGTTGTGCATCACTTGACTTCCACAGCAATAAATCAAGATATTGTCAATCTCTTGAAGAGATACAAGCTTGAATGTTAATTTCATGTTTTGGTTAATTTTTTCAGGTTCAAGGGAAATTTCACCCTCAACTTTCTTTCTGCTCGCTTCTTTCCAAATTTACGAAAGGAAAAGAAATAAACTTTCAAAATTTGAGGGAATTAAAGTACAAGTTACTTCTTTCTTCTCTCTATTGCAATATGACAGCCGCTGATGCTGGTAAATCTCTCTTTTTCTCTTCATTTCTCTATATATCTTCATAACTTAATCTGCTTGTAATTCTCGATTGCTCTCACTGTATTAGTTGCCTTGAAACTGGACAAATCTGCCAAGATCTTTGTTGCTGGCCACCGTGGCCTGGTTGGATCTGCTGTTGTACGCCGCCTGCGGAGCGTTGGCTACACCAACCTCATTCTTCGGTCACACTCTGAATTAGACCTCACCAACCAGTCTGCTGTCAAAACGTTCTTTTCTATAGAAAAACCTCAATATGTCATCCTTGCCGCAGCCAAAGTAGGTGGGATCCATGCTAACAGCACTTACCCTGCCGACTTTATCACCATTAACCTCCAAATACAAACCAATGTCATTGACTCTGCCTATCGTTATGGTGTCAAAAAACTCGTCTTTTTAGGTTCTTCTTACATCTACCCTAAACTGGCACCCCAACCCATACCAGAATCCTCTCTGTTAACAGGTTCTTTAGAGCCCACCAACGAGTGGTATGCCATCGCCAAAATCGCTGGCATTAAGATGTGCCAAGCTTATAGGATTCAATACAAATGGGATGCGATTTCAGCAATGCCCACCAACTTGTATGGGCCTAATGATAATTTTCATCCCGAGAATTCACATGTTTTGCCAGCATTGATGAGGCGATTTCATGAGGCGAAAGTATCAGGAGCGAAGGAAGTGGTGGTGTGGGGTACAGGGTCACCATTGCGTGAGTTCTTGCATGTTGATGATTTGGCTGATTCAGTGGTGTTTTTGTTGGAGAAGTATTCGGATTTGGGACATGTGAATGTGGGAAGGAGGTATCGATCAAGGAACTTGCAGAGTTGGTGAAAGAGATTGTGGGTTTTGAGGGAGAACTTGTGTGGGATGCTTCGAAACCTGATGGAACTCCAAGGAAGCTTATGGATAGCTCAACGCTTGCTAAGTTGGGTTGGGAACCAAAGATTTCACTTCGGGAAGGGCTCGCTGGCACTTACGAATGGTATGTTACAAATGTGAAGCAATGAGAGATCCATCTTTGGAACTGTATGATGTTTGTTTGTTACTAATAAATAAATAACCTTGTTTTGATTACGATAAAATTTGATTAATATCTATGTTGTTAATTTGTGATGTAGTTTCATTAAGATTACATTTATTCCTCTGTTGATTTCTAGTTTTGTTGTTTTTTAAAAGCCTTGGACAAGCATGATTTATTTTCATTATTTGGTGATGTTGTTACATTATAGTTGTTTATAGAATTCTGTCAATTGTTTTGCATCTTTTTCTATTAAATGCTTTGGCTTTTTTATATGTAAATGATTCTTGTCATGTGTTTTTTTTTTCTTTTATAAAAATTGAAATTGGAAAAACACACGAGTTATTTGGGTTAAATCTCCAAAGAAATTTTATGTTCATCTCCAATAGTTTTTCCATTTTATAGTTCACTATATGAATTATATTACTAAAATATTATTTTCAAGGATTCTCATTAATTAATAGGAAAAATAAATAATAATTTTTTTGAGAGTTTTCTAAATTTGGAGAATTTTACCCTCTTTCTTACGTTCTCTATTTTGGAGAAGGTTTTGAGGAATCTATTATTAGGAGTAAAAATTCCCAAAATCTCCATTTTATTGGAGATGCTGATATACATACATTACCCAGAAATGACTTCCATTATTACTATTACTAGAACAAGTTAAAAGAGTAATTGTATATATTTTTGAGTTGTAATCAGTTGATTAAAGACAAATTGGCGAGGGTTAGCGCCAATACCTTCACCCCATTTGCTATATCTTCAGGAGATGCATATTCCTCTGGTTTATGGCTGTACCCTGCATTGCAAAATCCAATTCTTAATTTATTCGTCGCCTCTACCTATTACTATTAACTTACATCTATCTATGCTTGTATCTACCATCTTTATTGTATGGGCAGGTTCAAACGAGAAGTTAAACATTTTGCGAGAAGTATGATATCATATATGATTAAACACATGTTGCATCGACAATATATAGACGTTTAATCATATATGATTAAACACACTCACAGGCAGTGTAATCATATATGATATCACACTTCTCACTTTCTCGCAAAATGTTTAACCCCTCTCTCTCTCACTCACTATATATATATATATAGAGAGAGAGAGAGAGGTTCAGGGAAAAACCCCAAATAAATGAAAACCCGAAAAACACTTCATCAATCGTTAGATTAACTGATCTAATGAATGTGATTAAATAGGTGGTTACAACTTACTTTTAAATTAAAAAATCTTTAACCCCCTATTTTTTAAATCGAAAAAATACGAAATATGATCAAATGAAACAAATTACACCAAAATACCAATCATATTTTTCTCGTTAATTTGACATCCATTTTTCTAGTTTTTTGGTTTTCCATTTATTTAGCGTTTTCCCATGAACCTGACCATATATATATATATATATATATATATATATAGAGAGAGAGAGAGAGAGAGAGGGGGGGGGAGGATCAAACGAGAACGCTAACTATTTAAGAGAATACAAAAACAACCAAATCAAGTGTGTGATTTTACATTAACGGTTAAAAAAGGTGTGCGGGCTACTTTGGCAACGGGGCAAAAAGTTGCATGAATCACATGTGATTTTGTACGTGATATTAGTGTAAAATCACATGTGATTCGACTGTTTTCTTATTCTCTTAAATAGGTAGCATTCTCTTTTGAACCCGATTCTCTTTTTCTCTCTCTCTCTCTCTCTATATATATATATATTAATTGCTTCCTCTTATAGACATAAAAGAACGCACAAAACAGAGAAAGAGGGAGACTATACCTTTATAACATGGAATGAATATCATGCCCATAGCTGCTTTTCTGCAATCAATGAATATCATCTTTAAGAAATTGTTTGTTTCTTGAATTTGCAAAACCATCAACAGATTCTTCTACCTGGCCATAAAGAGTGAATCATGATAAGCTCTACTGATCATCTTCTTGCGACTCAAATTCAGTACTTGGGTTGCTGATTCCATTGCTTTGATGACTGATTCGTCCGAGAGGGCAGGCGGATCCTGGTTTACAATTTTAAACTCCAAAAGCTCAACTCCTCTCCTTTTCGATATCGCCACAGCAGATTCATGGATCTTTTCAATCACATTGTTTCTTCGTTTTTCGTCAATGTCTCGTGTATCTGTACCAAGTACACAACTTTTTTTTAAAACATTTTTGAATTCACAGCAACATTTCTACCCTAGACAACATGCGTAGATAGTAGATATACGATATAATGAAAAGGGAAATGACACAAATAGCCATTTCAGCCGGTTGGATTTACCTCTTGGCCATTTCTCCCAACTTTTTTCAAAAAATCACTACCTCCGCAAATAGGACTTCCTCAACTTGCGGGGGTGCTAAAATCCAAAAATAAATAAATATCTGAATTGAGTCCGCAAGTAACACCTCCGTTACTTGCGGAGGTCACATTAAAAAGGTGACTTCTTTGGCAAGTGTCGACATCAAAGTTGAGATAAACGAGGTGGCATGGGGTCCACATTTGTAAACACAATTCAACTTGTGGAGGTGCTAAAATCCAAATTGCTACATGATATTATAAAGTAGTTGCTGAGGTGTTTGGTTACAAGGGCACGTGGCACCCTTAGAGGTGCCCCATGGAGATGCATGTTTACTCAAATCAATTTTTTAGAACACCCCTCCACAAGTTGGGGAGTTGTTACTTGTGGAGGTGGTGACTTTTTGGAAAAGTTGGGAGAGAAATGATTAAGAGGTAAATCCAACCCGTTGAAATGGCTATAGTGCCATTTTCCCTAATGAAAAACATGCACATTGAGGTCACTAGTTACCATCTTTTCACACTACCAAAATCATCTTCTATTTTTGAATTTTTGTGATCAATAACAAGCGTCTTCAAATATATATATATATATATATATATATATATATATATATATATATATATATATATATATAGTGTTTGGTTCATTTGAGAAATGGTAAATATATGAGAAATAGAGAAGTAATCCTAGCCATTCATATGGTCAAGATCGGATTTGACTAGTCAAATATTCCGGCTTTGACCGGTCAAAAGTTGCGGCTTTGACTGGTCAAAAGTTGCGGCTATCCCAAAAATAGAAGGACAATTTCGTAAATTTTACAAAACACACGGGCTGTGTTCATATATGAACCAGTGCAATTCACAACTGAACTCTTTTAACTGATTCATATATGAACCTTTGTGATTCATATATGAATCTGTATGAATCACAAAGATTCATATATGAATCAGTTGAACTAATTAACAGATTCATATATGAATCTTTGTGATTCATATATGAACTCATCACGTGTATTTTACGAAATTACCCCTTTGCCTTCTATAGACCACACAAGGAATTATCCGGTGCTTCGCGGTCAAAGCCGCAAATGTTGACCAAATGAATGGCTAAGATTACTTCTCTATTTCTCATATATTTACCATTTCTCAAATGAACCTCTCCCTATATATATATATATATATAGGGTTGGGTTCCGGGTGAGAAGTTGAGTTAACGGTGAGAAGCGTGAGAAGTGGTTACCAATCGTTGGATGAGATGCATAAAGATAAGATGCACCGTGATGCACCGATCAATTCCCTTCTAAGCCGCAATTCATGGAGGGCTTGAGATTAAAAGAGATCAACGGTTCATATCCACTTCTCACGCTTCTCACCGTTAACTTCTCACACGTTCAGGGGAAAACCCTTAAAAAGTGAAAAACTAAGGAACACCCTTGTAACCATTCATCTGAACGGTATGCACATGTACACACAAGTAATTTAAGTTGTTTTTGTTTTTTATGCACATGTGCATGTTACAAATTACTTGTATGCACATGTACATACCATCCAGCTGAACGGTTATTTTTTTCATTTCTTTCAAGTTTTTTCCTGAACCTGACCCTATATATATATATATATATAGGGTTCCGGTAAGAATGGCAAGAGAGGATCTCCACCCTTGGATCAATCCTAATCGAAGATCAACACTAATGAGATGCACCGGAATCAATTCCCATGAGAAGCGCAATACATGGGTGGGCATGAGATTAAGAGTGATCAAGGATGTGAGATCCCTTCTTACACTTCTCACCTTTAACTCTTTCTCACACGATCCTTCGTCTATATATATATATAATACCTATTTCCAGGTGTGACTTGCTAGGGATGCTGTTAATTGCTCCAGGATGCAGCTCCAGTATACCTTCAATTCATAGACAGACAAGGGGGAAGGAAGCGAGGTGAGGCAACAAAAACTTTTCTACAAAGTTCTGATGAACATAATTTGGAAAAAGAAGATTACCAACTGTCCCAACAGTGTCCATCGATCCAGACTCCAGAACATGCTTTTCCACGGCTAATGCCAACTCTGCAGCAGCCAGTCCTGCATCATTTCTGTTCCAAATCGTTTATAAGACTACAGTCTACATACAAGAAAAAGATAAATAACGGGTTTCAGTGAAAATGAGACCAAAGTGATACCACACAGAAGACAGAGTAGGTTTTAGCTAATTCAAAAGAAAATTGGAATTATCAAAGGGGAAAACAAAAACCAGAATCACCTGTTCTCCTAGAAACAAATCTGAAAGAACAAGAATCTACCACTTTTATCCCAATAGCAAACTTGCTGCGGCACATATGTATACAAGACATCAAGTGAAAGTGGGACATGCAATCATCATCATGTAACAGAGGCCAAAGACAGAATATTGCTATAAATCTGAAAAGTAATACTTCTTCCATCCCATAAAAATTACAACACATCACTATTCCAAGAATATTGTAACATCACTTTTTCTCCCTCTCCCTCTACCAAGTGTTAGAATGGATGCACATTGAGATGGTCATCAATATTGGAACAGAGAGGAATCTCTGTGTATTCATACCAATGTCAATCTTACTTACAAGTTACAATGAAGAAAGAGAGAAGAATATATATATATATATATAGTCAGTTTCATACGAGAACAATAACCAAATAAGAGAACAAGAACACGATCGAATCACATGTGATTTTACACTAAAATCACATGCGATTCATGCGACTTTGGCCACAACCTGAGGTCGCAGGCCAAGTTGCCCACACACCCTTGCGTTGAACGTTAGTGTAAAATCACATGTGATTTTGCACATGATTAGGCCGTTTTCGTATTCTCTTAATTGATTATTGTTCTTGTTTTAAACCTCCCTCCCTCCCTCTCTCTCTCTCTCTATATATATATATATATTGCATATTACAGAAATGGCCTCTAGGGTATATAATATATACATAAGGGACTCTTACAGCAAAGAGGCTATGAGTTCAAGCATCATCAATTACAAAGATGATGGTATTGATTTGGGTCCACAAGATTTCAGTATTTTGTCATTATTTTCATTGTATTTAAGACATTTGGTTAAGAGTCAAATATTCTATTGAACTATGTGCCCGGTCAAATTTTCCATGGGCTACAGCAAGTAGCATATATTTCTTCATACTTGAACGGAGCGATATATAAAATGTCAGGAAGCAAAATGGTATCCTTGTACGATGACACTGGACATTTAGGCATTGCTAGAAATGATTGCAAAAATAATAATCAGCTTTCCTGTTTGCACAAGGACTAAGGGGCTGTTTGATTTTTTATACATTAAGTTCTGAATTTATTAAGTTGTCTTTAAGCATTAATCTGTCCGAATAAATTAAGATAAGGTGTTATTTGATTTTTGTTCTAAATAAATATCTGAACAAAAAAAATTACCATTTTAACCTTACGTCTACATAAGTGTTGA
This sequence comes from Arctium minus, assembly GCA_954870635.1. Taxonomy (NCBI): domain Eukaryota; kingdom Viridiplantae; phylum Streptophyta; class Magnoliopsida; order Asterales; family Asteraceae; genus Arctium; species Arctium minus. Next base: position 74,237,484 of record OX941085.1, on the reverse strand, counting down.
ATGAAAAGACCACTATCTATACATGTATTTTCAACCTGGACTCTATAATCTTTTGCTTCTCGGGTGGTGGCGAATAAACTGTTCGTTAAATATTTAAAATGACAAAAAATTATAATAATGTGAATTATTTAAAATAACATAAATAATATGAATTCGATGAGTTCATAACACAATACTTAACAACTTAAAATGTATTTAAAACAATTAAAGTATTATTGTTGATTACAATTTTTTTAATTTATGCATGTTGGTAAACTATTTATTTTTTCACGAGTCGTGTGATTAAAATTTGTAGGACAAGGGTAATTTTGGAAAAATTCTAACTTAATGCATTACGATAGGATGAGCTAATTTAACATGTTAAGTCAATCTCTTAGTATTAAGTTAAAATCAAACATCTTAATATAACTTAACCAATTAAGCTAACTATCCATTAAGCTTATTAAGTTGAAAACAAACACCCCTAAGAAAATGTTCTTTTGAAATCAAGGGACATGAATCTTTCCTTCATATATACTTCATTCTTGTACCTAAGCAACTTTGTGCATTGCTAGAAAAAGCATAACCATCTTAAAAGCAGAATTTTTCAAACAAGGGGTTCTTTTAATAGATAAAATTTGTTACCACAGATTAGCAAAAACTCTGAAGAATTATTACCTTTGTGGCATTAAGACAGCCCCGGCATGGCCTCCACTTCCTGCGAAGTCAACTTTGATGCTTGCCGGTGCAGCAATAGCAGTAACAATACCAATAGAAACACCTTTGAAGAACAAACTAAATTAACATTTCTATGTATGAAGCATAAAAGGGAAAGGTAAAGCTATAGAAAAGCATGCAACCTTCATTTTCCAGAATTGGACCTTGTTCTATGTGCAGCTCTACAAAAGCTGAATAATTTTGGTCATCTAAAAACACATTGGAGAAGTCCTCATTTTTTGCATAACCAGCAGATGTTGCAGCATCCAGGAATGAAATATTGTGATTATCTACCGTCTGCTTAAGAGCTCCAGCAAGCGAGACACTCCCAGCCAATAAGCGGCTGAAATTCAGATAATTAAAAAAAAAGATGATTAATTATTGAGTTCTCTTGACATTCTCTGTGTTCCAGAAACAAGACATGATCCGACTTCTTTAATGAAACCTACAACTTTTCAAAGTGCAACGTTATATGGACTCTGTTACAAAAATGTCTAAAGTTGACACAAAATTAGTTTATTTATATTGTCTAGCTAAATTTCTTCTACCGTAGTTTGTTAGGATCGTAAACATGTCCCCAAGGAACAAATGTTATCAAACCTAACAACCAACAAGGAAAAAGCTTGGAACGAGAAATGTGTTTAATAAACTTATCTAACTGATCACTCAATCTCTGAGCATCAAAGGAATCATTCAAATATGAAGAACAAAACTGAAAGAAATAATCAACACATAATTACATGGTTCCACTATCATGAGATAGTGTATACCCACAAGGAGAGGAGGGATTTGTAGTTGACTAATAATGAAATGAGTAGTACAAGGATTGTCTTACCAGCTTCAATCTTCAAATGGATGCTATTATTAATTGCTAGAACCAAAGAGGAAGCAAAAGATAATTCATACATTTAACCTAAATTGGCAACTCAAAAGGCTGCTGTTCATACTCAACTTCAGGGGCGAGTTCCAAATCTCTTAGGAACTCGCTCGGGATGCCAATTTCTCTGATGCAACATGCAAAGCGAGGTAACCCAAGTCACACATGTACCAAGAGTTGCTCAATTTTCCATGCTACTTGATAAGCAAGTTCCAAGTTGCATTCAAACTCGTGAACACACAACTTGCTAAGCAAGTTGCAAGTTGCGTGTACAGTGTAGCCCCTTAAGTTTTGTATCACTAATTTTAACACAGTTGTCACATAGTTCCTCAAAAAAATCATAGCAATTATGAAGTTGAAATCAACTATATGACATTCAAAGTCAGAGATCTCTTTTTCTAGAACGAAGGGCCTATTAACATATTCATAGTGTTTGACTGTCTTGTATTGTTTAACTAACGAAACATAAAACAAGAAAATACACTACCCAAATAACAGAATAGAAATGCAGAGCGTATGAGGTATTGGTTACAATTGCACAATCAAATGGAGGTACAAACCTTCCCAAACAGCTGATTCCATATCTTGTAGGCTCTTCTGAGGTGAACATGATTACCTCCAACGACCTTGTGGGCTTAAATCCAGATCTGTATATTCCAAAACATTGAGATACAAGAAGAATTTTATATGGAATTTTTTTTTTGGCTAAATATTCAATCTCTCGAACTAATTACAAAAGATTAGATATTAAAACCATGTTAGAACAGATTGCTATGTTAACATACATAGATATACACATATGCATACAGAATGATCTACTTTTCTCCTCATAACAACATATAGGTTCCATTAGATGGAGGCTAGTGTGTGGGATAGAGCTTCCACAAAGCTTTGTTCTCCATTTGGAGATTCCACAATGCAATTTTACATATATATATAGGAGCGTAATTAAACGAGAACCCCATATATTGTCATAAGATTCTTTTCCATCTAAGGCTAGTATTCAATGTATTGATTAACATATATTTGTTTCCCAATGTCTTTGCTTCATATGTATTTGGTTCACAATGTGAATCCTTTCTACATGTATTTTTTGTTTCACAAACATGCCAAAGAGTTTTACATTGTGAACTAAGTACATGTGAAACAAATATATGTTAATCAATACATTAAATCCTAGCCATAGATGGCAAAAAATCATATGAAATAGCACATGATGCACTGGTTCTCAAGGTTCTCAGAATTTTATGGGTTCTCAAATAATTAGCATATATACGGAAGGGTTCAAACGAGAGCACCCTCATTTTACGAAAACGGGAGAACACTCTTCTATTATAGTCGGTCACACATGTGACAGTAAATCAGAGACGTCATGAGACCTTTGGAACGACCTAGGTCGCGGGCCAATTCGCCCGCACACGACCAGGTCCCCTCATGTGTATTATCACATGTGATAAGGGTGTTCTGGCGCTTTCGTAAGATGAAGTTGTTCTCTTTCGAACCTCCACCTATGTGTGTGTGTATATATATATATATACGTATGAATGTATAATGTTTAGAAACTGTCTTACCTCTTTAGTACATTTATGGCTTCAATTGCACCCAATACACCAATTACCCCATCATACTTCCCCGAGTATGGAATAGCATCAATGTGAGAGCCTGTTGAAACAGCAGGTAGATCTGGTTCACTACCTTTCCTGTATAGAAGCAAACAAGATGAAAAATAAACTTTTAGAACACAAAGTAGTAAATGAAAATGAGTCCTCTTTCTCTCTCTAGAACCCCTTTCAAGTTGCGGTACTAGTGCAGACCAACTCTCCAATCACTCCTTCCCAGAATCGACATTGTACACCACAGGTCTCAATCATTTTGTTGTTCATCCTAGGTCTATCTTCACTACATATAGACAACATACAAAAAAAACTCACCACCGACCAAATATGTTGCCCACAGCATCCTCCCTGATGGAAAGGCCAGCATGTCCCATCAAGTTTTTGATGAACCTACATATAAATTGACAAGGAGGATTAAACGCAAAAGAAATTTAAAAAAATAATCTACATGAACAGTACAAACACCAGCAAAATTGTGAGCAAGTGTAACAATCAAAAAATTAAAAACTAAATAATAAGTTATTAATATGCAAATTATAAAATGTTGACCATCTCTTGCTAGCATTTTCATTTCCTCTTGAGTTCTCGTACATTCAAACACATATCTGCACTTATGGCTAGACATCTCATCCAGCACTCGATTTTTGTAATCATAATCTAGAATTCTAGATCAATAAACAATTAGCCTAATTGCAACGAGTTTAATAGATACAGTCAACCTCATCAAATTTCATATATGAAACATCAAGTTATGGTGGACCACTCTGCTCAGACAGTGTAGTGTTTGCCAATTATAAAATTTAATACCACAGGTTTGTGTTTCTTCAAAATAATAACCACTTTCCCCATTTAGTTTATAGATTGTTCGTTCTATAAATGATTATATACATTTTCACAACCCAAACTGTTCCATTTTTATAAAAATCTCTACTGGTTATACTTTGTGCAGTTATCCAAACTACAGAACTTCAAGTAGAGAAATAGTTTTCTCGAAAATGCACATATATGGGTTAAATGTCATGCACGTTGGTAGAAGCACGACAGACTCGCTATACTTTATTCAGAAATGCAAGCAACAAGACTATCAGAAGATCTGCAGGAGAGAATGTGGTGGACGGGGTAAAAGAGGAGTACACAGTTACAGATGGCAGTACCTTGATCTTAAAACATATTGAAATCAGTGGAAGATGTTTGCATAAAGGTAGTATGGTAAAAAGCTGTTCATTCGAAAGTTCAAGGTCTTACAAATGGCTTGCAACGTTTATTTGAGAACAAGTTTCATAAGCCAGCCAGCTTGTTCTTGGGTTTCACCTATTAGTAATTTAGTATATATCAAAGGCAAGAAATGGCTTGATGTTTAATCATGAAGTCACCAATGAAAAACGTTAGTCAATGCCATAAAACATAAAGGTCTGAAGTGTATGGAAGCTGCCAATTTGGTTAGAGCAAAGTGCATTTAGGTATGTCAGTTAACCCCTCTTAACAGTAATTGTGAGATCCACTTATTGTTTCAATGTTTGGTTCCCTCAAGTTCCCATCTTCTTTTCTAAGGACATTAGGTGTTACTGTTGGTTCTATATGCTCAAGAATGATTATAAAATAATATTGCCGGTAACATATGATCCTATAGGGTCACACCAAAACAAGTAGACACCTAATTAATATTTATAGAATTCGATTCTTGATAAATATTAATAATTCTTGAAAATTATTATTGAATGTGATTCATAATAATTGATGCAAATAAAAGATTCTAGTTTATTTATAATATGATGGGCTCATATGTACCTAGAATTAAAAGAGGGACTTATAGTGATAAAGTTTGAATTGTTAAAGTTATGATTTTAACTATTCAAACTAAGGGGACCAAGAGAGAAAGTCTTGCATTGTCAAGCTTTAAACTAGATGGTCTTAAATGAAAAATTGAAAACCATCAAACTTGAAACCATCAAAATTGAAACCATGGAAATATGATAATAAAAGTGGCTCTTGCAAGATCTTTTTGTGGTAGCTTTTTATGACAAGAAAAAGTGTCATCTCTCTCCTCTCTCTCTAAAACTCACGGCCACCACCACCTTTGGTGTGGTTCTTCTTTTTCTTTTCCTTCTACAAAATCTATAGATTAGATTCTTGGTGGAAGAACCTCTTTTGCATCATCAAGAAGGAACTAGCATTCTATAAGGTGTTGGAGCTTGTTGGTGGATACCGATAGAGGAACTCTACCTTGGGTTCTACCATCTTCATCAACGATCAACCTCCCGTGAGGATTCAAAGTCTCCAAAGGTTATATCTCCAAACATTGCTTTGTTTTAAATTATATCTTTTCATTGCATGTAACAAGATCATTGGTGGGAATAAAATTGTTTTATGTTTTTGTTCAAATATTTTATTTGCTTCCGTTGCATGTAAGATATTCTTAGTCTTTCATGAGTTTTTGAAACCTTTTTGAACATTAAATCCCAACAGTTACCCCCTTGGTTATATATTTCTTAGTACTTGCTTCTATCCGTATTGCTATTGCTTAGACATACCTAGTTTTCAAATTTTAACACATCTGCCTTTCTCTCATTCTATTCGTACTGCTATTGCTTACTCATTTCTAGCTTTTCAAAAATTAGCATATCTATCTTCCTCCCTTTCACACAATTTCCACAAGCCGGGTGTCTTCATGGAAATAGGTGCTCTACTCTTTGAGGTAGAGGTTAGGTAAGGGTACATCTTCACCCCCCCCCCCCCCCCCCCCCCCCGGTTGGGGACCAGAACCCCAGCTCCAGGTGGATATACTAGGCTATTTGGTCTGATTTATCTACATCAGACCAAAGCATTTAGCTCATTAAAAGCAAAACAAACACAACCTTCGCAGGCCACGATTAGACTGAATAAACACATAAACAATATTTAACGAATTTGGTTTATGTTTTTAAGAGTTATAACTAGTAATTTTAAGACTTCCATAGTTTGACATATAATCATGTGTTGTTTATTATGAATCTTATGGATACTTCTGTTTTTATTGTTGAGGCATACGTCACAGTTCCTCTCAAAGGCTTACGCCTCATGGTACTATTTGTCTTTCAAAACCTTGCTCTCACACTAGCAGGTACGTTGAGGAATCTGTGTCAACCAATGATGCCCTACTTCAACTTCAAGCCAATTGTGAATACTAATCCTCATTCAACCAAAATAAAAGATAACAATCTGCAATTAATTAAGGTTTCACATGGATGTTAAAGCTAATCTACAATCAGATTTAACAATGCCAAGTCTGGCAAAATAGGGAATCCATCATTACTGGGGTTTTCAAGGCTTATTATCTTAGGGTTTGTTTGTTAGCAGCATAACGAGCTTAATGAGACTCATAGCTTATTTGGTGAGTTATACATGATTGTTTGGTAATGACTTAATAATATAGAAAGTAGCTTATTCAGTAAGCTTTTAGGGGGAGCTTTGGCAGAAAGCCAAGTTTTTTCCAGAACTGCCCCTCCGACATAGATAAATTAATCCAGACATGTTCATCCACACAGAGCTTTATCCATACATGACTTAATAGAAAAACAAACCAAACAGCCCCTTAGTCAAGTACATACCTTCTAGCCAGTACATCATTGTCGCTGTACAAGATCCTTGTTACCGAAGGGGCTGGTGAATCCGAGAAACTTGACAAATCATCAATCTTTGATTTAAACACATCGAAATGATCAGCTTAAGATAATAGAATAGATAAATATAATATTACACTTCAAATTTAAAAGTTCAACCTAGCAGTAGCACCCCATAAAATCAAATTCTATCTCGACATTTTTAGTTTTGCATTTGATCAAAAACAACTTCATTTAACAATTTCAGTAACTCATTTTGATCATCAAAGGCAAATATAAATATTTCGAATAGGAGTATCGTTGCTGCTGCTACTACTATTACCCACTCTTCGAAAATCTTCAGTTGTCCATTATAGAAATCTATGAAGAACCGAAGCAGAATATAAAAACCTACCTGTTTCTGAAGATTTAGAGAATCCACCGAGAAGGAGGAGACGGACTGAAATTCATGAAGTGGATATCCAGAGAATTCCTCCATGGTTTTCATTTCATCAACATTTTGAGCTTGTATGAAAGCGACGAAGGTAAGGAGAAGGAGATGAAGTATGAGAGGGAATCTGAAAGCCATAGTTGTTTGTGTTTTTGGGGGTTTACATAACATAGTAGTAGTAGTCATCACTTGAGGAGGGAGTGGAGAGCTGAATCGGACTCCATGACCGGTGGACTTGTACGGTACCTACATTTTTTTTTTCAAATCGATATGTAAAATTTTATATCATATGTACCACCCAATTGTAATTGATATCGACTTTTTCGGTTGGTACATGTTTGTAATGGCTTGTACCAATATCAAGTTACATATACGAAATAAGAAAAAACTAATTCAAAATGTGTAAATGATCAAACAAAATAGTTAAATGTAGCAATGTTTAATATTCAATAGATGTAATCTCGATGCAAAGAAGAAGAAAAATAATAATAAATTATTAAGAGAAATATAAAATTAACTTGATGTAGAGAAGGAAATTGGGGGTGGGAAGTTGTTGCACGAGCGGCGACGAAGAAGACTAGAAGAGAGATGATTGAAGAGTTTGGGGCATTGGGGTTAGAAATTATTTAGTCGGTACCACGGTACTACCGTGGTACACAACATTCAATATCGTATACCAACCAAGTTCAAACATGTGGTACGGTACAACCAGCCAATTATTATTGGTACCGATTTAATTTGTACAGTTGATATGTATGTTGGTTGGTTTGGTTTCGTACAAATTGCCACCCCTAATTCAAAGGGTATTCATCACATGTGGAGCGGTGATGACAACCTGCTACCAATAACTTAACTTATGCTTCATATATATATATATATATATATATATATATATATATATATATATATATATATATATCTAATCTAATCATCAATCTATTTATTTATATATTAAATGAACAACCACCAACAATGAGTTTACATATTCTTAACATCAAAATTCCATTTTTCTTTTTTCTCAATTTTTGATTTTTTTAATGATGTAATTATTAGCAAAATAATTAATTAGTTAGACTATTCATATTCTTCGGTTACATCCAAGTTTACTTATTTTCTTTTATTTCACATTACTCTATTTTTTAATTTGCATAACAATTAATGAAATATAATCAATACTCATTATTTAAAAACTAATTATATAAATGAATCTATCTTTTATATAATAAAAGGAAGAACCTCATAAAATGACGTGGCTAATTGATGGACTAGAAATCTCCATATGAATTTTCTTAATCAGTTTAATATATTAAAGACACTAAAGCCCCTCTATGAAATTGTGTGTTTCCTTAGAAGTGTGGTTTCGTTGGTAATTTTGCATATTTTCATATTTAATGTTGTAGGTTGAACTCAAAACTCTTCATTTGTCCCTTTACGTTTTCTTCCTCTCCATTATAAATCAGACTCAGCGTAATTCTTCAATCACCAAACAGACCTTTCATATGTCATTCCTATTTTTCTTCAACGATCCCAAACACTCCTTCGATTTTAAGATATGGTTCAAATTAGCAACATTGTGAAGAAGGCTTCAACAGTCATCTCTCTCTTTGCGGCAATAACCATTTTTTCCAACCCACTGTATGGATCCGACACCTTCTCCCATGAACTGAATTTTCTTCTTCGTTCTCAAGGATTCGATGAATGAAAGTCTTTATTAATGTATGATATATTTGTTTTGTATTTGAATCATTCTTTTGTAAGAGGAATTTCGTTATTGCTCACATTGCTTCCAATATCCATTGTTTGTTTATGAATCTGTATACAATTTATTTAGGAAGGTGAAGGTCGAACCTTTAGCAATTGCGAATGATGTTGCTGGTATCAATATCTGGAAGTTAATGCTTAACTTAAGGGTTTGTCATAGAGATCGAGATGCTATCGGTTGTTGTTTAAAGGCATGATGATGATGAAATCTATGAAACTGTGAAGTTTGATGATATAAATTTTGACGTGGATGCTACTTTTGGCATCTCCATGAATGAAGTTGTTGATGTTAGTGGATGCCGGTAGAAGTCGATGTATCAGTTGTTAGTGGTGAATAATTTAAGAAAATGAAAGAGTTGTGGTTATTGGTGTTAAGGATCGGATCGCAAAAGGTGTATGGATGTACAAGTAGTTTATGGATGATGGGCCTCTTTTGCTAATTGTGGGACTGCTAATCGAACCGGGTGGAAAAGTATTTGATTGTATACAAGTTTTGAGTTATGAAAGGATGAGCAATAGCAATATAGGTTGTTTTAAAAAGCATCATGTGTTGTATTTTTTTTTTCTATTTTATAGATTGATATTTTGGGCGATACATCAATGTTGAGGGTATAATATTGGTTCATTGTTAGTGTTCTTGAGGTAGGATTATGGACAAGTATGCATTTTACCTTGGTTCATCACTTTTTTACATTTTTTTTGTGAAACTTCTTTTTAAGTTTTGGGAAATTTTCTATTTATAACTAGATCATTCCATAATCACTGAAACCATACGCGTTTCATCTAGCTATGTCATTGAAACCATACGTGTTTCATCTAGCTATGTCTGCTTTAACGAAAAGTTGAAAATAAAGAATCTTTATGGTTTTTCTATTATTCCATTTTCTCCGTTTTTCAAGATAATTCTTGATTCAAGATAATTTGTGATTTTTTATTACATTATTGGTTGAAACATACATCTTTCATATTTGGTTTGTTTGTTTGATATGATTTTCAATGTCGTGTGAAATCTATTGCCTTATGGTAAATTAGGTTGTAAAACTAACTTTATAATCTAAACTAGGAACACTAATTTTGCATACGACCCTACCATAATGCTTAATATTGTGTATACAAAAGATTAATTAACTTCAATATTAAAACATTATTTCTTTTATCTTTGTGTCTACCAAAATAATTTACATCTAAAACACTGTAAAACAATGATACATTGCATTTTCATAGTATTCAGTTAATGAATTAGGTTTTTCTTAATGTAGTTATGTATTTCCTAACAAAAAGAATTGCTCAACACGCAACACGTGGTGTCAAACACTAGTATATATATTAAAGAATAAACCACGGGGGTTGACGTGGCCTCTTCTAAAGCTTAGAACTTCACTTATCTATTTTCTAATTCATCCTCCTTTTATCTTTGTTTTCCTAATTTCTCATTTTAATTTTCCATCAACATTGATTATTCATTATGTTTGCATTTAACACCATGCCCTTCATTTTCCCTATCTCCTCTCCATCTCCCACTATATTAAAGAAGAAACAATATAGCTCATCTTCATATTTTTACTTTATATGTCTATTATCTATTATCTAGCATTTTAGCTATCTATCTATCTATTTTATATATCAAATAAGCAACCAAAGTCAATAATATGTCATCTCCTAAACATCACAAGCCTTTCTTTCTTTCTCTTTTTTTTTCTAAGTTTTTTGATTTTTTAAAATATTTTATCTATTAAACTCTTTGGTCCCTATACTAAAAACCTAAAATTTATTGAGATAAGATTGTTTTGGTAATTTTAAAAATTTTGACCTCTAAACCTTTTCATCTTCATTCTTGAAGGTGAAACCTCCAAATTATCTTTCATGTGCTCATTTTGCTTTCTCATGATTTGTTAATCACTAAATTTCTTATCTCCTCTTCTATATATCACTCGATGTGTTATCCATTATTCTTCAAGAAATTTGTTTTTCAGATAAACTGCTTCTCTCCCTCTCCATCACTTGATGTGTTCTTCATTTAACAAACCAGTTATTCTTCAACAAAATTGTTTTTCACATAAACTCTTTCTCTTGCTCTGTATCACTTGATGCAATCTTCATTTCACAAACTTTTGTTCTTTAACATAATCGTTTTTTAAGCAAACTATTTTCTCTTTCTCCATCACTTGCGTTCTTCAGTTCATAAACCGTTATTCTTTAACAAAAAAATTCAAGTTTACTTCGAGAATACTAATCCAGGTATTATTCCTTTTTGTCTTTTGTTGGGATTTTAGATTTATTTATTTTTACTTATATCTTATCTATTTTTCTTAAGGTTTTTCTAACGGAACCGAGGGTTCGTTCTTGGCAATGATTTTAGATGACAACAATTTGAGAATTGAATCTTGAAAGAACTACAATCTATGATATAAATTAACAAGTCAATATTTAATAGTTATTTGTATTTTTTTTCAGTTTACTTCGAGAAGACTAATTCCGATATACAATCCTTTTGAATTTTGTTGGGATTTTAGAATTCTTTTTTTATTTCCGTTTTCTATGTTTTTCCTTATGTAACACCCCAAAAATAGAGTAAATTTTAAACTAAAAATTTCGGCAATATTACGTCTATAATACGGAGGTATATAACATCCTGTAAATATAAACAACTAAAACCCAATAATTATTGAGACATAAAACACAACAACCTATTTAATCTAGAACAATAATTTGTTAGATCAGAATTATATTCAAGATTAAAATAGAGGGTCATTGTTGTAATTGTTGTAATGTCAAGGGTTTGTGTTGTAAAAGTCAACTAATGTTGACTTAGTATAAATAGTTTTGTCTCTTTTGTAATCAGGTAGATACGAATGCAAGATTGGTAAGATTCGTACACCTTAGAACACACACACATAAACGTGAGATCTGTGACTGCTTGTTAGATCTGTGACTAAATTGTAAACATATGATTTGATCAATAAGATTGTGTTCTTAATATGTTGTGTTAATCGTATGCTAGTAATTGGGATCACATTTGGTATCAGAGCTAGATCAGACTAATCAGAAAAATCGATTTTTTTTCAAGAAAAGTCACTGTTCATCGTCACTGTTACATTGAAATCAAAGTTTTGATTTAGTGGTTATTTTGATGTAAATTTGAGTTCACTGTAATCGTGCATTGTATTGGAACATTTCTTGTTTTGGTTTGAAATTAATTTGACCAACAGACTGGACAAATTTGATCAATCTTCCTGGTTCAGAAAGTTTTTCATCGTGGACTGTCAAGATTCGATTTCTACATCTATGTTTGTTATTAGTGAAATTCACTTCACAGGGTTGTTCACGATGATAAACTGATTAAGACTACAAATTTTCTGAGCCAAATATTGAGTTTTTGGGTGGAAATCAGTGAGATTTAATTCGAAAAAGTTCAAGATTCAAAGAATTCGCACGAAGTCCTGAAGAACTCGCACGATGAACTCGAAGAACTGAAGGAATCCGCACATCACTGAGAATAAAAAATATTGAGGATAGAATTCGCAGGGTTGAAGAATTCGCAAGGAAAGAATTCGCACATGTGTATTTGAGAAGAAAAGAATTCGCAGAGGTGAATTGTACAAAAAGTTGATTTTTGAAAAGTCCAAGGAAAGAATTCGCACAATAGAGAGTGGCACCCCATGCCTTGAGATCCCTTCATCTATATAAAGTTTAGCCAGTTTGTCCATCGGTAAAGTTTCCCGCATAGGCAAGAAATGCGCACTTTTGGTCAATCGGTCCACCACCACCCATATGGTGACGTGACCTCTCAAGGTCTTTGGTAGCTTGGTTATAAAATCCATGGTAATGTGTTCCCACTTCCATTCTGGTATCTCTAGGGATTGCAAACTACCGTAGGGTCGTTGGTGCTCCGCCTTCACTTGCAAACAAGTTATGCATTGCTCCACCTAACTGGCCATATCCAATTTCATTACCGACCACCAATAGTTTAACTTCAAGTCCCGGTACATTTTTGTGCTCCCCTGATGAATTGAGTACTTGGACTTATGCGCGTCCTCCAACAAGAATTCTCGACATCCCCCGATCTTCGGCACCCAGATCCACCCTTGAAACAGTTTCAAACCCCTTCCGTCCTCTGTCAACTGGAGATGTTGCTTCGGTATAGCTTCTCCTTTAAGATTCTCTCCAAGTAATGCCTCTGACTGAGACATTTTAATTCGATCAAGTAGGCTTGAGACAACTTCAATTCTCGCAAAAGTGGCTTGGACACCACTACCATACTCTTTCTGGCTCAAAGCATCTGCCACGACATTGGCTTTCTCGAGATGATATAGGAGTTCGCAATCGTAGTCCTTGAGTAGCTCTAGCCATCTTCGTTGTCGCATGTTCAATTCTTTTTGGTCGAAGACGTACTTTAAGCTTTTATGGTTGGTAAAAAGCATGCACTTCGTACCATAGAGGTAGTGTCGCCATAACTTCAAGGCGAACACTATCGTCGCTAGCTCGAGATCGTGGGTTGGGTAGTTTTTCTCATGCTCCTTAAGCTGCCTTGAGGCATAGGCTATCACTTTGCCCCTTTGCATCAAGACGCACCCCAAACCCATCTTGGATGCATCGCTATAGACCATAAAATCTTCCGTCCCCTCGGGTAGGGATAAGATCAGTGCCTCACATAATTTCCTTTGTAGAGTCCGAAAGGCCCGCTCTTAACTCTCGGTCCAAAGGAACTTCACGTTCTTCCTTATCAATGACGTCAAGGGAGAGGCGATTTTGGAGAAGTCCTGAATGAACCTCCGATAGTAGCCGGCTAGGCCCAAGAAGCTCTGAATCTCGGTGGGACTCTTGGGTGGTTCCCAGTTCGTCACGCCTTAATCTTCGATGTATCGAGTTTTACTCCTTCCCTTGTCACCACGTGACCCTAGAACTGGACCTTATGTTGTAGGAACTAGTATTCACAATTAATCAATGTAATTGATATTTACATGAGATAGATTGGGAGGAAAATGATTGTATTATTCACAACCTAGAGAGAGAAATAGTTTCTCTCTCAAGAAACACTTTACACCATACGTCTACATCTTGAATGAAAGATACAAACACATTACAAACAATCTTCTATTTATACACCAATCATCCCATGTACAACATTTAAGCCCAAACCCATATGCTTTGACAATGCCTTTTACACAACATAAAGCCCTTTACAAAACTTTCTAAATATGGACATAAAATGTCCTAACATTCCCCCCTAAAGTTTTGTAAAGGAATCATCTCTATCAGCACCAACTCTTCTCCCCCTTGATTTCTTGAAAAACTTTAGCGTTACATATCTTCAAGACAGCTCTGGCTCCCCCTTGAATATAGCCCTTATCCTTTATAGTTTCAAATTTAATACCAGATTCGATGTACACAATAACCTCGACTGAGTGCACTCAAGACAACTTTTATCTCTAGAAATTCAACACATTCGTTACGCCCACAAGAAAGAAATGTGTGAATTTTGCGTGACAATCACAGTGCATCTTCAGTTTATAACAACAAACCTGTCTTTGAAACGCGAGTTGAATAGGAGTTTAGCTTAAGAACTTGTACTGATTAGCTTGTAGGAGGAAGCAACTTGTAGCAAACACTACTTGGCAAGGGTTAGAAGAAATATCTGAAATCCGTTCAACAACTGATGAAGGATGCTCATTTTCTAACTGCTTTCCAGAACACTGAATGAATAAACTCAGACCTCCTTTCTTCATGAATCAGCTGGATGATTATAAGCACTCAAGATTCTAGATCACAACCAAAGCACCAGAACAATGATTGTAAGCACTCACAATTCTGATAGATCAAGTTAGAAGAATGATTAAAAGCACTCAAAGGTCTAGCATCGTCAAGAAAACTCCAGAATGATGATTGCAGATACTCAAGCTGCTAATCCAATCCAATCAGAGACCAAATCCAAACACTCAATGTCTGAAAATATTGACTTGCATGAGCTCTGTGAAAATCTGATCAGTTGCTAAAAATATGTGACTAACTGATAATAAGAGTGATGTCACATATGTGTTCAGCAAGAATTTCAAGAACAAATTGTCCCCCTCCCGAGACTTGGCACGGGGAGTGCGTCGAGAGAAAAAGAATTTGACACTTAAATCTCATAAGGCAACTTGTCGCAAAATGGGTGTGAACAGTAACTTGTCGCAAAGGCTTAATCATAAACTTGACACAGACCAACTTGTCGCAGACCACTGACCTCAAAGTGCACAACTCGCAAGTGGCATGAGCCAAAAAATCACTTGTCGCAAAGGCTTATGTACGAGTTCTTCACTTCTCGCAGGGTACATCTTGCGAGTTCTTACTTGTCGTAAGCAACTCTCTTCGGGTTCTGTACTTGTCACAAGCCCCTTTATGCGAGTTCTATACTTAGAAAAATTTCGACAAAACAAGCTTCTCGTGAAGATGCGAGCTCTATATTTAGTCAAAAACAAAGAATAAACTTGTCGCAAAAACCACTTGTCGTAGGCTACTACGTACAAGTTTAATTTTAGTAATCATTTAAAATATTATTAAAATCAATATTTTTAATTTACATGACACTTGAATATAGTAAAATGTATGTTTTTATTTACGTAATAATTGAAAATAATAATAAACTAGGTATAATTAATATAAATAAATAAAATGAGATGAAAAATTTTAGTTACACGAAAAAAAACTTAATGCAATAAATATACATAAATGAAATACTTATGATAATTGAATATAATATAACTTATCATTAGTTATTAGTTACATAATATTCTCATTTTTGTATATTAGCTAACAATCGTTATATAATTTATATATTTTACACAACATTCATTACATATTTTAATATTATTAAATGACTATTATCAATTATTATTCACATAACATTTTATATATATATATATATATATATATATATATATATATTACTTAGAATACTAAATGGACGGTCACGTAATATACATACATATATAAATTTGAATAAAGAAAATAAAGAAATTTGGATGTAACCGAATAATATGAATAGTCTAGCTATATATATATATATATATGATTTGTACTATTTCCTTTAGTACACTACACATATTGATTTATACTATTTTCAAGTAAAATTAAATATATATAATTAAAATTAAAAATTGGAACCAATGTATAAAATTAAAAAAAAACTTGATAAATCTTATTGAAATTAATTTATTGATAAAAATGAAACTAGAATCACTACATATAAATAAAATTATAATTAATATATAGTTAAGTACTTAAAAATTAACTCTCTCATTAATAAATGAAATACCTTATTACATTTAATATCATCTTAAAAAGTAATTAAAATAAATCAATATAATATATATGTATAACTAGAATCAGTATATAAAATAAAAAATTACAACATATATATATATAATTAAAATTAGAATTAATATTATAATATGTATACAAAAAAACTAATCAATTGGATGGCCAAGAGCTAACTATCGAAACTTTGGACTATCCGGACAGATACTTCGTGAAAGCCGACATTCTCGCTTCCGCTTCATCCACTACCGCTCGTGCGAGTGCTTCACTCTAAGGCGGAACGCTCCCCTACAGATGTATTTTTACATCCCACAGCTTCGGCAGATCGCTTAGCCCCGTTCATCTTCAATGCAAGAGCGCTCAATCAGTGAGCTATTACGCACTTTTTCAAGGGTGGCTGCTTCTAGGCAAACCTCCTGGCTATCTTTACACCCCTACCTCCTTTATCACTGAGCGGTCATTTAGGGGTCTTAGCTGGTGATCCGGGTTATTTCCAAACAAAATATAAAAATCAAATTAGAATAAATCAATATATAAAATTATTAATAATAACTTACTAGAATCATTAATATGTATAAATTATTTTGGGTTTTTTTAATTTAAATAAAAAACAAAGTATATATATATAGGTGAAGGATCGTGTGAAAGTCGAGTTAACTTAAACCAATCGTCAAAAATACGCATGTTTTAATCATATTTAGTTTTCATATTGTAGGCTCAACTTTTATGGCTCATTTAAAAAAAGTTTATCAAAGAATTATGTCTTTAGTTTTTATTTTCTCAATTGATTGTGTTATCTAAATTGAAAAAGTTCTAAGATTCGTTAAAAATTCAAATCTAAATCCAAATCTTCATTCGACTTTCTCAATATTTGTCCAAAATCTAATAATTGTTGGACTTGTTTAATTTTTTTTTCAAACTTGCTCAATGTTTTTTTAATTTTATATATAAAAGTTCTTTTATAATTCGATATACTATTTTTTAATAATGTTATATTGGCAGAAATTTTATTTTGGATATAGCGTTTATATTTTTTTAGTTTAAAGCCTATAAGAGGCCCAAACCGCCTAAACCGGTCAGACTAGACCGCCTTTTTGTGGTCCGTTTTGACTAGTTTGGTCACTTGCTACCAAACTGCTCGATTTGAAAATTTCATAAACCGTCATCTTTGGTTTGGTTTGTAACCAAATCGGACCGCAAACACCCCTAAAGGAAATACTTATCACATTAATATCACTAATTAGAAGATTATATAAATAAATAAAATAAAGATGACGATTAATCACGTCAATATAATACATTTTAGTTTACTTGTAAAAAAACCTTATTGCAATCTATATATATACATAAATAAAATACTAATTATAACTGAATATAATATAACTAAATCACCGATATCATTAATTATTACTACATGATACTCCTTATTATTTTTATATAAGTGAATAACCATTGTCAATAATTATTATTACACTCATTATATATTTTTTATTTTTAATATAATTAAATGATCATTATCAGTTATTATTATATACTAAAAGAGTGATCACAAAGTTTCAGTCACTTTTTAGTGCACCAATATATATTGATTTGTTGTATTTTCAAATAAAGTAAAAAGTTTAAAATTTTATTCAATATATATAATAAAAAAACTTATTGATCTTTTAAAATCTTATTAAAAACAATATATAAATATAAATGAAATTAGAATCAATGTATATAAATAAATTTAGAATCTAATATAATCAATCAATATATATATATTAAAGGAGAAACCAAGATTGATGACATGACATCTCCTATAAGCTAGAAACTCACTCACATATATTTTTTTCTCCTTCATCCTCCTCTTAATCTTTTATCTTTCCTAATTTCCCACATTAATTTTCCATCAACATTGATTACTCATTATGTTTGCATTTAACATTGAGCCCTTCATTTTCTTCTAGCTCCTCTTCATCTCCCAATCTATATCTATATAAACAATCACCATAAGGAATGAGGTGGATGCCATAGTTCTTGACATACAAGATGCTTAAACTTCTCACACCGATGTTGTAACATCCCGAATTTCAGGTAAGTATAAGGCTTTGTTAATCTTACGATTTTGTGTTTAACGAAGTAGAACTTATATGCTTAATTGCTATTTGTGCGTAAAAGTTGTTTTTGGTTTTGTTTGGAAGTTTTTGAGCAGCCTTGGGAAAACAGTGAGTTACGCGACTTACGCTGCGGGTGTAAGCCGCGACACAAGCCGCGTAACCCACTGGAGTACATCTCTCAGAGGAAGCGGGCGACTTACGCCGCGAGTTGCAAGCCGCGACACAAGTCGCGGGGCGACCTGCAGGTCCCCAAAACCCCCTTTCTCTCGGTTTCAAATCACAAAAACACACACAAATGTTTTGGAAGGCGATTTTTAGGGTTTTAAGCTACTTTCTTCCTCTTGCTACCTTAGAGCATTGATTTCAAAGTGTTTGGGTGGTTACACTTCATTTATTGAGCTTCAACCTACCTTGGAGAGCATTTGTTCGAGTCGATTCACGAGATTCAAGTTCTATCACTTCCATCCAACTTCTAGGGTTTTCATCTTTTCTAGGTTTTAATCAAAAACCTAGATTGTGAGTTTACTAATCCTTTGTTAAAACTAGATACAATGGTAAACACTCAGAGCAGATTACCGAGCACGCCAGAGAGGCTCGTGGAGGTAGAATCTACTGCTGACCAACCTCATGTGGTCGATACCTCCGTGGTACCTCCCATACCCAATATCTTGGGAGGAGGACCCGAACAGATCCCACGAACGAACATTGCAGTTAGCAATTGTAACACCCTAAAAATTGGGGTTAATTTAAAATTTGAAAATTCGGCTATATAACGTCCGTAAATGGAAGAAACCAATCTACCCAAAGAGGGAGATCCAAAACCTGTAAGATAAAAGTGTAACAATCTAACCCAAAGTACGTCAACCCAACACGGGGACTAAGTATGGCTATTACAACCCAATAGCAATTGAGGAATACAATTCAACAACCTAGTAATCTAACTTATATAAGCAAGATTAATGTCGGGTGTCGCTATTCTTCCAAAAGTATGATCCCTATATACTTCAAGTATTGGTCACTACATCATCAAAAAGACCGCTCACGACCCCAAGGTCGACCGCTCAATCCCGATGTGTCTCACCGCTAGAGTGACCTGTCATACATGACAACCAAACAAGTATTAGGCTAGAGCCTAGTGAGAATATATATATAAGCGGGAAAATAATTTAAATAATAAACCCGATTGCAGTCATGTAGCCAGTCTAGCCGTGAGCTAAACCAAAACAAATCCAATAAACCATTAGCATTCAGTAAATACTGACAACAGTTCAAAACCACATAGCGAGCATCAACTACTCCAAGTCTCTAGCTCGAATACCTCAAGTCAACCACTCCATGTCTATTCTTGAGAGTTCCCAAAACAGGGCAACTCGGACACAATGGGATTACACCTTACTGTCCATGGGACGCTGCCCGACCGTATAGGCCCACACCCTACTTACCATGGAGCCCGATGCCCATCCCGTGCCAAGGGTAACAAAATGTCCGGACAAGACATTGGGTTACCGTGCCTATGGATCCATTGCACTAAACCAAGAACCAAACATAACATTATAATCATAAATAAAATCTTGCATACACCCCATGAGACCAAATATCACACATGGGGGTTACTAGCATGGCTCATCTGATATTTGATGAGGAACTTCGCAATACATTTAATCAATGATAATACCAAAATCTCATTCCAAAGGTCATTGAGTCCAATAATTAGTCTAATACACCAACTATAACCAAACCCTAGTTTTCTCATTATATGATATCAATACTCCAAACAATAATATTAGTTAAAAAATGTTTGAACAATGAGGTTACCATTACTTTCTTTAACATACCATCCCATAGAGCTTTATTTAGTCAAATAATCATGTTACCGTCAAAACTCCTAGTTAGGTCGAAACCCAACAAAACCCAAATATGATTAGGAGACACGGAAGATTAATAAATGTCATAACTATAACATTTATGAAAGGGAAGTGTCTAAGAAACTCACCTTGTAAGGGTTATACACCAAACCCTAGATGTGCTACTTGAGAGGGAGGAGGAAAACACTTGAGCTTCTTAATCACAAGCAAAGACCTAACATTAAATTCACCAACCAACCATAAGAATATTTACTAGGAGCATTCAATGAAGGAGGATGAAAACCCTACCTTTTAGCTCTCCAAAATCGCCCTTCAAAGCTCCCAAAACTGACCAAATGACTTAAGGGTTCGAAACACAAGCATTTAAGACTCTGGAGCCCGCTTGCGATAGTGCCACGCGATAGTGACACTGTCACAATCGCCCGAAAACTCGACCCCTCGGTACAAACTCAGCGATAGTGCCACGCGATAGTGCCACTGTCACAATCGCCGGTCACTATCGCGCCGCGCTCAATACCTACGGTACAAGTCCCGCGAGAGTGCCACGCGAGAGTGACCTCTGTCACAATCGCGGGCACTATCGCCCCAGGTGTACCGAACCCAAAGTTCACCCGATTTTGACCCGAATGCGCGCGCGATCATTTGTACGATTAAGAAATGAGTTTATGATCAAAATACATACATACCGGAATCGAGGGTGTTACAATCCTCCCCAACTTGGAGGAGATTTCGTCCTCGAAATCTTGTCTAGGTGAATAGGTGAGGATATCTTCGCTTCAAGTCCTCCTCGGCCTCCCATGTCACATTAGCACCACGGTGGTGCTTCCATTGGACCTTTACCATCGTGACTTCCTTGTGACGAAGCTTCTTCGTCTTTTTCTCCAATATCGCCTCCGGTTCTTCTATGCAACGATTTCCTTCATCAACTCTAATCTCGGAGAGTGGAATGACACTCTCCTCCTCCTATAGGCATTTGTGAAGGTAACACACGTGAAAAGTGTTATGGATTCCATTCATTTCTGGAGGGAATTCCAACTGGTAAGCCTGAAGTCCTACTCGCTTAAGCACCGTAAAGGGCCCAAGGAAACGGGGGCTCAGCTTTCCACATTTTCCAAAACGTATAATCCCCTTCCAAGGAGACACCTTTAACATAACACGATCTCCCACTTGAAATTCTAACGGCCATCGCTTCTTGTCCGCATAACTTTTCTGTCGGTCTTGGGCCGCTCTCAAACGTTCTCGTATCTCTTTCACCTTATTCGCTGTTTCTTGTACAATTTCAGGTCCGGAAAATTGCTTCTCTCCCGCCTCTAACCAACATATGGGAGTTCGGCACTTGAGACCGTATAAGGCTTCAAACGGTGCCATACCAATGCTTGAGTGGTAGTTATTGTTGTATGCGAACTCCACTAAAGGTAGGTGCGAATCCCAACTACCCCCAAAGTCGATTACACACGATCTCAACATATCCTCTAGCGTCTGGATTGTCCTTTCGCTTTGTCCGTCGGTCTGCGGATGGTAGGCAGTGCTCAACTTCACACGCGTGCCCAATTCTTTTTGCAACCCATCCCAAAAGTGCGACGTGAACCGACTGCCACGATCCGAGACAATAGATAACGGCATGCCGTAGCGAGATATCACTTCGTCGATGTACAACTTTGCCAACTTGTTCATAGGTAGAGTCTCCCGCATGGCCAATAAATGAGCACTCTTGGTCAACCGGTCCACTATCACCCAAATGGTGTCGTGACCACGCAAGGTCTTGGGTAATTTCGTCATGAAGTCCATCGTGATGTGTTCCCATTTCCATTATGGGATTTCTAAAGATTGCAAACTTCCATAAGGTCGCTGGTGTTCGGCTTTCACTTGTGAACAAGTCACACACCGCTCCACGTAACGTGCCACATCGAGTTTCATAACCGGCCACCAATAGTGTAACTTCAAATCTCGGTACATTTTTGTGCTCCACGGATGAATGGAATACTTTGATTTGTGGGCATCCTCGAGGAGAAGTTCTCAATTGCCCCCGATCTTAGGCACCCAAACTCGCCCATTGAAGAGCTTTACTCCTCGGCCATCCTCTGTCAAGAGTAAGTGTTTCCTTGCCATGACTTCATCCTTGAGATTCTCCTCTAGCAAAGCCTCCGTTTGCGACACTTTAATCCGATCGATGAGTGTCGATGTCAACTCGATCCGCGTGAAGGTAGCTTTAGAATTTCCTCCATAGTCCTTTCGACTAAGAGCATCGGCGACGACGTTTGCCTTACCCGGGTGGTAAAGCAACTCGCAGTCATAATGCTTTAATAATTCCAACCATCTCCGTTGCGTCATGTTTAATTCCTTTTGGTCAAAAATGTGCCGTAGACTCTTGTGATCCGTATAAAGCGTGCACTTTGTACCGTATTGGTAGTGACACCATAGCTTCAATGCAAACACTACCGCGGCTAGATCCAAATCGTGGGTGGGGTAGTTGACTTCGTGGACCTTGAGTTGCCTTGAAGCGTAGGCAATCACTTTCCCACTCTGCATAAGAACACATCCCAAACCCAACTTCGATGCATCACTATACACCACAAAATCTTCCGTCCCATCGGGTAAGGATAGGATTGGAGCTTCGCAAAGCTTCCTTTGTAACGTCCGGAATGCCTCCTCTTGCCTCTTGGTCCAAACAAACTTCGCATTCTTTCGTGTTAGGGCCGTCAACGAGGAAAATATCTTTGAAAAGTCTTGAATGAACCTTCGGTAGTATCCCGCCAATCCGAGGAAACTCCGGATTTCAGTCGGACTCTTGGGCGTCTCCCAATTCATCATGGCCTCAATTTTAGCGGGATCCACCTTCACTCCTCTTGTAACCACGTGCCCCAAAAACTGCACTTCTCGAAGCCAGAACTCACACTTTGAAAACTTTGCGTAAAGCTTCTCTCGTCTTAGAACTTCTAACACCTCTCGGAGGTGTTGTTCATGGCTTTCCTTGTTTTTGGAATAGACCAAGATGTCATCAATGAACATAATCACCGATTTGTCGAGAAATGGTCGGCATACTCGATTCATCAAATCCATGAATATAGCCGGTGCGTTGGTTAGACCGAACGACATCACTAGGAATTCATAGTGACCATAACGTGTCCTAAACGCCGTCTTCGGGATGTTGCTCTTGGCCACCTTTACTTGATGATATCCCGACCGCAGATCTATCTCTGAAAAGCAGCCCGCACCTTGAAGTTGATCGAACAAATCGTCAGTTCTCGGAAGTGGATACTTGTTTTTCACCGTAACCTTGTTCAGTTCTCTGTAGTCGATACACATCCGCATTGAGCCGTCCTTCTTCTTGACGAATAGGACCGATGCTCCCCAAGGTGACGAACTTGGTCGAATAAAACCCTTCGCAAGAAGGTCTTGGAGTTGAGTCATCATCTCTTGCATCTCGGTAAGAGCCAGTCGGTAGGGAGCTCGTGCAATTGGGGCCGCTCCCGGAACGAGATCAATTCTGAACTCTACCAAACGATCGGGTGGCAAACCGGGAAAGTCTTCCGGAAACACATCGGGAAATTTTCGTACCACCCTTACTTCTTCTAGTTTCTCCTTCTCGAATTTGGTGTCGATAGCGTAGGCCAAGAAGGAGGAATATCCTTTCGCCAAGAATTTCCGTGCCTTGACCAATGAGATAATCGCCACTTCGCCTTTCCTCTTTTCACCATAAATGAAAGTCGACTCTCCATTCGCTCCTGGTAATCGGACCATCTTCTTGGAACATACGATTTCGGAGTGATTCTCCGACAACCAATCCATCCCTACTACTACATCGAACCCACCTATTTGCATAGGCATCAGGCTAATCAGAAATTTCCTGCCATCAAACTCAAGTGTGCAACCCCTTACAACATCCCGAATTATCATTTGGCCCCCATTAGCTATTTCTACCACAATGGCTTCACCTAAGCTACTCGTAGGCATAGCAATCTTTTGACAAAAAACATCGGATATAAAGGAGAAGCTAGCACCCGAATCGAACAATACACGAGTAGGCACGGAGTTTAGGAGAAACGTACCCGATACCACATCAGTAGAGGCTTTGGATTCCTCGGAAGACATTTGAAAAGCTCTTCCGACTGCTCTTGGAGGTTCCATCTTCTTTCTACCGCTTCCGCCGGTCTTCAATTTCGGGCATTCATCCTGAATATGGCCCGGTTCTTTGCACTCATAACACAAACGCCCCTTGACGGGACAATCCTTATACGCATGTCCGAGCTTCCCGCACTTAAAGCAAGCCCCGGGAACAAAGTTGCAAGGGCCGTAATGCTTATTTCGGCACTTGGAACACCACTTTGCCTCGGGTCTAGAGTCGGCTTTTCGATGGTAGTTGTTGTTGTTGAACAGTGTCGGTTTCTTGGAGGCTAAGGAGTTTCCTTCCCATTTCCTCTTTTCGTCTAAGCGAGAACTCTCTTCTTTCTTCAAGGTAGAAGCGTCCTCCAATAACTACGCTTCCTCAATCGCCTCCCTGAGTGTAGAGGTCTTCGATACTCTCACCATCGACATCATGTCGGAAGGAAGTTCTTTAATGTAGTATTTGATCTTTTCTTTTTCGGTAGGGACCAGGTGTCCCACCAACCCCATCTTGTCCATGAATAACCGAGTGTACTCTTTCACTGACCGAGTACCCATCTTCAAATTTTGAAATTCGTCCCTTATTCGGTCCATCGACCTCTCGTTGCAGTATTCTTCAAGAATTTTTCTTTGAACGTTGCCCAAGAAAATTGGGCTAATACATTCACCTCAAGGGAAGCGGAATACACATTCCACCAAGTGAGGGTCGTCCCCCTCAGCATTTGCGAGCCGGAAATTGCTTTCTGACCTTCCCCACACTCGCTAGAACGGAAGGCTTGCTCCATCTCTCGAATCCATCCCACACATACTGACGGATCATCCGAACCTTTAAATTCCGGTGGTCGACAACCCAGAAAAGCTTTGAAAGTGCAACTCCTTGTTGCTTGCTTGACCCCCGGATTCGCGGTCTCGTTGGAGGGGACTACATGCTCAGAACCCCCTGATCCCGCCACAATCACGTTCTCCTCCACCGTTTCAGGTCTACGGTTGTTGTTGACACGATCTTCTAGGAGTTTGAGGAACATCTCTTGCTGTTGAGCCATAGCTGCATTCATCGCTTGCATCATCCATTCCATCATTATGGTTTCCGGGGTTACTTCTTCCATAATCGGATGAGTTGCAGCTAGGTTGCATCGAGGTATAAACTCCGACCCTCCACCCAACACGTTTACAAGAGGCGGGGGCAAATCATTATTCGTTACTCTTGGTTGATCAGCTGTCGATGTTGTCGTATCCTGCCCTTCTGGCCAATTACGAGTATTAATCATAGTCTGCCACACACGCGAGAATAAAGGTGAGATAAGGCTATACAGGTACAAGCAAGGAAACGTACTACCACAGTTATTAATTATCACAACGATGAAAACAAACATAATCACGTAAAACATCTTCATAATAACGTTAGCTAGGCGAAATTATGAGCATGCAATACATAAGAATTTTCATCTCCATCACTATAATTTTCAATTCGTGTAGTCGTCGTTGACTCTAAGACCACCCTATCTTAGTAATTCTACCCAATCTCACACAGTCATAGCCTAATTTCACAGCTTAAGTCTAGGTATCTTACATCTATACCTAGTTCACTTAAACTAATGCTCTGATACCAACTTGTAACACCCTAAAAATTGGGGTTAATTTAAAAATTGAAAATTCGGCTATATAACGTCCGTAAATGGAAGAAACCAATCTACCCAAAGAGGGAGATCCAAAACCTGTAAGATAAAAGTGTAACAATCTAACCCAAAGTACTTCAACCCAACACGAGGACTTAGTATGGCTATTACAACCCAATAGCAATTGAGGAATACAATTCAACAACCTAGTAATCTAACTTATATAAGCAAGATTAATGTCGGGTGTTGCTATTCTTCCAAAAGTATGATCCCTATATACTTCAAGTATTGGTCACTACGTCATCAAAAAGACCGCTCACGATCCCAAGGTTGACCGCTCAATCCCGATGTGTCCCACCGCTAGAGTGACCTGTCATACATGACAACCAAACAAGTATTAGGCTAGAGCCTAGTGAGAATATATATATAAGCGGGAAAATAATTTAAATAATAAACCCGATTGCAGTCATGTAGCCAGTCTAGCCGTGAGCTAAACCAAAAAAAATCCAATAAACCATTAGCATTCAGTAAATACTGACAACAGTTCAAAACCACATAGCGAGCATCAACTACTCCAATTCTCTAGCTCGAATACCTCAAGTCAACCACTCCATGTCTATTCTTGAGAGTTCCCAAAACAGGGCAACTCGGGCACAATGGGATTACACCTTACTGTCCATGGGACGTTGCCCGACCGTATAGGCCCACACCCTACTTACCATGGAGCCCGATGCCTATCCCGTGCCAAGGGTAACAAAATGTCCGGACAAGACATTGGGTTACCGTGCCTATGGATCCTTTGCACTAAACCAAGAACCAAACATAACAATATAATCATAAATAAAATCTTGCATACACCCCATGAGACCAAATATCACACATGGGGGTTACTAGCATGGCTCATCTCATATTTGATGAGGAACTTCGCAATACATTTCATCAATGATAATACCAAAATCTCATTCCAAAGGTCATTGAGTCCAATAATTAGTCTAATACACCAACTATACCCAAACCCTAGTTTTCTCATTATATGATATCAATACTCCAAACAATAATATTAGTTAACAAATGTTTGAACAATGAGGTTACCATTACTTTCTTTAACATACCATCCCATAGAGCTTTATCTAGTCAAATAATCATGTTACCTTCAAAACTCCTAGTTAGGTCGAAACCCAACAAAACCCATATATGATTAGGAGACACAGAAGATTAATAAATGTCATAACTATAACATTTATGAAAGGGAAGTGTCTAAGAAACTCACCTTGTAAGGGTTATACACCAAACCCTAGATGTGCTACTTGAGAGGGAGGAGGAAAACACTTGAGCTTCTTAATCACAAGCAAAGACCTAACATTAAATTCACCAACCAACCATAAGAATATTTACTAGGAGCATTCAATGAAGGAGGATGAAAACCCTACCTTTTAGCTCTCTAAAATCCCCCTTCAAAGCTCCCAAAACTGACCAAATGACTTAAGGGTTCGAAACACAAGCATTTAAGGCTCTGGAGCCCGCTTGCGATAGTGCCACGCGATAGTGACACTATCACAATCTCCGGTCACTATCACCCGAAAACTCGACCCCTCGGTACAAACTCAGCGATAGTGCCATGCGATAGTGACACTGTCACAATCGCCGGTCACTATCGCGCCGCGCTCAATACCTACGGTACAAGTCCCGCGAGAGTGCCACACGAGAGTGACCTCTGTCACAATCGCGGGCACTATCGCCCTAGGTGTACCGAACCCAAAGTTCACCCGATTTTGACCCAAATGCGCGCGCGATCATTTGTACGATTAAGAAATGAGTTTATGATCAAAATACATACATACCGGAATCGAGGGTGTTATAACAATGCTATCATGGAGGAGGTGACTATGGAGACCAGAATCAGAGATATCATGATGCTGGCCATGAACTCGGCCATGGCTCAACAACAAGAGTTCTTTTTGAAGCTTCTGGAAGATCGAGATGCCAGTCACCGACAACCTGAGACAATGGCAGAGAATGTCGTAATGGGGTCGGGTGGTGGACCGGCCGTTGTGGTGACTGAAGATCAAACAGAGAATGGAAGCAAAGGAAAGGTCAAAGGTTGCACTTACAAAGCTTTTCTAGGGTGCAACCCGAAGGAGTTCTCGGGCTCCGTAAATCCGGTCGTTTGTATGTATTGGCTGAAGGAAGTCGAGATGGATGAAGGAAGTCAAAAACATTAAATGACTCCAAACGAATGAACTAGTGCATTCAAAACATGTAATTCTAAAATAAGATACAGAAAATGCAAATCATAATCAAATGCTCTACATTGAGCTATTAAAATCGGACAATTGTCCCTAAGACCCAATAAAATCCAAACCGAGCCATAGGCTCAACAAATCAAAAGACCAATTGTTAGAAATCATAAAATGAAATCAAACGTAAACAACCCGCATTTATGCAAACCCATGCTCCAAAATATATAAACAACTCCAACATAGTTTAGATTGGGATAATTCATTTTCTAAGTGGGTTTATACCATTTATCCTTTCACAACGTCCCATAACACACAATCAAACATTTCTCCAAAACATACAATAAAATACATTTATACTAAAAAATCTACTGCCATAAAATAAATCATTAAAATGCCAATATGTATGATTTATTTATCAAAATGTCCAAAGTCCCAAATATGGGTGTTTTACAAAGTTTATAAAATAACACTTCAAATAATCAAGACTCACCAATTAACTCAACAGTTGATAGTTTCATGTAAAATATATAAACACTTTAAAATGGATATTTTGGCATGTACACCGTTTTCAAAAATCAACTTGAACTCACCTTGCTAGATTTAGGCTAAATCTAGATTTTTCCCCAACTTGAGCTCCTTGAAGAAATCTGAATCCTCAAGCCAAATCTTCCAAAAACCTAGATCCATAAGTTTCCAACCATAAATAATCATATCCAACCATTGAGAATAGTTCCCCAAACATTTTACATGAAGATCTCACCTTATCCCAAAACCCTAATTCCCATAGTTGAAGAGAAGAGAAGGTTACCTTTACCATAGTTTGAATCCATCATAAAATACTCCTAGGTCACTAGTATGACTTCCAATCTCACAACACCAAAAGGATGGAAGGAGGGTTTGGTAAAAACCTAACAACTTAATAATCCTTGAAATGGGAATGAAGATGAAGAACTCTAGGAGTATCTTCCAAAACCTTGTTAGATGGTGGAGAAAACCTTCAAAGTAAGGAGGATTTAAGCAATAGATGAGCTAGGTTTGATATTAATGAAGAGGGAGGGAGAGTATGAGAGTTCTTGAAGTTAGGTTGAGTGATAAATGAGAAAAGCTACCAAAAATCGGATTTCTTGAGGTCTGCACCCCGACCGCGACTGTGCCAGGCGATAGTGCCCTTGGCAAGGTCGCGGGTCACTATTGCCGGGTACTCTTGCCCCGGACGTACCGCGAGTGACCATGTCCCCGCGACTGTGCCTTCAGCGACAGTGACCCTGTCACAATAGCCGGGCATAGTCGCTCCTCACTGCCAGGCTCCGAAAATTCGACCTTTTCGCGTACGGAAGGCAATCGACTTAAAGGGAACTATAATTAGCCTTTCTCAATCTAAATCACAAGTCTTAATTGCCAGATTAAGATGAAGGAGTCTTATAGCTTACTTGCAAAAATACGGGTGTTACAACCGCTAAGTTATGTAAAATACAAATATCATTTGAGTTTTCTTACTTGATTTATGTGTGTTAAAACAATATATTTTTGGTTGATTTTTCTTTTACTATTCTTGATATTATTATTTTTGCTTATGTGTAACAACCCGAAACAGGAACCGCTAATATATAAAACATTACAACCCAAAAGGGTAAAATATGACCACAACTGAAATAATCTAGGTCTACCAGAACTTCGAGCTTCCTCTAAATCCCCATCACGATACCGCCTCCCGCAAAACCCTTGAACGAACTTCTAACTAAACCCCTTACCTGAAAATGGTTTTAGTTTTGAAAAGCGAGGGTTAGATCATGAGGTCTAATGAGTTCCCTCTAACAACAACAATCATACCACAAACGCATTTAAAACAGTTTAAAAGCATTTATAAATAATTTTCCACTTTTCAGTTTCATAATATCTCATGCATTTTAATATAAAACACAAGTCAACACATCATCAGTTAGAAAGACTCACCTGGGACATCACTTGCCTGGGCTCCCCGCCTCCTGGGTTTTTTTCCGTGTTTCTCGTCTCCCAGGATTCCACTCTCCCCTGGGCTTCCCGTCTCCCGGTTACGCCTGAGTTTCCCCGTCTCCCGGGGCTAAAACCCCTTCCCGGGTACACCCCAGGTGACCGGGGATTTTGGCGCCGGGATTTCCAAGGTCACACGACGATTGTGTTTTTTCCGAGGAATACAAGGGGACGATTTCAATAACAAGGAAAACAAATGAAGGATCCCAATCTAAGGGCTCATCAATTGGAGTCCTCCTAATCCCAAACTCACCAAGATTGATCAGGGTTTTCTACAAATCCAAAAACCCAAATCTCTTGCTAAAACATTGAATCAAAGAACCAATCCAAGCAAAATAAAAGAGATCAACGTGATTAAGGGTTACCTTGAAGAACAAGAGACACACATTTCTTCAATGCAAATCCTCTTCCTCAAATGCACCCAAACTTGATTTCACCTTCCAAATCTCCCTGGTTTCTAGCCACCTCCAATTAACAAAATGAATTACAGAGCTAGTGCATTAGGGTTAACACTCTTTTTTCTTATATTTACAAACTAGACCCCCACATATAGGCTTTGAGCAAACACTCCCCCAAACTCTCAACTTTATTATTTTGATCATGGATATTACAATATCTCCCCCTTAATAGAATTCCTTCTCGGAATTCTCACCTCAAGAGAAACTCGGATAATAGGACTTCATGTACGCTTCCACCTCCCATGTTGCCTCTTGCCCTTTTTGATATCGCCATTGTACTTTCACAAGGTGAATCTCCTTAGTCCTTAGCTTCTTCATCTTGTGGTCTAAGATGGCCACCGACTCCTCTACGTAACTCAAATTCCTGTCCACGCGAACATCATCCAACGGTAAAGCCACATCATATTTTGCCAAGCATTTCTTCAAATACGGCACATGAAAAGTGGGGTGACTACCCGACACCTTCTCGGATAAATCCAGTTGGTAGGTCACTTCTCCCACTCGTGCTATTATAGAGAAAGGCCCGACATACCTAGGTCTCAGCTTTCCTTTCTTCCCAAAAAGAACCACACCCTTCCAAGGTGAGACTTTTAACATTACCTTGTCCCCTACTTGGACCTCAAGACTCATGATTTTCAATCTAATCCATTTAGCTCCACTCAGCCGCCCAAGCCATTCTGAATTTCTTAGTCGTAAAATATCCTTCAGATTCACCCCTCGACTAAACATAACTTTCTTATGTCGGGAAAAATTCGTCTAAAATAC
Organism: Arctium minus; assembly: GCA_954870635.1. Classification (NCBI taxonomy): domain Eukaryota; kingdom Viridiplantae; phylum Streptophyta; class Magnoliopsida; order Asterales; family Asteraceae; genus Arctium; species Arctium minus. Next base: position 74,206,052 of record OX941085.1, on the reverse strand, counting down.
TTGTAACGTCTCTAATCAACTATGCTAGATATTTTCTGCTTCGTCTACACACCTGGACTCTTGGTTTTTAAACACGCTACAATAAGGTTTTCACATATAATATCATTTCTTAACAGAAAGAATTTTACCGAAGTCAACTCCCCGACAACATGCATTCCTGTCTAAATAATAACCACTCAACTTGCCAACTTAACACATATCCAACCTTAGATATCACAAAAAACCCACAGTTATGAGTTTCTTCATCAGGTAACATGCCATTGCAAAATAACTTCTCTCAGAACGGCATACGACTAACTAAAAGGAAACTTTCTTTCCTGAATCGCATTGATCACAACACATCGGTGTTACTAAACTCGTACGCAGTAAACATACATCGCCCCAAATGTCAACACCCCAAAGCCCACTAGCTTCAACTGAACGAGTCACAATGACACACACTTCAATTTCTCCTCGCATCCCACAATCGTCCGACCATATTTACAATAAATTCAAGCTCCACTCGCTCAACAGGGAGTGGCCATGTTCACACCAAACTATTCCAAATAGCTTAACACTAGACGACAGGCTCACTTGGAATTTTTTCACTCTGAGCACTACATCCAACCACCTTTTCCCACCTTCTTCTCGAAAACATCAAACATTCTTCCAAAGATCGACTCACAAATAGGTGCAAGCTTTAGACCAACCGCACGATTTAGTTTTCTCGACAATAGAACCATAACATACACCATAATCTCCTTCTCACACCCTCACTAGGAGTTCATATACCCACTAATGGCCAATCTGAAAACATAGCTCCACATTTCTGTGTTACTTGCCAAACTTTTACCCTCAATTTACTCACTTATTCCGACATATGATCTTCATCCCTTCACGCTTGCATGGAACATTTCTCGTCCATCATTACTTACTCCAATTTCCGACAATCCCAAATGTATCGAAAGAACAATTATATTACTATGCTTAGCCAAACGGTTCCCCACAATTCTCACTCGAGATATTCAACCAAGCCCTCCCAAAACAATACCCAATGCTCGAAAGCACCACACACTTCTCGCTCTCCAAACAGGGTTGTCCAATCCGCTAAAATTCCTTCACAACTAAATAATACTTCAACATTCCCATGGATTTTCATATCTACTACAAGACATCCTGAACTGATCATTTTGACATTTCCATTAATATACTAGTGGAATAAGATAAACTCATCCAACAACTCATCGTAACCCAAGAACACATGGTTCCTCTTTTAGATGTCCACTAACTATCATTCGAACATTTTATTCTCAAAATAGCAATACCGCAATACCAACCAAACAACCATACATCTCAACAACATACTCGCAACTTTTGAATATCTCTCCAGAAATCTCCGAGCAAGGATTCCCACCTACGCCCATTCTATATCAATAACACAAGCCCACTACTTAACCTCAAAGGAACTCCTTACCACATCAATGACTTGCACGTCTACCTTGGCATAAATATCACTAACTCAAACACACAACCATCACCACACCACTACATCACACTACAGTCAAAATCTTCACGACTGCTTTGTACACATACAAGATATCGCCCTCTTCCTTCCAACCATAACACCAATAATTGAAATAAAGCCACTTCACGACTTTGTCTTCCTCGAATCTGGCTAACCAAAAAATCTAATTCACTCAACATGTTCTCGATCCTTGACATCTCATTGCGGTCTGCCTGAAACAAGTTCAGGTAGTCTATAAGACTAAGCGCACTATCTTGCAGACAAAAAAGCCCAATACGCAACCACTTCAGTTGTGCTAAATATTTCATTCCTATACGAACCATCAAAACCTCATAGAAATTTACCTGTCCAAACTAGCGATCTTCCATTTCAACGCCCACATGAGGTGGCCCAGCATCAAGGCAGGTACACACCTTTCCCCGAACAACCCCTTACTTCCTCACGATAACTCAGCCAAATAACCACAATTACTTCTTCAATTTTTCTCAGTGTTTTGACAAAGACCTCAACAACTGGTCGTTGATTTCAACATCAACGGTCGACATGGTGATGCTTCATCAATGTCTCCGACCAACAAGGATTCCAAATGAACCTCCTTCCTCCAACTCATCATAACTAACTCTGGGCCCCACTGACTTCATACATTGAAGGCACCGGGCTTACTTGCTACGCAGTCTAATTACAAGACTACCTCAAAAAACTCCGGCTCGACACCGATAACCTTTCATCAAAGTACTACAACGCTACTTATCAACGTGCTGCTACAAGAAACATCTTGATGACTTCGAATTCCACCCCAGACATAACCACTCACCGACAACCACATCTTGGGTTACCGAACAAGAGTGTAAGCTACCATAATATGAAAATTTGCTAACATCAATGACCGAGACTTCCGTTATTCCCTCCCCTTCCCTAATGGGAACTCCAAGGTCATGAATCGACTATCAACGACTCGAACGCCACAATTCCACTCTCAAAACCTTTTCTCATTCTTAGTTGCAACATTTCCCACGACCTAGAGATTTCATAGCCTTCATGCACGACAAAACAATAATTTAAATCATTTGATACATTTGCAAAAAATCAGTAAATACCACATTATAAAACAAGCTTGAGTATACACGACATTACGTCGACATAATTGAATCTATACACAGCGATCTCGAGGATCGTTCACACTCAACCCCACGATAAAATAAACCTTATCCAACCAAAATCGTTGTTGGCACAATTGAAAATATTTTCAATGAAACTGTTAGAGCATATAATTGTTGGATACAAGATCATGAAGACTGAAGGTAAAAGTCAAGCAAGTCAAAGCTCAAAGTCAACTCTCAATGCATTGTTAAAGTCTCTTTGTAATAAGTCAAAGTCAAAGTTATGTATTGTGTTTTGTTCTGAGCGTGTGTGTTGTAATATACATATGACTAGTTTAGTTGGTGGTTGTGAGCCAGTGAAAGAACAATTAGAAGTTAGACCGTGTACACAGAGACTGAGTTGTAGAAAGAGAAAGTGACAAAGAGAACTGTTGTATACGAATTCCATTGTTGAATTGAAACAGGTTAATTGTTTGAATCATTCTCATCTTGTTTTGTAATAAAATTAGCAATTAGAACTTGTGCTGAACGATAAAGAGAACTTGAACAAGTTCAGTCCCAAGGCTGACGAAGGCATTTTCATTGGCTACTCTCAAACATCTGTTGCATACAGAGTCTATTTAAAGAAGTCAAAGACTTTCATAGAGAGCATAAATGTTACATTTGACGAATAGTTGGTTTCTGAACAAAACAGTTCAGAACCCGTACTTACTGGAGTACTAGCTTCTGGACAAATCAGTCCAGAACCTATGGTTCATGCGACTTATTCTGATAAAGCATCTACTTCTACATCTCATTTATCATAATTAAATTTATTGTTTGAATTCTTTTACGTTGAGAACTGAAGAAAAACTCAAGTATGGTTAATGCTGCTGGTTCAGAGTTAATACTGCTAGAAGACTTAAAGGTTAATACTGCTGAGTGTTACTACTGCTAGTAGTTAATACTGCTAGTCAAAGTTAGTGCTGCTTGAACAAAGTTAGTACTGCTTAGCTAGTTAGTACTGCTAGTGGTTAGTACTGCTTAGTAGTTAATGCTGCTAGAAGGAAGTTAATGCTGCTGAAGATTAATACTGCTTATATGATGAAGATTCGTCTGAAAGGATATACATGGAAGCTTAGAGATATACATAGAAGATATACTGAAGATATTTTATTTATTGTAATTATCTTTGTATTCAGTATATATATTGTATTGTTTAGAATAGTTAGATAACTTTTGTTTTTCATTCTTTTAGAGAGACAATCAACCTCAAGGTATAGATCCTAATTCTAGAGAAGTAGAATTCGTATTGGTGAGCCTGTTCATCAATATTGAGGTTGAGTGAGTAATCTTGTAACTTCAAAGCATTCAATACAAGTTTACAGTTTGTTGATTATATTCTGTTTTGATTTTCTGTTTGATTAAATATCAAAGTGTTATTCCGCAAACTTCTTTGATATTGTTTCTGAGAATTAATTCTTGTTGAGAATTCGATCCTGACAAGTGGTATCAGAGCCTGATTTCTCAGAAACAACTATTCATCATGGAAAATCTTGCAGAATCAAGCAGTACTTTGGTCTCAAAGGTTCCAATGCTTAGACCCAATGAATTCGATATGTGGAAGATCAGAATCAAGCAGTACATACTCCTCACTGATTATTCTATGTGGGACATCATAGAGAATGGTCCTTCTGAAGCAGGAAAGATTGGTGCAGATGGAAAGAGAACTCCACCAAAAACTGATGCAGAAAGAAAGATCAGACAGACAGAGATGAAAGCCTTGAGCACCTTGCTCTTGGCTATTCCCAATGAATATCAACATCAGTTCTGTAACTGCACTGATGCAGAGATGCTCTGGAATGCTCTGGAGAAGAGATTCTCTGGTACCAAAAGTACCAAGAGAAATCAGAAAGCCATTCTGAAGCAACAATATGAGAACTTTATGTCAACCAAGAATGAGTCCATGACTCAAACTTTTGACAGGTTCAACAAACTTATTGGTGAACTAGCTACAGTGGGAGTACAAATTGATCAAGATGATCTGAACAGAAAGTTTCTAAGGTCCTTGAGTGATGAATGGACCATGTATACTGTATCTTTCAGACAGAATGATCAACTGGAAGAAAAGGAACTTGATGATCTGTATAATGATCTAAGAGTTTTTGAATCTGAGGTAGAGGCTAAAAAGAGGCCTTCTGGGTATGTTCACAATGCTGCACTCCTTTCAGCATCAACTGATTCTACTTCCAACCCTGAATCAGTTAGTACTGCCAATGGAACAAACCAAGAGAAAGGCACTGAAACTGTGTTTGAGGCCTTTCTGGCAAGTCATGGAAACTCTTCTCTCATTAATGATGACTTGGAACAACTCAATCCAGATGATCTTGAAGAGATGGATATTAAATGGCAGATGGCCATGCTCTCCATGAAAGTTAAAAAGTTCATCAAAAGAACTGGGAGGAACAACTTCTCCCAAAGAAGAGAAGATGGAGCAGGATTTGACAAGTCCAAGGTGGAATGTTACAAATGCCATAAAAAGGGACACTTTGCTAGAGAATGCAGAAGTGGAATGTCTCAGAATAACAACCACCAACAAGCTCAATCTGGAAGCTTCAACAGAAACTCTGCACAAGCCCTTGTCTCTCAACAAGGTATGGGGTTTGATTGGAGTGATCAAGCTGAAGAGGCTATTCAGAATCAAGCTCTAATGGCAGAGGTGTATGATCTTCCTACAGAGGTAACTTCAAATCTTTGCTCTCAAAATTGCATTAACACTGTTAAAAGATATAGGGATCACAACCAAAACATGAGTGATGACCTTAAGAGATTGGAAAAAGACATAAAAGATTATGTGAGGATTGTTGAGAGATTTGAAGAACAGATTAAGGGTTTTCAAGCTAATGAGCTTCAACACTCTTATGACACAAATTACTGGAAGTGGGAGAAGAATGACTTAGAGCTTCAACTGACCAGATCTAAAGAAGAAAGTGAAAAGCTAAGAGGAGAGCTAGCTAAAGTCAAACTTGATGTAGAAAAGTTTTCTAATGCTTCCAAAGCAATGGATTCTTTGCTACAAACTCAGATTCATGATAAAATGAGAAGAGGTATAGGGTACAATACCACACCACCACCCTATAACAACAACTACATCCCTCCTAGTTCAGAGTTGTTAGAAACAAAGGATAGGAAGGATCTACCTAAGGGAGCCACTGAAATAGATCCCTTAGATGAAGTGGTTGTTAAGGATAAAACTGAGAAAGAAGTTGTCAAGGATAAGGACAATACTGTGAGTGGTGAGATTCCTAAAGAAAATCACATTATCACCAATGAGGGATGTGAAAATCACTGGATCAAGTCCAAGGAGATAGAGAAGACTAACGGAAATGATAACAAGGTTCATTACAAACAAACCACAGTTGTGAATCCTGGATCTTGTGAACAGTGTGATTGCAATAAAGCCAAGAGCCTAAATTCTGGTTTAAAAAGAGGAAATCAAAGAATCTGGAATAATCAATGGGCTCAGAAATAAGGAGTTGATCTGAATAAAATCAATAGACCAAAACCTTGTTTTATATGTGGCAAGTTGAATCATTTGGCTAAGTATTGTTACTTTAACCCTATTAACCAACAGATGAACTTTCAAAGATTTGTGCAAAAATCTGTGGGTTATAGGAAGGCTGGAAAGAAATATGTTGAAAGTAAAGGCACTTTAAAGAAAAAGATTTTAAAAGAAAGTATCAAAATGTGGGTGCCTAGAAGTACTAACAGTATTAGTACTGCTAACAATATTAGTACTGCTAACACAGTTACTACTGCTAACAGTGTTAGTACTGCTGAAAATATTAATGCTGCTAATACTGTTAATACCTCTTCAAAAGTTAATACTGCCAACACAGTTACTGCTGCTAACACAGTTACTACTCCTAACAAAGTTAGTGCTGCTAAGCATGCAAGTGCTGCCAAGGTAGTTAGTACTTCTAAAACTAGTACTGATTCTAGCAACCATAGTTCCAAGCCTATTATTGTAACAAAGTACTCCAAGAATGAGGAGTTAAAGTTCAAAAATCTTGTCAAGAAAGAATGCAAATATTTTGATGAGAAAGGGGTACCCAAGACCAATTTGGCTTGGGTTCCTAAATCATACTAATTGATTTATCTAATGTGCAGGGCAACCAACAGCTCAAGGGAAAGAGCATTTGGCATGTTGATAGTGGTTGCTCTAGGCACATGACAGGCAACATGTCATGCCTTCAGGATTTCAAGCATATCAATGGAGGACATGTTGCATTTAGAGATAATCTTACTGGTGGTAAGATAAGTGGAAAAGGTAATGTCACCAAAGGTAAGATGACATTTGAGGATGTCTACTATGTTGATCAATTAAAGTACAACCTGTTAAGTGTATCACAGGTTAGTGACAAACAACATAGTATATTATTTACAAATACTGAGTGTATGATCCTTGCTCCAGGGTTCAAGGTAGTTGATGAAAGCATGATACTACTTAGAACTCCAAGGAAGGACAATGTTTACTGTCTTGATATGGATAATGTTAATAGTGTTTCATCTCTAAATTGTCTTGTTTCAAAAGCTTCTGTAGATGAATCCTCTCTATGGCACAGAAGGATGTGTCACATGAATTTCAAGACTATGAACAATCTTGTTAAAAATAACCTTGTAAGAGGGTTACCTTCAAAAGTCTTTTCATGTGATGATCATTGTGTTGCTTGTCTTAAAGGCAAACAACACAAAACTTCTCATAAGACCAAAGAGTTAAATTCTGTTTCTACTTGTCTCCAGTTATTGCATATGGATCTGTTTGGTCCTACAAATGTTATGAGTATAGGCAAGAAATCTTACTGCTTGGTTATTGTTGATGATTACTCCAGATTTACTTGGGTATATTTTCTAAGGACTAAGGATGAAACAAGTGGTCTTATCAAATCCTTTATTCTAAGAATTGAAAACCAAACTAATCAAAGAGTAAAAGTCATTAGATCAGATAATGGAACTGAGTTTAAAAATCATGATCTAAACACCTTTTGTGAAGAAAAAGGTATTGAGAGACAATATAGTGCTCCTAGGACTCCTCAACAGAATGGTGTTGCTGAAAGGAGAAATAGGACACTAATAGAGGCTGCTAGATCTCTGTTGGCTGATTCAAAATTGCCAATTACCTTCTGGGCTGAAGCAGTTAATACTGCTTGTTATGTCCAAAACAGAGTTCTAGTGGTCAAGCAAAAGAACAAGACCCCATATGAGCTTTTAAATAAAAGAAAACCTTTTATTGGTTTCTTCAAACCTTTTGGGTGTCCTTGTACAATTCTAAATACCAAATCTCACTTAGGTAAGTTTGATAGCAAAGCAGATGATGGATTTCTTGTTGGATATTCATCTCAGAGTAAGGCCTACAGAGTATTTAACTCTTCTTCTAGAATAATTGAAGAAAGTGACAATGTCAAATGCAATGAGAACACACCAAATCCTGTTGGGTCTGGACCTCAGTGGCTATTTGACATTGATTCACTAACTAACTCTTTTGGTTTCAGTAATGAGTATACAGGAACAGGAAGTGGAGGATCAGGGATCACACAAGTTCAAGAAAGTATATCTAAATCTGTGATTTTTCCCATACCCACAGTAAATTCTGTTGAAGACTGTGAAAAGGAATCATTTACTGGACCAAGTCAGAGTGAAGAAGACACTAGAGATGAGGAGACTCAAGAAAATAATGAAGTGGCATCTGAAAACACTTCAGTTGAGTTGCATGAATCTAATCTTGAGGCTGGACTGAATGAAGAACCTAGTCATAACACCAGAGTTCAAAAGAATCATCCTCCACAGCTGGTAATAGGAGATATCTCTTCTCCTATGATGACTAGACATCAAAGCAGGCTTCAAGAAATGCAAGATCAACAGCATACAGTGCTTACTTGTTTTCTATCCCAGCTTGAGCCTAAAAAGGCACATGATGCTATGAAAGAATCTAGCTGGATAGAAGCAATGCAAGAAGAACTGTTACAGTTCAAGCTACAAGATGTATGGGATCTAGTAGACCTTCCTAAAGGTCACAGAGCAATTGGCACAAAGTGGATTTTCAGAAACAAGAGAGACGAAAGAGGTATTGTCATAAGGAACAAAGCAAGGCTGGTAGCTCAAGGCTATACTCAAGAAGAGGGTATAGATTATGAAGAAGTTTTTGCACCTGTGGCTAGGATAGAAGCAATCAGAATATTCCTAGCCTATGCTTCTTACATGAACTTCAAAGTCTATCAAATGGATGTAAAAAGTGATTTTCTCTATGGATCAATTGAAGAAGAAGTATATGTCTGTCAACCACCAGGGTTTGAAAACCCAAGCTATCCAGACAGGGTATACAAATTAAAGAAAGCACTTTATGGACTACATCAAGCTCCAAGAGCATGGTATGACACTCTGTCATCCTATCTCTTGGAAAATGACTTTGAAAGAGGAGTCATTGATAAGACTCTATTTATCAAAAGAAAGAAGAAGGATATCTTGCTGGTCCAAATCTATGTTGATGACATTATCTTTGGATCTACAAGAAACAACATGTGCAAGGAGTTTGAGGATTTAATGCATCAAAGGTTCAAAATGAGTTCCATGGGGGAACTTACTTTCTTCCTTGGACTCCAAGTTCAACAGAAGTCAGATGGCATTTTCATATGTCAATCCAAGTATATGCAGGATATTCTAACCAAGTTTGGTTTCTCAGAATCAAAACCTGCCAGCACACCTATGGAAACACACAAGCAGATCACAACAGATCTTGAGGGGGAGGATATGGATGTGCATCATTATAGATCCATGATTGGATCTCTCATGTATCTCACAGCATCAAGGCCAGATATAATGTTTCCAGTCTGTGTATGTGCAAGATTTCAAGTTAGGCCAAAGCAATCTCACTTTCAAGCTGTTAAGAGGATATTCAGATATCTCAAAGGGCAACCCAGATTGGGACTTTGGTATCCTCATAACTCACCTTTTGACCTAATAGCATACTCAGACAGTGATCTAGGTGGGGCAAACTTGGACAGAAAATCTACTTCTGGAGGATGTCAGTTTTTGGGTGCTAGACTTGTCTCATGGCAGTGCAAGAAACAAACCACAGTATCCACATCTACAACAGAGGCAGAGTACATAGCAGCTGCAAGTTGCTGTTCTCAAGTCTTATGGATTCAGAATCAAATGTTGGATTATGGGGTAACCTTTCTACACACTCCAATCTTTATTGACAACAGCAGTGCTATTAGCATTGTAAATAATCCAGTCAAGCACTCAAAGACAAAGCACATTGAGATCAGGTATCACTTCATAAGAGACTGTAATGAAAAGAAAATTATTCAAGTTGTAAAAGTTCACACTGATAATCAGTTTGCTGATTTATTCACTAAAGCTTTTGATGTGGGTAGATTCACTTTCTTGGTAACAAGTGTGGGAATGATCAACTCTGAATAATCTCCTTCTCAAAAAGTGGTTTTATACCTGTATATTTTTATTCTTGGTGTTACTAATCTTCTTTTTCAGGATATGCATAGCAGTACTCAGTGTTTAGCAAGTTTAAAAGGAGTAAGTTCAGTTAATACTGCTAGTAGTTAATACTGCTAGTGGTTAATACTGCTAGTAGTTAATACTGCTTTCAGTTAATACTGCTAGTAGTTAATACTGCTAGTGGTTAATACTGCTAGTAGTTAATACTGCTTTCAGTTAATACTCCTAGTAGTTAATACTGCTTTCAGTTAATACTGCTAGTAGTTAATACTGCTTTCAGTTAATACTGCTAGTAGTTAATACTGCTCTAGGTTAATACTGCTTATATTCCGAATACTATAAATACTATTTGCCCGCCTAAAAGTTCATAACGACTCTTTGCATACTGTTCTCTTGCGCTCAAAATCTTTTCTTTCTCAAGTTCGAAGTTTTCAGGCAAGCTTTTCACTAAGATCAATGGCATCCATGACTTTCATCGACGAGCACAACGAGATTGCGATGCTACAAAAGCCAAAGCAAGCTTCAGGATTTCATCAGATTGTGGATTTCCTCAAGACAAGCCACATTGCTCATGCTCTTATTGTATCACCTACAATCTACATTGAGCATCAAAGGCAGTTCTGGGCTAATGCAACCATTGTTGTGGAAAATGGTGTGCAAATGATCAAGACAAGAATCTGTGATCAATCACTAACAGTTACTGAAGAGGTTATTCGCATCAGTCTACGTCTAGACGATGCCTCTGGTATAACTTCTATCCCAAACGATGAACTGTTTTCAAATCTTACAAGAATGGGGTATGGAGGCCCATTGGGTGTTTTCAAATTTTCTAAAGCAAAATTCTCACCCCAATGGCGTTTCTTTGTCCATACTCTTATGCATTGTATATCCAAAAAGACTACTAGATGGAGTGAGTTCAGCAGCACTATTGCTTATGCTTTGGTGTGCTTGGCCACTGCCAGAAAGTATAATTTTTCTAAAATGATTTTCAATGATCTTGTCTCAAACATGGGAAACAAAAAGAGCTTTTTTATGTATCCCAGGTTTGTTCAAGCAGTTATTACTCATGAATTAACGGATATACCTCAACCTGTTGGGGTATATGTACCTAAACCCCCCAAAGGCAAGGTTTTCTCAAATATGAGAAGATCTGCTGGGGACTCTGAAGGAGTTGACACCCCATTGTTCTCTACAATGATGGTGGTGTCCCAAACCAATGAAGGTATGGCAGCAGGGTCAAGGCCCCCATTAGACCAACCCACTGCTAGCCAAGCCCAACCTTCCCACTCAAAATCAATTCCCCAGTCCCTTCTTGAAAAACCAACCTCTCCCATCACCCAAACTTACAAGAGAAAACAGGTCAAGAAGGCTCCTTCCCTTCTTGTACCATTACCCACTAAGCCTATAAGCCCTCTAAGGGAGAATTCTCCCCTAGAGAATATCCAAAGGGAAACCACAAGGGTGTCTCCCAACCCACAGGAGGTGCTCTCTGAGGAGGAGGTAGAGCATATGGGTGATGAGGCTGCCACTACTCCTGCTAGTACAGAGGAGGAAAGTGGTAACATCAATAAGACCTCCCCCATGGCAACTTTGAATGAGCAATCATTTGAAGGTCCCTGGTGCCAAGAAACCACAGGGGTGGATAGTGCCTCTGCAAGGCAGAAGACTTCCACAAATAAAAGATCCAATGATCCTTCAAAGGAGGGTAACACTTCTGGAGAGGGTGAGGACAGATATACGTACGATGAATTGATGGAAACAATGGGGAACATCAATCAAGATGTTCTCAAACAAGGCAAAGAAATTGAAGAAATGAAGCTAGTAATTCTGTCACAACAAGAACAGATTGCTAAGCTGAAGAGGATGGTGGTTAGTCTGGTACAAAGGAAGAAGAGGAAGCAATTCCAATTAAGGAGAAGGACCACTGAGGATGATGCTCCCAAAAAGGGGGAGATCAACATGGAAGAAGCCACAAGAAAGGGGGAGCTTGATGGAGAGAAAGTTGATGTTCAGGGGGAGCAGCAAGAAGAAACAGTTACTACTGCTGACATTAATAAAGCAGCAGAAACTGTGAAAGAAGTGTTAAAAGATCTTGAGATTGCAGAAACCTTAATAAAAGCCAAGAATGATACTCCCAAGGTCACTTCGAAGACCAAAGGTGTAATCATAAAAGAACAAGGTGAAGTGATCAAGAAAGATAACAGTAAGAAGGAAATGAGCAAAGATAAAGGAAAAGCAAAGATGGTAGAATCTGATCAACCAATCAAAAAGCAAAGGTTGGTTGAATCAGATGAAGCCCTAGCTAAAAAGATGCAGGAGGATATTGAAAAAGAAGAAAGAGTTCAGATGGAAAAGGACAGGGAAATGGCAAAAGCTCTAGCTGCTGAACTGAATGAAGCTTATCAACAGAGCATGGCAACTGAAATTGCACAGAAGAAAGCTGCAAGCATGAAGAAATCTGTAGTGAAAACAGTTGCAAAGAAGAGAAGACCCTCAAAGACATTCCTAGGTACCCAAGAGAGAAACAAGATGATTATATTTCTCAAAGGTGCTGTAGGAGTCAAAAAGGAGATGTTCTCCAAAATGTCTTTTGAGAAGATCAAAGAACTCTATGATTCAGAGATGTTAAAGCTTCAGGGAAGTGAAACTGCTAGGGTGGAGATGGAGAAGAGGATGAAAGAAAGTAATGACTTTGATTGTCAAAAGCCATTTCCAGATGAGCAAGAAACACCCCCTAAGAAAGAGACCACTCTGGGAGAAAGTCTAAAGACTTTAAAGAGAACCAAGATGATGGCAAGGAGAAAGCCAATCAAGAAGCCTAGAGTATCTGAAGAAGAGGCTGAGAAGGCTGCTGAAGAAGAAGGAGCAACTGAGTCATCCAAACTGAAAGAGCCAGCAAACACAGATGATGTAAATTTGTATATGGTAGTGATGGACACAGTGCCTGAACCAATTTCAGCAGAACCTGTAGGAGTTAAGCCTCCTGAGGTCATTCACTGGGATACATTGACAGTGGATGGAAAGGAATACATAAGGCTAAAAAGGAAGGATGAAAAGTATGAAGTGTTCAACACATGGGCAAAAATTGTCAGAACATGTTCTAGATCAGATCTTGAAGAGATGTTTGAGATAGGAATGAAGTTGTATGCAGATATTCTAAAGGCTTCAGGGATTTCAATTACAAAACTGGTAATGGAGTATCTGTGTATGATGTTCAAACCTGAAGAAGTAAAGCACTTGATCAAGGATGTCTTCAAATCAATAAACAGTTGGACTCTATATGAAATTAGTGGAGTATATACAGTGACTTTGGATTTAAATCACACTGAATACTTCCTAGTGGATAGAGTGTATAATCATAGCAGATTGAAGCTACATGCCATGCTGAAGAAAAAGTTAAGGTGTGTTCCAGATTCAGAAATGGCTAAATACTTGATTCAAAGAACCATCAATCAGAGTTTGGGATTGGATGCAAACACTGGGATTTAGGCATTGATAGAGTTTTGGGAGCATCTTGAAGAAAATCTGAAGAACTTGACTTCTCTTCCTAAAAGTCAAGTTAGGGGGAGATTGTTGAGAACTGAAGAAAAACTCAAGTATGGTTAATGCTGCTGGTTCAGAGTTAATACTGCTAGAAGACTTAAAGGTTAATACTGCTGAGTGTTACTACTGCTAGTAGTTAATACTGCTAGTCAAAGTTAGTGCTGCTTGAACAAAGTTAGTACTGCTTAGCTAGTTAGTACTGCTAGTGGTTAGTACTGCTTAGTAGTTAATGCTGCTAGAAGGAAGTTAATGCTGCTGAAGATTAATACTGCTTATATGATGAAGATTCGTCTGAAAGGATATACATGGAAGCTTAGAGATATACATAGAAGATATACTGAAGATATTTTATTTATTGTAATTATCTTTGTATTCAGTATATATATTGTATTGTTTAGAATAGTTAGATAACTTTTGTTTTTCATTCTTTTAGAGAGACAATCAACCTCAAGGTATAGATCCTAATTCTAGAGAAGTAGAATTCGTATTGGTGAGCCTGTTCATCAATATTGAGGTTGAGTGAGTAATCTTGTAACTTCAAAGCATTCAATACAAGTTTACAGTTTGTTGATTATATTCTGTTTTGATTTTCTGTTTGATTAAATATCAAAGTGTTATTCCGCAAACTTCTTTGATATTGTTTCTGAGAATTAATTCTTGTTGAGAATTCGATCCTGACATTTTATGATGAGTTTCTTGGATCTAAATTGCCTAAATCTGTTGTGATTGACAAATCTGAAGAGTCAAGTGGTCATTGTAACAACCTGAATATTTATACATACAGAAAATAACATTTCTATCTAAATACTGCCCCAGGCTTACATTTCAGAGTACAAGGTTTACAACTATCTCTTATTATACAACTGAGTTCAAAAAGTAAACTATTGCAGGAAGTCTTCTATCTCCTGGAAATAGCTCACATCTTCTCCTTACCCTTATCTGTACCTGCTATTTTGCGATAACCTAAAAGAGTATTATAATTTTGAAAGAGCGAGGGTTAGACCAATGGTCTAGTCAGTCCCCTCCAATCACTACTACAACAGTTCAAATATTAATTAAAACATTTAAACAAAGATTTATATCTCAAAACATAACCTGCTCTTTTAATCAAAAGTTAAAATACTTTATGCTTCGCAGGCATAACTCAATCTACTGGCCATCACTGACCACTTTTTACGCTTCGCAAGCGTACCTTAAGCTACTGACCAACATTTCCTTCAAAGACGGTATGTCTGTCTCGCACTGCCTTATTTTAGGGACACACCCTAATGGCATAAACGGGCCACACTCCCCGGTACGAGCAGGCGGGTCACACTTCCTGACTTAGGTCAGACTTCTGACTCAAATGTATGCATACACCTAGTCCTGACTATATATAAAACAAGTTTATATAAACTGAGCATAAATATGCAAAAACTGATTAAATCAACCTTTTTCATTAATTCTGCATAACTTTCAATACTATAAATGTGCAGTTTATAAAACCCACATTTATCAAATAACTGTTAAAATCATAAAAGATTTAGTTTAAAAGAATCACCTCTGATTCTTCTTGATTAAACTCTGACTTTTACTAATTAACACCACCTACGATGGTATTAAAAAACAAAGGTAAGCTAACTTGCAACTAACACTCTTTCTTTCTATAAACTCATCAAATATAATCTACTGTTATTATCCCGGTTGAAACCACTCTGATCAAAACCTCTTAGGACCGAATGACATTATACCGGTCGACTCACTACACCGGTCGAGCAATACCGGTCAACACTCCTTACCGGTCGACACTCCTTACTGATCGAGTACGATACCGGTCGGTTGCAATATACCGGTCGACCTTGGTCCCGGTCGATTACACCTTATCGGTCGATTACTATGCCGGTCGAAGAGTTATACCGGTCAATAATCATACCGGTCAACACCTTCTTCCCGGTCGAAGTTCATACAAGTCGGTTACTTTTTACAGAAGAACCCAAAACTTCAAATCTTATAAATCGATCGATTATATGGTTAAAAGCTTAAATAACAACACTATTTACCGACTATAACATGCAGATAGAAGTATTAAGCTAGAATCATACCTCTATTTGACCAAAAACAGATCGATTCCTCAAGACCTCTTTCTCTTTCTCTCTGCCTTCTTTGCTATGCTCTCTTTCTCTCTTAAGTCGGTTTATAAACAAATCAGTATGATATGAAATCAATTATATGAGGTTTAGGTTATATATATCCAAAGTTTCAAATAACCCCCCTGAACTTTGGGTCTCGCTTAACTTTTCACCCAACTTCCAAAATAAATAAAAATTTCGGACTCGGATATTACAATCTTCCCCCTTAAGAGAATTCCGTCCCCGGAATTCTATCGCTAAAAAAATGGGGATACTGAGATTTCATGTCTGCCTCTACTTCCCACGTGGACTCTTGTCCTTGGTGAAATTTCCACTAGACTTTCACTAATCGAATCTCCTTGTTTCTCAACTTCTTTACTTTGAGGTCCGTAATTGCTACAGGCTCCTCAATATAACTTAATTTTTCTTCTACCTGAATATCTTCTAAGGGAACTACTACATCTGTTTCTGCCAAACACTTCTTCAAGTTTGACACATGAAATGTGGGATGAATCCCACTTAAACTTTCTGGTAGATCAAGTTCGTAGTCAACTTCACCAACACGTCCCGTGATGATAAATGGTCCAACAAACCTTGGTCTCAATTTTCCTTTCTTTCCAAAGCTGACTACCCCTTTCCAGGGCAAAACTTTCAACATTACCTTGTCTCCTATCTGAAACTCTATCGGTTTCCTTCGCTTATCAGCATACATTTTCTGACGATTTTGAGCAATCTTTAATCTTGCTCGAATCTGGTCGACTTTATCAGCTGTCACCTGTACAATTTCTGGTCCCGCTAGCTGTCTTTCACCTACCTCATTCCAACATAAAGGTGTTCTACATTTACGACCATACAAAGCTTCAAACGGGGCCGCTTGTATGCTAGCATGATAACTATTGTTGTAGGAAAATTCAATCAATGGCAAATGAATTTCCTAAGAACCTTTGAAATCAATAACACATGCACGAAGCATATCTTCCAATGTCTGAATGGTTCTCTCACTTTGGCCATCAGTTTGCGGATGATAGGCCGTACTCAGCTTAAGTTGAGAACCTAATTCCCTTTGCAAACTTCTCCAGAAAGTTGATGTAAAACGAGCATCCCTGTCTGACATAATTGACGATGGTACTCCATGTCTAGTTACTATCTCGTCGATATACAATCGAGCCAATTTCTCTAGTGAGTACGTCTCCTTGATTGGTAGGAAATTAGCTGACTTTGTGAGTCTATCCACTATCACCCAAATGGCATCATGCCCCTTAGGTGATCGCGGTAACCCAGTTTCAAGATCCATCGTAATCTTGTCCCACTTCCAAACTGGAATTTCTAACGACTGAAGCTCCCCATAAGGTCTCTGATGCTCAGCTTTAACTTTCAAACATGTCAGACATCGTTCAACGAAGTGAGCAATATATTTCTTTAAACCTGGCCACCAATAGCTTTGTTTCAAATCTCTATACATCTTGTTGGTTCCTGGATGTACTGAGTAACGGGATCTATGCGCTTCTTCCAACACTTTCTGCCCCAGATCTCCTGCTTTTGGAATCCATACTCTTTTTTTGAAGCACTTTACTCCGCGATTGTCAACTACTAACGAGTTAACAATTCCAACTATTCTTTCACTTTTCAAGTTTTCCTTTGACGCTGCTTCTTCTTGATACTTTATAACTTCTTCTAAGAAATTAGAAACAACATCAACTCGATATGCCACAACTTCTGTTATTTCTCCATGCTCCTTACGACTTAGAGCATCTGCTACTACATTGGCCTTGCCTGGATGGTACAGAATATCACAGTCATAATCGCTTAACAACTCCATCCACCTACACTGCCTCATATTAAGCTCTTTCTGATTGAAAAGATATTGAAGACTCTTGTGATCTGTGTAAATCTGACACTTGATCCCATACAAGTAATACCTCCAAATTTTCAAAGCAAATACTACCGCTGCCAACTCTAAATCATGCGTCAGGTAATTCTTTTCATATTCTTTCAACTGACGATATGCATAAGTAATCACCTTGCCTTCTTGCATTAACACACATCCCAGACCCAACTTTGAAGCATCACTATAAATTACGAATCCTTCCGTTCCATTGGGTAGAGACAAGACAGGAGCACTACTTAGACCCTCTTTCAATTTACCGAATGCTTCTTTCTGAGCCTCCGCCCATACACACTTGACATTCTTTCTAGTTAATGTTGTTAGTGGCATAGCTATCCTTGAAAAGTCCTGGATGAACTTTCTATAATAACCCGCCAATCCTAGAAAACTTCTTACTTCTGATGGTGTTTTCGGTGCTTCCCACCCTTTAATGGCTTCAATCTTAGCTGGATCAACCTTAATTCCATCTTTCGACACCACATGACCTAGAAACTGAACTTCTTTCAGCCAAAATTCACATTTTGAGAACTTGGCGTACAATTTCTCGCGTTTAAGCAATTCTAAAATTGCTCGCAAATGAGTTTCATGATCTTCTTTGGAACATGAATAGATCAGTATATCATCTATAAATACTATGACATACTTATCTAAAAATGGACTACACACTCTATTCATCAGATCCATGAAAGCTGCTGGCGCATTGGTCAAACCAAATGGCATAACTAGAAACTCATAATGTCCGTACCTCGTACGAAATGCAGTCTTAGGTACATCCTCCGCCCTCACCTTCAATTGGTGATAACCAGATCGTAGATCTATTTTCGAAAAGTAACTCGCTCCTTGAGGTTGATCAAAAAGATCGTCAATTCTGGGAAGCGGATACTTATTTTTGACAATCAACTTATTGATCTCCCGATAGTCTATGCACATTCTCATAGACCCGTCTTTCTTCTTAACAAACAATACTGGCGCTCCCCATGGTGAGGTACTAGGGTGAATAAACCCCTTGTCTAATAAATCCTGCAGCTGAGTCATCATTTCTTTCATTTCTGCCGGTGCTAGTCTATACGGTGCTCTTGCAATCGGCGCTGCTCCGGGTACTAAATCAATACGAAATTCCACTTGCCGATCAGGAGGCAAAGTGGTTAAGTCTTCCGGAAATACTTGTGGATATTCACTTACTACCGGAACTGACTCTAATTCCTTCTTTTCCTTCTTAGCATCTATTACATAAGCTAAGAACCCCACACACCCTTTTACTAAACATCTCTTAGCCTTAATCATAGAAATCAAGCATGACTTTCTATCCCTCCGATCTCCAAACACTACTATCTCTTCTTTACCTGACTGCGCTATACGAATTAATTTCTTATTGCATACTATATGAGCATCATTAGACGCCAACCAGTCCATTCCCACAATAACATCAAATTATCCCATACCCATTGGATACAGTCGAAGTGGAAATGACTGCTCATTAATGACAATACTACACCCATCATACACTTCCTCCACTAAGATTTGACTATTATCAGCCACTTCTACTTTCAATTCATGCCTAAGCTTCTTAGGTTTCTCATTCAGTTTATGCGCAAAATTTGGAGACACAAACGAACGATTTGCGCCTGAATCAAACAATACTTTTGCATAATTCAAATCTATAAAGAAAGTACCTGTCACTACATCAGGTATCTCAACCGCTTCTTCTGTTGTCATATTGAAAACCCTAGACCTTGCTTTAGCTGGCTCCACCTTTTTCTCACTTTCCTTTTCTACATATCCTCCGACCGATCCCTTTTTCAACTGTGGACAATTAGTCCTGATATGATCAGGAGATCCACACTGATAACAAGACCTCAAATTCTGGCAATCCCGAGCCAAATGCCCAATCTTCCCACATTTATAACATCCCTCTTGATCAATCTTACATTCTCCTTTATGCCTTCGGTTACACTTGCTACAGAGCTTACTTTCAAACTTATTAACAGAACATTGATCAAACTTTGCAGACTTAAACGGTTTGGAGTCACGAACCGTTCCTTCCCATTTTCTTTTATCTCCACTTCTTTCTGTAGATTGCCTATTCTTTTCTTTCTCTCTCATTTCAGCTGCATTTACTGCCATTTGAAAAGTAGACGGTTCCTGTTCGAGATAAATTCTCGAATATCACTTCTCAATCCAAAGACGAAACGTTCTACTCGTCTTTCTTCATTAGGCACATAAATTCCTGCAAATCGAGACTTCTCAATAAACTTTGTGGTATATTCTCGAACTGACATCCCCTTCTGCTCTAAACTCAGAAATTCTTCTTCCAACTTTTTAACTGCCGCCAGAGGACAGAACTATGCTTTAAATCTTTTCATAAACTCACCCCAAGAAATTTCTTTAGCTACCACCGAACTTTGTCCTCCAGCTTCAACATCCCACCACATTACCGCTTCATCTTTCATCATTGACAAAGCATAGACTACTTTATCTTCTTCAGCACACTTAGTAGTATCAAATGCTAGCTCCATACCTTTTACCCATCTTAACGCTATCACTGGATCACATTCCCCTTTATAAGTAGGAGGCTTGCAAGCAGCAAATTCCTTAAAACTACATCCTCTCCCGGCTACAGCTTTAACTGACACAATGGAATTTGACTGAGGGTAACTATCCACTCCAGTTACTGGTGATTCTGCTACCTCAGTCACTACTTTATCTTCACTCTTTTCTTTACTTGACGAAACCTCATTAGTACGCTGAGCCAATAAAGCATTCAACGTTTCTTGTAATTTTCCCATTTCTGCAGTGAAGGTTTCTTGTGTAACAAAACCTTGCGTTTTACCTCCACCACGGTTTCTTGTCTGTTTTTGACCCCTCACAGAAGCCGAACTTTCTTGATGAGAAGTTTCTTGCTCAACTCTTACCTCTACACTTTCATCTTGATGAATCCCACGACTCGTCTTCCCGCCTCGAGTTCCCACATTGGAAACCCTTGCCTGAGTAGTTGCTTTCTGAATTGTTTTACCTCTAGGTCGACCGCGACTCTTTCCTTGGATAGCAGTCGGGTTGACAGTAGTCATTCGCTCTTCTGCAACTACTTCATTATCTGGATCAATCTCAAGATTCAGCATAGACCTACTCCTTGTCACTCGCTCAGACATACTTCTGATAAGAAGAAACATAAGATATTCAATCTAACATGCTACACATTACGGCAGTTTAAGCACAAGCATGTACTTGTAAATTCACAATTACACTGGCCAGATGGAATAACAAATTTACCTTACATGCTAGTCCTTACTACCTTAATGTTATCTTCTGTAACACCCTAAAAATAGGGATAACAAAAATCCGAAAAACGGACATGCGATATTTAAAATTTGCCAAAGCAAGAGCCTCCCAAAAATGGGGAAAATACATAAACCTGTTTAAATACAATCGTAAATAAACGGACAATAAATAACAACCAACTAATCTAATTTCTATAACCACAAAAGAGATTATAATCAAGGATGTCAATTATAGACCCAAAGGGTTCTCTACCAACTGTAAGTCCAAAAGGAATATTCCCAAATCTCTCACCTAAGCACTACGCCAGCTTAGAACCAATGCCGCTAAAACCTGAGATACACATCGACACCAAACAAGTGTTAGGCCAAAAAGCCTAGTGAGTTGAACAATAATAAGCATGCATGAACAGATACAATTCTTATCAGCAGTTAACCAGTGTTCAATATATGTGGAGTCATTAGGGGAGACCCAAAGCACCAATCAAGCCCACCCCAAGAGTCGATATACCTTTATGCCCTTAACAAGGAACATCCCAAGGCCCGGCACACCCGGAGACTACTCCAAAGGAAAATTCCCCGAATGGCGGAGGTCTAGGCACATACCATCACAGTGGCGCCCAAGACTACATCCTCCTTGTGAACTGACTTGGTTCGTCCAACATAATGCATATAGGAGGTCCTTTAGGTGTATTTCAACCAAATATAATTCAATACCAACCGTGGGTACAATATCACCCTCCTCATAGCATGAGTCCAACATAAGACTTAAATATCCACATAGCCACGTTCTAGATACAATATCACCAAGAGTATATTCCAAATGAAATCATCATAATATACCAAACATATATTCCTTTTTCATGTAAAATACCCATTGTGGCACACATAGTGGAAATCCCCAAATAATTACACAACATAGAGTAACTCATGGGATGATACTTCATATACATATATCTCACATAATCTCATGGAAATACCATCAAATACTTAAACCCGTAAAGATGACCATTTTGAGCAAATATGTGATAATAACAACAAATAAGCAAATATGATGTGTATCCAGTTTTAACAAAAGTTTAGTAAACTCACCTTGCTAGATTTAAGCAAATCTAGTATTTACCCACTTAGAGCTTCCCTTGAAGAAACTTGGTTCTTCAAACCAAATTTTCCAAAGCCTAGATTTACAAGGGTCCAACCATAAATATACATTTTCCATCATAAATAATTGATCCCCAAACACTTAATCATCAAAATCTCTATTTTGGGCAAAACCCTAATTTTGACACAAAACTCCCAAAATTATCCAAACCGAAAATTAGAGAAATCAAACACTAGGAAACCATCAATGGAACATTTATAACTTATTTCATGGTTTAGAAATGGTTAGAATGACTTACAAGTAGGTTTCTTGGAAAACCCCAAAATATGGTCAACAATGGTGAGAAGGTGACGAAGAAGATGAAGATGGAGATGGAGATGGAGATGGAGGTGAAGCTTCCAACCCGAAACCTTGGATGATGATCTTCACTCTAGTAATAAATGGTGATGATTTGGTGGTTGAAGAGGATTAGAAGAGGTAGGTGAAGAGGAAGGGTTTGGGAGAGAATTCTTGAAATGAAGAAGATGAGAAATGAGAAATATTTGGGGAAAATAAAGCATAAAAACGTCCAGCCATCCACGTGGGTTGTTCCGTGAGTTCAGCTTCAGCAACCCACATAACAAGGTACCCTAATTTTCATTCTCGTGGGTTGCTCCGTGGGTTCAGCTTCAGCAACCCACGTAACAAGGTACGTCAGCCACTGATTTTGGCCACCATTCTCGTGGGTTGCTCCGTGGGTTCAGCTTCAGCAACCCACGTAACAAGGTACGCCAGCCATTGATTTTTCTTCTTATTTGGTCAAATCCCGTTTCGGTCATAACTTCTTCGTTATAGCTCCGTTTTCGTTCCGGAAAGAACCGTTGGACTCGTAATTGAATCATTCATCCATCAAGGCTATAAAATCAAGGATTCAAGACCAAAATAAAATATCTTATTTTTCCTTAATATATCGATTTCGGTATAAACTGGAAATGATACCTTTCAAAAATCGGGGTGTTACAATACTCCCCAACTTGGAAATGATTTCGTCCTCAAAATCTGGAACCACCAAACACCCAACATAGCACTTGGAAAGATCGATTTCCAAATTCAACGAAAGTCCTGACAAATATCAAAATACTAATGATTGATTCTTAATTATTAACATCTAATTTTCTTAACTTTACCGCTCGTCCTGCAGACGCACCAGATCTAACGGAAATACGTTGAGCACACCAACAGTTATTGTCCTCAAAATGGTGTGTCGACACCTATCCTCAGAATGACCATTCTGCAACCGTGGGTATACTACCAATATTTCATTCCCGATTAGCAATGTCGATTCAAAGTTGACACCTATTCTTGGAAGTAGTCACCCAAATCCAACATCCTTACCAGTCAATCATAACGTCATCATTATTCATGAATACCCAACAATGTAGTACGCCACCGACACATAGTGTGTCGTCATACCAAATTCCCACAATTCCAAAACCGACCATATCCAAACAACCGAACACTATTTTAAACCGTAGGTTTAACGAAGCATAAAGATCGTTACTTAACTAACTGGGAGAAACACATGTCTAACGCCTTAAACTCCGAAGACTCTTTTAGTCCTTAATATCGACTTCTAACACGAGGGAGCTTACACCTATAGCCCAATGAATTCAAGGTTTTTTTTTACACTACCATACCAATTTGAAATTTATAAAACTCTCAAATACATAAGTTTTATAACAATTAAACATGCGGTAAAAATACACTATCGTGCATTCGATAGGTTTCAAAATTGATCACCAATGCCACACATATAAAACCATTTTCAAAATTCATTTGATAAGTACTTATGTTAATAAAACGGTAACGAAAGATGCGTAACAAAATTTTCAAAAGGACTACCAGGGTCCTAGTATGCATCAATTTATGCTATGCATATGAAAAATAACTTTCCGTCCTATAACATGTGCAATAAAAATTTGTAAAACCCAAGACAACACACTCATGGTATCGAACTCTTAAAGTTTTCTCTCCTTTAGTCACAATGCAGCATGAAATAAGATTTCAATATAAAACGTTCTTTCATAAACTTAGATTTAACCCAAAACTTGTTCAAAATGAGAATAGAGAAAGAACTCCCCATCTTTATAAAACGCGGGTAAAATGTTATATCTCGAAATACCCAATACGGGTGGGACATGACCAATAACTCATAAACCAAAGATAAAAACCCACATAAATAAATATCGCCGTGAACACGGACATTAGACCCAAAACTCACGCAACCATAAAATGAACGAAATTAAACACCGACACGTGAAAATGACGCATTCTATTCAAACCTTAATATACGTGGGGAAAACCCAATATTAAAGCCATCATTTATTGTCGACCACATAAAAACCAATGTTGGTAAAATACGACATTAACTTTTAAAAATACCACGGATCTATGACAGAGAGACCTGTATACATTGAGAATAGAGGAACATGCAAGTAGGCCGCCCATACAACTTCCTCGCATGTCATCTAAACATTTCCATCTTGGGTGGCGAGAACACGTGAATGAGGCCACCCGTGATGTTATTGGATTTCACCACATATCCCGATCCTAGTTCCCATGCCATGCCAGACATCACAATCCTCGGACCGTTTGTTGCCCCTTGCCATACTCCGTCGAGTTCCACCCCAAGGTCTTACGGACATGGATGCCTATCCAATCTAGATGAGTTTCAACTCAGCGGCTCGAGCCACCTATTGCCTACTCACTAGCAAAACCAAGCGGTCACTAAGTGTAACCCAACACCTCAGGCCTTTCAAAACAGACAGACTTACGTGCCTATGGATCCATTACGACACTGGCTAACATTACATGACTCCAAATGAATGACCAAAGCACGTAACTCACCAATGACACGAATTAAGCGTCATCATACTCAAAACCCACGATGGTTATAAATCCGGACAAATGTCCACACGACTCATTTAGTCAAAACCGAGCCAAAGGCCCAACACTTTACGTAAATACCCAAATAAAAACTGATATAAATATTGGAACCCGTTTGACCGTCTAATATGCAAACACGACCAAAAGTATAAATAAATAAAATCTCATCGTTGGTTGAGACAAACCATTTTCCCAAATGAACTCACACTCTTATGTTTTCAAAATTCCTCATAACACAATAATATGTGTTTTCTGAAAAAGGTTTATAAGATCAAATACACAAAATGACACTTATGTCAATTGAACTCCAATTATAAATGGTTTAGAAATGGTTAGAATGACTTACAAGTAGGTTTCTTGAAAAACCCCAAAATATGGTCAACAATGGTGAGAAGGTGATGAAGAAGATGAAGATGGAGATGGAGATGGAGGTGAAGCTTCCAACCCGAAACCTTGGATGATGATCTTCACTCTAGTAATAAATGGTGATGATTTGGTGGTTGAAGAGGATTAGAAGAGGTAAGTGAAGAGGAAGGGTTTGGGAGAGAATTCTTGAAATGAAGAAGATGAGAAATGAGAAATATTTGGGGAAAATAAAGCATAAAAACGTCCAGCCATCCACGTGGGTTGTTCCGTGAGTTCAGTTTCAGCAACCCACATAACAAGGTACCCTAATTTTCATTCTCGTGGGTTGTTCCGTGAGTTCAGCTTCAGCAACCCACATAACAAGGTACCCTAATTTTCATTCTCGTGGGTTGCTCCGTGGGTTCAGCTTCAGCAACCCACGTAACAAGGTACGTCAGCCACTGATTTTGGCCACCATTCTCGTGGGTTGCTCCGTGGGTTCAGCTTCAGCAACCCACGTAACAAGGTACGCCAGCCATTGATTTTTCTTCTTATTTGGTCAAATCCCGTTTCGGTCATAACTTCTTCGTTATAGCTCCGTTTTCGTTCCGGAAAGAACCGTTGGACTCGTAATTGAATCATTCATCCATCAAGGCTATAAAATCAAGGATTCAAGCCCAAAATAAAATATCTTATTTTTTCTTAATATATCGATTACGGTATAAACTGGAAATGATACCTTTCGAAAATCGGGGTGTTACATCTTCCTATGGTCTTCCTACTACTCAGTTGTGCTTCTAGTTTATCAGTTTAAGTCTAGGCCCATCTGGTCACCTAGATCCCTTAAACTAATGCTCTGATACCAATTGTAACAACCTGAATATTTATACATACAGAAAATAACATTTCTATCTAAATACTGCCCCAGGATTACATTTCAGAGTAAAAGGTTTACAACTATCTCTTATTATACAACTGAGTTCAAAAAGTAAACTATTGCAGGAAGTCTTCTATCTCCTGGAAATAGCTCACATCTTCTCCTTACCCTTATCTGTACCTGCTATCTTGCGATAACCTGAAAGAGTATTATAATTTTGAAAGAGCGAGGGTTAGACCAATGGTCTAGTGAGTCCCCTCCAATCACTACTGCAACAGTTCAAATATTAATTAAAACATTTAAACAAAGATTTATATCTCAAAACATAACATGCTCTTTTAATAAAAAGTTAAAATACTTTATGCTTCGCAGGCATAACTCAATCTACTGGCCATCACTGACCACTTTTTACGCTTCGCAAGCGTACCTTAAGCTACTGACCAACATTTCCGTCAAAGACGGTATGTCTATCTCGCACTGCCTTATTTTAGGGACACACCCTAATGGCATAAACGGGCCACACTCCCCGGTACGAGCAGGCGGGTCACACTTCCCGACTTAGGTCAGACTTCTGACTCAAATGTATGCATACACCTAGTCCTGACTATATATAAAACAAGTTTATATAAACTGAGCATAAATATGCAAAAACTGATTAAATCAACCTTTTTCATTAATTCTGCATAACTTTCAATACTATAAATGTGCAGTTTATAAAACCCACATTTATCAAATAACTGTTAAAATCATAAAAGATTTAGTTTAAAAGACTCACCTCTGATTCTTCTTGATTAAACTCTGACTTCTACTAATTAACACCACCTACGATGGTATTAAAAAACAAAGGTAAGCTAACTTGCAACTAACACTCCTTCTTTCTATAAACTCATCAAATATAATCTACTGTTATTATCCCGGTCGAAACCACTCTGATCATAACCTCTTAGGACCGAATGACATTATACCGGTCGACTCACTACACCGGTCGAGCAATACCGGTCAACACTTCTTACCTGTCAACACTCCTTACCGGTCGACACACCTTACCGGTCGAGTACGATACCGGTCGGTTGCAATATACCGGTCGACCTTGGTCCCGGTCGATTACCCCTTATCGGTCGATTACTATGCCGATCGAAGAGTTATACCGGTCAATAATCATACCGGTCAACACCTTCTTCCCGGTCGAAGTTCATACAAGTCGGTTACTTTTTACAGAAGAACCCAGAACTTCAAATCTTATAAATCGATCGATTCTATGGTTAAAAGCTTAAATAACAACACTATTTACCGACTATAACATGCATATAGAAGTATTAAGCTAGAATCATACCTCTATTTGACCAAAAACAGATCGATTCCTCAAGACCTCTTTCTCTTTCTCTCTGCCTTCTTTGCTCTGCTCTCCATCTCTCTTAAGTCAGTTTACAAACAAATCAGTATGATATGAAATCAATTATCTGAGGTTTAGGTTATATATATCCAAAGTTTCAAATAACCCCCCTGAACTTTGTGTCTCGCTTAACTTTTCACCCAACTTCCAAAATAAATAAAAATTTCGGACTCGGATATTACAGTCAACTTCAGATGTATCTACTGAATTCGTTCCCCCGATTCAGCAAGAAACTCTAGTTCAAGCAACTACTCCTTCAGTTGAAGCTGTAAATGAAATTGTCGAGACAGAAGTCGCTGATTCAGTTGGTTGTACTGATACGACTAATCAACAGCCAGATACTGGTGTACCAACTGAAACTTCTGCACCGAATACTTCAACTGAACCACTCCCTGAACAAGAAGAATCTGAAAGTGGATTCTTAGATGAAAATCATAATCAATCTACATCAAATTCACTCCCTCATGAACACAAGTGGACCAAAGAGCACCCGATAATCCAAATCATTGGAGATCCATCTAAACCGGTGCAAACTAGGTCTGCTACATTAAACATGTGTATGCATGACTCATTTCTGAGTAAGATAGAGCCAACTTGCGTATCTGAAGCTCTAGCCGACTCAGATTGGGTAACTGTGATGCAAGAAGAGCTGAATCAGTTTGAAGCATTAAAAGTCTGAAGACTCGTGCCTAAGCCTGAAGGTAAAACCGTTATTGGCACGAAATGGGTATTCAAGAACAAAAAGTACGAAGACGGTAACGTGATCATAAATAAAGCAAGACTAGTGGCTAAGGGATATAGGCAAGAGGAAGGTATTGACTATGACGAGACTTATGCTCCAGTGGCGCGCATCAAAGCTATAAGGATGTTTCTTGCATATGCTGCTCACAAGAACTTCACCGTCTACCAGATGGACGTGAAGACTGCCTTTCTCAATGGCATTCTCAAGGAGGAAGTCTACGTTTCTCACCCTGAAGGTTTTGTCAATCCAGAGAAACCGAATCATGTATATATTCTGGACAAAGCTCTTTACGGTTTGAAGCAATCCCCTCGGATTACAAGTCAAACAATTTTCAACGGGGATCTTTATTAATCAATTAAAGTACATTTTAGATATTCTTATAAAATTTAAAATGGAAAATTGTGCACCTATCGGAACCCCGATGGCACCTGTAATTAAGATTGACACTTATCATTCGAGAAAAGCTGTCGATGTTAGAACCTACAGAGGGATGATTGGTTCTTTAATGTATTTAACATATAGTAGGACATATATTATGTTCTCTACAAGTCTATGTGCTAGATATCAGGCTAATCCAAAAGAATCCCATTTGTCTGCTGTTAAACAAATTTTTAGATATCTGAAGGGCACTGCAGATCTTGGTCTGTGGTATCCTAAGGATACAGGTTTTGAACTGACAACATATTCAGATGCAGACCATGCAAGTTGTATGCTTGACAGGAAGAGTACGTCGGGTCACACACAATTTCTTGGAGATAAACTCGTGAGTTGGGATTCAAAGAAACAACTCTGTGTATCTACATCAACAGCTAAGGTAGAGTATGTCGCTACGGCGAGCTGCTGTTCTCTAGTGTTGTGGATGAGAACACAACTCCGAGATTATGGCTTCAAATACAACATGATCCCGATCTACTATGATTCGAAGAACACCATTGCTATATCTGCGAATCCTGTTCAACATACTAAGACCAAACACATTGATGTTCGATATCATTTTATCAAAGATAATGTGGAAAAATGTACAATCAAACTTTATTTTGTAAACACTGATTACCAACTTGTAGATTTATTTACCAAGCCTCTAGATGAAAAGAGATTTAATTTTCTCATTTCAAAACTTGGTATGTTAAATCTCAGGACTTCATCTGTGATTACCCACTAAAGTTTTTGTTATTGTTATTTTTCGTCATTTCTTTATTGTTAATCTGACAGATATCTGCACTTAAGATTTGTTCATGATCTTAGGGGGGTGTGAGAAGATGATAAAAGATTATCTACATACATTTGAGGGGGAGTTCATATTTTTGCATATGTTCTTAACTGATGAATTTTCTGATGCATAATTTCAGGGGGAGTAAAAGATAAGGAGTATGGACTATGACTTCTGATTACATCTGATCAGAACTCGTAATTTCAAAGTTTTACTGCTTTATGTCATTTACTTTTCAATAAATTTGTGAATAAAACTTTGTACTTTGACCGACTTTTGATTTTTGCAGAATTGAGAGAGAGCTTAAACGATCATATCAAATATGATTTTGAGCTGACTTGATGAGATTTAAGACTGAGCAAAAAGGTTTATTTCTAATCTTAATCTCAGACGTATCTGAAAGAAGGACAACTTTCAGATATGAAAACATGTTCTTAAATGTTCAAACCACTTCTGATTCTTAAAATGATTTCATGAATATAGAAGTGTGATTTTAAATGTTTTCATTTACTTGTGCTTTAATGATATACAAACCGTGTGTTTCCAAAGATAAATACTTATGTATTGTTTTTTCCATATACTTTCAAGTATTCACACACACCGGTTTAACTTTTGTTCAACATGTTATCACCATGTCTCAAATTGAACAAAATTTTTCGATGGTGATACATGCCACTTGATATTCAAAGTTTGAGCGTGATTTCATTTCGAAACATTTCTTTCAAGAGTGTCCATATCTTGATTCGTATAGACAATATTCAATTTTTGCTGACCTAAACCTTAATTGCTAAATCATTCAGATATTTTGATCTTTTTCATACAATGTCAGTTTTTCAAACAAGTTTCTTATATTCATTTCGTTCATTCAATATACTTGTTTTGAAATATCTTCAATGTTTAAAACGCTCAAATCTTCATGATTACATCGATGAGCATACGAACGTCTGACTTGTATATATATATGCTTTAACTGCAAAGTTAAACCAGTTGAGCAACATTGTTCTTTTAGGATTACATGGGTTCATTGTGTGAGCTTAATAGAACTTCTATGGATTCACGTTAACCAGTGTTTCCTACACAAGAAGTTAATCCTTGAGTGATCGAAGAGTAAGGAGTCAACATAACTGAGTGTGGGTTGTGTGATGAGGTAAAATGTAAATGAGAGTTTGGTTAGAAGCGAGCTTAATAATTAAAAGAAAGAGGGTGAGAGATCAGAGTAAAAGAATATCAAACTCTGCACCAATTTTTTCTGAGTCGGGAAACCACATTTATGGTGTTTCACAATTCTTCATGAATATCATTGAAACATGCATCTAGCCCATGCCAACTCTTGCTTTAAACCCCATCAACTACTCATTTTCTTCTAAAAAAGAAGATGTTTCAATATTTTCTAGGGACGCATCACATAATCTATCTGGTTTTCATTTGGAAAATCTGGATATTGAAAAAGAAGGAAGTCTGCCCCACCTTCGCACTTCGATCATGCAAAATCGAGTCTGTGTTTAACTGTTGTTGTCTTAATTGTTTACACAATTTTGAACCTATATAAAAAGCATTCATCTGTGCTAATTCTTTCAAACACAAGCACAAACACACAGGAAATTCGTTTTTCTGTCAAAACGTTCATAGAATAAACTTGTGTTATTCGATGATTAAATGGAAGACCTGGGGGAGTGAACATCTCAAAAGCTCCTTTCCAATGTGTATTCGTTACACACAGTGACTTCGTGTTACTGACAGACACTTTAACTGATTTATTTGTTGATTCAGGTGTTACACTCATAATTTGTCTGAATTTGCAAAGATTCGGATGAATATCTTTTTGGATCGATGAATAATCAGAGGCTCAGTGTTAAAAGATCAGTGGTCAGAACAGATTATGGACATTTCTTGTAAAGTTTTGATGATCTCATGCTTCATTCATCAAAAAGGGGGAGAGGATCAAGAAATGTTTGAGAAGTGATCAAGAATTGTTGATTTTGATAAAGTAAAGTTGGAGCTGAAAGAAGAAATTTATGTCAAGACAGTTGATTTTGAGGAAGTTTGTTGAAGTTGAAAGAGAAAGTTCAAAGATTTCAGAAATTGAGTAGAGTTTACTGAAATTTTCTTTGAAGACAATTTGCTGAAGCAAACTGAACTGAAACTGTAGATAATTTCTTTTCGATGTCTGAAAGAGGTTTTACAACTTTGGGGAAAACATTACTATTCTTGAAGACAGATTTTGGAGAGATTACAAAAAGCTTTTGAAGTCAAATTTTTCAAAGAAAGGGGAGATTGTTCTTAGCATAAAAAGGGGAGATTTCACTTCAATGCTTATGTTGATTTATGAAGATGTTCTGAGTTGACAAGAAGTCTATAAGGGGAAGACAAGTTGATAAAGTTCTTCAATGCAACAAAGGGGGAGATTGTGTTGCAAAATCTTTTAGAGATGATCTTGAATCCAAAGGGGGAGATTGTTAGAGCATATAATTGTTGGATACAAGATCATGAAGACTAAAGGTAAAAGTCAAGCAAGTCAAAGCTCAAAGTCAACTCTCAATGCATTGTTAAAGTCTCTTTGTAATAAGTCAAAGTCAAAGTTATGTATTATGTTTTGTTCTGAGCACGTGTGTTGTAATATACATATGACTAGTTTAGTTGGTGGTTGTGAGAGAGTGGAAGAACAGTTAGAAGTTAGATCGTTTACACAAAGACTGAGTTGTAGAGAGAGAAAGTGACAAAGAGAACTGTTGTATACGAATTCCATTGTTGAATTGAAACAGGTTAATTGTTTGAATCATTCTCATCTTGTTTTGTAATCAAATTAGCAATTAGAACTTGATAATTAGGGACATAACAGAAACTTTACTCATGCGATTTATAAAAATACGACAAAATTACTTACACTGAGCGAGTCAGTCGACTCTCACTCTCATTGGCATGACAACAACATGTATGTACCACTTTCACTTATAAAATAATGTGATCAAATATTCTCATGATTTCCATAACAATGATTAACTCATTTATAAAAGAAGTGAAATAATTCTCCAATCACCAAGTTCAAAATTTATAACACAACGCAATTAAACTTGCCTTTTCGATCCCAACACATGTTTGCATGCGTTAACTCATTTTCAAAATGAGAAATTCCCAAGGGACACACACATATGTATATTATAACATGAAGGACTCATGTAACTTGTTCGAAAATACAATGCATGATACTCGTTTTACATTGAAGGCTATTCACTCTAGCAAGGTCAACCGTTTGTACTCACCACAATTTATCACAAACTCCCTATTTCCGACCAACCAGCCAGGTTCCTCATATTGCAACAACCTTCTGCACAAGTGCTTCCCAACATGCTTGTATATCCAACTACACAGTTACCACCGCGTCTAATGATTTGCAACTTATGCGTCTTCACTTTGACCCAAAACGGTTAATCAACAATAGCCCATTTTCATCCTATCCTTACTCCATATTACCAATCAACACTGCTATCATTTCTCAACCACCCTTGCAACCCTTCCATTAACTAAAGAGTCAAAAGGCTCATTTCTATAACTCGATTCTTGGGTTGAAGTTCTCAAAATCTCAATTAATCGACATAACAAACTACCATAATGGAGACTCACTAAAAACTAGGAGCTCACCTCCAATCGGTTATTTTTCCCTTTTTGGACCCAAGAAATTCTTCCTCAAGTCGAATTATCAACATCCCGAACAATACTCACCCTAAAAGGTGTTAACATTAATACTATAAACGAGCTCACACCACACACCAAAACCAACGCTATCATTTCAATGATAGAACTCACTACCCAATATTACATCCATCGATCATCTCAACAATAGTAATAGAGCATACCCATGCACTTGTAAATTCGTAATGGCATTGGCCAGATGCAATTCTGAATTCACCTTACATGAGAGTCCTCACTACTATTGTCATGATTATCGATGATCAAGATCTTTCTTAAAGGCTTCCTATATCTCAGTTGTGTCCCCCTACACCACAGTTTAAGTTTAGACCCATCCGGTCACCTAAATTCCTTAAACTATGGCTCTGATACCAATTGTAACAACCCGAAACAGGAACCACTAATATATAAAACATTACAACCTCAAAGGCTAAAATATGACCACAACTGAGATAATCTAGGTCTACCAGAACTTCGAGCTTCCTCTAAATCCCTATCGCGATACCGCCTCCCGCAAAACCCTTGAACGAACTTCTAACTGAACCCCTTACCTGAAAATGGTTTTAGTTTTGAAAAACGAGGGTTAAACCATGAGGTCTAGTGAGTTCCCTCTAGCAACAACAATCGCACCGCAAACGCATTTAAAACAGCTTAAAAACATTTATAAATAATTTCCCACTTTATAACATCTAAACTTTCCATCGTAAAACTACATATGTAATTGGCACACTAAAGTCCCCGCCACCTGTGACAACGTGTTAGTCACACGCTGCCTTAACTGGAACACACCCTCCATGACATAAACGAGACATCCCTCGACATGAGCACTTGCGGAACACACCCTCCGACTTATCCGTTACACAACCCCCATCCCAATTGTATGCATACAAATATCTCAACTCTTACAACATATCAAAACATGCAGTTTCATAATATATCATGCGTTTTAATATAAAACACAAGTCAACACATTTTCAGTTAGAAAGACTCACCTGGATCTCCCACGAAATCTCCCCTACTACCGACTTAACCTTTATAACAAGCACCTACCAATAAAAATGAACAGGACGGTAAGATATTCAGACTCCAAAAGTACTCACTATGCAAACCCTCCCCTTACTAAAGGTTGGGTTCGGCCCAATGGGACTCCCCCTTCGGGGCTCGGCCTCCCTACCCGCCTCCCGGTTCCCTCCCTCTCTCGCCGACTCCCGACTCCCTCTCCCTTTCGCCCGACTCCCGGGCCCCTTCACCACCAGCCGACTCCCGGCTTAATAGCGGGGTCACCCGAGAGTCACGACCTCCCCGCCTCCTGGGACTTCACTTGCCCGGGCTCCCCACCTCCTAGGTTCTGCCCGGGTTTCCCGTCTCCCGGGACTCCACTCTCCCCTGAACTTCCCGCCTCCCGGGTTACGCCCGGGTTTCCCCGTCTCCCGGGGGTAAAACCCCTTCCCGGGTACACCCAGACGACGACTGGGGATTCCAGCGCCGGGGTTTCCATGGTCACATGACGATTGTGTTTTTTCCAAGGAATACGAGGGGACGATTTCAATAACAAGGAGAACGAACAAAGGCTCCCAATCGAAGGGCTCATCGATTGGAGTCCTCCTAATTCCAAACTCACCAAGATTGAACAGGGTTTTCTACAAATCCTAATACCCAAAGCTTTTGCTAAAACATTGAATCAAAAAACCAATCCAAGAAAAATAAGAGAGATCAATGTGATTAAGGGTTACCTTGAAGAACAAGAGACACAAATTTTTTCAATGCAAATCCTCTTCCTCAAATGCACCCAAACTTGATTTCACCTTCCAAATCTCCCTGGTTTCTAGCCGCCTCCAATCAACAAAATGAATTAGAGAGCTAGTGCATTAGGGTTTACACTCCTTTTTCTCATATTTACAAACTAGACCCCCATATATAGGCTTTGAGCAAACACTCCCCCAAACTCTCAACTTTATTATTTTGATCACGGATATTACATTATGCCAAGATTTTTGTGGGCTATTTTTTGGTTGCTCATGATTTTTGTGGATTCCTTTATACGACAAAACAAGAAAACAAAAAGTTGAAGTTAGATTTTTGTAATGGCTTGGGATTGACTCGCCGTCTATTTTTAATTTTCCAATATGGTCATTTTTTTGCTTCTTTTTATTGATTTTCTTACATCAATGCAAGTTGAAGTTCTATGCTGTATTTTGATTCTTGAGTTGTGTCAATACTTAATATTGATGTTTATCATGTGAAAATGTTGGTTTCCAATTTGTAATTTTAAGAGTGATGTTTCGTATAATTCACTAAGCTAGAAAATTAAGTATTGAAAATATGGAATATGTTTTGTAATGTTGTTGAAAATTTGATATATGAGCAATTATAGAACTTCTTTTTTGTAATAGAAGATCCACGAGTTGTATCGTATTTGTGATATAGAAATACCTTTATTAGTTATATTACTTTGTTGTTGGGTCTTAGTTTTGTATTGATTAAATATGTTATTGTAAATGTGATTGTAAAAATTTGTTGGTTGTTAGGAATAGCATAGGGATTTGTGGTTGGCAATGAATACCTTGGGCTAAGGGGAAATTAATGGATTGAGAAGGAGTTGGTTGCATAAGTTTCGACCAAGAGATCAATTGTGGTTCATGTCAAGTACCGGAAACAAGGATTCAATCGATGATGATGTAGATTCAATGCATGAAGAGGTCTCAAATACAACTTACCTTACGATGAATAAATGAAATGAATTGTCTGTGGCATTATAGATCGCAAGTTTGAATATTTTTGACATTAAATCTAGGCCTAAGCAATATTTTGTTTTCCTAAATGTTTTTGTATTTGACAATATTTTTTTATGGAGATGAAGATAGAATGTTCAATTAGTAACTTTCAATAAGGATTCAAGGCTAAGTGTACATTGCAAAAAAAAATTATGTCATTGTTTGGAAATTTAATTGGATCCATATTTGGAAATGTGTAAATTTTTTTTGGCATATCTATTTGTAATAGTAAATGAATTCAAACAAGAAAGACAATAAAATAAGTTTTGAATTTTTCTCAAACAAGTTTCAAAATATCATATATTGACCTTACATGAATGAGGAACATCTATCTATTGGATCTTTCTAAAAAATGAGTAATTTTTATTGGATAGACGAATTTTACTTACAAAAAATAGGTTGATGATAATGTTTGTAGGAAGATCAAAACAACTTGCTTAGATTTATAGAGATGGAAACATTATACTTGCACCGTCAAAAGCATAAAATTGTGGTTGATGATTTTGGGTTGCTCACAATGATTAGAAGGAGCGATGGGGGCATTTGGTTAGGTAATGGTTGCTCTTTTGTCATTTGAGTTTTGATATTAAACATTTGTCAAGTATTTGTCATTTTTAGTGTAATGCCCTATGTGTTTGCCCTATTTTGTCTTCTTAGATTGAGATTCTAGGTATTAGAGAATACACGACCATTTTGGTAAACCGGTTACCAAACAAGATTTATAAATTAAATAAGAAGATCAATTTTTGTATACTCCTACCTTAATATTTAATGTTATGCATGCATTTGCAACCAACCATTATTGTAAATATTCAACATCAACATCGAAATATTGTTATTTTTAAAATTAAAATTAAGATTAATTTTTTTATGAAATTAACTTTGTTATTAGAGGAAACAGTATCAATTAAAATTGTGTATGAAAAATTGTTTGTATTCACTTATAACCTTTCAACCGATATATTTCATATTGTGTTAATATCAAGTACATGCTGGTTTAGCTTCTCTTAGTGATTCGAACCACATCGGGTTAGAGAAGATTTGTCTTTATACTTTGCCTTTAGCTTTCTACGATCTATCTCAATTTAGTTAAAACATCAAACAAATTACATATTTAAGAAATTAATCAATGAAAGTAATTTACATATAATACAACTCAATACTTTCATTGTTTTACATTGTATTTTATTTGTTGTCAATTAAGCAGTGATGTTTCATCTTAACTTGGTTACATATTTTCTAATATGACAATTTCATTCACCATGCAACGTATGGTGCCACATTGGATGGGTTTGAGTATTCCTCAAGTTTTGATATATGGTTGAGTTCCATCATCCCACATTGGTGAGAAGATGATAGTTTGGAAGAAGATGATGGGTATATAAAAGAGTGATGGAAGGTTTTGAAATCTATAATCATGGTTGGAATCACAATGAACCAAATGGTAAGAGTTATAGTGCAAAAAAAAAAAAAAAACCAATGATAATGACTTGGAACCATGAGGTTTGATTATTCCTCAAATCTTGAAATAAGGTTGAGTTTTATCATCCCACATTGGTGGGAATATGATAGTTTGGAAGAAGATGATAGGTATTAAAAGGGTGATGGAAGGTTTTGAAATTTATACCATGGTTGCAATCAAATGGTAAAAGTTATAGTGCAAATTTTAAAGGAGAAACCAAAGATATGACTTAGGACCATGCGGTTTGAGTATTCCTCAAATCTTTAAATAAGGTTAAGTTTTATCATTCCACATTGGTGGACATATAATAGTTTGGAAGAAGATGATGGGTATATAAAAGGGTGATGGAAGGTTTTGAAATATATAACCATGGTCGGATCAAAACCAACAAAATGGAAAAAATATAGTGCAAAATGAAAAGAGAAACCAAGGATGATGACTTGGGACCATTACGTTTGAGTATTCCTCAAATCTTGAAATAAGTTTGAGTTTCATCATCCCACATTGGCGGTAATATGATAATTTGGAAGAAAATGATGGGTATAAAAAAAAGGGATGAAAGGTTTTAAAATCTATAACCTTGGCTAGAATCAAAACCAACCAAATGGTAAAATATATTAATTGACGAATTACCTTTCATTTAACTTGGTCCAATATCTTTAAAAAAATCATCATCATCACCGCGCAACGCGCGTGTAGATCCCAGTACAGTGCAATCAACAGCAAATATTCAATGATGAACAATATTTAAGCCACAACTACTAGTCATATAATTAATATAAAATCAAATGGTTACAAGTTTACAGAAAGGATTTCTGATCAGAGAAAGTAAACCTATTGACTAGTAATCTGGAAATTATGAGACTTCTAATAATCTGACTAATGAAAACGTCTAACCCTAATTATGAGATAAATATGCCTTTATATACTTAGGCTTACAAGCAATTGGGCTTTATGGGCTTGGGCCATCTAATTAAATAACTTTCAATTAATTACAATATAAACCCTTATAAATACTTTATTCCACTTTCAACACATAGGACTTTCAGTCCTAACAGCGCGGATCCAACACTAGTCTATATCTATATATATATTAAAGAAGAAACCACGTCCAATGACGTGGCCTCTTCTCAAAGCTAGAAAATGGTCTATCTTTTTTCTCCTTTTCTTAAGCCATCTAAATATTTATATTATTTTCCTGTAAAATCTTTCATATGCCCCCCTCTTTCTCCAAAACCTTTCGTTTGTCCTCTCCTCCTCCTAAACAAATGACTAAGGTTGCCTTACCTTTTCATTATCCATTTATCATTGTCTCTCCTCCTCCAAACACCATCGACTCCCTTCATCCAGAACTACAACTATCCAAACAAAGGGTTCCCTTGAATATTTAGATCTAGATGGAGTTGGAAAGGAGAAGTCATTGAACGAATCCCAAATATCTCATTGCAGTCCACACGGGTCTTCACCAAAGAAGATGTTTCGTCCCTTGAAGACCTATAAGTTTAATTTTTTGTGACACTCACAAACTAATTCTTCAAGATTCAAAGGGGTTTGTTAAAACTTCTCTTGATATATATTGTTTTAGGGATTTGAAATGGATATTATCTTTTAGGGATTTTATGTATATTTCTCATAGGAAGCGATGAAAATTTTATATTAGTATACTTTTGTTCTAATTTATGTTCATGCTCTGCTATTGCATTCCATTGTTCAAAACTAAACAGTTAAATGAACGTACAATTTGTGCCAAATGTTTGAGGAGTTGTATCATGAGTTTTTTTTTTTTTTTTTTTTTTTTTTTTTGTAAAAGTGCACAAGCTTAGTGGATTTAACATTGCAGTAAGCAACTAAATGGATGTTCTTTAAATTTTTGATGTTCTTTAAATTTTTGCAATCAACAATGGTGGGCAGTAAGCAACTTTGTTTCCATCTTTTTTTTGTTAATTGTTAGACTAAGACACCGCTTTGTTTCCACTCTATTGGATGTTCTTTTTTAAGTTTATTTAATATATAAATATTTCTTTTGTTTATATAAACCTATTTT
Organism: Arctium minus; assembly: GCA_954870635.1. NCBI lineage: Eukaryota > Viridiplantae > Streptophyta > Magnoliopsida > Asterales > Asteraceae > Arctium > Arctium minus. The sequence continues at coordinate 74,166,582 of OX941085.1, read as the reverse complement.
TTACCTCTGTTGATGGGAATGTTGGTTGTATGCAAGAGTCGAAGGGAAAGTCATCAGTATTCATGGTATGGTGTTAAGGTATTGTCTCAATGATTTAACATTTTCTCAGTTTTTCACAAATTTATGTTTTTTATATTGTAATTTAACATATTTCGGTACCATAAAAACTTCGTTACCGCGCAACGCGCGGTCCATACACTAGTATATATATATATTAAAAGAAGAACCACCAACAATGAGGTGGCATCTTTTAAGCATCCAAATCATAACTTTCTTTTTTCTTGATTTTTGATTTTTGATTTTTGTAAGGACCAATTTATTAAAATGTTCCTAATTGTAAAAAAAAATTTGGGAGCCAAAATGGAAAATATGGAACTTTGGGGTGTATTGTGCAATTTTATGGGTCAAGTATAAAAAGAAGGTTAAAACCCTAGCTCTCTCTCCTTGCTACTTTTGTTGGCGGCCGGTGAAAGAGAGAGCAAAAAGGGCGATTTGACAATCGAGAGGAAAAACCTGTGATTTATTCATCTAAGGTAAGGTTTCTAGTAAATCTTGGAATTTTCTTATTAAAATTGTAACTCTAAATCATTTAGGGTTGTGATTTGAGCATATTGGTCATGGATTAATATGAGTTATGGGTTCTTTGTTAAATGGAGAGAAAATCAATATTTATGGGTTTTCTTTGAGTAATGAATAGCTATTAGGGTGTTTTAGTGTTAATCTTACCCTAGAATCTAACCACTTCGCTATTTTTGGAATTTCGGGGTTAGTTAAATTGATGGATTGAGTGTCGACGTAGTTGGGGATCGAGAAAAACCCCAAAATTTCCGCACCCGGGGCTCACCCCGAGCCGGGGGTCATTGCCACCCGGGTTTGAGACTCCAGCCGAGTCAAAGGGGCCTCGCAAGAGGGGGTACCTGGATGTGGGCTTGGCAGCAGAGCTGTACCCGGGCCTCGCAGCAAGCAGGGGTCGCTGGTCTTGGGCCTTAGCGCTGAGGCGGGCTTCACAGGGACCGGGTGTTAGCTGAGACCCGGGTCTCCCTCCACCCGAGTTTGGTGATTTATTAGACGCGGGCCTCACATCTGGACCGAGACGCAGTGGGCCATGGGGTTGGGCCGAATTACAACATGGTTTGAGCCTGAGGCCTTTCAATTTAAATTAATTATTTTAAGACTAATAATGTTCCTAATTAATTTGTAGGGATTTATCGTATTGAGCGAATGTTCATTGGGCAACTTATTTCTCGTAATCAAGTGAGTTCCCATTAACCTTTTCACTTGGCATTTATATTACCTTTTTGAAAATTCTGAAATGGGACAAATAAGAAGCGTGCTTATTTTCTTTATTAATTGGTGTTTATAGTTTAAACTTGTTGGTAATTTATACTATGAATGAAATGGAATTACTTGGATGTTAATGGCATGTATTTATCGTGAAAATTGTTTCCAATTCGTGGAGAACTATGAAAAGTCCTACGTGCGTGAAATTCGTTTTCTGCACTATGGCAAATGGGGAGTCTGCTTGGGCCCCGAGGCGAGAGGGGAGTTTGGTTGGGCCCCGAACACGGAAGTAACAGAGGAGCAGTTATTTAGAATTATCTATGTGTTTATTTAATTCTGATACGTCGGCATAGTAACAAATTATTTCTTTTTAGGTTATTTGTTTACGAGATGATTACTGTTCTATTATGTGGGTAACTCACTAGACTTTTTAGTCTAACCCTCGTCTTTCAAAACCAAAATCCATTTTCAGGGAAGAACGCTTGCGGTATGTAACACCCTCAAATTTGGAAAGAGCGACTAATTACAAACTTTCAACAATACCTTAAAGGATAATAAAATCTCTTACTACCAGTCCGTAATTGAAATACATTTCTAGGTTGAACCATCAACAAAATTATTAAAGTCTTACATAAAGACTAACTAAAGTCGAGTGTTACTATATCCCAATAACAATCACTATCTACAATATAAGTGCGGAAGACTTCATCAAGCTAATCACCTCTTCGAGCACACAACTAGCACTCATCTCTTCACAGTGTCGCTAGAACTAATCCCGAAATGGAACCTGATGCACATGCTGACAAATAAAAAGGTTAGGGTAACGCCTAGTGAGTTCAAGAGTTTTATATCATGATTATAAAGGAAAGCGTAAAATTGAAATATTGTAACTTATAATCATGATCCTTTAAAATGATTTACTTTAAAATAAGAGAATAACTCCTTTACCAATAATATGCATTTCATAGATGGACGCCTCAATGCCAAAACATTCTTTCATGAAATAATGCAATCCAACACTTACTCAAAACGAGGATAATGGTAATGTTCGAATAATGAAATTTGAGTAAACTTTATAAAACAAACGACCAAAGTATGAGTAACTCAAGTCTCCAAAATTATAGCATAAGGGAGATAACCCAAACTCAAAGCGTCACCGAAAACAAGGATAAAACTAAATACCCCAAAATAACACCTCTCGGTGACAGGAGAGTCCCGAATTCCAAGGCTAGTGGCGGAACACAAAAGTAGGCCACATTCTAAGTTACTGAGCTCACCATACTTGGAACCCATGGCCACGAGCTTGCCGACTCGTACTAAGATGTGGGGGAGGGCATCCGAGGATTCCTAATCATGCGCATTCACTAGGATTACATTTACGGCCCATGGCTAGTATCTGGTCCCACATAACCGTACCAAGTTGCCTCTGAGGACCTAATGTCTCAACTAGCTACAAATGGGAAGTGACTATCCCATAAAAACAGGCTCTTAAATTAAATCCACGAGCCCTCACTGTATTATTCTCGAAATCCCATAACTAATTCTGGTGTCAACATATAAATAATAGCCCATTTTCCTTTTTAAATAATAAAGACCGACTCATATGCCTATTGATCCACTGCATTACAGTCTAAAACAGTACATGACTCTAACTGAATGACCAACGCACTCAAAACATGTAATTCTCAAATGATGCGCATTAACCGACATCATACTCAAAACTCCACAACGGGCTATTAAAACGGACAAATGTCCTCATAACTCGTTTATTTTCAAATATGCATTTCCATGTTTAACTGCTGATAAGAATGAAAATCATAAAATGAGACTATATACATTCTTTCAAGTACCTCACATAAATGTGCAAGTAGTACTTTATAAAACATCCCATTTCATGAATGATGCATAAAACCCGAAAAACACTTAAAAGTGTATTTTTTTTTTACCAAAGATCTATTTATGCAATAAATCATCAAAACACATTCATTTGTGACACCTTTATCAAAATGCCCAAAAATCCCAAACGTGGGTGTTTTACAAAGTTTATAAAGTTAAATACTTCAAATAATCAAAGATTTCCAAATAACTCAACATTTGATAATTTCATGTAAAACACATAAACACTTTTAAAATGGACATTTTGGCATGTACAACGTTTTCACAAATCAACTTGAACTCACTTTGCTAGATTTAGGCTAAATCTAGGTTTTACCCCCAAAACTTGAATATCCTTTGATGAAGGCTTGAATCTCCAAGAAATCTCCATAGATATTAGATCCAACACATCTACAAGGTTACCTTCACTACACAAGTCAACAAAATCACACCCAAGTTGAAGGATGAAAGGGAAGAGGATGAAATCATCAAACCCTAGCTTAACATTGAGAGAGATGAGGAGCTTACCACCACAAAATACTATTGTATTCTTCAATAGACTTCCAATATCTTGTTATATCCTTGAAGAGATCTCAAAAATGAAACCATGGAAACTTGAATCACCAAAAACGGAGTTGTGATGCAATTGTTATGAAGAAATGAAGTTCTAGGGCTGAAAATCGGGTTTTATGGTCGAACAGGGCTCCGCACGGGTTGCCACATGGACTAAGTCACCCCAAAACTCGCCCGAATGTCCCTAAGTCACCTGTATGACCCTAAGTCTCCCCGAAAGTCTCCCCAAAAGTCGCCCCGTGCACTGTTCGTCCGATTTTCTTCATTTTTCATGCCCGATCACTGTTTTGGCCATAACTTCTTCGTTTTAGCTCCGATTTTGCTCCGGAAAGAACCGTTGGACTCGTAATTGAATCCTTCATCCAAAAAAACTATAAAATCTAGGATTCAAGCCCAAAATCCTATATCTTCTTTTTCCCTTAAAATACCGATTTCTTTATTAACTTGAAATGATACCTTTAAAAAATCGGGGTGTTTCCACTAAGAGAAAGGAGAAGGTCTAGAAGTTTTGGAAGTGGACTCAAGTAGAAGGCACTATGTCTCTGCATATTATTAGTCAATTAGTTATAGAAAATTTCAGTTGTAGTTGAGAATTCCGATGTTGAACTCGTTATTTTATTTTGAACCGTTTGTATTGGAACGCAATTTGGGAAATTTTTATCTATGTTCTTGCTTTATTTTTGGGTTGTTACATTTGGTAGCAGATCCATAGTTTAAGGGATTTAGGTGACCGGAGGGGCCTAAACTTAAACTATGAACCTAGGAACAACCGAGACTATAGGATGCCTCTAGGGTTTCACTCTAAGCGCTTTAAGGCTAAGGTAGCGAGGATTGTCGTGTAAGGTATTTGTTTGTGTGATCAATCAGTGTTCGCCATGGCTGGAAGATCATTGAGGAGCAGAGCTGTACCGATAGATGAGGCAAACCCAACCAACAAGACCCCTGTGGTTGAGCTGGCAGAACCTCATAGGCAGCCCATCAACTGTGGAAGGGCTAGGGGTCATGCAAGGGATCAGGCAGGAATTACCTGAAGAGTTACCACCAAAGTGGAACCGGCAGTCGAAAATCGGGGACGTAAGACGACTCGAACTACCCGACAAGCAAGAAGCACGGAGATCCTCATTGATAGGGAATTGTCCCAGCAAGAGAGTTCTGCTACTATAAGAGGGAGAGGCCGATCGTGAGGCCTAGGTCGTGGTCGTAAGCAAGCCTTCGTGACCCATGAAGCATTCGCTGCAGAAATAGGTAAACTCCAGAAAACTTTACAAGCTTTATTGGCTCAGCGAGATGGGTCCGCATCTAGAAATAGGGAAAGATCGTAGAGTAAGGAAGGGATGGAAATGTCTAGCCCACCTGTGAAGGGGGAGGGCAGTCATTCCCGGTCTACCACTATAGTAATGAATGAGTCGACAGTGAAAGGGTGCAGCTACAAGGAATTTGCCATATGCAAGCCTCCTACTTATAAAGGAGAGTATGATCCAGTGTTAGCACTGAAATGGATTAAGGGAATGGAATTGGCGTTTGACACTAGAAAATGTGCAGAAGAGGATAAAGTGGTTTTTGCGTTGTCAATGTTAAGAGATGAGGCTGTGACGTGGTGGGATGTTGAAGCAAGAGGACAGGGTTCAGGGGCAGCTAAGGGAATGTTATGGGAAACATTTGTGAGGAGTTTCAAAGCATAATTCTACCCTCTGGCGGCAGCTAAAAAGTTGGAAGATGAATTTCTAAGTTTGGAGTAGAGGGGGATGACGGTTCGGGAGTTTACATCGAAATTTATAGAGAAATCCCGTTTCACCGAGATATACGTACCGAATGAGGAAAGATGGTTGGGGTGATACATTTATGGATTGAGGAGTGATATTCGAGAATTTGTCTCGAACAAGGAACTTGCAACCTTTCAAGCGGCAATCAATGCGGCGGAAATGAGAGAGAAAGAGAAGAACCGTCAAGCATCCGAGAAAGGGGGAAAGAAGAGGAAATGGGACGGTTCGGGAAACGATGGGAGGAAAGGTAAAGTTTTCAAGTCGGACGTTCGTGGGGATCGTGGGTGGCACCTAAGCATTGTGGGAAGTATCATCGCATTCATCGGGGAGAGTGCATGTTGGACTCGAAGTCCTGCTACCAGGGTGGGTTGCCGGGCCACGTTGCGAAGGACTATCCGAAGAGTAAGTCATGTTTCCAATGTAGTTCGCTTGATTACATGCGGCCCGACTTCCCGCAATTGAGAAAAGGGGGACCGATTTTGTTTTGGGGAAAACAAGGGAACAAGGAAGGAGATAGGAGGCCAGAGCCGACGCGCCCGAAGGGGCATGCTTTTTACATGACAGCGACGGAGGCGGAGGAAGTACCGGAGGTGGTGACAGGTACATTTCTGGTGAACTCTTTAGTTGCCAAGGTGTTGTTTGATTCTGGGGCAGATTGTTCTTTTGTGTCCCTTACTTTTATGAAACACTTAAATGTGGAACCTAAACGTTTGGAGAAAGCGTTGGAGGTAGAAACAACCGATGATAATCGGGTCCTTATTAAGGAAGTAGTGGAAGGGTGTACCATAGATATAGAGGGGAGTTTGATACCTTTGCGTCTATTCCCTATGTCTATGGGGGAATTTGATGTAGTATTGGGAATGGATTGGTTATCGGCGAATAATGCTGATATAGTTTGAAATAAGAAGTTGATTTGCATTCAGTTACCGGATATGGGAACAGTAGTCATTTATGGAAAACGTCGGAACAAAAGGACTAGCCTTATGTCGATGATTAAAGCCACTAAGTGCTTGAGTAAGGGATGTGCGGGATATTTGGCATACGTCGTGGATTCCAAGAAAGAAAAATGTGGAATTGAGGACGTATGGGTAGTGAGCGAGTATCCGGAGGTGTTTTCGGAAGACTTAACAAACCTACCCCCTAATCGTCCGGTCGAATTCCACATAGATTTGGTGCCAGGTGCAACCCCAATAGCACTTATAAGTTGGCACCTTCGTAAATGAAGGAGATGATGTCTCAGTTGCAAGAGTTATTAGACTAAGGGTTTATGAGACCGAGCACCTCACCTTGGGGTGCACCGGTACTCTTCGTGATGAAGAAAGATGGAACTATGCGAATGTGCATAGATTATCAGGAGCTTAACAAGGTGACGATCAGGAATAAATATCCTCTTCCAAGGACAGACAACCTGTTTGTTCAGCTGCAAGGAGATAATTACTTCTCGAAAATAGATCTGAGGTCGGGTTACCATCAGCTCAAGGTAAAGGAGGAGGATATACCAAAAACGGTTTTTCGGATCAGATATGGACACTACGAGTTTCTGGTGATGCGTTTTGGCCTAGCTAACGCACTTGCGACTTTTATGGACCTAATGAATAGGGTGTGTCAACCTTATCTAGACAAGTTCGTGATAGTGTTCATAGATGATATTTTGATCTATTCAAGGTCCGAAATTGAGCATGATAAGCATCTCCGAATTATTCTGGAATTGCTAAGACGAGAGAATCTTTACGCTAAGTTCTCAAAATGCGAATTCTGGTTAAGGGAGGTCCAATTTCTTGGGCATGTTGTGTCACGCGGTGGAATCAAAGTGGATTCATCTAAGATCGATGCAATTCTAGGTTGGGAACAACCTAAAAACCCGTCGGAGGTGAGAAGCTTCCTTGGATTAGCTGGTTATCACCGTAAGTTCATCAAGGATTTCTCGCGGATCGCAACGCCGTTGACTTCTTTGACAAAGAAGAACATGAAGTTCACATGGACGGAAGCGCAAGAAGGAGTTTTTCAACATTTGAAGGATATGTTGAGCAGCGCATCGATTCTAGCATTACCAGACTGCTCGGATGATTTTGTGTTGTATAGTGATGTGTCAAGGCTAGGCTTGGGATGTGTCCTAATGCAGCGAGGAAAAGTTATCGCTTATGCGTCCCGCCAATTAAAGGAGCATGAGACTCGTTATCCCCACTCATGATCTAGAATTGGCAGCAGTCGTCTTCGCGTTAAAAGTCTGGCGGCATTACCTTTACGGAACAAAGTGTCAGGTTTTCTCGGATTACAAGAGTCTATGTCATCTCTTCAATCAAAAAGAGTTAAACATGCATCAAAGGAAATGGATGGAATTATTGTCGGACTATGATTGCAAAATCGATTACCACCCGGTGAAAGCCAACGTGGTGGCTGATGCCTTAAGTCGGAAAGAAAGGATCAAGACGACAAGGGTTGTGGCCCTGAGAGCGGAGGTGACGCCAAAACTTTTCGAAGAATTAACGAAATGGCAAACTGAAGCTCTGGCGCCTGAAAATGTCAAAAAGGAGCGAATGCTTGGTAGTGCGACCGCTTTAGCGGAGGATAGACGCGGTTTAAAATGCTTCAATGGAAGAATTTGGGTTCCAAAACTCGGGGAGTTGAGATTGATGATTTTGGAAGAGGCTCATAAGTCAAAGTATTCAATCCACCCTGGAACAAATAAAATATATGGAGATTTAAGGCAAGACTATTGGTGGCCATGAATGAAAAAGTATATTGGCCACTTTGTAGGGAGATGTTTAACTTGCTTGCAAGTGAAGGTGGAACATCGACGACCTTACATAAAGCTTCAACCGTTAGAAATTCCAGTGTGGAAGTGGACCAGATCACCATGGACTTTATGACAAAACTGCCTAGAACTCCGAGAAGATTTGATGCAGTTTGGGTAATCGTGGATCGACTCACGAAATCAACACATTTTCTGCCCATTAAGGAGACTTACACCTTAGAGAGATTGGCAAAATTGTATATTGATGAAATAGTGACACATCACAGAGTACCACTATCAATAGTGTCAGATCGAGATAGTCGTTTCACGTCGGCGTTTTGGAGAAGTTTCCAACGAGAGATGGGATCGAGAATCAAGTTGAGTACAACTTATCACCCACAAACCGACGAGCAAAGCGAGTGAACCATAAAGACGTTGGAAGACATGTTGAGGGCGTGTGCTTTGGATTTTCGAGGTTCGTGGGAAAGCCACCTTCCATTGATTGAATTTCCGTACAATAATAGCTACCATGCCAGCATCAAAGCGGCTCCTTACGAAGCGTTGTACGGACGGAAGTGTCGTACACCGTTGTGTTGGAATGAAGTTGGGGAAAGGTAACTAGCAGGGCCTGAGTTAGTGCAACTAACCGCTGATAAAATAGTACAAGTGCGAGAACGATTGAAAGTGGCTCGCGATCGTCAGAAAAGTTACGCAGATAAACGACGTAAAGACTTAGAATTCCAAGTCGGAGACAACGTTATGCTTAAGGTGTCGTCGTGGAAAGGAGTGGTCCATTTTGGCAAGAAAGGAAAGTTAAGTCCACGCTACATTGGACCATTTGAGGTTGTGGAATGAATTGGAGAAGTGGCATACAGACTTGATCTTCCCGAAGAACTGCGAACGATCCACATTACGTTCCACATGTCAAATTTGAGGATGTGTGTGGCACGGGTGGACATGGAAATACCACTACAGAATGTTTAGGTTGATGAGCGGTTGAGCTATGTCAAGGAACCCGAGGCAATTGTTGACCATAAAATCAGGAAGTTGAGGAGCAAGGAGATTGGCTTAGTAAAGGTTCAGGGGCGTTATCATAAAGGTCAGGACACTACTTGGGAAGTTGAATCGAAAATGCAAGCCAAGTACCCTCACTTGTTCGAAGGAGAGATTCCGGGGACAAAATCTATTTAAGAGGGGGATATTTGTAAGGACCAATTTATTAAAATGTTCCTAATTGTAAAAAAAAAATTGGGAGCCAAAATAGAAAATATGGAACTTTGGGGTGTATTGTGCAATTTTATGGGTCAAGTATAAAAGAAGGTTAAAACCCTAGCTCTCTCTCCTTGCTGCTTTTGTTGGCGGCTGGTGAAAGAGAGAGCAAAAAGGGCGATTTGGCAAAGGAGATGAAGAAGCTGTGATTTATTCATCTGAGGTAAGGTTTCTAGTAAATCTTGGAATTTTCTTATTAAAATTGTAAGTCTGAATCATCTAGGGTTGTGATTTGAGCATATTGGTCATGGATTAATCTGAGTCCTGGGTTCTTTCTTAAATGGAGAGAAAAATCAATATTTTTGGGTTTTCTTGTGAGTAATGAATAGCTATTGGGGTGTTTTAGTGTTAATCTTGCCCTAGAATCTAACCACTTCGCTATTTTTGGAATTTCAGGGTTAGTTAAATTGATGGATTGAGTGTCGGCGTAGTTAGGGATCAAGAAAAACCACAAAATTGCCGCACCCGGGGCTCACCCCGAGTCGGGGGTCATTGCCACCCGGGTTTGAGACTCCAACCGAGTCAAGGGGGCCTCGCAAGAGGGGATACCCGGACGTAGGCTTGGCAGCAGAGCTGTACCCGGGCCTCGCAGCAAGCAGGGGTCGTTGGTCTTGGGCCTCAGCGTTGAGGAGGGCTTCACAGAACCGGGTGTGAGCTGAGACCCAGGTCTCCCTCCATCCGGGTTTGGTGATTTATTAGACGCGGGCCTCACATCTGGACCGAGAAACAGTGGGCCATGGGGTTGGGCCGAATTACAACATGGTTTGAGCCTGAGGCCTTTCAATTTAAATTAATTATTTTAAGACTAATAGTGTTCCTATTTAATTTGTAGGGATTTCTCGTATTGAGCGAACGTTCTTTAGGTAACTTATTTCTCTTAATCAGGTGAGTTCCCATTAGCCTTTTCACTTGCCATTTATATTGCCCTTTTGAAAATTCTGAAATGGGACAAATAAGAAGTGTGCTTATTTTCTTTATTAATTGGTGTTTATATTTTAAACTTGTTGGTAATTTAAAATATGAATGAAATGGAATTACTTGGATGTTAATGGCGTGTATTTATCGTTAGAATTGTTTCCAATTCGTGGAGAACTATGAAAAGTCCTACGTGCGTGAAATTCGTTTTTTGCACTATGGCAAATGGGGAGTCTGCTTGGGCCCCGAGGCGAGAGGGGAGTCTGCTTGGGCCCCGAACGCTAAAGTTACGGAGGATCAGTTATTGAGAATTATCTATGTGTTTATTTAATTATGATATGTCGGCATGGTAACAAATTCTTTCTTTTTAGGTTATTTGTTTACGAGATGATTATTGTTCTATTATGTGGGTAACTCACTAGACTTTTTAGTCTAACCCTCGATTTTCAAAACCAAAATCCATTTTCAGGGAATAACGCTTGCGGTACTTCCACTAAGGGAAAGGAGAAGGTCTAGAAGTTTTGGAAGTGGACTCAAGTAGAAGACACTATGTCTCTGCATCTTATTAGTCAATTAGTTATAGAAAATCTCGGTTGTAGTTTGAGACTTCCGCTGTTGAACTTGTTATTTTATTTTGAACCGTTTGTTTTGGAACCCATTTTGGGAAATTTTTATCTATGTTCTTGCTTTATTTTTGGGTTGTTACAATTTTTATTTATTGATGTAGTTAATAGCAACATTTAATTAGTTAGACTATTAATATTATTTGGTTACACTTAAATTTATTTATTTTCCTTCATTTTATGTTACTCTATTTTTTAGTTTACATAACAATTAATGAAATATAATCAATATATTAAAAAACTCATTATACAAATGAAATTAGAATCAATATTTATATTTTGATTTACATGACACTTGAATGTAAATTATGTATATTTTTATTTGTATAAATAAATAAAATGAAGATGACGATTAATCACGTCAATATAATACATTTTAGTTTACATGTAAAAAAAACCTTATTGTAATATATATATATATATATATATATATATATATATGTATGTATATACATAAATGAAATACTTATGATAACTGAATATAATATAACTAAATCATTGATATCATTAATTATTATTATATGATATCCATTATTATTTTATATAAGTGAATAACCATTGTTACTAATTATTATTACACTCATCATATATTTTTTAATTTTAATATAATTAAATGATCATTATCAGTTAAATTATTATCAGTTATATATATATACTATATTATAAAAGAGACATAAAAATCTCTTAATTACAACATGTTAAGCACAAAATACAACTAATTAAAGCCAATTACTTAATTTACAACCTCATAATGCTTTGTTACAACTTAACGAAACACAGTATCTCAAATTCATACAAATCCTTCTTTGGTACAACTTTTATCGCTTCCAAACCCTAACCCTACCATCATCATCGTTGCTCTCGATCGGTTTTTCTCTCAATCGGCGTTGCTCTCGACGTCGACCACCGTTCTAGGGTTCTGCTTTCTCTCAATCAATTGTTCAAATCACTTATAACTTTCGATTCTGCAATTGGTGTTCAAGTTGTATCAGGTTAGAATTCTACTTCTCACCTTCGATTTTTTGTTCGATTTTGGTTTCGGTGGTCTTTACTTGAGGTTTCTACTTCTCATATGAAAAAGGTTTCGAATTTTTGTTCGATTCTTGGATATGTACTATGTATCTCTATGTGTGTTTTATTCATCATGTTTTTTTGTTTTTCTGTGTGTTTAGTGATGGAATTGATGTAATGTAGGGTGCTGGAGGATCTGATGAAGAAGATAACAAGTGGCCTCCATGGTTGAAGCCATTGCTATGTGAAAGCTTTTTTGTTCAATGCAAATTACACGCAAATTCGGACAAATTGATTTTTGGTCGTATCAGGTTAGAATTCATTATTTGTTTCTTGTTGAATTATTGGGTTTTTACCTATGATTTTGACGATAAAGATTGGGGTTTTCCGCCATATTGAATTTAGAATCCAAGTTTTTTTTGTTCTGGGATTTTGTTAATATTTGAAGAAATTGTATTTTCTTGTCTCAATTTTAAAGTGAAATTTTGGTCAATTGAAGATTTTGATCATGGGTGTTGTTTAGATCCCATTTGAAACCATTTTGCAAAAAAGAAAAGGAATAATGTTTTCTTTAAATTTCTTCTTGGAGTATCAATGTTGAGATCCATTTGGATATTTTGGTTTAATGTGGTTTGTGTTTTTGTGCTAAAAGATTCATAATGAATAAATTGTGTTGATAAATGGGATTGCCTTGACCTGTTGGATAAATAGGAATATCTTATTTACTTATTTGTTAAAATGTTTCCCATGTTTGTAATATTATGGATGGAGAAGCAGATTAAAATTTTCTATTGTATCAGGTGTGGGCGCTGCAAAAAGCTAGCTCCCATTTTTGATTTACTTGGTACTAGCGTCAAGAAGACAAAATCTGTTTTTGTTGGAAAGGTAATTTCTTGGATGAGTTGTAGGATATATATATATATATATATATATATATATATATATATATATATATATATTATGGTTTTCAAGTTTTAAATTAATCTGCATGCTCACCTTGGGCCTTCAATACCTATTCTTTACTTGAGACAATATTTTTTTTTGGAAAGGGTATCCTGGGCCTATGGCCCAGACTAATCCCTGGCAATTAGGGCCTTTGGCCCAGCTGCTAAAGCGTGCAGCCCTGAGATTATCCTCAGTGGCCACAAGTGCTGCTAGTGGGGCTCGAACCCGGGTTGAGCGCTATGAACTCCCCAAGCCTTTACCACCACGCCACAGCCCTTGTGGTTACTTGAGACAATATTACAGGTTAGAATTCTACTTCTCACATTCGATTTTGGTTTCGGTGGTCTTTATTTGAGGTTTCTACTTCTCATATGAAAAAAGGGTTCGAATTTTTGTTCGATTCTTGGATATGTACTATGCATCTCTATGTGTGTTTTATTCATCATGTTTTTTTTGTTTTTCTGTGTGTTTAGTGATGGAATTGATGTAATGTAGGGTGCTGGAGTACCTGATGAAGAAGATAACAAGTGGCCGCCATGGTTGAAGCCATTGCTATGTGAAACCTTTTTTGTTCAATACAAATTGCACGCAGATTCACACAAATTGATTTTTGGTCGTATCAGGTTAGAATTCATTCTTTGTTTCTTGTTGAATTCTTGGGTTTTTACCTATGATTTTGGCGATAAAGATTGGGGTTTTCCGCCATATTGAATTTATAATCCAAGTTTTTTTTTTGTTTTGGGATTTTGTTAATATTTGAAGAAATTGTATTTTCTTGTCTCAAATTTAAAGTGAAATTTTGGTCAATTCAAGATTTTGATCATGGGTGTTGTTTAGATCCCATTTGAAACCATTTTGCACAAAAGAAAAGGAATAATGTTTTCTTTAAATTTCTTGTTGGAGTACTCAATGTTGAGATCCATTTGGATATTTTGGTTTAATGTGGTTTGTGTTTTTGTGCTAAAAGATTCATAATGAATAAATTGTGTTGATAAATGGGATTGCCTTGACCTGTTGGATAAATAGGAATATCTTATTTACTTATTTGTTAAAATGTTTCCCAAGTTTGTAATATTATGGATGGAGAAGCAGATTAAAATTTTCTATTGTATCAGGTGTGGGCACTGCAAAAAGCTAGCTCCCATTTTTGATTTACTTGGTACTAGCGTCAAGAAGACAAAATCTGTTTTTGTTGGAAAGGTAATTTCTTGGATGAGTTGTAGGATATATATATATATTATGTTTTTCAAGTTTTAAAGTAATATGCATGCTCACCTTGGGCCTTCAATACCTATTCTTTACTTGAGACAATATTACAGGTTAGAATTCTACTTCTCACCTTCGATTTTGGTTTCGGTGGTCTTTACTTGAGGTTTCTACTTCTCATATGAAAAAGGTTTCGAATTTTTGTTCGATTCTTGGATATGTACTCTGTATCTCTATGTGTGTTTTATTCATCATGTTTTTTTTTATTTTTCTATGTGTTTAGTGATGGAATTGATGTAATGTAGGGTGCTGGAGGACCTGATGAAGAAGATAACAAGTGGCCGCCATGGTTGAAGCCATTGCTATGTGAAACCTTTTTTGTTCAATACAAATTGCACACAGATTCGCACAAATTGATTTTTGGTCGTATCAGGTTAGAATTCATTCTTTGTTTCTTGTTGAATTCTTGGGTTTTTACCTCTGATTTTGGCGATAAAGATTGGGGTTTTCCGCCATATTGAATTTAGAATCCAAGTTTTTTTTTGTTTTGGGATTTTGTTAATATTTGAAGAAATTGTATTTTTCTTGTCTCAAATTTAAAGTGAAATTTTGGTCAAATCAAGATTTTGATCATGGGTGTTGTCTAGATCCCATTTGAAACCATTTTGCACAAAAGAAAGGGAATAATGTTTTCTTTAAATTTCTTGTTGGAGTACTCAATGTTGAGATCCATTTGGATATTTTGGTTTAATGTGGTTTGTGTTTTTGTGCTAAAAGATTCATAATGAATAATTTGTGTTGATAAATGGGATTGCCTTGACCTGTTGGATAAATAGGAATATCTTATTTACTTATTTGTTAAAATGTTTCCCAAGTTTGTAATATTATGGATGGAGAAGCAGATTAAAATTTTCTATTGTATCAGGTGTGGGCACTACTGCAAAAAGCTAGCTCCCATTTTTGATTTACTTGGTACTAGCGTCAAGAAGACAAAATCTGTTTTTGTTGGAAAGGTAATTTATTGTATATATATATATATATATATTATGGTTTTCAAGTTTTAAATTAATCTGCATGCTCACCTTGGGCCTTCAATACCTATTCCTGTTGGACAAAATAGTTGAGATTTTTAAATACCTCCTTGACTTTGGGTAGTACACAAATTTATCTATCTAAAACATTCACATTTTGTAGGTTCTTGTTTAACTCATACCATGATTAATATGGTTATGAATTCACTGAGAAAGAACGTACAGATCTTTTTAAAGATAACAATGATCAATCCTCCACTCTGATTCAAATCGACGCTTCGACCTCTCAAGACGAAATTTGCAGGTCTGCAAATCGATTCAAATCGAATCTGCACAAAGGCTTTCTTTGTTTCTTCAAGGCGTATTTCTCTCAGGTACGATTTATTCATTATTTATTAACAAATAATTAAAGAATTATGAAAATTGGGTTCATGTAAAAATTGAATCTTGAGCTAAGAACAATTGTGGCTTTTTTGGATTGGGCATTTGTAAAAATTGAATCTTGAGCTAAGAACAATTGTGGGTTTTTTGAATTCGGCATTTGTTAAAAGTGAATCTTGAGCTAAGAACAACTGTGAGTTTTTTTTGAATTGGGCATTTGTTAAAATTGAATCTTGAGCTAAGAACAATTGTGGGTTTTTTGAATTGGGCATTTGTTAGACTTGAATCTTGATCTAAGAACAATTTGTGGGGTTTTTGAATTGAGCATTTGTAAAAAATGAATCTTGAGCTAAGAACAACGTGGGTTTTTTGAACTGGGCATTTGTAAAAATTCAATCTTGAGCTAAGAACAACCATGGGTTGTTTAATTGGGTATTTATGAGAATTGAATTGTGCATTGGGTATTTGCTAGACTTGAATTATGTATTGGTTATTTGTTAATTATGATAAAATTGAATGGCTAAACCCTAGAAAACTTTGTGCAATTATTTCACAGGTCATTTAAGGCAACTGTGTTGGATTCTAAACTCAACATCGTGACTAAACAGTCAATTTTGATTTAGAATTGCCCCATTAAAAAACCAAAGATGGTGTCTATAGAGATCCATCAATTAATGGCATAATCGTTTCCCCTACCCTAATGTGGGTTGAAGCATTCGACCTCATTCTTCATAGACTTCAAGATTCAAAAAAACTTGATTTCAAGAAACTCGCTGCTGTTTTGGGCAGCGGGCAGCAACATGGTAGTGTGTATTGGAAGAAGGGTAGTTCTATGATTTTATCATCTTTGGATACAATTCAAAGATGGAGTGTTTGGTTGTTCAATGGTCTGGAGATAATCCTAACAGCTTGGCAGGTGAAATTTATCTTCTTCGTTTATGTTTAACCGTGGAGTATAAGTTTCTCTAAAAGGTTGTTGATTTTCAAACCGCAGGCGATGCAGATGATTGATGTCTATACAAAATTTTCTTATGAAGAAGTTGCAATACATGTTCCAGGTCGAAAATCAAGGGTAGAGACATTTGCTAGAGCAGATAGAACTTATACAATTGAAGCTATGATGGACGATCGTAAGGCCTTGCAGATCTAGGGCAAAACTTTTCTCGTGCTTTTGGAACACAGGTTTGTATCAAATCATCATATTCACGGGATTGCTTTAGTTTGGTGCTTAACATGTAATTTACGGAAAAGGAAAGAGAGATTCTTCTACTTAAATCGGAATTTTTAAATACAATGTAGTGGATTTAGCTTGGGAATAGACTGCTGCAGAATTGAATATCTTTTAAGATCCAAAGCACTATTACTACTGCAACAACTATTGACACCAAAACTTAAAACACCGTATGTACCGTTTGCTGATGAAAATGGCCAAAGGCAGCATGTATGGCAAACTTCCTGGGCTATAAGCACCCGATTTATTGGTGGTATCATCATGACCCATGGAGATGATGCTGGATTAATGCTTCCCCCAAGGTTGGATTCTATACAGGTATTTTTCTTCAACCTGAAGTCCTTATCAGAATTATTTCAGATATGCTTTTAGTTGTTTCGGTGTGGAGTTCCCTTTGTTGGTCCTCTGGCTTCAGGTTGAATCAAATTTGTGTCTCATGTTGTAGGATTTTCTTTCTGCACTCAGCATGATTTTGTTTTCTTTGTAGAATAGAAATATTCTGCTCTTATATTAAACACTTACAGAATTTACCCTTTAGGATGAACTTTTTTTCAAATATAATATGCATTTCCATTCTTATTTTTTCTTCATGATCGGTTAACTGAGTAATGGCAAATTGAAAGTTTGTTTCATGATTTCAAGGTAGTAATTGTACCAATTTGGAAGAAGGCTAATGAAAAGAATGAAGTTCTTGATACTGCATTGTCTATCAAAGATGTTCTTCATATTGTTGGGATTAAAGTAAGGCTAGACGATTCTGATCAAAGAACGCTAGGATGGAAATTTAATGTATGGGAAATGAATGTGAGATATTAAATGGAGTTTAAAGTAATTTGTTGAGACTATGTCATCTCGATATTCTCTGCCTAATCTCAAAAAAGCATCTATGTTTTGTATGATTTTTTCTCTTCCCTAAGCTGTCAATTTAGTCTTTTTTTGGCTTGTGAGAGAGGGAAAGGGCAGAGACAGAGAGATCCAAGGCGCATCTATTGTTCTTTTATTTTCTGACCATTAGTGAGCTGAAAATATTAGATCAATTCATCCCATGGTCTCACACGTGATCCATGACAACATGGTGTAATTCGAGTAGTGATTCACGGTCTCTTAAAATGTGGAGTCGTGATTATCCACATATGCTACTGTATGCATGTTGATCCCTGTTGTGATGTTCTTTAACTTGATTTAACCTTTTACTACACACAGATTAATTAAACAGAGTGCAGAAGCGTTTAAGATGTGTAGAAAAGATAGAACATGTAAGGTAGTAAACACACAAGTAATTAATGAACAGGAAGTAAAGTATTATAAAAAAGTTACTCAAAGAACTGTTTCATTGATTACTGAAGAACACCAAGAACACGCACTGGTATGTGCAAATATTCTCTTGGAAGATACAATCTCTATTTTCTCTTGTGTGTGCCCGCTTTCTCACTTGTTAAAACTTTAAGGTGGTGCTCCCATAATATACAAGAAGGATGCACCCCTTAGTACAAGACAAAGACTGACATTCCATAAACGGAATGCCACCTGTAAAGTAAAACATCGTGGGACGCCCATTAATTTGATCTTGAGGATCTTCGTACAGCAGGCCTCACGTGTTCTGCACGTGGTCTTGTCTGGAACTGTTGCCACTCTAACACTGATCTTCAGAGGTTAGCCTTCACAGAGGCTCTATGAGTGATCACAGAGGCTCTGTGATCTGAGAATCATCATTAGGTTTGATCTCGGGTACATCTTCTGCGGGGCAGCCTCTGAGCTTTGCATCTTCTGTGGTGACTTGGCATACAACAGAAGTTTCTATACTTAGCCTATTTTTCAACACTTCTAATCTTGGTAGATGGAGCTAACAATCTCCACCTAAGTGATGAAAAATAAAATTTTGAATTTTGAGGTGTTGGCTAAGCTAGAAACAAAAAAGAGGTGAAAGGAACTCAACCTCTGAAAATCGATATTCATTCATAAAAGAAAAATTCCAAAAGGCAATTACATTAAACATCAAGATACATGAATGAACAACAAAAGATTACAGAAGTCATTGGGGAAAATCATTTATCGGGTTGGTAAAGCTTTCAGCTGGAGTTCTCTTCATCGATAGAATGAGTTCCCTGTACTTCAGTTGAGCATCAATCTGTCCGATCACTGTCTCTGCAGGTCCCGCTTGTACAGTCTTTGTGCCCTTCTTTCTCAGAATCGTGTTCTTTATCTTCAGCAGAGTGTTGTTCGAGTACTTGTGACTTTGATTTGGCCTATACATCTTTTTGAGTCCATCATCGTCTCTGTAGATGAATCCGAACTCAGGCTCTATGATTAAAGAGTTTGACGGAACATTTTCGATTCCGGGGAATTGATCATTTGGTTTGGTGATCGATAGCTTCTCGACTCCGAGTTGCAGAGCTACCTCGAAATCCATTTTGCTATGATATCTGACATGTTCGCGCATCTCCTCCTTGATCCTGCCATTTGCTATCATGTACTCCTTTCGCTTTTCAAGTCTTTGCTCTGTGAAGGCATGTAGTTGAGGAAGGTCGTAGGCGCAGAGGTTCTTTAAGTCTGCATCTGTGAACGTGTATTGCTTCCCATCTTTTCTCTCAACTAAGTACTTAGCATACATGATAGACTTGTTGGCGAAGGAGTGCAGAGAGATACTCATCATAGTTTTGATATCTTCTATAGAGAACACTTCATCCCTTTCTAGTGCAGTTCGCTCTAAGCGTCTTCTGATGTCTTCTTTGATTAGTGGATGCAGATTTGGT
Organism: Arctium minus; assembly: GCA_954870635.1. Taxonomy (NCBI): domain Eukaryota; kingdom Viridiplantae; phylum Streptophyta; class Magnoliopsida; order Asterales; family Asteraceae; genus Arctium; species Arctium minus. Next base: position 74,146,991 of record OX941085.1, on the reverse strand, counting down.
GCTAAGACGACGGCTTCGGGCTCTGCGCTGTAAAGATAGGTATGAATGTTTTCTTGGAACTTAAGTTCTTTCGGTGGAGGCCTTGGGATTGGAACTCTCATGGCGTCCATCGATTGAACGATCTCCTTTACCCTATCCTCTTGTTGTTTTTGCTTTGTGGGCTGTTCTGAGGATTTTTTCTTGTCTGGTTCAGAGGTGTTCTGATCTTTGTTCTGTGGAGAGGTCTCTGAAGTATCTACTGCGTTTACTAGATCAAGGCTTTGAAACTGTACAACGGGTGTGGGTGCAGTGGGCATAAGCTCAGGGCTTGAAGATTCTACAAACTTTGTGAGCCCTTCTGCAATATGTTCAGAGCCAACACTCACCTTCCCTTTATGAGACACTGCAGAGGTTGTGCCTTGGACAAATGGAGCAATCAGTTTTGGATCCTCAGAGGCAGATGACTTCAGGTTTTTCGTTTTGTGTACCTCCGAGGATGTCTTCTGTAGAGGTAGGGCTTGAAGAGAAGTTGCGGCGACGACAACAACATAAGTTTTTGTTCCTGACGCTTTCTCCCCCTCATGATGGCCAGGGCCAGAGGCATCTGGATCTTGATCATCATGGTGAGCCCTCTTCTGCGATGCCTCCCCTTGGCAAGTCGCAGGTGCCTTCCGCTTCTTTCGCTTGCAGAGGTGCTCGTCGGCATGCCTCGTGATCTTCTGCAAAATGTCCTCTGTAGCCAATGACATTTCGTTGATCTCCAGGTCAGACTTGAATCTGAATGTGGCTACAGTTTTCTTCAAATCTGTTGCCACCTTCTTGCCTTGTTCAGTGAAGTCATATCGAAGGAGGTTGAGGTTGCCTAGAAACTGATTTCCCATTGTTTCTAGGTATGTTTTCGTTGCAAAGGCAGAGAGGTCAGGTACAGAGGTTGATGCTTGTGGTTGGAAGGGGACCATAACACTGCGAGTTATGTCCTTTATTTCTTCTCGAAGCTTGGTCATTTCTTCCACTCCTGACTGAGCTCCTTATGCAGCATATTTTGGGAATTCTTCGGTGCAAAGATCCCCTAGAACCTGAATCTGATTTGAGTGTGCGATGATAGCTTTACCACAAGCTTGAAGATCAGCTTTGGTCGCGCAGTTTGTTTTCAGTTCAGTGATCGCTGCTGATTGTTGTTGTGAGGATTGGCGAAGGGCGTTCACGGCGTCTGTATTGGCCTTGAGAGCCTCTGCAAGAATTTCAGAGTGGGCCTGTGATTCCCTTGTGATAGAGCTTTTCAACTCCTCAAAGTTTTGTAATACCATGTCAACAAAGGCTTTAAACTCGCCCTTTGTGACAAATGTATCAGAGGTAACCTCTGGAACAACACATGTTCCAGATTTAGCCAGCGAGTGTTTGGCACCTTCAGAGCCTGTTGGTATGTTGAGCTCTGGAGGATTTCCTTCCAATCCTCGATGTTCCACAGAGGAAGCATCTATGGAAGTTCTGTCAAGAAGTTTCTTGTAGGAGGGTTCAGAGACTCCTTCAAGATCCTTGTTGAATGGATCCTGTGGTTGTTCTAGAGCCACAGAATCATTGTGTTCTCTCACCACCAACTCTGAAGTGGTTTGGGGGTCACTCTTGTGTATGACAGAGGCAACGAATACCTCTGTGTGTGGAGGAGTTGTGTCCTGGGGCGAATGGACACGTAGAACAACACTCTCACCCTTTTGAGAAGGTGAAGTGGATTTGGTTTCCCCGGGTGGTGGTACAGAGGATGAAGGAATATCCTCTGTCCAGATGGCTTGGGCTGGGTTCGGACTATGCGGTCCTTATTCAATACCCCTCTGCACTAGAACTGCAGGTGTAGTAACTTAGGTTCCACTAGGAGTTGGTTTAGGTTGTGTGCACATGACATCTTTTTCTCCTATCCCCTTATCCGAGGTTTTGGCACCCTCATCATCAGAGCTTGAAAGCCCCGTAACATCTTGCACTTCAATGTCTGCGGTTTCGCCTAAGTTCTCAGAGTGTTGCTTCTATATCTCCTTGGCTATGTTCATTGAGATTTGGAGAGGGCTAGATGGTCGTTCTTCAGAGCTCTCAATGATGTGAACTTTTCTCCTTCTTCTCTGCAGAGGTTGTTCAGATTCTGCAGGTTCCTTGACTTCTGGAGTGACATGTTCAGAGTTTGCGGCTTTCGTTAACCTCTTAGCCTTCTTTTTCGGCTTGGCAACCTCTGATGGTGATTTTGGAGTCTCTTCTTTTGCGACTCTCTTCTTGGGTGTCCTTTTCTTTTTACGCTTCTTTTCCCCCACCCCACTCTCAGGGATTATAGCTTCTGCCCTAGCTTGGGTTTCCTCTACCCTATCTACAGCTCCCTCACCTACCTATGTCCTAAGGTACACAACTATTTCTCCCACTTGGAATCCTATACGTAGGGGGGGTTGCAGGACTCGGTGCAGGAGTCCTGTGCCCACGAATGTAAGTCCTAGCATCATGTTCACTACCCAGGTAGGCCAGAATGCGGGCTGGCAGAGGTCTTGCGCCAGGATATCCAGTCTTCCGAACAGTTGGCCTGTGCGACTTCATGTCATAGATCTTGATCATTTTTCCCTCTGCGGGTAACTTTCCTTCCCCTATCAGAGCGTCTCCCAACAGAACTGCAAAAAATCTATTGAAAACAAGGTTTTTGGGCTCTGTGCCTCGAGCTTGGTCCACTTGCTTGGCTATGACCGCATTTCTGATCTCCCTGAAAATAAGTGTTGCATAATCCAGAGGCAAATCGTAGTACATACCATACATTATTGCAAGTATGGTATGGCTAGATTGGTCAAGACTGCCTACCTTGCAAGTCAAGCAGCGATTTAGGATAGAGAAGAGAATGTTCCACAGAGGTGGAAGGTTCTTGCGTCTGAAATCGGTTCTCTTGGAGATTGGTACAGCATATCCTATGAATCTGAGAAACTCAAGAATTTCCTCGTCAGAGGGCTCGTCAAAGTAGTTTGTCAGATTCAATTGGGTCTTGGAAGGAAGCCCGAATACCTCTGTGACCTTTCTGCGGTTTATGCCAAGGTCCAGTATTTGAGTCGTGGAGGGATGAGTGGCATATCGCATGACACATTAGCCATAATGATCCAGTTTTTCGTGCTTAGCACTCAACCAAAATTGTTGAATGTAAGTTTCAGGGATATCTGTTCTTTTTAGGGCTAGGGCTGTTGAGAGGATGTGGTTTTTCAGGATTTGAAGCAAAGGAGCAGCTTCCTCGGGGTATCCCTTGGGTTCCAAGACAACATAGTGATTGTTAGGCTTGAGGTTCAGTTGTCTGGAGTGTTAATCATGGTGTGTGAAGGAGAGCATTCTGCTTGTGAGCACATGTTCTTGTTCAACAGAGTGGGAATCGCCCTTTTTGGCTTCAGAATGCATCGAGTTGTTTGATGCAGAAGAGCCCTTGGAGTTCTTGGAGGAAGCAGATTGAGATGCCATGGAAGGAAATGAAGAAGAGAGATTGTTTGCAGAAGCATTCTTGAGAAAAAAAAGGTTGCAGGTAAAAAGAGGAAGTAGGATATGAGAGGGGTATATATATACAGAGAGAGAGAGTAAAAAGAATTAAGCGGTAAAGATAAAATTTGAAATCCGAAATGAGTGGTAACGGATAAGAGGCCGTTTCTGAAAAACGACGGTACAGGTTACGAACCAATACAATATTGCCATGTTAGATGATGGCGGTGCACGATCTAGGACGTGCGCCACCCTATTCTCACGCGTGTGCCATTCATTATTGTCACATGACAGTGACGTTCAAGAAATAACCCGCAGCAAATGACCTGAATTTCTCAAGTGATGGGAATGACAGAAGCTCTGTGGATAAGAGGCTTGTGAGGTCATAGGCAAGGTTGTGATCAAAAGAGCATTTTAAGAGAGAGGAATGTGCGATGAAATGATCGAGTTCCTCTTAGAGTGTATTTGGTCAAGCATCCTCAGTTTAGAGGTGCAGAGACTCTGTGATAAATCGCAGAGGCTCTGTGGTCGGCCTCAGAGGTTCTGAGACCAAAAATTTCCTTTTTAGGAAAGATTTTCAAAGATTTGATCATTTCAAAGTTTTGATAGAAAACAGGGTACAGAGTGGGATCTTTCTGAGGGCATAGTGCGCAAGAAAGAGTTTTGACTCTTGGTTCAGATGGACTAACCTCACTCTGTAGTCGGTGTCGCACAGAACTGTCTTGCTCCCCTTGGATATCAGAACTGTCTTCCTCCCCCTTCAACTATGCTTGGATCATATGAAGATGAGATTTGTACAAGACATAAATTTAAAGAAAAACTTAAGAAGTTATTTACAAACAAGGAATGTATTGCAAAAAGGAAATATGTACAACAGAGGCTCTGAGCAAGGGTACAGAGGCTCTGTGGTCAACTCATGTTAAGCATACCAATCTTGCTAACTAGAAAAGTGAATCTTTTCTCATCCAATGCCTTCGTGAAAAGGTCGACAAGCTGGTAATCTGTGGGCACAAAGTACATCTCTATTGTCCCATGCTCCACATGATGTTTCAGAAAGTGATACCTGATATCGATATGCTTTGTTTTAGAGTGTTGAACTGGATTGGCAGAGATCGCAATGGCACTCTTGGAGTCACAGAGGATGGGGATTTTTTCAATGTCAAAACCATAGTCTCTGAGTTGGGTTCTCATCCACAGAACTTGTGAGCAACAACTAGCAGCGACAACGTATTCAGCTTCTGCCATAGAGGTCGAGACACAATTCTATTTCTTGGAAGTCCAACTCACTAGTTTCCCTCCAAGGAATTGACAGCTTCCAGAGGTACTCTTTCTGTCGAGCTTGCATCCTCCTTAATCTGAATCTGTATAAGCCAAAAGATCAAAGCCAGAGTTCTCCGGATACCAGAGACCAAGATTCTTGGTCCCTTTTAGGTACCTGAAGATTCTCTTGACAGCATAAAGATGAGATTCTTTGGGGTTAGCTTGAAATCTTGCACAGAGACATGTGGCAAACATTATATCGGGTCGACTTGCGGTTCAGTATAAGAGATACCCTATCATACCTCTGTAGAGTTTACACTCCACAGACTTGCCTTCTGGATCTGCATGAAGTTTGGATCCAGTGGCCATAGGAGTCTTCATTGGTGAAGAGTCAGAGAGCTTATATTTTTCAAGTATGTCAGAGACATATTTTGATAGATTTATGAAAATCCCCTCTGTGGTTTGTTTGACTTGCAATCCTAGGAAGAATGTAAGTTCTCCCATCATGCTCATCTCAAACTCACTTTTCATCAATGATTCAAACTTTTTGCAGTATAAATCGTTTGTAGATCCAAAAATAATGTCATCAACATAGATCTGTACAAGTAGAATCTCACCTTTTCTCTTCTTATAGAATAAATTAGTATCAGTTGTACCTCTTTTGAAACCATTGGCAAGGAGGAAGTTTGAAAGTCTGTCGTACCAGGCTCTGGGGGCCTGTTTCAGTCCATACAGAGCCTTGTCCAAAAAGTAGACATGATTTGGGTACTAAGAGCTTTCAAACCCTGGTGGTTGCTGGACATATACTTCTTCTTGAATGTGGCCATTCAGAAAGGCTGACTTAACATCCATTTGAAAAACTTTGAATCCTCTGTGGGCTGCGAAGGCAAGAAATATCCTTATCGCTTCGAGTCTGGCTACAGGAGCAAAGGTTTCTTCGTAGTCAATCCCTTCTTCTTGGCAGTATCCCTTGGCCACCATCCTTGCTTTGTTCCTGACCACCATACCATCCTCCTCCTTTTTGTTCCTGAAGACCCATTTGGTCCCTATTGCAATTTTGCCTTTTGTCAGAGGCACTAGGGTCCATACTTCATTTCTTTCAAACTGCAGAAGCTCTTCTTGCATAGCTTCTACCCAGTTTGGATCTTCAAGAGCTTCAGAGACCTTTTTGGGTTCGATGATACTTACAAAATTTGTATAGTAACAAAAGTTTGCAGTACTTGATCGAGTTTGGACTCTGTCAGATGGGTCACCAATAATTTGGTTATGTGGGTGACTTCTGGTCCACTTGGTCATTTGAGGTAGGTGATCATTGGAACCTTCTGTGTCTAACTCTGGTGCAAGTTCATCTTGATGTAGATCATTTTCTGTTGAAGGAAATTGATCGTTTGTACTTGCCACAGGACTTGGTTGTTCACCATGAGTTGAAGTAGAGAGCTCTGCGGATCCTTGATCTGGTGTTGACCCTTCAGAGGTATTTTAAAGATGATCATGTTCTAGATTTATCTTGGGGCCTTGATTTGCATTGTCCTCTGAGTGCTCCCCCTCGATGGTTGCACCTGCAACAGTAGTGGAAGAGGGTGAAGCATTACTAGGACCAGTCAGAGAAGTACCTGTTTGGTCCTTAGAGAGTTCGGCTCTAGAGGCTCTGCGATCACCTTCAGAGGGTCCATCATCATTGAACATCTCTTCAAACAGATGATGAAGGTCATTTGATCGTGATGAGCCACCAGCATCTTCATCTTGAAGTTTGAGTCCTGAGCTGATTTGCTCAGAAGTCACCTGAAAAGAGTCATCAAATGAAACATTAATAGTTTCAATATATGTTTGGATTTGAGTACATAGACTCTGTATGCCTTAGAGTGTGATGAATAACCAACAAATTTGGCTTCATCGGCTTTGGGACTGAACTTCCCAATCTGTTCTCTGTCGTTCAGCACAAAACATCTGCAGCTGAAGACAAGGAAGTACTTGATGTTCGGCTTCCTCTGTTGTAGTAAGTGGTATGGTGTTTTTGCATGTCATTCACTATCAAAGATCGATTTTGGGTGAAGCATGCAGTTGAAATGGATTCTGCCTAGAAAGAAATAGAGAGCCCTGAAGCGGTGAGCATAGTTCTTGCGGCTTCCACTAGTGTTCTGTTCTTTCGTTCAACAACACCGTTTTGTTGTGGAGTCCTTGCAGCAGAGAAGTTCTGTGATATGCCTTCTATCGAAAGATAGGCTTCAATGGTTGAATTCTTAAACTCTGTGCCATTATCACTTCGGATTCTCTATACCTTGCAGTCATAAATAACTTGTATTCTCTTGATAAGATTGATTAGTACTTCAGGAACATCTGATTTCTTTCGAACGAATTCAACCCAAGTATATCTAGAGAATTCATCTATGAGTACAAGGATGTACTTCTTGCCACCAAGACTCTGGACATATATAGGACCACAGAGGTCAACATGAAGCATCTGCAGAGGTCTGGTGTAAGATATGTCAGACTTAGTTTTATGGGCGGCCCTTTTAAGTTTGCCCATCTCACAAGCAGAGCATAGATTATCCTTGTCGAATCTAATACTTGGTAGTCCACTTACCAGGTCTAGTTTCACAAGTTTGTCAAGTGTGTGAAAGTTTAGTTGACAGAACCTGTTGTGCCAGAGCCAAGATTCTTCATTCTTACTTGAGACTAAATAGAGCTTTTCTTCTCTGTTAGGTGATTTGAAGTCCATGAGGTATAGGTCACCTCGTCTTTTGGCTCGCAGAAGCTCTGTGGTGGTATCTTCCTTCAACAGAGAGCAGTATTGTCTTTTAAACATCACATCGAGTCCATTATCACAGAGTTGACTTACACTCAGTAAGTTGTGCTTGAGGCCATCCACATAGGCAACTCTGTTGACATCAATGTCTCCTTTGGCAATGACTCCATAGCCTTTTATTTGACCTTTCTTGTTATCTCCAAAGGTTACAGATCCTTCACCAAGTTTTTCTTTGTAAGAGGAAAGCAACCCTCTGTCGCCAGTCATGTGTCTTGAGCACCCGGAGTCTAGGTACCAAATGGGCACATGCTTTTTCTTCTGTGGACAGATTAGAGAGATTTAGGTACCCATTTTCAAATGGGTCCATTTTTGTTTGGAGGCTGTGAAGATGCCTTAGCACCTTTGGTTTTGGGTTTATCCTCATTTGTAGAGGTACCGGATTGTCTCTTCTCACCCTTGAATTTTGCATTCTTGGGTTTAGGGTGAGATATAAGACAGGAGGACCTCGAGAAATGTTGATTCAAAGCATGCATAAGATCAATACATTTACAATAAGGGACATTAGAGGCAAACTTCTTGAAAATTTCATTAAAGTTGTCAAAGGAGGGTACAGAGCGAATTTTACTACAACCCATTTTAGATTTGGGTTTCTTTTTACAGAAAGCTTTGTCTAATCCAGGTTGAGTTTTTTTTTCAAAAACTCTTCTTGAGTGGCTCTGAGATTGTACTCTCCCTTGATCTTCTTTCCTTGCTTTTACTGCAACAGAAGCATCATGTTTATCAATTTTGGGCCATTTACCCTTCTGTTGCCAAGTGAATCTTTCTTGAAATGGTTTTAATGGTTTTGGAGATTTTAAAACATGAGAGATCTTGTTCTTTTTAGACTTTTTAAGCTCAAGAGAAGTCTTTGCTTGTAAGCACATGTCCAGGAAATCAGGACAGATAGGTATACCTGTGGTTTTCCTTTTGGGAAGAACTGTTCTATTAAGAATGCCAGAGGTAAGTTTACTCTTCTCTGGACCACAGGGGAGTATCTCAAGTTCCACAGAACTTGTCCCATTGTCGACAGAGGACTCTGATTCTGACTCAGAGTCTGAGTCGAGAAAGTCTCTGTGAATGAGAGCCTGACCTTCTGTAAGTGCTTTGCTTTGTCCATTGGTGTCCTCTGAAGTATTTAGAATTTTTGAAATACAAGGAATGACCATAGGAACATTAAGACAGTTTTGCAAATCTTGCTCAAAGATTTCTCTTATTTCAGAGGTTAAATCAGGATGGTTGAGAAAATGATTTTCATAAGTTCTTCTCAAGTCGCTTTCCAAAAACCTTTTAAATAGTTTTTCTTCCACAGAGGCTGGAACGAACTCTGGTGCATCAGAGGATAGATCCTTTTCAGGAACCATCAGGTACATGAAAGCCATTTGGGTTTGAGTTTCTGGGTGACCGAATCTGAAGATTCCTATATGTTTTTTAGACAGATATTTCCTTGGAATAGTTTTTCTCTTTGACGAGAGTGCAGATGCTGAATCATTGTTTTCATACCATACATTCGTCATCTGCAGAGGTTTCCTCGGATGTGGTCCCTCAGAGGTTCTGCGCCTATTGAATGTGGATAGTAGGTTTGGAAGACTTGGTTTTAAAAATTTACCAGGGCAAAAGATGTTAGATAAAGATTTGTTTCTTTTATTTCCTGTGTAGGGGTCAATATCCTCGAACCCTAATCCTCTTCTGCCGATCTGGGTGTTTACCTTTTCATGAACCTTTTGAGCATCCTGATACCTCTTAATTTGGAGATCTCTGTCGAACAGATCTTGATGAAGGACTTCTCTTTCTTTTTGAAAAAAGTTTTTCAAAGAAATGGCATTTAATCGATTACTCTCACATTTCTTTAGTTCCTTTACTTTGTCTTTTAAGGCTTGATCAAGTTTTGAAATCTTTTCTTTTAACCCATTCTTTTCAACAATATGTTCAGAAACAAGGGTTTTTCTTTCTAGATAGAGCTTGTCCTTTTCTTGAGTGAGAAGCCTAGTTTCTCTCTCAAAGAAGGCCAATTTCTTCTCTAGTTCTAAGTACATGTTTTTGTAAGCAAGAAACTCATTTTGTATTGTAAGAAGTTTGTTCTCAGAGTCAGAATTAAAGGAGTTAGAACAAGATACCTCACTGTTGTTGTCAGAGGAGTTGACTTATGCCATTCCACAGAAGAGTGTGTTGTCCTCTTCATCAGAGGATTCATCGGTTACAAGGTTCTCTTGTTCTGCCATTAGGGATATCTGAGTATAGTATTCTGCTTTCTTTTTGTAGAAAGCAGCGTCTCTTGTGGGTTTCCCTTTATTGGCAGAGGACCTGCACTCTGCGGTGAAGTGGCTTGGTTTTCCGCATTTGAAACACCCTTCAGTTTGCTTTGGGAATTTGTCACCACCTCTGCCGTCTGATCTCTGTCCACTCCTCTCTTCTTGCCTTTGTTCCTCAGACTCTTCTCTTCTATACTTTCTTACCTCACCATATCCTCTGCTTCCATCATCTATTTCTTCTCTCCCTCTGTACTCTGGCTTCTTCTTGAGACTACGATTGAATTGTCGAGTCATAAGTGCAAGCGTTTTTGCCAGAGCAGCTATGTCAATCTCTTCCTCAGATCCTTCTTCACTTTCACTCTCTGCTACAAGCACCTTTTTCTTTTTCTTCCTCTGCGCATCTTCAGCTGCCTTTTCCTTCTTTCCCTTGTCTTTTCCTTCTGAGGCACTTCCTACGAGAGCAAGAGGACCTCCGACAGAGGATGTCAACTTGGAAATTCTGTTCTCTTGGCTAATCAGTGTTCCAAAGAGATCAGATATAGACCATACATCAAGATCCAATGTGGCTTGCATGGACATGGTTAGATGAAGCCATTCATCATTTAGGCTCTGAAGGAATCTTACATTGTTTTCTTCAGAGGTTCTGTGGATGCCATACCTCTTACACTTGTTTATCAAGGAATTGTATCTATTGTATGTGCTTTGAATGGATTCACTCGGCAGAGCTTTAAATGCAAAGTATTCATTTATGCACAAAGCCATGTTGTTCTTGAGGGCTTTAGCACCACCCTCAAGTTGTTTCTCTAGCTCTAACCATAGGTCCTTCGATGTTTCACAGGAATCAAGAGACTAGAAGATATCTTTTAGAATAGCCATTATGATCAATCTTTTGGCTTTCTTTGCAAGTTCATGTTGTGCCTTTTCTTCTTCACTCCATTCAAGGACGGGTTTAGGGTGTTGATATTCAGGGATTTCAGGGGTATTGGCAGTGGCAGGAACACGAGGAACAGTTGTCATTGGGATGAAAGGAGGATTGTGAAGAAACTCAACCAGACCAGGATCCACACCTTCGAGGAAGTGCACCATCCTGATCTTCCACTGAGGATATTCATCCCTCAGTAGAGTGGGAGGCTTAGACTTAGATCCTGCACTGAAGTAGTTAACAGTGTTTGCCATTTTAGTTTAGAAAACAGAGTATGAGGAGATCTTTTGAGAAAGATGAGGAATGAGTAAAGTAGGAAGGTATGAGACGTGAAGAGTTAGCAGGAATGGTTGGTTGTACCGTGGGTATGGTACAACCTTTGTCTATAAAAACCTAAAAGTGTTTCAAGTTGTACAATGTGCATTAAATCTGTTTTTTGAATTTTATGCTTTAAAATCTTGTACTACATGCTTAAAAACTTGTCTTTAAGACATTTGGTATAAACCAATATTAAGGTAGTATAGATATATATATATATATATATATATATATATATTGTTTGGTTAATTTGAGGAATGGTAAATATATGAGAAATAGAGAAGTAATCCTAGCCATTCATATGGTTAAGATCGGATTTGACTAGTCAAATATTACGGCTTTGACCGGTCAAAAGTTGCGGCATTCACTAGTCAAAAGTTGCGGCTATCCCAAAAATAGAAGGACAATTTCATAAATTTTACAAAACACACGGGCTGTGTTCATATATGAACATGTATAATTCACATATGAACTATATGTTCATATATGAACCAGTGCAATTCACAACTGAACTCTTTTAACTGATTCATATATGAACCTTTGTGATTCATATATGAATCAGTTGAACCAACTAACAGATTCATATATGAACCTTTGTGATTCATATATGAACCTGTATGAATCACAAAGATTCATATATGAATCAGTTGAACTAATTAACAGATTCATATATGAATCTTTGTGATTCATACAGATTCATATATGAACTCATCCCGTGTATTTTACGAAATTACCCCTCTACCTTCTATAGACCACACAAATAATTATCCGGTGCTTCGCGGTCAAAGCCGCAAATGTTGACCAGATGAATGGCTAAGATTACTTCTCTATTTCTCATATATTTACCATTTCTCAATATATATATATATATATATATATATATATAGGGAGAGGTTCATTTCCTTGTGTGGTCTTTAGAAGGTAGAGGGGTAATTTCGTAAAATACACGGGATGAGTTCATATATGAATCTGTATGAATCACAAAGATTCATATATGAATCTGTTAATTAGTTCAACTGATTCATATATGAATCTTTGTGATTCATATATGAATCTTTGTGATTCATACAGATTCATATATGAATCACAAAGGTTCATATATGAATCTGTTAGTTAGTTCAACTGATTCATATATGAATCACAAAGGTTCATATATGAATCAGTTAAAAGAGTTCAGTTGTGAATTGCACTGGTTCATATATGAACATATAGTTCATATGTAAATTATACATGTTCATATATGAACACAACCCGTGTGTTTTGTAAAATTTACGAAATTGTCCTTCTATTTTTGGGATAGCCGCAACTTTTGACCAGTCAAAACCGCAACTTTTGACCGGTCAAAGCCGCAATATTTGACTAGTCAAATCTGATCTTGACCATATGAATGGCTAAGATTACTTTTTTATTTCTCATATATTTACCATTTCTCAAATGAACCAAACACTATTATATATATATATATATATATATATATATATATATATATATATATTAGTTATGTACCTGCGCAATGTGGCGGGAGTCATTAATGTAAACGCTTAAAAAACTTGGATGGTTTTGTTAGAGGTGATTTTAAGACATTACAATGATAGGATTTATACTTAAGAGCCATTTACTAAACATGGCAAAAACCAAAAATCTTACCGAGTAAATACGATGATAAGGATAAAGAGTCGTAAGTAAAGGTAACGACTCTTTAATATTTCCAAAATTGAATTCCAAACATCAACCATTTGATTTCTATAATTTCATCTTCTTTTAACCCCAATATCAATGAAAAAAACACAAAAAAAATCACTTAAAAACCAATTTACAGGAACATGCAACAATCAAATTGAGATCCAAACCCATTTACTCATTTTGATATGAAGTACAACGACAAGTAAGCTTAGCAATATTCAAAAATCCATATTGCCAACATGTAAATAATCTAATTTACCTCCAATCTTCAAAAATCATAACTGGCTTAATGCAATTGTCAATTAAAAAAATTGTTGAGAGCCCCTTTCAACAACCACCAGATGAAGAATATTGTTGTCCATCTCAATTTACAGAACATAACCAAGAAATGCAATGTCTTTCTCAATTTATTGTACTATGAACAAAAAAATCGAATGAAAACATTTTGTAAAATAATACATTATCTATCTTCCTCATATCACCACAAATGCTCAAACAAAATTTGCTTTTGGAAAGAAAGAGACCAATTAAGGATATTAGAAAGTATGTCCACTTGGAAAGAAAGATGACAACTATTATTCCATGTGCATATGCTTAGACAAAACAAACAACTGAAAGATATTTGTTTTCAAGTCTTGCCAACCATTTCAAGAAAGAAAGAAAAAAGTAGACCAAGAAAAAACCATTCACGACTTAACAATCTTCTAGTTATAAGACCATTATTTATACCTTTTTTCTTGTAGATTACATTCACGACTTGGCAATCTTCTAAGTTTTTAATCAATTAGCCATGCCATAATGGCATTTGATCCTTAATTAGCTTGAAACTACAACCCTTCGCCTGAAACTACAACCCTTCGCCTTAAGCTCTAGCATGATCATCTTATAAATGCACACACAAAATTAGGCTAGAGCTCAAGATGAAAAAGACATGAAGTAGATTTAAGGACATTTTTCATGCATAAATGCACACACAAGTCAATCAAAAAACCAAACTGCCTTCCTTCCTGCACAACAAAATTATGTCTTAGACAAAATTCGCCAACTTACATCAACTGTGTTCAAAACCTTTAAGAGAGATGAGGTAATACGAGTGAAAAAGACTCACATTAGGTAATTTCTTGAAAAACGTGAGAAACCCTTGAGCTTGTTTAGCATCCACAAGAATCCAAGAACTCATAATTTTGCATCTACATGGAAAAGACTCATTAGGTAATTTCTTGGGGCTTATTGTGATCCATAGTCACATAATCCAAAGCAACGGTAGGAAGAAGATTAGTGATGGTTTTAGCAATAAAATAAGCAGAGTAGGTCTGTTTCCAAAAAGTAAAGTATCATGTTGAAAAAGAAAAAAAATTAAGTAACCTGGTTCTTAACCTTTAATAACTTTAAGGCATCAAAGATTCAAAGACCAAACTCTTCCATGGTAAAGTTTTGTTTTTCACCCTTTTTTTGGTCAGAAAGGGTATGAAATGGTTTGACAAATTTGGGTTATAACCTCTACTGATATCTTAAAATCTTGTATGAATGCATGATGTATTATGTAAATCACTCGATTTAAAAGGGAGTAATTGAATCTGAGAATGGAAATGAGACAAAACGTAACCTGTTTAATACCCAAAGCAAAAGAAATCTAGTCTCCTGTGTGGGATTGATTTTTTCTTGATTCTTTGAGCTTTTGATTATATACCCACATGGAGAACAACCAGAAGCTTAGTACTAATTGTGACTTTAATTTAACTTACAGAAATTGATGAATCGAGAGCTCCAGCCAATTTCTTGAACCTGAACGATAATGGAGTAAGGGGTTGAGAAAATCAGAACCTCAGCAAACCTAGAAGGAAACCTGAAAAAATCACTGATAAGAAATGGAAACCCAGAAAATCACAGATGAGAAATGGAAACCTTGGTAACATACCTCGATCCAGCATGTAAATCTGCAACACAGGAAAAACTTGAGACAAACGATATTTCGAAAACATTAAAAAGTTGAAAATTATAAGAATTTTCACGACGATGAAGTCATGTAGAAGTGAAAACAAACACCTTTTTTTGAATCGGTACTCAGAGAAGGGAAATGGAAATCAAACCAGAGAGGATCGATACGGAGAAGATAACCGTGAGAGGAGGATCATCTTCACAGGTTTGGGGGAAATGAACGGTCATAAATCTAAAATTCAAACTGGTTTAAATTCAAATTTCAAAACTTGTTTGGGGAAGAGAGCTGAAGTTAGAAGAAGAAAGCCTGGTACATTTCTTTTGAGAGTAGAAAACAAAAACATGAAAAGTCACTGATATGCACCAACAAAAAGACAAAAAAGTTTTTGAGAATTCAAGTGATGCATTAGATTTTTAGATTTTGAACTTGGGATGGGTTGAGATATTAATTTGAAATTGGGTCAAAGCATGGGAAAGAACAATAGAAGCATGGTTGAGACGTGAAGAGAGGGGGAGGTCAGAAAGAAAGCATGTCTATGTCAAAAAAGTTTTCAACTTGTACCTTATGCATGTCGAGTTGTCTTTAAGACTTTTTTGAATTTCTTGTATAAAATGGTCGTACTTTGTGCTTTGTGACTTGTCTTTAAGATTTTTTTGAACTTCTTGTATAAAATAGTTGTACTTTGTGCTTTGTGACTTGTCTTTAAGACTTTTAAAGAAAATGGTTTATAAGATAGTATAGATATAGATAAATATATACAAGAAACATTTATATTATTATAACTCAATTTTTCATCGGAACCCAACCCTACAAGTAAATACATCTTTGTGAACCAAACCCTAAATCTGAACCGGATACATTCATAAAACTTTCACAGAAAATCTATTTTCAGCATAGTTTTAGAAAAAAAAGAAAACTACATTTTGCATTTTTATAATTGGTTAATTAATTTACTTTATATCCCTTGTTTTTTAATTTTACACATTTACTATATTAAATCATATAGTTGTATATTAACTAAAATACAACAACAAAATTATGTTTCCTTTTCAATAAACTACACCATTGTTGTCTCCTTAATTCATTCAAAATGAATCCAATATTGAATAATTTAATCTTATAAATATCATGAATACATACAAATTATTTAAGACTTATGATTATTTATTTAATCTAAAAAGTATTTTGCATGATGATCATACGACTTGGTCAAAATACCCTAGAGTTATATTTTTGCCTTTATTTAAAAATAATAATTAATCTGTATTGTTATTCCTCTATGTCTAGCCAAAGAGCCGTTTTTATCAAGAAAAAATACATAAATTTTCCCATTTCAATAGTTGATAATTAATCCCAACAGATAAGTAATTTAATTTATTTCCTTTTTTAATATATTTATTTTATTTTTAATTAATTATTCAAACAATATTAAGAAAAGAAGTTCAAATCTATGGTGGTATTTAATTTTAAGAGGTGCTTAAGTTTGAAAACTGAACAAATATCTGAATATTTGTAATTATCTATTTTATCAATCTAAATATTATAACCTTGAATTAATATAAAATAATTTACACTGTTACTCATAAATATGTAACACTTTACAAAAAAAAATCTTTTATTTTTTTGATAGGAATATAAAACCTCTTTTAAAAATTATATATTTAAAGAAAACTATTATATTTTTTTTGACCTGCCACTACTCATTACTCATGATGTTGACATCGAGACCTGGTCCATCCTCCTCCACCAATTCCATTTTCATTTTTTATAACCATTTTCATATTAGTTGTATTTGAGCCATAAATCATGACACACCTCTATTAGAGAGTAGAAACTCATGGTCATAAGTGGTGGTGGCGGCATCACAGAGGGTCAGATCTTAGTGCACCTTCAAAACACCGGCACGGTAAGGCTTGAAAGATTATGTTCCAAAAGATTTTTAAATATCAATTCTTTTATGTTTAAAAATTTCTGGGTTTTGATTTTAAGTTTAAGAAAAAAAAATGTAAATATCATTTAACTCTTTGGGGGTTTTTTTCTTTAAAGATTATAAAAAAAATCAATGTAGATGATCGACTTCTCAACATGAAAAAGAGGTAAAATCACGCCTCACTCTATCGGAATTAAAACTCCAACGACAACTAAAAACCTTTTCAAAAAGAAAGAACTTGTGAAAAGTTCTTGCTTGGTGGTGGTGAAATGAAGAAAGAAAACTATGTAAAGCATGAAAAAACAGGAACACAAAAAAGGTCTGAAAAGTTGAAGTACTTGACCATCTCTGTTTGAACAAATTGATGAACTTGAATATTTTTTGTAAGAACAAAAATCGAAGAAAAAAAGTATGGATTTATGTTACAATATCAAAATCAAAATCAAATTAGAAACCAAAATCAAAATCTTACCTCCGTTTGGGACCTTGTTGTAGGAGCTTACAAAGTTTTGGAGAATGGAGAATACAAAACCTCATGGTCAGATTTATACAAAGATGTTTTATGGGAGCCTGTTGATTGATCTGCATTGGAGACATTTCATACATGAAATTGGATAGAAAGAAAAGCCTTAACCATGAAAGAACACTATGAATCTGCTTGATTATGTGGTGCAATAAACCATGAATATCACATATGTGTAGATGTATATTTGATATATGAAACTAGGAAGGGGAAAAAGAGTGACCAAGAAAGACAACTCTTTGACCTTCCAAATTTGATGATACAAGTCTGAAAGAAAAGAAGAAAGCTAAAAAAAGGAAGCACAACTTTTTTTTCTCAAAGAAAGAAACATTGGTGGCAAACCTATTTTGTTGGTGGAGACGATTTTAAAAAACTTGCATGAAGGAGTTGTACCTAATGCATCAAAATTAGGAATTAAGAGATTTTTAACTTCTATGCTTGAAAAGGTTGTACTTCATGTATAAGTAGTTGCACTTAAGAGTTTTGGTTAAGATGCTTATATATGTAGTATAGATATATTATTTAAAAATATATATTTACTAAAAGAGCGGTAACACAATATCAATCATTTTTTAGTGCACCCATATATATTGATTTGTAGCATTTCCAAATAAAGTAAAAAGTTTAAAATTTCATTCAATATATATAATAAAAAAACTTAATTTTTGTAAAACATATCTTCTTATACAAAACAAATTTTATTGTGTAAAGATAAAAATAAAAATGAATTATGGTTGGGTTTTAGATATCACATATTTTTTAGAAGGTAAAAGATTGGAATAAAAATGTATGTATAAGAAAAGAGAATGGGATGTCATTGTGTCAATCATTGAGTTTTACACACAAGATAACTCTCTTTTAGCAAAACAACTTTTATTCTATAAAAGCAATAATAAAAAATATAAACTAAAAAATAAAAAATCAATCATAGAAATATTGTAACACCCCCTGTCCCACATGGTTAAGAACGGGGCGATGTCACAGTTCAGGGGACATTCGAAACAAATATAAACCCACTGAATAGACTTATAAAATTCTGTTAGATTAGAATTGTATTCAAGAATAAAATAATGGGTCAAAAGTGTAAATGTTGTTTAGTCAAAGGGTTTGAGTTGTAAAGTCAACCAAGGTTGACTTAGTATATATAGTTGGTCTCTTTGTAATCTTGTAGACACACACATACATTCAAAGAACACAAGTCAAGCACTTAGAGAGAACACATAGAGAATTCGTATAGTCTTAAAACGTGAGATATGTGACACTTAGACTTGTGACTTCGTTGTAATCATATGATTTGATCAATAAATTTTTGTTTGATAATATGTGTTAATTGCATGCTAGTAATTTTGGGATCACATTTGGTATCAGAGCCAGATCAGAAAAGAAAGAAAAATCAATTTTTTTAGAGTCACTATTCATATACTGTTTTATCGATCAAGATTTTGTGTAAGTGATGTTTTGGATGAAAATTTGTTGTTGAGTGAAGAGGAAGGTTTCTTGTTTATGTTGGTTAACGTAACACCCCGAATTTTGGATTTGTATATAATTCATATTTGAAGATGTATTTAGTTTTGCTCAATTAATGTCGTCATAGTTTGGCCGTGTTTGTGTATCTGGAAAACGTCGAATTTTTGGTTGAAGAACAGCATCGGCGCATAATCGCGCCAGGCCGAAGGGAGGGGGGGGGGCTCTCGGTACGTTTTTGGCGAGGGTGCCTGGCGAGAGTGCCAGTGTCACTCTCGCGGTGTCACTATTGCGGAGTCCCATTTTGGTTGCTTAGGCCGAAGTCTCGGTACGAGTTCGGCGAGAGTGACCGACGAGAGTGCCCTGTCACTCTCGCGATGTCACAATCGCGGACGGACATTTAGGCCTTAAATGCTTGATTTTCTTAGAGGACTTCATTTATTTTTCACTTTGGGGTTTTGGAAGGCAACCGACTTCTCTCTTCTAGGTAAGGTATCTCCACTTCAAAGCTCCATCTCTTCTACACTTAATCCTTCCTAGAACCTTGGGTAAGTGTATTTAATGCTAACTAGGGTTCCTCTCATTTGGTGTACTAGCTCCATTTTCTTGAAGGACAAAGTTCTCACCACCTACTTCTCAACTCAAATCTTCAAGGGTTTGTTCATTGAAGCTCTAGGTAAGTTTTCTCAACTTATGTACACCCATACTTGTGCCATTATTTGTTTATATGATTTTTATGAAATACTTGCTATTAACCTAAAAAAATAGGGTTTTGGCTATCTTCAATAAATAAGATGATTGGGGTTAATGGAAGTGTTTAAACATATCGTAGAGTGCTTATTTGCAAGTCTTGTAGAAAAGGACAAATTTTGGTAGAGGTCTACATCTCTATATATTGAAATACCAAATACATAAATTTTTATCAGCAGTTGGAGTCATTGATACTATTGGGGATTTGTATGTGGCTAAATGAGTTGTAGTTTCCCTTGGTGAAAATGTAACATATATGATTATGTTAATTGTGTCAATATTATACTTACATGAAGGTCACCATCCATAATTGTTTATATTTCTCGTTGGAAGTCTTATATCTATTTCCTTGTACACGAGAATTTAGTTGGTATGCATAGTATATTGCATGTTAATTGCCTTGGGCATTGCGAGTAGACAATAGGGGACGCAAGTCCCTTAGTTGGAACTCGGCTAGATTGGATAGACACCCTTGCTTGTAAGACTTTGAGGTGTAACCCGACGGGTTAAGCGCTAGAGGCAGAGACGGTTTGAGGATTGTGATGCCCGGCGTGGCATGGGACCTAGAACCGGGGCTGGATGGTGAAATTCAATCAACATCACGGGTTATCCCATTTTATTTGAAAAATATCTATGCTATATATGTACAAGAAATTTAAATGCTCCGAGTAAGGGTTTTGGCATTGACTTCAATGCTTGGGCGCTGGTATCATTTAATTATTGTTCTCTTTTACATTATAACTGGTATTAGCGCAATAACCGTTAGACTTCATTCTAATGCTTGTGTTCATGTTTAAATGGTTCACAGGTTCCGCTAGTGGTGCAAGTAGGGCCCCTTGATTCGCCGGGAGCGCACCTAGGATTCCTCCATGGACCGGGCATTTTTGGGAAATCGAGAAAGAGCGTTTTGAAGTCATAGTGACACCCACATTAATCTAGTCGTTAATTGTTCTAGATTAAATAGGCTGTCATGTATATGTCTTATTTATTCCGCTACTTCATTATAGAACTACCCCAACTACTTTGGGTTTTAGTCATCATGTTTACAGGTTTTGGATTCGCCATATTTTTAGGCGTTATATTGCAGAAATTTTAAGTTTTGTTTTACCCAAAATTTTAGGGTGTTACAAGTTGGTATCAGAGCTCTAGTTTAAGTGAACTAGGTATGTAGACTCGATGCCTAGACTTAAGCTGAGACTAATAAACTATGAACTGTGAGCTTTGGGTAGAATTTCTAAGATGGGATGACCCTAGAGTCAACTGAAACTACGTCGTTGGGAATTGTAAAAGTGGTAGTGAGAATTTTTATGTAGTATATGTTCATAATTTCAATTAGCTACTGTTGTTATGAATATATGATTACGTGAACGTACTTGAATTACTATGATTATGATGATCAATGGACCGTACGAGTATGTTTCTTGTGTAAATCTAGTGTTGCTTATTTCCATTTCCTTACTTCTTGTGTGGCAGATCCGAAATGGTAAATACTCGGAGTCGCCCACTGAACGAAGGAGAGATGCTTGAGGATATTTCGTCTAACCCGAATCCTGTAGCCCGGGTGGCGAATGTGGTTCCTCCTGGAATGCCGCCAATATTTACTGGACCAGTGGAAACCATACCTAGAATGGAGTTGGCATCCACAAATCCGATTATTCAGGATGCAAACCCGCAAGCCGAGATGATGGTCAGTGTTATGCAGATGATAACATCGGCCATGGAAAAGCAACAAGAAGCATTCCTGAAAATGTTGGAAGATAGAGATGCCAGTCTTCGGAGGCCGGAGGTGGTGGCAGAGAACGCGGTAGCCGGCTCGGGTGGTACCGGGGGCGAGAACCGTACAGATGGAGTGGTGGTCTTAGAGACAAGGCCAACAGGAAAGGGTTGCTCGTATAAATCCTTCATGGGGTGTAAGCCGCTAGAGTTCACCGGGGCCGATGATCCCGTGGCTTGCATGAAATGGTTGAGGGAAATTGAGCAGGCCTTCAGGGCTTGCGGATGTGATGAGAGTCAGAAGGTTAAATTTGGCTCGCAAATGATTCAAGGTGCGGCCTTGATTTGGTGGGATGTTCACACCGCTACCATAGGGGAAACCGTTTTTGCAAAGATGTCTTGGGCTACCTTTAAAGGGAAGGTTATGGAGGAGTACTGTAACGAACAAGAAATGAATTTGATCGAAGAAGAGTTCCGAGCTTTAACAAAAGGGGAACGGACGATGAAAGAGTATATCTGTCTTTTCATGGAGAAGCTAAATCTAGTGGGGCACGTGGCCCCCGACCGAGAAAGACAAGATAAAATCCTACCTGAAGGGCCTACCTGCGGATATGGGGAATAGAGTCCGCAACTCTAAATCCACATATCTTTGGGAGTATATAGAGGAAGCAAAGATAATGGAAAGAGTCTACGCCAAGGACCAAGAAGATAAGGCAAGGACCGCGGAAAAGAGGAAAGGAGAGGCGCCGCCAAGTTCGTTCAAGAAACCGAGATTTCAACCTAACGCTAGAAGCTTTGATAATCGCCGGGAGGCGAAATGGTGTTCTAGGTGCAAAAGCAAGCACTTTGGTCCTTGAAACTCCAAATCCAACCAAGTCTCGTGTTTCAAGTGTGGCAAGCCAGGTCACACCAATCCAAACTGTCTTATGCCGGGAATACTCTGTTTCGAATGCAAAGAACCGGGTCATGTGAATAGGGACTTCCCCAATCTAAGGGGTGGAGCGAGAGGAGGAAACCCACGAACTCAACCGAAGAAGGAAACCGTTCCTAAGGCTCAAGGGAGGGCTTTCCAAATGACGAGAGATGAAGCAAAGGAGACCACCAACGTGGTGTCGGGTACGTTCTTACTCAACTCACTTGCTTCTAAGGTGCTATTTGATTCCAGTGCAAATTTCTCTTTTGTGTCACTTGATTTTTGCAAAGACCTTAACGTGCCCACTAGTACTCTTAGTGATGCCTTGGTAGTAGAGATAGCAACTGGGGAATGGGTGATCTTGCGTGAAGTGTTGGAAGGTTGTCATTTAGATATTAGTGAGGAGCTCTTTGAAGTGGACCTACTTCCTATGGTGATTGGGAGCTTTGACGTGGTGATCGGAATGGACTGGTTGGCACGACACAAAGCGGAAATATTATGTTCGAAGAAGTTGATCAAATTACCGACTTCAAGTGGGGGTTTTGTTTTTGTGTATGGGGAGAAGCACAAGGGTGAAGTGGCTCTCATTTCATCCATCAAAGTACGTAAATGCCTCTTGAAGAGTTGTCCGTCATTCCTTGCCTATGTATTGGATGCCAAATCGGAGAAGAAGAAGATTGAAGATGTGCGGTTGTTCGCGAGTATCCAGACGTTTTTCCTGACGATCTTCCGGGCTTGCCGCCCGACCGCCAGGTGGAGTTCCGAATCGATCTAGTCCCGGGAGCAGTGTCGATTGCCCGTGCACCGTACCGTCTTGCCCCGACCGAAATGCAAGAAATGATGTCGCAACTTCAGGAGTTGTTGGAGAAGGGATTCGTGAGGCCGAGTTCCTCACCTTGGGGAGCTCCGGTATTATTTGTCCAGAAGAAGGATGGGTCAATGCGGATGTGCATCGACTATCGAAAGTTGAACAAGGTAACTGTGAAGAATAAATATCCATTACCTCGAATCGATGATCTCTTCGACCAACTACAGGGAGCCAGATGTTTCTCCAAGATCGATCTTCGATCGGGCTATCATCAAGTAAAGGTCAGAGAAGAAGATGTTTCCAAGACCGCCTTTAGAACCCGTTATAGTCATTACGAATTCTTGGTTATGCCTTTTGGGCTAACTAACGTACCGGCGGTATTCATGGATTTGATGAACCGAGTTTACCGACCTTTCCTAGACAAGTCGGTCATAGTGTTCATCGATGATATTTTGGTGTACTCGAAGAGTGACGAAGAGCACGAGCAACACCTCCGAGAAGTGTTGGAAGTATTGAGGGGTGAGAAGCTCTATGCCAAATTCTCCAAGTATGAATTCTGGCTAAGGGAGGTTCAATTTTTGGGTCATGTGGTATCGAGTGAAGGAGTGAAGGTGGATCCATCAAAGATCGAGCCTATGATGAATTGGGAACCGCCAAAAAGTCCCACGGAAATTCGGAGTTTCTTGGGTTTAGCCGGGTACTATAAAAGATTCATCCAAGACTTTTCTAAGGTAGCCTCACCATTGACGTCTCTGACAAGGAAGAACGTGAAATTCCTTTGGACCGAAAAGCAAGAGCAAGCCTTTCGGACCCTCCAACGGAAATTGTGTGAAGCGCCAATTCTATCCCTACCCGAGGGGGTAGAAGACTTTGTAGTCTACAGCGATGCATCTAAAATGGGTTTGGGATGTGTCTTAATGCAAAGAGGAAAGGTTATAGCTTATGCATCAAGACAATTGAAGGAGCATGAAAATAATTATCCAACCCACGACCTCAAGCTAGCGGCGGTGGTGTTCGCTTTGAAGTTATGGCGACACTACCTATATGGAACGAAGTACACCCTCTTTACCGATCAAAAAGCTTGAAGTATGTCTTCGATAAAAAGAATTGAATATGCGGCAAAGGAGATGTCTTGAGTTACTCAAGGATTAGGACTATGAACTTCAATACCACCTCGGAAAAGCAAATGTGGTCGTAGACGCCTTGAGCCGGAAGGAGTATAGTTGTGGAGTTCAAGCCACCTTTGCAAGGGTGGATGTCGTCTCAAGCTTGATTGATAAAATCAAAGCATCCCAGTCGGAAGCACTTCTTGAAGTCAACCTCAAGAGTGAAATCATGGTGAAGCAACATCTCCAATTGACCGAGGATGGAAAGGGTTTGAAATTGTATCAAGGTCGAATTTGGGTGCCAAAGATTGGAGGATGTCGAGAATTGTTATTGGAAGACGCACACAAATCTAAGTATTCGATTCATCCGGGGAGCACTAAGATGTATCGAGATTTAAAGCTCAACTATTGGTGGCCGGTGATGAAGCTAGACGTGGCAAATTATGTGGAGCAATGCATAACTTGCCTCCAAGTGAAGGCGAAACATCAGTAGCCTCCAATCCATGGAAATACCGGAGTGGAAATGGGAGCACATCACCATGGATTTTGTAACTAAGTTGCCGAAGACGTTGAGAAACCACGATACCATTTGGGTAATAGTGGATCGCTTGACCAAAAGCGCACACTTCTTGGCCATGCGAGAGACTTTACCGATGGACAAGTTGGCCAAGTTATACATAGATGAAGTAGTCTCGAGCCACGGGGTGCCACTTTCTATTGTATCCGATTGAGAAAGTCGCTTCACGTCTCACTTTTGGGATAGTTTACAGAAGGAGTTGGGCACAAGAGTTAAATTGAGTACCACCTATCACCCCCAGACAGACGGACAGAGCGAGAGGACCATTCAGACCCTCGAGGACATGTTGAGGTCATGTGTCATCGATTTCGGGGGAAATTGGGATGCACACCTTCTACTAGTGGAATTCACCTACAACAACAATTATCACTCGAGTATTGGTATGGCGCCATTTGAGGCGTTATATGGAAGGATGTGTAGGACACCCGTGTGTTGGTTGGAAGAAGGTGAGAAACAGTTTGCCGGACTGGAAATCATTCAAGAGATGGCCGACAAAGTGAAAGTCATCAGAGAGCGTCTGAAAGCGGCACAAGATCGGCAAAAGAGCTACGCGGACAAAAAGAGGAGGTCGGTCGAATTCCAAGTGGGGGAACGAGTGATGTTGAAAGTATCACCATGGAAAGGATTGATAAGGTTCGGAAAGCGTGGGAAGCTCAGTCCCCGTTTCCTTGGACCTTTCACTATCTTGGAGCGTGTTGGACTTTAAGCCTACAAATTGGATCTTCCACCGGAGATGGATGGGATCCATCCCACATTCCACGTGTGTTACTTGCGGAAGTGTCTAGCCGAAGAAGAGAGTGTCATTCCTCTATCGGAGATTAGAGTGGATAACAATCGCTGCATAGAGAAACCCGAATCCATCCTCAATAGAAAGACGAAGAGGCTACGGCACAAGGAAGTGATCTTGGTGAAGGTACAATGGAAGCATCATCACGGTACCAACGTAACATGAGAATTAGAATAAGATATGAGGAGGCGATACCCTCAATTTTTGGCTAGTGGATTTCGGGGACGAAATCCATTCTTAGGGGTGGAGGATTGTAACACCCCGAATTTTGGATTTGTATATAATTCGTATTTGAAGATGTATTTAGTTTTGCTCAATTAATGTCGTCATAGTTTGGCCATGTTTGTGTATCTGGAAAACGTCGAATTTTTGGTTGAAGAACAGCTTCGGCAAGAGTGCCCGGCGAGAGTGTGTGTCCCAATATGCAATCATTCAATCAAGTAAACATATATTCAACACAATAAAGCAAACCTGGTATTGATTAATGGAATGATTCAATAGATTACAAGCTTGAAGAAATCAAACTATCTGTCTGCTTCTCTCTGTTCACGGCGCCCCAAACCAACAGCACCCTCTCAATATTAATTTTGCAATTAAGCTTCCTTAACCTAATTATCACAAAACTAATCTAATTTATATTTAGGCTATATTAGCCTAATGGGCTTTGGCTAGGCTTGGCCCAACAACTAAAACAATTATAAACTAAATAACTAAAAACTAATAAATAAAATACGGAAACATACTTTGACTATTTATTACAAAAGGACCCTAGACTATTTGTTCAGACGACTTTTTCAGCTTTAACTTCAGTTTTCCATCTTCAGATAATTATGATCTTGAATCCAATAAATATGTGCTTTAACAATCTCCCCTTTTGGATCAAGATCATTATTAAACAAATTCAGCAATTCAATCCTTCTCTTTTAAGCTCAGAAGATGTAACCTCCTTCTTTGTCTTCAGAATGTAGCAATCTCCCCAATAGTTGAAATCTCTTGGAAAGAAATTATCTCCAGTTTTAGCTCATAATGCTTTAGCAAATCATCTTCAGAAAATTTCTTCAACTCAGCAAGTCTTCAGAAACTTCCAATCTTCTCTCCATTTCTTGATTGACGCTTCTCCCCTTTTTGATGAAAAGAACGAGAAGTTCATCAAAACTTTACGTCAAGAAATGTCGTCTAACACTGATCTTGCAAACAGAACCACTGATTATCCGTCAATTCATAAAGATGTGTATCCAGATCTTTGCAAATCCAGAAAAAATAGATAGATATGAAAGGTAACACCTGAATCAACAAATGAACTAGTTAAAATTGCCTGTCAGTAACACAAAGTCACTGTGTGTAACGAATACACAATATAAAGGAGATTTTATGATGTTCACTCCCCCAGGGCTTCTATTCAATCATCGAAAAACCACAAAGGTAATTTCTATGAACTTTATGACAAAGAAACACATTCTTTGTGTGTTCGTGCAAGTGATATAATAAATTAAGCATATGATGATTGCTTATAAGGCTCAAAATGTGTAAACCACTGAGACAACAGGTAGTTAAACACAGACTCAATGTGCATTAGTGAAGTGTGAAGGTGGGGCAAACTTCCTTCTTTTCAATATCCAGATTTTCCAAATGAAAATCAGATAGCATATGTGCTGCGTCCCCTTTGAAAATGAAACATTTTCTTGTTGAGAAGAAAATGAGTAGCTGGTGGGGTAATGTCAAGAGTTGGCATGGGCTAGTTGCCTGTTTCAATAATGTTCACCAAGAATTGTGAAGCATTAGAAATGTGGTTGCCCGACTCAGAAAGTAGTTGGTGCAGAGTTTGTTATTCTTTTACTCTGATCTCTCACCCTCTTTCTTTTAATCTTTAAGCTCACAGCTAACCAAAACTCTCTTTTAACATTTCTCTCATCACACATCCCACATTCATTTCTTTTGACTCCTCACATTCAATCACTAAAGGATTAACTTCTTGGGCAGGAAACACTGGTTAACGTGAATCCATAGAAGTTCAATGAAGTCCTAGCACACTGATCCCATGTTTTCCTATGAAGCATACGTTGCTCAGGTGATTTAACTTGATCAGTTAAAGCTCAAAGATGAATCAGAAAACATTTAAAATCACACTTCCAATTCAAGAAATCTATTTGAGAATAGGGAAGTGGTTTGAACATTTAAGAACATGTTTTCTTATGATTGAAAGTTGTCCTTCTTTCAACCATAAATGAGATGAAGATAAGGAATTATACCTTTTGAGTGCAGTCTTACATCTCACGAAGTCAAGCTTAAAGTCATAAATATATGATCTTTGAAGCATCTCTCAACCTACAAAAGTCTAAAAGTCTAGTCAAAGTAACTTTATTCACAGAAATTGAAATGACAGAAAGCAGTAAAACACTTAGTGTACGAGTTCTGATCAGAAATAATTAGAAGTCATCGCCATACTCTTTTGACTTGAACGCTCCCCCTAAAATCATGCATTACTAACAAATAATCAGTAAGTAAAATGCATTCAGTTTTGCTCCCCCTCAAAATAACATTGACCATCCATAAGATACTTCTCACACTCCCCCTGAGATCATGAACAAACTATTAAAGAACAGGTATCATGCGGAAATAATAATAAAGAAATGATAAAGAGACACAATAAGAAACTTTAATAGGTAACCACCGATTAGGTCTTAAGATTTAGCATACCAAGTCTTGAGACAAGAAAATTAAATCTCTTTTCGTCTAAAGGTTTGGTAAACAAATCTGCAAGCTGATAATCAGTTTTTACGAAGTAAAGTTCAATTGTCCCCTTTTCTACATTATCTTTTATAAAATGATACCGGACATCTATGTGTTTGGTCTTAGTATGCTGAACAGGGTTAGCAGTAATCGCAATAGCGCTCTTAGAATCACAATAGATTGAAATTCTATTGAAATGAAATCCATAGTCTCGCAGTTGTGTTCTCATTCACAAGACTTGAGAACAGCAGCTAGCAGCAGCTACATATTCCGCTTCGGCCGTTGAGGTGGAGACACATAATTGCTTCTTCGAAGCCCAACTGACGAGTTTATCTCTGAGGAATTGTATATGACCCGGGGTGCTCTTCCTATCTAACATGCAACCAGCATGATTTGCGTCTGAATAAGATGTTAGTTCAAAGCTTGTATCCTTAGGATACCACAGACCAAGATCTGCGGTCCCCTTCAGATACCTGAAAATCCGCTTTACAGCAGACAAATGGGATTCTTTAGGATTGGCCTGATATCTAGCACATAAGCATGTAGAAAACATTATATTCGACCAACTAGAAGTAAGATACATTAAAGAACCTATCATCCCTCTATAAGTCCTAACATCAACAGCCTTTCCCGAAAGATTGGTGCCAATCTTTGTACCAGGTGCCATTGGGGTACCAATCGGTTTACAATTTTCCATTTTGAATTTCCAAAGAATATCCAGAATGTATTTAGATTGATTGATAAAAATCCCCATTGAAAATTGTTTGACTTACAATCCGAGAAAGAAGTTCATCTCTCCCATCATGCTCATCTGAAAACGTGACACCATGAGGTTTGCAAAGTTCTTACAGTACTTAGGATTTGTAGAACCAAAAATAATATCATCCACATATATTTGAATAATAATGATATCACCTTTATCCTTTTTAATAAAAAGAGTGGTATCAACCGTACCTTTTGTAAAACCTGACTTGACCAAGAACTGAGATAGAATATCATACCAGGCGCGAGGAGCTTGTTTCAGTCCATAAAGAGCTTTATCCAGGATGTAGACGTGATTCGGATTATCTGGATTTACAAACCCTTCTGGCTGAGAAACATAGACTTCTTCCTTGACTACTCCATTCAGAAAAGCTGTCTTCACGTCCATTTGATAGACGGTGAAGTTCTTGTGGGCTGCGTAGGCTAAGAACATCCGAATTGCCTCTATACGTGCCACTGGAGCATAAGTCTCATCGTAGTCTATCCTTTCCTCTTGCCTATATCCCTTGGCAACAAGTCGTGCTTTGTTTCGGATAACGGTACCATCTTCATCTTTCTTGTTTTTGAACACCCATTTCGTACCAATGATGGTTTTACCTTGCGGTTTGGGTACGAGTCTCCAGACTTTCAGTGCTTCAAATTGATTCAGCTCATCTTGCATTGCAGTTACCCAATTTGAATCGGCAAGAGCCTCAGATACGCGAGTAGGCTCGATCTTGCTAAGAAAGGATTCATACATACATAGATTTGATGTGGCAGACCTAGTTTGCACTAGTGCAGAAGGATCTCCAATAATTTGATGTACCGGGTGCTCTTTGGTCCACTTATGTTCATGAGGGAGTGGATTAGATGCATGTTGATCATTGTCAGCATCTAGGAATCCACTGTTATCGCCTTCAGATGGTTCAGAATTAACGGGGGTTTCAGTTGAAATAGTCATTGCAGAAGTGGCAGTAGGTACAACTTGGGCAGTCTGTTGATCAGTCCTTACAGTACATCCTACAGAGTCAGCTACTTCTGTGTCATCAGTGTTGGTCACAACTTCAACTGTCGGAGTAGGCCTTTGAACTAGAACTTCTTGCTGAATCGGGGAATTTGATTCAGTAGAGATATCGGAAGTGGTCGGATGAGTAGTCATCGAGTCTTCTATCCTGTCAACCACAACAGAGTTAGGCAACTTAGATCCAAGAAATTCATCATAGAACAATTCAAATAATAAATCCAAATCAGATAATTTAGAAGTAGACGAAGAAGAGTCATCTGATTTGTTCTCATGAGGTGCAGGTCCTGGACTGGTTGGTCTAGAAGCTAATACTCCAGTAATTACGGGTTCTGGACTGATGTGCTCAGAAGCCATGTCCTCATCAAATGTAACATTGACGCTCTCGATCACAGTCTTCGACTTCTTCAAGTGAACTCGATATGCAGTAGATGTAGAGGAATAACCAACAAAGATGCCTTCATCCGCCTTAGCACTGAACTTGTTCAGATTCTGTCTGTCGTTTAGCACATAACACTTATAACCAAAAACATGAAAATATTTAATGGTTGGTGTTCGGTTGTTGATCGATGCATACGGAGTCTTCTGAAATCGGCGGTGAATCATGGAGCGATTCTAAGTGTGACATGCAGTCGATACAACTTCAGCCCACAAAAATAAAGGTAATTCAGATTGGCTGAGCATTGTTCGAGCGACCTCGACAAGTGTACGATTTCGCCTTTCGGCAACTCCGTTCTGTTGAGGCGTGTGAGCAGCAGAGTATTGATGTGATATCCCGACCGATTCGAGATATTCTTCAACTATCTTGTTCTTGAACTCTGTGCCGTTGTCAGTCCTGAGAATCTTGACTTGTTTTTGCAGATTGACTTGGGTCGTCTTCAGAAACGTAATGAGAACATCGGGAGTCTCATCTTTAGACAGTAGAAACTTAACCCAAGTGTATCGCGTATATTCGTCCACGATAACTAGCACATACTTCTTTCCTCCTAAGATTTGCGTTCGCATAGGACCGCACAAGTCCATATGCAACAACTCTAAAGGAGAGCTGGTACTCGGTTTAGGCTTTGGTTTGTGTGGGGCTCTCTTCATCTTGCCCTTTTCACATGCTGCACATAGATGTTCTCTGTCATACTTCAGTTCTGGAAGACCTTTCACTAGCTTGCCACTGACCAACTTGTTGATGTACCGAAAGTTGAGGTGAGAAAGCCGTCGATGCCATAACCAGCTTTGTTGCATCAAGGCCTTTGATAGTAGACATACCTGATTGTCAGCCTGGACCTTTGACAAGTTGATGGTGTAGAGGTTTGACTTGCGAGTGCCGACCAAGAGTTCTTTTCCTTCTTCAGTGCGTACTGAACATGTCTTGGCCTTGAAATTAACGTCTAAGTCTTTGTCGCAGAATTGGCCAATGCTGAATATGTTATGCCCTAAGCCTTTAACGTAACTCACCTTCTTGATCGTAAGATTTTCATGTACAACATCACCATATCCCAGAATAGGTGAAAACTGATCATTCCCAAAACGAACTGTGCCGCAGTATTTGTCCGTAAAATTAGACAACATACTCTTCTGCCCGGTCATATGCTTGGAACACCCGCTATCCAAGTACCACATATGACGGGTCTGCACAACACAAATCAAGAAAGAAGAGGTTTAGGAACCCATTTAAAAATGGGACCTCCACTGTTAGTACTTGATTTTGGCACCCATTTAAATTTGGGTCCGCTTTTTCTTTGAAAACCAGAAGCATGATAAGACGAGTGATAATGATAAGATGAAACATTATATGAACCATACCAAACATCAGAATATTTACGAGAAGCATAATCACATTCACCATAATTTAAAAACTTTTTATTTGATGGTGCTAACTGGAATAATTGCTTTATAGAGTACTTCTTGCGAGAATCAACAAGATTAGATTTAAAAGTAGCAACATTCACAATCACATCATCTTTACTAGAAGTCTTTTTATTCAAAATAAAACTAGAACTAGATTTAGCTTTCTCGTCTATCTTCTGTTTTGGTATCCATGCAGTCTTAACTCCAACCCTTTGCTTTCTCAAATCTGAAACATGTGAAACTTTAGAGTTAGAATGATGAGAATTAAGAGAATGCTTCTTCTTTGGCTTACCAGTGTGGATCGGTTTCTGTGAAAGCTGAGATTTTTGTTTCTTACCTTTTGCTTTCTTTGATTTCACAAAAACTAATTTATCAACTTTTGTTGATGTTTCACCTTTTTCAAACACACTAGGTAATCCAAAAGAATTAACAACACAAGATGAATGATCAGGAAGTTTAGAGGTAAAATCAAATTGAGCAACACAGTCATTCAAACTACCATCAGAGTTTAAGAAATTAAGATCATTCTCAAGTGAACCAAACCTGTCCTCAGAATTTAAAGCCTTGGAGAATTTAGGAAAAATAGTATTTTTGAACACTGTTGAAAATACAGTTTGTTCTAAGTCCATCAAAATTCTTTCTTCGGTAAGAGTATTGTCGAGTTCAGAAATTTTACTTTCCAAAACTAGAGGAGGTACGTAAAGCTTACCTTCGATGGGTTTAGCCTCCAACTCTTTTACATAATAGCTCTCAAAGTAATCATTTGAAAGAAGTTTTGATTTATTAGAACTATAACTGTTATTCAACTTCTCATAGCGAAATGGAAGTTGAACTTTAGCTGTGTTCTTTCTTTTATTATATTCCTTGGCTTTATCTTTTTCAGACAGACTAGTCCAAAAGGGTTTGAGTTCCTGATGTTGAGGAGCCAACAACATAAACCCAAAGTCATAAAGTGCAGGCACTTCAGATATACCCTTTTATGATGATGTGGGTTCTTGTAACCAAGTCCCCAAGTATCAGGTTTCTCTTTAGGTTTGTTCAAATGAATAGTGTGTTCAGTTTGACCTAAAGAATGTAATTTCTCTTCCAAAGCATTCACCTTGTCTATTAAAGAATTCTTTTCTTTAGAAGTAGAAAAATACCTTTTAGAAATCTCTATCGACTTAAACTCACATTCTCTATACTTAGAAACAGTTTCAGATAACTCTTTATGAATTATAGTCTTTTCTTTATCGCAGGTGTCTATATTTTTATGCAAAGTTTCAATTAATACATTTTTCTCAGCAATATCATTACTAAGTTTGTGTATAGATTGATTTTTCTCATTTATGACACCTTTCTCTCGCTTCAGTTTAGACTCTAATTCTTGGAGTTTAGACATCATGGCATGCATTTGGTTCAGAAAATCAGATTCAGTTAAGTTACATACCTCATCATTGTCTCCATCATCAGAATCAGCTTCAGCTTCTGACTGATTCTTCCCCATCAAGCACAGGTGTGCTGTCTCGTCCTTCTCTCCTTCATCAGATTCTTGGTCCGAATGGTCGAGCCAGTATTCATCCTCCGCCATTAATGCTTTTCCAGCCTCTTGTTGCTTGGATAGAAGCATCTTATTCTTGTAATATTCGGAGTTACGGACTTTAGGTTTTCGGCAGTCCTTGGCAAAATGACCACATCTGCCACAGTTGTAGCACTTCATCGATTCTTCCTTATTGAAATCATCAGCTCCATCCTTCTTCTTGTCTTTTGGTCTCTTTTCTTCAAACTTCTCCTTATGCTTGTAGTTATTCGGACCAGACGAGTACCTCTGACTGTTGGAGTTTGGCTTTTTATAGAACTTCTTTTGGAAAGCCTTGGTTAACATTAGCATGGCTTCCTTCAGTTGTTCACAATCGTCAGAGTCAGACTTTGCCTCGCTATCAGTCTCTTCTGATTCAAATTCTATCACCTTCTTCTTCTTAGACTTCTTCTTTACTACAAGAGCAACTGGATCAGCAACTGCTTTGTCAGCCTTTTTCATCTCAGCCTTGATTTCATCTACCTCTTCCTCATTCTGCTTGAGGATTTCATAAACTTCATGAAGTGGAATGTCGTTCAGATCTTTCAGCTGCCTTATCTGTCTGGTGAATCTCTTCTACTCTGGCTGAAGGTTGCTGAGAAATTTCACATTCAGCTCAACTTGAGATTTGATGATCTTGTTCTTGCTGAGCTCATTCAGCAACGTGACAAATCTGTCATAAGTGGCTTCGAGTGATTCTCCAGCTTTGGCTTTGAATTCTTCATAATTATTCAAGCAGTTGGAAACTTTAAGTTGGTTTTTGACTTTTGATCCAATCATCATCTTCTCCAATTGATCCCACATTTGCTTGCCAGTAGCATTGTAGTTATCAATCTTGACATGTATTTCATTCGGTATGCCTTGGAGAATAAATGATCTTGCCAGCTTGTCACCCTTGTGTCTCTTCAGCTGATCCTCCATATATTCACCAATCGATAACTTATACTCTGTCTCTTCTTCTTCACCATTTTCTCCGGCTACAGTGAGAACCTTGGTTGGAGGTGTCATGATTCCTTCTTTCAGAGATTTTCTGATATAATCTCCCAAATCATGTCGATCGATGAAGTCCAGGAATCTGTCCTTTCATTGCTCGTACTCCCCTTTGAAGAGTACTGGTGGCTTTACATCTGTTCCAATGGCAAGAGCTTCCCGAGACATTCTTACTGATACGATTAGTAGTCTAACTTATCTGATATGATACAATCAACTGGATGAGATCGTTAGAAATCAAGATAAAATCACACAATACTGAAAATCTTAGAATGAAATTCAGAAAAATCTGATCACGAACAGAACTTTGTCCCCCTAGAAGAAAAAATTTCCACTATTAAAAGCCATATTACAGTTTTGAAAAATTCTCAGAAAAAAAATTCTAAGATAGGAACAGTGATTGGCGCAAACAGTGGAGTGCTCGACCGGTATACTTGTTCGACCGGGGAATTGCAACGACCGGTAAGATGATAAGACCGGTACTTTGCTCGACCGATATAAGAGATATTCGACCGATAAATTGGATGAACCGGTATTAGCTTAGACCGATAGAGGTCTTCGACCGGTAAACTTCCTTAGACCGGTATTCAAATAGACCGATATACACTTAGACCGAGAGAGTTCTTTGACAAGTAATGGTCTTCGACCGGTAAGAAAGACCGATAGAATGCGGTCGACCGATAAAACACAAAGACCGATATGCTCTTAGACCGGGGTGGAGTGTGTGTGTACCGGTCGACCGATAAGGTGTGGTCGACCGATAGTGAAAGACCGATAAAGTTCGATCGATATTGTTCGACCGATATAGGCTTAGACCGATATGTTCTTGATACTTATCGACCCAGAAACACAGAAATCAACCCAGAAACTAATCAATACTCAAAATTGAATAACCAAACTTTGCAAAAACGATCGATTAAACGATTAGAACTGATTGCTACCAATTAATTTCAACAAAAATTACTCTAAGTGAGACTTAGTTGATTAACCAGTGTCGACTCGTGAAAGCATCCAGAACAGCAAAAATCATCAAATAATCAAACTAAAACGATGCAATACTCTAATCAAATAGTACCCAATCAACATAAAAAGCAAACCGATCACAAATCAATCAAAAATTACTTGAATAGCAATCACACAATAATAAAATTTTGAATCTTTGACAGATAACAGAACCGAAAAAAAAACAAAAATTTCAATTCAATCTGTACTGAGCTCTGATACCAATTGTGTGTCCCAATATGCAATCATTCAATCAAGTAAACATATATTCAACATAATAAAGCAAACATGGTATTGATTAATGGAATGATTCAACATATTACAAGCTTGAAGAAATCAAACTATCTCTCTGCTTCTCTCTGTTCACGACGCCCCAAACCAACAGCACCCTCTCAATATTAATTTTGCAATTAAGCTTCCTTAACATAATTATCACAAAACTAATCTAATTTATATTTAGGCTATATTAGCCTAATGGGCTTTGGCTAGGCTTGGCCCAACAACTAAAACAATTATAAACTAAATAACTAAAAACTAATAAATAAAATACGGAAACATACTTTGACTATTTATTACAAAAGGACCCTAGACTATTTGTTGAGACGACTTTATCAGCTTTAACTTCAGTTTTCCATCTTCAGATAATTATGATCTTGAATCCAATAAATATGTGCTTTAACAGAGAGTGCCAGGGTCACTCTCGCGGTGTCATAATCGCGCCAGGACGAAAGGGGGGGAGGGCTCTCGGTACGTTTTTGGCGAGAGTGCCTGGCGAGAGTGCCAGTGTCACTCTCGCGGTGTCACTATCGCGGAGTCCCATTTTGGTTGCTCAGGCCGAAGTCTCGGTACGAGTTCGGCGAGAGTGATCGGCGAGAGTGCCCTGTCACTCTCGCGATGTCACAATCGCCGACGGGTATTTAGGCCTTAAATGCCTGATTTTCTTAGAGGACTTCATTTATTTTTCACTTTGGGGTTTTGGAAGGCAGCCGACTTCTATCTTCTAGGTAAGGTATCTCCACTTCAAAGCTCCATCTCTTCAACACTTAATCCTTCCTAGAACCTTGGGCAAGTGTATTTAATGCTAACTAGGGTTCCTCTCATTTGGTGAACTAGCTCCATTTTCTTGAAGGACAAAGTTCTCACCACCTACTTCTCAAATCAAATCTTCAAGGGTTTGTTCATTGAAGCTCTAGGTAAGTTTTCTCAACTTATGTACACCCATACTTGTGCCATTATTTGTTTATATGATTTTTATGAAATACTTGCTATTAACCTAAAAAAAACTAGGGTTTTGACTATCTTCAATAAATAAGATGATTGGGGTTAATGGAAGTGTTTAAACATATCGTAGAGTGCTTATTTGCAAGTCTTGTAGAAAAGGACAAATTTTGGTAGAGGTCTACATCTCTATATATTGAAATACCAAATTCATAAATTCTTATCAGCAATTGGAGTCATTGATACTATTGGGGATTTGTATGTGGCTAAATGAGTTGTAGTTTCCCTTGGTGAAAATGTAACATGTATGATTATGTTAATTGTGTCAATATTATACTTACATGAAGGTCACCATCCATAATTGTTTATATTTCTCGTTGGAAGTCTTATATCTATTTCCTTGTGCACGAGGATTTAGTTGGTATGCATAGTATATTGCATGTTAATTGCCTTGGGCATTGCGAGTAGACAATAGGGGATGCAAATCCCTTAGTTGGAACTCGGCTAGATTGGATAGGCACCCTTGTCTGTAAGACCTTGAGGTGTAACCCGACGGGGTAAGCGCTAGAGGCAGAGACGGTTTGAGGATTCTGATGCCCGGCGTGGCATGGGAACTAGAACCGGGGCTGGACGGTGAAATCAAATCTACATCACGGGTTATCCCGTTTTATTTGGAAAATATCTATGCTATATATGTACAGGAAATTTAAATGCTCCGAGTAAGGGTTTTGGCATTGACTTCAATGCTTGGGCGCTGGTATCATTTAATTATTGTTCTCTTTTACTTTATAGTTGGTATTAGCGCAATAACCGTTAGACTTCATTCTAATGCTTGTGTTCATGTTTAAATGGTTCACAGGTTCCGCTAGTGGTACGAGTAGGGCCCCTTGATTCACCGGGAGCACACCTAGGATTCCTCCATGGACCGGGCATTTTTGGGAAATCGAGAAAGAGCGTTTTGAAGTCATAGTGACACCCACATTAATCTAGTCGTTAATTGTTATAGATTAAATAGGTTGTCATGTATATGTCTTATTTATTCCGCTACTTCATTATAGAACTACCCCAACTTCTTTGGGTTTTAGTCATCATGTTTACAGGTTTTGGATTCGCCATATTTTTAGGCGTTATTTTGCAGAAATTTTAAGTTTTGTTTTACCCAAATTTTTAGGGTGTTACAGTTAATCAAATAACCAACAGATTGATAGAATTTGATCGATTGTTTAGTTTTTAGAAAGTTTTTGGTTGCGGACTGTCAAGAATCGATTCTCACTACCATGATTGTTATTAGAGAAATTCACTCCACAGGGTTGTTCACGATGATAAAGGGATCAAGATTGCAAATTTTCAGTCAAATATTGAGTTTTGAGTGGAAATCAGTGGATTTTGGTGAAAATTAACTCAAGATTCAAAGAATTTGCAGATTTAACGAATAACTCGCAGGGTTGAAGAATTCGCAGATTAGTTTATCTTATTGATTCGAAGGGTAGAATTCGCATAAGAGCAATGTACGAAATGCGTAGGATTCGCATCTGTGTGTGAGAAAAATTCCAAGGAAGGAATTCGCAAGAAGTCTTGTACGAATTGCTCAAAATTTGCTCAACAGTGTGATGCGAATTGTATAGAATTCGGACGTCAGAGTGATACGAATTATCAAGAATTCGTACCCTTGTCTTATGCAAAAAGTTCATAATTCTCACATGAGCTTATGCGAAAAGGTTAGAATTCGTATCCTTTTCATATCCTTTTATGTGAATTGTGCCTATACAAATTCCATACTTACGAATTTTTGCTTGTGAGTGCCTTGTGAATTGTGATATACGAATTGTGCTATACGAATTCTTGTATGCGAATTGTGATATACGAATTCTATACTTGTTAAAAATTTTGAGTGATTTTCTGTGATTTTTTTTTACTGTTGATTTTTCTGATTTTCTGATTAACGATCTGTACTAGCATATTTTTTCAGATATCATCATGCCTTACACAGATGAAAAAGGAAATCTGGTGCTAACCAACAGAGAATGTGCTTTAGCGTACATGCCAGAGATTCCAGCACTGGAAGCAGAGAACAAGAATTTGAAGATTCAGAACTCATCTTTTCAAGCTCAGATCAATAAACTGAAAGATGATAAAGATCTAAAGAAATATTTTGATTGCTCAGTATGCATTACTAACTTCAAAATTGATTTTGCAGAAATAATTGAATCTAAAGAGAAGGAGATTTCAAATCTACAAGAAAAACTGAAAAAAAAAAAATCTGAAAGTCTTAATTCTAGCTCAAGCTGGTCCAAGAAGGAATCAATGCAAAGAGAGCTAGATGAACTGA
This sequence comes from Arctium minus, assembly GCA_954870635.1. Lineage (NCBI taxonomy): Eukaryota > Viridiplantae > Streptophyta > Magnoliopsida > Asterales > Asteraceae > Arctium > Arctium minus. Next base: position 74,108,374 of record OX941085.1, on the reverse strand, counting down.
GAAGAAGAGCAAACATCTCAAGTGAAACCTGTGAAGGGCTGAGAAAAATGAATTCACAAATTTTTGCTGAAAGAGATTCTTTGAAAGATAAAGTTTTTAGTCTTGAGGTTGAAATCAACATGATGAAAGAAAAAGCGACCCAAGAGAAAGACAACATAAAAGCCCAAGATGAGATGAAGAAGATTGAGAAGAAAAGAAAGGAAATTGAAAGAGATAATGCTGAGTTTCAGAAGAAAATTAATGAATTGAAAGAAAAGATCTCTCAAGATGAAAAGAAGATTGAAAAAGAAAGAAAAGATTTTTCTAAGAAGTTTTCTGAATTTTCTAGAAAAGTTTTTGAAGAGAAGAAATCAGTGGAGCTGAAATGCATAAAGCTTTCTCAACAAGTTTCAGACTTCGAGAAAGTAATCATAATGGAGAGAGACAAGTTTGAGAAAGAAAAGAAGAAGATTGAACAAACAAGGAATGTAAAGAAAGGCTTTGATGAAGAAAAGAAAGTGTTTAAGACTGAGATAGAGGAGCTTACAAAGAAATTGTCTGAGCTGTCATCAACTATTCTGAAAGAAAAGAAGATGAAGTCTGAACTGCAAAAGAAGTTTGATCTGATTTCAAAAGAAAGAAACTGTTTGTCTTCAAAGATAAAGGAACTTGAAGAGATCATGTTCAAGGTGAAGCGGACTGAGTCAAAGACTACAAAATCAATTGTCCAATCACCAAGAGATGATCAAGTTGATTCAGAATGCTCATTTAAAACAACTTCAAGTTCACGTTTTAAAAATGTTTCTAATAATTCTTTATTTGATTTAGATGATAGTCTTACTTCTAAATCTAAAGATCAGATTCGTCCTTCTAACCTATTCTTTGATAAACATGTTGATGGTTCAGGTAACATCAAGAAGAATAAGTCTCAGAAGAAAAGATTTTGGAGATGGAAAGATGAAAAAGACAAAGAAAAATGGATGTGGATAGTGAAAGGTTCCTCGAAGGAGAAGAAGGAACATAAATCATTTAAGCATGCATCAAATGCTAAAAGGAACAGTGTTCATAAAAGTAAAACTTTTGGCAAACCTGATCTTGCTTATACTATAAATCAACTGATCATGTTAGCACAAAAGAAAATTAATTGTTATTATTGTGGATCAAATGATTTTGTAAGTAAAACTTATGTGAATTACTGGTATGGTTCTTACTATATATCTCCTAATAGAATTGCAAATAACACATTAGGACCCAAATACTAGTGGGTAGCAAAAGCTGAATCTATGTTGCAGGCACCCAAGGTTTAAGGGGGAGAAAGAACTATGTCTCTTGGATAAAACAGTTCAAGACCCCTTCCTCAATGTTTCAGGACTATGGTTTCTGGTTACATCAGATAAGGACCCGATCTTCATTGATAAAGCTGAAAATTACTATTCTCACCGGAGAATACGTAATAATGGTTTCTGAATATTTTAGTTCAGAACCCGACCTCAAAAGTTTTTCTTCTGACGGATGCTTATAAGATAACATCTTTTCGAGTAGTTTTTTATTTGAGGGGGAGTTACTAAAATTTTAACTGTCATATCTTTTAGGAGGAGAAGATACTTATTCTTTGATTGTTATATTTTTCTGATGACTTGAATTTTTACAGATATTGAAGGGAAGAATATCTGAAGTTTTGTCAAGGAAGCTTAAACGATGATATTCATTTTAGGGGGGGTTAAGGTTTTATACTGAAGGTATATTTTTCTGAACCTTACACTCTATCACTTGATGAAAGAAGGACAAATTTCACTTGTGAAAAATGATTTTCTTAAATGTTCAAACCACTTCACATTTTTAAAATGTTTTCATGAATTGAGAAGTGTGTTTTTAAACAATTTTTGTTGGATACTTTGATGCTTATCTGACCGTGTGTTTCTAATGACAATTACTTGCATAATTGTCATGTCTATATACTGTCAAGTATTCATACACACATCGGTTCAGTACATTTCTTGACTCTGTTATTACCATGTATCAAATGATAAATCTTTCTATGGTAATACTCTCGTTTTCTATTCAAAGTTGTTTGAGATCAGACGTCATTTCTCATTACATGTGCTTTCATTGTTAAAATGTTTATATATCTTTCATATAAACAACTTTTGTCTTTGATATCCCAAATTATTATTCTTCATGAAATATTTGATCTGATTAAATCATTGTCAGATTCTCAAAGCACTTACATTGATTTCATTTCATTTCATTCACATTGTTTTGAGAGATCTTAAGTGTTTAAAATGCTCAAATTTCATTCTTATCTTTACTGAGCATACATACACTGACTATGATTTCTTGTGCTTATCTGTCAAGAAAATCATTGAGCAACATATTCTTTCTAGGATAAAATACATGGGATTCAATGTGTGAGATTAAATGACTTCCATGGATTCACGATAACCAATGTTTCCTACCCTGGAAGTAATTCTAAGAGTGATTGAGGGGAGAGGGGTGAAAAGAATTGAGTGTTGGTGTGTGATGAGGTAAAATGGAAATAAGAGATTGGTTAGAAGTGAGCTTAAATGTTTAAAAGAAAGAGGGTGTGAGAACAGAGTAAAAGAATATTAAACTCTGCACTACATTCTTTCTGAGACGGGCAACCACATAATCTGATTGGTTCACATTCTTTGGTGACCATCATTGAAAAAGGCAGTGAGCCCATGCCAACTCTTGCAAACAACCCCACCTGCTACTCATTCTTTTCTTAAAAAGAGAGTGTTTCACATTTTCTGGGGAAGCCACACATACTCTATTGGTTATTCACTTGGAAGATACTGATATTGACAAAGAAGGAAAGTTGCTCCACCTTCGACCCTTTCTCATGCATATTGAGTCTATGTATAACTGTTGTTGTCTCAATGGTTTACATTATTTTGAGTCTGATAAAGAAATCATTGTGCTAATTCTTTCATAACACAAGCACGAGAACACAGAAAATATGTTTTTCTGTCAGAACATTCATAGAAAATACCTTGTGTTTTTCAATGATTGAATGGAAGTCCTGGGGAGTGAACATCACCCAAGCTCCTTATAAAGTACATCCGTTGTACTAAGTAACTTCGTGTTACTTACAGGCACTTTAACTATTTCATTCGTTGATTCAGGGTTACCACTCATAATTTGTCTGAATTTGAAAAGATTCGGTTGAATACATTCATGAATTGACGGAAACATCTTAATATCAGATCAGTTGGGGGAGATTGTTCATATCCTACCAAAAGGAAAGATTATTATTCATGAAGACTGTGCTTATCAGATTGTTTGGGGGAGTTCATTCAAAGATAGAGCTGACATTGAAAAAGTTTTGATGATTCTGATTCTAAAAATTCATCAAAAAGGGGGAGAATTTCAGAATTTCAAAGTCAGATTTCAGAATTGGGGAGAAGTTTCAAAGACAGATGGTTGATTGAATCAAAGAAAGAAAGAAAGAGATAAATCTGAAAGTTGTTTCAATGTCTGAGTCTGAAGAATATGTGATTTTGTTGAAAACAAAGAAAGAGAGTACAGAAAGTTTTGAAGTTTACTCAAAGCTACTTAAAGCTGATTCAAAAAGGGAGATTAATCTGAAAGTGCTGTCAAAGTCAAATCAAAATCAAAGTTTGATCAAAAGTAACAAAGATTAAAAGATGTCAAAGTTGAAAAAGATTCAAATGTTGAAGATTGTTTTGAAGAACAGATGACCTGAAGATAATTGTCAAAAAAAATTAATCTTGATTCCAAAGAGGGAGATTGTTAGATTAGAATTGTATTCAAGATTAAAATAGTGGGTCAAAAGCGTAAATGTTGTTTAGTCAAAGGGTTTGAGTTGTAAAATCAACCAAGGTTGACTTAGTATATATAGTTGGTCTCTTTGTAATCTTGTAGACACGCGCATACATTCAAAGAACACAAGTCAAGAACTTAGAGAGAACACATAGAGAATTCGTATAGTCTTAAAATGTGAGATCTGTGACACTTAGACTTGTGACTTCGTTGTAATCATATGATTTGATCAATAAATGTTTGTTTGATAATCTGTGTTAATTGCATGCTAGTAATCTTGGGATCAAAAATTCAGAGCTCGACTAAACAAACATAAACTCGAAATTACAAGCCATCATATGAAGACAACTATAACTATGATTTACACATATAATTACATGGCGATAAAAACAAAAGAACCCAAAAAAGTAGATTATCCAAAGATCTTCAAAAGGAAGTCCAAAGTAGTTGTCTTCTTTTCTCTATATTCCCGTCCCCTATCTAATCATCTAAGTACCTGCCGTGCCAACAAAACACACGGCTGAGCAACTTTGCCCAATGAATGGATTATAATAATAAAAGAAACGATAATCTAACAGGTGGAAGCGGGAACGAAATAAAGAAACATTGATGTTAGTAAATATCAAACAAATATACAATAAGAGTAGACCACCAAGGCCTATCTGATTCATCATTTAAAATATATAAAAAAGAATGTATTTATAAAAGAGTAAAAACCATAAAACCAATCAAACATCACGGAGATGTAACAAGGGTCACAAAGACCGGTGTGTATCATGAAGACATGTCATTCTCAAGGGTTGATCAAACCACATAAGTCCCATGGGTTAGCAGTGTGGGCACACTCACCATCTAACCCCTGCCGTGAATAATTCACGACCTGACTCGTGTAACTAGGATCGATCCATTCACCCTCGATAGCCGTTACTTGGCCATACCCCATACGTGTCCATTCTAAGTAAGGACGCCACGATTGTATAACCACCGTGGAAGCATCCTGACCTTGGTGCCCCCAGTGGTCAAGTATTCTATAAAATCGAAAACGGAAATCATAGGTCTACAACACATGCGACCTCATGGAAACAAGTTCAAAAATCCAATAAACCTTGAAGGTTTTAATTCAATTGTTTACCAATGATTCATGATTCGAAGTAAATAAATATCATGTAATCATAAATCAAATAATCCTTAACAATATAATAATGTCACGTGATAACTTAAAACCAACAAATTCCAAAAGTTCAATTCGGAAAGTTACCATTTCACATATGTGATAGGTAATGCATGATGTACCATCTTCAAGGAGTAGACACGCATATACAAACACGTGTCCAAGTATCAAACAAAGAAAGAAACATGTACCTTCGAATATAAGGGGTTCGAGAAAGGTTTATCCATGTGGTTGATCGAGTTTTGACAAATTGAAGGGCCTATATGATATACAATGCATTTAGAATTTGTACCTACTAAACTCATGATAATATAAGTCTAACACCCTTTTGAATCTTCTATATAACTTAAATTTGAGTTCTAATAAATCTTACTAGGTTTATAATACAAAGCTAGAGGTTAACATGGATGTGAAATTAACCAAACAATCCAAACAGGTCTGCAGAGGACAACACCGTTACACCTCTGTTTTTGACTTAATTACCTTACTTAGGGGCAAACTAGTTGATTATGACTAAAATAAAGTTGTACTTACATCTCTTATGATTAACCTCGTTTTGGAATCACCCCGATTGGAGTAGCGACCAATTAGATATGAAATATATATACAAACAGTGTGCAGATCCCGTTTTTCATAGGACCTTCGGGAATTCACTGTTTGGAGCTGCTTAGAGTTATAATTTGGTCTCGGTGTAAACTACAAAGTTGTACTAGACACATTGGGGTTTTCATCTATGTATTGCACACCTCAATTGGACCTACGGTTGATTTTATACGACTTTTTCAATACTCGAACATAAACTTACAACTCAATAGAATTGAAAGTTCCTTGAAGACATTTCATTAAACACCTTGTGGACATTAATTCATGGAGCTCATAACCATTCCAATGGTTCCTTCCTTTGCCCAATTTTGGTACCAAAAAGCTAACCAATTTCCGAATTTAGTAGTTCTAACACAAAATCATAACCAAGACCTTATCAACATAACATGGAAAATCAACAATTTCAATAACCACTATGAAATTCTAGTTTACCTTGATTGAGTTGATGACATGAACTTCAAATCCCTAAGTAAATTCAACCATTTCTTCCATTTCTTGAACCTATCCATATTTCACCATCAAGACTTGAATATGAACTCTAAATAACATGAAATTCTTAGGATTAGAGAAGAAAAACATACTTACTTTAGGATTATACAACTTCTCCCATGAGATTTGAGCTTGATTTCAAGAATTGAAGGAGATGAAAGTTGTTCTATGAAGAAGCCGATTTGAAGAAGTTCGGAGAAGAGGAAAATAGATAAATGGGTTTTAATTTCTATTTTTCTATTTTTCAATTATGCAAACCAACCCTCCAGTTTCACTTATTGCAATTCTAACCCTATTAGAGGATTCCTTCACATTTTAAGTCCTAATCCATATTTGTTTATACATGTTTAACCCCCATCGTACCATTTTCATGACAAAATAGTCTGATACAATACTAGAAGCAACATGTACAAGCTTCTATTGCTTGAATCAGGATTTGAATATTTTAAGCTTTAAACGAAACCCGTAATTGAGAGATTCGGGTATTATATATATATATATATATTTATATTAAAGAAAAGAACCAACATATATTGTGGTGGCATCCCAAGATTTTAGGTAACATCTTGATGATTGAGTATTGATGTTGTTATCCCAGTTTAATCTAGTTGGTAAATAATCAATCAAGTAATCAAGCAACAGAATAATAATCAAGAGATAATAAGATCAGAATAACATACCAATCCCTTGAATAAATAATGAAACCCTTGAGTGTTCTTGATACCCTTTGAATACAGAGAAAACTTGCTACCTCTCTCTAAACAATAATTATGAAAATATGAAAGGTTTCTAACCTAAACCTAAACTAAACATAACTTTAAATACCCAGGCTTTTAGGCCTAATGGGCTTATGGGCTTGAGGCCCAATAGCTAATAACTATTAACATATTACAGTTTAAACCCTCTAAATAACTTTGACACAATTGCAGTTTAAACCCTGAATTTTAACTTTAATCTTGAATACAATTATTTGATCCAACAATCTCCCCCTTTGGATTCAAGATTAAAAAAAAATTTGCAATTGTCTTCGGGTCTTCACTTGTATTCTCTTTTCTTCAGATATGACGTTGATTGCTTCAAAACTTGATATCTTTAAAATCTTTGAAACTTTGATATCTTTGAAAATCTTCAGCAGTCTTCAGATTATATTCTCCTTCTTTGATAATTCTCCATTTTTGTATCTTCTCCCCCTTTTTGATGAGTGGTGAGAATCATCATCATCAAAACTTTGCAAAACAATCTCCCCATTTTCAAGACAATCTCCCCCATTGTGTATGATCATCTAAGCACAGTATTCATCATGTAACGATCCCTGTATGGAAATAAGAGCAGTCTTCCCAGATGGAAAGAGTGATTATTTCAATCTTTTCAGATAAAAATAGTTAATTGTAACCGTTTAAATCTTTGCAAATTCAAACAGGTTAAGAGTTGTAACCTTGAATCAACAAATGACTCAGTTAGAATGCCTGTCAGTAACACAAAGTTACTGAGTAACACAAAGTTACTATATAAGGAGCTGGTTTGATGTAGACTCCCTAGGTCTTCCATTCAATCATCGAATAACACATGGTTATCTATGAACGTTCTGACAGAAAACAAATTTCTGTGTGCTCGTGCATGTGTTAGAAAAAAAATTAAGCATAGATGATTGCTTTTTCAATATAGGCTCAAAGTATGTAAACTTGTTGAGACAACAACAAATTGTACAAAGACTCAATGTGCATGAGAAAGGGTTCGAAAGTGGGGCAACTTTCCTTCTTTTTCAATATTAGTATCTTCCAAATGAAGAACCAATAGCGTATGTGCTGCGTCCCTAGAAAATGTGAAACATTCTCTTTTTGAGAAAAGAATGAGTAGGTGGTGGGGTTGTATGCAAGAGATGGCATGGGCTATTTGCCTTTTTCAATGATAGTCACCAAAGAATGTGAACCAATCAGATTATGTGGCTGCCCGACTCAGAAAGAAGTTTGGTGCAGAGTTTAATATTCTTTTACTCTGTTCTCTCACCCTCTTTCTTTTAATGCTCACGTCTAACCAATCTCTCTTTTCCATTTTACCTCTTTTCACACACCAACACTCAAATCTTTTGACCCCTCTCCCCTCAATCACTCAGGGAATACTTCCTGGGTAGGAAACACTGGTTATCGTGAATCCATGGAAGTTCTGTTAAGTTCTCACTCTGAATCCCATGTATGATCCTAAAAAAAACATGTTGTTCAACAGGTTATTGTACATGTAAGCACAAATACCACTTGTTACATGAGAAAAAAGACTTTCAGAGATGTCAAAACAGTTATGTTTGACGATGCAATTCTCCCCCTCAAACTAAAAGAGTTTGACAATTAAGCTCATATCATTTTATCATGATGAATAAGATTTTGGAGAATAAAAAACGAATGTTGTTTATATGAACAATATATAAACATATTTTCTATGAAAGCACATGAAATGACGTTTGATTCAATCAACAGTGAATACAAATAACGTGAGTATTACCATAGAAAGATTTAACTTTTGATACATGGTAATAACAAAGTCAAATAGAATGTTCTAAACCGTTATGTGTATGAATACTTGACAAAGTAAATTGACAAGATAAAACGCAAGTATTTATCTTTAAGAACACACGGTCACATAAGTATCTGTTAGCATCACAGATATTCTCCCCCTTAACAGAAAGATTTTTTTTTTATTTTTTTTATTTTTTTAAGACCAAGCAGGAAAAATAAAGCACTGAAGTGCGGGTTCTAATCTGATGTGATTAGAAGCCATTGTCACTTGACCAAACCTGCATAAATAAAAGAAATAATGGTAATCATTTATGAAAATGATTCCTCTCTCGTTAACAACAGTTGGAAAATAACACAAAAGATCAAAACTTGGAATACTCCCCCTAGAATCATGAGTAAGGTTTAAGACATGTTCAACATTCCAAGTTTGCTGATGAGAAATTGAAAACACTTTTCATCCAATGGCTTGGTGAAAAGGTCAGCTAACTGGAAGTCAGTTTGAACAAAGTGCATTTCAATATTATCTTTTTCTACATGATCCTTGATGAAATGATAGCGTACGTCGATATGCTTGGTCTTCGAATGTTGTACCGGATTAGCAGTTATAGATATTGCGCTCTTGGAATCACAATAAATAGGAACACGCTTGTAGTTGTAGCCAAAGTCCCTTAACTGTGTCGTCATCCAGAGGACTTGAGAACAGCAGCTAGCAGCAGCTACATACTCAGCCTCGACAGTGGATGTTGAAACACAGTTTTGTTTCTTTGAAGTCCAACTCACAAGTTTGTCACCTATGAATTGACATGATCCAGAGGTGCTCTTCCGGTCTAGCTTACATCCTGCATGATCAGCATCTGTAAAGGTAGTTACTTGAAAACGAGAATCCTTTGGATACCAAAGGCCTAGATTAGGCGAGCCTTTGAGATATCTAAGGATTCGCTTAACAGCAGTTAAGTGCGACTCTTTAGGATTAGACTGATATCTCGCACAAAAACATGTGGCAAACATTATATCCGGGCGACTGGCAGTCAGATAAAGTAAAGAACCAATCATGCTACGATACACCTTTTGATCAACAGGTTTCCCGGAGGGATCCGCGTCTAAGAGTGTACCAGTAGCCATTGGTGTTTTCATGACTGAACTATCTGACATATTGAACTTTTTCAAAATATCTTTTATATATTTAGCTTGATTAATAAATATGCCGTCGGGTAATTGCTTTACTTGTAGGCCAAGAAAGAAATTCAATTCACCCATCATCGACATCTCAAACTTTGATTCCATTATTTTTGAAAAGTTCTTACAAAATTTCTGATTTGTCGACCCAAAAATTATGTCGTCAACATAAATCTGAATGAGAATCAAGTCCTCACCTTGCCTTTTAAGAAATAAGGTTGTATCAGCAGTACCTTTCTTGAAACCAGAAGCAAGTAGAAATTTAGTGAGAGTTTCATACCAGGCTCGCGGTGCTTGTTTAAGACCATAAAGCGCTTTGTCTAAAACATAGACATGATCAGGGTGATGAGGATCAACGAAACCTTCAGGTTGAGCCACGTAAACCTCCTCATGTAAAACGCCGTTTAGAAAAGCCGACTTTACGTCCATTTGATAGACAGTAAAGTTTTTGTGCGCTGCATATGCTAGAAAGATTCTGATGGCTTCGATCCTTGCAACCGGGGCGAATGTTTCATCATAGTCAATGCCCTCTTGTTGACAATACCCTTTGGCGACCAGTCGAGCTTTGTTTCTCACTACTACTCCAGCTTCGTCTTTCTTATTTCTGAACACCCACTTTGTTCCAATAACGGATTTACCTTTAGGTAGTGGGATCAAGAGCCATACCTTGTTCCTTTCGAATTGTAGAAGCTCGTCTTGCATAGCAGAAATCCAGAATGGATCATGTAGAGCTTCAGACGCTTTCTTTGGTTCTAGGGAACTAAGGAAGCTTGAAAACATGCAGAAGTTGGTTGTTGCAGATCTTGTCGTGACACCAGATTGTACGTCACCTATCACATTGGTCAGGGGATGATCCTTAGTCCAACGATGTGTGCTTGGTAGAGCTTCAACTGTTTGTTACGTATTCGATGCATCGTTTTCATCATGCACGGCAGGTTGCTCCATAGATGTACTCGGGACATCTTGTACTGGTGTTTCTGATACTGAATCTTCTGGACTAACAGTTGAAGTGCTCGGGACTTCGTTTCCAGAAGAACTATCTGTTGAGACAGATTCAACATTAGTAGAGTCAGAAACTAACTTTGTACTCGTACCTGATGGAGATGAAGTGTCAGTGACTTCTTTGGAAGGTCCATACATGTCTTCAGAAATAGTAGGGACCTCCGAGCTTGTACCACTTGTTATTGATGTGGATATGCCTTCTTCAAAATGTGCACATATATCATCAAAGGCATCAATAAACAATAAATCTAACTCAGATGAAGTAGAGTTAGAGTTAGAAGAAGTGAATACTTTAGGTGTTGGTTCTATTCTTGATTGAATAGAAGCTTTGTCATTAAGACCGAGTTCTGAACTGTTGTGTCCAGAAGTCCTTGTAGAATTCTCATCAAAGGAGAAATTCATGCTCTCAACAACCGTCTTGGTTCGAATAATGTAAATTCGATAAGCTTTGGATGTCAGAGAGTATCCAACGAGATATCCTTCATCCGCTTTCTTATCAAAATTTGATAATCCTTGACGCTCTTTTAGAATGTAACACCTGCAACCAAATACACGAAGGAACTTGATGTTAGGTGTACGATTGTTGATCAACTCATATGCTGTCTTATTAAAGCGCTTGACCAAAATGGTACGATTCTGAGTAAAACATGCTGTAGCGACTGCCTCAGCCCAAAGGTACATGGGTAGATTCGAGTAAGCAAGCATAGTACGAGCTGCTTCAACCAGAGTATGGTTCTTCCGTTCAACAATGCCATTTTGCTGCGGAGTGTAGGCGGCGGAGAAATTATGTGAAATACCCACGGAAGTAAGATAACTCTTCAGGGTGTCATTCTTGAACTCCGTGCCATTATCACTGTGAATGGTTCTGACTAGCAGTTGAAGACGTACTTGAATGTGCTTGATGAAAGCGATAATCAACTCTAGAGTATCTGACTTGTTGCAAAGAAACTCGAGCCATGTATACCTTGAGTAGTCATCTATCATTACCAACATATATTTCTTTCCGTTGATAGATGCTGTGCGCATTGGGCCACAAAGATCCATGTGAAGAAGTTCCAGTGCAGATGAGGTCGATGATTCAGCTTTGGACTTGAAGGAGCTTCGCTTCATTTTGCCCAACTCACATGCGGGACATAGTGAGTCTTTTTCGAACCTCATTTCTGGTAGACCTTTGACCAGACCTTGTCTCTGTAGCTTTGCTATAGATCTGAAATTTTGATGAGACAAGCGTCGATGCCACGTCCACAATTGTGCTTTGGAAGCTTTGGCTAGTAGGCATACTGGACGTGTGGCAGACAGTGTAGGAAAATCTACATAGTATAGATTTCCATGGCGCTCAGCCTTGAAGACTTCGTAACCATCTGGATCCTCTAGATAGCAATGAGTTGTTGTGAAGCGGACTTGATATTTCATGTCACAGAAGTGACTGGTACTGAACAGGCTGTGATCAAGTCCTTCAACATATAGCACTTTTTGAATCTTCACAACACCGTTATCGAGCATTCCATATCCTCTGACGTGGCCTTCGGCTTCAGAATTGGCAAATCTAACTGCTCCGGCAGGCTCCTCCACATAGTTATGCAAGAGGTGATTGAATCCTGTCATGTGCCGTGAACATCTGGAATCTATTACCTACAATCGACAGGCCTGCAAAAGAGACAATTAGTTTTTCTTAGGCACCCATATCAGGATGGGTCCTTCGCGGTTAGCATCAAGCAACTCAGGAATATCATCTGGTTTGACTTTCAATCTCTATTCATAACGCGGTTTTGGAACCCATTTCCAAACCATCTTAACATTCAGTTCCTGAAAGTGCTTTTTAGAAGTAGGATTGACAACCTTAGCTCGATACACTTTGGGTTGTGTAGAAGAATCAGAATTAGAATTAGACTTAGAGTTCAGCTTAGCTTTGCTTTTATTCTTAGGAGGGGAGTAGTATTTGAATGAATTATCCCAACAGTGTTTACAATAAAGATTCTTTCGAGCAAAATTCATAAACTTAGATTTATCGGAACAAATCTTACATTCATGTTTATCAAAAGAAGTACTATTCAAAATAACACTGTCTGTAGGACAACTACTAGAATTCAAACTATTCTTTTTATTCAAACTAAGATCTTTATTCTTTATACTCTCCCAACTCCCTTGATCTAACCTAAAACCCAAGCCCATTTACATTAAAGCCCAATACAATTAAACTAAGCCCAATACAAATATAAAATATAAACCCCTTTACAAAACTTTCCAAACATGGACATTTTATGTCCTAACAATCTCCCCCAAAAGTTTTGTAAAGGAATCATCGTCTTTGAAGCGCCAACTCTTCTCCCCCTTGATTTCTTTGGAAAACTTTAGTGTTGCGCATCTTCAAGATAGCCCAGGCTCCCCCTTGAATGAAGCTCTTATTCTTCAAAGTTTCAACTTTAATACCAGATTCGATGTGCGTAATAACCTCGACTGAGTGCACTAAAGAAAACTTTTATCTCTAGAAACTCAACACATTCGTTATGCCTACAAGAATGAAATGTGTGAGTTTTGCGTGACAACCACAGTGCATCTTCAGTTTATAACAACGAATCTGTCTTTGAACCACGAGTTGAATAGGAGTTCAACTTAAGAAATTATACTGATCAGATCGTAGAAGAAGCATCTTGTAGCAAACACTACTCGGCAAGGGTTAGAAGAACCAATCAACAACTGTCGAGAAAACCCAAACGAGAAAATTCCAGAACAAATAAAAACATTCCTTGAAATTTATGTTCCACATATCACACGGTTAAAGCGCAATTAAATCTGGATTAAACGCTCTTCGGATCAATGAACGGTTCTCGAGAATTGCAAAAATTAAATCTGGTAACAATCTCCCAAAAATCGGACGACATGATCACTTGTCAAAAATTTGATCATTTAAGCCCAACATATGAATGTATACGATTAAGCCCAAAACAATTTGATTGCATATGGCCCAATAAAAAAATTGGTCAAATTAAATCCAACCTCCATTATAATACGACCCAACAAAAGTTTATCAAACCCGGATGCCATCTAGTCCATGGTACATGTATAACCTGGTTCCCATGACTTGCAAATTAAACCCGGATGATAAGATTTCAGGTCCGAAGGTTAGGAACCCGGATGCAATCTCAATAGAAAAACAACGGCTATTTACCAATTTACATTTGGCAAAATACAGCCGCCTATTGCAACCAGCATCCAACGACCCACAACAAAACAACCATCGGTCACTAATCTGTAATCACACCTTTGAAAAAAAAATAGTCGACCAACAAAACTATTAAATCACCGACCCACCTACTTGATTCACCCAATCATAATTAACAACCAAATTCATGGATGACTTTTCATAATGTAAACCACAACCTCCATTAACAATTGTGGGAACCACCGCCATTAACAATGTGACATACAAACCATATATATGTTTGGTTTTCTTAGAAAATTTGTAAGTCCAATGTTGTGTTGTGTGTTTGGAAGTTCGTGACCTGGATGCATAATGCAATCAATAGCCGCCAGTAAAAATCTTACACCACCTACTCACGTTCTTGATAACAAAAAAGATGGAACTCCCGAATTAAGCCACAGCCGCCGCCGATTGAATCACCATTCACAATTTGCATCCACTCACAACAAATCAAATCCAAAAATCAATTTACTAAAAAATTTGGGCCGATAAACATGAACTATTGAAAATCGATCGAATCAAAGAAAAAATTATTCGATCCGGCTCTGATACCACATGTAGATACCAAATAATCAACAATTCATGATCAAATAATGATAACAAGATGAGATTGGGAGAGAATACCTTTTATTCACATTGAAAACGAAGAACACGAACAAAACCTAGAGAGACAAGAGAAAGTGTTTCTCTCTCTAGAGAGAAGAGAAAGTGTTTCTTTTATTGCAGTTTAAACCCTGAATTTTAACTTTAATCTTGAATACAATTATTTGATCCAACAGATGTATTGGTGAATTGTGGTTGAGTCCTAAATACCCCACATTGGTGAGATGTTAAAAGATTAGAACAAAGAGTATATATATAAGAAAGAAGGACGTGATCCATTGTGTCAACTCATGTGATACCATTTGGATTACACTATTTTTGCAAAACAAATATTTTTATATTAAAATAAAAATTAAATGAATTGTAGTTGAGTTTTAGATGTCTCATATTGGTAAGAGTATTATGATTTTGTCATTACAAGATTTGAGAATATTTAAATCTTGAATTGTGGTGTATTTTGGTTACCCCACATTGGTGAGAATATGATAGATTGGAAAAGAAGTATGAATATATAAAAAGTTGAAATATGTCTTTGGAATCATAACAATGATCGGAATCAAAACCAATTTCAGCCCGATGATAAAAATTATAATTATGAAAAAAATACGATTGAAAGTAATCGAAGAACAAATGGTAAAACTTATATATGTTATATCTATTGTATATATTATAATAAAAACTAGACAATGGTTCAATGAGAAGTTTTCAGACATGTTTATCTTTTTTCTTCTTATTTTGATTTATTTTTAAAATCAACACAATAATTTACTAAACCTTTTATTTTCTTGCATTATCAATTTTATTTTAGTTTTCTTATAAATGGGTCAATGAGATCATTTCTACCATAAATAAGGCAAAGCGTTTATTTTAGATCATTTCTACCATAAATTGGGAAAAACCTATCATGTGTGTGTATGTGTGTGTATGTATATATACAATAAAATTCTACTAATTAAATTATAATGATTTTTACAAATAATTTGTATATAGTTTGTTGATTATCATATTTAATAACTAACATGTATTATATGGACAATCTATATATTACTATGAGGGTTACCCACGCTACTACACAATGCGCGGTTCCAACACTAGTCTATATATATATATTAAAGGAAAACCAAGAAGTAGTGAGGTGGCAATCTCTTGTAGTAGGATTCTTAGCTAGAAATTTTGTGGTTTTTTTGAATTTTTTTTAAATATTAAATACATTAAAGACTTTAATGTCCCTCTATGAAAATGTATTTCAATTGCGAGGAGGCTACTTTGGTAATTTTGGCACAACTTTAATTAACTTTCAATATCTAAACCATCCAACTTCCTATAAGCATTTTACTCTCTCCATTATATATCATTATCATTATATTATATTATATATATTAAAGGAAAACCTATTAAACCCAGAATTCAAGTTCTAATCATAACAAAACAATCAAGATGATCAATTAACCAAATCATATGTCATTGATTCAATCAAAGATTACAATCTCTCACTTTCTCTCTCTACATTCTCTCTCTCTCTCTAGAATGATATGAATATAAACTTCTAATCTGATTCACACGCTCATACAATCTGAATGTTACTTCACATTACAAAGACAAGACAAAGACTATTTATACTAGCAACTAACAACAAAGAAACAAAATACAAACTACTTTGACTTATTACAAAGACTTTGACATTCTTGCTTGAGAGTTGACTTTGAGCTTTGACTTTAATCTTCATTCTTTATGATCTTGCATACAACAAATATGTGCTCTAACATTCTCCCCCTTTGGATCAAGATCATCTCTTTTAAGCTCAATTTGAATCTTCTCCCTTTGATGTAAAAATGATCTTCTCCATCAATCAACATTCTCCCCCTATTAATATGAAAAATTGACATTCTCCCCATTCTTTGATAAACTCTATCTTCAAACTTTCAAAAATCTTCCAAAGTTTGTTCTTCAACATTAGTAGCATTCTCCCCAAAGTTTGATATAAACCTCTTTCAGACTCTTAGAAAGAAATTATCTTCAGAATTCAGCTCAATTTGCTTCAACAAAATTATCTACAAACAAAACTCTTTCAAATTCTGCCAGCTTTGAACAAACTTCAACAATCTTTCCTTAAATACAAATCTTGATCATTCCTCAAACATTATTTAATCCTCTAAACATTTCTTGAACCTCTCTCCCCCTTTTTGATGATTGCGGCATAGAGATCATCAAAACTTTCAACAAGAAATGTCTTTGATATAATTTGAACTGACCATTGATTTTTCAAACTGAGCCTCTTATTCACCATTGATCCAAAAGATATGTATCCGAATCTTTGCAAATTCAGACAAACTAGAGTGTAACACCTGAATCAACAAATGAATCAGTTAAGATGCATGTCAGTAACACAAAGTTACTGTGTGTAACGGATACACATTGTAAAGGAGCTTTAGTGATGGTCACTCCCCCGGGACTTCAATTCAATCATCGAAACACACAAAGAATATTAGAATCCTTATTTCCCTTATTTCTAAAATTTTTGATTTTTTTAAAGTGTCTTAATATAAGAAAAAACACCATATATTCCTATATAATAAATGTGGTTTCATTATGCATAAGTTTTTTTTTGTTGTTGATAAATTCACATACATCTTTAACCCCCAACTCTACATTAACCTTTCTAGCTTCCCTTCTCTTAATGTATCTTGCATTTTAGGTTAATCCCCAGCTTCCCATATGCTAATAACGTTTATAGCTTCCTCTTCAATTAAATTATGGGTTTCTATTCTCTTAAATGTAAAATTTTTATCATACATCTTGCAATATATATAGGTTAAGTCAATACTCTCCGATGTAAGTCTTTATCATTATCATTACATGAGGTCAAATAATCTCTGATGGAACCCCCTGCCCCTCGAAAGGTCTATCGTTTTTTATTGTGTACTAAAGACACCAAGTAGATCTAAGTCAACACCAACTTTCTGTTGGATCATGTTTCAAATACGCAAGAAGAACTATTTTAGTTCGCTTATGCATACTAATAGTTTCGATACTTGGTAAGCAAATAATTTTTGGGTAAATGTCATTTGTTGGATTGGTTGAGAGTGTCAGTGTTATATTCTTACAAAACTTTAGCATTTGAATCCTTTCTTCAAATGTAGGTCTCAGGCTAGGTATTCCGCAAGTACTACACATTTAATGACATCAACATTGAATCATTACGATATGTGATGAAAAAGATTATTCCAAATCTTTTATTACACAGATGAAAGAATCAGATAGTTTAAACTACTTTTAAAGGCTTGAAGGGATACTAATTTGATAAAAGTTTATACTGCATCCAGTGGTTTCTCATAGTTGTTCAACATATCGCAACCCGTTTCTCTTTCTTCAATAATCAATATCACTATAGATTCTTCAATAAAAGAAGTAAATGTCTTTGCCATCAAGAAGAAAATCAAACTTTTTTTACTCTTTTTCTTGATCTGTTAGTTTTAGAAGATGACGATTCCGCAAAATAACATTAATGAGAAAATATTTTAAATATCATCTATTTAATTGGAGTTAATGAAAATATTTAACGGTTGTTAGTTGGTGGAACAAATGTAAAAAGATTTTGCAAACATGAAGAACAAATTTGAAAAAAAGGAAGTTTATGAATGGACAAAACTGAAAATTACTCTTATATATATATATATATATTTAATCTTTACAATTATATTTGTAACAATTATAACATAATCAATACTGATCATGAGTGTAATTTTGGGAATATCTTTTAGAATATGTCTATAAAGCGTCTATAATGTTAATTTTATTGTTTGTAAACAAATAATGTTTATGAACAAGAGTGTGGAAGCTTAAAAGTATCAAGTGGTCTACTTCGGAAGATGATATTGAGATATCATAATTTTATTTATATAATGGGTTTATAAATATTTTGATTATATATAATTATATATAGATATTCTGGG
The DNA here is from genome assembly GCA_954870635.1 of Arctium minus. Classification (NCBI taxonomy): domain Eukaryota; kingdom Viridiplantae; phylum Streptophyta; class Magnoliopsida; order Asterales; family Asteraceae; genus Arctium; species Arctium minus. The sequence continues at coordinate 74,089,882 of OX941085.1, read as the reverse complement.
AAAATAAAGGGTTATCATGGATAATTTTCTAGAAAGATATTGTATAAAATAGTTCGGAAAAATTGAAATCATATATGTTGAAAATTAGAATTGGATACTCAACTCCAATGTTTGACTTTTCCGGTTCAAGATAAATGTATTTTGAGAAATCAAATGCCTTCACAAAGACTAAAAATTGTATTTGCGTGCGTAGTTGAACCTTATTGAAGAAAACAATATAAATGGTACTTGAATCAAAAGAGTTCCCCGTTTTTTGCTTGAAAACATGTCAACCGAGAGAAACCAATATCATTAGCTATATTACTAATTTTATTTGATTTTGATTGCACGTTCTATGAAGGTGGTAGCTATATGGGCATGAAGTTATATTAAAAAGAGTTTTTATAATATATTGTTTTTTAATTTATGTAATTGTTTTTCCCCTATTCAATTAACTAACTTCATATGATGGTTTATTATTGTTTTCTTTTATGTGCAACTCATTTCAAAACCAATTTAATAATTTTGGTTGCAAAACAAGCATTAAGCTATATTGAGAAGATTATTTTTGTTATGCCGATATAATTCTTAATATTGCATATACATTTGCAACCATATTTTTTTGTACAATTTTAATTTTAACATCGGAGCATTATCTTTATAAGTACGTTCAGTGTTTTACATTTTATTTTATTAGTTGTTAATAAATTAACAAACTACGATTCATCTCAACTTAATTACGTATTTTCTAACAATAAAATTTCATCATCACGCAACGTGCGATGGCAACATACTAGTATATATTAAAGGAAAACCTATGGTTGATGAGGTGTCACCTTTTAATGTTAAGATTCTCTTCTATCTTTTTTCTCAAATTTTGGATTTTTTTAAAATGTTGAATTTACATGTTAAACTTTTCCGCCCTTATATGAGAAATGTGTAATCCATTGTTAAGTTGGGGTGTTTTTTGGTAATTTTACATGCCTAAGTTTTACCTCCAACTCTTGATTTACTTTCGAAATTTTCTTAATGAATTTGTTTTTCTAAGTTGCAATAATAAACAATGAAATTCAAGAACTTCCTTTGGTGGAGGATGAAGAAGATGAGAGTTGAAGAAGATATGGAAGAATTGAAACAAGTCTCTGAAAATTATATTCTTGAAAAATGTGATATGTTATTACATATTTCTTCTTTCCAATATTGTTGGATGTGTTGTTATTATAGGACATGATTGTGTTTACGATTGAATCATATAGATTCGAATAAAATTTTGATATTTTGTGATTACAAAATTTGATAATTTCTTTTTTTCAAATTTAAGTGTCATTGACAATAATCGTGTATACGTGATTGATAATTGCGTTAAATTTTGACTATTGTAATAACCTTAAACCTTTGATTTTGAAGTTTTGAGGAGTTGTGGAGTGTTAAGTGGAATTTCACCAATTTCAGGGACTTAAGTGTAAATATGGAACAAAAGGGGGTAAAACCCTCCTAAGCCCTCTCATTCCACATTTCATACGGTTTAGGTGGCTAGAGAGGAGATTTGGGAGTTCTTGCATTCTCCATTGAAGACTTAGTGAAGGGAGCAAGTTTCAGGGGAAAATCTTCTCCATCTTCAAGGTAAATACCTCTATCTCTAGTATTTTATGCTTCTTGGTGGGTTTTGTGGTTTATGGTCATTGGGGGTTCTTCAATCTTTGGTCATTTGGGATTAAAGATCTTTTGGAATAAGTGCTTTAATGGTGTATTGTGTGTTTTCTACAAGTTTTGACCTAGAATCCACTTGGATGGTGTCTATCTTCAAGGGACCTTCATTTTCTCTAATTTTGGAAAAGCTATGGTTTTCAATGGATGGATTTAATGAGTCATTTGATGTTTTAATGTTTGGTTATTGATAGGAAAGGTTAGAATATTGATTCCCTCAAATTCGAAGCTTAAAAATCGATTTGGTTTTGGTTAGGGTTTGAGAAAGGGTGATTGTCGGGCTGAAAATACGTGCAAAGCAAGACCAGAACCCCGCGTGCGCAGGGTTCTGGCGTGCGCTAGGTCACTCCACAAGTCATGCTAGGCACTGGAGAGGATGCTGGCGCGGGTTTTGGTGCGGGTTGGGTCGTGTGGAAAGCCACTTTCCTGTCGTTTCATCCTCTGTTTGGGCCTAGGATCGAGGTGGTGATTAGGGGATGTCTTAAGGAAAAAAAGAGGTGTCTTTGGAGAGCTTTTCTAGTGTTTTAATACCCATGTTTGTGTCGTGTGAATAGGTGTTCGGTTGGACCCTCGTAGCTCCGAGTGCGAAATTTGAGCGTGGACGGAAGGTGAGTTTTTCTTACTTACCCCTATTTGCAAGAAAGCTTTTACTATGCACGTTGGGATTGAATTTATTGTTTTACAATTACTTAAGCTTTTATATCGTGCTACCTTAATAATTCAAAGTGTGCATTAATTGGGGATGGGGCATGTGATGGCTACATGGGAGGTGTGACCCATTGGGGATGCATGAATCCATTTTATGTGACCCGATTGAGGGCAGCTGTGAGCCCAAACATGTGTCACAGGCGTACGTGACTTAAGCGTGTGCCATCCACATGTGGTGTATGTGCATGATATTTTAATGATGGGAATTGTTATAAATGTTTTATAACTCGTTTTGAATTACGTTGTGGTGTGATGTTGTGACTTGAGGGAACTCACTAGACCCCCGGTCTAACCCTCGCTTTTTATAAATCTGAAAACCATTTTCAGGAAAGCATGTTAGTGCAAGCTCGGGTAAAGGAAAAGAGAAGATGTGAGAGCTGGAAGTTAGTGGAGCTTTGTAGTCTTCTGTTTAGACTTCCCAGACTTAGACACTTGGCTTAAATTCTCAGTTATGTTTGTGTAACACCCGGAAACTCATAATCGAATCTTGCAGTTAATTTGGTAATTCATTTTGGGTTTGATAAGTTTCATTCGAAAGCTTAACGTTCTATTCTTTCGGCTTTTATGATCAGGATCGAGAGGTTTCAATTTCAAAAAGTCGAGTTCCGGAACACGACCAGCGACTGTGCCAGCGACTGTGCCCACAGGTCACTGTCGTGGGGCAAGGTCGCCTAAGTTGGGTAGTGAACCAAGGCCAAGGGGTGACATTAACCAGCGACAATGCCCCTGGGCAAAGTCACATGACATTGTCGCCGGAGGTGTACTGTATGGGGGTAGATGCGGTCGACATTGACCAACAACAATGCCTCTGGGCAAAGTCGAATGGCATTGTCGCGGCGGATCCCAGGGCTTTTAAGTTGCAACTCATTTTTATGGACCATAATACTGATTTGAGGTTTTGGTGTAATCGTGTTTCTCTCAAGGATCTGGTAAGTCTTCCTCTCCTCTATCCCCTTGCAATTAATGCTTCCCAACCATCTCAAACCCTTGATCATTTATGGCATTCTAGGTGCTCTTAGGTGATTGTGGTACTAGTTCAAGTCTCCTCAAGGATCTCATTCTCATCTCTTTGAGTTCTTGATATCCTAGGGTTTTAAGCTACAACCCTACAAGGTGAGTTCATCCTCTTTTACAAACTTTATACATGTTAAACTATGGATTTAACCTACTAAACATCTTCATTTTTAATTTCTTGAGTTGGGTGAGCTTTCACCAAAACCCTAATTTTGGAGACTTTAGGGTTCTTTTGGATAAAAATGGTTTTCAAGGAAATGGACTTATATCTTGGAATTACTTGTGATTTGATGCATTAGAAACATGTTTTCCTTTGTCCTCAAGTTTATATGCTTTGAGCCAAAAACTAGGGTTTTGAAAGGTTGATGTATATTTATAGATTGAATGGTTGGATAACTGGGTTTAAATATGTGGAAATATTATCTAATGGTAACATGTTGGAACCTCTTGGAAAATCTGTGAGTAAGTACATGGAATCTTGATTTTAGCACGTTGGTTGGTATTATAATTGTTGGAATTATTGATTTGTCTCATTGGCATTGGTTGGCGTATTTCCGTAATTGATTAAATCATTTTGTTCGATGATGGAACGCTAGTTTTCCACATAGAGGCACAGTCAGGCATCAGATAGGGTATATGTCCTACGTGCTAGTACACGATATTGGATGAGGATCTCAATGTAAAGACCCTATGTGGTTGAAGTTGACTTTCCGTTGGTGTACGTTTAAAGCTACCGAGCCTAACATCCCTTGCGTGTACTTTATTATGTGTGTTTGGTTTTACTAACTTGTCAAGTGGCTTACTTTTGTGTTCCGTCACTTGTGTTAGTAAGTGGGTCTCCCCCGTTAACCCAAGAGGTATTTACATTGTGGTGAAAATTTATATTATTATTTCTCCGACTTTACCTACTTTATTTCCGCTTAGAACTTATTATTTCTCAACATAAATGTTTGATCTCACTAGGCTTTAACCTAACACTTTTTCTTAAAATGACATGTATAATAGGTCATTGTGGGTCCAACAATACTTATATCAAGTTCTTAGAAACAACACATTAATCGATTACCAACCTGTATTGATATATAACAACGGTTACAAGGTTGATCAGATTCAAGTATGAAATGTGTTCTCTGTTTTCTCTCTTTTTACACCTTTAAGTGTGTGTTTTTGTTCTTGATAATATCAGATCTAATCTATTGAGAGATTGAGAGATACAATATCTAATCTAAAGTGTGTCTTACACACTTCCTACAACTTGCAACAACAAGTTGTATTATAAAACTATTATCACTAAATAATATCTATTATCTAGATATTATTTCTAATAACTAAACTAGAAACTAATAATAACTAACTAAGTTACTAGATCTAATATCTATTAGAAATAGATATTTAAGCTAAGTTAACTATTACAATAACAAACAATTACATTGACATTTATTACAAACGACATAGACTTTAATATCGAGAGTCGACGTTTCGGCTTTAGCTTCAAATTGCGATCTTCAGATTGGATGATCTTGAATCCAATGAGACTGTGTCTTAACAATCTCCCCCTTTGGATCAAGATCATTACGAAAATGATTTTAGCAATTCATTCTTCTTGTTTAGCACAGAAGATGCAATCTCTTTCTCTAGCTCTTTCTTTAGCTCTTAAATCAACATGTCTTTTTCTAACAATCTCCCCCTTTTGAAGAGTGGACGTGATTCTTGAAACATGTGATCTTTGCCATTTTTTTTGTAGTCATTCTCGCCCTTTTTGATGTTAAGTGCAACGACTTCATCAAAATTAATTGTAAGAAATGTCTATCTTGCGTTTAGAGCCCCTGATCCGTCAATTCAAAAGATATTCATCCAGATCGTTTCAAATCCAGATAAAAATAGTCGTGTAATACCTGAATCAACTAATGAATCAGTTAACATGCCTGTCAGTAACACTAAGTCACTGTGTGTAACGAATACACATTGGAAAGGAGCTGTTTGATGTTGACTCCCCCAGGGCTTCCATTTAATCATCGAAACACCACAAAGGTAATTTCTATAAACGTTATGACAAAGAAACTAATTCCTTGTGTGTTCGTGCTTGTGTTGAAAGAATTAAGCACTGATGATTGCTTTTTGGCTCAAAATTGTGTAAACCACTGAGACAACAGTAAGTTAAACACAGACTCAATGTGCATGATTGAAGTGCGAAGGTAGGGCAGACTTCCTTCTTTTCAATATCCAGATTTTCCAAATTAAAATCAGATAACATATGTGCTGCGTCCCCTTTGAAAATGTGAAACACTTTCTTGTTGAGAAAAAAATGAGTAGATAGTGAGGTTTGATCAAGAGTTGGCATGGGTTAGTTGCCTGTTTCAATAATGTTCACCACAGAATTGTGAAACACTAGTAATGTGGCTACCCGACTCAGAAAAAGTTGGTGCAGAGTTGTGATATTTTTTGAACTCTGTTCTCACACGCTCTTTCTTTTAAACAGTTTGCTTACTCTAATCACACTCATTTCTTTTCGCTTCTCACACTCAATCACTAAGGATTAACTTCTTGGGTAGAAATCACTGGTTAAGGTGATTCCATAGAAGTTGTGTTAATTCCTAGAACAATGATTCTTGTTTTCCTATGATGCATGTGATGCTCAGATTGGTTTAACGATTTCAGTTAAAGCACAATTTAGATCATGAAAACATTTAAAATTACACTCCCAAAATATAAAATTTGTTGAAAAATCGGGAAGTGGTTTGAACATTAAAAACAATGTTTTCCAATGATTAAAAGTTGTCCTTCCTTCAATCATATATGAGATGAAGATTTAGAATTATACCTGACGTAGGATCTTCAATCTCATGAAGCTAAGCTTGAAGTCATAAACATATGAAGTTGTAAGCTTCTCTCAAAAATTCTGCAAAAGTCTTATGTCAAGTCAAAGTAAAATTTATTCACTTAAATTGAAAAGACAAAAAGCAGTAAAACTTTTTAAAGTACAAGTTCTGATCAGAAATAATCAGAAGTCATATCCGTACTCGTTGACTTGAAGAGCTCCCCCTAAATTCTTGCATTACAAAAAAAAATTTGGCATTAAAAGGTACATGCAAAATTTTATGAGCTCCCCCTCGAAGTGATATTGACCACTTGTCAATTTCTTCTCATTCTCCCCCTTGGATCATGAACATTAGATAGAAGTGCAGATATCAATCAGAGTTAAGAATTTAGAAAACTTTTATAGGTAACTACTATTAGATTTTAGGATTTAGCATACCAAGCTTATAGATAAGAAAGTTGAACCTCTTTTCGTCTAAGGGTTTGGTAAACAAATCGGCAAGTTGATAATCAGTTTTTACAAAGAAAAGTTCAATTGTTCCCTTTTCAACATGATCTTTAATAAAGTGATACCTGACGTCTATGTGCTTAGTCTTGGTGTGTTGAATAGGATTCGCTGATATTGCGATGGCGCTCTTGGAGTCACAGTATATCGGGATTTTGTTGAAGTGGAAACCGTAGTCGCGCAATTGAGTTCTCATCCATAAGACCTGAGAACAGCAGCTAGCAGCATCTACATATTCTGCTTCGGCCGTGGAGGTTGAAACACAAAGTTGCTTCTTCGATGCCCAACTTACTAGTTTGTCACCGAGGAACTGTACATGTCCCGACGTGCTCTTCCTGTCTAACATACAACCTGCATGATCTGCATCTGTGTAGGCTGTTAGTTCAAAACTAGTATCTTTAGGATACCACAGACCAAGATCTGCAGTGCCCTTTAGATACCTAAATATGCGCTTTACAACAAACATATGGATTTCTTTAGGATTGGCCTGATATCGTGCACATAAGCATGTTGAAAACATTATATCTGGCCTACTAGACGTAAGATACATTAAAGAACCTATCATCCCTCGATAAGTCCTAACATCAACAGCCTTTCCCAAAGGTTCGGTGCCAATTTTAGTACCTAGTGCCATTGGGGTTCCAATCAGTTTTGAATTTTCCATTTGGAACTTCCGAAGAATATCCCTAATGTATTTTGATTGATTGATAAAAATACCTGATGAAAATTGTTTTACTTGTAAACCGAGGAAGAAATTCATCTTTCCCATCAAGTTCATCTGAAATCTAGACACCATAAGGTTTGCAAAATTCTTACAGTACTTAGTATTTGTAGAACCAAAGATAATATCATCTACATAAATTTGAATTAAAATGATATCGCCTTTTTCCTTTTTGATAAACAAAGTGGTATCCACCGTTCCTTTTGAAAACCTAGACTTGACTAGAAAAGTGGAAAGGACATCATACCAGGCTCGAGGTGCTTGTTTCAGACCGTAGAGTGCTTTGTCGAGAATGTAAACATGATTCGGCTTCTCTTGATTGAGAAAACCTTCGGGCTGAGAGACGTAGACTTCCTCCTTCAGAATTCCATTTAGGAATGCTGTCTTCACGTCCATTTGAAAGACAGTGAAGTTCTTGTGGGCTGCGTAGGCTAGAAACATTCAGATTGCCTCTAATCGCGCCACAGGAGCATATGTTTCTTCATAGTCTATTCCTTCCTCTTGTCTGTATCCTTTGGCTACTAGTCTTGCCTTGTTTCGGATAACGGTACCATCTTCGTCTTTCTTTATCTTGAAAACCCATTTCGTACCTATAATAGTTTTATCTTTAGGCTTTGGTACGAGTCTCCATACTTGAAGTGCATCGAATTGATTCAGCTCTTCTTGCATTGAGACCACCCATTCTGGATCAGCAAGTGCCTCTGATACACGTGTTGGCTCGAACTTGCTCAGAAAGGAGTCATGTATGCACATGTTCATTGATGCTGACCTAGTTTGCACCGGTTTTGATGGATCGCCAATGATCTGGCTTAGCGGGTGCCCTTTGGTCCATTTATTTTCATGAGGCAGTGGATTAGATGATTGTATGTCAGTTGTATCATCTACAAATCCACTTGCACCTTTCTTCGGTTTGTTCAGGAGGATTGATGGTTTCAGTTGAAGTGGCAGGTTCAGAAGGCTCAACAGGTATAACTTGTTTTGGCTGTATATTGATCTGAATAGTATATCCTACTGTTGCAGCTACTTCTGTCTCTTTATCATTTGTCACGTCTTCAACTATTGGAGTCGGCATTTGAATTATAATTTCTTGTTGAATCGGGGCATTTGATTCAATAGGAACATCTGAACTGGTTGGATGAGTAGTCGTTAAGTCTTCCATCCTGTCAACCACAACAGATTTCTTTACATTAGATCCAAGAAATTCATCATAAAACAATTCAAATAATAAATCTAAATCAGATAAATGGTTAGTAGAAGTTAAAGCTTCGTCTGATTTATTCTGTTGAGACGTAGGTCCTGAACTGAGTTGCCCAGAAGCTAGTATTCCTGTTATAACGGGTTCTGAACGTTGTTGTTCGGAAGCCATTTCTTCATCAAACGAGACGTTGATGCTTTCAATCACCGTCTTTGACTTCTTTAGATAAACACGAAATGCAGTTGATGTCGAGGAATAGCCAATGAAGATTCCTTCGTCCGCCTTAGCACTGAACTTGTTTAGACTCTCCCTATCGTTTAGAACGAAACACTTACACCAAAATATATGGAAATATTTGATTGTCGGTGTTCGGTTGTTGATTAACGCATAAGAAGTCTTTTTGAATCTCCGATGTACCATGGAACGATTCTGTGTGTAGCACGCGGTCGAAACAGCTTCTGCCCACAAAAATAGAGGTAAGTCAGAGTGACTTAGCATAGTACGAGCAGCCTCGACTAGCGTTTGATTTCTTCTTTCAACCACTCTATTTTGTTGAGGCGTACGAGCAGCAGAGTATTGATGTGAAATCTCAACAGATTCGAGATATTCTTCAACCTTGTTGTTCTTGAACTTTGTGCCGTTATCTGTTCGTAGAAACTTGACCAGTTTCTGCAGATTCACCTGGGTCGTCTTTAGGAAAGTGATGAGTACATCTGGTGTCTCATCCTTTGAACGTAGAAACTTGACCCATGTGTATCACGAGTAATCGTCCACGATCACGAGTATGTACTTCTTGCCGCCTAGACTCTGAGTTCGCATCGGACCGCATAGATCCATATGCAATAACTCTAACGGAGCGCTTGTACTTGGTTCAGACTTTGGTTTATGAGGTGCCCTCTTCATCTTGCCCTTTTCACAAGATGCACAAAGATGTTCTCTTTCATACTTGAGCTCTGGAAGTCCTTTGACGAGCTTTCCACTGACCAGATTGTTGATGTACCTGAAGTTGAGGTGAGAGAGCCTTCGATTCCATAACCAACTTTGTTGCATCAATGCTTTCGTCAGTAGACAAACTTGCTTGTCAGTCTGGACATTTGATAAATTGATTGTGTAGATGTCGGATTCTCGAGTACCGACCAAGAGTTCTTCGCCTTCTTCATTGCGAACTGAACATCTCTTGGCTTTGAAGTTGACCTCTAAGTCTTTGTCACAGAACTGGCCTATACTGAACAAGTTGTGTCGTAAGCCTTCAACATAGCTCACCTTCTTGATCGTGACATTGTCATGTTGTACATCACCATATCCCATGATTGATGAAAACTGGTCGTTGCCGAATCTGACTGTTCCGCAATATTTGTCTTTAAAATTGGACAGTATCTCTTTTTGTCCTGTCATGTGCTTGGAACATCCGCTGTCCAAGAACCATGTATGACTAGTCTGCATAAGAGAAATTGCAAATTTAGATATTTATACGACAACTTTGGAATATTCACTTTGATTATCGAAGTGCGGGTCTTGAACTGATTTGTTCAAAATCCTATTTTGACTTTGATGTTCGGGTTTTGAACTGCATTATTCAAAAACCTATTTTGTCATTGAAGAACGAGTCCTGATCTGTACATAATCAGAAGTCGATTTCTCTCTAAGCTTTGTGTGCCTGCAACACAGATTTAGCCTTAGGTACCTACTGGAATTTGGGTCCTGCTGTGTTAGCACAAGATTTTGGTACCCATTTCAAATTGGGTCCTCTTTTATTTTGAAATATAATGGAAGAATTAGTATGAGATGAATGCACATGGTAATTTCCAAACCAATCTTCAGAATCTTGACAAGAGATAGAAACATGTTTATCATAAATAGAAGACTTTCTAGCAGATAAAGATAACTGAAATAATTGCTTCATTGTATATTGTTTACGAGAAACAACAAGTTTTGTGTTCAAAAGAACAACATCAGCAATTAAGACATCTTTACTAAGCGAAGTCTTACTACAATTAACACTACTACACGATAAAACGGTCTTGTCAAGCTTCCGTTTCGGTTGCCATTGAGAATTTACTTCTGGCCTTTGCTTGCTCAGATCTGAAACATTTGAAACTGATGATTTGGACCTTGGAGCAACAAGCGATTGCTTCTTCTTAGAATTACAACAGTGTTCGGTTTCTGTGAATGCTGAGATATATTCTTACCTTTAGCACTCTTAGCTTTCACAGAGACTGATTTATCAACGAAAACTTTAGTTGATTTTACACTGTTCACAGGCATACTGGTTTTTCTTGAAGATTTCTTAACAAACGATGAATGGTTAGGAAGTTTTGCATTAAAGTCAAATTGTTCAGAACAATCATCTAAACTATCGTTAGAGCTCAGAAAATCAAATCCTTTACTTGATGAACTAAACATATCCTTAGAGTTTGAAGCCTTAGAAATAACAGAATTTGAAAACACAGTTGAAAAAACTTTTTGCTCAATATTCATCAAAAGTCTTTCATTTGATAAAGAATTCTCAAGTTCAGAAATTTTACTTTCTAAAACGAGAGGAGGGACATATAGTTTACCTAGAATAGGCTTCGCCTCCATTTCTTTTTCAGTATAACTTTGAAAGAAATCACTTGAAAAAGTTTTCTTCTTTTGATATATTGGATTTTCATCATAACTATTATTCAATTTCACATAATAAAATGGAAGATGAACTTTAGATGATTTCAAACGTTTTTCAGTTTCGTTGGCTTCATCATTTTCAGATAGTTTAGTCCAGAAAGTTTTAAACTCAGGGATTCTGCGAGCTAATTGCATTGAAAGATGATCATAAAGTCCTGGCACTTTAGACATCCCTTTTTGTAGACAGTGAGGATTCTTATAACCGATTCCCCATATCTCAATTTCCTCTTTGGGTTTGTTCAGAAAAATAGTCTGTTCAGTTTGACCCATTTTATATAACTTCTCTTCCAAACTTTTTAATTTTCCCAGTAAAGAAAAGTTTTCTATGGTACAAGAAGCATGCAATTTTGTAAGCTCATAAATATCTATCTCACTTTTTAGCAGTTTAGACTTAAGATCAAAATTCTCTTTAAGAATTATTGTCTTTTCCTTAGCGTTGGTGTCATTATCTCTATGAAGAATCTCAACTAATACTTTCTGCTCAGCAATTTCATTGCTAAGTTTCTGTATCAATTGGTTTTTGTCAGTTATGACACCATTTTCTTGCTCAAGATTAGATTCTAACTCCTTTTGTTTTAAACTCATGGCATGCATTTTATTCATGAAATCTAAATCTGATAGATTACATACCTCTTCTTCTTCATTATCTGAATCAGCTTCAACATCTGATTCTATTTGTCCCATCAAGCACATGTTGACGGCTTCATCCTTTTCTTCATCATCTTCTTCATCATCTGAGTGATCAAGCCAGTATTCATCTTCAGTCATCAGTGCCTTGCCTGCCTCCTATTGCATTGCAAGAAGCATCTTGTTCTTGTAGTAGTCTGAGTTCCTGACTTTTGGTCTTCGGCAGTCTCTGGCATAGTGACCTGTTTTGCCACAGTTGTAGCACGTTGGTGGTTCTGGCTGACTGAATCCTTCAGTTTTAAACTTTCTTTCTTCCGGTTTCCTCTCCTCTATCCTCTTTCCTTCAGCCTGATACCTTCTATCTTCAGGTTTCCTCTCTTCTGTTCTCTTCCCTTCAAATCTCTTTCCTTCATATCAGCTTCCTTCAACCCTTTCCTTGTGGATGTAGTTGTTCGGACCAGATGAGTACCTCTGACTGTTTGATGTTGGCTTTTTGTAGAACCTTTTCTGAAAAGCATTTGTCAGCATCATCATTGCTTGCTTTAGCTGATCATTTTCATCTGTGTCCGAGTTTGCATAAGCTTCATCTTCATCTGATTCGTACACAATCGTGTTGTTCTTTTTCTTCCTTACTACAAGAGCGACTGTGTCATCAACTGTCTTTCCTTTCTGTCTATTCTCAGCTAGAATTTCATCCACCTCTTCTTCATTCTGACGGAGGGTTTCATACACCTCGTGAAGTGTAATCTCATTCAAGTCTTTGATCTGCTTCATCTGTCTTGCAAATCTTTTCCATTCTGGTTGAAGAATGCTCAGGAATTTGACGTTTAGCTCAATTTGAGATTTGTGGACTTTGTTCTTGCTAAGTTCGTTCAGCAAAGTCACAAACCTGTCATAGGTTTCTTCTAAAGTTTCTCCCACCCTGCCTCTAAATTCTTCATAGTTATTTAGGCAGTTGGAGATTTTAAGGTGATTCCCAACCTTCGAACCCAGCATCATCTTTTCAAGCTGATCCCACATTTCTTTGCCGGAGGCCTTGTAGCTGTCAATCTTTACGTATATTTCATTTGGGATTCCTTGTAAGATGTATGACTTAGCTAATCTGTCGCCTTTGGCTCTTCTAAGGTTATCATCTTGTAGCTCATGAAACTTACGTTCAACTTTAGTAGGCACATTTCCAACTACACGAGTCGTCATGACTGGTTTCATAACCCCTTCTTCAATAGATGTCCTGATGAAATCACCCAACTCATGTCTGTCAATGAACTTCAGAAACCGATCTTTCCACTGTTCGTATTCTCCTTTGAAGAGAACTGGTGGCTTGGTGTCAGTTCCTATTGCAAGGGCTTCTCTGGATGTCATTTTGAAGAAAATTCTAAGTGTGGAATAGAAGCTTTGCGTTTGGGAAGGTTTGCGTTTCAAGTTGGGAGCGCAAAGTTGAGGTTTGCGTTTCTAAGGTAAGCGCAAAGTAAGGTTTACGGGTCTAGTTGGAAGCGCAAAGTTGAGGTTTGCGGGTCTAGTTGGAAGCGCAAAGTTGAGGTTTGCGTTTCTGACTTGATCCGAAAAGTGAAGTTGAGGTTTGCGATTGCTCTTTGAAGCGAGAAGTGTGTTTTGCGTTTGGTTTGAGAGGCGCAAAGTGAAGTTTGTGGGTCAATTGAGGAGCGCAAAGTTGGACTTTGCGTTTCACTTGAGGAGCGCAAAGTTGGACTTTGCGTTTGTAGTGGGAGGCGCAAAGTTGGACTTTGCGTGTGTTCTTCTTCTGCTTTGCGATTGTTCGTCCTTAAACTTCGAAAATCGACTAGAACTTGTTCCTGAAACGATTAGCAGTACCAAAACACTACCCTTATGTCTAGAATCACTTCTAGAACTGAATGTAAGCACTCGATCTCACTAACACACACTTTTTCGAAATTAAATTTGATAGCATAGTGACTTAAAGCTTTCGACTGTTTCTTCACTAAAATCACAAAATGGAACTCGATAAGTGATTTAAAATGAAATCAAACAACAACAACTTTATCTAGCATGCTAATCGATCACAACTTGATCGATTTTAACACCTAAAACACTTAAACACTCAAAATCAAATTTTCACAAGAACACAGAGTCGTTTTTCAGAAAACTTGATTTTTGATCTTAATCAGGCTCTGATACCAATTGTGGGTCCAACAATACTTATATCAAGTTCTTAGAAACAACACATTAATCGATTACCAACCTGTATTGATATATAACAACGGTTACAAGGTTGATCAGATTCAAGCATGAAATGTGTTCTCTGTTTTCTCTCTTTTTACACCTTTAAGTGTGTGTTTTTGTTCTTGATAATATCAGATCTAATCTATTGGGAGATTGAGAGATACAATATCTAATCTAAAGTGTGTCTTACATACTTCCTACAACTTGCAACAAGAAGTTGTATTATAAAATTATTATCACTAAATAATATCTATTATCTAGATATTATTTCTAATAACTAAACTAGAAACTAATAATAACTAACTAAGTTACTAGATCTAATATCTATTAGAAATAGATATTTAAGCTAAGTTAACTATTACAATAACAAACAATTACATTGACATTTATTACAAACGACATAGACTTTAATATCGAGAGTCGACGTTTCGGCTTTAGCTTCAGATTGCGATCTTCAGTTTGGATGATCTTAAATCCAACGAGACTGTGTCTTAACAGTCATCCTAGCGGCGGGACTCCTCGGGCTTGAGTGGAGAGAGAGGTTGAAGGATAGTAACTTTTTTGGAGATTATAGAGACACACACCTGACCTAATCATGGTAAACTTTTAGGAAGAAAAGTGTCAACACCCGATCTTAATCTAGATTTAGTTTTGTCTAGATTAGTAGGTTGTTGAGTTAAACTTTAATTGATTCTTTGGGTTGTAAACGTCATACTTTGTTTCCCCGTTTCCGGTACTTTGGTTGAAATGTCATTATCGTATTATTCAGGTTTGCTCCAATTATAGCCGTCATATTGCCGAATTTTCGAATTTTAAATTCTCTCTAAATTTAGGGTGTTTAAAGTTGGTATCAGAGTAGTAATTTAAGTGAACTAGGTATGAAAGTAAGGTACCTAGACTTAAGTTTAGATCAGATAAGTTATGAATTGTGAGATTGGGTAGAATTCTTAAGATAAGATGGTCTTAGAACCGACGGAATTACATAAATTGAGAATTGTGATCGTGGTAGTAAGGATTCTTATGTGTGACGTATTCATAATTTCAATTAGCTACTGCTATTATGAATGTGTTGTTACGTGAGCATGCTTAGATTACTATTGTCATGATGATTGATGAATGTGGTAGTACGTTCTCTTATGTTTAAATCGTATGATCTATTTCTCACCCCTATTCTCGAATACATGTGGCAGACTAAATGGTAAATACTCGTAATAGGCCAGATGGTCATGATGCAACGACATCTACGGCTGATCAACCAAGGGTGACAACGGTTAAATTGCCCCTACCCCAACATAATGTTTTGGGCAGAGGACCTGAGCATATACCCTGATGCAACATAGCCACATCTGAACCGATAATGGAAGAAGTAACTCTAGAATCAAGAATGATGGATCGGATGATGCAAGCCATGAATGCGGCGATGGCCCAACAATAGGAAATGTTCTTGAAGCTACTTGAGGACAGGGACACCAATAATCGTAGGCACGAAATGGTTGCTAAAAATGTCATTGTGGAGGGATCCGAGGGTACCGGAAATGAAATTCCCACCGATGGGACCGCGACCCCGGAAGCAAGGCAAGTGGCAAAAGCTTGCACCTCCAAGGCTTTTCTTGGCTGTCGACCACCAGAATTCAAAGGATTGGATGATCCGGTGGCATGTATAAACTAGATTTGAGAAATGGAGCAAGATTTTCGATCGAGTGAATGTGGAGAAATTCAGAAAGCAACATTTGGTTCTCAGATGCTCAGAGGGGCGACCCTCACATGGTGGAACGTTTACTCTACTTCTGTGGAGGCCATAGTGTTGGCTAAATTGAGCTGGCCAACTATCAAGATGAAATTGATGGAGGAATTTGTAATGAGCGAGCCATGGATCGGATAAAAGAAGAATTCCGGAATTTGAAGAAGGGAAACTTGTCAGTAAAAGATTACAACCGTCAGTTTATGGACAAGGTAGGATTGGTGGGGCATCTAGTACCTAGCAAAAGAAGATCAAAGCCTACATCAAGGATTGCTGACTGATATGATGAACATGGTGCGGGTGTCTAAGTCCTCTACCTTTTGGGAGGCAATCGAGGAGGCACAATTGGTGGAAGATTCATATGGTTCAAACAAGGTGGAGAGAGGTGGAGCAGTCGAGAAGAGGAGATGGGAAGGGAGTTCCATACCTTCCAAAAGGCCCATACATTTCAACAACAACCTACAGAGAACCAGTCCAAGATGTGAGGTTCCATGGTGCTCCAAGTGCCAGAGCAAACACTTCGGCCCTTGTAACTCGGGGTCCGAACCCTATTTCAAGTGTGGCAAGCCCGACCACAATTACAAAGACTGCCCGGTTCAGGGGCATATTTGTTTTGATGTAAGGAGTCGGGCCATATCAGAAGAGAGTACCCGAAATTGATGACTGGGAGTGGCAGGGGAAGATGGTGGATCCTCCGAGAGCAATGGGGAGAGACTTTCAGATGACTACCGAGGATGAAAAGGCTTCGACAGATGTGGTGTCGGGTACGTTTCTCCTAAACTCCGTACCTACATGCATATTATTTGATTTGGGTGCAAGTTTTTCTTTTGTGTCGAGTTCCTTTTGTCAAAAGTTATTCGTACCCACTAGTAGCTTAGAGGATGCCTTAGTGGTAGAGCTAGCGGATGGTGACCAAGTAGTGGTTCGGGATGTCCTTAGAGGTTGCAGGTTAGAGATCAAAGGTAAGGATTTCCAAGTTGACTTAATGCCAATGGTCATTGGAGGATTTGAGTTGTCATTGGGATGGATTGGTTAGCGGATAACCATGCCGAGATTCTTTATGTAAAGAAGTTGATTCAAATTCCAACTTTGGGTCATGAGTCAGTGACTGTGTACGGCAAAAGGCAGAAGGGCGAGGTGGCAATTATCAGTATGGCGAAGGCGTGGAAGTGTTTATCGAAAGGATACTCATCCTTTAAGTCCCTGTTTCCTTGGACCCTTAACCATCATTGAACGTATCGGACTACAAGCGTATATGTGATTTCAGATTCAAGCATTTGACATTCAAAGATTAAAAAGTAAGATTATGAATCTAGAGAGAGAAATTAGCCACAAGTCTCAATGTCATATATCTCACTTAGTGTTTACAGGACTTGAACAACGAAAAGCTTACAAGAAAAACAAAGCTAGGCAAGGTATTTATATGGGTCAAACATACCTTGACCTCATACAATACTTACAAAGTAAAAGTCAAAATAACAAATACAAATTAAGTCAAACTCTAGATCTAACATTCTCCCTCATTTGAATCAATTTGCAAGTCTTCACCTGGTCCACCTTCTTGAATTGGTTCTCCTTATTACCAAATAAGACTCAAACCTTCTTATCCCATTTCTGAAATCAATCCTGTATTGGATAGCAAGAATAACATGACCAATGAAGATTCTATCCATTCTTGGCAAATGATCATTCTCTGCTAACCTTCTTCTTTCATTTTCTTCATATCTATCTTTCAGCTCCTTCAAGACAATCTTTAATGTACTATCAGAATACTTTGCAATCTCAAATGCTCTCATAAACTTTTTCTCCCTATCAACATTCTCATAAACAACTCCAAATTCTGGCTCTCTCAGCACAATGTACAAAGGAGTTTTTTCAAGATTAGGATGTGAATTATCTGGTGCAAGCATATTCACTCTCCTTTGATTGGTTTCCAAACCCAGTTGGAAATCATAGAAGTATGTATAAAAGATGTGTCTCCTGATAAACTTCTTAATGGTCTCCAAAGCATACTTCTAAACTCATGGTACATGAACTGTAGATCATCAAAATGAAGATTAACAAAATCAGCTTCAGTAAAGATGTACTCTTTCATATCTTTCCTCTGTACTACAAACTCTGGATACCAAATCTTCACAAGCTTCTTCAATGAAACCTCTTTGACAACCACAATTCCATGTCTACTCTTGACATCCTTAGCTGTTCTCTGCAAAAAGGTAATCATTCTGACATACTCATACTGGTAATCAGAAGATTTGTCTTGAATGCCCAATATCAAATTCCTTTCCAACACTCTTATCTTCCTCACATATATCTTTCTTTATTTCTTCTAAGTATGGTACCCTTAAAGTATGACGAATCCTTTTTAACTCCACTTTTGTAGGACCATACTCATCATATCCTGCTTGTGTGTTGGAAGGACCTGCTTCATTAGTAGTACCAGAATGACCTGCTTAGCTTGGTATTTCTGGTGCATGTAGTGGTTCTCTTTGAAACTCAGGTTACATCTGAGGGATATTAGGCTTTGGTTGATAAGGCAACTCTTCTTCAATACTTGCATTCTGATCAACATTATCCTCAAAAGAATTATCAGCTTGAACATAATTGGATTCAGGAAAACCAAAATCTTTGAAGGATGGAACAAATGGAACTTAAGTATGGCTTGGCTCAAGAATATCATTATGAACATGGCTCAAATACAGTTCTTCAGGTGAATTCTGGTTGATAATCACATCAAGAACATCAGAATCTTTATCATCAAACAACCCATCAGGCACACTTTCTGCATTAGCTGGAACAACATCATCAACTTTCTAAACTACCTCAATAACTTCTACATCATCATCATCATCATCATCTATCTCCATATAGTTTTCCTTTTCTTCCTCCTTAACCTTCCAAAATTGTTCATACTTCTCATATATACCCTCCTCCTCATCATCATAAAAAAGAACAATAACATTCATCTCTTCCAATCCAGTCAACAACATAATTTATTCTCTTGAAACAACCTTAGGCTTTGCAACCCATGGTTCAATGTTTGGATTCAAGTATAGTACAATCTTCTTCCCAGTAACATCATCAACTTGATCATTTTTCTTATCTCCATGATCAAGATTTTCAACATTGTCTCCTTCAACATTCTGTTCACCAACCAATCCAGCAGTAGTATTGACATCATCACTCTGTTTCTGGTTCATCTCCACCTCATGGTCATGATATGAATCATGATCATGCCTTGATTGAGAAACAGAGGCATGGGTTTTACATAAAGTTTGCATAACCTTAGTAAGATTAGACAAGGCTTGCAAAACATCAGTCTTAAATGAATTGAACTCTGAGGCTCTAACCACATCTGTTGGCTGCACAGATGGTGGGGGCGATGTTTGATGTTGGGATTGCATAAGAGAAAGAAGATCTGCATCTGTTTGGTTATCATGGGCATGAGAAATAAGCTTTGCAAAAAGCAAGGATTTGAGTTCATTAATTGACATATCAGCTGGTTGAGTTGGCTGAGGTATTGGTGGAACTTGTTGTACTGGCGGCTCAACTTCTGGATCCTTTCCCTTTAACAATCTTTTCACAACTCCAATTTCTTCCTCTGTGAGTTCCAGATTCAAGCAACACAATCAATTAAGCACACAATTAAGATCAAATCTAGAGAGAGAATGTAGAGAGAGAGTTTGTCATATAACAAAAGTCTAATTGTTACAAGACTTACAAAACTCTTAGTTCACTCAATTTAGTTACAAAGACTCTCTATTCTAAGGTATCTATATGGTCAAAGGACCATGTACAAACACAAAGTAAACAACAATGATTAACAAGACTTCGACTATGTTTAACTTTACAATCTTTGACTTTTACACATTAAATCTTGGATACAATAATACACTAACAATCTCCGCCTTTGTATTCAAGATTTAAAAAAATTGACATTAGTTTTCAGCTCTTGATTCTTCAAAAATTTAAAATCTGACGACTTTAAACTTTGAATCTCTAGCAATCTTCAAACATTCAACTTTTGAATAATCTTGAAAAGTCGTCTACTTTTTCTTTGAAAAGTCATCAAGTCTTGAACAAGAATTTGAACTCTTTGAACATTCTTGAACATTGTAGTTTTGAGGAATCTTTGGATAATTTGTATCTTCAGTCTTTGGTCTCTGATTAGTCTTTGAAAAACAAACTTTCTCAAATCATGTCTGTAAAACTTTGACATTTGTTCTCGAGCTTCTTGACTTGCACAAAATCTTCTTTCTCTGGAATTTGAATTATCTTTCTTTTTCTTTTGTATTCTATGTCTCCCGCTTTTTGATGAGATGTATCTCTTGATCAAAACTTTCATCTGTCTTGAAAATATTCATCTGACTTGAAAATTCTAGATTATCTCTCCCCTTTTGATGAGTTGTGAGCAGCAAAATCATCAAAACCTTTTCAAGTCATCGCTGTCTTTGAATATTAATCTTCCCCTTTATGATAAAATAACAATCTCCGCCCTATTGGTCTGTGTATCTGTCACTTCATAAAATATATATACCTGAATCTTTTCAAATTCAAATATAATAAGAGTTGTAACCCTAAATCAACAAATGATACAGTTAGAATGCCTGGAAGTATCACGAAGCCACTTTGTACAACGAATGTACTTTGGAAACGAGCTTTTTGATGTTTACTCCCCCACAGCTTCCATTCAATCATCGAAAAACCACAAAGGAATTTTCTATGAATGTTATGACAAGAAAATTTATTCCTTGTGTGTATGTGAAAGTGTAAGAAATGATTGAAGCTACTTAAGCTTTTTCAGGCTCAAAATGTGTAAACTGTTGAGACAACAACAAGTTTTACACAGACTTAATGTGCATGAAAGAGGTGCGAAGGTGGGACAACCTTCCTTCTTTTTCAATATCTAAATCTTTCGAGTGAAGACCAGATAACAGATATGTTGCATCCCCAAAAAAAATGAAACATTTCTTTGTTAATAAAGAAACGAGTGGTTGGTGGGATAATTGCAAGAGTTGGCATGGGCTAGTGCCTGTTTCAATGATGGTCACCAAAGAATGTGAACCAATCAGTAGATGTGGCTGCCCGACTCAGAAAGAAGTTGGTGCAGAGTTTTGATACTTTTTAACTCTGATCTCACACCCTTTTTTTTTTTAACATTTAGCTCACTTCTAACCAAATTCTCTTTTACATTTTACCTCAGCACAATGAGAAAAACTCAACCGGATGAGTTATCTCCTCCACCCTTTGATTTTAGACCCCTCACCCCTCAATCACTCGAGGATAACTTCTTGGGTAAGAAACACAGGTTAACGTGAATCCATAGAATTTCTGTTTAAGCTCTCGCATTGATCCCATGTAATTTTGTCCTAAAAAGAATAGTTGCTCAACAATTTATCTTGATCAATTAAACACATGATATCATTATCATATAAATGTATGCTCATCAAGGATATGAATGAAATATGAGCATTTGAATTTTGAAGATCTCTCAAAACAATGATATTGAATAAATAAAATGAAATCCAGAGAATTGTTTTGAGAATCTGACAATGTATCAATCAGATCAAATATCATGAGTATGGACATGAAATGGTTGGGGTATCAAAGAACTTGATAGTTTGTTTATATGAACAAATATAAACAATTTAGCAATGAACACACAAAGATTGAAATGATGACTGATGCTCAAAAACAGTGAAACCAAACGAGGGTATTACCATCGAAGAATTGTTTTGTTTAGAGACATGGTAATAACTAATTCAAATGAAGTACTGAACCGGTGTGTATGAATACTTAACAGTATATAGACAAGATAATACACAAGTATTGATCTTTGGAAACACACGGTCAGTTAAACGTTAAAGCTCTAGTATGAAAAACATTTAAAAATCACACTTCTAAATTCATGAAATCTTTTGAGAACCAGAAGTGGTTTGAACATTTACGAAAACATTTTTCATGCTCAAAAGTTCTTCTTCTTTCAAACAATCAGAGATCCAGATCAGAAGATACTTACAAACATTTAAGCTCCCCCTCAAATCATGATACAATGAGTTAGATTCAGATAAGCTCCCCCTTGATATTTGCATAATATCCTTATCTGAACAAACTCTTCTTTGAAGTACGGGTTATAAACTGTTATGTTTAGAAGCCATAATTCTTTGACATTGAAGATCAGGGTTTGAACTGGCTTTGTTCGAAAGCCATACTTGATCTCTGAGGTACGAGTCCTAAACTACTTTGTCTAGAAGTCATCCTTCTTAACATTGAAGAACGAGTTCTGATATGATATAATCAGAAACCAAACAACTTAACATTGAAGACCGGGTCTTGAACTGAATTATTCAAGAACCTTTGTTATTTATCATTGAAGAACAAGTCCTAAACTGATGTGTTTAGAAGTCTATACTCTTTGACTCTGAAGTCCGAGTCCTGAGCTGATTTACTCAGAAGTCTAAGCTCTTACTCCCCCTTTAATTGTGGTACCTGTAAAACAGATTTGACAGGTTTTGGTACCCACATGTATTTGGGTCCTGGTTGATTAGATTTAGGAATCCACTTTTCATTAGATTTAAATCTTTTAATTTCATTTTTCTGAGAAGTAATTCTGTAAGTTCCATACCAGTGATGAGCAAAGTCTTTTTGAACAAAATCATGTGGTCCACAGTAAGAACAACAAATCTTCTTTTGAGCCAAACTGATAAGAGGATTAGCAAAATAAAACGTATCAGGTTTACCAAAAGATTTACGTTTATGTGCACTGTTCGTCTTAGATTTTGATGTGGATTTTTATCATTCTTCTTTTCATCAAGGGAACCTTTCACTCTCCAAACCATCTGTCCTTTTTTAGAAACATTCTTTTCAAGAGATTTATCATAAAACAAATTAGAAGGAAGAATCTGATTTGAGTTAATAATTTTTGATTTGACACAGTTTTTTTTGTTATCCCAGATAACAATGCAATCAATATGACGCAATTGATTTAATCAATTTCCATTCTTTATTTCAATCACAAATTCTTTACAATACAGCTCTCTGACACTTTCTTTCTCTAACTCAGATATGCACACTCTACTCTGTTTCAATCTTACAGAAATACTCGCTCAATACAGAGCCATATACCTATTTATACAAGGATATAATATATGCACAACACTATGACACGCAAGCTACAGAAACACTCAAAACACTAGCTTTAACTTTTTATTACAATGACTTTGACTTTCACTTTGAGAGTTGACTTTGATCTTTGACTTGGCTTGACTTTCAGCTTCTGAGTGCCCTGTGATTAATAATTCAATCAAGTAAACAATTAAGCAAAACGATTATGCAAACCTGGTATTGATTTCTCAAACGATTCCAATGGTTCCAAGTGTTGATCGAATATGAATTCAATCAAGCTATCTTTGTTTTCTCTTAATCGCTGATCTCTCTCTCTGATCTCTCTCTCTTTTACGTACGACGCACCCACCCACCAACAATTAACTTCTCTAACCTAATTAACACTAACTCATCTAATTAATACTTAGGCCATATTAGCCTAATAGGCTTGGCTTGGGCCCAACAGCTAAAACAAAATTAAAATAAAGGAATGGACTAAAAACGAAAATACGGAAAACACACTTTGACTATTTATTACAAAAGACCCTAGACTATTTGTTGAGACAACTTTTCCAGCTTTGACTTCAGATTTCCATCTTCAGATAATGATGATCTTGAATCCAATAAAACTGTGCTTTAACAATCTCCCCCTTTGGATCAAGATCATTACAAAAAAAAATTAGCAATCCAATCCTTCTCTTTAAGCTCAGAAGATGCAATCTCCCTCTTTGGCTTCAGAATGTAGTAATCTCTCCAAATGATGAGAATAAAATATCTTGGAAAGAAATTATCTTCAGTATCAACTCGGAATGCTTTAGCAAATCATCTTCAAAGAAAATTTCTTCAAATCAGCATATGTTTATAAATTCTTTCAAAAACTTGTGTTCTCACCATTTCTTGGTTGACGCTTCTCCCCCCTTTTTGATGAAAAGAGCAAAGAGTTCATCAAAAATATTTTCTTCAAGAAATGTCTACCACCACTGATCTTGCAAACAGAACCACTGAGTCTTCGTCAATTCATAAAGATGTGCATCCAGATCTTTGCAAATCCAGACAAAATAGAAAGGTAACACCTTAATCAACAAATGAACCAGTTAAAATTGTCTCTCAGTAACACGAAGTCACTGTGTGTAACGAATACACAATCATCGAAACACCACAAAGGCAATTTCTATGAACGTTATGACAAAGAAACAAATTCTTTGTGTGTTCGTGCAAGTGATAGAATAAAGTAAGCATATGATGATTGCTTATAATGCTCAAAATGTGTAAACCACTGAGACAACAGTTAGTTAAACACAGACTCAATGTGCATGATTGAAGTATGAAGGTGGGGAAGACTTCCTTCTTTTCAATATCCAGATTTTTCAAATGAAAATCATATAGCATATGTGCTGCGTCCCCTTTGAAAATGAAACATTTTCTTGTTAAGAAGAAAATGAGTGGTTGGTGGGGTAATGTCAAGAGTTGGCATGGGCTAGTTGCCTGTTTCAATAATGTTCACCAAAGAAATGTGAAGCATTAGAAATGTGGTTGCCCGACTCAGAAAGTAGTTGGTGCAAAATTTAATATTCTTTTACTCTGATCTCTCACCCTCTTTCTTTTTATCATTAAGCTCACAACTAACCAAACTCTCTTTTACAATTTCTCTCATCACACATCCCACACTCATTTCTTGGAACTCCTCACACTCAATCACTAAGGATTTACTTCTTGGGTAGGAGACACTGGTTAACGTGAATCCATAGAAGTTCAGTTAAGTCCTAGCACACTGATCCCATGTTATCCTATAAAGCATATGATGCTCAGATGATTTAACTTTATCAGTTAATATGCACAAATGAAGTAGAAAACATTTAAAATCACACTTCCAATTCAAGAAATCTGTTTGAGAATCGGGAAGTGGTTTGAACATTTAAGAACATGTTTTCTTATGATTGAAAGTTGTCCTTCTTTCAACCATAAATGAGATGAAGATTAGGAATTATACCTTTTGAGTGCAGTCTTACATCTCACGAAGTCAAGCTTAAAGTCATAAAGATATGATCCTGTAAGCATCTCTCAACCTGCAAAAGTCTAAAAGTCTAGTCAAAGTAACTTTATTCACTGAAATTGAAATGACATAAAGCAGTAAAACAATTAATGTATGAGTTCTGATAAAAAATAATCAGAAGTCCTCACCTTTTACTCCCTCTGAAATTATGCATCAAAAATATTATCAATGTAAAAGATATGCATTAACTCCCCCTTAAATGTAGAACATCATATCTGTCATATGCATAAAATTTCAGACAAATATGTACTCCCCCTTGAATGTTAATCTTCTCAGATATGTATCAAGGAGTACAATATCATTTAGCTCAGGAGTAAAATCTTTTGAGCATTGAAGTGCGAGTCCTAAACTGTTGTGTTTAGAAGTCAAACTTCGTTGAAGTACGGGTTCTAATTTGATGTACTTAGAAGCCTTCGCTCTCTTATTCCCCTTTGACAGTAAGTGCTTGCAACACAGATTCATCCTTTTTCTTTGGTACCCACTGGTATTTGGGTCCATGTTTGTTAGTTGCAGTTCTTATGGGAATAACAAAGTAAGAACCATACCAGAAATGATCACTTGTTTTATGAACAAGATCATGTGTATGACAGTAAGAACAATAGTATTGTTTACCTGACAACCTGATTAATTGATCTCTCGTGTAGATATGTTCAGGTTTACCTTTATGCGCATTGTTCTTCTCGACATTATGGTTATGTACACATGAGTTCTTTCCTTTCTCGTCTTTCTTCTAAATTTCAACTGGTTTCTTTTTCCAGACCAGTTCTTCTTCTTCGTAACTTCTTCTTCTTCTTCTTCTGTATGTATCAGAACAATCTACATTGTCATCAAAGAAAATGTTAGTAGTACGAATCTGATCAAATGAATTGACTAAACTTCTTGAAGAAACATATTTCAAATGTGGGTTTGAGGCTGTCTTTTTGATGTCAGCTGAATTATTCCTAGGTGTGTGGAATTGTGACTCTGGAGTCGTTTGCTCAGTCACCACCACCTTTGAAACAATCTTTTCCAGCTCTTTAATCTTTGAAGCAAAGCTGTCTCTTTCTTTAACAAGTTGGTCAATCTCTTTCTTGAATTTAGACTTCGCTTTTTGATCTTTAAAGGCACTTTCAGATAATTCAGATAGCTTGACAGTCAGCATTCTAATCTCAGTTTCAAAGAAATTTCTCTCTTCTTCAAATCCCTTCTCAGCATCATTTCTCTAGTCGGATATTTCTTTAAAGAATCCAACGTTCTTCTGTTCAATGGCCTTCTTGTCTTTGGCAAACTTTTTCCTTTCCAGAATAATTACTTTCTCAAACTCCGAAGTCTGTTGAGAAAGCTTTAAACATTTCAGCTCAACTGCTTTCTTATCTTCTGCACATTTTCTCGAAAAATCTGAGAATTTCTTTACAAATGCTTTCTTATCAATCTCAAAATCAGATCTTTCTTTGGCCATCTTTTTCTCCATATCATATATCTTCTTTTGAAGAACAACATTTGCACTCTCCAAATCATTAACTTTCTCATTATTCTCAACAGAATCTAGTTTTTGGATTTGAGCTTCCAAGGCATAAATCTTTTCTTTTAGTTCAGAGTTCTCAAATTCCAGAAACTATACTCTTGAAGACAACTTTGGTCCTGTCTCAATCTTCTCAATATGTTCCCATAACAGTTTTCCTGTAGCCTTTTTACTGTCTAATGTAAAAAAAATCTCTTTTAAAATCTCTTCTGACATTCCTTTCATTAGGAAAGATCGAGCTAATCTGTCAGCTTCATATCTTTTTCTTTGCTCGTCTGAGTACATATCAAGTGGTAATGGAAGCTCTTTTTCTTCTCTTTCTCCATTATCCTTTATAAGATTAAAAACTTTCCTTGGAGCTGTCATACTTCCTTCCCTCAGAGATATTCTAATAAGATCCCTTAATGCATGTTTATCAATGAAATATATGAACTGATTTTTCCATGCATCATACTCTCCATTGAAAAGTACCAGTGGCTTCTCATCAGTACTGATTGAAGGAGTTTCACTAGAATTCATTCTGATAGATATAAGATAAGAACTTGAAAAATGACCGTTAGTCCAGATAAAATCAAACAATACTGAAAATCTTAGAATGAAATTCAGAAAATTTTGATCACGAACAGAATTTTGTCCCCCTCCGCAGACTTAGCACGGGGGTCGCGCTAAGAGGAGCTGGGGGAAAGTTCAGTTTGTGCGAGAAACAGTTCGCGCAAGATGATGTTTGCGTGACACGTGGGTGGCGCAAAGAAGGATTTGCGCGACCAGGCAATGGCGTAAAGTTCAGATTTTCGCGAGTAACAGTTGGCGCAAAGTAGAAGTCACGACCGATATCTTGCAACGACCAGTACCTTGCTACGACCGGTATCTTGCTTGGACCGGGATGTTGCTTCGACCAGTATACTGCTTGGACCGGTAGAGTGTAGACCTGATAGGTAATGACCGGTATTGAATGTCGACCGGTAAGATGTCTCGACCGATATACACTGTCAGTTGACCGGGCGACTGGTAACTAAAGTTGACTGATATAATGTGGTCAACCGGTATAGCTACGACCGATATCCTCTCGACCGATAGTTCGACCGAAGTCCGTGACCGGTAAGAACTGTGAGATATCCGGGCGACCGGTAACTAGAATTGACCGATATGATGCGATCGACCGGTAAAATCGACCGATAAAATGCTTTGACCTGTATGATGCTTGGACCGGTATTGGCTTGGACCGGTAGAGTGTCAACCAGGAAAGTAACGATCGGTAATTTGCCGACTGGTATAGACAGAGAGTTATCCGGGCGACTGGTATTGAGAATTGACCGGGATTTACATGACCGATATGTCGACCAATATTATGAGGTCGACCGATATGAACTATGTGTTTGTCGGGCGACAGGTATATCAACTAGTATTATGCGGTCGATCGGTATTATGCGGTCGACCGGTATGTTCTTGATGCTTTCGACCCAGAACACAAAATTCAACCCATAAACCAATCAATTGTTCGAATTACACTACAAAGCTTTGCCAATACGACCGTTTAAACAACTAGAACTGAATGCAATCAATTAATTTCAATAAAAAACACTCTAAGTGAGATTTGATTGAAGAACCAGTGTCGACTCGTGAACGAACCAAAAACAGCAAAAATCATCAAATAATCAATCTAAAACGATGCAATACTCAAAAAAATCAATACCAAGTCAAGATAATATGCTAATCGATCACAATCCAAACAATAACAACTTGAATGAACAATCACACAATAATAAAAATTGAATCTTTGACAGATAAACAGAACCAAAAAAAAATTTCAATTCAATCTGTTATGCTCTGATACCAATTGAGTGTCCCTGTGATTAATAGTTCAATCAAGTAAACAATTAAGCAAAAAGATTATGCAAACCTGCTATTGATTTCTCAAGCGATTCCAATGGTTACAAGTGTTGATCGAATATGAATTCAATCAAGCTATCTCTGTTTTCTCTTTATCGCTGATCTCTCTCTCTCTTTTACGTACGGCGTACACACCCACCAACAATTAACTTCTCTAACCTAATTAACACTAACTCATCTAATTAATACTTAGGCTATATTAGCCTAATGGGCTTGGCTTCAGCCCAACAGCTAAAAAAAATTAAAATAAAGGAATGGACTAAAAACGAAAATACGGAAAACACACTTTGACTATTTATTACAAAAGACCCTAGACTATTTGTTGAGATGACTTTTCCAGCTTTGACTTCAGATAATGATGATCTTGAATCCAATAAAACTTTGCTTTAACAGCTTCAGACTTCATGATCTTGTATCCAACAAATATGTGCTCAAACAATCTCCCCCTTTGGATTCATGATCATCTATAAAAGATTTTGCAATACAATCTCCCCCTTAAGCTCAGTTGATCTTTAACTCTAATCTCCCCTTTGTAAGATGAAGAACTTTATCAACTTGTCTCCTCTTTGTAGTTTTCTTACAATAAATATCATCTCCAGAGAAATAAACATTGAAGCACAATCTCCTCGTTTAAGCTCAAAACAATCTCCCATTTCTTTGACAAAACTGTCTTCAAAAACTTTTGTAATCTCCCCAAAGTCTGTCTTTGAGAATAATAACGATCTCCCCAAGGTTGTAAAACCTCTTTCAGACATAAGAAATAACTTATCATCAGGTTTAGCTCAGATTTCTTTAGCAAACAATTTTGAAAGAAAATTTTTAGTAAAATCAGCTCATCTTCAGAATTCATTGAATTTGCTCTTTCAGCTTTCAACAATCTTGAACACTTCCAACTTTGCTTTATCAAACCAATAATTCTTGAACACTTCTTAAATATTTCTAGATCGCTTCTCTCATCTATAACATTTCTTGATTCTGTCTCCCCCTTTTTGATGATTGGAGCATGAAATCATCAAAACTTTGTACAAGAAATGTCTTTGACAATCTGATCTGACCACTGATCATCTATCAATCCAAAAAGACATTCATCCGAATCTTTGCAAATTCAGACAAATTATAAGTGTAACACCTGAATCAATAAATGAATCAGTTAAGATGCATGTCAGTAACACAAAGTCACTGTGTGTAACGAATACACAATGGAAAGGATCTTTTGTGATGTTCTCTCCCCCATGTCTTCCATTCAGTCTTCGAATAACACAAGGTTAAACTATGAATGTTTTGACAGAAAAACGAATTTCCTGTGTGTTCTTGCTTGTGTTTGAAAGAATTAAGCATAGATGATTTCTTTTATTAGGCTCAAAATTGTGTAAACCATTGAGACAACAACAGTTAAACACATACTCGATTGTGCATGATCGAAGTGCGAAGGTGGGGCATACCTCCTTCTTTTTCAATATCCAGATTTTCCAAATGAAAATCAGATAGATTATGTGTTGCTTCCCCTTGAAAGATGAAACATTTTCTTGTTGAGAAGAAAATGAGTAGCTGGTGGTTTTTTTTTTATCAAGAGTTGGCATGTGCTAGTTACCTGTTTCAATAATGTTCACAAAGAATTGTGAAACACTAGAAATGTGGTTGCCTGACTCAGAAAAATTTGGTGCAGAGTTTGATATTCTTTTACTCTGATCTCTCACCCTCTTTCTTTTTAACATTGAGCTTGCTTCTAACCAAACACTTTTTTACATTTTACCTCATCGCATAACCCACACTCATTTATTTTGACTCCTCACACATTCAATCACTCAAGGATTAACTTCTTGGGTAGGAAACACTGGTTAACGTGAATCCATAGAAGTTTCATTTAAGTCCTCACACAATGAACCCATGTAGTCCTATAAGAACAATGTTGCTCAACATGGTTTAACTTTTCAGTTAAAACACAAACAATACATGTCAGATGTCTGTATCCTCATGAAGATAATCATGAAGATTTGAGCATTTTAAACATTAAAGATATTTCATACAAGATAATTGAAAGAATGAAATGAATACAAGAAACTTGTTTGAAAATCTGACATTGTATGAAAAAGATCAATATCTGAATGATTTATCGATTAAGGTTTAGGTTAGCAAAAATTGGATATTGTCTATACGAATAAAGATATAGACACTCTTGAAAGAAATGTTTCGAAATGAAATCACGCTCAAACTTTGAAAATCAAGCGGGGTGTATCACCATCGAATTTTTTTTTCAATTTGAGACATGATGATAACATTTTTGTTAGTGCATAGATTTGTTGGATGCAAGATCATAATGTTTGAAGATCAAGGTTTAACAAGTCAAAGCCTCAAAGTCAACTCTCAAGTATGAAAGTCAAAGTCATTGTAATAAGTCAAAGTATTGTATTTTGTTTCCTTGTGTAATGTTGCTTTGTATAATTTGCCTTGCCTTTGTAATCTTGTGTAAGAACAAGCATAGACGTGTAGAGCTAATTAGAGAAGAGATTCATTGTATATTTTCTATTGAGAGAAAGTAGAGAGAGAAAGTGAATGTTGTAATCTGTAGTGATTGAAATCAATGACATATGATTACGAAATTCGCATCTTGATTGTGGTTCTTGATCGTATTACATTTAGAACTTGAATCTGGGAATTAACAATTGGTATCAGAGCAGAGAGAAATTCAGAAATCAAGATTCAATTTCAAGATTTTGGTCGATATTTCAAAGAACTCGCATATTTTCTGTGGAAATTTGATTTTAGCAATTCTTTGATGTTTTTGATCTAAATTTGTTTACTTTGTATGCGAATTTGTATCTAGAACATATTTTATTTGTCATACAGAGTCCAATTCACAATGGTTAGTGCGAAATTTGAAATTTTCTTGAGTTTAGTTCTAGTTTTTAATCGCACTGTCAATGGATTAAATCTGTATTTTTGTAGATTTAGTTTGAAATTCTTTGTTTGTAACCTGTTCGTGACATTTATTAGGAGATTCCTGCAAGATTTCAAGCGGATTGGAGAAGTATATCGTGCAAGAATTGATCTGCGAGTTTGTATTTAGCGCGAAGTGGAGTTTCAAAAATTTTCTATGTCTCGAACGCGCAACCTCATGAACTCGCACGAAGTGTGTGTGCGCGAAGTGACAAGAACACGCAAGCTTTAGTGTGCCTGAACCATAAACTCGCACGTCCTTGTTTGCGTGAAGTCCAGTTCTCGTATCCTTTGGTCTGTGTGAAGTATAAACGCGCAAGTTACTGTTTACGCGAAGTTCAATTTTCTTTGGTTTGCGAGTTTTGTACTTAGAATATTTTTCGGAGAATTTTTCAAAGTTGTAATATGGCCTTTAAATGTCAAAAAGTTTTTTCTAGGGGCACCGCCCCTCGACCCCGTGCTAAGTCTGCAGAGGGGGACAAAGTTTTTTTGTACTTAGAAAATTTTCTGAATTTTTCAATATTTGACCATATTTGAATTTTTGTAATACATGTTGTTTCTGAATTTCTAACGATCATTTCAAGTTCTAATGGAAAACAGTGTAAAGCTCAAGATGACATAAAAAGAAGAGATTGTTAAACTTAAAGCCAAGATTGTTTCTCTCGAAGAAAAGATTGTTAAAAAGCGTGATAGCTATTACCAATCTTTGGCAGGAAAGATAAACCAGATTGATTACTATCAGAAGAAAGAAAATGACTGAGTTGCTACTTTCAATAGTCTTAAAGAGTGAATGCAAGCTCATATTGCTTTACTGAAAAAGGCAACTGATTCGGGAAAACATTCAGAATTCTTTGCAGAACATAAAGATCATATTAAACTACTTGAAAGAGAAGTTCTTCAAATTCTTAAAGAAGATAAATGGATGGAAGCTGAGAAATTGAAGACTGAGAATTCTGAGCTAAAAAGAAAGATCTCAAACTTGGAAGATCAAAATGTCCAAGTCCACCAAAGAGATACTGTTGATAAGAATGAGGAGAAGGTAAAGAGTTTGGAAGCTACTAATGAAGAGCTGATAAAGAAGATTTCTGAGCTAGAACTGCAAATTGCTGAAGAGAGATCAGAATTTGATAAAGAAAAGAAAGTTTTTGCTCAGAACTTCTCAGAGTTTTCAAGGAAAACCTTTGAAGAGAAGAAAGGTGTTGAGCTTAAATGTTCTAAGTTTTCTCAACAAGTTTCTGATTTTGAGAAAGTGATCATCTTGGAAAGAGACAAGTTTGAGAAGGAGAAGAAGACCATATAACAGAAGAATGTTGGAATCTTCAAAGAGATATCCGATCAGCGAAAGAATGCTGAGAAGGATTTTGAAGATGAAAGGAATATTTTTGAATCTGAGATTAAGAAGCTTACTGATAAGTTATCTAAACTATCAACTTGTGCACTGAAAGACCAGAAAACGAAGTCTGAGTTTCAAGAAAAGATTGACCTACTCGTCAAATAAAGAGACATTAATTCTTCAAAGATAAAGAGCTCGAAGACATTGTGTCAAAGGTGGTGGTGACTGAGCAAACGACTCTAATCAACCAGTTGACGAGGAAAAGAATGATGAGAAGAAGGATGAGAATAAAGGAAACAAATCATTTGTACATTCATCAAAAGCTAAGAAGAACAATGTGCGGAAAGGTAAACCTGATTTTGCTTACTCGAGAGATCAATTGATCAGGTTGTCTAAAAAGAAGTTTTATTCTTACTGACGTACTTATGATTTTGTTCATAAAATGAGTGATCATTACTGGTATGGTTCTTATTTAATTACTCCTAATAGAACTGCAACTCACAAACATGGACCCAAATACCAGTGGGTACCAAAGCCAAAGGATGATTATGTGTTGCAGGCACCTCAAGTCAAGGGGGAGTAAGAGAACCAAGGCTTCTGAATACTACAGTTCAGGACCCGTACCTCAATGATAAGGAGTTTGACTTCTACACACAACAGTTTAGGACTCGTACTTCAACGAACAAAAGATGTTATACTCCGTGCATATACGAGATTATACTCCGATACATGAATGAGAAGATCAACCTTCAAGAGGGAGTACATATTTTTCTTGATGCATAATTTCAGGGGGAGTATATGACTTCTTATTACATCTGATCAGAATTCATCTATTCAATGTTTTATTGCTTTATGTCATTTACTTTTCAATAAAGTTTTTGTGAATAAAGCTTTGCACTTTGACGACTTTGTTATTTTTTGCAGATTGAGAGGATGCTTACAAGATCATATCTTATATGACTTAAAGCTTGACTTCATGAGATTTAAGACAGAACGAAAGGTTTATTTTTAATCTTAATCTCATAAGTATCTGAAAGATGGACAACTTTCAGATATGAAAACATGTTCTTAAATGTTCAAACCACTTCTGATTCTTAAACGATTTAATGAATTTTAGAAGTGTGATTTTAAATGTTTTTTATTTGTGCTTAAATGTCAATAAACCGTGTGTTTCCAAAGATAAATACTTGTGTATTATCTTTTCCATATATACTGTCAAGTGTTCACACACACTGGTTTAATATCTTTGTTGAATTTGTTCTTACCATGTCTTTAAATTGAAACAAATTTTCGATGGTAAGACACCCCGTTTGAATTTCAAAGTTTGAGCGTTGATTTCATTTTGAAACGTTCTTTCAAGAATGTCTATATCTTGTTTCGTATAGACAAAATCCAATTTTTGCTGACCTAAGCCTCAATCGATAAATCATTTCTATATGATCTTTTTCATACAATGTCATATTTTCAAACAAGTTTCTTGTCTTCATTTCATTTTTTCAATATGCTTGTTTGAAAACACTTCAATGTTTAAAATGCTCAAATCTTCATGATTATATTTATGAGTATATAAATATCTGACTTATATTTGTGCTTTAACTGATAAAGTAAACCAGTTGAACAACATGTTCTTTTAGGACAAACATGGGTTCATTGTGTAAGCTTAATTGAAACTTCTATGGATTCACGTTAACCAGTGTTTCCTACCCAATAAGTTAATCCCTAGTGATCGAATGTGTGAAGAGTCAAATACTGAGTGTGGTTTGATTGATGAGATAAAATGAAAATGAGAGTTTGGTTAGATGTGAGCTCAATGATTAAAAAGAAAGAGGGTGAGAGAATGGAGTAAAACAATATCAAACTTTGCACCAACTTTTTCTGAGCCGGGCAGCCACATTACTAGTGTTTCATAATTCTTCGTGAACATTATTGAAATAGGCAACTAGCCCATGCCAACTCTTGACAAAAACCCCACCAGCTACTCATTTTCTTCTCAACAAGAAAATGTTTAATATTTCAAGGGGATGCAACACATAATCTATCTTATTTTCATTTGGAAAATCTGGATATTGAAAACGAAGGAAGTCTGCCCCACCTTCGCTCTTCGATCATGAACAATCGAGTCTGTGTTTAACTGTTGTTGTCTCAATGGTTTACACAATTTTGAGCCTTATAAAAGCAATCATCAAGTGCTTAGTTCTTTCAAACACTTGCACGAACACACAAGGAATATGTTTTCTTGTGATAACGTTCATAGAAATTCCTTTGTGGTGTTTCGATGATTGAATGGAAGACCTACGGGAGTGAACATCAAAAAGCTCCTTTCCATTGTGTATTCGTTACACAAAGTGACTTCGTGTTACTGACAGGCATTATAACTGATTCATTTGTTGATTCAGGTGTTACACTCTTAATTTGCTTGAATTTGATAAGATTCGGATGAATATATTATTTGGATCGATAGATAATCAGAGGCTCTTATGAAAAATCAGTGGTCAAATCAGTTCAATAGACATTTCTTGTAAAGTTTTGATGATTTCATGCTCTGATCATCAAAAAGGGGGAGAAGAGTTCAAGAAATGTTTGAAGAGTTCAAGAAATGTTTGAAGAGTTCAAGAATTGTTTGAGTCAGAAATGTTAAAGTTGGGGGAGAAGATCAAGAAATATTTGAAAAGTGTTCAATAGTTATTCGTTTGATAACGGAAAGTTGAAGCTGAAAAGAGAAAAGTTCAAAGTTTACTGAAATTTTATTTGAAGATAATTTGCTGAAGCAATCAGAGTTGTGTCTGAAAGAGGATTTACATCCTTTGGGGAGAATGTTACTAATTTTGAAGACAGTTTTATCAAAAAAAGGGAATAATGTTTTGTGTATAAAGAGAAGATTGAGCTTCAATGTTTATTTTGCTAATATTCTACAAAGGAGGAGATTATACAGATTGAGCTTAAAGGGGAGATTCATTCTTAAAGATCTTTAATGCAACGAAAGAGAGAAGATTGAATTGAAAAATCTTTTTAGAGATGATCTTGATCCAAAGGGGGAGAATGTTAGTGC
This sequence comes from Arctium minus, assembly GCA_954870635.1. Classification (NCBI taxonomy): domain Eukaryota; kingdom Viridiplantae; phylum Streptophyta; class Magnoliopsida; order Asterales; family Asteraceae; genus Arctium; species Arctium minus. Next base: position 74,054,141 of record OX941085.1, on the reverse strand, counting down.
ACAGATTTGTTGGATGCAAGATCATAGTGTTTGAAGATCAAAGTTTAACAAGTCAAAGCCTCAAATTCAACTCTCAAGTATGAAAGTCAAAGTCATTGTAATAAGTCAAAGTCAAAGTATTGTATTTTGTTTCCTTGTGTAATGTTGCTTTGTATAATTAGCCTTTCCTTTGTAATCTTGTGTAAGAACAAGCATTGACGTGTGGAGCTAATTAGAGAAGAGATTCATTGTATATTTTCTAGTGAGAGAAAGTAGAGAGAGAAAGTGAATATTGTAATCTGTAGTGTTTGAAATCAATGACATATGATTACGAAATTCTCATCTTGATTTTTTTTCTTGATCGTATTACATTTAGAACTTGAATCTGGGAATTAACAATATTCAACAAAAAATTTAAACCGGTGTGTGTGAATACTTGAAAATATATAGAAAAGATAATACACAAATATGAATCTTTGGAAACACACGGTTTGTTAAAACAATAAAGCACATGAAAAGTGAAAACATTTAAAATCACACTTCTATATTCATGAAAATTTTTAAGAATCAGAAGTGGTTTGAACATTTAAGAACATGTTTTCATATCTGAAAGTTGTCCTTCTTTCATACACGTATGAGATTAAGATTAGAAATAAACATTTTGCTCAGTCTTAAATCTCATCAAGTCAGCTCTAAGTCATATATGATATGATCATGTAAGCTTCCTCTCAATTCTGTAAAAGTCAAAACGTCATCAAAGTACAAAGCTTTATTCACAAAATTTATTGAGAAGTAAATGACATAAAGCAGTAAACCTTTGAATGTCCGAGTTCTGATCAGATATAATCAGAAGTCATATTTAGTACTCCTTACTCTTACTCCCCCTGCATTTATGCATCAGGAAATATATCAGTGATACACATATGCAAAAATATAACCCCTCCCCTAAAAAATATATAGATCATCTTTTCATCTTCTCACACTCCCCTTCAGATCATGAACAAACCTTAAGTGCAGATATCTTTCAGATTAAAAATAAAGAAATGAAGAAAAATAACAATAACAAAAACTTTAGTAGGTAATCACTGATTAGGTCTTGAGATTTAACATACCAAGTTTTGAAACAAGAAAATTAAATTTCTTTTCGTCTAAAGGCTTGGTAAATAAATCAACAAGTTGGTAGCCATTGTTTACAAAATAAAGTTCGATTGTACCTTTTTCCACATTATCTTTGATAAAGTGATATCGTACATCGATGTGTTTGGTCTTCGTATGTTGAACAGGATTAGAAGATATGGAAATCACGCTCTTTGAATCATAGTATATCGGGATTTTGTTGTACTGAAAGCCATAATCTCGGAGTTATGTTCTCATCCACAACACTTGAGAACAGCAGCTCGCCGCAGCGATGTACTCTGCCTCAGTTGTTGATGTGGAAACACATAGTTGTTTCTTTGAAGTCCAACTCAGGAGTTTATCTTCCATAAATTGTATGTGACTCGACGTACTTTTTCTGTCAAACATACAACCTGGATGATCTGCATCTGAATATGCTGTCAGTTCAAAACCTGTATCCTTAGGATACCACAGACCAAGATCTCCAGTGCCCTTCAGATATCTAAAGATCCTTTTGATCACAGACAAATGGGATTTTTTTTGTATTCAACTGATATTGAGCACATAGACATGTAGAGAACATTATATCTGGCCTACTAAAAGTTAAATAAATCAAAGAACCAATCATCCCTCTGTAGGTTCTAACATCGACAGCTTTTCCCGAAGGATCAGTGCCAATCTTAGTTCCTGGTGCTATCGGGGTTCCGATAGGTGTACAATTTTCCATTTTGAATTTTCTAAGAATATCGAAAATGTACTTTGATTGATTAATAAAAATCCCCGTTGAAAATTGTTTAACTTGTAATCCGAGAAAGAAATTCATCTCTCCCATCATACTCATCTGAAATCTTGACACCATGAGATTAGAAAAATTCTTATAATATTTTGGATTTGTTGAGCCAAATCTGATGTCATCCACATAAATCTGAATTAAAATGATATCAACTTTTTCCTTTTTAATAAACAAAGTAGTATTGATCTTACCTTTAGAGAAGCCAGACTTGACTAGGAATTTAGATAATACTTCGTACTAGGCTCGAGGTGCTTGTTTCAGATCATAAAGTGCTTTGTCAAGAATGTAGACGTGATTCGGTTTCTCTTGATTGACAAAGCCTTCAGGCTGTGATATGTAGACTTCCTCCTTTAGAATGCCGTTGAGAAAGGCTGTCTTCACGTCCATTTGGTAGACGGTGAAGTTTTTATGGCCAACATATGCAAGAAACATTCTGATCGCTTCAATGCGTACCATTGGAGCATAAGTCTCGTCGTAGTCAATACTTTCCTCTTGCTTGTATCCCTTATCGACAAGTCTTGCTTTATTTCTGATCACAATACCATATTCGTCATTTTTGTTCTTGAATACCCATTTTGTGTCGATTATTGATTTACCTTCTGGTCTTAGCACAAGTCTCCAGACTTTTAATACTTCAAACTTGTTCAACTCCTCTTGCATTGCAGTTACCCAATATGAGTTAACTAGAGCTTCTGATGTGCGAGTTGGCTCTTTTTTGCTCAGAAATGAGTCATGCATACATATGTTTAATGTAGCAGACCTAGTTTGCACCGGTTTAGATGGATCTCCTATTATTTGGCTTATTGGGTGCTCTTTGGTCCACTTATGTTCATGAGGGAGTGGATTTGATGTAGATTGATCAAGATTATCATCTAAGTATCCACTGTCTGCTTCTTGTTGTTCAGGAAGTGGTTCAGTTGAATTATTTAGGGCAGAAGTTTTAGTTGGTACAACAATAATTGGCTGTTGAGTAGTCGTCACAGTGTAACCAACCGAATCAACAACTTCTGTCTCGGCATTTTCATGTACTGCTTCAACTGAAGGAGTAATTGTTTGAACCGGAATTTCTTGCTGAACCGGGGGAACGAGTTCAGTTGAGACATCTGAAGCGACTGGAAGATGACCACTAGCCTCTTCACGTCTGTCAATCATAACAGATTTAGGCTGTTTAGATCCAAGAAACTCATCATAAAAGAATTCAAACAATAAATCTAATTCTGATAAAAAAGATGTAGATGTAGAGGGTTTATCAGAATCAGTAGTATTAACCACAGGTTCTGGAGTGATTTGTCCAGAAGCTAACACTCCTGTAAGTACGGGTTCTGAACTGCTTTGTTCAGAATCCAAATCCTCATCGAATGTAACATTAACGCTCTCTATTACAGTCTTTGAGTTATTCAGATAGACTCTGTAGGCAGCAGATGTTTGAGAGTATCCAATGAAGATGCCTTCGTCAGCCTTGGGACTGAACTTGTTCAAGTTCTCTTTATCGTTTAGCACGAAGCACCTACATCCAAAAATATGAAAGTGTTTAATGCTAGGTGTACGATTATTTATCAAAACATAAGGAGTTTTACCAAACCGACGGTGTATTATGGAACGATTTTGAGTGTAGCACGCAGTCGATACAACTTCGACCCATAGAAAAAGAGGTAGATCCAATTGTCTTAGCATAGTTCGAGCGGCCTCGACTAGTATTCGATTTCGTCTCTCTACTACTCCATTCTGTTCTGGCGTTGTGGCAACAGAATATTGATGTGTTATCCCTACCGATTCGAGATAATCTTCAACAGTGCTATTCTTGAATTTTGTGCCGTTATCTGTACGAAGAAGCTTGACTGGCTTTTGCAGATTCACTTGGGTAGTCTTTAAGAAACTGATGATGACTTCGGGCGTCTCATCCTTTGATCTCAGAGATTTGACCCATGTGTACCGCGAATAATCGTCTATAATAACTAACACGTATTTCTTGCCGTTAATGGTTTGCGTACGCATAGGACCACAAAGATCCATATGCAACAGTTAAAGTTGATAACTTGTACTAGGTTCAGGCCTTGGCTTATGAGCAACTTTCTTCATCTTACCTTTCTCGCATGTTGCGCACATATGTTCTTTCTCGTATTTAAGCTCAGGAAGTCTTTTGACTAATTTGATGTAACAAAAATTTAGATGAGAAAGCCTTCGGTGCCATAACTAGCTTTGTTGCAGCAAGACTTTTGACAGTAGACAAACCTCATTGTCAGTCTGGACTTTTGACAGATTAATCGTGTAGAGGTTAGACTTTCTCGTGCCGACCAAGAGTTCCTTACCGTCTTCAGTACGCATAGAACATCGCTTGGCCTTGAAATTTACCTCTAAGTCTTTGTCACAGAACTGTCCAATGTTGAACATGTTATGTCATAATCCTTCCACGTAACTCACCTTTGTAATCGTCATGTTGTCTTGTATTACATCACCGTAGCCCAAAATAGGTGAAAATTGATCATTGTCGAATCTCACGTTCCCGCAGTATTTCTCTGTATAATTAGACAATAAATCTTTTTGCCCGGTCATATGCTTGGAGCAACCATAATCCAAGTACCACATATGACCGGTCTGCATAGGAGAAATCAAGGAATAACAACTTTAGGTACCCATTTAAAGGTGTGTCCTATCGGATTAGCACAAGATTTTGGTATCCATTTGTATATGGATCCTCTGAACTTTTGAAAAACCTTTAAAACATTTGAAGCATATGACTTAAAAGAATAGACATGATAAGTACCAAACCAATCATCAGAATATCGTTTAGAAACAAAATCAGTCCGTCTATATGTAGAAGAATTAGTAGTAGAACGAGATAATTGGAGTAATTGCTTTATTGTATATCTCTTGTAAGAAGTTACAAGGTTTTGTTTATTAGAAGCAACAGTACCAACTACATCAGACGTACAATCAGTCAATCTATTACAAACATTTTCTGTACATGATTCTGAACTCTCATCAATCTTCCGTTTTGGTCGCCATTCAGTTCGTTCTTCCGACCTTTTCTTTTTCAAATCTAAAATAAAAGATTTAGATTTGTTAGGGAAATCATATTTCTGAGATTGTCTTTTCTTAAGTTTACCAGTGTTGTTCCGTTTCTGTGAGTACCGTTTCTTTTGTTTCTTACCTTTCTGATAGTAGTTAGTACTCACAAAAACTAATTCACCAACCTTAGTCGATGATTCACCAACTTCATACACATTTGGTAAAGCTTCATTGTTAATAATAAAAGTAGGATGATCTGGAAGTTTAGCGTTAAAGTCAAACATATCAATACTTTCCTCAACACACCCATCATCAGAATTTAGAAAATCATTTGCAGACGCAAATAAGTCATCAAAATCAGTTTCAGAGGTTTGAGGTACCTTAGAAGAGTTGGAACATTTTTGAGATTCAGTTTTGAAAACAATGTTCTTCATTACAGTTGAAAATACATTTTGTTCAATATCAACCAAAATTCTTTCATCTGATAAAGTATTTTCAAGATAAACTATTTTGCTTTATAGAATGAGTGGAGGGACATAAATTTTAGCTTTAATCGGTTTTTCCTCCATCTCAGTAATAGAATAACTTGCAAAATAATCATTTGAAAGACACTTCGGTTTTTCTGAAAGATAACTATCATTCAACTTTTGAAAGCAGAACGGTAGTTGCATTTTCTTTAAATTCTTTCTGTTTTCATCTTGTTTGGCCTCAACCTCTTCAGATGACATGGTAACAAATTTGGGTATTAAATGAGGATATTTACCAACCACAAATAGAAAATCAAAGTTATTTAAAGATGGTTGTTCTCTTATGGCTTTCTTTAGATAACGTGGGTTATTGTAACCGAGTCCCCAATTCTCTTTAAAATCAGCCTCCTCATTAGGTGTGTTTAAGAAAATGGTTTGATCTGTTTGACCTCTAGCATATAATTTTGCTTCTAAACGATTTACCTTTTTCTCTAAAGTCTTGTTTTGAACATGCAATCTATAAGCTTTTTGAACACATTCTTGCTTTTCAAGATCAGACTTAGAAAGTTTAGTAACAAATTCAGAAATCTTACTTTCAAAACAATCTTTTTGAAATTTAAAATTAGAAGCAGATTTGTTTAGAGGGTCAATTAGATCTTTGTTCCCAACAAGTTCCTTGTAAAGTTCAAAAATCTTTTGACTTTTCTTTGCAACTCTGCTCTTTTCCTTTTTCAGTTTAGACTGAAGGTCTTGAAGTTCGACCATCATGGCTTCCATTTTGGTTAAAAAATCATTTTCAGAAAAATTAAGTACCTCATCAGCTGTCTCATCATCAGATTCATCAAACTTCACCGTATCGCCAATCAGACACATATGTGTTGTTTCTTCTTTTTCATCCTCGTCAAAGTGGTCTAGCCAAAACTCGTCCTCAGCCATCAGTGCCTTTCCAACTTCTTTCTGTTTAGCCAACAAAAGCTTCTGCTTGTAGTAATCAGAATTATGGTAGGCTGTAAGTCCCTGTTCTAGTTTCTAATCACAATCAATTCAACAAACAAAATATGATTAAACTACCTATTTGATTTAATTCACAATCTCAAACGATTACAACTCTGTTCTTGACTTTCTCTCTCTAGAAAACACTTTCTCTCTCTACAAAACTCTCACTGGATGCGATCTCAAATTCTCAATTAGTCATCTATCTATTAACAAGAAAAACAAAGTATTTATACCTACAACTAAAATACAAGGAAACAAAATACAAAGATTTGACTTTGACATTTTATTACAAAGACTTTGACTTTTTAATAAGAGTTGACTTTCTCAGCTTTGACTTTCTTGAACTTTGACTTTAGTCTTCATGATCTTGTATCCAACATAATTCATGCTCTAACAATCTCCCCCTTTGGATTCAAGATCACTGTTGAAAGATCTTACAATTCAGTCTTCTCTTTTAAGCTCTATCAAATACAATCTCTCCCTTTAACATTGTAATCTTTCCATGTATGTCTTTGAAGAATATAACAATCTCCTCAAATATGATAAACAAGGTCTTCAACAATCTCCTCAAACTTTCACAAATCTCTTTCAGACTTCGGAAAGAAATTATCATCAGATTCAGCTCGGATTGCTTTAACAAATAATCTTCAACGAAAATTTCCTCATAATTAGCACATCTTCAGAAATTCTTTGATCTTCTTCAAATCTTTTACTTTGAATCTTCTGACTTGGACATTTCTGTAAATCATTTCTCAAAACTCCAAAACTTTAACATTTCTTGATACCATCTCCCCCCTTTTGATGATTTGAGCATCGGTATCATCAAAACATTCACCAAGAAATGTCTTTGACCATTCTGATCTGTCCAAGAGCCTCTGATTCTGTGATCTATAACAATGTATTCATCTAGATCTTTTCAAATCCAGATAAATTAAGAAATGTAACACCTGAATCAACAAATGAATCAGTTAAAATGTCTGTCAGTAACACAAATTCACTGTGTGTAACGAATACACATTGTAAAGGAGCTTTTTGATGTTTACTCCCCCAGGGCTTCCATTCAATAATCGAAACACCACAAAGGTAATTTCTATGAACGTTATGACAAAGAAATAAATTCCTTGTGTGTTCCTGCAAGTGATAGAAACAGTTAAGCACGAATGATTGCTTATATAGGCTCAACATTGTGTAAACCACTGAGACAACAGTAGATAAACACAGACTCAATGTGCATGATTGAAGTGCGAAGGTGGGGAAGACTTCCTTCTTTTTCAATATCCAGATTTTCCAAATGAAAATCAGATAGAATATGTGCTGCGTCCCCAGAAAAATATGAAACATTTTCCTTTTAAGAAGAAAATGAGTAGCTAGTAGGGTATTGTCAAGAGTTGGCATGGGCTAGTTGACTGTTTCAATAACGTTTACGAAGAATTGTGAAACATTAGTAATGTGGCTGCCCGACTCAGAAAGTAGTTGGTGCAGAGTTTGATAATCTTTTACTCTGATCTCATACCCTCTTTCTTATAATCATTAAGCTCACATCTAACCAAACTCTCTTTTCCATTTTACCTCAACGCACAACCCACACTCATTTCTTTTCAACTCCTCACACTCAATCATTATAGATTAACTTCTTGGGTAGGAAACACTGGTAATCGTGAATCCATAGAAGCTCATTTAAATCCTAGCACAAAGAACCAATATTTCTATAAAGCATAATGTTGCTCAATATGGTTTAACTTGAAACAGTTAACGCTCAAATACAAGTCAGATATGTGTATGCTCAAAATATAATCATGAAGATATGAGCATTTTAAACATTGAAGTATTTTCAAACAAGTATATTGAATGAATGAACATAAATGAAAAAGACTTGTTTGAAAATCTGACATTGTATAAAAATGATCAGAAATGAATGATATAACAATCAAAGCTTATGGTCAAGAATAATGGATATTGTCTATATGAACCAAAAATATAGACATTCTTGAAATGAAACGCTTCGAAATGAAATTAACGCTCAAAATTCATTGAAGTACAAGCGGGGTGTCTTACCATCGAAAAAATATGTTTCAAATTTGAGACATGTTAAGAACATTTTGAATCAAAAATTCAAACCGGTGTGTGTGAATACTTGAAAGTATATAGAAAAGACAATACGTAAGTAATTATCTTTGGAAAGACACGGTTTGTTTATCAATTAAGCATAAAAATAAAATGAAAATATTTAAAATCACACTTCCAAATTATAAAATTTGTTTAAGAATCAGGAAGTGGTTTGAACATTTAAGAAAATGTTTTCTTATGACTGAAAATTGTCCTTCTTTCAACCATATATGAGATTAAGATAAGAAATTAACTTGTCTATGCAGACTTGAATCTCATGAAGTCAACTGAAGTCATAAAGATATGATCTTGATAGCTTCTCTCATTATGCACAAGTCTCAAAGTCATGTCAAACACAAATTTATTCACAACATTTATTCAAAAATAAAAGACATAAAGCATTAAAACAATTAAAGTACGAGTTCTGATATGAAATAATCAGAAATCATAGTCTTACTCTTTTGACTTGTACACTCCCCCTAAATTCATGCATCACAAAAATTTGTCAGTTAAGTAAAATGCAGAAATTAGATAAACTCCCCCTCAAAAGAATGTAGATCATCTTAAAGTTCTTCTCACTCTCCCCCTGAGATCACGAACAAACTATTAAAGTGCAAATATCCTTTCAGAGAGATTGATAAAGAAATGATGAAAAATTACAATAAAAGAAACTTTAATAGGTAATTACTGATTAGACTTTGAGATTTAGCATAACAAGCTTAGATACAAGAAAATTAAATCTCTTTTCATCTAAAGCTTTGGTAAACAAATCCGCAAGTTGATAATCAGTCTTTACAAAGTAAAGTCATATTGTACCTTTTTCTACATTATCTTTGATAAAATGATACCTGACATCAATGTGCTTTGTCTTAGTGTGCTGCATAGGATTAGCTGATATGGCGATAGTGTTAGAGCACAAATTTATTGGATTCAAGATCATAAGGATTGAAGACCAAAGTACAAGAAGTCAAAGGCTGAAAGTCAACCCTCAGTGAAAGTCAAAGTCTTTTGTTAATAAAGTCAAAATCAACATTTGTATTTTGTATTTTGTTTCTTTGTATATCTTGAGGTATAAATACCTTTGTAAGTCTTTGTAACAAGTGTGTATGTCATTTTGTATCAATCAGAAGTAGAGTGAGCGTATTAGAGAAGAGCATAATTCATATCATTCTAGAGAGAGAGTATCTTGTAGAGTGAGAAAGTTGTAAGTTTGTAATTGTTGTGATTGATCAATACATATGACTATGGATTTCTCATCTTGATTGTGTTTGTTAGCAATTAGAACTTAAATCTAGGACTCACAATTGGTATCAGAGCAGATAGAAATTCAGAAAATGAATCGAATTTGAAGAATTTTGGTCGACATTTTCAAGAACTCGCAAGGAACCTGTTGAGATTTGATTTTTTCGATTTTTTATTGTTTTGGTTGTGTAATTGCTTGTTTTAGATTCGATTTGGTGTTTAGAACAAATTGTGTTTGACTCTTTTTGTCTAATTCACACTGTTTATACATGAATTTTGAATTTTTGTTGGATTTGAGTTCTAGTTTGTATACGAACTGTTCTCAGATCGAATTGTATTATTTTAGTGTTTTAATCTGAAATTGTTCTAGTGTAACCTGATCGAGATATGGAATAAAGCAAATTGACAAAGTTTCGAGATCAAATTCGAAGGTTTCGATGGATTTCAGTGTGAAAGTTTGATTTTTTGTTTGAAGAGCCCAAGAACACGCAAGATCTGTGAAACGCGCAAGCTTCATCTGGAAGAACGCGCAAGCTGAAGAAGTTTGTTTTTTGGACTGAAATGCGCACGTAGTGATTAGCGAGTTCTACAAACGCGCAAGTCTAAGCGTGCGAGTTTCATCAGAAAGGTGTTATCTGCGAGTTTGGAGAGTTGAGAAATTTTTCTACGTGTTGGAACGCGCAAGCCGTGGTTAGCGAGTTTGCTCAAACGCGCAAGTAGTGTCTAGAGAGTTTTGGGAATGCGCACGTCTCTATTAGCGCGTTTCAATGTGAATAGTTACTTGCGTGTTTAGCCATTAGCGAGTTTCATCGAGAATAGTTACTTACGAGTTTCAACAATCAGCGAGTTTCAGCGATCTGCGTGTTTCTCAGTAAACAGTGTTTTGCGAGTTTAGGCGTTTGCGAGTTTCCATACTTAGAATTTTTTTTGAGAAATTTTCAAAACTATAGCGGGACCCCCGTGCTAAGTCTGCGGAGGGGGAACAAAGTTCTTATTGTGATCAAAGTTTCTGAATTTCTAATGATCATTTTTCAAGTTCTTTTTGTAACAGATAATTCAAGATGGGATATTTTTCTGATAATGATGAACAAAAGATTGACAAGCTCAAATTAGAGAACAAAAATCTTGCTTCTTCAGTTGACTACTAGTCTAAGCGGTCAAAGAGATATTCTGATGAAAGAAAGTTACTAAAAGAAGAAGTCAGTGCTTTAAAGATGATAAATGATGAACTTCTGAAACAGACTTCTGGGCTGAATGATGAAAAGATGCTGAGTTTGGAAGTTGAAAACACTGAGCTGAAAAGAAAAATCTTTGACTTAGAAGATCAGATAATCCAAATCCAGCAGCAAGCAGATTCTGTTGATAGTTATGAGATGAAGATTAAGAGTCTGGAAGATGCTAATGCTGAGCTTCGAAAGAAAATATCTGATTTGGAACAAACAATGGTCAAATATAAAGATGTTTTTGAGACTGAAAATAAATCATTCGCAAAGAAGTTCTCAGATTTTTCCAGAAAATGTGCTGACGAGAAGAAGACGGTTGAGCTGAAATGTATAAAACTTTCTCAACAGATTTCTGACTTTGAAAAAGTAGTCATACTGGAAAGAGAGAAATTTGATAAAGAGAAAAAGATCATAGAACAGAAGAATGTTGGAATCTTCAAAGAAATATCCGGTCAGAGAACAAATGATGAGAAAGAATTTGAAGAAGAAAGAAATATCTTTGAGACAAAAATCAAGAAGCTTACTGTGAAGTTATCTGAACTATCTGAAAGTGCTTTGAATGATCAGAAAGCGAAGTCTGAATTCAAGGAGAAGATTTACCTGCTCATTAAAGAAAGAGGCAGTTATTTTTCAAAGATCAAAGAGCTTGAAGAGATTGTTTCCAAGGTGGTGATGATTGAGCAAACGACTCCAGAGTCAAAAATCCACACACCTAGAAATATTTTAGTTGGTTCTAACAAGCCAGCCTCAAGCTCACATTTGAAAACTGTTTCTTCAAGAAGATCAGTTAAATCATTTGATCAGATTCGTACAACTAACATTTTCTATGATCGGAAAATAGATGGTTCAGGTACACATAGGAGAAGAAGGAGATATAATGAAGAGAAGCTGGTATGGAAAGTAAAACCAGTAGATAAAGAAAATCATGATGAGAATTAGGAAGATAAGAAAGGAAAGAAGACATGTGTACATGAGACTAAAGCCAAGAAGAACAATGTGCGAAAAGGTAAACCTGATCATGTCTACTCGAGAGTTCAGTTAATCAGGTTGTCAAGTAAGAAATATTATTGTTCTTATTGTCGTACACATGTTCATGTTCACAAAACTAGTGATCATTTCTGGTATGGTTCTTATTCAGTTACTTCCATAAGAACTGCAACTAACACACATGGACCCAAATACCAGTGGGTACCAAAGCCGAAAGCGGATTTTGTGTTGCAGGCACCTACAGTCAAGGGGGAGTAAGAGAACCAAGGCTTCTAAGTAAATCAACTTAGGACCCGTACTTCAATGCTTAAAGAAAGAATACTCCCGTGCTGATAAGAGATTGTACTCCGATACTCAATGAGGAAATCAACCTTCAAGGGAGAGTACATACTTTTCTGAAATTTTTGCATTCGATAGATATGACGAATTACATTCCAAAAGGAGTTGTAGATCTCTATCCTGTGATTTATAACTGACATATTTTAGATGCATTATTTCAAGGGGAGTAAAAGGATTATGATTTCTGATTATTTCAAATCAGAACTCATACTTTAATTGTTTTACTGCTTTATGTCTTTTATTTTCGAATAAATTTGTGAATAAAGTTGCTTTGACTAGACTTTGAGACTTGTGCAGAATGAGAGAAGCTTACAAGATCATATCTTTATGATTTTCAGCTGACTTCATGAGATTTAAGATTGCACAGAAAGGTTCATTTCTTATCTTAATCTCATATATGGTTGAAAGAAGGACAACTTTCAATCATAGAAAACATGTTCTTAAAATGTTCAAACCACTTTCCGATTCTTAAACAGATTTCATGAATTGGAAGTGTGATTTTAAATGTTTTCATTTTATTGGTGCTTAAATGATTACAAACCGTGTGTTTCCAAAGATAAATACTTGTGTATTGTCTTTTCTATATACTTTTCAAATATTCACACACATCGGTTTGAATTTTTGTTCAAATCGTTCTTACCATGTCTCATATTGAAACATAATTTCGATGGTAAGACACCCCGCTTGTACTTCAATGTATATTGAGCGTATTTTCATTTCAAAGCGTTTAGTTCAAGAATGTCTAAATTTTTGTTTCATATAGACTATAACCGTTATTCTTGACCATAAGCCTTAATTCATATATCAATTCATTTATGATCATTTTTCATACAATGTCAGATTTTCAAACAAGTCTTTTGCATTCATATTCATTCATTTCATATACTTGTTTGAAAATGCTTCAATGTCTAAAAATGCTCAAATCTTCATGATTATATTTTATGAGCATACATTCATTTGACATTTGTATATGAGTTTTAACTGTTAAAGTTAAATCATTATGAGCAACACGTTCTTTTAGGATTATACATGGGTTCTTTGTGCTAGGAATTAACTGAACTTCTATGGAATCACGTTAACCAGTGATTACTACCCAAGAAGTTAATCCATAGAGATTGAGTGTGAGGAGTCTAAAAGAAATGAGTGTGGGTTGTGCGTTGAGGTAACATGGAAAAGAGAGTTTGGTTAGATGTAAATTTATTGAATTAAAAGAAAGAGGGTGTGAGATCAGAGTAAAAGAATATCAAACTCTACACCAACTACTTTCTGAGTCGGGCAACCACATTACTAATGTTTCACATTTCTTCGTGAACGTTATTGAAACAGGCAAATAGCCCATGCCAACTCTTGCTTAAAACCCCACCAACCACTCATTTTCTTCTCAAAAAGAAAGTGTTTCATATTTTTCTAGGGACGCAACACATTATCTATCTGGTTTTCCTTTGGAAAATCTGGATATTGAAAAAGAAGGAAGTTTGCCCCACCTTCGCACTTCAATCATGCACATTGAGTCTCTGTTTATCTATTGTTGTCTCAGTGGTTTACACAATGTTGAGCCTTATAAAAGCAATCATTCGTGCTTAATTCTTTCTACACTTGCACGAACACACAAAGAATTCTTTTCTTTGTCTTAACATTCATAGAAATTGCCTTTTTGGTGTTTCAATGATTGGATGGAAGCCCTGGGGGAGTGAACATCAAAAAACTCCTTTATATTGTTAATTTTTTACACACGGTGACTTCGTGTTACTGACAGGCATTTTAACTGATTCAGGAGTTACATGTTCTTATTTTGTCTGGATTTGCAAAGATCTAGATGAATACTTGGTTATGGATCACAGAATCAGAGGCTCAGTTTGACAGATCAGATTGGTCACAGACATTTCTTGGAGAAAGTTTTGATGATATTGATGCTCTAATCATCAAAAAGGGGGAGAAGAGTTAAAGAAATGTTTGAGTCAGATATGTTAAAGTTGAGAGAAAATGTCCAAGAATTGATTGTTAAAGGAAGATTATTGTTCAAAGATGAAAAGAGTTCAAAGATTTCAGTTTGTTGAAGATAATTTGCTGAAGCAATCAGATTTGTGTCTGAAAGAGGTTTGTTTACAACCTTGGGGAGAATGCTATTATTCTTGAAGAACAGATTTTTGAGTAAAGATTGTTGAAAGTTTTTGAAGAGATAGAACTTATCAGAGAAGGGGAGAATGTAAATATTTCATATTAATAGGGGGAGCATATTAATTGCTTGAGAAGACAAGGAGATTACAAGAGAAGATAAAGGTTGATAAAAGGGGGAGTTATTTCAATGGAGCTTAAAGAGAGAAGACCGCAGTGCTAAATCTTTTAGTAATGATCTTGATCCAAAGGGGGAGATTGTTAGAGCACAAATTTATTGGATTCAAGATCATAAATATTGAAGACCAAAGTACAAGAAGTCAAAGGCTGAAAGTCAACTCTCAGTGAAAGTCAAAGTCTTTTGTTAATAAAGTCAAAGTCAACATTTGTATTTTGTATTTTGTTTCTTTGTATATCTTGAGGTATAAATACCTTTGTAAGTCTTTCTAATAAGTGTGTATGTCATTTTGTATCAATCAGAAGTAGAGTGAGCGTATTAGAGAAGAGCATAATTCATATCATTATAGAGAGAGAGTATCTTATAGAGTGAGAAAGTTGTAAGTTTGTAATTGTTGTGATTGATCAATACATATGACTATGGATTTCTCATCTTGATTGTGTTTGTTAGCAATTAGAACTTAAATCTAGGACTCACAGATAGCACTCTTTGAGTCACAATAGATAGGTATTTTGTCAAACTTGAATCCATAGTCTCGCACCTGTGTCCTCATCCATAAGACCTGAGAGCAGCAACTGGCAACAACTACATACTCTGCTTCTGCAGTCGATGTGGATACGCATAATTGCTTCTTTGATGCCCAGCTAACGGGCTTGTCTCCAAGGAATTGAATGTGACCTGAAGTACTCTTCCTATCCAGCATGCACCCAGCATGATCTGCGTCTGAATAAGCAGTCAGTTGAAACCCAGTATCCTTAGGATACCATAGACCAAGATCTGCAGTCCCCTTCAGATACCTAAATATCCGTTTGACAACAGCCAAATGGGATTCTTTAGGAGCAGCCTGATATCTAGAACATAAGCATGTTGAAAACATAATATTTGGCCTAATTGAAGTAAGATACATTAAAGAACCTATCATACCTCTATAAGTCCTAACATCAACCCTTTAACCGAAAGATCAGTGCTAATCTTAGTACCTGGTGCCACTGGGGTTCCAATTGGTTTACAATTTTCCATTTTGAACTTTCGAAGAATATCCAAAATGTACTTAGATTGGTTAATGAAAATCCCCGTTGAAAACTGTTTTAGTTGTAATCCGAGAAAGAAATTCATCTCTCTCATCATACTCATTTGAAAACGTGACACCATGAGGTTAGAAAAGTTTTTGCAGTATTTAGGATTAGTAGATCCAAATATTATATCATCAACATATATTTGAATAATAATAATATCATCTTTTTCCTTTTTGATGAACAAAGTGGTATCGACTTTACTTTTGGAAAAACCTGACTTGACCAAGAATTTAGATATAACATCATACCATGCGCGAGGGGCTTGTTTCAAACCATACAGGGCTTTATTCAAAATGTAGATGTAATCTGGCTTATCTGTATTTACGAACCCTTCTGGTTGACACACGTATACTTCCTCCTTAAGAATGCTATTCAGAAAGGCCGTTTTCACGTCTATCTGATAGACTGTAAAATTTTGTGAGTTGCGTAGGCTAGAAACATACGGATTGCTTCTATACGCGCTACTGGAGCATACATCTCATCATAATCTATGCCTTCCTCTTGCTGGTAACCTTTAGCAACAAGTCTTGCTTTATTCCTTATAACAATACCATCTTCATTCTTCTTGTTTTTGAATACCCATTTAGTTCCTATCACGGTCTTTCCTTCTGGTTTTGGAACTAATCTCCAGACCTTCAGGGCTTCAAACTGATTTAATTCTTCTTGCATAGCAGACACCCAATTCGAATCAGCAAGAGCTTCTAATACTCGAGTAGGCTCTATTTTCTGAGGAATGAGTCATGCAGACACTGGTTTAAAGTTGCTGACCTAGTTCGCACCGGCTTGTTAAGATCTCCAATTATTTGGTGTAAAGGGTGCTCTTTGGTCCAGCGATGCTCATGTGGGAGTGTATTAGATGCAGATTGATCATAATTGACATCTAAATATCCACTGTCAGGCTCTTCTTGTACATTTCTTGTTGGGGGTACAACTGAAATAATTGATGCAGAAGTTACAGTTGAAACAGCAGATTCTGGCTGTTGAGTAGACAATGTAGCACAACCAACTGATACAGATACTTCTGGTTCAGCAATATCTTGCACCTCTTCAACCGTTGGAGTATTTATTTGAATTTAAGTTTCTGACTGAAATGGGGGATCACGTTCAGTCATGACTTCTGAAGTGACTGGATGATTGCAACTTGTGTCTTCAGACCTGTCAGTCACAACAGATTTAGGCATATTAGATCCTAGAAACTCATCATAAAATAATTCAAATAACAAATATAAATCAGATAAATGACTAGTAGACGTAGAAGCGCCATCTGATTTGTTCTATTCAGATACAGGTTCTGGACTGATTGATCCAGAAACTAAAACTCCAGTTATCACGGGTTCTGAACTGAGTTGTTCAGAAGCCATTTCTTCATCGAATGTAACGTTGACGCTCTCGACTACTGTCTTTGACTTCTTTAGATAGACACGATATGCAGCAGATGTAAAAGAATATCCAATGAAGATGCCCTCATCTTCCTTAGCACTAAACTTGTTCAGACTCTCTCTATCATTAAGCATAAAATACTTACAACCAAATATATGAAAATATTTGATGGTTGGTGTTCAGTTGTAAATCAAAGCATACGGCGTCTTCTGAAATCTGCGATGTATCATGGAACGATTCTGAGCATAGTACGAGCAACCTCGACTAGCGTTCGATTTCGCCTTTCAACTACTCCATTTTGTTTGGGCGTACGAGTAGTAGAGTATTGATTTAATATCCCGACCGATTCGAGATACTCTTCAACAGTTCTGTTGTTGAACTCTGTACCGTTATCAGTTCTGAGAAGCTTGACTGTTTTCTGCAGATTCACCTGGGTCATCTTCAGAAATGTAATGAGTACATCCGGTGTCTCATCTTTTGATTGGAGAAATTTGACCCACGTGTATCGCGAATAATCGTCCACGATAACCAACACGTATTTCTTACCGCCTAAGCTTTTTGTTCGCATCGGATCACAGAGATCCATATGCAACAACTCTAGTGGAGAACTGGTACTAGGTTCAGGCTTCGGTTTATGTGGAGATCTCTTCATCTTCCCTTTTTCACATGCTGAACATAAGTGTTCTTTTTCATATCTCAGTTCCGGAAGTCCATTCACAAATTTACCACTAACCAGCTTGTTTATATAATGAAAATTCAGGTGTGATAGTCTTCGGTGCCAAAGCCAACTTTGTTGCATTGAGTCTTTTGTCACTAAACAAACTTGATTGTCATTCTGGACTTGTGAAAGATTGATGGTATAGAGATTTATCTTTCGATTCCCAACTAAAAGTTCTTTGTCGTCTTCAGTACGAACCGAACATCTCTTAGCTTTGAAGTTGACCTCTAACCCTTTGTCGCAGAATTGACCGATGCTAAACAAGTTGTGCCCTAAGCCTTCGACATATCTCACCTTCCTAATTGTTATGTTGTCTTGAATGATGTCACCATATCTTAAGATCGGTGAAAACTGGTCGTTCCCAAATCGCACATTGCCGCTGAATTTCTCTGTATAATTAGACAACAAAGCTTTATGTCCGGTCATATGCTTGGAACAACCGCTATCCAAGTACCACATATGCCGGGTCTGCAAGAGAAATCAGGAAATAACAGTTTTAGATACCCATTTAAAAACGGGTCCTAACAGATTAGCAGATGATTTTGGTATCCATTTTAATATGGATCCTCTTTTCCTTTGAAAACCTTTAAAAACATTTGATCTTGAAGAATAAACATGATAAGATCCAAACCAATCATTAGAATTATGACAATAAGCAAAATCCTTTCTCCGATAATGATAAGATTTAGTAGTAGTAGAAGATAATTGAATCAATTGCTTTATTGAATAACGCTTGTAAGAAGTTACAAGGTTTTGTTTAGGAGAAGCAAGTTGACCAACTACATCATTATCACTACTATCAGATCTATTATATGAGTTATCAGAAATTGATTCAACTGTCTCATCATTCTTCCTTTTTGGTCGCCATTCAGTCTTTGCTTCCGACCTTTTCTTTCTTAAAACTGAAACAAAAGATTTAGATTTATTTGAAAAATCAGATTTCTGAGATTGGCTTTTCTTGTGTTTACCAGTGTTGTTCCGTTTCTGTGAATGTTGTTTCTTATGTTTCTTACCTTTAGCATAGTAATCAGCACTCACAGAAACTGGTTCACCAACCTTAGTTGATGATTCACCAATTTCATAAACACTTGGTAAAACTTTTCAATTTATAAGAAAAGTAGAATGATCTGGAAGGGAAGCATTAAAATCAAACATATCAATTTCCTCTATACACCCATCATCAGAATTGAGAAAATCATTTGCAGACGCAAATAAGTCATCAAAGTTATCAGTCGAAGTTTGAGGTGCCTTTGAACCTTTAGAACACTTTGTAAAGTTAGATTGAAAAAATGTGTTCTTTAAAACAGTAGAAAATACACTTTGTTCAATATCTACCAAAAGTCTTTTATCAGATAAAACATTTTCAAGCTCAACTATTTTGCTTTCAAGAATGAGTGGAGGAACATAAACTTTTGCAATTGTAGGTTTTGCCTCCATCTCAGAAACATAATAACTAGCAAAATAGTCTTTGAAAGAACTTTTGGTGTTTCAGAAAGATAACTATCATTTAACTTTTCATAGTTAAATGGTAGTTGCATTTTCTTAATATTCTTTCTATTTTCAGTTTCCCTGGTCTCACCTTCTTCTGGTAATTTGTTAACAAATTTGGGTTTTAAATGAGTATGTTTACCAGCAACAGCAAGAAAATTAAAATTATAAAGTGCTGGTTATTTTCTGATGGCTTTCTTTAAGTAATGGGGGTTTTCGAAACCAAGTCCCCATTTTTCCTTAACAGCAGCCTCTTCGTTAGGTGCATTAAGAAAAATAGTTTGATCTGTTTGACCTCTTGCATAAAGTTTGGCTTCCAGACAATTTACCTTCTTATTTAAGAGCTTGTTTTCAACCTGCAATTTCTAAACATTTAGTGCAGATTCTTTCTTTTCTAAATTAGACTTAGAAAGTTTAGTTTCAAAATCAGAAATCTTCTTTTCAAAACAATCTACTTGGAGTTTAGAATCAGAAGCAGACTTGCGTAAAGAATCAATTAGATCTTTGTTCCCAAAAACTGATTTATTAAGCTCAAAGATCTTTTGATTTCTTTTTGCAACTCTGTCTTTTTCCTTTTTCAATTTTATTTGTAGATCTTGAAGCTCAACCATCATGGCTTCTATTTTGGTTATGAAATCATTTTTAGTTAAGTTCATTACCTCATCAGTAGTCTCTTCATCTGAATCATCATACTTCACAGTGTTCCCATCAAACATGTTAAGTCTGATTTTATAGTAAACATTGTATTTATAGGCTTGGTCAAATACTATGTCTATTGTCTAATTTTGTGTTGTATTGACCAAGGGTATTTAAGTCCCTTTGGTCTTGTTCCTTGTAAGAACATTTACACACACATATTAATTTCACATACTTTGCGCTTCCAAGTCTCTCTCTCTATACTTTCTCTCTCTAAGATTTAGTGTTCTTGGACTCACAAAACACATGTGAGCTTCTTCATCTTTTACTTCCTCAGCATCTGAATGATCTAGCCACTATTCATCTTCTATCATCAATGCTTTTCCTGCCTCTTGTTTCTTGGCTAAGAGCATTTTGTTCTTATAGTATTCTGAATTTCGAACCTTTGGCTTCCGACAATCTGTAGCAAAATGACCGACTTTGCCACAGTTGTAGCACTTTATCAGATCATCGGTCTTCTTTTCAGCACCAGCATAGTCATTTAGATATTTCTTCTTCTCTTCCGGATTTCTTTCCACATACCGGTTCTCTTCATGTCTCTTTCCTTCAAGTCTTTCCCGATGTTCATGATTCTTTGAACTAGATGACGAATACCTCTAAGTATTTGAACCCGGTTTCTTGCAAAATTTCTTTTGAAATGCTCGGGTCAATAGAAGCATAGCTTGTTTGAGGCTTTCTCCATCATCACCATCGGATTCAGACTCTGATTCATAACTTGAAACCACTATCTTCTTCTTTTTCTTTTTCTCTTACTTTTCTTTCTTCTTCTCTCCGGCTACCAATGCTATTAGATCTTGTACTTTCTCTGCCTTCTTTTTCTCAACACTTTTCTCTTCCACTTCTTCTTCGTTCTGTCTCAATGTTTCATGAACCTCATGTAACGTAATGTCATTTAGATCCTTCATCTGTTTCATCCTGCGCGTATGCTTCTTCCATTCGGGTTGCAGGCTGCTTATGAACTTGATATTGTTCTCGATCTGCTTCTTTTTCACTTTGTTCTTGGACAATTCATTTAGAAGCAGGACAAACCGTTCATAGATGTCTTCTAAGCTCTCATATTCTTTTGCTTTGAATTCTTCGTAGTTGTTAATGCAATTAGCTACTTTTATCTGATTTCCAACTTTCGATCCCATCATCATCTTTTGAAGTTGATCCCACATCTTCTTAGCATTTGCCTTGTAACTGTCTATCTTGATGTATATCTCGTCCAGAATGCTTTGAAGAAGTAATGATCTTGCTTGTTTATATGCTTTAAAACGGCTTTTCTGCGCCTCAGACTATTGTGAAAAATCCATTAGAACTGTTTTCAACTTTTGCTCTCTGTCCACATCATCATCCTCACTGTCAGATGAATCATCATCAGGAATCTGAACAGTAGGTGGTATCATGGGACGTTCAGTAATTGAAAGCAGAATGTTTTCCCCATTTGCATGCATATCCACAAAATCCAGAAATCTGTCTTTTCACTGCTCGTATTCTCCTTTGAACAGAACCGGGGGCTTGACACCAGTTCCAATTGAGAGAGCGTCTCTGGAAGTCATCCTATTTGTACCTGTTTGAACAAATATGCAATAAGAAACTAGAAACTGATCGTTAGTCCAAATATGAAATCACAATAATATAGAAATAATACTGAAAAACTAAAATTTTGAAAATTTTGACTAAGTCCTGAAACTCGCAGATCACTATTCCCAAAACTCGCAAAACACTATTCTCGAAGAAACTCGCAGAAGCCTATTCGTGCAAAGCACTATTCATGAAGAAACTCGCTAAAAGAGATGTGCGCGTTTGTAAAACTCGCATATGCTTATTTGCGCGTTTGAAGAAAC
The DNA here is from genome assembly GCA_954870635.1 of Arctium minus. Classification (NCBI taxonomy): domain Eukaryota; kingdom Viridiplantae; phylum Streptophyta; class Magnoliopsida; order Asterales; family Asteraceae; genus Arctium; species Arctium minus. The sequence continues at coordinate 74,032,404 of OX941085.1, read as the reverse complement.
TCGCTAACCACGACTTGCGCGAAACTTGAGACTCGCTAAACACTATTCGCGCAAAATTACAAAAACTCGCTAAACGAAGCTAGCGCAAAGTATGAAACTCACTAGCTGAAGTTCGCGCAAAACTTAAAACTCGCTACCTAAAGTTCGCGCAAAACTTAAAACTCTCTAGACGTTATTAGTGCGAAACACGAACTCGCTGGACGAAGGTAGCGCGAAACTCAGAACTCGCAGGACAAAGGTAGCGCGAAATTCAGAACTCGCAGGACGAAGGTAGCGCGTTTCAACACTTAGAATGTTTTACAATGATTTCAAACTCGCAAGATTTGACTTGCGTGTTTCTACCCAATGAATCTTGCGCGTTTCTCAGAAGAACTAGCGCATTTCTCAGAAGAACTAGCGCGTTTCTCAGATCTTGCGCGTTCTTCAGAATGTCGACCAAAAACTTCAATTTTTCATCGATTTCGATTCAATTCTCCTTCAATTGATTTGAAACTTTGCAGAACTCCTCGAAATCAACTTTAGAACAGGTTACAATACATGAATTTCAAAAACAAATATTCAAAATACAAAACAAACGATGATATAGTGCTTTTAAAACTCGTGAACAAAACTTCAACAAAATCCAAAATTACAAATCTATTACAGAGCAATTCTGAAATTAAACCATACAAACTCGATCTAAATCACTAATCACACAAAACCTGTTCGATTACAACTTCTAAATCGCACTAGAACTCGAAAAAGAATCTGACTTCGACGAACACAAAGTCGAACCAACTTTCTTGATTTGATTTCAAATGGATTTGCTCTGATACCAATTATGAGTCCCTGTTCTAGTTTCTAATCACAATCAATTCAACAAACTAAATATGATTAAACTACCTGTTTGATTTAATTCACAATCTCAAACGATTACAACTCTGTTCTTGACTTTCTTTCTCTAGACAACACTTTCTCTCTCTACAAAACTCTCTCTGGATGCGATCTCAAATTCTCAATTAGTCATCTATCTATTAACAAGAAAAATAAAGTATTTATATCTACAACTAAAATACAAGGAAACAAAATACAAAGATTTGACTTTGACATTTTATTACAAAGACTTTGACTTTTTAATAAGAGTTGACTTTCTCAGCTTTGACTTTCTTGAACTTTGACTTTAGTCTTCATTATCTTGTATCCAACATAATTCATTCTCTAACATAGGCTTTCGGCAGTCCTTGGCGTAATGTCCAACCTTCCCGCAATTGTAGCACTTAATTAATTCATCTGTCTTCTTCTTAGTTCCATAATCATTCACATCTCTCTTCTTCTCTTCCTGCTTTCTTTCTCCAAAACTCTTCTCCTCGTACCTTCTTCCTTCTACTCTCTCCCTTCTTCATGATTCTTTGATCCAGATGAGTACCTTTGTGAATTTGAACCCGACTTCTTATAGAACTTATTTTGAAAGGGACGGGTGAGTAGTAGCATTGCCTGCTTCAGGTTTTCCCCATCATCACTATCAGATTTAGAATTTGTTGAATCATCTGAAATAGGAAGTACTATCTTCTTCTTCTTCTTCTTCTTCTTTTCTTTCTTTTCCTTCTCCTTTTGACCAGCTATCAAAGCAATTGGATCAGCTACTTTTCCAGCTTTCTTCTTCTCACTCCTTTTCTCTTCAACCTCTTCCTCATTCTGCCTCAATGTGTCGTATACCTCGTGAATTAGGATATCACTGAGGTCTCTCATATGTTTCATTCTCCGAGTGTGCTTCTTCCACTCGGGTTGAAGAATACTGAGGAATTTGACGTTGTTCTCGATTTGCTTCTTCTTAACTTTGTTCTTTCACAACTCATTCAGAAGAAGAACAAATCGCTCATATATATCCTCCAGACTCTCATTTTCTTTCACTTTAAACTTCTCGTAGCTGTTTATACAGTAGGCTACTTTCATCTGATTTCCTACCTTCGACCCCATCATCATCTTCTAGAGTTGATCCCACATTTAATTGGCATTGTAGCTGTCGATTTTAACGTAGATCTCGTTGGGAATACTCTGTAGTAGTAGAGATCTTGCTTGCTTGTCAGCTTTGTACCGACTCTTCTGCTCATCATTATACTGCGAAAAATCCTTCGGAACAATCTTTGTCTTTCTGACTCTATCTTCATCTCCATCTTCACTGTCCGAGGACTCTTCATCAGGTATTTCCATGGTAGGGGGTATCATAGGACCTTCTGTGATTGACAAGAGAATGTTCTCTCCATTTGCATGTCGATCAATTAAGTCAAGGAATCGGTCCTTCCATTGCTCATACACCCCTTTAAACAAAACTAGGGGCTTGACATCTGTACCAATCGAGAGTGCATCTTTGGAAGTCGTCTTGCTTTTACACTACTTGTTATGATCGTCAAAAATTCAGAAATAAAACTGGATCTACAAAAATCAAACTTTGTCAAATTTCAGAAAAATCAGAAAAATTCCAAGTATTCAAAGCGCATAACAAAGAAATAGAACACTTCGCGCAAAACTCTGTATGCGTGTTTGTACTTCGCGCACAAAGAAGGTATAGTGAACTCACTTCTCGCACACAGGGTTGTGCGAGTTTGAGCTTTACGCAAAAGGAAGGATGCGAGAACTAGGGTTCGCGCAAGCAGGCTTATGCGAGTTTCAGGTTCTCGCATCATACTATGTGCGAGTTCTATCACTTCTCGCAAATGCTTGCGAGTTCAAGACATAGAAAATTTTAAGAAAATAAGTTCACGCTAAATGCAAACTCGCAAAAACACTTCTCGCAGAACACTTGCGAGTTTGGGACTTAGAAATATTTTGACAAATTTACTTCGCGCTAAATGGAAACGCGCAAAACAAATAACTTCTCGCATGAGCTACTTCACGAACAACACATCTAGAGAACAGTCAGAACTTGTCAGGATCGAATTCTCAACAAGAATTATGAACACTCAGAAACAATATTAAAGAAGTTGCGGAAAAACACTTTAATATTCAATAAACAGAAAAACAATATGAATCACAACTTGCAAACTTTACTTAATGATTCAAGTTACAAACTTTTCACTCACAACCTCAATCTTGAAGAACAGGCTCTTTCAAGACGAATTCTACTTCTCTAGAATTAGGAACGATGCCTTGAGGTTGATTCTCTCTCTAGAACAAAAACTCAGAATTATTCAATTGTATCTTTTAATTCTATTCTATTCTATACATCATTGAATAATAAAAGATAATTACTAAACATAAAAAGATCTTCAAAATAATCTTCATAATTATCTTCAAACTTTCCATGTTTATCTCCAGACGCGATCTCTTCAACATTATCGTCAAATTATCTCAGAAGCAGCATTAATCACCTTGGAAGCATTAACTGAGTCTTGGCAGTATTAACCACTAAGCAACACTAACCACTAGCAGTACTAACTAGCTAAGCAGTACTAACTTTGTTCAAGCAGCACTAACTTTGACTAGCAGTATTAATTCTACTAGAAGTAGTAATACCTAGCAGTATTAACTTTGAGATCCTTTGGCAGTACTAACTCTGAACTAGCAGTATTAATGACTTGGTCACATCTTCAGTTCCCAACAATCTCCCCCTAACTTGAATTTTAGAAAGAGAAGTCAAGTTCTTCAGATGCTTCCAAAACTTTCATTGATTAAATCCAGTGTTAGGATCCAGTCCCATACTCTGATTGATAGTTCTCTGAATTAGATACTTTGCCATTTCTGAATTTGGTGCACAACCTAGCTTTTTATTTAACATGGCATGAAGCTTCAAACTTGTGTGATTGTAGACCCTATCCACCAAGTAATACTCCATGTGAAAAGTATCCATGGCCAATTCATAGACTCCACTCCTTTCATACAAAGTCCATCCTATAACAGCTTCAAACACATCTCTGATTATATGCTTTATTACTTCTGGATTGAATAACATACACAAATACTCCATAACCAGCTTCACAATTGGTAACCCTGGAGCTTTCAACTGGTCTGCATGTAATTTCATACCAACTTCAAACATCTCTTCTAAATCAGATCTTGAACATTCTCTGACAATTTTATTCCATGTTGAAAACACATAATATTTCTCATCCTTTCTTTTCAGCCTGATATACTCCTTACCATCCACCTCCATAGTATCCCAGTGGATAACTTCAGGAGGTTTGAATCCAACAGGTTCAGCTGTGATAGGCTTTGGAATTTTATCCATTACCACCATGTACATATTTACATCTGAACTCTGTGGTACTTCCTGAGATTCAGCTCTCTTTTCTTCATTCTTAGGTGCCTCTTCTTCTTCAGCAACCTTTTTCTCTTCTTCTACTCTAGGCTTCTTGTCAATTTTCTTTCTTTTGGCCATCATCTTGGTTCTCTTCAGAATCCTTTGACTTTGCCCTATAGTAGCTTCCTTCTTCTTTTCTTCCTTTTTCCTTTCCTCTGATCTAGGACCTTTAGAAGCAATAGATTTAACTCTTTTTATTTTCTTGATCTTCTGAGCTAAAGTCTCTTCTTCCTTAATCTCTGCCTTTTCTTTTGTTGGAGTTCCCTCTTCACTTTCAGGGAAGGGTTGATTAATGTTCACATCATGCCTCTCCTTGGCTTTCCTTTCAAACTCCACTCTGGCCTTTTCATTACTCTGCAGTTTTCCCATTTCTTTCTCATATAAGCCCTTGACTTGATCAAAAGTCATCTTTATAAACATTTCTTTCTTCACACCAATTGCACTCCTCAAGAAAGTTATCATCTTGTTTCTTTCCTGAGTTGCAAGGTAAGTTTGTGAAGGCCTTCTCTTCTTTGCACTTGATCTAATGCTTCATTTAATTCATTAGCTAGTGCTCTGGCTATCTCTCTGTCTTTCTCAACCTGCTCTTTATCTACTTGGTTTATCTCCTCTTGCAGTTTCTTGGCTAATGCTTCATCTGACTCAACCATCTTTTGCTTTTTGGTTGGTTGATCAGATTCTATCATCTTTTCTTTCCCTTTTCTCTTTGCATCTGCAGCCATGTCTTTCTTTTCTGTTCTCTTTGCTCCCCCTTCATTTATGATCACTCCCTTTGCTTTGGGAGTGTCATTCTTTGCTTTTACAAGCATCTCTTCTACTTCAACCTCTTCAGGTGTTAACCCTGTTACTGTTGCTTGTGTAGTTTCAGCAGCACTAACAGTTTCTGCTGCTCCTTTTGGCTCAGCAGTAGTAACAGTTTCTACTGCTGGGGTTGTTACTGCTGCTGGTGTTGTTTCTGCTGCTTTAGCCTTATTTACTGCTGCTTTGCCAATTTCTGCTGCTTCAACAAATATTTCTGTTTCTAACACACCTTCAGCTTTTTCTTCAGCCCTTTCTTCAACAAACTCTCCCTTTGCTTCAACATTCTCCCCCTCAATCTGTTGATCCATCTTTTCTGAGCTTGAACTCTCCCCCTTTTTGGAAGCATTCTCCTCCTCCTTTTTGTTTGCCCCCTCTCTCCTCCTTAGAACAAACTGCTTTCTTCTTTTCTTGGCAATGAGTTTTCCCACCAATTGCTTGAGTTTTGAAATCTGCTCTTGTTGGGAGATGACCACTTGCTGCAATGCCTTGATTTCCTTTCCTTGATTAACCACATCAACATTGATGTTGGCTATTGTTTCCATCAATTCCAAGTAAGTATAGCTATCCTCACCTTCTTTAGGTGTTTTACCCACCCATGAAGGATCATTGGAACCTTTTGCCATCAATTCATCAGTTTCAGTTCTGTCCTCACCCTGTTTGGATGTTTTGCCCATCCTTGAGGGATCCTTGGATCTTTTAGTAGTGGCCTTCTGCCTAGCAGAAGCACCAACTACCCCTTGGTTTCTTGGCGCCAGGGTCCTTTGGTTGATTTCTCACCCAAAGTTGCCATGAGGAAAGTCTTAGTGATGTTACCACTGTCCTTCTCTGTGCTAGCAGAAGTAGTGGTAGCCTTCTCACCCATATGCTCATTCATCTCCGTATAGAGCACCTCCTCAGGGTTGGGAGACACCCTAGTGGTTTCCCTTTGGATATTCTCTGTTGGAGAATGCTCCAATATAGGGCTTTGAGGCTCTTGGATAATAGTAGGTACAACAAGGGATGGAGCCTTGTGTACCTTTCACTTGACATAAGTCTTGGATATCATAGGAGTGGGTTTAGCAGCAAAGGACTGAGGAAAAATTTGAGAGAGGGAAGGTTGGGATTGGCTCTCAGTGGGTTGGTCTAATGAGGTCCTTGACCCTGAGGCCATACCTTCTTGTGGTTGGGACACCACCATCATTGTTGAGAACAATGGGGTGTCAACTCCTTCCGAGTCCCTAGCAGATCTTCTCATGTTTGAGAAGACCTTGCCTTTAGGGGGTTTAGGTACATATACCTCATCAAAGTGAGGTATATCCGTCAATTCATTGGTTATAACTGCCTGTACAAACCTGGGATACATGAAGAAACTCTTCTTGTTGTCCAGGTTTGAGACAAGATCATTGAAGATCATCAGAGAAAAGTTATATTTTCGAGCAGTAGATAAGCATACCAAAGCATAGGAAATGGTACTGCTAAATTGGCTCCAGCCAGTAGTTTTCTTGGAAATACAGTGCATCAGGGTATGAACAAAGAACCTCCATTGGGGTGAAAATTGAGCTTTGAAAAACTTGAAAATCCCCATTTGGCCTTCATACCCCATTCTGGTGAGGTTTGAAAACAAATCCTCATTTGGAATAGAAGATATACCTGAAGCATCGTCTAGACGTAGACAGATGCGAATGGTCTCCTCAGTAACTGTCAAGGGTTTGTCACAAACCCTTGTTTTGATGCACGACACTCCGTTTTCAGTGCTAGTAGTGGCATTGGCCCAGAATTGCCTTTGATGCTCTATGTAGATGGTAGGAGACACAGTGAGAGCATGAACGATGTGACTTGACCTCAGAAAATCGACTATCTGGTAAAAACCTTCGGCTTGTTTTGGCTTTTGGAGCATGGCTATCTCGTTGTGCTCAGCAATAAACACCATTGAAGCCATCTGTACGCAAGGATTCTTGACTAGCGAGCACTGGATACTAGAGAGAAAAGAGTGAGAGAGAAGATGAACAGTAGACAAAGAGTCGTTATGATCTTTTAGGCGGGGAAAGGGTATTTATAGCTTATGGATTATAAGCAGTATTAACCCTAAAAATTTAGTGAAAGCAGTATTAACAGTGAGTAGTATTAACTGAGAGCAGTGTTAACTGAAAGCAGTATTAACTGAGAGCAGTATTAACTGAAAGCAATATTAATTGAGAGCAGTATTAACTGAAAGCAGTATTAACTGAGAGCAGTATTAACTGAAAGCAGTATTAACTGTAAGCAGTATTAACTGAGAGCAGTATTAACTGAGAGCAGTATTAACTGAACACTGGCAGTAGTAAAATTGTACTGGCAGTACTAAAGCTGTACTGGCAGTATTAACCATACTTACACTTTTAAGCTTGTGATGAACTGAGTACTGTTGTACATTTCCTGAGAAAGCAGATTAGTAACACCAAGCATAAACTATATAAGGTATTGAACCACTTTTTAAGTAGGAGCTTATTCAGAGTTGATCATTCCCACACTTGTTACCAAGAAAGTGAATCTACCCACATCAAAGGCTTTGGTGAATAGATCAGCAAACTGGTTATCTGTATGAACTTTTACAACTTCAATAAGCTTCTTTTCATTGCAGTCTCTTATAAAGTGATACCTGATCTCAATGTGCTTTGTCTTTGAGTGCTTGACATGATTATTAACAATGCTAATAACACTGCTATTATCAATAAAGATTGGGGTATGTAGAAAGGTTACCCCATAGTCCAGCATTTGATTCTGAATCCATAAGACTTGAGAACAGCAACTTGCAGCTGCTATGTACTCTGCTTCTGTTGTAGATGTGGACATTGTGGTTTGTTTCTTGCACTGCCATGATACTAGTCTTGCACCCAAAAACTGGCATCCTCCAGAAGTAGATTTTCTGTCCAAGTTTGCTCCACCTAGGTCCACTGTCTGAGTATGCAAGTAGGTCAAATGATGAGTCATGAGGATACCAAAGTCTCAATCTAGGTTGCCCTTTGAGATATCTGAATATCCTCTTAACAGCTTGATAGTGTGATTGCTTTGGCCTAACTTGAAATCTTGCACATACACAGACTGGAAACATTATATCTGGCCTAGAGGCTGTAAGATACATGAGAGAGCCAATCATGGATCTATAGTGATGAACATCCATATCCTCCCCCTCAAGATCTGCTGTTATCTGCTTGTGTGTCTCCATAGGTGTGCTGGCAGGCTTTGAGTCTGAGAAACCAAACTTGGTTAGAATGTCCTGCACATACTTTGACTGACAGATAAATATACCATCTGACTTCTGTTGGACTTGGAGTCCAAGGAAGAAAGTAAGTTCCCCCATGGAACTCATTTTGAACCTTTGATGCATTAGTTCCTCAAACTCCTTGCACATATTGTCTCTTGTGGATCCAAAGATGATATCATCTACATAGATTTGGACCAGCAAGATGTCCTTCTTCTTTCTCTTGATGAACAGAGTCTTATCAATGACTCCTCTTTCAAAGCCATCATGCTCTTGGTGCTTGATGCATTCCATAAAGTGCTTTCTTCAGTTTGTATACTCTGTCTGGATAGCTTGGGTTTTCAAACCCTGGTGGTTGACATACATATACTTCTTCTTCAATTGAGCCATATAGAAATTCACTTTTTACATCCATTTGATAGACTTTGAACTTCATATAAGAAGCATAGGCCAGGAACAATCTAATTGCTTCTATCCTAGCCACTGGTGCAAATACTTCTTCATAATATATTCCTTCTTCTTGTGTATACCCTTGTGCCACCAACCTTGCTTTGTTCTTTATTACTATTCCTCTCTCATCTCTCTTATTCCTGAAGATCCATTTTGTGCCTATTGCTCTTTGACCTTTAGGAAGGTCTACCAGATCCCAAACATCTTGCAGCTTGAATTGTAGCAGCTCTTCTTGCATGGCTTCTATCCAACTGGAATCTTTCATAGCATCATAGGCCTTCTTAGGCTCAAGCTGGGATAGAAAGCAAGAAAGCACTATATGCTGTTGGTCTTGCATATCTTGCAACCTGCTTTGATTTCTAGTCATCATAGGAGAAGAGATATCTCCTATTACCAGTTGAGGAGGATGATTCTTTTGTGTTCTTATTTGATGACTAGGTTCTTCATTGAGTCCCACCTCTAGATTGGAGTCATTCAACTCAACTGAGGTTATTTCAGCAGCTACTTCTGGTTCTTTATTTTCTTGACTCTCCTCATCTCTTCTTTCTTCTTCACTCTGATTTGGTTCAGTAGATGGCTCCTTTTCACAGTCTTCAACAGGATCCACTGTAGGTATGGGAAAAAGCACAGACTGAGGTATGATGTTGTGTGATTGTGTAATTCCTGAATCTGAGCTTCCTGATCCTGCATTATTATCACTACTGAAACCCAAAGAGTTAGTTAGTGAATCAATGTCAAACAACCACTGAGGACCTGAACCAATTGGATTTGGTGTATTTTCATTGCATTTGATATTGTCACTTTCTTCAATTATTCTAGTAGAAGAATTAAAAACTCTGTAAGCCTTACTCTGAGATGAATACCCAACAAGAAAACCATCATCTGCTTTGCTATCAAACTTTCCTAAGTGAGTTTTGATATCGAGAATAGTACAAGGACACCCAAAAGGTTTAAGGAAACCAATAAATGGTTTTCTATTATTTAAAAGCTCATATGGGGTCTTGTTCTTTGGCTTGACCACTAGAACTCTGTTTTGGACATAACAGGCAGTATTAACTGCTTCAGCACAGAAAGTAATTGGCAGTTTTGAATCAGCCAACAGAGATCTAGCAGCCTCTATTAGTGTCCTATTCCTCCTCTCAGCAACTCCATTCTGTTGAGGAGTCCTAGGGCACTATATTGTCTCTCAATGCCTTTTTCTTCACAAAAGGTATTTAGATCAAGATTTTTAAATTCAGTTCCATTGTCTGATCTAAGGACTTTTACTTTTTGATTTGTTTGGTTTTCAATTCTTAGGATAAAGGATTTGATCAGTCCACTTGTCTCATCCTTAGTCCTTAGAAAATATACCCAAGTAAATCTAGAGTAATCATCAACAATAACTAAGCAGTATGATTTCTTGCCTATATTCATAACATTTGTAGAACCAAACAGATCCATATGTAATAACTGGAGACAAGAAGAAATTGTATTTAACTCTTTGGACTTATGAGAAGTTTTGTGCTGTTTGCCTTTAAGACAAGCAACACAATGATCATCACATGAAAAGACTTTTGATGGTAAACCTCTTACATGGTTGTTTTTAACAAGTTTGTTCATTGTCTTGAAGTTCATGTGACACATCCTTCTGTGCCAAAGAGAGGATTCATCCACAGAAGCTTTTGAAACAAGACAGTTCAGGGATGAATCACTTGAAGCATTGTCCATATCGAGACAATAAACATTGTCCTTTCTTGGAGTTCTAAGTAGTATCATGATTTCATCAACTACCTTGAATCCTGGAGCAAGGATCATACATTCTGTATTCGTAAATAATATACTATGTTGTTTGTCACAAACCTGTGATACACTTAACAGGTTGTACTTTAACTGATCAACATAGTAGACATCCTCAAATGTCATCTTACCTTTTGTAACATTACCTTTTCCACTTATTTTTCCACCTGCAAGATTGTCTCCAAATGCAACATGTCCTCCATTGATATGCTTGAAATCCTGAAGGCATGACATGTTGCCTGTCATGTGCCTAGAGCAACCACTATCAACATGCCAGATGCTCTTCCCCTTAAGCTGTTGGTTGGCCTGCACATAAGATAAATCAGTTAGTATTGATTAGGAACCCAAGCCAAAGTGGTCTTGGGTACCCCTTTCTCATCAAAATATTTACATTCCTTCTTGACAAGATTTTTAAACTTTGACTCCTCATTGCTGGAGTACTTTGTCACAATAATGGGTTTGGATGCACATTTGCTAGAAGCAGTACTGGTTTTAGAAGTACTAACTGCATTAGCAGCACTTGCATGCTTAGCAGTACTAACCTTGTTAGAAGTAGTAACTGTGTCAGCAGCAGTAACTGTGTTAGCAGTAACTGTGTTAGCAGTAGTAACCTTTGAAGAAGTACTAACAGTGTTAGAAGCATTAATATTCTCAGCAGTACTAACACTGGTAGCAGCAGTATTGCTTCTGGCAGCACTATCCCTGTCAGCAGTACTATTTGATGTAGCAGTACTAACAGTTTTAGTGCTTCTAGGCACCCACATTTTAATACTCTCTTTTAAAACCTTTTTCTTCATGTGGCCTTTGGTTTCAACAGATTTCTTAGCCACATGTTTCTTTCCAGCCTTCCTATAACCAACAGGTTTTTGCACAAATCTTTGAAAGTTCATCTTTTGGTTAATAGGGTTAAAGAAACAGTGCTTAGCCAAATGATTCAACTTGCCACATATGAAACAAGGTTTTGGTCTGATTATTTTACCCAGATCAACTCCTTGTTTCTGAGCCCATTTATTATTCCAGTTTCTTTGATTACCTCTCTTTGTACCAGAATTTAGGCTCTCAGTTTTATTGCAAGCACACTGTTTACAAGGGCCAGGATTCACAACAGTGGTCTGTTTGTAATGGACCTTGTTGGCCTTTCCTTTGGTCTTCTCTATCTCTTTAGACTTGACCCATATCCTTCCACCACCCTCGTTGGTAACAATGTTGTTTTATAAGGGTATCTCTTTACTCACAACATTGTTCCTATTCTCACTGGCTTCTTTCTCAGTCATATCCTCAACAACCACCTCATCCAAAGGATCTATCTTAAAGGCTTCCTCAGACAAGTCCTTTTTCTCCTTGGTCTCTAACAAGTCTGATGTAGGAGGGATGTAGTTGTTGTTGTAAGGAGGGGGTGTGTTGTTGTATCCAACATCGGGCTTCATCTTATCATGAATCTGAGCCTTTAGAAGAGAATCCATTGCTTTTGAAGCATATGAAAACTTTTCTACATCAAGCTTAACCTTAGCTAGTTCTTCTTTCAACTTATCATTCTCTTCTTTGGACTTAGACAGTTTGGTCTCCAACTCATTCTTTTCCCACTTCCAGTAGTTTGTGTCATAAGAGTGTTGAAGTTCATTGGCTTGGAAGCCTTTGATTTGTTCTTCAAACCTCTCAACTATCAACACATAATCTCTTCTGTCCTTTTCTAATCTTTTGAGGTCATCACACATGTTTTGGTTGTGATCCCTGTACCTTTTGACAGTGTCTATGCAAGATTGAGTACAAAGATTAGAAATTATCTCAGAGGGGAGATCAGACACCTCTGCCATAAGAGCTTGATTCTGAATGGCTTCCTCACCTTGGTCACTCCAGTCAAACCCCATTCCTTGTTGAGAAACAAGGGCTTGAGCAGAGTTCTTGTTTTGATTGTAGCCTCCATTCTGAGCTTGTTGGTGGTTGTTATTTGGCACACCACTTCTGCACTCTCTAGCAAAGTGTCCCTTCATGTGGCACTTATAGCATTCCACCTTTGTCTTGTCAAAACCAGCTCCATCTTCTCTTCTTTGAGAGAAGTTGTTCCTCCCAGTTCTTTTAATAAACTTCTTCACCCTCATAGATAACATGGCCATCTGCCATTTAATGGCCATCTCCTTCAGATCATCAGGGTGAAGTTGTTCCAGATCATCATTAATCAAGGAGTTGTTGCTGTGACTGGACAGAAAGGCTTCAAAGACAGTTTCAGTGCCTTTTTCTGAATTCACTCCACTAGCAGCACTAACTGCTTCAGGGTTGGCAATAGTATCAGTGGATGCTGATAGAAGTGCAACATTATGAATATACCCAGTGGGCTTCTTCTTAGCTTCTACCTCAGATTCAAAAACTCTTAGATCATTATACAGATCATCTAGTTCCTTCTCTTCCAGATTGTCACTCTGTCTATATGAGACAGTGTACATAGTCCATTCATCCCCAAGAGATCTGAGGAACTTCCTGTTGATATCATCTTGCTCCATCTTCACTCCAACAGTAGCCAGTTCACCAATAAGCTTTTTGAACCTGTCAAAAGTTTGAGTCATAGACTCATTCTTTGAAGAAGTGAAGTTCTCATACTGCTGCTTCAGAACATCCCTTTGATTTCTTTTGGTGCTCTTAGTTCCAGCAAATCTTTTCTCTAGAGCATTCCAGAGAATCTGAGCATCAGTGCAGTTGCAGAATTGATGCTGATATTCATTGGGGATGGCCAAGAGCAGAGTGCTCAAAGCCTTCATCTCTGTCTGCGATCACTTCCTCTCACCATCTGTCTTTGGTGGAGGTATTTTCCCATCTGGTCCAATCTGACCTTCAGTAGAGGGGCCATTGTCAATGACATCCCACATTGAGTAGTCAGTGAGGAGAATGTATTGCTTGATTCTGATCTTCCACATGTCAAACTCATTGGGTTTGAGCATTGGAACCTTAGAGACAAGAGTACTGTTTGATTCTGCAAAGTTTTCCATAATGAATGAATGAATGTTTCTGAGAGAACAGGCTCTGATACCACTTGTCAGGATCGAATTCTCAACAAGAATTATGAACACTCAGAAACAATATTAAAGAAGTTGCGGAAAAACACTTTAATATTCAATAAACAGAAAAACAGTATGAATCACAACTTGCAAACTTTACTTAATGATTCAAGTTACAAGCTTTTCACTCACAACCTCAATCTTGAAGAACAGGCTCTTTCAAGACGAATTCTACTTCTCTAGAATTAGGAACGATGCCTTGAGGTTGATTCTCTCTCTAGAACAAAAACTCAAAATTATTCAATTGTATCTTTTAATTCTATTCTATACATCATTGAATACTAAAAGATAATTACTAAACATAAAAAGATCTTCAAAATAATCTTTATAATTATCTTCAAACTTTCCATGTTTATCTCCATACGCGATCTCTTCAACATTATCTTCAAATTATCTCAGAAGCAGCATTAATCACCTTGGAAGCATTAACTGAGTCTTGGCAGTATTAACTACTAAGCAGCACTAACCACTAGCAGTACTAACTAGCTAAGCAGTACTAACTTTTTTCGAGCAACACTAACTTTGACTAGCAGTATTAATTCTACTAGAAGTAGTAATATCTAGCAGTATTAACTTTGAGATCCTCTGGCAGTACTAACTCTGAACTAGCAGCATTAATGACTTGGTCACATCTTCAGTTCCCAACAGAACTCGCAGAGAGGCTCTTGCGAGTTCCTACTTCTCGCACAACACTGCGTGCGAGTTCTTCATATTTTTACGAATTTTGTCCATGTGCGAGTTCTTCAAACCTTGTGAGTTCTACAAACCTTTTGCGTGTTCTCTGAATCTAGCGAGTTCTTGATTTTTCGAACAGAAACTCAAGTCTTTCTCTCTGATTTCGGTTCAAATCTTCTCCAATTGATCTAATACTCTGCAGAAACACTCTAATTCATCTTTCGAACATATTACAACTGAGAAATTTCAATCTAAAACAACAACTATTACAAATTGATCTATTGACAGTACGCAACAAACTCAAACTGAAAATTAAAAAAAAAAACAAAATTCACCCTTAACAAGTGTGAATTAGGCTAGAAAAATCAAATGAAGAAGATTCTAAACAACAATTCGAGTCTAACACGAACAGTTTCACAACCAAAATATCACTAAATCGTAAAAATCAAAATTCACAGAACGACTTGCGAGTTGCTTAAAACTTCGACCAAAAATTTGAATTAATCCATGTTTCTTCTGAATTTTGATCTGCTCTGATACCAATTGTTATCCTAGATAACAATGCAGACAAGATGACACAATTGATTTAATCAATTTCCATTCTTTATTTCAATCACAGATTCTTTACAATACAGCTCTCTAACACTTTCTCTCTCTAACTCAGATATGCGCACTCTACTCTGTCTCAATCTTACAGAATTACTCGTTCAATACAGAGCCATATACCTATTTATACAAGGATATAATACACGCACAACACTATAACACGCAAGCAACAGAAACACTCACAACACTAGCTTTGACTTTTTATTACAATGACTTTGACTTTCACTTTGAGAGTTGACTTTGAGCTTTGACTTGGCTTGACTTTCAGCTTCAGACTTCATGATCTTTTATCCAACAAATATGTGCTCAAACACTTTTTGAAAACATTTTCATGAATAGAACTTGAAGCAATTTTGAAAGAACAAACTAATTCAGTTGAATTATCATAAGGTGATTGATTAATCATATCAACGGAAATCTTATCAGATAATTCAACATTTACAACTTCAAGTTGTTTTATCTTTTCAGACAAAATGTTTCTTTCATTAAGAAGTGTGTCAAACTTCTTTTTCAAATCAGACATGACCATCTGTTCTTTTAAAATGTCTGATGATAGAACAAATAACTTTGTTGTGAGCTTAGATATTTCACTTTCAAAGATTTGACACTCTTGCTCAAAGTCTTTTTATAAGTTTTTGTTCTTTTCAGAAATTTCCTTGAAAATCCCAACATTTTTCTTTTCAAAAACTTTCTTTTCAGAATCAAAAGACTTTTTCTTCTCTGGAAAGATTTGTCTTTCATTTTCAAGTAAGTCTTGTAAAGTAGAAATATGCTGAGGAAGTTCAATAATCTTATCTTCAAGAACTTTTCTCTCTTTTGCAAATGTATCTCTTTCAGTTATTAAAATCTTTTCAAATTCTGATACTTGCTTTGAGAGTTTTATGCATCTATAATCCAATTCTTTCTTCTCTTGAAAAACTTTCTTAGAAAAATCAGATAGTTTTTTAGTGTAAACTTTCTCTAGATCAACTTTGTCTTTATCTGCATGGAGACTTTTCATTAGATCAACATTTTTAGCTTCCAATGCATATATTTTCTCTTCAAAAGCTTTAAACTTGCTATGTAGATCAACTGATTCAGCTTTAAGTTCTGATGATTTCTTTGTAGTTGTCTTCAGTTTGCTTTGAAGATTTGTTATCTCTCTTTCTCTTTAAATTTAATTTCTTTTTCTCTTGACTTGATAATACCTGCAAAATCAGATTTAGAATCATTAATACATTTTGCACATTTAGAAGTTTTCTCAAAAATTATAGATTTAGCTTTCAACTCCTTCATCTGATTTAGAAGACTTGAATTCTGAATCTTCAATCTGTCTCGTTCAGCTTCAATAGCAAGTATCTCAGGCATGTACATTATTGCACAACCTCTATTTGATACTATTGTAGACATCTTAATCAGTATGTTTGAAAAATAATCGTCCAAAATATTCAGAAACACACTTGACTTGAAGAGTGTCAACACTTGAAAAAGTCAAAAAAAGTTTCTAAGTGTTAGAACTCCCAGAACATAGGAAATGAACTTCACGGAGAAAGGGCTTTGCACATTCTAGGTTCACTCAGAATGAGTTGTGCGGGTTCTTGGTTCGCGCAGAATGAGACTTGCGCATACTGAGAGGTCATTTCGTGCAAAAACGTTGTGCGTTCTATACTTAGAATATTTTTCACTATTTTAGTTCGTGCAATGACGTTGCGTGTTCTATACTTAGAAAACTTTGATCAATATAACCTCTCACAGAGACCACTTCACGCTGAAAATGAACTCGTAGATCACTGTGACAAAGATCCAAGAACTTGCAGAGAAGCTTGTGCGCGTTCTTAATTCTTGCAAACAGAACCTTGCGTGTTCTGTCCTTAAAAAATATTCGAGATAAAAAATGTCACTTTGCGCGTTCTTGACAAGAACTCGCAGAGAACATAAAATCACAAAAATATTTCAGCCTGCGTATTCTTCTGCCTTTGCGTGTTCTCTAGTTTGCACGAAAAATGGATCTTGCGTATTATTCAAAAACACACTAGTAAATCGATCAAAAACTTCAAAATCTGCTATCAAGGCTTGCAATTCCACAGGGTTTATCGAATTGTCAATTAGATCACTTTTCTAGTACATGATTTTGTCTAAAAACAACAAAATTAAGTGAATTGATCTAAAACAGTGTTTGAACAAGTTTTTTGACTAATAACCACAAAAATCCAAAATTGGATCTGATTAAGTGCGAATTAGATGATGCTATAAAAAAACGAATGAATCAGTAACACTAATCGATCACTTTGGTTCCTTTTTCTTGCATTAAAATCAAATTTTCACGAAAAATTTGAATCAAACAATGATTTTCCAGAAACAGTTCTGCATGTTCTTCAAAAATTGAATGAAACAGTGAAAATCGATCAAACAAAGTGTGTTTAATCCATAATCTAAATACGATGGTTTGCTCTGATACCAAATGTGAGTTCCAGATTCAAGCAACATAATCAATTAAGCACACAATTAAGATCAAATCTATAGAGAGAATGTAGAGAGAGAGTTTGTCATATATCTCACAAAAGTCTAATGGTTACAAGACTTATAAAACTCTTAGTTCACTCAATTTAGTTACAAAGACTCTCTATTCTAAGGTATTTATATGGTCAAAGGACTTTGACCATGTACAAACACAAAGTAAACAACAATGATTAACAAGACTTTCACTATGTTTGACTTTACAATCTTTGACTTTTACACATTAAATTTTGGATACAATAATACACTAACATCCTCAAACTTCTCCATCAACTTTGTTTCAACAGCCTTCAAGGAGCCATTGAGAATTTCCTGCATCACAAAGACTGGTAATCTAACATCGGAGTAACTTAGACGTTCCGTTGTCATGACAGTTGATAAATCAACAACATGTCATGTGTTCATTGTTGGCAAAGATGTAGCAATGACAGGACTTCCACCCGGTCCTTGTAGTTCAATATTAGAAGCTACTCGAGGTGTTCCGGTTCGGTCACCAAGACTTCTGACAAAGATAGACATATCAATGTGTGACCTAACAATAATAATAGGTAATTCAATAGGCTCTAGACTCACTTGTGCACATAAAGGAGTTGAGAACTGGGGCTATTGTTCTCTAATTTCAATACCTGTGGTCTCCGAATGAGAACCACGTAGATTTTGGGCTAAATCCCGGTGATTTGTTGAAACTAACTCCTGTTAAGAGGAGATAGAGTGGTTGGCAGGGATGTGCAATTGCATAAGTAGGCTACTTATGTCTTTTTCAATACTTGCTCGCAACACATGTGGCGAAGTGGTAGATGCGGATGCCCTTCTGGAAGTGTAGGTTAGGAGTCTCTCACTCTTACCATGTTTTTCTACTTCCCTTACACTCAACCTCTCAGTTTCATTTTCAACTATAGCTCCCTTATCACTCCTTATAACTCCTACAACATTTTTGATAGTTGTGTCCAAATCTATATCCATTGCATCATTATAGAACTCAACAAAGACATTTCCAACTGTCTTGTTGATAAACTTGATGGTTTTGCAGGCTTGCTGTAGGTAAAGCTCTGGAACAGCAGCTTCAACAACCAGTGTATATATGAGTGGATGGTTCTGAAGAATCAATTTTGCATTCTCCCCCAATTATTCAATATTAAAAAACATAAGAAATACTCCCTGAACAATATGTGACAATCAAGGAAACCTTCAGTAGTATTCTTTGGAGCATGAGTCCTAATCTGAAATGATTAGAAGTCAATCCTTTGACATTGAAGACTGAGTCCTGAGTTGCTTTACTCAGAAGTCATAACTCCTTCACTCCTTTTTAAGTGTTGATTCCTGCATCACAGGTTGAACAGGTTTTGGTACCCAGATGAATTTGGGTCCTTCTTTGTTAGTATGTGAAAACTTCTTAGAGTGGTTTCCACCTCTGTGAAATGCAATATCATGAAAATATACTCTGTAAGAACCATACCAGTTGTAGATATGTGCTTTGTCAACAAAATCATCAGTGCAACAGTAAGAACAACATAATTTTCTTTTGGCTAACCTGATTAAGTAATTTGTAGACTTAATAAAATCAGGTTTAGTAAAAGATTTACCTTTAGGTGCCTTAATCTTGTGTACCTTTGAAGCTTGAGCACTTGATTTCTGGTATTTGTTATCTTCTGGAGATCCCTTAACAACCCAGATCATCTGATCTCTCTCAGATGCTTTCTTTCCAGATTTTGAAAAGTAAGTAGCCTTTTTATCTATTGATCTGACATAAAATGAACTTGGAGATTTAATCTGATCTATTTTCAAGACATTTGATTTAACATTATTTTTCTTGAAAACCATTTTATGGAATAAGCTAGAAACAAATTGAAAAGAACAAATTGATTCAGCTGAGTCATCATCATAGGAAGAAAAGTCAGTTGTATCAACTGTTATTTTATCAGACAAAGTAGCATTTGCTATTTCCAACTGTTTGATTTTATCAGTTAATTTTGATTTTTCATTACAAAGCTTATCAAATTTCCTTTGCAGATCAGATTTACTCTTTTGTCCTTTCAGTATATCAGAAGATAAAGTAGCTAACTTGCTAGTCAGTTTTGAAATCTCAGATTCAAAACCTTTTCTTTCTGATTCAAAATCCTTTTCTATGCTTGTATTTTTCTCACAAATTTCTTTGAAAAATACTACTTCTTTCTTTTCAATATTTTTCTTCTCTTTTTCAAAGATATCTCTTTTAGAAATTAAGATCTTTTCAAATTCAGAAACCTGCTTAGAAAGTTTAATACATCTTATTTCTAAATCTTTCTTTTCTTTTTCAGCTTTCTTTGAAAGATCAGATAGTCTTAGATTGAAAGTTTTCTCTAGCTCAACTTTTTCATTCTTGCTTCTCTCTTCAACCTTTTTAACCAAGCAACTCCTTTTTCCTGGTATGTAGACACCTGCTTTTCAGCTTTCTTCAGTTTGACATTCAAATCAACATTTTCAGCTTTAAGTTATGCATTCTGAAGTTTAAGCTTCTCATTTTCAGCTTCAATATTTGGTATCTCAGGCATGTATGCCACAACACAATATTTGTTTGTAAGAATAGTGTTCCCTTTTTCATTTGTGTAAGGCATATTGAAAATATATCTGAAATGATGCTTGAAGTGATCGTTAGTCAGATGATCAGAAAAATCAACTTTGAAAAAAGTTATTCAGAAGAATATCCAAAAATATTTTAAATATAGAATTCGTACACCAAGTGAAAACAATTCGCACAACAAAAACAATTCGCACAACAATAATGAGCATAGTGCACTTTTCGCACAAAGCTAGATGCAGATTCTAGCTTTTCGCACACTGTAGGATGCGACATCCTACTTCTCGCACAAAGAGAGGTACGAATTCTGGACTTAGTAGAATTTTTCACTTTCAACCTTGAAATTTTCGTACAACAACAATGAGATGTGAATTCCTCACTTAGTCAAATTTTCAATCTTCAACTTCCCGTATCGATTCTTTTCGCACAACAAGAGATGCAAATTTTATCTTTTCGTACAGTGTATAATCCGAATTCTTGCTTTTCGTACGTAGTGCTATGCGAATTCCTCACTTAATATTCTTTATACTTTCAGTTTGATGCGAGTTCTTCAGATCTTGCGAATTCTGAAGATGTCGAGTCCAAAAATCACTTTAATCCACTGTTAACCCTTCAATTCTTTGAATTTGCTCACCAAACTTTGTGAATTTTTTCAAATTATCATCGTGAACAACCCTCAATCATTAATTTCACCACTAACAAACATGATCAACGAGATTAGATCAAATTACAGTGCATGAATATCAAGAACACACAAATTACAAATTTGAGAAATTGATGTGGAAATCTTGTGAATTGGTGAATACAATGTGAACAAGAAATGATCTATAACACTATACGAACACAGTGCAACAAATCTTTTACAAAAATATGTAAGTCCAAGATTTCCAGCAAACACAATGAATTCACTTAATTACGTACAAAATCTAGAGAGAGAAACTAGAGAGAGAAAATGTCATATATCTGTTGTGTCACATATTACAAGAACTCTCACACTTAATGATTTATAGACTTCTCTCACAAGCTTACACTACATATTATATGAGAAACACTTACAAAACTAAAACACTTACAAAGCTAAAACACTTACAAGCGTACAAGGAATAGAAAGTCAAACAAGAAAGTCAAAGGTACAAATGATCTAAACAAAGCATTAACAATCTCCGCCTTTTAGATCAATTGGACAAGAGACTTTATCTGCCCCATCTTGAAAACCTTCCTTGCCTAATGCCAAGCAAAGATTCAAAATTTCTTATACCTCTTCTGAAATTGATTTTGTCATCCAAAGCATCAAGAACTCTCTCCAGAGCTAATCGGTCAAACTTTGGCATTGGCTTTTCTCCTCGCTTGATCTTCTCTTTGTTCTCCTTGAATAATTGAACTGAAGTCTGATCACCTTTAAAGTCCCATCAGAGAATTTTGCAATCTCTGAAACTCTGAAAAATCTCTTCTTGTTTTCGGCATTCTTGTAAATCACCCCAAGTTCAGGAACTTCAATGATGGTGAATAGATCATAGCTATCAATCTCCTCCAAATCAAGATTAGGCTTAATCATGTTGACTCTCATTTGGTTCGTCTCAATTCCCAGTTGAATGTCATAACAATAAGTGTAGTTAACCTGTCTTCTCATAAACCTTTTCACAACTTCCAAGGCAAAAAAAATGTTCTCCGGTCTGGTCGTCATATTTCTGAACAAATGATAAAGCTACTCAATATCGTCAACATTTTGGAACTTAAAATATGCTTCAGGAAATTCACACTCAGTCATATCTCTTCTTTGAATTGTGAAGACCGGTACTAAATTCTTTGAAATCTTCTGAGCCTCACTTCGTTAACAGTCACAATCCCAAACTTGTTCTTCACATACTTTTCATCCTTTCTTTCCCAACTCATGAATCTTGCATATTCCATTTGATACTCCATAGGCTGATTGGAAACTCCTAAAACTTTATAGATATCCATCTTTCTGAGCCTGTGAAAAAAGATCTTCATCTCCTCCTCAAGAAAGGGTGCTCTCAAATTATTTCTCATCTATCTAAGCTGAGCATCGATAAGCATAAGAGGAACTTCAGGTTCATTTAAGGTACCTGTTTGGTTTTCAATAGGGTTAGATGGAAAATGTAGTTCTGGTTTGGCTTCAGGATTGGGTTCAGGTTGGTTATCATTTATGGGTTGTTCATCAATGATTGGGCTTGGAATTCTGGTTGGGCTTGGTAGGTTACTAGGCTAGGTTGGTTTACTGGGCTAGGTTGGTTTAATGGGCTAGGGATATTTTTGAGGTATCTCTGTAGGTTCAGAAAGGTTAATTTCTTTGAAAGTAGGAATTTCAGGAAGATCTCTAGTGGTTTCAGGTAATTCATGATGCACAGGACTCAGTTGGATGTCCTCATGAGTACAAGACATGATATCCAATATGTTTTCATTCCCTTCATCATCTGATTCCATCAACTGCTCTCTTTCCTCTTCTTTCACCTTCCAAAAATTCTCATACTTTTCATTAGCAGATTCCTCTTCATTAGATGATAAATCAATGACATTTACAACATCCATCCCAGTCAGCAACATAATTTCCTCCCTAGTAGCAACCTTAGGCTTTGCAACCCTTGGTTCTAAGTCTTCATTCACATACAAGATGAACTCAGTATATTCATTAACTTGCTCATCTAGTTTATCACTAGTAATCTCAACTTCTTCCTCAACATCCACATTCACAACTTGAGCAATGTCAGAATCTGTAGCAGTTTTCTGTCTTTTATACATCTCCCCCTCATGATCTTGATCGGAATCAGGATCATGTCTTTGTTTGGAAACTGCTTGAACTTTACATGCATTCTGAATTGCTTTTGTTAGCTCCTGAATATTCTATAACACTTCAGACTTGAAAGAATTGAACTCTAAGATAGTTACAACATCTGAAGGTGTCTGAGATTGTTGTGACCTCAAAAGACTGACAAGATCCACTTCAGTTTCATCAGTAGGGGCCTGTGATAAAAACTTTGCATATAAGAAAGAGTTCACCTCCTCCACTAACATGTTAACTTGTTAGTGTATAAATTGTATCCAAGATTTAATTAGAAAAGTCAAGGTCTTGTAAAGTCTAAGTAAAGTCAAGTCTTAGTACAGTCAATGATGTTTGAGTGTAAGCTTTGTGGAGTTTGACCATATATACAGGCTTGTAAGTGTTTGTTGAGAAGAGGTAAGCATTGCAATTGTCACATTAAGAGATATATGACATTGTGATTTTCTCTCTTTACTCTCTCTACTCTCTCTCTAGAAATTGTTCTTTGATTGTTAAGTTCTTGAATGGATTGATCTGGGATTATACATTTTCAATTGGTATTAGAGCCTACCCTTACAAATTCAGAAGGATTAATTGCATTACTTAGATCGATTTCTTGATTTCTCAAGAACGCGCAGACGAGTTTTCTGAGTTTTATTTTTTTTATCAAATTCGCACTTGATAGTTGTTGTTTGTCTGTAAAAATGGTGAAGTAGTGATCTATTTTTGATTTAGAACACTTTGTATTCACACAATTTCACGAATCAATCACTAGAACAGATTCAATTTTGGATTTTCTTGATTTTTCTTAAAAAAAAGTTCACGAACACTGTTTCAATGGATTGCCCTATAATCTTTTAGTTTTTAGACTTTTCAGTGTATTAGAAAATTGTTCCAATTTGTTTTTCGAGCATATTGGTGCTCTTGTTCTTTTTCAGATAAAGTTTCTGCTGATGTGATTAATCAATCACCTATTGACAATTCAACAGAATCAGTTTGTTCTTTCAAAACTGCTTCTAGTTCTATTAATGAGAAAAATGTTTTCAATAAGAAAAGTGTCAAACCAAATATCATCAAATCAAATCAGATTCGTCCATCTAATATGTTCTATGACAAATCTGTTGATAGTCCAACAAGCTTCTATGTCAAATCTCTTGGAAATCATTCAAAGAAGGGACAGATGGTCTGGAAAGTTAAAGGTTCTTCAGATGAAAAGAAGAATGACAAAGCATATGCATCCACATCCAATGCCAAAACGAACAGTGCACAAAAAGGTAAATCTTTTGGTAAACCTAATACAATTTACTCTGCAAATCATCTTATCAGGTTGGTTGAAAAGAAAATATGTTGTTCTTACTTTGGAACAAATGACTTTGTAAGTAATAATTTTGTTGATTACTAGTATGGTTCTTATTATATTACCCCCAAAAGAACTGCAACTAACACATCAGGACCCAAATACCAGTGATACCAAAAGCTAAATCTGTGTTGCAGGCACCCAAGGTTTAAGGGGAACAAGAAAATAGGCTTTTGAACAGAGCAGTTCAAAACCTGGACTTCAATGTCAAGATATAGGCTTCTGAATACTTTAGTTCAGAACCCGGTCTTAAATGTTAAATGACTAAGACTTCTAAACACATCAATTTAGAACTCCGTATTTAATGTTTATGGATAAGGATATTATGCAAATATCCAGGGGGAGCTTATCTGATTTGAGGGGGAGCTTAAATGTAAGTATCTTTTGATCTTAATTTCGGATTGTTTGAAAGAAGAACAACTTTCAAGCATGAAAAACATTTTCTTAAATGTTTAAACCACTTCTCTATTCGCAAAAACTTTCACGAATTTGGAAGTATAACTTTAAATGTTTTTCATTATGGAGCTTTAATGTTTAATTGACCGTGTGTTTCCAAAGATCAATACTTGTGTATTATCTTGTCTATATACTGTCAAATATTCACACACACCGTTTCAATACTTCATTTGAATTTGTTATTACCATGTCTCTAAACGAACCAACTTTTCGATGGTAATACTCCCATTTGCTTTCGAATTTGTTGAGCATCAATTATCATTTCAATCTTTGAGCGTTCATTTCTAAATTGTTTATATTCGTTCATATAAACAAACTATCAAGTTCTATCATACCCAAACCATACGCATTCATATCTTATGATATTTGATTTGTTCGATACATTGTCGGATTCTCAAAACAATTCTTTCGAATTCATTTCATTCATTCAATATCCTTGTTTTGAGAGATCTTCATTGTTCAAATGCTCAGATTTTATTCATATATTTGAAGAGCATACATTTTGACAATGTTATCATATTTGTTATTAACTGTTCAAGATAAATTGTTGAGCAACCATTCTTTATAGGACAAATTACATGGGATCAATGTGAGAGCTTAAACAGAACTTCCATGGATTCACGTTAACCAGTGTTTCCTACCCCGGAAGTAATCCTAGAGTGATTGAGGGGTGAGGGGTTCTTAAATCAAAGAGTGGGGCAGATAACTCATCCGATTGAGTTTTTCTCATTGTGTTGAACGGTAAAATGGAAAAGAGAGTTTGGTTAGAAGTGAGCTTAAATGTTAAAAAGAAAGAGGGTGTGAGATCAGAGTTAAAAGAATATCAAAACTCTACACCAACCACTTTCTGAGTCGGGCAGGCACATCTACTGATTGGTTCACATTCTTTGGTGACCATCATTGAAAAAGGCAGTGAGCCCATGCCAACACTTGCAATTACCCCACCAACCAGTCGTTTCTTTCTTAACAAAGAAATGTTTCATTTTCTTTGGTGACGCAACACATCTACTATCTGGTACTAACTCAGAAGATTTAGATATTGAAAACGAAGGAAGTTTGCCCCCACCTTCGCACCTCTTTCATGCACATTGAGTCCGTGTAATACTTGTTGCTGTCTCAACAATTTACATATTTTGAGCCTGAAAAGCTTAAGTAGCTTAAATCATTCGTACACTTTCATGTACACACAAGGAATATGTTTTCTTGTCATAACATTCACAGAAATTCCTTCATGTTTTTCGATGATTGAATGGAAGCCCTAGGGGAGTGAACATCACAAAAGCTCGTTTCCAATGTACATCCATTGTACAAAGTGGCTTCGTGCTACTTACAGACAATTTTAACTGTATCATTTGTTAATTCAGGATTACAACATTTATGATATCTGGATTTGAAAAGATTCGGGTATATACATTTCTTACGAATTGACGGATACATAGATCAAAAGAGCGAAGATTGCCATTTTATAAAGGGGGAGATTATTATTGTATCATAAAATAGGGAAATTTATATCCAGAGAAAGTGATGAAATTGAAAAAGTTTTGATGATCATGATGTTCACAATCAACAAAAAGGGGGAGAAATTTTTGAAAGTTCAATTTCAAAGCCATAGAGAGATCTCAAAGTGAAAAAGACTTGGGGAGAAATTATGAAAGTTCAATTAGATCAAGTTTGATGAAAAGAAATTATTCAGAGATTATACAAAGACAAATCAAGACGATTCAAGAAAGTTTACTTTCCAAAGACAGTTAAGAGATTATAGAGATGAAGATACAAGTTTTGAAAGATTCCTCAAATTCACAAAGATGCATTTTTCAAGAATGTTTAAAGAGTTCAAATTCACGTTCAAGATCCAATGACTTTACAAAGCTTTGTGAAAGACTTTTCAAGTTTATCTAAAGATTCTTCAAAAGCCAAATGATTGAAGATTGCCAAAGCTTCAAAGTTCAAAGTTGTCAAAGTTAAAGTCTTGAAGAATCAAGAGCTGAAGACGATTGTAATTTTTTTTTTAAATCTTGAATACAAAGGGGGAGAATGTTAGTGTATAAATTGTATCCAAGATTTAAGTAGAAAAGTCAAGGTCTTGTAAAGTCTAAGTAAAGTGAAGTCTTACTTCAGTCAATGATGTTTGAGTGTAAGCCTTGTGGAGTTTGACCATATATAAAGGCTTGTAAGTGTTTGTTGAGAAGAGGTAAGCATTGTAATTGTCACATTAAGAGATATATGACATTGTGATTTTTTCTCTCTACTCTCTCTATAGAAATTGTTCTTTGATTGTTAAATTCTTGAATGGATTGATCTGGGATTATACATTTTCATAACTGGCTGTACTGGAGGTGGTGGAGGTGGCTGAACAGGTTCCTCTACTGCTGGACCTTTCCCTTTCAAAAAAACTCATCACTTTTCCTAACTCCTCTTCAGACTTCTGAGACAAACGATTTTCAACAGCCTTTAAGGCGTCGTTGAAGAATTCCTTTGACACGTAGTCGGGTAATGTAACATCATGGTCACTTAGACGCTCCGTTCTCACAACAGTTGATGAATCAATCCTGTGTCTTGTGTTTATAGTTGGCTCAATGTTAACTATTAGAGGACTTCCATCCCTTCCTCGTAGTTAGGAATGCGAATCTACTCGGGATGTTCCGATCGGGTCCCTAAAACTTCCAATGGTAGCTGTGTGTATCAGTGTCCTAGGAATAAAAATTGGTATATCCATAGGCACTACACTCGAAGGTGCAGTCAAAGAAGTCGAGAACGGAGGTTGTTGTTCTCTTTGTTCAATACCAATATTCTTCGAATGAGAAACTGGTAGATTATGTGCAATATCCCCGTATGAAGATGAAACTAACTCCTGTTGAGAGGAGGTAGAGTGGCTGGATGTGGTGTGCACTTGCATAAGTGGGCTACTTATGTCTTGAATACTCATACACAACACATGCGACAAAGTATTTAATATGGTTGCCCTTTTGGAATGGTAGGTTACAAGGCACTCACTCTCACCAAGTTTTTTTTCTTCAATTACTCTCAACCTCACATTTTCTTGATTTTCAACTAAATCTACCTCATTTCGCCTTATATCTCCCAACACATTCTGTACAACTACATCAGATGTGTCAATGTCCATAGAATCAACATGTAAAGAAATATCATCTAGAAATCCAAAACTATGACCCATGTTTTCATCATTATCATCATCATTGCCTCTATGTGGACCAGAAGTATCAGATGGAACTGTATCGCTGGAACAACTTGCTGCTAGATCCTACTCAATATCAGAATTCTGACCTTCATCGAGATTCTCTTCCTAAGGGCCTGATTGATGTACGATAGCCTGCTCAGGTTGAGATGTGGAAACTACTTGATGTGTGGCAATATCAGTCTGAGTTTCCATACCCTCTGGTCTAGAAGACTGACCCCCGACAGTTCCCCTCTCGGAATTTTCCCTCAACTCTTCCCGTTCAATTACCCCTTCGGTAGATTGAACCCTCACCGACTCCGCTCTCCTAAGGGTTGAGTCCTAGATAGGATAACCGGTTCTAGTAATCCCATAGACTCTCTATATTTCCTAACACACTCAGAGTTCGGATCAGCATAAGATAGTAAAGTTTCGGGAATAGACATTGAGTACCTGAAAGTCTGTTTCTATTTCTGTAGGTACCTCATCTCAAACTCTGTGCTACTTCATGATGAGTTCTCTTAGGAATGTCGCGGTTTGAACGGACCATACTTCAAATAATCAACTGAAGAAAACTTTGATAGGGCACATAGAAAGGTTTCTTGGAAGTTCTTTTGCTAATGACTTTTTCATATAACTCAGTCCAAAATGCTACCGAATAGTTGACGTGCAGATCGTACACGATGGCATGAAACAGTCTCAGTGTATGCATATTGGTGTTGTCTAACCCATAATGCCTCGAAGTCAAACAACGGTTGATGATGGAGAATAGCTGATAGTAGAATGGCGGAAGATTAGTCTTTTTGAATTCACTAATATTGGACAATTGACGCACATACCCCAAGGCTCAGATGCCTTCAAAAACAACGGAATCAACGTGATATAAGTCAAAGCTTGTGCTCCCTTCTCTTGAATTAGTTTCCGAAAGATCTAGAAGGAGTCTGAGCCTTCAGTAGGTCAGAATAGAAGTGAAATTATCTATCCGGATTCTTAAATATTTGTTGTTGTTGTTCTCCACCACATACTGAATTGATTTCCATGCTTCCTACAGATAAATGAGTGGAACATTAGTTGTAGCTGTCAGTGCTTGGTTGATTGGATGGCCTTTCAGGATTTCCAGAACTAATGGATTGACATTAAGAGTGTCAAAATCCACATGGTGGTTGTTAGGAGATAGCAACAAGTATTCTGAAGGTTTTATTAGTGCTAGATTAGGATCACCACCAATTACTGATTGAACATGTGATCTTGATGAGGGCATCAATGTTTTTTTAGACACATGTAGATCATTCTCATCCATTTGAACAGTGGGATCATGAGAATGTTCACTCGCCATGATAATGCCTGAAAAAAGATCAAAAGTATTGGATATAATCCAATATGTCAGCTATAATCCAAAAATCCTTGTTTTTCAGAAAAAAAATTGAAAATTTTCTAAGTCTAGAAGTATGAAACCAAAGGACTAGAAAATGAACAAAGTACAGAAAAAATGTACTTGAAGCTCACAATGAAATCATAACATGTTGCAAGAAGCAAATTCAACAAACACTTAAAAAAATATTGACAAGACAAATAGAACAACCAAAACACTTAGAGTTTGACTTTGTTCTCAAAATGAAGATGTGTACCAAGAACTCGCAGAAAACAAGAAAAACTTCTGAATTCAAGATAGAACTCGCATGATGCTATGCCCAAGTCAAGAACTCGCAGAACATTATAATTCATAGAATGCCATGACAAGAACTCGCACGAAACATAGTCCATATCAAGAACACTCAGAATACTGTTTTGTTCAAAATTTGAAATTTCAATCACCTCAAATCCAAATGGTAACTTTTAACGTGAATCTTTAGCTTTTATAGAGTTTGATTTAGGTTCAATAACTGATTTAACATTGAAATTCAAACAAAATTCGAAAGTCCAACTGTCCAATATGTTCGAAAGTCCAAAAGTTCAACAAAATTCGAAATCCAAGCTAAGGAAACCTGCAAGGACAAGTATAATGGTACCAATGGATTCGAAAGAGAAAACCCAGATAGAAATTGAGTTATTAACAAGATACAATCAACATTTATAAGAACAAGAAGTCAAATATCCAAGTATTCGGTTTGATGGTATATGAACAGCCAACTGAACGAAACCCTAAAATTAGTCAATCAAAACTGGAAACAATCGATAAATGATATAAGGAATGAATACCAACAACAAACAATCATAAAAAAATTGAACACCTACAATGAATCGAAGATCTAAGGATTAAAATCTAAAGGTCGCAGATGAAAGCTTGAGAGAAAATATGCTAAGTGTAAGAACTCGCAATGAGATATTTGAGAGAAGTGAGCCAAGAAACGGGAACACGTTTAATATATACTCAAGACAGATTGGACACGTGGCACGATTTGAGTGGATAGATCACTTTGCGCAAATCAAAGAAAGCAAACTTGTCGCAAAAAGAATGACAAGTTGTGTGTGCACTTCGCGCAAGACGCTATTTGCGCGAAGTGGTGAACTGGAAAGAACTCGCATGATGACACATGCGCAAAGGCAAAACTCGCAAAGCACTAGATGCGCGTTCCTTACTTTGTGCATCCTTTGCTATGCGTGAAGTGGGAACTTGCATATCGAAGAGTGCGCGTTCTTCATTTGGCGCAACCAAAGATGTGCGCGAAGTATAAACTCGCATAACACTGTGTGCGCGTTTTGACACTTAGAAATTTTTTGAGATATTTCCAAAAAATGGAAGCTCTCCAAAAATTGATTTTCCCACTTGCCGAAATTAGTAACTTCCCTTAAAATCCTTTTAAGCACAAAACAACATGTTTTTCTCTGGAAAAACTTTTCAGATTTCAAAACTTTTTAGCACAGGCACACACACACCCTTACAAACATTTCCATTAAGCTCCCCCTTGAAGTGTGCACTTATCCCCCTTGATAATTGCATTCAGCTCAACATACTGAAGAATGAGTCCTGATCTGATTTGATCAGAAGTCAATGTCCATGAAATTTACTTGACAACCACTGCAAGAAACTGTCATAGCTACAAAACAAATTAATATTTGGTACTCACAGAACATGAGTCCACAGTTGTTAAAAGTATCGTACTTAGAAAATATGTATGAACCAAAACTCTTATACAAATAAGCTCAGAATCAACTCCCCCTCAACATCAGATAGAAGAATATAACTATGCATTGAGGTTCAACATTCCAAGTTTACTGACCAAAAAATTAAATCTCTTTTCATCAAGAGGTTTAGTAAATAAGTCAACAGCCTCAAAATTTGTTGACACAAAATTCATCTCTATATTCCCTTTCTCAACATGATCTTGAATAAATTGATACCTGATGTCTATATGTTTGGTCTTCGAATGTTGTACCGGGTTTGATGTTATAGCAATTGCTCTCTTTGAATCACAGTAGATGGGGAGCCTTGTTGAGAGTATATCCATGATCTTTTAGCTGAGTCTTCATCCATAGAACTTATGAACAACAACTAACCGCTGCAACATACTCTGCTTCAGCTGTAGAGGTTGAAACGTAGTTCTGTTTCTTAGAAGACCAACTCACCAACTTTTCTCCCAAAAAATGTCATGCTTTAGAGGTGATTTTTCTATCAAGTTTATTTCCTTCATGATCTGCATCTGTATATGCTATCAACTCAAAACTAGAATCCTTCGGATACCAAAGGCCCAGATTTGGTGTGCCTTTAAGGTATCTGAAGATTATTTTCACAACAGCTAAATGAGACTATTTAGGATTGGCCTGATACCCTACACAAAAACAGGTACCGAACATTATATCAGGTCTACTTGATGTCAGATAGAGAAGAGATCCAATCATGCTTTTGTATGTCCGTTGGTCAACTGATTTTCCAAAGATATCAGCATCTAACAGACTTCTAGACTTCAT
This sequence comes from Arctium minus, assembly GCA_954870635.1. Classification (NCBI taxonomy): domain Eukaryota; kingdom Viridiplantae; phylum Streptophyta; class Magnoliopsida; order Asterales; family Asteraceae; genus Arctium; species Arctium minus. The sequence goes on along the minus strand of OX941085.1, from coordinate 74,000,821 downwards.
AGGAGTCTTCATGGGTGTTGAAGAATTCATGTCAAATTTCTTTTACATGCCTCTTATATATTTGTCTTGATTAATAAAAATCCTTTCCGGGGTTTGTTTTACTTGCAAGCCTAAGAAAAAGTTTAATTCACCCATCATCGACATCTGAAACCTACTCTTCATGATGTCTTGAAATTCATCACAGGGTGCAGGCTTCATAGATCCAAAAATAATATCATCTACATAAATTTGTACAAGTATCAAGTCCTCACCTTTCTTTTTTAGGAATAAAGTAGTGTCGATTATACCTTTCTGGAAGCCAGACTTAGTCAAATATATTGTTAGGGTCTCATACCATGCGCGAGGTGCTTGTTTTAAACCGTAAAGCGCTTTGTCGAGCACGTACACATGGTATGGAAACTTTGGATCTATGAAACCTTCAAGCTGACTCACATAGACTTCTTCATGTAGAATACCATTCAGGAATGCAGACTTTACATCCATCTGGTAGACTTTTATGTTCTTCTGTGCAACATATACGAGAAAGATCCTGATTACTTCTATCCATGCTACGGGTGCATAGGTTTCATCATAATCAATTCCCTCTTGTTGATTGTAACCTTTCGCAACTAGACGTGCTTTGTTCCTAACAATGACTCCTGCTTCGTCTTTCTTATTTCGAAAGACCTATTTTATTCCAACGATCGTTTTGTCTTTGGGTCTTGGTACTAATCTCCACACTTCATTTCTTTTGAATTCATTGAGATCGTCTTGCATTGCATTAATCCAGTCTGGATCCTTAAGTGCTTCAGACGACTTCTTTGGTTCCATGTTGCTTAGAAAATTCACAAACATGCAATAGTTTGCAGAAGCAGATGCAGTGGCATATTGAGTTGACACTTTTGCATTCGGATCGCCAATGATATTTTCTGGAGGATGACTCTTGATCCATCTATGAGTGCTTGGAAACACATCAATTTCTGTCTGATTACTTGAATTATCAAATTCATCGTGAATTGCAGGTAGATCAGATTCTACAGCATTTGGACATTGTGCACTAGTTAATGGAGCAACTTCTTTAGATGGAGTTTCTGGCTGATTTTATCTAGACACAACAGATGTAGAAGTCGGATCAACCAACGGTGAAAGCATCTCACATGTACTGTCTGGTGTAGCATGTTCAAAAACTACTTGAGTTGGGCTTGTTGATGCTTCACCATTTACTTCAGAAGGTCCTGATGTATCTGCACTGGTAGTAGGTGTGTCAGTGTTTATTAAACTTTCTTGTTTGTTATCCTCAACAATTATATCATTAAAAGCGTTGAAAAATAACAAATCAAGATCAGATTCAGTTAGGGTTTGAAAATTCTTAGTCTTTTGCAGCTCAGGTTCTACACTGCTTGATGTAGAAGCTTTGTCTTTAGGTACGAGTTCTGAACTGTTGTGTTCAAAAGTCCTTGTCTTTGATTCATCAAAGGTGACATTGATGCTCTCAAGAACTGTCTTTGTACGGGTATTGAAAATCCTGTATGCTTTGGAATGAAGTGAATATCCAATGAATATTCCTTCATCAGCTTTAGCTTGAATCTTTGACAGGTTTTCTCTATTGTTCAGCACATAGCATTTGCAGCAAAAAACACGAATAAATTTAACAGTTGGTTTACAACCATTAATAATTTTATAAGATGTTTTATTTAAATGATTATTAATAATAGTTTGTTTTTTGTAAAGCACGCAGTTGCTACTGCTTCAGCCCAAAGGAACAGAGGTAGATCTGAATACGCAAACATTGTTTGAGCTGCTTCTACCAATGTCTTGTTCTTCCGTTCAACAACACCGTTTTGCTTATGTGTCATTGCAGCCAAGAAGTTATGAGAAATGCCAACGGAGTCAAGATAAGATTGAAGCGTTGTTTCTTGAACACAGTTCGGTTGTCACTCTGCAATTGTTGCACTTGGCTCTGTAAAAGAACTTGAATCTTTTTGATGAATTTGATTATCAGATCTGGAGCTTCAGATTTCTGCCTCAAAAACTCTAACCAAGTATATCTTGAATATTCATCGACCATGAGCAGGATATACTTCTTGCCATTTATGGATTGGGTTTGTTAGTTCATAGTTTTGAGTCAATTTGTAAGTGTGTTTGTTTAATTGTGTTGACTTTTCATGTAAACTTGTGTAGAGGTCAAGTCTTTGTTTGACCCTATATAAGTAGTTCTTTTATCTTGTTTTGTGTAACCATTCAGTCTAAGTCTTGTAACCATCATGTTAGATATATGACTACGATAACACTTGTGACTATTTCTCTCTCGTCTTAATCTTTAATTGTCATTTGATTTGATTGTGATTGATCATGTTAGCTTGAAACCTGGGATCACAATTGGTATCAGAGCTTAATCAGATGAATTAGAGGATTAACAACATTATCAAAATTAGTAGAAAGTTTGAATTTCTATTTTTGGAAAAGTCACTGTTACATTAGTTATGCTCAAAAACGGATTTCATGATTCAATATAGATTTGGGATTGATTTTGCATTCATAGTAATCGCACAACATAACTGAACATTTCTTGTTCAAGTTTGAAATCAATTTGACCAACAAATTTGTCAAATTTGATGAAAATGTCCATTTACAGAAAGTTGAAGGTCACGAACTGCTATTGATTGATTCCCAATTCCATAGTCACTTTTAGAAAAATTTGTTCTACAGGACTATTCATGATAGTAAAGTGATCAAGTGTTCAAAGTTTCAGAGTCAAATTCAGAGTTTTGGGTGGAATTTAGTGAATTTCTATGAAAAATAGTTCAAGCTCCCCAGAATTCGCAGATGATATGAAGAACTCGCAGGAAGAACTCGAAGACTTGAAGAATTCACACATCACAAGAAGACACTAAGGAATTTGAACAGGTCAGTGTGAAAAATTTGCTAAGTAAGGAATTCACATAGAGCATTATACGAGAAGTCAAGGATTCGCACAAAGCTATCTACGAGAAGTGTGGAATTTGCATAATACTATGTACGAAAAGCAAAAATTAGCATGTGTGTCTGAAAATTTTCCCAAGGAAAGAATTCGCAAGCAGTCTTGTACGAATTGGCAAGAATTCGCACACTACTATCTCCGAAAAGCTCAATATTCACACACAAGTCTATGCGAAAAGCTTGATTTCGTATCCTTCTCATATCCTTTACCCGAATTGTGTTTATACGAATTCTAGACTTGTGAATTTTTGTTGTGTGTGCTATGCGAATTGTGCTATACGAATTCTTGCATGCGAATTGCTTATTGAGTGTACTATACGAATTTTGTACTTGTTAACATTTTTGAGTGATTTTTCTAATTTTGTTCTGTTAATTTTTCAAACTATCTTACTAACGTTCTTTTCAAACTATATTTTTCCGAGTTACTAATCATGCCTTACACAGACGAAAAGGGAAATTTGTCTCACAAAAAGAGATTGTATATTGTCTTATATGCCAGAAATTGCTAAAATAGAGGCTGAGAATGAATAGCTGAAGAGTCAAAACTCAAAGATTAAAGCAGAAATAGATGCCTTGAATGTCAAATTAACAAAGGCTGAGCTACAAGTGTCAACATATGAGAATAAAGGCAAAGAATGGCTAAAGAAAGTTGGTGAGAGAACAAAGAATGAGAAAGTTGAACTAGAGAAAACTTTCAACCGAAAATTATCTGAACTTTCAAGGAAAACTGAGTTAGAGAAGAAAGATTTAGAACTTAGATGTGCAAAACTTTCTAAACAAGTTTCTGATTTTGAGAAAATAGTTATTACTGAGAGAGATGTCTTTGAAAGAGAAAGAAAAAGTATTGAAAAGAAAAATATTGTGTTGTTCAAAGAGATTTCTGAGAAAAATCAGAACTTGGAGAAAGAATTTGAAACTGAAAGAAAATTCTTTGAATCTGAGATTTCTAAACTTACTGACAAGTTAGTTGTCTTATCTACAGATATTCAAAAGGGACAGAAGAATAAATCTGATTTCAAAAGCAAGTTTGACAAACTGTGCAATGAAAAAGCCAAGTTGAATGACAAGATCAGTCAACTTAAGAAAGCTAATGTTGATTTATCTGACTAGTTAGCATCTGAAACACCTGTATTATCTTCTTATGATAATGATGCAAGTGAATCAGTTTACTCATTTAAATCAGTAAATAGCTTATTTCAAAAGATGGTTTTCAAGAAACAAACTGTTAAATCAGATATTTTGAAAAAAGATCAGATTAAATCTTCTAGTCTATTCTATGTTAAATCTGTTGATAGATATGCTTCTGGACTTAAAGCTTCCAAGAAAGAGAAGATGATCTGGGTTGTCAAAGGTTCTCCAGAGTCAGTAAAATACCAAAAATTATCTGTAGAAGCTGAACTGAGAAAGAAGAACAGAGCTGAAAAAGGGAAATCTTTTGCACCTGATGCTAGCAAGTCTAACAAGCATCTGATTAGGTTAGCAAAAAGAAAACTCTGCTGTTCTTATTGCTGCAATGATGATTTTGTACACAAAGCACAAATTCACAAAAGGTATTTTTCTCATAAGAAGCTTAATGATACTGCAAATCACAGAGGTGGAAACAGCTCAAAGAAGTTTTCACAAACTAACCAGACTGGACCCACATATATTTGGGTACCAAAACCTGTTAAACCTGTGATGCAGGAACCTGAACTCAAGAAGGAGTGAAGGGATATGGCTTCTAAACACTGCAGTTTAGAACCCAATCTTCAATGCTCAAGATTATGACTTCTAGACACAACAGTCTAGGAACCGGACTTCAATGTCAACAGTCTGACAAGATCCTTAATTGTCAAATCATACCAGGGAGTTCATCATCATCTTTATTTGTTTCCAATAATATCATCATCTGGCATTAATAATAATTGTTTAATATGGGAGATTAAGAGAGAATACATAGTTGAGAGAGATTTAATTGTTATATCTTTCACAAAGAATATAATTGATCTAAGTTGTTATACTTTTTACCTATATGCAGATATGAAGGGGGAGCATATCTATGCATAATGACAAAGATCCATAACATATCAAGGGGAAGTCAGCAAGGAAAGACTGACAAATACATCAAGAAAGGACAAAATATTGACAAAGAAACATAATATATTGACTTCAAGTCAAGGGGGGAGCTCATACAGATCATATCTGAAAAGGGTTATAAGTGTATAGTGTGTGTAACTGTTTTTGGAAAATAAAATTAATGAAAAATGTAATTTTTGAAGATTTCCATTTTGGAAGTTTCTAAATTTAGCAAAATTTTGAAAAGTTTCCAAAATTAGCAAGTTTCCAAGTTTAGAATGTTTTTTCAAAAGATGGAAAAATTGCTAAGGTAAGAATTCGCATAACACTATATGCGAAATCCTCAGAATTCGCAGATGAGTGTTATGAGGAATCTTTAGAATTCGCACAACAGAGTCATACGAATTCTAACTATTCGCATGTGCTTATATGCGAAAAGTGAAGAATTCGCATAACACTGCTATACGAATTCTTGTTTTCACACAGAGTTCGCATACTTGCTTCATGTGAATTCTCACACACTATTGTCTTATTTTTCTTAGACAATTCGCATAAGTGTTTCTGCGAAAAGTGGGTGCTCCATTGTACTCATGCCACGTGTCCATATCACTCCAGGGTATATATACACTCATCTTCTACGAAAACCCTCACTTTCGCATAACTTTTATACTTACGAATTCTCCGGCGCACAAAAACCCCTGAAACCCTTGCTTGCGATTTCAAGTTTCTCTTCCATTTTCTTCTGTAATTCTCGATTTCAAAGTTTCTTGTTTGTTCTTTTTGTTATCTTTTTCTTTATTCTTTGGTGTATTGTGTTTGTTTTCTTGCAGGGAACCCTAACTGGATTGGATTCGAATTTTTGAATATATGGGATTGTTCATCTTCATAAAACTCGTTGGACTTTAAATTTTTCTAAAAATTTCTTAATCTTGATAATTTCTTATTGTTGATTAGAACTAAAAGAGCAATAATCTGACTTAATCGAACTTAATGAATCAAAATATTAACCTAAATCACTCGAATTAGAGATTTATTTGATTACAACTCTTCGACTGTTACTCATCTGTTCTTGATGGATATCACAAGATTTAATTGTCGATATTGTTAATAATCTCAAATTTATTGATAACAAAGAGTTTTTAAACTCTAATCGAACCTTAAGACTCAAGATTTTTGGATGAAAGTTCAAAATCTCATATTTTGAAATCTGGGTTTGTTTGAAGGTTGGATGATGTTCTTAGTGTTCTTGATCAAAAAAAATTAATTTTCCAGAATTTTTTTTGAAAATTTAAAGTTCATGCGAATTCTTAAATGAATCAACCCATCAGCCCATACGAATTCTTGAAATCTCAGTGTTAATTTTTTTTGAAGTACACAATTCGTATATTGCTCCATACGAATTCTTGAGTTTGTTTGTCAAAATTCTAAGTGAAGATTTCGTATGAGCTTTCATACGAATTTTTGGGTGTGTTTGGTCTACGAATTCTTTCTAGACGAATTCTTGATTGTTTCCTTGAATTCCTAAGTTAAGAATTCGCAGATCCCTATCATGCGAATTCTGTACTTAGTGTTTTTCAAAAGTATATTTTCATTGTCAAAAATCATTTTTTTTGTGTTCTAACCATTTGGACTTTGTCCAAATCTGTTAATTGTTTTCAGGTTCAAATGGAAGATCAATCAGTAGATCAACATGTTCAGACTGGTGAACATTCACCACAAGCACAGGAGGCTTCTGAACAGTGCCCAATGCCATCATCTAGATCTGATTTCCATGTTCCACATGATGCAAATCCAGATCTATTTCTCATATAACCTGTTGAGATGAAACCCCAACAACCAAACAATCATCATCTCGAATTCAGTATCCGTATTGAACCTTTGGTACTGGATATTCTAAGGAACCATCCTCTTAGGAATGCTCCTGAATTGTATGTGCAACAAGCATGGAAGACAATCAGGTTTACTCATGTCAAGGAGCAAGGAGAGAGGCTACCTGTTTTCAAGCTGGAAATTGATCATTTCACATCTGTCTTGACCCTACAAAGACTGAGATTCATTCTAAGTCTACCTGTTGAGAATGCTAGGGAAGGCAGAAATTTATATGATGAGCTGCCAACAGATAATGAATTATTCAAAGAATAAGAGATATAGGGTATCTGGGCTAGATGACTCAAGTTAGTCACTTCAAGAAGAATAATTTTCCGCCATTCTACTATACTCTATTCTCTGTCATCAATAGATGTCTGACAACAAAGATATATGGCACAGATAATGCCAGCATACATATTCTCAAGCTTTTCTATTCCATTGTTCTTGACCTGCACATAGATTATGCACAGATGTTCTAAGCCATCATCTAGATCTGATTTCCAAGTTCCACATGATGCAAATCCAGATCTATTTCTTATATCACCTGCTGAGATGAAACCCCAACAACCAAACAATCATCATCTCGAATTCAGTATCCGTATTGAACCTTTGGTACTGGATATTCTAAGGAACCATCCTCTTAGGAATGCTCCTGAATTGTATGTGCAACAAGCATGGAAGACAATCAGGTTTACTCATGTCAAGGAGCAAGGAGAGAGGCTACCTGTTTTCAAGATGGAAATTGATCATTTCACATATGTCTTGACCCTACAAAGACTGAGATTCATTCTCAGTCTACCTGTTGAGAATGCTAGGGAAGGCATAAATTTATATGATGAGCTGCCAACAGATAATGAATTATTCAAAGAATAAGAGATATGGGGTATCTGGGCCAGATGACTCAAGTTAGTCACTTCAATAAGAATAATTTTCCGCCATTCTACTATACTCTATTCTCTGTCATCAATAGATGTCTGACAACAACGATATATGGCACAGATAATGCCAGCATACATATTCTCAAGCTTTTCTATTCCATTGTTCTTGACCTGCACATAGATTATGCACAGATGTTCTAAGCCATCATCTAGATTTGATTTCCAAGTTCCACATGATGCAAATCCAGATCTATTTCTCATATCACCTGCTGAGATGAAACCCCAACAACCAAACAATCATCATCTCGAATTCAGTATCCGTATTGAACCTTTGGTACTGGGTATTCTAAGGAACCATCCTCTTAGGAATGCTCCTGAGTTGTATGTGCAACAAGCATGGAAGACAATCAGGTTTACTCATGTCAAGGAGCAAGGAGAGAGGCTACCTGTTTTCAAGATGGAAATTGATCATTTCACATATGTCTTGACCCTACAAAGACTGAGATTCATTCTCAGTCTACCTGTTGAGAATGCTAGGGAAGGCAGAAATTTATATAATGAGCTGCCAACAGATAATGAATTATTCAAAGAATAAGAGATATGGGGTATCTGGGCCAGATGACTCAAGTTAGTCACTTCAAGAAGAATAATTTTCACGCATTCTACTATACTCTATTCTCTGTCATCAATAGATGTCTGACAACAAAGATATATGGCACAGATAATGCCAGCATACATATTCTCAAGCTTTTCTATTCCATTGTTCTTGACCTGCACATAGATTATGCACAGATGTTCTAAGCCATCATCTAGATCTGATTTCCAAGTTCCACATGATGCAAATCCAGATCTATTTCTCATATCACCTGCTGAGATGAAACCCCAACAACCAAACAATCATCATCTCGAATTCAGTATCCGTATTGAACCTTTGGTACTGGATATTCTAAGGAACCATCCTCTTAGGAATGCTCCTAAATTGTATGTGCAACAAGCATGGAAGACAATCAGGTTTACTCATGTCAAGGAGCAAGGAGAGAGGCTACCTGTTTTCAAGATGGAAATTGATCATTTCACATATGTCTTGACCGTACAAAGACTGAGATTCATTCTCAGTCTACCTGTTGAGAATGCTAGGGAAGGCAAAAATTCATATGATGAGCTGCCAACAGATAATGAATTATTCAAATGAATAAGATATATGGGGTATCTGGGCCAGATGACTCAAGTTAGTCACTTCAAGAAGAATAATTTTCCGCCATTCTACTATACCCTATTCTCTGTCATCAATAGATGTCTGACAACAAAGATATATGGCACAGATAATGCCAGCATACATATTCTCAAGATTTTCTATTCCATTGTTCTTGACCTGCACATAGATTATGCACAGATCTTCTGGACTGAGTTTTATGAGAAAGTGGTTTCTAAGAAGACATCCAAAGCACCGAACTATGTACCATATTAGAGGTTTATGGATCTCATTGTCAAAAGTATGCTAAGGAGTAATCCACATATACCAAAGAGGGGAAATCATCCTCATGCTCCATACAATGAGATGAGATACTTGATGAAGCAGAAAAGAGAGTTTCCATACACTATGCCTGTGCCTGAAGGTTTATTGGACTATGTAGATCCATAGTGTGAGTGTGTAACAGATTATAGAGAGTTTATGGGACAACCAGAACTAGTTATCCCTACCCAAGGCTCTAACCCTAGGAGAGCAAAGTCTGTGAGGATTTCTGATACCTCAGGGGTTTCTAAGAGGGGCTCTGGAGGGGGTCAGAGACCAAGACTTGAGGCTTCAGGGTCATAGGTCATGGGTTGTTACCCCACGTTTAGTGACACCTCCTGCACAAGAACAGGCAGGCAGTGGTAGTGAAATAAGTGCAGTACCTTCTGTTTCTAGTTCTAAAGATGATGAACAGACTGACACAGATACTAAGATTGCTGAAGGTGGTGAATCAAATGGTGATGATGATCAGGATGATGATGCAAATGATGATGATGATGATGTTAATGTTCAAGCTGATACTCAAGTGAATGTTCAATCTGATGAACAATCTGTTAATGTTCATTCTGTTGCTCAAGATGATAATCAAGCATACTTATTTAAACTATTCTATTGTACTGATGCCATGGAAGTGGATAATCAGACTCAAGCTGATATTGTTATTACAGCAGTTACTGGAGATATAAGAAGGACTGAGGGAGACTTAGTTGAAAATTTTGAGAGAGAGAGTGGAATTGTAGAAAAAGAACATGGTGAGCATGTGTACCGCCGAACCTACTTATCCCAAAGGGTAACCAAACCAACCACTTCGCCGCATGTGTTGCGTGCAAGTAAAGACATAAGTAGCCCACTTATGCAGTTGCACACATCAGCCAACCACTCTATTTCCTCTCAAGAGGCTTTAGTTTCTACTTCACACGGGAAAATAACATATAATCTATAGGGTTCTCATTCGGAGGATCAAGGTATTGAAACAAGAGAACCCCAACCCTAGTTCTCATCTTCATTTGATGCACAATTGAGTCTAGTGCCTTATCGTTTACCAATTATTATTCCTAGGACACTAATTGCTACATCTACCATCGGTTGTCTAAGTGACCCGATCGGAACATCTGTAGTAGATCTGTAATCCGGAATACGAGGATCAGGTGGAAGTCCTGTCATCGACACATCTTTGCCAACGATGAAAATAGGCCATGAAGTTGTTTCTACAACTGACATGCAAACGGTTAATCTACGTGATACCGGTGTTACTAACCCTGAATTTGTGTTAAAGGAAATGCTCGACAATGCCTTAAAGGCTGTTGAAAACAGGGTGTTTGAGAAGATTGAGGAGGAAATTGGAGGTGTTAAGAGGCTCTTGAAAGGAAAGGAGAAATTAGCTGAAACTTCACCTCAACAACAAAAGCCAGCAAACTCCATACACTCAACCTGCTGATCTATCCATCAACGAGCTTAAATCTTTGTTGCTTGCAAAGTTATTATCTCAAGCTTCGGATACTCAACTTTATGCAGATCTTCTTACCCTTCTGCAATCCCACCATATTAATCAACCACCATAATATGTGAATCAAGTAGATTTGGTTAAAGCCTCATAATTCAATTCGTTTAAATCTGACATTTTCTTTGCTTTATCTGATCTCAAACAGGTAATTCAAACATCATGCAAAGCCCAAACACTTGTTTCTACTAAAGAACATGATCATGATCCAGATAATGATCATGAGGGGGAGATAAGGGAGAAACAAACAGCTACTGGTGGTTCTGGAGAAACTGTATTGATGGAGGTTAGAGCTGAAAATGTTGAAGGTGTGGAATGGGAAGATGATCAAGGTACTGAGCAGAATGATCAGATGGAGTTGGTGTTGTATGCTAAAGAAAGTGTTGAATCAAGGGTTGAAAAGCCTAAGATTGCAACAAGGCAATAAATTTTGGAGATTACAGGTTTTCCAAATCCTGATGTTATAGCCCTTCAAGATGATTCTTTTGCTAAAGTTCATGGCAAATATGAAATGTATTGGAAGATCAAGGAAAAAGTACAGAAAGTTGATTTTGTTGAAATTCCATCAGATGATGAGGTGGTGGAAGTTACGGAGATTGTGAAGAGAGCTGAGGTGATGCCAGCTCATGAAGCTAGTGTTTTGGATGATTTGTTAAGGGTAGAGATATAGATGCACTGAATGCCATGTTTTCTCAGATCACTCTTGAGGAACTATATCTAAGTCCTGTTCATGTTCTTTTGCGTGAACCTAGTGTTGTTCTGACTGTTCCATCCTTCAAAGAGTTTGAATTTTCTGATCCCAATGTTGTTCAATCTGATGATGCTGATCAGAATGTTAATCTTGATTCTGTTGTTGATGTTTATGTTTCTAATGTCCATGTTGAAGAAGAATTGCCATACCAAAGAAAGCCTGGAAGCCAAGAAAATCAAACGGATTTTATCAGAGAACCACCACTTGTGCCAAAGTTTGCACAAACTGAAGTAGGCCCTTCAGGTATTCCAGTAGTGGGTTCTACTCCTTTCACTGGTTATGATGAATTTGGTCCAACAGAAGCTTAGATCAAAAGAATCAGACGAGCTTTATATGTACCATATCTTGAAGAGGGAGTTAAGATCTTTGTGAGATACATTAGATAGATAGATCAAACTCAACTTCTGGGGATTAAAGACCAGTCTCCATAATACCAGAAAGATTACATCAGAATGCTTCAGATTGTGGGTAGAACTTGTAAGGATGTTAGAACCAGATCAGAAATTCTTGAAGTTACCGAGGTGACCATGAAACAATACAAGAAGATTTGGTATCCAGAATTCACTGTTCAAAGAATGAATTTGGAGATTTATTTCTTCAATGAAGGTGATTTTGCCAATATTAACTTCTGGGATATTGAATTCATGTACCATGATTTCAGAGACAGAACAATCAGGCATCCTGAGATAGTATTTGCTCTAGATACTATTAAGAGATTTATCAGAAGGCATATCTACTATAATTATTTGTATGATTTTTAGCTGGGTATAGAGACAAACCAGAAGAGAATTAATTTGCTCAAGCCTGACAAGGCACATCCTCTACTTGAAGATACTCCACTCTACACAGTTCTAAGAGAACCAGAACTTGGAGTTGTGTATGAGAATGTAGACAAGAAAGAGAAAATATTTATGAAAGCTGTTGAGATTCCAATGTACTCTGATGGTACTTTAGAAGATGTTTTTAAAAAGCTTCAGGCCAAGTATGAGGAAAGTGAAAAGAAGAGATTAGCAGAGAATGATCATATGCCTAGATTGGAGAGGATCTTTACTGAGGATGTCATTGATGCTATAAAGGACAGGATCAGATTCAGACAAGCAATCAGAAGGTTTGAGGGATATTTGTGAATTAGGAGAACTTGCATGAGGAAATGGACAAGTTGAAGACTTCAAATTGCTCAAAACGGGGGAGATTGTTAGTTCATAGTTTTGAGTCAATTTGTAAGTGTGTTTGTTTAATTGTGTTGACTTTTCATGTAAACTTGTGTAGAGGTCAAGTCATTGTTTGACCCTATATAAGTAATTCTTTTGTCTTGTTTTGTGTAACCATTCCGTCTAAGCCTTGTAACCATCATGTTAGATATATGACTACAATAGCACTTGTGACTATTTCTCTCTCATCTTAATCTTTAATTGTCATTTGATTTGATTGTGATTGATCATGTTATCTTGAAACCTGGGATCACAGGGTTCTCATAGGCCTGCAGAGATCCATGTGAATAAGTTCAAGACACTTTGTGCAATTTGACAACATCTTCAGCTTGTGGGAACTTCTCTTCATCTTGCCTTTTTCACAAGCAGAACAAAGTGAATATTGTTCTATTTTCAGATCTGGTAGACCAGTGACAAGATGTTGATTTCTCAGCTTATCCAGATCTCTGAAATGCTGGTGAGATAAACGTCGATGCCATAACCAACTTTCCTCGGTTGAAGTCTTAGAGACAAGACATACTGGCTTTAAAGCTTTGAGAGTCGAAAAATGAACACCGTATAATAAACCCATTCTCCCAGCTTTAATTAATTCAGCTCCACTCTGATCTTTTAGCACTAATTCTCATCAAATTTTACTTTACACTTCTTCTCAGTAAATTGGCTGATAGAAAACAAATTGTATGCTAAACCCTCCACATACAGAACCTTTGATATAGATATCATACTGTTCTTGATCACACCATATCCCCTGACATATCCTTTCATCTCATTTCAAAAATTGACTGATCCTGCATAATGTTCAACGTAATCGAATAGCAGGTGCTTGTGTGCTATCATGTGTTTTGATGCACCGGAGTATATAATCCACACATGACAAGCCTGCAAGCAACAGTCACTTCAATTTAGGTACCCATATGAATATGGGTCCTTTCTTGTTAGTATCTTTAAACTTCTTTAAATCAGTTGATCACCATTTGATTCTCCACTCAAACTTGGGTCCTTTCGATAAAATTTGTGCTTTAATTTCATATTTAGGAATCCATTTCCACACAAATTTTACGTCAGCTATTTTATTCATTTTAAAATATCTGTTTTGCTTATTAAGAGAATAAACTTCAACTTTTTGATTAACAGTGGAATGAGCAGAAGTTTTCTTGTTTTTGAACTGAACAACTTTTCTTTTCTTCGAAGACTTTGGTTTCAAAGAAAATGAACTTTCATGATAGTAAGAACATTTCAACTTCGTAGTAGCTAGCATCAACAACTCATTTCGAGAAAGAGTTTGTGTTTTATTCAAACAACGTTGACAACCAACAGTACAAGCTTTATCTACTCTATTACATTTCAAACCAAACTTTCATCTCCTTGTCTACATTCAGCTTCTTTGCCTTCTTGTAACCATCCTTCTTCACTTCGCTCTCTAAAGAACAATTAGTATTATAAACATTGAAGATAGTATTTTTAGAACAATCTCCGATTTCATTAATACCTAACTCCTTTTCAAACGATTTTAAATCTTTAAATCTGATTTCATGATAGGAGTTGAAGTATCTATTGATGAAGAATTAGACTTAACATCAACACTAGAATTTGAAGAAGATGGAGAATCTTTATTAACACAAGCCTCTTTACCTTTTGAAAGTTTGGGATTCCAAATTTCTGATTTTTTTTTTGGAAAGCCTCATTTTGAATAAGACTTGAGTCTAACTCCATCCCAAAATTTTCATTTGCATCCTTCAGTTCAACAATAAGAGTGTTGAGAGCTGAAATTTGCCTTTCTAAATCATAAATAGTTTTCAAAGGTGTTTGATACTCAAGGTCAGTGACTTTAGAAACATTTTCAGAAACAAACATATTTTGATAATGAGATCCCTCATCTTTATCCCCTTTGATTGAACAAGAAATAACTTTTTCAGTTGCATTAGAACTGGGACTTGATTCAGAAAACTTAGGTTGTTTTGAAAAAATATTTTCAAATTTGACAAATGTTTTCTTTTTATTTAATAAGAAGAATTTAATTCGTTATATTTAAAATTAACAGTTTTAAAACCATGAGTGTCTGAATCAGTTTTAATTTATGAGTCGACTTCCACAGATTCTTCCGTTTTTATCTTAGGAGTCTCAAGTGAAGAAGTCTCAGACTTGACAAAAGTCTCAAGGATGTGTGGTATTAAAACGACAAGCATCACCCAAAATTTTGAAATCATAAAGATTTTCGGGTGCTTTCTTTAAAACATCAACATTAGAAAGACCTAAGCCAGGTTTAGCCTTGTTAAAACGAGTATCCTTTTGATTGTTCGTTAAAATCATTAAAGTATGTTCTATCTGACCTCGTTTGAAATTCAAATCCTCCAACTCTTTAATCTTAGTGTACGCTTCAGTTATGTCTTTCAACTCAATATCGTACTTCATTGTTAAATCAAGATTTTTGTCCTTCAATGAAACTATTTCCTTTTGTAGTTCAGATATCTTAGTTTGAAGGTTAGTTTTGTCCACTTTCAAAACATTTTTCTCTTCTTCTCTTTTTGCTACCAACGTTTTATAGATCAAAGCTTGATCTTGATGTCCTTGAATAAAACTCTTTTGTTGCTTAAAATTTTCTTTCAACTTTTGAAATCTAGAGTTCAATAGATTCTATTGAGACATCAAGTTCAATACTTCTCCGTTTTTAGAGAAAGTTTCAGAATTGTCAGAAAGAGAGTTTACCTCAGAGTCAGATTCCTAGTTTAGATGAGCCATCAGATTATAGTGAACCTGAGTCAGATTAACTTTCACTTCTTCATCCTCATCATCATCTGAGTACTCAAACCAAATTTCTTCTTCAGCTTTGAGAGCCTGTCCTTTCTCTAAAGCTTTGGCCAGTTGTGATTTCTTTTCATAGTACTCATAATTCTTAACCCTCTTCATTGGACAATCCCTGACAAAATGACAAACTTTTCCACAGTTGAATCATTTGTCAGATTTCTCTTTCTCTTTCTCATCTCTCTTTTCTTCTTTCTTCTCCTCTTTCTTCTCATCCTTTCTTTCTTTCTCTTTCTCAAACTTGCCTTTGTACTTACCAGACTCGTAACAATCATACTTGGGCTTGTTGTAGTACTTTTTTCTTCCAAACTTCTTGTGAAAGTTAGAAGTAAGCAAAGCAAGTTTCTCAGCAAATTCAGTCAGCTTATCATCCTCAGATTCCACTTGCCCTTCCTCCTCAGAACTATCAGAAGAATCAATCAGGCTGGACACTAAAGCTTTCTTCTTAGCAGCCTTTGCAGAGACTGAGCTTCCCTTGATCAACTTGCCTTTGCCTTGTGCAAGTAAAGCTAAAGAATCTTCAACTTTCATCTGCTTATCTTTCAGTTGATGCAACTCTTTGTTGATAGCAGCCTGTTCTTTAAATTAATCTTCATGTTGATTCAAGGCATAAAACACATCATTCAACTTCTCCTCGTCCATGTCTTTGTTTATCTGCATCTGAATTGTGTAAACATCCTATTATGGCTGGATATTCTTTATGAACTTGAAGTTGATATCTGACTCAGATTTCTGAACTCCATTTCTCCTCAGATCATTAAGAATGATGTTATATCTATCATAAGCTTCCCTCAATGATTCACCTTCCTTTGCTTTAAAACCCTCATACGCATTTATGCTCTGGTTTCTCTTGGTCTTGATAGACTTGGCAGATCCTTGAAATTGCTTTTCAAGCTCATCCCAAATGTCTTTCGCATATTCTCTACTGTCAACTCTGTTGAAAATGTCATTCGAAATTGCCATAATCAAGAATGCCAAGGCCTGAGCATCTCTTTCAACCAGTTCTTTGTCAAGATCACTGTACTGTATCGGGTCTCTTGCAATGTTTCTTTTTGGAATTTCTCGGCTTGTATCTGTTGCAGGGATTCTGGCTGTAGTGACATGAGGAAAATGAGGTCCGTTGGTGATACAATTCATAAGCTTCTTGTCCTGATTGTTCAAGAAGTTAATCGTTCTCTTTCTCCATTGAGGATATTCGTCATCTTGAAGTACCGGAGACTTAGACTTGGAACCCATGCTGAGCAAATCTCTAGACATATTTGCAGAATGAGAAGAAATACTGATAATAAATCTTGCTCGAAGTGATTGTCCCAAAATATTCAGAAACACTTAACTTGATGAGTCAAGCTTGGTCAACACTTGAAAAGATCAACAAATTTTTCTAACTGTCAGAACTCGCAAACCACTGTAACTCGCTAAACACTGTGGATACACTTCGCACAAACAGGATTATGCGTGTACTAGGTTTGCGCAGAACAAAGCATGCGCGTTCAAGGTTCGTGCTAAAAGGGTCGTGTGCATTCTTGAGATTGACTACTTGCTAACACTCTGTGTGTTCTTATACTTAGAAAAAATTTGAACCCTTAACTTCACGCAATGCCGTTGCGTGTTCCTATACTTAGAAAAAATTCAGTCAAATAAGAACTCTCAAGGAACTTCTCGCTGAACACTAAAACTCGCAGATCAAATAATCCAAAAACCAAACTCACAAACTGAATCGTGCGCATTTCAACTTCTCGCAGATCAAGCTTTGCGCGAACTAATCAAGAACTCACAACATGTACACGAACACCAAAACTCTTCATTTTTTGCGTTCTTTCTTTCTTGCGGGTTCTTCAGTGTGCGTGTTCTTCCCTTGCGTGGAAAACGGATCTTGCGTGTTCTTCAGACTTAACCACAAATTCGATCAAAAACTTTAATGCCCTGCAATTAAAGCTCCAAAATGCACAATAATGGTCACACGATGAAATTGAACACTTTTATAGTACAAAAAAATGATCAAAAACCTCAAAATTACAGTGCGATTAACAAAATACAGTGTTCGACATTTTTTATCAAAAATACACAAAAGAATTTCATAATTAAGTGCAAAACTGTGCGAATTTCGTGATCAAGTATGAACAAGAAAGATTCTAATACAAGAATCGAACACAAAGAACCCATTTTCTTGCAATAATATGATCTGAACAAGAAAAATTTGATGCAACTGTGATTTCCAATAAATTAAAATTCGATCAAATCAAAGTGTATCAATCCATTCAGAATAGATTGGTCTGCTCTGATACCAAATGTAAGTCCAAGAGTTCAAGCAAACACAGTGAATTCACTCAATTACGCACAAAATCTAGAGGGAGAAAGTAGAGAGAGAAAGTAGAGAGAGAAAATGTCATATATCTGTTGTGTCACATATTACAAGAACTCTCACACTTAATGATTGACAGACTTCTCTCACAAGCTTACACTACATATTATATGAGAAACACTTACAAAGCTAAAACACTTACAAGCTTACAAGGAATAGAAAGTCAAACAAGAAAGTCAAAGGTACAAATGATCTAAACAAAGCATTAACAAAAACATCACAAAATTTCAAATTCGATCAATGAAACAGTAACATGCAAATTCTTCAAAGTGAACAGTGAACTATTTGATCTTGGGATCAAATTATTCCAATTTGTTGATGGTTGATCAATTTGATTACTCTGAGTTTGCTCGGATACCAATTGTGATTCCATATTCAAGCATTTGACATTCAAAGATTAAAAAGTAAGATCAAGAATATAGAGAGAGAAATTAGCCACAAGTCTCAATGTCATATATTTCACTTAGTGTTTACAAGACTTGAACAATGAAAAGCTCACAAGAAAAAACAAAGCAAGGCAAGGTATTTATATGGGTCAAACATACCTTGACCTCATACAATACTTACAAAATAAAAGTCAAAATAACAAATACAAATTGAGTCAAACTCTAGATCTAACAGTATATATTAGACTTACCGCCGGAGATGGACGTAATCCACCATACGTTCCATATATGTTACTTACGAAAGTGTTTGGCGGAAGAAGAAAGTGTCATACTGTTATTAGAGATTCGAGTGGACGACAACCGTTGCATTGAAGAGCCCGAATCCATTCTAGAGAGAGAGAGAGACCAAAAGGCTTTGTCACAAAGAAGTCATGATGGTCAAGGTGCAATAGAAGCACCATCGCGGGGAGGCAGAGGAGGACATGAAGTGTAGATATCCTCATTTGTTTGCGTAGTCAGGATTTCGAGGACTAAATCCATTTCAAGGTGGGGAGGATTCTAACACCTGAAAACGCATAATCGAATCTTGCAGTTAATTTGGTAATTCTCTTTGGGTTTGATAAGTTTCATTCGAAAGCCTAACGTTCCATTCTTTCGGCTTTTATGATCTGGATCAAGAGGTTTCAATTTCGAAAAGTCCAATGCCGGAACACGACCAACGACTATGCCTGCGACTGTGACATCGGGTCACTGTCGCAGGGCAATGTCACCTAATTTGGGAAGTAAGCCAAGGCCAAGGGGCGACATTGACCAGCGACAATGCCCCTGGGAAAAGTTTCTTGGCATTGTCTCCGGAGGTATACCGTATAGGGGTAGACGCGGGCAACATTGACTAGCGACAATGCCTCTGGGCAAAGTTGCATGGCATTGTCGCGGCGGACTCAGGGCTTTTAAGTTACAGCTCATTTTTATGGACCATAATACTGATTTAGGGTTTTGGTGGAATCGTGTTTCTCTCAAGGATCTGGTAAGTCTCCCTCTCCTCTATCCCCTTCCAATTAATGCTTCCCAACCATCTCAAACCCTTGATCATTTATGGCATTCTAGGTGCTCTTAGGTGTACAAGTTTATGTCTCCTCCAGAATGTCATTCTCATCTCTTTGAGTTATTGATATCCTAGGGTTTTATGCTACAACCCTACAAGGTGAGTTCATCCTCTTTTACAAACTTTATACATGTTAAACTATGGAATTAACCTACTAAACATCTCCATTTTTAATTTCTTGAGTTGGGTGAGCTTTGACTTAAACCCTAATTTTAGAGACTTTAGGGTTCTTTTGGATAAAATGGTTTTCAAGGAAATGGACTTATATCGTGGAATTCCTTGTGATTTGATGCATTAGAAACATGTTTTTCTTTGTCCTCAAGTTTATATGCTTTGAGCAAAAAACTAGGGTTTTGAAAGGTTGATGTATGTTTATAGATTCAGTGGTTGGATAACTGGGTTTTAATTTGTGGAAATAGTATCTAATGGTAACATGTTGGAACCTCTTGGAAAATCTGTGAGTAAGTACATGGAATCTTGATTTTAGCACGTTGGTTGGTATTATAATTGTTGGAATTATTGATTTGCCTCATTGGCATTGGTTGGCATATTTGGTTGCATTTGGGGCGTCATGACCCCATAATTGATTGAATTATTTTGTCCGATGATGGAAGGCTAGTTTTCCACATAGAGGCACTGTTATCCCAGATAACAATGAAAATCAAGATGACAATTCCAAATTTATTCAATTTCCATTCTTATTACTTCTATGAATCGATTACAATAAATGCTCTCAACTTTCTCTCTCTACAATGAATTCGTATATCACTCTCTCTTAATCTGAGCTAGTACACACACACTACAACTAAGAAAACTATTTATACAAAGAAACATAAACACACATGCTATAAGAAACGTGCAAACTACAAAATACTCAGACAACTAGCTTTGACTTTTTATTACAATTGACTTTGACTTTGATAGTTGACTTTGAGCTTTGACTTTCTTGAACTTTAACCTTCAGTATTTATGATCTTGTATCCAACAAATATATGCACTAACATTCTCCCCCTTTGGATTCAAGATCATATCAACAAGATTTTGCAATACAATATCCCACTTTGTCAGTCTTTAACAAATTTATCTCCCCCTTTGGTGAACTTTTAGCATAATAGACATTTAAGCTCAGTCTTTGAAAATGTATGATCCCAGTTACAAGCACGATTCAATCAAGATCAAGATTTGACAATCAATGTTCTAGTGAGAGAGTAGAGAAAGAAAATCACAATGTCGTATTTTTATCAATATGAAAGTTATAAGCTTACCAAGAACTCTCAAGATACTAAACTCTTATATACCATCACCCTTACAAATACTCACAAAGCTTTAAAGCCACATGACACAAATGTTGACTTTTCTATACTTTGACCATACATACTTTGACTTTATAAGACCTTGACTTTTCACATTAAATCTTGGATACAATTTACAAACTAACATTCTCCCCCTCTGTATTCAAGATTCAACAAAAATTTGACAATCGTCTTCATCACTTGATTCTTCAAACTTTGACTCTGGCATCTTTAAACTTTGAAGCTCTGACAGTCTTTAATCTCTGATGTTTTGAAGAATCTTGAAAAGTCTTTCACAAAATCTTTGAAAAGTCACCAAACTTGTATCTTCATCTTTGAAATCTCTGTACTGTCTTCGGAAAACAAACTTTCTTGAATCATCTTGACTTCTCTTTGAATCATCTCTGATTAATTTATTTTCATGTGTTATGCAAGATATGGTATTAACATTTAAGATCGGGTCCTGATATGTTATAATCAGAAACCAATCTCTTGACATTGAGGTGCGGGTCTTGAACTGTGTTATTCAAGAGCCAATTTTCTTGCTCCCCTTTAAACCTTGGGTGCCTGCAACCCAAATTTACCTTTTGGTACCCACTGGTATTTGGGTCCTGATGTGTTAGTCTCAGTTCTTTTGGGGGTAACATAATATGAACCATACCAGTAATCAACAAAATTGTTACTTACAAAGTCATTTGCTCCACAGTAAGAACAGTAAATTTTCTTTTGAGCAATTCTGATCAAATGATTAGTAGAATAAAACATATCAGGTTTTCCAAAAGATTTACATTTGTGTACACTGTTCTTTTTAGCACTGGATATGGATGCAGATGTTT
This sequence comes from Arctium minus, assembly GCA_954870635.1. NCBI lineage: Eukaryota > Viridiplantae > Streptophyta > Magnoliopsida > Asterales > Asteraceae > Arctium > Arctium minus. Next base: position 73,979,302 of record OX941085.1, on the reverse strand, counting down.
TGTCATTCTTCTTCTCATCAGGAGAAACCTTTACTCTCCAGACCATCTGTCCTTTCTTTGAATGTTTTCTAAGAGATTTGACATAGAAGCTCGCTGGACTATCAATAGACTTGTCATCAAATAGATTAGATGGACGAATCTCATTTGATTTGGAATTATTAGCACATTTTACACAATCAGGAGTTCTATCAGAATTTGACAATTTAGATTTAAGCTCCTTGATTTGTTTTAGAAGAATTAAATTCTGATCTTTCAGTTTATCCCGTTTAGCTTCTATTGTTGCTATCTCAGGCATGTACATGATAGCACAATCTCTCTCTGATAAAATTGTAGACATCTTGAATGTAAAAATTAGCTTGAACTGAATGATTGTTCCCAAATAATTCAGAAAAGTTGACTGAAAGTCAAACTCAGATCCCCACTTGAAATTGATCTCAGAAAAAAATTCTAACTTCAGAACTCGCAAACCACAACAACTCGCAGATTAAAGAATTTGCAAAACACTGTTCAAAGAACTTATCGCTAAACGCTTTGTGTGTGTTTTCAGAACTCGCACACTACTTCTTGCGCGTTTTAAAGAACTCGTAGGCCTTGATGTGCGTGGAGTAGCTTCTCGCAGACAACTGTATACGTGTTTCTCAAAACTCGCAAATAATGATATGCGCGTTTTAGCTTCTCACACACTACCTCATTCGTGTTTTGGACTTAGAAAATATGTGATCATTTTTACTTATCGCACACGAATACAAACTCGTAGATCAAATAACTCTTGCGCGTTCCATACTTAGACAATTTTTGAAAATGTAGAACTCGCTAAATAGAAACTCGCACGTCTAATAAACTCGCAGATTACTGTTCATATCACTTCTCGCAAGATGGCTTGTGCGTGTTTTTTACTTCTCGCAATATACTCTATGCCCGAACTATGCCCAAACTCGAAAACATCATGAAGATCAACACTGTGCGTGTTCTTCAGTTTGTGCGTATTCTTGCTTAGCGCGTTCTATGGATCTTGCGCATTTGACACTTGTGTCTAACATATTCAATCCAAAATCAATACATCCTGCAAATCTCTTCCAAATATGTACCAATATGATCGAAATATAAACAAGAACACTTTCTTAGCAAACTAAAATGACTAAAATCAAGAAATTACCGTATCCATCATGATTTTAAAGTGTTCGAGAATATTTTTCAAGAAAACTTTAAAAATCCAAAATTCGATCTATTCTAGTGATTGAATCGTGAAATAGTGTGAATACAAACTGTTCTAAAACAGAATTCGATCACTACTTAACCATTTTTACAATCAAAGAACAAAAATCAAATGTGAATTTGATAAAACGGTAAAAAAAACAGAAATTCTGCGAATTCTTAATGATTTGAAGAAATCGATTCGAATCTGGTGATGTATCCCCTCTGAATTTGATTTGGGTTTGCTCTGATACCAATTGAAAATGTATGATCCCAGTTTCAAGCACATTTCAAGCAATTATGATATGACAATTAAAGTTCTAGAGAGAGAGTAAAAAGAGAAAGTGTATTCGTATATTACACAATCACAAGAGATACAAAATACAATGCTTGACTACTCACTCCTACAAACACTTACAACCCTTTATATATGGTCAAAGACCACAAGGCTTACAAGCAAATATGACTTTCACAAGACTTTGACTTACTTTGACATAGAATTTTTGTTAGAGCATAAATATGTTGGATACAAGATCAAGAAGACTAAAGGTCAAAGTTCAAGAAAGTCAAATCTGAAGAAAGTCAACTCTCATCAAAGTCAAAGTCTTTTGTAATAAAAGTCAATGTATTGAATTTGTATTTGTTTTTCCTTGTTTTAGTTGTAGGTATAAATAGTTTTCTTTCCTTTGTAATTAATAGTTAACAGAAGTGGAGCATATAATTTAGTTGTATTTTAGAGACAGAATACGTTTAGAGAGAGAAAGAGAGTTATAGAGAGAGAAAGTTTGTAATCTTGAATTTGAAAGTGAAATCAAACAGGTAATTGATTCTTGTTTGTGTTTTGTTTGTTTAATTGTGATTAGAAACTAGATTCAGGGACACACTTTTCTACATTAAATCTTGGATACAACTTTATACATTAACAAGTTCTATGCAATTCACATGAAAGCACGTGCGAATGCTTTCCTTAGAATTTTAAAACTCAACTTTTCACACCAGAGACATATGCGAATTCTTGCTTTTTGTATACTGAGGTATACGATTTCTACATTTAGATGAAATTTCGATCAAAGTTCTATGCGAATTCTCTCTTTTCGTACACCACAGATGTGCGAATTCTACACTTAAATTAATTTTGATGAGATTTATGCGAATTCTTTCTGCGAAATCTTAAGCCTGCGAGTTCTTCATACGAATTTTTGAGATCTTGCGATTTCTTGAAGATACGGTCCTAAAACACAATATCTAGTCCAAAATTCCAATTAAATCTTCGATCCAGACGGTGTAAACTCATAGAAATGATCACTTTAGTACGAGAGACAATCCAAATCCATCAATTTTGCAAAAATTACACTCAAACACAAAATTCTTGATGCAACAGTAAGTTCGACTCGTTCGAACAAAAATATCAAAAATCAAAAATTGATTATCGAAATCGATTTTCCAATGAAATTTACTTCCACAAAGTTAATCTAAACCATAATTCGATCACTTTTCAATCAAAAGATTTATCAAAAACTCTTTTACACTAAAAAATTCACTCAAGACTCAAGAAACAGTATGCGAACTCTCAAAAATTCAATTTGTCAAATCTACTCTGATACCAAATGTGATCCCAGTATATAGCTATCTAATTAACACACATATTATCAAAATGTCATTTGTATTAAAGTCACAAGATTACAGTGCCAAAGATCTTACAATCATAAATCTCACTTTGGAAAGTATACGAGTTCTCTGTGTGTTCTCTTTGAATAAATGTGTGTGCGTGACTTAAAGATTACAAAGACACTAAGCTATTTATACTAAGTCAACAAAGGTTGACTTTACAACACAAACCTTGCACTTTACAAACTATTACACTTTTGAACCATCTTTTAATCGTGAATACAATTCGTATCTAACACTTTTCGAAAATAGGAATTAGAATCTAAAGCATTCATCAACTCATTAAAAATTTATTCAAACATTTTGTTGATGAATTCAAACTTCTTTTCATATTCCTTAACATTAGCATAATCCTCTACCTTACATTCTTTATTAGAATCAGAGATAGTAGATTCAGATATAATATTCTGAAAAAAAATATCAGAACCTGACTCATAGTCATCATACTGACATTTGGTTTCAATATTAGTCTTATCTTCAGATATTGATTCATCATTTGAACTATGTGTGAAAAATAATTATTCAAACTCAACAAAATCAAGCTTTCTACTTTTATAGCTTGTGTTTAAATCATCATATTTAAATCCAACTGATTTAAATTAAACTTGAATTTTGAAAATCAGTACAATAATCAGATAATTCTTCATCTACAATCTCTTTTCCCTTTTTAAGAGTTTCAGATATCAAAGTTTCAGCCTTAACAAATGTTTCTCGAATATGTGGAATCTTTGGAGAGTTTGGCCCCATTTTATCAAAATTATATAGGTTTTTAGGAGCACTTTTCAAAACGTGATTTCTAGATAAACCCAAACCCATCTTAGTATTTTAAAACCTGACGTCTTTGGGTTTATTGGTCAAAAGATTCAACATTTGTTCAGTCTTGCCTCATTTATAATTCAAATCCTCAAGTTGCTTAATTTTGTAGTAAGCAACATTTCTTTCTTCAAAACTGGCTTCAAACATAAATTTGTATTCACCTTTTTCGGAATTCAAATTAATTAAATCCTTTTGGAGATCAATGATTTTGGCATTTAAATAAGCTTTCTCCTTTTTTAACAAAGTTTTCTAATTCTCCTTATCCTCGATCACAACTTTCAACAATGCATTTTCATCTCAAAAATTCATCATTGATTGTCATTCATGACTAAGCTTTTCTTTTGAAACATTAAATTCTTTTTCCATGAAATCAATTTGAGAAATCAAACTTTGAATAACTTCAGAATTGTCAAAGTTATGGCTTACGTCCAATTCAGCATCTGAGTTGCTTTGCTTTGTAGTCTTGGGCTACTCATCCAATTTGTCCATGAAACACTGAACTTCTGTGAAATGAGCCTCCTCCTCGTCAGAAGTCTCATCAAGCCATTTTTCTTCCTCCACTATGAGTGCCTTTCCCTCTTCTTCCTTTTTGATCAGCAAAGACTTCTTGGCATAGTACTCAGAGTTTTTTTACCTTCTTTAACCAACAATCTCTAGCAAAATGACCAGACTTGCCACAATTAAAACACCTGACATTCTGAGTATCCACCTTCTCTTCTTTCTTCTCATCCTTCCTCTCAAAATCCTTCTTCTCGTAATTCCGATTGTACTTGTCAGACTTATCTTTATTGTACAGATCAGGTTTGCTATTCGAATAATACTTTTTCTTGCCAAACCTCTTGTTGAATTGCTTTGTAATCATAGCCAAATTCTCAGCAAACCTCCGTACATCCTCATCAGACTCAACATCCTTCCTCTTAATAGATGATTCTAAACTGGAATTGGTTAACTCTGTTAGAAATGAAACTTTGGTTAGCTTAGACTTGGAGGAATTGGGCTTTACAGCATTCTTCTCAACTAACAATGCAAGTGACTCCGCAACAATCTTTTTCTCAGCACTTAACTGCTTCACCATATCTCTTCGTGTTGAATGGGAGTCACAAAGAGATCATTAACATCCTCCTGATCCATATTTTTGGTCATCTGTAGATTGATGGAATAGCTATCCCATTCAGGATTTAGGTTCTTGAAGAATTTGTAATTGATCTCAGATACCGACTTGTTCAACCAATTCCTTCTTAAGATATTCAAGATCACATTAAATCTGTTGTATGTGTATGACAGTGATTCTCCCCCCTTGGCCTTAAATCCTTCATAAGCATTGATGCTCTGGTTCAGCATGGCTTTATTTGACCTCTCAGTTCCTTGTTGTTGCCTTTCCAACTCATCCCACATGGCTTTTGTTAAGTCTCAACAATCCACCCTGTTGTATACATCATTAAGGATGGCCATAATAAGTAGAATGAGTTTTCGCTCATCAATAGCAGCCATCGCCTTTTCAGCTTCACTATAGTATTCATATGGCTTAGGGATGTCTCTTTCAAGAATCTCCGGAGAGGTTAGAGGTTGGCTGACCAGGTACTGTGATTAAAGGATTAACCGGACCATTCAGAATTGAAATCATCAAATCCCTGTTCTTGTGATTGAGGAATTGGATCATTCTCTTTTTCCATTGCGGATATTCTCCGACTGAGAGAACCGGGAGTTTGGACTGGGAACCCATGCAGAGTAAATCTTTTGACGTGGTTAAGATCTGTAAAGTATGAACATGAAATGATCATTAATCAAAGAAATCAAAAAGCTTTGTGTGATTCCAGATTCAAGCATTTGACCTTCCAAGATTAAGAATTAATGAACAAGAATCTAGAGAGAGAAAGTAGTCACAAGTCTCTTAGTCATATATGTTAGGTCCATGAGATCATAATTGATTGATTAGATTGAGATAAAAAAGAGATTGTTGGGGATAGAAATCTGTAGTTTTATTCATAGAATGTAAACTACACTAAAGAGAGCTTACAATTCGTATGGATACATGGTTGAATGAAACTTACAAACAAACACACTAATAGACTCTATATATACTCCCAACACCCTTGTACACAATAAGCCCAAACCCATTACAAGGCCCAATACACAATACATGGATTACTTTAATAAACTTCCTAAAATAGAACAAATTTATTTTCTAACATTCTCCCCCTAAGTTTTGTAAAGTAATCATTCTCTTTTAAGCTCTAGCTTCAGCTCCTCTCCCCCTTGATTTCTTTAAAAAAACTTAGCGTTGCATAAACTTCAAAGCTCCTCTAGCTCCCCCTTGAAAGTAGCTCTTATCCTTGAATTTTCAACAATAATACCAAATCTGATGTAGACCATAACCTTGACTGAGTGCACATAAAGACAACTTTTGAATCTTGTAAACCCAACACATTCTGTATGCCCACAAGAATGATATGTGTTGAATTATGGAATTATAACCAAGTGCATCTTCAGTGTATAACATTTGATCTGTCATTGAACCTCGAGTTGAAGTAAGAGTTCAACTTAAGAACTTAATCTGATCAGCTTAAAGGAGGTAGCAACGGTAGCAACACTACAAGGCAAGGGTTAGAAGACTGATAAATGTTCCACAACTGATGAAATACGCTCATTTTCTAAATGCTTTCCAGAATATTGAACAATCAAACCTAGAACTCCTTTCTTCACGAATCAGCTGGATGATTATAAGCACTCTGGTTTCTGAATCACAACTCAAGCATCAGAACAATGATTGCAGTCGCTCACACTACAGATTGATCAGGTCATAAGAATGATAAAGTGCTCTCAACGGTCTAACAACAAAAGAAGCACTCCAGACTGATGATTGCAGATACTTGGCCAGCTAACTCAATCCAATCAGAGACTAGATCCTCACATCCAGAATCTAAAATTCTTGAAAAGCATGAGCACTCGTGAAAGATTATATCAGTTGCTAAAGATATGTGACCAACATATGATAAGAGTGATGTCACATATGCATTACGCGTAAAAAGCTCAGGAACAGGGCAAACTTGTAGCAAACAGGGTTCAGAACAGTCAATTTTCTCAAAAAATCACAAACTTTTCGCATAAGGGCCACAATTCGCAGATTACTATTCCAATTAAGCACAATTCGCATGATGGCATTAGCCGAAAACTCCATAATTCACATAGGTCTGCATGCGAATTCTTACTTTTCGCACGCACCTATGTGCGAATTCCTCGCATCTCGCATGACTATCACCTGCGAATTCCTCACAATTCGCATCACTCATACATATGAAATCATAACTTCTCGCATCACTCTAGCATGCGAATTCTTTACTTTTCGCATCACTGTTCTGTACGAATTCCACAAAACAAAATTTCATCTTCAAAGAATTTCATCATGCGAATTCTTAAACATTTTGCATATGACTCTTGTGCGAATTATGTACTTAATAAAATTTATCATTATCAAAGATCATGTGAATTCAAGCATGCAAATTCTACTATGCGAATTCTTTCAAACCATGCGAGTTCTTCAATTTTCATGCGGGTTCTTCATCTGATCATGCGAATTCTGTGGATCTCAAATGTTTTTCCAACTTTTCTTCAAATTAACCTTCTATACATAGAATTTTTAGATGAGCTTTTGAGAGCAGGTTCGAAAACAACTATGGAGCACATTTGATATTGATGATCTTGTCTAAATTCGACTCTTTAGCAAACATCGATCACATCACAATAACTAGACTTTTTCGAACATAAACTTCTCAAAATCGATCTACTCAACCAAATTTAATGAAATTATACAAGGTAATTGATTCCAAAAAGTTCTACTATTTCCACAAATTCAATTATACAACAAATAACAATCAATTTATCATCAAATCATAGAAATCAAATTGTCTTCACAGTGACTGTTCTATCAATCAATTTGACCTCGATCGTGCGTAGAAAAGTTTTGCGTTCGGCTTTGATACCAGTTGTTAATTCCCAAATCTATCAAGATCTATTTCAATTAAAATTAACAACAAGATGACAATAACAAGTTCAACAATCTACCTATTTCAATTACAAATCAAGATTTGAATACAACAATTTTTCTCTCTCAAACTTTCTATCCTTACAGTTTTAGTCTGCGTACAATGAATCAAGTCACAAGCTTCTAACCACACCCTAAACCTCTAGCCATATATCTATTAAAGACAAAACAAAAACACACGCACTTTTACAAACACACTACAACACAAAGACTTTGACTTTTATTACAATGACTTTGACTTTCACTTTGAGTGTTGACTTTGAGCTTTGACTTGCTTGACTTTGACCTTCAGTTTCCATGATCTTGTATCCAACAAATATATGCTCAAACAATCTCCCGCTTTGGATTCAAGATCATCTCCGAAAGATTTTGCAATTCAAACTTCCCTTAAGCTCAATTTGTACAATATCCCCCTTTCATTAGAATAAATTCGGCTTCAAAAACTTCTGTATACTCCCCAAAGTCTGTCTTCAAGAATAGTAACAATCTCCCCAAGGTCGTAAAACCACTTTCAGGCACTGGAAAGAAATTATCTTCAGATTCAGCTCGGATTACTTTACCAAAAATGTCTTCAAAGAAAATTTCAGTAAAATCTGCTCATATTCTGAAATTTTTGACTCTTCTCTTTCAACTTTCAACAAACATCAACAATCTTAGCAAAACCATCTTCGAACTTTGCATTTCTTGAATAGTTCTCCCTTCTAAAACATTTCTGATACAAACATTTCTTGATTACCTCTCGCCCTTTTTGATGATTGGAGCATGAGATCATCAAAACTTTGACAAGAAATGTCCTTAATCTGTTCTGACCACTGATCTTTATCACTGAGCCTCTTATTATTCATCGATCCAAAAAGATATTCATCCGAATCTTTGCAAATTCAGACAAATTATGAATGTAACACCTGAATCGACAAATGAATCAGTTAAAATGCCTATCAGTAACACGAAGTTACTATGTGTAACGAATACACAATTGAGAGTCCAAGATCACTGTTTCTTTAGAGAGAGAAAGTAGAGAGAGAGAATATTGAAGCGCAAAGTATGAAAATGTATTCAATATGCGTGTCAAACTTACAAGACACAAAGACCAAAGGGACTTAAATACCCTTGGTCAATACAACACAGAATAAGCACTAAACACAGTATTTGACCAAGCCCTATAAATACAATGATTACTATAAAATCAGACCTAACAATCTCCCCGTTAGTAATCATTGGCGCTTTGGTGTTCAAAAATTGTCTTCTATAACAGCACGGACCAACAAAGCGACTTTGTGAAGCTTTCTGACTTTTTAAGAAAAAATTCTTCTCAACATATTTCTGCTTAAGCTCAAGACGATACACCTCTTTTGAATGATCTTGAATGAACTGTGATGATCGGAGCAGGAACATCAAAAGAATTTGTTGTAGCTGAGAGAATAGAATCTTTGAGCGAATCTTGATCAGCAGATAAACTTTTGAGCTCTTTGTCTCTTTAACTTCTCCTTGATTTCTCCCCCTCATGACCTTGATGATCGTGATCAACTTGGTCAGGCAAAAGTTGGAGACGAGACAGCGAAAAATCTGCAAAATCAAAGAAACAGAGAAAATAGAGGAGGTTTGCGCTTCATGTTGGACGCGCAAACCAAGATTTGCGTTTCATGTTGGATGCGCAAACCAAAGTTTGCGTTTCATGAAGGGAGCGCAAATCAAAGTTTGCGTGTTATGCTGGAAGCGCAAAGCTGACTTGGACAAAGTTTACCTTTTTAAACTCTTTGACTCCCCCTACACAAATGCACTAGATATGACAATTCAAATTAGCATTCATATAAAGAAAATCATATACTCCCCCTCAAAAACAGATATAATCTTTGAAATACATTCTGTTTGTTTACTCCCCCTTGAATAATGCATAAACCCATTAAAATATATTTATGAGAACACAATGATCAAATATTAATGTAGAAAGAAAAATATAGTGAATGTAAATTTTGAAACAACTAAACATATAAAATTTTAAACACTAAACAAATTAAATTCTACAAAGTAAAATATTACAATTTTATCAATCAGTTGAAATCAAGCATATGTTGTTGGATACAAGAACAAGTTTTATTGCATATCAAGTTAAGACATGTTCAGTTTCAAAAATTTTCATCAATCTATTCAGTGTGCTCGCATGTGAACTTTGATTAGCTTCAAGAAAATGCAATTCTAAAAATATAATAGAGAACTTTGCATGTAATCACACTAAGCCATCAAAAATTCATACTTTCACAAATTTACAGGTTTATTGTAACTCAGAAATATATAACCAAGTTTCATGAGATGTGTGCACATTGGCATCTTTTTAGCAGTGTGCACATTGGCATCTTCACATGAGTGTGCTCTTTGGCATCTTTTAAGCTTGTGCACTTTGGCATCTTTTGATCAAAAAGTTTATTAAGTAAAGAACATGTTGTAAACGTAACTTTCTATCTGACCCTATTGCAGGATTTTGGTCAGCCGCTCCCAGACCAATTGGCCTTAGGGGACTAGGTGTCAAGCACCCCTTGGAACTTACTCTCCCAGATCAGAAAGGCTACATCGACATATCCTAAACCCATTCATACCAGTAGAACATGACTTTCGATCTGGTTCTATTGAAGGATTTCTGTTCGATCACTCCCAGACCAAATGACCTTAGGTGACCAGATGACAAGCATCCCACAGAACTTACTTTCCCAAACCAGAAAGGTCACAGGTACAAACTTTTAAACTTAGAGATTTCTGATTTATAAGAATTTAATAATCATCTCAAACACAAGGTTTTACGTCTAAGTGCTTAGCCCATATTTTCATTACAATCCAAAATTCCGACTTTTTAGGTTTTCTAAGCATTGTAAACTATAAATATTCCGAATCACACAACTTTTAAGCAGTATTAAAAGTTACAAACATGTTGCTGACTTTTCGACTTTTGTAAGACTTGAAAGTTGAACATATAAAACTTTAATATAAACAAAGAACTTGAAAATTTATCCTAGACACATATTTTATTCAAAAGAAAGAAAAAATGTAAAACTTTAATTTATAGAATAAATATTGTAAAGATTTAAACTTTTAAACTCAATATGCCGATGTTAAAAAATTTTCCTTAAAGACAAAATGTAAAGAATTCGGCAAATTGATATTTAGTTGGAACAAAATAAAATTCAACTATTTCATCTTTTACATTAAAGAAAATAAATTTGTGTCTCATATTAAAAGAAAATTTTGGGTAATACAAATTCATGAGATAGATAAATAAGCTCAGATTCTTGAAACATTGAGAAAAACTGGAATACCATCATTATCAGAGATAAAATGCAGCGGAAATAAAATTGATGTACTCACAATATCTCATATAGTCAGAAGCTTAAATCATTGAAGAACGAGTTCTAAACTGATTTGTTTAGAAGTCGTTGTCTATGAAGTACGGGTCCTGAGCTGAAGTACTCAGAAGCCAATATTCTCTTACTCCCCCTTAACTTGTGATTCCTACAACTTTAAATCAGATTGAGATTTGGGTACCCACTTAAATTTGGTCCCGTGTTTGTTAATTGCAGTTCTTATGGGGAAAGAATAAGCAGAATTGACATTTAAAACACGAGGAATATGATCAGAGAAATAATCACAACTATCAGAAGAGAAAGCATAATCATCTGAACTAGAATATGAGGAAGAACAAGAGACATGTTTTGAAATTCGAATCATTTGCTTTATAGAGTATTTGGAAATTTTATTACATTTAGCAAATGAATCACTGTTATAAAGTTTGTCTACACATTTATCCTCATCAATAATAGATTCATCAGATGTCCGCCTCGCTCTCCAGATTTGCTTCTTTGACTTGCTCACAGTCCTATCTGAAAGAATAGAATCGGAAGAATTAGAACAGTCAGAAATAACTTTATCTTGTTTCTTCGACTTCTTTGACCGTCTTTTTTTACGCTTAGGTTTATAATATTGATCATTGAGCGTAAAAGAATCATCAAGAATTTTAGACTTAATATCTAAATCAGAAGAAATAAATTTATCCAAGCAACCAATCTGATCAACTAATAAATCTGAATTTGCCTCGGAGTCTGAATTATTTTGAGAAAAGATTTTAAAATTTGAAACTGCCTTATTATTTTCCTTAGAATCAGAAGATAAACAAGAAATAGAATCTGATTTTTGAGAAAATAAATTTTCTTCAAGACTAGACGTCATGAAAGAAAGAATAATATCAAATTCAATTTTCTTCAAAATATTTTGATCTTCTATCTGATCTTCAAGATCTATGATTTTTCCTTCTAATACTAATGGAGGAGTATATTTCTTCGAATCATAAATGATTGGAGAAATATTTCCTTTATCAGAATCAGGTGCATAAGGAGCAATAAAACCATCAGACATTGAAGATTTGATAGGAGATATATCATTTAAAATTCTTTTTCCTCTTCTTGATTTTTCAGGAAAATATTTTGCATTTTCGGACGTATAAACAAAAGGAATTTCATTCTTCTTATTATTTATCCTTTTCTCATTTTCGACTTCTAACACTTGATTCTCATTCATCCAATCAATTTTAAACTGAGGAGCATAATGAGCAAGAGTCAGATAATCGTATTTATATAAAGTTGGGGGTTTTCAATCGCATTGTTTAAACAATGAGGATTTTCAAAACCAAGTCCCCACCTTTGTTTTAAAGCCTCTTCACTCCTCGGTTTGTTCATATAAATTGTTTGTTGAGATTGGTCTCTTCGATAAAGCTTTTCTTCTAACTTATTTATTTTATCTGAAAATTCATCTTTTAAATTAGTCACAGCTGTCAAAGATTCAAGATAAGTCTTATTTGAATTTTCCAAATCCTCCAATTTCTTTTGAAAGATGTCTTTTGTATTTTCTAAAATGGATTTTTCATCTTTCAAAGAAATTTTCAGTTTTTCAATCAAATCTGACTTTTCAGAATTTAGATTCTTTTCAGATAAAAATCTTTGAACGCAAATCAGATAAAGCAGTTATCATGATATCAAACTGAGAGGTAAAAAATTTGTAATCAAATTCAGAGTATACCTCATCCTCATCTTCTTTAGAGTCGTCTGACTGGTCATCTCCGATCAAGCACATCTGAGCGATCTCGACATTTGAAGCTTCATCATCGGAATAATCCAGCCAGAGAATTCTTCCTCGGCCAGCAAAGCAGTTCCGTTCTCTCTCTTTTCAGCCAATTCCACTTTCTTTCTGTAGTATGCCGAATCCCTAACCACCTTTGCTCTACACTCCTTTGACATGTGACCTGACTTTCCGCAGTTGTAGCAAGCAGCATTCTTTAGCTCGGGTACTTTCACTTTAGGACCGGAAGTGAAGCGAGAAGAGTTGGAACCCGACTTTGGTTGGAACTTCTTCTGGTAGTGCTGAGAAAGAAGGATCATTGCTTTCTGTAAAGCCTCACCATCATCTTCAGTTGATCCGGTGTAAGCATTTTCAGACAATGCTTGTTCAGATATTTGCTTCGTGAGAAGAGCAACCGGATCTACTGTTTTCTTCTTTTTATCCATCTTGGCCTTTTTATCTAACACCAAGCTTTCATCAGTCATCAGAATCTCGTAAAGTTCTTGAATCTGCATTGTGGAGATTCTGACATCATTCCTTAATCTGTGGCATGATTTATTCCACTCAGACTGAAGAGCATTAAGGAATTTCAGATTCGTCTCAAGAGCAGTCTTTTCCACTTTAATCTTTCTGAGATCATTAATCACAGTATAAAACCGGTCAAAAGTAACCTTCAGAGATTCATTGTCCTTTGCCTTCAATTCCTCAAAGTTATTCATGAAGCGTGTCTGGCGTATTTGAATAGCAACTGATGACCCAAGCATGATCTTTTCTAACTGAATCCACATCATGTTTGGATTATGCTTGAAATAATAAATTCTATTGTAGATTGAGTTAGGCAGTGCTAGCATCAAATTGGACTTTGCTTCTCTATCGGCTTTTTCACATTTGATTTCATCATCAGTCAAAGGAATGTCATTTTTCGATTTGATGAATGGTCCTTCAGTAAACGACTTCATCATATTTTCTCCATTTGTCTGACGCTCAATGAAATTTATGAACCTATCTTGCCACTGTGTAAACTCATCTTCGTTGATAAAGACTGGTGGACGAGTATCAGTTCCCAAATGCATCATCAGATCATTTGAGTAGAATCTTGCTTGAAGAGCAAACTTGGCAGAATCCATTGCTGATGTACCAGAAAATCAAAAATCAGATTGAATTAAAAAAATTCGAAAAATATTAAAAATTGAAAATTTGAAAAACACTTGTTATGACACAAAGTTTAAAAAAAATAAAGATGACACACTAAAAAAAAAATCCAGATTTTTTTTTAAACTAAGTCAGGGAGACGCACAAAGAGAAGCTTTTCGATTGAAGTGAGACGCGCAAACTAGAGGTTTGCGTTTGCTTAGAGAGACGCAAAGTGAACTTTGCGTTTGCTTTGAGAAACGCAAAGTTTGCTTTGAGAAACGCAAAGTTTGCTTTGAGAAACGCAAAGTGTGACTTTGCGGGTGTAGGAGGAAGCGCAAAGTTAGCTTTGCGTGTGAAGAGGGAAACGCAAAGTAAACTTTGCGGGTGTGACTTGAAACGCGAACTTGTCCTTTTGGTTGAAGGCAGAAACGCAAATCAAACTTTGCGTTTGTAGAGGGAAACGCAAACTTCACTTTGCGTTTGAAACTAGAATCGAAAACCTGAAAAAACAAGATCAATATTAGTAGAACATGCAATTCAACTAAATGAATGAGACGCAAAGCAACATGAATGACACGCAAAGTAAAATGAATGAAACGCAAAGATTATGAATGACACGCAAAGTTCACAAAACACAAAATTCACGCAATATCAACTACAAATATGAAATTTATCCAAGAAAATCACATACTGATTTTCGAAAACACAATTATAACACACTTCAACCAACAAATTCGATTAAAAAACACTAATTCTTAAATTCTTGAAAGAACAGAACACGAATACGAGTTTTTCAGAAAACACAGAATCGCAAAATTGAAGATCAAATCAAGGTTTTTATGCAAAATTATAGGAAACAACAATGATCGATTACTAAAAACGATTCTAATGAAATCAATTTCAACACAATTCGAACGAATAACAATCCAAATTTGATGAGAAATCAAGAAAACGAGATTTTCTTGAAAACTTCAAGAAAATCGATCAAATTTTCGATTTCAATCACCAATTCAGATTTGAAAATGCAATCTCTCAATCCTCTCAAGATTCAGATGGCTCTGATACCAATTGAGAGTCCAAGATCACTGATTCTTTAGAGAGAGAAAGTAGAAAGAGAGAATATTGAAGCGCAAAGTATGAAAATGTATTCAATATGCGTGTCAAACTTACAAGACACAAAGACCAAAGGGACTTAAATACCCTTGGTCAATACAACACAGAATAAGGACTAAACACATTATTTGACCAAGCCCTATAAATACAATGATTACTATAAAATCAGACCTAACAACAATGGAAAGGAGCTTTTGTGATGTTCACTTCCCCAGGTCTTCCATTCAATCATCGAATAACACAAGTTTATTCTATGAACGTTTTGACAGAAAAACAAATTTCCTGTGTGTTTGTGCTTGTGTTTGAAAGAATTAAGCACAAATGATTGCTTTTATAGGCTCAAAATTGTGTAAACCATTGAGACAACAGTTAAACACAGACTCTATTGTGCATGATCGAAGTACGAAGGTGGGGCAGACTTCCTTCTTTTTCAATATCCAGATTTTCAAAATGAAAACCAGATAGATTATGTACTGCGTCCCCTTGAAATATTAAACATTCTCTTATTGAGAAGAAAATGAGTAGCTGGTGGGGTTTTTATCAAGAGTTGGCATGGGCTAGTTGCCTGTTTGATTAATGTTCAAGAAGAATTGTGAAACAGTAGAAATGTGGTTGCCTGACTCAGAAAAGTTGGTGCAGAGTTTGATGTTCTTTTACTCTGATCTCACACCCTCTTTCTTTTTAACATTAAGCTCACATCTAACCAAACTCTCTTTTTCATTTTACCTCATCACTCAACCCACACTCAGTTATTTTGACTCCTCACATATTCGATCACTCAAGGATTAACTTCTTGGGTAGGAAACTCTGGTTAACGTGAATCCATAGAAGTTCTGTTAAGTGCTCACACAATGAACCCATGTTTTCCTATATGCACAATGTTGCTCAAATGGTTTAACTTTTTTTCATAGATATAATCATGAAGATTTGAGCATGTTAAAACATTGAAGATATTTCAAACAAGTATATTGAATAAATGAAATGAATACAAGAAACTTGTTTGAAAATCTGACATTGTGTTGTTGGATACAAGATCATAAAGAATGAAGATTAAAGTCAAAGCTCAAAGTCAACTCTCAAGCATGAAAGTCAAAGTCATTGTAAATAAGTCAATGTCACAGTAGTTGTTTTGTTTCCTTGTTGTGTAGCTAGTATAAATAACCTTCGCCTTTGTAATCTTTGTAAGACTCTACACAGAGCAGATTAGAGAAGAGTTCATGTTTACATTTGTAGTGACAGATTGTAGAGAGAGTAATTGTAATCTTTGTGATTTGGAAATCAATGACTTGTGATTACGATATTATAATCTTGTTTGTGTTTTTAGTGATTAGAACTTGAATCTGGGAATTATCAATTGGTATCAGAGTAGATCCAAGGTGAAAAATCAATTGAAAAATGTGATTTTCGACACTGTTCATCGAGTCTTGATCGAGTTTGAGTTTTTGTATGAAATTCGAATTGTAATCAATTGAATTGTGTTTGAGTTATGTTTTAGATCAATCTTGTATAGGCTTTATAGAGAGAATTGCATTGTAATTTTCATTAATCTGATGTTTTTGTTAGTTTTGTATACACGAGTTCGTTATGCACTGTGTTGGATCGATTTGTACTTCTAAGTGTATCTTGTTGAAATTCATTGATAGAATTAGGTTCTAGGAGTATATGTGATCGATTTGTCAAAATTTCAGTTTGAAAGATGAAGGTTTGATGTGTTTTTGAGCAGATCAGAGGCTATTTTCATTCGAGATTTGAAGAACTCGCAGAGCATCCAAGAACTCGCACGAAGAACTCTCTAAACCAAAGGATTTCGCATATTATTGGATTCTAAAATGTTTCAAGTACAAAATTCGTATGTCTATGATGCGCGAATTGTGTAGAATTTGCATAAATTGTTGTGCGAAGTGATCAAATTTCGCATATAAGTGTTTTGCAAAAAGTTAGGATTTCGCAACTATGAGGTATATGAATTCCTTGAATTCGTATAAGGCAGCATGCAAATTGTTCAAGGTTGAAAATTTGTCAAGTGCAGATTTCTTATGTCTCTATTGTACGAAAAGTGGATGCAAAAAGATTGAATATCTTTGATTTCTAAGTATAGAATTCACAGATAAGTGTCATACGAATTCATATAGAGTTCGTATCTAGGCTTGTGCGAATTAGTGAATTATGTGAATTCCGTGCATACGAAGTCTGATTTCTTATAGTCTACGAATTCTGAAGTCGGTATATATAGTGTACGAATTCTGTAATTTAATTGTTTTGTATGCGAATTCTGTTACTTTGGCTTGTGTGCAAATTCTTCGTAGATCATTATAGTGTACAAATTTCTCACTTCGAGAATTTTAGAAACTTTATTTTCTGATTTTGTTTCTAAGTTTTCTGCATTTTTGAGATTTCACTTGGACTTACGGTCCTTTCAATTTCTTTTTAAATAAGGTAACTCAACATGGGATATTTTTCTGATTATGATGAACAAAAGATTGCCAAACTAAGAATAGAGAACAAAAATATTGTTTCTTCTGTTGATTATTATTCAAAGCGGTCAAAGAGATATTATGATGAAAGGAAGATACTGAGAGAAGAAGTCAGTGCATTAAATGTTAGTGTATTAATTGTATCCAAGATTTAATGAGAAAAGTCAAGTCTTGTAAAGTCAACACTGTCTAAGTCAAAGTTGGTAATGTCTAAGTAAATGTTATTTAAGCATGTGTGTGTTTAATCTTGTGAGTTTAGCTTTGTAGTATAAATAGGCTTAATCCTTTGTAATAGGTAAGACCTTCATTGTAATATCTGTGAGATCAATGACTTGAATGCTTTCTCTCTCTACTCTCTCTCTCTAGATCTTAACACTGTTACATCATTGAATCTTGATTGAGATTGAGATTGCTTGATTTGATTCTGGAGTTTACAAATTCAATTGGTATTAGAGCAATACCATTCAAATTCAGAAAGATTTCATCACCAAAATTTGATTCAAGTTCTTGAAAAATCAAGAAAACAGTCGTATCTTGAAAAATCACTGTTTGATCGAGATTTTTAGTGATTTGTTGAAATTTCTGTGTAATTTTGTTCTAGTTGTGATCGATTTGTATTAGAAATCAGTTTGTAATCACACACAAATATGAATTAATCATTTGTTTGATGTAAATTTTGATTTTCTTGAAGTTTTGTTTCACGAACTGCACAGAGTATGTTTTTTCAATTAATCGCACTGTAATTCAAGTTTTCAGATATATTTGTTGCTTACAAATGCTTTTAGAATTGATTTTCGATAATGTTGGTGCAATTTTGAGAATCAATTTGTAGATTGTTCGATTTTTGGATCAATTTTGAACGACAAAGGCAAGAACGCGCTAGAGTGGAAAAACGCGCAAGATTCATCAAGTGAATAACACGCAAACCTCAGCCTGCGAGTTCTTGAAACACGCAAGCTTCTACCTGCGAGTTCATCACAAAACGCGCAAAGGAATCAAAACACGCAAAGGAATCTAAACGCGCAAGCTTAACCTTGCGAAAAACAGAAACGCGCATATCGTTATTTGTGCGAACTTCAAAACACGCATATTGTGTTTTGCGCGAGCTTTAAAACGCGCAAGTCGTGTTTTGCGCGAGCTTCTAAACGAGCAGGTCGTGTTTTGCACGAGCTTCTAAACGCGCAAGTCGTGTTTTGCGCAAGCTTCTAAACGCGCAAGTCGTGTTTTGCGCGAACTTTAAAACGCGTAAGTAGTGCTTTGCGCGAATCAAAAACGCGAAAGTGCTTGTTAGCGCAAAATTTTATGAACAGTGATTTGCACTAAGTAGTATTCTACGAGTTTTAGTGATTTACGACTTTCAGAGTTGAATTTTTTTTGAAAATTTTTATTTTCAAGTGGTGATCTGTTTTTTACTTTAAGTCAAAATTTCTAAATTGTTTGGGAACGATCTTTCATATCAAGCTCATATTTCATTCAAGATGCTAAAGACTGATGATAAGGGAAATACTATATTATCAGCAAGAGATATGGCAGTCTTATACATGCCTGAGATACCGAAAATAGAAGTTGAACGAGATCAATTGAAAAATTAGAATTCATTACTTCTAAAACAAATTCAGGAGGTTAAATCAAAATTGCCAAATTCTGATAAATCTTATGATTGTGTAAAGTGCGCTAATCATGATAAATCTGATTGTGCAGGTATCATCAAGGCTAGAGAGAAAGAAATTACAGAGCAAGTGAAAGATATTAAAAGGAACGATGATTTGATAAAGACTGTTGAGAGAGTTATCAAAGTCAAAGAGTCTATAATTACAAATCTTCAAAGCCAACTGAAGACGACTGAACAGAAATCATCAGAGCTGAAAGATGAATCAGTTAAGCTTCAACTCAAGTTTAAGGCTTTTGAAGACAAAATATCTGCCTTGGAGATACAGAATGCTGAACTAAAGAAAAGCATCCAAGCAGATAAAGAAAAATCAAATTTGAAGACATCTTCAACCCAACAGTCATCTGAACTTTCCAAGAAAACTCTCCAAGAGAAAAAGGATTTGGAGCTAAGATGTTCAAAACTTTCTAAGCAAGTGTCAAAATTTGAAAAGATAATAATCACTGAAAGAGACACTTTTGCGAAAGAGAGACAAGTTCTTGAAAACAAAATAACTGAACTTCCCAAACAGATTTCTACTCTACAAGATTTTCTTGAAAAAGAAAGACAGGTTTTCAAAGAAAAGAAGCAGTTCTTTGAGCTAGAAAAGAAAAATGTTGAAAAGAGGAATACTGGGATTTTCATAGATATTTCAGAGAAGAACAAGAACTTGGAGAAAGATTTTGAGCTTGAACGTTCACATTTTGAATTTGAGATATCAAAGCTCACATCCAAATAAATGTTCTATCATCAGATGTGCAAAAAGAACAGAAGGTAAAATCTGATTTGAAACTAAAGTTTGACACACTTACTTCAGAAAGAAACATTTTATCCGAAAAGATAAAAGACTTAGAAGCTGCAAACGTTAATCTGTCAGAAAAGATTATAGCTGATGTGATTGATCAATCACCTGTTGATAATTCAACAGAATCAGTCTGTTATTTCAAAACAGCTTTAAGTTCTATTCATGACAAAAATGTTTTGAAAAAGAAAAGTGTCAAACCAAACAATTTCAAATCAAGTCAGATCAGACCATCAAATCTATTCTATGACAAATCTGTTGATGGTTCAGCAAACTTTTACGTTAAATCTCTTGGAAAGCAATCTAAGAAAAATCAGATGGTCTGGAGAGTGAAGAGTTCTTCAGATGAAGAGAAGAATAAAGACAAAGCATATGCATCCACAACCAAAGCCAAAGAGAACATAGTACACAAAGGTAAATCTTTTGGTAATTCTGATATGTTTTACTCTACTAATCATTTGATCAGGATTGCTCAAAAGAAGATTTGTTGTTATTACTGTAGAGCACATGACTTTGTAAGAAAGTTTTTTGTTAATTACTGGTATGGTTCATATTATGTAAACCCCACAAGAACTGCAACTAACACATCTGGACCCAAATACCAGTGGGTACCAAAAGCTAAAACTATGTTGCAGGCACCCAAAGTTTAAGGGGGAGCATGATGTATGACTTCTAGACAAAACAGTCTAGGACTCGTTCTTCAAAGTTTAAAAAACAAAGGCTTTTGAACACAACAGTTCAAAACCCGGACTTTAAAGTCAAAGAGTTATGACTTCTAAACACTTCAGTTTAGAACACGAACTTCAATGTCAAGGATTGTGGCTTCTGATTACAACAGATCAGGACCCGTTCTTTAATATTTAAAGATATGGATATTGTGCAAATATCCAGGGGGAACTTATCTGACCTAAATCATTAAATCATGATTTGAGGGGGAGCTTAAAGGTAAATATCTTCTGATTTAGATCTCTGATTGTTTGAAAGAAGAACAACTTTCGAACATGAAAAACATTTTCTGAAATGTTTAAACCACTTTTGGTTCTCAAAAGTTTTTATGAATTTAGAAGTGTGATTTTAAATGTTTTTCATCATTGAGCTTTAATGTTTAACTGACCATGTGTTTCCAAAGATCTATACTTGTGTATTATCTTGTCCATATACTGTCAAGTATTCACACACATCAGTTCAGTACTTCATTTGAATTTGTTATTACCATGTCTCATAACGAACCAATTTTTCTATGGTAATACTCCCGTTTGCTTTCAAATATTGTTGAGCATCTTTCATCATTTCAATCTTTGTACTTTCATTGGTAAATTGTTTATATTTGTTCATATAAACAAACTATCAAGTTCTTTGATACCCTAACCATTTCATTTGATCTGATTGATACATTGTCAGATTCTCAAAACAATTCTCTTGATTTCATTTTAATCATTCAATTTCCTTGTTTTGAGAGATCTTCAATGTTCAAATGCTCAAATTTAATTCATATATTTGATGAGCATACATTTTGACAATGTTATCATATTTTGAGCTTAACTGTTCAAGTTAAACTGTTGAGCAACCATTCTTTTTAGGACTTACATGGGATTCGTGTGAGAACTTAAACAGAATTTCCATGGATTCACGTTAGCCAATGTTTCCTACCCAGGAAGTTGTCCTAGAGTGATTGAGGGGTGAGGGGTTATAAATCAAAGAGGGGGGGAGATAACTCATCCGGTTGAGTTTTTCTCATTGTGCTGAGCGGAAAAATGTAAAAGAGAGTTTGGTTAGAAGTGAGTTTTAATGTTTAAAAGAAAGAGGGTGTGAGATCAGAGTTAAACGAATATCAAAACTCTGCACCAACCACTTTATGAGTCGGGCAACCACATCTACTGATTGGTTCACATTCTTTGGTGACCATCATTGAAATAGGCAGTGGGCCCATGCCTACTCTTGCAATTACCCCACCAGCCACTCGTTTCTTTCTTAACAAAGAAATGTTTCATTTTCTTTGGGGACGCAACATATCTGCTATCTAGTCTTCACTCGGAAGATTCAGATATTGAAAAAGAAGGAAAGTTGGCCCACCTTCGCACCTCTTTCATGCACATTGAGTCCGTGTAATATCTGTTGTTGTCTCAACAGTTTACACAATTTGAGCCTGATAAAGCTTAAGTAGCTTCAATCATTTCTACACTAGCACGTACACACAAGGAATATGTTTTCTTGTCATAAAATTCATAGAAATTTCGTTCGTGGTTTTTGGATGATTGAATGGAAGCCCTGGGTGAGTGAACATCACAAAAGCTCCTTTCCAATGTACATCCGTTGTACAAAGTGGCTTCGTGCTACTTACAGGCATAATAACTGTTTCATTTGTTGAATCAGGGTTACAACATTGATTATATCTGAATTTGAAAAGATTCGGATATATACAGTTCATGATTCAACAATTCAGATCAAAAGGGCGGAAAATGTCAAACTTACCATAAAAAGGGGAGATTGTTAGTTTCTTACAAAGGGGAAGATCAAAGACTGTGTTGAAATTGAAGAGTTTTGATGATCATGATGTTCACAATCATCAAAAAGGGGGAGAAATCAACAAAGTTAAAATTCAAATCAATTTCAAAGTCCTGAAGAAAGTTCAAAGTCAAGACTTGTGGAGAATTTCTGAAAGTTCAAATCAGATGAAAAGAAATCATTCTCAAAAGATTCTGAAGACAAGTCCGAATGATTTGAGAAAGTTTGTTTTCCAAAGACTAATCAGAGATTGCAGAGATGAAGATACATATTTGTCAAAAATCCCTTGAAGTTAAAGAAGTTCAAAGTTTTCAAAAGGTTTGTTCAAGACTTGTTGGTTTCCAAAGATACAAAGTGTTAAAGACTTTTCATGATTCTTCAAAGACAGAAAGATTGAAGATTCAATGTCAAAGATAAATGTTGAAGAATCAAGTGCTGAAACTTGTGTCAAATTTTTATTAAATCTTGAATACAAAGGGGGAGATTGTTAGTGTATTAACTGTATCCAAGATTTAATGAGAAAAGTCAAGTCTTGTAAAGTCAACAATGTCTAAGTCAAAGTTGGTAATGTCTAAGTAAATGTTGTTTAAGCATGTGTGTGTTTAATCTTGTGAGTTTAACTTTGTAGTATAAATAGGCTTAATCCTTTGTAATAGGTAAGACCTTCATTGTAATATCTTTGAGTCAATGACTTGAATGCTTTCTCTCTCTACTCTCTCTCTCTCTAGATCTTAACACTGTTACATCATTGAATCTTGATTGAGATTGAGATTGCTTGATTTGATTCTTGAGTTTACAATTTCAATAAAGATGATTAACGAAGATCTTCTAAAACAAACTTCTGGGTTGAATGATGAAAATATATTGAATTCGGAAGCTGAGAACACTAAGCTGAAAAGAAAGATCTCTGACTTGGAATATAAGATTATTCACGTCGAGCAAGCAGATTCAGTTGATAAGAATGAGGAGAAGGTAAAGAGTTTGGAATATGCTAATGCTGAGCTTCAAAAGAGAATATCAGTTTTGGAACAAAAAATGGTCAAAGACCGAGATTATTTTGAAAGTGAAAAGAAAGGATTTGCATAGAAATTCTCTGAGTTTTCAAAAAAATCATTTGATGAGAAGAAAGTGGTTGAGCTCAAATGTATAAAGCTTTCTCAACAAGTTTCTGACTTTGAGAAAGTGATCATTTTGGAAAGAGAAAAGTTTGACAAAGAGAAAAAGACCATAGAACAGAAAAATGTTGGATTCTTTAAGGAAATATCCAATGAGAAAAAGAATGTGGAGAAAGATTTTGAAGAAGAAAGACAGATGTTTGAGGAAGAGATTAGGAAGCTTACGGAGAAGTTATCTAAACTATAAGAAAATGCACTGAAAGAGTAGAAAACGAAGTCTGAGTTTCAAGAAAGGATTGACCGGCTTGTCAAAGAAAGATACAGTTATTCTTTAAAGATAAAAGAGCTTGAAGACATTGTTTCAAAGGTGGTGGTGACTGAGCAAACGACTCTAGAGTCACAAATCCACACACCTAGAGATGATTCAGCTGATTCTGAATGTTCATTCAAGACAGCTGCAAGCTCACATCAGAAAATTGTTTCTATGAGAAGGCCATTTAACTCATTTGATCAGATTCGTACTACTAACATTTTCTATGATCGAAATGTAGATGGTTCAGGTACACAAAGAAGAAGAAGAAGGAGATATGAAGAAGAGAAGATGGTTTGGAAGGTGAAACCAGTTGATGATGAAAAGGATGATGAGAAGAAGGATGAGAAGAAAGAAAACAAATAATTTGTACAGGCATCAAATGCAAAGAAAAACAAAGTGCGAAAAGGTAAACCTTATTTTGCTTACACGAGAGATCAATTAATCAGGTTTTCTACAAGGAAAAGGTATTGTTCTTACTATCGTACATATGATTTTGTTCATAAAACTAGTGATCATTACTGGTATGGTTCTTACTCAATTACTCCCAATAGAACTGCAACTCATAAACATGGACCCAAATACCAGTGGGTACCAAAGCCGGAAGATGATTCTGTGTTGCAGGCACCTCAAGTTAAGGAGGAGTAAGATAACCAAAGCTTCTGAATACTACAGTTCAGGACCCGTACCTCAATGATAAGGAGTTTCACTTTAAAACATAACAGTTTAGGACTTGTACTTCAACGATGAAAGAAATGATACTCCCAGGCTGATAAGAGATTGTACTCCGATACTCAAATAAGGAAATCAAACTTCAAGGGGGAGTACATATTTTTACTGAAAATATGCATTCGCAAGATATGATGATCTACATTTCAGGGGGAGTTGTAGATCTCTATCATGTTTTTCACTGACATATTTTCTGATGCATAATTTCTGGGAGAGTATATGATTTTTGATTACATCTTATCAGAACTCGTACTTTCAAAGTTTTATTGCTTTATGTCATTTTTATTTTCAATAATTTTTTGTGAATAAAGATTTGCACTTTGACGACTTTGTGACTGTTGCAGATTTCAGAGGAAGCATAAACAATCATATCTGTTATCACTTAGAGCCGACTTCATGAGATTTAAGATTGAGCAGAAAGGTTTATATCTACTCTTAATCTCGTACGTATCTGAAAGAAGGGCAATTTTTAGTTATGAAAATATGTTTTTAAATGTTCAAACCACTTCTGATTCTTAAAACGATTTCATGAATTTTAGAAGTGTGATTTTAAGTGTTTTCATTTTTAATTTGTGCTTCAATGATTAAAAACCGTGTGTCTCTAAAAGATAAATACTTGTGTATTATCTTTTCCATATATAGTCAAGTAATCACATACACCGGTTTAATATTTTTGTTGAATTTTTTCTTACCATGTCTCTAAATTGAAACAAATTTTCGATGGTAAGACACCCCGATTGAACTTCAATGAATTTTGAGTATGATTTCATTTTGAAGCGTTCTTTTAAGAATGTCTATATTTTGTTTCGTATAGACAAAATCCAATTTTTGCTGACCTAAGCCTTAATCGATAAATCATTTCTATATGATATTTTTCATACAATGTCAGATCTTCAAACATGTTTTTGTCTTTATTTCATTCATTCAATATACTTGTTTTGAAAAGTCTTCACTGTTTTAAAATTCTCAAATCTTCATGATTATTTTATTGAGCATACAGACATCTGACTTGTATATTTTGTGTTTTAACTGAAAAGTTAAAGCAGTTGAACAACATGTTCTTTTAGGACAAACATGGGTTCATTGTGTGAGCTTAAATGAAACTTCTATGGATTCATGTTAACCAGTGTTTCCTACCCAAGAAGTTAATCCTTGAGTGATCGAGTGTGAGGAGTCAAAACAACTGAGTGTGGGTTGAGTGATGAGGGAAAATGTAAAGGAGAGTGTGGTTAGAAGTGAGCTTAATGATTAAAAAGAAATAGGGTGTGAGAACAGAGTAAAAGAATATCAAACTTTGCACCAACTTTTTCTGAGCCAGGCAACCACATTACTAGTTTTTCACAATTCTTCGTGAACATTATTGAAACGGGCAACTAGCCCATGCCAACTCTTGATAAAAACCCCACCAGCTACTCATTTTCTTCTCAACAAGAAAATATTTCATATTTTAAGGGGACGCAACACATATGCTATCTGGTTTTCATTTGGAAAATCTGGATATTGAAAAAGAAGGAAGTCTGCCCCACCTTCGCACTTCGATCATGCACAATCGAGTCTGTGTTTAATTATTGTTGTCTCAGTGGTTTACACAATTTTGAGCCTTATAAAAAGCAATCATCTCTGCTTAATTCTTTCAAACACTTGCATGAACATACAAGGAAATTTGTTTTTCTTGTCATAACGTTCATAGAAATTCATTTGTGGTGTTTCGATGTTTGAATGGAAGACCTGGGGGAGTGAACATCAAAAATCTCCTTTCCAATGTGTATTTGTTACACAAAGTAACTTCGTGTTACTAATAGGCACTTCTAACTAATTCATTTGTTGATTCAGGTGTTACATTCATAATTTGTCTGAATTTGCAAAGATTCGGATGAATATCTTTTTGGATCGGCAAATAATCAGAAACTCAGTATGAAAGATCAGTGGTCAGATCAAATCAGTTTAAAGAAATTTCTTGCAAAATTTTGATGATTTCAATGCTCCAATCATCAAAAAGGGGGAGACAGTATCAAGAAATGTTAAAGAAATGAGAGATATTCAAGAAATATGGTCTGATAAAGAAAGTTTGGAGCTTAAAGGAGAAATTTATGTCAAGTTGAAGAAATATTGTTGAAGAATTGTTTAAAGCTGAAAGAGATAAATTCAAAGATTTTCGAAAGAAAGCAGATTTTACTGAAGTTTTTCTTTGAAGATAATCTGCCAAAGCAATTCGAGCTAAACCCGAAGATAATTTTTTCCAGTGTCAGTAAGAGGTTTTTACAACCTTGGGTAGAATGTGACTATGTTTGAAGACAGACTTTGGGGAGAATTCAAAAATTTTGACGACAGTTTTGTCAAAGAAAGGGAAGAATGTTTTGTGCATAAAGAGGAGACTCAACTTCAATGTTTATTTTGCTGATATTCTACAAAGGTGGAAATAAAATTGATCAAAGGGGGAGATTGTAAATTTTGTGATAAGATTGTATTGCAAAATTTTTTAGAGATGATCTTGATCCAAAGGGGGAGAATGTTAGTGCATATTTGTTTGATACAAGATCATAAAGAATGAAGATTAAAGTCAAATCTCAAAGTCAACTCTCAAGCATGAAAGTCAAAGTTATTGTAAATAAGTCAAAGTCAAAGTAGTTGTTTTCTTTCCTTGTTGTGTAGCTAGTATAAATACCCTTTGCCTTTGTAATCTTTGTAAGACTCTACACGGAGCAGATTAGAGTAGTGTTTGTGACATCTGTCAACCAGAACTTAGCACCCGAACAGTATAATACATGTCTTAACATGTAGGAACACCCTAATATGACCTGATTATGTAGGCAAGGGTTTTAGTTTCCTAAGATTCCCGGTAGTGCGCTTAGAATATCCGGTTACCGCACGTAACGGTATACGCTGTCTTATAAAATGTCAATCCGATAAAATTAACAGCTGAGTATATCAAAAATATATTTTACCTACCAAAAATAATTTTTTTTAAACCTTGTGCAATTTTATTGGAAAATATGTGAGAATAAATCCTTTTAATCAAAGACCTTTTAAAAAAAAAAGAGAGGCCCAAAATTCGGCCCTGTCTCTCTTTTGTCCCTCTTTTCCTTCAAAACATCATTTCTCCTCCCATTTTCAATAAATGTCTCATCATTTCTCTCTCTTATTCAAAATTTCTCTCTTCCTCCCTCCTTTTACTTTGGCTGAAAATCAGCCCCAAACACTCCTCTAGTTCGGATTTTAGAAGAGCAAACAACCCCTCTTCATCAAGGTAAGATGTTCTTCTTTATGTTTTTCATCATTCCTTTTTAGAACTACATGCATTCTTAATTTTTCTTCACCTTTTCTTCATCTATTCTTCATGTCTTCTTGAGGTTTCTGAAAAAGAAAGGCCTTCATAGGCCTTCAAATGGTAGGTTAGATACCAAAGACATGTTAAATGTCAAGAAATGGTGATAACCCATGATCCATGTAATCAAAACTCAAGAAAATGGAGCTTAGATGACATGCATGGCTATTTTCTCACCATCTAAGATGGTAGAGTTCATGCATGTTTATCTCCTTCTTTGTATATCTAAAGGATGTTCTTTTACAAAACTTATATTAAAAAGCATTGTAAAAACGTTTTTAAACAAAAAGACCACCCTTTGGGTGAGAATAAAAGTTAAAAAGCATTCACGTTGCCATGAAATCTCATTTTAGAATCTGGCAGATTGCATGCATGTTATTGTTACGGTCATAACTTGAAAAACATTCAACCAAATATTAGGAATCTTCTTCTGGAACTTTATTTAGTGAGTTATAAATCTAACCCAGCTGGATTCACTCAAAAATATTGAGTTTTGACCCCTCAACCTCACCTATAAAGTTAAGTGCGCAGAATGAATCCGTCTGGACGAAAACCTCCATTCAAACAACCATAACCATCATTTAAATCCATAAACATTAATGATTTTTCTTCTGGAAGTAACTTTACTGAGTTAGAATTCAAACAAAATTGGTTTCACTTAAAAATATGAAGATTTGGGTGTTCAACCACTCATGACAAATTGAGTGTGCAAAAAGTCATAATCTGGCAGATTGGAACTCTTGACATAAAAGGGACATAACTCACTCATTACGTATCCAAATGAGGTGAAGATTTTTCTGGAAGTTTTATAATTGAGTTAGGGTTACAACCCAATTTGAATCACAGAAAAATAATAAGTATTGGCCCTTCAAATGGCTGTGACAAACAGAGGATATAGACTGCATTGTTTACTGTGACCAAGAAATTTTAATGAAATGATTATCCTACCTAATCACCTCAAAAAGTGGTGACATTTATACCAAACGTTCCCTACAACATCAAGTTTACTCATATTAAAATTTGGTTAAATAATAAATTAAGAAGATTACCTAAAATGCTAAGATAGTGGACCCTAAAAATCTGACAGCAAAAAGTGTCACATGTGTTAATAAAAAGGGAAATTTTGGACTATTTGAGAAGTAAAAACTTGTAAAAATTGAAGATTTTGCTTAGGCACCTAATATTGATAGTTAAGCTTGTAAAAGAAATATATATATATATATATATATATAATTTAGCAAGACCGTAAAAATCCCGTGAAAACCCGTAATTCCCTTGTAATCTATCGTGCCTAATACTTAAAATCACTTAAAGAACACTTAAGGCATTTTATAAGACGTAGCGATCTAAGTGACACTTAAACTCTAAGAGTAGGACCCGAATTGATAGTGTGTTTCACTTTCATAGGAAGGGCTAAACCTCGGGTCTTGTGCAACCTCGCGACTATTTCAGGACTACCCACTGAACAAGTGAGTATTCACAGCCTCTCTTTTACAAATTGTTACTACCGAAAGATTGCTCATTAAAATTGTTGAATTTTGAATTAAATTATTTATGCACTATGGTATGTATACTTTACGATGCAATTGAGTGTTAAATGAATAAGTCCCCACTGGTTAGACACTACCTATTAACTCGAACGGGAGTCGATGGTATTTGTGGGTAGCGTTATTTGGATTGTCAACCCCACTTTTGGCTGACGAGCTAGAAGTGCACGTTACCAATAACAATAATTTTCTTACACATGTGGATTTATTCCACCGCTGAGGTAATGACATAACAATAATTGTCTTACACGTGTGGATTTATTCCTCCGCTGAGGTAATGACATAACAATAATTGTCTTACATATGTGGATTATTTCCACCTCGGAGGTAATGACGTGTAATTTAAGGTGCATTGGTTGGTCGAAAGGTTTGGTAGTGGCTCAATGTTAAGGCATTACTGTATACAGTAAACCTCGTGCAAATAATTGAACAATCAGTTTCATAAACGTCTTGTGAACTAACGATTCACAATAAATAAAAATTTTTGCATACAAACTATTTCATGCGTACAAAAACCTGTGAACTCACTAACTCAATGTAGTTGACCCTCTTTCTTTTATCATGCTTTTCAGGTGCAAATAAGTAAGTGATGGAACTTAGGGTGCACTCATGTGTGACATCATCAACCGATAAGACATTAACAAATATTTGTCAACTTTTGTAACATCCGTTATTTTGAGAACTTTTTTTTTGGGTCGTATAACAATATTCATACTATTTTGTTGAATGTTATGGTTGGTGTTGTTTATTACTTTATGTTAGGAAACCGTGTGCTGTCATATCTCGTGTTTCCGCTTTGGTGGGGTGTGACAGATTTGGTATCAGAGCCTAAGGTTATAGAGAATGCCGGTTTCCTTATGGAAACCTCAAACTATAACAAAATATAAACATAATTTCAAAACGGTTATCGAAATTATTCTCAAAGGCTGAAGTGTATCACTAGTATAACTAGACTGAGTGCCGTATTATTATACCATAACTTAGACAAAGCCTGATCACCTCTGTCTAATTTAGGTATGAATAATGGGGGACTTGAACTGGTTGTATTAGGAGTACAAAAGGATTTTACTATTTAAAAGCGTCGAGCATGAATTTTGTGTGTGCATGCATAAACATTGCATATCTTAGACATTCCTTTTTCCCATAAGACCCTTAGTATTTAAGTCTAATAATATCGCAGCTCACTATGTCGTCCTCATCCACTCCTACTGAGTACTCTGCTGATGAGTCCGGCTATATCACTAGTCGACCGAGGAGGGATCCACCTGTTGATGAGGAGGAGGACCCATTCGAGGCCAGTGGTGAAGGAAACAGTGGGAATTCCACCCGATCCCCTGTGACCGTGCTACCTCCACCTAGAATCCCTCCGTTGGCACTGCAGGGTTTGAGGCTCAGGACCACAGCTAGGAAGAACGTTCCCCTACCCGCCAGGGTGACCTTTGGAGGTTCGACTAGGACCGAAGGAGAGACCTCTATACAACCGATGCCAAGCGGGCCACCATCCACAGTGACAGGAGTACCGGCTAGACTGACCCAGGGCATGACTCCGGTCGAGGGCCGATGGGTTCAGAATTTGGCTCACGAGTTCACGCCTATCGATCCCGGTTGGATCAGCAGCACTACGTCATAGGCAGCTTAACCGAGATCCTAGACACACATAATTATCATATCAGGAGAGCTACAGAAGCGGCCCTTGCTGCTAGGAGGACCATCAGGAGACTCTACATATGCTTAATCCTGATAGTCTTAGTGATGGTGATAGTGGGATTGTGGTTTTGGGTGGCGAGGCAGTAAGGTTAGGTGTGAAGATGTGGATCTGAGGAAGCAGCATTAGTAAAAGATTTTTTTTTTTGATGATCATTGTCCCTTGAACTTGGGAAATTGTTTTGGTGGCATTTAGCCACGATTTAAAACTTTAAACTAGTTGATATTCTTGGAAGATTATTATCCTAATGGTTGAAATTATGAAGTTATGATCTTATGATGATATGAATTTAGTGTTTTGTATGCATGTCTACAAAGTTATTGTATGACGGTATATTTATGTGCATGAATGATTGTGGTAGATAGATGTCATATAATAATTATAAATTAGTTTTGGTAGAACCTGCATTGAAAATGAAACTGAATTCCTAATTAGAACTATGCTTTAGAGCTATGCCTCCTAGGAGAGAAGACCCCGAGATAGTGCGACTTATGTCCGAACAACTCATCTTAGCACTTCCCAACATTGTCAGCCAATTGGCGGCGGGCCTAAACAATAATCACGGAAACAATCCGGAAGTAAATAGAGACAGGGAGTGCACATACAAGGTTTTGAGGACATGCTACCCTATGGAATTCCATGGAACTGAAGGAGTTATTGGACGATTGACATGGATTGAGGGTATGGAGTCTGTTCTCCATATTAGCAAATGCTCTGAAGGGAACAAGGTAGAATTTGCTACCTGTCTACTTCAAGGTCGAGCTTTGACTTGGTGGAACACTCAGGTGTAAACCCGCGGACGATAATCTGTTAACAACCTGACATGGGAGGAATTCAAAAAGTTACTCAAGGGAGAGTATTGCTCGAAGAGTGAAATTCAGAAGTTGGAAGCGGAGCTATGGAATCACGAGATGGTGGGTAGAAACGTAGATACCTACACTGCCCGTTTTCACGAGCTAGCAATGTTGGTACCACACCTAGTGGCACCGGAAGAAAACCGGATTGACAGATATATCTGGGGTTTAGCTCCTGAGATTCGTGGGGATGTTACCTCGGCAAACCCAACGACACTCCAAGAGGCGGTGAACTTAGCGACCAGGCTCACCAACAATGCCATCTGGTCAGGGATGTTCGCGAATGAAAAGGGCATGGGTAAGAGGAAGATAGAGGAACCCTCGAAAAGACAATCTGGCGGGAACACTGGTAAGAGCAGGAAAGTGACAGGGAACTATGGAGTCCAGGCCCAGGTGGCAGATAAAGGAAAAGGAACCTACCCTAAGTGTGATAAGTGCAACTACCGCCATGGTGAGAAATGCGTCATTTGTCTCAAGTGTAATAAGGGAGGCCATTTCGCCAAAGATTGTAGAAGCGGAAAGAGACTAACATGTCACGAGTGTGGGAGCCACGACCATATCGGAACACCTGCCCGAAACTGAATCGGGGACAAAACGCTAATCAAGCACGACCAGCTAACTAAGGGAATCAAGGAGGCCAGGTTCGAGGCCGAGTGTTTGAGATTGGGACAGATGAAGCAAGGCAAAACCCGAATGTGGTCACAGGTACGTTTCTTATAAATAGTCACTATGCATCAGTACTATTTGATTCTGGAGCGGATAGGAGCTTTGTATCACTAAAGTTTAAGCCAAAAATTAATTTGAAACCCCAAAGGCTGAAAGAAGTTTACACTATTGAATTTGCGAATGGGCAAGAAGTTAGAGCTAGGGATATAATTACACTATTGAATTTTCCAATTGAACTAGGAATCTTCGACATAGTTGTGGGCATGGATTGGCTATCCAAAAACCGAGCCGGAATATGTTGTTCTGAGAAGATCGCCCGTATTTCGTTACCAGAAGGAGAAACTCTCATCATTCATGGAGAGAAGCCCGAAAAGAATTTTAGGATAGTGTCATGTATGAAGATGCGAAAGTTATTGAAAAAGGAGGGTATTGCGTTTTTTGCTCACGTCATAGATAATAGAATTGAAGAGAAACGCATTCAGGACTTTCCAGTAGTTCGGGATTTTCCCGAGGTGTTTCCGGATGAGCTATCAGGACTGCCACCACCAAGACAAGTCGAATTCCACATCGATTTAATTCTTGGAGCTGCACCAATGGCCAAATCACCTTATCGATTGGCCCCATCGGAAATGCAAGAATTGTCAGGACAATTCCAGGAGCTGCTCGACAAAGGATTCATAAGACCCAGTTCATCACCGTGGGGAGCCCCAGTTCTTTTCATTAAAAATAAATATGGATCCTTGCGAATGTGCATCGATTATAGAGAGATTAATAAGCTAACCATCAAAAATCGTTACCCTCTTCCCCGAATCGACGACCTGTTCGACCAAAAGACCTTACTCTTGTTTTTGCATCCGATGGATATGATGGTTTACATCCCAAGAGAATTGATCTGATCTCTATCCTCTACTTTTTCACTGATAGATTTTACTGATATGATGGTCTACAATTCAAAAGGGAGTGTCTGATCTCTATCCTGTTTTAACTGACATATTTCAGATGCTTAATTTAAAGGGGACTAAAGGTGATGACTCCTGGTTATTTTAGATCAGAACTCATACTATAAAACTGTTTTACTGCTTTCTGTCATTTTATTTTTGAATAAATGATGTGAATAAAGTGGCTTCTGATCACATGACAGATCAGGACCCGTTTTTCAATGTTCAAAGAAGGATATTATGCTAATATCCAGGGGGAGCTTAAAAGATTTAAATCATTCTTTCATGATTTGAGGGGGAACTGAAAAGGTAAATATCTTCTGATCCTAGATCTCTGATTGTTTGAAAGAAGAACAACTTTCAAACATGAAAAAACAGTTTCTTAAATGTTCAAACCACTTTTTATTCTCAAAAGATTTCATGAATTTAGAAGTGTGCGTTTAAATGTTTTTCAAAATTTTGATCTTAATGTTTAACTGACCGGTTGTTTCTCAAGATCAATACTTGTGTATTATCTTATCCATATACTATCAAGTATTCATACACACCGGTTCATTACTTTATCAATTTGTTATTACCATGTCTCATATCGAAACAATTTCTTCGATGGTAATACCCCCGTTTGAAATTCAAAGTTGTTGAGCATCATTCATCTTTTTCATATATGTGCTTTCATTGATATATTGTTTATATTCGTTCATATAAAAAAATTTCCAATTCTTTGATACCCTAACCATTTGATTTGATCTGATTGATACATTGTCAGATTCTCAAAACAATTCTCTGGATTTCATTTCATTCATTCAATATCATTGTTTTGAGAAAATCTTCAAAGTTCAATTGCTCAAATCTCATGAGCATACTTTTTGACAATGTTATCATATATCTTTATGCTTAACTGTTCAATTAAATTGTTGAGCAACCATGCTTTTTAGGACTTACATGGGATTCGTGTGTGAGCTTAAACAGAACTTCCATGGATTCACGTCAACCAGTGTTTCCTACCCAGGAAGTTATCCTTGAGTGATTGAGGGGTGAGGGGTCAAAATCAAAGAGTGGGGGAGATAACTCATCCGGTTGAGTTTTTCTCATTGTGTGGAGCAATAAAATGGAAATGAGAGTTTGGTTAGAAGTGAGCTTTATTGTTAAAAAGACAGAGGGTGTGAGAACAGAGTTAAAAGAATATCAGAACTCTGCACCAACTTCTTTCTGAGTCGGGGAGCCACATCTACTGATTGGTTCACATTCTTTGGTTACCATCATTGAAACAAGCAGTGAACCCATGCCAACTCTTGCATTTACCCCACCAACCAGTCATTTCTTTCTTAACAAAAAAATGTTTTATTTTCTTTGGGGACGTAGAATATATGCTATCTAATCTTCACTCGGAAGATTTAGATATTGAAAAAGAAGGAAAGTTGCCCCACCTTCGCACCTCTTTCATGCACATTGAGTCCGTGTAATATTTATTGTTGTCTCAACTATTTACACAATTTGAGCCTTATGAAACACAATCATTGTGCTAAATTCTTTCATACACAAGCACGAGCACACAGAAAATTTGTTTTTCTGTCAGAACATTCATAGATAAACCTTGTGTTTCTCAATGATTGAATGGAAGTCCGGGGGAGTCATCATCAAACCAACTCCTTAAATTGTACATTCGTTGTACACAGTAACTTTGTGTTACTGACAGGCATTCCTAACTGTTTCATTTGTTGAATCAGGGTTACCACGTTCATTATATATGAATTTGAAAAGATTCGGGTATATACAGTTCATGATTCAGTTACTCAGATCAAAGCGCGACGACTGTCAAATTATCATTGAAAGAGGAGATTGTTAGTTGTGACAAAGGGGTGATCAAAGACTGTGCTGAAATTGATGAAGTTTTGATGATCATGATGCTCACAATCATCAAAAAGGGGGAGACAATTACAAAGATTCAATTTCAATAACATGAAGTGTTGTCAAAAGTGAAAAGTCTTGTGAAGAAATTCAAATGCTTCTGCTATTTCAAAGTCAAAAGATTCTGAAGAAAGATTGTTCAATGATAAATCAAGATTTGTGAAAGTTTGTTTTCTGAAGACAATTCAGAGATCACAAGTGATGAAGATACAAGTTGTTTCAGAGACTATTCAAAGATGTTCAAAGTTTGTGAAAGAAGTTTAATGTCAAAGTTTCAAAGATGTTTCAAAAAGATTTAAGAATTCAGTTTCGTGTTCAAGGCATGTTGACTTTAAAAGCTTCAAAGTGTAAAAGACTTTTCAAGATTCTTCAAAGGTTGAAAGAGTAAAGACTGTGAAAGCTTCAAAGTTCAATGTTAAAGAGACAAAAGCTGAAGAATCAAGAGCTGAAGATCTGTATTAAATTTTTATTAAATATTGAATACAAAGGGGGAGATTGTTAAGTCTACATATTGTATCCAAGATTTAATAGGAAAGTCAAAGATGTAAAAGTCAACATTGTCTTTGTATTAGATAGTCAAAGTATGTTGAGTTTTCTTAGTTGTTAAGTCTTGTGTAGTTTAGGTGGTATAAATAGGGTTTTGGATTTGTAATATTGTAATGATAACAACTAGAGAACTAAGCACTTCATTTGTAATATCAGACTTGTAGTTATTGAAGATCTACTTTCTCTCTCTAGTTTCTCTCTCTAGTTCTTGATCATATTTGTGTAATTGCTTGATTGTTTTGGCATTTTATGATTAACAGTTGACCCTCTTTCTTTTATCATTCTTTTCAGGTGCAAATAAGTAAGTGGTGGAACTTAGGGTGCACTCATGTGTGACATCATCAACCGATAAGACATTGACAAATTTTTGTCAACTTTTGTAACAACCGTTATTTTGAGATCTTTTTTTTTTTGGTTGTATAACAATATTCATCCTATTTTGTTGAATGTTATGGTTTGTGTTGTTTATTACTTTATGTTATGAAACCGTGTGCTGTCATATCTCGTGTTTCCGCTTTGGCGGGGTGTGACAGAGTTCATGTTTACATTTGTTGTGAGAGATTGTAGAGAGAGTAATTGTAATCTTTGTGATTTGGAAATCAATGACTTGTGATTACGATATTATCATTTTGTTTATGTTTTTAGTGATTAGAACTTGAATCTGGGAATTAACACATTGTATGAAAAAGATCAAATATAAATGATTTATCAATTAAGGCTTAGGTCAGCAAAAAATAAATATTTTCTATACGAATTAAAATATAGACATTCTTGAAAGAAATGTTTAGAAATGAAATCAACGCTCAAACTTTGAATATCAATCGGGGTGTATCACCATCGAAAAATTTGTTCAATTTGAGACAAGGTGATAGCATATCCAACAAAAATTTAAATCGGTGTGTGTGAATACTTGACAATATATGGAAAAGACTATACACAAGTATATATCTTTGGAAACACACGGTTTGTTAAACATTGAAGCACAAATAATCATGAAAACATTTAAAACCACACTTCTAAATTCATGAAATCTTTTTAAGAATCAAAAGTGGTTTGAACATTTAAGAACTTTTTTTCATATCTGGAAGTTCTCCTTCTTTCAGACACGTATGAGATTAAGATTAAAAATAAACCTTTTTGCTCAGTCTTAAATCTCATCAAGTCAGCTCTAAGCCATAATAGATATGATCATGTAAGCTCTCTCTCAATTCTACAAAAAGTCACAAATCGTCAAAGTACAAAGCTTTATTCACAAAAAAATATTGAAAAGTAAATGACAAAAAGCAATAAAACTTTCAATGTACGAGTTCTGATTATATGTAATCAGAAGTCACATACTCCCCCTGAAGTTATGCATCAGGAAAAATATGTACTCCCCCTTGAAGGTTGATCTTCTCATTCATGTATCAGAGTACAATCTCGTATATGCACGGAGTATAATATCTTTTGTTCGTTGAAATACGAGTTCTAAACTGTAGTGTTTAGAAGTCAAACTCTTTATCATTGAAGTATGGGTCCTGAACTATAGTATTCAAAAGCCCTGGTTCTCTTACTCCCCCTTGACTTGAGGTGTTTGCAACACAGATTCATCTTTCGACTTTGGTACCCACTCGTATTTGGGTCCATGTTTGTGAGTTGCAGTTCTATTAGGAGTAATTGAATAAGAACCATACCAGTAATGATCACTAGTTTTATGAACAAAATCATATCTACGATAGCAAGAACAATAACTTTTCCTTTTAGACAACCTGATTAATTGATCTCTCGAGTAAACAAGATCAGGTTTACCTTTTCGCACATTGTTCTTTTTGGCTTTTGGTGCATGTACACATGATCTCTTACCTTTCTTTTCATCCTTCTTCTCATCATCAACTGGTTTCATTTTCCAGACCAACTTTTCTTCTTCATACTTTCTTCTTCTTCTTCTGAATGTATCTGAACCATCTACATTTCTATCAAAGAAAATGTTAGTAGTACGAATCTGATCATATGAATTAACTGACCTTTTTGTTGAAACAGTTTTTTAATGTGAGCTTGTTGCTGTCTTTTTAGAATCAGCTGAATCATTTCTAGGTGTGTGGATAATTGACTCTGGAGTCTTCTGCTCAGTCACCTTCACCTTAGAAACAAATTCTTCAAGCTCTTTTATCTTTGAAGATAAACTGTCTTTTTCTTTAACGAGTAGGTCAATCTTTTCTTGAAATTCAGACTTCGTTTTCTGTTCTTTCAAAGCACATGTTGATAATTCAGATAAATTCTCTGTGAGCTTCCTTATTTCTGCTTCAAACATCTGTCTTTCTTCTTCAAAACCATTCTCAGCATTGTTTCTTTGACCATATATCTCTTTGTAGATTCCAGCATTCTTCTTTTCAATGGTTTTTTTCTCCTTTGCAAACTTTTCTCTTTCCATTATGATCACTTTCTCAAAATCAGATATTTGTTGAGAAAGTTTTGCACATTTCAGGTCAACAGTTTTCTTCTCTTTAAAACTCTTTCTTGAAAACTCTGAGAATTTCTTTACAAACTCTTTCTTTTCTTTCCCAAAATCATCTCTGCCTTTGATCATTTTTAGCTCCAGATCAGAAATCTTTTTATTAAGCTCAATATTTGCACACTCCAAATCCTTAACTTTCTCCTCATACATGTCAAGATAATTTGCTTGCTAGATTTGAAACATTTGATCTTCCAATACTGATATCTTTCTTTTCAGATCAATGTTCTCAGCTTCCAAACTCAATACATTTTCTTCATTGAGCCTAGAAGTCTATTTCAGAAGATCTTCATTTATTGTCCTTAAAATACCGACTTCTTCTCTTAGTATACGCTTTTCCTCATGATATCTCTTAGATCTCTTTGAGTAGTAGTCAACTGAGGAAGCAAGATTTTTGTTCTCTATTCTAAGCTTGGCAATCTTTTCTTCATCATCAGAAAAACTCATCTTGAATATCTTGTTTCAAAAAGAACTTGAATTTGATCGTTAGTCCAAATGAAATCAGGCAATACAGAAAAATATTTGAAAGAAATTCAGAAAATAAATTTCCAAAAATTTCTAAGTATGGAATTCACACCACACTGAAATGCATGGAATTTGTATGGAAGAAAAAAATTCAGAATTCGCAGACAAGAGCAAATCAGAATTCGCACACAAACAAATCAATCAAGAATTCGCACACAAGACTATTTCAGAATTTGCATGCAACTTTTCTCATGACAGACTCACACAAATTCTACACATAGAAAATTTTCAAAACTTTTTTTGCGAAAATAGATGTGAAAATTTTTAAAATGAAATTTGTATGGAAGAAAATTTTTCAAAACTTTTTTTGATGAAGATATTTGTATGCTCCAGTAGCGCGTATAGAGGCAATTCGCATGTTTCTAGCCTACGCAGCTCATAAGAATTTCACAGTCTTTCAGATGGATGTGAAAACAGCCTTTCTGAATGGCATTCTTAAGGAGGAAGTATACGTGTCTCAACCAGAAGAGTTCGTCAATCAAGATAAGCCAGATCATGTCTACATCCTGGATAAAACCCTATATGGTTTAAAACAAGCCCCTCGAGCATGGTATGATGTTCTATCTAAATTCTTGGTCAAGTCCTGTTTTTCCAAAGGTAAGGTTGATACCACTTTGTTCATCAAAAAGGAAAAAGCCGATATCATCCTTATTCAAATATATGTTGATGATATAATATTTGGCTCTACAAATCCTAAATATTGCAAAAACTTTTCTAACCTCATGGTGTCACGTTTTCAAATGAGTATGATGGGAGAGATGAATTTCATTCTTGGATTACAAGTTAAACAATTTTCAACGGGGATTTTCATTAACCAATCTAAGTACATTTTGGATATTCTTCGGAAATACAAAATGGAAAATTGCAAAAAAATTGGAACCCCGATGGCACCAGGTACTAAAATTAATACTGATCCTTCGGGTAAAAGTGTTGATGTTAGAACTTATAGAGGTATGATAGGATCGTTAATGTATCTTACATCTAGTAGACTAGATATTATGTTTTCAACATGCTTATGTTCTAGATATCAGGCTGCTCCTAAAGAATCCCATTTGGCTGCTATCAAAAGGATTTTTAGGTATCTGAAGGGGACTGCAGATCTTGGTTTGTGGTATCCTAAGGATACTGGTTTTCAACTGACTGCCTATTCAGATGCAGATCATGTAGGTTGCATGTTGGACAGAAAGAGCACTTCAGGTCATGTTCAATTTCTTGGAGACAAGCTCGTTAGCTGGGCATCAAAGAAACAATTATGCGTTTCTACATCAACTGCTGAAGCAGAGTACGTAGTTGCTGCTCTCAAGTATTGTGGATGCGAACACAACTGCGAGACTATGGATTCAAGTTTGATAAAATTCCAATATATTGTGACTCGAAGAGTACAATCGCAATATCTGCTAATCCTGTCCAACATACGAAAACCAAACACATTGATGTCAGGTATCATTTTATTAAAGATAATGTAGAAAAAGGAACAATTGAACTCTATTTTGTAAAAACAAATTATCAACTTGCAGATTTATTTACCAAACCATTAGATGAAAAGAGATTTAATTTT
Organism: Arctium minus; assembly: GCA_954870635.1. Classification (NCBI taxonomy): domain Eukaryota; kingdom Viridiplantae; phylum Streptophyta; class Magnoliopsida; order Asterales; family Asteraceae; genus Arctium; species Arctium minus. The sequence continues at coordinate 73,938,589 of OX941085.1, read as the reverse complement.
CTTATCTCTAAGCTTGGTATGTTAAATCTGAAGACATAATCAGTTATTACCTAATATAGTTAAGTATTGTTATTTTTCATCATTTTCTTAATCATTATTTCTGAAAGATATCTGCACTTTAATAGTTTGCTTATGATATCAGGGGGAGAATGAGATGCACTTTAAGATGATCTACATTCTTTTGAGGGGAAGCTTATCTAATTTCTGCATTTTATTTAACTGATAATTTTTTTTGTGATGCATGATTTTAGGGGGAGCATATAAATCACATCAAAAGGAGTAAGACTATGATTTCTGATTATTTCAGATCAGAACTCGTACTTTAATTGTTTTACTGCTTTATGTCTTTTATTTTCGAATAAATTTTGTGAATAAATTTTTGACTAGACTTTGAGACTTATGCAGGATGAGAGAGGATGACACGATCATATCATTTTGACTTAAGCATGACTTCATGAGATTTAAGACAAAGCTAAAAGGTAAATTTCTTATCTTAATCTCAAATGTATCTGAAAGAAGGAAAACTTTCAGATATAGAAAACATGTTCTGAAATGTTCAAACCACTTCACGAATTTTAAACAGATTTTATAATTTGGAAGTGTGATTTTAAATGTTTTCATTTTATTTTTGTGCTTAATTGATAAACAAACCGTGTGTTTCCAAAGATTAATACTTGCGTATTGTCTTTTCTATATACTTTCAAGTATTCACACACACCGGTTTCAATTTTTGTTTAAAATGTTCTTACCATGTCTCTAAATTTAAACAATTTTTTCGATGGTAAGACACTCCTCTTGTAATTCAAAGAATTTTTTAGCGATATTTCATTTCGAAACGTTTTATTCAAGAATGTCTATATGTTTGTTTCGTATAGACAGTATTCATTATTCTTGACCTTAAGCTTTGATTGTTATATCATTTCATTTATGATCATTTTCATACAATGTCAGATTTTCAAACAAGCCTTTTGCATTCATGTTCATTCATTTCATATACTTGTTTGGAAATGCTTCAATGTCTAAAAATGCTCAAATCTTCATGATTATATTTCTGAGCATATTTACATCTGACATTTGTATATGAGCTTTAACTGTTATAGTTAAACCATTTGAGCAACACATGCTTTCATAGGAAATATGGGTTCTTTGTGCTAGGACTTCAATGAACTTCTATGAAATCACGTTAACCAGTGATTTCTACCCAAGAAGTTAATCCATAGAGATTGAGTGTGAAATGTCTAAAAGAAATGAGTGTGGGTGTGATGAGGTAAAATGTAAAGGAGAGATTGGTTAGTAGTGAGCTTATTAATCAAAAGAAAGAGCGTGTGAGAACAGAGTAAAAGAATATTAAACTTTGCACCAACTACTTTCTGAGCCGGGCAGCCACATTACTAGCGTTTCACAACTCTTTGGTGAACGTTATTGAAACAAGCAAATAGCCCATGCTAACTCTTGCTTAAACCCCACCAACCACTCATTTTCTTCTCAAAAAGAAAATGTTTCACATTTTCAAGGGGACGCATCATATAATCTATCTGGTTTTCATTTGGAAAATCTGGATATTGAAAAAGAAGGAACTCTGCCCCACCTTCGCACTTCAATCAAGCACTTAGAATCTGTGTTTATCTATTGTTGTCTCAGTGGTTTACACAACTTTGAGCCTTATTGAAAAGCAATCATCGTGCTTAATTCTTTCTACACATGCATGAACACACAAGGAATTTGTTTCTTTGTAATAACATTCATAAAAATTGCCTTTGTGGTATTTCGATGATTGGATGGAAGCCCTGGGGGAGTGAATATCAAAAAGCTCCTTTATATTGTGTATTCGTTACACATAGTGACTTCGTGTTACTGACAGGCATTTTAACTGATTCATTTGTTGATTCAAGAGTTACATGTTCTTATTTTGTCTGGATTTGCAAAGATCTAGATGAATACTTGGTTATGGATCACAGAATCAGAGGCTCATCTTGACATATCAGAATGGTCAAAGACATTTCTTGGAAGAAAAGTTTTGATGATATAGATGCTCAAATCATCAAAAAGGGGGAGATGGTATCAAGAAATGATAAAGTTTTGAGAGATGATTTTCAGAAACGTCCAAGTCAGAAGATTCAAAGTAAAGATTTGAAGAAGATCAAAGAATTTCTGAAGATGTTCTGTTTTTGAGAAAAAATTCTTTGAAGATTATTTACTACAGCAATCCGAGCTGATTCTGAAGATAATTTATTTCCAAAATCTGAAAGTGTCTTGTGAAAGTTTTAGGGAGATTGTTAATCATTTGAAGACAGTTTTGGGAAGAATACCGTTAAACAAAAGGGGAGATTGTACTGACAGAGCTTAAAGTGATTAGATCTTTCAACAGTGATCTTGAATCCAAAGGGGGAGATTGTTAGAGCATAAATATGTTGGATACAAGATCAAGAAGACTGAAGGTCAAAGTTCAAGAAAGTCAAAGCTGAAGAAAGTAAACTCTTATTAAAGTCAAAGTCTTTTGTAATAAAAGTCAAATGTATTTGTATTTTTGTATTTTAGTTTTCTTGTATTAGGAGTTGGTATAAATAGTCTTTTAATTTCTGTTTTAGTAGTAGAGTTCAAGTGTGTGAATTGAACCGTGTGATTTAGAGAGAGAGAATTCGTTTGAGAGAGAAATCTTGTAGAGAGAGATAGAAAGAGTTTTAGAGAGAGAAAGTGTAATTGTTGAATTGAGAAGATTAATCAAAACAGGTAGTTGTTTGAATTGTTTGTTTGATTACTTGTTAGTGATTAGAAACTAGAATCTGGGAATAACATATTGTTTTTGTCAAATATTTGACTTTTTACAGATATAGAGGAGATGTATCTGAGGTTTTTTTCAAAGGTAACTTAAAAGATAAATATTCATTTAAGGGGGAGTTAAGATTTCTACACTGAAGGTATATCATTCTTAATCTTAATCTCTATCACATTTTGGAAGAAGAACGACTTTCGGATGTGAAAAGTAATTTCTTAAATCTTCAAAAAACTTCGCGTTCTCAAAAGGTTTTATGAATTTTGAATTGTGATTTTAAATGTTTTTCTTATCCATGCTTTCATGATCAACTTACCGTGTGTTTCTCAAAGATAAATACTGTGTATTGTCTTTTCATATACTGTCAAGTATTCTTACACACATTGGTTCAGTACATTTTTATTGACTTTGTTATTACCACGTCTCAAAAAGATAAATCTTTCGATGGTAATACTCCCGTTTGTATTCTACATTGTTTGAAATCAGACGTCATTTCTTCATAATGGTGTTTTCATTGTCAAATTGTTTATATCTTGTTCATATACACAAATATTCTTTCTTTGTTATCCCAATACTTTTCATCATGATATTTGATCTGATCGAATCATTGTCAGATTCTCAAAACACTTCACTTGAATTCGTTTCATTCATTCAATTTCATTGTTTTGAGAGATCTTAAATGTTCAAAATTCTCAAATTTCATTCTTATCTTTAATGAGCATACATTTTCTGATAATGATATCTTGTGTTTATCTGTCAAAGATATGCTGTTGAGTAACATCACTGTTAGGGCAATTTATATGTTAAATAGAAGTTCAGGGTATATTTTGTAATTCTTTGAATGTTTAATAGCTTGTTGGGCCTAAAAGCCCATAAGCCCATCTTTGTAAAGCCTGAGTATATAAAGGTTATTTTAGTTTCTTTTGAAAAGGTTAAGTCTCATAATTTCAGATTACTAGTCAATAGGTTTACTCTCTCTGATCAGAAATCCTTTCTGTAAACCTGTAACCCTTTGATTGCTTATTAATCATATGACTAGTAGTTGTGGCTTAAATCTTATTCATCTTCGATATTATTTGCTGTTGGTTGTACTGTACTGGATCTACAATTGGTATCAGAGCAAAGAGACTAAAGGTTTGATCCAGAAAAAGGTTTGTCTAAAATCCCTAATCGATTATCTGTTTAATCTGCTATATTTTTGTTCGATCTGGGTTGTTTATCGGTCCTTTTGTGTTCTGTGAAAATTATTTTTTTTTGGTTTATCGGTCTATGTGTGTTCATTGAAAATCGATTGGTATTGATTTTTATCGGTCTAAGCTTACTGGGTTTAAGTTTACTGTTGATTTACTGTTTATCGGTCGATTTGTCCATATGTGTTTGAATCTGATTATTTGCTCATCGAAGTCAATTTCTGGGCTCAATTAAATATTTGGGTTATCATTATCGGTCTGTGTTCATCGTGTTCTTCGGTGTTCTTCGATTTTGTCGATCTTTATCTGATATTATCGATCTTATCTGCTAATAGAACTTGACCGATAGGTTTTTCAATCGATAGTTATTGGCCCGATACCCTTTGACCGGGACATTGTTGTTACCGGTCATTGCGTTCGACCGAGATATTGTTGTTGCCGGTCCTTGGCTCGACTGATACTTTATCACTTCCGGTCCTTTGGTTCGACCGGCTTTGTTTTGACCGATAATTAGATTACACCGGTACCCTGCTTTACCGGTCAATCCTATCACCCGATTCCTTATTGTCCTTTGACTGACACATTGTGTTTACCGGTCCTTTGGTTCGACCGATACTTTGTCAATACCGGTCCTTTGCTTGACCGGTATATTGTCTTTACCGGTCTTTTGCTTGACCGGTACCCTGTTCGACCGGACCCTTGTTCGACCGGGTCCTTTTCCTATTCTGCTTGTTTTTATTATTGTGTTTGGATCATCCTGCTTGTCTCACGATTGTTACAGTGTTTTTAAGTTAAGAGATTTAAGATGAATTCAAGAGACGCGTTAGCGATTGGTTCGGATCAGAAGCCCCCTGTTCTCTATCGGGGGGAATATCCTCAGTGGCACGATCGCTTCATGAATTTGATTGAAGCGAAATCAAACTATGAAGCCATATACAAGTGTCTGACAGAGGGGCCGCAAGACTGGCCAATGAAAGTCGTACCGGGAAACCCAGACGAAGGTCGACCTGAACGCAGTGTTCGAAAAACTATCACTGAATTAACAACTCAAGAAAAGTATATGTATGATGCTGAAAAGCAAGCAAAGACATATCTTCTACAAAGTCTACCCAATGACATATATACTTGCATCGACAGTTATAAGGAGTTTACAAAGAAAATGTGGGACCAGATTGAGAAAATGATGATGGGGAGCCACATCAACAATCAGCTGAAGGTGACAAACTGCATCACTAGATATGATGGCTTCAAAGCAAGAAAAGGCGAGACACTGACAGAAACCTATGAAAGGTTCAACATGCTTCTGAATGATCTCCAGAAAAACAAGATCACAAAGACGAACACCGAGAATAACATAAAGTTCGTGAACAACCTCCAGCCTGAATGGAAACCGTTCGTCTCTCATATCCGCCATACTCAGACCCTGGAAAAGCTTTATCTACATGAACTTTATGAAATGCTGCTCCAGGATGAAGAGGAAGTTATGGAACTAATGGGGAATCAGAAAGCTGAAGAAAAGCCGGTAGTTGATCCGTTAGCACTCGTTTATGAGAAAAGAGGTAAGTCTGTCAGCCGTTCGTCTGAAAAGAAGCCAGTGCAAAGTGAGTCTGAACCCGAAGATCCTGATAGTGATTCGGATCCAGAACTCACTAAGATGAAAGAAGCTATGATTTTCTTGACTCAACAATTCCAGAAATGGAAGTTCTTTAACAAGTCTTCCATCAAGCAAAGGTTTTCCACTCGTCGTGACCATCAAGAGAAGTCTGAAGGTAAGAAACGGGTAGAAGATGGAAAGAAGTCTGACAAGAGACACGAAGAAAAGCCAAAAGATGAGCCGATCAAATGCTATAACTATGGTCGGTTAGGTCATTTTGCCAAGGAATGTCGCAAGCCTGTTGTGCGCAACTCCGATTATTAAAGAGCCAAGCTTCTTCTGGCCAAAGAAAAAGAAGCAGGAAAGGCTCTCATGGCTGAAGATGACTACTGGCTACAAGTATCTGATGAAGAACCTGAAGATGTCAAAGCACACTTGTGTTTCATGGGCAAGTATTCATCACCTTCTGACACTGATGATGAAGATTGAAACGCTCCATGTCAGGTATGTGCTCCTTATCACGAAGCTTTAATTGATCAGATGCAACTTGCTATGAATAAACTAGACTCTTTCAATCTACTCATAAAAGAAAAAGAACAACTCATCTCATCTCTAGAAAAACGAGTTGTTGCACAGTCTGAATGTATTGAAAATCAAAGTTTAGAAATCTCAAGCAATTTGTGCACAATTTCTAATTTAAAAGAAGAGTGTGAGGGTTGTTCAAAAGATTCAAAAGAGCTAAAGACCAAAGTAGATGATCTTACCTATGAGCTACGTATGTCCGAGAATGAGAAAATTGATATTGTGACTCAAAACGTGACTTTCAAAAATTAAAATCAAAGATTATCTAATCAATTAAAGGAGCTCGAACGGAAACTTTATAAATTTGGGCAATCACATCAAATTGCTCCAAAGGAACCCAAGTATGCGAATACGGGTATCGGTTACGATAACCCATATTATCTGAAAAAGGCCCTATCCAAAGTTCCTACGATTTATGCGTCCGAATTTTTTGGATTAGACAAGATTTTTCCAGAATACAAGATCAATTGAACCAAACCAATTGAGGATGAGGACTGGGAAGAGGATAAGTTGAGAAGCGAGAACTCTACTAAAATGAAACTTCCTTTTGTTTATGATTCATTAAATGCATCTTACAACGAAGAAAAACCTTGTTTCCTATCAAATGACTATTTTAGAAGTTATACTCAAGATGAACTTGATGCTAAAACCGTTAAAACTGAGGAGGAATCACTAGATCATAAAGTTTATGTTCCACCTCTGCTTTTAGAAAAGAAAATTGTTCAGCTAGAAACGTCATTTGAACAGGAGAGTGACAGTTTTCAAAAGGAAAAACAAGAGCTTTTATCCCAAATTGAGTGCCTTAATTCCAATAAAGAGGAAACTATGTCCGATAAGGAAAGAGAATACTTTCAGACAGAAATAAAGAAGTTAAACTCACAACTAGCTGCCTTGGTAGCAGATCGTCTGAAGGAGCAATTTCACAAGGCTGAGCCTCAAGCTAAGCCTACAATTCTCCAACGTGAGAAACCTACTCTGTCTGACAATTCTTATCCTGCCTCCGACACATCTTCCTGTAAAGCCTTTTTGGGTGACTCGTCACCAAATTTTTCAAATAAAGGAAAAGAGCCTCAAGTTTTAGAAATGGATCATTGTTCTGATTTTAAAAATGCTTCCGCCTATGATCCACTTCAAACACATTCTTCCGATGTCCTAAATTCCTCAAGCGATAAGGTTCTTTCTGATGAGGAAATGGAATTTTCAGCATTCTTGAATTCCGAGGTGTGTCTAGACAGTGATTTGACCCAATTTGATTTTAATCCGTCTCTACCAAGTCACGTTGATTTTCTAAACTCTTCTTGTGAGCCTCCGGAAAAATTTTATAAGGGTGAATGTTCCACATCCGCCCCACAAAAAGCTTCAATGAACAATTCCTCAAAGACAAAATACAAAAAGCGTTCACAAAAGAAGAAAAAGACCGGTCGCTCCAAAAGACAACAATCTTCCAGTTTCACATCTTCTAACTATAAGTTTAACGGTCTTTCAGATACTTTTGGTCGGCGCAAAGAAGTTAAATATGCTTGGGTAGCTAAGAAATCCAAGGACAGCTCGACGACACCAGAATTAGTTGATCCAGTTTTAAAGTCTAGGAAAAACAATAACAATCATGATGTTTTTAATTCTACACCTTTAGTTGAATGTAATGGAACTTTACCTTTAAAAGTTTATTCTATTCCACATTTACTTCAACTGTCTCATGATTGTCTTTGTTGTTCTTATTGTGGATCGAATGATTGTCTACTATCAGGGGTTACAGAGATATCGTCAAGGATAATATCACGATCAAGAAAGTGTCCTACGTCGAAGGACTTGGTCACAATCTCTTCAGCATCGGTCAATTCTGCGACAAAGATCTAGAGGTCACCTTCTAAGCAAAAAGGTGCAGCGTTCGGACTGAAGATGGTAAAGAAATATTAGCTGGAACGCGTCGTACAAATCTTTACACGATCGACCTCTCGTCCCTGAAAGCAGATAAGGAAGTCTGTTTGATGTCCAAAGCCTCTGCCGAACAAAGCTAGTTATGGCATCGTCGACTCTCGCATCTGAACTTCAAGACTATCAACAAATTGGTGCTCGGTGGACACGTCAAGGGAATGCCTGATCTTATGTTCGAAAAAGATCATTTATGTGCTGCCTGCGAAATGGGTAAGATGAAGAAGGCTTATCACAAGCCTAAAGTCACTCCTAGTACTTCACGGTCCCTTGAACTCATTCACATGGATTTATGTAGACCAATGCGCGTTCAAAGTATTAATCACAAGAAGTATGTCCTGGTGATGGTTGACGATTTTTCTCGCTACACGTGGGTCAGATTCCTCCGTTCAAAGTATGAAACTCCCGAATTGATCATCTCTATCCTAAAGAGTATTCAAGTCAATCTCAACCTATCAGTCCAGACCATAAGGACAGATAACGGCACAGAGTTCAAGAATCAAGTGCTCACCGGTTACTTGACTTCAGTGGGCATAACGCATACCTTCTCAGCTGCTCGCACTCCTCAGCAAAACGGGGTAGTAGAGCACCGGAACCGAACTCTTGTCGAAGCAGCTCGCACGATGTTATCTCAGTCCAAGCTACCGCTATTTTTATGGGCAGAAGCAGTTGCGACCGCTTGCTACACTCAAAACCGCACTATCATCAACACGCGGTTCAACAAGACACCGTACGAGATCATCAACAAACGCATCCCCAATATCAACTATTTTCATGCATTTGGGTGCACATGCTTCGTACTGAATGACAAGGATGATCTCGGCAAATTCAGCCCCAAAGCGGACGAAGGAGTGTTCATTGGATATTCCCAGCACGCCAAAGCTTACCATGTCTACAACAAACGAACAAAGACCGTCGTTGAGAGTGTGAACGTAACTTTTGACGAGGTCGCTGATATGGCTTTTGAACACCTCAGTTCAGAACCCACAATAACTGGTGTGTTAGCTTCTAGACAATTACGTCAGGAGCTGCACAATCTCCAGTAGATCCAAATCAAGCGTCTACGTCAAGAGCAAATCTTTCTGATTTGGATTTACTTTTTGAGCACTTCTATGATGATTTATTTAACACCAGGCCTAATGCTCTATCTTCTAACAGGAATGAAGCTCAAGTACCGGAAGTGACTCAAGTCACTGGACCATCCGACTCCGGTACTCCTACATCACCTGATGTTTCCCCCGCTACTGTCTGCGTTTCAGCGTCATAAAGCTCGAGTGAATCCACTCCGATCGTCCAAGATCCTACTGTTGCATCGGAAATAGTAGGACCTCCTGAACCGACACCTGTTGAAGGCACTCCTGAAGTTCCCATCCCGGCAATCCCGGATCCTGCCTTAAATGCATCTCCTGCTGAGTCGTCTTCTGCTGCACATTCGACTCCAACAAAGGACCTTCCACCTCACAGGCAGTCATCACTCGAAGCATTTCAGGATTTACCCCCCGGTGGTTATGTGGACTCCGATATCTCTCAACAGACATATCAACCTCTTCCACACGCCACCAAGTGGACTCGAGCTCACCCCCTTCATCAGATCATTGGTGATCCCAAGACATCGGTTCAGACTCGATCTACTACTGCGAACGACAGTTTATTCTCGTCGTTCCTCAGCCGCATCGAACCTTCCACCGTCTCCGAAGCGTTGAATGATCCATACTGGGTGATCGCTATGCAAGCGGAACTCAACCAATTTGAAATCCTCAAAGTGTGGCGCCTTGTTCCCCGGCCAAAGAACAAAACGGTGATTGGGACGAAATGGATATTCAAGAACAAGAAGGACGAAAATGGAATCATTGTCTGAAACAAAGCGCGCCTAGTAGCTAAAGGATATCTCCAGCAAGAAGGAATAGATTACGAGGAGACGGTTGCACCAGTTGCCCGCATTGAAGCGATACGCATGTTCCTCGCCTACGCCGCACACAATAATTTCATCGTCTTTCAAATGGATGTGAAATCCGCATTCCTAAACGGCGTTCTCAAGGAGGAAGTATATGTTTCGCAACCCGAAGGCTTCGTGAGTTTAGAAAACCCAAATTACGTTTATTTTCTTGACAAGGCCCTATACGGTCTTAAGCAAGCGCCACGAGCCCGGTATGATGCTCTCTCATCCTTCTTAGTTAAATCTGGTTTCTCTAAAGGTAAGATTGACACTACTTTATTTATTAAAAGATAAAAGAAAGATATCATTCTTGTACAAATTTATGTTGATGACATAATCTTTGGCTCCATAAACCCCAAGTACTGTCAGAACTTTTCAGCCTTAATGAGTAAACATTTTCAAATGAGCATGATGGGGCAAATGAATTTTTTCCTGGGTCTTCAAGTAAAACAATTAGCAACAGGAATTTTTATTAATCAATCTAAGTACATGTTGGATATTCTTCGGAAATACTAGATGGAAAAATCCTCACCTATGAAAACCCCCATGTCTACAAGCATAAAGCTACACTCCGATCCTGACGGAAAGGATGTGGATGCAACTACTTATAGAGCTATGATAGGCTCTCTGATGTACTTGACGGATAGCCGGCCTGACATTATATTCTCGACATTTTTATTTGCACGATTTCAGTCGAAACCTAAAGAGTCTCACCTAGCTGCGGTTAAGCGTATTTTCCGATATTTAAAAGGTACTGCTGATCTTGGTTTGTGGTACCCAAAAGAGACAGGTTTTGAATTGACAACCTACTCGGACGCTGACCATGCTGGAAACATGCTAGACCGGAAAAACACATCGGGTCATGTCCAGTTCTTGGGTGATCGTCTTGCCAGTTGGGCTTCGAAGAAGAAAAACTGCGTGTCCACCTCCACCGCCGAGGCGGAGTATGTAGCAGCCGCTAGTTGCTGCTCGCAAGTCATTTGGATGCACACCCAGCTGAAAGACTACGACTTTAACTTCTCTAGGATCCCCATTTACTGTGACTCCAAGAGCGCCATTGCAATATCCAACAATCCAGTCCAACACACAAAGACGAAGCACATTGATGTGCGATATCACTTCATAAAAGACCACGTGGAAAGAGGTACCATCGAACTCTACTTTCTTAATACAGAACATCAGTTAGCAGACCTATTCACCAAAGCCTTAGACGAAAAACGCTTTAATTATCTTGTGTCCAAGCTAGGTATGCTAAATCTTAAAGTTTGATCCCTTCACAACCCTCAACGAGCATCATTCAATAACGAATGACTATGTCTAACCCCCCAGTGACTTGTCTCTGGTTGCTCCGATCCACACTTCTTGGTTATTGCATTTTACTCGTTAAGATCTGTATAAATCTAAAACTTCTGTATCAATAAAGAATATTTCGTTTGTTTCTAGTTTTTCTCGTGTGGTTTCCTTTTCTTCGTGGTGTGTTTCGTGTTTTTTTTTTGCAGTTCATTCGGTTGTTCACTGAAAAAGTAAGTCGTTGGTGGTGGTTTTCGAAGATATTTACAATGTTTGGTAAGGTTCTCTAGTCCTCCATTCGAGGGGGAGCAGGTAAGTTTTTCCTGCGTTTCGATTTCCTCGCGGTAATCGTCGAGGGAGAGCTTAGTCTCGTAAGATATTCCATGTTCGAGGGGGACCATTACCTATCCTTTCTGGTTTATTTTCTTGCCTTAATGTTTTTTTTATAAAAATACAAAAATATTTTTATTTTTCATTGTCAGTTATGTTTTTATTAAAAAGAAAAATACAATTTTTTTTTAATTTTTCCTTTAGTGTGTTATAAAATCAAAATTTAAAAAATATTTTAGCTTTATTTGGACCGGCCCAATCCAGAACCGGCCCAAAATTTTTTCCCGGCCAATCTTGCCCCGGCCTAAGCACTCGTCCCGGGGGTTTAAAACCCCGGGCTACTCGTTTCCCTCTCTCACTCTATTGACCTCTCTCTCTCTCTAAACTTTCACCCGGAGCTCTGGTTATCTCTCTCGCTCTACTCGATCTCGATCGTCACAGGTACGACTTTCGGTTCTTTATCTCTATCTCTATCGATTCCGGTCGAGGTTTATCGACCCCAGTCGTCCCTGTGGTTTTTCGACCACCGTATCACCGCCCTATCGCCTCGATCGATTTTTGGGTGTCGATCGATTGCAAATTGATACGGGGTTCTCCTATTCGATCTATTATACGAGTCAATTGCATCTAGGTCTGTTTGTTCTGTGTGTCGATTGGTTTGCCATTAAACACCGGTCGATTGTCGTTCCAGGTCTTATATCGGTCTAATGAGTTTTCACCGGTCGTTTGTGTTTATTGGGTTTTGACCTAGAATTTATCGGGCTAAGTTACTACCGGTCAAATGGCCATCCCGGTCGAAGACCTATCGATCGAAGACCTACACCGATCAAATAACCCTACCGGTCAAATGTTCATACCGGTCGAATGTTCATGACCATATCGGTCAAAGACCCTTCCCGGTCTAAGGTCTAATTCCTTTCCCGGTCTAAGACCTTTACCGGTCGAAGACAATACCGGTCCTTTGGGAGCCTATCTATTCTGCTTGGTCGTTTGGTTCAAGGTTCTTGTATGCTTATTAGCTAATATATATATATATATATATATATATATGTGCTTATGTGGTGCAACTTTGTTGGGTCTAAGTGTTGGATATCGGATACTTTACATGGATGTGGTATTACGCGCCCTGGTTACAGACCCTGAATCACGGGTTAGGGTTTGTATACCCAACTAACTTGGAGTTCGTATAGGTTGTGGTTTAAACCATGACCATATAACTCCAACGGTATCTTCTTTTTAATATACCTCAGTTTTAACCAATTTATCATTAACAGGTATAATGGTGCAAAACCCACCTTCAGCGATTGATCCAATCGCCGATACAGAACTGATTCCCGAGGATCAGTTCCTTCCTCTTACATCCAACAACTACCATCTTGATGTAACCCAACCTGTTATTCAATATCAGGTCATCATCGAGATACTTATGGGTCATCCCATCTCATATGCTCTTACGGAGACTGCGGAGGTGCCCCTCTTATACTTACAGCAGTTTTGGCGGTCTTTACATGCTTTGGAGGCCAACGATGGTTTCCAGCTGGAAGGTCGGATTGATCACACACCAGTACTTCTCACTCGTGATGTCTTCCGACAGTTCCTTCATATGCCGACTTCCGCTTCAGTTCCGGGGCGTAATAGCTTCGACCCGCTCGTATCAGATCCAACTCTCTGCACAGACATCATGTCTCTTGGCTACGGTGCAGATCTACGTCTTCCATCTGGGTTCAACCGCAAGCACCTCGCTATTATCTGGTAAACACTGTTCACGTATCTCAATCGGTGTCTTTCGGCTATAACGAAGGGCATCGATCAGACGAGTGCCCCCATCCTCCGCCTCTTCCACTCAGTGGCATTCCATCGCCACGCCGACTTTGCCGATTTCCTATGGTTCGAACTTGTTCAGAAAGTATGCGCCAACGCTTCAAAGCGTCAGAACTTCATACCATTTATGAGGTTTCTCCAGCTAATCATCCGAAGTTTCATGGATATATATCCCGAGATTCCTCGTCGTTCAACGCACACTACATGTTCGCATCACCCGACTCGCAAGATACCAGTACGTCCAAATCCAGAAGGTATCGTCGCCCGACAAATCCCAGTCGGGTTGCTGGCATATGCTCGTCCTACGGCACTGAGTGTTATATCTTATAGGCACACACACAATCTTCAAGTTCCTATGGTCCGACCAGAACCGGCAGGACCTGCCCAGGGAACACGACCTGAGAGACGTGAGGGTCCACGTCCACGTATGAGAGGAGGTAGCGTCCGGATAGCTGGGGCTTCCAGATAGGGTGTGACGAGAGCATTCATTGTGAGGGGAACTGGAGAGGGCAGTGCCGTTGGACCGATCCAAACCAGTACTTTACGACGATCACCGACACCGCCACGGACAGCCTACCCGATGGTTGAGGAGGACACAGCTGCTGAAATCGCAACCGAATCTGCGGAGGCAGTCGTCCAATCAGGATGTCCGTCGGAACCCGCCACCAATGCATCTGCATCAAATGATGAGTCTTCTGACTTTGATGATGATGTTAATGAGCCCTTATTTGGAGAGATAAGGAGAGCAGAGGGAGTTATAGACGAGATGATATTCTAGTGAGCCGAGAGAGAGAAAGAAAGAGAAAATATGATTCTGACCGTACACGAGTGACGGGGCAACCATCACTCGGTTATGACCCCCCCACCAGCCTACATCTTGCCAGGTAGCTTCATCCACTATCCAGTCTCATGTGTTGAGCCACGGTATTTAACAAGACGTCGTGGACCTAGCGACGCAGCTGCACACCCCCCCAAGCCACTCCACCATCTCTCAACAGGTGGTGGTTTCAGTTTTGCACGGGGATATAGCACATATGCTACCGGTCTCTCACTTGGAGAGTTCCGGTATTGAAACAAGAGAACAGCTGCCCCCGTTCTCGACTTCTTTCGGTGCATAGTGTCTAGAGCCCTTTGATGTAATATCTCCCATTCCTAGGACACAAATACCATTTTCGGCTACTGCCAGTCGCCTTAGTGGCCCGGCCGGAACACCTATAGTAAATCCGCCTTCGGTTGGTTTACGAGGATTGGGTGGAAGTCCTACCACAGCTATCATCACGCCAGCTGTGAACGTAGGCGGCTCGACTTCTATAGTCGTAGATACAACTGGAAGTCTAAGTGACCCAGGAGTTATCCAAACTCAGTTCGTCTCAAGGGAATATATGGATGGCGCCCTAAAGGCTGTCCAAACCATGATGAGGGAGGAGGTAGATTCACTGAAGCGTATGATCAAAGGAAAAGGTCCAGCAACTGAGCCTGAACCACTACCTTCTACACCAACACCCTCCATTCCTGCTACTGATATGTCAATTGAGGACCTGAAATCCATACTCCTTGCCAAGCTTCTTGCCCAATCTCACACAGAACCCTCCCAAGATGTTAATCTCCTATCGCTCTAACGTGCTCAGGCATCCACACCTACCCCACCACCCCCAACCTCTCATATCTCCAGAAGCCTTCCAGCTCCAACAAGCCATGCTTCAGTATTTACAGCAAATTGTAGCTGTATTGACTGAACGCCTATCAGCAGTGGAAGACACCTGCCGAAGCCAGGCAGATAGGCTCAAGCGCCGGCATGATGATCAGGATGATCCTGATCACCATGAGGGGAGAAGCGCCAACGCCTAACAGAGCCAGAGACACAGTCTGTGGAAACAGTTCAAGTGGGAACAGAACAGGGTTCGGGTTCTGGTACTCGAGCAGAAGGGCAGGGACAGGCACGGGAATAGTGAATGGATTTGGTGCTATATGATATTCCAAGGGTTGAAAAGCCTGAGGAATTTGATGAAGGTTCTCCGATAGTTCCTGAAGATTGGGCGTTAATTCTTGATCCTTATGAAGTTACTGACCCGACAGAAGAATGTGCCAACACTGAAAGAGCGTTGGTAGTCATGCAAGCCGAAATAGATGAGATTCATCATCCAGATGATCAGCCAGAGGATCAGACTTCTGTCGCGGTACCGTTGTTGACTTATCCTGTTGATCACCCTGATCTTCCAGATACAGATATTCCCGTCAGATCTCCTCCTGCTTCACCAGTTAGGGAAACAGAAAGTACTCCACTAGTTCGTCCATCCAAGTGGGAAAGAGTCAGAATAAAAGTGCCATTTCTGGAAGAAATCCAAAAGAAGATCTTTGCCCATTGGATTCATTCATATGATGAAGTTGTGCTTCACGGTCTACAGTTTGTGAAAAACAAGGAAAAGCAGCGTGAGCTTGTATTCGTGTATAAGAAGTTTCAAGGCAAGCACTCCAAGACAAAGCTCAGGATTACATCAGTTGACCGAATTCAATCTGCCTTTTTCATGAAAGTGAAGTATTCAGACTTCATGGTAACGAGAGAAGATGGTCAGAAGTACTATTTTTCTGAAGTTGACTTTCCGTGTCTTGAACCACAAGATCTGTTGTTCATTCTTCGAGACTTATAGACCAGAACCATTAGACCCGGGGAAGTCATTGATGCACTCGAGACGGTAAAGAGATATATGAAGTGTGCGATGAAACTTGCCTCGGTGGAAGACTTTCAGATTGGGTTAGAAAGCGATCAGCCAAAGATTAAAGCCTGATCTGAGCATTCCATCTGATGCCCAGAGTGTACCTGCATTTACTGTGATAAAGATTCCAGAATTCGGCATGACCTACTTGAACAACAAAGGTATTATGCGGTTCATTCGTTTTAATCAGATTATCAGATTCTGCGATGGTACATTGATGCTGCTGAAAGACAACTTGAAGCATGCACTTGATCAAGATGAAAAAAGGGTTCAGCCTTTGGATCCTAAATACAAGCCACTTGTTCTTGAAGCACTAGGGGTTATTGAAGAGCGACTGGAGTACAGAACACAGATACGATACTTTGAGATCAGTTTTGGTTTTCGGAAGATATATGTTCCAAACTGGCGCGATTTTCAACTTCTATTTAAAGGGGGAGATTGTTAGGGTAATTTATATGTTAAATAGAAGTTCAGGGTATATTTTGTAATTCTTTGAATGTTTAATAGCTTGTTGGGCCTAAAATCCCATAAGCCCATCTTTGTAAAGCCTGAGTATATAAAGGTTGTTTTAGTTTCTTTTGAAAAGGTTAAGTCTCATAATTTCAAATTACTAGTCAATAGGTTTACTCTCTCTGATCAGAAATCCTTTATGTAAACCTGTAACCCTTTGATTGCTTATTAATCATATGACTAGTAGTTGTGGCTTAAATCTTATTCATCTTTGATATTATTTGCTGTTGATTGCACTGTACTGGGATCTACAATCACTTTTAGGACAAAATTCATGGGTTCATTGTGTGAGCTTATAAAACTTCTATGGATTTACGTTAACTTGTATTTCCTACCCAAGAAGTTATACTGAGTGATTGAGGGGAGAGGGGTTAAAAGAATATAGAGTGGGTGTGTGCTGAGATAAAATGTAAAAAAGAGATTGGTTAGAAGCGAACTCCAATGATTAAAAGAAAGAGGGTGAAAGATCATAGTAAAATAATATCAAACTCTGCACCAACTTTTTCTGAGCCGAGCAACCACATTATCTGTTGTTTCACAATTCTTTCGTGAACTTCATTGAAAAAGCAACTAGCCCATGCCAACTCTAGCATAAAACCCCACCAGCTACTCATTCTTTTCTCAACAAAAGTATGTTTCATACTTTAAAGGGGAAGCAACACATAATCTATCAAATCTACATTTGGAAGATGCTGATATTGAAAAAGAAGGAAAGTTGCCCCACCTTCGACCCTTTTTCATGCACATTGAGTATGTGTAACACTTGTTGTTGTCTCAACTATTTACACTATTTGAGCCTATTCAAGCTTTAAATTGCTTCAATCATTGCTACCCTTGCACGAGCACATAAGGAATAAGTTTTCTTATCTTAACATTCATAGAAAATCCCTTTGTCGTTTTGCAATGATTGAATGGAAGCCCTGGGGGAGTGAACATCACAAAGCTCCTTTCCAATGTACATTTGTTGTACACAGTGGCTCTATGCTACTGACAGGCATTAGAACTGATCATATGTTGATTTAGGGTTACCAATCTTAATTTGTCTGAATTTGAAAAGATTCGAATGAAT
The DNA here is from genome assembly GCA_954870635.1 of Arctium minus. Classification (NCBI taxonomy): domain Eukaryota; kingdom Viridiplantae; phylum Streptophyta; class Magnoliopsida; order Asterales; family Asteraceae; genus Arctium; species Arctium minus. The sequence goes on along the minus strand of OX941085.1, from coordinate 73,920,848 downwards.
ACATTTATGAATTGACGGCAGAATGTTCATATCAGATCAGACGAAGATCATTTTCTCTTTGGCGGAGAATGTCTATTTTTCTTGAATGGGGGTGAATATCTTTGTTTCTCATGAAGACTATACTTATCTTGATGTTTGGTGGAGATATTATCAAAGCCAGAGCTAACGTTGAAATGTTTTGATGATTCTGATTTCTCATAATTCATCAAAAAGGGGGAGATATTTCAAGATTTCAATGTCAGATTAATGTTTATCAAAAAAAGGGGGAGAAATTTAAAGAGATGATTCAAAGTTAAATTTCTAAAGGAAGCAAAGTCAAGAGAAAGTTGTAAGGCGGAGAAAATTTATATTTCAAGTCAAAGAAAAGTTTGATGATTGTCAAGCTGAAGAGATTATTTTGAAAGATTGTTACTTGAATGTGATCAAAAAGAAAGATTGAAGGGATCATCAAAGTTCTGAAGATTTCAAATTTGTGTTGAAAGGAGATTCAAAGAGAGAGATTATTCAAGATTCAACGTTGTTCAAGATTTTATTTTGAAGATTTTGCAACTAGAAGATGAACTGAAGATTATTATCAAAAAAAATTAATCTTGAATCCAAAGGGGGAGATTGTTTAAGTCAAGATTGTATTCAAGATTAAATGAGGTGTCAAAGTGTAAATGTTGTAAAAGTGTAAGTAATTTTGTTTTTAATTGAGTTGTAAGTCAAAGGGTTTGACCTTGACTTTAGTTAGCTTGTAAGGTCATGTTCACCAAGTATAAAAGGGTTTTTGCCTTTGTATTTGTATACGTACAATTTGAGAGAACACAAGCACATACGGATTCTAGAGAGTATACTGTAAATAGGTATATGGAACTGTGAGATATGTGAATCAAAGAAATCATTGTAATTGTTGTTCTACTAATCAAAGATGATTTCTACTTTACCAGTGTACATTTTGTTAGAACTTGGATTGGAATTTCAGTTGCTCCAGGATTGATATATAGTGATCAATCTGAAGTTCAAATAGAGGAACTTTTTCATTTCCATCTTTATTTGTTGTGACCTTGATGGTTTGCCATGCTTGTTGTACATAAAGTTCTGGAACAGTGCCATAAATTGTCAGTGCATATCTCAATGGGTGATTCTGAAGTATGCTCAGAACAAGTGGATCTATCTTCGAAAGTTTGAATTCCATATAATGATTGTTTGGTTCTTATGGTTTCATCTCAGATGATGTGATCATGATTAGATCAGGATTAACACCAGGTTCAGGCTAATAGTTAGATCTTGATGAGGGCATGGAATGTTCCCTTGAAGCCTGAGGTGATGAATTCTCATCCATCTGATCCTGCTGATCAACATATTAATTTTCATCCATTGAATACCTGAAAAAGATAAAGTATGTGTTAGGTCCATGATCATAGTTGATTTGATTATATAAACATAACAAGGATGATTTGGGAAGAAATCTATAGTTTTATTCACATTAAGAAAACACAAACTATAGAGAACACTAGAACTCGTATGACCTACATTGTGAAATTGAAAACTTACAAACAAAGACTAACAGAGTCCTATTTATACCCATAACACCCTTCTACACATTAAAGCCCAAAACCAAAGTACAAGGCCCAAATACAAATAAAACTGATTACTTTACAAAACTTCTAAACAGAACATTTTATGTTCAAACATTCTCCACCTAAGTTTTGTAAAGGAATCATCCTTTTCAGCTTCAGCTCCTCTCCCCCTTGATTTCTTTAGAAAACTTAGTGTTGCATAAACTTCAAAGCTACTCTAGCTCCCCCTTGAAAGTAGCTCTTATCCTTGAAGTTTCAACTTTAATATCAGATCTGATGTGGACAATAACCTCGACTGAGTGTACATAAAGACGTCTTTTATATCTAGTAAATCCAACACATTCGTTACGCCCACAAGAAAGAAATGTGTGAATTATAGAGTGACAACCAAAGTGCATCTTCAATTTATAACATTGGATTTGTCTTTGAACCACGAGTTGAATAGGAATTCAGCTTAAGAACTTATTCTGATCAGCTTAGAGGAGGAAGCATATGGTAGCAAACACTACAATGCAAGGGCTAGAAGACTGATGAAAGACACTCATTTTCTAACTGCTTCTCAGAACACTGAACGAACGAACTGAGAACTCCTTTCTTCACGAATCAGCCGGATGATTATAAGCACTCAAGATTTTGAATCACAACCAAAGCATCAGAACAATTATTGCAGTTTCTCACAACATAAAGAAGTACTCCAAACTGATGATTGCAGAAGCTCAAGATGCTAAACCAATCCAATCAGACACTAAATCCACACATCCAGTATCTGAAAATCTTGACAAGCATGAGCACTCGTGAAAATTTAGATCAGTTGCTCAAAATATGTGACCAACGGAAGATAGGAATGATGTCACATATGCATTACGCGGAAAATCTCGGGACCAGGGCAAACTTGTAGCAAAATGGGTTCAGAACAATCACTTTTCGCATAGAATCAAAAACATTTCACATAACCTTCACAATTCTCATATCACTGTTCATGAGGAGCACAATTCGCATGAGGCATTAGCCGAAATCCTCACAGTTCGCATAGGCTTAGATGCGAATTCCTGCTTCTTGCATGTGCCTATGTGCGAATTCCTCGCAATTCTCATCCTTCTATAAGCGAAATCCTACTTTTCGCATACGACTCCATACGAATTCTACATTCAGAATTTATTTTGGCCTCAAAGAATTCGTATCGATGCAGATTCTGAACATTTTGCACATCACAGTCAAATGAATTCCAGACTTAGACAAAATTTCATCTTCAAGGCTTTTCTCATCATGCGAATTCTGTCATGCGAGTTCTTCCATGCGAGTTCTTCAAATATCATGCGAATTCTTTGGATCTACGATTGTTTTTCCCAAAAATCTTTGAATTCAACTTCAAAACTTCGAATTTGAGTCTGGAAATTTGTGAACAGGTTCGAAAATGACATTTGAGCATATTTGTTGTTGATGATCATTGTCTAAAAACAACTCTATAACATCATTCGATCTCAACACAGTGATAAAAACATCTTTGAACAAATTTTTTTCAAAATCGACCAATTCAACCAAATATGTTGAAATTAAATCTGGTAATTGATTCCATATGATTCGTCTATGTCCTCTGAATCAATGTACCATCAAAGATCATTCAAATTAACATCAATTCAATAAAATTCGATTTTCTCAGAAACTTGATGGTGCGACAGTGAACTGTTCTTCAATCAAAACAACTTGATCTCGATCGTTCGTAGAAACAATTCTTCGTTAGGATCTGACACCACTTGTTAGGTCCATGATCATAGTTGATTTGATTATATAAACATAACAAGGATGATTTGGGAATAAATCTGTAGTTTTATTCACTTTAAGATAACACAAACTACAGAGAACACTAGAACTCGTATGACCTACATTGTGAAATTGAAAACTTACAAAAAAAGACTACAAGAGTCCTATTTATACCCCTAACATCTTTGTACACATTAAAGGCCAAACCCAAAGTACAAGGCCCAAATTCAAATAAAACTGATTACTTTACAATACTTCTAAACAGAAAAATTTTCTTTGAAAAAACACTAAGTGTGGAATTTGCATGGAATGATATGCGAATTCCTCACTTGAATGAAGAAACAAATGACCACAGAATTCGCATGATGTTGTATGCGAATTCTTGACTTCATCAAAAATTGACAGTCTTAACACAAAATTTTTATGAGCTTTGAACTTTCAAAATTTCAATTCTGAAAATTTTCTAAGTGTTAACCTTGAAAATCAAGAACACGCATATGTTGTTCTTCAGAAACCATGAATATCAAGATGAACCCATATTCCAAAATTCAGATTTTCACATTTAAATCCAAAATTTGTGTACAAATTGATTTAACTTCAAGTGTAAAACAAGATTAAAGCATTAATTTTTACATTCCGGTTCTTTTTAATCAAAATCTCATAATTTTGCCCGAGAACACCAAGAACAATTTGAATATCAGACGAAGAGTCAAAATTTTAAATCCATCCAAAAACCTAAAATTCGACCAGTAAATTCCAAAGTAAAGCATGTCTAGGGTTCGATTTCAACATCCAAATGTGTCGTAAGTTGCAATTTTAACAACCAAGAACAAAATTTAGATTTGAAGTTCAAATGTTCAAAAACTAAGTTGAATAAGAAGATGAACAGTCGAACAAAATTCAAATACTAAAACCTAATCCAAATGATTCCAGTCAAGGTACTCAGCAAAGAAAATGATACAGAGAACAATAACAACAACCAAATCAAAAACAAAACAAAGTATCAACCTTTGAATCAATGAACTCGAAGGATCAAAGTCTGAGTTTCGAAAATCGCAGAGGAGGGTTTAAGAGAGCTCTATGTGCAAAGGATTGTACAGAATGCCAAAGTTGTGAAAAGTGATAAAATCTGAGAAAACCACGATATATATACTCGAGATTAAAAAGGACCCGTGGCACAAGTTGATTCGAAAATCACTTTTCGCATGGCAAAAAGATGCAGATTGTCTTGAAAGAATAAGACTAATGTGTGTGAGAAATTCGCATGAAATGATATGTGAATCATGTGCCTAGAAAAACAATTCAGATGACATTGGATGTAAATTTCAACTTTTCGCATGACTAAGGATGCGAGAAGTGACAATTCGCATGCCAAAGGATGCGAAATCCACAAATTCACATGCAACAGTGTGCGGATTCCTAGAATTTGCATACCACTGTGTGCGAATTTTGGACTTAGCAAAATTTCCAACAAATTTAAAAACATTCTAAAAATGGAAACTTGCCAAAATTAGAAAGTTTATAAAAAAATTCCAAAAATGGAAACTTTCCTAAAAGGAAAATTTTCCACAAAAATGGACATTTAAGCTTATTTTAATTTCTATAAACATTTACACACACACTCACTTACTTCCTATTTGAACTTACTCCCCCTTGAATGATAATTTATGTATTGCTCCCCCTTGACTTGATCTCTGGTTTGTTTCTCCCTGACTTGACATCTTGTAGCTCCCCGACTTGATATGGATTTTATGGACTTGTACAGATATGCTCTCCCTTCGTACCTGCATTCATTCAATGCATTCAGTGTTCTTGAAACAAAACTTTTATAATCTCCCCAAGATATATTTTATCAAAAATATAACATTCTTCCCAAAAACATTCTCTCTAATTATGTATTGTTCAAAATCAAGAAATACTCTCTTAAAAATGATTGATAATCAAGGAATCCGTCAGTAGAATTATTTGAATCATGAGTCCTAATCTGATGTGATTAGAAGTCATCTTTGACTTTGAAGACTGAGTTCTGAACTGTAGTGTTCAGAAGTCATAACACCTTCACTCCTTCTTGAGTGTTGATTCCTGCATCACAAATTTAATAGGTTTTGGTACCCAGATGAATTTGGGTCATTCTTTGTTAGTATGTGAAAACTTCTTTGATTGGTTTCCACCTCTGTGAAGTGTAGTATCATAAGAATGTACTTTATAAGAACCATACTAGTTGTACATATGTGCTTTATGAACAAATTTATCAGTGCAACAGCAAGAACAACATAATTTTCTTTTAGCTAACCTGATTAAATGATTTGTAGACTTGATGTAATCAGACTTAGTAAAAGATTTACCTTTAGATGCTTGGTTCTTGTTTACATTTGAAGCTTGTGCATTTGATTTCTGATACTTATCAGCTTCTGGAGATCCTTAATAACCCAGATCATCTTATCTTTCTCAGATGCTTTCTTTCCAGATTTTGAAAAATAAGCATCTTGTTTATCAACATATTTGATATAAAATGAACTTGGAGATTTAATCTGATCTGGTTTCAAGATCATTGATTTAATATTCTTCATTTTCTGAAATAGGCTGGAAACAGATTAAAAAGAACAAACTGATTCAACTGAATCATCATCATAAGAAGATAAGTCAGTTGTATCAGCTGTTATTTTATCAGACAAACTAGCATTCGCTATTTCCAGCTATTTGATCTTATCAGTTTAATTTTGATTTTTCATTACAAAGCTTATCAAACTTGATTTGCAGATCATATTTACTTTTTTGTTCTTTCAGTATATCTGAAGATAAAGCAACTAACTTGTTGGTTAAGTTTGAAATCATAGTTTCAAAAACTTTTCTCTCTGATTCAAAATCCTTTTCCATGATCTGATTTTTTTCTGAAATTTCTTTGAAAATAACAACAATTTTCTTTTCTTTTTAAAAAATATCTCTTTCAGAGATCAAAAAATTTTCAAATTCAAAAACTTGTTTTGAAAGTTTTACACATCTGATTTCTAAATCTTTCTTGTCTTTTTCAGCTTTCTTTGAAAGATCAGATAATCTTAGATTGAAAGTTTTCTCAAGTTCAGCCTTTTCATTCTTTCTTCTCTCTTCAACCTTCTTAATCCACTCAGCTCCTTTTGACTGGTATGTGGATACCTGCTTTTCAGCTTTCTTCAGTTTGACATTCAGATCAACATTCTCAGCTTTTAGTTCTGCATTCTGAAGTTTAAGCTTCTCGTTTTCAGCTTCAATTTTAGGTATCTCAGGCATGTATGCCACAACACAATCTCTGTTTGTAAGAACAGTGCTTCCCTTTTCATCTATGTAAGGCATATTGAAAGTTTATCTGAAATAATGCTTGAAATGATTGTTAGTCAAATAACCAGAAAAATCAACTTTGAAAGATAATCAGAAGAATACTCAGAAATATTCTAAGTATAGAATTCGCACACAATAGTGAAGAACAATTCGCACACAAGAAATTCGCATAAACGGATATTTTTGCACGAAGTTAGATGCGGATTCTAACTTTTCGCACGTGGTAGGATGCGAAATCCTAATTTTCGCACGGTGTGAGATGCGAATTATGGACTTAGTCGAATTTTCAACTTCCAAACTTGAACTTTTCGCACAACACCAATGTGATGCGAATTTCTCCCTTAGTCATTTTTTCTACTTCCAACTTTTCGTATCGATGCGGATTCTGGACTTAGAAAAATTCTTGATGCGAATCCTTCAACTTTTTGCATATAAAGAGATGCGAATTTCAGATTCTCACACAATATGTCATGCGAATTCCATCTTTTCGCATGTAGTGCGATGCAAAATCTTGACTTAATATTCTTCACACTTTCAGTAAGATGCGAGTTCTTCAGTTTCATGCGAGTTCTTCAGACCTTAAACTTGTCGACTTCAAAAATCACTATAAATCATTGTAAACCAATCAATCCTTTAAATTTATCCGCGAAACTTTGGGAATTTGATCACAATGACATTTAGAACAACCCTTGGGTATCAATTACATCAAGAACAAACATGATCAATGGTATTGATCAATTTACAGTACGTGAAAACTAAGAACTCAAAAATATATAAATCTGTAAAATTGACATGGAAATCTTCTGAATTGGTGAATAAAATGTGTGATCCCAGTATTCTAGCATTCAATTAACACCCAAATTATCAAGAACAACAATCTTTTATTAATCAAACAATCTACAAAGAGTCATATCCCTATTTGTTGCATTTTACATTAAAGCATGTGTTTTGAATGTGTAATCTCTTACCAATCTACGCATATGTTCTATGTAACTAAACAACACTACGACTTGCTATATATATGGTCAACATGACCTTTAACAAAGTCAACTTCTAAACAACAAATACAAATAACACCCACACTTTACAACTATTACAATTTAGACCAACACTACGACTTGCTATATATATGGTCAACATGACCTTTAGTGTAACACCTCAAAAATCACAGTAATTAAAAACCTGGAAATCTGACAACAAGACGGAATTTAAATCTATATACTTCCCATAAATGGAAACAGTCCTTAAGACAATTCGAACCTATACAAGAATTTCATCAAAAGAATGGGACTTAACAAATGCCCAATATAAATACTAAAGATCTCCACAAAAACCTCGAGACTCCAAAACTCGTCTCTCCAAAAACCCAGGCAACCCACCGCAAATAGAAACTTGTTACACATACCATTTGAGAAAAAGTGTCAGACTTAAAGCCTGGTGAGAACATACAGTTTATAAAGCTCAAAATCAGAGATATATACGTCAGTATCATAAGGAAATCTTTTCATAAAGGTTTAATTTATAAAAGATAACATTTCGCCACAACCGGGCCTTTTCGGTCCAAAACTCATCATATGATGACAAAAGAACCATTTTACCAAGGATAGTGGTGTAACACAAAGTAGACCACAAATCCGAGTTATGAGCTAAACACTTGGAGTCCTCAGCAATGAACCCAGAGTCCGTGCTACGAGGTGAGATCGCGCTCCCAAGGGAAACCAATGTATACTCCTTCACTAGGATCATCATGAACCATGGCTAGTATCCTACCTCACATAACCGTACCAAGTTGCCCCCGAGGAACATGTGATCCATAGCTACAAATTTGGGGAATATAACCTCCCAACAAAACAGTCTACTCCAAAACCTAGGGATCCGCTAGTAATGGTACAGACTCGTCACAACAACATATGTGACCAACCATAAATAAATATATGGTATAAATACATTTTATAAACAAAATGCTATTCCCAGTTCAACTTCTGGTAAGAATGAAAATCAATTAAAAAGGAGTTCTTTTAAATATTCTTTCCGCATAAACGCATAAGCAAAACGTCATTTTACTTTAAATAAGATAAGATCAAAAGGTAACTTTTGATATGTATACAGTTTAAAATGATAGTAGGAACTCACCTCTGTTTCCTTCTTCTTAATGAGCGCTACCTATGATAACACCGAAAGAATCGGTAAGTCGAAATACAGATAAACCTCTCGTTACTTGAATAGGACTCAAAGACACAGAAGCTAACAACTTAACAGAACCTAAACCGGTCAAAGGACCACACCGGTCGAACAACTAGCCCGGTCGAACAACCCCCGGTCGAATACAACCATTCGGTCGAACAACCATTCGGTCGAACAACCCTCCGATCGAACAAGCTCCGGTCCAACACAACCATTCGGTCGAACAACCATTCGGTCGAACAACCATTCGGGCGAACAAGCTCCGGTCGAACGACCATCGCCTTGTTCATCAAGAACAGTACGATGCAGAACCCAGATTCAACCCAGATCCAAATGAGAAATACTCAGATCTCAAAGTGGAACGGTTCAAAACCTTCACAACGAGATTCTACACGGCTAAAAGCATTCAGATCAAAGCATTAAGCTAGATTCGTACCTCAATTTGCCCGAAACGATCGACCCAAGAAAACAAAGCTTCTCCTGCTCTTCTCCTCTTCTCCCTGGCTTCTCCAACACAACAGATCAAAATGAGATATTAAGAAATATCTCAGATTTGATATGTATATATATAGCCCAAGTTACATTATACCCCCTTGAACTTTGGGTAAAGGTCAACTTCTCACCTAATCCCAAAATTCAGGGTGTTACAATCCTCCCCAACTTGGGAATGATTTCATCCCCGAAATCCAACTATACAAAGAGATGAGGATATCTACGCTTCATATCCTCTTCAGACTCCCAAGTCACATTTGCTCCCCGGTGATGCTTCCACTGCACCTTGACCAAAGTGACTTCCTTGTGATGCAACTTCTTAGTCTTTCTCTCTAAGATGGCGTCGGGTTCTTCCACACAACGGTTACCTTCGTCTACCCTTAGCTCTGAAAGGGGAATGACACTGTCTTCTACCGCCAAACATTTCCGGAGGTAGCAAACATGAAACGTGTTGTGTATTCTGCTCAACTCCGGTGGCAATTCCAACTGGTAGGCTTGCAACCCTACTCGCTTAAGTACCTTGAAAGGTCCGAGGAAACGAGGACTCAGCTTCCCACGTTTTCCGAACCGTATAATGCCCTTCCATGGCGATACCTTAAGCATAACGCGGTCGCCTACTTGGAATTCCATTGGTCGCCTCTTCTTATCGGCATAGCTCTTCTGACGATCTTGAGCCGCTTTCATCCTCTCTCGAATGCACTTGACCTTATCGGCAGTCTCTTGCACGATTTCAGGCCCGACGAACTGCTTCTCTCCTGATTCTAGCCAACATACGGGAGTCCGACACTTTCGCCCATACAGTGCTTCAAAAGGTGCCATCCCAATACTCGAGTGGTAGCTATTGTTGTAAGCAAACTCCACCAAAGGCAGGTGAGAGTCCCAACTACCCCCGAAATCGATGACACAAGACCTCAACATGTCTTCCAAGGTTTGGATCGTTCATTCGCTCTGCCCGTCGGTCTGCGGATGGTAAGCCGTACTCAACTTCACTGGTGTACCAAGCTCTTTCTGAAACCCATCCCAGAAGTTCGAAGTGAACCGACTGTCGCGATCCGACACGATCGACAAAGGTATTCCATGCCTCGAGACCACCTCATCGATATAAAGCTTCGCCAACTTATCCATCGGTAAAGTCTCGCGCATAGGCAAGAAGTGTGCGCTATTTGTCAACCTATCCACTATCACCCAGATGGTATCGTGTCCCCGAAGAGTTTTAGGCAACTTCGTCATGAAGTCCATGGTGATATGCTCCCACTTCCACTCGGGAATCTCTAAGGACTGAAGACTCCCATACGGTCGCTGATGTTCGGCTTTAACTTCAGAACACGTCACACAACGCTCAACGTAACGCGCCACATCAAGCTTCATCACCGGCCACCAATAGTGCAACTTCAAGTCCCTGTACATCTTCGTGCTTCCCGGGTGAATGGAATACTTGGACTTGTGTGCATCTTCTAGCAACAGCTCACGGCTTCCCCCAATCTTGGGCACCCACACATGACCGCTGAATAATTTCACTCCACGGCTATCTTCCGTTAAGAGCAAACGATGTTTTGTCATGACTTCCTCTTTGAGATTCTCTTCCATCAGTGCTTCCATCTGCGATGTCTTGATCTTCTCAACAAGAATAGACACTAGCTCGATTCTTAAATGGGTAGCTCGAATACTCCCGCTATAGTCCTTCCGACTTAGCGCATCGGCCACCACGTTCGCCTTACCGGGATGGTAAAGCAATTCACAGTCGTAATCTTTCAACAACTCGAGCCACCGCCTTTGCCTCATATTCAGCTCTTTCTGACCAAAGACATACTTCAGGCTCTTGTGATCCGTGTAAAGAGTACACTTCGTGCCGTAGAGGTAGTGTCGCCAAAGCTTCAAAGCGAACACCACCGCCGCTAACTCCAGATCATGAGTTGGATAATTCTTCTCGTGTATTTTAAGCTGCCTCGAGGCGTAAGCGATTACCTTGCCTCGTTGCACTAACACACAACCCAACCCCATTTTTGAAGCGTCGCTGTAAACCACGAAATCTTCCGACCCTTCTGGCAAAGACAAGATCGGAGCTTCACACAACTTCTTCTGAAGAATCCGGAACGCCTTCTCTTGGGTATCGGTCCATTCAAACTTCACATTCTTCCGAGTCAGAATTGTCAAGGAAGAAGCGATCTTCGAAAAGTCTTGAATGAATCTCCTGTAGTATCCCGCCAGACCCAAGAAACTTCGGATCTCTGACGGACTCTTAGGAGGCTCCCAATTCATCATAGCTTCAATCTTGGAGGGATCTACTTTCACTCCGTCCCGAGTGACTACGTGCCCCAGAAATTGTACTTCTTTAAGCCAAAAGTCGCACTTGGAAAACTTGGCGTACAACCTCTCTTTTCTCAACACTTCCAGAACTTCACGTAGATGTTGCTCGTGCTCTGTCTCACTTCTGGAGTACACGAGTATGTCATCAATGAATACAATGACCGACTTGTCGAGGAAAGGTCAGCACACTCTATTCATCAAGTCCATAAACACAGCTGGTGCGTTCGTCAGGCCAAAAGGCATTACAAGGAACTCATAATGGCCGTAACGCGTTCTGAAAGCTGTCTTCGGAACATCTTCTTATCTTACCTTCACTTGGTGATAACCTGAACGTAAGTCGATTTTGGAAAAACAACCCGCTCCTTGAAGTTGATCGAACAAGTCGTCTATTCTTGGAAGCGGATACCTGTTCTTCACTGTAGCTTTGTTCAACTCACGATAGTCAATGCACATTCTCATTGTGCCATCCTTCTTCTTGACAAATAAGACCGGAGCTCCCCAAGGTGACGAACTCGGTCTTATAATTCCCTTCTCCAATAGCTCTTGGATTTGTGCTACCATCTCTTGCATCTCCGACGACGCTAAACGATAAGGTGCTTTAGCGATCGGTGCAGCGCCTGGCACAAGATCAATCCGAAACTCTACCTGACGATCGGGTGGCAACCCGGGCAAATCGTCCGGAAAGACATATGGATACTCCCGCACGATCTTCACATCTTCAATATGGGACTTCTCCAACTTGGCATCGATCACATAGGCTAGGAAAGACGAACATCCTTTTACTAAACACCTGCGTGCTCTTGCCATTGTGATTATTGCCACTTCACCCTTTCTCTTTTCGCCATAGATGACAACGACCTCACCGGAGGGATTGGGAAGCCGAATCAACTTCTTGGAACACACGATCTCGGCCTGATTGTTTGACAACCAATCCATACCGACCACCACATCAAAACCCCCGATTGACATCGGTAGCAGATCGATCGAGAATTCTCTTCCCTCGATGCTAAGAGCACACTGCTTCAGAACTTCGTGGATCAGAACTTGCCTACCATCTGCTATTTCTACCACTAATGCATCCTCAAGACTAGTAGTGGGCATAGCAAATTTCTGACGGAACAATTCAGATACGAAAGAGAAACTAGCACCCGTATCGAATAAAATACGAGCAGGTACAGAGTTTATAAGAAAAGTACCCGATACCACATCAGCTGATGCCCTGGCCTCTTCGGCCGTCATCTGAAAAGCTCGACCCTGAACCTTCGGAGGGTTCTCCTTCCTTGCTGGCGCGCTACCCGACACAAGCTTCGGGCAATCTTTCCTCGCGTGCCCCGGTGCCTTGCACTCAAAACAGATGATTCCCCTGACCGGGCAATCTCTGACAGTATGACCAGGCTTCCCACACTTATAGCAAGTTTGAGAATTGCTGTAACAGTTACCGTGATGCTTGGTTCGACACCTTGGACACCACTTAGCTTCCTGATAACTGCTGAAGTTGCGGTTCCCAACAAAAGGTCAGGCCCGCTTGGAAGGTACTGAACTGTTCTCCCACTTTCTCTTTTCAGGCACCAACACTGACTTCTCATATTTGCTCTTCGCGAACATCTCTTACATGAATTGAGCTTCCTCCACCATTTCTCGGAGGTTAGAAGCTTTGACATTATGGACCATCGATTGCATGTCCGCTGGCAAGCCCTTGAGATAGGCTTTCATCTTGTCTTTCTCTGTTGGGGCAGCATGCCCCACCAGACCAAGTTTCTCCATAAACTGACGGGTGTACTCCCTCACCGTCAGGCTCCCCTTCACCAAGGACCGGAATTCTTTCTCAATTCGGTCCATGGTCCTTTCATTGCAAAACTCTTCTAGCAGCTTCTTCTTGAACTCAGCCCACGACAACTGAGCCAACACTTCCGGAGATAGAGTGGATTGGATGATGTTCCACCAGATGAGTGCAGTGTCCCTTAGCAGCTGGGTACCAAACCGCACCCTCTGATCATCACCACATTCGGAAGAGCCAAAATCTTGCTCAACCGCTCGGATCCACTTAACGCACACCACCGGATCGTCAGAACCGAAGAATTCTGGCGGTCTGCAGCCCAGAAAGGACTTATAGGAACAACTCTTCCTGTTCCCCGGAGCACCAGAAATCCCGCGCTCTACCGACACGACCCTTATACCGTCATCACCAGAACCTACTATAACGTTCTCCACCACCGTCTCACTTCTCCGATGGTTTACGTCGCGGTCCTCCATTGCTTTTAGCAGAAACTCTTGCTGCTTAGCCAACTCTTCCCTCATCGCCAACATCACGCTGGCCAACAACTCTGACTGGGGATTAGCATCCCTGATGACTGGATGGGACGAAGCCAGGTCTACTCACGGAATGACCTCTGGCCCCCCCACCTAGTACTTGCTGAACGGGTGGTCGAACGATAACCTCAACACCTTCCGGCTGACCCGCTGTAGAGGCTGTCGCTTCCTGACCATTGACACGAGTACGCGGCCTTCCACGCGTACCTACCATTCTGAACTGCTACACAGAGCAGAGGAAGAGATAAGAGAGAGACAGGAAACACGAAAGGAAAACGTACTACCTCATTATCAATTGTCATATTAACAGCAATTCAAGCACTCTTACGTACAATATCCTCATAATAACATTAGCTAAGTGAAATTATGAACATACAACACATAACGGTCCTTGTCACCACTACTACAACGCCTGATAAACGTACTTTCCGTCGACTCTAAGACTAACCCAACTTAGGAGCTCTACCCAATTCTCGCGGATCATTTCTTAGTATACACAGTCTAAGTCTAGACATCTTACATTCATGCCTAGTTCGCTTAAACTAGAGCTCTGATACCAACTTGTAACACCTCAAAAATCACAGTAATTAAAAACCTGGAAATCTGACAACAAGACGGAATTTAAATCTATATACTTTACATAAATGGAACCAGTCCTTAAGACAATTCGAACCTATACAAGAATTTCATCAAAAGAATGGGACTTAACAAATGCCCAATATAAATACTAAAGATCTCCACAAAAACCTCGAGACTCCAAAACTCGTCTCTCCAAAAACCCAGGCAACCCACCGCTAATAGAAACCTGTTACACATACCATTTGAGAAAAAGTGTCAGACCTAAAGCCTGGTGAGAACATACAGTTTATAAAGCTCAAAATCAGAGATATATACGTCAGTATCATAAGGAAATCTTTTCATAAAGGTTTAATTTATAAAAGATAACATTTCGCCACAACCGGGCCTTTTCGGTCCAAAACTCATCATACGATGACAAAAGAACCATTTTACCAAGGATAGTGGTGTAACACAAAGTAGACCACAAATCCGAGTTATGAGCTAAACACTTGGAGTCCTCAGCAATGAACCCAGAGTCCGTGCTACGAGGTGAGATCGCGCTCCCAAGGGAAACCAATGTATACTCCTTCACTAGGATCATCATGAACCATGGCTAGTATCCGGCCTCACATAACCGTACCAAGTTGCCCCCGAGGAACATGTGATCCATAGCTACAAATTTGGGGAATATAACCTCCCAACAAAACAGTCTACTGCAAAACCTAGGGATCCGCTAGTAATGGTACAGACTCATCACAACAACATATGTGACCAACCATAAATAAATATATGGTATAAATACATTTTATAAACAAAATGCTATTCCCAGTTCAACTTCTGGTAAGAATGAAAATCAATTAAAAAGGAGTTCTTTTAAATATTCTTTCCGCATAAACGCATAAGCAAAACGTCATTTTACTTTAAATAAGATAAGATCAAAAGGTAACTTTTGATATGCATACAGTTTAAAATGATAGTAGGAACTCACCTCTGTTTCCTTCTTCTTAACGAGCACTACCTATGATAACACCGAAAGAATCGGTAAGTCGAAATACAGATAAACGTCTCGTTACTTGAATAGGACTCAAAGACACAGAAGCTAACAACTTAATAGAACCTAAACCGGTCAAAGGACCACACCGGTCGAACAACTACCCCGGTCGAACAACCCCCGGTCGAACACAACCATTCGGTCGAACAACCATTCGGTCGAACAACCATTCGGTCGAACAACCCTCCGATCGAACAAGCTCCGGTCGAACACAACCATTCGGTCGAACAACCATTCGGTCGAACAAGCTCCGGTCGAACGACCATCGCCTTGGTCATCAAGAACAGTACGATGCAGAACCCAGATTCAACCCAGATCCAAATGAGAAATACTCAGATCTCAAAATGGAACGGTTCAAAACCTTCACAACGAGATTCTACACGGCTAAAAGCATTCAGATCAAAGCATTAAGCTAG
Source organism: Arctium minus (assembly GCA_954870635.1). NCBI lineage: Eukaryota > Viridiplantae > Streptophyta > Magnoliopsida > Asterales > Asteraceae > Arctium > Arctium minus. The sequence continues at coordinate 73,904,892 of OX941085.1, read as the reverse complement.
ATTCGTACCTCGATTTGCCCGAAACGATCGACCCAAGAAAACAAAGCTTCTTCTGCTCTTCTCCTCTTCTCCCTGGCTTCTCCAACACAACAGATCAAAATGAGATATTAAGAAATATCTCAGATTTGATCTGTATATATATAGCCCAAGTTACATTATACCCCCTTCAACTTTGGGTAAAGGTCAACTTCTCACCGAATCCCAAAATTCAGGGTGTTACATTTAGCAAAGTCAACTTCTAAACAAAAAATACAAATAACACCCACACTTTACAACTATTACAATTTAGACCCTTCTTTTAATCTTGAATACAATTCAGCTCCAACAATCTCCCCCTTTGGATTCAAAATTAAAAAAAATTGGCAATAATCTTTAACATTTGAATCTTTATCAACTTTAAATCTTGAAATCTTTGATGTTCTCCACAAACTTTGCATCTTCAAAACTTTGTCACTTTGCTTGATCCTTGATGTTGCATTAAATGATTCTCTCTTTTGAAATTTCTGACAACTTTAGCACTTTCTTCATTCTCCCCCTTTGTTTTCAACAATACCATATGCTCTTCAGAAAATTCTCTTTAACACAACAAACTTTGCTTCAGCTTTCCATCTGACTTTAATTTCTTCGTCTTTCATTTCATCTCTCTTGACGTTGCCTTTCGCTTTGAACTTAATCTGACTTTGAAATCTTGAACTATCTCCCCCTTTTTGATGAATTACGAGAATCAAAATCATCAAAACTTTTCAAGTTCAGCTCTGTCTTTTCTTTGAACTATCTCCCCTAAATAATCAGATAAGCACAATCTCCATGAATGACAATCTCCCCGTTTGGTAAATGTGAACTATCTCCCCCATGTAGGAAAATATTAAATCTCCCCCAATCTGATCTGTTAGAATGATTTTGCCGCCAATTCATGAATGTATTTATCCGAATCTTTTCAAATTCATATAAATTAAGAGTGGTAACCCTGAATCAACGAATGAAACAGTTAAAGTGCATGTAAGTTACACAGAGTTACTTAGTACAACAAATGTACTTTATAAGGATCTTGAGTAATGTACACTCCCCAGGACTTCCATTCAATCATTGAAAAACACAAGGTTAATCTATGAACGTTCTGACAGAAAAACAAATTTTATGCGTGTACGTGCTTGTGTATGAAAGAATTAAGCACAATGATTGCTTTTTATAATAAGGCTCAAAATTATGTAAATCATTGAGACAATAACAGTTATACACAAAGTCAATGTGCATGAGAAAGGGTCAAAGGTGGGGCAACTTTCCTTCTTTTTCAATATTCGAGTCTTCCAAATGAAGATCAAATAGATAATATGCTGATTCCCCTTGAAAATGTGAAACATTCTTTTGTTAAGAAAAGAATGAGTAGCAGGTGGGGTTGTTTGCAAGAGTTGGCATGGGCTAGATACATTTGTCAATGAAGGTCACGAACAAGTGTGAACCAACAGATTATGTGGTTGTCCGACTCAGAAGAAGTTTGGTGTAGAGTTTGATATTCTTTTACTCTGATCTTTCACCCTCTTTCCTTTATAACATTTGAGCTCACTTCTAACCAACCTCTCTTTTATATTTTACCTCAGCATACACCCACTCTCAATTCTTTTGACCCCTCTCCCCTCAATCACTCAAGGATTACTTCCAGGGTAGGAAACACTAGTTAACGTGAATCCATGGAAGTCTTTTAAAGCACTCACACTGAGTCCCATGTATTGTCCTAAAAGATTGTGTTGCTCAATGATTATCTTGACAATTAAGCACAAGAAATTATAGTCAGTGAAAGTATGCTTAAGAATGATAAGAATGAAATTTGAGCAATTTAGACATTTAAGATCTCTCAAAAATTTGAATATTTAAGATCATTCAATTTCATGGTTTTGAGAATCTGACAATGATTTAATCAGATCAAATATCATGAAGAAAAATATTTAGAGATATCAAAGAACGAAAATTGTTTATATGAACAAGACATAAACATATTATCAATGAAAGCACATTTAAAAAATAGAAATGATGTCTTATCTCAAGCAACGTTGAATACAACCGGGAGTATTACCAACGAAAGATTTATCATTTGAGACATGTTAATAACAAAGTCAATAAAAATGTACTGAACCGATATATGTATGAATACTTGAAAGCATATAGACAAGATAATACACGGTCAGATACACAATAAATCACTTGATATGAAAAACATTTAAAATCACACTTCGAAATTCATAAAATCTTTTTGAGAATATGAAGTGGTTTGAACATTTAAGAAAATATGTTTTTCACATCGGAAAGTCGTTCTTCTTTCAAAATGTGGTAGAGATTAAGATTCAGAAATGTATACCTTCAATGTAGACATCTTAACTCCCCCTAAAATGAATGTTATCTTTTAAGCATCCTTAACAAAAAAATCAGATATTCTCATCCTCGATATCTGTAAAAAATCAGTTCATCAGAAAAATATGACAGTTAAAATATAAGTAACATTTATCTTCTCCCCCTAAAAGATATGACAGTGAAATTTGCAGCAACTCCCCCTCAAAACAAAAACTCCTTGAAAAGATGTTATCTAGTAAGAATCCTTCAGAAGAAAAACATTTAGGGTCGGGTTGTGAACTGAAGTATTCAGAAGCCATAGTCACCTGTAATAACCTGCAAAAGAAAAAATATTGGTAATCATTATAGAAATGATTCCGCCTTAGTCAGTAAAAGAAGAATATTAGTCACTGTTCATGAGTTCCAAAACACGTGTAAGATAAGTAGAATTAATATTCACTCCCCCTCAGATCATGGACTGGGATGCAACATACCTAATTTACTGATTAAGAATTTGAAACTCTTTTCATCTAACGGTTTTTAGTGCAAAGATCAGCAATTGGTAGTCGGTTTGAACAAAATGTATTTCTATGTCGCCCTTTTCCACATGATCTTTTATAAAATGGTAGCATACATCAATGTGTTTTGTCATCGAGTGTTGGACTGGATTAGCAGTTATCGCTATCACACTCTTGGAATCGCAGTAAATAGGAACTCATTTGTATGAATAGCGAAAATATTTTAATTGAGTCTTCATCCAAAGGACTTGTGAACAGCAGCTAGCAGCAACTACATATTTTGACTCAGCGGTGGATGTAGAAACGCAGTTTTGTTTTATTGAAGTCCAACTAACCAATTTATCTCTTAGAAACTGACATGATCCAGATGTGCTCTTTCGATCAAGTTTGTAACCTGCATGATCAGCATCCGTATATGCGGTTAAATCAAAACCAGAATTCTTAGGATACCAAAGGCCTAACTCGGGAGTGCCTTTGAGGTATCTAAGAATTCTATTAACAGCGACCAGGGGAGATTCCTTAGGATTATCTTGATATCTAGCAGAGAAGCATGTAACAAACATTATATCAGGTCTGCTAGCTGTTAGATACAGTAATGATCCAATCATACTTTGGTACACTTTCTAATCAATAGATTTTCTGGAAAAATCTGCGTCTAAAAGTGTTCCGGTAGCCATCGGCGTTTTCATTACTGAACTATCAGTCATATTGAACTTTTTCAGGATGTCTCTAATGTATTTCGACTGGTTTATGAAAATGCCTTCGGGTGACTGTTTGACTTGATGTCCAAGGAAAAATGTTAACTCACCCACCATTGACATTTCAAAACGAGATTCCATGATTTTTGAAAAGTTCTTATAGAATTTTAGATTAGTAGACCCAAATATAATATCGTCCACATAAATCTGTATTAGAATTAAATCATCACCTTGTTTTTTTAGGAACAATGTTGTATCGATTGTACCCCTTTTAAAATAGAAGACGAGTAAGAGTTGAGTAAGAGTGCCATACCAAGCTCTTGGTGCCTGTTTCAAACCATATAGCGCTTTGTCTAGAACGTAGACATGATCAGGGTGTTTCGGATCAACAAAACCTTCAGGTTGAGCAACATAAACTTCCTCATCCAGAATGCCATTAAGAAATGCAGACTTTACGTCCATTTGATAGACAATAAAGTTCTTATGGGTTGCATAGGATAAGAAAATTATGATGGCTTCGATCCGAGCAACAGGAGCAAATGTTTCATCGTAGTCTATGCCTTCCTATTGACAGTAACCCTTTGCTACCAGATGAGCTTTGTTTCTTACAACTACTCCAGCCCCATCCCTTTTGTTCCTAAAAACCCACTTCGTGCCTATCACGGATTTACCTTTCAGTAGTGGGATTAATCGCCACACCTTATTCCTTTCAAATTGTAGAAGCTTATCTTGCATTGCAAGAATCCAATCGGGAACCCGCAAAGCTTCTGAGACATTTTTCGACTCTAAAGAACTAAGGAAACTTGAGTATAAGCAAAAGTTTGCGGACACTGCACACGTTTTGACTCCACTATGTATGTCACCAATGATATTTTGTAGGGGGTGATCTTTTGTCCAACATGTTGTGCTCGGAAGTGGTTGAACAGTTTCTTGCATGTTTTGCTCATCATATTCATCAAAAATGGCAGGTACAACCTCTGATGCAGATGGAACATCTTGTACATGTGTTTCTGACTCAGGTAATTCTGCAGCGACATAAGAAGTGCTCGGGACTTCTCGTCCAGAATTTGTATCTGCAGAAGCAGAATCAGTATTAGCTTTTTCAGAAACATTTGGTGTAGATGTACCTGAGGTTGTAGTAGTGACTGGTTCAGAAGGTCCAAATATGTATTCAGTAATAACTGGGACCTCTAAATTTGATTCGGACGCTCCAGATTTGTCAAAATCCGCACAAATGTCCATATCCCTATTTGTTGCATTTGGCATTAAAGCACTGTGTCTGTGTTTTGAATGTGTAATCTCTTACCAATCTGCGCGTATGTTCTATGTAACTAAACAATACTACGACTTGTTATATATGTGGTCAACATGACCTTTAGCAAAGTCAACTTCTGAACAACAAATACAAATAACACCCACACTTTACAACAATTACAATTTATACCCTTCTTTTAATCTTGAATACAATTCAACTCTATTACAATGTGAACAAGAAATAATCTATACTATTATACGAAGACAGTGCAACAAATATTTTTACCAAGAACATCACAAAATCTGAAATTCGATCAATGAAATAGTAAGATGCGAATTTTATTAAAAAGAACAGTAAACTGTTTGATCTTGGTATCAAATTCTTCAATTTTGTTGATGGTTGATCAATCTGATTACTATGAGTAGGATCTGATACCAATTGTGATTCCAGATTCAAGCATTTGACATTCAAAGATTAAGAATTAATAAACAAGAATCTAGAGAGAGAAAGTAGTCAGAAGTCTCTTAGTCATATATCTCACAAAGACATTAGAAGACTTGGAAATGAACGCTTACAACAAAACTACAAGAAATGAACAAAGACAAAATGTATTTATATGGGTCAAACAAGCCTTGACCTCATACAATACTTACAACACAAAATTCAAACTTAACAATTACCAATTGAGTCAAACTCTATATCTAACAATTTGACTAAAAAGTTAAACTTGAAAATCTCAAAAAATTCTCAAAAATTTCAGAGTATGGAATCCGCAGAAGGAAATAGTGATCTTGCGGATTCTGCACTTAGTCGCAAAATGCAAAATGAAATTCTCGCAGCGAACTTTTCGTAGGCAATAGTGTGCGAAATCACACTTTCCGCAGGCTTCGGCGTGCGAATTGAAGTTTTTCGTAGGTTTTGGTTTGCGAGTTGACAACTTTCCGTAAGCAGATATCTACGGATTGAACACTTTCTATAAGTTGTACTTTGCGGATTGAGGACTTGTTAAAAACTGTGATGTGCGAAATCCTGTTGGATCAGTAATTGTTTTCAAGATTAAAGTTCAGGATTCAAATTGTAATAAGTTGATAGTTATTTGTAGCTGGGCCCAAAATCCCATTAGGCTTATACGGCCTAAGTATTTATACGTTTTAATTAATTAGGTTTAGTGTGAATCCTTATTATTATTATCATAATTATAATTATAGAGAGGAGGTAGCCGTATTGTAATCGCATTATTAAGGTACCAAGAACACTCACACTGGTTTTCATTGATTAATCAAGGGATCGTGGTATGTTATTATGATTTATTCATCTCTTGATCTGTATTGTGTTGTGTGATTGTCTATCAACTAGTTATCTGGGTTTAACAAGTGATATCAAAGCCTAAAGAATCAAGCTTTTTGGACTGAAACTGTGTTTATCGATAACGTACTGTGTGATAATCGAGTTCATAAATTAATGAGTTTTCATGCATACAATTGATTCAATTAGGTGTGTTTTATGTCATTGAATACCATCTGATAGTTTAATTGCACTTTAAATCATCAATTGATTGGCCTTTTATGATTTTGTGCTCTCTAGGTTCATGGAATGTCGACCACTGTGTTTATCAAATTGAAGCATGAAAGTTGATGTTAATCTTTGATTTTGATTGTGATTTGATCTATATATGTTGTGGTTACAAAAGTCTGCTTTTTGCATTAAATTTGAGTTTTTGTGTGAATTTCTTTTCTGAAAATCGTGTTCTGGGTCGAAACCTTCAAGAACACCGGTCGTTATTCAACCAGTCAGAACACTGGTCGACCAAGTTTGAGCCATACCCTATTCGCCACACTTCACCGGTCCATACCGGTCGGGGACACCCCGGCCACAGCACCTCGGGCGATACCGGTCGAGATACCGTCCACACCGGTCGAATACACCCGGTCGCTCCATACCGGTCACGACATCGGTCGAAACACTTGTCCGGTCGGCAGGATACCGGTCGACGGAAGCATACCGGTCGAAGACTCCGGTCAAGCATCTCACCAGTCGCAGCAAGACCCCGGTCGCGATATTGGTTTGAGTCTTCAGTTACTCGCGCAAATCTCATTTTGCGCCACCCTCGCTTCGCGCAAACATTTCTTTTGCGCCATAAACTGTTCGCGCAAAACACTCTTCTCGCGACCCATTACTAGCGCAAAGCTCATTTTTGCGCCACTTCCTATTCCCGCAAAGCTCCTCTGTTTCAAGACTTTTGCGCCAGTTTTTTTGTGTTTAATCTATTTGTGTTTTGTACTGTTTGCGATATATGCATTTGATTATTTTTGGAAATTTATTTTTCTGAAAATTTTTTAGTGTAGTTTTTATCTAACTCTTGATTCTAAAGATCTCATCTAGTTGATTCTCTTGGTACATATAAGTTTGTTTTCTAACCATACAGCTAAAGATGTCTAAAGGTTATATCTATGATTTTGACAAGATGACTTTTTCTGAAGCAAAAGCAAATGTTAAACATCTTGCTGGACAGTTGTCTAGATATACAAGCATGGATTTTCATTATGAAAAGGAGAATAAAAAGCTCAAATCCGAGATATTACCGCTTAAAGCTGAGAACAGGGATTTAAAGATTCAGAACTCATCTCTTCTTACTCAAATCAATGTTTTAAAAGAAAATTCAAAAGATTCAAAGAAAGATTTCATCTGTTCAGTATGCATTACTGATTCTAAAATTAAATTTGCAGGAATAATTGAGTCTAAAGAAAAAAAAAATCCTAAATCTTCAAGCAAAGCTGAAGAAGTCTGAAAGTCTTAATTCAAGCTCTAGCTGGTCAAAGAAGGAATCTATGCAAAGAGAGCTAGATGAGCTTAAAAGAAGAGCCAACATTGCTCGCGAGACATATGAAGGGCTTAGAAAGACAAACTCTCAAGTCTTTGCGGAAAGAGATAAACTGAAAGATAAAGTCTTCAGTCTTGAGGTTGAGATTGATATGCTGAAAGAAAAGGCAACCCAAGACAAAGACAATACAAAAGTCCAAGATGAAATGTTTAAGATTGAGAAATAAAGAAAAGAATTTGCTAAGAAATTCTCTGATTTCTCCAGAAAAGCCTTTGAAGAGAAGAAATCTTTAGAGCTTAAATGTGTTAAGCTTTCTCAACAAGTTTCAGACTTTGAGAAGGTTATCATTCTTGAGAGAGAAAAGGTTGAGAAAGAGAAAAATATATCTGAGCAGAAGAAAGTAAATATAGACTTTTCTGAAGAAAAGAAAGTATTTGAAACTGAGATAGCTAAGCTGACAAGAGAGCTATCTGAGCTATCAACAATCATTCTGAATGAAAAGAAGACGAATTCTGAATTGCAAAAGAAGTTTGATATGATTGAAAAGGAAAGAAACAGTTTGTCTTCAAAGATAAAGGAACTTGAAGAGATCGTATTCAAGGTGAAGCTAACTGAGCACAAGACGCCAGAGTCAATAGCTCAATCACCGAGAGATGATCAAACTGATTCAGATTGTTCACTGAAAAAGACTTCAAGTTCACATTTTTCAAATGTTTTCTATAATCCTTTCTGTGATTTAGATGATGGTCTTACATATAAATCTACTGATCAGATTCATCCTTCTAACCTTTTCTATGACAAAAATGTTGATGGTTCAGGTAACTTCAAGAAGAACAAGTCTCGGAAGAAAATTTTCTGGAAAAGTAATGATGAAGAAAAAGATAGAGGAAATTGGATCTGGAGAGTTAAAGGATCTTCAAAGGAAAAGAAGAAAGAAGAATCATTTGTGCATACATCAAATGCTAAAAAGAACGATGCCTCAAAAGGTAAAACTTTTGGCAAACCTGATCTGGTTTACACTATCAATCAATTGATCAGGTTAGCACAAAAGAAAATTAGTTGTTCCTACTGTGGCTCAAATGATTTTGTAAGCAAAGAGTATGTGAATAACTGGTACGGTTCTTATTTTATATCTCCCACTAGAACTGCAACTAACTCATTAGGACCCAATTACCAGTGGGTACCAAAAGCTAAATCTGTGTTGCAGGCACCCAAAGTTTAAGGCGGAGAAAGAACAATGACTTCTGATTACTACAAATCAGGACTCTTGCTTAAGTGTCAAAGTGATGACTTCTAGACAATACAGTCTAGGACTCGGACTTCAATGTCAAAGAGTTTGACTTCTGAATTTACTTTAATCCTAGTAATTCAGAACTCGGTTTCATGATTAAGGATTATGCAAATATTAAGGGGGAGCTTATATGCTTTATACTTTTACTGATGTATTTTCTGATTTTTCAGTAGATACCACTTGTTGGTCCCGAAGGTGCTTAACAAGTTTGTAGAAGGGGGGGGGGGTTGAATACAAACACAGAAATTACAGTTTAATAAATTGTTTATTGATAAATCAAAATACAATTTACAAGTTTGTTGCGGAATAAGATTAAGACAGACTCAATCTAAACAAACTTAAGAAACACTAAGATGGTTGCACAAGAAATTTAGAGAATGGGGGATTTTTAGAGAGATAGAAAACAAGGGTTTCTATTTTTTTTTGGAGTTCAAGGATTGAGCACACCTTCAGATGAAGGAGTGAGCTTCCTATTTATACCCTATGCATTAAATGCATGGCAGGGTACTTTACACGTGGCATTCATAGATTGGCTTTGGTAGTCTCACTTTTGGAGACATGCTTTTGGCCACTTTATGAACAGTGTAGTTGACAGAGTTGGTGTACGATTTGTGGCAGAGACTTGTCCGTTCTGACACATCGTACTGGTTGTGCAAGGTAAGACAAAAGAAAACTTGAGGCATAAGCTTTGTGATCGTTGATCGCTGAGTATCTCTTCTTCCAGAGATAAAGAAGTTCAGCTATCGCTGAAGCTTTTCCTCAGGCTTCTTCGCGTAAGTAGATTTGTCTGGTCTTCGCTGATATCCGCATCAGGTCACTAGTAGACTTATCTATTGTTCAGTGGCTTCGTCTTCGATTCAGTTATGAACTATGTTGACGCGAGACTTGTCTTCAGGGATTACGTTAACTGTGTTACATAGGAAACGATCAGTGATAACTGAACAGACTCAGTTTGATCGCTGAAAGTGAAACACATACATATTAATGTTTACAGAAAGGTCATCAGCGATAACTGAACAGACTCAGTCTGATCGCTGATGATGAAACACTAATACATATAATAACGTAACTTTCACTAAGTATAAAAGAGGGTCGTTATCAAATCACTGAGAGAGTTTGGATCAACAATCTCCCCCTATTTGATAATGACAAAGTAACAAAAGAAAATTACTTTTTAATTCAAAATATAGGAATAAAAAGGACTCATAGAATGCATGTCCCAATTATTATTTTGAGGGATCTTTTACAGTACTGATAGGGTTAAGTCTATCACTGCAATTTTCATTTAATTCAGGGATAGAATTACAAGATATGAAAATCATAAGTACAAGTGACACTAACTACTGTAAGTATAACTAACAGATTGCAGATAAGAAAACTAATCTATCAGCTATAAGAAGATTTGGGAGGATTGATCATATACTCAGGTATTTCTTCTCCTTTCTGTCTTCGTTCCAAAGATTCTTGACTGATAATTTCTTTAATTTTGTCAGCAGCAGGGAAGAAGTCACACCATAAGCATAAGAGATCCTTGAGATGATTCAGAGGACAGATAGGAATCTCAGAGATTCTTTGAAATCTGAGTTCCTCATCATCATCTCTGAAGAATATTCCATAAGGCTTGTCGATTACTTGACCAGCTTGGAAGGGACCACCAGGAGGCAGAGATAAGTCCAGAACTGAAAGATCAGGAGGAGGACCAAACAGTGCATCTCTTGAAAATTTGATAGAAGTTTCATTCCTGATGATGGCGACATCTTCAGAGGAGGAGGACCCAATTTTTCTCTTGAGTTTCAAAGATTTGGGAGGAAGAGGAGATGGCAGCTTTAGTACAGAAACGACTCTATGTATGAGGGCTTCAAGGAGTCCTTCAACGTAGCCTCTGTATGTAGATTTGGATTTCTTCAGCGCATCCCAGAACTCTAACCATTCCGTAAATCCGAAGCTTTCAAGTTTTGATACGTACATTGCTTTTTGGGTTCCATCCTCTCTGGTAATCTCCATGGTCACTGAGAGTTGATCTTTCTTCTTGCGACCAGAGATAGTCACGGCTGATATTGGAAGAAGATCAGAACGATAATCCATCTTTTGTTTGCACCATTCGATAGACTTATCGTTGATCTCTTGTTCTTTGAAGCGTTCCTCTTCAATTTCTTTCAGTAGTGCTGCTTGAACTTCCACAGGTTTGCTTTTCAGCTTTTTGTCCCTAACTTGAGAGGATTGAATCTTTAAAGCGAGTTGGGCATCTCGTTTGCATTCAGCGATCAGCTTCTCAGCTTTGGCAGATTCTTCTCTTTCAGCTTCAGTGAGGAAGTCGAGCTCTGTGGATGTTTGAAGAGGGATTTTCAGCCGTTGACTTTCTAGTTGAGCGATCATTTCAACTCTTTTCTTCATCACTTCCTCTGACCAATGAGATGGTCGAGAGGGCCTTCCTGGATGGACCAGGGAATCTTCTTCTTCTTCATCAATCTCAGCGATAGAGATTGGGATTATTTCTTCAGCGATAGCCGCTGGTATTATTTGTAGTTCAGAACCCTTAAGCAGGGGTGAGAACTGTCTGGTTAGAAAAAGAAGGAAAGAAGGGATAAGTGTATTTTTAGAACGAGAGAGATAAAGGCTAGAAAGACATAGGGGTTTGGAAAGAGTAGAAAAGTGGTACAATTGAAAGACATACCTGAGAAGGATGCTCCCCCTCAGATTGTGATCCAGTCCTCAAGCATTCTTCAGCGATTGGTTGCTTGTCTTTGCTTTGCGAAGGAACACTTGAAGATGTATCACCTCTCACCCCTGTTTTGACAACCTCTTGCGAAGTTGTCCCTGATACGACGTTCGGCTTAGAGAACCACATAGATTGGTCTTCATCGTCGTCGTCGTCATCGGAGGGCTGATCCTTTTCTTGATCAACAAGATCTAGATCATCTTCCTCTTCATCATCTTCTTCATCATCCTCTTCAAAGAGAATGGAGTGAATCGATGAGGATTCTTTTGCCTTCTCCCCCTCAGATTGAGAGGGAGGTTCCTTAGCTTCCCCAGCAGCAATAGAGGTTTCTTCAGTTTTCTCCCCCACTTTGTCATTATCAGCGGTAGGGGATTGTTCAGCTGCTGGAGTAGCTGTTGAAGCTTTTAGCACTTGAACGTCAGCCTCCAGACGCTTAACTCGGTCTTCAACCGCAGGTATGTTGCATGTGGCATCATGAATGAATTCCACAGCGATGTTGAGGTTGGTACGATCATCTTCAGTGAAGGAGGGAGGCAGCGCTGGAGCTGGTGCATTGACTTTCTGTAGAATTTGCTGAAGAAGGGACGTGCATAGGTCCACCTTTGAAGAGAGACCCTGAACTTCAGCGGTAAGGGACTCAAATCGCCCTTGAAAGAGTCGAGAGGACTCTCTGAGTTGGACGACTTGTTCTTCAACAGCTGAAAGTTGAGAGTTCTCAGCTTTAGATGAGCAAGTGGCGGTCAACTTCTTCAGCTCCTCACCAGCCTGATTGACGGCGTTGGTGGTTTCATTGATGGTGTTGGTGAGTGCATCCACCTTTTCTCCTAGACTGTTGACATGCGTGTCAACAGTCGCCAAGCTAGGACCTGAAAATAATGTTAGTTCAGATATGGGCTTATTTGGAGAGGGGGGGAGAGAAGTGTTTAGGAGTATAGGTGTACCTGACGTATCAAACATTTTGTAGAACTGCATAGATTCCTCAAAAGTTTGATGCTCAGGTCCTATAGGGAAAGAGGAGGTGGCGGGTTCAGAGACCAAATGAGGAGAGAAGGGAAGAGTTTTGGGAATAGAAGTAGGGATGGGGTTAATCTCAGGGAATGAGATAGTAGGTGGGGTTACTGATGATGTGACAGCGAGTGAGATCGCTGACACGGCAGTATGAGTGACTGCTGAAGTTATGGAGGAAAGACCCACAAAAACATCTAAGGTAGCTTGTTGAGAAGCTCCCTCAGGTATAGTACTAGAAGGTGTACTTTCCTTAGTCTTTTTGGCCTTTTTGGAAGGACCAATCGGACTAGCTGATGGTCTTTTAGAAGTAGTGGTAGCGACAGGGATAGCAGACGAAGGAACCGTCTGCGTGGTCGCTGAAGATGAAGAAGAATGGAGAGAGAGACGAGAGCGAAGGAGAGAGATACTTACCTCGTCGGCGAGTGGCTTGACCTCCAGTGATCGTTGACCAACCCTGGCAAAGGTGCCATCATCTTTGGTAGGATAGGTGTTGGGATAGAGGAACTTGATATACGTACATATGAAACGTACATATGAGATCTTGGGATCTCGTTCAGGCTTCTCTAATCTCGACCTCAGATCTTCAAAGATGGCTTTGGCGTAGTCAAAGTTTTGACCAGCGATAACGGAGTATGCCATCTGCAGTTGTGTTTTGCTGGCTTGATCCAGCGAACCACTCTTCCCACTCATGCACTGAATTATGTGCGAGAAGATAAAGTTCAGTTGTGATGGCATCTGAGCTTTAAGAATCTTGGTGAGCTTCTTGTTAGGAATAGAAGATCTTGGTTTGTTTTCCCAACAATAGCCCATTGCGTCCAGGAAGAATATCAGCTCATCATCAGTGGGGAGTGCGTCGAATCCACTCTTTGGTTTGTCAGGGAATCTTAAAGATTTCCTGAGGCTAAGAGCGGTCATGCTCCCTGGCCCTAATTCCGTGCTGAACGAGATAGCAGGGACTCGTTCGCCTTTCCTGTTGGTAAGTTCAGTTGCATCAGCAGTGAACCAGAACTGCTGAAGTAGAGTCTTGGAGGGCTTAGGATCCACAGTGATCGCGTAAGCTATGCATGACTGCTTGAGGAATTCAGCAACTTCCACCAGATGTGGGTATTTGTCAGCTTTGAAGTCGAGTCTGGCCAAATGATTACATTTAGTAATCTCAACTTCAGTGATGGCGAATCGTACATGCTTGGAAGCAACGATTGAAGACTGTGTCATTTCTGTTATGGAAAGAGGCATAATAGAAGAAATGATTTAGATTAAAAATAATATGATTACCAGTTTCCATAGAAGAAGGGAAACTGGAAAATTATCAAGTTATTTTTAAGAGAAAAAATAGTGTTCTGGGTAGAAAGAATGAAGAACACTTTAAAACCAAAAGGTTTTTATTTAAAAACATAAAATCAGAAGGAATGATCTTTAGTTTTAAAAAAACGTTTTATAAAATCCATAGAAAGCGAGTAGGATTTTAAAAGAATAAAAAGCATATGAACAAAGCATATAAACATGAAATAAACCTGTGTATCTTGAAGAAAAAGAGTTGCAGATTCAATATTCTGGGTTTACTTGCTTGAGTGTTCTTGAGAGAATGTTTCTTGCTTTGAAAGTTTTGAAAGCGTAAACCGTATAAAGGAGAGAAGAATTCCTTTTATACGAAGAGAGAGAAGAGAGATAAGAGAGAGAATGAAGCGGGAAAAGAAATCATCATGACATTGACACGTTCCACGAAGTTGATTGGATAGGAGGGCAACGGACGAACGTGTCAGAAAAGGCATGTCGTGGATTGTCGGTTCAAATGACGTCATAGAGGAGAGAGACTGTTCATTTGTCCGTTGAAATGATCACTGAAGAAAAATCAGCGATAGATTTTCCTTTTTAAAAGTATCCCTGATTGTAAAGATAGGGATAGATTTTCCTTTTAAAGGATCACTGACTGGAAATATCAGTGATTAATGTATTTTTCAAAAAGCTTTTAATCATTTGAAGAAAGTTCAGTGATTAAAGTTTATATTTTGAAGAAAAACATCTTTGAGGAAGAGAGAACATACCTGAGAGTCAGAATGTTTATCAGAGAGAATGATGAGAGGGGAACTTTTGATTACTGACACAATACATGAACGCTGAAGAATTATTCTTCGAGGTTCAGCATTCCAAGCTCACTGATGAGAAAGTTGAACCTTGTCTCATCAAGAGGTTTGGTGAATATATCAGCAAGCTGAAAGTCAGTAGGGATAAAGTGAAGTTCAATATCACCATTCATCACATGATCTCTGATAAAGTGATATCTGATCTCTATGTGTTTTGTCTTTGAATGTAGCACTGGATTATTTGCTATAGCGATAGCACTAGTGCTGTCGCAATAGATAGGAATCTTTGACAGCTGAAGGTCATAATCTAATAGTTGATTTCTCATCCATAAGATTTGTGAACAACAGCTTCCAGCGGCTACGTATTCAGCTTCAGCTGTGGAAGTGGACACAGAATTTTGCTTCTTGCTTGTCCAGCTTACCAGCTTTCCTCCCAAGAGTTGACATCCACCAGTGGTACTTTTTCTGTCAAGTTTACAGCCTGCAAAATCACTATCAGAATAACCAGTTAGATCGAACCCTGAGTCTTTGGGATACCAAAGACCTAGGTTAGGAGTTCCTTTCAGATATCTGAAAATTCGCTTTACAGCGATCAGATGGGATTCCTTGGGTTCAGATTGATAGCGTGCACATAAACAAGTAGAGTACATGATGTCAGGTCGGCTTGCTGTAAGATACAGCAATGAGCCTATCATTCCTCTATAGGCAGTGACATTAACAAGTTTTCCAGATGGATCCTTGTTAAGTGTCAGTGGTGGTGCCATAGGAGTTTTCATCGCTGAAGTTTGTGTTAAATCAAACTTCTTCAGCATGTCTTTAACATACTTACCTTGGCAGATAAAAGTACCTTTGTCAGATTGTTTAATCTGAAGACCAAGAAAATATGTCAGCTCACCCATCATACTCATTTTATATTCTTTCTTCATTCTTTCAGCGAAGCGAGTACATAGAGATGGGTTAGTAGAACCAAATATTATGTCATCGACATATATTTGTACAAGAATTATATGACCTTTTATCTTCCTGAAAAATAACGTATTATCAATCTTGCCACGTTCAAAATTTTCAGAGATAAGAAAAGATGAGAGAGTGTCATACCAAGCACGAGGGGCTTGTTTTAAACCATAGAGAGCCTTATCCAATTTATAAACATAATTTGGATGCTTAGGGTCATAGAACCCTGGTGGTTGTTCTACATAAACTTCTTCATTTAGTTTTCCATTCAGAAAAGCTGATTTTACGTCCATTTGATAAACGATGAAGTCTTTATAGACTGCATAAGCTAAGAATAGTCGAATTGCTTCGAGCCTGGCCACAGGGGCAAAGGTTTCATCATAGTCTATGCCTTCCTCTTGTCTGTATCCCTGAGCAACAAGTCGAGCCTTGTTGCGGGTTACAATTCCATGTTCATCTAACTTGTTTCTAAACACCCATTTGGTGCCTATTACAGTTTTATCAGATGGTCTAGGAACGAGATTCCAAACTTTGTTTCGAGAGAATTCAGTCAGCTCTTCTTGCATAGCGCTGACCCAGTTTGGATCTCTGAGGGCATCATCAGTCTTCTTTGGTTCTATTAAGGAGAGAAAGTTTACAAAGAGACAGATATTACCTGAGCTTCGTCGTGTCTGAATACCTGCATCTGGATTACCAAGAATTTGATCTATGGGGTGATCTCTGGTCCATCTCTGAGCAGGAGCAAGATTGCTTATTTCAGTGATAGGATCAACAATAGGAGCAGTCACTGATGAAGATGCTTGAGGTTCATCAGCTAGTAATTGTTGAACATTAGATACACCAATACTTTCAGAAGGGTTTTCAGACGTAGATGGATTTGATGGTAGAAGTGTGTTTAGAGGTTCAGCTGAAATCCATGAGTTGGATTCAGCGGTGGGAGGTATGATACTTGGTTCTTCATCAGCAGCTGGAGTTTTAGTGTGCTGTTGGTTTGAGAAGAAAGGTTCAGTTCCTTTATAGTGAGAGATCATCCACGTATTCAGTTCTTCATTGTCAGCGATTGGTTTAGAGTTCGCTGAGCGCGTTTCATCAAACGTGACATGAATGGTTTCTTCTACGGTTTTTCTTCTTTTGTTGAAAACTCTGTAGGCTTTTGAGATGGAGGAATATCCTAAAAATATTCAATCATCGGCTTTTGGGTCGAACTTTCCAAGTTGATCTTTGTTGTTTAAGATAAAGCACTGACAACCAAAGATATGAAGAAAGCTGATAGAAGGCTTCCTTCCAAGAAAGAGTTCATAAGCTGTCTTCCCAAATCGCTTTATTATCAGCGATCTGTTTTGAGTAAAACATGCAGTGTTTACAGCTTCTGCCCAAAATTGAGTAGGGAGGTGAGAATCGCTGATCATTGATCTAGCAGCTTCTATGATCGTTCTGTTTCTTCTTTCAGCGACTCCATTTTGCTGAGGTGTTCTTACTGAAGAGAAGTTGTGAGAGATTCCCTTGTTCTCAAAGAAATTGTTCAGGGAACTATTTTTGAATTCAGTTCCATGATCACTCCTTATTGATTGAACAGTAAGATTATTCAGCACTTCCATCTTTTTGACAAAAGATATTAGTTCTTCTGGAGTATCATTCTTGCAGCGAAGAAAAAAAACCCAGGTGTAGCGAGAATATTCATCTACAATGACAAGCGTATATTTCTTTCCAGCTATTGATTGGATATTGACAGGGCCAAATAGATCCATATGCAAGAGCTGAAGAGGACTTGTTACTGAGGAAACTTGTTTCGACTTGAAACTAGCTCTTGTTTGTTTTCCTTTTTCACATGTTGAGCAGAGAGATTCTTTAGCATATGAGTGCTGAGGAAGACCAGAAACCAGTTCCTTAGATGAGAGAGAATTCAGGGTTTTGAAGTTTAGATGAGAGAGCCTTTTATGCCATAGCCAGTTGACATCAGAAGAGGCCTTAGAGAGAAAACATAAGTTATCAGTGATAGTAGAGTCCATATCTATTACATAGACATTTTCTCTTCTATAACCACTGAGAGCAAGTTTTCCTTTTTCATCTACCACTGAACATGCTTTCTTAGAAAAGCGAACTTCGTAGTCTTTGTCACATAGCTGACTGATGCTTAGAAGATTGTGCTTCAGTCCATCTACATAAGCGACTCTTCGAAAGGTAGTTGTCCCATTGCTGAGGACACCAAACCCACGGGTAAATCCTTTTCCATTTCCACCAAAGGTCACAGAGGGACCTTTCTCTTCCTTGTATTCAGTGAGCAGGTCTCTTTGTCCAGTCATATGACGAGAACATCCGCTATCGAGATACCAGATGCCCTTTGATCCCTGCATACATAAGGAAGATTAAGCTTTGTTTGGTACCCACTTTTCAATGGGTCCTTCAGAGTTAGTGGATAAGGAAGATTCAGCTTCAGTGGTAATCTTCACTTTGGTTAATTTCTTAACCTTAGTGGTATTTTTCACTTTGGTGACTTTATTTGCCTTAGAGGCATTTTTCTTCACTTTGGCTGTTTTATCAGCTTCGGTGGTATTTGGACACTTGCTCGCAATATGGTCAGTGAATCCACAGTGATAACATTTTCTATATCTGATGGTGGATTTATAACCAAAAGGTTTTGAAAACTTAAGATGAGCAGGTCCAGCTCCAAGAATGCCTTTAGCACGAGATCTGGGAGGAATTTTCATTTCTTCAGATTTCACGGGCTTTAGATCAACCTTCAGCTTTGGAGGACAGATATCAAAGATTTCTGTCACTGAGCTAAAAGGTTTATCCACTGAAGGTTTGGAGGGAACTTTCAGTTTGGTTTTCTTGGAAGCCTTCTGAGAGAGAATAGACTTTCCTTTATCTGCAGGCTTAGATTTTGCAGATATCTCCTCAGGGATGGGATTAGAAGAAGAACAGGGATAGAATTGATTATAAGAAGTGTCAAAGAAAGATGTGACAAAAGTTCCAAACTTAAGCGAGGAACTTTCTTCTTTAGGATCATCCTGTGGTGTCCAAAAACCAAGACCAGTTTTATCACTTTCAGGAGTTTGAGCATTTATTATCTCAGAGATCTTTGTTGATGATTTGCACCATTTTTCAACATGAGCCTTTTCTGCTTTTAGAGCAGCGATGGCTTGTTCGCGTTCAATGCTGATGATTTCATTTATAATGACTTGATCTTTTAGCTTTTCTTCTAAAAGATTTAGTTCACTGATCTTTTCATGACATTTCTCTAGCTCTTGTGTTAAATAAACATTTTTATTTTCAGCTTGAGTTTTGTCGTTTAGAGCATTATAAAGGTCAATCGTCAGCACATCAACAGCGCGACTTCTCTCAGCTTCAGGCAGAGAGGGATTTGTAGAGATAGATACCTGAGATGATATGTAGCTCATAGAAGGTTCAGATGGTTCTTCTACTTCTTCCTTAATCTCAGCCATGAGGCAAAGATTAGCGACTTCTTCTTCATCAGAAGATGATTCTTCTGATTCAGCCCAGTCATGTTCTTCAGCGATGAGACCTTTACCTTTTTGCTGATAGCTTTTCAGCTTTTGATATTTGTTTTTCAGCTTATGGTATTTGTCATCACTGGATCTTCTTGAGGTAGAAGGTTTGAAGACCTTCTTAGACCTGCACTCACTAGCAAAATGTCCAATTTTTTCGCAGTTATAGCAAGTGGCTGTAGCCTTATCAACCGGAGTTGATTTTGGCTTTTCAGTAAGAGAGAGAGGTTTACTTCTTCGGAAGTTACTCTTTCTTGCAAATCTCTTAAAAGAGTTTGTCAAGAGTGCTAAGGACTCATTAAACTCTGAAAGATCAGGGTCTGATAAATCCTCAGATTCAGAATCTAACTCAGTGATGGTGAGAGTAGATCGCTGGGATGGAATTATCTCTGATGAGACTAAAGCAACAACAGTGCTTTTGGAGTCTTTAGAATCTTTTACAAGATTCTTCTTCAGGAGATTAGATTGCTCATAGTTGAGCAATATTCCATACAGAGTGCTTAGAGAGAGAGTATGTAAGTCCTTTGTCAGCTTAAGACATATTGAATAACTGTCCCAGCTTTCAGGAAGACTTTCCAAGAATTTTGTTAGGACCTCAGAATTAGAATAGGTCCTTCCAACAGTTCTTAGGTCAATGATCAGGCAGTTAAACCGCTGATGAATGTCAGAAAGAGATTCATTCTTACCAGCGATAAAACTTTCATACTGTCTTACCAAGTTAATCTTTCGGGTCTCTTGGATTTCAGTGGTGCCCTCATATTGAACACATATGGTTTCCCACATTTCTTTAGAAGTTTTTAGATGCATGATGGAATGGAAAACTTCATCAGGCAGAGCCATTGATATAATGGTCTTTGCTCTTGCATCTATGCCTACCTTCTTTTTATCTTCATCACTCCACTGTCTTATTTCCTTAACGACATATCGTTCAGGGACAGCTTCAGTGGTGGCAGTAGCGGGAACCGCAGCTATAATTCTAACAGGTTCATAGGGTCCGTTTTCTATATATTCAGGTATAGTAGGATCCGCACCTTCAAGAAATAGCATCATTCGATTTTTCCATAGAGAAAAGTTATCTCTGCTAAATCGAGGAGGTTTAGAAAGTGAACCATTATCATAGTAGTTTGTGTTTGTGTTTAGTGCCATTTTAGAATAGCAAGGAAGAGTATACAGCAAGATCCTGTTTATTTGATTAAACAAACTGCTCTGATACCACTTGTTGGTCCCGAAGGTGCTTAACAAGTTTGTAGAAGGGGGGGGGGGTTGAATACAAACACAGAAATTACAGTTTAATAAATTGTTTATTGATAAATCAAAATACAATTTACAAGTTTGTTGCGGAATAAGATTAAGACAGACTCAATCTAAACAAACTTAAGAAACACTAAGATGGTTGCACAAGAAATTTAGAGAATGGGGGATTTTTAGAGAGATAGAAAACAAGGGTTTCTATTTTTTTTTGGAGTTCAAGGATTGAGCACACCTTCAGATGAAGGAGTGAGCTTCCTATTTATACCCTATGCATTAAATGCATGGCAGGGTACTTTACACGTGGCATTCATAGATTGGCTTTGGTAGTCTCACTTTTGGAGACATGCTTTTGGCCACTTTATGAACAGTGTAGTTGACAGAGTTGGTGTACGATTTGTGGCAGAGACTTGTCCGTTCTGACACATCGTACTGGTTGTGCAAGGTAAGACAAAAGAAAACTTGAGGCATAAGCTTTGTGATCGTTGATCGCTGAGTATCTCTTCTTCCAGAGATAAAGAAGTTCAGCTATCGCTGAAGCTTTTCCTCAGGCTTCTTCGCGTAAGTAGATTTGTCTGGTCTTCGCTGATATCCGCATCAGGTCACTAGTAGACTTATCTATTGTTCAGTGGCTTCGTCTTCGATTCAGTTATGAACTATGTTGACGCGAGACTTGTCTTCAGGGATTACGTTAACTGTGTTACATAGGAAACGATCAGTGATAACTGAACAGACTCAGTTTGATCGCTGAAAGTGAAACACATACATATTAATGTTTACAGAAAGGTCATCAGCGATAACTGAACAGACTCAGTCTGATCGCTGATGATGAAACACTAATACATATAATAACGTAACTTTCACTAAGTATAAAAGAGGGTCGTTATCAAATCACTGAGAGAGTTTGGATCAACATGGTAGCATACATCAATGTGTTTTGTCATCGAGTGTTGGACTGGATTAGCAGTTATCGCTATCACACTCTTGGAATCGCAGTAAATAGGAACTCATTTGTATGAATAGCGAAAATATTTTAATTGAGTCTTCATCCAAAGGACTTGTGAACAGCAGCTAGCAGCAACTACATATTTTGACTCAGCGGTGGATGTAGAAACGCAGTTTTGTTTTATTGAAGTCCAACTAACCAATTTATCTCTTAGAAACTGACATGATCCAGATGTGCTCTTTCGATCAAGTTTGTAACCTGCATGATCAGCATCCGTATATGCGGTTAAATCAAAACCAGAATTCTTAGGATACCAAAGGCCTAACTCGGGAGTGCCTTTGAGGTATCTAAGAATTCTATTAACAGCGACCAGGGGAGATTCCTTAGGATTATCTTGATATCTAGCAGAGAAGCATGTAACAAACATTATATCAGGTCTGCTAGCTGTTAGATACAGTAATGATCCAATCATACTTTGGTACACTTTCTAATCAATAGATTTTCTGGAAAAATCTGCGTCTAAAAGTGTTCCGGTAGCCATCGGCGTTTTCATTACTGAACTATCAGTCATATTGAACTTTTTCAGGATGTCTCTAATGTATTTCGACTGGTTTATGAAAATGCCTTCGGGTGACTGTTTGACTTGATGTCCAAGGAAAAATGTTAACTCACCCACCATTGACATTTCAAAACGAGATTCCATGATTTTTGAAAAGTTCTTATAGAATTTTAGATTAGTAGACCCAAATATAATATCGTCCACATAAATCTGTATTAGAATTAAATCATCACCTTGTTTTTTTAGGAACAATGTTGTATCGATTGTACCCCTTTTAAAATAGAAGACGAGTAAGAGTTGAGTAAGAGTGCCATACCAAGCTCTTGGTGCCTGTTTCAAACCATATAGCGCTTTGTCTAGAACGTAGACATGATCAGGGTGTTTCGGATCAACAAAACCTTCAGGTTGAGCAACATAAACTTCCTCATCCAGAATGCCATTAAGAAATGCAGAATTTACGTCCATTTGATAGACAATAAAGTTCTTATGGGTTGCATAGGATAAGAAAATTATGATGGCTTCGATCCGAGCAACAGGAGCAAATGTTTCATCGTAGTCTATGCCTTCCTATTGACAGTAACCCTTTGCTATCAGATGAGCTTTGTTTCTTACAACTACTCCAGCCCCATCCCTTTTGTTCCTAAAAACCCACTTCGTGCCTATCACGGATTTACCTTTCAGTAGTGGGATTAATCGCCACACCTTATTCCTTTCAAATTGTAGAAGCTTATCTTGCATTGCAAGAATCCAATCGGGAACCCGCAAAGCTTCTGAGACATTTTTCGACTCTAAAGAACTAAGGAAACTTGAGTATAAGCAAAAGTTTGCGGACACTGCACACGTTTTGACTCCACTATGTATGTCACCAATGATATTTTGTAGGGGGTGATCTTTTGTCCAACATGTTGTGCTCGGAAGTGGTTGAACAGTTTCTTGCATGTTTTGCTCATCATATTCATCAAAAATGGCAGGTACAACCTCTGATGCAGATGGAACATCTTGTACATGTGTTTCTGACTCAGGTAATTCTGCAGCGACATAAGAAGTGCTCGGGACTTCTCGTCCAGAATTTGTATCTGCAGAAGCAGAATCAGTATTAGCTTTTTCAGAAACATTTGGTGTAGATGTACCTGAGGTTGTAGTAGTGACTGGTTCAGAAGGTCCAAATATGTATTCAGTAATAACTGGGACCTCTAAATTTGATTCGGACGCTCCAGATTTGTCAAAATCCGCACAAATGTCCATATCCCTATTTGTTGCATTTGGCATTAAAGCACTGTGTCTGTGTTTTGAATGTGTAATCTCTTACCAATCTGCGCGTATGTTCTATGTAACTAAACAATACTACGACTTGTTATATATGTGGTCAACATGACCTTTAGCAAAGTCAACTTCTGAACAACAAATACAAATAACACCCACACTTTACAACAATTACAATTTATACCCTTCTTTTAATCTTGAATACAATTCAACTCTATTACAATGTGAACAAGAAATAATCTATACTATTATACGAAGACAGTGCAACAAATATTTTTACCAAGAACATCACAAAATCTGAAATTCGATCAATGAAATAGTAAGATGCGAATTTTATTAAAAAGAACAGTAAACTGTTTGATCTTGGTATCAAATTCTTCAATTTTGTTGATGGTTGATCAATCTGATTACTATGAGTAGGATCTGATACCAATTGTGATTCCAGATTCAAGCATTTGACATTCAAAGATTAAGAATTAATAAACAAGAATCTAGAGAGAGAAAGTAGTCAGAAGTCTCTTAGTCATATATCTCACAAAGACATTAGAAGACTTGGAAATGAACGCTTACAACAAAACTACAAGAAATGAACAAAGACAAAATGTATTTATATGGGTCAAACAAGCCTTGACCTCATACAATACTTACAACACAAAATTCAAACTTAACAATTACCAATTGAGTCAAACTCTATATCTAACAATTTGACTAAAAAGTTAAACTTGAAAATCTCAAAAAATTCTCAAAAATTTCAGAGTATGGAATCCGCAGAAGGAAATAGTGATCTTGCGGATTCTGCACTTAGTCGCAAAATGCAAAATGAAATTCTCGCAGCGAACTTTTCGTAGGCAATAGTGTGCGAAATCACACTTTCCGCAGGCTTCGGCGTGCGAATTGAAGTTTTTCGTAGGTTTTGGTTTGCGAGTTGACAACTTTCCGTAAGCAGATATCTACGGATTGAACACTTTCTATAAGTTGTACTTTGCGGATTGAGGACTTGTTAAAAACTGTGATGTGCGAAATCCTGTTGGATCAGTAATTGTTTTCAAGATTAAAGTTCAGGATTCAAATTGTAATAAGTTGATAGTTATTTGTAGCTGGGCCCAAAATCCCATTAGGCTTATACGGCCTAAGTATTTATACGTTTTAATTAATTAGGTTTAGTGTGAATCCTTATTATTATTATCATAATTATAATTATAGAGAGGAGGTAGCCGTATTGTAATCGCATTATTAAGGTACCAAGAACACTCACACTGGTTTTCATTGATTAATCAAGGGATCGTGGTATGTTATTATGATTTATTCATCTCTTGATCTGTATTGTGTTGTGTGATTGTCTATCAACTAGTTATCTGGGTTTAACAAGTGATATCAAAGCCTAAAGAATCAAGCTTTTTGGACTGAAACTGTGTTTATCGATAACGTACTGTGTGATAATCGAGTTCATAAATTAATGAGTTTTCATGCATACAATTGATTCAATTAGGTGTGTTTTATGTCATTGAATACCATCTGATAGTTTAATTGCACTTTAAATCATCAATTGATTGGCCTTTTATGATTTTGTGCTCTCTAGGTTCATGGAATGTCGACCACTGTGTTTATCAAATTGAAGCATGAAAGTTGATGTTAATCTTTGATTTTGATTGTGATTTGATCTATATATGTTGTGGTTACAAAAGTCTGCTTTTTGCATTAAATTTGAGTTTTTGTGTGAATTTCTTTTCTGAAAATCGTGTTCTGGGTCGAAACCTTCAAGAACACCGGTCGTTATTCAACCAGTCAGAACACTGGTCGACCAAGTTTGAGCCATACCCTATTCGCCACACTTCACCGGTCCATACCGGTCGGGGACACCCCGGCCACAGCACCTCGGGCGATACCGGTCGAGATACCGTCCACACCGGTCGAATACACCCGGTCGCTCCATACCGGTCACGACATCGGTCGAAACACTTGTCCGGTCGGCAGGATACCGGTCGACGGAAGCATACCGGTCGAAGGAAGCATACCGGTCGAAGACTCCGGTCAAGCATCTCACCAGTCGCAGCAAGACCCCGGTCGCGATATTGGTTTGAGTCTTCAGTTACTCGCGCAAATCTCATTTTGCGCCACCCTCGCTTCGCGCAAACATTTCTTTTGCGCCATAAACTGTTCGCGCAAAACACTCTTCTCGCGACCCATTACTAGCGCAAAGCTCATTTTTGCGCCACTTCCTATTCCCGCAAAGCTCCTCTGTTTCAAGACTTTTGCGCCAGTTTTTTTGTGTTTAATCTATTTGTGTTTTGTACTGTTTGCGATATCTGCATTTGATTATTTTTGGAAATTTATTTTTCTGAAAATTTTTTAGTGTAGTTTTTATCTAACTCTTGATTCTAAAGATCTCATCTAGTTGATTCTCTTGGTACATATAAGTTTGTTTTCTAACCATACAGCTAAAGATGTCTAAAGGTTATATCTATGATTTTGACAAGATGACTTTTTCTGAAGCAAAAGCAAATGTTAAACATCTTGCTGGACAGTTGTCTAGATATACAAGCATGGATTTTCATTATGAAAAGGAGAATAAAAAGCTCAAATCCGAGATATTACCGCTTAAAGCTGAGAACAGGGATTTAAAGATTCAGAACTCATCTCTTCTTACTCAAATCAATGTTTTAAAAGAAAATTCAAAAGATTCAAAGAAAGATTTCATCTGTTCAGTATGCATTACTGATTCTAAAATTAAATTTGCAGGAATAATTGAGTCTAAAGAAAAAAAAAATCCTAAATCTTCAAGCAAAGCTGAAGAAGTCTGAAAGTCTTAATTCAAGCTCTAGCTGGTCAAAGAAGGAATCTATGCAAAGAGAGCTAGATGAGCTTAAAAGAAGAGCCAACATTGCTCGCGAGACATATGAAGGGCTTAGAAAGACAAACTCTCAAGTCTTTGCGGAAAGAGATAAACTGAAAGATAAAGTCTTCAGTCTTGAGGTTGAGATTGATATGCTGAAAGAAAAGGCAACCCAAGACAAAGACAATACAAAAGTCCAAGATGAAATGTTTAAGATTGAGAAATAAAGAAAAGAATTTGCTAAGAAATTCTCTGATTTCTCCAGAAAAGCCTTTGAAGAGAAGAAATCTTTAGAGCTTAAATGTGTTAAGCTTTCTCAACAAGTTTCAGACTTTGAGAAGGTTATCATTCTTGAGAGAGAAAAGGTTGAGAAAGAGAAAAATATATCTGAGCAGAAGAAAGTAAATATAGACTTTTCTGAAGAAAAGAAAGTATTTGAAACTGAGATAGCTAAGCTGACAAGAGAGCTATCTGAGCTATCAACAATCATTCTGAATGAAAAGAAGACGAATTCTGAATTGCAAAAGAAGTTTGATATGATTGAAAAGGAAAGAAACAGTTTGTCTTCAAAGATAAAGGAACTTGAAGAGATCGTATTCAAGGTGAAGCTAACTGAGCACAAGACGCCAGAGTCAATAGCTCAATCACCGAGAGATGATCAAACTGATTCAGATTGTTCACTGAAAAAGACTTCAAGTTCACATTTTTCAAATGTTTTCTATAATCCTTTCTGTGATTTAGATGATGGTCTTACATATAAATCTACTGATCAGATTCATCCTTCTAACCTTTTCTATGACAAAAATGTTGATGGTTCAGGTAACTTCAAGAAGAACAAGTCTCGGAAGAAAATTTTCTGGAAAAGTAATGATGAAGAAAAAGATAGAGGAAATTGGATCTGGAGAGTTAAAGGATCTTCAAAGGAAAAGAAGAAAGAAGAATCATTTGTGCATACATCAAATGCTAAAAAGAACGATGCCTCAAAAGGTAAAACTTTTGGCAAACCTGATCTGGTTTACACTATCAATCAATTGATCAGGTTAGCACAAAAGAAAATTAGTTGTTCCTACTGTGGCTCAAATGATTTTGTAAGCAAAGAGTATGTGAATAACTGGTACGGTTCTTATTTTATATCTCCCACTAGAACTGCAACTAACTCATTAGGACCCAATTACCAGTGGGTACCAAAAGCTAAATCTGTGTTGCAGGCACCCAAAGTTTAAGGCGGAGAAAGAACAATGACTTCTGATTACTACAAATCAGGACTCTTGCTTAAGTGTCAAAGTGATGACTTCTAGACAATACAGTCTAGGACTCGGACTTCAATGTCAAAGAGTTTGACTTCTGAATTTACTTTAATCCTAGTAATTCAGAACTCGGTTTCATGATTAAGGATTATGCAAATATTAAGGGGGAGCTTATATGCTTTATACTTTTACTGATGTATTTTCTGATTTTTCAGTAGAAGATTAGATTCTATTCTCACCGGAGAATATGTAAAATGGCTCTTGAATGACACAGTTCAAGACCTGATCTTCATTGGTAAAAATGAATGGTATCAAGAGGGAGAATATCGGAGTTTTTGTTAAAGATACTTAAATGAAAATATTCATTCCAGGGGGAGTTAAGGATTCTGACTTACAGGTATATCCTTCTAATCCTTACACTCTATCACTTGTTGAAAGATGAACAACTTTCACTTGTGAAAAATGGTTTCTTAAATGTTCAAACCACTTCCTATTCTTCAATGATTTTCATGAATTGTGAAGTGTGATTTTAAATGATTTTTGGGAGCTTAATTATCAAAGAGTTTAATTGCCAGCCATTTTTAGTTTGAGGGGTAGAATTGCATTATCAAACATCTTATGTTTTGATTTCTCCAAATTTTTATTCTTCATGTTTGTATTCCTTTGTGGTTTCATGTACAAAAGACTGTTGAACAACACATTCTTTTAGAAAAATACAAGGGATTCAGTGTGTGAGCTTAACATAACTTCCATGGATTCACGATAACTAGTGTTTCCTACCCAGGAATTATTCCTTGAGTGATTGAGGGGAGAGGGGTCAAAAGATTGAGTGTTGGTGTGTGAAGAGGTAAAATGGAAAAGAGAGATTGGTTAGAAGTGAGAATTAAAAGAGAGAGGGTGAGAGAACAGAGTAAAAGAATATCAAACTCTGCACCAAACTTCTTTTTGAGTCGGACAACCACATTATCTATGTTTCACATTTCTTCGTGAACGACATTGAACAAGGCATCTAGCCCATGCCATCTCTTGCATTACAATCACACCAGCTACTCATTATTTTATCAAAAAGAGAATGTTTCACATTTTTTGGGGACGCAGCACATACGCTATTGGTTCTTCATTTGGAAGATACTAATATTGAAAAAGAAGGAAAGTTGCCCCACCTTCGAACCCTTTCTCATGCACATTGAGTCTTTGTATAATTTGTTGTTGTCTCAACAAGTTTACATACTTTGAGCCTACATTAAAAAGCAATCATCGGTGCTTAGTTCTTTCATACACATGCACAAGCATACATAAATTTGTTTTCTGTCAGAACTTTCATAGATAACCATGTGTTATTCGATGATTGAATGGAAGTCCTGGGGAGCCAACATCAAAACAAGCTTTTTATATAGTAACTTTGTGTTACTCAGTGACTTTGTGTCACTGACAGGCATTCCAAACTGAGTCATTTGTTGATTCAGCGTTACCACATTTATTTTATTTGAACCTGAAAAGATTGAAATAATCACTTTCTCCATTTGGAGAGACTGCTCTTATTTCCACACAGGGATATATACATGAAGACAATGCTTAATTGATGACTATACAAAAAGGGGAAGATTGTTTTGCTATGTTTTGATGATGATGATCCTCACCACTCATCAAAAAGGGGGAGAATAATCAAAAGGGAGAATACAAGAAGAATGAAAGAATTTTTTATTAAAGACTGCTGAAGAGTTCAAAGAATTCAAAGTGTCTGATTGAAGATAATTGTCAGAAGGACACTTGCATTCAAAAGAGGAATTTGAAGACTGTGTAAAGCTACAAGATCTGAAGTTGTTAACAAGTTTTCAAGAGAAGTGAAGACCCGAAGCAAATTGCCAAAAAAAATTTAATCTTGAATCTAGAGGGGGAGATTGTTGGATCAGTAATTTTATTCAAGATTAAAGTTCAGGGTTCAAATTGTAATAAGTTGATAGTTATTTGTAACTGGGCCTAAAAGCCCATTATGCTTATAGGGCCAAAGTATTTATAGGTTTTAATTAATTAGGTTTAGTGTGAATCCTCATTATTATTATCATAATCATAATTATAGAGAGGAGGTAGCCGTATTGTAATCGCATTATTAAGGTACGAAGAACACTCACACTTGTTTTCATTGATTAATCAAGGGATCGTGGTATATTATTCTGATTTATTCATCTCTTGATCTGTATTGTGTTGTGTGATTGTCTATCAACTAGTTATTTAGGTTTAACAAATCCAACTTTTCGTAGATAATAGTCTGCGAATTCAACTCCGAACAGTAACTTTACGTACAGTATGCTTTGCTAATTTTGACTTTTCGCACAATGTCATGTACGAATTATGAACTTCAACAAAATTCACCACAAACAGTAACTTGTGAATTCTTTCCTTGTCCAAACAAAACCCAAATACCCTGCGAATTCTTCAATTGCCGTATGAAGAGGCTTGCAAAAACCACCAACTCGTAGATTTCGATCTGCGAATTATGTACTTATCACTTTCACAAACACAAAAGCTACACTTGAATCTTGCGAATTCTTGGATGAACTTGCGGAAAATGAAGATCTTGTGAGTTCTTGAGTTTTCGGTTTCAAGATTCAAAAATCCTTCATAGCTTCTTCAATTTGCGTCCAATTAACACCAAAATTCACAAGTATACTCACAATTACTTTATGAACACATACTTAGTAGATGATTTTGTCTAAAAACAACTAGATCAAAGTATTTGATCTGAGCACAGTAACTTCGACCGTCGAACTGAAGCGAATAATTCTAAGATGAGTTAGACTATATGATCTAAACAAGATTCATTCTAAAACACAATTCGAATACAAATCAAACACAAAATTGATCTAAACAAGACAAATTCTTGAAAATCAAAATTCAACAGTCAGCTCTGCGAGTTCTTCAAATCTAATCATTAATTGGCATTTTTTGATTCTCTTTGATCTGCTCTGATACCAATTGATATTCCAGATTCAAGCTCAATTATATTAATACACAGATCAATTAATCACCAGACATTGTTATTGATTTGAATGATTTACAATAAGACTCTATCTGTAGAACCACATGTATCTTACTACACAATACTCTCTCAATGTGTGTGTGGTTACATGCTTTACAAGGAACAAAGAACTGTTTATACAAGTCAAACTAGTTGACTTTTACAACTCAAGCTAATAATAGAAAGTCAAACACACTTGACTTTACCACACTTTACTAACACTTATACTTTAGGCCCTTTTAATCTTGAATACACCATTTTAGGCTCAACACACTTACTCACGCCATAAGTATAAACCAATTCGTGTAGTAAAGTAGTGTGCAATGAAATGTACTGTTACAAAACTCAACAGAGAAATCATACCATATCAAATTTTCAAAAATTCCCTTTTTGGGTGAAATACGACATAGAGTGGCATTTCTCAACAAAACTCGCATGGAATAAAATTCTCAATAAAACCCAAACAACAAAACATGGAAATAACTCCTTCATTCAAAACCTTAACATATGTAGAGGAGATCCAATATCAAGGTTGTAGATTGCAGTTACTTGCCCAAGACTCCAACCAAATAATAAAGCATAGATATTACAATATTTGAAAATAGGTTGGACAACAACGGAGATAAAGAAAATCTCAACAAGGTTTGCAACCATATGCAATAAAACAATTTTATGCATGTTTAAACTCATGGTTTAAAATCTTATGTGTATTAAATGTCTTTCCAGAATTCATAATACAACTGCATGATGATTTGGGAAAGTATGAAATACTTTATGCAAATCATTTTACAAGTAAGTTTTCGTGCATGAATTTTGGTCAAGACCCAAAATGTTTGGACCGACCTGACTTAGTCGAACGATAACACTATCGACATCCGGGTGCTCAACATCTTAAGGTAACGATCAACAACTAAATCGATTAAACTTACAATTTCATCTTGAAATGAAGTCGATTCAATAGGCCTATGTTTCAAAGTCAACCAATAGCCCTGACCCAAGATGGTCAACTGAATGTATTCGTCATGCTTAATCGTCACTCCAAGTGACAATGCAATAAACATTAGCTTCTTCTAACTACTGCTCCACAGAAATTCATCTCCATCGGTCATCACATATAGATGATTCAAGCACACACATGTAACATCTAAGTTCACCATGACACTAGCCAGGTGCAATTATGAACGTACCATGCATGATTATCCTTGCCACCCTCATCATGATTCTCGATTGTAGTGACCCTATCGACCTCAAAGTATCCTATCTTAAAGTGCCTAATGGTACAATCTCACTTTCACTTACTTAGAAGATTTCTAGTTTGAGTCTAGGTATCCGAAATCAACACCTAAATCTCTCAAACTTAAGCTCTGATACCAACATGTAACACCCTTAAATTTGGAAAGAGTAACTAATTAAAAATTTCGATATTACATCAAGTAAAGGGAAAAAATCCTTTTCTACAAATCCATACATGGAAATACCTCAAATTTAATTATACATTTAACCCAACAATCATTGATTCGATGCTTATACCAAGACTAAATAAAGTCGGGTGTTACTAAACCCAATCCAAGATGCTATTTCCAATATGCGAAAGTGTTGGCCCCGAAGGTGCTTAACAAGTTTGTAGAAGGGGGGGGGGATGAATACAAACACATAATTTAAGGTTTAATAAATTGTTTATTGATAAATCAAATACAATTTACAAGTATGTTGCGGAATAAGATTAAGTAAAACTCAATCTAAACAAACTTAAGGAAACACTAAGATGGTTGCACAAGAATATAGAGAATGGAGATATTAGAGATATAGAAAACAAGGGTTTCTATATTTTAGAAAGATGAAGGCTTCAAAAGTGGCAGACTTCAGATGGAGAGGTAATCTTTCTATTTATACCCTATGCATTAAATGCATGGCGGGACACTTTACACGTGTCCTTCATTTATTGGCAGAGAGGGTCTGACTTTGGGAGACATGCTTTCGGTCGTATCATGAACAGTGTAGTTGATAGAGTTGTTGTACGATTTGAGCCAGAGGTATGTCCGTTGTGACACATCGTACTGGGTGTGCAAGGAAAAGACTAAAGAGACTTGAGGCATAAGCTAAGTGATCATCGATAGCTGAATATCTCTTCCCTCTGAGATACAAAGAAGTTCTGCTATCACTGAAGCTTTTCCTCAGGTTTCTTCGCGTATCAGTAGAGTCGTCTTTGCTTCACTTATATCTACATCAGGTTACTAGTAGACTTGTCTTCGTTCAGCAGCTTCGTCTTCGATTCAGCTATGAACATCTGTTGACGCAAAACTTGTCTTCAGGGATTACGTTTATCTGTTTACATCAGAAATAATCAGCGATACTGAACATACTCAGTATTTAAGCGCTGATAGTGAAACACTAATACATATGAATGTTTACAATAAAGATCATTAATGATAACTGAATAGACTCAGTCTGATCGCTGATGATGAAACACTAATACATATTAATAAACGTAATTTTCACTAAGTATAGAGGAGGGTCTTTATCAAATCACTGAGATAGTTTGGATCAACAATCTCCCCCTATTTGATAATGACAAAGTAACTGAGGAAAATTACTTTATAATTCAAAATGAGGAATAATCATGACTCATAACATACATGTCCCAATTACTATTTTCAGGGAACTTTTACAGTACTGATAGGGTTAAGTACTTCACTGAAATTTTCATTAATTCAAAGAAAGAATTACAAGATATGAAAATATAAAGTACAAGTGAAGAACTAACTACTGTAAGTCTAACTAATATATTACAAGAATTAAGAAACTAATCTATCAGCTATCTAGAGAAGACTTTGGAGGATTGATAATATAGTCAGGTATTTCTTCTCCTCTTTGGCTTCGATCTGAAGAATCTTGACTAATGATTGCCTTGATCGATTCAGATAAAGGAGAGAAGTCACACCATAAGCATAATTGATCCTTGAGATGTCTAAGAGGAAAGATAGGTATTTCAGATACTCTTTGGAATCTGAGTTGTTCCTCATCATCTCTGAAGAAGATTCCAAAAGGATCTTTAAGTACTTGCCCGGGAAGATATGGTCCACCAGGAGGCAGAGATAGATGTAGAATTTAGAGATCAAGAGGAGGACCAAACAATGTTTCCTTTGAGAATTTGATGGAGGTGTCGTTTTTGATAGCAGCGACATTCTTACAGGAGGAGGAGGCAGGCTTTCTTTTGAATTGCCTTGGATTAGAAGGAAGAGTAGATGGCACCTTTAATACAGCAGCGACTCTGTTGATGAGATCATCATTGATCTCTTCAACATAAGCTCTGTAAGTTGACTTTGATTTTTTCAGTGCATCCTTAAAGTCCAACCAATCCATGTAGCCGAATTTTTCAAGTCTTGACACGAATATTGCCTTGGAGCTTCCATCCTCTCTGGTTATCTCCATTTTTACAGAAGTTCGGTCCTTCTTCTTTCTCCCAGAGATGACAACGGCTATAATCTTCATCGGGTCAGAGCGATAATCGGTTTTTTGTTTACACCATTCAAGTGCTTTATCGCTGACCTCCTTTTCTTTTGAGCGCTCATCTTCAATTTCTTTGAGTAGAGCTGCCTGAACTTCCACTGGATTTTTCTTTAACTTCTTGTCTTTGACCTGAGAAGACTGAAACTTGAGAGCTAGAGAAGTATCTTTTTAACATTCAACAAACAGTTTCTCAGCTCTCTGACAGATTCTTCAATTTCAGCTTCAGTTAGGAAGTCGAGCTCTGTAGATGGAGTTTGAAGAGGGATATTCAGCCGTTGACTCTCCAAATGAGAGATCATCTCTGTTCTTATATTTAGTTCTTCCTCTGACCAATGAGCTAGTCTGGAGGGCCTTCATGGATGGAGCAGGGCTTCTTCTTCTTCTTCTTGTTCATCAATCTCACTAAATGAGATTGGGATTATTTGTTCTTCAGCTTTGGAAGTTGGGATTGTTTGTAGTTTAGTTCCCTTAAGCAGGGGAGAGACCGGTCTGGACAAGAAGTGAAAAAGGAGTTAGTGTTTATTTTAGGAAGGAGAAAGATAAAGGCTTAGAAAAAAACATGGGTGGGAGAGGTATAGAAGGATATGGGTACAATAGAAAGACATACCTGAAAAGGATGCCCCCCCTCAGATTGTAAAACTATGTTCAGGTTTCCCTCGGCAGCTATACCCTTCTGCTTGCCTTAGGAAGGAGCGCCTGAAGAAGTTCCACTTCTCCCCCTACTGTGAAAACTTCTTTCGAAGTTGTCGCTGAAGAGACGTTCGCTGCTAAGAACCAAAGAGATTGGTCATCTTCATCGTCGTCGTCGTCAACTTGTTGCTCTTTCCCTTTATCTTGATAATCAAGTTCTTCATCATCTTCTTCATCCTCTTCCTCTTCATCAAGAATTTGAGCGAGAGAAGCAGAGGGAGGAGTTTTGTCAGCAACCGTCTCCCCCTCAACATGAGAGGGAGGTTCTTCCATATGGACTTCGACATCAGCTTCCTCCATATTTTCTTCAAGAAGCTCTTTCTCCCCCTCTTTGTCATTATCAGATTGGGGGACTTCAGCGGTTGAAGGAGTAGCTTTTGCAGTTGCTAGGGACTAGACTTCAGCCTCCAAATGCTCAAGCCGACCTTTAATGACAGGAATGTCTGAATTAGCCTGATGAATGAATTCAATGGGTATGTTCAGAGATGTGCGATAATTCTCTCTAAAGGAAGGTGGGGGCGTTGGAGGTGATTCATTCAGCTTCAGAAGTACTTGCTGAAGCATGGAGGTGTAGGAATCAACCATGATTAAGATATCCCTAAAGTCATCTTTGAGGGAGTTCTGTGATCCCTGAATAAGATTGACCTGTTGGTGAGTCCTGACCAGGTCGTCCTTGATCTTGATGATGTCCTCCTGAACAGTTAATAGCTGAGAAGAATCAGCTTTGGAGGAGGAGGCATCAATCAACCTCTTGAATTCCTCACCAGCGAGATTAACAGTGCCAGTGGATTCGTTGACAGAGGTGGTGAGACATTCCACCTTCTCAGCAAGTGTGTTGACGTGAGCGTCAACAGTGGCCAAAGTAGGACCTGCAAGTAAAGTTAGCAGATGAGCACAACGATGCTCAGGCTTATATGGTGATATGGGAGTAGTGTTTAGGGTTATAGGAGTACCTGAGTTTTCAAACATGTTGTAGAAATGCATAGATTCTTCAAACGTTTGATTATCAGGTCCTATAGGTGCAAACTGAGGTTGCTGGGAAAAGGATGGAGGGTTAGAGACCAAAGAAATAGAAGGAAGAGTAATAGGTATAGAAGACGTTTGGATAGTGGAAATTACCTCAGAAGGTTGTTGAAGAACTGAGGTGATGGGTGGCATTACTGTTGTTGTGGCAGAGATGGTAATCCCTGGAACGGTTGATGTAATGGTTGCTAAAGTTGTAAAGGAGACACCCACAAAAGCATCCAAAGTAGTTTGTTGAGAAAGTACTTCAGGCATATAACACTAGGGGCGGTCTCCTTAGTCTTTTTGGCCTTTTAAGAAGGACCATGAAGACAAGTTGATGGTCGTTTTTGAGCGGTGGTAACGGTAGGGATAGCAGGAGAAGGAACCTCCTGCGTGGTCGCTGAAGTCGAAGAGTGGAGATAGAGATGAGTGCGTAGAGTTGAGAGACTTACCTCATTGGCGACCGGCTTGACCTCCAATGATCGTTGACCAACCTTTGAAAAAGTACCATCTTGAGAAGTTGGGTGCTTGTCAGCATATAGAAACTTTAGGTACGCATAGATAAAGCGTACATAAGGGATCTTGGGATCCCTCTCTATCTTCTCTATCTTTGACTTGAGATCGTCAAAGATAGCACCAGCGTAATCAAAATGCTTGCCAACGATTACAGAATAGCCTATCTGGAGCTGAACTTTGCTCGCCTGATCCAGGGAGCCAATCTTCCCACTCATGCTTTGAATGATGTGTGAGAAGATGTAATTCAGTTGAGAAGGCATGTTTGCTTTCTGGATTATTGTGAGGCATTTATTGGGGATGGTGGAACGGGGCTTGTTATCCCAGCAGTACTCCATGTCATCCAGGAAGTGGATGAGTTCAGCGTCAGTGGGGAGGGCATCGAAACCATGTTTCGTCTTCTCAGGGAGGCGAGGTGCCTTCCTGAGGCCATAAGCAGTGAGAATGCCTGATCCTAGTTCAGTTGAGAAGTAGATAGCGAGAACCACCTCACCCTTCTTGTTGGTGATGGTGGTTTCATCAGCGGTGAACCAAAACTGTTGGAGAAGAGTCTTGGATGGTTTGGGATCCATGTTTAGAGCGTATGCTAAGCAGGACTGCTTCAAAAATACATCTGCATTCACCAGGTGTGGGTATTTGGCAACCTCAAAGTCTAACCTTGCGAGATGGTTGTTCTTTGGGACCTCAGATTCAGTAATAGAGAATTTGACATTTTTGGAGGCAATGAGCGTAGCTTGGGCCATTTCTGAATATAAAAAGGAGAATAGAATAGAAGGAAAGGTTTAGAGTCCAAAAATAAATAAAGTTTTTACCAGTTTCTGTATTTAGAAAGAAACATAGAAAAACCAAATGCTCATCATGACATAGACACGTCTTACGAAGTTGATTGGATAGAAGGGCAACGGACGAACGTGTCAGAGAAAAAGGCATGTCATCGATTGTCGGTTCAAATGACGTCATAGAAGAGAGGAAAAAAAATGTTTCATTTGTCCCTTTTGAAATTATCTCTGAAGAAAAGTTAGAGATAAGTTTTCTTTTTGAAAGAATCTCTAATACAATTCAGAGATTGGTTTTTCTTTTTCAGAAGGATCACTGATGAGAAATGTCAGTGATAGATTTTGTTTATCAAAACTTTTAATCATTTGAAGAGAAATCAGTGATTAAAGTCTTGATTTTGAAAAACGTCTTACTGAATGAATATTCAGTGATTGAGAGTGAGAGAGCATACCTGAGAGTCGGAGATAACTGTTCAGAGAGTAAGTGATAAAGGGGAACTTAGAGTCACTGACATAATGCATGAAAGATGAAGAATCACTCTTCAAGATTCAACATTCCAAGGTCACTGATGAGAAAGTTGAACCTTGTTTCATCAAGAGGTTTGGTGAATAAATCAGCTAGCTGATAGTCAGTGGGGATAAAGTGAAGGTCAATATCTCCATTCATCACATGATCTCTAATAAAACAATATATGATCTCTATGTGTTTTTTCTTTGAATGTAGCACTGGATTATTTGCTATAGCGATAGCACTACTGCTGTCGCAATAGATTGGAATTTTTGATAGATGTAGGTCATAGTCTAATAGTTGATTTCTCATCCATAAGACTTGAGCAAAACAACTTCCAGCGGCTACGTATTAAGCTTCAGCTGTGGAAGTGACACTGAATTTTACTTTTTGCTTGTCCAGCTTACCAGCTTTCCTCCTAGGAGTTGACATCCACTAGTGGTGCTCTTTCTATCTAGTTTACACCTTGCAAAATCACTATCTGAATATACAATTAGATCGAACCCTAAGTCTTTGGGGTACCAAAGACCGAGGTTAGGAGTTCCTTTCAGATTTCTGAAGATTCGCTTGACAGCGATCAGATGGGATTCCTTAGGTTCAGATTGATAACGTGCACATAAACAGGTAGAATACATGATGTCAGGTCGGATCACTATAAGATGCAGCAGGGAGCCTATCATTCCTCTATAGGCAGTGACATTTACAGGTTTTCCAAATGGATCCTTGTTTAATGTCAGAGGAGGTGCCATAGGAGTTTTCATGGCTGTAGTTTAAGTTAGATCAAACTTCTTCAACATATCTTTAACATACTTACCTTGGCTGATAAAAGTACCTTTTTCAGATTGTTTAATCTGAAGACCAAGAAAGTACGTTAGCTCACCCATCATACTCATCTTGTATTCTTTCTTCATTCTTTCAGCGAAGCGAGTACATAGAGATGGGTTAGTAGAACCAAATATTATGTCATCGACATATATTTGTATAAGAATAATATGAACTTTTATCTTTCTGAAAAATAAGGTGTTATCGATCTTACCACGTTCAAAATTTTCAGAGATAAGAAAAGATGAGAGAGTGTCATACCAAGCACGAGGGGCTTGTTTTAGACCATAGAGAGCCTTATCCAATTTATAAACATAATTTGGATGCTTAGGGTCATAAAACCTTGGAGGTTGTTCTACATAGACTTCTTCATTCAGCTTTCCATTTAGGAACGCTGATTTTACATCCATTTGATATACAATAAAGTCTTTGTAAAGTGCATAAGCTAAGAAGATTTGAATTGCTTCAAGCCTAGTTACAGGGGCAAAGGTTTCATCATAGTCTTTGCCTTCCTCTTGTCTGTATCCCTGAGCAACAAGTCGAGCCCTGTTACGGGTAACAGTTCCGTGTTCATCTAACTTGTTTCTAAACACCCATTTGGTGCCTATGACAGTTTTATCAGATGGTCTAGGAACGAGATTCCAAACATTGTTTCGAGAAAACTCAGTCAGCTCTTCTTGCATAGCACTGACCCAGTTTGGATCTATGAGGGCATCATCAGTCTTCTTTGGCTCTATTAAAGAAATAAAGTTGACAAACAGACATATATTACCTGTACTTCGTCGAGTCTGAATACCTGCATCGGGATCACCGAGAATTTGATCTATGGGGTGATCTTTTGTCCATCTCTGAGCAGGAGCATGATCGCTCACTTCAGGAGTTGGATCAACAATAGGAATTTTCAATGATGAAGAAGCTTGAGGTTCATCAGCTATTAGCTGTTGAGTGTTAGACAGACCATTATTTTCTAAGAGGTTTTCAGACGTATGAAGATCTGATGAAGGGATTGTGTTTAGAGGCTCAGTTGAAACCCATGAGGTGGATTCAACGTTATGAGGTATGATGTTTGGATCATCATCAACAACTTGAGGGTCTGTATGTTAATGGTTTGAGAAGAAGGGTTCTGTTTCTGTGTAATGAGAAAACATCCAAGTATTTAGCTCTTCATTGTCAGCAATTGGTTTAGAGTTCGTTGAGCGTGTTTCATCAAAGGTGACATGAATTGTTTCTTCCATAGTTTGTCTTCTCTTATTGAAGACTCTGTAGGCTTTGGAGATAGAGGAATATCCGAGAAATATTCCGTCATCAGCTTTTGGATCGAACTTTCCAAGTAGATCTCTATTATCTAGAATGAAGCATTGACAACCAAAGATATGAAAAAAAATGATTGACGACTTTCTTTCATGAAATAGTTCATAAGTTGTTTTTCCAAATCGCTTTACTATCAGCGATCTGTTTTGAGTAAAACATGCAGTATTCACAGCTTCAGACCAAAATTGAGTAGGAAGGTGAGATTCGTTGAGCATTGATCTAGCAGCTTCAATGATCGCTTTTGTTTCTTCTTTCACCGACTCCATTTTGCTGAGGTGTTCTTACTAAAGAAAAGTTGTGAGAAATTCCCTTGTTCTCAAAGAAATTGTTCAGAGAACTGTTTTTTAATTCAGTTCCATGATCATTTCTTATTGAACGAACAGTAAGGTTATTCAGCACTTCCATCTTTTTAGCAAAAGAGATTAGTTCTTCTGGAGTATCACTCTTGCAGCGAAGAAAGATAACCCAGGTGTAGCGAGAGTATTCATCTTCAATGACAAGTGTATATTTCTTTCCAACTATAGATTGGATATTGACAGGGCCAAACAAATCCGTATGCAAGAGTTGAAGAGGACGTGTCACTGAAGAAAATTGTTTAGACTTGAGACTAGCTTTTATCTGTTTTCCTTTTTCACATGTTGAACATAGAGATTCTTTAGCATATGAGTGCTGAGGAAGACCAGAAACCAGTTCCTTAGATGAGAGAGAATTCAGGGTTTTGATGTTTAGATGAGAGAGCCTTTTGTGCCAAAGCCAGTTGACATCAGAAGAGGCTTTAGAAAGAAAACATAAGTTTTAAGTGGTAGTAGAGTCCATATCTATTACATAGACATCTTCTTTACGTTAACCACTGAGAGCAAGTTTCCCTTTCTCATTTACCACTGAACATGCTTTCTTGGTAAAGAGAACTTCATAGTCTTTGTCAAAAGATTGTGCTTCAGTCCATCTACGTAAGCGACTCTTCTGAAAGTAGTTGTCCCATTACTGAGGACACCAAACCCTCGGGTATATCCTTTCCCATTTCCGCCAAAGGTCACAGAGAGACCTTTCTCTTCCTTGTATTTAGTTAGCAGGTCTTTTTGTCCTGTCATATGTCGAGAGCATCCACTATGAAGATACCAGATGCCCTTTCATCCCTGCAAACATAAGGAAGATTAAGATTTGTTTGGTACCCTCTTTTCAATGGGTCCTTTAGGTTTAGTGGATATGGAAGGTTCAGCAATCTTCACAGCAGATGTACATTCAGGTTCAGTGGTAACCTTCACCTTGGTTAATTTCTTAACCTTAGTGGTATTCTTCACCTTGGTCGATTTTTCAGCTTTGGTGACCTTCTCAGCCTTGGAGGAATTCATCTTCACTTTAGTTGTTTTATCAACTTTAGTGGCAGTTGGACATTTGCTAGCAATATGGTCAGTAAATCCACAGTGATAGCATTTTCTATATATGAATGTGGTTTTAGGACCATGAGTAGTAGGTTTTGAGAATTTAAGATGAGCAGGGTCAGCTCCAAGAATGCCTTTAGCATGAGATCTGGGAGGAATTTTCATTTCTTCAGATCTCTTAGGCTTAAGATCAATCTTCAGCTTTGGAGGACAGAGATCAAAGATTTCAATCACAGAGCTAGTGGATTGATTTACTGAAGGTTTAGAACGAACTTTCAGCTTTGCTTTCTTGGATGCCTTATGAGGATGGAAAATGGATTTTCCTTTATCTGCAGGCTTTGAGCCTTTAGATATTTCCTCAGGGATGGGATTATAAGAAGATGAAGAAGAGAACTGAGCATAAGAAGTGTCAGGTATAGAAGATACGAACATTCCAACTTAAAAATGGAACTATCTTCTTTCGGCTCATCCTATGGTTTCCAAAAATCAAGACCAGTTCTATCACTGGCAGGGATCTGAGCACTTATAATCTTAGTGATCTTTGTTGAGGATTTACACCATCCTTCAACAGTAGCCTTCTCTGCTTTTAGGGCAGCGATGGCTTATTCGCGTTCTATACTGATGATTTAATTTACAACAACTTGATCTTTCAAACTTTCCTCTAAGAGAGTCAGTTCTCTGATCTTTTCATGACATTTCTCTAGTTATTCAGTTAAATCAATGTTTTTGTTCTCAGCTAGAGTTTTGCCGTTTAGAGCATTGTATAGATCAATCGTCAGCACACATCAACAACGCGACTTCTCTCTGCTTCAGATAGAGAGGGATTAGTAGAGATAGATACCTTAGATGATATATATCTCATAGAAGATTCTGGAGATTCTTCCACTTCTTCTTTAATCTCGGCCATGAGACAGAGATTAGCGACTTCTTCTTCATCATAACTTGATTCTTCTTATTCAGCCCAGTCATGTTCTTCAGCGATGAGACCTTTATCTTCTCGCTTATAGTTTTTCATCTTTTGATATTTTTCTTTCAGTTTAAGGTATTTGTCATCGCTGGATCTTCTTGAGGTAGAAGGTTTGAAGACTTTCTTCGACCTACACTCACTTGCAAAGTGTCCAATCTTTTCGCAGTTAAAGCCAGTAGCAGTGGCCTTATCAATAGGGGTTGATTTTGGCTTGTTAGTGAGAGAGAGAGAGAGAGAGAGGCTTATTTCTTCTGAAATTGATCTTTCTTGCAAATCTCTTAAAAGAGTTTGTCAAGAGTGCTAAGGACTCATCAAACTCTGAAATGTCAGTGTTTGATAGTTCCTCAGATTCAGAATCTAACTCAGTGATAGTAAGAATAGATCTCTGAGATGGAATTAAAGCAACAGGAGTGCTTTGGAGTCTTTAGAATCTTTTACAAGATTCTTCTTCAAGAGATTTGATTGTTCATAGTTGAGCAATATTCCATACAAGGTGCTAAGAGAGAGAGAATTTGAGTCTTTTGTCAGCTTGAGACACATTGAATAACTGTCCCAACTTTTAGGTAGACATTCTAAGAATTTAGTCAAGACCTCAGAATTAGAATAGGTCCTGCCAGCAATTCTTAGATCAATGATTAAGTAGTTAAAACTCTGGTGAACATCGGAGAGAGATTCGTTCTTACCAGAGATGAAACTTTCATACTGACGTACCAAGTTAATCTTTCGAGTTTCTTGGAGTTCAATGTTGCCTTCATATTGAACACATATGGTGTCCCACATTTCCTTTCAAGTTTTAAGATGCATGATGGAATGGAAAGCTTCATCAGGCAAAGCCATAGAGAGAATGGTTTTTGTCTTTGCATCTAGACCAATTTCTTTTTATCTTCATCACTCCACTGTCTTATTTCCTTAAGAGCATAACGCTCAGGGACAGCAGAAGTGGTGGTAGTAGCGGGAATGACAACTATGATTGTGAAAGGTTCATAGGGTCCATTTGCTACATAAATAGCATCATTCGATTCTTCCAGAGAGCAAAGTTATCTCTGCTAAATCGAGGAGGTTTAGAGAGTGAACCATTATCATAGTAGTTTGTGTTTGTGTTAAGTGCCATTTTAGAATAGCAAGGAAGAGAATAAAGCACGATCTTTTTTATTAGATTAAACAGTCTGCTATGATACCACTTGTTGGTCCCGAAGGTGCTTAACAAGTTTGTAGAAGGGGGGGGGGGGGTGAATACAAACACAAAATTTAAGGTTTAATAAATTGTTTATTGATAAATCAAATACAATTTACAAGTCTGTTGCGGAATAAGATTAAGAAACACTCAATGTAAACAAACTTCAGGAAACACTAAGATGGTTGCACAACAATATAAAGAATGTAGATATTAGAGATATAGAAAACAAGGGTTTCTATATTTTAGAAAGATGAAGGCTTCAAAAGAGACAGACTTCAGATGGAGAGGTAATCTTTCTATTTATACCCTATGCATTAAATGCATGGCAGGGCACTTTACATGTGTCCTTCATTTATTAGCAGAGAGGGTCTGACTTTGGGAGACATGTTTTCGGTCGTATAATGAACAGTGTAGTTGACAGAGTTGTTGTACGATTTGTGGCAGAGGTATGTACGTTCTGACACATCGTACTGGGTGTGCAAGGGAAAGACAAAAGAGACTTAAGACATAAGCTAAGTGATCACCGATCGCTGAATATCTCTTCCTTCAGAGATACAAAGAAGTTCAGCTATCGCTGAAGCTTTTCCTCAGGTTTCTTCGCGTATGAGTAGAGTCATCTTTGCTTTACTGATATCCGCATCAGGTCACTAGTAGACTTGTCTTCGTTCAGCAGCTTCGTCTTCGATTCAGCTATGAACATCTGTTGACGCGAAACTTGTCTTCAGGGATTACGTTTATCTATTTACATCAGAAATAATCAGCGATACTGAACATACTCAGTATTTAAGCGCTGATAGTGAAACACTAATACATATGAATGTTTACAATAAAGATCACCAGTGATAACTAAACAGACTTAGTCTGATCGATGATGATGAAACACTAATACATATTAATAAACGTAATTTTCACTATGTATAGAGGAGGGTCTTTATCAAATCACTGAGAGAGTTTGCATCAACAGAAAGACATCACTCAAGATACTCTCTCTTGTATATATAACTAGCACTCATCTCTTCACAGTGTCGCTAGTACCGGAACCTGATGCACATGACAACAAATAAAAAGTTTAGGCTAACGCCTAGTGAGTTCAAAAGTTTTCAACAAGAATAAATATATCGCTAAAAGGAAAGAATGCAACTTAACTCATAATCTTTCAAAATGATTTTTTTAAATATGAAAACAACCCATTTTCCAATAACAAGAATTTTTAAAGATGAAGGCCCCAATGCAAAACATTCCTTCGTGAAGTGATGCAACCCAAAACTCACTCAAAACGTGAATAGAAATCAAAATCCCAATTTATGAAAACGCGGGTAAAACTTTAAAGTGGCATAATACTCAACCCATAAATCATGGATAATAATCCATATATATAAAACTTCACCAAAATCATGAATAATATTCAACACCCCAAAATAACCAATATAAACAAAAAGCAACATCGAAAGCGTCAAATCGTATATAATCTGTCATTAAAGAATATATCCAAAATCCACCATTCAAGGACGAGGGAGACCTAATTCCATTAAATGTGACAGAACACAAAAGTAGGTCACATATATAAGTTATATGAGCGTCACTTAAAGATTAAACACTCGTTAACATCAACCTTTCCGGGTCTATAGTTAACGAGTCAACAAGCCCAACACCTCTATGTCTATTGCTTAGATAGACATGAAGTTCAACCCCTCTAGGTCTATAACTTGGAATTTTCAAACATCCCAGTTAAGCTCGTTCACAAGAAATTACAATTATTGGTCAAAGGACGATACCCGACTCAAAGAGCCCACATCTTACTCCCATAAGACCCATGCCTATTTCAAGTTACATTATTGGGAAATTTATCCCACTCAAACGTCAATGGTTCTTGACCTTAGAATTCCAAAAGTTGATACTTAACCTCTACACCATGACTCGAACTGCAACGGAGCCACACCTGTGAAACTCACTCATCGAGCCTACCAACGTTAAACCAATGTTA
Source organism: Arctium minus (assembly GCA_954870635.1). Lineage (NCBI taxonomy): Eukaryota > Viridiplantae > Streptophyta > Magnoliopsida > Asterales > Asteraceae > Arctium > Arctium minus. The sequence continues at coordinate 73,859,950 of OX941085.1, read as the reverse complement.
TTAATACAATATCCAAATAGTTTTACACAACGCCTATGAAGCCAATTGACTGACTACCAAACCAAGGATTGTCGAAATGAACAGCTTCTACAAACGTTAATAGAAAGTCTCACAAGTCTAACACTCTAGTTACTCAAAAATACACCGACTTAACAAACGGTACCACTCAGGTCATGGTACTATCACAAGTTGGTTTATCCAACACTTTCACCTTCGAAGCACCTTTGACTCCTTACTCTTCACAAAAGCTTTTAGCATTTAAGGTCTTAACTAGTTCAAGGCTTCAAGTGTAAGACTCAACAAATATGCCAATCCAAATTTTAATAAGATTTTTAACACGAAGGCTTTATAACAATTAATCGTACGTGTAAAAATCGACTACTGCTTACCCGATATTTGTGCAATGTGGACACACTTGCCACACCTTTTAAACCATTTCGAAATCTACTAGATTTCTTTTCGTGTTAGTAACAAAATGCAAAAGTAAGCGCGACAAACCTATCCAATGAACCGCTATGGTCCTAACATGAAATTAATTACGCCATGTATGAAAACTAATCTTCTGTACTAAAACAGTGTACAACAAAATGTTTTTAAAAAAAACCCCGTAGATGAACTTCACATAATCATGTTCCAAAAATTTATCATTTAACCATGTAACGACATGGAATAAATTTCCAACAAGACCCGCAAGAATTGGTTTATTTCTCAAAACTTAGCAAGTCAATATACATATATATATATATATATATATATATGCATGCGATTTGATCTAAACGAAAATAATTTAGATCGACTTCAAACTTTAAGCCTCACGAACAAAATGCTCTTTGTTCCAAAATAGTGACTACAATGCCATGCATACAAATAAATCATTATAACGTATTTGTGTGAACCATTAATAGTGTTGTCAACAACCGAAAATGCACAAAACAAAGCATTTAATATGAACTATCTCAGACTCCTCATACACTTACTCACACCATAAGTATATAAACCAATTAGTGCACTAAAGTAGTGTGCAATGAAATGTACCGTTAAAAAACTCAAAAGAAATGACACTGTCCATGCGCAATAATGAATGTATAGTACATGATTATCCTTGCCACTCTCGTCATGATTCCTGATTCTAGTAAATCTTTCGACCTCAAAGTATCATGTCTTAAAGTGCCTAATAATACAACCTCACTTTCACTTACTTAGAAGAACGCTAGTTTGAGTCTAGGTATCCGAAATCAACACCTAAATCTTTCAAACTTAAGCTTTGATACCAACTTGTAACACTCTAAAATTTGGACAGAGCAACTAATTAAAATATTCAAAATTACATAAAGTAAAGGGTAAAAAAAATTCTACAAATCCATACTTGGAAATACCTCAAATTTAATCATAAATTTAACCTAACAGTAATTGACTCAAGGCTTATACCAAGACTAAATAAAGTCGGGTGTTACTAAAACCCAATCTAAGCTGCTATTCCCAATATGCGGAAGACTTCACTCAAGATACTCTCTCTTGTATATATAACTAGCACTCATCTCTTCACAGTGTTGCTAGTACCAGAACCTGATGCACTTGCCGACAAATAAAAAGTTCAGCATAACGCCTAGTGAGTTTGTTGGGAACTGAAGATTCTACTAAGTGTAGTTACTACTGCTAGTACAAGTGTAGTTACTACTGCCAGAACAAGTTGAAGTTAATACTGCTAAGTGTTACTACTGCTAGTAGAATTACTACTGCTAGTTAAAGTTAGTACTGCTTGAACAAAGTTAGTACTGCTTAGCTAGTTAGTACTGCTAGTAGTTAATACTGCTAGTAGTTAATGCTGCTACTTGAAGTTAATGCTGCTGAGCATTATTAGTGCTGCTAAAGAGATATGAATACTACAGCTGGATATACTGAAGATATACTTAGAAGATATACATGGAAGATATACTGAAGATTTGTTTATTCTTTGTAATTATTTTTTAGTATATGTATAGAATGTTTAGAATAGATAGAGATTAACTTTTGATAATTGTTTTCAAGAGAGAAAATTAACCTCAAGGCATAGATCCTAATTCTAGAGAAGTAGAATTCGTATTGGTGAGCCTGTTCATCAATATTGAGGTTGAGTGTGTAATCTTGTAACTTTAAGCATTCAATACAAGTTTACTGTTTGATCATCATATACTGTGTTTGATTACTGTTTTAATTAAATATCAAAGTGTTTTTCCGCAACTTCTTTGATATTAGTTTCTGAGTATTAATTCTTGTTAAGAATTCGATCCTGACAAGTGGTATCAGAGCTTGATTTCTCAGAAACAACTATTCATCATGGAAAATCTTACAGAATCAAGCAGTACTTTGGTCTCAAAAGTTCCAATGCTTAGATCCAATGAATTTGATATGTGGAAGATCAGAATCAAGCAATATATTCTCCTCACAGATTACTCTATGTGGGACATCATTGAGAATGGCCCATCTGATGGAGGAAAAATTGGTGAAGATGGCAAAAGAACTCCTCCAAAGACAGATGCAGACAGGAAATCAAGACAAACAGAGATGAAAGCCTTGAGCACACTGCTCTTGGCCATTCCAAATGAGTATCAACACCAATTCTGCAATTGCACTGATGCACAGATGCTCTGGAATGCTCTAGAGAAGAGATTCTCAGGTACCAAAAGTACCAAGAGAAATCAAAAGGCAATCTTAAAACAACAGTATGAAAACTTCATCTCAACTAAGAATGAGTCCATGACTCAAACTTTTGACAGGTTTAATAAACTAATTGGTGAACTAGCTACTATGGGAGTACAGATTGATCAAGATGATGTGAACAGAAAGTTCTTAAGGTCCCTTGGAGATGAATGGACCATGTACACTGTGTCATTCAGACAGAATGATCAGTTGGAAGACAAAGAACTTGATGATCTGTACAATGATCTTAGAGTTTTTGAAGCTGAGGTGGAGGCAAAGAAGAAGCCTTCTGGATATGTTCATAATGCTGCACTCCTATCAGCATCAATTGATTCTACTGCTAACTCTGAATCAGTTAATGCTACTAATGGATCAAATCTAGATAAAGGCACTGATTATGCATTTGAAGCTCTACTTTCTAATCATGGAAATTCTTCTTTGATCAATGATGACTTAGAACAACTTCATCCTGATGATCTGGAAGAGATGGATATTAAATGGCAGATGGCCATGCTCTCCATGAGGGTTAAGAAGTTTATAAAGAGGACTGGAAGAAACAACTTCTCACAAAGAAGAGAAGATGGAGCAGGGTTTGATAAATCAAAGGTAGAATGCTACAAATGTCATCTGAAGGGACATTTTGCTAGAGAATGCAGAAGTGGAATGTCTCACAACAACAACCATCAACAAGCTCAATCTGGAAGCTTCAATAATAATAGAAACTCTGCTCAAGCCCTTGTTTCTCAACAAGGAATGGGGTTTGATTGGAGTGATCAAGCAGAAGAAGCTATTCAGAATCAAGCTCTTATGGCTAAAGTATCTGATCTCCCATCTGAGGTAAGTTCTAATCTCTGCTCTAAAACTTGCATGGACACTGTTAAAAGGTACAGGGATCACAATCAGAAGATGAGTGATGACCTGAAGAGACTAGAAAAGGATATAAAAGACTATGTGAGGATAGTAGAGAGATTTGAAGATCAAATCAAAGGTTTTCAAGCCAATGAACTACAACACTCATATGACACTAATTACTGGAAGTGGGAGAAAAAGGATTTAGAACTTAAACTGACTAAATCTAAAGAGGAGAGTGAAAAACTGAAAGAGGAGTTAACCAAGGTTAAGCTTGATGTAGAAAAGTTTTCCAATGCTTCTAAAGCAATGGACTCTTTACTGCAAAATCAGATTCATGATAAGTTGAGAAGAGGAATAGGGTATAATGCCACACCTCCACCATATAACAACAATTACATTCCTCCTACTTCAGACCTGTTAGACACCAAAGATAGGAAGGACTTGCCTGAGGGAGCCACTGAGATAGATCCCTTAGATGAGGTAATTGTTGAGGATAAGACTAAGAAAGAGGTTGACAAGAGTAAGGAGAAAAAGGTGAGTGGTGAGATTTCTATAGAAAACAACATTATCACCAATGAGGATTGTGGAAGGGCTTGGATCAAATCCAAGAACATAGAGAAGACAGAGGAAAAGTTTGGTAAGGTCCATTATAAACAGACCACAGTTGTGAATCCAGGTCCTGACAAACAGTGTACTTGCAATAAATCTGAGCCCCAAAAACATGATAAAAGGAGGGGAAATCAGAGAAATTGGAATAATCAGTGGGCACATAAACAAGGGATTGATCTGAGTAAAATCAATAGACCAAAACCTTGTTTTATCTGTGGCAAATTGAATCATCTTGCAAAATTCTGTTATTTCAATCCCATAAACCAAAGAATGAATTTCCAAAGAACCATGCAAAAACCCTTTGGTTATAAGAAAATTGAAAAGAATCATGTGGCTAAGAAAACTGTTAAAACTAAAAGCCACATGAAGAAAAAGTATTCTGTTAAAGAAAGTGTTAATATGTGGATTCCTAAAAGCAATAAAATTGTTAGTACTGCTATCACAAATAGTGCTGCTGACAATGTTAGTGCTGCTAGAAGTAATACTACTACTAACAATGTTAATGCTGCTAACAAGGTTAGTACTGCTAAACCTGTTAGTACTGCTACACCTGTTAGTACTGCTAACTCTGTTAGTACTTCTAAGGTTAGTACTGCTTCTAGTGTTAGTTCTGCTAAGCCAATCATATTGACAAAGTACTCTAATAAAGAGTGCTCTGAGTTTAAAAACCTCATTAAAAAGGAATGTAAATACTTTGATGAGAAAGGAAGACCCAAGATCACTTTGGCTTGGGTCCCTAATCATACTAATTGATTTATTTAATGTGCAGGGCAACCAACAGCTCAAGGGAAAGAGCATATGGCATGTTGATAGTGGTTGCTCTAGGCACATGACTGGCAACATGTCATGCCTTCAGGATTTCAAGCAAATTAATGGAGGACATGTTGCATTTGGAGACAATCTTACTGGTGGTAAGATAAGTGGAAAAGGTAATGTCACCAAAGGTAAAATGACATTTGAAGATGTCTACTATGTTGATCAATTAAAGTACAACCTGTTAAGTGTATCACAGGTTTGTGACAAACAACATAGTATATTATTTACTAATACTGAGTGTATGATCCTTGCTCCAGGGTTCAAGGTAGTTGATGAAAACATGATACTACTCAGAACTCCTAGGAAGGACAATGTTTACTGTCTTGATTTGGACAATGTTGATAGTGATTCATCTTTAAATTGTCTTGTTTCAAAAGCTTCTATAGATGAATCCTCCCTTTGGCACAGAAGGATGTGTCACATGAATTTCAAGACTATGAACAATCTTGTTAAAAATAACCTTGTAAGAGGTTTACCTTCAAAAGTCTTTTCATGTGATGATCATTGTGTTGCTTGTCTGAAAGGCAAACAACACAAAACTTCTCATAAGACCAAAGAGTTAAATTCTGTTTCTTCTTGTCTCCAGTTATTGCATATGGATCTGTTTGGTCCTACAAATGTTATGAGTATAGGCAAGAAATCTTACTGCTTGGTTATTGTTGATGATTACTCCAGATTTACTTGGGTATATTTTCTAAGGACTAAGGATGAAACAAGTGGTCTTATCAAATCCTTTATTCTAAGAATTGAAAACCAAACTAATCAAAGAGTAAAAGTCATTAGATCAGATAATGGAACTGAATTTAAAAATCATGATTTAAACACTTTTTGTGAAGAAAAAGGTATTGAGAGACAATATAGTGCTCCTAGGACTCCTCAACAGAATGGTGTTGCTGAAAGGAGAAATAGGACACTAATAGAGGCTGCTAGATCTCTGTTGGCTGATTCAAAATTGCCAATTACATTCTGGGCTGAAGCAGTTAATACTGCTTGTTATGTCCAAAACAGAGTTCTAGTGGTCAAGCAAAAGAACAAGACCCCATATGAGCTTTTAAATCAAAGAAAACCTTTTATTGGTTTCTTCAAACCTTTTGGGTGTCCTTGTACAATTCTAAATACCAAATCTCACTTAGGTAAGTTTGATAGCAAAGCAGATGATGGATTTCTTGTTGGATATTCATCTCAGAGTAAGGCCTACAGAGTTTTTAACTCTTCTTCTAGAATAATTGAAGAAAGTGACAATGTCAAATGCAATGAGAACACACCAAATCCTGTTGGGTCTGGACCTCAATGGCTATTTGACATTGATTCACTAACTAACTCTTTTAGTTTCAGTAATGAGTATACAGGAACAGATGGTGGAGAATCAGAGATCTCACAAGTTCAGGAAAGTATATCTAAATCTGTGATTTTTCCCATACCCACAGTAAATGAAGACTGTGAAAAGGAATCATTTACTGAACCAAGTCAGAGTGAAGAAGACACTAGGGATGAGGAGACTCAAGAATCAGAAGTGACATCTGAAACCACTTCAGTTGAGTTGCATGACTCTAATCTAGAGGCTGGACTGAATGAAGAACCTAGTCATAACACCAGAGTTCAAAAGAATCATCCTCCACAGCTGGTAATAGGAGATATCTCTTCTCCCATGATGACTAGACATCAAAGCAGGCTTCAGGAAATGCAAGATCAACAGCATACAGTGCTCTCATGTTTTCTATCCCAGCTTGAGCCTAAAAAGGCACATGATGCTATGAAAGAATCCAGCTGGATAGAAGCAATGCAAGAAGAATTGTTACAGTTCAAGCTACAAGATGTGTGGGATCTAGTAGACCTTCCTAAAGGTCACAGAGCAATTGGCACAAAATGGATCTTCAGAAACAAGAGAGATGAAAGAGGTATTGTTATAAGGAACAAAGCAAGGCTGGTGGCTCAAGGCTATACTCAAGAAGAGGGTATAGATTATGAAGAAGTCTTTGCACCTGTGGCTAGGATAGAAGCAATCAGACTATTCCTAGCCTATGCTTCATACATGAACTTCAAAGTCTATCAAATGGATGTAAAAAGTGCTTTTCTCTATGGATCAATTGAAGAAGAAGTATATGTCTGCCAACCACCAGGGTTTGAAAACCCAAGCTATCCAGACAGGGTATACAAACTAAAGAAAGCACTTTATGGACTACATCAAGCTCCAAGAGCATGGTATGACACTCTGTCATCCTATCTCTTGGAAAATGACTTTGAAAGAGGAGTCATAGATAAGACTCTTTTTATCAAAAGAAAGAAGAAGGATATCTTGCTGGTCCAAATCTATGTTGATGACATTATCTTTGGATCTACAAGAAACAACATGTGCAAGGAATTTGAGGATTTAATGCATCAAAGGTTCAAAATGAGTTCCATGGGGGAACTTACTTTCTTCCTTGGACTCCAAGTTCAACAGAAGTCAGATGGCATTTTCATATGTCAATCCAAGTATGTGCAGGATATTCTAACCAAGTTTGGTTTCTCAGAATCAAAACCTGCCAGCACACCTATGGAAACACACAAGCAGATCACAGCAGATCTTGAGGGGGAGGACATGGATGTGCATCTTTATAGATCCATGATTGGCTCTCTCATGTATCTCACAGCATCAAGGCCAGATATTATGTTTCCAGTCTGTGTATGTGCAAGATTTCAAGTTAGGCCAAAGCATTCTCACTTTCAAGCTGTTAAGAGGATATTCAGATATCTCAAAGGGCAACCCAGATTGGGACTTTGGTATCCTCATAACTCACCTTTTGACCTAATAGCATACTCAGACAGTGATCTAGGTGGGGCAAACTTGGACAGAAAATCTACTTCTGGAGGATGTCAGTTTTTGGGTGCTAGACTAGTCTCATGGCAGTGCAAGAAACAAACCACAGTATCCACATCTACAACAGAGGCAGAGTACATAGCAGCTGCAAGTTGCTGTTCTCAAGTCTTATGGATTCAGAATCAAATGTTGGATTATGGGGTAACCTTTCTACACACTCCAATCTTTATTGACAACAGCAGTGCTATTAGCATTGTAAATAATCCAGTCAAGCACTCAAAGACAAAGCACATTGAAATCAGGTATCACTTTATAAGAGATTGTAATGAAAAGAAACTTATTCAAGTTGTCAAAGTTCACACTGATAATCAGTTTGCTGATCTATTCACTAAAGCTTTTGATGTGGGTAGATTCACTTTCTTGGTAACAAGTGTGGGAATGATAAACTTTGAATAATCTTCTTCTCAAAAAGTGAGTGTATACCTGTATATTTTTTTCTTGGTGTTACTAATCTTCTTTTTCAGGATATGCATAGCAGTACTCAGTGTTTAGCAAGTTTAAAAGGAGTAAGTATAGTCAATATTGCTAGTGGTTAATACTGCTTTCAGTTAATACTGCTAGTTAGTTAATACTGCTTTCAGTTAATACTGCTAGTTAGTTAATACTGCTTTCAGTTAATACTGCTAGTAGTTAATACTGCTAGTTAGTTAATACTGCTAGTAGTTAATACTGCTAGTTCAGTTAATACTGCTCGTGGTTAATACTGCTCGCGGTTAATACTGCTAGTTCGTTAATACTGCTCGCGGTTAATACTGCTAGTGCAGTTAATACTGCTCGTGGTTAATACTGCTCGCGGTTAATACTGCTAGTTCAGTTAATACTGCTCGTGGTTAATACTGCTCGCGGTTAATACTGCTAGTTCAGTTAATACTGCTCTAGGTTAATACTGCTTATATTCCGAATACTATAAATACTCTTTGCCCGCCTAAAAGTTCATAACGACTCTTTGCATACTGTTCACTTGCGCTCTAAACCCTTTCTCTCTCAAAGTTCAAAATTTTCAGGCAAGAATCTTCAAGGTCAATGGCATCAATGGCGTTCATTGACGAGCACAATGAAATCGCGATGCTCCAAAAGCCAAAACAAGCTGAAGGTTTTCATCAGATAGTCGACTTTCTGAAGTCTAGCCACATAGCCTATGCTCTCACTATGTCTCCAACTATCTACATTGAGCATCAAAGGCAATTCTAGGCACATGCCACCATTGTTACTGAGGATGGTGTGCGAATGGTCAAGACGACAGTATGTGGCAATCCATTGACAGTTACTGAAGAGATAGTTCGCATCAGTCTACATCTAGACGATGCCTCTGGTATAACGTCTATCCCTAATGATGAACTGTTTTCTACACTGACAAGAATGGGGTATGGAGGCCCATTGGGTATTTTTAAGTTCTCAAAAGCTAAATTTTCACCCCAATGGCGTTTTCTTGTTCATACCTTGATGCACTGCATTTCTAAAAAGACTACTGGATGGAGTGAGTTCAGCAGTACCATTGCTTATGCTTTGGTCTGTTTGGCCACTGCCAGAAGGTACAATTTTTCACAAATGATTTTCAATGATCTTGTATCAAACATGGGAAACAAAAAGAGCTTTTATATGTATCCCAGGTTTGTTCAAGCAGTTATCAATCATGAATTGACGGATATACCTCAACCTGTTGGGGTATATGTACCTAAACCCCCCAAAGGCAAGGTTTTCTCAAATATGAGAAGATCTGCTGGGGACTCGGAAGGAGTTGACACCCCATTGTTCTCTACAATGATGGTGGTGTCCCAAACCACTGAAGGTATGGCAGCAGGGTCAAGGCCCTCATTAGACCATCCCACTGCTAGCCAAGCCCAACCTTCTCACTCAAAAACAATTCCCCAGTCCATTCTTACAAAACCAACCTCTCCAATTACCCAAACTTATCAAAGAAAACAGGTAAAGAAGGCTCCTTCCCTTCTTGTACCATCACCCACACAACCTTTAAGCCCTCTAAGGGAGAATTCTCCCCTAGAGAATATCCAAAGGGAAACCACAAGGGTGTCTCCCAACCCAAAGGAGGTGCTCTCTGAGGAGGAGGTAGAGCATATGGGAGATGAGGCTGCCACTACTCCTGCTAGCACAGAGGAGGAAAGTGGTAACATCAATAAGACCTCCCCCATGGCAACTTTGAATGAGCAATCATTTGAAGGTCCCTGGTGCCAAGAAACCACAGGGGTGGATAGTGCTTCTGCTAGGCAGAAGACTTCCACTATTAAAAGATCCAATGATCCTTCAATAGGGGGTAACACTCCTGGAGAAGGTGAGGACAGATATAACTATGATGAATTGATGGAGACAATGGGCAACATCAACATGGATGTACTCAAACAGGGCAAAGACATAGAAGAGCTAAAACTCATAGTCCTGTCCCAACAAGAACAAATCATCAAGTTGAAGCAAATGGTAAGGAAGCTGATTTTGCAAAAGAAGAAGAAACAATTTGTGCTAAGAAGGAGGAAACCAGAGACTGATGCTCCCAAAAAGGGGGAGATCAACATGGAAGAAGCATCAAGGGAAGGGGAGATTGATAAAGAAAGAGTAGAAGTTGAGGGGGAGAAGGAAGCAGAAACTGTTAATGCTGCTGAAACCTCACAAGCAGCAGTAACAGAGCTAACACCAACAGAAATTGAAGTAGCTGAAGTGCTAATCAAAGCTAAGAATGACACTCCCAAAGCAAAGGGAGTGGTCATAAATGAAGGGAGAGACAAGAAATCAGAAAAGAAAAACATGGCTGCAGATATAAAAAGAAAAGGGAAAGAAAAGATGATAGAATCTGATCAACCATCTAAAAAGCAAAAGATGATTGAGTCAGATGAAGCATTAGCAAAGAAAGTGCAAGAAGAGTTAGATCTAGCAGAAAAGGAACAGGTTGAAAAAGACAGAGAAATGGCCAGAGCACTCGCAAATGAGTTAAATGAAGCATTCCAGAAAGGGTTGGCAACAGAGAAAGCCAAGCAAAGAGCAATAACCTTGAGAAAGGCTATGATGGCCAGATCAAGTGCAAAGAAGAGAAGACCTTCACAAACTTACCTTGCCACTCAGGAAAGAAACAAAATGATAACTTTCTTGAAAAGTGCAATTGGGGTAAAGAAAGAAATGTTTGTGAAGATGAATTTTGATCAAATCAAGGATCTATATGAGAAAGAAATGGAGAAGCTGAAGAGCAATGAGAAGGACAGAGTGGAGTTTGAAAAGAAGGCAAAGGAGAGACATGATATAGACATGAATCAACCATTCCCTGAAAGTGAAGAGGGAACTCCTATAAAAGAAATGGAAAGGGAAAAGGAAGAAAAGAAGAAGGAAGATACTCTAGTACAGGTTCAAAAGACTTTGAAAAGAACCAAGATGATGGCCAAAAGAAAGAAAGATAAGAAGCTCAGAATAGAAGAAGAACAAAATGTTGCTGAAGAAGAAGGGGCACCTGAGTCATCAAGTCAACAAGGGTCATCAATAAAAGATAATGTAAGCTTATATATGGTAGTGATGGACAAAGTGCCTGAACAAATTTCTGCAGAACCTGTTGGAGTTAAACCACCAGAGATCATTCACTGAGATGTTCTGAAAATGGATGGAAAAGATTACATCAGACTAAAGAGGAAGGGTGATAAGTATGAAATATTCAATACTTGGATCAAAATTGTCAAAACATGCTCTAGATCTGATATAGAAGAGATGTTTGACATAGGAATTAAGCTGTATGCAGACCATCTGAATACTCCAGGAATTTCTCTTACAAAACTGGTGATGGAGTATCTATGCATGATGTTCAAACCTGAAGAAGTGAACCAGGTCATCAAGAGTGTGTTTAAAGAAGTTACAAGTTGGACTCTATATGAAACTAGTGGAGTATATGCAGTGACTTTGGATAGAAATCACACAGAATACTTCCTAGTGGATAGAGTATATAATCACACCAGACTAAAGGCCCATGCTATGTTAAAGAAGAAGTTGGGGTGTGCACCAAATTCAGAAATGGCCAAGTATCTCATTCAGAGGATAATCAATCAGAGTTTGGGACTGAATCCAGACTTAGCAGCATGATCTTGGAAGTTTTGGGAGCATTAAAAAGAGCATCTGGAAGAATATCTGAAGAACTTGACTTCTCTTCTAAAAGTCAAGTTAGGGGGAGATTGTTGGGAACTGAAGATTCTACTAAGTGTAGTTACTACTGCTAGTACAAGTGTAGTTACTACTGCCAGAACAAGTTGAAGTTAATACTGCTAAGTGTTACTACTGCTAGTAGAATTACTACTGCTAGTTAAAGTTAGTACTGCTTGAACAAAGTTAGTACTGCTTAGCTAGTTAGTACTGCTAGTAGTTAATACTGCTAGTAGTTAATGCTGCTACTTGAAGTTAATGCTGCTGAGCATTATTAGTGCTGCTAAAGAGATATGAATACTACAGCTGGATATACTGAAGATATACTTAGAAGATATACATGGAAGATATACTGAAGATTTGTTTATTCTTTGTAATTATTTTTTAGTATATGTATAGAATGTTTAGAATAGATAGAGATTAACTTTTGATAATTGTTTTCAAGAGAGAAAATTAACCTCAAGGCATAGATCCTAATTCTAGAGAAGTAGAATTCGTATTGGTGAGCCTGTTCATCAATATTGAGGTTGAGTGTGTAATCTTGTAACTTTAAGCATTCAATACAAGTTTACTGTTTGATCATCATATACTGTGTTTGATTACTGTTTTAATTAAATATCAAAGTGTTTTTCCGCAACTTCTTTGATATTAGTTTCTGAGTATTAATTCTTGTTAAGAATTCGATCCTGACAGAGTTCAAGAGTTTTCAACATGAATAAATATATCGCTAAAAGGAAAGAATGCAACTTAAATCATAATATTTCAAATTGAGTTTTTTTAAATATGAAAACGACCCATTTTCCAATAACAAGAATTTTTAAAGATGAAGGCCCCAATGCAAAACATTCATTCGTGAAGTGATACAACCCAAAACTCACTCAAAACGTGAATAGAAATCAAACTCCCAATTTATGAAAACGCGGGTAAAACATTATCAGAAAACACCCAAAACACGGATGGGGCATAATACTCAACCCATAAATCATGGATAATAATCCATACATATAAAACTTCACCAAAATCATGAATAATATTCAACACCCCAAAATAACCAATATAAACAAAAAGCAACATCAGAAGCGTCAAATCGTAGATAATCTTTGTCTTTAAAGAATATATCCAAAATCCACCATTCGGTGATGGGGGAGACCTAATTCCATTAAATGTGACAAAACAAAAAAGTAGGTCACATATATATATGTTATATGAGCGTCACTAAAGGAATAAATACTCGTTAACATCAACCTTTCTAGGTCTATAGTTAACGAGTCAACAAGCTCAACACTTCTATGTCTATTGCTTAGATAGTCATCAAGTTCAATCCCTCTAGGTTTGTACCTTGGAATTTCCAAACATCCCAGTTAAGCTCATTCACAAGATATTGCAATTATTGGTCAATGGACGATACCCGACTCAAAAGGCCCACATCTTATTCCCATAAGACCCCATGCCTATTTCAAGTTACATTACTCGGAAATTTATCCCACTCAAACGTCAATGGTTCTTGACCTTAGAATTCCAAAAGTTGATACTTAACCTCTACACCATGACTCTAACCGCAACGAAGCCTCACATGCGAAACTCACTCATCGAGCCTACCAACGTTGAACCAAAGTTATTAACACAATATCTAATTAGTTTTACACAACTCCTAATAAGCCAATTGACTGACTACTAAACCAAGGGTTGCCGAAACGAACGACTCTCAGAAGGCTAACACTCCAGTTACTCAAAAGTACACCGACTTAACAAACGGTACCACTCAGGTTACGGTACTATTACAAGTTGGTTTATCCAACACTTTCACCTTCGAAGCCCCTTTGACTCCTTACTCTTCACAAAAGTTTCTTAGCATTTAAGGTCTTAACTAGTTCAAGGTTTCAAGTGTAAGACTCAACAAATATGCCAATCCAAATTTTAATAAGATTTTTAACACGAAGGCTTTATAACAATTATTCGTACGTGTAAAAATCGACTACCGCTTACCCGGTATTTGTGCAATTTGGACACATTTGCCACACCTTTAAAACCATTTTGAAATCTACTAGATTTCTTTTCGTGTTAGTAACGAAATGCAAAAGTAAGCGCGATAAACCTTTCCAATGAACCGCTATGGTCCTAACATGAAATTAATTATGCCATGTACGAAAACTAATCTTCTGTACTAAAACAATGTACAACAAAAGGTTTGTAAAAAAAAAACCGTAGATGAACTTCACATAATCATGTTCCAAAAATTTCTGATTTAACCATGTAACGACATGGAATAAAATTTCCAATAAGACCCGCAAGTATTGGTTTATTTCTCAAAACTTAGTAAATCAATATATACATATATATATATATATATATGCATGCACTTTGATCAAAACGAAAATAATTTAGATCGACTACAAACTTTAAGCCGCACGAAAAAAATGCTCTTTGTTCCAAAATAGCGGCAACAATGCCATGCATACAAATAAGCCATTATAACGTATTTGCGTGAACCATTAATAGTGGTGTCAACAACCGAAAATGCACAAAACAAAACATTTAGTATGAACTATCACAGACTCCTCATACACTTAGTCACACCATAAATATAAACCAATTCGTGCACTAAAGTAGTGTGCAATGAAATGTACCATTACAAAACTCAACAGAAATGACACTGGCCATATGCAATTATGAATGTACCGTATATGATTATCCTTGCCACCCTCGTCATGATTCTTGATTCTAGTAAATCTATCGACCTCAAAGTATCATGTCTTAAAGTGCCTAATAATACAATCTCACTTTCATTTAATTAGAAGAACGCTAGTTTGAGTCTAGGTATCTGAAATCAACACCTAAATCTCTCAAACATAAGCTTTGATACCAACATGTAACACCCTCAAATTTAGAAAGAGCAACTATTTAAAATTTTCCAAATTACATCAAGTAATGGGTAAAAATTCCTTTTTACAAATCCATACATGTAACTACCTCAAATTTAATCATACATTTAACCCCAACAATCATTAACTCTAGGATTATACCATGACTAAATATAGTCGGGTGTTACTAAACCCAATCGAAGTTGCTATTCACAAAGTGTGGAAGACTTTACCCAAGCTACTCTATCTTGTGAATATAAATAGCACTCATCTCTTCACAGGGTTGCTAGTACCATTCCCCAACTAGAACTTGATGCACATGCCGACAAATAAAAATGTTAGGCTAACGCCGAGTGAGTTCAAGAGTTTTCAACATGAATAAATATATTGTTAAAAGGAAAAGATTGCAACTTAAATCATAATCTTTCAAAATGATTTACTTGAAATATGAAAACGACCCGTTTTCCAATAACACACATTTTTAAAGATGAACGCCCCAATGGAAAACATTCCTTCGTGAAGTGATACAACCCAAAACTCACTCAAAATGTGAATAGAAATCGAGCTCCCAATTTATGAAAACGCGGATAAAACTTTATATTCTGGAATACCCAAAAAATGGGTGGGGCATAATACTCAACCCATAAATCATGGATAATAATCCATATACATATAAAACGTCACCAAGATCATGGATAATATTCAACACCCCAAAATAACCAATACAAACAAAAAGCGACATCGAAAGCGTCAAATCATAGATAATCATTGTTTCCAAATAATATATCCAAAATCCACCATTCGGTGACGGGGGAGACCCGATTCCACTGAATGTGACGGAACACAAAAGTATGTCACATATATATGTTATATGAGCGTCGTTTTAGGATTAAACACTCGTTAACATCAACCTTTCCGGGTCTATAGTTAAAGAATCAACAAGTTCAACACCTCTATGTCTATTCCTTGAATAGTCATCAAGTTCAACACCTCTAGGTTTGTTATAAGTTATTACTGTTAAGTCAATATTGTATACAAGATTAAATGAGGGGTCAAAGTTGTAAAATTGTACTGTTTAAGGTTTTGTTTGTTAATATTCTTTGTAAGTCAAAGGGATTGACTTTGACCTTAGTTAGCTTGTAAGGTCAAGTTTACCAAGTATAAAAGGGTTTGGTCTTTGTATTTTTAGTAGGAGTTTTAGAACACATACACGTGCATACGAATTGTAGAGAGAGAAAATGTAAGAAATAGGTATATGGCAATGTGAGATTTCTGCCACTAAGAAATCATTGTAATAATTGTTTTGAAACAATACAAGATGATTTAAACTTAATCAGTGTGTGTTCATAGAGCTTGGATTGGACTTTCAATTGGTATCAGAGCCTAATTCGAAAAAATCAATCAAAAAGATGAACTCGCACCCTGTTGACTGTATTTTGGATCAATTTCGCAGATTTGATGTTGTTTTGAGCAAAGTCTTGATTTTTTTGTGATCAATTAGTGTTCTAAACACTTCATGTATAGATCAATTACACTTTGGCACTGTAATTTGGATTCAATTTGTTGATTTTGTAATTGTTGAAGTTTTCGAGTTCGAGCACTGTATCTAGATCGAAATTGTTGGTTTTTGGATCAAAAAGAAGCATTTTTGGCCGAAAACTCGAAGAACTCGCATAGATCACGAAGAACTCACAAGATGTAAAGTTTTCGGAAGGAAATGAAGAAATTCGCATGTTTCTTGTTGATTGAAAAAGTCTAAGGAAGAAACTCGCACAATGCAGTGTATAAGAAGATCAAAATTCGCATCTTCCTATATGCGAAAATGAGGTATTCGCATCCAGTGATATACGAGAAGTGAGGAATTCACATCAAGTAGGATACGAGAAGTGAGAAATTCGCATCATACAACATACGGATTTCAGAAATTCGCATCTTTATCATACAGATTGTGAGGTTTTCGCATGGCAAAGTCGAAAATTTTCTTAGCATAGAATCCGTATCGATATGAAAAGTTTGAGTGTGTGAAATTTTCGAAGTATAGAATTTTCATATGATCATCGTGCGAAAAGTTTGAAGTTAAAAATATTTCCAAGTCAAGAATTCGCACACTGTTGCGTACGGATAGGTAGAACTTGTATCTCGAAGCGTGCGAAAAGGGAGAATTCGCATATAGAGTCGTGCGAAAAGTGACTCTTCGCTTAGAGAGGCGTGCGAATTTCGTTCCTTGTTCGAATTTCAAGCTATTTGGTGTGAGAAATGTTTTGGGTGTGCGAAAAGTTGCTGATTTGTTGTGCAAATTTTGTGCATAACAGTGGTGTGAGGATTTCTGACTTACAAAATTTTTAGAAAATTTTTTTCTGGAAATTTTTCTGAGTTGTTCCTTGTTGATTATTCGAACTAACGATCATTCCAAGCTCTTATTCTACAGATTATAATATGTCTAAATATTTGCTTTCCATGGGGTCTCAGTCCAAACCGCCCTTTTTCTGTCAATAGGAGAATACCCTCAATGGAAACGCCGGATAACTCAGTTCCTAAATCATAAGAACAGGGATTATATGAAATCAATCATTGAAGTCCCAATTTTGCCTTGTTGTTACGATTTGTGGTCACCCAGCTACGAAAACTTCTCCCGATATATTATTTAGATATGTGCCAAAGCCTTACCAGTATTATAGTGAATGGGAGAAGGCACAAGCAAAGATCGATGAAGAAGCTCTCATTTATTTGACTATGGCTATCCCCAACGACATCTTCAACCGTGTAGACAGTCGTGACTCAGCAAAGGCTATGTGGGATGACCTTGAGAGAAAATTCCAAGGCACTGACCGATCCATAAAAGCGAAGCTGAATCAAAGTATCAACGCTTTTGAAGGGTTCCGAGCAAAGGAGGGTGAAGCATTGGTAGACACTTACAATAGATTCAATTTGATTTATAATGATCTGAGAAGAAATTGCATGAATAAATCTGTGTCGGATATTAACTATAAGTATATCAAGAATCTCAACCGAGAATGGAAGAGTTACGCCATTAATCTTCAGATGTCAAAGGACATGGACTTAGAGGATGTAAATGATATTTTTACCACTTTGTCTCAACATGAAGATGAAGTAAAGATGCTAAGTGAAGAGATGAAAATGGTAAAGGAGTCATTAGCATTGCTAGCTGAGAACAAAATGGGTATGTCAAGTTCATGTTCTGGTTCTAGATCAAAATCAAAGCCAAACCTGCCTAAAGCTTACTTGTCTGAGCTACCAAATTCTAGTTCTGAGTCGTCGGTAGAAGAAGTAGAGGTGCATTTTGATGATGATGTTTAAAGGTTTGCGGAGAATCTGGCCTTCATAACCAAACAGTTCAACAAAAGATTTGGTAAGAAGAAATACTTTTCAAAGTCAAAGTATGAAGGTCACAAGAAGGACAAGTCTGAGAAGTTTAAGCCCCAATATGAGAAAGAATATGGAAAGAAAGAAGAGAGGAAGAAAAAGAAGAAGGATGACAAGATTGATCCACAAAGCGGAAGATGTTTTAATCATGGAAAGTTTGGGCACTTTTCTATAGATTTCAAGTTTAAGAGGATTAAGAACTCAGAGTATTATGCCAAAAAGTGCCTTTTGGTCAAGAAGCAAGAAGAAGGAAAAGTTCTTATGGTCGAAGAAAGAAAAATGGTTGTGTCAGACTTCTGATGATGAAGAGGCTCATTTTACTCAAGTCTGCAAGATGGCCAAGGTTAAAGAATGTGAACAACTTGCTTGTAACAATATTGACGGTAACTCTGAGGTAAGTGAACAATCTGATAATCCTAATATAGTTCATTCTTTACTTGCTCAAATTCAAAGTATGAATTCTGAATTTAATGTGCTTAAAAGAAAACTTAGCCTTGAACGATAGTCAATGATGAATTTCATGATGAAAATGCATTGTTGAAAGTTGTAATCGAGGACAAAGAAAAAGAAAAAGATGATTTGAAAAAGGAAAAAGCTGAATTGACATCCAAAATCACCGAGCTTGAAAAGAACTTGGTGAATTTGAATTCTAAAAAGGGTGAATTTAAAATATAATTTGAAGTTTGATTTCAGTAACGCAATGAGGCGTATTGTAAGATTAAGCAATTGGAGGATTTAAACTTAAAAAGAGGAAAGACTGAACAAACTCTGAACCTTCTCACAAACAAACTCCAAGATGTTCATTTTTTTAATGCAAAATTGGGGTTAGGTTTGTCTGAAAATTATGTTTTAAAAAGAGCCCCTGAAAGTTTATATAATTTTGATAAATTGGGTTCAACTGTTAAGAAGATTCCAGATATTCGCGACACGTTCGTAAAAGTTGAGACTATTATATCGGACACTCCACGAAAAGGTAAGAAAGTGATAGATGACGATCAATCGAGTTGTACTGATTCACAATGTAGTTTTAAATCTGTGGGATTTAAATATAATGATTTGAACTCAAGCTACAAAACTAGAAAGTTAAAATTTGTAGAATTTGAATCATTATTTTCCACACCTTCTACAAACACTGAATTATTCAACGAAGATAAGATCTTACCTGAAACCGAATGTCAGTATGATGAATATGAATCTAATACTGATATTTGTGATCAGACCATCATTTATGAATCTCCAAATGGAGTAAAAGTAGGAAAGTCTCCATATGTCACGAATTCTGATGAAAAATCTGAGTTTGTTGAGAATATGTCTGACGAAATTTTTGAAGAAATGATGAATTCTTCAGATCCTGTCCCTATTATGTACCAGCTAGAGTTTGACTCCATGGTTCATCAAACATCAAATTTTGAAAAGGAAATATCTGATTTTCAAAAGACTCTTGAAGATGTTGAAGACGAAAATTGTGATCTTCGTTTCAAACATGATAAATCTTTGGAAGAAATAAAGAGCTTTGTAAATAGATTAATTAATTGAAAAATGATTTGTTCAAAAAGAATTTATCTGAACAAAAAGAGTTTGATGATAAAAAGTGGAATGTAAGATCTAACCCGGAGTTCGTGACACTTGAAAAACCTACAGTTGTTTATTCATCTTGTTTTGAAAAGCATCCCAGTGTGTTCGAGAAGGGTGAAACTTCTGGAGTCAAGAATAGAAATTCACTCTCTAAGAAATCAACTAACAAAGTTTCTTTTGGATTTTCAGATCTTAATGGAAAGTGTTAAACCCAAATTAATCTAGTTGATAAACTAACACAGAACACAATATAGATCAAGATATATAAAGATTAGAATAACATACCAATCCCTTGAATAATCAATGACAACCTTGTGTGTTCTTCATACCTTGAATGTAGAATTACAGAGAAAACGTGCGACTACTAATTAGAATATTATCAGAGTTCTCTTTAAAACCTAATTAACCAAAACTATAAATACATAGGCCTAATGCCTAATGGGCTTATGGGCTTGAGGCCCAATAACTAACAACTTTCAACTTATTACAAATTAGACCTTCTAACTAACTTTACCACAATTGCAATTTAAACCCTTAACTTTAACTTTAATCTTGAATACAATTTATGATCCAACAATCTCCCCATTTGGCTTCAAGATTAAAAAAAAATTGCAATAGTCTTCGGGTCTTCACTTGTCTTCACTTTTCTTGAAAACTTCAGAAACATCTTTATCTTTGAAACTTTGAAATCTTCAGTAACCGTACTCTTCTTTGTATTAATCTTCTTTGTATTCTCCTTCTTTGATTATTCTCCCTTTTTGTATATTCTCGCCCTTTTTGATGATTGGTGAGAATCATCATCATGAAAACATATCAGAACATTCTCCCCCTTTGTCAATATAGACTCCAATTTAGCACTGTCTTCATGTACGGATCCCTGTGTGGAAATAAGAGCAGTCTCTCCAAATGGAGAAAGTGATTATTTCAATCATTTCAGACTCAAATAAAAAATAGTAACCATTCTAATCTTTTCAAATTCAAATAGTTTAATAGGTGTAACCCTGAATCAACAAATGACTCAGTTTGGAATGTCTGTCAGTGACACAAAGTCGCTGAGTAACACAAAGTTACTATATAAGGAGCTGGTTTGATGTTGGCTCCCCAGGACTTCCATTCAATCATCGAATAACACATGATTATCTATGAATGTTCTGACAGAAAACAAATTTATGTGTGCTCATGCATGTGTATGAAAGAATTAAGCACCAATGATTGCTTTTCATTATAGGCTCAAAGTATGTAAACTTGTTGAGACAGCAACAAATTATACAAAGACTCAATGTGCATGATAAAGGGTTTGAAGGTGGGGCAAATTTCCTTCTTTTTCAATATTAGTATCTTCCAAATGAAGAACCAATAGCGTATGTGCTGCTTCCCCAGAAAATGTGAAACATTATCTTTTTGAGAAAAGAATGAGTAGCTGGTGGGGTTGTATGCAAGAGATGGCATGGGCTAGTTGCCTTTTTCAATGATGGTCACCAAAGAATGTGAACCAATCAAATTATGTGGCGGCCCGACTCAGAAAGAAGTTTGGTGCAGAGTTTAATATACTTTTACTCTGTTCTCTCACCCTCTTTCTTTTAATGCTTACTTCTAACCAATCTCTCTTTTCCATTTTACCTCTTCACACACCAACACTCAATTCTTTTGACCCCTCTCCCCTCAATCACTCAGGGAATACTTCCGGGGTAGGAAACACTGGTTATCTTGAATCCATGGAAGTTCTGTTAAGTTCTCACACTGAATACCATGTATTTTCCTAAAAGAACATGATGTTCAACAGTCTTTTATACATGAAAACACAAAGGAATACAAACATGAAGAGAAAATTTTTTTTGGAGAAGTCAAAACATAAGTGTGGTTGACAATGATATTCTCCCCCTCAAACTAAAAGAGGTTGACAATTAATCTCATAGACGATTAAGTTCCCCCTCAACTTAAGAGAGATTTTTTTTAGAACATAAAGCAAAAAGATAAAGCACTGAAGTGCGGGTTCTAATCCGAAGTGATTAGAAGCTATAGTCACTTGAACATAACTGCAAAGTGAAGAAAACATGGTAATCATTTGTGAAAAATGATTCCTCTCTTGTTAGCAACAGTTGTAGAATAAAACATAAGATCACAACTTAGAATACTCCCCCTAGAATCATGAGTAAGGTCAAGAAGACATGTTCAACATACCAAGTTTGCTGATTAGAAACAGGAACCTCTTTTCATCCAATGGCTTGGTGAAAAGATCAGCTAACTGGAAGTCAGCCTGAACAAAGTGCATTTCGATATCACCTTTTTCTACATGATCCTTGATGAAGTGATAACGTACATCGATATGCTTGGTCTTCGAATGTTGAATCGGGTTAGCAGTTATGGCGATTGCGCTCTTGGAATCACAATAAATAGGAACGCGCTTGTAGTTGTATCCAAAGTCCCTTAACTGTGTCTTCATCCAAAGGACTTGTGAACAGTAGCTGGCAGCAGCTACATATTCAGCCTCGGTAGTGGATGTTGAAACACAGTTTTGTTTCTTTGAAGTACAACTCACAAGTTTATCACCGATAAATTGACATGATCCATAGGCGCTCTTCCGATCTAGCTTACATCCTGCATGATCAGCATCTATAAAGGCGGTTAGGTCAAAACGAGAATCCTTTGGATACCAAAGGCTTAAATTAGAAGTGCCTTTGAGATATCGAAGGATTCTCTTAACAGCGTTATAGTGCGACTCTTTAGGATTAGACTGATATCTCGCACAAAAACATGTGGCAAACATTATATCTGGGCGACTGGAAGTCAGATAAAGTAGAGAACCAAACATGCTACGATACACCTTTTGATCAACAGGTTTCCCAGAGGGATCTGTGTCTAAGAGTGTACCAGTAGCCATTGGTATTTTCATGACTAAACTATCTGACATATTGAACTTTTTCAAAATATCTTTTATGTATTTAGCTTGATTAATGAATATGCCTTCGGGTAATTGCTTTACTTGTAAACCAAGATAGAAATTTAACTCACCCATCATCGACATTTCAAACTTTGTTTCCATGATTTTCGAAAAAATTTTGCAAAATTTCTGATTTGTCGACCAAAATATTATGTCGTCAACATAAATCTGAATGAGAATCAAGTCCTCACCTTGCCTTTTAAGAAATAAGGTAGTGTCAACCGTACCTTTCTTGAAACCAGAAGCTAAGAGAAATTTAGTGAGAGTTTCATACCAGGCTCGTGGTGCTTGTTTAAGACCATAAAGCGCTTTGTCTAAAACATAGACATGATCAGGGTTATGAGGATCAACAAAACCTTCAGGTTGAGCCACGTAGACCTCCTCATGCAGAACGACGTTCAGGAAAGCTGACTTTACATCCATTTGATAGACTGTAAAGTTTTTATGCGTTGCATAGGCTAAGAAGATTCTGATGGCTTCGATCTTTGCAACAGGGGCAAATGTTTCGTCATAGTCAATACCCTCCTGTTGACAGTACCCTTTTGCGACCAGTCGAGCTTTGTTTCTCACAACTACTCCAGCTTCGTCTTTCTTGTTTCTGAAAACCCACTTTGTTCCAATAACATATTTACCTTTAGGTAGTGGGATCAAACGCCATACCTTGTTCCGTTCGAATTGTAGAAGCTCGTCTTGCAAAGCAGAAATCCAGAAGGGATCACGTAGAGCTTCAGATGCTTTCTTTGGTTCTAAGGAACTAAGGAAGCTTGAAAACATGCAGAAATTAGCTGATGCGGATCGTGTCGTGACACCAGATTATACGTCACCTATCAAGTTATGCAGGGGAAGATCCTTAGTCTAACGATGTGTGCTTGGTAAGAATTCAACTATTTGTTGCGTATTTGACGCATCGTTTTCATCATGCACGACAGGTAGCTCCATAGATGTACTCGGGACATCGTGTACATGAGTTTCTAATACTGAAGCTTCTGGACTAGCGGTTGAAGTACTTGTGATTTCATTTCCAGAAGAACTATCTATAGAGACAGATTCAGGATTAGTAGAGTCAGAAACTAACGGTTTAGTTGTACCTGATGGAGATGCAGTTTCAGTGACCTCTTCGGAAGGTCCAGACATATCTTCAGAAATAGCAGGGACCTCCGAGCTTGTTGTTTATGTAGATATGCCTTTGTCAAAATCTGCACAAATATCATCGAAGGCATCAATAAATAATAAATCTAGAGTTAGAGTTAGAAGAAGATGCTGTAGATGCTGGTTCTATTCCGGGGTGAATAGAAGCTTTGTTCTGAAGTCCGAGTTCTGAACTGTTGTGTCCAAAAGTCCTAGTAGAATTCTCATCAAAGGAGACATTCATGCTCTCAACAACCGTCTTGGTTCGAAAAATGTAAATTCGATAAGCCTTGGATGTCAGAGAGTATCCAACGAGATATCCTTCATCCGCTTTCTTATCAAACTTTGATAGACCGTGACACTCTCACATAATGTAACACCTGCAACCCAAAACACGAAGGAATTTGATGTTAGGTTTATGTTTGTTGATTAACTCATATGCTGTTTTATTAAAGCGCTTGACCACAATGGTACGGTTCTGAGTAAAACATGTTGTAACGACTGCCTCGGCCCAAAGATACATGGGTAGATCAGAATATGCGAGCATCGTACGAGCAGCTTCAACAAGAGTGCGGTTCTTCCGTTGAACAATTCCATTTTGCTGTGGAGTGTAGGCTATGGAGAAATTATCTGAAATCCCCACAGAAGTAAAATAACTCTGTAAGGTGTCATTCTTGAACTCCGTGCCATTGTCACTGTGAATAGTTCTGACTGGCAATTGAAGACGTACTTGAATGCGCTTGATGAAAGCGATAATCAATTCTGGCGCATCTGACTTGTTGCGAAGAAACTCGAGCCATGTATATCTCGAATAGTCATCTATCATTACTAAAACGTACTTCTTGCCATTGATAGACGCTGTTCGCATTGGGCCATAAAGGTCCATATGAAGAAGTTCCAGTACCGATGAGGTTAATGATTCAGCTTTGGACTTGAAGCAGCTTCGCTTCATTTTTCCCATCTCACATGCAGAACATAGTGAGTCTTTCTCAAACCTCATTTCTATTAGACCTTTGACCAGACCTTGTCTTTGTAGCTTAGATATAGATTTGAAATTTTGATGACACAAGCGTCGATGCCACGTCCACGATTGTGCTTTAGAAGCTTTGGCTAGTAGGCATATTGGACGTATGGCAGACAGTGTAGGAAAATCTACATAGTATAGATTTCCATGGCGCTCAGCTTTGAAGACTTCATAACCATCGGGATCCTCAAGATAGCAATGAGTTGTTGTGAAGCGGACTTGATATTTCATGTCACAGAAGTGACTGGTGCTAAACAAATTATGATCAAGTCCTTCAACATATAACACTCTTTGAATCTTCACAACACTATTATCGAGCATTCCATATCCTCTGACGTGTCCTTCTACTTCAGAATTTGCAAACCTAACTGCTCTGGCAGGCTCCTCCACATAGTTATGCAAGACGTGCTTAAATCCTGTCATGTGGCGTGAACATCCAGAATCTATCACCCACAGTCGACAGGCCTGCAAAAGAGACAATTACTTTTGCTTAGGTACCTATATCAAAATGGGTCCTTCGCGGTTAGTACTAAGCAATTGAGGAATATCATCAGGTTTAACTTTAACTTTCCATTCATAACGGGGTTTTGGAACCCATTTCCAAACCATCTTAACATTTAATTCCTGAAAATGCTTCTTAGATTTAGGATTGGCAACCTTAGCACGAAACACTTTGGGTTTTGTGGAAGAATCAGAATTAGAATTAGACTTAAGGTTCAGTTTATCTTTTCTTTTACTCATTTTGGATTTAGGAGTGGAGTAGTATTTGAATGAGTTATCCCAGCAGTGTTTGCAATATAGATTCTTTCGAGCAAAATTCATAAACTTAGATTTATCGGAACAAATCTTACATTCATGTTCATCAAAAGAATTACTTTTAAAAATAACACTGTCTGTAGTACAACTGTTTTGAACAAAAGGATCACTAGATAACCTATCATTCTTATTCAAACTATTATCTTTATTCTTCTTACTCCTGCCAACTCCATTTCCTTTTATATCTGAAACAGAAACAGGAACCTTGTTAGTCTCTATCTTAAAGGGTGATTCTTTTCTTGAGGTACTTGAAGTCTCACCCTATTCAGGGCAATCAGAGTAAACAACTGAAGATTTTGTTGGAGCATCAAATTCTGGATTAGTTCTTACCTTCCAGCTTGGATCATTAAACATCTGGTTTTCATTTGAAACATTTTTAAACAAAGTAATTTTCAAATCATTGATCTCTGTGCAAAGCTCTTGATTTTCTTTCAAAGATGTTTCAAGTTTAAATTTGAGATCAAAGTTGTCATCTTCAACCTCATCAAGAGACTGTTGCAACAAATCAATTTGCTTCATCAATTCAGATGTATGATCACTCACAAAATTTGACTCCTTTGTAGTAGAAGCAGGATCAGAATCTGAAGCATTCATCATTTCAGAAAACCTTTCCTCGGTTATGTTTTCAATAAACTCCATTATATCATTTTTAGAACAAGATCCATTTGTGATGACAGTTTCTTCTTCAACCTCTTCAACAAGTAAAGGTTTAGAAGCAATTGGATTTGAGACTGATGGTATAGTAGATGGATCAACATCCGATTCATACTCATCATATTTGCATGCCGTCTCAGGTGGAACTGTGTCATTGCTGACTGATTCTTTTGAAGATGTGGTAAACAGTGAATCAAACTCAGTTAATTCGATCTTTCGAGTTTCATAGCTTTTGTTCAAATCACTGTATTCCAAACCAACTTTTTTAAAAGAATTTTGAGACTTAGTTTCACAAAACTTGTCGTTCCCTATTTCTTCTCGACCTTTGGTCTCTGTAAAAGGTTTAGAAGTACTTGCTTCAACAAAAGTTTCACGAATGTTAGGAAGGGGTCTGATTGCGGAGCCAAATTTATCAAAATTATATAAGTGCTCTGGTGCCTTTTTCAAAATTTCGTTAGTTGGCACACCTAAATTGGTTTAAGTTTATAAAAACTTTCGTCTTGGAGTGTATTGGTCAACATATTTAATGTCTACTCAGTCTGACCTCGTTTCATATTAATATCCTCCAATTGCTTGATTTTGGTGAAAGCTTCATTTCTTTCTTGATAACAAACTTCAAATTTGATTTTAAACTCACCCTTTTCGGCATTAAGATTCACAAGATTCTTTTCTAAACCAGATATTTCTCTTTTTTCAAGAATCTTTTTCAGCTTTTAAACCCTCCTTTTCCTTTTCTTTTTCTTCCACAACAACTTTTAGCAAAGCATTTTCATCACGAAAAATCAAAACATCTTGATGTGTAGAGCTAAGTTTACCTTTCAATAAAGCAAATTCATCTTTCATACTATGTATTTGGGTCATCAAAGATTCAATAAGTTCAGAATTATCACTTACCTCAGAGTTTGCATCTTTGGATTGTGCCTCAGAATCTTCATCGTCACCATCTAGTTTTGCCATATAAGAAACTTGGGTGAAGTGTGCATGCTCCTCGTCATCAGAACTTTGGAACAACCAGTTTTCTTCTTCAGCCATCAGCACTTTTTCTTCTTCAGCTTTCTTGGCAATGAGTGACTTTCTTGCATAATACTCTGAGTTCTTTACCTTCTTGAACTTGCAGTCTCTTGAGAAATGCCCAAATTTGCCACAGTTGTAGCATCTTCCTGGTTCATCCTTTCTTTCTTCACGCTTTTCCTCTCTCTTTCCTTCTCTTCTATCTTCCTTCCTCTCTCCTTCCATGCCTTGGCTTGTATCACATCTCAGACTTCTCTTTCTTGTATCCATCAATATTTGGCCTTGAGTAGAATTTCTTCTTTCCAAAGCTCTTCTTGAATCGTCGAGTAATTAGAGCCAAGTCCTCAGAGAACTTCTGAATATCTGGATCATAATCAATCTACAGTTATTCATCACTCAAAGCAGAATCAGACTCGGTAAAATCCATAACAAGAGCTTTTGAAACCTTTTTCATTGACCTTGCAGAGGATATCGGAACTGAACTCTTTCCTTTGCCAGCTATGAGAGCCACAGAATCCTTCAGTTTATTGGACTCATTATTGTTGGTTCTCACCTCATCCTCATGCTGAAAAAGAGTAGAGAAGATATCAGTGACATTTTCTTGAGCCATGTTCTTTGACATCTGAAGGTTGATAGCAAAGTTCTTCCATTCAGGATTCAGGTTCTTGATGAACTTGTAATTTATCTCTGAAGCTGATTTAGAGATATTGTTCCTCCGCAAGTCATTGAGAATGATGTTGTATCTGTTGTAGGTGATATTGTCCTATTCAATCAAGCAATCAAACAATCAATCAAGATATTGACAATATGAAGTTCTAGAGAGTAATCTGATATTGTTATGACAGTGAATGTTCTAGTTACATGATTTCCAAAGCAACATGGTATTTATACCAAGGACTAAAACAACAAGCTTAATGACTAAGTCAACAAGGTCAATGTTTCTAAGTCAAAGTCTAGTCTAAGTCAATATGAGTTTACTTAGTCATTAAGCTTGTTGTTTTAGTCCTTGGTATAAATACCATGTTGCTTTGTAAATCATGTAACTAGAACATTCACTGTCATATCAATATCAGATTACTCTCTCTCTTTACACTCTCTCTCTAGAACTTCATATTGTTAATATCTTGATTGATTGTTTGATTGCTTGATTGAATAGGACAATATCAGTAGGTCTCTAGCAACGTCTCTCCTTCTTTTGCGTGAAATCCCTCGTATGCATTTATGCATAGATTCTGCTTAGCTTGGATGGAGGCTTCTCTTCCTTCAAACTGTCTTGATAGTTCATCCCAGACTTCTTTTGCAGAGTTCCGACTGTCTACACGGTTGTAGATGTCATTCGGAATTGCCATGGTCAGATAAATAAGAGCCTCTTCATTTGTCTTGTATTGTTCTTTCTGTTTTTCAGTAAAGAACTGATAAGGTTTAGAAACATATCCGTCAGGGATTTCTGGAGAGGTTTCAGTTTCTGCTTGTCCTGGTACTCTGATCATTGGATTTACCGGACCATTGATGATTCCATATAGTCTTTGTTTTTATGATTCAGAAACTGGATCATTCTCTTCTTCCATTGCCGATATTCATCAGCCATGAGGACAGGAGGATTGGATTGAGAGCCCATTGAGAGTAGCTGATTCGACATCTTAGCTATATGGTTAGAAATCAAACTTGTCTGTACTAAAGAAATCAACTAGATGAAATCGTTAGAATCAAGAATTAGAGTAAAGACTACACTCAAAAAATTTTAGAAAATTAAATTTCCAAAAATAAATAAATGCAATACACACACAGTAAAAATACACAAATAGAGTAACCACATAAATTTTGGTGCAAGAGGACAATTCGTGCGAAAGACAGGTCACGCAAAGTGAGGTTTGCGCTAGACGCAGGTGGCGCAAACAGAGGTTTATGTGACAAGGTCGTGGCATAAAGGTGAGGTCGACCGGGAACTTGTCGACCGGTATGTTGCACGACCGGTAGGGTCGACCGGTAAGGGTCTTCGACCAGTGAGATGCTATGACCGGTATTGGTCTTCGACCGGTAGTTGGATATGACACGTATTCGGTCGACCGGATAAGGTGTCGACCGATATGCTTGCTTCGACCGATATGATGCGACCTGGGTGGACTGTGTGTTGTCCGGTCGATCGGGCTATTGTAGTGACCGGTATGAATATGGACCGATACGGTGTAATGACCGGGAACCAGACTTGATGAATAACGACCGGTATGTTCTTGAAGGTCGACCCAGAACGATGAACTTCAATCTAGAAAGTACTCAAAACACTTAAAATCAATGCAAAAATCAAACTTTTGTACCCACTAGCATGTATCGATCACAACCTAATCAAAATTAACAACTAAACTCAACTTTCATGCATCAATTCGATAGAAGCAGATGTCGACAGTTTATGAACCCATAAATCAAAAATCATCAAAAAATCAATCAATTGGTGAATTTTAAATGCAATTAACCAATCAGATAACCTTCAATAGCATAAAACTCATCTAATCATATCAACTTCAAGCTTAAAAAAACCATAAAACAGGAAATCGATTTTCACTAGTTAACCCAGATAAGTCGATGAACAGTAAATCGATAAACACAGATTTAATCCTAAAAACTTGATTCTTTAGGCTCTGATAGCACTTGTTAAACCCAAATTAATCTAGTTGATAAACTAACACAGAACACAATATAGATCAAGAGATATAAAGATTAGAATAACATACCAATCCCTTGAATAATCAATGACAACCTTGTGTGTTGTTGATACCTTGAATGTAGAATTACAGAGAAAACGTACGACTACTAATTAGAATATTATCAGAGTTCTCTTTAAAAACTAATTAACCAAAACTATAAATACTTAGGCCTAATGCCTAATGGGCTTATGGGCTTGTGGACCAATAACTAACAACTTTCAACTTATTACAAATTAGACCTTCTAACTAACTTTCACACAATTGCAATTTAAACCCTTAACTTTAACTTTAATCTTGAATACAATTTATTATCCAACAGAAAGGTGAAAGGGGAATCGAGGAGAAAAGTTTGTGAAAAGAAAGTTTGTGAAAATGTTTCTGAAAGTTGTAGAAAGGATTGTAGTTTACCTACTAGTGATGATAGTTTGTCATGTAATAGTTTTGCGAACAATAAATGTCAATTTTGTTCCAATAATTGTAAAACTTTTGATAAATCGAAAGTCATGACATTTGCTCGAAAGAACTTTATTTGCAATCACTGTGGTAGCAATTCTTTCTCGTTTCACTCCATCGCTCCTAAGCCAAAGAATGTCAAAAGCTTTTTCAAAGATAAATCTTTTTCTAAAGCCTCTACACAACAAATTAATACACTCAAGGCTAAGTCAAACAATTTCTCTAAGAAGAAAGATTTTCATGATTTGAATGTGAATATGTTTTGGAAATGGTTACCTAAGACTAGATTTGAATGGAGAGTTAAAGCCAAAGTTGAAGATTTTCAAAAGTTGAAAGATGCTAACAAGAAAGGACCCATCTGGATATGGGTACCTAAAGCAAAGTAAGTCTGTTTCCTTTGTAGGCCCATCATCTATGGTTTAAAGATTCTGGATGCTCAAGGCACATGACGGTTTCAAGCACTTACTACATGATTATGTTGAACAACCCGCTGGAACAGTTGGATTTGCAAATTCTGAGCTAAAAGGTTACGTCAGAGGATACGAAATGCTTAAAAACAGTACTGTGACCATTCAGAAGGTTCTTTATGTGGAAGGTCTTGATCGCAACCTTTTCAGTACGAGTCAATTTTGTGACAGCCTTTACCAAGTTAGGTTTACAATCACACACTATCATATAGAAGATCTAGATGGTTATGAGATATTTAAAGCAGAAAGATATGGCAATTTATATGCGGTCAATTTTCCAAATCTTTCAGAAACTCCATCAGGTTTCTTAATTGCTAAAGCTTTAAAAGAAGAAAGTTGGATTTGGCATCATCGTCTTTCTCACCAAAACTTTAAAGCTATAAATACATTGGTGAGTAAAGGCATGGTAAAAGGTCTTCCAGAATTGCGATTCGAGAAGGATTATTTATGTTATGCATGTGAAAAGTGAAAGATGAAAAGAAGTTCCCATAAGGCTAAGATAGAATCTTCTTGTAAATCGCCGCTCAAAATGGTACACATGGATCTTTGGGGCCCAATGAGAATTCAATCAATCAGTGGCAAAAAGTATATCTTAGTGATGATTGATGAATACTCCAGATACACATGGTTAGAGTTTTAAGAGCAAAATCAGATGTACCAGAGTTTATTGCCTTCATCAAGAAAGTTCAAGTTCTGTTACAACTTCCAATCAAGAAACTGCGAAGCAACAACGACACTGAATTCTAGAATGAGACTCAACAAGGATATTTAAAATCCGTAGGGATTTCTCACAACTTTTCTGATGCTCATACGCCGCAACAGAATGGAGTTATCGAGCGCAAGAACAGTACCTTGGTCGAAGCTGTTAGGACTATGTTGTCTTACTCTGGATTACCATTGTATTTGTGGGCTGAGGCCATTGCCACCGCATGCTTCACTTAGAATCGGACGATAATTAATAAGCATTTGAATAAGACAGCATATGAGATTATAAATAAGAGAAAGCCTAATGTTAAATTCATTCGTGTCTTTGTTGCAGGTGCTTCATTTTGAACGACTGTGACAATATTAGAAAGTTTGATAAGAAGGCAGACAAATGTTACTTTCTTGGATATTCCTTGACTTCAAAGGCCTATCGTATCTACAACTGTCATACCAAGACTGTTATGGAAAGCATTGACGTATCATTTGATGAAAATTAAACTTTGACTTCTGAACAACACAGTTCAGGACTCAAGCTGATCGGAAAGGCTTATATTCAAGACGGAATAGAACCCGTATCAAAAGAGAATAAGTCTTCTGTTTGTAACTCTCAACTATCTACATCTGAGTTGGATCTATTATTTTTTGATGCATTCATGGACATTTGTGTAGATTATGATAAATCTAGTGCGTCTGCATCAACATTAAAGGTTCCTACAACAACTGAAGATATTTCTGTACTATCTAAACAAATCACAACAACTTCATCAGGTACTACAACGCCTAATGATTCTGATCAAACTAATCATGGTTCTGTTTCTGTAGATTCCAGTTCGGGTCAAGAAGTCCCAAGTACTTCTTCCATTGCACCAGAATTACCACAATCAGAATCATCTGTGAATGAAGTTCCAACAACATCTGAGGTTGTTTCAGCAATTGTTGACAAATATAATGAGCTAAACAAGAGAGAAACTGTTCAACCCCTGCCTAGAACCACTAGAGGGACTAGAGATCACCCCCTTCATAATATAATCGATGACGTCAATAGTGGAGTTAAAACTCGTGCAATATCTGCTAATTTCTGCTTATACTCAAGTTTCCTGAGTTCCCTATGGCCTAAAAAGGTTTCGGAGGTGCTTCAATATCTTGATTGGATACTTGATATACAAGATGAGCTACTACAGTTTGAACGGAACAAGGTCGGGCGGTTGATCCCACAACCAAAAGATAAATCAGTGATTGACACTAAGTGGGTCTTTAGGAATAAAAAGGATGAGGTTGGGATTGTCGTGGGAAATAAAGCCAGGTTGGTCGCTAAGGGTTATTGTCAGTAGGAAGGCATCGATTACGATGAAACTTTCGCCCCTGTTGCAAGGATCGAGGCAATTCAGTTATTTCTTTCATATACAGCTCATAAGAATTTCACTGTCTATCAAATGGACGTGAATTTCGCATTCTTGAATGGCGTACTGCGTGAAGAGGTTTATGTTGCATAACCCAAAGGCTTCATAGATCCACATCACCTCGACAACGTCTATGTTCTTGATAATGCGCTATATGGTCTTAAATGAGCACCAAGAGCATGGTACGACACTTTAACGCAATTCCTACTTGCCTCAGGTTTCAAGAAAGGTACGATTGATACTGCCTTATTCCTAAAGAAACAAGGTGAGGACTTGATCTTAATACAGATATATGTAGATGACATTATATTTGGGTCTACAAATCCTAAACTTTGTAAAAACTTTTCAAAGATTATGGAAACTATGTTTGAGATAAGTATGATGGGTGAACTGACATTTTTCCTTGGTCTTCAAGTAAAATAGTCCCCAGATGGTATCCTTATCAACTAGTCTAAAAACAACCGCGATATTTTGAAAAAGTTTAATATGACCGATAGTGTAGCCATGAAAACACTGTTAAGTCCCTGAGATCATGATTGATTGAATGATAAAGATGAACAAGGATTATAGGGACAAAAATTTGTAGTTTTATTAATGACTGAAAATAAAACTACACTATAGAGAGGGAACACGTACGGGCTAAATGTTGAATGAAAAACTTACTCACAAACATACTACTAGATTCCTATTTATAACCCCAATACCTTGTACACATTAATCCCAAACCCATTACAAGGCCTAATACACAATACAGGATTATTTTACTAAACTTCCTAAATAGAACATATTTATGTTCTAACGTTCTCCCCCTAAGTTTTGTAAACAAATCTGAAACTAACAAAATCATTATCTTTTATGCTCCAACTTCAGCTCCTCTTCCCCTTGATTTCTTTATAAAACTTAGCGTTGCATAAACTTCAAAGCTCCTCTAGATCGGCCTTGAAAGTAGCTCTTATCCTTGGAGTTTCAACTATAATACCAGATCTGATGTATACCATAAACTTGACTGAGTGCACATAAAGGCAGCTTTTGACTCTTGTAAACCCAACACATTTCGTATGCCCACAAGAATGATATATGTTCAATTATGGAATTACAACCAAGTGCATCTTCGGTATATAACATCTGATTTGTCTTTGAACCACGAATTGAAATAAGAATTCAGCTTAAGAACTTCATCTTATCAGCTTACGGGCGGTAGCATCCGGTAGCAACACTACAAGGCAAGGGTTAGAAGGCAAGCACTGTTCAACAACTGATGAAAGACGCTCATTTTCTGACTGCTTTCCAGAATACTGAACAATCAAACCTAGAACTCATTTCTTCACGAATCAGCTGGATGATTATAAGCACTCAGGATTTTGAATCACAACTGAAGCATCAGAACAATGATTGCAGTCGCTCACACTACTGAGTGATCAGTTCAGAAGAATGATAAAGTGCTCTCAATGGTCTAAAAACAAAAGAAGCTTTCCAGACTGATGATTGCAGATGCTCAGGCAGCTAACTCAATCCAATTAGAGACTAAATCTGAAAATCCAAAATCTGAAAATCTTGAAAAGCATGATCACTTGTGAAAATTTGATTAGTTGCCAAAGATATGTGACCAACGTATGATAAGAGTGATGTCACATATGCATTCCGCGTAAAAAGCTCGGGAACAAGGCAAACTTGTAGCTAATAGGGTTCAGAACAGTCAAAATCCTCAAAAAGTCACAAACTTTTCGCATGCCAACCACAATTCGCAGATCACTATTCCAAATTAAGCACAATTCGCAAGACACTCACAAACAAAAATTCATAAGCATAGAATTCGTATGTTTCACAGAATTTGTATATCACTCACAATGCACAATTCGCATAAAAGGATATAAAAAGGATATGAAATCTGAGCTTTTCGCATACAAGTATGTGCTAGTTCTGAGCTTTTCGCATGCAGGCTTCTGCGAATTCTTTGAAATTCGTATGTCTCTCAAATGCGAATTCTACACAATTCGTACGTGTCTCTTGTATGAATTCTTAGCTTTTCGTACACACTCTTATGCGAATTCCTTCCTTAACTTCTCTGTGATGTGTGAATTCTTTTATCAAGAACACTAGGAATAACTAATCTTTGAATTCATTGACTCTGCGAGTTCTTCGTGCGAAAAGAACAAATCTTGCGAGTTCTTGACTTCTAGGCCTAAAAAATTCAAATCTAGTCTAGAAATCAATCGAAATCTTCAATCCAGAAGATGTAACTTCCCAAAATCAATCAGGTTAGTACAACGATCAATCCAATTCAATATCACAATCAAATTGACACTCAAGCATATTCATCTCGATCAAACAGTAACTCGACATCGTTTGAACAAAAATATCCAAAAATCCACAAATTAATGATCAAAATCGATTTCTAAATGTAATTCTACCACAGAAAGATGTTTTCTAACACTTTTCGACCAAAATTCTACCAAAACATTTACCAAAAACACATTTTATCGCAAAAATCAAATCAAGAACCCAAGAAACATATACGCACTCGTTTTTCTCAAAAAATTTGTTAAATCTAAGCTCTGATACCAAATGTGATCCCAGATTACTAGCATGTAACATTCATAGATTGACACAAAACATATTTATTGATCTTGTTAAGTCAAAATATTGTATCCAAGATTTAATAGGAAAGTCAAAGTTGTAAAGTCAACAAATGTCAAAGTCAAGATTATTCAAAGTTGTCTTAGTTTACTTAGGGGTTGTTTGTTTTTTTTTAAAAACCTCTTAATGACTCTTAACTCTGAATCGTTCAGACCTTTTTACACACCACCTCTTATTAATCATAACTAAAATAAGACTTCAGACTTTAGACCTCTTAAAAAACAAACGACACCTTAGCCTTTAAGTCTTTGTTAGACTTGTGGTATAAATAGGGTTTTTGCTTTGTAATTGTGGTAAGCACGTTAATTGTAAAATTCATATTGTGAAGATTCAAGATCTACTTTCTCTCTCTACTTTCTCTCTCTAGCTCTTAATTGCTTAATCTTGATGAGAAATGCTTGATTGTTTGGGATTTAGCATTCACAATTGGTATCAGAGCAAACCAAACAATTTCAGATTGTTTTAGATCATCTTCTTGGATTAGTTTTCTGGAATTTCTCAAGAACACGTTTTAAAAAAAAATTACTGTTCATCCGAATTTTTTTTGAAAAATCACTTTTGATGCAAAAAAATGGACTTATTGTATTTGATTTGTGTTTTGGATTGTTTCTTGTATTTATTACATCACGAATTTCGAATTAAATCGATGTCAATTTCTAAAATTTTGGTTTTCTTGAAAAATATTAGTTGAACACTGTTCTTGATCAATTTTTTGTGATTTGTTGTTTTTAATCTGAAATTGATATTAGATTTGTGTTTAGTATTGATTTTCGATGGTATTGATATGTTTTTGAGAATCAATTTGCAGGTTTCAAGAGATTTGAATCTGATTGATGAACCAGATCTGTTAACAACTTTGCGCCTGTTCATAATTGATTTGCGCCAGTTCATCCTCCATCATAAACCACTTATCAGTTGTTTCATATTAATTACAAGATATTGGGGTGGTGGAGATAATGCAACAGATTTTGATTGGTGCATTGAATATTAGTGGGTGGTGATGCAATTAATGGAAAGGTGAAGTTTTCAAGCAAATCAATATTTGCAGGTTTCATGTTTTGCGCCAAAGGTAGTTGGCGCAAAACTAACCATATTCATCAATTTTGCGTCAAATTGTTATTGGTGATGGAATTGAGTGTGATTGTTTGATTAACAAGAATAATGGGACGGTGGTAATTCTCATCAATTTTGCGCCACTCAAGAAATGTTTTGCACCACACTTATTTGAGTTTTGCGTCAGCCATGTATTTTGTTTTGCGCCAACCATTTTGATAATGAAGTGTGAGTGGAATTCTTTCAATTTTATATTCAATGAAGTGTTGGTGGAATTTTGAAGTAGTTTAAAGTTAGTGGAATCAGTTTTGCGTCACTTTCAACTTTCATTGAGATTAATGAGTGGAGGATTGATATTAGTTTTGCGCCATTCAAATCTCACGCAAAAAAAATTTGCGTCACCCTTTTTTTGCGCAAATCTCAAGTTTATAAAAGAAATTGATGATTAAATCAAATTGTGATTGGTTTGTCACAATAATGGAGTTCTTGTGATTGATTGTGTTTTGCGCCATCAAAAGCTTCAATTTTGCGCCAGTCACATTTTTAATTCAATTGGTTGTTAAATGTTAGTGGGGCGACGAGATTTGTTTTGTTTCTCATTAAAAAAACTTTGCGCCATTCTCAACTAACGCAAATCTCATCTTTTGCGCTAACACTGTTAATTGATTAGCGTGTTCCATTTTTTCAGATTCACACGGTCTGTGAGTTAAAAACGCAACCTGCAATTTATAGTGTTTCAAATCTTTTGGGTTTGCAAGTTTTTTGTTTAATCTGTGTGCTTTAAGTGTTTCAGGTTAATCGACTTGAGCTAACATCAAATTTTGGGCCATTTTGATAATTTGTTTTGCGCTTTCCAAATCATTTGGTTTGCGCGATTCAAGCTCAATTTGTTTTGCATTTTTCATACCTATTTGATTTGCCTGTTTCAGATTTGCAACTAATCATCTGCAAATTTTTTTTAAATTTCAGCTGATCTGCGAGTTCAAGTTCAAGAAATTTGAAAGGAGTTTTTGTGATCTAAGTTTGACTTTCAGTCAAATTTTTCTGAATTGTTTGGGAACGATCATTCTTATCAAGCTGATTTCTCATTCAATATTTTCTGAGAGAGGAAATATTGTACTTTCAGTTAGATTGTCTGAATTTTGTATTTGAATTCTTTTCTACTAACGATCATTTTGTCAAATTCTTTTTGAAACAGGATGAGTTCACCAATATTACTCAAAGGAAGATACGAGCTGTGGAAAGTTGATTTTTTTAACTTTGTAGATAAACATGAGCTGAGTTGCTATATCAGATTATCATTGACTGAAGGAGAGATGAAACCTCAAACTCCAACAGAAGATTGTACTAAGGAACATGAGAAAAGAAAAAGTGCTGATAGTTTAGGTCGAAGTTTTTTGTTGAAAAGTATTTTTCATGATATTTCTAGTCACACTAATATCTACAAGTCGACAGGAAAGGAATTATGGGACTATCTTGAATGGACGATGTTAGGGCCAAAGGTTGTGTTTGAGCTGAAAGAAAAGATTTCTGAGTTGGAAGATAGAACTCAGCAAATAGTCTCTGATGAAATCTATAAGGAAAAGATTTCTGATCTGGAAGATTCTAATGTTGATCTTCAAAAGAGAATATCTGATTTGGAGCAAAAGCTTGCTAAAGACAAATCTGATTTTGAGTGTAAAAAGAAAGAGTTTGCCAAAAAGTTTTCAAAGTTTTCCAAGAAGAGTTTTGAAGAGAAGAAGACAGTTGAGCTTAAGTGTATAAAGCTTTCTCAACAAGTTTCTGATTTTGAGAAAGTACTCATCTTGGAAAGAGAGAAGTTTGCCAAAGAAAAGAAGGCCATTGAACAAAAGAATGTGGGATTTTTCAAAGAAATATTCGGCCAGAGAATGGATGCTGAAAAGGGATTTGAAGAAGAACGAAGTATGTTTGAGTCTGAGATCAAAAAGCTTACTGAGAAGCTATCTGAACTATCTGAAAGTGTGTTGAAAGAGAAGAAAACGAAGTCTGAATGCGAGATGAAGATTGAACTTCTCATCAAAGAAAGAGAAAACTTTGCTTCAAAGATTAAAGAGCTTGAAAAGACAGTATCAAGTTCAAATCAGAAAATTGTTTCTTCCAAGAGGTCAGTTAAATCTTCTGATCAGATTCGTAGTACTAACCTTTTCTATGATAGAAATATAGATGGTTCAGGTACACATCAAAGAAGAAGGAGATACAAAGAAAAAGAATTGGTCTGGAGAAAGAAACAATTTGAAGACGAGAAGAAAGATGGGCAGAAAGATGAGCTGAAAGGAAAGAAATCATGTGTACCTACACACAAAGCCAAGAAGAACAATGCACATAAAGGTAAACTTGACCATATCTACTCGAGAGATCAATTAATCAGGTTATCAGGTAAGAAGTACTATTGTTCTTACTGTTGTACACATGATCATATTCACAAAACTAGTGATCATTTCTGCTATGGTTCTTACTCGATTACCCCCACAAGAACTGCAACTAATATTCATGGACCCAAATACCAGTGGGTACCAAAGTCGAAAATTGATTCTGTGTTGCAAGCACCTCAAGTCAAGGGGGAGTAGAACAACTAAGGCTTCTAAGTACATCAACTTAGAACCCGTATTTCAACGGAGTTTGACTTCTAAACACAACAGTTTAGGACTCGTACCTCAGCGATCAAAAGACCTTACTCCTGTATTTTGCATTCAATAAGATATGATGATCTACAATTCACAAGGGAGTTGTATTGATCTCTATCCTGTGCTTTTTCATTGACAATATACTTATGATATGACGGTCTACAATTCAAAAGGGAGTTGTATTGATCTCTATCTTGTGTTTTAACTGACATATTTCAGATGCATAATTTAAGGGGGAGTAAAGGTGATGGCTTCTGATTACATGACAGATCAGGACCCGTTCTTCAATGTTCAGACATGGATATTTTGCAAATATCCAGGGGAAGCTTAATTGATCTATATCTTTCTATCATGATTTGAGGGGGATCCTAAAAGGTAAATATCTTTTGATCTAGATATCTGATTGTTTGAAAGAAGAACAACTTTCAAGCATGAAAAACGGTTTCTTAATGTTCAAACCACTTCTAATTCTCAAAAGATTTCATGAATTAAGAAGTGTGATTTTAAATGTTTTTCATAATTGAGCTTTAATGATTACCTGACCGTGTGTTTCCTAAGATCAATACTTGTGTATTATCTTATCCATATACTGTCAAGTATTCACACACACCGGCTCAGTACTTCATTTGAATTTGTTATTACCATGTCTTATAATGAACCAATTTTTCGATGGTAATACTCCTGTTTGCTTTCAAATGTTGTTGAGCTTCAATCATCATTTCTAATCTTGTGCTTTCATTGCAAAATTGTTTATATTCGTTTATATAAACAAAATATCTAATTCTTTGATACCCTAACCATTTTATTTGATCTGATTGATACATTGTCAGATTCTCAAAACAATTCTCTTGATTTCATTTCATTCATTCAATATCTTTGTTTTGAGAAATCTTCAAAGGTCAATTGCTCAAATCTCATGAGCATACATTTTGACAATGTTTTCATACATTTTGTTATTAACTGTTCAAGTTAAACTGTTGAGCAATCATTCTTTTTAGGACTTACGTGGGATTTGTGTGTGAGCTTAAACAGAACTTCCATGGATTCACGTAAACATGTGTTTCCTACCCAGGAAGTTATCCTAGAGTGATTGAGGGGTGAGGGGTCAAAATCAAAGAGTGGGGGAGATAACTCATCCGGTTGAGTTTTTCTCATTGTGTGGAGTGGTAAAATGGAAATGAGAGTTTGGTTAGAAGTGAGCTTAAATGTTAAAAAGAAAGAGGGTGTGAGAAAAGAGTTAAAAGAATATCAAAACTTTGTACCAACCACTTTCTGAGTTAGACAGCCACATCTTCTGATTGGTTCACATTCTTTGGTGACCATCATTGAAACAGGCAGTGAGCCCATGCCAACTCTTGCAATCACCCTACCAAC
Organism: Arctium minus; assembly: GCA_954870635.1. Lineage (NCBI taxonomy): Eukaryota > Viridiplantae > Streptophyta > Magnoliopsida > Asterales > Asteraceae > Arctium > Arctium minus. Next base: position 73,819,176 of record OX941085.1, on the reverse strand, counting down.
CACTCGTTTCTTTCTCGGAAAAGAAATGTTTCATTTTCTTAGGGATGCAGCACATCTGCTATCTAATCTTCATTTGGAAGAATTAGATATTGAAATAGAAGGAAAGTTTCCCCACCTTCGCACCTCTTTCATGCACATTGAGTCTGTGTAATACATGTTGTTGTCTCAACAATTTACACAATTTGAGCCTTATAAAACACAATCATTGTGCTAAATTCTTTCATACACAAGCACGAACACACATAAAATTTATTTTTCTGTCAGAACATTCATAGATAAACCTTGTGTTTTTCAATGATTGAATGGAATTCCAGGGGAGTCATCATCAAACCAGCTCCTTAAATTGTACATTCACTGTACACAGTAACTTTGTGTTACTGACAGGCATTTCTAACTGTTTCATTTGTTGAATCAGGGTTACCACGTTCATTATATCTGAATTTGAAAAGATTCGGGTATATACAATTCATGATTCAGCTATTCAGATCAACGGGCAGAGAATATCAAATCATTATGAAGGGGAGATTGTTAGGCATTACAAAGGGGAAAATCAAAGAAAGTGCTGAAATTGAAGAAGTTTTGATGATCATGATGCTCACAATCATCAAAAAGGGGGAGAATTTTACAAAGTTCAATTTCAAAGCTGAGATATCAAAATTGGGGAGAAATTTCTGAAAGATCAATTTCAAAGCCATCAAGAAGTTGACAAAGTGAAGATATACTTGGAAAGAAATTCTGAATGTTCTGTCAAAGATTTTAAAAGATTCTGAAGATAGATTATTTGAGAAAGTTTGTTTTTCTGAAGATAGTCAAGAGATCACAAGAGATGAAGATACAAGTTTTTTCAAAGATTCCTCAAAGACTGTTTCACAGTTCAAAGATAAAGTTTTCAAAGATGTTTCAAAGTTGAAGTTTTAAGAGTTTCAAGAATTTTGTTTCCTGTTCAAGACATGTTGACTTTCAAAGCTACAAAGTGAAAAAGACTTTTCAAGATTCTTCAAAGGCTGAAAGACTGAAGATTGTTAAAGCTTCAAAGTTCAAAGTTGTTAGAGACAAAAGCTGAAGAATCAAGAGCTGAAGACTAGTGTCAATTTTTTTATTAAATCTTGAATACAAAGGGGGAGATTGTTAAGTCAAAATATTGTATCCAAGATTTAATAGGAAAGTGAAAGTTGTAAAGTCAACAAATGTCAGAGTTAAGATTAGTCAAAGTTGTCTTAGTTTACTTAGCCTTTTAGTCTTTGTTAGACTTGTGGTATAAATATGGTTTTTGCTTTGTAATTGTGGTAAGCACCTTAATTGTAAAATTCATATTGTGAAGATTCAAGATCTACTTTCACTCTCTACTTTCTCTCTCTAGCTCTTAATTGCTTAATATTGATGAGAAATGCTTGATTGTTTGGGATTTAGCATTCACAGATCTAATAGCAAGATTTACAACGAAATCATAGATCTAACAGTGTGCCACAAGTCTCACGTATGTGTGTGTGTCTTTCAGTGTGCGAATCTTACCAATTCTGCGTTCGTATCTACCTATCTAACAAAGGAACTCACTATTTATACTAAGTCAACATTAGTTGACTTTTACAACTCAAGCCCTCAAACTATACAACATTTACACAAATGACCCACTATTTTAATCTTTAATACAATATACATCTAACAAACGCCCATGGCTACTGGCACGCTACTGGACGCAGATTTAACCTGTTAGATCATGTTTTAATCAATTTGTCTTGTAAGTTTAACTTATGTCTAGTAAGTTTGTTTGACTTTATCTTGTGTATTGTATGAGATCAAGGCTTATGTTTGACCCATATAAATACTTTGGCTTTGTTCTTGTCTTGTAACAAGTGTAAGCAAGTAAGTCATTGTACGTATTCCAAGTCTTGTAATCTTTGACATTGTGAGATATGTAACTAAAGACTTGTGACTACTTTCTCTCTCTAGATTCTTCTTAATCTTTGTTTGATCTTTGAATGTTAAATTCTTGAATCTGGAATCACAATTGGTATTAGAGTCGAATCAAATTAATTAGAAAGATCTACAATCATCAATTAAGGAGAATTTGATCACAAAATCAAGAATGTTCACTGTTCATGTCAAGTACTCGCATGTTATTGTTACATTGATCATTTTTGAGATTTTATGTTGTTTTTGATGTTAGATTTGTTGTACTGTACTCGATTAGTGATTTAGATCAATTTTCATTCACATTGTAATCACTAATTCACACAATTTTGGTGTCAATTGTTCAATTTTTTGTAAACTTTTCAGTTCATATTCTACGCACTGTAATCTGTCAAATCAAGATGATCATGTCGATTCTTGGTGGAATCTTGTCAAGGGTTGTTCACGATGATCTTCTGAACAAATTTACCAAGTTTCGTGGCCAAATTCAAAGGATTTGGTATAAATCAGTGGAAAATCAAGAAAAAAGTTCAAGATCTGAAGAATTTGCACGATTTATTAAGAACTCGCATGATTGATGAAGAACTTGCATGATTGAAGAAGAATTAGCATCTCATTGAAGTGTGGAAAATTGCCAAGTGAAGAATTTGCATCATACTATATGCGAAAAGATGAAATTCGCATAGTGTGGTGTATGAGAAGCTGAAATTTGCATCCTTCATTATACGAATTGCAGGATTTCACATCAAGTTACATACGAAAAGCTGAAGAATTCGCATTGAGAAGTGAAATTTTTTCTAAGTCCACAATTCGCATCCATACGAAAAGTTTGGAAGTGAAAATTTTACTAAGAGAGGAATTTGCATGACACTGAAAGTTGTGCGAAAAGTTTAAATTTGTGGAAGTTGATAAATCAACGAAGTCTAGAATTCGCATCATTCATTGTGCGAAAAGTAGGAACTCGCATCCTACTATGTGCGAATTGTTAGACTCGCATCTAACTTCGTGCGAAAAGTGAAGATTCCTCATCCTTTGGTGTGCGAATTGTTGTGTGTATGAACTATTTTCTACTTGGTGTGCAAATTGTTTGGTTCTGTGAATTGTTTTTTACTTGGTGTGCAAATTGTTTTTGTGTGCGAATTTCTTTTCATTGTGGTGTGCGAATTTTACACTTACAATATTTTTATGTATTCTTCTATTAATTTTCAAAGTTGATCTTTCTGGTTATGTGACTAACGATCATTTCAAGCATTATTTTAGATAAATTTTCACAATGCCTTACATTGATGAAAAGGGAAACATTGTTCTCTCAAATAGAGATTGTGCTATGGCTTACGTGTCTGAGATACCAAAGATTGAAGCTGAAAATGAAAATCTTAAACTTCAGAATGCAGAGCTGAAGGCTGAGATTGCTGAGCTGAATGTCAAATTGAAGAAAACTCAAAAGCAGGTATCTACATATCAAGAAAAAGGAGTTGAATCGATTAAGAAGTATGATGAGAGAAACAAGAATGAAAAAGATGATCTAGAGAAAACTTTCAATCTGAGATTATCTGATCTTTCAAAGAAAGTTGAAAAAGAAAAGAAAGATTAAGAAATCAGATGCGTAAAACTTTCTAAGTAGGTTTCTGAATTTGAAAAGATCTTAATCACTGAAAGAAGATATCTTTGAAAAAGAAAAGAAAAATACTAAAAAGAAAAATACTCCTCTTTTCAAAAAAAAATCAGGAAAAAATTAGAGCTTAGAAAAGGATTTTGAATCAGAGACAAAAGTTTTTTAAACTGAGATTTCAAAACTAACTAAAAAGTTAGCTACTTTATCTTCAGATATTCTAAAAGGACAAAAGAGTAAATCTGATCTGCAAAGCAACTTTGATAAGCTTTGTAATGAAAAATCAAAATTAACTGATAAAATCAAACCGTTGGAAATGGCAAATGATGATTTGTCTGATAAATAACAGCTGATACAACTGACTTATCTTCTTATGATGATGATTCAGCTGAATGGATTAAGTAGGAAGAGAGAAACAAGAATGAAAAAGTTGATCTAGAGAAAACTTTCAATCTGAGATTATCTGATCTTTCAAAGAAAGCTGAAAAATAAAAGAAAGATTTAGAAATCAGATGCGTAAAACTTTCTAAGCAAGTTTCTGAATTTGAAAAGATCTTAATTATTGAAAGAGATATATTTGAAAAGGAAAATAAAAATACTAAAAAGAAAAATATTGCTCTTTTCAAAGAAATTTCAGGAAAAATCAGAGCTTAGAAAAGGATTTTGAATCAGAGAGAAAGGTTTTTGAAACTGAGATTTCAAAACTAACTAAAAAGTTAGTTGCTTTATCTTCAGATATTCTAAAAGGACAAAAGTAAATATTATCTGCAAAGCAAGTTTGATAAGCTTTGTAATGAAAAATAAAATTAACTGATAAAATCAAACCGCTGGAAATGGCAAATGTTGATTTGTCTGATAAAATAACAGCTGATACAACTGACTTATCTTCTTATGATGACGATTCAGCTGAATCAGTGTGTTCTTTTCAATCTGTTTCCAGTCTATTTCAGAAAATGGTTTTCAAGAAAAAAGATGTTAAATCAAAAATCTTGAAACCAGATCAGATTAAATCTCCAAGTTCTTTCTATGTCAAATCTGCTGATAAACAAGCTGCTTATTATTCAAAATCTGGAAAGAAAGCATCTGAGAAAGAAAAGATGTTATGGGTTGTGAAGGGATCTCCAGAAGCTGACAAGTATCAGAAATTAAGTGGACAAGCCTCAAAGGTAAACAAGAATAGAGCTTCTAAAGGTAAATCTTTTACTAAGCCTGTTTATATCAAGTCTACAAATCATTTAACCAAGTTAGCTAAAAGAAAATTATGTTGTTATTGTTAATCATAAACTCCCAAACATATCAAGCAATTCTCATAATATGATGTAACAGTGATCAAGAACTAGAGAGAGAAAGTGTAGAGAGAGAAAGTAGAACTTCAAGAACCACAAGTCTGAAATATTACAATACGTATCTTACATGATTAACAAAGACAAAACCTATATATACCACCTAAACTACACAAGACTTAACCACTAAGTAAACTAGACACCTTTGACAATCTATTACAAAGACAATGTTGACTTTTACATCTTTGACTTTCCTATTAAATTTTGGATACAATATTTAGATTTAACAATCTCCCCCTTTGTATTCAAGATTTAATAAAAATTTGATACAGATCTTCAACTCTTGATTCTTCAACTTTTGTCTCTTTAGCTTTGAACTTTGAAGCTTTCACAGTCTTTACTCTTTCAGTCTTTGAAGAATCTTGGAAAGTCTTTTGCACTTTGTAGCTTTGAAAGTCAACAAGTCTTGAACGCAAAACAGAATACTTGAAACTTTGACTTTAAACTTTGAAACAACTTTGATGAAACTTTGAGTAGTCTTTGAAACAACTTGTATCTTCATCACATGTGATCTCTGAATTGTCTTCAGAAAACAAACTTTAACAAATCATCTTGATTTATCTTTGACCAAACTTTCTTCAGAATCTTTTGTCTTTGAATAAGCAGAAGCATTTTTCACCTTGGCAACTCTTCATAGCTTTGAAATTGATCTTTGGAAAATTCTCCCCCTTTTTGATGATTGAGAGCAACATGATCATCAAAACTTCATCAATTTCATCATAGTCTTTGATTTCCCCTTTTGTAACCAAACAACAATCTCCCCTTTGACAGTCGCCGCGCTTTGATCTGAGTAACTGAATCATGAACTGTATATACCCGAATCTTTTCAAATTCAGATATAATGAACGTGGTAACCCTGATTCAAAATATGAAACAGTTAGGAATGCCTGTCAGTAACACAAAGTCACTATGTACAACGAATGTACAATTTAAGGAGCTGGCATGATGATGACTCCCCAGGACTTCCATTCAATCATTGAAAAACACAAGGTTTATCTATGAATTTTCTGACAGAAAAACAAATTTTATGTGTGCTCGTGCTTGTGTATGAAAAAATTTAGCACAATGATTGTGTTTCATAAGGCTCAAATTGTGTAAAATGTTGAGACAACAACATGTATTACACGGACTCAATGTGCATGAAAGAGGTGCGAAGGTGGGGCAACTTTCCTTCTTTTTCAATATCTAAATCTTCCGAGTGAAGACTAGATAGCATATATGCTGCGTCCCCAAAAAAAATGAAACATTTCTTTGTTAAGAAAGAAATGAGTGGTTGGTGGGGTTAAATGCAAGAGTTGGCATGGGCTCACTGCCTGTTTCAATGATGGTCACCAAAAAAATGTGAACCAATCATTAGATGTGGCTGCCCGACTCAGATAGTGGTAGGTGCAGAGTTCTGATATTCTTTTAACTCTGATCTCACACCCTCATTCTTTTTATCATTTAAAGCTCGCTTCTAACCAAACTCTCATTTCCATTTTTTCGCTCTACACAATGAGAATAACTCAACCGGATGAGTTATCTCCCCTACTCTTTGATTTTGACCCCTCACCCCTCAATCACTCAAGGATAACTTCCTGGGTAGGAAACACTGGTTGACGTGAATCCATGGAAGTTCTGTTTAAGCTCACACACGAATCCCATGTAAGTCCTAAAAAGCATGGTTGCTCAACAATTTAACTGAACATTTAAGCACAAAGTGTATGATATCATTGTCAAAATGTATGCTCATGAAATTTGAGCAATTGAACTTTGAAGATTTCTCAAAACAATGATATTGAATGAATGAAATGAAATCAAAAGAATTGTTTTGAGAATCTGACAATGTATCAAGCAGATCAAATGAAAAGGTTAGGGTATCAACGAACTGGATATTTTGTTTATATGAACGAATATAAACAATTTATCAATGAAAGCACAAATATGAAAAGATGAATGATGCTTAACAACTTTGAAAGCAAACGAGGGTATTACCATCAAAAAATATGTTCGATATGAGACATGGTAATAACAAATCAAATGAAATACTGAACCGATGTGTGTGAATACTTTACAGTATATGGAAAAGACAATACACGAGTATTGATCTTTGGAAACACACAGTCAGTTAAACATTAATGTCAGGATCGAATTCTCAACAAGAATTAATTCTCAGAAACAATATCAAAGAAGTTTGCGGAATAACACTTTGATATTTAATCAAAACAGTAAATCAACACAGTAGATATGAAGAACAAACTGTAAACTTGTATTGAATGCTTTGAAGTTACAAGATTACACACTCAACCTCAATATTGATGAACAGGCTCACCAATACGAATTCTACTTCTCTAGAATTAGGATCTATGCCTTGAGGTTGATTTTCTCTCTAATAGAATGAAAACAAAAGTTAACTCTCTATTCTAAACTATACAATATATATACTGAATACAAAGATAATTACAATAAATAAAATATCTTCAGTATATCTTCCATGTATATCTCTAAGCTTCCATGTATATCTTTTCATACGAATCTTCATCATATAAGCAGTATTAATCTTCAGCAGCATTAACTACTAAGCAGCACTAACCACTAGCAGTACTAACTAGCTAAGCAGTACTAACTTTATTCAAGCAGCACTAACTTTGACTAGCAGTATTAATAGTACTAGCAGTAGTAACACTCAGCAGTACTAACCTTTAAGTCTTCTAGCAGTAGTAACTTTGAACCAGCAGCATTAACCATACTTGATGAATTCTTCAGTTCCCAACAATCTCCCCCTAACTTGACTTTTAGGAAAAGAAGTCAAGTTCTTCAGAATTAATCTTCAAGATGCTTTCAACACCTCTGATTCAATTTCCCAAATTTGGATCTAGGCCCAAGCTTTGATTTACAGTTCTTCTCACCACAATCTTGGACATCTCTGAATCCTTTGTAAAAACCAGTGTAGCTTTAAGCATCCCTTCTAACTTCTCCTTGCTATGCTCATAGATTTTTTCCACCAGGTAGTATTCATGATAACAATTGTCAATAGTAATCATGTATACTCCACAGTTTTCAAACAGTATCCATTTGTCAATCTTCTTGAATATGAACTCATGCATATGATCTTTAATCCTATGGTGCACTTTTTCAGGCTCAAACATCATGCACAAGTATTCCAATGTCACTTTGAGAAGATTCTCTTCAGTACCTTTCAACACAGGTTCATAAAGTTTCATCCCAACTTTATATAGTTCTTCCATATCAGCTCTTGAACAACTTCTGATGACTTTCCCCCATGTTGAATAAGCTTCAAATGAACCATCAGCTCTCTTGATTCTGAAGAAATTCTTTCCATTGTCTCTCAGAATATCCCAGAAGATGATCTCTGGAGCTTGCATAGAGATTGGAACAGCTTTCAAAGGTTCCACTATTGTCATGTACGGATCCATACTTTCATCTGTTTGCTTAGTGACCTGCTCTGGACTCTGTACTGGCTCTGTTGGGGATGTGACTGAAGGTTCTGCTTCCTTTTCAGTTTCTTCCACCCTAGGCCTTTTCAACTGCCTTTTTGGAGCAATTGATTTCACTCTTTTTCCAGACTTGGCTTCTATACCAACATTTCCAGGTTCTTCCTTCTTCTCTTCTGCTTCTTCTTTGGAAGGTGTGGTTTCCTCAGGGAATGGTTGTTGGATGTTGAGATCATGTCTCTCTTTCATCCTTCTCTCAGCCTCCTCCCTTTGTGCTGAATCCCCTTGAAGCATGGCCATTTCCTTGTTATACAACTCTTCAATCTGAGAGAATGCCATGTGGGTAAACATCTCCCCCTTAACACCAATTGCACCTTTCAGGAAGTTTATCATTTTTCTTCTTTCCTGATTGGCCAAAAATATCTTGGAGGGTTGTCTTTTCTACTTTTGTTTCTGAATTGGCATCTTTTTAACTTGGAGTTTATTGACCTGAGTTGCTGTCTGAGCTGCTTCTTTCAAACTCTTTTGGTATTCTGCATTTAACTTCTTGGCCATTATCCTTGCAAGCTCTCTATCAGTTTCTGTTTGAAATTGCTCCTCTTTTTCCATTTGCTCTTGAAGCTGCTTTGCCATCTCCTCATCCATTTCAATCTGACTCCTCTTCTTTGAAGGTTGTTCAGGTTCAATCATCTTTCCTTTTCCTTTTATATCCTCCTTCATTTTCTTCTTTTGAGGTTCTCCTTCATTGATGACCACTCCTTTGGCCTTTTGAGTAGCCTTAGGAGTGTCATTCTTTGCTTTTACTAAAGTCTCTGCTATCTCCATTTCTTCCACAGAGAGCCCTATTTCTGCTGCTTCAGTTTCTGCTGCTACTTTTACTTCAGCAGCAGTAACTGTTTCTGTTTCCATCTCTTCCTCTGTCTCCCCCTCAACTTCAGCTTTCTTTTCAACAGTTTCCCCTTCATGCTTCTCCCCCTTGTTGAAAGAATCTTGAACTTTGTCCCTCTTTTTGAGTACAAACTGTTTCCTTCTTTTCTTTTGAACCAGCCTGGTCACCATCTTCTTCAATTTTTCAATCTGGACTTGTTGTGACAGGATCACCAGCTTCATCTCCTCTATTTCTTTTCCTTGTTTCAGAACATCTAGGTTGATGTTACCCATTACCTCCATCCATTCATCATAGTTATATCTGTCCTCACCTTCTGCAGGAGTGTTACCCCCTATTGAAGGATCATTGGATCTTTTAGTAGTGGAAGTCTTCTGCCTAGCAGAAGCACTATCCACCCCTGTGGTTTCTTGGCACCAGGGACCTTCAAATGATTGCTCATTCAAAGTTGCCATGGGGGAGGTCTTATTGATGTTACCACTTTCCTCCTCTGTGCTAGCAGGAGTAGTGGCAGCCTCATCACCCATATGCTCTACCTCCTCCTCAGAGAGCACCTCCTTTGGGTTGGGAGACACCCTTGTGGATTCCCTTTGAATATTCTCTACTGGAGAATGCTCCAATAGAGGGCTTAAAGGCTTGGGGGATGATGGTACAAGAAGGGAAGGAGCCTTCTTTACCTGTTTCCTCTTGTAAGTTTGGGTGATAGGAGAGGTTGGTTTTTCAAGAAGGGACTGGGGAATAGATTTTGAGAGGGAAGGTTGGGCTTGGCTAGCAGTGGGTTGGTCTAATGGGGGCCTTGACCCTGCTGCCATACCTTCATTGGTTTGGGACACCACCATCATTGTAGAGAACAATGGGGTGTCAACTCCTTCAGAGTCCCCAGCAGATCTTCTCATATTTGAGAAAACCTTGCCTTTGGGGGGTTTAGGTACATATACCCCAACAGGTTGAGGTATATCCGTCAATTCATGAGTAATAACTTCTTGAACAAACCTGGGATACATAAAGAAGCTCTTTTTGTTTCCCATGTTTGAGACAAGATCACTGAAAATCATTTTAGAAAAATTATACTTTCTGGCAGTGGCCAAGCACACCAAAGCATAAGCAATAGTGCTGCTGAACTCACTCCATCCAGTAGTCTTTTTGGAGATACAATGCATAAGAGTATGGACAAAGAAACGCCATTGGGGTGAAAATTTGGCTTTAGAGAATTTGAACACTCCCAATGGGCCTCCATACCCCATTCTTGTAAGATTGGAAAACAGTTCATCGTTTAGGATGGAAGTTATACCAGAGGCATCGTCTAGACGTAGACTGATGCGAATAACCTCTTCAGTAACTGTTAGTGATTGATCACAGATTCTTGTCTTGATCATTTGCACACCATTCTCAACAACAATGGTGGCATTAGCCCAGAACTGCCTTTGATGCTCGATATAGATTGTAGGGGATACAATAAGAGCATGAGCAATATGGCTTGACTTGAGGAAATCCACAATCTGATGAAATCCTGCAGCTTGCTTTGGCTTTTGTAGCATTGCAATCTCATTGTGCTCGTCGATGAATGTCATGGATGCCATTGATCTTAGTGATAAGCTTGCCTGAAAACTTCGAACTTGAGAGAGAAAAGGTTTAGAGCGCAAGAGAACAGGATGCAAAGAGTCGTTATAAGCTTTTAGGCGGGCAAAGAGTATTTATAGTATTCAGAACATAAGCAGTATTAACCTAGAGCAGTATTAACTACAAGCAGTATTAACTACTAGCAGTATTAACTACTAGCAGTATTAACTGAAAGCAGTATTAACCACTAGCAGTATTAACTGAAAGCAGTATTAACCACTAGCAGTATTAACTGAAAGCAGTATTAACCACTAGCAGTATTAACTGAAAGCAGTATTAACCACTAGCAGTATTAACTGAAAGCAGTATTAACCACTAGCAATATTAACTGAAAGCAGTATTAACTACTCTTACACTTTTTGACACCATCCTTTTTCTCTTACTACTTTGTTCATCCCCTGATCCTTTTCTTCTTGATCCTTCATGATCATTATTCCCTCTGGAGTATTTCTAACTTCAACCTTCTGCTGGATCAAAAGTAACATGTCCTTCATCAAATCTTTTAAGGAATTTGAAGGCAGTCCATGTTCCTTGTTATGTGCCAAGAGCAACCATTTTCTTCATTCCGAATGCTCTTCCTCTTGAGCTTTTGATTGCCCTGCACACTTGATAAATCAGTTAGTCTTGGTGGGAACCCAAGCCAAAGTGGTCTTGGGTTGTCCTTTCTCATCAATATAATCTGTTAGTTTAGTCTGGATGAGATGTTTAAGAATCTCATGACTGGAGTACTTTGTCAAGATTATAGGCTTGGCTGCATTACTACTAGAAGCAGCACTAGCCTTGTTAGCAGTACTAACTTGGTTAGCAGTACTAATCAAGTTAGCAGCACTATTCTTGTTAGCAGTACTATCTGGGATAGCAGTACTAACAGGTTTCTTTACAATTGGAACCCAAACTTGAACAAAGTTGTTTGCTTTCTTTGTCTTTAAATTACTCCTTGGCTTATTTGGAGTATTTTTCTTTGGTTTAGCAAACTTATTTTGAACATGAGACTTTTTAGGTGCTCTGTTCTCAGCCATTTGATTCCTTCCTTGCTTCCTATAACCAAAGGAGTTTTGAGTTTGTCTTTGAAAATTAACTCTTTGGTTGATAGGATTGAAATAACAGTGTTTGGCAAGATGATTCAATTTGCCACAGATAAAACAAGGTTTTGGTCTATTGATTTTACTCAAATCAACCCCTTGTTTTTGTGCCCACTGATTATTCCAGTTTCTTTGATTTCCCCTCCTTTTATCATGTTTTTGGGGCTCAGATTTATTGCAAGTACACTGTTTGCAAGGGACAGGATTCACAACTGTTGTCTGTTTGTAGTGGACCTTACCAGACTTTCCCTCTGTCTTTTCTATGTCCTTAGATTTGATCCAAGCCTTTCCACATCCCTCATTGGTGATAATGTTATTTTCTAGAGGAATCTCACCACTCACAGTGTTCTTCTTACTCTTATCATTAGAGTTCTCTTCTTCAGAGTCTGTTTCAACCACCACTTTGTCTAATGGATCTACCTTAGTGGCTTCATCAGACAATTCCTTCCTATTCTTGGTCTCTAGCAAGTCTGATATAGGAGGGATGTAATTGTTGTTATATGGTGGTGGTGTGGTGTTATAGCCTATTCCTCTTCTAAGTTTGTCATGGATTTGAGTTTGGAGCAAAGAGTCCATTGCTTTAGAAGCATTGGAAAATTTCTCAATATCCAGCTTGGCTTTCTCAAACTCACTTTTTATCTTCTCATTCTCCTCTTCTTTCTGTTTAAGCTTAGACTCATATTGATCTTTCTCCCACTTCCAGTAGTTTGAGTCATAAGAGTGTTGAAGCTCATTGGCTTGGAAACTCTTGATCTGTTCCTCAAAACTCTCAACAATTCTTACATAGTCTTTTATATCTCTCTCTAATCTTTTAAGGTCATCACTCATTGTCTGGTTGTGATCCCTGTACCTTTTAACAGTTTCCATACAAGTTTTAGAGCAAAGATTAGACATTACCTCTGTGGGGATTTCTGTGCTTGAAGAATCTGAAACTTTAGCCATTGATGATTTCTGATTTCAAGGAAGAATGATGATTGCAGGTTTCTGAGAATACTCGCTCTGATACCACTTGTCAGGATCGAATTCTCAACAAGAATTAATTCTCCGAAACAATATCAAAGAAGTTTGCGGAATAACACTTTGATATTTAATCAAAACAGTAAATCAACACAGTAGATATGAAGAACAAACTGTAAACTTGTATTGAATGCTTTGAAGTTACAAGATTACACACTCAACCTCAATATTGATGAACAGGCTCACCAATACGAATTCTACTTCTCTAGAATTAGGATCTATGCCTTGAGGTTGATTTTCTCTCTAATAGAATGAAAACAAAAGTTAACTCTCTATTCTAAACTATACAATATATATACTGAATACAAAGATAATTACAATAAATAAAATATCTTCAGTATATCTTCCATGTATATCTCTAAGCTTCCATGTATATCCTTTCATACGAATCTTCATCATATAAGCAGTATTAATCTTCAGCAGCATTAACTACTATGCAGCACTAACCACTAGCAGTACTAACTAGCTAAGCAGTACTAACTTTTTTCAAGCAGCACTAACTTTGACTAGCAGTATTAATAGTACTAGCAGTAGTAACACTCAGCAGTACTAACCTTTAAGTCTTCTAGCAGTAGTAACTTTAAACCAGCAGCATTAACCATACTTGATGAATTCTTCAGTTCCCAACAATTAAGCTCAAAATTTGAAAAACATTTAAAATCACACTTCCAAATTCATGAAATCTTTTGAGAATCAGAAGTGGTTTGAACATTTAAGAAACTGTTTTTCATGTTCGAAAGTTGTTCTTCTTTCAAACAAACAGAGATCTAGATTAGAAGATATTTACCTTTTAAGCTGCCCCTCAAATCATGATAGAATGATTTAGATCTTTTAAGCTCCCCCTGGATATTAGCAGAATATCCTTCTCTGATCATTGAAAAACAGGTCCTGATCTGTTATTTGATTAGAAGCCATCACCTTTACTCCCCCTATAAATTAGGCATCTGAAATATGTCAGTTAAAACAGGATAGAGATCAGACACTCCCTTTTGAATTGTAGACCATCATATCAGTAAAATCTATCAGTGAAAAAGTACAGGATAGAGATCAGATCAATTCTCTTGAGATGTAGACCATCATATCCATCGGATGCAAAAACAGGAGTAAGGTCTTTTTATCGCTGAGGTCCGAGTCCTAAACTGTTGTGTTTAGAAGTCAAACTCCTTTGAAGAACGGGTCCTAAGTTGTGTACTTAGAAGCCATAATCTTGACATTGAGGTGCGGGTTTTGAACTGTTGTGTTCAAAAGCCATATTTCTCTTACTCCCCCTTGACTTGAGGTGCCTGCAGCAAAGAATCAGTTTTCTTCTTTGGTACCCACTGGTATTTGGGTTCAGAAATGTTAGTTGCAGTTCGTGTGGGGGTGATAGAGTAAGAACCATACCAGAAATGATCATTGGTCTTGTGAATATGATCATGTGTACCACAATAAGAACAATAATAGTTATTAGCTGAAAACCTGAGTAATTGATCTTTTGAGTATATATGATCAGGTTTACCTTTATGCTCTTTGTTCTTCTTTGCTTTATGTACATGTACACATGATGTGTTTCCTTTCAGCTCATCTTCCTTGTCATCTTTGACTAATTTCTTCTTTCGGATCAGTTTTTCTGACTTGTAACTTCTTCTTCTTTGAGATGTACCTGAACTATTTAAATTTTGATCATAGAAAATGTTAGTTCGACGAATCTGATCAAAAGATTTAACTGACCTTTGTGAAGAGACAAATTTCTTATTTGAACTTGAAACAGACTTTTCAAGCTCTTTGATCTTTGAAGCAAAGTTGTCTCTTTCTTTCACAAATAGGTCAATCTTTTTCGTGAACTCAGACTTCGTTTTCTGCTCTTTCAGTACAGTAGCAGATAGTTCAGATAACTTGGAAGTCAACTTTTTTATTTCAGTCTCAAAGATAGATCGTTCTTCTTCAAATACTTTCTCTGAATCGTTTCTTTGGCCTGATAATTCCTTGAATAATCCCACATTCTTCTGTTCAATGGCCTTCTTTTCTTGAGCAAACTTCTCTCTTTCTAAGATAAGTACTTTCTCAAAATCAGAAATTTGTTGAGAAAGTTTTATGCATTTAAGATCCACTGACTTTTTCCCTTCAAAACACTTCTTTGAGAAATCTGAGAACTACTTTGAAAAACTTTTCTTTTCAGTATCAAAATCAGCTTTATGTTCAACAAGCTGTTGTTCTAAAACAGATATGTTCTTTCTTAGTTCAGCATTCTCAGATTCCAATCTCATTATCTTCTCATCATTTATTCCAGAAGAGCTCTTCAGAAGATCTTCATTGATTGTCTTTAAAGCACTAACTTCTTCTTTCAGTATGATGCTTTCCTCATAATACTCTTTTGACTTTTGAGAATGAAAGTCAACAGCATCACCCAGATTCACTTTCTCTAATTCAAGCTTTCTATTCTTCTCTTCAAGCTCAGCAAAATATCCCATATTGAATGAATACATTAGCTTGATATGAAAGACCGTTCCAAACTATATATCAGAAAATCAAAAATCAGATCAATTTGAAATCTTTCAAAATATTTAAAATTTGAACAACACTTGTAATGGCTCAAGACTAAGTTTTGCGTGAACTGTGTATGGCGCAAACCAAGCTTCTCGTGAGCAGAGAGTAGCGCAAAGTAAGGTTCTCGCTATCAGTGTAAGGCGCAAAGTGAGCTTTGCATGAGACTTGGATGGCGCAAAGCAAGCTTCTCGTTATCAGTGTATGGCGCAAAGTAGACTTTTCGTTACACACAAGAGACGCAAACTAGATTTGCGTGAGTAACAAGGTTTGTGTGATTCGAGAAAGATGCAAACTTTGCTTTGCGTGAATAGCTAGATACGCAAACACGACTTTTCGTGATAAATGCAAGACGCAAAGTGGATTTGCGTGAGAAGCTAAAGACGCAAATGTAGCTTTGCGCGATCTGATGAAGAAGCAAACTGTTATTCTCAAAGCCCGGATAAGCTCACGCAAATCCTGATGAACTCGCGCAAATGAATAAGAACTGGCGCAAAGCGTAGATCTAGCGCAAACTTGTATCTGACTTGCTCATTTCGATCCAAATCGATTCAAATCTGCAAAATTGTTCTCAAAAACTTATCAGCATCATCGAAAAACAATACGAAACACAAAATTACTAACAATTTCAGATTGAAATCAACAATTCACACATTTTCGATCAAGAACAAAGTTCGAACTCGTTATTTCAAGAAAATTTCAAAAATCAAAAATTGACATCGAATTTGTTCAAATTACGAGATGTAATCAAAACAAGACAAAATCCTAAACACAATTTGAATCCAATGATTCCATTTTCTTGCACCAAAAACGATTTTTCAAACAAAATTTGGATGAACAGAACAAAAAACACGAGTTCTTGACAAAATTCCGAAAAAATCAAATTTTCGATCTAAAACTCCAGATTTCAATTCAAATCTTCAATCAAATCATTTCTGAAAAGTTTCATTCAGCTCTGATACCAATTGTTAATCATAAACTCCCAAACATATCAAGCAATTCTCATAATATGATGTAACAGTGATCAAGAACTAGAGAGAGAAAGTGTAGAGAGACAAAGTAGAACTTCTATAACCACAAATCTGAAATATTACAATACGTATCTTACATTATTAACAAAGACAAAACCTATATATACCACCTAAACTACACAAGACTTAACCACTAAGTAGACTAGACACCTTTGACAATCTATTACAAAGACAATGTTGACTTTTACATCTTTGACTTTTCTATTAAATCTCGGATACAATATTTAGACTTAACAGTTCTTATTGTTACACTGATAAGTTTGTTCATAAAGCACATATCAACTAGTATGTTCTTACAATGTACATTCTTATTATACTGTACTTCACAGAGGTGGAAACCAATCAAAAAAGTTTTCACTTACTAACAAAGAAGGACCGAAGTTCATCTGGGTACCAAAACCTGTTAAACCTGTGGTGCAGGAATCAACACTCAAGAAGGAGTGAAGGTGGTATGACTTCTAAACACAATAGTTCAGGACTCTATCTTCAAAGTCAAAGTTGACTTCTAATCACATCAGATTAGGACTCATACTTCAAAGATTTCTTCTGAAAGGATTCTTTGATCGTCAAATCATTTCAAAGGGAGTATTTGTTGTTTTTGAATAATTGGGGAGATTGTTATATCTTTGATATATCATGTTTTGGAGAGATTATAAAAGTTTTATTTCAAGAATACTAAATGTATTGAGTAAATGCAGGTATGAAGGGGGAGCATATCTGTACAAATCCTGAAAATCCATCTCAAGTCAAGGGGGGAGCAACAAGATGTCAAATCAAAAAGAAACAAAACAAATCAGATATCAAATCAAGGGGGAGCAAGATCAAGTCAAGGGGGAGCTATACTAAAATCACTATTCTAAGGGGAGCACATTCAAAAAGGGAGTAAGTGTGTGCGTGTGTGTGTAAATGTTTTTTTGAGAAATAAAATGAGCATAAAATGTCCATTTTTGGAAAGTTTCCTTTTTAGGAAAGTTTCTATATTTGGAAAATTTTAAAAAATGTTTCTAATTTTGGCAAATTTCCATATTTAGAATGTTTTTGAAAAGTTGGAAATTTTGCTAAGTCCAAAATCCGCACACAGTGGTATGCGAATTCTAGGATTTCGTACCCTATGGCATGCAAATTTATGGACTTACTTGCATCCAATGTCATGCGAATTCTTACTTCTCGCATCCTTCTTCATGCGAAAAGTAGAAACTCACATCCAATGCCATGCTAAAAGATGAAATTTGCAGCCTTTGTCATGCGAATTGTTTGGTATGCACAAAATTCGCATATTGTGCCATGCGAATTTCTCACACATTTGTCTATTTCTTTCAAAGACAAATCCGCATCCCAAGCCATACGAAAAGTTGATGTCAAATCAAATTGTGCCATATGTCATAATCTTTCTTGAGTATATATACACGAGTTTTCTCAGATTATACCACTTTTCGAAGTATTGGCATTTTTCGCATCCTTTGAGCGCTTAGAGTTTTAAGTATTGGCATTTTTCTATACCACTTAGCAAAGTATTGGCATTTTTCTATACCACTTAGCGAATTTCATTTTTTTTGGACTGTTCATCTTCGCATTTGACTGAGGACTTGATTTTGAACTTCAAATTTGATTTTTGTTCTTTGATAATTAAAACTGGAACCTAAGTTACATTCAAATGTGATAATCGAACACTGAACAAACATAAATTTGAACTTAAATGAACAAATTTTGGATTTTTGAATGAATTTTAGATTTGTCTCTTCGATTGAACTTCAACGTATTCAAACAATTCTTGAGCAAAATCATCAAATGATGATTTAAATGAACTGGAATGTTAAATTTTATGTTTTAATTGTGTTTTAAACTTGAAATCGACACCTTCAGTTCAAGAATTTTGGATTTTAATTTCAAATTCATGATTTTGTAATCTGGGTTTTTGGATGAATGTTCATGGGTTTTGATGATCTTCATATGCGTATTCTTGGTGTTCTAAGAGTTTACACTTAGAAAAAATTTCAGATTTGAAAGTTTGAAATTTCAAGTTCAATGCGAATTGTTTTGTGTTTGTTAAAAAATTTCAAGTTAGGAATTCCCATATCTTCTCATGCAAATTCTGAGTTGTGTTTTTAATTCCCTTCAAGTGAGCAATTCACATCATTGTTCATGAGAATTCCATACTTAGTGGATTTCGAAAAAAAAAAATCAAAATCAAAATCAAAAGTTTGGATTTTAAACTGACAAATTAGACATATGTCCATATCTTTTATGTTTTCAGGTACTCAATAGCTGAAAATTAATCTGTTGATCAACAATACAGATGGATGAGAACTCACCACCTGAGGCATCCAGGGAACATCCCATGCCTTCATCTAGATCTGACTACCAAGTTGAACCTGGTGTTAATCCAGATCTGATTCTAATCACTCCATCATAAATGAAACCTAAAGCACCCAATAATCACTATGTGGAATTCAAGCTGTTAAAGATAGAACCACTGGTTCTGAGCATACTGCATAATCATCCGCTGATATATGTACTAACAATCTATGGCACTGTTCCATAACTCTATGTCCAACAAGCACGGAAAACCATTAATATCACAACAAAGAGAATGGGCACTGAAAGGGTTTCTCAGTTTGAGCTTCAAATTGATCACTTCAAATCTAGTCTGGATTATTAGAGACTCAGATTCATGCTGAGCTTGCCTGCTGCTGATGACAGAGAGGGAAGAGTTTCATATGATGATTTTCCTACTAATGCTGAAATATTTCAAGGAATCAGAAACATGGGTTATGTTGGTCAACTTACCCAAGTTAACCATTTCAAGAAGAAAAATTTGCCTCTATTCTACTATACTCTTTTCTCAGTGATCAATCGGTGCTGTACTGCAAAAGTACATGGATCTGACAATGCCAGCATACACATCTTGAAGTTGTTTCATGCTATTGTGTATGACCTACATGTGGACTATGTTGTCATATTCTGGATTGAGCTTTATGAAAGAGTTCTTTCAAAGAAGACATCCAAAGCACCAACTTATGTGCCTTATCAGAGGGTTTTCACAATTATTGTCAGAAGCATGCTTAGAAGCAACAAAGATATTCCAAGGAGACAAAATCATCCAGTTGCACCAGTAAATGTGATGAGATTCTTAATGAAGCAGAAGAAGGAATTTGTTAAGTCCCTGAGATCAAGATTGATTGAATGATTAACAATTAACAAGAGATTATAGGGAGGAATCTGTAGTTTTATTCATGACAGAAATGTAAAACTACACTACAGAGAGAGAACTCGTACGGGCTACAAGTTGAAATGAATCTTACTTACAAACTACACATACAGACTCTATTTATACCCCCACATCCGTTGTTACACATTAAGCCCAAACCCATTACAAGGCCCAAATACAATACATGTAGATTACTTTACTAAACTTCCTAAATAGAACATATTTATGTTCTAACATTATCCCCCTAAGTTTTGTAAAGTAATCATTCTCTTTTCAGCTTCGGCTTCAGCTCCTTTCCCCTTAATTTATTTATAAAACATAGTGTTGCATAAACTTCAAAGCTCCTCTAGATCCCCCATGAAAGTATCTCTTATCCTTGAATTTTCAACAATAATACCATATCTGATTTAGACCATAACCTCGACTGAGTGCACACAAAGACAACTCTTGACTCTTATAAATCCAACACATTCCGTATGCCCACAAGAATGATATGTGTTGATTATTGGAATGAAAACCAAGTGCATCTTCAGTGTATAACATTTTATCTGTCTTTGAACCACGAGTTGAAATAAGAGTTCAGCTTAATAACTTCATCTGATCAGCTTACAAAAGGTAGCATCTGGTAGCAACACTACAAGGCAAGGGTTAGAAGACTGATACATGTTCAACAACTGATTAAAGACGCTCATTTTCTGACTGCTTTACAGAATACTGAACAATCAAACCAGAACTCCTTTCTTCAAGAATCAGTTGGATGATTATAAGCACTCAGTATTCTTAATCACAACTCAAAAATCAGAACAATGATTGCAGTCACTCATACTACTGAGTGATCAGTTCAGAAGATTGATAAAGTGCTCTCAACGGTCTAACAACAAAAGAAGCTTTCCAAACTGATAATTGCATATGCTCAGGCAGCTAACTCAATCCAATAAGAGACTAAATCCTCAAATCCAGTTTCTGAAAATCTTGAAAAGTAGAGCACTCGTGAAAGATTAGATCAGTTGCTAAAGATATGTGACCAACATATGATAAGAGTGATGTCACATTTGCATTAAGCGTAAAAAGCTCAGGAACAGGGAAAACTTGTATCAAACAGGGTTCAGAACTATCATTTTTCTCAAAAATATCAAAACTTTTTTCATAACATCAACAATTCGCAAATCACTATTCCAATTTAGCACAATTCGCATGATGGCATTAGCCGAAAACCTCTAGAATTCGCATAGGCCTAGGTGCGCATTCTTGCTTTTCGCACGCGCCTATGTGTGAATTCCTCGCATTTCGCATGACTCACATCTACGAATCCTTAACTTCTCGCATCACTCTCGCATGTGAATTAATAACTTTTCGCATCACACACCTATACGAATTCGACACTTAATCAAAATTTCATCTTCAAATAATGTTATCACGAGAATGCTTAAACATTTCGCATATAACTATTGTGCAAATTTTGTACTTAACAAAAAATGTCATCTTCAAGGAATCATGTGAATTCTTCTAACTTTTTAGCATGCGAATTCTAGTGTGCGAATTCTTCCAATAACCTTCACTACGCGAATTTTTTCCATGCTAGTTTTTCAAGTTTCTACGAGTTCTTCATATAATCATGTGAATTCTGTGGATCTCGAATATTTTCCACTAAAATCTTCAAATTCAACCTCAACACTTCGAATTTTGAGATGAGATTTTGTACACAGGTTCGAAAATGACTTTGGAGCACATTTTATGTTGATGATCTTGTCTAAATTCGACTCTAAAGCAATTTTTGATCTCAACCACAGTGATACGACTTTTTCGAACATAAACTTCTCAAAATCGATCAATTTGTCCAGAATTGATGAAATTGTACAAGGTAATTGATTCTATACAATTCGACTATATCCACATAATCAATTAAGCATAAAAGAGAATTCAAATTTACATCAAATTCTAGAATTCGAAAATTTTCAACAATGACTGTTCTTTCAATCAATTCTGATCTCGATCGTGCAAAGATTGATTTCTTTGTTCGGCTTTGATACCACTTGTTAAGTCCCTGAGATCAATATTGATTGAATGTTTAACAATTGTCAAGAGATTATAGGGAGGAATCTGTAGTTTTATTTATGACAGAAATGTAAAACTACACTATAGAGAGAGAACTCATACGGGCTACATGTTGATATGAATCTTACTTACTAACTACACATACAGACTATATTTATACCCCCACATCCCTTCTTACACATTAAGCCCAAACCCATTACAAGGCCCAAATACAATATATGTAGATTACTTTACTAAACTTCCTAAATAGAACATATTTATGTTCTAACAGAATTCAGCTATTCCATGCCAATTCCTTAAGGATTACTTGACTACATTGATCCGAAATCTTAATGTGTGGTGTCTTATACAGAGTTATGGGACAACCAGGATCAGTTATCCCTACCCAAGGCTCAATTCTTAGGAGAGAGAAGTCTGTGAGGGTTCCTGTCACACAGGGGGTACCAGAACGGGGAGTGAAGAGAAAAAATTCTGAGAGGGGTACTGGTGGGGGTCAGAGACCTATACTAGAGGATTCAGGGTCATGGGTCATTGCCCAACGTTAAGTGACACCTCCTGCCAATGAAAGTCAAGGCTCTAAACATGAGTCAGATTCGGTAACAAAAGTTGATGACAGTGAAAAAATTCCTTCTGCTACCAGTGAAAATGATGAGACAGAAAATGATGGTGTTGATGGTGATGATGATAATGACAATGATGGAAATGATTCTGATCAAAATGATCAAGATCAAGGTGGTGTTGGTATACAAGCTGATGATACTGAAAATGTTGATGTTTTTGAACAATTTTATGATGATGCTGATATAGAAATTGATTTTGGATACAACTATCAGAAATGTTGTAGGAGATATAAGGAGTAATGAGGGAGCTCTAGTTGAAAATTTGAATGAGAGGATGAGTTTGTAAACAAACCTACCGTTCCAAAGAGGTAGCCACATCTACCACTTCGCCGCATATGTTGCGAGCAAGTGTTGAACAGGTCATAAGTAGCCCGCTTATGCATCTGCACACCCAAGCCACCCACTCTATCTCCTCCCAACAGGAGTTAGCTTCATTTCAACATGGGGATTTAGCACAAAATCTACCTGGTTCTCATTCAGAGACCACATGTATTGAAACCAGAGAACAACAGCCCTAGTTCTCAATTCCTTTCTGTGCAAAATTGAGTCTAGAGCCCATTGTTACATCTATTTCTATTCCTAGGACACTGATAGAAACTACTAATATCGAAAGTCTTCGTGTCCCGATCAGAACACGCCGAGTAGCTTCTATTGTTGAACTACAAGGACCGGGTGGAAGTCCTGTCATAGCTAATATCACACCAACTATGAACACAGTTGCTTCGTCAACTGTCATGGAAACGGTAAGTCTACGTGACTCCGCTGTTACTTTACCAGTCTTTGTGATGCAGGAATCCCTCAACGGCGCCTTAAAGGTTGTTGAAACGAAGTTGATAGATAACATTGAGGAGGAAATTGGTGGAGTTAAGATATTGTTAAAGGGGAAGGAGCTAGTAGTTGAGTCTGAGCCTGTAAGTCAAGTTCAACCTACACCTCATTCAACTCTGTTAGAGCACATATTTGTTGGATTCAAGATCATAAAGATTGAAAATGAAAGTTCTAGAAGTCAAAGCTGGAAAGTCAACTCTTAGTGAAAGTCAAAGTCATTTTGTTAATAAAAGTCAAAGTCAACATATTGTATTTGTTTGTTTCTTTGTATTTGTTAGAGGTATAAATACCTTTGAAGTCTTTGTTAGAATTAAGATTGTATCATTCACACGAAGCTTATGAGAGAAGAGTTGTAAGATATATCATTCTAGAGTGAGAGAGTGAATGTAGAGAGAAAAAGTGAGAGATTGTAATCTTTTGATTAATCAATGACATATGACTGATTTCTTATTTTGATTTCTGTTTACATTAAGAACTTGATGAATTTGGGAATATCAATTGTTATCAGAGCAGATAGGAATTCAGAAATCGGATGGAATTTGAATTTTGAGAACTGTTCATCGTCGAATTTACTGTAACATTCTATTTTTTTGATTAAGTGTTGATTTGGTTGTAAATTTGGTTGTAATAGATTCGTTTTAGTGCATAAAATGAATTGTATTCGATTCACTTAGACCAATTCACACAGATTGAGGGTGAATTTGTGGATTTTTGTTCAAAATTGTTATCGAGTATGTATTCACTATGATTGGATTGAATTCCATCGATTTGTGTTTGTTTTTGTAATTCTTGTATTGTAACCTGATCGAGATATGGAATAGAGAAAATTGACAAAGTTTCAAGATCAAATTCGAAAGTTTCGATGGATTTCAATGTGAAAATTTGAGTTTTTGTTCGAAAACTTCAAGAACGCGCAAGTTCTTCAAAACGCGCAAGTTCATCGGAAGAACGCGTAAGTCGAAGGAAATTGGTTCTTGGACAAAACGCGCAGAGGGTTATCTGCGAGTTCTATAAACGCGCAGATCGAAGTCTGCGAGTTTGAAATATGGGAAAAAGTTTCTAAGTGTTGAAACGCGCAAGTAGACGTTTGCGAGTTTTCCAAACGCGCAAGACTAAGCGTGCGAGTTTCTAAGGAACAATAGTATGCGAGTTCATTCGGTCTACGAGTTTGCCAAAACACGCAAACCTTTGCGTGCGAGTTTCACAAACACGCAAGCTAAAGCCTGCGAGTTGTTCAGTGAATAGTGACTTGCGAGTTTCAAGCTTCTGCGTGTTTTAAGCATCTACAGTGGTTTGCGAGTTTCAATACTTAGACAAAATTTTCAAAACTGTAACATGTCCTCTAAATGTCAAAAAAAAAATTCTCTAGGGGCGCTGCCCCCATACCCCTGCAAGGGAGTTGCCCCTTGACCCCCGTGCAAAGTTTCCGGAGGGGGGACAAATTTCTGATTGTGATCTATTGTTTCTGAATCTCTAACGATCATTTCAAGTTCTTTATGTTACAGGAATCATGGATGATGATTATTTTGAGGATTATAGTTCTACAAGGCGTAAAGAGATAATTCTGAAACAGAAAATTTTAGAATTTCAAAATCAACATAATATTGATCATTTTTCTACTTCCAAAGAAGCTTTCATAGTTGAATCAGATGTGAAACCTCCTGTTTTAGTCAAAGGAGAGTTTGAGTCATGGAAGATTAGTTTTCTAGATCTCATAGATAAACATGAGTCAGGAAAATATATCATATTATCTTTGCAGGAAGGAAGGCTGAAAACTCCAACAAAGTTTTACTATTATCCGGGAGCATATGGACTGTTAGACTGAAATTGTATTCAAGATTAAATGAGGGTCCTTATTGTATTTGTTTTTTGTGTATGTGCTGTAATGAGCTTAGAAGGTTTGACCTTGCTTGGTCATGTTGACCTATATATAAGCAAGTCATAGTGTTATTTTCTAAGTAAGTGTGTGAAAGTGAAGGTGTAATCGTGGTGGTGATTGAGAGAGAGTAAGAACACATAGTTGCACACATTGAGAACACACACAAACACTCTGTATTGAAAAGTTTATCACAAATAGGTATATGGCTTTCTGTAATCTTTATGATTAATAAAACAAAAGTGTTTTGTATAGATTTGTATGTGTTTATGCTAGTAAATCTTGGGCCACAATTGGTATCAAAGCCAAATCCATTTCAAAACCAAGAAAGTTTTTGAGTTGACACTGTTCATAGTTACTGTTCACGAAGTTCGAATCAATTTTGAGTTTTAATGAAAATTTCGAGTTGAAATTGATCAGGTTATGATCATATAGTGAAATCGATAGAGTCTGTATCTTTTAATTTTTGAATTGCATGTGAATTGATCGTTGTTTTTCGATGTTCACGAGTTCACACACTGTATTTGAATCAATTTCTATCTTTTTGTGTTGTGGATCGAATTTAGTTGTTAGTAATGGGTTCTCGATGATCAAGTGAGTAAATTCTCAAAGTTTGGAGCTGAATTTCAAAGTTCAGATTGATTTTTGGTGAATCAGATGAAGAACATGCAAGAAATCTGAAGAACGCGCTCAATCTGAAGAACGCGCTAGCTGAAGAAATATTTTTTGGTCAAAACGCGCAAGGCATTGTTAGCGAGTTTCTAGAAACTCGCTGGTTGAAGTCTGCGAGTTTGGAGAATTGGAAATTTTTTCTAAGGACCAAAACACGCACGTAACGATTAGCGAGTTCTACAAACGCGCTAGTCGAAGTGTGCGAGTTTCATCAGGAACAGGGTTTTGCGAGTTCAGTTATCTGCGAGTTTGAAATTCTTAGAAAATTTTCTAAGTGTCAGAACGCGCTAGTAGTGCCTAGGGAGTTTCTCAAACACGCACGTCTCAGCCTGCGTGTTTATGAGTGAATAGTAATCTACGAGTTCAGGCGTTAGCGAGTTTCTTCAAGAATAGTTTCTTGCGAGTTTCATTGTTTAGCGAGTTTTAATCATCTGCGAGTTTATCAGAACACGCAAGTCTATGCGTGCGAATTTCACAAACGCGCAAGCCTTGGTCAGCGGGTTTTTCAGAAATAGTGACTTGCGAGTTTCAACATTGACTTGCGAGTTTTGTCACTTAGTCAAATTTTTCGAAATTTCTGATTTTTTTTATATTTCAAGCTACAGTGTTATACTTGAATTTTTTTTAGTTTTCTTGATTTGTTGGATTTAAAGATCTTTACTAGCTAATATTTCATCTTGTGTAGGTTTATACATCTTTTAATCATGGCGAATGAATTACTCTCTATGGTATCTCATCTGAAGCCTCGGGCTTGTCTATCGGAGAATACTCACAATGGAAGAAAAGGATGACTCAGTTCTTGAATCTAAAGAACAGAGATTATATGGAGTCTATCATAAATGGTCCAATTGTGCCAGAAACGCATGTACCTGGACAGGCAGCCACAACTACATCTCCAGCAATTCCAGATAGATATGTGCCAAAACCATATGAATTCTTTAGTGAAACAGAAAAGGCAAGACATAAGATAGATGAAGAAGCACTTATCTATCTCACCATGGCAATTCCTAATGACATCCACAATCGCGTAGACAGTACGGAATCTGCAAAAGCTTTATGGGATGAACTGGAGAGACAGTTTTAGGGAACAAAGAAGTCAATTCAGACAAAACTGAATCAAAGTATAAATGCATATGAAGGATTCCATGCAAAAGAAGGAGAGACTTTGTTGGAGACATATACACGTTTCAATGTGATTCTGAATGATCTAAGGAGAAATGGAATGAACAAGTCAGTATCAGAGATCAATTATAAGTTCATTAAGAACTTGATCCCATAATGGAAAATCTATGCTATCAACATTCAGATGACTAAAGACATGGCTCAAGAAGAAGTCAATGATATATTCACAACTTTGTCTCAGCATGAGGATGAAGTAAAGCAGCTGACTGCTGAAAAGAAGATGGTCAAAGATTCTCTAGCCTTAATGTCTGAACGTAAGAAAGGGTCAAGTTTCAAGTCCAGTTCTTCTTACAAGACAAAGTCAAGGAAATCCAAAGCTCTCCTTACTGAAATCACCGATTCAAGTACTGATGAATCTTCTACTGAAGTTGAAGAAAATTCAGATGAGGATATTCAACGATTTGCTGAAAATCTGGATCTTCTAACAAAGCAGTTTCAGAAAACCTTTGGTAAAAACAGATTCTCAAAACCGAAATATGAGAGTTACAAGAAAGATAAGTACAAACTAAGGTCTGAAAAGAAGTATGAGAAAAGAGGAGAGAAAAGAGAAGAAAAGCGAGAAGACAAAAGAGAAGAGAAGAGAGAAGGAAAAAAGGAAGAGACTGAGCCGAAATATGGACGATGCTATAACTATGGAAAACCAGGTCATTTTCCAAAGACTGTAAGTTCAAGCGAACAAAGAATTCAGAGTACCATGCTAGGAAATCACTGATTGCAAAGAAAGTGGAAGATGGTCAGAACTTAATGGCGGAAGAGGAAAATTGGTTCTACAAGAGTTCTAATGATGAAATGGCACACTTTACTCAGGTGTGTATGATGGCCAAAGTGAATGAGGACACTGAATCATCTTCTGATCATTCCGACTGTGGTTCTGAGGTAAGTACTCTGTCTAACAATGAACTTATTCAATTATTAAAAGCTCAGGTTCAATTCATGAAAGAAGAGTTTGAAACTTTGAAAGTCAAACTTAGTCATGAAAGACAAACAATGTTGGATTTTCGCGATGAAAATGCAATGTTGAAAGATGTTGTTAAGGATAAAGAATCTGAGAAAGAGATTTTGAAAAAGGACAAAGATGTTTTAAAATCAAAAATATATGAGCTTGAAAGAGATCTTGTAAATTTAAATGCTGAAAAAGGTGATTTTAAAATCATATTTGAAGCATGTTTTCAAGAAAGAAATGAGGCATATTGTAAAATCAAGCAACTGGAGGATTTAAATCTGAAACGAGGACAGACTGAGCAAACATTAAATCTTTTAACAAACAAACTCCAAGATGTCAGATTTTATGATGTTAAAAAAGGTTTAGGTTTTGAAGCAAATAATGTTTTGAAAAGAGCACCAGAAAATTTTTATAATTTTGATAAGATGGGCTCTACTTCTACAAAACCTAATATTCATGATACTTTTGTTAAAGGTAAAGTTGTGAATGATGATGAAACTTCATCTTGTGCTGATTCAACTTCAAGTTTTAAATCTGTTGGTTTTACTTATAAAGATTTGAACGAAAGTTATAAAACAAGAAAGCCAGAATTTAGTGAATCTTCTTTACTATTTTCTCCTTGTTTACCAATAAAGTCATCCAAGTTTGAAGCAAATAGTACTGAATCTCAGTGTCACTATGATGAATCTGATTTTGAAATTGATGTTGAGAATCAAATTTATTTATCTGAGTCATTCATTTCTAATTGCTCAAAAGAATCAAAAGATGAAAATATCATGAATCAAAACCTTAATTATGATTTTTCAAAAATTATGACTGAGGAGATCTTTACAGAAATGATGAATGCTTCAGATCCTGTACCTATAATAGAAAAGATGGAATCAAACTCTAAGGTGAATCAAGCATCTATCTTTGAGAAACAAATCACATATCTTCAAAAGACGATTGAAGAGTTAGAAGATGAGAATGTTGATTTCAGATTCAAACTTGACAAGTCTTCTGAAGAAAACAAAGAACTCTCTATAGAGTTAACAGTTTTAAAAGATGATTTGTTTAAACAAAATTTAAAGTGAAAAAGATGTTTGAGTCTCCAAACTGGAATATTCATTCTAATCCAGAGTTTCAGACTATTAATTCTAAAACTTCAGTTGTTTACACTACTACTCCTGAATATCCTCCGAGTATTTTTGAAAAGGGAGAAGCTTCTTGTACTACAAAGTCAAAATCATCTTCTACAAAGAAAGCTAACAAGATTTTGTTTCCTGTTTCAGATATAAAAAGGCAAAATGTTAAAGGAGAATGGAAGAAGAATGTGAAGGAAAATAATGTTGCTAAAAATAAATGTAGTATCAATGATAGTGATAGTTTGATTTGTACAAATTCAAACGTTTCCAAATGTCAAAGTTGTATGAATGCTTGTACTTCATTGGATAAATCTAAACTTTTGACATTTACACGTAAGAATTTTATTTGCAAACACTGTCATGATAATGCATTTATCACTCCTTCCATTTATTCTAAATTTAAAGTTGCCAGAAAAACATCTCTTGTCAAATCAGTTTCCAAATCCGTAACATATCAGGCTAAAGTTTTTCATGCTAAGATTGATCATTTTTCTAAAAAGAAAAGATTTCACGAGCTTAATGTGAAAATGATATGGAAATGGGTACCTAAGTCTCGCTATGAGTGGCGAATTAAGGCTAAGGTAAATGATGTTGATGTATTGCAAAAAGCTAACAAGGAAGGACCCATCTGGATATGGGTACCTAAGCAGAAATAATTTGCTCTTTTTGCAGGCCTCACTTACATGGTATATAGATTCAGGATGCTTGCTCCATATGACAGGATTTAAGCATCTACTTCACAATTATGTTGAGGAACCTGCCGGTACTGTAAGTTATGCAAATTCAGAGCTTACTGGACATATTCGAGGACACGGATCTTTAACAAATGGCATCGTGATGATCAAGAGAGTACTATACGTAGAAGGACTTGATCATAATCTCTTTAGCACAAGTCAGTTCTGCGATAGTCAATTCCAAGTTCGGTTTACTGATAAATGTTGTTATATTGAAGATAAAGATGGTCGTGCAGTTTTTAAATCTAAGCGGAATGCAGATCTTTATTCTGTGAATTTTCCAACTCTTTCTGCATCAAGATCTGTTTGTCTGATCGCAAAAGCTTCACGGCTGAAAGATGGATATGGCATCGGCGTCTGTCTCATCAAAACTTTGATGCGATGAATCATTTAGTGAGACAAGCTTGTGAAATGGGAAAGATGAAGCGAACCTCTCATGAAGCAAAGACAGAATTCTCATCCTCAACACCTCTTGAATTGATACATATGGACCTTTGCTGCCCGATGAGGACTCAGTCTATCAACGGCAAGCGATATATTTTGGTCATGATAGATGAGTACTCCAGATATACTTGGCTGGAATTTGTAAGGAACAAATCAGATGCAACATAGTTGATCATTGCGTTTATAAAGAAAATCCAGGTTCGACTACAATTGCTGGTTAAAACTTTGAGAAGTGACAATGGCACGGAATTCAAGAATGAAAAGCTTTAGAGTTATCTTATATCTGTTGGGATTTCTCATAACTTTTCTGCTGCCTACACTCCTCAGCAAAACGGCGTAATTGAAAGGAAGAATCGAACACTGGTGGAAGCCGCGAGGACAATGTTAGCCTATTCTGAGTTGCCAATGTTTCTGTGGGCTGAAGTCGTAGCCACTTCGTATTTCACACAAAACCGCACGATTGTCATCAAAAGACATAGAAAGAAAGCGTATGAACTTATTAATCTTCGAAAACTAAATATTAAATTTTTTCGAACTTTTGGTTGCAGGTGTTATATTCTCAATGATCGTGACAATCTTGGTAAATTTGTCAACAAGGCTGACGAAGGATACTTCATTGGTTATTCGTTAACGTCTAAAGCATATCGGTTCTACAATAGACGAACCAAGACGATCATGGAGAGCATTAATGTTTCTTTCGATGAAACATCAACGTTGACTTCTGAACACAACAGTTCAGAACTCAAGCTTAAGCAGAAGATTTCTATTCAAGACGGAATAGAACCCGAAGTCAAACAGACTAAGTCTTTTGATTCAAATAAAGTTACAGCTGAATTAGACTTATTATTTTTTGATGCTTTTATGGATATTTGTGCAGATTTTGAAAAATCAAGCATATCCGCATCAACTTCAGAGGTTCCAATTATAATAACAGATATTTCAAGACCTTTTGACAATGTCATAATATCAACCTCATCAGGTACATCTACACATATACATTCTGAAGGTACTAATGTTGATTCTGTGTATGCAGATCCAAATTCTGAAACAGAAGTTCCGAGTAATTCCTCTATTGCTCCGGAAATCTTTACTTCAGAAGAGGATGTACAAGATGTCCCGAGCACATCTGGGGTTGATCAAGACTTACCTGCAGTCTATGATGAATATGATGAAGATAATACTCAAGCTGGCATTCATCCAATTCCATGTACTATGAGATGGACACGAGCTCATCCACTTCATTATATAATTGGTGATGCATAGTCTGGTATACAAACGCGTGCAACATCTGCTAATTTTTGTCTATATTCAAGTTTTGAAGTTCTCTCGAGCCGAAGAAAGCTTCAGAAGCCTTGCATGATCCAGATTGGATATTGGCGATGCAAGATGAACTTCTACAATTTGAGAGGAACAAAGTTTGGCGACTCATACCACTTCCAGAAGGAAAATATGTTATTGGAACAAAGTGGGTTTTCAGAAATAAGAGATATGAATCTGGAGTTGTAGTTCGAAACAAAGCTCGCCTTGTTGCAAAGGGTTATTGTCAACAGGAGGGGATTGATTATGAAGAAACTTTTGCTCCTGTGGCACGACTGGAAGCTATACGAATCTTTTTATCTTATGCAGCTCACAAAAGTTTTACTGTCTTTCAAATGGACGTAAAATCTGCATTTTTAAATGGGATATTGCATGAAGAAGTATACGTTGATCAACCAGAAGGATTCATTGATCCAAAGAACCCTGATCATGTCTATGTCTTAGACAAAGCCTTGTATGGACTCAAACAGGCACCAAGAGCTTGGTACGAAACTCTAACACAATTCTTACTTGCTTCAGGATTCAAGAAAAGTACAATTGATACTACTCTCTTTCTGAAAAAGCAAGGTGATGATATAATTCTAATACAGATTTATGTAGATGACATAATTTTCGGTTCTACAAATCCAAAGTTTTGTAAAAACTTTTCAAGAATCATGGAATCTCGTTTTGAAATGTCAATGATGGGTGAACTGAATTTTTTCCTTGGTCTTCAAGTGAAACAGTTACCCGAAGGCATTTTCATTAATCAATCAAAATATATTCGAGATATTTTAAAGAAATTTAACATGAATGAGAGTTCAGTGATGAAAACACCGATGGCAATGGGCACACTTTTAGATGCAGATCTTTCTGGTAAATCAGTAGATCAAAAAGTGTACCGTAGCATGATTGGTTCACTGCTGTACTTAACTGCGAGTAGACCGGATATTATGTTTGCTACATGTTTCTGTGCTAGATATTAGGCCAACCCGAAGGAATCACACTTGGTAGCTGTTAAACGGATTCTTAGGTATCTTAAAGGTACTACTGAGTTAGGCCTTTGGTATCCTAAGGGTTCGTCTTTTGATCTAACTTCCTATACAGATGTTGATCATCCTGGATGCAAGTTGGATAGAAAGAGCACATCTGGTTCATGTCAGTTCTTAGGTGATAAGTTGGTTAGCTGGACGTCTAAGAAACAAAATTATGTTTCTACATCCACCGCCGAGGCTGAATATGTAGTTGCCGCAAGCTGCTGTTCACAAGTCCTCTGGATGAAAACACAGTTAAAAGATTTCGGATATACTTACCAACGAGTCCCTATCTACTGCGACTCCAAGAGTGCAATTGCGATAACCGCTAGTCCAGTGCAACAATCCAAGACGAAACACATCGACGTGCGTTATCATTTTATAAAGGATCATGTCGAGAAGGGCGATATCGAGATGCACTTCGTGACTACAGACTACCAGTTGGCTGACCTTTTCACCAAGCCGTTGAATGTGAAGAGGTTTAACTTTTTAGTTAGCAAACTTGGTATGTTAAACGCCACTTCATGATTCTAGGGGGAGTTTTTATATCTTGTGCTTTATTTGAATATATCTTGGATATTTCATCATAAGTTGACTGACTAAAGCGGAATCATTTTTATAATGATTACCAAAATCTTTTTCTTGCAGGATATTTTATGTGACAATGGCTTTTGGACAATTCAGTTCAAAACCCGTATTCAAATGTTTTCTTCCGAAGGATGCTTTTATGATTACATCTTTTCAGGGAGTTTTTTGTTTGAAAAAGTGTTTAGAAATTATATTGTTATATTTTTTTTCTGATAAGTTGACTGTTTCAGATATCAAGGGGGAGGATATCTATTGTTTGTTAAGGGTGCTTTAACTGCTATATTCATTCCAGGGGGGAGTTAAGGATTATGATCTATAGGTATATCATTCTATTCCTTATACTCTAACACTTGTGAAAGAAGAACAACTTTTACTTGTGAAAAATGGTTTTAAAATGTTCAAACCACTTCACGATCTTAAACTGTTTTCATGAACTGAGAAGTGTGAATTTTAAATGATTTTTGGATACTTAACTGATCATCTGGCTGTGTGTTCTTTAAAGAATAATACTTGTATTTTCTTTTCTATATATTTTTCCAAGTATTCATACACACATTGATTTAGTATTTTCAAATTGCTTTTGTTATTACCATGTATCAAATAATATATCTTTCTATGGTAATACTCCCGTTTGGTATTCACAGTTGTTTGAATCAAACATCATTTCATTTTTAATGTGCTTTCATTGATAATATGTTTATATATTGTTCATATAAACAACATACGTCTTTGAATTCCCAAATATTTTTCTTCATGATAATTT
The DNA here is from genome assembly GCA_954870635.1 of Arctium minus. NCBI lineage: Eukaryota > Viridiplantae > Streptophyta > Magnoliopsida > Asterales > Asteraceae > Arctium > Arctium minus. Next base: position 73,785,350 of record OX941085.1, on the reverse strand, counting down.
GATCTGATCTTAATCATTGTCAGATTCTCAAAACATTTCTATTCTTTCATGATTATTCATTCATATAATGTTTTGAGATATCTTAAATGTTTAAAATGCTCAAATTTCATTTCTGATTCTTGATGAGCATACATACACTGATATATGATTTCTTGTGCTTTACATGTCAAGAAAATCATTAAACAGCGTGTACTTTTAGGAACATGGGATTCAGTGTGAGTGTTTTATAGATCTTCCATGGATTCACGATAACCAGTGTTTCCTACCCCGGAAGAAATCCTTTGAGTGATTGAGGGGAGATGGGTCTAAAAGAATTGAGTGTGGGAGTGAGATGAGGTAAAATGGAAATGAGAGATTGGTTAGATGTGAGCTTATGTGTTTAAAAGACAGAGGGTGAGAGAACAGAGTTAAAAGAATATCAGAACTCTGCACCAAACATCTTTCTGAGCCGGGCAACCACATTACTGATTGGTTCACATTTCTTTGGTGACCATCATTGGAATAGGCAAATAGCCCATGTTATCTCTTGCATACAACCTCACTAGCTACTCATTCTTTTCTCAAAAAGTTTCACATTTTCTGGGGAAGCAGCACATAATCTATAGGATCTTCTTTTGGAAGATACTGATATTGAAAAAGAAGGAAAGTTGCCCCACGTTCGACCCTTTCTCATGCACGTTGAGTCCATGTACAATCATTGTTGTCTCAGTGATTTACATACTTTGAGCCTTATGAAACACAATCATTGTGCTAATTCTTTCAAAACACAAGCACGAGCACACAGAGAATTTGTTTTTCTGTCAGAACATTCATAGAATTACCTTGTGTTTTTCAATGATTGAATGGAAGACCTGGGGAGTCAACCTCAAACCAGCTCCTTAAATTGTACATTCGTTGCACAGTAACTTCGTGTTACTGATAGGCATTCCTAACTGTTTCATCTGTTGATTCAGGGTTACAATTTTTACTTCGTTTGAATTTGAAAAGATTCAGATGACTACATTCATGGTTCAACGACTCTTTCAGATCAGATGACAGATTCTCTCATATTATCATAAGGGAGATGAAAGTTAATGAAGAATGTGCTTATAAGATGGTGGGAAGATTTTTCAACGACAAATCTGACCTTGAAGTGTTTAATGATTTTGATTCTTACAAATCATTAAAAAGGGGGAGAATAATCAAAGTTCAAGATCAGATTGAAGTTTTAAAGATTTCAGGGGAGATAACTATTTTTCAGATGATCAAAGTCAATGGTTAAAGAAAGCTTGTCAAAGAGAAAGTGAAAGAAAGTCAGAGTTTGAAAGTAAAGTTGTCTATTCAGAATATTCAAAAGTTAATTCAAAGGGAGAGACAAGTTTTAAGAATTGTCAAAGATCATACAAAGTGTAAAAAGACTTAAAGATATCAAAGTTATGAAAGAGCAAGAGCTAAAAGTTGAAGACAATTCTGAATAAAAGAAGACCTGAAGATTATAGCCAAATTTTTTTATTCTTGAATCCAAAGGGGGAGATTGTTAGACTGAAATTGTATTCAAGATTAAATGAGGGTCTTTATTGTATTTGTTGTTTGTGTATGTGTTGTAATGAGCTTAGAAGGTTTGACCTTGCTTGGTCATGTTGACCTATATATAAGCAAGTCATAGTGCTATTTTCTAAGTAAGTGTGTGAAAGTGAAGGTGTAATCATGGTGGTGATTGAGAGAGAGTAAGAACACATTGAGAACACACACAAACACTCTGTATTGAAAAGTTTATCACAAATAGGTATATGGCTTTATGTAATCTTTGTGATTAATAAAACAAAAGTGTTTTGTATAGATTTGTATGTGTTTATGCTAGTAAATCTTGGGCCACTTGGACTCAAAGAAAAAGGAGAGTGTGTATTACCACTTGAGGAATATTCAGATGAGCAAAGAATAAGATTTGAAGCTGATAAATTGGCCAAAGTGTTTATTTTGAAAGGAATTTCAGATGAAATCTTTATTCAATTAAATATCAAAGAGGCTACAGCAAAACAGTTGTGGGATCAGCTTGAAAATAAATCAAAGTTGTCTTTAAGCGAAAAAGTAAAGATTTTGGAATCTAAGAATTCTGAGCTGAAAAGAAAGATTTCTGACTTTGAAAATCATATGGGGCAACTTCAGCAAGCAGCATCTGTTGAAAGTTCTGAGGAGAAGATTAAGAATCTGGAGGATGCTAATGCTGAGCTTCAAAAGAAAGTATTTGATCTGGAGAAAAAGATTGCCAAAGAAAGGTCTGATTTTGAGATTGAAAAGAAAGGGTTTGCTAAGAAATTTTCAGATTTTTCAAGAAAATGTGCTGATGAGAAGAAAGTAGTTGAGCTTAAATGTATAAAACTTTCTCAACAAATTTCTGATTTTGAGAAAGTCATCATTTTGGAAAGAGAGAAGTTTGAAAAAGAAAAGAAGTTTATTGAGCAAAAGAACGTTGGTTTCTTTAAAGAGATATCTGATGAAAGAAAGAATGTTGAGAATGGATTTGAGGAAGAAAGAAGTGTGTTTGAAGAAGAAATTAAGAAGCTTAATGACAAGTTATCTGAACTATCAGAGAATGTACTGAAAGAACAGAAAGCGAAGTCTGAATTCAAGAAAGAGATTGACCTGCTTGTCCAAGAAAGAAACAGTTTATCTTCAAAGATAGAAAAGATTGAGGACATTTTTTCAAAGGTGGTGGTGACTGAGCAAACGACTCCAGAGTCACAAATCCACACATCTAGAAATGATTCAGCTGACTTCAAAAAGAAAGCTGCAAGCTCAAATCAGAAAACTGTTTCTTCAAAAAGGTCAGTTTACTCATTTGATCAGATTCGTACTACTAACATTTTCTTTGATGAAAATGTAGATGGTTCAGATACATACAAAAGAAGAAGAAGGAGGAGATACAAAGAAGAAGAACTGGTCTGGAAGAAGAAACTAGTTGAAGATGAAAAGAAAGATGAGAAGAAGAATGAGCTGAAAGGAAAGAAATCATGTGTACATGAGACGAAAGCAAAAAAGAACAAAGCTAGTAAAGGTAAACCTGATCATATATACATGAAAGATCAGTTAATAATGTTATCAGGTAATAAATACTATTGTTCTTATTGCTATACACATGATCCTGTTCATAAAACTAGTGATCATTTCTGGTATGGTTCTTACTCAGTTACTCCTATTAGAACTGCAACTAACACATATGGACCCAAATACCAGTGGGTACCAAAACTAAATACTGATTCTATGTTGCAGGCACCTACTGTCAAGGGGGAGTAAGAAAACCAAGACTTCTAAGTACATCATCTTAGAACCCGTGTTTCAACGGAGTTTGACTTCTAACCACAACAGTTTAGGACTCGTACTTCAGTGATCAAAAGATGTGATACTCCCGGGCTGATATGAAGATGTACTCCGTTACTCAGATGATGAAATAAACCTTCAAGGGGGAGTACATATGTTTCTGGAAATATGTATTCGGAAGATATGACGAACTACACTTTAGGAGGAGTTGTAGATCTCTATCATGTGCCTTTTAATGACAAATTTCAGATGCATATTTTCAAGGGGAGTAAAGAATCATGATTTCAGATTATTTCAGATCAGAACTCGTACTTTAATCGTTTTACTGTTTTATGTCTTTTATTTTTTTTTATGAATAAAGTTGTTTTGACATGACTTTGAGACTTATGCAGAATGAGAGAAGCTATCAAGATCATATTTTTATGACTTTAGCTGACTTCATGAGATTTAAGAGGAAGCGAAAAAGGTTAATTTCTTATCTTAATCTCAGATATGGTTAAAAGAAGGACAACTTTCAGTCATAAGAAAACATTTTCTTAAAATGCTCAAACCACTTCCCGATTCTTAAACAGATTTCATGAATTGGAGGTGTTTTTAAATGTTTTCAAAAATTACTTGTGCTTACATGATTATAAACCGTGTGTTTTCAAAGATAAATACTTGTGTATTGTCTTTTCTATATACTTTCAAGTATTCACACACATCGGTTTAATTTTTGATCAAATTGCTCTTACCATGTCTCATATTGAAACATAATTTTGATGGTAAGACACCCCGCTTGTATTCAAAGAAATTTGAGCGTCATTTCTTTTCGAAGCGTTCATTTCAAGAATGTTTGTATTTTGATTCATATAGACAATATCCATTATTCTTGACCATAAGCTTTGATTTTTATATCATTCATTTCTGATCATTTTCATATAATGTCAAATTTTCAAACAAGTCTGTTGCATTCATGTTCATTCATTCAATATACTTGTTTGAAAATACTTCAATGTTTCAAATGCTCAAATTGTCATGATTACATCTTTGAGCATACACATATCTGACCCATGTTTTCCATGTCTTAAATGTTCAAGATAAACCATTATGAGTAACATATGCTTTATAGGAAAATACGGGGTTCTTTGTGCTAGGATTTAATTAAACTTATATGGAATCATGTTAACCAGTGATTTCTACCCAAGAAGTTAATCCATAGTGATTGAGTGTGAGGAGTCAAAAAGAAATGTGTGTGGGTTGTACGTTGAGGTAAAATGGAAAAGAGAGTTTGGTTAGATGTGAGCTTAATGATTAAAAAGAAAGAGGGTGTGAGATCAGAGTAAAAGAATATCAAACTCTGCACCAACTACTTTCTGAGTCGGGCAACCACATTACTAATGTTTCACAATTCTTGGTGAACATTATTGAAACAGGCAACTAACCCATGCCATCTCTTGTTAAAACCCCACCAACCACTCATTTTCTTCTAAAAAAGAAAGTGTTTCATATTTCAAAGGGGACGCAACACATATACTATCTTATTTTCATTTGCAAAATCTGAATATTGAAAAAGAAGGAAGTCTGCCCCACCTTCGCACTTCAATCATGCACATTGAGTCTGTGTTTATCTACTGTTTTCTCAGCGACTTACATAATTTTGAGCCTTTATAAGTATATGATGACTTAAATCTTTCTACACTTGGACGAATACACAAGGAATTTGTTTTCTTGACATAACATTCATAGAAATTTCCTTTGTGGTGTTTCTATGATTGGATGGAAGCCCTGGGGGAGTGAACATCAAAAAAAGCTCCTTTCCAATGTGTATTCGTTACACACAGTGACTTCATGTTACTGACAGGCATGTTAACTGATTCATTTGTTGATTCAGGTGTTATCTTCCTATTTTGTCTGGATTTGAAAAGATCTAGATGGTGATTTGAAAAGAGATGTTTGAAAAGGAAAGTTTAATTCAAGATATGGGAGAGATGTTCAAGATTTGATTGAACTGAAAGACTTTGAAGATTATTTGATGTAGCAAGTGATGCTAAATCTGAAGATAATTTCTTTCTGAAGTTTGAAAGAGTATTGTGATAGTTCTGAAGAGATTATTGAAGATTGTTTCTACCATCTTTGGGAGAGAATTTTTCTGAGACTTATCAAAGAGGAATTTCATAGTGTTAAGGGGGAGATTGTAAATCATGTTTGTATCAAAGGGGAGATTACAAGAGAAGATAAAGGTTGATCAAAGGGGGAGTAATTTCAATCGAGCTTAAAAAGAGAAGATCGCATTGCTAGATTTTTTTATAGTTATGATCTTGATCCAAAGGGGGAGATTGTTAGAACACAGATTTGTTGTATTCAAGATCATAAAGATTGAAGATGAAAGTTCAAGAAGTCAAAGCTAGAAAGTCAACTCTTAGTGAAAGTCAAAGTCATTTTGTTAATAAAAGTCAAAGTCAACATATTGTATTTGTTTGTTTCTTTGTTTTTGTTGGAGGTATAAATACCTTTGAAGTCTTTGTAAGAATTAAGATTGTATCATTAACACGGAGCTTATGAGAGAAGAGTTTTATGATATATCATTCTAGAGTGAGAGAGTGAATGTAGAGAGAAAAAGTGAGAGATTGTAATCTTTGGATTAATCAGTGACATATGACTGATTTCTTATTTTGATTTCTGTTTACATTGAGAACTTGATGAATTTGGGAATATCAAACTCAACCAGCAGGTATGTCAATAGATAAGCTTAAATCGTTGTTGTTTGCAAAGCTCTTATCTCAAGCCCCAGAAAATCAAACTGATGCAGATCTTCTTTCACTTCTGCAATCCCAACACCAAACACAAACACCACCATCTGTGCAACCAGCAGATGTGGTTAGAGCTTCAGAGTTTAATTCTTTCGAAGTTGATGTTTTGCAAGCCTTAATTGATCTTACCAAGGTTGTGCAAACTTCATGCAAATCCCAAGCCTCTATTTCAAAGCCAATGCATGATCATGATTCAGATCATGACCATGAGGGGGAGATGAGAGAGAAACAAAGAGTTGATGATGATGTTGTTGCTGTTGAATCACAGGAGGATGTTAAAAGAGAAAGTATTGATCAAGGTAATGCGATGAATGATCAAAACGAATGTAGAGAGCTCGTTTTGTATGTTGATTCGGAAGTAGAACCAAGGGTTGCAAAGCCTAATGTTGCTACAAGAGCTGAAATTTTGGAGATTACAGGAATGGAATATGTAGATATAATTAACTTATCTTCAGATGATGAGGAGGAAGCTTGTGAGAAGTATGCAAACTTTTTGGAAAGTAAAGGAGGAGGAGAAAGAAAACTTCATGGAAGGATCTGATGAGGAAAATGTACAAGATAATGTCATTCCTGAGGGTGAAGCGAATGTTTTGGATACTCTGCTGGAAGAAAATAGAGATTATGATGTTTTGCAAAGAATATATGAACAGGGTACTCTGGAAGATATTCAACTAAGTCATGTAAACAGTGATATGCCTAAATTAACTACTGATGCCCCAGTAATTCCTTTGTTCAGAGAATTCAACTTTCCCAAAGCCTCTGAAGTTGCTGTCAATCAAAGTGAGCCAAGCCCTATTAGACATCCTAGCTCTATTCAAGATGATCCACATGTGCAAGATGTTTAGACTAAAAATGAGGTTGAGAAACTAGATGATGAGACTGTTGTTGTACCTGTCATGCCCGATCAACGAGAAACAAGCCCTTCAAATGTTCCTGAAGCACCTCTTGTGCCTACTAAGGTTGAATTAAGGCACATGAGATATACTCTTAGAGTTCCTTTCTTGGAGGAGAAAATGAATAAAGTATTTGTTCACTGAGTTAGACCGATGAACAAGTATAAGGTCTTGGGGATTTCTGATCAACCGAAAGAGTATCAGGAAGAATATGCTAATATGATGAACTATCTGAGACAGACTGAACGTGCTGTGAAAAACAAGTCTGGGATTGTTACTTTCAAATAAGTCAGGCTGAAGAAGTTTTTCAAAATCTAGAATCCTGAGTTTCATGTTCAAAGAAGGGATATGACTGAACGCGTTTTTACTGAAGCAGACTTTCTGTTTCTGAATGTGATGACCTATAACACATGTATCATCTGTTCAGAACTATGGCTATCAGAAAGGAGAATATTGTCTTTGCTTTGGAAGAGATTAAAAGGTTCATGAGAAGACATATTTTCTACACCTACTGCTATGATTTCCAGTTGGGTATAGAGACCAATCAGAAGAAATTCAACATGGTGAAGCCCAATCTGACTCTGTCTGATATTGATAACTATGATGTTTTCACTGTGCTAGAAGAACCTGAGTTAGGGGTAGTCTACAAGAATAGTGAGAATGAGAAGAAGTTCTTCAGAGAATCTGAGATTTCTAAGTTTTCTGTTGGAACTTTCAAGGTGATTATACTACAACTTAACTCAAGGTACAAAGAAAGTTAAAAGCAGAGACAGCAAGGTGGAGAGCAATTGCCAAGAAGAGTAAAGCTTGTGATGCTTAGGATTCTTGAAGCAATTGATGACATAATTGACTTCAAAAGAGGTATAAGGAGGTTTGAATCGCTTTTGGGTATCAGAGATAACCATGTCAGAAGGTTTACAAATTGATCCAAAAGTGGGAGATTGTTAGATCTTGTTTGAATCTATTTGTCTTGTGTATTGTATGAGGTCAAGGCTTATGTTTCACCCATATAAATACTTTGTCTTTGTTCTTATCATGTAACAAGTGTAAGCAAGTAAGTCATTGTACGTATTCCAAGTCTTGTAATCTTTGACATTGTGAGATATGTGACTAAAGACTTGTGACAACTTTCTCTCCCTAGATTCTTGTTAATCTTTGTTTGATCTTTGAATGTTAAATGCTTGAATCTGCAATCACATAACCGGTAAATCTTTTGATCAGAAAACGTACGGTAGTATGATCGGTTCATTATTGTATCTCACGGCAAGTAGACATGATATTATGTTTGCTACTTGTTTCTACGCGAGATATCAAGAAAATCCAAAGGAATCTCATCTTGTGACCGTAAAACGGATCCTTAGATATCTGAAAGGCACCCCTGAATTAGGCCTTTGGTATCCAAAGGATTCCGGATTTGATTTAACTTCTTTTACAGATGCTGACCACACAAGTTGTAAGCTAGATCGGAAGAGCACATCTGGGTCATGTCAATTTTTAGGTGATAAACTTGTAAGTTGGACATCCAAGAAGCAAAATTGTGTGTCCACATCCACTGTTGAGGCTAAGTACATTGTTGTCGCGAGCTGTTGTTCTTAAGTCTTGTGGTTGAAGATGCAATTAAAAGACTTTGGGTACACCTACAAGAGAATCCCAATCTATTGCGATTCCAAGAGCGCCATAGCTGTAACTGCAATTCCGGTTCAGCACTCCAAGACGAAACATATAGATGTGCGTTACCACTTTATAAATGATCATTTGGAGAAAGGTGATACCGAAATGCATTTTGTATAGACGGATTACCAGTTAACTGATTTGTTTACTAAGCCTTTAGATGAAAAACGCTTTAAGTTTCTTATCAGCAAACTAGGTATGCTAAATATGTCTTCTTGAAGTTTGTTAACATCTCTTGGATGATTCTAGGGGGAGTAGATCTTAATGTTTATACATGTCTAGGGGAGTTAGAACATCTGCTTCAATTTTTCTGATTTACTGAAGAAGGCGGAATCATTTTCTCTGATTACAAAAATCTTTCTTGTTTTTCAGGTTATAAGATTGTCTGATTGTGACAATGGCTTCAAGATAATTCTGTTCAGAACCCATACTTAACTGTTTCATTTTTACTGGATCTGAAATGATTCATTTTATTTAAGAAGTTTTGTTATCTATTTAAGGGGGAGTTAGTTAAAACTTTCACTGTCATATTTTTTTAAGGGGAGAAAAGAAAAGACAAATAAATTTCATTGTTATATTCATATTGTTCTTGTCTCATTTGACTTTTTATAGATACAGAGGGGGAGTATCTGATGTTTTTGTCAAAGGGAGCTTAAATGATAAATATTCATTTTAGGGGGAGTTAAGATTTCTACACTAAAGGTATATCATTCTGAATCTTAATCTCTATCATATTTGAAAGAAGAACGACTTTCAGGTATGAAAAAAAATTCTTAAACGTTCAAATCACTTCGTGTTCTCAATAGATTTTATGAATTTCGAAGTGTGCTTTTAATTGTTTTTCTGATCAGTGCTTTCATGTTTAACTGACTGTGTGTTTCTAAAGAATAATACTTGCGTATTGTCTTGTCTTTATACTGTCAAGTATTCTTACACACATCGGTTCAATATTTTTTTATTGACTTTGTTATTATCATGTATCTATAAGATAAATCTTTCAATGGTAATACTCCTGTTTTCTATCCAATGTTGATTGAGTATCAGACGTCATTTAAAAATTTTGTGCTTTCATTGTCAATATGTTTATATCTTGTTCATATAAACAAAAATTTGTTCTTTGATATCCCAATATTTTTATTCATGATATTTGATCTGATCGAATCATTGTCGGATTCTCAAAACACTTCACTTAATTTCATTTCATTCATTCAATTTCATTGTTTTGAGAGATCTTCAATTTTCAAAATGCTTAAATCTCATTCTTATTTATGATGAGCATACATTTTCTGATAATGATATCATGTGCTTATATGTCAAGAAAAATTGTTGAGCAACATCACTTTTAGGACAAAATACATGGGATTCTGTGGGTGAGCTTATCAACACTTCTATGGATTTACGTTAACCTGTCTTTCCTACCCAAGAAGTTATCCCGAGTGATTGAGGGTATAGGGGTCAAAAGAATAGAGAGTGGGTATGTGCTGAGGTAAAATGTGAAAGAGATATTGGTTAGAAACGAGCTCAAATGTTTAAAAGAAAGAGGGTGAGAGATCAGAGTAAAAGAATATCAAACTCTGCACCAAATCTTTTCTAAGCCAGGCAGCCACATTACTGTTGTTTCACAATTCTTTCGTGAACTTCATTGAAACAAGCTACTAGGCCATGCCAACTCTTGTATATAACCCCACCATCTACTCATCTTTTTCTTAACAAAAAGATGTTTCAAATTTTAAAGGGGAAGCATCACATAATCTATGAGATCTTCATTTGGAAGATGTTAATAATGAAAAAGAAGGAAAGTTGCCCCACCTTCAAACCTCATTCATGCGCATTTAGTCTATGTAATATTGTTGTTATTTCAATGGTTTACTTATTTTGAGCCTGTTAAAGCTTTAAATGGTTCAATCATTGCTTTACATGCACGAGCACACAAGGAATATGTTTTCTTGTCTTAACATTCATAGAGAATTTGTTTGTGGTTTTTCAATGATTGAATGGAAGCCCTGGGGGAATGAACATCAAAAAGCTCCTTTCCCATGTGCATTCGTTGTATAAAGTGACTCTGTGCTACTGACAGGCATGATAACTGATTCATATGTTGATTCAGGGTTACAACTTTTAATTTGTCTGAATGTGAAAAGATTCGGATAAATACATTTATGAATTGACGGCAGAATGTTCATATCAGATCAGACGGAGTTCATATTCTCTTTGGGGGAGATTGTTTCTCATGAAGACTGTACTTCTCTTGATATTTGGGGGAGATATTTTCAAAGCCAAATCTGACGTTGAAATGTTTTGATGATTCTGATTTCTCATAATTCATCAAAAAGGGGGAGAAATTTCAAGAGTTTAAAAGTCAATTTTACACTGATCTTATCTGAAAGGGGAGATGATTCAAAATTAAATTTCTGAAGAAAGCAAAGTCAAGAGAAAGTCGTAAAGTGGAGAGAATTTGTATTTCAAGTCAAAGCAAAGCCTGATGATTAATCAAGCTGAAGCGATTATTTTGAAAGATTGTTACACATTTGTGACAAGTGGGGAGATTGAAGAAGAAATTAAAGTTTTGAAGTTTTCAAAGTCTGTGAAGAAAGACAAAGTTGTTCAAGTTTTCAAGTTGTTAAAGATTTCATATTGAAGATTTTGCAACTAAAAGATGACCTGAAGATTATCGTCAATTTTTTTTAATCTTGAATCCAAAGGAGGAGATTGTTAAGTCAAGATTGTATTCAAGATTAAATGAGGGGTTAAAGATGTAAAGTTGTATTGTGTAAGGTTTTGTTTGTTAATATTCTTTGTAAGTCAAAGGGATTGACTTTGACCTTAGTTAGCTTGTAAGGTCATGTTGACCAAGTATAAAAGGGTTTGGTCTTTGTATTTCTAGTAGGAGTTTTAGAACATATACACGCACATACGAATTGTAGAGAGAGAAAGTGTTAGAAATAGATATATGGCACTATGAGATTTGTGGCACTAAGAAATCATTGTAATAATTGTTTTGAATCAATTTAAGATGATTTCAACTTAATCAGTGTGTGTTCATAGAGCTTGGAATGGAATTTCAATAACATGCTCCAAATACATGAATAACCCAGAAAACAATTTTAGACTGGGACAAATCATTTTCCAATTGCATTTATACCGTTTATTCTTTCAAAACATCCCATAACCCAAGAACAAGCATTTCTCCAAAACACATACTAGAAGTGAACTTATACCAAAAGATCTCTACTTCATAAGATAAATCATTAAAATACCTATACATATGATTTATTTATTACAACAACCTAAAATTTCGAGAAATAAAAATCCGAAAAATTTCGCAACATGACGGTTACGACTGGGTAAACCTGGGTGTACAAAACCTGTCATAAAACACCCAAAGTAACATCCCGAAAACATGGAATATAATTGTAGCCTTTACAAATAATCAAATGAAGAATAATGTACAACAACCTAGTAATCTAACTTAAAACAAGAAGATTAGAGTCGGGTGTTGCTATTCTTCCAAAAATGAGTATCCACTATCACCAATATATTGGTCAATGAATCCCCCAAAAAGACCACTCTCGGCCCCTAGGCCGTCCGTTCTAAGCCCGATGACTCCCATCGCTAGATTGGCTTGCTATACATGCCATTTTAAGAAAAAGTGTTAGGCTAATGCCTAGTGAGATCAACAGTTGAATTAAAATATTTAACGATGAGCGTAAATGAAGAAAATGGAGTTATGATAGGACTAATGATGCTTTTACCATAAACATCTACCTCTTTTAACGGGGGAGACCCGCTTACTAACATAAATGACGAAACACAAAAGTAAGCCACTAGACAGTCAGTAAAGCCAAAACACATAAAAATAGACACAAGGGATGTTAGGCTCAGTGGCTTTAAACGTACACCCGCGGAAAGTCAAATTTAACCCAAAAGGCCCTTACGTTGAGATCCTCATCCAATATCGTAATACTTAGCACGTAGGACTTATAACCCAATCCGATGCCTAAACGTGCCTCGACGAGGGAAACTAACATCTCCAACGTCGGACCAAATGCACAACAATGAAGGGGTCATGACTCCCAATGCAACCCAATATGTTACATAGAGCTAACAAGCTAACCGGTATATCCACATTAAGATATGATATCCGCAATATTGATAAAGAAGGTTTTTACATAAATATTTGCATAATCTTACCAAGAGGTTCCAAATATTCAGTCCAAGGTTATAGTAAAACACGTTCCCAAAGTACAAACTTATCAGCAGTTAGATGAAAATAGCATTTACCCATCATTTACAAATCTTTGAAGCTAGAGGATAGAAAACATAGTGATAAGCTTTCTTCATACATATATCCAAGATATCCTCTTTCTTTTGTTAAACTCTTTCCACACATATGAACCCTAGACTCTCCAAAATAGGATTTTGGGTGAAAATGCACCCCAAGTTACATAATGAAAATGGAGATGTCTATTAGGTTAAAAATAAGATTTTAACATGTACAGAGACCCACGCGGTTAGCCACGTGGTTCCACATACGCGGTATACCGCGCCAAACACTGCTGAGGTTTTATCTTCTTCCTTTCTACTACCTTGGCTAACAAGATTGCGACACCAATAAGATTCAAAATTCGGGGTGTTACAATCCTCTCCACCTTGGAATGGATTTCGTCCTTGAAATCCCAACTAATCAAACAAACGAGGATATCGACGCTTCATGTCCTCCTTCGCCTCCCAAGTCACATTCGCACTGCGATGATGTCTCCATTGCACCTTCACCATTGCCACTTCTTTATGTCGGAGTTTTTTGATTACCTTTTCCAAAATAGCTTCAGGTTCTTTGACACAACGATGGTCGTCCACTCAAATCTCAAATAATGGAATAACACTCTCTTCTTCCGCCAATCACTTCCGTAGATAACACACATGAAACGTAGGGTGGATCCCGTCCATCTCTGGTGGTAAGTCTAATTTGTATGCTTAGAGTCCAATACGCTCAAGAATGGTGAATGGTCCAAGGAAACGGGGACTTAACTTTCCACGCTTTCCGAACCGGATCAATCCCTTCCAAGAGGATACCTTCAACATCACACGATCCCCCACTTGGAACTCTACCGGTCTTCTCTTCCTGTCGGTGTAACTTTTCTGCTGATCTTGTGCCGCTTTCAAACGCTCACGGATGGCTTTGACCTTATCGGCCGTCTCTTGCACGATCTCTGGGCCAACAAATTGTTTCTCCCCTGCCTCTAACCAACACACGGGAGTTCTACATTTTCGCCCGTACAAGGCTTCAAATGGTGCCATCTCGAGGCTAGAGTGATAACTATTGTTGTATGCGAACTCTACCAAAGGCAAATGGGTATCCCAATTACCGCCAAAGTCGATCACACAGGATCTAAGCATATCCTCCAGATTTTGAATTGTCCTTTAGCTTTGTCCGTCCGTTTGTGTCGTGCTCAAATTCACCTGTGTGCCCAACTCTTGATGTAGGGCTCCCCAAAATCTTGATGTAAATCGACTATCACGATCGGAGACTATAGACAAAGGTATACCGTGCCTAGAGACTACTTCGTCTATGTAAAGCTTTGCCAACTTGTGTATTGGCAAGGTTTCGCGCATTGCTAGAAAATGCGCACTCTTCGTCAACCGATCAACGATCACCCAAATGGTGTCGTTCCCTCTCAAAGTCTTCGGCAGCTTGGTCACAAAGTCCATGGTGATCTTGTCCCATTTTCACTCAGGTATTTCCAATGGTTGAAGGTTCCCATATGGACGTTGGTGCTCAGCCTTCACTTGAGGGCAAGTCACGCATCGCTCCATATAGCGTGCCACATCTAACTTCATACCTAGCCACCAATAGTGTAACTTCAAATCCCTATACATCTTTGTGCTCCTCGGGTAGATTATTGTATTTGGACTTGTGTGCGTCTTCTAAAAGTAGATCTCGATTCCCGCCAATCCTTGGCACCCAAACTCTTCCATCAAAACACTTAATCCACCGACTAACTTCGGTCAAGAGTAGGCGTTGTTTGACCATTACTTCGTCTTTGAGGTTCTCCTCCAACAAGGCCTCGATTTGCGATGTCTTAATCTTTTCCATGAGGCTTGACACTAACTCGATCCTCGTAAGCTTGGCTTGAAGCCTCCCACTATACTCTTTCCGACTCAAGGCGTTGGCCACCACATTCGCTTTTCCCGGGTGATAGAGTAGCTCACAATCATAGTCCTTGAGTAGCTCCAACCATCTTCTTTGCCTCATGTTGAGCTCCTTCTGATCGAAGACGTACCTCAGGCATTTGTGATCCGTGTACAAGGTACACTTCATACCATAAAGATAATGTTGCCATAACTTTAAGGCGAATACTACTGCTGCTAATTCCAAGTCAAGAGTTGGGTAATTCTTCTCATGCACCTTTAGTTGCCTAGACGCATAGGCAATCACTTTTCCCCTTTGCATGATCACACACCCAAGCCCCATATTGGATGCATCGCTATAGACTACAAAGTCTTCCAATCCTTCCAGAAAGGATAAAATTGGAGCCTCACACAACTTCTTTTGCAATATCCGGAAAGCTTCTTTCTGGGCTTCCGTCCATACGAACTTCACATTCTTCTTGGTCAATGTTGTCAACGAAGAGGCAATTTTGGAGAAATCCTGTATGAACCTTCGGTAGTAGCCTACTAGACCCAAAAATCTCCGGATCTCAGATGGGCTCTTTGGAGGTTCCCAATTAATCATAGCCTCTATCTTTGTCGGATCCACCTTTACTCCATCTTTCGTGACCACGTGCCCTAGAAACTGCACTTCCTTCAACCAAAATTCACACTTGGAGAATTTTTCATAGAGCCTTTCCTTTCTCAAAACATCTCGGAGATGGCACACGTGATCGGATTCGTCCTTGGAATAGATCAGAATATCATCGATGAACACGATGACCGACTTATCAAGGAAAGGTCAGCATACGCGGTTCATCAAGTCCATGAACACCACCGGGGCATTCATCAAGCCAAAGAGCATCACCAAGAACTCGTAGTGACCATAGCACGTTCTAAAAGTGGTCTTCGGTATGTCGTCCTCCTTGACTTTCACTTGGTGGTAACCTAAACGTAGATCGATCTTTGAAAAACAACCCGCTCCTTGAAGTTGGTCGAATAAGTCATCGATCCTAGGGAGTGGGTACTTATTCTTCACGGTTACGTTATTCAACTCCCTATAATCGATACACATTCTCATGGTTCCATCTTTCTTCTTCACAAATAAGACCGGTGCTCCCCAAGGTGACGAGCTCGGTCTCACGAATCCTTTCTCAAGAAGGTCGTGAAGTTGACTCATCATCTCCTTCATCTCCGATGGGACCAAATGATATGGAGCTCAAGCTATCGGGGTCGCCCCCGGCGCTAGATCGATCTTGAACTCTACTTGGCGATCGGGTGGTAACCCAGGCAAGTCGTCCGGGAACGCATAGGGGAAATCGTTCACCACCTATACATTCTCTAGCTTCTTTCTCTCATGTTTGGCGTCTATCACATACGCCAAAAAGAATGAGCATCCTTTCGATAAGCACTTACGTGCCTTCACCATGCTGATAATTGATAATTCGCCCTTTCTCCTCTCGCCGTATACAGTCACCGACTCAACATCCGATATAGGGATTCGGATCAGCTTCTTCGCACAAAGGATTTCGGCCTGGTTATTTGACAACCAATCCATTCCGATGACAACGTCAAATCCTCCAATGATCATTGGTATTAGGTCAACCGGGAATTCTCTCCCTTCAATTTCTAGCTTGCAACCCTTAAGAACGTCACGAACTACCACTTGGTCACCATCTGCTAACTCTAGCACTAGAGCATCTTCTAAACTAGTAGTGGACATGGATATCTTTGGGCAAAATGAACTTGACACAAAAGAAAAGCTAGCTGCCGAATCAAATAATACACGTGTAGGTACGAAGTTTAGAAGAAACATACCCGACACTACATCTGTCGATGCCTTCGCTTCCTCAGTAGTCATCTGAAAGGCTCTTCCAGTTGCCTTCGGAGGGTCCACTTTCCTTCCTCCACTGAAGTTCGTCTTTGCCTTCGGGCACTCGCTTCGAATGTGCCCCGGCTCCTTACATCCGAAACAAACTTATCCTCTGATCGGACAATCCCTGAAACTATGGCCGGGCTTGCCACATTTAAAACATGGCTCGGATCCTGAGTTACAGGGGCCGAGATGTTTGCTTCGACACTTTGAGCACCAAGGAACGTCCTGCCAAGGACCCACTCCTCTTTAACTAATGTTGTTGAACGACTTTGATCTCTTAGAGTGCATCGCACTCCCTTCCCACTTCCTCTTCTCAACTACCCCGCTTCTCTCCACTTTGGTCGGGCCATATGAATCTTCCACAAGTTGTGCTTCTTCAATTGGCTCTCGAATAGTAGCCGCCTTTGACACCCGAACCAATTTCATCATCTCAGTAGGCAGGCCTTTGATGTAGGCTTTGATCTTTTCTCTTTCGGTTGGGACCAGATGTCCCACCACTCCCAGTTTATCCATAAACAACTTATTGTATTCCTTGACTGATAACTTTCCTTTCTTCAACCCTCGAAATTCATCGATGAGGTGATCCATGGCCTGCTAGTTACAGAATTCTTCCATTACTTTCTTCTTGAAAGTTTCCCAACTTAGTTTGGCCAGTAAAGTGGCCTCAATAGAAGTGGAATATACGTTCCACCATGTGAGGGTCGTCCCTCTTAGCATTTGAGACCCGAAAATAGGTTTTTGGCTTTCCCCACACTCGCTCTATCGGTAAGCCTGCTCCATCTCTCGGATCCAGTTCATGCATACCACAGGGTCGTCTGAGCCTTTGAACTTCGGTGGTCGGCATCCGAGGAATGCCTTAAAAGTACAAGCCTTTGACGCGTGCCTCACTTCTGGGGTTGGGGTTTCATTAGAAGGGATTACGGGTCCCGTACCCCCGGATCCCGCCACTACAACGTTTTCTGCGACCGTCTCGTGTCTGCAGTTAGCAACATCTCGGTCCTTCAGTAACTTCAGAAACATTTCTTGTTGTTGTGACATAGCTTCATTCATGGCTTGCATCATTCTGTCCATCATTCTTGTCTCTGGAGTCACCTCTTCTAATACTGGGTGAGTCAAGGTTATAACACGCCTGGGTATATGTTCAGTTCCCCCACCCAATGCATCTACAATCGGTGGGGGCAGGTCTGCATTGGTTACTCTTGCTTGGTCGGTTGCGAGTATTTACCATTGACTGCCATACATACCAAAGCACAAGAATGAGATTTAGCTTATAAAACAGAACCAAGGAAACGTACTACTACCTTCATTAATCATCATAACAATGGAAAACAAACATACTCATGTAAAACATCCTCATAATAGCATTAGCTAAGTGAAATTATAAACATATGATACGTAAGAATTTTCGTTACCATTATCATAATTTTCAATAAGTGTAATTTCCGTCGAATCCACTGCATCCTATCTTAAGAGTCCTACCCATTCTCACAAGATCAAAACTTAAATTCACAGCTTAAGTCTAGGTATCCTATGATCATACCTAGTTCACTTAAACTACTGCTCTGATACCACCTTATAACAACCTAAAATTTCGAGAAATAAAAATCCAAAAAATTTTGCAACATGACGGTTACGACTGGGTAAACCTGGGTGTACAAAACCTGTCATAAAACGCCCAAAGTAACATCCCGAAAATGGGTAATATACTTGTAGCCTTTACAATTAATCAAATGAAGAATAATGTACAACAACTGTTAGAACATATTTTATGTTCTTATTAGAAGTTTTATAAAGTAATCAACATTATTGTATTGGGCCTTGTATATGGGTTTGGGCTTATATTGTGTACAAGGGAGTATGGGGTATAAATAGGAATCATGTAGCCTTGTTTTAGGGTTAACCTTCATTATGTAATTTCTCAATCTCATACAATGTAGCCACACAGTGTTCTTGTTCTCTTAGTTGTAGATTTAATTTTTTGTTAAATAATCTACTGATTTCTATCCTTGATTCCTTGTTATCTTCTTAATCAAACCAATCATGATCTCAATTGGACCTCACAAGTGGTATCAGAGCTAAACAGAAAAATCAATTTCTGCACGATCTGAGACTGATTGGTTTGATAGAACAGTCCTGTTGAATTTCGATTTCTGTGATTTGTAGTGAAATTGATTATTCTTTATTGTTTAATTGATTCAGAAGTTATTGTAGATCATTATTGAATCATTTGCTATCATCAATTTCATTCAATAAAATTGAATAAATCGATTTTGAGTATATTCTGTTCGAAAATTTTGTTTACTGTGGTTGAAATCGATTTGGTGCTTAGAGTCAAAATCAGACTATATGTTCAACTACAGATGTGATAAATAGTAGTTTTCAAACCTTCGTTCAAAAGCTCAATACAAGAATCGAAATATTGAAGGTTTTATTGAAGATTTTCAGAAAATCGTTCCAGATCCACAAAATTCGCAAGATCCAGATGAAGAACTCGCAGATGTTGAAGTTTTCACAGAAAGAAGAGTTGTTGGAAAGGATTCGCAGAACATTTGGACACAACAAATTTTTATAAGTGTGGAATTCGCAAGTGGTCATATTACGAAAGTTGAAGAACTCGAAGGCCATTATGCTTATGTTGTGTGCAAATTCTAAGGATTCGCAGGCCACCTGGTACGAAATGTCAAAGGCTTCACAGACAAGAGAGCTGCGAAAGTTGAAGAATTCGCAAATTATGTATGCAAAATGTGGCTTTCAAAGTTGAAAAATGTTCTAAGTCCAGAATTCGCAAGACAGTGTTTAGCGAATTCTGAAGAATTCGTGATTGTGTGAGTTGCGAAATGCGAGGATTCGCAGACATGAGGCTTGCGAAAGTTGAGGTTTCGCAATGCAAGCCTCTGCGAATTGTGGCATAGGCATAGTCTATCTTGTGAATCGAGCTTCATGGTGAATATTGATCTGCGAATTTTGATGGTTTGCGAAAGTTGGTGATATTTTTGAGAATTCTAACTGTAATGAACCCTATTTCATAAAAGTTTGCCCTGTTCCTGTGCTTTATACGCGGAATGCATATGTGACATCACTCCTATCATATGTTGGTCACATATCATTAGCAACTAATCTATTCTTACACGAGTGCTCATGCCTGTCAAGATTTCAGTTTCTGGATTTGGTGATTTGGTCTCTTCTTGGATTGAGTTAGCTGTCTGAGCATCTGCAATCATCAGTCTGGAAAGCTTCTTTTGTGGTTAGACCATTGAGAGCACTTTATCATTCTTCTGACTTGATCACTCAGTAGTGTGAGCGACTGCAATCATTGTTCTGCTATTTGAGTTGTAATTCAGAATCCTGAGTGCCTATAATCATCCAGCTTATTCGTGAAGAAAGGAGTTATGGGTTTGATTATTCATTTTTCTAGAGAGAAGTCATTATGAGCATATTCTATCAGTTGTTGAACATTGCTTGCCTTCTAACCCTTGCATTGTAGTGTTGCTATCAGATGCTATCGCCCGTATGCTTATTAGATGAAGTTCTTAAGCTGAATTCTAATTTCAACTCATGGTTCAAAGACAGATAAGATGTTATACACTGAAGATACACTTGGTTGTCACTCCATAATCCACACATATCATTTAAGGAATGTGTTGGATTTACTAGAGATAAAAGTTGTCTTTATGTGCACTCAGTCGTCTACATCATATTTGATATTTCAGTTGAAACTCCAAGGATAAGAGCTACATTCTAGGGGGAGCTTAAGGATGCTTTGAAGTTTATGCAACACTAAGTTTTATAAAGAAATCAATGGGGAGAGGAGCTAAAGTTGGAGCTTATCAGAGAATGATTACTTTACAAAACTTAGGGGAGAATGTTAGAACATATTTTATGTTCTTATTAGAAGTTTTATAAAGTAATCAACATTATTGTATTGGGCCTTGTATATGGGTTTGGGCTTATATTGTGTACAAGGGAGTATGGGGTATAAATAGGAATCATGTAGCCTTGTTTTAGGGTTAACCTTCATTTTGTAATTTCTCAATCTAATACAATGTAGCCGCACAGTGTTCTTGCTCTCTTAGTTGTAGATTTAATTTTATGTTAAATAATCTACTGATTTCTATCCTTGATTCCTTGTTATCTTCTTAATCAAACCAATCATGATCTCAATTCGACCTCACAACAACCTAGTAATCTAACTTAAAACAAAAAGATTAGAGTCGGGTGTTGCTATCCTTCCAAAAATGAGTATCCACTATCACCAATATATTGGTCAATGCATCTCCCAAAAAGACCACTCTCTGCCCTAGGTCGTCCGCTCTAAGCCCGATGACTCCCATCGCTAGATTTACCTGCTATACATGTCATTTTAAGAAAAAGTGTTAGGCTAACGCCTAGTGAGATCAACAGTTGAATTAAAATATTTAACGATGAGCGTAAATGAAGAAAATGGAGTTATGATAGGACTAATGATGCTTTTACCATAAACAGTTACCTATTGGTTTAACGGGGGAGATCCGCTTACTAACATAAGTGACGGAACACAAAAGTAAGCCACTAGACAGTCAGTAAAGCCAGAACACATAAAAGTACACGCAAGGGATGTTAGGCTCAGTGGCTTTAAACGTACACCCGCGGAAAGTCAACTTCAACGCCAAAGGGCCCTTACGTTGAGATACTCATCCAATATCGTAATACTTAGCACGTAAGACTTATAACCCAATCCGATGCCTAAATGTGCCTCGATGAGGGAAACTAACATCTCCAACGTCGGACCAAATGTACAACAATGATGGGGTCATGACTCCCAATGCAACCCAATATGTCACATAGAGCTAACAAGCTAACCGGTATTTCCACATTAAGATATGATGTCCGCAATATTGATAAAAAAGGTTTTTGCATAAATACTTGCATAATCTTACCAAGAGGTTCCAAATATTCAGTCCAAGGTTATAGTAAAACAAGTTCCCAAAGTACAAACTTATCAACAGTTAGATGAAAATAACATTTACCCATCATTTACAAATCTTTGAATCTAGAGGATAGAAAACATAGTGATAAGCTTTCTTCATACATATATCCAAGATATCCTCTTTCTTTTGTTAAACTCTTTCCACACATATGAACCCTAGACTCTCCAAAATAGGGTTTTGGGTGAAAATGCACCCCAAGTTACATAATGAAAATGGAGATGTCTATTAGGTTAAAAATAAGATATTAACATGTATAGAGTTTTATGAAAAGGATGAACTCAGCTTGTAGGGTTGTATTTCGAAACGCTAAAACTCAAAAGCTTAAGGAGATGAAGCTAGGATCTTGAGGAGACTTGAATCTACAACAATGGATGCTTAAATACCAACAAGATTACCATAAATGATCAAGATATAAGGTTGGTAGGAGCATTGATCACAAAGGAAGGTTGGGAGATGAAACTTACCAAACCAAAGAGAGAAAAGCGTAGCCTCCAAGAGTTCCCTAAGTTAGATTTGATAAAATGAGGGTTTTGGCCGATTTCTTCATTTATATGGGTCTGCGCGCCCGCTCGAGTTCCCACGCGGGTTCACTCGCGCCGTGAGCCTCACGAAGGACTGGAGTTGCGGATGGACAGAGACCCGCGCAGTAAGCCACGCTAAACTTTGTTGAGGTTTTCTCTTCTTCCTTTCTACTACCTTGGCTAACAAGATTGCGACACCAATAAGATTCAAAATTCGGGGTGTTACAATCATCAAAATGCCCAAAAATCCCAAATGTGGGTGTTTTACAAGATTTATAAAACCAAATAACCAAAAAAAGTAAAACTCTTCAAATATTCCAACATTTAATAAAAAATCATGTAAATACATAATCACTTTAAAATGGACATTTTTGGAATGTACAACGTTTTCACAAATCAACTTGAACTCACTTTGCTAGATTTAAGCTAAATCTATATTTTACCCCAATATGAGCTGCTTAAATAAACTTGAATCGACAAGCAATTCTTCCAAACCATAGATTCACAAGTTTTCCAATCAAAAGTATACATATCCAAGCACTTAGAGTTATTCCCCATACATCTTATATCAAAATCCCCATCTTGACAAAAACCCTAGTTTTGAACTAACTTCCCAAAATCCTCCAAACCGAAATTTGAGAAACATAAACACTAGTAAATCATCAATGGAGAATTTATAACTCAATCAAAGATGAAGGTGATGATGATCAACTCTTGATCTTTGTTGTCACTCCACCACCAAATACTCTTGGATCATCCCAAAACTAACAATATATCCTTGAAAATATCTTAAAAATGAAACCATAGCACTTTGAATCACCAAAAATGGAGTAGAAATGAGAGAGATATGAAAAAATGAAGAATGAGGCTGAAAATCGTGACTTTATGCATATTGGTACCCCCATGTGATTGTGACATGCTATAGTGACAATGTCACAATAGCATGCACAATTGCTCAGATTGTACCGAGAGTTTTGGCCTTCAGCGATTGTGACATGCTATAGTGACACTGTCACAGTCGCCGACACTATAGCCGAGAATGTATCGAACACTGTTTTGTCCATAACTTCTTCGATTTAGCTCCGATTTTACTCCGGAAAGAACCGTTGGACTCGTATTTGAATTCCTCATCTAGAAAGACCATAAAATCTAGTATTTAAGCCCAAAATCCTATTTCCTCTATTTCACTTGAAAGATCGATTTCTACAATTACTTGAAATAGTACTTAATCAAAAATGATGGGTGTTACACCATTGTCATAAATACACGACACATTCCTTGGGACGACCAACTGCTTGGTAACTGCCATTGCTATTGTGACATATGTCACAACTGCATGGGACTATCGCCGAGACGACCATACTATAAGTACCATTGGTGCTATTGTCACATATGTCACAACCACATGGCATTAATACCATACTTCATATTTGGTTCTTCCTTTACTGATTCCCCCAGTTCAACATTTTTCTTTAATTGGGATAAAATCACGCTGTTACATTCTATAAAAAGTCCAAGTCCAACCAGTTCCTCACCTCAAATAGATGATAATGATAAGTTTGATGAAAAACCTCGAGTTCTCTGCATTCATGAATTCCAAAGTGTGTTCAAATGTTGATTTGAATAAATTTGATTTTGCGCCTAAACTTCCTAGTCACGTTCAATTTCTTGATCAAACAACAGAGCCACCAGTCAGATTTTATAAGGGCGAATGTTCTACATTTGCCCCTCAAAATGTTTCTATGAACAAAATTTCAAAATCGAAATCTAAAAGACATTCATAAAAACAACAAAAGACCGATAAATCAAGTAAAAGACATTCTTACTACTCCCGTTCATTTGGTAGTGAGTTTAATGATATTTCAGATAATCATGGTCGGAGACAAGGCGTCAAACAAGTTAGGGTAGAAAAGATGTCTAATCAAAGCACCGCGAAGACAAAGTCATTTAGTTCTGTTTCACATTTTAGGACAAACAATAATAGTCATGATGTTTTTAATTCCAGTACTTATGTTGAACAAAGTGTGGTGTTTCCTTTAAACTTTCATTCAATTCAGCAGTTGATTCAACTTTTTCATGATTGTGTTTGTTGTTATGCATGTGGTTTAAATTATTTCATTGATTGTAAATATGCATCTAATTGGTTTGGTACTTATCATGTTTATAATTCTTATATTAGGTGTTACACCTATCCCCAAAGGACCCATTTTTAAATGGTTATCTAAATATGCTTAATTGTTTTTGCAGATCGGTTATGTGTGGTATCTAGATTATGGTTGCTCCAAATACATGACCGGAAGGAAGTAGCTTCTCACGAACTTCACCGACAAATTCTGCGGCAAGATGAGATTTAGGAACGACCACTACTCTCCGATTATGGGGTACAGAGACATTGTTCAAGAACATTACGATTAAGAAGGTTTAGTATGTTGAAGGTCTAGGAAATAATCTGTTTAGCATATGTAATTTTTGTGATAAGGAATTAGAGGTAAACTTCAAAGCAAAAAGATGCAGCATCCGGACTAAAGATGGCAAAGAACTCTTGGTCGGAACGCGACGGACCAACCTCAACAATATCGACCTATCTGCACTAAAGAACGAGAAAGCAGTGTGCCTCATGTCCAAAGCAACTATGCAACAAAATTGGTTGTGGCATAGAAGGCTCTCGCACATGAACTTCAAGAACATCAATAAACCGGTGCTAAGTGGACTTGTCAAAGGAATGCCAGACCTGAAGTTCGAGAAGGAACATCTGTATGCGGCATGCGAGATAGGGAAGATGAACAATGCATCTCATAAGCCGAAAGCTACACCAAGCATGTTAAGAATGCTCGAGCTAAATCACATGGACGTATGTGGACCAATGCATGTTTAGAGCATCAACATAAAGAAGTATGTGATTTTAATGGTGGACGACTACTCTCGGTACGCCTGGGTCAAATTTCTATGTTTTAAGGATGAGACCTCGGAGCTGATTATCACATATCTCAAGGGTGTACAAGTCAATCTGCGACAAGCGGTTCAAACCATCAGGACTAACAAAGGTATGGAATTTAAGAACAATACACTGGATGGGTATTTGGAATCAGTCAGTATCACCCATACCTTCTTCGCTACTCGCACCCCTCAGCAAAATGGGGTGGTGGAAAAGAGAGATCATACCCTAGTAGAGGTAGCTTAGATTATGCTTACTTAGTCAAAGCTTCCAATATTCTTGTGGGTTGAAGCAGTTGTAACTGTGTGCTACACACAAAATTGCTCCATCATCATCAAGCGATTCTACAAAACACCATACAAAGTCATCAACAACCTCATCGCCAAGATCAAGTACTTTCACACTTTTGGATGCAAGTGCTTTGTATTCAATGAAAAGGAATATCTCGGAAAGTTTAACCCCCAGGATGGACAAACGGATCTTCATCGGCTACTCAACCAGCTCCATGGCATTCTACGTCCACAATCGATGAACCAAATCCGTCATCAAGAGTGTAAATGTGTCTTTTGACAAATTGGCTGATTTGGCTTCTAAACATCTCAGTTCAGAAGCCGTTTTATCTAGCTTGTTATCTTCTGAACAAGTTCATTCAGAATCTGCACATCCTCCAGTAGATCCGAATAATGCCTCTACGTCAAGAGCACATATTTCTGATTTAGATTTACTTTTTGAACATTTTTATATTGAGTATTTTGGTCAACTTAATCCAAATTCTACTATGTCTAATATAGATGGAGTTGCACGTATAGAGGACTCGGCACCAATTTCTGGTCCCTTGACATCTCACACATCAGATTCTTCAGCATCTCAATCTACTCTCCTAGCTGATCAATCTATACCCAGTTCAAGTGAAGACACGCCAATCTCAAAGACGCTGGAAGATACTACCGCAGAGTCATCTTCGGCTACTCGTATGCATCAACCTTCACCAACTCTGGAGACTGACCCACAACTGAACATCTAGCACCAGCCTCACCATCCAGTGATTCACCTTCATTCGAATCTATTCAAGACTTCCCTCCAAGTGGATATGTGGATCCGGTCAACACCCAATCGACGTATCAACCACATCCTCACTCCACAAAGTGGATGAGAGCATATCCCCTTCATCAAATCATATGCTATCCCCCCACTCCAATTAGGACTACGGCCGCGTCAGCCAATGAGTGCCTCTTATCCACTTTCCTAAGCCGCATGGAACCTTCGAACATCTCGGAGGACCTCAACGATCCCTACTGGTTAATCGCCTTGCAAGAGGATTTGAATCAATTCGAGAGCCTCAAAGTGTAGCAGCTAGTACCACGACCAAAGAACAAAATGGTGATCGATACCAAATGAGTCTTCAAGAACTAGAAAGACGAATACGGCATAGTGGTTCGTAACAAGGCCAAACTCGTCGCCAAATGATGTCGACAACAAGAAGGTATAGACTACGATAAGACATTTGTGCCCATTGACTGCATCGAAGCAATCAGATTGTTCCTCGCCTATGTAGCACACAAGAGCTTCACGGTATTCTAGATGAATGTTAAGACTGCATTTCTCAACGACGTTCTCAAGGAGGAAGTATACGTCTCGCAACCGGAAGGGTTCGTGTGTGACTCTAAGCCCAATCATCTTTACATTCTAGACAAGGTCCTGTATGGTCTTAAATAAGCACCACGAGCCTGGTATGAGGCATTATCTACCTTCTTAATAAATGTTGGCTTTTCCAAAGGTAAGATTGATACTACATTATTTATCAAAAGCGAAAAGAAGGATATCCTTATACAAATATATGTAGATGACATAATCTTTGGATCGAACAACTCTCAATACTGTCACAACTTTTCAGTCACATGACATCACATTTTCAAATGAGTATGATAGGTCAGATGATTTTTTTTCTTAGTCTTCAAGTTAAACAACTGTCAACATGAATATTCATCAATCAGTCCAAGTACATCTCTGATATTCTTTGGAAATTCAAGATGCAAAATTCTACACACATGAAAACCCCTATGGAACCTGTTTCTAAGTTACACTCCGATCCTAGCGGAAAGGACGTTGACCCTAAAACCTATTGAGGAGTGCTTGGTTCGTTGATGTATTTGACGGCAAGTGGGTCTGATATTATGTTCTCTATATTTCTTTGTGTAATGTTTCAGTCTAAACCAAAAGAGTCTCATTTAATTGTTGTTAAACGTATTCTTAGATATTTAAAAGGTAATATTGATCGTGGCTTGTGGTACCCGAAAGAGACAGGTTTTGAATTGACGACGTGTTATAATGCCGACCAGCCGGAAGTAAGCTGGACCAAAAGAGAACCTTGGGTCACATCGAGTTCTTGGGAGAGAAGCTCGTCAGTTGGGCGTCGAAGAAATAGAAATATGTCCACCTCTACCACTAAAGCTGAGTATCTCGCTACTGCAAGCTACTGCTCGCAAGTAATCTGGATACGCACCCAGCTCAAGGACTACGTATACCACTACTCGAAGATCCTCATGTATTATGACTCGAAGAGCTCCATCACAATATCAAGTAACCCAGTCCAACATACGAAGACAAAACACAAAGATGTTCAGTATCACTTCATAAAGGATCATGTGGTACAAGGTACGATCGAACTCTACTTTGTAAATATTGTGCATCAGTTAGCAGACCTTTTTACAAAAGCCTTGGACGAAAAACGGTTTAACTTTCTAGTGTCCAATCTTGGTATGCTTAACCTGAAAGTTTAACTACTATATGAATTTGGTACAACTTCTATTCAGTACATTAGGATTGTTACTCTCTTGTCTAGTGGTTACTCTCTGGATGATGAAGTTCACACTCCTCTTTTACTGCATCCTACTTGTACCGTACTCATGAAGCCTTAAACTTCTGTATTTTCAAAATTGATTTCTTTCAATTTCTTTTTCGTTCTTCTCTTAGTAACCTTTCTTTCATTATCTTTAATTCATTTAAGTGTTGATATCTATGTGTTTAAAGTGTGTACATGTGTTCAGGGGAACAAAGCATTTGACAAAGAGTATGTTAGTATAAGGTCCTCAGTTGAGGGGAGTGTCACACCTTATCATTTTTCAAAACAATTTGTGTAAACTCTGGCCTACTTGTGCAAAATTTTCTACTTACAAAGTCTTTTATGCAAAAGATGAGAGGGAGTGGTGAGTAAAATGATTTTTTCGCTGAGTGGTCCGAACCCTTAATGGTAAAGTTTTTGTTTCATCATGCACCACTTAATGGGGGTGTTTGTCTTGAAAACCTACGCGTTAAGAAGTAAGAATAAGGTCTTCAAATATTTGAATAAACAAATCTTTCCAAATGCTCTGCTTTATCCGTATAATACTTTACATGGGTTAACCATTTCCGGAATGAAACCCTTGTCGGGATAAAACTTACCCGGGTTACTCTTTTCTCGGACACAATCTTTACAAGGGTAAAACTCATACGGTTATCATTTTCTTAGACGTCATGCAGTTCCTGACTTCCATTTATCCGGATACGTCCTTGGTTTAAAAAGGTTTCCCTCCAAAACAATCGTTCTTTCTTCACACACGCACTCTCTTTAAACCTCTTTAAACCCCTCAGACGATCACAACACCACACGATTTCACCATTTTTGTTGTCGCACATTTAATCGATCACAACGTATGACTTCGATTTCACTTCTTATTCTATTTGAACATCAATTGACCGATAATCAAATCAATTCGATCGACTTTCAAAGGGTTTAAAAACCTCGACGGTTCGTGTTCTATCAGGCGACTAGGGTTTTTTCGAACCTTTTTGTTAATGAAAGTCGCTTTCGTTTGTTAATCACTCAGTCTCTTATCGATTTTGCTCTGCATTCGATTTTGAGTATCAATTTTTGAGGTCTGTGTGTCTGCGTTTTCGTAGCCCTAGTTCCCGGGTAACCATGATTCCTGGGTACGATTATGATTCTCGGGTACCATCTATTCCCAGGTACGAGCTATTCCCGAGTAATACGATTTCCGTATATCATTTCCTGGATAACTTGATTTCCCGGTACTCCATTTCCTAGGTAACCATTTATCTGGGTATGTTATTTCCCGAGTGACTTTGTTCCCGGATAACCCTGTTATGCGGATATCCTTCATCCATAAAAAATGTCATGTCACTCCTCTGTGTCCTGTACTTCTCCTGAAGGATATGTTCCATGTCAGTGCTCGTGTTCTCCGGTGAGACATATTTTTGTTAACGTTTTTTTTTCAGGTATTCATCATGTCCAACAACGAACAGAACGATTCCCATCATCTCTCTAGTGATGAGAATCCCAATCAGAATGCTGATGAGATCTTAATTCAACTAGCGGCATATTTGCCCATAGTCGGGAAGAACTTCCACTTGGACGTTGAGGCATTCAACTGTCACCAACCAATTATTGTGGAAATCCTCAGAGGTCACCCTCTTAACTTTGCGATCACAAAAATCGTCGATGTTCCTTTGCTTTATCTGCAACAAGTATGGAACACCATTCGCTACGTACTAGAGGGACGAGGAAACCGACTTGAAGCCCTCCTTGACACGTTGTTGGATGTATATTGTATTCAAGATTAAAATAGAGGGTCATTTGTGTAATAATGGTTTTGTGTTTGTGTAATCTTGTAGAGATGAAAGCAGATGATTGGTAAGAACTCGCACACCTTGGAATACACACATACGTGAGATCTGTGACACTGTTAGATCTATTACTTCATTGTAATCATATGGTTTAATCAATAAGATTGTGTTCTTAATCTGATGTGTTAATCGTATGCTAGTAATTGGGATCACATTTGGTATCAGAGCATAGGATTCATCAAATTTGAGATAAAACGAGTTCGTATTTGTTTCTTGGTTTCTTGAGTGAATTTTTGTGCAAAATTGTTTTTCGGTAAAACTTTTGGTAGAGTTTTGGTCGAAAAATATTGTAGAACATCTTTCTTGGATTGAATTGCAGTTAGAAATCTATTTTGATCATCAATTTTTGATTTCTTGAATTTTTTTTTCGTACGATGTCCTGTTATTGTTCGATCGAGATTTTGGATGTTTGAGTGTGATTTAGGATTTGTTATTGAATTGGATTGATTTTCGTACTAATATGATTGATTCTGTGAAGTTACAACCTCTGGATTGCAGATTTGGATCGATTTCTGGACTAGATTTGATATTTTAGGCCCCTAACTCAAGAATTCGCAAGATTTTTTCTTTCCGTACGAAGAACTCGCAGGACTCAATATTCATAGAAGAATTCACATAAAAGTCTTTTAAATTCATTAAGTAGAAAATTCGTACCACTGTGGTGTACGAAATGTTGTAGAATTAGCATAGGATTTCTTGAAAATCATCTAAATGTTGGAATTCGTATATCTCTTCATAAGAAAAGAAATAATTCGCAGAAGTGTGTTTTGCGAAAAGTTATTTTTGAAAGTTTTAAAGGCAGGAATTCGCCTGATTTTGATACGAATTGCACAAAATTTGCACATCTGAGTGATGCGAATTGTGTAGAATTCGCTTATTAGAGTGGTGTGAATTGTCAAGATTTCGTATAATTTTCAAAAAAAAAATTAAAGTCCAGAAATCGTATGAGATGCGAAATGTTTGTGTTTTTTCAAAATCTTTCTATGTAAAGGGCTCGCATCCTCTCATCATACGAATTCATTGTGCGAAAAGTTTGAGAATATTTCAAATTTTTTTAAGGAAAGAACTCGCATAAGAGAGACGTTCGAATTGTGAAGAACTCGCATAAAGCTTTATGCGAATTCTTAAGAATTCGCATTTAAGCTCATGCAAATTACTTGATTTTGGTTATCTCTTACGTGTGAATTCCATACTTGTGCGAATTGTGAGCTTGCTTATACGAATTTCAAGTGTTACACGAATTCTAATACAACTTTCATGCGAATTGCTATTCTTTCCTAGTGTATGCGAATTCTATACTTCAGGTTTTTAGAAATTTCAGTTTCTGAAAATTTTTAAGTCTTGTTCTCAATTTGTTGAATTAAAATATCAATACTAACATTTTCTCTTTGTGTGCAGATATATCTCATCATG
Organism: Arctium minus; assembly: GCA_954870635.1. NCBI lineage: Eukaryota > Viridiplantae > Streptophyta > Magnoliopsida > Asterales > Asteraceae > Arctium > Arctium minus. Next base: position 73,754,155 of record OX941085.1, on the reverse strand, counting down.
TCTAAAGAACTTCTTTCAATGGGTTCCCAGTCCAAACCTCCAGTACTGTCTATTAGAGAGTACTCTCAGTGCAAAAGGAGGATGATTCAGTTTTTAAATCATAAGAACCGTGACTACATGAAATCCATCACAGAAGGACCAGTTCAACCTGTTGTTACTGTACCGGGCCAAGCTGCTACAGATATATCTCCTGAGATTCCTATTAGATATGTGTCGAAGCCATATCAATACTATAGCGAGAGGGAGAAGGAAGTGCACAAAATAGATGAAGAGGCTCTCATATATCTCACTATGGCTATTCCAAATGATATCTACAACAGAGTAGATAGTCGAGAATCAGTAAAGGCCATGTGGGATGAGATGGAAAGGCAGTTTCAAGGTATAGAATGATCAATTCATGCCAAGTTGAACCAAAGCATAAATGCATACGAGGGATTTCATGCTATGGAAGGAGAAGCTCTTGTAGACACCTATACAAGGTTTAATGTGATCTTGAACGACTTGAGGAGAAACGGGATGAACAAATCCGTATCTGAAATCAATTACAAGTTCATCAAGAACTTGAATCCCGAATGGAAGAGCTATGACATCAATATTCAGATGACCAAAGACATGGCACAAGAGGACGTAAATGACATCTTCACTACTCTTGCTCAGCATGAGGATGAGGTTAAACTTCTGAATGATGAAAAGAAGATTGTCAAGGACTCTCTATCTCTCTTAGCTGAAAGGACAAAGGGGTCAAGTTCAAAGATCGTCTCTTCTTCAAAGTACAACTCCAAGAGATCCAAAGCCTTCCTGACAGAACTAAGTGAATCAAGTTCTGAAGAATCCTCTGATGATGCTGAAGTACATTCTGATGAAGACATACAGAAGTTTGCTGAAAACCAGTCCCTCATCACCAAGCAATTCCAAAAGAGCTTTGGTAAGAAACGGTTCTCAAAGACAAAGTATCAAGGGTACAGGAAGGACCGATCAGAAAAGTACAAGCCAAGGTATGGAAAGAAAGAAGGAAAGAGAGAAGAGAAAAGAGATGAGAAAAGAGAAGAGAAGAAAGAAGAGAAAACTGAGCCCAAATACGACAGGTGTTACAACTATGGTAAACCTGCCCACTTTTCTAAGGATTGCAAGTTTAAGAAGGTGAAAAACTCAGAGTACTATGCCAAGAAGTCTTTATTAGCAAAGAAGGCAGAAGAAGGAAAGGAGCTGATGGCAGAGGAAGAAAATTGGTTCTTTCAAAGTTCTGATGAAGAATCAGCTCACTTCACTTAGGTTTGCATGATGGCCAAGATCAATGATGAGGCAGACACTTCTTCTGAACAATCTGACTATGACTCTGAGGTAAGTACTCCTTATAACTCTGAACTTGTTGAATCTCTCATGGCTCATATTCAAAACATGGAAAAATAATTCGAAAACTTAAAAGGCAAACTTAGCACTGAACGACAATCAATGATGAGTTTTTGTCAGGATCGAATTCTTAACAAGAATAAATTCTCAGAAACTAATATCAAAGAAGTTGCGGAATAACACTTTGATATTCAATAAAACAGTAAACCAAAACAGTATATAATCAACAACTTGTAAACTTGTATTGAATGCTTGAAGTTACAAGATTAAACACACAACCTCAATATTGATGAACAGACTCACCAATACGAATTCTACTTCTCTAGAATTAGGATCTATGCCTTGAGGTTTATTTTCTCTAAAAACTTAGAATGAATAAATTAATCTCTATCTAAACTATTCTATCAAATCTGTACATATACTGAGTAAAAAGATAATTACAATAAATAAAATATCTTCAGTATATCTTCCATCATTATCTTCAAGCCTTCCATGAATATCTTGATTCTTTCCAGCTGTCATCCTTTCCATCCGGTTCTTTAAGTCAAAAGCAGTACTAACTATGCTCAGCAGCATTAATTTCTTCTAGCAGCATTAACTTCGTCTTAGCAGTATTAACTACTAAGCAGCACTAACCACTAGCAGTACTAACTAGCTAAGCAGTACTAACTTTGTTCAAGCAGCACTAACTTTGACTAGCAGTATTAATTCTACTAGCAGTAGTAATACTCAGCAGTATTAACTTTGAAATCCTCTGGCAGTAGTAATTCTGAACTAGCAGCATTAAAGACTTGTTCACATCTTCAGTTCCCAACAATCTCCCCCTAACTTGACTTTTAGAAAGAGAAGTCAAGTTCTTCAAATGCTTCCAAAATCTTCATTGATCTACTCCAATGTTAGGATCCAGTCCCATGCTCTAATTAATAGTTCTTTGAATTAAGTACTTTGCCATTTCTGAATTTGGTGTACAACTCAACTTCTTATTTAACATGGCATGAAGCTTCAGATTTGTATAGTTGTATACCCTATCCACCAAGTAATACTCCCTGTGAAAAGTATCCAATGCTAGTTCGTAGACTCCACTCCTCTCATATAGAGTCCATCCTCTAACAGTCTTAAATACATCTTTTATCAAATGCTTTACTGCTTCTGGTTTGAACAACATGCACAAATATTCCATAACTAGCTTCACAATTGGTAACCCTGGAGCTGTCAACTGATCTGCATGAACTTTCATCCCCACTGCAAACATTTCTTCCAAATCAGATCTTGAACACTCTCTGACAATTTTGCTCCAGGTGCTGTAGACTTCATACCTCTCATCCTTTCTTTTCAATCTGATGTACTCTTTACCATCCACCTCTATAGTATCCCAGAGGATAACTTCAGGAGGTTTGAATCCAACAGGTTCAGCTGAAATAGGCTTTGGAATTTTATCCATTACCACCATGTACATGTTTACATCTGAACTCTGTGGTATTTCTTCCTGAGATTCAACTTTCTTTTCTTCTTCTACTCTAGACTTCTTTTCAACTTTCTTTCTGTTGGCCATCATCTTGGTTCTCTTCAGTATCCTTTGCCCTTGTCCTATAGTAGCTTCTTTCTTCTTTTCTTCCTTTTTCCTTTCTTCTGATCTAGGGCCTTTAGAAGCAATAGACTTAACTCTTTTTATCTTCTTGATCTTGTGAGCTAGAGTCTCTTCTTCCTTAATCTCTACCTTTTTCTTTGTTGGAGTTCCCTCTTCACTTTCAGGGAAGGGTTTATTGATATTCACATCATGCCTCTCCTTAGATTTCTTTTCAAACTCCACTCTGTCCTTTTCATTGCTCTTCAGCTTCCCCATTTCTTTCTCATATAGCTCCTTGATTTGATCAAAATTCATCTTCACAAACATTTCTTTCTTTACACCAATTGCACTCCTCAAGAAAGTTATCATTTTGTTTCTTTCCTGAGTGGCAAGGTAAGTTTGTGAAGGTCTTCTCTTCTTAGCACTTGTTCTGGCCATCATAGCCTTTTTCAAGCACATTGCTCTTTGCTTTGCCTTCTCTGTTTCCAGCCCTTTCTGGAATGCTTCATTTAACTCATTTGCAAGTGCTCTGGCCATTTCTCTGTCTTTTTCAACCTGTTCCTTTTCTGCTAGATCTAACTCTTCTTGCATTTTCTTTGCTAATGCTTCATCTGACTCAATCATCTTTTGCTTTTTAGATGGTTGATCAGATTCTATCATCTTTGCTTTTCCCTTTTTCCTTGTATCTGCATCCATTTCTTTCTTCTCTATTTTCTCTGCTCCCCCTTCATTTATGACCACTCTCTTTGCTTTGGGAGTGTCATTCTTTGCTTTGATGAGCATTTCAGCTACTTCAATTTCTGTTGGTGTTAACTCTGGTACTGCTGCTTGTGAAGTTTCAGCAGCACTAACAGTTTCTGCTGCTTGTTTTGGCTTAGCAGTAGTAACAGTTTCTGCTGCTGGGGTTGTTACTGCTGCTGGTGTTGTTTCTGCTGCTGCCTTTTCTTCAACAAATTCAGCCCTTTCTTTAACAAACTCCCCCTCAAACTGTTGATCTATCTATTCTGAGCTTGAATTCTCCCCCTTTTTGGAAGCATTTTTCTTATTTGACCTCTTCTTTAAAACAAATTGTTTTCTCCTCTGCTTATGCACCAACCTTGTCACCATTTTCTTTAATTTGGCAATCTGGATTTGTTGTGACAGGATGACCATCTTCATCTCTTCAATTTCTTTTCCTTGTTTGAGAACATCTTGGTTGATGTTCCCCATTGTTTCCATCAATTCATAGTAGGTATATCTGTCCTCACCCTCTCCAGAAGTGTTACCCTCTTTTTAAGGATCATTGGATCTTTTTGTAGTGGAAGTCTTCTGCCTAGCAGAAGCACTATCCACCCCCTTGGTTTCTTGGCACCGGGGACCTTTGAATGATTGCTCATTCAAAGTTGCCATGGGGAAGGTCTTATGGATGTTACCACTGACCTCCTCTGAGCTAGCAGGAGTAGTGGCAGCCTTCTCTCCCATATGCTCTTCCTCCTCCTCAGAGAGCACCTCCTTTGGGTTGGGAGACACCCTAGTGGATTCCCTTTGGATATTCTCTACTGGAGAATGCTCCAATAGAGGGCTTTTAGGCTCTTGGTTAATAGTAGGTACACCAAGGGAAGGAGCCTTGTGTACCTTTCTCTTGACATAGGTCTTGGATATTATGGGAGTGGGTTTAGCAGCAAAGGACTGAGGGAAAATTTGAGAGATGGAAGGTTGGGATTGGCTAGCAGTGGGTTGGTCTAATGGGGGCCTTGACCCTGCTACCATACCTTCATTAGTTTGGGACACCACCATCATTGTAGAGAACAATGGGGTGTCTACTCCTTCCGAGTCCCCAGCAGATCTTCTCATATTTGAGAAAACCTTGCCTTTAGGGGGTTTTGGTACATATATTCCATCAGAATGAGGAATATCCGTCAATTCATGGTTGATTACTGCTTGAACAAACCTGGGATACATATAAAAGCTCTTTTTGTTTCCCATGTTTGAGACAAGATCATTGAAAATCATTTGTGAAAAATTGTACCTTTTGGCAGTGGCCAAACAGACCAAAGCATAAGCAATGGGACTGCTGAACTCACTCCAGCCAGTGGTCTTTTTAGAAAAGCAGTGCATCAAGGTATGAACAAGAAAACGCCATTGGGGTGAGAATTTAGCTTTTAAGAACTTAAAAACACCCAATGGGCCTCCATACCCCATTTTTGTAAGAGTAGAAAACAGTTCATCATTAGGGATAGAAGTTATACCAGAGGCATCGTCTAGACGTAGACTGATGCGAATTACTTCTTCAGTAACTGTCAATGGCTTGCCACATACTGTCGTCTTGATCATTTGCACACCATCCTCAGTAACAATGGTGGCATGTGCCCAGAATTGCCTCTGATGCTCTATGAAGATAGTAGGAGACATAGTGAGAGCATGGGCAATGTGGCTAGACTTTAGAAAGTCGACTATCTGATGAAAACCTTCAGCTTGCTTTGGCTTTTGGAGCATCGCGATTTCATTGTGCTCGTCAATGAACGCCATTGATGCCATTGACCTTGAAGATTCTTGCCTGAAAACTTTGAACTTTGAGAGAGAAAGGGTTTAGAGCGCAAGTGAACAGTATGCAAAGAGTCGTTATGAGCTTTTAGGCGGGCAAAGAGTATTTATAGTATTCGGGACATAAGCAGTATTAACCTAGAGCAGTATTAACTGAAAGCAGTATTAATTACTAGCAGTATTAACTACTAGCATTATTAACTAAGAGCAGTATTAACTACTAGCAGTATTAACTGAGAGCAGTATTAACTACTAGCAGTATTAACTAAGAGCAGTATTAACTACTAGCAGTATTAACTGAGAGCAGTATTAACTACTAGCAGTATTAACTAACTAGCAGTATTAACTGAACTTACTCCTTTAAACTTGCGAAACACGGAGTACTGCTATACATATCCTGAAAAAGAAGATTAGTAACACCAAGAATAAACAATATACAGGTATAGAACCACTTTTTGAGAAGGGGCTTATTCAGAGTTGATCATTCCCACACTTGTTACCAAGAAAGTGAATGTACCCACATCAAAAGCTTTAGTGAATAGATCAGCAAACTGATTATCAGTGTGAACTTTTACAACTTGAATAAGTTTCTTTTCATTACAGTCTCTTATGAAGTGATACCTGATTTCAATGTGCTTTGTCTTTGAGTGTTTGACAGGATTATTCACAATGCTAATAGCACTGCTGTTATCAATAAAAATTGGAGAGTGTAGAAAGGTTACCCCATAATCCAACATTTGATTCTGAATCCATAAGACTTGAGAACAGCAACTTGCAGCTGCTATGTACTCTGCCTCTGTTGTAGATGTGGATACTGTGGTTTGTTTCTTGCACTGCCAAGACACTAGTCTTGCACCCAAAAACTGACATCCTCCAGAAGTAGATTTCCTGTCCAAGTTTGCTCCACCTAGATCACTATCTGAGTATGCAAGTAGGTCAAAGGATGAGTCATGAGGATACCAAAGTCCCAATCTGGGTTGCCCTTTGAGATATCTGAATATCCTCTTAACAGCTTGATAGTGAGATTGCTTTGGCCTAACTTGGAATCTTGCACACACACAGACTGGAAACATTATATCTGGCCTAGAGGCTGTAAGATACATGAGAGAGCCAATCATGGATCTATAATGATGAACATCCATATCCTCCCCCTCAAGATCTGCTGTTATCTGCTTGTGTGTCTCCATAGGTGTGCTTGCAGGTTTTCAATCTGAGAAACCAAACTTGGTTATAATGTCCTGCACATACTTGGACTGACAGATGAAGATTCCATCTGACTTCTGTTGAACTTGGAGTCCAAGGAAGAAAGTAAGTTCCCCCATGGAACTCATTTTGAACCTTTGATGCATTAGTTCCTCAAACTCCTTGCACATGTTGTCTCTTGTTGATCCAAAGATAATATCATCAACATAGATTTGAACCAGCAAGATATCCTTCTTCTTTCTCTTGATGAATAGAGTCTTATCAATGACTCCTCTTTCAAAGCCATTTTCCAAGAGATAGGATGACAGAGTGTCATACCATGCTCTTGGAGCTTGATGTAGTCCATAAAGTGCTTTCTTCAATTTGTATACTCTGTCTGGATAGCTTGGGTTTTCAAACCCTGGTGGTTGACAGACATATACTTCTTCTTCAATTGAACCATAAAGAAATGCACTTTTCACATCCATCTGATAGACTTTGAATTTCATGTAGGAAGCATAAGCCAGGAATAATCTAATTGCTTCTATCCTGGCCACAGGTGCAAATACTTCTTCATAGTCTATTCCTTCTTCTTGTGTATACCCTTGAGCCACCAGCCTTGCTTTATTCCTTATCACTATACCTCTTTCATCTCTCTTATTCCTGAAGACCCATTTTGTTCCTATTGCCCTTTGGCCTTTAGGAAGGTCTACCAGATCCCAAACATCTTGCAGCTTGAACTGCAGTAGCTCTTCTTGCATGGCTTCTATCCAACTGGATTCTTTCATAGCATCATGTGCCTTTTTAGGCTCAAGCTGGGATAAAAAGCAAGAAAGCACTGTGTGTTGTTGATCTTGGATTTCTTGAAGTTTACTTTGATTTCTAGTCATCATAGGAGAGGATATATCTCCTATTACCAGCTGTGGAGGATGATTCTTTTGTATTCTGGTGTGATGACTAGGTTCTTCATTAAGTCCCAACTCTAGATTAGAGTCATTCAACTCAACTGAAGTGTTTTCAGTAGCCACTTCTGGTTCTTTATTCTCTTGAGTCTCCTCATCTCTACTTTCTTCTTCACCTTGACTTGGTCCAGTAGATGGTTCCTTTTCACCGTCTTCAACAGGATTCACTGTGGGTATGGGAAATATCACAGATTGAGATATACTTTCTGAGACTTGTGTAGTCCATGATTCTCCACTCCCTGTACCTGCATAATCATCACTACTGAAACCAAAAGAGTTAGTTAGTGAGTCAATGTCAAATAGCCACTGAGGACCAGACCCAATTGGATTTGGTGTGTTCTCATTGCATTTGACATTGTCACTTTCTTCAATTATTCTGGAAGAAGAGTTAAAGACTCTGTAAGCCTTACTCTGAGATGAGTAGCCAACAAGAAATCCATCATCTGCTTTGCTATCAAACTTACCTAAGTAAGATTTGGTATTGAGAATAGTACAAGGACACCCAAAAGGTTTGAAAAATCCAATAAATGGTTTTCTTTTATTTAAAAGCTCATAAGGAGTCTTGTTCTTTTGCTTGACCACTAGAACTCTGTTTTGGACATAACAAGCAGTATTAACTGCTTCAGCCCAGAAGGTAATTGGCAATTTTGAATCAGCCAACAGAGATCTAGCAGCCTCTATTAGTGTCCTATTTCTCCTTTCAGCAACTCCATTCTGTTGAGGAGTTCTAGGAGCACTATATTGTCTCTCAATGCCTTTCTCTTCACAAAAGGTGTTTAGATCAAGATTTTTAAACTCAGTTCCATTATCTGATCTAATGACTTTTAATTTTTGATTAGTTTGGTTTTCAATTCATAGAATAAAGGATTTGATAAGTCCACTTGTCTCATCCTTAGTCCTTAGAAAATATACCCAAGTAAATCTGGAGTAATCATCAACAATAACCAAGCAGTAAGATTTATTGCCTATACTCATAACATTTGTAGGACCAAACAGATCCATATGCAGTAACTGGAGACAAGAAGAAATAGAATTTAACTCTTTGGTCTTATGAGAAGTTTTGTGTTGTTTGCCTTTAAGACAAGCAACACAATGATCATCACATGAAAAGACTTTTGAAGGTAAACCTCTTACAAGGTTGTTTTTAACAAGTTTGTTCATAGTCTTGAAATTCATGTGACACATCCTTCTGTGCCATAGAGAGGATTCATCCACAGAAGCTTATGAAACAAGACAGTTCAGGGATGAATCACTATTAACATTGTCCATATCTAGACAATAAACATTGTCCTTTCTTGGAGTTCTAAGTAGTATCATGCTTTCATCAACTACTTTGAACCCTGGAGCAAGGATCATACACTCTGTGTTTGTAAATAATATGCTATGTTGTTTGTCACAAACCTGTGATACACTTAACAGGTTGTACTTCAATTGATCAACATAGTAGACATCCTCAAATGTCATCTTACCTTTTGTGACATTACCTTTGCCACTTATTTTACCACCAGTAAGATCATTTCCAAAAGCAACATGTCCTCCATTGATATGCTTGAAATCCTGAAGGCATGACATGTTACCTGTCATGTGCCTAGAGCAACCACTATCAACATGCCAAATACTCTTTGCTTTGAGCTGTTGGTTGCCCTGCACATTAGATGAATCAGTTAGTTTGAATAAGGAACCCAAGCCAAAGTGGTCTTGGGTATCCCTTTCTCATCAAAATACTTGCATTCTTTCTTGACAAGATTTTTAAACTTTGACTCCTCATGCTTGGAGTATTTTGTCACAATAATAGGCTTGGAAACATTTTTGCTAGAAGCAATACTGATTTTAGAAGTACTAACTGCCTTAGCAGCACTTGCATGCTTAGCAGTACTAACCTTGTTAGCAGTAGTAACTGTGTTAGCAGCATTAATATTTTCATCAGTACTAACACTGTTAGCAGTAGTAACTGTGTTAGCAGTACTAATATTTTTAGCAGTACTAACACTGTTAGCAGTAGTAACTGTGTTAGCAGTACTAATATTTTTAGCAGTACTAACACTGTTAGTACTTCTAGGTACCCATAGTAAAATATTTTCTTTTAAAACCTTATTTTTCATAGGGCCTTTACTTTCAACATATTTCTTCATCACATGTTTCTTTCCATCCTTCCTATAACCAACAGGTTTTTGCACAAATCTTTGAAAGTTTATCTGTTGATTAATAGGGCTAAAGAAGCAATACTTAGCCAAATGATTCAACTTGCCACATATGAAACAAGGTTTTAGTCTATTGATTTTATTTAGATCAAATCCTTGTTTCTGAGCCCATTGATTATTCCAGTTTCTTTGATTACCTCTTTTTATACCAGAATTTAGGCTCTTAGCTTTATTGCAAGTACACTATTTACAAGATCCAGGATTCACAACCGTGGTTTGTTTGTAAAGGACCTTGTTATCCTTTCCTTTGGTCTTCTCTATCTCCTTGGACTTGACCCAGATTTTCCCACATCCCTCATTGGTGATCATATTGTTTTCTAATGGTATCTTTTTACTCACAGTATTATCCCCATTCTTACTAGCTTCTTTCTCAGTCAAATCCTTAACTACTACCTCATCCAAAGGATCTATCTTAAGATCTTCCTCAGACAAGTCCTTTTTCTCCTTGGTTTCTAACAAGTCTGAAGTAGGAGAGATATAGTTGTTGTTGTAAGGAGGAGGTGTATTGTTGTATCCAATACCAGGCTTCATCTTATCATGAATCTGAGCCTTTAGAAGAGAATCCATTGCTTTTGAAGCATATGAAAACTTTTCTATGTCAAGCTTAACTTTAGACAGTTCCTCTTTCAGCCTATCATTCTCTTCTAAGGACTTAGACAGTTTGGTCTCTAACTCATTCTTTTCCCACTTCCAATAGTTTGTGTCATAAGAGTGTTGAAGTTCATTAGCTTGAAAGCCTTTGATTTGCTCTTCAAATCTCTCTACTATCAACACATAATCTCTTCTGTCCTTTTCTAATCTTTTGAGGTCATCACACATACTTTGATTGTGATCCCTGTATCTTTTGACAGTGTCTATGCAAGATTTAGTGCAAAGATTAGAAATTACCTCAGAGGGGAGATCAGACACTTCTGCCATAAGAGCTTGATTCTGAATGGCTTCCTCAGCTTGATCACTCCAGTCAAATCCCATTCCTTTTTGGGAAACAAGGGCTTGAGCAGGATTCTTGTTTTGATTGTAGCCTCCATTCTGAGCTTGTTGGTGGTTGTTGTTTGGAACAACACTCCTGCATTCTCTAGCAAAGTGTCCTTTCCTGTGACACTTATAGCATTCCACCTTAGTCTTGTCAAAACCAGCTCCATCTTCTCTTCTTTGAGAGAAGTTGTTTCTTCCTGTTCTTTTAATAAACTTCTTCACTCTCATAGATAACATGGCCATCTGCCATTTAATGTCCATCTCCTCCAGGTCATCAGGGTGAAGTTGATCTAGATCATCATTAATCAATGAATTGTTGTTATGACTGGACAAAAATGCGTCAAAGATAGTTCCAGTGCCTTTTTCTGAATTTACTCCACTGGCAGTACTAACTGCTTCAGGGTTAGCAGTAGTATCAGTAGATGTTGAAAGAAGTGCAGCATTGTGGATATAACCAGTGGGATTCTTCTTGGATTCTACCTCAGTTTCAAAAACTCTTAGATCATTATATAGATCATCAAGTTCCTTCTCTTCCAGATTGTCACTCTGTCTATATGAGACAGTGTACATAGTCCATTCATCCCCAAGAGATCTGAGGAACTTTCTGTTGATATCATCTTGTTCCATCTTCACTCCTACAGTAGCCAGTTCACCAATGAGCTTGTTGAATCTATCAAAAGTTTGAGTCATAGACTCATTCTTTGAAGAAGTGAAATTCTCATACTGCTGCTTTAGAACATCTCTTTGATTTCTTTTGATACTTTTAGTTCCAGCAAATCTTTTCTCTAGAGCATTCCAGAGAATCTGAGCATCAGTGCAGTTGCAAAATTGATGCTGATATTCATTGGGAATGGCCAAGAGCAGAGTGCTTAAGGCCTTCATCTCTGTCTGTCTGATCTTCCTCTCACCATCTGTCTTTGGTGGAGGTCTTTTCCCATCTGGTCCTATCTTTCCTGCTTCAGAAGGACCATTCTCAATGATATCCCACATTGAGTAGTCAGTGAGAAGAATGTATTGTCTAATTCTGATCTTCCACATGTCAAACTCACTGGGTTTGAGCATTGGAACCTTAGAGACCAGAGTACTGTTTGATTCTGTAAGGTTTTCCATGATGAATGAATAGATGTTTCTGAGGGAGTTAGGCTCTGATACCACTTGTCAGGATCGAATTCTTAACAAGAATAAATTCTCAGAAACTAATATCAAAGAAGTTGCGGAATAACACTTTGATATTCAATAAAACAGTAAACCAAAACAGTATATAATCAACAACTTGTAAACTTGTATTGAATGCTTGAAGTTACAAGATTAAACACACAACCTCAATATCGATGAACAGACTCACCAATACGAATTCTACTTCTCTAGAATTAGGATCTATGCCTTGAGGTTTATTTTCTCTAAAAACTTAGAATGAATAAATTAATCTCTATCTAAACTATTCTATCAAATCTGTACATATACTGAGTAAAAAGATAATTACAATAACCAAAACAGTATATAATCAACAACTTGTAAACTTGTATTGAATGCTTGAAGTTACAAGATTAAACACACAACCTCAATATTGATGAACAGACTCACCAATACGAATTCTACTTCTCTAGAATTAGGATCTATGCCTTGAGGTTTATTTTCTCTAAAAACTTAGAATGAATAAATTAATCTCTATCTAAACTATTCTATCAAATTTGTACATATTCTGAGTAAAAAGATAATTACAATAAATAAAATATCTTCAGTATATCTTCCATCATTATCTTCAAGCCTTCCATGAATATCTTGATTCTTTCCAGCTGTCATCATTTCCATTCGGTTCTTTAAGTCAAAAGCAGTACTAACTATGCTCAGCAACATTAATTTCTTCTAGCAGTATTAACTTGGTCTTAGCAGCATTAACTACTAAGCAGCACTAACCACTAGCAGTACTAACTAGCTAAGCAGTACTAATTTTGTTCAAGCAGCACTAACTTTGACTAGCAGTATTAATTCTACTAGCAGTAGTAATACTCAGCAGTATTAACTTTGAAGTCCTCTAGCAGTAGTAATTCTGAACTAGCAGCATTAAAGACTTGTTCACATCTTCAGTTCCCAACAGTTTTCGTGATGAAAACGCATTGTTGAAGGTTATTGTTGAGGATAAGGATTCGGAAAAAGATGCCTTGAAGAAAGAAAAAGAAGTTTTGAAATCTAAAATTACTGAGCTTGAAAGAAATCTTGTTAATTTAAATTCTGAAAAGGGTGAATTTAAAATTAAGTTTGAAGCTTGCTTTCAGGAGCGGAATGAAGCGTATTGCAAAATCAAACAACTAGAGGATTTGAACTTAAAGAGAGGACAGACTAAGCGAACATTGAATTTACTTACTAACAAACTCCAAGATATCCGATTTTATAATGCTAAGACGGGTTTAGGTTTTGAGGGAAATGATGTTTTAAAGCGAGCCCTAGAAACTTGTATAATTTTGATAAATTAGGGTCAAAACCAAAGAAAATCCCAGACATTCATGACACGTTTGTCAAAACTAAAGGTAAATAGGTGATTGATGATGATACGACGAGTTGTGCTGATTCACATTCTAGTTTTAAATCTATTGGTTTTTCATATAATGATTTGAACAAAAGTTATAAAAACAGGAAACTTGAATTTGTTGAGTTTCAATCATTATTTTCTACACTATCACCAACAGAATTAGCCAACGATGACACAGATATACCTGAAACTCAATGTCAGTATGACGAATATGAATCAAACACTGATGTTCAGAATCAGACTCCAATATCTGAATCAGTCACTTCTGAATCTCCAAAATAGGTTAAGACTGAAGAGTGCTTACATGTCATGAATCCTAGCATTAAAACTGGTTTTTCAAAGAAAATGACTGAGGAGATTTTTGAAAACATGATGAATGCTTCAGATCATGTTTCTATCATTGAGAAGTTAGAATCAAACTCTGTGTTGGATCAAACATCTGCTTTTACAAAACAAATCAGTGAATTACAAAAGACACTTAAAGAGTTAGAAGATGAGAACTGTGATCTCAAATTCAAACTTGACAAGTCTTTTGAGGAAAATAAAGAGCTTTCCAAAGAGTTAAATGATTTGAAAGCTGATTTGTTTAAGCAAAATTTGAATGAGAAAAAGATGTTCGAATCTCAAAAATGGAATGTTCATTCAAATCTAGAGTTTGAGACTACTACTTCCAAAACCTCTATTTTTTATTCTGAAACTCCTGAATATCCTCCAAGCATATTTGAAAAAGGCGAGTCTTCTGGTACTTTAAAGAAAAATTCATCTTTTAAGAAGAAAACTGACAAGGATTCATTTCTTGTTTCAGATTTAAGAAAGCAAAATGATAAAGGAGAATGGGTGAAGAAAAAGTGTGAAAAGAAAGTTATTGAATGTAAATGTAGTGTTATTGATAATGATGGTTTGAAATGTAAAAGTTATAACGATTCAAAATGTCAAAAATGTATGAATGGTTGTACTCAAATTGATAAATCAAAATTGTTGACATTTGCTCGTAAGAACTTTATTTGCAAACACTGTCGTGACAATGCTTTCACAATTCACATCATTCCTCCTAAATCTGTCAGGATCAAAATTCGAAACAAGAATTTAAACTAAACACTCAGAAACTATGTTAAAGAAGTTGCGGAAAAACACTTTAACAGTAAATCAATGAAACAATATATGAGATCAAATCACATGTTATATTGAATTAACTTAATGATTACAACCATAACCTCAATTAGTTGAACAAGCTCAACAGACGTGTCAGGATCGAATTCTTAACAAGAATAAATTCTCAGAAACTAATATCAAAGAAGTTTGCGGAATAACACTTTGATATTCAATGAAACAGTAAACCAAAACAGTATATAATCAACAACTTGTAAACTTGTATTGAATGCTTGAAGTTACAAGTTTAAACACACAACCTCAATATTGATGAACAGGCTCACCAATACGAATTCTACTTCTCTAGAATTAGGATCTATGCCTTGAGGTTGATTTTCTCTAAAAAATAGAATGAATGAATTAATCTATCTTAAACTAATCTATCAAATCTGTACATATACTGAATAAAAAGATAATTACAATAAAATATCTTCAGTATATCTTCCATCATTATCTTCAAAATATCCTTGTTTATCACGATCTCTTCATCATTACCTTATAAGCAGCATTAAGTCTTTGCAGCATTAACTACTAAGCAGCACTAACCACTAGCAGTACTAACTAGCTAAGCAGTACTAACTTTGTTCAAGCAGCACTAACTTTGACTAGCAGTATTAATTCTACTAGCAGTAGTAATACTCAGCAGTATTAACTTTGAAGTCTTCTAGCAGTAGTAATTCTGAACTAGCAGCATTAAAGACTTGTTCACATCTTCAGTTCCCAACAATCTCCCCCTAACTTGACTTTTAGAAAGAGAAGTCAAGTTCTTCAAAAATGATCTTCAAGATGCTTTCAACACTTCAGTTCACACTCCTAGATTAGGATCCAAACCCAAACTTTGATTAATGATTCTGCTAACCACAATCTTTGCCATTTCTGAATCTTTTGAACATGTAAGCTTTGCATTTAACATTGCTTGTAATTTGGCCTTGCTGTGATCATAGATTTTATCAACTAAGTAGTACTCATGATAAGCTCTGTCCACAGTGATAACATAGACTCCACACCTTTCAAATATCATCCAGTTTTCTATTCTTTGGAATTTGTTCTGTAGATGCAGATCTCTGATCACATGTTGAACTTTTCTAGGATCAAACATCATGCATAAGTACTCCATGGCTAATCTGATTAAGCTCATTCCTTCTCTTTTCAGCTCCTTTTCATACATCTCCAACCCAACTTTAAACATCTCTTCTAAATCTGATCTTGAACAGCTTCTTATTAATCTACCCCAAGTAGAGTACACTTCATATATATCTCCCACTCTCTTAAGCCTGAAGTATTTCTTCCTTTGATCTTCCAAAATATCCCAAAAGATGACTTCTAGTGCTTTCATAGAAATGGGATCAGCTGAAACTGGTTCATCAGCTGTTGTAGTTATATATAGATCAAGATTATATTGCTTAGTGGATTGTTCTAGGTTCTTTACAGATTCAGTTGTAGAAGTAACTGAAGGTTCTGCTGTTTCTGCTGTTTCTTCAACTCTTGGCCTTTTGTTCTGCTTCTTGGAGGCTATAGTCTTCATCCTCTTCCCAGTTTTGGCTTCTACACCAACACTCTCAGATTCTTCCTTCATCTCCTCAGCTTTGTCTTTTGAGGATGTGGTCTCCTCAGGGAATGGTTTTTGAATATTCAGGTCATGCCTTTCCTTCATCCTTCTCTCAGCCTCTTCCCTTTGTGCTGAATCCCCTTGAAGCTTGGCCATTTCCTTTTGATACAACTCTTCAACTTGAGTGTATGCCATGTTGGTAAACATCTCCCCCTTAACACCAATTGCCCCCTTCAGAAAATTTATCATTTTTCTTCTTTGCTGATTGGCCAAAAATGTTTTGGAGGGTTGTCTTTTCTGTTTCTGTTTCTGTTTTTGAGTTGGCATCTTTTTAACTGGAAGTTTCTTGACCTGAGCAGCTGTCTGAGCTGCTTCTTTTAGACTCTTTTGGTATTCTGCATTTAACTTCTTGGCCATAATCTTTGCAAGTTCTCTATCTTTTTCTGTTTGCAACTGTTCCTCCTTCTCCATTTGGTCTTGAAGCTGCTTTGCTATTGCCTCATCCATTTCAATCTGAGACTTCTTCTTTACAGGCATTTCAGCTTCAACCATCTTCTCCTTTCCTTTTCCCTTTGACTCCTTTGCCTTTTCTTTTTCCTTCTGTTGAATTTCTCCTTCATTGATGACTACTCCCTTGGCCTTTTGAGTAGCCTTAGGAGTATCATTTTTGGCTTTTACCAAGGTTTCAACTATTTCCATTTCTTCAATAGATAGCCCTGTTACTGCTGCTACCTGTTCTGTTACTGCTGCTGCTTGAACATTATCTGTTTCCACTGCTTGTGCTTCTGTTTCTGCAGCTTTCTCCCCCTTAACATCAAATCCCATCTCAGACATACTCTCCTTTTCTGCTTCAACCTCTGAATTCTCCCCCTTGTTGAAAGCATCATTAGCAGTTTTCCTCTTCTTCAAAACAAATTTCCTTCTCCTCTGCTTTTGCACCAATCTTGTGATGATTTTCTTCAATTTGGTAATCTGTACTTGTTGAGACAGAATCACCATTTTCATCTCTTCTATTTCTTTGCCTTGTTTGATGACATCCATATTGATGTTGCCCATTGTTTCCAACAATTCATTGTAGTCATATCTGTCCTCACTTTCTCCAGGAGTGTTACCCCCTTTTGAAGGATCATGGGATCTTTTAGTAGTGGAAGTCTTCTGCCAAGCAGAAGCACTGTCCACCCCCTTGGTTTCTTGGCACCGGGGACCTTTGAATGATTGCTCATTCAAAGTTGCCATGGGGAAGGTCTTAGAGATATTACCACTATCCTTCTCTGTGCTAGCAGAAGTAGTGGCAGCCTTCTCACCCATATGCTCTGCCATCTCCTTAGAGAGCACCTCCTGAGGGTTGGGAGATACCCTGTTGGTTTCCCTTTGGATATTCTCTAAGGGAGAATTCTCCCTTAGAGGGCTTAAAGGCTGAGTGGGTGAAGGTACAAGAAGGGAAGGAGCCTTCTTTACCTGTTTTCTTTGATAAGTTTGGGTGATTGGTGAAGTTGGTTTGTCAAGAAGAGACTGAGGAATTGATTTAGAGTGGGAAGGTTGGGATTGGCTAGCAGTGGGTTGGTCTAATGGGGGCCTTGACCCTGCTACCATACCTTCATTAGTTTGGGACACCACCATCATTGTAGAGAACAATGGGGTGTCTACTCCTTCCGAGTCCCCAGCAGATCTTCTCATATTTGAGAAAACCTTGCCTTTAGGGGGTTTTGGTACATATATTCCATCAGAATGAGGAATATCCGTCAATTCATGGTTGATTACTGCTTGAACAAACCTGGGATACATATAAAAGCTCTTTTTGTTTCCCATGTTTGAGACAAGATCATTGAAAATCATTTGTGAAAAATTGTACCTTCTGGCAGTGGCCAAACAGACCAAAGCATAAGCAATGGGACTGCTGAACTCACTCCATCCAGTGGTCTTTTTAGAAATGCAGTGCATCAAGGTATGAACAAGAAAACGCCATTGGGGTGAGAATTTAGCTTTTGAGAACTTAAAAACACCCAATGGGCCTCCATACCCCATTCTTGTAAGAGTAGAAAACAGTTCATCATTAGGGATAGAAGATATACCAGAGGCATCGTCTAGACGTAGACTGATGCGAATTACCTCTTCATTAACTGTCAATGGCTTGCCACATACTGTCGTCTTGATCATTTGCACACCATCCTAAGTAACAATGGTTGCATGTGCCCAGAATTGCCTCTGATGCTCTATGAAGATAGTAGGAGACATAGTGAGAGCATGGGCAATGTGGCTAGACTTCAGAAAGTCGACTATCTGATGATAACCTTCAGATTGTTTTGGCTTTTGGAGCATCGCGATTTCATTGTGCTCGTCAATGAACGCCATTGATGCCATGAATCTTTGAAACTTCTTGCCTGAGAACTTTGAACTTGAGAGAAAGAGGGTTTAGAGTGCAAGAGAATAGTATGCAAAGAGTCGTTATGAACTTTTAGGCGGGCAAAGAGTATTTATAGTATTCGGAACATAAGCAGTATTAACCTAGAGCAGTATTAACTACTAGCAGTATTAACTAACTAGCAGTATTAACTGAGAGCAGTATTAACTACTAGCAGTATTAACTAACTAGCAGTATTAACTAAGAGCAGTATTAACTACTAGCAGTATTAACTAAGAGCAGTATTAACTACTAGCAGTATTAACTAACTAGCAGTATTAACTGAGAGCAGTATTAACTACTAGCAGTATTAACTGAGAGCAGTATTAACTACTAGCAGTATTAACTAACTAGCAGTATTAACTGAGAGCAGTATTAACTACTAGCAGTATTAACTAACTAGCAGTATTAACTGAGAGCAGTATTAACTACTAGCAGTATTAACTAACTAGCAGTATTAACTGAGAGCAGTATTAACTACTAGCAGTATTAACTGAGAGCAGTATTAACTACTAGCAGTATTAACTAACTAGCAGTATTAACTGAGAGCAGTATTAACTACTAGCAGTATTAACTAACTAGCAGTATTAACTGAGAGCAGTATTAACTACTAGCAGTATTAATTAACTAGCAGTATTAACTATACTTACTCCTTTAATCTTGCGAAACACTGAGTACTGTTATACATATCCTGAAAAAGAAGATTAGTAACACCAAGAATAAACAATATACAGGTATAGAACCACTTTTTAAGAAGGGGCTTATTCAGAGTTGATCATTCCCACACTTGTTACCAAAAAAAAGTGAATCTACCCACATCAAAAGCTTTAGTGAATAGATCAGCAAACTGATTATCAGTGTGAACTTTTACAACTTGAATAAGTTTCTTTTCATTACAGTCTCTTATGAAGTGATACCTAATCTCAATGTGCTTTGTCTTTGAGTGCTTGACAGGATTATTCACAATGCTAATAGCACTGCTATTATCAATAAAAATTGGAGTGTGTAGAAAGGTTACCCCATAATCCAACATTTGATTCTGAATCCATAAGACTTGAGAACAGCAGCTTGCAGCTGCTATGTACTCTGCCTCTGTTGTAGATGTGGATACTGTGGTTTGTTTCTTGCACTGCCATGAAACTAGTCTTGCACCCAAAAACTGACATCCTCCAGAAGTAGATTTTCTGTCCAAGTTTGCTCCACCTAGATCACTATCTGAGTATGCAAGTAGGTCAAAGGATGAGTCATGAGGATACCAAAGTCCCAATCTGGGTTGCCCTTTGAGATATCTGAATATCCTCTTAACAGCTTGATAGTGAGATTGCTTTGGCCTAACTTGGAATCTTGCACACACACAGACTGGAAACATTATATCTGGCCTAGAGGCTGTAAGATACATGAGAGAGCCAATCATGGATCTATAATGATGAACATCCATATCCTCCCCCTCAAGATCTGCTGTTATCTGCTTGTGTGTCTCCATAGGTGTGCTTGCAGGTTTTCAATCTGAGAAACCAAACTTGGTTATAATGTCCTGCACATACTTGGACTGACAGATGAAGATTCCATCTGACTTCTGTTGAACTTGGAGTCCAAGGAAGAAAGTAAGTTCCCCCATGTAACTCATTTTGAACGTTTGATGCATTAGTTCCTCAAACTCCTTGCACATGTTGTCTCTTGTTGATCCAAAGATAATATCATCAACATAGATTTGAACCAGCAAGATATCCTTCTTCTTTCTCTTGATGAATAGAGTCTTATCAATGACTCCTCTTTCAAAGCCATTTTCCAAGAGATAGGATGACAGAGTGTCATACCATGCTCTTGGAGCTTGATGTAGTCCATAAAGTGTTTTCTTCAATTTGTATACTCTGTCTGGATAGCTTGCGTTTTCAAACCCTGGTGGTTGACAGACATATACTTCTTCTTCAATTGAACCATAAAGAAATGCACTTTTCACATCCATCTGATAGACTTTGAATTTCATGTAGGAAGCATAAGCCAGGAATAATCTAATTGCTTCTATCCTGGCCACAGGTGCAAATACTTCTTCATAGTCTATTCCTTCTTCTTGTGTATACCCTTGAGCCACCAGCCTTGCTTTATTCCTTATCACTATACCTCTTTCATCTCTCTTATTCCTGAAGACCCATTTTGTTCCTATTGCCCTTTGGCCTTTAGGAAGGTCTACCAGATCCCAAACATCTTGCAGCTTGAACTGCAGTAGCTCTTCTTGCATGGCTTCTATCCAACTGGATTCTTTCATAGCATCATGTGCCTTTTTAGGCTCAAGCTGGGATAAAAAGCAAGAAAGCACTGTGTGTTGTTGATCTTGTATTTCTTCAATTCTACTTTGATTTCTAGTCATCATAGGAGAGGATATATCTCCTATTACCAGTTGTGGAGGATGATTCTTTTGTATTCTGGTGTGATGACTAGGTTCTTCATTAAGTCCCACCTCTAGATTAGAGTCATTCAACTCAACTGAAGTGTTTTCAGTAGCCACTTCTGGTTCTTTATTTTCTTGAGTCTCCTCATCTCTACTTTCTTCTTCACTTTGACTTGGTCCAGTAGATGGTTCCTTTCCACAGTCTTCAACAGGATTCACTGTGGGTATGGGAAATATCACAGATTGAGATATACTTTCTGAGACTTGTGTAGTCCCTGATCCTCCACTCCCTGTACCTGCATAATCATCACTACTGAAACCAAAAGAGTTAGTTAGTGAGTCAATGTCAAATAGCCACTGAGGACCAGACCCAATTGGATTTGGTGTGTTCTCATTGCATTTGACATTGTCACTTTCTTCAATTATTCTGGAAGAAGAGTTAAAGACTCTGTAAGCCTTACTCTGAGATGAGTAGCCAACAAGAAATCCATCATCTGCTTTGCTATCAAACTTACCTAAGTAAGATTTGGTATTGAGAATAGTACAAGGACACCCAAAAGGTTTGAAAAATCCAATAAATGGTTTTCTTTTATTTAAAAGCTCATAAGGAGTCTTGTTCTTTTGCTTGACCACTAGAACTCTGTTTTGGACATAACAAGCAGTATTAACTGCTTCAGCCCAGAAGGTAATTGGCAATTTTGAATCAGCCAACAGAGATCTAGCAGCCTCTATTAGTGTCCTATTTCTCCTTTCAGCAACTCCATTCTGTTGAGGAGTTCTAGGAGCACTATATTGTCTCTCAATGCCTTTCTCTTCACAAAAGGTGTTTAGATCAAGATTTTTAAACTCAGTTCCATTATCTGATCTAATGACTTTTAATTTTTGATTAGTTTGGTTTTCAATTCTTAGAATAAAGGATTTGATAAGTCCACTTGTCTCATCCTTAGTCCTTAGAAAATATACCCAAGTAAATCTGGAGTAATCATCAACAATAACCAAGCAGTAAGATTTCTTGCCTATACTCATAACATCTGTAGGACCAAACAGATCCATATGCAGTAACTGGAGACAAGAAGAAATAGAATTTAACTCTTTGGTCTTATGAGAAATTTTGTGCTGTTTGCCTTTAAGACAAGCAACACAATGATCATCACATGAAAAGACTTTTGAAGGTAAACCTCTTACAAGGTTGTTTTTAACAAGTTTGTTCATAGTCTTGAAATTCATGTGACACATCCTTCTGTGCCATAGAGAGGATTCATCCACAGAAGCTTTTGAAACAAGACAGTTCAGGGATGAATCACTATTAACATTGTCCATATCTAGAGAATAAACATTGTCCTTTCTTGGAGTTCTAAGTAGTATCATGCTTTCATCAACTACTTTGAACCCTGGAGCAAGGATCATACACTCTGTGTTTGTAAATAATATGCTATGTTGTTTGTCACAAACCTGTGATACACATAACAGGTTGTACTTCAATTGATCAACATAGTAGACATCCTCAAATGTCATCTTACCTTTTGTGACATTACCTTTGCCACTTATTTTACCACCAGTAAGATCATTTCCAAAAGCAACATGTCCTCCATTGATATGCTTGAAATCCTGAAGGCATGACATGTTACCTGTCATGTGCCTAGAGCAACCACTATCAACATGCCAAATACTCTTTGCTTTGAGCTGTTGGTTGCCCTGCACATTAGATGAATCAGTTAGTTTGAATAAGAAACCCAAGCCAAAGTGGTCTTGGGTATCCCTTTCTCATCAAAATACTTGCATTCTTTCTTGACAAGATTTTTAAACTTTGACTCCTCATGCTTGGAGTATTTTGTCACAATAATAGGCTTGGAAACATTTTTGCTAGAAGCAATACTGATTTTAGAAGTACTAACTGCCTTAGCAGCACTTGCATGCTTAGCAGTACTAACCTTGTTAGCAGTAGTAACTGTGTTAGCAGCATTAATATTTTCATCAGTACTAACACTGTTAGCAGTAGTAACTGTGTTAGCAGTACTAATATTTTTAGCAGTACTAACACTGTTAGCAGTAGTAACTGTGTTAGCAGTACTAATATTTTTAGCAGTACTAACACTGTTAGTACTTCTAGGTACCCATAGTAAAATATTTTCTTTTAAAACCTTATTTTTCATAGGGCCTTTACTTTCAACAGATTTCTTCATCACATGTTTCTTTCCAGCCTTCCTATAACCAACAGGTTTTTGCACAAATCTTTGAAAGTTTATCTGTTGATTAATAGGGCTAAAGAAGCAATACTTAGCCAAATGATTCAACTTGCCACATATGAAACAAGGTTTTGGTCTATTGATTTTATTTAGATCAACTCCTTGTTTCTGAGCCCATTGATTATTCCAGTTTCTTTGATTACCTCTTTTTATACCAGAATTTAGGCTCTTAGCTTTATTGCAAGTACACTATTTACAAGATCCAGGATTCACAACCGTGGTTTGTTTGTAATGGACCTTGTTATCCTTTCCTTTGGTCTTCTCTATCTCCTTGGACTTGACCCAGATTTTCCCACATCCCTCATTGGTGATCATATTGTGTTCTAATGGTATCTTTTTACTCACAGTATTATCCCCATTCTTACTAGCTTCTTTCTCAGTCAAATCCTTAACTACTACCTCATCCAAAGGATCTATCTTAAGAGCTTCCTCAGACAAGTCCTTTTTCTCCTTGGTTTCTAACAAGTCTGAAGTAGGAGAGATATAGTTGTTGTTGTAAGGAGGAGGTGTATTGTTGTATCCAATACCAGGCTTCATCTTATCATGAATCTGAGCCTTTAGAAGAGAATCCATTGCTTTTGAAGCATATGAAAACTTTTCTATGTCAAGCTTAACTTTAGACAGTTCCTCTTTCAGCCTATCATTCTCTTCTAAGGACTTAGACAGTTTGGTCTCTAACTCATTCTTTTCCCATTTCCAATAGTTTGTGTCATAAGAGTGTTGAAGTTCATTAGCTTGAAAGCCTTTGATTTGTTCTTCAAATCTCTCTACTATCAACACATAATCTCTTCTGTCCTTTTCTAATCTTTTGAGGTCATCACACATACTTTGATTGTGATCCCTGTATCTTTTGACAGTGTCTATGCAAGATTTAGTGCAAAGATTAGAAATTACCTCAGAGGGGAGATCAGACACTTCTGCCATAAGAGCTTGATTCTGAATGGCTTCCTCAGCTTGATCACTCCAGTCAAATCCCATTCCTTGTTGAGAAACAAGGGCTTGAGCAGGATTCTTGTTTTGATTGTAGCCTCCATTCTGAGCTTGTTGGTGGTTGTTGTTTGGAACAACACTCCTGCACTCTCTAGCAAAGTGTCCTTTCATGTGACACTTATAGCATTCCACCTTAGTCTTGTCAAAACCAGCTCCATCTTCTCTTCTTTGAGAGAAGTTGTTCCTTCCTGTTCTTTTAATAAACTTCTTCACTCTCATAGATAACATGGACATCTGCCATTTAATGTCCATCTCCTCCAGGTCATCAGGGTGAAGTTGATCCAGATCATCATTAATCAATGAATTGTTGCTATGACTGGACAAAAAGGCTTCAAAGATAGTTCCAGTGCCTTTTTCTGAATTTACTCCACTGGCAGTACTAACTGCTTCAGGGTTAGCAGTAGTATCAGTAGATGTTGAAAGAAGTGCAACATTGTGGATATAACCAGTGGGATTCTTCTTGGATTCTACCTCAGTTTCAAAAACTCTTAGATCATTATATAGATCATCAAGTTCCTTCTCTTCCATATTGTCACTCTGTCTATATGAGACAGTGTACATAGTCCATTCATCCCCAAGAGATCTGAGGAACTTTCTGTTGATATCATCTTGTTCCATCTTCACTCCTACAGTAGCCAGTTCACCAATGAGCTTGTTGAGTCTATCAAAAGTTTGAGTCATAGACTCATTCTTTGAAGAAGTGAAGTTTTCATACTGCTGCTTTAGAACATCTCTTTGATTTCTTTTGATGCTTTTAGTTCCAGCAAATCTTTTCTCTAGAGCATTCCAGAGAATCTGAGCATCAGTGCAGTTGCAAAATTGATGCTGATATTCATTGGGAATGGCCAAGAGCAGAGTGCTCAAGGCCTTCATCTCTGTCTGTCTGATCTTCCTCTCACCATCTGTCTTTGGTGGAGGTCTTTTCCCATCTGGTCCTATCTTTCCTGCTTCAGAAGGACCATTTTCAATGATATCCCACATTGAGTAGTCAGTGAGAAGAATGTACTGTCTAATTCTGATCTTCCACATGTCAAACTCACTGGGTTTGAGCATTGGAACCTTAGAGACCAGAGTACTGTTTGATTCTGCAAGGTTTTCCATGATGAATGAATAGATGTTTCTGAGGGAGTTTGGCTCTGATACCACTTGTCAGGATCGAATTCTTAACAAGAATAAATTCTCATAAACTAATATCAAAGAAGTTTGCGGAATAACACTTTGATATTCAATGAAACAGTAAACCAAAACAGTATATAATCAACAACTTGTAAACTTGTATTGAATGCTTGAAGTTACAAGTTTAAACACACAACCTCAATATTGATGAACAGGCTCACCAATACGAATTCTACTTCTCTAGAATTACGATCTATGCCTTGAGGTTGATTTTCTCTAAAAAATAGAATGAATGAATTAATCTATCTTAAACTATTCTATCAAATCTGTACATATACTGAATAAAAAGATAATTACAATAAAATATCTTCAGTATATCTTCCATCATTATCTTCAAAATATCCTTGTTTATCACGATCTCTTCATCATTACCTTATAAGCAGCATTAAGTCTTGGCAACATTAACTACTAAGCAGCACTAACCACTAGCAGTACTAACTAGCTAAGCAGTACTAACTTTGTTCAAGCAGCACTAACTTTGACTAGCAGTATTAATTCTACTAGCAGTAGTAATACTCAGCAGTATTAACTTTGAAGTCTTCTAGCAGTAGTAATTCTGAACTAGCAGCATTAAAGACTTGTTCACATCTTCAGTTCCCAACAAGACGTTCAATACTTCTCTAAAGAAAGAATTTCTAAGAATTTTGAGGCTAATTCTCTCTAGTAACAAAAACAATACGCAAATCTCTGTGTATATTCTATGTATTCTGTGTATCATAAGCAAAAGACTTCTAGACTATATATACAAAGCAGATTACAAGATAATTATTAAATTAAAGTTGATCTTCAGCATCCAGTCCATAATTATCTTCAATCTCCTTGTCTTTCGCTTTAAGCAACCAATCCATCTTTATCATCATGAGCAGCATTAATCTTCAGCAACATCTTCTATTCAATAGCAGTACTAACCATGCTTGCAGTAGTAACTTCCAACTTGCAGTATTAACTCTTCAAGCAATACTAACTACTAGAAGTAGTAATCCTTCAAGTAGTAGTAATACTTCTAGCAGTAGTAATATTCAAGTAGTAGTAATACTTCTATACATAGCAGTACTAACTGAACTTAGCACATTTCAGACCCAACAATCTCCCCCTAACTTAACTTTTCAATTCAAGAAGTTAAGTTCTTCAGAATACGGTCTTCATGATTCTTTCAAAATAACTGCTTAATTTCCCAGATTAGGATCCAAACCTAAACTTTGATTAATGGTTCTTCTGATCACAATTCTTCCCATTTCTGAACCTTTAGGGCAGACTAACTTTGCTTTCAGCATCCTCTGCAACTTTACTTTGATGTGGTCATACACCTTATTAACCAAGTAGTATTCATGGAAGCTTTTGTCAATGGTTATGACATAGACTCCAGATCTTTCAAAAAGCATCCAGTTATCAATACTTTTGAATCCATTTTCATGATGCACATCTTTGATAAGATACTTCACTCTATCAGGGTCAAACATCATGCATAAATACTCCATGGCCATCTTTGTTATGCTCATCCCTGCTCCTTTCAGTAAGTCACCATATAAGTTCAGACCAACCTTATACATCTCCTCCAAATCAACCCTGGTACAGCTTCTGATGATCTTTCCCCAAGTTGAGTAAACCTCATATTTGTCACCCATTCTCTTGATTCTGAAGTACTCTGTTCTTTTATCCAACAAAGTATCCCAATGGATGATTTCTGGAGCTTCCACTGAGATAGGATCAACTTTAACTGGTTCTTCATCTGTCACTGTCATATACAACTCAAGGTTATCATCAGATTGTCTTGGCTGTTCTGAAGATTGTTGAATTGTTTGATCTTGACTTTTCTCTTGATTTTCAACCTGCTCAGCTTGTTTCTGCTGCTCTACAGAAGGTGCAACAGTAGATCTTGATGATTCAACTTCCTTTCTTTCACTTTCCCCAGTCCTTGGCCTTTTTGCCTATTTCTTTGAAGCAATTGACTTCATTCTTTTAATAGCTCCAATCTTTTGAGCTAAAGTCTCTGTCTTCTTGATTTCTTTCTTTTCTTTTGTAGGAGTGCCTTCTTCACTGTCAGGAAAAGGCTGTTGAATATTCAGATCATGTCTTTCCTTCATCTGTCTTTCAAACTCAACCCTCTGACTAAAGTCTCCTTGAAGCTTAGCCATCTCCTTCTTGTATAATTTTCAATTCTGCCAAAAGACATGTTGGTAAACATCCCTTCAGGAACACCAACTGATCCTTTCAGGAAGTTTATCATTTTTCTTCTTTTTTGTGTGGATAGGAAGGTCTGTGAAGGTTGTCTTTTCTTTGAAGGTTTCATTGTGACCCTGTTTGCAGCCAGTTTCAAGCTTTTCTGATATTCTTCATTGAGCCTTTTTTCCAAATCTAAGGCAACCTTTCTGTCTTTGGCAGTTTGAATCTCATTCTGCTTTTCAAGCTCTTCTTGCATCTTCTTTGCCATTTCTTCATCCAGTTCTATTTGCTTTTGCTTCTTTGATGCTTTCACGGGTTCTACCATCTTTTCTTTTCCTTTCTTTTTGGCCTCTGTCATGCTTATCTCTTTCCTTTTCTTCTCTGTGCCTCCTTCTTTGATTACCACTCCCTTAGCCTTTTGAGTAGCCTTGGGAGTGTCATTCTTTGCCTTAACTAGAGTTTCTGAAATCTCTATTTCTTCTCTGGACATTTCAGTTTCTGCTGTTGGTTTCTTTGTTTCTACTGTTGGTTCAGTTACTACTTCTTGTTCATTTGTTACTGCTGCTTGCACTGTTTCTGCTGCTGTGTGGAGGAACCCGACGCCATCTTAGAGAGAAAGTCTAAGAAGTTGCGTCACAAAGAGGTCACTTTGGTCAAGGTGCAGTGGAAGCATCACCGGGGAGCAAATGTGACGTGGGAAGCCGAGGAGGATATGAAGCGAAGATATCCTCACCTTTTTGGGTAATTGGGATTTCGGGGACGAAATCATTCCCAAGTTGGGGAGGATTGTAACACCCCAAATTTCGTTTGTTTTGTGAAGATGTTTGGAGGAAAAGAGGTTTATGTGGCTGTCTACAGGACGCACGGGTCGTGCGCCCTCCTTCAGAGAAAACGCACGGGTCGTGCGTATGATCCAGGGTCGAGGCAATGTGCCTGCGCACGGGTCGTGCCCATTTCCTTCTTTGAGGGCGCACGACAGTTGCTTTTGTGGATTGCTTAAAATCTTGATTTGAGAGATATTTTCATAATATCTCTAAAAAAAATCTCAGTTCTCTCTCTCTCTTCCTTTTTCTCTCTTTTTCTCCTTTTCGATCTTCAAAGTCTCGTTTGGTTGCTAGTTTTCGGTGTTTCTAGCAAGGGGTAGGTGTTTTAAGCTTCACCTCTTCGTCGTGATCGTTATCAGGTTTTCCGGGTTTTATTCTAAAAATCTACTGGTGAGTTCCTACTACCATTTTACAAACTTTATACATGTCAAAACTCTTATTTGCAAAATCCGAATTATTTCTACGGTATGATTTCATGTTCTCTACATTTTGATATAAATGAAGTTTTTGGTGATTTTCGGGCTTCTCGATCAGTTTTGACCAAAATGACGGGTTCCGCCTTATAGAAGTAAAATGATGTTTTACTTACATATTATGTGGAAATGTGAAAAGAATGTTTAAGAACTCATTTTAATGATTTTCATTCTTACCAGAATGTGAACTGGAAATGATATTTTGTTTATAAAATGTGTTTATACCATATGTTTATTTATGGTTGGTCACATATGTTGTTGTGACGAGTCTGTACCATTACTAGTGGATCCCTAGGTTTTGAGTCGACTGTATTGTTGGGATGTCATATTCCCCATTTTGTAGCTATGGATGCATATGATCCTCGAGGGCAACTTGGTACGGTTATGTGAGGTCGGATACTAGCCATGGTTCATAGTGATCCTAGTGAAGGAGTATACATTGGTTTTGCTTGGGGCTAGATCTCACGTTGTAGCACAGACTTATGTGTTCGTATCCTCGGATTCCAACTGTTTAGCTCATAACTCGGATTTTGGCTTACTTAGTGTTTCGCCACAATCCTTGGTAAAATGTTTTGTCATTGGTCATTTGATAATATGTTTATAACAGAAAAGCCCGATTGTGGCAAAGGTTTAAATTGTAAAAGTTAACCTCTTTGGAAATATTATCTTTTGATGCAAATGTTTATATCTCTTGAGCTTTATAAAATGTATGTTCTCACCAGGCTTTAAGTCTGACACTTTTTCTCAAATGATATGTATAACAGGTTTCCCTTAGCGGTGGGATGCACTGGGTTTTGAGAGACGAGTTGGGTCTCGGGGCATTTTGAGATGACTAAAGTGTTGATAGTTGGGCATTGTTAAGTCCCATTCTTTTGATGAATTTTGGATTGTCAACTAATGTAATCTAGATAGTTATGTTTAGATTAGTCTGTTGATGAATTCTAAATCCGTACAGGTTTTTGTAAAGTCTTAAGGACTGATACACCTTTTCGAGAAGTTTATAGCAATGCAGATGTCATATTGCCTTATTTATGAAGTTTTAATTTACTCTGAATTTTAGGATGTTACAATTTCTGATATTGAAAAACAATTATCTAAGTCTGATTCTGAAAAACAAGAATGTGTACTAAAAGCTTTTAAATTGCAGGTTGAAAACAAGACTTTAGAGAAAAAGGTAAATGGTTTGGAAGCAAAATTGTATCTTAGAGGCCAAACAGATCAAATTATTTTCTTGAATACACCTGATGAAGATGCTGATTTCAAAGAAAAACGGGGATTAGGGTTTGATAATCCTCATTACTTAGAAAAAGCTATCAGAAAAATTCCATATATATATAATGCAAATTATATGTATGCGGCTGATGAATATCCTCATTTGAAACCCAAATTTATCACCAAAGCATCAAAAGATGTTGAGGACAAAGAAGATGAGAAAAGAATGAATTTAAGGAAAATGCAACTACCATTATGTTATGAAAGATTGAATGATATTATCTTTCTAAAACACCAAAATTTCTTTCAAATGATTATTTTTCTAGTTATTCTTCTACTGAGATGGAGGCAAAACCTGTTCAAGCCAAAATTTATGTACCTCCACTCGTCCTAGAGAGTAAAATAATTGAGTTAGAAAATATTTTATCTGATGAAAGAATTTTGAGTGATATAACACAAAATGTATTTTCTACAGTATTAAAGAACACAGATTTTATTTGCAAATCTAAAGTGTGTTCTACATCTTCAAAAGTACCTCAAACTTCTAAGACTGATTTTGATGATCTATTTAAGTCTGCAAATGATTTTCTAAATTCTGATGAAGGGTGTATAGAAGAAATTGATATGTTTGACTTTAATGCTCCACTTCCAAATCATTCTACTTTTGTGATAAATGGACAAGCTTTACCAAGTGTTCATGAAAAAGGTGAATCATCAACTAAGGTTGGTGAATCAGTTTCTGTAACTACTGATTACTATGCTCAGGGTAAGAAACATAAGAAACAACGATTACAGAAACAGAACAACACTGGTAAACACAAGAAAAATCAATTTCAGAAATCTGACTTTCCTAATAAATCTAAATCTTCTGTTTCAGATATAAGAAAGAAAAGGTCAGAAGCAAGATCTGAATGGCGACCTAAAAGGAAGTGTGATGAGAAGGCGGAATCAGTCCCTGATATAGTTATTGATACATCTGATAGTAGTGTTAATGATGTAGTTGATAAAATTGCTTCTAATAAACAAAACCTTGTAATTCCTTACAAGCGATATTCAATAAAGCAATTGTTCCAATTATCTCGTCCTACTATTAAATCTTATACTTATCAGTGGAATGATTTTGCTTATCATCATAATTCTAATGATTGGTTTGGATCTTATCATGTTTATTCTTCTAAATCAAAAGTTTTTAAACGTTTTCAAAAGAAAAGAGGATCCATATTCAAATGGATGCCAAAATCTTGTACTAATCTGTTAGGACCCGTTTTTAAATGGGTACCTAAAATTGTTGTTTCCTGATTTCTCTTGCAGACCCGGCATATGTGGTACTTGGATAGCGGCTGTTCCAAGCATATGACCAGGCAGAAAGCTTTATTATCTAATTATACAGAGAAATTCAGCGGCAATGTTCATTTTGGGAACAACCGGTTTTCACCGATCTTAGGATATGGTGATATTATTCAAGACAACATAACGATTAAGAAGGTGAGCTATGTCGAAGGCCTAGGGCACAACTTGTTCAATATCGGTCAATTCTGCGACAAAGGGTTAGAGGTCAACTTCAAATCTAAGAGTTGCTCGATTCGTACTGAAGACGGCAAAGAACTCTTAGTCGGACATCGAAAGACAAATCTCTACACAATCAATCTGTCAAAAGTCCAGATTGACAATCAAGTTTGCCTACTGACAAAAGCCTCGATGCAGCAAAGTTGGCTTTGGCACCGACGGTTATCGCACCTGAATTTTCGTTACATTAACAAGCTGGTTAGTGGAAAGTTAGTGAATGGACTTCCTGAGCTGAGATATGAGAAAGAACACTTATGTGCAGCATGTGAAAAAGGAAAGATGAAGAGAGCTCCACATAAACCGAAGCCTGAACCCAGTACCAGTTCTCCACTAGAGTTGTTGCATATGGATCTCTATGGTCCGATGCGAACACAAAGCTTAGGCGTAAAGAAATACGTGTTGGTTATCGTGGACGACTATTCGCGATACACGTGGGTCAAATTTCTCTGATCAAAAGATGAGACGCCTGAAGTACTCATTACATTTCTGAAGACGACTAGGTGAATTTACAGAAACCATTCAAGCTTCTCAGAACTGATAACGGCACAGAGTTTAAGAATAAGACTGTTGAAGAATATCTCGAATCAGTCGGGATATCACATCAATACTCTGTTGCTCGTACGCCTGAACAGAATGGAGTAGTCGAAAGGCGAAATCGAACGCTAGTTGAGGCCGCTCATACTATGCTCAGGCAGTCTGACTTACCTCTATTTCTGTGGGCAGAAGCTATTTCGACTGCGTGCTACACACAAAATCGTTCCATGATACACCATCGATTTCAAAAGACTCTGTATGCTTTGATCAACAACCGAACACCAACCATTAAATATTTTCATGTTTTTGGTTGTAAGTGTTTTGTGCTTAACGACAGAGAGAGTCTGAACAAGTTTAGTGCTAAGGCAGATGAGGGCATCTTCATTGGATATTCTTCTACATTTGCTGCATATCGAGTATATTTGAAGAAGTCGAAGACTGTTACCGAGAGCGTAAATGTCACATTCGATGAGGAAATGGCTACTGAACAAGTCAGTTTAGAACCCGTGATAACTGGAGTGTTATCTTCTGGGCAAATCCGTTCAGAACCTGTAATTACAAAGAACAAATCAGATGAAGCGTCAACGTCTACTAATCATTTATCTGATTTAGATACTTTATTTGAACTGTTTTATGATGAATATCTTGGATCTAATGTGAATAAACCTGTTGTG
Organism: Arctium minus; assembly: GCA_954870635.1. Taxonomy (NCBI): domain Eukaryota; kingdom Viridiplantae; phylum Streptophyta; class Magnoliopsida; order Asterales; family Asteraceae; genus Arctium; species Arctium minus. The sequence goes on along the minus strand of OX941085.1, from coordinate 73,721,519 downwards.
GTTGACAGGATTGAAGATTCAACGATTACTCATCCAACCACTTCAGATGTTTCTACTGAATCAAATTCCTCGATTCAGCAAGATATTCCAGTTCAAATGCCTACTCCAATAGTTGAAGTTAAATCTACTAATGATGAGCCAGAAGTTGCTGAGTTAGTAGGATGTACTGTAAGGATAGATCAACAGACTGAACAAGTTGTACCTACTGAAGCTTCTGCACCAATTACTTCAATTGATTCCCTACCTCATGATGTACAACCTGAAGAATCTGAAAGTGGATTTTTAGATGACAACCATGATCAATCTTCATCTATTCCACTCCCTCATGAACATCGCTGGACCAAAGAGCACCCTTTACACCAAGTAATTGGAGATCTCAACAAACTAGTGCAAACTAGGTCTGCAACTTTAAATCAGTGTTTGCATGACTCATTCCTCAGCAAGATAGAGCCTACTCGAGTATCAGAAGCTCTTGCTGATTCAGACTGGGTGTCTGCTATGCAAGAAGAGTTAAATTAGTTTGAAGCCCTGAAGGTCTGGAGATTAGTTCCAAAACCAGAAGGAAAGACCGTGATAGGAACTAAATGGGTATTCAAAAACAAGAAGGATGAAGATGGTATTGTCATAAGAAATAAAGTAAGACTTGTTGCCAAAGGTTACCGGCAAGAGGAAGGCATAGACTACGACGAGACATAGGCTCCAGTAGCGCGTATAGAGGCAATCCGTATGTTTCAAGCCTAAGCAGCTCACAAGAATTTCACAGTCCACCAGATGGACGTGAAAACTGCCTTTCTGAATGGCATTCATAAGGAGGAAGTCTACGTGTCTCAACCAGAAGGGTTTGTAAATCCAGATAAGCCAAATCACGTCTACATCTTGGATAAAGCCCTGTATGGTTTGAAACAAGCCCCTCGCGCACGGTATGATGTTCTATCTAACTTCTTGGTCAAGTCATATTTTTCGAAAGGTAAAGTTGATACCACTTTGTTTATTAAAAAGGAGAAAGCTGATATCATTCTTATTCAAATATATGTAGATGATATTATATTTGGTTCTACAAATCCTAAATACTGTAAGAACTTTTCAAACCTTATGGTGTCACGTTTTCAAATTAGTATGATGGGAGAAATGAATTTCTTTCTCGGATTACAAGTAAAACAGTTTTCAACAGGGATTTTCATTAACCAATCTAAGTACATTTTTGATATTCTTCGGAAATTCAAAATGGAAAATTGCAAAACTATTGGAACCCCAATGGCACCAGGTACTAAGATTAAACTGATCCTTCGGGAAAAAGTGTTGATGTTAGGACTTATAGAGGTATGATAGGGTCTTTAATGTATCTTACTTCAAGTAGATCAGATATAATGTTTTCAACATGCTTGTGTGCACGATATCAGGCTGATCCTAAAGAATCCCATTTGGTTGTTGTCAAACGGATATTTAGATATCTGAAAGGGACTGCAGATCTTGGTCTGTGGTATCCTCAAGATACAGGATTTCAACTGACTGCTTATTCAGACGCAGATCATGTTGGGTGCATGTTAGACAGGAAGAGCACTTCAGGTCACATTCAATTTCTTGGAGACAAGCTCGTTAGTTGGGCGTCAAAGAAACAATTATGTGTTTCCACATCGACTGCTGAAGCATAGTATGTAGCTGCTGTCAGTTGCTGCTCTCAGGTCTTGTGGATGCGAACACAACTGCGAGACTATGGATTCAAGTTTGACAAAATACCAATCTATTGTGACTCAAAGAGCGCTATCGCCATATCAGCTAATCCTGTACAGCACACTAAAACAAAGCACATTGATGTCAGGTATCATTTTATAAAAGATAATGTAGAGAAAGGTACAATAGAACTTTACTTTGTAAAGACTGATTATCAACTTGCATATTTGTTTACCAAAGCTTTATATGAAAAGAGATTCAATTTTCTTGTATCTAAGCTTGGTATGCTAAATCTCAAGGTCTAATCAGTAAATACCTATTAAAGTTTCTTTCATTGTCATTTTTTTCTTCATTTCTTTATAATTATTTCTGAAAGAATATCTGCACTTTAACGTGTTGTTCATGTTCTCAGGGGGAGTGAGACAAGCTTATAAGATGATCAATATTATTCTGAGGGGGAGTTTATAGAATTTTATTGCTAAATTTTTCTGTTGCATAAATTTAGGGGGAGTTTATGCGTATAACAAAAGGAGTAAGGATATGACTTCTGATTATTTCAAATCAGAACTCGTACTTTAATTGTTTTACTGCTTTATGTCTTTTACATTTGAATAAGTTTTTGTGAATAAAGTTGCTTGGACATGACTTTGAGACTTGTGCAGAATGAGAGAAGCTATCAAGATCATATCTTTATGACTTCAACTGACTTCATGAGATCTAAGACTGCAAAGAAAGGTTAAATTTCTTGTCTTAATCTCAAATATGGTTGAAAGAAGGACAACTTTCAATCATAGAAAACATGTTCTTAAATGTTCAAACCACTTCCCGATTCTTAAACAGATTTTATAATTTGGAAGTGTGATTTTAAATGTTTTCATTTTTATTTTGTGCTTACATGATTACAAAACGTGTGTTTCCAAAGATAAATACTTGTGTATTGTCTTTTCTATATACTTTCAAGTATTCACACACACTGGTTTGAGTTATTGTTCAAAAAGTTCTTACCATGTCTGTAACATCCCGCCTGCCTCGACAACAATATTGTCCGCTTTGCCCCTGGATTTAACCAACGTGTAGCGCACGGATTTGTTTCTGGCGACCTGGTGAGAAACTTCCCAGGGGATCACCCATCATGGGACTACTCCCACCCAAGCACGCTTAACCTCAGAGTTCCCAGAACCTGACGTGCTTGTGGCCCCAAAACGCGTTGTTGTTAGGAAGGCCAAGATATTACTTATAACACCCAGCATCACTCCTGTCCACGGCCGATATGGGATATGCCTAAGGTGTTACAATGTCTCAAATTTTGAAACATATTTTTCGATGGTAAGACACCCCGCTTGTACTTCAAATATTTTTTAGCATCATTTCATTTCGAAACGTTTCATTTCAAGAATGTCTATATCTTGGTTCGTATAGACAATATCAATTATTCTTGACCATAAGCTTTGGTTATATCATTTTATTTCTGATCATTTCCATACAATGTCAGATTTTCAAACAAGTCTCTTGCATTCATGTTCATTTATTCAATTTACTTGTTTGAAAATACTTCAATGTTTAAAAATGCTCATATCTTCATGATTACATTCTAAGCATAAAAACATCTGACTTATATTTGTGATTTAACTGTTCAAGTTAAACCATATTGAGCAACATTATGCTTTATAGGATTACATGGGTTCTTTGTGCTAGGACTTAAATGAACTTCTATAGATTCACAATTACCAGTGTCTCCTACCCAAGAAGTTAATCCATAGTGATTGAGTGTGAGGAGTCAAAAACAAATGAGTGTGGGATGAGTGATGAGGTAAAATGAAAATGAGAGTTTGGTTTAGATGTGAGCTTAATGATTAAAAGAAAGAAGGTGTGCGATCAGAGTAAAAGAATATCAAACTCTGCACCAACTACTTTCTGAGTCGGGCAGCCACATTACTAATGTTTCACATTTCTTCGTGAACATTATTGAAACAGGCAACTAGCCCATGCCAACTCTTATTTAAACCCCACCAACCACTCATTTTCTTCTCAAAAAGAAAATGTTTCATATTTTCTAGGGACGCAGCACATAATCTATCTGATTTTCATTTGGAAAATCTGGATATTGAAAAAGAAGGAAGTTTGCTCCATCTTCGCACTTCAATCATGCACATTGAGTCTGTGTTTATACTACTGTTGTCTCAGTGGTTTACACAATTTTGAGCCTTTATAAGCATATGATGACTTAATTCTTTCTACACTTGCACGAACACACAAGGAATTTGTTTTCTTGTCATAACATTCATAGAAATTTCCTTTGTGGTATTTCGATGATTGGATGGAAGTCCTGGGGGAGTGATCATCAAAAAGCTCCTTTACTATGTGTATCCGTTACACACAGTAACTTTGTGTTACTGACAGGCATTTTAACTGATTCATTTGTTGATTCAAGTGTTACACGAATATTTTGTCTGGATTTGAAAAGATCTAGATGGATACATTGTTCGAATTGGCAAAGGATCAGAGGTTCAGCTTGACAGATCAGTGGTCAGAACATAATTTTAGTGATATTTCTTGACAAAGTTTTGATGAACCAGATGCTCTAATTCATCAAAAAGGGGGAGATGATTTTAAAGAAATGTTCAAGTCAAAAATTTCAAAGTTAAAAGATTTGAAGATGACAAAGTTCAAAGTTTGAAGGTTTGAAAAGATTTATGAAGATATGCTGATTTTGAAGAAATTTTCTTTGAAGATTATTTGCTAACGCATTCCGTGCTAAATCTGAAGATAATTTCTTTCAAAAGTCTGAAAGAGTTTGTGAAAATCTTGGGGAGATTATTGAAGACTGTTTCTACCAATCTTGGGGGAGATTGTTACTATTTGTTGAATGATAGTGTTTGAAAGGAATACAACTGATTTGAAGATGATTCAAGTTAACAGAATTCAACAAAGGGGGAGATACATTTGAAAGAGATTGAATCTAAGGAGGAGATTGATTTGCTAAATCTTTTTGTGATGATCTTGAATCCAAAGGAGGAGATTGTTAGAGCATAAATCTGTTGGATACAAGATCAAGATTTCTGAAGATCAAAGTCAAAGCTGAAAGTCAACTCTCAGTCAAAGTGAAAGTTCTTGTGTAATAAATAGTCAAAGTCAACAATTGTAATTTTTCTTTTCTTAGTAGTTTACGCGTTTCTGTTTTGTGCGTGAACTGTGTTTAGCGAGAAGTAGATTCTTTGTATAAATAGGTTGGTTCCTTGTTGTGAGAGAAGTAACACTTTCAGAGTAGATTTTCATTGTGTGTGTTCTTGAGAGCTAGAGAGAGAAAGTGTACTGGTGAATCTGAAATCAATAAAATAGCAATTCAATTGGAAATTTGTTGTTAATATCTTGATATATACTGATTGTGGAACACACAAAAGAAGACTGATAAAGTGTCAGATCCCATTACCTTGGTAGCTGGCCAGAAGGAAAAGGAAAAGAAAGATAAGAAGAAAAGAAGAAGATTGTGATTCCCAATTCTGATTCTGATTCTGAGTCTGATAGTGATGACAGGGAGAACCTCAAACAAGCAATGCTTCTATTGATCCGCGCTTTTCAAAAGAAGTTCTACAAGAAACCGGGGTCAAAGTCTCAAAGGTACTCGTCCAGATCAAAGAATTATGAGCATCGGGAAAGAGTTGAAGAAGTAGAGAACGAAGAGACAGCCCACATGTGCTTGATGGGAAAAGAGGTAAAGTACGATGAATCTGATGAGGTACTGAACTTATCTGAATCTGATTTTATGACCAAAATGGAAGCCATGATGGTCGAACTTCAAGATCTTCAAAATAAGCTGAAAAAGGAAAAGAGCAGAGTTGCAAAGAAAAATCAAAAGATCTTTGCCTTAACAAAGAAGTTGTTGGGAACAAAGATCTAATTGATTCTCTAAACAAATATGTCTCTAATCTTAAACAAGAAAAAGATTGTTTTGAAAGTAAGATTTCTGATTTTGTTTCTAATGATTTCTTAGTCTGATTTAGAGAAACAAGAATGTGTTCTAAAAGCTTTTAAATTGAAGGTTGAAAACAAGAATCTAGAGAAAAACGTAATGGTTTGGAAGCCAAACTATATGCACGAGGCCAAACATATCAAACCATTTTCATAAACACCCCTAATGAGGAAACTGATGTTAAAGAGAAATGGGGTCTCGGTTACGAAAACCCACACTATCTTAAGAAAGTCATCAGAAAACAGCCTGCTTTATATAACTTTGATTTTCTACAGGCTGCTTCAAAACATACGCATTTGAAACCCAAGTTTATTACCAAGTCACCTGATGAGGTAGAGGCTAAAGAAGATGAGAACATAAAATTAAAAACGAAAATGCAACTACCATTCTGCTATCAAAAGTTGAATGATATTTATATTACTAAACAGCCAAATTCTCTTTCAAATGATTATTTTGAAAGCTATTCGACAAAAGAGTTAGAGGCAAAACCTTTAAAAGCTAAAATTTATGTTCCTCCACTTATTTTAGAAAGCAAAATAATCGAGCTTGAAAATGTTTTATGTGATGAAAGAATATTGGCTGACATCGAACGAGTTGTATTTTCAATTGTTATAAAGAACACAGTTTTAAATGTTGAATCTCAAAAGTGTTCTAAATCTTCTAAAGCATCTCAAACTTCTGAAACTGATTTTGATGATTTATTTGGGTGTGCAAATGATTTTTTAAATTATGATGAAGGGTGTGTAGATGAGATTGATATGTTTGACTTTAATGCTAAACTTCCAGATCATTCTACTTTTGTTATCAATAATGAAGTTTTATCTAGTGTGCATGAAGTTTGTGAATCATCAACTAAGGTTGGTGAAACAATTTCTGTGAGTACTGATTACTATGCTAAAGGTAAGAAGCAAAAGAAACCGCGCTCACAGAAATGGACTAACACTGGTAAGCTTAAGAAAAGACATTCTCAGAAATCTAATTTTCCTAACAAATATAAATCTTATGTTTCAGTGAAAAAGAAAAGGTCTGAAGAACGAACAGAATGGCGACCTAAATAGAAGGTTGACGATAAAGCAGAATCGATTCCTGATAGTTTTTGTAATAGATCTACTTGTAGTATATCTAATGTAGTTGGTAATGTTGCTTCCAATAAACAAAACCTTGTAATTCCTTACAAGCGATATACAATAAAGCAATTATTCCAATTATCTCGGTCTACTACTAAGTCATCTAATTATAGACGAAATGATTTTGTTTCTCACCGATTTTCTGAGGATTGGTTTGGTACTTATCATGTCTATTCTCATAAATCAAATGTTTCAAAAGTTTTTCAAAAGTTCAGAGGATCCATATACAAATGGATACCAAAATCTTGTGCTAATCCGTTATGACCCACATTCAAATGGGTACCTAAAGTTATTGTTCCCTGATATCTCTTATGCAGACCCGTCATATGTGGTACTTGGATAGCGGGTGTTCCAAGCATATGACCGGGCAGAAAGCTTTATTGTCTAATTATATAGAGAAATTTTGCGGGAATGTACGATTCGGCAACGATCAGTTTTCACCGATTCTAGGCTACGGTGACGTGATTCAAGATAATGTGACAATTACGAAGATGAGTTATGTGGAAGGATTAGAACATAACCTGTTCAGTATTGGCCAGTTTTGCGACAAAGATTTAGAGGTAAATTTCAAGGCCAAGAGGTGTTCTGTACGTACTGATGATGGTAAGGAACTCTTGGTCGGCACGAGAAAGTCTAACCTCTACACGATCAATCTGTCAAAAGTCCAGACTGACAATCAGGTTTGTCTACTGTCAAAAGCCTCGCTGCAACAAAGATGGTTATGGCACCGAAGGCTTTCTCACCTGAATTTTCGTTACATCAATAAACTGGTCATTGGAAAACTAGTCAAAGGACTTCCTGAGCTGAAATACGAGAAAGAACACCTATACGCAACATGTGAGAAAGGAAAGATGAAGAGAATTTCTCACAAGCCAAAGCCTGAACAAAGTACTAGTTCTCCACTAGAATTGCTACACATGGATCTCTGTGGTCCAATGAGAATGCAAAGAATAAGCGGCAAAAAGTATGTCTTAGTTATTATGAACGATTATTCGCGATATACTTGGGTCAAATTTTTGAGATCAAAGGATGAGACGCCCGAAGTCATCATCAATTTCTTGAAGACTATCCAAGTAAATCTGCAAAAGTTAGTCAAGCTTCTTAGAAGAGACAACGACACAGAGTTTAAGAACAAAACTGTCGAAGATTATCTCGAATCGGTCGGGATAACACATCAATTCTCTGTTGCTAGAATGCCAGAAAAAGACGGAGTAGTAGAAAGACATAATCGAACGCTAGTCGGGGCCGCTCGTACTATGCTGAGTCTATTTGATCTACCTATGTTTCTGTGGGCAGAAGATGTTTCGACTGTGTGCTATACACAAAATCAGTCCATAATACATCTTCGGTTTGGTAAAACACCTTATGCATTGATAAATAATCGTACACCTAGCATTAAACACTTTCATGTTTTTGGATGCAGGTGCTTCGTACTTAATGATCGAGTGATGAAGGTGTCTTCATTGGATATTCTCAATCGTTTGCTGCCTACCGGGTGTACTTGAAGAAGTCCATGACAATGATTGAAAGCGTAAACGTAACATTTGATGAAGAAGTGGATTCTGAACAACATAGTTCAGAACCCGTACTTATAGGAGTTTTAGCTTCTAGACATATAAGTCCAGAACCTGTGGCTAATGAGACTAATTCCGATAAAGCATCTACATCTACATCTCACTTATCTGAATTAGATTTGTTGTTTGAATTCTTTTATGATGAGTTTCTTGGATCTAAATTGCCTAAGTCTATTGTGGTTGACAGGTCAGAAGATTCAACGAATCCTCATCCAACCATTTCAGATGTATCAACTGAACTCATTCCCCCGGTTCAGAAAGAAACTCAGATTCAAACAAATACTCCTACGGTTGAAGATGTACAAGAAACTGTTGAACCAGAAGTTCCTACTTCAGTTGGCTGCACTATAATGAATAATCAACAGGCTAAACAAGTTGTCCCAACTGAAACTTCTGTACAAGAAACTTCAACTGCACTCCCAACAAATATTGAACAAGAAGAAGCTGAAAGTGGATATCTAGATGATAATCATGATCAATCTACATCGAATCCACTCCCTCATGAACATAAGTGGACCATGTTAGATTAATATTGTATTCAAGATTAAAAGTGAGGGTCTATTGTGTAAATGTTGAATAGTTCAAGGGTTCACGTTGTAATGGTCACATGAAATATTGTGACAAGTCATGACTATACTAGTGGATCCCTATGTATCGAGTCGGCTTCTGGCTGAGAAGGATATGCCCCTTCTGTTGTAGTTAGATACATTTAATCCTCGAGGGCACTTGGTACGGCTATGTGAGACCTGTTACTAGCCATGGGTCAAATGTAGTCTAACGAAGAGTATGACTGGTTCCTTGGGGGCCTCCCTCACATCGTAGTACGGACCAAAGCGTTCATGGCCATGGTTCCATGTATTTAGCTCATAACTCGAATTTGTGGCTTACTTTGTGTTCCACTATAATCCTTGGTAAATCGGGTAATCCCCGTCATCGAAAGATGTGTTTTGGACCGGTTGTCCGTATATTATCAAACACTGTGTTTTGCATAACTAAACCTTTGAAAAGATTTACTTTGATGCATTTGATTATATCTCTTGAGATTTATGAACTGTATGTTCTCACTAGGCTTTAAGCCTAACACTTTTTCTCAAATGATATGTATAACAGGTTTCCCTTAGCGGTGGGATGCACAGGGTTTTAGGAGACGAGTTTGGTCTCGAGACATTTTTGAGATGACTAAAGTGTGTTGATAGTTGGGCATTGTTAAGTCCCATTCTTTTGATGAATTTTGGATTGTCAACTGATGTAATCTAGATAGTTATGTTTAGATTAGTCTGTTGATGAATTCTAGATCCGTACAGGTTTTTGTAAAGTCCAAATGACTGATACCCTTTTGAGGAATTTGTATCAATGCAAATGTCATGTTGCCTATTGTGAGAAGTTTTATTTTACTCTGAATTTTTAGGATGTTACAAGTTGGTATCAGAGCTCTAGTTTAAGTGAACTAGGCATGAATGTAAGATGTCTAGACTTAGACCGAGTATGATAAGAATTGATCCGTGAGATTGGGTAGAGCTTCTAAGATGGGTTAGTCTTAGAGTCAACGGAAAGTGCATTTATCAGGTGTTGTGGCGATCGTGACAAGAACCTTTATGTGTTATATGTTCATAATCTCACTTAGCTAATGTTATTATGAGGATATCATACGTAAGTGTACTTGAATTTCTATTGCTATGACAACTGGTAATGTGGTGGTATGTTTCCTTTGTGTTTATTCCAACTCTTTCTTATCACTTTTCCTGTTCTGTGAAGCATTTTGGGATGGTGAATACGCGTGGTAGACCGTGTACGCGTGTTGATGGTCTGGAAGCGACAGCCTCCACCGCTGGTCAGCCGGAGGGAGCTGAGATTGTTGTGCGACCACCTGTTTAGCAAGGGCTAGGTCGGGGGCCAGAGGTTATTCCACGAGTAGACCTGGCTTCGTCTCACCCAGTCATCAGGGATGCTAGTTCCCCGTCTGAGTTGATGGCCAGCATGATGTTGTCAATGAGGGAAGAGATGGCAAAGCAGCAAGAGTTTCTGCTGAAAGTGATTGAGGACCGCGATGTAAACAATCGAAGGAGTGAGACGGTTGTGGAAAACATTGTAGCGGGTCCTGGAGTTGCTGGTGCAGGGGTCAGAGTTGAGGAGCACGGGATTGTTGGTGCTCCGAGAAAATAGGAAAAGTTGTTCCTACAAGTCCTTTCTGGGTTGCGGACTGCCAGAGTTCTCTGGTTCCGACGACCCAATCTTGTGTGTGAAGTGGATTCGAGCGGTCGAGCAAGCTTTTGGCTCTTCCGAATGCGGAGATGAACAGAGAGTGCGGTTTGGTACCCAACTGCTGAGGGATACTGCGCTCATTTGGTGGAATGTCATTCAATCCACCCTATCTCCTGCTGTGTTGGCCCAGTTGTCTTGGGCCGAGTTCAAGAAAAAGCTGTTAGAAGAGTTCTGCAATGAAAGAACAATGGACCGAATCGAGAAAGAATTCCGGTCTCTGGTAAAGGGAAGCCTGACGGTGAGGGATTACACCCGTCAGTTCATGGAGAAGCTTGATCTGGTGGGGCACGCTGCCCCAACAGAGAAGCAAAAGATGAAGGCCTATCTGAATGGTCTACCTGCGGACATACAATCTGTGGTCCACAATTCTAAAGCTTCTAACCTCCGCGAGATGGTTGAAGAAGCTCAGTACATGGAAGAGATGTTCGCAAGGAACAAAGCTGAGAAAGTTGTGGTGGTGACTGATAAGAGAAAGTGGGAGAGCAGTTCTGTACCTCCCAGGAGAACCCGACCTTCTGTCGGAAACCGCAGTTTCGGCGGTTATCAAGAAGCCAGATGGTGCTCCAAGTGTCGAACAAAGCACCACGGTAACTGTAACCCCACTTCTAGATTCTGCTTCAAGTGTGGTAAGAATGATCACACCGCCCGCAACTGTTCTGTCGCGGGGATGATCTGCTTCGAGTGTAAGGCGCCGGGGCATGTGAAGAGAGATTGCCCGAAGCTCAAGACGGGTAGCACGCCAGCAAGGAAGGAGAACCCTCCTAGGGATCCGGGTCGATCATTTCAGATGACGGCCGATGAGGCCAAGGCATCCGCTGATGTGGTATCGGGTACATTTCTTATAAACTCTGTACCTGCTCGCGTTTTATTCGATACGGGTGCCAGTTTCTCTTTCATATTTGCGTTGTTCCGTCAAAAGTTTGTTATGCCCACTACTAGTCTTGAGGATGCATTAGTGGTAGAAATAGTCGATGGTAGTCAAGTTCTGATACACGATGTTCTGAAGCAGTGTACTCTTAGTATCGAAGGGAGAAAATTCTCGATCGATCTACTGCCGATGTTAATCGGGGGTTTTGATGTGTGGTCGGCATGGATTGGTTGTCAAACAATCACGCCGAGATCGTATGTTCCAAGAAGTTGATTCGACTTTCCAACCCCTCTGGTGAAGCCATTGTCATCTTGGGTGAAAAGAAAAAGGGTGAAGTGGCAATAATCACAATGGCAAAGGCACGCAAGTGCTTCGTAAAAGGATGTTCGTCTTTACTAGCCTATGTGATCGATGCCAAATCAGAGAAATCAAATCTGGAAGATGTAAAGATTGTGCGTGAGTTTCCAGATGTCTTTCCGGATGACTTGCCCGGGTTACCAACCGATCGTCAGATAGAGTTTCGAATTGATCTTGTGCCTGGAGCAACACCAATTGCTAAAGCTCCTTACCGTTTAGCGCCGTCAGAGATGCAAGAAATGATGGCACAACTCCAAGAGATTTTGGAGAAGGGCTTTATAAGACCGAGTTCGTCACCCTGGGGAGCTCCGGTCTTGTTTGTAAAGAAGAAAGATGGCACGCTGCGAATGTGCATCAACTATCGTGAGTAGAACAAAGCTACAGTGAAGAACAGGTATCCGCTTCCGAGAATAAATGACTTGTTCGATCAACTTCAAGGAGCGGATTGTTTTTCCAAAATCGACTTACGTTCGGGTTATCACCAAGTGAAGGTGAGTGAAGAAGATGTTCCGAAGACAGCTTTCAGAACACGTTACGGCCATTACGAGTTTCTTGTAATGCCTTTTGGTCTAACGAACGCACCGGCGATATTTATGGACTTGATGAACAGAGTGTGCCGACCATTCCTCGACCAGTCGGTCATTGTATTCATTGATGACATACTCGTATACTCCAAGAGCGAGTCAGAACACGAACAACATCTACGAAAAGTGCTTGAAGTGTTGAGAAAGGAAAGATTGTACGCCAAGTTTTCCAAATGTGACTTTTGGCTTAAAGAGGTACAATTTCTGGGTCATGTTGTCACTCGAGACGGAGTGAAAGTGGATCCCTCCAAGATTGTAGCTATGATGAATTGAGAATCTCCCAAGAGTCCGTCAGAGATCCGAAGTTTCTTGGGTCTGGCAGGGTACTACCGGAGATTTATCCAAGACTTTTCGAAAATCGCTTCTTCCTTGACAGTTTTGACTCGGAAGAATGTGAAGTTTGAATGGACCGAGACACAAGAGAAGGCGTTCCGAATACTTCAAAGGAAGTTGTGTGAAGCTCTGATCTTGTCATTACCTGAAGGGTCAGAAGACTTCGTGGTTTATAGCGGCGCTTCAAAAATGGGTCTAGGTTGTATGTTGATGCAACGGGGCAAGGTAATCGCTTACGCCTCGAGGCAGCTTAAAATACACGAGAAGAACTACCCTACCCATGATTTGGAGTTAGCAGCAGTAGTGTTCGCCTTGAAGCTTTGGCGACGTTATCTCTATGGCACGAAGTGTACACTCTTCACAGATCATAAAAGTCTGAAACATGTCTTTGATCAAAAGGAGTTGAATATGAGGCAACGGCGGTGGCTCGAGTTACTCAAGGATTACGATTGCGAGCTGCTTTACCATCCTGGTAAGGCAAACATGGTAGCCGATGCGTTAAGTCGGAAGGACTATAGCGGTTGTATTTGGGCTACCCATTCGAGAATCGAGTTGGTATCTAGTCTTGTTGAAAAGATCAAAGCATCGCAAGTTGAAGCATTGTTAGAAGAGAATCTCAAAGAGGAAGTCATGACAAAGCAGCGTTTACTCTTAACGGAAGATAGCTGTGGGGTAAAACTACTCAACGGTCGCGTATGGGTACCCAAGATTGGGGGTAACCATGATCTGTTGCTTGAAGATGCACACAAGTCCAAGTATTCCATTCATCCGGGGAGTAAAAAGATGTATAGGTACTTGAAGCTGCACTATTGGTGGTCGGTAATGAAACTTGACGTAGCGCGTTACGTTGAGCGTTGTGTGACGTGTTCGCAAGTTAAGGCCGAACATCAGCGACCGTATGGGAGTCTTCAGTCTCTAGAGATTCCCGAGTGGAAGTGGGAGAATATCACTATGGACTTCGTGACAAAGTTACCTAAAACTCTTCGAGGTCACGATACCATATGGGTGATAGTCGATAGATTGACAAAGAGCGCTCACTTCTTGGCCATGCGTGAGACATTACCGATGGACAAACTAGCGAAACTGTACATCGATGAGGTGGTCTCGAGGCACGGCATACCATTGTCAATCGTGTCGGATCGCGACAGCCGGTTCACTTCGAACTTTTGGGATGGGTTTCAGAAAGAGCTTGGTACACGAGTTAAGTTGAGTACGGCTTACCATCCACAAACCGACGGGGAAAGCGAGAGAACGATCCAGACATTGGAAGACATGTTGAGGTCTTGTTTCATTGATTTCGGGGGTAGTTGGGACTCTCACTTACCTTTGGTGGAGTTCGCCTACAACAATAACTACCACTCGAGTATTGGAATGGCACCTTTCAAAGCATTGTACGGGCGAAAGTGCCGAACTCCCGTGTGTTGGCTTGAAGCGGGAGAAAAGCAGTTCGCCGGACCTGAAATCGTGTAAGAGACGGCCGATAAGGTCAAATGTATTCATGAAAGATTGAAAGCAGCTCAGGATCGGCAGAAGAGTTATGCCGATAAGAAGAAGCGGCCGATGGAATTCCAAGTGGGCGATCGTGTGTTGCTTAAGGTATCGCCGTGGAAAGGTATTATACGGTTCGGAAAGCGTGGGAAGTTGAGTCCCCATTTCCTCGGACCTTTCAAAGTGCTCAAGCGGGTAGGTTTGCAAGCGTACCAATTGGAACTACCGCCAGAGTTGAGCAGAATCCACAACACGTTTCATATTTGTTATCTTCGGAAGTGTTTGGCGGAAGAGGAAAGTGTTATTCCTCTCTCCGAATTGACAGTTGACGAGGGTAACCGTTGTATAGAAGAGGCTGACGCGATCTTAGAAAGAAAGTCTAAGAAGTTGCGTCACAAAGAAGTCACATTGGTCAAGGTGCAGTGGAAGCATCACCGAGGAGCAAATGTGACGTGGGAATCCGAAGAGGATATGAAGCGAAGATATCCTCATCTTTTTGTATAGTTTGGATTTCGGGGACGAAATCATTCCTAAGTTGGGGAGGATTTTAACACCCTGGATTTTCATTATACATATCGTTGTAATCTTGTGTTTAACCGTTGTCGTTAACCCCGTTTATAGTTTATCGTTTGAATGCGTGGTCTTCGGTGAAGATGTGAACTTCCAATGAGTTTCGCGACTTGCTTGCGACTTGGAGTCGCGGCATAAGTCGCGATGTCCACTGTTGATTATGGGTTTACGAGCTTCGCGACTTGCATGAGAGGGGTAGTCGCGGCATTAGTCGCGAAAGCCTCTGTTGGATTTAGGGTTTTATGGCACGGGCGAGTTATGCCGCGAGTTGAGGTCGCGACATAACCCGCGAATCCCCCTGGACCGACTTAAGGGTTCAGTTTCCAATATATCTCATTTCTCTCAAATCTCTTTCTCTCTATTCTCTCTCTAAATCGTCTCTCTCTCTCTCTAGAGTTTGGTAGTATATAGTTGGTGTTCGATCCGAGGTTTCGGTGTTTTAAGCTTCACCTCTACGTCGTGATCGTTATCTGGTTTTCCAGGTTTTATCCTAAAACCTACTGGTGAGTTCCTACTACCATTTTACAAACTTTATACATGTCAAAATTCTTATTTGCGAAATCCGAAGTATTTCTACGGTATGATTTCATGTTCTATACATTTTGATATAAATGAAGTTTTTGGTGATTTTCGGGGTTCCCGATTAGTTTTGACTAAAATGACTGGTTCCGCCTTATTAAAAGTAAAATGATGTTTTACTTGCCTATGTTTGTGACTTATTGAAAGAATGTATATAAACTGGTTTTATGATTATCTTTCTTACCAGCAGTTGGTCTGGAAAATGGCATTTTGAAATATAAATGTGTTGAAAGCTGTTTATCTAGCTTTGAAATGGTCACATGAAATATTGTGACAAGTCATGACTATACTAGTGGATCCCTAGGTATCGAGTCGGCTTCTGGCTGAGAAGGATATTCCCCTTCTGTTGTAGTTAGATACATTTAATCCTCGAGGGCACTTGGTACGGTTATATGAGACCTGTTACTATCCATGGGTCAAATGTAGTCTACCGAAGAGTATGACTGGTTCCTTGGGGGCCTCCCTCACATCGTAATACGGACCGAAGCGTTCATGGACATGGTTCCATGTATTTAGCTCATAACTCGGATTTGTGGATTACTTTGTGTTCCACTATAATCCTTGGTAAATCGGGTAATCCCCGTCATCGGAAGATGTGTTTTGGACCGGTTGTCCGTATATTATCAAAGAACTGTGTTCTGCATAACTAAACCTTTGAAAAGATTTACTTTGATGCATTTGATTATATTTTTTGAGATTTATGAACTGTATGTTCTCACTAGGCTTTAAGCCTAACACTTTTTCTCAAATGATATGTATAACAGGTTTCCCTTAGCGGTGGGATGCACAGGGTTTTGGGAGACGAGTTTGGTCTCGAGACATTTTTGAGATGACTAAAGTGTGTTGATAGTTGGGCATTGTTAAGTCCCATTCTTTTGATGAATTTCGGATTGTCAACTGATGTAATCTAGATAGTTATGTTTAGATTAGTCTGTTGATGAATTCTAGATCCGTACAGGTTTTTATAAAGTACAAAGGACTGATACCCTTTTGAGGAATTTATATCAATGCAAATGTCATGTTGCCTATTGTGAGAAGTTTTATTTTACTCTGAATTTTTAGGATGTTACATGAAAATACTGAACCAATGTGTGTATGAATACTTGACAAAGTATATAGAAAAGAAAATACACAAGTATTATTCTTTAAAGAACACACGGTCAGATAAAGAGGTAAGTATCCAAAAATCAGTTAAAAAAATTACACTTCTCAATCCATGAAAACATTTTAAGATCGTGAAGTGATTTGAACATTTTAAAAACATTTTTCACAAGTAAAAGTTGTTCTTATTTCACAAGTGTTAGAGTATAAGGAATAGAATGATATACCTGTAGATCATAATCCTTAACTCCCCCTGGAATGAATATAGCAGTTAAAGCATCCTTAACAAACAATAGATATCCTCCCCCTTGATATCTGAAACATTCAACTTATCAGAAAAAATATAACAATATAATTTCTAAACACTCTTTCAAACAAAAAACTTCCTGAAAAGATGTAATCATGAAAGCATCCTTCAGAAGAAAACATTTGAATACGGGTTTTGAACTGAATTGTCCAAAAGCCATTGTCACATAAAATATCCTGCAAGAAAAAGATTTTGGTAATCATTATAAAAATGATTCCGCTTTAGACAGTCAACATATATGATGAAATATCCAAGATATATTCAAATAAAAACACAAGATTAGAAAACTCCCCCTAGAATCATGAAGTGGCGATTAACATACCAAGTTAGCTAACTAAAAAGTTAAACCTCTTCTCATCCAACGGCTTGGTGAAAAGGTCAGCCAACTGGTAGTCTGTAGTCACAAAGTGCATCTCAATATCGCCCTTCTCTACCTGATCCTTTATAAAATGATAACGCACGTCGATGTGTTTCGTCTTGGAATGTTGCACCGGATTAGCGGTTATCGCAATCGCACTCTTTGAGTCGCAGTAGATAGGGACTCGTTGGTAAGTATATCTGAAATCTTTTAACTGTGTTTTCATCCAGAGGACTTGTGAACAGCAGCTTGCGGCAGCTATGTATTCAGCCTCGGCGGTGGATGTAGAAACACAATTTTGTTTCTTAGACGTCCAGCTAACCAACTTATCACCTAAGAACTGACATGAACCAGAGGTGCTCTTTCTATCCAGCTTGCATCCTGCATGATCAGCATCTGTATAGGAAGTTAGATCAAAAGACGATCCCTTAGGATACCAAAGGCCTAACTCAGTAGTACCTTTAAGATACCTAAGAATCCGTTTAACAGCGACCAAGTGTGATTCCTTCGGGTTGGCCTAATATCTAGCACAGAAACATGTAGCAAACATAATATCCGGTCTACTCGCAGTTAAATATAGCAGTGAACCAATCATACTACGGTACACTTTTTGATCTACTGATTTACCAGAAAGATTTGCATCTAAAAGTGTGCCCGTTGCCATCGGTGTTTTCATCACTGAACTGTCATTCATATTAAATTTCTTTAAAATATCTCGAACATATTTTGATTGATTAATGAAAATGCTTTCGGGTAACTGTTTCACTTGAAGACCAAGGAAAAAATTCAGTTCGCCCATCATTGACATTTCAAAACGAGATTCCATGATTCTTGAAAAAATTTTACAAAACTTTGGATTTGTAGAACCGAAAATTATGTCATCTACATAAATCTGTATTAGAATCATATCATCACCTTGCTTTTTCAGAAAGAGAGTAGTATCAATTGTACCTTTCTTGAATCCTGAAGCAAGTAAGAATTGTGTTAGAGTTTTGTACCAAGCTCTTGGTGCCTGTTTGAGTCCATACAAGGCTTTGTCTAAGACATAGACATGATCAGGGTTCTTTGGATCAATGAATCCTTCTGGTTGAGCAACGTATACTGTTAGAGCATAGATTTATTGGATTCAAGATCATTAAGATTGAAGACAAAAGTTCAAGAAGTCAAAGCTGGAAAAGTCAACTCTCACTTAAAGTCAAAGTCTTTTGTTAATAATGTCAAAGTCAATGTATTTGTATTTTGTTTCTTTGTAATTGTTGGAGGTATAAATACCTTGTGTTCTTGTTTTTGTAATCATATGTACACGAATTAGAGAAGAGGTGTTTAGAACATTATTCTAGTGAGAGAAAGTTGTGATATTGTAATCTTTGATTCATCAATGACATATGATTTCTCATCTTGATTGTTTGTGATTGATTAGAACTTGAAAATAGGGAATAACAATTGGTATCAGAGCAGATCCAAAAGTGAAATCAAATCAAGAAATGGTCGACAATGTGTTCGTGAAAGTTCAGATCGATTTTTGAGTGTTTGTGCAAATTTCAAGTTGTAATTGATTAGAATTTGTAGGTTAAGTGTAATCGATCAAGTTTGTTTAGTTAATTTCACGAATTACACTATATTTGATCTTAAATTTGTTGAAATTGATGTTTTTCTGTTCACGAGTTCTTGAGCACTGTAAATCACATCAATATGTTACAATTTGAGTTTGTTTTTGTAATTCTTGTATTGTAATTAGTTATAGTATTGTAATCGATCATCCATACCAAGTTTCAAGCCAATTGACAAAGGTTTGATCGACAAACAGATGGAAAAATCAAGGTTTGGTTCGTCAATCTGAAGAACGCACAAGATCTACAAAACGCGCAAGTTCATTCGTTAGAACGCGCAAGCTGAAGAATCTCAGTTTTGGTCAAAAACACGCAAGGCATTGTTAGCGAGTTCTAGAAACTCGCTGATCGAAGTCTGCGAGTTTTGAAAGTTGGGAATTTTTTTCTAAGGACCAGAACACGAACGTAGTGGTTAGCGAGTTCTACACACGCGCTAATCGAAGGGTGCGAGTTTGAGCAGGAACAGTGATCTGCGAGTTTGGTTGATCTGCGAGTTTTATCAAAACGCACTAGTAGTGACTAGCGAGTTTCCCAAACGTGCACGTCTCTATCTGCGTGTTTATCAGTGAATGGTATCTTGCGAGTTTCAGCGACTTGCAAGTTTCACAAACACGCAAGTTTAAGCCTGCGAGTTTTTCTGTGAATAGTTGTTTGCGAGTTTCAGCGCCTGCGAGTTTTAAGCCTTTTTAGTGATCTGCGAGTTTTCATACTTAGAATATTTTTTCTGAGAAATTTTCAAAATTGTAATATGGCTTTTAATAGTGAAATTTTTTTCTCTAGGGGCGCTGCCCCTTGACCCCACCCGCTAACCGGGTAGCGGAACCCCCGTGCTAAGTCTGCGGAGGGGGACATAGTTTTTATTGTGATCTACTGTTTTTGAATTTCTAACGATCATTTCAAGTTTCTTTTTGTAACAGATATTCAAGATGGAATATTTTTCTGATGATGATGAAACGAAGATTGAAAAGCTCAAATTAGAGAACAAAAATCTTGCTTCTTCAGTTGATTACTACTCAAAGAGGTCAAAATGATATAATGATGAAAGGAAGCTACTGAGAGAAGAAGTCAGTGCGTTAAAGAAAATAAATGAAGATCTGCTAAAACAGACTTCTGGGCTTAATGAAGAAAAGGTCTTGTTTTTGGAAGCTGAAAACACTGAGTTAAAGAGTAAGATCTCAGAATTACAAGATCACATTGTCAAGTTTCAGCAAACAGGGTGTGCTAATGAAAAGAAGATCTTTGAATTAGAATTGCAAATTGTTGAAGAAAGATCAGTTTTTGAGAAAGAAAAGAAAGAGTTTGCTAAGCAGCTCTCAGATTTTTCCAGAAAATGTGTTGACGAGAAGAAAACAGTTGAGCTGAAATGTTTAAAGCTTTCTCAACAGATTTCTGAATTTGAGAAAGTAATTATTCTGGAAAGAGAAAAGTTTGCAAAGGAAAGAAAGACCATAGAGCAAAAGAATGTTGGGATATTCAAATAAATATCTGGTCAGAGGACAAATGCTGAAATGGGCTTTGAGGAAGAAAGAAGCTTATTTGAAGCAGAGATAAAGAAGCTAACTGCAAAGTTATCTGAGCTATCTACTTGTGTGCTTATAGAGCAGCAAACGAAGTCTGAATACAAGACGAAGATTGACCTTCTTGTAAAAGAAAGAGACAGTTATTCTTCAAAGGTAAAAGAGCTTGAAAAGATTGTTTCAAAGGTGGTGGTGACTGAGCAAACGACTCCAGAGTCAAAAATCCACTCACCTAGAAATAGTTCAGTTGGTTCTAATAAGCCAGCATCAAGCTCACATCAGCAAACTGTTTCTACAAAAAGGTCATTTAAATCTTCCAATCAGATTCGTACTACTAATCTTTTCTATGATAGCAAAATAGATGGTTCAGGTACACATAGAAGAAGGAGATATAAAGAAGAAAAAACTGGTATGGAGAGTGAAACCAGTGGTTGAAGATAAGAAGAATGATGAGAAGAAGAAAGAAAAGAAAGGAAAGAAGAAAGAGAAGACAAGTAACAAATCATGTATACATGCATCAACAGTCAAGAAGAACAAAGTGCTAAAAGGTAAACCTGATCTTGCTTATTCGAGAGATCAATTGATCAGGTTATCTAAAAAGAGGTATTGTTCTTATTGTCATACATATGATTTTGTTCATAAAGCTAGTGATCATTACTGGTATGGTTCTTATTCAGTTACTCCCATAAGAACTGCAACTAACAATTATGGACCCAAATACCAGTGGGTACCAAAGCCGAAAGTTGATTCTGTGTTGCAGGCATCTACAGTCAAAGGGGAGTAAGAGGACCGATGAGCGAAGGATTCTAAGTAAATCAGCTTAGAACCCGTACTTCAACGAAGTTTGACTTCTAAACACAACAGTTTAGGACTCGCTCTTCAATGATGAAAAAGAAATGCTACTCCCGGGCTGATAAGAGATTGTACTCAGATACTCCAATGAGGAAATCAACCTTCAAGGGGGAGTACATATTTTTCTGAAATTTATGCATTTGATAGATATGATGAACTACAATTCAAAATAAGAATTGTAGATCTCTATCATGTGTTTTTTTTTCACTGACATATTTTAGATGCATAATTTCAGGGGGAGTAAAGGATTATGATTTCTGATTATTTCAGATCAGAACTCGTACTTTAACAGTTTTACTGCTTTATGTCTTTTTATTTTTGTGAATAAATTTGCTTTGACTAGACTTTGAGACTTATGCAGGATGAGAGAGGATGACACGATCATATCTTAATGACTACAGCTGACTTTATGAGATCTAAGATTGCACGGAAAGGTTAATTTCTTATCTTAATCTCATATATGGTTGAAAGAAGGACAACTTTCAATCATAGAAAACATGTTCTTAAAATGTTCAAACCACTTCCCGATTCTTAAACAGATTTCATGAATTGGAAGTGTGATTTTAAATGTTTTCATTTTTCATTTTGAGCTTCAATGATTAATAAACCGTGTGTTTCCAAAGATAAATACTTGCGTATTGTCTTTTCTTTATACTTTCAAGTATTCACACACACCGGTTTGACTTTTTGTTCACATTGTTCTTACCATGTCTCATATTGAAACATATTTTCGATGGTAAGACACCCCGCTTGTACTTCAATGAATTTTGAGCGTCATTTCATTTCGAAGCATTCATTTCAAGAATGTCTATATTTTTGTTTCATATAGACTATATCCGTTATTCTTGACCATAAGCCTAAATTGATATATCATTTCATTTCTGATCATTTTCATACAATGTCATATTTTCAAACAAGTCTTTTTCATTAATATCTATTCTTTCAATATACTTGTTTGAAATACTTCAATGTTTAAAAAATGCTCATATCTTCATGATTATATCATCTGAGCATTCACTTTATCTGACATTTGTATATGAGTTTTAACTGATATAGTTAAACCATTTGAGCAACACATGCTTTCTAGGATTATATGGGTTCTTTGTGCTAGGACTTAATTGAACTTCTATGGAATCATGTTAACCAGTGATTTCTACCCAAGAAGTTAATCCATAGAGATTGAATGTGAGGAGTCCAAAAGAAATGAGTGTGGATTGTGTGTTGAGGGAAAATGGAAATGAGAGTTTGGTTAGAAGTGAGCATAATGATTAAAAGAAAGAGGGTGTGCGATCAGAGTAAAAGAATATTAGACTCTGCACCAACTTCTTTCTGAGTCGGGCAGCCACATTACTAATGTTTCACGATTTTTTGGTGAACGTTATTGAAACAGGCAACTAGCCCATGCCAACTCTTGCTTTCTACCCCACCAACCACTCATTTTCTTCTCAAAAAGAAAATGTTTCACATTTTCAAGGGGACGCAATACATATGCTATCTGGTTTTCATTTGGAAAATCTGGATATTGAATAAGAAGGAAGTCTGCCCCACCTTCGCACTTCAATCATGCACATTGAGTCTGTGTTTATCTACTGTTGTCTAAGTGGTTTACACTATGTTGAGCCTTAAAAAGCAATTTTTCGTGCTTAATTCTTTCTACACTTGCACGAACACACAAAGAATTCGTTTCTTTGTCATAAAATTCATAGAAATTGCCTTTGTGGTATTTCGATGATTGGATGGAAGCCCTGGAGGAGTGAACATCAAAAAGCTCATTTCCAATGTGTATTCGTTACACACAGTGACTTCGTGTTACTGACAGACATTTTTAACTGATTCATTTGTTGATTCAGGTGTTACACATTCTAATTTGTCTGGATTTGAAAAGATCTAGATGAATATCTTGGAGGATTGACGGTGAATCAGAGGCTGTTAACAGATCAGAATGGTCAAAGACATTTCTTGGAAGAAAAGTTTTGATGATAGTGATGCTCCAATCATCAAAAAGGGAGAGAAGAGTTAAAGAAATGTTTTGAATCAGCAATGTTAAAGCTGGGAGAAAATATTCAAGATTGATTGAAAGATGAATTTCTCAATATTGATTGAAAGTTGAAAGACTTTGAAGTTTTTGAAAGAGGTTTTACAACCTTTGGGAGAGATTGTTATTATTTTTGAAGATCAGACGTTGGGACGATTGCTGAAAGTTTTTGAAGACAAAGCTTATCAAAGAAAGAGAAGAATGTTAATTCAAATTGAGAATGTTTCATATTGTTAAGGGGATCATGTGAGTTGATTGAGTTTGTAAATCATGTTTGTATGAAAGGGGAGATTACAAGAGAAGATAAAGGTTGATCAAAGGGGGAGCTTAATCAAATCGAGCTTAAAGAGAAAAGATCGTATTGATAAATCTTTTAGTAATGATCTTGATCCAAAGGGGGAGATTGTTAGAGCACAGATTTATTGGATTCAAGATCATTAAGATTGAAGACAAAAGTTCAAGAAGTCAAAGCTGGAAAAGTCAACTCTCACTTAAAGTCAAAGTGTTTTGTTAATAATGTCAAAGTCAATGTATTTGTATTTTGTTTCTTTGTAATTGTTGGAGGTATAAATACCTTGTGTTCTTGTTTTTGTAATCAGATGTACACGAATTAGAGAAGAGGTGTTTAGAACATTATTCTAGTGAGAGAGTAGTGAGAGAAAGTTGTGAGATTGTAATCTTTGATTCATCAATGACATATGATTTCTCATCTTGATTGTTTGTGATTGATTAGAACTTGAAATAGGGAATATCATATACTTCTTCATGCAATATCCCATTTAAAAATACAGATTTTACGTCCATTTGAAAGACAGTAAAACTTTTGTGAGCTGCATAAGATAAGAAGATTCGTATAGCTTCCAGTCGTGCTACAGGAGCAAAAGTTTCTTCATAATCAATCCCCTCCTGTTGACAATAACCCTTTGCAACAAGGCGAGCTTTCTTTCGAACTACAACTCCAGATTCGTCTCTCTTATTTCTAAAACCCACTTTGTTCCAATAACATATTTTCCTTCTGGAAGTAGTATGAGTCGCCAAACTTTGTTCCTCTCAAATTGTATAAGTTCATCTTGCATCGCCAGTATCCAATATGGATCACGCAAGGCTTCTGAAGCTTTCTTCGGCTCGAGAGAACTTAAAAAACTTGAATATAGACAAAAATTAGCAGATGTTGCACGCGTTTGTACACCAGACTGTGCATCACCAACTATATTATGAAGTGGGTGAGCTCGTGTCCATCTCATAGTACATGGAATTGGATGAATGTCAGCTTGAGTATTATTTTCCTCATATTCATCATATACTGCAGGTAAGTCTTGATCAACCCCAGATGTGCTCAGGACATCTTGTACAGCCTCTTCTGAAGTAAAGATTTCCGGAGCAATAGAGAAATTACTCGGAACTGCTGTCTCAGAATTTGGATCTGCATACTCAGAATCAACATTAGTACCTTCAGAATGTATATGTGTAGATGTACCTGATGAGGTTGATATTGTGACATTGTCAAAAGGTCCTGAAATATCTGCTATTGTAATTGGAACCTCTGAAGTTGATGCGGATATGCTTGATTTTTCAAAATCTGCACAAATATCCATAAAAGCATCAAAAAATAATAAGTCTAATTCAGCTGTAACTTTATTTGAATCAGAAGACTTAGTTTGTTTGACTTCGTGTTCTATTCTTCCTTGAATAGAAATCTTCTGCTTAAGCTTGAGTTCTGAATTGTTGTGTTCAGAAGTCAACGTTGATGTTTCATCGAAAGACACATTAATGCTCTCAATGATCGTCTTGGTTCGTCTATTGTATACCCGATAGGCTTTAGACGTTAACAAATAACCAATGAAGTATCCTTCGTCAGCCTTCTTGTCAAATTTACTAAGATTGTCACGATCATTGAGAATATAACACCTGCAACCAAAAGTGCGAAAAAATTGAATATTCGGTTTTCGACGATTAATAAGTTCATACGCTGTCTTTCTATGTCTTTTGATGACAATCGTGCGGTTTTGTGTGAAACACGCAGTGGCTACGGCTTCAGCCCACAGAAACATTGCCAACTCAGAATAGGCTAACATTGTCCTCGCAGCTTCCACCAGTGTTCGATTCTTCCTTTCAGTTATACCGTTTTGCTGAGGAGTGTAGGCAGCAGAAAAGTTATGAGAAATCCCAACAGATAGAAGATAACTCTAAAGCTTTTCATTCTTAAATTCCGTGCCATTGTCACTTCTCAAAGATTTAACCGGCAATTGTAGTCGAACCTGGATTTTCTTTATAAACGCAATGATCAGCTCTGTTGCATCTGATTTGTTCCTTAGAAATTCCAGCCAAGTATATCTGGAGTACTCATCTATCATGACCAAAATATATCGCTTGCCGTTGATAGACTGAGTCCTCATCGGGCCACAAAGGTCCATATGTATCAATTCAAAAGGTGTTGAGGATGAGAATTTTGTTTTTGCTTTATGAGAGGTTCGCTTCATCTTTCCCATTTCACAAGCTGGACAAAGAGAAATCTTCTCAAACCTTAGTTCAGGTAGACCTTTGACAATACCTTGTCTCGCCAATTGATTCATCGCATCAAAGTTTTGATGAGACAGACACCGATGCCATATCCAACTTTCAGCTCGTGAAGCTTTTGCGATTAAACAAATAGATCTTGATGCAGAAAGAGTTGGAAAATTCACAGAATAAAGATTTGCATTCCGCTTAGCTTTAAAAACTGCACGACCATCTTTATCTTCAATATAACAGCATTTATCAGTAAACCGAACTTGGAATTGACTATCGCAGAACTTACTTGTGCTAAAGAGATTATGATCAAGTCCTTCTACGTATAGTACTCTCTTGATCGTCACGATGTCATTTGTTAAAGATCCGTGTCCTCGAATATGTCCAGTAAGCTCTGAATTTGCATAACTTACAGTACCGGCAGGTTCCTCAACATAATTGTGAAGTAGATGCTTAAATCCTGTCATATGGCGCGAGCATCTTGAATCTATATACCATGTATGTGAGGCCTGCAAAAAGAGCAAATTATTTCTCCTTAGGTACCCATATCCAGATGGGTCTTTCCTTGTTAGCTTTTTGCAATACATCAACATCATTTACCTTAGCCTTAATTCGCCACTCATAGCGAGGCTTAGGTACCCATTTCCATATCATTTTCACATTAAGCTCATGAAATCTTTTCTTTTTAGAAAAATGATCAATCTTAGCATGAAAAACTTTAGCCTGATGTGTTACGGATTTGGAAACTGATTTGACAAGAGATGTTTTTCTGGCAACTTTAAATTTAGAATAAATGGAAGGAATGATAAATGCATTATCATGACAGTGTTTGCAATTAAAATTCTTACGTGCAAATGTCAAAAGTTTATATTTATCGAATGAAGTACAAGCATTCATACAACTTTGACATTTGGAAACGTTTGAATTTGTACAAATCAAACTATCGCTATCACTGATACTACATTTATTTTTAGCAACATTATTTTCCTTCACATTCTTCTTCCATTCTCTTTTAACATTTTGCCTTTTTATATCTGAAACAGGAAACAAAATCTTGTTAGCTTTCTTTGTAGAAGATGATTTTGACTTTGTAGTACAAGAAGCTTCTCCCTTTTCAAAAATACTCGGAGGATATTCAGGAGTAGTAGTGTAAACAACTGAAGTTTTAGAATTAATAGTCTCAAACTCTGGATTAGAATGAATATTCCAGTTTGGAGACTCAAACATCTTTTTCTCTTTTAGATTTTGTTTAAACAAATCATCTTTTAAAACTGTTAACTCTCTAGAGAGTTCTTTGTTTTCTTCAGAAGACTTGTCAAGTTTGAATCTGAGATCAACATTCTCATCTTCTAACTCTTCAATCGTCTTTTGAAGATCTATGCTTTGTTTCTCAAAGATAGATGTTTGATTCACCTCAGAGTTTGATTCCATCTTTTCTATTATAGGTACAGGGTCTGAAGCATTCATCATTTCTGTAAAGATCTCCTCAGTCATAATTTTTGAAAAAGCAGAATTAAGGTTTTGATTCATGATATTTTCATCTTTTGATTCTTTTGAGGAATTAGAAATGAATGACTCAGATAAAGAAATTTGATTCTCAACATCAGTTTCAGAATCAGATTCATCATACTGACACTGAAATTCAGTACTATTTGCTTCAACCTTGGCTGACTCTGTTTGTGAACAAGGAGAAAATAGTAAAGAAGATTCACTAAATTCTGGCTTTCTTGTTTTATAACTTTCGTTCAAATCTTTATAAGTAAAACCAACATATTTAAAACTTGAAATTGAATCAGCACAAGATGAAGTGTCAACATCATTCACAACTTTACCTTTAACAAAAGTATCATGAATATTAGGTTTTGTAAGAGTAGAGCCCATCTTATCAAAATTATACAAATTTTTTGGTGCTCTTTTCAAAACATTATTTGCTTCAAAACCTAAACCTTTTTTAACATCATAAAATCTGACATCTTGGAGTTTGTTTGTTAAAAGATTTAATATTTGCTCAGTCTGTCCTCGTTTCAGATTTAAATCCTCCAGTTGCTTGATTTTACAATATGCCTCGTTTCTTTCTTGAAAACATGCTTCAAATTTGATTTTAAAATCATCTTTTTCAGCATTTAAATTTACAAGATCTCTTTCAAGCTCAGATATTTTTGATTTTAAAACATCTTTGTCCTTTTTCAAAATCTCTTTCTCAGATTCTTTATCCTTAACAACATCTTTCAACATTGCATTTTCATAGCGAAAATTCAACATTGTTCGTCTTTCATGACTAAGTTTGACTTTCAAAGTTTCAAACTCTTCTTTCATGAATTGAACCTGAGCTTTTAACGATTGAATAAGTTCATTGTTAGACAGAGTACTTACCTCAGAACCATAGTTGGAATGATCAGAAGATGATTCAGTGTCCTCATTCACTTTGTCCATCATACACACCTGAGTAAAGTGTGCCGTTTCCTCTTCCGCCATTAAGTTCTGACCATCTTCCACTTTCTTTGCAATCAGTGATTTTCTATCATAGTACTCTGAATTCTTTGTTCGCTTGAACTTACAGTCTTTGGAAAAATGACCTGGTTTTCCACAGTTATAGCATCGTCCATATTTCGGCTCAGTCTCTTCTTTCTTTCCTTCTCTCTTCTCTTCTCTTTTCTCTTCTCGCTTTTCTTCTCTTTTCTCTCCTCTTTTCTCATACTTCTTTTCAGACCTTGGTTTGTACTTATCTTTCTTGTAACTCTCATATTTCGGTTTTGAGAATCTGTTCTTACCAAAGGTTTTCTGAAACTGCTTTGTTAGAAGAGCCAGATTTTCAGCAAATCGTTGAATATCCTCATCTGAATTTTCTTCAACTTCAGTAGAAGATTCATCAGTACTTAAATCGGTGATTTCAGTGAGGAGAGCTTTGGATTTCCTTGACTTTGTCTTGTAAGAAGAACTGGACTTGAAACTTGACCCTTTCTTACGTTCAGACATTAAGGCTAGAGAATCTTTGACCATCTTCTTTTCAGCACTCAACTGCTTTACTTCATCCTCATGCTGAGACAAAGTTGTGAAGATATCATTGACTTCTTCTTGAGCCATGTCTTTAGTCATCTAAATGTTGATAGCATAGTTTTTCCATTCTGGGTTCAAGTTCTTAATGAACTTATAATTGATCTCTGATACTGACTTATTCATTCCATTTCTCCTTAGATCATTCAGAATCACATTGAAACGTGTATATGTCTCCAACAAAGTCTCTCCTTCTTTTGCATGGAAGCCTTCATATGCATTTATACTTTGATTCAGTTTTGTCTGAATTGACTTTTTTGTTCCCTGAAACTGTCTCTCCAGTTCATCCCATAAAGCTTTTGCAGATTCCCTACTGTCTACGCGATTGTAGATGTCACTAGGAATTTCCATGGTGAGATAGATAAGTGCTTCTTCATCTATCTTATGTCTTGCCTTTTCTGTTTCACTGAAGAATTCATATAGTTTTGGCACATATCTATCTGGAATTGTTGGAGATGTAGTTGTGGCTGCCTGTCCAGGTACATGCGTTTCTGGCACAATTGGACCATTTATGATAGACTCCATATAATCTCTGTTCTTTAGAATCAAGAACTGAGTCATCCTTTTCTTCCATTGTGAGTATTATCCGATAGACAAGACCGGAGGCTTCAGATGAGATCCCATAGAGAGTAATTCATTCGCCATGATTGAAAGATGTATAAGCCTACACAAGATGAAAAATATTAGCTAGTAAAGATCTTTAAATCCAACAAATCAAGAAAACAAAAAAAATTCAAGTATAACACTATAGCTTGAAATATGAAAAAAATCAGAAATTTCGAAAAATTTGACTAAGTGACAAAACTCGCAAGTCACTGTTGAAACTCGCAAGTCACTATTTCTGAAAAACCCGCAGACCAAGGCTTGCGCGTTTGTGAAATTCGCACGCAAAGACTTGCGTGTTCTGATAAACTCGCAGATGATTAAAACTCGCTAAACAATGAAACTCACAAGCAACTATTCTTGAAGAAACTCGCTAACGCCTGAACTCGCAAATTACTATTCACTCATAAACACGCAGGCTGAGACGTGCGTGTTTGAGAAACTCGCTAGGCACTACTAGCGCGTTTTGAACAAACTCGCTAGACAAGATTAGCGTGTTCTGACACTTAGAAAACTTTCTAAGAATTTCAAACTCGCAGATAACTGAACTCGCAAAACCATGTTCCTGATGAAACTCGCACACTTCGACTAGCGCGTTTGTAGAACTCGCTAATCGTTACGTGCGTGTTTTGGTCCTTAAAAAAATTTCCAATTCTCCAAACTCGCAGACTTCAACCAGCG
This sequence comes from Arctium minus, assembly GCA_954870635.1. Classification (NCBI taxonomy): domain Eukaryota; kingdom Viridiplantae; phylum Streptophyta; class Magnoliopsida; order Asterales; family Asteraceae; genus Arctium; species Arctium minus. The sequence goes on along the minus strand of OX941085.1, from coordinate 73,691,510 downwards.
AGTTTCTAGAACTCGCTAACAACGCCTTGCGCGTTTTGACAAAAAAATTTCTTCAGCTAGCGCGTTCTAACGAAGAACTTGCATGTTCTTCAGATCTAGCGCGTTCTTCAGATTTCTTGCGTATTCTTCATCTAATTCACCAAAAACCAATCTAATCTTTGAAATTCAGCTCCAAACTTTGAGAATTTACTCACTTGATCATCGAGAACCCATTACTAACAACTAAATTTGATCCACAACACAAAAAGATAGAAATTGATTCAAATACAGTGTGTGAACTCGTGAACTTCGAAAAACAACAAAACTTCAAAAACAATGATCAATTCACATGCAATTCAAAAATTAAAGGATACAGACTCTGTCGATTTCACTATGTGATCATAACCTGATCAATTTCAACTCAAAATTTTCATTAAAACTCAAAATTGATTCGAACTTCGTGAACAGTAACTATGAACAGTGTCGACTCAAAAAATTTCTTGATTTTGAAATGGATTTGGCTCTGATACCAATTGTGGCCCAAGATTTACTAGATAAACACATACAAATCTATACAAAACACTTTTGTTTTATTAATCACAAAGATTACATCAAGCCATATATCTATTTGTGATAGACTTTTCAATACAGAGTATTTGTGTGTGTTCTTAATGTGTGCAACTATGTGTTCTTACTCTCTCAATCACCACCACGATTACACCTTCACTTTCACACACTTACTTAGAAACTAACACTATGACTTGCTAATATATAGGTCAACATGACCAAGCAAGGTCAAACCTTCTAAGCTCATTACAACACATACACAAACAACAAATACAATAAAGACCCTCATTTAATCTTGAATACAATTTCAGTCTAACAATATGAGATTTAATTGTCAAATTTTTTTCTCTAGGGGCGCTACCCCCAGACCCCGCAAGGGCGTTGCCCCTTAACCCCACCCGCTTAGCGGGACCCCCGTTGTTAAGTCAGATTTTATAGTAATCATTGTATTTATAGACTTGGTCTAATACTGTGTTCTTAGTGTGTATATTGTATAGTATTGCCAAGGGTATTTAAGTCCCTTGTGGCTTTGTGTTTTGTAAGAAACTCACACATACATTGAATAGATACTACTTTTGCGCTTCAAACTCTCTCTCTACTTTCTCTCTCTACGATTTAGTTGATTTTGGGATTATCAATTGGTATCAGAGTTGTTCTAAATCTGAGAGTGTTAATCCCAAATTCAAGTTCTAATCAATACAAACACTCAAGATGAGAATCACAAATCATATGTCATTGATTCAAACAACAAAGATTACAATTTCACAACTTTCTCTCACTACATTCTCTCTCTAGAATGATAAGCTATGAACTCTTCTCTAATCAGCTCTCAACAATTACAATTTGATAAACTTCTAACGTTCTTACTTATTACAAAGGAAACAAGGCTATTTATACCTCCAACTAAAAACAAGGAAACAAAATACAATTACATTGACTTTGACTTTATTAACAAATGACTTTGACTTTGCTTGAGAGTTGACTTTTCCAGCTTTGACTTCTTGATCTTTTGTCTTTAATCTTTATGATCTTGAATCCAACAATTAGGTCCTCTAACATTCTCCCCCTTTGGATCAAGATCATTACTAAAAGATTTAGCAATGCGATCTTCTCTAATTAAGCTCGATTGAAGTAACTCCCCCTTTTAACAATCTTTATCTTCTCATGAAATCTCCCCTTTGATACAAAAATAATTTCCAAACTCCCCCTTAACACAATGAAATTTCTTCTTTGATAAGCTTTGTCTTCAAAAACTTTCAGCAATCTTCCCAACGTCTGATCTTCAAAAATAGTAACAATCTCCCTCAAGATTATAAACAAACCTCTTTCAGACATTGAAAGAAATCATCTTCATTTTCAGCTCTGAATGATTTATCCAACTTTCTTCAAATAAACTTTCTCCAAAATCTGCTTGCTTTTGAAACTATTTGAACTTTCGCTTATCAACTTTGAACAAACTTCAATTCTTAAATATCTCTCTCCATATCCAATACAAATACTTCTTTCCGGACAATTCTTTCAACTTTAACATTTCTTTGAAATACACATTTCTTGATCTTCTCCCCCTTTTTGATGATTAGAGCATCTATATCATCAAAACTTTTATTCCAAGAAATGTCTTTGACCATTCTGATCTGTCAAACTGAGCCTCTGATTCTATGATCCATAACCAAGTATTCATCCAGATCTTTTCAAATCTAGACAAAATAAGAACATGTAACTCCTGAATCAACAAATGAATCAGTTAAAATGTCTGTCAGTAACACGAAGTCACTGTGTGTAACGAATACACAATATAAAGGAGCTTTTTGATGTTCACTCCCCCAGGGCTTCCATCCAATCATCGAAACACCACAAAGGCAATTTCTATGAATGTTATGACAAAGAAACAAATTCTTTGTGTGTTCGTGCATGTGTAGAAAGAATTAATCACGATGATTGCTTTTCAATAAGGCTCAAAGTTGTGCAAACCACTGAGACAACAGTAGATAAACACAGACTCAATGTGCATGATTGAAGTGCGAAGGTGGGGCAGACTTCCTTCTTTTTCAATATCCAGATTTTCCAAATGAAAATAAGATAGATTATGTGTTGCGTCCCCAGAAAAAATGAAACATTTTCTTTTTGAGAAGAAAATAAGTGGCTGGTGGGGTATTGTCAAGAGTTGGCATGGGCTATTTGCCTGTTTCAATAATGTTCACCAAGAATTGTGAAACATTAGTAATGTGGCTGCCCGGCTCAGAAAGTAGTTGGTGCAGATTTTGATATTCTTTTACTCTGATCTCTCACCCTATTTCTTTTAATCATTAAACTCACTACTAAACAAACTCTCCTTTACATTTTACCTCATCACACCCACACTCATTTCTTTTCGACTCCTCACACTCAATCACTAACGGTTTAACTTCTTGGGTAGGAAACACTGGTTAACGTGAATCCATAAAAGTTCATTTCAGTCCTAGCACAAAGAACCCATGTAATCCTATGAAAGCATAATGTTGCTCAAAATGATTTAACTTTATCAGCTAAAGCTCATATACAAATGTCAGACGAATGTATGCTCAGAAAATATAATCATGAAGATTCGAGCATTTTTAGACATTGAAGTATTTTCAAACAAGTATACTAAATGAATGAACATGAATGCAAAAGACTTGTTTGAAAATCTGACATTGTATGAAAATGATCATAAATGAAATGATATAGCAATTAACGGATATTGTCCATACGAAACAAAATATAGACATTCTTGAAATGACGTTTCGAAATGAAATATCGCTCAAAATTCTTTGAAGTACAAGCGGGGTGTCTTACCATCGAAAAAAAAATCGTTTCAATTTAGACACATGGTAAGAACAATTTGAACAAAAAGTCAAACCGGTGTGTGTGAATACTTGAAAGTATATTGAAAAGACAATATGCAAGTATTTATCTTTGGAAACACACGGTTTGTAGAAACATTTAAGCACAAAATAAAATGAAAACATTTAAAATCACACTTCCAAATTATAAAATCTGTTTAAAATTCGAGAAGTGGTTTGAACATTTAAGAACATGTTTTCTATATCTGAAAGTTGTCCTTCTTTCAGATACATTTGAGATTAAGATAAGAAATTTACCTTTTCACTCAATCTTAATACTCATAAAGTCAGCTGAAGTCAAAAATGATATGATCGTGTCATCCTCTCTCATCCTGCATAAGCCTCAAAGTCTAGTCAAAACAAATTTATTCACAACATTTATTCAAAAATTAAAATGACATAAAAGCAATAAAACTTTTAAAGTACGAGTTCTGATCTGAAATAATCAGAAATCATAATTCTTTTACTCCCCCTGAAATTATGAATCTAAAATATGTCAATTATAAAGCACATGATAGAGATCTACAACTCCTTTTGGAATGTAGTTCGTCATATCTATCGGATGCAAAAATTTCAGAAAAATATGTACTCCCCCTTGAAGGTTGATTTCCTCATTGAGTATCGGAGTACATCCTCATATCAGCCCGGGAGTATCACATCTTTTGACATTGAAGTATGGGTCCTGAATTGTAGTATTCAGAAGCCAAACTTCGTTAAGGTACGGGTTCTAAGTTGATGTACTTAGAAGCCTTGGTTCTCTTACTCCCCCTTGACAATAGGTGCCTGCAACACAGAATCAGCTTTTGGTACCCACTGGTATTTGGGTCCATGTGTGTTAGTTGCAGTTCTTATGGGAGTAACTGAATAAGAACCATACCATTAATGATCACTTGCTTTATGTACAAAATCATATGTATGACAGTAAGAACAATACCACTTTTTAGATAACCTGATCATTTGATCTCTCGAGTAAGCAAGATCAGGTTTTCCTGTCAGCACTTTGTTCTTCTTAGCTATTGATGCATGTACAAATGATTTGTTACTTGTCTTCTCTTCCTTCTTTCCTTTCTTTTCTTCCTTCTTCTCATCATTCTTCTCATCTTCAACTGGTTTTACCTTCCAAACCAGCTTCTCTTTTTCATATCTTTTTCTTCTCCTTCTATGTGTACCTGAACCATATATTTTACAATCATAGAAAATGTTAGTTGTACGAATCTGATCAAATGAATTAACTAACCTTCTTGAAGAAACAGTTTTCTGATGTGAGCTTGCAGCTGTCTTGAAAGAACCAACTGAACTATTTCTAGATGAGTGGATTTTGGACTCTGGAGTCGTATGCTCAGTCACCACCTCCTTTGAAACAATCTTTTCAAGTTCTTTTACCTTTGAAGAGTAATTGTCTCTTTCTTTTACAATAAGATCAATCTTCGTCTCAAATTCAGACTTTGTTTGCTGCTCTTTAAGCACACAAGTAGATAGCTCAGATAGCTTTGCAGTTAGCTTCTTTATCTCTGCTTCAAATAAGCTTCTTTCTTCCTCAAAGCCCATTTCAGCATTTGTTCTCTGGCCAGATATCTCTTTGAATATCCCAACATTCTTTTGCTCTATTAACTTCTTTTCTTTGCAAAATTCTCCCTTTCCAGAATGATTACTTTCTCAAAATCAGAGATTTGTTGAGAAAGCTTAATGCATTTAAGCTCAACCTTCTTCTTCTCGTCAGCACATTTTCTGGAAAACTCTGAGAATTTCTTTGCAAATTCTTTCTTGTCACTCTCAAAAATATCTTTATCTTTGACCATCTTTTGTTCCAAATCAGATATTTTCTTTCGAAGCTCAGCATTAGCATCTTCCAGACTCTTAATCGTCTCCTCATAACTTTCAACAGATGCTTCCAATTCAAAGATTTTATTTTTCAGCTCAGTGTTCTCAGTTTCCAAACTTATTACCTTATCTTCACTAAGCCCAGAAGTCTGTTTCATAAGATCTTCATTTATCTTCTTCAAAGCACTAACTTCTTCTCTCAGTAGCTTTCTTTCATCTTTGTATCTCTTTAACCTCTTTGTGTAATAATCAACTAAGGAAGTAAGATTTTGGTTCTCCATTTTGAGCTATTTAATCTTCTTGTCATCATCATCAGAAAAATATCCCATCTTGAATATATGATTCAAAAAGAACTTGAACTTGATCGTTAATCCAAATGAAATCACAAGAATACAGAAAAACTTGAAATAAAAATTCAGAGATTTTGATCACAAATCAGAAATATGTCCCCCTTCGCAGACTTAGCACGGGGGTCCCGCTAAGTCCTCCACACTTTGCGCTTCAAGAGTGATGCGCAAACCACACTTTGCGTGCCAAACTGGTTACGCAAACCTTCCTTGTGATGAGTAGCTTTGCGTGCTGAGAATCAAACACAAACCTTACTTTGCGGTTCAGATTAGAAGCGCAAACCTTTACTTTGCGTTTCCAGAGACAAACGCAAACCTTACTTTGCGGTTCAGGTTAGAAGCGCAAACCTTTACTTTGTGTTTCCAGAGACAAACACAAACCTTACTTTGCGGTTCATGTGGGAAGCGCAAACCCTTACTTTGCGGTTCAAGTGGGAAACGCAAACCACAACTTATCTCTGAACTCAACTTTGTGTTTCTAGATACACTTCTACTTTGCGTTTGTCAACTTTGCGTGTCATGAAAAATGACAAACGATGAACTTCGCGTTTCACGATACAAATGCAAACCCAACTTTGCGTTTGTAGTTACTGACACAAAACTCGCTTCTCGGTTCTCGTTGAAGACGCAAACATCACTTTGCGTGTCTCGTTGAATACACGAACCTCTGAAGAACTTACACAAATCTTGATGAATGACCCGCAAACCTGTTTGAATGGAACGCAAACCTTGAAGAACACGCGCAAAGCTCTAAAATCGATCAAAATCACACCAAAAACTCATCTAGAACTAGAATTTCAACACTAAACTTTGACAATTCACTAGTCTAAACAACTAGAACACAAACTTAACAACTAACTTCGATCAAATACACAAAAATGTATAAATCGACTCAATTACAGTGCACAGGACTCGTGAACTTCAAACTCAACTAAAATCAAAATTAACGATCAAATACAGTGCTTTTCTTGAAATCACCTATACAGACTCGATCGATTATGCTATATGAACAAAATCTAATCGATTACAACTCCAAAAACGCACTAAAACTCAGATTTGATTTTTCGCTCAAGAACACAGACGAACTTTCGTATTTTCTTGATTTTTCGATTTGGATCTGCTCTGATACCAATTGTTAATCCCAAATTCAAGTTCTAATCAATACAAACACTCAAGATGAGAATCACAAATCATATGTCATTGATTCAAACAACAAAGATTACAATTTCACAACTTTCTCTCACTATATTCTCTCTCTAGAATGATAAGCTATGAACTCTTCTCTAATCAGCTCTCAACAATTACAATTTGATAAACTTCTAAAGTGCTTACTTATTACAAAGGAAACAAGGCTATTTATACCTCCAACTAAAAACAAGGAAACAAAATACAATTACATTGACTTTGACTTTATTAACAAATGACTTTGACTTTGCTTGAGAGTTGACTTTTCCAGCTTTGACTTCTTGATTTTTTGTCTTTAATCTTTATGATCTTGAATCCAACAATTAGGTCCTCTAACAGAGAGAATTGAGAGAAACTTGTTTCGAATCTGAATTTGTGATTGAATCAGAAAATTTGATCGATTTTCTTGATTTTTTCAAGAAAATCTCATTTTTTGATTTTTAATCAAATTCGGTCTGGTTTTTGAACGAATTGCCTTGTTTTCTGATTTGTTGGATTCGATTTTAATAGAAAAACATATTTGATTCACATCAGATTGCAAGAAAATTGTGTTTTGATCTTCAATTTTGAAATTTTTAGAATTTCTGAAAAGTCGTTTTTCACGTACTGTTCATATTTCGAATTCTTGATTTTGTGGTTTTTGATCTAATTGTTTGAATCAAAGTTGTTAGAAAGTTGTTTTCGAACATTTTTGTGCAAGCAAATTTCATCGAATTCGGTTTTGTAATCGTAATTAGAAGGTTTTTGTGATTTTTTTAACGTTTTGCGCTAGATCTAAATTTTGCGCGAGTTCATCAACTTTGCGCCAGTTCTTATGTGCTTTGTGCCAGTTCTTCTCAGGTTTGCGTGAGTTCATCAGATTTGCGTCAGTTTATCTGAAGGTTTTCATCCAGCTCAAGTTTTCACAAAAAGTACAAGTTTTCTCTATCTGCATTTCGCGCAAAGTCTACTTTGCGCTACCTTTGTATCACACAAAGTTAAGTTTGCGTTACAGGCTTCTCACGCAAATATCTTTTGCGCCACTTACTTGTCAAGCAAAGAAAGTTCTCGTCAACATCATCTCACGCAAAGTCTATTTTGCGTCATCAGTACATCATGCAAACTCAAGTTTGCGCCATCAACGCTTCGCACAAATCTAAGTTTGTGCCATCTTCATCAAGAGCAAAAGGAAGTTTACGCTAGCATCTTCTCACGCAAAAGTCAGTTTGCGCTATTCACTGTTCACGCAAACCTTCAGTTTGCGCCAGCATCTCTGTTTCATACTTGGCATTTTTCTGAAGTTTTCTCTATGGATTCTAAAAAGTTTGTGTTTCAAGCTCAGTTCTACAAGAGTGATATCATGATGTCATTAGGCACAGAAACTTGTCCTCTAGTTCTGGTTGATGAGAATGAGTTCACTCAGTGGCAAGATCGGTTTCTGAATTTCATCGAGCGTCAAAAGAACGGAGATGACATGATGAAGATTCTATCTGAAGGATCTTTTGTAAAACCCACTCTGGCTTCTGGATTATCAAAGCCTACTGCTTATTACACACCCGATGAGTTGGTGCAATATAAAGCCAATCGTGATGTAAAGGCTAATCTGATGCTAGCTTTGCCAAATTCTATCTATAACAGGATTGATTGCTTCAAGAACAATCCTAAACTAATGTGGGCACAGCTAGAGAAGATTATGCTTGGGTCTTCAGTTGCAACACAACTTCGGCATACTCGTTACATGAACAACTTTGAAGAATTCAAAGCCAAAGATGGGGAGTCACTGAAAAATGTTTATGACAGATTCTGTGAGGTGATCAATGATCTGAGAAAGATAAAAGTGGAAAAGACTGAGCTAGAGACAAATCTGAAGCTCCTCAATGCTTTGCAACCAGAATGGAATAAATCTTGCCATCGCTTGAGGAATGATGTCAGAATATCTACCATGCAAATCTAAGACATGTATGAAATATTGCTGACAGATGAGTGTATAGTCACAGAGAAGAAGGCCAAACTTAACAAGAAGAATAAGAAAACAGTGGATCCAGTTGCACTTCTCACAAGCAAATTGTCTGAACAATCATTATCTGAAAATGCTTAAGATGGTGCAACTGATGATGATGGCGAGGCACTTCAGAAAGCTATGATTCTTCTCTCTCAACACTATCAGAAGAAGTTCCAACCTCGTTCGGGTTCCAACAATCTTTGCTTCACTTCTAGGTCTCAGAATGTCAAAGTGTACGAGGCTAAGAAACATGCTGCATATTTCAACTGTGGAAAGTCGGGTCATATCGCTAAGGAGTGTCGAGTGAAGAAAGTTCGGGATTCGGCATATTATCGGAAGAATTTGGAACTGGCCGAAAAGAGAGAGAATGGAACTGCTTTGCTAGCTGAAGAATAATTTTGGCTAGATCACTCCGATGATGAAGCTGATAATATCGATACTGCTCATATGTGCTTCATCAGAGATGATCAGAATGATGAAGATTCCACTACTAATGAAGATGAGGTACTTTCTGAGTTTGATTACACTTTCATTTCTTCACAGATGAATATCATTATAACTGCTTTACATGATTTACGCTCGAAGTTATTATCTAAAAAGCATTTAAATGCAGAAAAGTCAAATTTGATTGATAAATTACAAATTTCTTTGAAAGATGAAAAATCTATTTTGGCTCATACAAAAGACATATTTCAAAAGAAATTAGATGATTTAGAAAAATCAAATATGACTTATCTTGATTCTTTGACTGAAATGACCAAATTAAAAGATAATTTTTCGGATAAAATAAATGAGTTGGAAGAAAAATTATATCGAATGAATCAATCTGAACAAACTATTTATTTGAACAAACCGCGGAGTTATGAGTCTATAAAAGAAAATTGGGGACTTGGTTTTGAAAATCCTCATTGTTTAAACAATACGATAGAAAAATCCCCTACTTTATATAAATACGATTATCTAACTCTTGCTAAATATGTTCCTCAATTTAAAATTGATTGGATGAATGAAAAGCAAGTGTTAGAAATCGAAAATGAGAAAAGGATGAATAACAAGAAAAAGGAAATTTCTTTTGTTTACACGAGCGAAAATGCCAAATATTTTCCCGAAAAATCAAAGAAGAACCGAAAAAGTTTAAATGACATATCTCCCATCAAGTCTTCAGTGTCTGATGATTATGTTGATATATATGCCACTAAATCTGATAAGGAAAATATCTCTCCAATCTTTTATGATTCTAAGATATATACTCCTCCATTAATATTAGAAGGCAAAAGCATTGACCTTGAAGATAAAATGGAAGATCAAAATATTCAAAGTGTAATTGAAACAGATGTTATTTTTTCTTTTATGACTTCAATTCTTGAAGAAAAATTAATTTCTCAAAAACAAGATTCTGTTTCTGGTCTTTCTTCTGATTTTAAAGAAAACGAAAAGGAATTTCTAAAATCTGAAAACTTTTCTCAAAAATTTTCTGACTCTGAGGCAAGTTCAGATTTATTGTCTGATCAGTTGGATTTCTTAGGTAAAATTGTTTCTTCTGATTCAATTCTTAAATCAAAAATTCTTGATGAATCTTTTACGCTAAATGATGATTATTATAAACCAAAGCGTAAAAGAAGAAGATCAAAGAAGTCAAAGAAACAAGCTAAAGTCATTTCTGACAGTTCTAATTCTTCTGATTCAAAATTTTCATATAGGACTTTGAGCACACCTACAAAGCATATATGGAGGGTCAAGCGGACATCGGATGAATCTGCGACTAGTGAGGATCAAAATGTAGACAAACTTTGTAGAAATGATTCATTTGCTTCTTGTAATAAAATTTTCAAATATTCAATAAAGCAAATGATTCATATTTCAAAAGTTGTCTTCTATTCCTCCTCTGGTTCAAGTTCAGATGATCATGCTTCGTCCTCTACTAATGATTCTGTTAATTCTTCTGATTATTTTTCTCGTGCTTTCAATGTAAAATCTAACAAATATTTCCCCATAAGAACTGTAACTAACAAACATGGACCCAAATATAAGTGGGTTCCAAAACCAAAGATTGATTCTGAGTTGCAGGCACCTAAAGTCAAGGGGGAGTAATAGAAAATATGGCTTCTGAGTAAATCAGCTCAGAACCCATACTTCAATGGACTTCGACTTCTAAACATGACAGTTTAGGACTCGTTCTTCAATGCATTAAGCTTCTGGTCAAATGAGAAACTGTGAGTACATCTACTTAACTCCGATGCATATATCTCTGAATATGATGTTGTTCCAGTTTCTCATATTTTTTTAAGAATCTGAGCAAGTTCAACTAACTCTTGAATTTATACAACCTAAATTATTCATTTGAGACACAAATTTTTTATACATTATGTGAAAGATGATATTATTGAATTTTATTTTGTTTCGACTAAATATCAATTTGCCGATTCTTTACATTTGTTTTAAATGAATTTTTTTTTCTTCAAACTCGGCATGTTGAATTTAAAAGTTTACATCTTTACAAATTTTTATTCTATAAAGTAAAAGTTTTACAAATTTTTCTTTCTTTTGAATAAAATGTGTGTCTAGGATAAATTTTCAAGTTGCTTTGTTTATATTGAAGTTTTATATGTTCAACTTTCAAGTCTTACAAAAGTCGAAAGGTCAGCAACATGTTTGAAACTTTTGCATTCTACTTTAAAGTTGTGTGATTCGGAATATTTATAGTTTACAATGCATGGAAATCCTAAAAAGTCAGAATTATGATTCGTAATAAAAATATGGGTTAAGCACTTAGATGTAAAACTGGGTGATTGAGATAAATTATATATATAAAATACAGAAATCTCTAAGTTTAAAAGTTTGTACCTGTGACCTTTCTGGTTTGGGAAAGTAAGTTCCGTGGGATGCTTGTCATCTGGTCCCCTAAGGTCAAATGGTCTGGGAGTGATCGAACCCAAATCCTTCTATAGAACCAGATCGAAAGTCATGTTCTACTGGTATGAATGGGTTTAGGATGTGTCGATGTAGCCTTTCTGATCTGGGAGAGTAAGTTCCAAGGGGTGCTTGACACCTAGTCCCCTAAGGCCAACTAGTCTAGGAGCGGCTGACCCAAATCCTGCAATAGGATCAGATAGAAAGTTACGTTTACGACATGTTCTTTACTTACCAAACTTTTTTATTAAAAGATGCCAAAGTGCACAAGCTTAAAAGATGCCAAAGAGCACACTCATGTGAAAATGCCAATGTGCACAATGCTAAAAGATGCCAATGAGCACACATCTCATGATACTTGGTGATATGTTTGAGTTGCGATAAACCTATAAATTTGTGAAAGTCTTAATTCTTGATGGCTTAGTGTGAGTACATGCAAAGTTTTCTATTATATTTTTAGAATTGCATTTTCTTGAAGCTAATCGAAGTTCGCATGATAGCACACAGAATAGCTTAATGAAAGTTTTTGAAACTGAACATGTCTTAACTTGATATGCAATGACACTTGTATATGTATCCAACAACATACAATTGATTTCAACTGATGGATTAATCTGTGATATTTTACTAAGTAAAATTTAATTTGTTTAGTGTTTAAAATTTTATATGTTTAGTTGTTTCAAAATACATATTCAGTATATTTTTCTTTCTACATTGATGTTTCAATTCTTGTGTTCTCATATTTTTGTAAATGGGTTTGTGCATTATTCAAGGGGGAGTCAATAAGGAGAATTTTCTAACAAGATTATATCTCATATTTCGAGGGGGAGTATCTGATTTTCTATACGAATGCTAACTTGAATTGTCATATTTAGTGCATTTGTGTAGGGGGAGTCAAAGAGCTTAACAGGTGATTTTTTTTTCTGATTTCAAGTTAGCTTTGCGCCAACAGTTGGTAGCGCAAAACTCAACTTTGCGCCACCTTCAGCTAGCGCAAAACTAAGTTTGCGCCACCAACATGTAGCGCAAAACTTCCCTCTTTCTCCTTTATTCTGATTTTACAGATCTTAAGTTGTCTCGTCTCCAACATTTGCATGACCAAGTTGATCCAGATCATCAAGGTCATGAGGGGAGAAATTAAGGAGAAGATAAAGAGACAAAGAGTTCAAACGTTTATCTGCTGCTCAAGATTCGCTCAAGATTCTATTCTCTCAGCTACTAATTCTATTGTTGTTCCAGCTCCAACCACCAAGCTTATTTGAGTACATTTGAAAGAGGTGTGTTATCTAGAGCACAAGTTGATGAACTGATTGTTCTTTCAAGCTAATTACAAACAGGTCCGGACTTGTCAAGGCAGCAAAGGCAACATAGACTGAAAGATGCTGAGTAGAAATTTTTTTTTAGTCAAGAAGTTTCACTAAGTCGCTTAGATGGTCCAAGGTGATTTAGAAGATTGATATTGAAGACCACAACGCCAATGATTACTAAGGGGGAGATTGTTAAGTCAGATTTTATAGTAATCATTGTATTTATAGACTTGGTCTAATACTGTGTTCTTAGTGTGTATACTGTGTAGTATTGCCAAGGGTATTTAAGTCCCTTGTGGCTTTGTGTTTTGTAAGAAACGCACGCATACATTGAATAGATACTACTTTTGCGCTTCAAACTTTCTCTCTCTACTTTCTCTCTCTACTTTCTCTCTCTACGATTTAGTTGATTTTGGGATTATCACCCGTGCTAAGTCTGCTTAGGGGTACATATTTTTTTGTGTGATTAAAGTTTCTGATTTTTCAGTATTTTTTTTAGATATCATCATGCCTTACACAGATGAAAAAGGAAATCTGGTGCTAACCAACAGAGATTGTGCTTTAGCGTACATGCCAGAGATTCCAGCACTGGAAGCTGAGAACAAGAATCTGAAGATTCAGAATTTATCTCTTATTGAACAGATTAATAAATTGAAAGATGATAAATTTTTAAAGAAATATTTTGTTTTCTCTGAATGTATCTCTAACTCTAAAATTGATTTTGTAGGAATCATTGAGCTAAAAGAGAAGGAGATTTCAAATCTGCAAGCAAAACTGAAAAGACCTGAAAGTCTTAATTCAAGCTCTGCATGGTCTAATAAGGAAATAATGCAAAGAGAGCTAGATGAACTGAGAAGAAGAGCAAACATCTCAAGTAAAACTTGTGAAGGGCTGAGAAAGACAAATTCTAAAATTTTTGCTGAAAGAGATAAGTTGAAAGATAAAATCTTCAGTCTTGAGGTTGAGATAAACATGATGAAGGAGAAAGCAACCCAAGACAAAGACAACATAAAAGCACAAGATGAGATGAAGAAGATTGAAAAGAAGAGAAAGGATATTGAAAAAGAGAATGCTGAACTTCAGAAAAAGATGAATGAACTGAAAGAAAAGATATCTTTAGATGAGAAAAAGATGGAGAAAGAAAGAAAAGAATTTGCAAAGAAGTTTTCTGAGTTTTCCAGAAAAGCTTTTGAAGAGAAGAAATCTATTGATCTTAAATGCATAAAAGCTTTCTCAACAAGTTTCAGATTTCGAGAAAGTTATCATTCTTGAGAGAGACAAGTTTGAGAAAGAAAAGAAGAAGATTGAGCAGACAAAGAATGTAAAGAAAGATTTTACTGAAGAAAAGAAAGCATTTGAAGCTGAGATAAAGGAGTTGAATGGAAAGCTATCTGAGATATCAACAAACATTCAGAACGAGAAGAATGCAAAATCTGAGTTGCATAAGAAGTTTGATATACTGTCAAAGGAAAGAAACTGTTTGTCTACAAAGATTAAAGAACTTCAAGAGATCATGTTTAAGGTGAAGTTGGATGAGCACAAGACTCCTGAATCAATTGCTCAATCACCAAAAGATGATCCAGCTGCATCTGAATGCTCATTGAAATCATCTGCAAGTTCAATTTTCACACATGTTTCTATTAATCCTTTATTTGATTCAACTGACAGTCATACTTCTAAATCAAATGATCAGATTCATCCTTCTAATCTTTTCTATGACAAGGTTGTTGATGGTTCAGGTAATATCAAGAAGGATAAGCCTCAGAAGAAAATGACATGGAGAAAGAAAGATGAGAAAGATAAAGAGAATTGGTTTTGGAGAGTTAAAGGATCTTCGGAGGAGAAGAAGAAAGAAGAAACATCATTTGTGCATATATTCAATGCTAAAAGGAACAATGCTCCTAAAGGTAAATTTTTTGGCAAACCTGATCTTGCTTATATTGTAAATCAACTGATCAGGTTAGCTCAAAAGAAAGTTAATTGTTCTTACTGTGGTGCAAATGATTTTGTAAGTAAAAGTTATGTGAATTACTGGTATGGTTCTTACTTTATATCTCCTAATAGAACTGCAACTAACAAATTCGGACCCAAATACCAGTGGGTACCAAAAGCTAAATCTATGTTGCAGGCACCCAAGGTTTAAGGGGGAGAAAGAACCAAGGCTTCTGAATAAATCAGTTCAGAACCCGTGCTTCAAAGAATTATGGCTCTTGGATAAAACAGTTCAAGACCCGTTCTTCAATGTTTTAGAACTATGGTTTCTGGTTATATCATATCAGAACCCGGTCTTCATTGGTAATAATGACTATTACTATTCTCACCGGAGAATATGTAATCATGGCTTCTGAATACTCAGTTCAGAACCCGATTTCAAATGTTTTTTCTTCTGATGGATGCTTAAATGATAACATCTTTTCTAGAAGTTTTTGATTTGAGGGGAAGTTAATTGTTATATCTTTTAGGGGGAGGAGATATTAGCTAAATGTACTTTCATTGTTATATTTTTCTAATAACTTGAATTTTTACAGATATCAAGATGGAGGATATAAGAGTTTTTATCAAGGATACTTACATGATAATATTCATTTCAGGGGAGTACAGGATTTTGATTTACATGTATATATTTCTAATCCTTATACTCTATCACTTGTTGAAAGATGAACAACTTTCACTTGTGAAAAATGGTTTCTTAAAATGTTCAAACCACTTCACATTCTTAAAATGTTTTCATGAATTGAGAAGTGTGACTTTAAATGATTTTATTTTAGATACTTTGATGACTATCTGACCGTGTGTTTCTAATGACAAATACTTGTGTAATTGTCATGTCTTTATACTGTCAAGTATTCATACACACATCGGTTCAGTATATTTTTCTTGAACTTGTTATTACCATGTATCAAATGATAAATCTTTCTATGGTAATACTCCCGTTTGTATTCTATGTTGTTTGAATCATACGTCATTTCATCATTATATGTGCTTTCATTGTTAACATGTTTATATTTTGTTCATATAAACATCTTACGTCTTTGATTTCCCAAAATATTATTCTTCATGAATTTAGATAGTCCAAGATAAATGAATCTTTAGAGAGAGAAAGTAGAGAGAGAGAGCTTTGATGCGCAAAACAGAGAATGTGAATAATGTGTGTGAAGGTTCTTACACGGAACAAAGACCAAAGGGACTTAAATACCCTTGGTCAGATACAACACATAAAGACTCTAAACACAGTATATGACCAAGCCCTATAAA
Source organism: Arctium minus (assembly GCA_954870635.1). Classification (NCBI taxonomy): domain Eukaryota; kingdom Viridiplantae; phylum Streptophyta; class Magnoliopsida; order Asterales; family Asteraceae; genus Arctium; species Arctium minus. Next base: position 73,675,297 of record OX941085.1, on the reverse strand, counting down.
TACAATGATTACTATAAAATCAGACCTAACAATCTCCCCCTTAATAATCATTGGCGATTTGGTCTTCAAAATTCATCTTCTAAAACAGGACAGACCATTAAAGCGACTTTGTGAAGCTTTCTGACTTTTAAGAAACAATTTCTTCTCAGCATCTTTTAGATTAAGTTGTCTTTGCTGCCTTGAGCTCTAGACGACACACCTTTTTGAATGATCTTGAATGAACGGTGGTGGTCGGAGCAAAAACAGCAAAAGAATTAGTTGTAGCTGAGAGAATAGAATCTTTGAGCGAATCTTGATCAACAGATAAACGTTTGTGCTCTTTGTCTCTTTATCATCTCCTTAACATCTCTTAATTCTCCCCCTCATGACCTTGATGATCAGGATCAACTTGGTCATGAAAATGTTGGAGACGAGACAACTTAAGATCTGCAAAATCAAAGAAACAGAGAAAACAGGGAAGGTTTGCGCATCACGTTGGTTGCGCAAAGTGAGGTTTGCGCGTCACGCTGGATGCGCAAAGTGAGGTTTGCGCGTCACGCTGGATGCGCAAAATGAGGTTTGCGCGTCACGCTGGATGCACAAAGTGAGGTTTGCACGACCAACTGATTGCGCAAATCTGACTTGGAGTCCAAAAAATATTACCTGATTAGCTCTTTGACTCCCCTTACACAAATGCACTAAATTTGACAATTCAAGTTAGCATTCATATAAAGAATCAGATACTCCCCCTCAAAAACATATATAAACTTTGAAAAATATTCTCTTTGTTCACTCCCCCTTGAATAATGCATAAACCCATTAAAATATATTTATGACAACACAATGATCAAATATTAATGTACAAAGAAAAAATATACTGAATATAAATTTTAAAACAACTAAACATATAAAACTTTAAATACTAAACAAATTAAATTCTACTGAGTGAAAATATGACAAATTTATCAATCAGTTGAAATCAAATATATGTTGTTGGATAAAGAAACAAGTTTTATTGCATATCAAGTTAAAACATGTTCAGTTTCAAAAACTTCCAACAATCTATTCAGTGTGCTCACATGTGAATCTTTGATTAGTTTCAAGAAAATGCAATTCTAAAAATATAATAGAGAACTTTGCATGTACTCACACTAATCCATCAAAAATTAAGATTTCACAAATTATAGGTTTATCGCAACTGAAACATATCACCAAGTATCATGAGATGTGTGCTCATTGGCATCTTTTAACAATGTGCTTGTTGGGAACTGAAGATGTGAACAAGTCTTTAATGCTGCTAGTTCAGAATTACTACTGCCAGAGAACTTCAAAGTAATACTGCTGAGTATTACTACTGCTAGTAGAATTAATACTGCTAGTCAAAGTTAGTGCTGCTTGAACAAAGTTAGTACTGCTTAACTAGTTAGTACTGCTAGTGGTTAGTACTGCTTAGTAGTTAATGCTGCTAAGACCAAGTTAATGCTGCTAGAAGAAATTAATGCTGCTGAGCATAGTTAGTACTGCTTTTGACTTAAAGAACCGGATGGAAAGGATGACAGCTGGAAAGAATCAAGATATTCATGGAAAGCTTGAAGATAATGATGGAAGATATACTGAAGATATTTTATTTATTGTAATTATCTTTTTATTCAGTATATGTACAGATTTGATAGAATAGTTTAAAAATATATATATATATAGATTAATTCATTCATTCTAAGTTTTAGAGAAAATCAACCTCAAAGCATAGATCCTAATTCTAGAGAAGTAGAATTCGTATTGGTGAGCCTGTTCATCAATATTGAGGTTGTGTGTTTAATCTTGTAACTTCAAGCATTCAATACAAGTTTACAAGTTGTTGATTATATACTGTTTTGGTTTCCTGTTTTATTGAATATCAAAGTGTTATTCCGCAACTTCTTTGATATTAGTTTCTGAGAATTTATTCTTGTTAAGAATTCGATCCTGACAAGTGGTATCAAAGCCTAACTCCCTCAGAAACATCTTTTCATTCATCATGGAAAACCTTGCAGAATCAAACAGTACTCTGGTCTCTAAGGTTCCAATGCTCAAACCCAGTGAGTTTGACATGTGGAAGATCAGAATTAGACAATTCATTCTTCTCACTGACTACTCAATGTGGGATATCATTGAGAATGGTCCTTCTGAAGCAGGAAAGATAGGACCAGATGGGAAAAGACCTCCACCAAAGACAGATGGTGAGAGGAAGATCAGACAGACAGAGATGAAGGCCTTGAGCACTCTGCTCTTGGCCATTCCCAATGAATATCAGCATCAATTTTGCAACTGCACTGATGCTCAGATTCTCTGGAATGCTCTAGAGAAAAGATTTGCTGGAACTAAAAGTATCAAAAGAAATCAAAGAGATGTTCTAAAGCAGCAGTATGAGAATTTCACTTCTTCAAAGAATGAGTCTATGACTCAAACTTTTGATAGATTCAACAACCTCATTGGTGAACTGGCTACTGTAGGGGTGAAGATGGAACAAGATGATATCAACAGAAAGTTCCTCAGATCTCTTGGGGATGAATGGACTATGTACACTGTCTCATATAGACAGAGTGACAATCTGGAAGAGAAGGAACTTGATGATTTATATAATGATCTAAGAGTTTTTGAAACTGAGGTAGAATCCAAGAAGAATCCCACTGGTTATATCCACAATGCTGCACTTCTTTCAACATCTACTGATACTACTGCTAACCCTGAAGCAGTTAGTACTACCAGTGGAGTAAATTCAGAAAAAGGCACTGGAACTATCTTTGAAGCCTTTTTGTCCAGTCATAGCAACAATTCATTGATTAATGATGATCTAGATCAACTTCACCCTGATGACCTGGAGGAGATGGACATTAAATGGCAGATGGCCATGTTATCTATGAGAGTGAAGAAGTTTATTAAAAGAACAGGAAGAAACAACTTCTCTCAAAGAAGAGAAGATGGAGCTGGTTTTGACAAGACTAAGGTGGAATGCTATAAGTGTCACATGAAAGGACACTTTGCTAGAGAATGCAGGAGTGTTGTTCCAAACAACAACCACCAACAAGCTCAGAATGGAGGCTACAATCAAAACAAGAATCCTGCTCAAGCCCTTGTTTCCCAACAAGGAATGGGATTTGACTGGAGTGATCAAGCTGAGGAAGCCATTCAGAATCAAGCTCTTATGGCAGAAGTGTCTGATCTCCCCTCTGAGGTAATTTCTAATCTTTGCACTAAATCTTGCATAGACACTGTCAAAAGATACAGGGATCACAATCAAAGTATGTGTGATGACCTCAAAAGATTAGAAAAGGACAGAAGAGATTATGTGTTGATAGTAGAGAGATTTGAAGAGCAAATCAAAGGCTTTCAAGCTAATGAACTTCAACACTCTTATGACACAAACTATTGGAAGTGGGAAAAGAATGAGTTAGAGACCAAACTGTCTAAGTCCTTAGAAGAGAATGATAGGCTGAAAGAGGAACTGTCTAAAGTTAAGCTTGACATAGAAAAGTTTTCATATGCTTCAAAAGCAATGGATTCTCTTCTAAAGGCTCAGATTCATGATAAGATGAAGTCTGGTATTGGATACAACAATACACCTCCTCCTTACAACAACAACTATATCTCTCCTACTTCAGACTTGTTAGAAACCAAGGAGAAAAAGGACTTGTCTGAGGAAGCTCTTAAGATAGATCCTTTGGATGAGGTAGTAGTTAAGGATTTGACTGAGAAAGAAGCTAGTAAGAATAGGGATAATACTGTGAGTAAAAAGATACCATTAGAAAACAATATTATCACCAATGAGGGATGTGGGAAAATCTGGGTCAAGTCCAAGGAGATAGAGAAGATCAAAGGAAAGGATAACAAGGTCCATTACAAACAAACCACGGTTGTGAACCCTGGATCTTGTAAACAGTGTGCTTGCAATAAAGCTAAGAGCCTAAATTCTGGTATAAAAAGAGGTAATCAAAGAAACTGGAATAATCAATGGGCTCAGAAACAAGGAGTTGATCTGAATAAAATCAATAGACCAAAACCTTGTTTCATATGTGGCAAGTTGAATCATTTGGCTAAGTATTGCTTCTTTAACCCTAGTAATCAACAGATAAACTTTCAAAGATTTGTGCAAAAACCTGTTGGTTATAGGAAGGCTGGAAAGAAACATGTGATGAAGAAATCTGTTGAAAGTAAAGGCCCTATGAAAAATAAGGTTTTAAAAGAAAGTATTTTACTATGGGTACCTAGAAGTACTAACAGTGTTAGTACTGCTAAAAATATTAGTACTGCTAACACAGTTACTACTGCTAACAGTGTTAGTACGGCTGAAAATATTAATGCTGCTAACACAGTTACTACTGCTAACAAGGTTAGTACTGCTAAGCATGCAAGTGCTGCTAAGGCAGTTAGTACTTCTAAAATCAGTATTACATCTAGCAAAAATGTTTCCAAGCCTATTATTGTGACAAAATACTCCAAGCATGAGGAATCAAAGTTTAAAAATCTTGTCAAGAAAGAATGCAAGTATTTTGATGAGAAAGGGGTACCCAAGACCACTTTGGCTTGGGTTCCTTATTCAAACTAACTGATTCATCTAATGTGCAGGGTAACCAACAGCTCAAAGCAAAGAGCATTTGGCATGTTGATAGTGGTTGCTCTAGGCACATGACAGGTAACATGTCATGCCTTCAGGATTTCAAGCATATCAATGGAGGACATGTTGCTTTTGGAAATGATCTTACTGGTGGTAAAATAAGTGGCAAAGGTAATGTCACAAAAGGTAAGATGACATTTGAGGATGTCTACTATGTTGATCAATTGAAGTACAACCTGTTAAGTGTATCACAGGTTTGTGACAAACAACATAGCATATTATTTACAAACACAGAGTGTATGATCCTTGCTCCAGGGTTCAAAGTAGTTGATGAAAGCATGATACTACTTAGAACTCCAAGAAAGGACAATGTTTATTGTCTAGATATGGACAATGTTAATAGTGATTCATCCCTGAACTGTCTTGTTTCATAAGCTTCTGTGGATGAATCCTCTCTATGGCACAGAAGGATGTGTCACATGAATTTCAAGACTATGAACAAACTTGTTAAAAACAACCTTGTAAGAGGTTTACCTTCAAAAGTCTTTTCATGTGATGATCATTGTGTTGCTTGTCTTAAAGGCAAACAACACAAAACTTCTCATAAGACCAAAGAGTTAAATTCTATTTCTTCTTGTCTCCAGTTACTGCATATGGATCTGTTTGGTCCTACAAATGTTATGAGTATAGGCAAGAAATCTTACTGCTTGGTTATTGTTGATGATTACTCCAGATTTACTTGGGTATATTTTCTAAGGACTAAGGATGAGACAAGTGGACTTATCAAATCCTTTATTCTAAGAATTGAAAACCAAACTAATCAAAAAGTAAAAGTCATTAGATCAGATAATGGAACTGAGTTTAAAAATCTTGATCTAAACACCTTTTGTGAAGAGAAAGGCATTGAGAGACAATATAGTGCTCCTAGGACTCCTCAACAGAATGGAGTTGCTGAAAGGAGAAATAGGACACTAATAGAGGCTGCTAGATCTCTGTTGGCTGATTCAAAATTGCCAATTACCTTCTGGGCTGAAGCAGTTAATACTGCTTGTTATGTCCAAAACAGAGTTCTAGTGGTCAAGCAAAAGAACAAGACTCCTTATGAGCTTTTAAATAAAAGAAAACCATTTATTGGATTTTTCAAACCTTTTGGGTGTCCTTGTACTATTCTCAATACCAAATCTTACTTAGGTAAGTTTGATAGCAAAGCAGATGATGGATTTCTTGTTGGCTACTCATCTCAGAGTAAGGCTTACAGAGTCTTTAACTCTTCTTCCAGAATAATTGAAGAAAGTGACAATGTCAAATGCAATGAGAACACACCAAATCCAATTGGGTCTGGTCCTCAGTGGCTATTTGACATTGACTCACTAACTAACTCTTTTGGTTTCAGTAGTGATGATTATGCAGGTACAGAGAGTGGAGAATCAGGGACTACACAAGTCTCAGAAAGTATATCTCAATCTGTGATATTTCCCATACCCACAGTGAATCCTGTTGAAGACTGTGAAAAGGAACCATCTACTGGACCAAGTCAAAGTGAAGAAGAAAGTAGAGATGAGGAGACTCAAGAGAATAAAGAACCAGAAGTGGCTACTGAAAACACTTCAGTTGAGTTGAATGACTCTAATCTAGAGTTGGGACTTAATGAAGAACCTAGTCATCACACCAGAATACAAAAGAATCATCCTCCACAGCTGGTAATAGGAGATATATCCTCTCCTACGATGACTAGAAATCAAAGTAAACTTCAAGAAATCCAAGATCAACAACACACAGTGCTTTCTTGCTTTTTATCCCAGCTTGAGCCTAAAAAGGCACATGATGCTATGAAAGAATCCAGTTGGATAGAAGCCATGCAAGAAGAGCTACTGCAGTTCAAGCTGCAAGATGTTTGGGATCTGGTAGACCTTCCTAAAGGCCAAAGGGCAATAGGAACTAAATGGGTCTTCAGGAATAAGAGAGATGAAAGAGGTATAGTGATAAGGAATAAAGCAAGGCTGGTGGCTCAAGGGTATACACAAGAAGAAGGAATAGACTATGAAGAAGTATTTACACCTGTGGCCAGGATAGAAGCAATTAGATTATTCCTGGCTTATGCTTCCTACATGAAATTCAAAGTCTATCAGATGGATGTGAAAAGTGCATTTCTTTATGGTTCAATTGAAGAAGAAGTATATGTCTGTCAACCACCAGGGGTTGAAAACCCAAGCTATCCAGACAGAGTATACAAATTGAAGAAAGCACTTTATGGACCACATCAAGCTCCAAGAGCATGGTATGACACTCTGTCATCCTATCTCTTGGAAAATGGCTTTGAAAGAGGAGTTATTGATAAGACTCTATTTATCAAGAGAAAGAAGAAGGATATCTTGCTGGTCCAAATCTATGTTGATGATATTATCTTTAGATCAACAAGAGACAACATGTGCAAGGAGTTTGAGGAACTAATGCATCAAAGGTTCAAAATGAGTTCCATGGGGGAACTTACTTTCTTCCTTGGACTCCAAGTTCAACAGAAGACAGATGGAATCTTCATATGTCAGTCCAAGTATGTGCAGGACATTATAACCAAGTTTGGTTTCTCAGATTCAAAACCTGCTAGCACACCTATGGAGACACACAAGCAGATAACAGCAGATCTTGAGGGGGAGGATATGGATGTTCATCATTATAGATCCATGATTGGCTCTCTCATGTATCTTACAGCCTCTAGGCCAGATATAATGTTTCCAGTCTGTGTGTGTGCAAGATTCCAAGTTAGGCCAAAGCAATCTCACTATCAAGCTGTTAAGAGGATATTCAGATATCTCAAAGGGCAACCCAGATTGGGACTTTGGTATCCTCATGACTCATCCTTTGACCTACTTGCATACTCAGATAGTGATCTAGGTGGAGCAAACTTGGACAGAAAATCTACTTCTGGAGGATGTCAGTTTTTGGGTGCAAGACTAGTGTCTTGGCAGTGCAAGAAACAAACCACAGTATCCACATCTACAACAGAGGCAGAGTACATAGCAGCTGCAAGTTGCTGTTCTCAAGTCTTATGGATTCAGAATCAAATGTTGGATTATGGGGTAACCTTTCTACACTCTCCAATTTTTATTGATAACAGCAGTGCTATTAGCATTGTGAATAATCCTGTCAAGCACTCAAAGACAAAGCACATTGAAATCAGGTATCACTTCATAAGAGACTGTAATGAAAAGAAACTTATTCAAGTTGTAAAAGTTCACACTGATAATCAGTTTGCTGATCTATTCACTAAAGCTTTTGATGTGGGTAGATTCACTTTCTTGGTAACAAGTGTGGGAATGATCAACTCTGAATAAGACCCTTCTCAAAAAGTGGTTCTATACCTGTATATTGTTTATTCTTGGTGTTACTAATCTTCTTTTTCAGGATATGTATAGTAGTACTCAGTGTTTCGCAAGTTTAAAGGAGTAAGTTTAGTTAATACTGCTAGTAGTTAATACTGCTCTCAGTTAATACTGCTAGTAGTTAATACTGCTCTCAGTTAATACTGCTAGTAGTTAATACTGCTAGTAGTTAATACTGCTCTCAGTTAATACTGCTAGTAGTTAATACTGCTAGTAGTTAATACTGCTCTCAGTTAATACTGCTAGTAGTTAATATTGCTCTCAGTTAATACTGCTAGTAGTTAATACTGCTCTCAGTTAATACTGCTAGTAGTTAATACTGCTCTCAGTTAATACTGCTAGTAGTTAATACTGCTCTCAGTTAATACTGCTAGTAGTTAATACTGCTCTCAGTTAATACTGCTAGTAGTTAATACTGCTCTCAGTTAATACTGCTAGTAGTTAATACTGCTCTTAGTTAATACTGCTAGTAGTTAATACTGCTTTCAGTTAATACTGCTCTAGGTTAATACTGTTTATGTCCCAAATACTATAAATACTCTTTGCCCGCCTAAAAGCTCATAACGACTCTTTGCATACTGTTCACTTGCGCTCTAAACCCTTTCTCTCTCAAAGCTCAAAGTTTTCAGGCAAGAATCTACAAGGTCAATGGCATCAATGGCGTTCATTGACGAGCACAATGAAATCGCGATGCTCCAAAAGCCAAAGCAAGTTGAAGGTTTTCATCAGATAGTCGACTTTCTGAAGTCTAGCCACATTGCCCATGCTCTCACTATGTCTCCTACTATCTTCATAGAGCATCAGAGGCAATTCTGGGCACATGCCACCATTGTTACTGAGGATGGTGTGCAAATGATCAAGACGACAGTATGTGGCAAGCCATTGACAGTTACTGAAGAAGTAATTCGCATCAGTCTACATCTAGACGATGCCTCTGGTATAACTTCTATCCCTAATGATGAACTGTTTTCTAGTCTTACAAAAATGGGGTATGGAGGCCCATTGGGTGTTTTTAAGTTCTCAAAAGCTAAATTCTCACCCCAATGGCGTTTTCTTGTTCATACCTTGATGCACTGCATTTCTAAAAAGACCACTGGCTGGAGTGAGTTCAGCAGTCCCATTGCTTATGCTTTGGTCTGTTTGGCCACTGCTAGAAGGTACAATTTTTCACAAATGATTTTCAATGATCTTGTCTCAAACATGGGAAACAAAAAGAGCTTTTATATGTATCCCAGGTTTGTTCAAGCAGTAATCAACCATGAATTGACGGATATTCCTCATTCTGATGGAATATATGTACCAAAACCCCCTAAAGGCAAGGTTTTCTCAAATATGAGAAGATCTGCTGGGGACTCGGAAGGAGTAGACACCCCATTGTTCTCTACAATGATGGTGGTGTCCCAAACTAATGAAGGTATGGTAGCAGGGTCAAGGCCCCCATTAGACCAACCCACTGCTAGCCAATCCCAACCTTCCATCTCTCAAATTTTCCCTCAGTCCTTTGCTGCTAAACCCACTCCCATAATATCCAAGACCTATGTCAAGAGAAAGGTACACAAGGCTCCTTCCCTTGGTGTACCTACTATTAACCAAGAGCCTCAAAGCCCTCTATTGGAGCATTCTCCAGTAGAGAATATCCAAAGGGAATCCACTAGGGTGTCTCCCAACCCAAAGGAGGTGCTCTCTGAGGAGGAGGAAGAGCATATGGGAGAGAAGGCTGCCACTACTCCTGCTAGCTTAGAGGAGGTCGGTGGTAACATCCATAAGACCTTCCCCATGGCAACTTTGAATGAGCAATCATTCAAAGGTCCCCGGTGCCAAGAAACCAAGGGGGTGGATAGTGCTTCTGCTAGGCAGAAGACTTCCACTACAAAAAGATCCAATGATCCTTCAAAAGAGGGTAACACTTCTGGAGAGGGTGAGGACAGATATACCTACTATGAATTGATGGAAACAATGGGGAACATCAACCAAGATGTTCTCAAACAAGGAAAAGAAATTGAAGAGATGAAGATGGTCATCCTGTCACAACAAATCCAGATTGCCAAATTAAAGAAAATGGTGACAAGGTTGGTGCATAAGCAGAGGAGAAAACAATTTGTTTTAAAGAAGAGGTCAAATAAGAAAAATGCTTCCAAAAAGGGGAAGAATTCAAGCTCAGAACAGATAGATCAACAGTTTGAGGGGGAGTTTGTTGAAGAAAGGGCTGAATTTGTTGAAGAAAAGGCAGCAGCAGAAACAACACCAGCAGCAGTAACAACCCCAGCAGCAGAAACTGTTACTACTGCTAAGCCAAAACAAGCAGCAGAAACTGTTAGTGCTGCTGAAACTTCACAAGCAGCAGTACCAGAGTTAACACCAACAGAAATTGAAGTAGCTGAAATGCTCATCAAAGCAAAGAATGACACTCCCAAAGCAAAGGGAGTGGTCATAAATGAAGGGGAAGCAGAGAAAATAGAGAAGAAAGAAATGGATGCAGATACAAGGAAAAAGGGAAAAGCAAAGATGATAGAATCTGATCAACCATCTAAAAAGCAAAAGATGATTGAGTCAGATGAAGCATTAGCAAAGAAAATGCAAGAAGAGTTAGATCTAGCAGAAAAGGAACAGGTTGAAAAAGACAGAGAAATGGCCAGAGCACTTGCAAATGAGTTAAATGAAGCATTCCAGAAAGGGATGGAAACAGAGAAAGCTAAGCAAAGAGCAATGTGCTTGAAAAAGGCTATGATGGCAAGAACAAGTGCTAAGAAGAGAAGACCTTCACAAACTTACCTTGCCACTCAGGAAAGAAACAAAATGATAACTTTCTTGAGGAGTGCAATTGGTGTAAAGAAAGAAATGTTTGTGAAGATGAATTTTGATCAAATCAAGGAGCTATATGAGAAAGAAATGGGGAAGCTGAAGAGTAATGAAAAGGACAGAGTGGAGTTTGAAAAGAAAGCTAAGGAGAGGCATGATGTGAATATCAATAAACCCTTCCCTGAAAGTGAAGAGGGAACTCCAACAAAGAAAAAGGTAGAGATTAAGGAAGAAGAGACTCTAGCTCAGAAGATCAAGAAGATAAAAAGAGTTAAGTCTATTGCTTCTAAAGGCCCTAGATCAGAAGAAAGGAAAAAGGAAGAAAAGAAGAAAGAAGCTACTATAGGACAAGGGAAAAGGATACTGAAGAGAACCAAGATGATGGCCAACAGAAAGAAAGTTGAAAAGAAGTCTAGAGTAGAAGAAGAAAAGAAAGTTGAATCTCAGGAAGAAATACCACAGAGTTCAGATGTAAACATGTACATGGTGGTAATGGATAAAATTCCAAAGCCTATTTCAGTTGAACCTGTTGGATTCAAACCTCCTGAAGTTATCCTCTGGGATACTGTAGAGGTGGATGGTAAAGAGTACATCAGATTGAAAAGAAAGGATGAGAGGTATGAAGTCTACAGCACCTGGAGCAAAATTGTCAGAGAGTGTTCAAGATCTGATTTGGAAGAAATGTTTGCAGTGGGGATGAAAGTTCATGCAGATCAGTTGACAGCTCCAGGGTTACCAATTGTGAAGCTAGTTATGGAATATTTGTGCATGTTGTTCAAACCAGAAGCAGTAAAGCATTTGATAAAAGATGTATTTAAGACTGTTAGAGGATGGACTCTATATGAAAGGAGTGGAGTCTATGAACTAGCATTGGATACTTTTCACAGGGAGTATTACTTGGTGGATAGGGTATACAACCATACCAATCTGAAGCTTCATGCCATGTTAAATAAGAAGTTGAGTTGTACACCAAATTCAGAAATGGCAAAGTACTTAATTCAAAGAACTATTAATCAGAGCATGGGACTGGATCCTAACATTGGAGTAGATCAATGAAGATTTTGGAAGCATTTGAAGAACTTGACTTCTCTTTCTAAAAGTCAAGTTAGGGGGAGATTGTTGGGAACTGAAGATGTGAACAAGTCTTTAATGCTGCTAGTTCAGAATTACTACTGCCAGAGAACTTCAAAGTTAATACTGCTGAGTATTACTACTGCTAGTAGAATTAATACTGCTAGTCAAAGTTAGTGTTGCTTGAACAAAGTTAGTACTGCTTAACTAGTTAGTACTGCTAGTGGTTAGTACTGCTTAGTAGTTAATGCTGCTAAGACCAAGTTAATGCTGCTAGAAGAAATTAATGCTGCTGAGCATAGTTAGTACTGCTTTTGACTTAAAGAACCGGATGGAAAGGATGACAGCTGGAAAGAATCAAGATATTCATGGAAAGCTTGAAGATAATGATGGAAGATATACTGAAGATATTTTATTTATTGTAATTATCTTTTTATTCAGTATATGTACAGATTTGATAGAATAGTTTAAAAATATATATATATAGATTAATTCATTCATTCTAAGTTTTAGAGAAAATCAACCTCAAGGCATAGATCCTAATTCTAGAGAAGTAGAATTCGTATTGGTGAGCCTGTTCATCAATATTGAGGTTGTGTGTTTAATCTTGTAACTTCAAGCATTCAATACAAGTTTACAAGTTGTTGATTATATACTGTTTTGGTTTCCTGTTTTATTGAATATCAAAGTGTTATTCTGCAACTTCTTTGATATTAGTTTCTGAGAATTTATTCTTGTTAAGAATTCGATCCTGACAGTGCTTATTGGCATCTTAACATGAGTGTGCTCTTTGGCATCTTTTAAGTTCGTGCACTTTGACATCTTTTTAATCAAGAAGTTTATTAAGTAAAGAACATGTCATAAACGTAACTTTCTATCTGACCCTATTGCAGGATTTGGGTCAGCCGCTCCCAGACCAGTTGGCCTTAGGGGACTAGGTGTCAAGCACCCCTTGGAACTTACTTTCCCGGATCAGAAAGGCTACATCAACACATCCTAAACCCATTCATACCAGTAGAACATGACTTTCGATCTGGTTCTATAGAAGGATTTGGGTTCGATCACTCCCAGACCAAATGACCTTAGGGGACCAGATGACAAGCATCCCGAAGAACTTACTTTCCCAAACCAGAAAGGCCACAGGTACAAACTTTTAAACTTAGAGATTTCTGAATTTTAAGAATTTAATATTCATCTCAATCACTCAGTTTTACATAAAAGTACTTAGCCCATATTTTCATTACAATCAAAATTTTTACTTTTTAGAATTTTCCAAGCATTGTAAACTATAAATATTCCGAATCACACAACTTTAAAGCAGTAATAAAAGTTTCAAACATGTTGCTGACTTTTCGACTTTTGTAAGACTTGAAATTTGATCATATAAAAACTTTAATATAAACAAAAGAACTTGAAAATTTATCCTAGACACATATTTTATTCAAAAGAAAGAAAAATGTAAAACTTTACTTTATAGAATAAAATTTGTAAAGATTTAAACTTTTAAACTCAATATGCCGATGTGAAAAATTTTCATTAAAGACAAAATGTAAAGAATTCGGCAAATTGATATTTAGTTGGAACAAAATAAAATTCAGTTATTTCATCTTTCACATTATAAAAATAATTTGTGTCTCAAATTAAAAAAAAAATGGGTTATACAAAATTAAGAAATAGTTGAACAAGCTCAGATTCTTGAAAAATAATGAGAAAAACTGGAACACATCATAATCAGAAATAAAATGCAGCGGAAATAAAATTGATGTACTCACAGTATCTCATTTAGTCAGAAGCTTAAATCATTGAAGAACGCGTTCTAAACTGATTTGTTTAGAAGTCGTAGTCTATGAAGTACGGGTCCTGAGGTGAAGTACGCAGAAACCAATTTCCCTTACTCCCCCTTAACATGTGATGCCTACAACTTTAAATCAGATAAAGATTTGGGTACCCACTTAAATTTGAGCCCATGTTTGTTAGTTGCAGTTCTTATGGGGAAATAATTGAAAGAATTGAAACTAGAATCACGAGAAAGATAATCAGAATAATATGCACAATCATCAGAAGATAAAGCATAATCATCTGAACTAGAATCAGAAGACGAATATGAGACATTTTTGGAAATCTGAATCATTTGCTTAATAGAGTATTTAGAAATCTTATTACAAGAAGCAAATGAATCACTTTTATAATATTTGTCTACATATAAATCCTCATCAATCATAGAATTAGTAGATGTTCGCTTCATTCTCCAGATCTGCTTCTTTGACCGGCTCAAAGTCCTATCTGTAAGAATTGAATCGGAAGAATTAGAACAGTCAGAAATAACTTTATCTTGTTTCTTCGACTTCTTTGACCTTCTTCTTTTACGCTTAGGTTTATAATATTGATCATTGAGCGTAAAAGAATCATCAAGAATTTTAGACTTAATATTTAAATCAAAAGAAATAAATTTATCTAAGCAACCAATCTGATCAACTAATAAATCTGAATTTGCCTTGGAGTCTGAATTATTTGGAGAAAAGATTTTAAAATTGGAAACCTCCTTTTTATTTTCCTTAGAATCAAAGGAAATGATAGAAATAGAATCTGATTTTCGAAAAAATAAATTTTCTTCAAGACTAGACGTCATGAAAGAAAGAATAATATCAGATTCAATTTTCTTCAAAATATTTTGATCTTCTATCTTGTCTTCAAGATCGATGATTTTGCCTTCTAATACTAAAGGAGAATTATATTTCTTCGAATCATAAATGATAGAAGAAATATTTTCCTTATCAGAATCAGGGGCATAAGAAGAAACAAAATCATCAGATACTGAAGATTTAATAGAAGATATATCATTTAAAATTCTTCTTCCTCTTCTTGATTTTTCAAGAAAATATTTTGCATTCTCGCTTGTGTAAACAAAAGGAATTTCGATTTTCTTATTATTTGTTCTTTTCTCATTTTCGAGATCTAACACTTGCTTTTCACTAGTCCAATGAAATTTGAACTGAGGAGCATAGTGTGCAAGAGTTAGATAATCATATTTATATAAAGTAGGAACTTCGTTTATCACTTTGTTTAAACAATGAGGATTATCAAAACCAAGTCCCCACCTTTGTTTTAAACCGGGTCTACTGACTTCTTCTTTTTCTCAAGTTTTGCCTTCTTTTCTATCACCAGGCTCTCATCATTCATTAGAATCTCGTATAATTCTTGGATTTGCATAGTGGAGATTCTGACATCATTCCTCAATCTGTGGCATGATTTATTCCATTCAGGTTGCAATGTGTTGAGAAATTTCAGATTTAATTCAAGATCAGTCTTTTCAACCTTTATCTTTCGAAGATCATTGATCACGACACAGAAACGGTCAAACACATCTTTCAGTGGCTCCCCATCCTTGGCTTTGAATTCTTCAAAATTATTCATGTAGCGCGTATGCCTAAGTTGAGTTGCGACCGAAGAACCAAGCATAATCTTCTCAAGTTGTTGCCACATCAGATTAGGATGAGTTTTGAAATAATCAATCCTGTTGTATACAGAATTTGGCAAGGCCAACATTAGATTTGCTTTAATACCCCAATCAGCTTGATATGCCGACAACTCATTCTGTGAATATTCTTTAGTAGGCTTGTATAATCCAGAAGCCAATTTGGGTCTTTCGAACGGTCCTTCAGATAAAATGATCATCATGTCATTTCCATTCTTTTGTCGTTCAATGAAGTTCAAGAACCGATCTTGCCACTGAGTAAATTCATTTTCATCTATCAGTACTGGTGGATGACTGTCTGTACCCAAAGTCATCATAAGATCACTTTTGTAGAACTGAGCTTGATAAGAAAACTTGTCATAATCCATTTCAGATATTCAGAAAAATTGCTAAGTGACAAGTTTGCGCAAAGATGAGCTTTGCGTGACAGGTAGAAGACGCAAACGATATTTTGCGTACGAAGGCTGATGCGCAAACTAGGTTTTGCGTGTGAAGCCTGATGCGCAAAGTAGGCTTTGCGTATGCTTAGGGATACGAAAACCACCTTTGCGTGAGTAGCAGAATACCCAAACTGAAGGAACGCAAAGTTGAGCTTTGCGTAACTAAAGTGAAGCGCAAAAAGAACTTTTCGTATACTGAGAGAGGCGAAAACTGTACTTTGCGAACCCTTGATGATACGTGAACTAAACTTTTCGGATTACACTTGATGCGAAAACTTTGTTTCTCGGATATCAATTGATACGCAAACTATGCTTTGCGTAATCAGTTCAATGTGAGAACCAATTGATAGTCCAAGATCAATGAATCTGTAGAGAGAGAAACTAGAGAGAGAGTAAGGATGCGTAAAACAGAGAATGTATTGATGTGTGCGTGAAAGTCTTACACGAAACAAAGACCAAAGGGACTTAAATACCCTTGGTCAGATACAACACAGATAGACTCTAAACACAGTATATGACCAAGCCCTATAAATACAATGATTACTATAAAATCAGACCTAACATTCACTTTGCGCATCCCCACTTTGCGCAAACCTCACTTAAGATCCAGTGTGACGCGCAAACCTCACTTTGCGCAACCAACATGATGTGCAAACCTTCCCTGTTTTCTCTGTTTCTTTGATTTTGCAGATCTTAAGTTGTCTCGTCTCCAACATTTGCATGACCAAGTTGATCCTGATCATCAAGGTCATGAGGGGGAGAATTAAGAGATGTTAAGGAGATGATAAAGAGACAAAGAGCACAAACGTTTATCTGCTGATCAAGATTCGCTCAAAGATTCTATTCTCTCAGCTACAACTAATTCTTTTGTTGTTTCTGCTCCGACCACCACCGTTCATTCAAGATCATTAAAAAAGGTGTGTCGTCTAGAGCTCAAGGCAGCAAAGGCAACTTAATCTGAAAGATGCTGAGAAGAAATTTTTTCTTAAAAGTCAGAAAGCTTCACAAAGTCGCTTTAATGGTCTGTGTTGTTTTAGAAGATGACTTTTGAAGACCAAAGCGCCAATGATTACTAAGGGGGAGATTGTTAGGTCTGATTTTATAGTAATCATTGTATTTATAGGGCTTGGTCATATACTGTGTTTAGAGTCTATCTGTGTTGTATCTGACCAAGGGTATTTAAGTCCCTTTGGTCTTTGTTCCGTGTAAGACTTTCACGCACACATCAATACATTCTCTGTTTTGCGCATCCTTGCTCTCTCTCTCTCTACTTTCTCTCTCTACAGATTCATTGATCTTGGACTATCAAATTTTGATCTGATCTTAATCATTGTGAGATTCTCAAAACATTTCTATTCTTTCATGATTATTCATTCATATAAAGTTTTGAGAAATCTTAAATGCTTAATATGCTCAAATTTCATTCTTATCTTTAATGAGCATACATACACTGACAATTGATTTCTTGAGCTTTAATGTCAAGAAAATCATTGAGGCACTACATTTTTTTAGGAAAATATACATGGGATTCAGTGTGAGAGCATAACAGAACTTCCATGGATTCACGATAACCAGTGTTTCCTACCCAGGAAGTATTCCCTGAGTGATTGAGGGGAGAGGGGTAAAAAGATTGAGTATTGGTGTGTGAAGAGGTAAAATGGAAAAGAGAGATTGGTTAAAAGTGAGCTTAAAAGATTAAAAGAAAGAGGATGTGAGAACAGAGTAAAAGAATATCAGACTCTGCACCAAACTTCTTTCTGAGTCGGGCAGCCGCATAAACTGTTGTTTCACATTTCTTCGTGAATGACATTGAAAAAGGCACCTAGCCCATGCGATCTCTTGAAAACACCCCACCAGCTACTCATTCTTTTCTTAAAAAGAGAATGTTTCAAATTTTATGGGGAAGCAGCACATAATCTATTGGTTCTTCATTTGAAAGATACTGATATTGAAAAGAAGGAAAGTTGCCCCACCTACGACCCTTTATCATGCACATAGAGTCTATGTATAATCATTGTTGTCTCGATGGTTTACACACTTTGAGCCTTATGAAACACAATCATTGTGCTAATTCTTTCATAACACAAGCACGAGCACACAGAAAATGTGTTTTTCTGTCAGAACATTCATAGAAAATACCTTCTGTTTTTCAATGATTGAATGGAAGTCCCGGGAAGTGAACATCATTTCAAGCTCCTTAAATTGTACATTCGTTGTACACAGTGGCTTTGTGCTACTGACAGACATTCCTAACTGTTTCATATGTTGATTCAGGATTACAACTCCTAATTTGTTTGAATTTGAAAAGATTCAAACGAATACATTCATGAATTGACGGCTCATTCAGATCAGATGAACGATTCTCTCATATCATTCATTGGGGGAGATTGTTAATTTTCCTATCTGGGGAGATTGTACATATTTCACCAAAAAGGGAAGATCATGAATACTGTGCTTATTTGATTATTTGGAGGAGATCATTCATAGACCGAGCTGACCTTGAACAAGTTTTAATGATTATTGATTCTCACAATTCATTAAAAAGGGGGAGATAAATCAGAGTTCAAGTTCAGATGATTAAAGTTTGTATCAAGAAAGGGGGAAAGATGATTTTCAAAGTCAGATTTCAGAAAATGTAATGAAAGGTGAAGACAAAGTTTGAAAGTTTTGAAGTTAAGTCAAAGTTTGAAGACTTGAATGATTGAGAATATTTTGTCAAAGTTTGTTGTGCTAAAGAGATATGATATTGTTGTAAACAAAGGGGGAGAATGAAGATTGTACTAAAGCTGTCAAAGGTTTCAAAAATTTAAAGTTTCAGAGTTCAAGAAAGGAAGATATATTTTGAAGAGAAAGTAAAGTTATGAAAAGTAGAAAAAGGGGGAGATAATTTGATCAAAGTGTCAAAGTTTTCAAGTTGTCAAAGCTGAAAAAGATTCAAAGCTGAAGATATTTGTGAAGATAAGAAGACCTGAAGATTATCGTCAAAATTTTTTTAATCTTGAATCCGAAGGGGGAGATTGTTAGATTAATATTGTATTCAAGATTAAAAGTAAGGGTCTGTTGTGTAAATGTTGAATAGTTCAAGGGTTCATGTTGTAAAGTCAACTCAAGTTGACTTAGTATAAATAGTTTTGTTCTTTGTTAGATTGGTAGACACGAACGAATACACAGATTGGGGTAAGAACTTGTATGCACAACACACTTACGTGAGATCTGTGGCACTGTGTTAGATCCATGACTATTGTAATAATGTGATTTGATCTATAAAAGATAATGTTCTTAATCTGTTGTTAATCATATGCTAGTAAATCTGGGTCACAGACCAAATAGCACCCGCTAAGCTAAATAATTGGATATCCAACTTTACCGGTGCAAACTAGGTCTGCTACTTTTAACATGTGTATGCATGACTCATTCTTGAGTAAGATAGAGCCTACTCGCGTATCAGAAGCTCTACCTGACTCGGATTGGGTAATTGTCATGCAAGAGGAGCTGAACCAGTTCGAAGCTTTAAAAGTCTGGAAACTTGTGC
This sequence comes from Arctium minus, assembly GCA_954870635.1. Classification (NCBI taxonomy): domain Eukaryota; kingdom Viridiplantae; phylum Streptophyta; class Magnoliopsida; order Asterales; family Asteraceae; genus Arctium; species Arctium minus. The sequence continues at coordinate 73,656,027 of OX941085.1, read as the reverse complement.
CAAGACCAGAAGGTAAATCAATAATCGACACAAAATGGGTATTCAAGAATAAAAAGGACGAAGATGGTATCATAATCAGAAACAAAGCACGACTTGTCGCAAAAGGCTACAAGCCAGAGGAAGGAATTGATTATGACGAGACTTACGCTCCGGTGGAACGCATTGAAGCGATCAGAATGTTTCTTGCGTATGCTGCTCACAAAAACTTCACAGTCTATCAGATGGACGTGAAGACTGCCTTTCTCAATGGCATACTCAAGGAGGAAGTCTACATCTCACAGCCTAAAGGCTTTGTCAATCAAGAGAAACCAAATCATGTCTATATTCTCAACAAAGCGCTTTACGGTCTTAAACAAGCGCCTCGAGCCTGGTACGAGGTATTATCAAAGTTTTTGGTCAAGTCGGGCTTCACAAAAGGTAAAATCGATACTACTTTGTTTATTAAAAAGGAAAAAGTCGATATCATTCTTATTCAAATATATGTGGATGACATCATATTTGGCTCAACAAATTTTAAATACTGTAAGAAATTTTCAAACCTCATGGTGTCAATATTTCAGATGAGTATGATGGGAGAGATGAACTTCTTTCTCATATTACAAGTCAAACAATTTTCAACGGGGATTTTTATAAATCAATCCAAGTACATTTTTTATATTCTTGGAAAATTTAAAATGGAAAATTGTACAACAATTGGAACCCCGATAGCACCGGGAACTAAGATCGACATGGATCCTTCGGGAAAAGTTGTCGATGTTAGAACCTATAGAGGGATGATTGGTTCTTTGATGTATTTAACTTCAAGTAGACCAGATATTCTGTTTTCTACATGTTTATGTGCTCGATATCAGGCTAATCCAAAAGAATCCCATATGTCTAAGGTCAAAAAGATCTTTAGATATCTGAAGGGCACTGTAGATCTTGGTCTGTGGTATCCTAAAGATACTAGTTTTGAACTGACAGCTTACTCAGATGCAGATCATGCAGGCTGTATGTTAGACAGGAAAAGTACATTGGGACACATACAGTTCCTAGGTGATAAACTCGTTAGTTGGACATCAAAGAAACAACTGTGTGTTTCCACATCAACGGCTGAAGCAGAGTATGTTGCTGCTGCAAGCTGTTGCTCTCAAGTCTTGTGGATGAGAACACAACTGCGAGATTATGACTTCAAATTCGACAAGATCCCGATTACTGTGATTCTAAGAGCGCCATTGCAATATCAGCAAATCCTATACATCATACAAAGACCAAACACATAGACGTACGATATCATTTTATCAAAGATAATGTGGAAAAAGGTACAATAGAACTTTATTTTGTAAACATTGATTATCAGCTTGCAGATTTATTTACCAAACTTTTAGACGAAAAGAGATTTAATTTTCTTGTCTCGAAACTTGGTATGTTAAATCTTAAGACATAATCTGTGATTACCTACTAACGTTTTTCTTATTGTTATTTTTCTTCATTTCTTTATTTTTAATCTGAAAGATATCTGCACTTTAAGGTATGTTCATGATTTTAGGGGGAGTGAAAGAAGATGAAAAGATGATCTACATCCAATTGAAGGGGATTTTATATTTTTACTTATGCTTATCATTGATAAATTTTTCTGATGCATAAATGCAGGGGGAGTAAGAGTAAAAGTAATTGAATATGATTTCTGATTATTTCAGATCAGAACTCGTACATTCAATGTTTTACTGCTTTATGTCATTTACTTTTCAATAAATTTTGTGAATAAAGCTTTGTACTTTGACGGACTTATGCTTGTTTGCAGATTGAGAGGATGCTTACAAGACCATATCTTATCTGAATTGAAGCTTGACTTCATGAGATTTAAGACTGAGCGAAAAGGTATTATTTCTAATCTTAATCTCATAAGTATCTGAAAGATGGACGACTTTTAGATATGAAAACATGTTCTTAAATGTTCAAACCGCTTCTGATTCTTAAACGATTTCATGAATATAGAAGTGTGATTTTAAATGTTTTCATTTTTACTTGTGATTAAATGTCAATAAATCGTGTGTTTCCAAAGATATATACTTGTGTATTGTCTTTTCCATATACTGTCAAGTATTCATACACACCAGTTTAATATTTTGTTGAATATGTTCTTACCATGTCTCTAAATTGAAATATATTTTTGATGGTAAGACACCCCGATTGAACTTCAATGAATTTTGAGCGTTGATTTCATTTCGAAACGTTCTTTCAAGAGTGTTTATATCTTGTTTCGTATAGACTATATCCAATTTTTGCTGACTTAAGCCTTAATCGATAAATCATTTCGATTCTGATCTTTTTCATACAATGTAAGATTTTCAAACAAGTTTCTTGTATTCATTTCATTCATTCAATATACTTGTTTTGAAAAGTCTTCAATGTTTTAAAATGCTCAAATCTTCATGATTATCTTTTTGAGCATACAGACATCTGACTTCTATATTTTGTGCTTTAACTGAAAAGTTAAATCAGTTGAACAACATGTTCTTTTAGGACAAACATGGGTTCATTGTGTGCACTTAAATGAAACTTCTATGGATTCACGTTAACCAGTATTTTCTACCCAAGAAGTTAATCCTTGAGTGATCGAATGTGTGAGGAGTCAAATACTGAGTGTGGGTTGAGTGATGAGGTAAAATGTAAATGAGAGTTTGGTTAGATGTGACCTCAATGTTTTTAAAATAAAGAAGGTGTGAGATCAAAGTAAAAGAATCTCAAACTCTGCACCAACTTTTTCTGAGTCGGGCAGCCACATTACTAGTGTTTCACAATTCTTCGTGAACATTATTGAAACAGGCAACTAGCCATGCCAACTCTTGATAAAAAAAACCCACCAGCTATTCATTTTCTTCTCAACAAGAAAATGTTTCATATTTTCAAGGGGACGCAACACATAATCTATCTGGTTTTCATTTGGAAAATATGGATATTGAAAAAGAAGGAAGTCTGCCCCATCTTCGCACTTCGATCATGCACAATTGAGTCTGTGTTATACTATTGTTGTCTCAATGGTTTACACAATTTTGAGCCTTATAAAAAGCAATCATCTGTGCTTAATTCTTTCGAACACTTGCATGAACACACAAGGAATATGTTTTCTTGTCATAACGTTCATAGAAATATCTTTGTGGTGTTTCGATGATTGAATGGAAGACCTGGGGGAGTGAACATCACAAAAGCTCCTTTCCAATGTGTATTTGTTACACACAGTGACTTCGTGTTACTGACATGCACTTCTAACTGATTCATTTGTTGATTCAGGTGTTACATTCATAATTTATCTGAATTTGCAAAGATTCGGATGAATATCTTTTTGGATCGACAAATAATCAGAGGCTCAATATGAAAGATCAGTGGTCATATTAGATTATCAAAGACATTTCTTCTAAAGTTTTGATGGTTTCATGCCTCGTTCATCAAAAAGGGGGAGAAGTTTTGTTCAAGAAATGTCTGGAAAGCAAAGTTTGTATCTGAAATGTCAGAGATGATCGAGCAAAGTTCAAAGAATTGCAAAGTTTGGCAAAAGTTGAAAGATGGAAAGAGAATAACTCAAAGATTTCTGAAGATGTGCTAAAGTTTTCTGAAATTTTCTTTGAAGATTATTTGCTAAAGCATTTTGAGCGAATTCTGAAGATAATTTCTTTCTGAAGTCTGGAAAAAGGTTTCTTATTACTTTGGGGAGAATGTTAAAGTTGTTTGCAATAGATATTATTCAAAGACTTTGGGGAGAATGCACAAGTTGATATTAAAATGGGAGATTGATTTGCAAAATCTTTTTGAAATGATCTTGAATCCAAAGGGGGAGAATGTTAGAGCATAAATATGTTGGATGCAAGATCATAGAAGCTGAAGGTCAAAGTTTAAGAAGTCAAAGCTCAAAGTCAACTCTCATTGTGGAAGTCAAAGTCATGTGTAATAAGTCAAAAGTCAAAGTCTTGTTTAGTTTTGTTTTGTAAGCGTGTGTTGTATTAGTTTGTGTTTAATAGACTTGTAGTTTAGTGTGTTGTAAGATACATGTAACAAGAAGTATTCGCAGACTGTAGAGAGAGTTCTAAAGAGAGAAAGATTGTATAAGAGATCTTGATTTGGAATTTGAATAACAAGTTGAGTTTTAATCTTGTTATTATCTTGTTTGTGTGATTGAATTAGTAAGAACTTGATAATAGGGACATTATCAAAGTGGGTGTTGGTCTTGATGTAGGAAGACGAACGGAAGGGAACAGGGAAGGTCTACAGTGGTGGTGTGGAGATGATGGGCGACGATGAGGGAATGTCTCCTTTACGATGAGGGAACAGGGAACAAGGGTGTATTTGGAATAACTATAGCTGAATGTAAACGATATATTAATTTTGGCTGACCGATTAAGTCATCGGCTGAGCGAATAAGCCAAAACCGAACAACTACTTATGGCTGAGCGAATAAGCCATATAGGCTATACAACCCATTAAGCCACAACCGAACAACCCCTTACTATGCATGCTAATCATGTATCCATCTCTTTCTCTCTTCCATTTGTAGTAATCCACAAACAGTGGCGGATCCAGAAAATTTTATGGTTGGGGGCACACTTAGAGGTGTCGAAAAATTTCTGAAACCGAATAATTCATTTGAACCAAAACGGCTTCAGGTTATTCGTTTTGGCTATCCGTTTTCGCCTTACACGGTTCGGTAAATCAAATGAAGATAACTTATTCGGTTCAATTTTCAGTTAATTTTTTACTATTTTGGTTAAACTGAGACTTTATACTACTATATATATTTTATATTTATTTTGAACTTAAAACAAATTAACATATTATATATTAATACAAAATTCGACTAATTCATAATAAACGAGATGACTAAAAATAAAGAAATTAAGTATTTATTTAACAAGTTAGGGCCTTAACTTTTATTTGTTGGGACCTTGACTTCTATTTTGAAAAAATTAGGGAAAAGAAATAGAAAATTACATTGCCCAATATTAGTTTATTGGCCTGTGCCCCCTACGCCATAGCTATAAATCCGTCCATGTCCACAAACCTTTCGTGTTCCATTTTGGGGTTGGGGTTGGGATTGCTTGCTCACTACTAATTGGCAGGCCCGACCCTTATCCTGGCCCTTGGCAAACGTGGCTTAGGCCATGGGCAGCAAAATTAAAAAATTAAAAGAAAAGTTAACATTAGTAGACTCATTTTAAGAAATGAAAATGAGAATAAAAATGAGTATTACATTGATGCTGTTTGGTTAAACCAATATAATCAATAAAAAATTATTTAAGATAATATTTTTAATACAAATATGTGTCGTCCAACATGAAAATAAAAAAAATATGTTTCATCCAACATCGAGAGATGAAGGACGTATGAGAAAAGATGACTAAGCAGGAATACGATTTTCATTCCCCCAGTTTAGTATAGAATGAAAATTAATGGGTTTGAAATAATATGCCCATTATATTATGTGAAAACAAACATATTTTTCCAAAAAATTAATCGTTTAGCTCTCCCTCTCGCCTCTGGCATCTCCTCCGCCTCTCAATCCTTGACTTCTGTCTCATACTCGCAACCCTCTCTCGACTCTCAATTGCTCGTCTCTACAATCGAACGACTATCGCCTCTCGTTATTATCTCTCAAATTCTCCATCGATTGTGTGGCGGTTTCCCTAAATCGACTACTGGTGTGGATTTGTCGTTGTGGAATCTGCCCTGAATCAACTATTAAGTCGTGGTTGGCGGTCCTGTGTGTCTTGGATTTTGCCCTAAATCGACTACTGCTCTCTCAAGTCTCTGTTACGCTGCTCTCTCGATTTATACTTCTGGTATATTTCTAAGTTATAATGTTTACGTTTTTTGTAGTTTTGAAGATTAATGATGTTTCTAAATTAGATTAGGTTTTATTTGTTTATTGTTTAGATTAGGTTTATTTGTTTCTAAATTTCTAAGTTAGGTTGGGTTTATTTGTTTTATGTTTATTGTTTAGACTTTAGATTAGATTGTTATCTTGTTCTGAGTTTCTATGAAAACTTGTTTTAGTTGTTTACTGTTTATTGTTTAGACTTTAGACTAGATTGTTGTCTTGGTCTTTTTGATCTTCATCAAAAGTGGAAAATAGCTCACAAATCTTGCTAAATCACGTATTAATCATTCATTATCTTATATATCTATGTAAAGTTGAGTACTCCATTATCACATTTTCAGATTTTGAAGTTGTCATTCATCACAATTTGTGTTTATTTTACCACGACCGTGTTTATGATTTATCATTATTCAGATTTTCATATACTCCCTTTGATAAAATTATTTTATATTAGTTTGTATACAGACTAAATGAGGCACAATAGATGTTACTCTATAAATTCAATGATATGAAATGCTTGTTGGTATGGTCTCCGTGAGTTATGTGAGTTATTCTGCTTGTTCTAAAACTTGTTGATATGGCTTAGTATGAATAACAAGAAAGGCCTTCTACAAATTGAGTATTTTGAACTTAGTTTTATACAGGCAAGGAGTGACATGTTCTTAGTTGTTGGTATCAAGAACACTCTGACCATATGGTTGTGGGATTATTTGACAAGTGATGATAAAAGAAGTTGTTATTATGAAGCTACGAACTTAGCAGGCAAGTTGAAAACAACCGGAAGAAAAATGTAAGTTCTTATTGTTACATTTCATGCTTTTTTGATGTATTTATGTGAATAGTACTTGTGCTTCTTCAGTTCTTTCTATTGCCTCTTCATATGGAAATAGTATTGTTTCATATTGATATTCTTCATGCTTCGTTTACTTTGCATCCCGCCCTATTGTGCGGGTATAGATTTGTTTTTCAACTGAAATAATTTCGTAGGTATATATTAGGGGCAAATTTTTTGACTTTCGCCATGGGCATCCCAAATCGCAGGACCGGCCCTGCTAATTGGATGACCTCCTCAGGCTGAACACCAAAACAAAAAGGTAATCAAATTGGGTTTTCAAAGAGTTGAAAAGGTTTCATGTCTTTTTGGTAAGTGGGGTTTTGTTAATTTTCTGTTTTCTCAAATGGGGGTTTTCCTTAGTTTTGTTCATGCTAAAATTGAATTTCGTTTAATTGAATTTGGGATAATGATTTTGGTGTTTTTCTTTAGTTTCATTTGGGTCCGAATTTTTGAGTAATTTAAAAGGCGGTATGAGTTTGGATGTTTATACTTCCGCCGTATCTGAGAAAGTCAAACCTTCAGTTTAGACAAAGTTATATCCAAGTTCGAAAATTTCCATAGATATTTAGACCTTTTCCTTCAATAGCTTGATGTAGTAATCAATTATTGATCGAGTATTTTTTATTGGTATCAGCACGATAGAATTAAGACCAACAGGGTTTGTTCTGTGATAGGTCTTATGGTTATAATGTCGAAAAGTTAAATCATAAGAAAATCTAAAGTCAAATCTTAAGATTTTCAAGTTGATTTGATTGTTTATGCTAATAAAAGTTTCATGGAATTATAGACTACTTGTCATTTTCAGCTGGAGAATAATTACACAGAAAAAGATTGTTATAAATCAGTATGCAAGCCCATATAAGGGAGTGTTTGATTCGTATAATGGAATTTGATGGAATTGGAATCTATCGAAGGATTTGACTTTAAAGGAATTGGATTGGAATCAGATATGGAATTTGACCACGCGTTTGGTTGATAGGAATTCAATTCCTTCACTTAAGCCAAGGAATGATGAATTCCCCAAATTGTGGAATTCAAAGGTTTCTGTCATTTCATTATGTGAACCAAATATAGGATTTGGAATTTAGTCAAAGGAATTATCCATTCCAATTCCATCAAAATCCATGAACCAGACACCCATAAGGGGGCGATTGATTTGTAGAATGGAATTGAAATCCATTGAAGGAATTGGAATGGAATTTGACCACGCGTTTGGTTGGTAGGGAATTGGATGGAATTCAATTTTTCACTTTAGGCTAAGGAATGATGAATTCCTTGATTTGTGGAATTCAATGGAATTCAAGGGATTCCATCATGATCAATATGTGAACCAAACAAAGGAATTGGAATTTGGTCAAAGGAATTATCCATTCCAATTCCTTCAAAATCCATGAACCAAACACCCCCTAAGTTTTTTCGTTAGAATTGAACCCTTTATGCAAATCATGGTCTTCCTGGTAATGAAATGAGACATGCATCATGACGACGATGATCGAATTGCTGATTGACTTTTAGTTTTACAACTCTTGCTCTCTATAAAAATTAATGATGCTTGGTTTCCAATTTGGATGATTAAACTCTATTATGTAGGAGCTGGTTTAAGATTAAAATAATGTCAATTTATGATGTTTTGTTTTCATATGGTCTTGATTCTTGAGGGTGATAATGGAGAATAAATAGTTCAAACAAACATCTTTGTGCTTCTGGATGATGTGAATGCAATAATAAACATTGTTGTTTGCTTTGTGTTAAAACATCAACGTATTGACCAATGGTCAAAATGGGTTGAAAGGAACCACTGACCATGTGTTTATGATTTCAGGATTTGTTAATATTCGGGTAATGGCGAATGAGAGTGAAATGAATTTGGGGCTTGCTCTTGGTAGTAGTACTAACCAACAACCGGTGGAGTCATCAGGTGCAGGTGCAAATGCAAATTCAAGGTCAATAATAGATAACAAGATATTTGTGCGATCCTGTCCCTTATCTGAGTTAGTTTGGTCTACACAAAATGGTTTAAGCATCAAGTGTGCTGGCTGCAGCACCTGTTTTGCTGACAACAAACCCTGCTGTCTTTTTAGGGATGTTTCATCATCTCAACATGAAAAATGTGTGATTCAGAGCTCACTCACTCCTTTGGAATCGTCTCTTGGTCATTCTCTTTTCTTTTCTTTGTTGTTTTCTTTTAATCTAAAGGTGTCTTATTGAGAGGTTTGTTTTCAAAAACAGATGAAAATGTTGGTGAAGCTATCGAGAGCTTAAAGAGCATACCCGTTGACAACGTGGCTGGAACCAGTGAAGGTCTTACTTCTTATGATTCCCGTTACATTTCTTATTGTTGCAAATTATGCATGATTCGGATTTTGTGGTCAACGGGACACGAAAATTTCTCCGTCATTTTAGTTATACATTCAACTGAAATCTGTAGGTCCACACAACCAAACAACTGTTGATCTTCTGCCACTATTAGCCAGCGAGCCTGAAATATTAGGAGGCAAGACTGAAAACATTCACAGATTGGGCCTCGAGATCGGATTGCCTTTGAAAATTGAAGAACCTGCGGTGCCAGCACGTGATTCGAAAGAAAGTGGTAGCTCTAGTGCTCCTTCTCCTGAAAAGATGGAAGAAACTGCTGAAAATGATGTTCAGGATGTAATTGCTAAAGATGCTATTTTCGAGAACATAGAGCGAGATCGAAGAGGAGGTTTGGTTCCTGGTGAAAGTGACAGCAGGATGATGATGAGAGAAGAATCATGTAAAGAAGGTAACGAGAGAGATGATGAAGGCAACAGCCATGGAAGCATGGAAAGTTGCAACAGTGCTAATTTATTGTCGAAAGGAAATAAGAGATGGAGGTTTGAACAGCAGTTGATTATCGGAAGTAAGCGAATCAAGAAACAAAGTCAAGAATGTCCATTTTCAACACCCGTGGTCAAACAAGACAGTTCTTTCATGAATTGGATTTCAAACATGGTGAAGGGCATAAAACCGTGTCAAGAAGAGGCTCATTCTCTTGCTCTTAGCATAGGCCAACCAATTGATGATGACCAGAAGATGGACTCTTGTGACAAAACCTTGAATTTTGTTAGCAAGAAATTGGGATTTCAAACTGTTTTTCAGTCTCTCTATTCACAAGATGCAAAACGACTCGAAACAAGAACACAGTTTGAGAATAAGTCCGTTGTTGACTCTAAAGAAATCATCTTGTTCGACAAAACAGTATCCAACCATGGCCCAAATGATATCTCAAACCAAAAATCTTTTGGGAACTTGTGGATCGCTCGTTTTTCTCCAAAAACACCCTCCACATTGTTAAGTTCAAATAACTCAGACCTCAAAAGTTTCGTGCGCAGAGATTCATTCACCGATGAGGCTTCTGCTTCTGTTAGCTTGAAGCAATTGGAGGAACCTGTAGCATTAACTTTCTCAGAAACGTTAAGGACTTCAATAGATGGCGCAACTCACTCAAAGACAAGTTGTTTCTTTTGTGGCAAAAGAGGCCATGAATTACGTGATTGTTTACAGATAAATGAGAAAGAAGTGGAGGGTTTCTTGAACAACATTAGATTATACCAAGGACTGAGTAAAGAAGCTCCTTGTTTATGTATCAAATGCTTTCAGCTCAACCATTGGGCTTCTGCATGTCCATCTAATAAGACCAAGGAAAGCAGGTCTGATTTGAACTTGAAGCTGAAGCTGAAAGAGAACGGAAATGTCTTGTTCAAGAAGAAGGTATCATATGTAAACGAAATTCCAAAGCATCCTGGTTCAAGCTCTGGGAAGATGCTCGGAATACCAAAAGAAATGTTTGACACCATAAGGAGGCTTAGGCTGTCTCGTACAGATATCCTCAAGTAAGACCTTTTTTCTTCAGTTTTCTGTTTACGATTTAATTTTGTAGTATTTTTTAGCAAGCTTATTATGTAATTGTTATCTTAATCAGATGGATGAATTCCTGTTTGCCAATCTCAAGTTTAGATGGGTATTTCCTACGGTTGAGGCTTGCAAAATGGGAAGAGGGAGTAGGGGGAGCAGGGTACTATGTTGGTTGCATAACTGGTATGGCTTCCATTTCATCCTTCTTTTTAAATCTTGATTGTGATTTAGAATCATTACATTTGTTAATGATACCAAGTAATTTACAATGATATTGTGAAGATGAAAATCCATCAAAAGGGTCCAAGAAGCCTATTTGTGTTAACATTGGAGGTGTGGAATGCTTGGTTGAAAGCCGATATATCTCCAACTGCGATTTTCTAGAGGTAAATTATGAAACTTTTTCAAATTCTAAACAATCAAGAATAGTGATGCTGTTGCAAATATGTACATATATGTGTATATATAAACGAGAAGGTGGTCAATTTGCAAGAATGCGAGAAGTTTCAATATCATATATGATTTTACACCCATGATACACAAGCTTAGTCTTGTATGATTAAACACATGTTGCATAGACACTTTATCATATATGATTTAACACACCCAAAGGAGTGTAATCATATACGATATTGAAACTTATCGCCTTCTCTCAAATTGTTTAACTTCTGACATGATCCTCTCTCTCTCTCTCTATATATATATATATATAGGGGTAGTTTCACTTGGAAACTACCTTAATTTTGAAAACCATGGAAACCGTCGATTTCATTGGTTAAGTTAATGAAATTGTTTCATGAATTTGTAAAATTTGATATATTGTTTTATATAATTCTTTTCTTCATGAAATTGTTTCATATATTTGTGTTTTTATGTAAAAATGAAAAGGTTTCATTAGAACGAGAAAATGTATGAAACAATTTCATCAACAAACGAATTATATGACACAATTTCATGAATCAATTTAATTAACTTAATCAATGAAATCGACAGTTTCCACGGTTTACAAAATAGAGTGGTTTCCATTTGATCTCTCCTATATATATATATATATATATATATAGAGAGAGAGAGAGAGAGAGAGAGAGAGCTAGAGCTAGGATCATTTGTTAACCAACAAAATGTTGTTAACTTTGTGAACCTAGTCTAACCAATAAAAATGCATTTTAGAGTGTGGTTGTTAGTGTTTGTATATTTAATGCTAAAGGGTATAAAGGTAAATTCAAAATTGCCAATATTTCATTTATTTATTTGGGAGTTACAAGAATAAATATCCCATGATTCTAGCTTATGTTTTGATTTCAAAACTTTTTCCATTTTCAATTTCATGTTGAAATCAATTTCAACATGAACAATTTCAAAGTTTGATTTCAATCTTTTGTCAAAATCGTATATAATCGCCAAAGTTCATTATGTAAGAGATGTTTGGTTTATTTATATAGGGGATGTGGGATCTCTTTGTTTATGAACAATCATGAACAACCACAACTTGGGTGGGGGAAATTGAACAAAATGTGGGACTTGAACATGATTGAACATACTGTTTATGGACTCAACATGAACATTATGTATGAATTATAGTGTATGTTAACATAACAGACTTCAGATGAAACTATGTGAACACAGACTTCAGATGAAACTATCATAACCGACTTTAGATGAAAACATGTGAACATGATTAATGTGTTCATTGTGTGCAGTCATTCTTTCATACACTTATATGCACATCATGATTAATGTGTTCATGTTGTGCAGTCACTCTTACATACACTCATGATAAATGCGGGTGAACTCATATTTGCATTCTGTGTGTAGTCATACACACTGAACATTGATGGTTAATTTCTGTGTGCAGTCATACACACTTAGTTTCCTTGAGGGTTAATTTTTGTGGACTCAACACTTAGTTTCCTTGAGGGTTAATTTTTGTGGACTCAACATGATTGAAGATTGAACATGCATATGTTAAAATTTTCGGTTCTTTAGAAGGATCATTTAGGGGTTATGATTCTTTTGTGAGTTAATTTTTATGGGGGTTACGATTGTTTTGTAAGGATCATTAATTGAGAGAATAAAGACATACTATTTAATTGACTTTTTCCCCATAATACCCTCATCAAGGGCTTGGAATGATTCATGAAGTTAACACCAAAAATGTGGTTAACAAATGAACCAACTCCTATATATATATATATATATATATATATATGGTTTTGAAATAGGTAGGTCCTGATATTGGTTTTTACAGGATGAACTAATAGGTTGGTGGCGGACGATGTTGACAAATAGACGTCGGCTTCCGATAGAAGAGGAGTTGGCCTCCAAGTTGGAGGACAGAAAAAGGTTGGGGTTTTAGTTCACAAAAGATGTAGAACCAATAATCCTTTCCTGTAAGTGTAAGCTATTCTTTACTTTTTCTCCACAACAACAATAATCATAAACATAATCATCATTATATATAGGATCAGGATCATGATCATAATCATAATCATAATTATATATTGGATATAGGATTAATTGAGTAGGGTGTGCCTGAGGTTTTCAGTCCAGATTACAGTTGATTGATTTAACTAATTAAGAGAGAAACCACAAAAGTTAGTTTTTGCTCCTTGTTTGAACATTCACATGACACTTTTTTTTGGGAAATGTATGTATGTATGTATGTGTGTGTGTGTATGTGTTAGACAGATGGTTTAAGGATGTGGCATTTGGAGGTTGACATATACTATTTCATGCTCAGAATGTTAAGAGTTTGTTTGGTATATATATATATATATATATATGGTTGGTTTGATAATTGATTTAAATTATGGGATATTTCTCATAACTTATAAAATCCATGAGGATTGGTAACCAAAATAGTATAATGTGAATCTCGTAATTGTAGCATAATATCTCTCGTAATCCGACTTGTAGTTGTAGAATATATAGAATCGAATACATGGGACTTGCCAAGTGAGCCATTCCCATTATCTTTCATACTTTCAGAGCAAACTCTAAGGTGTTGTTCATTTGTTTGGTTCAATATTGAAATGGATGAAATCTTTTTTATTAATGAATTCATCATTCCTTGGCATAAGTGAAGGAATTGAATTCTATCCCTTTGCATGCAATTTAACTAAACCCTATCGCTTACCCCCTGCCCAGCCACGACCATGCTACTAGTGTCATTGTCAATTGCAATATGAGATTGTCCAGTCTTTTAATTAAAATCAACAATCTACATGATGTGTACCTTCTCAAAATTAATCAACTTATGATGTGTACCTTCTGAAAATTAGCAAAAGGCTTCAATTTGCACTTATGAGCACTCTTCCTGCCAGATTAAAAACACAGCAAAATAATAATTTGAAAAAAAAAACACACAAATCCTATAGAATCCAAAATCTAAAAACTAAAATTGCAAAAATGTAGTATCACAAATCATAAAAAATGGGAAAATTCTTAAGTAACAAACACTAAAACCAATTAGATATGGAGTAAACATAGAAAAAAATGATTATTACCCGCTTCAAATCTTGAAGAAGAACCGAAAATACAACAGTGATCTTGGAGAAAAGCCTGTAGAGCCAAACAAACAATAAAGACAACAAATAAAGAATTGAGATAAAATGTCACTCGTATTCAAAGATTCTACAAAGGCATTTTAAACTCTCCCACCTTTTCGACCTTGCCTCTTTTCCTCGAAAGATAGAAAAGGATGAATTTTGCTTCGATTATTCGTTTTCATCGTCACCATTTTTGTTGGGATTTTGCTGAATTTGATCAAGAAGCAGGGGTAGTAAATTCAATTCGAAGAAGATGTGAATGTTTACCTGTTTGTCGCGTCGCAACTGAGAATCGATCGGATCCTTTCGCCATTTTCTGCAAAATTTGAACTTAATTCACATTAAAATCAACTGCAAACTTTCAAATTCCAAAAACTGAAATCATGAATGAAATCAACCATTTCATGAAAAATTGGGATTTTTTTGAGATTAATGGCACAGATAAAGAAGGTTTTTTAATGCCGTTTTAATTCATAAATGTATGAAGAATGAAAATTTTCTAGATATCTCTGCACATCTTTCGTATGCCCAATTCAGAGGAGGTTCAGTTGATAACAAATTAAAGAAGCGAAAATTTAAGATACTGTAAAAAAGATTGGAAGGAATTGGAATTGGAATTGGAATACGATTTTGGAGGAAAGTGTGGGAGATGATTCAGGGAAGTGGAAGAGATGTTTGAGAGGAAACATGGGGTCCTGGTGGAGATGATTTAGGGACGTGGAAGAAAGTTTGAGATGAATGTACAAAATGCAAAAAAACGTGTACCTCTTAATTTAAACGGTCCGGATCAAATTTGAGATGAATTTAAACGGTTCAGATCAATCCAAAAACGGTTGACTCGTCTCCATCCATATATATATATATATATATATATATATATATATATATAATTTAAAAATCTTGACAAAAATAATTTGTATAAATTTAAGGCTTCAAAAAGCATGTCACTTATTTTAAGTATAAAACCACATGCTGTGCGGAGAAAAAGCAATTATCAAATACAAAAGGTTCCTCAAAACAGTCATATTAAAGAAACTGCTATCACAATTTAGTGGAACGTTCACGGGTAGATTCTAGCCAACATTTTGAACATACTAAGATGTAATAGTCTATACAACATGTCAGGACGTTGACCTTACCTGCAGTTTTGGCTTTATCGTATCGATTGGGTATAAAGTTGTGTCAACAACAACTCCAGCTGCACCTCCCGCTATAAAACCCTCTGCACTATGACAAGAATAATTAGCACATCAAGCTTTCACATACCTTTCAATTCATAGCAAGAACTTTTTGTCAAGTATTTACAAGGATAATTTACTCACATCACTCATCCTCTTCCAATCCTGGCACGGAGATTGATGGCTTTGCCAGCCGAAGAACATATATTTAGAAAGTATAAACCTTTAAAGTTGTTAATTTATTAACATTTAATTTGATGGAAATATGTGTAAGAAGTCTTTCAAAGTCTGGAAAGATGATTGATGTGGAATGGAATGGAAGGAATGTATGCTAGGTACTAAAAATTTCAATTTCCCATAACAGAAGAGAGCACAATTCATGCATCAGATTCAATATGCAGAGACTACAATTTGCAATATACATGCTAATAAGCTATGGTTTTACTAAAAACAAATGAAAATAATTTATGAAAAAGTGTAACAAAACTAAATAACATTAGAAGAAATATTTAAGCAATACCAAATAGAGTTCGCAAAAAATCAAATGGCTTTTCCAGAACAAATACCAAATATTTATCATGTGTAGCAAACAACAAATCAAATTGGTGTATATTTTAGATTGAATGATCATAGTGAAGGGGTTTTACGAATGAACTCCAGAAATCCAAAATCACGGGATTCTTATAAAACTTATACTAAATCATGGTCACAATTGGTTCTAACAAATATAATCATATTGCAACTTTAACGAATCAATCAAGTGAGAGTTTCAATTAACATTCATTTTCTCACAAAAATTCTACGAGACGATTGTTTGGCAACTCAAGTGAAGAAACTTACAGAGCAAACATCATCAATGGTGGAGTTGTACTTTATTCTTAGAGACGATGTAACTAAAGCAACCACAGTTAACCCTTGAAGGAGATACAGGAAGCTTTTTGGTGAGGGCTCTGTAATCAAATAGCAACAAAACATAAACCCTAATTTAAGCAAGCAAGTAGATTGTAACATGGAAAAGAAAAACCGAACCGTGAATCTATCAACAAAGAATCAAACCTGAATCAAAATCAGATGCAGGATGTGATGTTCATCTGCAAAATCAAAATCAAAACAAAAAAACAAAACAAAAGAAGAGCTGGAGATTGGGGGTAGTTCACAAGAAAAAGAAAAGAAAAGAAAATGTTACCTTGTCAAAGAACATGTATCAGTAAACTCCAGCATCATTGCCTGAAAAAATGGAGAAGATGAAGGATCAGGATAGAAAGTAATTTCAATTTTGAAATTGGTGTATGGAATGCAGAATCAGAATAAAGCAGAGATTTCAAATTTGAAATCTGTAAATTGAGAGAGCAATTTGAAATCTGTAAATTAAGAGACTTCAAAATTTGAAAATGCAGACCTGGAGGAGCAGGAAGCAGTCTATACACGATTTCTTGGAATTGAAAGGCAAGTCTTCGAAAATCGATGGATAAACACCAAATGTTGGCAGCCATTTGATCCAGAAATCGTGGTGTTTATCTTGGAATTGAAAGGCAAAAGATGCTCACCAAACTGGCGGCAGACGTCTGATCCAGAAGCCTCCGACTCTCCTCAAGGCTCCGTCCGAAAGGCCCATGGTGGTCATCTGAGTGTAACCACCTATACGGGTTCTGCAAATGCTGATGGTAAGATTTCGCCGGTCGACGTTGGGGAGAATGAGGTTTTGGGTTTATGGGATTTTGAGTCGTTTCTTATTATTGTTATTGTTTCTGAATCCGGTGGTGATGGAGGGACGGGAAGAGAAACACGAGGGAGAGAATAAGGGGGACCGTGGGGAGAAGATTGTTGTTTGGTAGTTGCTGAATGGTTTGGTGCAGAATAATTAAGGGGTCAAAATGATTAAGAGGCTCTTATCATACAGTGCAATATGAAATATGGTTGTTTGGTAATTGTTCATAATGAAATCAAGACGCTTAATGGTCAAGGGAGACCATGATACAAAATGATTCAGAGGGTTTTGGAACCATTAAGAGGCAACCTTTTTTTCTGTCAAACAGAATTCACCTCTTAACGATTCAGAGGTTGCCTCGTAATGGAATCATTAAGAGGTAAACAAACAACCCCTAAGGGTTAGGTGGGGGAGATAATCAAGGGGCGTGTTGAGAAGGGTTTGTAACGGCAAAATAATGAATTTAAACGGTGGAGATTGAATTTGAGATTAATTTAAACGGTTAGATTGAATCAATGGACGGTTGACTCGTCTTCATCCATATATATAGGGAGAGATTCATTTGAGAAATGGTAAATATATGAGAAATAGAGAAGTAATCTTAGTCATTCATCTGGTCAACATTTGCGGCTTTGACCGCGAAGCACTGGATAATTCCTTGCATGGTCTATAGAAGGTAGAGGGTAGTTTCGTAAAATACGCGGGATCAATTCATATATGAACCTATATGACGTTCATATGTGAATCAGTTAATTAATTCATATGAGAATCAGTTAATTAGTTCATATATTAATCACAAAAGTTCATATATGAATCTGTTAATTAGTTCAACTGATTCATATATGAACTTACAGTTAATTAGTTCATATGTGAATCAGTTAATTAGTTCATATATGAATCATAAAGGTTCATATATGAATCAGTTAAAAGAGTTCAGATGTGAATTACACTGACTCACATAATAACATATAGTTCATATGTGAATTATGCAGGTTCATATATGAACACAACCCGTGTATTTTGTAAAAATTACGAAAGTGTCCTTCTATTTTTGGAATAGCCGCAACTTTTAACCAGTCAAAGCCGAAATATTTGACCAGTCAAATCCGATCTTGACCGTATGAATGGCTAGGATTACTTCTCTATTTCTTATATATTTATCATTTTTCAAATGAACCTAAAGCTATATATATATATATATATATATATATATATATATATATATATATATATATATATATATAATTACTTTTATGTTGTAGGATAAGTGTGTCATCGTCTAAAGGATATGACGATAGAGAGAGATAGAGATAGAGATAAATATATCAGAGTTAGATTAGAACTGAAATATCTCCTAACTATCTACTTGTAACTCCTCCCTATTTAAAGGACTTATGATTAATGAGAATTATAGACTTCTTCTCTCTGTCTTATTGTTATTCTCTCCATATTGTTCTTCCATTTATTTTTTCCTTTAACACGTTATCAACACGTACGCTCAGTCAATTCACGAATAGTTCGACTTCCAACTTCATCAATCAATCTCGAATACTTCTACAATCCAAGTAAGAATTTTTCGACTTCTAACTCGAATATTGTTAGTATATTTGTCTTTAATTCACATAAATATTGAAAATTAATACCATAAGAAATAAATATGGTCATTGCTTTCATTAGAATAGTTACGACATAATGCAAAACTCTTATGTTTTGATGATATAATATAGATAATCATGTATCTTGATGATGTTGTTTTGTCAATCTCATGATTGGTAACCGATGTATTGTTTTTGTATGCTTACGGAACTTGAATATAAATTTATTTGCTTCTATTTAGATTTATGGTTAATATTTGTATGATAACAATCAAATATGTTTGTTTCTTCGTTTGGTTGTAGGCGGTTTGCCGTACTTTTTGTTCTCGTTTTTTATAATATTGCCGGAGTTTTCCCTAAAAAAAAACAATCAAATATGGTGATAAATATACATGACTATAAATATATGAAAATATTTTTGTTTTTTTCTTTTATTCATCTGATTGAGCCTTAAATATAAAAAGAGATTTTTTTTTCTACGTAGCAATTTATAAGGAAATACTATTTTATTGAAAAAAATGGGATAAAATTCGATGTGTTCTTTTTTATTATTTTATTTCCTTTAGAAAAAGGTCAACTCATGTCTCTAAACATAATTATAAAGTTATTTTAATATTTTATGTTACACTTTCTAACTACGATTTTAATTTTATCAATAAATCAATATTTGTCATCTATTAAATATGATTTTATTATTTTTTTAATTAAAAAAAAGATCTTTATTATAAGGAATTGATAACTAAATATCATTTCTTTTTTTTTCTTTTAAATTTATTGATTATTTCTTTTGGTATGTATATCTTTAAGATTGTAACCAACTATAAAATATATTTTTTACGCTTATCTCTCCTAAATATTATTTAATATATTTATTGTTATTCTTATCTCAATTGATATGTATATGCTTAAAAAAATCTATTTTTTTAAAGTCCTTATTTTTATTATACATGAACTTATTTGGCAACTAGATATAGAATTATTATAGCAGAATATTTGAGTATTTAGTTATTGTATCTAAATGCTTATCACTTTAATCATATATTACTTTTTGCATTGATTTATGTATATATTATTCAAATGTTTATTTAAATGTTTTTATAAGGATTTAGCATTTGAATTGGGAAATTCTTTCCCTACCCCCTCCAAAATTTCCCACCCCCTCCCCCTCACATCAATTATTTTTATTGTTTTTGAATTCTTAATTACATTTTTGGTCCCTGCACTATTTTGATTGATTTACTTTATACCTTTTAGTTTAATATTTTTCATTTTACATTTTTATTATATTAACACATATAATTGTATATTAACTAAAATACGTTAAAAAATATTTTTTAATTTTAACAAGTTACACCATTATAATCGTCTCGTTGATACCTTCGAAATGAACCCAATATTGAATATTTTTTGATTTGATTATATTATTATATGTCACTAGAAATGTACCCTCGCAATGCAGCGGGTTTCTGAAATCTAGAACTCGAACCCTCGATCATTATTCATACTTTTTGTTAGTCTTTTTTATTTTATTTTACGATTTTGAGAAATCTAGATTTAAAACAAAAATATATTTTAGTTTAGTTTAATTATGGTTTTTTATAAAAAAAATATAATAATAATTTTTGTTACGGGTCAAAAAATGTTTAATTTAAATGATAACTATATTTAAGATATTTTATATTTAAAATTAAAAAGATAACATACTTCAATAAAAAAATAAAAATAAAGTGTTTTATCTCGAATTTTCTTATATTTATCATTTAGTTATATCAATAGTTAAAAATTTTAGATATTTTTGAAAATAAAAATAAGTGCGTATCTGCAGTTAGTTACACGAATTCAAATATCAAACGTAAGTTTTTAACATAAAGATAATAAACATAATAAATATATTGCGTATTTTTTTTATTCCAACAGATTTCAACTTTAATTATTCATTTAAATCAACATATTCACAAGTACGAGTACTTTATATATATTCTTCATACACATCTAATCTATTTTTGTATGCGACAAAAAACTTTTAAATACAAATTATCAGGCACAAGGTATCATCATTTTAAGCAAGATTTTAAAAATCTCTTAATTTACAAGTATCAAAGCACAAAATACATATTAGTACTGCAGACTTCTAACACCCACCAATTTGTTTCTCGCTGCATTGTGCGAGTACGCTTCTAGTATTATTAAATATGTAATTGATTATTTTTTGTAGATGTTATTAAAATATATAAGATAATCATTGAATTCTAACAAAATACTTACTTTTTATATAAAGAAAATTATATTATTAAGCATAAATTAAACAAATTTATTAAAAAAAATATCACTTTCTCAAAACCATCCAAAATCGTAACAAAAAAACAAAAAATAAAATGAAACATTAAAATCGTGATGTATCTCGCTGCATTTGCGAGTACGCTTCTAGTATATATATATATATATATATATATATATATATATCGATTTCCTTAACGTATTTTAAAATGTATTTTTTAAAATATAATAAAATAATTAAATCCAAAAATATTCAATATTGGAGCTCATTTCGAAGGTATCGAAGAGATAATTGTAATGGTGTAACTTGTTGAAATTAAAACGTATTTTTTAAACGTATTTTAGTTAATATACGATTATATGTATTAATATGGTGATGGTGTAAAATAAAAATTAGAAAAGTAAAAGGTATAAAGTAAACTAATTAAATAATTATAGGGGTATAAAATGTAACTATACATTAAAAATCAATTAAAACTAGGTTTTTGGAAGGTTGTTGTCGAGATTGTGAGGAAGATAGGGGGTTAGGAGGGAGTATGGGTTTTATAGGGCGGGGGTAGGGTTAGCAACACCCTTTGAATTTGATCTCTCACATAGTATATTCAATGGATACCTTAATTATAAGTTCCTACTTATAATTCCAATCATAAAATTAATCTTTTGGACGTTACACTTCCAACCCTTAAATATTTTGGTTTCTACCAAAAGCTCCAAAATGTTATTAAGATATTAAAAGTTTAAATTTGACTTTATGTCAAAACCAATATTTATTTGTCTAATGACAAAATCTCCTAAAATACTATTAAGGTATTAAAACACTGAAATTGGTTTCATATGTTAATTCATTTTGGCCTCATGTCAAAAGCCCTATAATCATCAATGTTATCTAAAATTAAATAAATCGCAAAATATTGATTGGATTTTGTCAAACGGGTGTAAATAGCCATAAGGTTTGTAGGGATTTAAGAAATCCATGTGATTCCCCCTACTACCTGAAAATCCAATAGATTGAGTGATTTTTTTTTGCAAATTGAAATATTGATGAAGTATTATCAATAAAATTAAAGCATACAAAAATCGGATATGGTTATGATAATGAAATTTCGTACATAAAATAATAATTATAACCACACTCCACTGTCCCATCAAACAGAAAATCATATATTATCCCTTATATATGTAAATTGATGAAACAAAACTCAAAAGAATCTGAGTACCATAAATGAATATATAAATCTCCTTTTGAAAGGTACAAAAAAAATACCTAAAGTCCATCATCTCCTATTGACTCTAAAACCAACCTCTTGAAAAGGTACAAACAAATACCCTCATGTTTCGAGACGACATATAAATCATAAGTTTCATAGGAATACCTTTACAAGAAACCCCCAAAAAAATGTGGGATGTCCCGAAAGGGATAATTGGGAGTACTCATGAATATGTACTTCCTTAACTAATCGTATAGTGAAATGAAACCCACTTACTCGATTACAAAAAGGTAATTGGTTTCAACAAAGAAATGTTATATCCAAAACGCGTCTCAATCTCTGTGGCAAGGAACTCACAGAAGATGACATGATTCTTAACATTATTTACACCTTTCATATATCGAAAATATTAATGAACTAATATAAGTTAGAATGTAACCTTTAGCCAAACTCATCAACCTACTGCAAGTGGTTGAGAGACATAACAAGGTTCTTTCGAATAACAACACCACATATGTCGAGACAAAGAAAATTCTCGAGATCAATAATGAAAGCATTAAAGGTGGAAACAACTCCAAAGAACAGAGAGTTAAAAACAATTTTACACATGTGACATTTATGCACTATGTGGACGAAACCCTAGAACGGGTCAGGGTCTTGGTAAGAGTCGGGAATGATTTTTCAACATCTGGAGTAAATATACAACTACTGCCCCATGTGATAATGGGCAATCAAATAAGAAATGCACTAAAGAGTGCTCCTGTCGAAAAGGGAACATGTTAAAAATGAACTATATCATATTAATTTAATAATGATAAAGCATAGGTTTCTTTGAAATTTATTTTATAGCATTTTAATTAATTTATTTTGCTTAAGTAAAATTGAATATGTAACCATTATTGATGTAAAGAAATACATCAAAACAAATACAAAACTTTCAATATTCTCCGTTCCGTATAGGAATGTATCGAGAAGAACTTGATTTTTTGTAGGACATATTCCACACAATCTAAAATGATAGACAAATGTTTATTTTATAATTCATCCAATCGAAATACTTAGACGATGAACTGACATTTTCTTGTTGGTACAAGATCAATAGGAACCTTGTAAAGATATTTGTATCAAATGGAAATTATAATGGAAATGAGCATATATACATAAGTTCTAATGAATATGAAGTAAACATATATCATGGAAACTATGTGTCAAACTAGTAGATTATTGAGTCATGGAAACATTTTTGTCACCAATAAAGAACTTTTGGGAAATGACACATATATGTTTCGACATGACCATGTTGGACACCATGGTTATGACATAGCGATCCGTATATTGCAAAATACACATAAACACATTCTCTTTCGAGGCAAAACGAGGCAAATTGCAACTGTTGACTTCTGCAGCATAAGAAACAACATTGTCATCATAACATGCCCTCTCAAATACATAAAACTTTTGTATATACCCTAATCCTTAGCCAAAACAGGAATGAGACCATCCTAAAGCTAAGGACATAATACAAAAATATTCCATTATTACAACGAATACAATGTGATATTTATGGACATAAACATCCAGAATGCAGGCCATTAAAGTACTTTACGGTTCTGGTTTCAACACGATGAACGGATGTCGTATTATAGTCCACATGAAATCCTGCACTCCTAGCACTAGTTATACGTTTAAGGGCTCACCACCCTGATTATTTCATCAAGTATACATGACTTGGAATGCTGGATAATTTACATCATAAGAATTTGATGTTAATTGCATACGTATTAGGATCAATGTAGAGTTTTCTATACCCCATGTGTATATATAAAATGGTCTCATAGAAGTTGTTATCAAAAGAATATGATGACATCTAGGGTATCAGTAATGCGCACCAATTTACCCACATCTACCTGGGGTTATGCAATTATTATATGCAGTTTTTCTTGTTCGTTTTTAGACCCACTGTTTGCTAACCATCCTCATGTGTACATATAAGCCTGATAGTTTATATTTACGTATGTATGGTTCTGTAGTGTATGTGCCAATTGTGCCCCCACAACGCATCGAAATGGGTCCGTAAAGACGACTTGGTATATGTTGGACATGAACTCCCAACAATTATCCGCTAATTAGAATATTTGACTAGTGATTTCTTTACCACTAGATTTTCGGGTTGTCACTTTCATGAGACAGTCTTCCCGTCGTTAGGGGGAGATAGGAAAAAGGATTTTCCATGGGAACGACAGGAAGTGTCATTGAATATTCCCACTCTGTCTCATTTCAATCCCCAAAACTTCACAATGTAATGTTGAAGTCAAACGAATCAGACTCGATACCTGATACGTTTAATATTCCAAAAGTGACAAGATCACATATACGAGCTGCAAATATACTCGTAAGGTTAAAAAGTCCTCAACAGGGGCACAACGCCACTGGAAAGTGTGTCACAATCACACATGGTGGAGGTGTGGTTGAGGTCGTAGCTCCCAAACGGAAATGGGGGAAGCTACTTGGTTCGATAAATACTCATATAAAGGAAGAGAAGAGTAAGGCACAACTATTTGTCATCAATACATAAACCTCTCATGAGATTGTCTCTGATTAAACTATGTCTATGAATCATCACTGGAGGACGCTCTGAAGTTAATATTGATTCTAGAGATGAATATTAATCTCAAATGAACTATGAGAGTACATATGAGTCGATGGACAGTGAAAAATATCAACAAAGAGCAAATTGGCCTAAATAAGCAATCCAGGAGAATCATATTATTTGACAAATGAACAGGTATTTGGTTTGGTAGTGCTAACCCACCAAATGTAAAGCCTATAAGACATAGATAAATCATTTGTCCTAAAGAGTAATGAGAATAATTAAATCATAATATATGAGACTCTCCTTTGGCGCAAGGTTTCTCACAACGCCCTGGATTGACCACGAGAAGACTTACTCTCCCGTGATGAACGTTATAACGTTCTGCTAATTAATTAGCCTAGTAGTTTCCGAAGGACTGGAAATGCAGCTCATGGATGTGGTTACTACATATATATATGGGGATCTAGATTTAGAGATATATAAAAGTGCTTGATGATATTACATTACCAAAATCAAGTAACTCTAAACCACGAAATGCGTTTGCAATAAAATTGAAACGCCCACTTTATAGATTAAAGCAATCTAAGCAGATGTGGTATACCCGCCTAATGGAATACTTGATTGGGAAAGGATATATAAGAACGATGAATTGTTCTCTTGCGTATTTATTATGGAAAACAAGTTCCAAATTTTCAAAGTAGCTCTATATGTCAATGTTATGAACATAATAGACACTCTTGATGAAATGAGAGGAACCACATGCTACTTGAAATCTGATTTTGAGAGGAAAGATCTTGGGAAACCTAGGTTTTGTCTAGATATTTGAGCTAGGACACCGAGTTTGTGAAATATTAATTCACCGATCGCATATGTCCAGAAAATAATCAGGTAATTTAATATGGACAAAGCGCATCCGGTTAGCACTCCCATGATCGGTCGAAGTGTCGGATATAAGGAAAGATCCATTTCGTCTAAAGGATGATGACGAAAAATGCTGGGAGTTAGAATTCCCTATCTAAGTACAATATGTGCATTATCGTACTTAACATAATACACTTGACCATATATTGTATTTCTCAGTAAACTTGTTAGCTAGATTTAGCTCAATGCCACCGCAAAGTCATTGGAATGATATCAAATTAATCTTTTGGAACCATTGACATGGGTTTATACTTTCCCTATAGAAAGAAAAATGGGATTGATAATGGAACTTCAATACCTACTTAGAGTGTAAGCAGCAAAAGTACTAGCTCCTATAGAAAAACACCAAACAATGTCTTGGTATGTGTTTGTTGATATTAGGTATCTGTCTGACCCATAAAAAGGTTGTTCCCAAACTGGATAAAGAATTACCACAAGGAACATGTCGATTGCTTGGAAGTAAACTAAGCAATCATTTGTAACTACTTCCTTGAACTAATCCAAGAATATTACTCCCCATGAGATAATAAAATAATGTATATGATTAAGGACTATCATTACATATATTATAGGAGTTAGTAATTTTGGGTTCAACCAGTATCCTACTTGCATATATGGAAATAATGCATCATGTATCGAAGAAATGAACATAAGATACATCAGGGGTAATAACACAAAGCATATTCTGCTTAAGTTTCTATACAATCAACAATAAAAGACTATCCTTTAGATTCAAGTGAATCAAGTAAGGTGTCAAAAGAATGTGACATATTTTACCAAGTCATTACCTAAAACCATATATTGGGAAACGTGTAGAAAGTAAATGGAAATGTTTTTCAAACTCCTTTGATGAATGCACGAATCAGGGGGAGTAGTAGACAAAAGAGGGAGTCTACTATATTTGTGATATTGGTATGTTGTGCTCTTTCCTTCAACCAAGGTTTTATTTTTTCCATTGGGTTTTGTTCCTTGGTGTAAGGTTTTAGTGAGACAACTGTTTATATACCATCATGCTTTCCTAACTCTCATGATTAAAGTAAGAATCTAAGAGAAAACGAGACTGAAGGAAAAGTCTATGTATTGCAAAGGAAACTGGTGCGTTGTACTCTTTCCTTCGTCATATTTTTATTTTTTCCCACTGGGTTTTATTTTGGCGTAAGGTTTTAACGAGGCAACAACTGTGCACCACCACTCCTTTAACTCGGCACAAGGGGGAATGTTGTAGGATAAGTGTGCCATCGTCTAAAGGATATGATGATAGAGATAGAGATAAAGATAAATATATCAGAGTTAGATTATAACTGAAATATTTCCTAACTATCTACTTGTAACTCCTCCCTATTTAAAGGACTTATGATTAATGAGAATTATAGACTATTCTCTCTGTCTTATTGTTATTCTCTCCATATTGTTCTTCCATTTGTTTTTCCCTTTAACATTTTATAAATTGTCATGTCATATTTAAGTAACCAGTTACCTATTCAACCGGTCAACGAGACCCTTAAATAAATGCAAACTTTACTATAGACCCTTAAATAATGGTTTTATAAGTTGGTTTCCCAAAATAGAAATCAAGGAAAAGTTGGTTCAATTTTAATGCAATTTTAAAAAATAGTAATTGTTACATAGATACATACAATTTGCTGAGACAGTGGAGAGTTGGATTCCCACAGTAAAGTGATGATGATATAAGCTAAATGTATACTTTAGAGACCCTTGTACTTTGATCGACATTCGAAAATAACCTTCAATTTTCTAAACCAAATATTACAATTTAATCCAATTTCATATATTCAAATGTTTACTACGTTTAAAATTTTCATCACAAAAAATTACAAGATAATTATTTTAATAACCTAATACGTCGAATAGTTTATTAGTTTAGTTCAAACTTCAATTTCACGTTAGGGTTTCGATTTTCATATCAATTAATTGTCAATCAACACCAAGTTTGATTACGTTTTGTTCTTATTTCTTAAGTTGTGGTTATGATATTCGATTTTAGTTCATGTAATATACTAGAGTCACAAGTGATTACTACTAGATTGATATTGTTCTTGATGGATTTAGATTTAAAAGCTCTTGATTTTAGAGCAAAAATCAAAAAAAGAAATATAACCATCTATCTTTTATGACATAAAATTGAAAGATTTATAGTGTTGTTTTGATTTTCTTCTTATGCTACTTAGTAGTGACTTCAGTCCATCATTTTAACTAAATTGATTTTGGAGTTGCCCAGTTTTATATTGTCAATTTATTATGTGTTGATTTTAGTTTGTTATATATTAACTAGTTAGAACCACAAGGGTTGTGACGTACTGGATAAAACCCTGGGGGATGTGGTGGAATATTTCATATGTCCAGGGTTCGAATCTAGGCGTACACAACAATTGTGGCCACTGAGGTTTAATCAGGACTGATGTCTTACAATCATAATTTGCCAAGGGACTAGTCTAAGTATAGCCTAAGACACCCTTCCCAAAAAAAAAAAAAAAAAAAAACTAGTTAGATTTAACAATCGTTGATAAGTATATGATAAAGTGGAAAACAACCGCTAATCCCTTATCCATGTAAATAAGAATAATTTAATACTTTTAAACACAACTCATACTCTGTAAAGGTTTGTGTTTTATTGATGATAATTTCGTTGTTTTTGTTAGAAAATTAGTATTTATTTATATTGTATGTGGTGCTCCCCTTACCAATTTGAGGCTCTGTCACCGCACCTAACTTAGGGGTTGTTTGGTTGGTTTTCCATTAAGTCCTGTATGGATAAAAGTGACTGTATGGATTAATCTGTCTGTATAGAGTAAGATAGTTTGTTGTTTGTTTGTTGTACCGAATAAACTGTCTGAATGTCATAAATGACTATTTTACCCCATCTTCTTCAACACAATTTCTGCCATATATACAAAAATCAATGATGAAAACCAATTTTTACATGTTTCTGTTTACCAAATCAAATTCTATCAAAATCGCATTTCCATTAAAACATCAAAAGAAAAATCTGGAACATCAAAATCAAATCCCCATCATTTATAAACATTTGTAATTTCTTCAACCCCACCAAATTATATGCTAAAATCACATAAAGAGGTTTGATTCCCAACCCTAAAGAGTTTCCACGGTTGGAACTGAAAAAGAAAAAAGAATACGAAGCCACGAGGGAATGCTTGACGAGGGTTGCGTTTTTGAGAGATGGAGAAGAGAGAAGGGTCTGTCGACGGCGAGATGGGGTCTGTCGACGGTGAGACAGTGGCTGTTGCTGGTGGTTACG
Organism: Arctium minus; assembly: GCA_954870635.1. Lineage (NCBI taxonomy): Eukaryota > Viridiplantae > Streptophyta > Magnoliopsida > Asterales > Asteraceae > Arctium > Arctium minus. The sequence continues at coordinate 73,627,160 of OX941085.1, read as the reverse complement.
GTTTTGAGAGATGGGGAAGAGAGAAGGGGCCCTCGACGGCGAGATGAGGTATGTCGACGGCGAGATAGGGGTTGTTGCTGGTGGTTATGGTTTTGAGAGACGGGGAAGAAAGAAGGGGCTCTAGACAACGAGATGGGGGATGTTGGTGGTGGTGTAGGGAAGAAGAAGATGAGGGTCAAGATGGGGGAAGGAACAGAATGGTCAAGATGGGGTTTGTTGGTTGTGAGAGAAGGGGAAGAGAGAAGGGTAGGATGGGAAAGCTCATAACTTAATGGATACAAGAAAAGTGGATGAGCTTAGCGAATAAGCATTTTGGTTTCCAAATAAGCCACAACCAAACATATTTATATGGCTTACCGAATAAGCTATATAGGTCATTAAGCCAATTAAGTCAATAACAAACAACCCCTTAGTTGGTTAAAAATCTTTGCCCTCTTCTATGAGGTAGGTAACAAGTTCGAGGCACGAAGCACTCATAAAATTTTCTTCCTGAAAACCGTTATGTCTTTCCACGTAACTACGTAAGTATAAATAACATATTTTAATGATATGTACTATAAAATATATTTTCATTTTGATTTTGCTTTGAGTATTGTTCAAAAACATGTATAAATTCTTTTCTAAAATTGTATAATAAAATTCGTCTTCTAGTATACATATTCTAGGTTCAGTCTTACATTTAATAGTATATTATAATTTAAAACATAAAAAAATTATATTGTTATTTTTAGGTTAGTTGTATGAAGGTTCCAAGTTGTAATATTGTATATCCGATTCTTTTTCATCTTTTACAAATTTATTATTGTATCATAGTCCAAAACACATCAATATATATATATATATATATATATATATATATATATGGAGAGGTTCAAATGAGAAATGTTAAGTGTGCGAGAAATAAAGAAATGATCCTAGCCTTTCATACGGTCAACATTTGTGGCTTTGACCGTGAAGTATCGGATAAATCCTTATGTGGTCTGTAGAAGATAGAGGGATTCTTTCGTAGAATATGCAGAACGAGTTCATATATGAACCTATGTGATTTACATATGAACTATACGTTCATATGTGAATCAGTTAATTAGTTCATATGTGAATCATTTAATTAGTTCATATATGAATTACATTGGTTCATATATGAACATATAATTTATATGTAAATCATACACAGGGGTGGAACACAAGCTTTTCAACTGTAGGAGCCCGACCTAATATATTATATAATTTCAAAAATACAAAAAGTACCTTATCCAAATAGGGATGTAAACGAGTCGAGTCTAGTCGAGTAGTAGGTTAATCGAGTCGAGCTCAAAAAATTAATACTTGGTTTGAGCTTTACTTGAGCTCGACTAACTTTTTCAATGTAGGGCTCGAGCTCAAATAGTTTTTGAGTTATCGAGCTCGATGCTCGTTTATGGCTTTGAACTCGCGATGGATTAACTATTTTAACGACTTGAGCTCGATAACTTTTAAATTTTTATTATATGATTAATAAATATAAGAGCATGTTTGGCTCGAAAAAGGGTATGCTCGAATCGCTCAACTCGACTCGAAAAATTGAATCGAGTTTTCAAATGTGCTGAGTCGAACATTGGTGTTATAAAGCTCGGCTTGTTAAGTTAAACGAGTTATATTTTGTGTTCAAGATTGACTCGAGCTCGAGAATAATTAAGCTCGAGCTAGATATAAACGAGCTCGAGCAGCTCGTTAAAATCTCGGCTCGTTTACACCCCTAGTTCTAACGTACTAAAAACTCTAAAACTAGACGTTAAATATGAAAATGTCAAACATCGCTCATCAAAGTGGAACTCGTCGACCTTTCACGACCTTGAAGTCTTCCACAATTTTCTCCAAGTTGAACCCATCTATCTTTTGCGGCCGAGAGGAGAGTTGTTTGTTTTAAGGTCTGCTTCAAGAATTTAGCCTTTCTTTCACCTTTTGGATCACTTTAATTTGGACTTGGACTTTATCCGATTTGAGTTTGGACTTATCACTTTAGCCTTTAAACCTTATTGGACTAGACAAGAAAGTGTGTGTGTGTGTGTTGGGGGGGGGGTATCAATTTTTTTCATTTTTTTTATATACTTGGAACTTGGAAGCCTCCATATAAATCCTTGTAATTTGAAAAAGACGCATGGGCCTTGGCCCCTAATACCCCTATAGGGTCTCCGCCACTGATCATATAGGTTCATATATGAACTCGTCCTGCGTATTTATAAAAATTACGAAACCGTCCTTCTATTTTTGGAATAGTCACAACTTTTGACCAGTCAAAGACGCAATATTTGACTAGTCAAATCCAATTTTGACCGTATGAAATGCTAGGATTACTTCTCTATTTCTCACACACTTAGCATTTCTCATTTGAACCTATGATTACATATATATATATATATAAATATAAAATTAAATGGCATTAATGAGAATGTAGCATTTTCAAATGACGAAGTGTAGTTGGACATAGATTATCCCTCCTTGATGGAAAGTGAAGTTTTAAAATGGTTTTATGTGTCTTAAAGTTATGTAATTTTCAACCCCCCTAAAGCAATGAGGTTCGCAGGGTCGGTCCTGAGGTTTCGGATGCCTATGGCGAAAAGCCAAAAAAATGCCCCTACTATATGCATATTAAAAACAAAATAAGCTATTTGAAGTGGTTTGGAACCTAGTCAAGCTAGGCGGCTCATCCCACGCCGATTTTTGCTAAATATAACAAAAAATGATATACAACCGGGGGGGACATAAAGCCAAAACCCCGTATAACAAAACATAAAGTACATCATCTACATGACAACAAGTATAGAAAGCCTATGCATATGCCTTTGTTGGGGTAGTTCCTCTTATAGGTTATGCTTTCAAGCCAGGTTAAGCAACCACTTTCTATTATTTGCATCTGTTATCCTCTATGTTTTGTCAGCATCTGGATTAGTTTGGGACATCTTTAGGGTTGTTTTGGTGTTTAGATCTTGGGTATGTGGATTTATGGCTTTGGGAATTTTCAATAGAATGATAGTTTAGGCATAATCTACAATAACCTAAGGCCAAATTGTTTTAAGGATGATAACGAGTAAATCATAGAACCCTAACCCACCAGATACGTGCACACTTTTTCTTAACTTTGGTGGTCAAAAAAGCTAGCATCGCTTCAAAATTGTTATAAACTTTGAAGTTTGAAGAAAACGGCTATCAACAAACATTGAACTTCAAACAAACCGTGAATGCAATTTGCCCTAAATCTAGCTATGGCAGTCATAAAATCTTACAAAAACTGAATGCAATTTGCCCTAAATCCTAAAATAGTTCCAAATCCTATCAAAGAATGCAATTTGCCCTTAATCTATTTTCTGCAACCATTAACAATAACAAGTTAACATAATAACATTCATTCATTATCATTCATCACAAAATAACAACAACAAAACAAGTAAACAACAACTAAACAAATAATCCATTTATGATTTAACCCAATAACCCTAAATAGAGACAAATAGTGAAATAGAAATCTGTAATCTGTAAAGTGTAAACAGAAAACAGTAAATACTAAATAGCTGTGGGTTGTTGGGCGTTGGCTGCTGCGGTGCTGCCCCTGAGATGAAAGTGTCGAATTGATGGTCGATTACTTGATTCTTGGTCGATTACTGGAAGTATGGAACAGTGGAACGAGAGTACGAGTCGAGAATCGAGAGTGAGGTTGTGAGAGTGTAGATTGAGAGAGCGAGAGTGTGAGTCGTGATCGTCTTACGTCTATTCGTCTGATACTCTGATCTGTCGTCGGTCGATTTGAATTAGGAATCGATTTTGGAGCGTCTAGCGAGTAGGAGTTGCAGGTCGATCCGTTAGCGCTTTGGGCTTGTAACGGTAAAAAAATTTAAGGCCTAAACCCAAATGAACATATATATATATAATAGACTTGGGCTTAAAATATGATGCCCTACTGATTTATGATGCCCTGGGCCATCGACCCACTAGCCTAGGCCCAGGGCCGGCCCTGGAGGTTCGTATCCCACTCCTGGAAGGGAGACAACAAAAATGTTGGTGGAGTAAAGATGGTGGTCGGAAGAAGGTAGGACCTTGACATGAAGAATTGAAGATGGAATAAACTCATAATTATAATATCTCCATCCAATCTCATGATTTAATTAAGGATATCAATCCTTGATTTTGATCCTCTACATTATTATTGTAATATTCTTTTTTGTTTAAAATTATTCTTATCAATATTTTTTATTTAATAGTCTTAAATAGGTTGATTTGTTTCCCTCTCAATGAGGTGCAAATGTATGTATAAATATCCTTCATTGTTAATAAAAAATCATCAAGTCTTTCTTCTCTCATATGGTATCAAAGGACCGATCAATTTTATTCTCAACCAATTTCTCATCCATGGCAAGCGATGGCAACACCACCACCCCCGACCCCCTTCCCACCCCTTCCCACCACCAACAACCGCACCTCAAAACCTTATCTTGGTAAGTGTCAATGGTGTCGTTATATGGGTCACATCATTTCTCAATGCCCCATCTTCAAACAACTCTTCCCTCACATCGTTTTTCCCACATCTCCCGTTGGTCCAAATCCAACCTGAGTTTCTCTCCCTATCACCCCTACTTATCAAGTTACTCGCTCGACTCCTCAAACTAATGTCGCTACCTTTGCTAATCTCTCTTCCTCTTTATGGCTCTTGGATAGCGGTGTTACCCACCATGTCACAAATGATTTGGCCAACTTAGCTTTACATGCCCCTTATGATGGCTCCAATGATCTCATCATTGGTGATGGCTCCTCTTTGACGATTTCTCATATTGGTTATTTCTCTCTCTCTCTCTCTACCTCTCATAAATTATTTAAATTTTCTAATGTTTTATTTGTACCATATATATCCCGAAACATCCTCTCTATTTCTCAATTATGCATGGAAAATAACGCTCTTGTTGAATTCTTACCTACTTCTTTTTGTATTAAGGATCGTTCGACGGACCTCACTCTCCTCCAAGGACCAACTAACGGGGGTATCTATGAATGGAGATTGTCACCTCCTTTCGTTCACTCAAGCATGGTCATTCCTTCCACCACTTGACATCACTGTTTAGGTCACCCCTCTATTGATATTATTAAAACCCTACGGAGTCAGGTGCCATTAAATTTTCCCTCACTTCAGTCTGGTTGTAATTCTTGCAACATTAATAAAAGTCATAAACTACCCTTCTCTCAATCTACTCTTACTTCTACCGCTCCGTTAGAACTAATATTTACGGACGTTTGGATGACTCTTATCCTTTCATATGATAATTTTAAATATTATGTCATTTTTGTTGATCGCTTTACAAAATATATTTGGTTATACCCCCTCAAACAAAAATCGGACACCGCTTCCACTTTTCAACACTTTCGTGCTCTAGTTGAAAAATTCTTTAATCGACCTATTATTCAATTATTCTCCGACAATGGCGGAGAATATCTTAAATTTACTCCTAATCTCTTAACTAATGGCATCTCTCATCTCACATCTCCACCCCATACACCCGAACATAATGGGTACGCCGAACAACGACACGGTCACATTGTTGAAACGGGTCTCACGCTTTTATCACATGCCAACCTCCCTCTTAATTTTTGGCCCCACATATTTTTACAACGTTTACATATTTAATCAATCGCCTCCCTACTCCTACTCTCCATCATTCCTCTCCCTACCTTAAACTCTTCAATACCAACCCTAATTACACCAAATTCGAAGCTTTGGTTGTCTATGTTATCCATGGTTAAAGCCGTACAACACCCACAAAATGCAACATAAATCCACCCCTTGTATATTTGTTGGTTACTCTCCCACTCAAAGTGCATATTATTGTCTCGATCCAAGAACCAACAAAGTTTACACTTCTTGCCATGTCAAATTTATCGAGTCATAATTTCCTTATTCTATTATATGCTCCGCACCATCCACCTCCCCCAATATAAATACTCATGAGTGGTGCACCCTTTCTCTACCTCTTCTTTGCAACACTAGTATCACCCCCAACCAACCCCCCAACACCATTTTCTATCACTCCCTCACACAATTTAGCTAACAGTCCTCCTTCATCCTCACATAATTTCGTTTCTCCTCCTTCTACTGTGCAACCCACTCCATCCCATCAAAGTACACCATCTTCCTCCATCGCATACTCACCTACATCCTCGTCTCCACCATCCTCACCTCTACCAACCCGTACCATCATCACTCGTCTCACCAATAACATCATCAAACCCAATCCTAAATATATTAACCATGTTTCTCTCCTTCCTCCTCACGCACCTACAAGTGCCACAAAAGCCCTCAAAGATCCAACATGACGTCAAGCCATGCAACTTGAATTTGATGCCCTTACCCGTAACAACACTTGGCACCTCGTTCCTCCTCATGCTTCTCAAAATGTCGTTGGTTGAAAATGGGTATTTCGCATCAAATATAATCCAGATGGCTCCATTCAACGGTGGAAAGCCCGACTTGTTGCAAAGGGCTTTCACCAACGCCCTGGAATTGACTACTCTGAAACCTTTAGCCTAGTCATAAAACCTACCATTGTTCGCCTCATTCTATCCCTAGCCATTTGTCGTATTTGGTCTATCCGTCAACTCGACATTAATAACCCGTTCCTTCAAGGTACTCTTACCGAGAGTGTTTACATGTCTCAACCCACAGGATTTATCGACAAAGAATATCCTACCCATGTTTGTAAACTTAAAAAAGTTATTTACGGCCTTAAACAAGCCCCAAGAGCTTGGTACACAGAACTTAAAACCTTCCTTCTATCTTATGGTTTTCGAAACTCCATCTCCGATCCATCACTGTTTTTATACCAACATGGTAATGCCACCATCTACCTTTTAGTCTACGTCGATGATATTATTGTCACTGGCCCTTATCCATCATACCTAACTAATTTCATCTCTACTCTCGCTCATCGCTTTTCCCTCAAAGACCTCGGTCCCCTCTCCTATTTTCTAGGTGTTGAAGTCGTCCCTAATAACCAAGAACTTTTTCTTAACCAAACCAAATACATTCATGACGTGCTAGTAAATCATAACATGCATGACTCAAAACCAGTATCCACTCCCCTCGCTCTAAATCTCCCCCTCCCCCCACTTATGCCACGAACCCACCAATTCCCAACCATACAGATTATCGAGCTATCCTTGGCAGCTTATAATACATCTCTCTCACATGTCCCGATGTTGCCTATGTTGTCAACAAACTCTCACAATATATGTATTGTCCCTCTGATGATCTTTGGCTTGCTCTTAAGATATTGCTATGCTACTTAAATAGTACTTCTCATTACAGTCTTCAACTCTACCGTAATTCTCCATTACGACTACATGCCTTTACAAATGCAAATTGGCTCCTGACACAGATAACTACATTTCTACCACTGGTTACTTAGTCTATCTTGGTCGCAATCCAATTTCATGGAGCTCCAAGAAGCAACGTGCCTTAGCTCGTTCTTCCACTAAGGAAGAATTTCTGGCAATTGCTGATACGACGACTGAAGTACTTTGGCTACGTTCCTTGCTACCGAGCTTGGGATCACCCCAACACATTAGCCTATTATCTATTGTGATAATCTTGGTGCCACACACTACTCTGCCAATCCTGTTTTTCACTCCCGCATGAAACATCTCGCATTGGCCTTTCACTTTGTTCGTGAACAAGTACAACTCGGCACAATTCGAGTTCAACATATTCCCGATGATGATCAATTAACAGATGCCCTCACCAAACCATTACCTAAATCTCGCTTCTATACACTACTTGCGAAGATTGGACTTTCCCAAAGGACGTTCATCTTGAGGGGGTGTGATAAGGACAATATCTCCACCCAATCTCATGATTCAATCAAGGATATCAATCCTTGATTTTGATCCTCTACATTATTATTGTAATATCCTTTTTTGTTTAAAATTATTCTTGTCAATATTTTTTATTTAATAGTATTAAATAGGTTGATTTGTTTCCCTCTCAATGAGGTACAAATGTATGTATAAATAGCCATCATTGTTGTTAATAAAATTTCATCAAGTCTTTTGTTACACCCTCAAATTTGGAAAAAACGACTAATTTAAAATTTTCAACGATGCCTCAAAGTAGAATAAAATCTCTTACGACCAGTCCATACTTGCAATACAATTCTAGGTTGAACCATCAACAAAATAAAGAAAGTCTTACATAAGGACTAATTAAAGTCGGGTGTTACTAAAAACCTAATAGCGGTCGCTATCTCCAAAATGCTGAAGGCTTCACCAAGATACTCTCTCTTGTGCAAATGACTAGCACTCATCTCTCCACAAAGTCGCTAGTACCATTACTCAACCAAAACCTGATGCACATGCCGACAAATAAAAAGGTTAGGCTAACGCCTAGTGAGTTCAAGAGTTTTCCAACATGAATAAGTATATTTTTTATTTAATAGTCTTAAATAGGTTGATTTGTTTCCCTCTCAATGAGGTACAAATGTATGTATAAATAGCCTTGATTGTTGTTAATAAAAATTCATCAAGTCTTTTGTTACACCCTCAAATTTGGAAAGAGCGACTAATTTAAAATTTTCAACGATACCTCAAAGTAGAATAAAATCTCTTACGACCAGTCCATACTTGCATTACAATTCTAGGTTGAACCATCAACAAAATAAATAAAGTCTTACATAATTAAAGTCGGGTGTTACTAAAAATCCAATAACGGTCGCTATCTCCAAAATGCAGAAGGCTTCACCAAGCTACTCTCTCTTGTGCAAATGACTAGCATTCATCTCTCCACAAAGTCGCTAGTACCATTCCTTAACCGAAACCTGATGCACATGTCGACAAATAAAAGGTTAGGCTAACGCCTAGTGAGTTCAAGAGTTCATGCTTATTGTCACTCCAAGTGACGAATGTTAAAATCATCAACCTCTTCTAATGGCTACCCACTTAGAAATTTCTTCACTACCCCTACGATCATTATATCAGAGTAGTCCAAGTATACACATGTAATTGGTAGGTTCACCATAACACTGGTTAGGTGCAATTATAAACGTATTGTACATGATCATCCTTGCTACTCTCGACGTGATTCCCGTTCCTAGTGACTCCATTATCCTTAAAACATCGAATCTTAAAGTGCCTATTGGTGCAATTTCTCTCTCATTCACTTAAAACAACACTAGTTTTAGTCTAGGTATCCAAAATTAACACATAATTCTCTCAAACTTAAGCTCTGATACCAACTTGTAACACCCTCAAATTTGGAAAGAGCGACTAATTTAAGACTTTCAAATACCTTAAAGAATGATAAAATCTCTTACGACAAGTTCACACTAGAAATACAATTCTAGATTTAACCGTCAACAAAATGAATAAAGTCTTACATAAAGACTAATTAAAGTCGGGTGTTACTAAAACCCAATGACAGTCGCTACATCCAAAGTAAATGCGGAAGACTTCACCAAGCTATTAACTTCTTCGAGCACCCAACTAGCACTCATCTCTTCACAGAGTCGCTAGAACTAATCCCGAAACGGAACCTGATGTACATGCCGACAAATAAAAAGGTTAGGCTAACGCCTAGTAAGTTCAAGAGTTTTCAACATGATTAAATATATTGTTAAAATAAAAGGATATAATTTAAATCATAATCTTTTAAAATGATTTACTTTAAATATGGAAACGACTCGTTTTCCAATAACATTCATTTTCAAAGATGAATACCTCAATACAACACATTCCTTATAAAATGAGGCAACCCAAAACTCACTCAAAACATAAATAGAAAACGGACTCCCAATTTATAAAAATGTGGATAAAAATTTATAAATCAAACGATCGAAATGTGAGTAAACTGTAGATCCCAGATTCAATGCAATCACAAGTAAATAATCAATAATATGCAATGATTGAACCATAACTTCTGGTCATATGATTAGATTTATCAGTAAAGGGTTTAGGTTTACAGAGAGAATATCTGATACGGCTAAGTAAACCTATGAATGACCAACTCCCTACAACTAGGTTAACAACCTTTAAATATGATGCGACCAAGCCTAATGGGCCCAAAAGCCCATTTACAAAATAACTTTTGAACAATTACAATTCATACCCTATAAATGCGTTATACAACTTTCAACGCACTAGGACTTTCAGTCCTAACATTCTCCCCCTAAAGTTGAATAAGACATTTATCATCTTGAAATCTTCAGGCCTTGATCTTCTTTCCCTCTTGAATCTTTGAAGAACTTTGATGTTGCATGTCTTAATGTCTTTCCAAACTCCCCCTTGAATAAAGCTCTTGGTCTTCATAGTTTCAACTTTGTAACCAGATTCAATGTACAATAGCCTTGACTGAACGCACCATTGAGCAACTTTCAACTGTAGAAACTCAACACATCGGATCAGCACACAAGAAAGATAATGTGCGAGTTACGTGACATTCCACAGTACAACTTCAGTTTAAAAACAAAGAATCTGTCTTTGAACCGCGAGTTGAATTGACTTTCAGCTTAAGAACTTGTTTCAATCAGCTCGTAGGAGGAATCAACTTGTAGCATACACCACTTGATAAGGGATAATAGAAATGCAATCTTTGAAATCCAATGGCTTTTCAACCTCAGATAATAATATGTTGTTACTCCCCCTCAGATTTTGCTAACTCCCCCTCAACACGATAATTTGTGTCTTTGAATTTTGTGACATTCTCCCCCTCATGATGATGAGGTGAATCCTGGGCATCATGTAACTTCAAAGACTAACCGGATGAGTAGCAAAAGATCAGATAAAGCGATACAGTAACCAAGGGTAACAGCTAACATAGAAACACAAGAGTAATTGTTATCACAAAAATTAAAAGTAATTGTGTGGCCTATTTTCAAAGTTGGCATCGATGTATCTCTGATAGGACTTCCAGTTATCACTGAAGTAAAATATTAAAAAAATTACTTCCAAACTGTTCTGGCAATATCACAAAGATATGTAAGGGGAATCACAAAGATTCGTGCGTGTGTGAAATAAGTATAATAATGTCGATTAGGCTCAAAGATTGATTCAACCTGGGACGCAGGTTAGAAATCAATAGACACAGTGAGTAGAATATGAAGTTCGGAGACCAGAGTTGATAGCTTCCTTTTTCAATACCTAAGACCTCCGAGTGAGGAATAGATAGATTATGTGCTAAATCTCCGTGCATATATGAAACAAGTATCTTTTGAGAGATACTTGAGTGGTTGGGTGGGGTGACACGAGTTATCGACATTGGGTCCATGTCTGTTTCAATATCCATCTCCAAAGAACGAGAATGAATAGATTGTGTGGTAACCCGGATAACTGACTCGGTTTGGTAAGGACCAATAATTCTTTTATGTCCTGTCACATCCTTACCATTTTTTTTCACTCCGAACTCATCTATCAATCTAGACCCCTCACTGATATCTATAAATGGGATGTGTTTCTTAGGTAGGTCCTTCCGGTTCTGGATTGACCATAGAAACAGTAAAATCCCTAACACTTCTTTAACTAGCCAAAATAGAACATTTAAGTACAAGTCAAAACATTGAAGTACGAGTCCTGAACTGAAGTGTTCAGAAGTCGATATGAAAATTTAAACACATGGTACTCCCCCTCAAAAGATGGTATAACCCTTGATTATAGTCATGTGACGTGAATAATCTGAATTAAATCACACATGACCTTCCTGTAAAACAAATTAGGAAGATTTTGGTTTTGGTATCCATGATGTGATGGATCATTGATGGTTAGTTGCCTTAGCTTTTAAGCTATTAAACTGAGGATTGGGGATGCTATAAGTACCATACCAATTATTAACATACCTTGAATCCACAAAGTCACTATTTCCATAGTGAGTGCAACAGATCTTTGCTCGGTTTAGGCTGATCAACTTTCCTGTAGAATAAACATAAGTAGGTGAATCAGTCTTGGAAATAAATGACTTTGTATGAACTACAGGAGAATCATGAGACTTGTTTCCTTCACTGTCTTCTATAGTTGGTTTCTTTCTCCAAACCATCTTTACTTTTCTGAAAAAATGATTATCTTAAGAATCATTAAGCTCGCAATCAGAAGAACTGGAGTAGTAAGTATGTCTTTTGTTAGAGGTGTCGTTTTTTTTTGTTTCTGTGAACGTATTTTAGACTTTTGCTTTGAACATTTATTCACAGAAACCTTTTGAGAGGCAGATGTTGAACATTCTCCTTTATAAAATTTGACAGGTGGCTCACCAGTTGAATCCAAAAAATCAACATGACTTGGAAGTTTTGGATTGAAATCAAACTGGTCTAACTTACTGTCTGAACATACCTCTGAATTCAAGAACGTTGAGAATTCCATTTCCTCATCAGATATTACATTATCACTTGTGGGAGTCAGGAAACTGGATGGATTTGTGCTTTTCAAAGGATCATTTACGGAAGCATTTTGAAAATCGGAATGGAGATCCTTTTTGAGACACTTCAACTGAGGCTCTTTTCCCTTATCAAAAGAATTTAGTGAAAAATCACCCAGAAAAGCTTTACAGGAAGAGGTATCTGAGGGTGGAGAAGAATGTTCTGACAGATTAATTTTCTCCCCTTGGAGTAAGTCAAGCTTAACTTGAAGCTCAACTTTGTGAAGTTGTTCTTTCAGCAGATCTGCTGCCAAGGCAGACAGTTGAGAAGTGAGCTTGTTTACCTCTGTCAGAAAGTATTCTTTTTCCTCCCTAGATCTAGATTCCTTTTGATTGGAATTGACACACTCGAGTTTGGATAACAACTCCTGTTTTTCCTTTTGAAAATTGATTCTTTCATGTTCAAATGACTCTTCTAGCTGAACAATTTTCTTTTCTAAAATCAGAGGTGGCACATAGATTTTGAGGTCCATCGATTCCTCCTTAATGGGTTTTGAATCAAGTTCAGCCTGAGAATAGCTTCGAAATTAGTCATTTGATAGAAAAGTGGGTTTATCGGTGTCATATGACGCATTCAATGAGTCATACACAAAAGGAAGTTGCATCGTGACAGTATTTTTTCTTCTCAAAGTTTCTAGTTCTGGATCCTATTATCAAGTGATTTGGTCCATCTGATTTTGTACTCTGGATAAGTTTTGTCCAATCCCAAAAATTCGAAAGCATATAAAGTGGGTACTTTGGACAAGGCTCTTTTCAAATAATGAGGGTTGTCATATCCTTGGACTCTTTTGAAAAAATCTCACGTTGTTCCTTCAGACTTGAAATTTAGCACAATTGTCCAACATTTTCTACAAGTAGATACTCAAGCTTCTTACGCTGAGCTTCATCCCTAGCTTCTAAACGAGAAACTTTCTCTTTTAGCTCAGAAGAAGTTGGATGAGACATTGTTACCTGAAAAACTTGAAGTCCAGGGGTTAAACTTGATAAGAGATGAAACTTTACAGTGCAGGGACCAAAAGTGACAACGAATGAAACTTGAAAGTTTAGGGATTAAACTTGACAAACTTTGAAACCTTTGAAGTACGAGGACCAAAAGTGACACTAACTAAAACTTAAAACTAGAGGGACTAAAAATGATAGAAAGTAAAACTTAAAGGTAGAAGGACAAAAAATGACATAAAATAAAACTACTAACTAGAGGGACTAAAAGTGTAAAATTTAAAGCTACTAATGGACTTAACTGGACTCTAACTAAAAATGGACTAAAATTGAAATAAAACTAACCAAGCTAACAAACTAACTGGACTAACAGAGACTTAACGAAAAAGAGCCAAAATGTAAGAACTTTAACGGTCACTTAACGGAAACACTATTCATCATCCCCTTCGTTGAGACAACCTGCAAAAACTCGAAAACGGTTAGAAATAATCAATGCAAACCGATCGTTAAAGCTCCTTGATCAGTCCTTAACAGATTAAAACTCAACCGGTCAACCCACGATCACAAACGAACCAACCGAAAACTTTTCAGAAAACGATCAAAAACTCCAAAACTCCGTATGGGTTAAAACATATCGACCAAAAATGACCGTTTAGGCTTCGTGAACACGTCTTAACAGCTTATGGTCCAAATAATCAACCGACGATAAAAAACGAAGCAACCGAAAGTTTTTCGGAAAGCGAACGAAATCTTAACAACTCAACATGGGTTGAAAATTTTCGTTCAAAAATGATCGTTTAGACTTTGTAAGCAACCCTTAACAGTTAAAAATTGAAAGAACTCCGTTCACGGTCACACCGAAACAACCGAAGACCTTTTCGAAAAAATTTGAAAAAAAAAACAATCCTTGAGATGTTTAGAGACCACCACGATGGATAAAATTCAGTTTGAAGAAAGAACCAGATTAGATCTTCTACTAGCCAACCATGGAAATCAGTAAACAAGAAATCGAATCCTTGGAAAGTCAATAGTCATGGTCTCAAGAGATGGTCAAGGTCCCGGGAGTTGCTACAAACCGGGAGTTAGTACCGGGATGGACCGGGAGAGGTGACCCCGGGAGATACCGGGAGTTTGTGAACCCGGGAGTTTGTGAATGGCGGAGTTGACGAATTGCTCACCGAAATCCAGTCGATAAAGGATTCCAAGCCAAGATATCGAGGCTCGCATATCGGTTCTTAAAGCTCAGTTTCAACAAATTCAATCAGATCAATACCCCAATCAAAACGGTTCTTCCGATTGTTCCAATGGCGGTTCTGAGTTTGGCCATGATTTTGACTCCAGATATGATTTACAGATACAACCGTCAACTTTTACTTCTTTCCTTTGGTGTTCAAGGGAAGTCAAATCAGTGAAACTACCACTCAATTACCAATTCTTTAATCATCGACCCACTCAATTTTAGTCACCAACACACATTAGAAATCAAATTGTTATTTGACAATATTTGAGAAATTAAGTCTTGGTATGAAGGACCTGGGAGTGACCCAGGAGACTTTAGGAAACTTGGTACCGGGAAAACTTTGGTACCAGTGAACTTTGGTACCGGGAAGGTAGGGTACCGGGAGACAACACGACCCAGGAGATCGAAGAATTTTCTAGGTTTCTTCGATCTCCTTCGATAAAAAAGTCGATAACAATTTGCGATTACAACCCATATTTCAACACAAAAACCTTTTTCAAAATTGAAATTAATCAAACTTTAAGCTTTAACAACACAAACCCAACACAAAATTAACAGATTAATGATCAAAACTCAAACCAACAAATATTAATTTGAAGACGCCGACACTAACACAGAAGTCGATCAAATAAATTCCAGATCTGATCAATTTTTTTTAAATTTCAAAACTTGATCAAACTTTTCTAAATATAAAACCAAGAATTCAAACCCAAAATCCAACACGAATTCAACACATTAATAACCAAAAACTTTAATTTTGAAGAACGATGCACTGTATTAAGCCAAAAGTCGATAAAAATTAGGAATTTACACAAACCTTTTGATCGTATCGAATGAAGATTGATTCGATTATGCTCTGATACCAATTGTAGATCCCAGATACAGTGCAATCACGATATAATAATCAATAAACAATAAGAATCAATCACAACTGCTGGTCATATGATTAGATTTATCAGTAAAGGGTTTAAGGTTTACAGAGAGAATATATGATACGGCTAAGTAAACCTATGAATGACCATTCTTAGCCTACAACTAGGTTAACAACCTTTAAATATGATGCGACCAAGCCTAATGGGCCCAAAAGCCCATTTACAAAATAACTTTTGAACAATTACAATTCATACCCTATAAATGCGTTATACAACTTTCAATGTATTAGGACTTTCAGTCATAACATAAACTCAAACCCCTAAAATTGTAACATATGGAGAATACCCAAAATTCAAATGTCACTGAAAAACAAGTATAAAACTAAATACCCAAAACAACACCTTTCCGTGACGGGGGAGACCCGATTTCCAAGGTTAGTGGCGGAACACAAAAGTATGTCACTTTCCAAGTTACTGAGCTCACCATACTAGGACCCATGGCCACGAGATCGCCGACTCGTACTAGGATGTGGATGAGGGCACCCGAGGATCCTAATCATGCTCATTCACTAGGATTACATTTACGGCCCATGGCTAGTATCCGGCTCCACATAACCGTACCAAGTTACCCCCAAAGACCCAATGTCTCAACTAGCTACAAATGGGAATATCTATCCCATAAAAACAGACTCAGAAATTACATCACGGGACCAATGGCAGATGTTTGACTCCACGAGCCCGCACCATAAGGCTTTCGATGCCCCATGACTAATCCTGGTCCCAACATGAAAACAACCACCCCTTTTCTTTTAAAATAATAAAGACCGACTCATATGTATATGGATCCACTGCATTACAGCCTATAACATTACATGACTCCAATTGAATGACCAAAGCACTCAAAACATGCAACTATCAAATGATACGCAATAAACGCAATCATACTCAAAATTCCACAAAAGGGGCTATTAAAACCGGACAAATGTTCCTAAGACTCATTTTAGTCAAACCGAGCCAAAAGCTCAACGATTTACTTTCTTGTACTATAAAAGTCAATGTAAATCATAAAACACAATTAACCAACGATTATGCAAATACAACGACCAAAAGTATGCTTAGCCCAAAACTCATCAGTGGTTGAGACAAACCATTTTTCAAATGAACTCGTACCCTTACATTTCCAAAATGTCTCATGACCCAATAATATGCATTTTCCAAACGGTTTATAAGATCAAATACACTAAAAGGACCTTCATGTCAAATGACGCCCGTTTATATATATATTAAATCATCAAGGTAACATATTAACATGATTTATTTAACAAAATGTCCAAAAATCCCAAATGTGTGTGTTTTACAAGGTTTAGGAAGTTAAACATTTTAAATAATTAATACCCACCAAATAACCAAACAAATGATAATTTCTTGTAAACCATATGGACACTTTAAAATATAGATTTTGGCATGTACAACATTTTCACAAATCAATTTGAACTCACCTTGCTAGATTTAGGCAAAATCTAGGCTTTTACCCCCAAAACTTGAATCTCCTTTGATGAAGGATTGAAATATCCAAGCAATCTCCCTAGATCTTAGATCCAACACATCTACAAGGTTTCCTTCGAGTCATAAAAAACACACCCAAGATGAAGGATGAAAGGGAAAAGGATGAAACCATCAAACCCTAGCTTAACATTGAGAGAGATTAGGAACTTACCACCAAAAAATACTCTTGGATCTTCCAATAGACTTCCATTATCTTGTTAATCTTGAAAATCTCTTAAAAACGAGTTCATAGCAACAAGAATAACTGAAATCGGAGTTGGGATGAAGAAGTTATGAAGAAATGAAGTTTTGGGGCTGAAAATCGAGTTTTATGCTCGACAGGGCTTCGCGTGGGTTTCCATGCGGCTAAACCCGAGCCATAACCCGCCCGCTTGACCCAAAGCCGCGCGGGTAACCCAAAGTTGAGCCGAAAGTCGTGTCGATCACTGCTCACCCGATTTTCTTCATTTTTCTTGCCCGATCACTATTTTGGTCATAACTTCTTCGTTTTAGCTCTGATTTTGCTCTGGAAAGAACCGTTGGACTCGTAATTGAATCCTTCATCCAACAAGACTATAAAATATAGGATTCAAGTCCAAAATCCTATTTCTTCTTTTTCCCTAAAAATATCAATTTATGCATTTACTTGAAATTATACCTTCCTAAAATCGGGGTGTTACAATTTACTTTAAATATTAAACGACTCGTTTTCCAATAACATACATTTTTAAAGATGAGTACCCCAACATAGACATTCCTTCATAAAGTAAATTGAACCCAAAACTCACTCAAAACGTGAATAGAAATTGAACTCCCAATCTATAAAACGCGGATAAAACTTTATTTTCCCGAAACACCTAAAATGCGGGTGGGGCATAATACTCAACCCATAAATCATGAATAAAAATCTATACATATAAAATGTCACCAAAAACATGGATAATAGAATTTAATACCCAAATAACACCTTCCGGTGACGGGGGAGACCCGATTCCATTGTACGTGGCGGAACACAAAGTTAAGCCACATAACCATGTTGTCGAACTACACCTCATATCGTGACTGTATTGTTTGCTTTAAAAAGCCACACCTCCAGTCGGACTTTATTGCGTGATTTAAAAAGCTTCACTTTAAGTCCCAATTACATTGTATCCCATATTTCCTGGTTTGCCAAGCTACACCTCAAGGATACACGATATTATTGCCTGTTCGTTCTCTAGTGGAGTTTCAACCTCGAGGTTCTCATTCGACCTCTAGTGCCTACTCCCTAGCATTCAAGATAGGAGTCTCAATTCCTTACTTGGTAACCCATGATGTCTAATCCTCATACACAAGAATTAGAGCATCAAAACCACAAAACCCATGGTCCTGGAGTACAACCCATAAAGGTTCATCTCCACAGAAAAACCGGGACAACAACAATGCCAATACGACATAATTCACAAAGTGAGAAATCAAGACTCCTCACTATCAAATACGACCGACTTACATGCCTATGGATCCAATGCATTACAGTCTAAAATACATGACTCCAAATGAATGACACACACACTCAAAACATGTATTATCCAAAATAAAGTGCAATAAATGCAACTCACACCCAAAGCTCCACTTTAAGTTATTAAAACCGATCAAATGTCCCCAAGACCCGACAAAGACGAAAATCGAGCCTTAAACTCAACCAATCAAATGGCCATATGTTAAAATCCACAAAATGAAATAAAACGCAATCGACCAACGTTTATGCAAACACATGCTCTAAAATATATGAATGAACTCCAACACAATTTAGATTGAGACAAATCATCTTCCAAACAAGTTTATAATCACAATGACTCTTTCAAACGTCCTATAACTCAAGATCAAACATTTCCCATAACACACATTAAATATACAATTACTCCAAAGGATTTACACTCGTACGTTAAATCGTTAAAATATTAATATCAAAGATTTACTCATCAAAATACTTGAAATACATCTTTCCCCAAAACCAAAAGGTTTACGATTTCCGAAATGTTCTCATGGTTGGGAATGACCAAACTCTAAAGACCCATACGTTGGTATTTTCAAAACATTCCACAACACAAAATACATATATTACTAACAAACACTAAAAATGCATTTTTACCAAATAATCTCCATTTATGCAAATAAGTCATCAAAACATTTTCATTATGATGCATTTATCAAAATTCTCAAAAATCCCCAAAGATGGGTGCTTCACAAGATTTATCAAATCAAATATCCCAGATAAGTAAATTTCATAAAATAATCCAATGTTTGATAATTAGCAAGTAAAATACATAACACTTTAAAACGGATATTTTGGCATGTACAAGTTTTCACATATCAACTTGAACTCACCTTGCTAGATTTAGGCTAAATCTAGATTTTACCCCAACTTGAGCTTCCTTGAAGAGATTTGAGTTCACAAGCAAATCCTTCGAAAAAGCTAGATTCACAAGTTTCCAACCATAAACATTCATAATCAACCATTTAGAATCGATCCCCAAACATTTTACATCAAAATCCCTAATTTGGCCAAAACCCTAATTTTTGACCTAAATTCTCCAAAATCGTCAAATCCGAAATTTGAGAAACCAATCACTAGGAAATCATCAATGGAACATTTATAACTTATAATAAGGTTTAGAAACTAGGAGGATGAACTAACCACTTAGGTTTTGAGCAAAATCCTTAACTTAGAAATCTTCAAGAGATGGAGGTGGACACTTTTAGTGAATGCCCAAAAGCTAATCATACGATGATTGTAATTTTGCATTTTGTTTCATGAAATTAATAAATAAATAAAAGGCATTGCCCAATTTATTATGTCTATGTTATATTCTGTGTTTTTAATTATTCATAATAAATAACCTTAGAATAATGTATTCTAAATGTCCCTAGTTAAATATTATTTTGGGTTTCAAGGTTGAAGTAATATGATAATGACTAGCATATGTAGGGATTCATATAGAGATATTGAATATGCATATGGGTACAAAATGGAGATTTTGTGTATCGGACGTGACTCGCTATGAGAACACTTCATTGGATGTCATGTGAGTGTCATAAGTGTTTCTCATGTGGTCAATGTACATGTAATTCTTTGACTTGAGAAATATGGAGTTTGTTATGTGTGAGTAATGTATTTTGACGTTTGTTCTAATCATTCCGTAACTGGGTGACAAAATTATTGTTGGATATGTTATAAATCACATGGTAGAACTAGCATGTATCGAGATAGGATTTGTCCCTCCTTTATGACGGGAGTGATGTCTCTGGGCCTCTTGATAAATATATACTAAGGAAATGCATGCATGCTCAGATAAATGATATGAGATATCAATTTCTGTTTTTATTAGTATATTAGGGAATCAAGAAACTAGAGATGGGACATAACGAGAATGACACATTCAATGTCTCGTGTTCAATCTGGACATCAAGAACAAAAGAATTAAATGTGTACACTAAAATTGACTACATACCGGTAACTGTTTGTATCACCAATTCTCTTCATTTGGGTGATGATGATGTATTGCTAGATACCGCTCATTGTTTATAACTATAAATACAATATTTATATTTATTACCAACATGTCGAGAACCCATTGAGTCACACACATTGAACATATTCGAATAAGAAGTTTTAATAATTAAAACGTTTAATTATTATATTTGATTTGTATTGATTTAATCTGATTAAATAAAATCTGATATTATTTATGTTAAACATAAATAAAGATAGCTAGGTATGGTCTTGAAAAGATGGGTTATGGTGCATGGATACTTCTACACTCAAGTAAGGTGTAGGGATGGTGGTGCTTTCATGTCATGCCTCTCATGTGCATATATAATGTATGACATTGTATGCAAGATTTTTGTTCTTGCAATTCTCTCTAAAATCACCTACAAGTATATGCTCCCTTTCCTTTCTAAGTTTTGAAACCGTGACTAGCATCACGAGAAGGCAAAGGATTCAGATTGTTTGCGTGGATACCGTGGAGGTATCAAGCTTGCTTTGTTGTTGTGATTCAAAGTCTCGTTAATTGTGAGGTATAATTTTGAAACACCCGATTTATTCCGGTTCGTATGGGTCATTGGAGGGTTACGGTTTTATTTTCCGCTGTGCTTGAGATCCCGTAACCCAACAGTGGTATCAGAGCTACTTACGAACCTCTAGATCGGTTTTTGGTGACCTGCATGCATTTTTAAAAATTGTTTTGCTGCTGTATGTATTTGTTTCGAAAATGTTTTGGTTTTTTCGTCCCAAAAATATTCTTAATCCGAGAAAACTTAAAACATGAAAAGTGTGTATCTTTCTGTTAGGGTTCCACAGGCTTTTGAATTGTATCATTTCGACTTCGTATGAATTTTTTATAATGTTTTTACGACAGTGTCGCAATGTTATCCGAAAATCGAACCCACTACGGGTTTGACTTAATTTTCGACCCATAAGGGTTCTGGATCTTTGAAATCCTAAAACATAAAAGATATGCATCTTTTTGTTAGTTTTCTAAATAACTTTGAATCACCCTTTTTCGATATCGTATGAATTTTGTATTAATTTTATACGGTGGTATTGCAAATCGGCTTTATGTTTCAATGTGATTGAATATGTATAATGTGATTTGCTTGGTGAATGGTTATATCCCTTAGTCATGGATGTATTATATTTGATAAATACGACTTGCATGTCGTGCCTTTCTCTATATACTCTCTTTGTACATTCTCCTCTCATCTAATCCCCTCGAATGTAACTCGAGGTTTCTTTGTTTGAAATGTAAACTATTTTGTATAAAAGAAAGCAAAAGATGGAGGCGTTATGAAGTGATGAAGATGAGAAGACTTAGAACCATAAGAGTTTATTTTATGTAATGACATTCATACTTGGCTCTATGAATATCGCATAGGGGGGCTATAACCATCTCACATTTATTTTTACGCTTTATTTTACGCTTTATATATATTGTAATATATTATGCATGATTGTATGTATGTGATACTTGTTACAACATTCTAAAACAAAATATGATTTTAAAATATATAAGTAAAAGGAGTTTTACAAATCAAAATGAGTTTTGATAAAATAAAAATTGGTATTTATATAAGATATAAAGTGGACCATCGATCTTGAGTGATAAGGTCTTAGTACATCATAGTTAGATTTCAACTGGTTTTGTCACAAAGGCCTAAACCGCCAAAGAAAGGAAGGTATTTAAGGGATCCTCGTGATCCTCCTCCAATCTGGATTCCGGTTAAATCAAACTATGAGGAAACGATCTATTACAAAAGAAAGAATGGTAAAAATCAAACTAACTAAAATCCCTCACCAAAATATTAAGTTTAAGATGTCTTCCAAACATGACACTTGTCAAGACTTTATACAAACTGGGTACTCTCTTTAATCTTAGTAAGAAAAGGTAAGCATAGGATTCCTACAAGCCATTTTGGGTCGGACTTAACCAAATTAAGCCTAATAGGATTGGGGATTTTGAGGCATGTGTTGGGAACATTCATATGATGAATTTAAATAAAAGTTATTTACCTAACTATCCAAGAGTTACATAGAGATGTAATTAGCAATGTTGTTGCTTACCTAAAACATTATTGGTTGATCGGTTAGCTAAAGTTAAATTGATCGATAATGAGAATATGGATCTTGGCCCGCTAGAAAGCTTATGACGTTTTCCAAAACAATAAAAGAGGGTTGTTGTTTTGATTAAAATAGTGGGAGCTTTTTGATGAAAGTCCTTATTAAACAATAAAATTTCATGACACTAAGAACTCTGCTTCTCAATTGTAGATTACCAATGGCACAAACCAACAATGGAAACAAAAACACTTTGCGATCGATTCTCGAGAAAGAAAAACTAAATGGAATAAATTTTATCAATTGGTATCGTAATTTGAAAATTGTCCTCAAAGCTGAAAAGAAACTATATTTCTTGGAGCAACAAATCCCTGAAGAACCTAATTCTAGTGCTCCTAGAACTGAAAGGGACACTTTTAAAAAACATGATGAAGATGCTTTGGACGTCTCATGTCTAATGCTAATAACCATGGAACCTGAGCTTCAGAAGCAACATGAAAACATGGGGGCTTTCGATATGATCGAACACCTAAAATTGCTATTCCAAGAGCAAGCTAGACATGAGAGGTACGAAACATCCAAGGAATTGTTCCGTTGTAGAATGTCCGAAGGTAGTCCTGTTGGCACTCATATGCTTAAAATGATTGGGCATATTGAGCGTCTTGAAGGACTAGGTTTTTCTTTACGAAAGGAGTTGGACATTGATGTAGTTTTGCAATCGTTGCCAAATAGCTACAGTCAATTCGTGATAAACTACAACATGCATGACTTTGAAAAATCCCTTCCAGAATTTCTTTTTTGGTACGGCAACTTGGGCTATACCCACACACACACGCACCTGCGGTATCCGGGCATCCAATTGGGCAGCACCGACTAATCCGCGGTGACCCGACCCAGCCCAAATCGACTGGACCCGCCCAGGTACGACTAAGCCCGATCAAGACCGAAACCGCATACCCATAGACTGGTATGACCGTAAACCTGGACCCGAAGGCCGACCCAAGGTCTGGGTATCGCCGAAGTGCATCCCCCAGGATTCGAATCCTGGTAGATAGGCATACCATGCACTATCCCCCCAGGGCCTTACCACTAGGCTAGCACCTCTTTGCTCAATATGTTATGAACAGCTGAGCAAGAGCTTGCAAAGAACAAGTCCACCATTTTGATGGTCCGTAAGGACAAGAGAGGGAAAAGCAAAAGAAAGTCCATTGCCAAATCCACTTCTAAATCTTTGAAGCCAAAAGGAGGCATTAAGAAACCCAAGGTAACTATACCTAAGGAGGGTGAATGCTTTCATTGCAACAAACCCGGGCATTGGAAGAGGAACTGTCCTCTCTACCTTCAGAAAAACAAGAAAGGAAGTGTAACTTCCATTTCAGGTATCTATGTGATAGAAGCTAATCTTTCTACTTCTTATACATCATAGGTATTAGATATTGGATGTGGTTCTCATATTTGTAGAAACGTGCAGGAACTAAAAAGGACTAGAAGGTTGAGCAAAGGTAAAGTTGATCTGCGTGTTGGAAATTGGGCAAAGGTTGCTGCTATAGCCGTAGGATCTAGTTTGTTAACTTTACCGACCAGATTATTATTAGAACTTGATGACTGTTATTGCGTACCATCTATTTCTAGAAATTTGATTTTTGTATCTTATTTGGACAGGAAAGGTTTTACCTTTAATATTGGGAACAAATGTTGTTCATTCTCTTTTGGTATATATATTATGGTGATGCAAGTTTGATTAATGGTCTTTACGTTCTTAATATGGATAATCCGATTTATAACATAGATAAAAGGGAGGTCAAATCGAATAGTTCAAATTTAACTTATCTCTGGCATTGTCGTCTTGGCCATATAAACGGAACTCGCATTTCCAAACTCCATAAAAATGGATTATTGAACAAGTTAGATTTTGAATCATATGGGACGTGTGAAGCTTGTTTAATTGGAAAGATGGCAAAGGCTCCTTTTGTTGGACAAAGTGAGAGAGCAAGTGATGTATTGGGAATCATACATAGTGATGTATGTGGACTGATGAACATACAGGCTAGAGGTGGTTATAGATACTTCGTTACATTTACTGATGATCTCAGTAGGTTCGACTATGTATATTTAATGCGACATAAGTCCGAGTCTTTTGAAATGTTCAAAGAATTTCAAAATAAAGTACAAAACCAACTTGGAAAGAGTATTAAGATTCTTCGATCTGATCGAGGTGGCGAATACTTAGACCATGCTTTTCTTGATCATCTTAGAAATTGTGGTATTGTATCGCAACTCACTCCACCTGGAACACCACAATGGAATGGTGTCTCCGAAAGGAGGAATCGTACACTGTTGGACATGGTACGATCTATGATGAGTCAAGATGACCTTCTAATATCCTTTTGGGGATATGCTCTAGAGAAAGCGGCTTTCACACTAAACCGAGTTCCATCAAAATATGTTGAAAAGACACCATATGAGATATGGACTGGGAAGAGTCCTAAATTATCTTTTATGAAGATTTGGGGTTGTGAGGCTTACGTACGACGTCTAATCACAACTAAATTAGAACCAAAATATGATAAATGCATATTTATAGGATATCCCAAAGAAACTATGAGATACTACTTCTATCATCCTCAAGGTATCAGTGGGAGGAATGTAGAACTTGAAATTGTTCAAGATCAAAGTATGTCAACACAGATGGAATCAACACAGACACCACAAGTAATTATGGATCCATAAAGTGATGTGGAAAGGCAGTCTGATGTTGTAACACAAAGTGCTCGTAGATCTAGTAGAAAACAGAATGAGCCTGAGAGATATGGATTTCTCATCACTCATACCGGGGATGTGATGTTCATGGATGATGAGCCCACTAGTTACCAAGATGCTATGGCAAACACTGACTCCAAGAAATGGCTAGAAGCTATGAGAATAGAAATGGACTCCATGTATGAAAACCAAGTTTGGAACTTAATTGACCCACTCAACGAGGTACGACCTATAGGGTGCAAATGGGTTTTTAAGAAAAAGACCGACATGGATGGTAATGTGATTACCTATAAAGCTCGATTGGTTGCAAAAGATTTTAAACAAATTCAAGGTATTGATTATGATGAAACTTTCTCTCCAGTCGCAATGATTAAGTCTATTAGAATTTTACTAGCCATTGCAGCATATCACGATTATGAGTTTTGGCAAATGGATGTCATAATAGCTTTCCTTAACAGAAAGCTACTTGAGGATGTATATATGATACAACCCGAAGGTTTTGTCACTCCTGAAAAATCTCATATGGTATGCAAGTTGCAACGATCTATTTATGGATTGAAGCAAGCTTCAAGGAGTTGGAATCATCGTTTTGATGAAGCGATCAAAGAGTTTGGCTTCTCAAAAAATGAGGATGAACCTTGTGTCTACAAAAAGGTTAGTGGGAGCACCGTTTCATTTCTTTTATTGTATGTAGATGACATACTACTCATTGGAAATGATATTCCGACACTTGAGTCTGTAAAGGCTTGGTTAGGAAAATGTTTTTCAATGAAAGACTTAGGTGAAGCTGCCTGTGTATTAGGCATTCGGATCTATAGAGATAGATCGTGAAAATTACTTGGCTTAAGTCAGAGTACATATATAGACAAAGTGTTGAAACGGTTCAACATGTCTGATAGCAAGAAAGGGTTCTTACCTATGTCTCATGGCATATCACTTTCTAAGATGCAGTGCCCTACTACATCTGAAGAGAGTGAACGAATGAGTAAGATTCCATATGCTTCGACAATTGGATCTATCATGTATGCCATGATATGTACTCGACCTGATGTATCGTATGCTTTAAGCATGACGAGTAGATACCAATCCAATCCAGTTGATGGTCACTAGATTGCCGTCAAGAATATCCTAAAATACTTAAGAAGAACAAATGATTCATTCTTGATATATGGCGGTGAAGAAGAGTTAAGTGTAAAGGGTTACACTGATGCAAGTTTCCAAATGGATAAAGATGATTTTCGATCGCAGTCGGGTTTTGTGTTTTGTCTTAATGGTGGTGCTGTGAGCTGGAAGAGTTCTAAGCAAGCAACAGTAGATGATTCTACAACGGAAGCTGAGTACACCGCAGTATCAGATGCAGCTAAGGAAGCCGTTTGAATCAAGAAATTTATTTCTCAACTTGGAGTTGTTCCTAGCAGTGATTGTCCTATAGAGTTGTTATGCGACAACAATAGAGCTATAGCACAGGCCAAGGAACCTAGATCTCACCAATGATCCAAACATATTCTTAGAATATATCATCTCATTAGAGAGATTATTGAAAGAGGTGATGTTAGTATAAGCAGAGTGTCAACTGACAGCAATGTTGTTGATCCACTAACCAATTCGTTAACACAGCAGAAGCATGATGGCCACTGTAGATCCATTGGTATACAATGCATGGATGATTGGCTTTAGTGCAAGTGGGAGATTGTTAGTGAATGCCCAAAATCTAATCATACGATGATTGTAATTTTGCATTTTGTTTCATGAAACTAATAAATAAAAGGCATTGCCTAATTTATTATGTCTATGTTAAATTATATGTTTTTAATTATTCATAATAAATAACCTTAGAATAATGTATTCTAAATGACCCTAGTTAAATATTATTTTGGGTTTTAAGGTTGAAGTAATATGATAATGACTAGCATATGTAGGGATTCATATAGAGATATTGAATCTGTATATGGGTACAAAATGGAGAATTTGTGTATCAGACGTGACTCGCTATGAGAACACTTCATTGGATGTCATGTGAGTGTCATAAGTGTTTCTCATGTGGTCAATGTACATGTAATTCTTTGACTTGAGAAATATGGAGTTTGTTATGTGTGAGTAATGTATTTTGACATTTGTTGTAATCATTCCGTAACTGGGTGACAAAATTATTGTTGGATATGTTATAAATCACATGGTAGAACTAGCATGTATCGAGATAGGATTTGTCCCTCCTTTATGACGGGAGTGATGTCTCTGGGCCTCTTGATAAATATATACTAAGGAAATGCATGCATGCTCAGATAAATGATATGAGATATCAATTTATGTTTTTATTAGTATATTAGGGAATCAAGAAACTAGAGATTGGACATAACGAGAATGACACATTCAATGTCTCATGTTCAATCTGGACATCAAGGACAAAAGAATTAAATATGTACACTAAAATTGACTACATACCGGTAATTGTTTGTATCACCAATTCTCTTCATTTGGGTGATGATGATGTATTGCTAGATACCACTCATTGTTTATAACTATAAATACAATATTTATATTTATTACCAACATGTCGAGAACCCATTGAGTCACACGCATTGAACATATTCAAATAAGGAGTTTTAATAATTAAAACGTTTAATTATTATATCTGATTTGTATTGATTTAATCTGATTAAATAAAATCAGATATTATTTATGTTAGACATAAATAGAGATAGCTAGGTATGGTCTTGAAAAGATGAGTTATGGTGCATGGATACTTCTACACTCAAGTAAGGTGTAGGGATGGTGGTGCTTTCATGTCATGCCTCTCATGTGCATATATAATGTATGACATTGTATGCAAGATTTTTGTTCTTGCAATTCTCTCTAAAATCACCTACAACTATATGCTCCATTTTCTTTCTAAGTTTTGAAACCATGACTAGCATCACGAGAAGGCAAAGTGTCGGTCCACAATACTATCAAGTTCTTATCAATAACAACACATAAAGATTACCAACCTGTATTGATTAATAACAATGGTTACAAGGTTTGGTGTTCGGTTTGAAACTCTCGTTTCTCTCTGTGTATTACACCTTTTGTGTGTGTTTTTGTGTGATCTGATTTCTAATCTAATAATAGAGAGATTTGTTGAGATCTGATATTGAGATCTGATATGGTTACAAGGTTTGGTGTTCGTTTCTCTCTCCCACTGGATATCGCCAAAGTTGCATTTTCAAATCAAAGTAACGCATGACAGAAACCCCCATTTCTCTCTTTGGCCTATGATTTCTCTTCTCTTCAAAACCCTAAAATGATTTTGGTAAAACTTCAATTGCACAATTAAACCTTGAAAAAACTCCATTTCTTAGTTCCAATTCAAATATGATATTCCAATTATATGCATAAACAAGCGTATGATCATTTGATATAGGATATCTATGTGTGTTCTATCTGGAATTTGGTGATCATCGATTGAAACCCTCGAATTTGTTGTGTAATTTTTGAATTTGTTTTTAGGTATGTCGAATTCATGTCGGAGACGAGTTCGTGAGACCAGATTATACGGTCTACCGCCGATGAGAATGTACAATCAACAGTCGGAATTTCATCAACTACAGAGGCAAGTGAAACTGTTAGTGCACAAATATGTTGGATCCAAGATCATGGGAATTAATGTGAAAGCTCAAGTCAAAGCCTCTCAAGCAAAGTGAAAGTCATAGCTCAAAGTCAAATAAAGTCAACTTGTTTTTGTTTAGATTCCTTTGTAACTCTTTTGTTCTTTTTGTAGCGTGCGTGTGTAGAACTTAGAAGTGTGTGAGTGAACTTAGCAAGAGTATACGCAGATTGAGAGAATATTAGAGAGAGAAAGTAGAGAGAAAGCATCCTGTGTAAGAATTCTGTAAACTGTGAAATTGAATTCAATGACATATGACAATTTGAGTTGAATTTTGTTGTTGTTAATCTAGATTAGAACTTTTATTGTGGGACAAACAATTGGTATCAGAGCAGAAGTTTGATTGAAAATTTTCAAGAATGTGTCTTCGCAACCTGTTTACTTGAGTCTTGATCGAATTTTGAATCTTGAATTGTAATTGTGAGTATAATAGATTACATAGATATCGATTTATGTATTAGAATATAATTGTATCATTTTGTAATATAATCTCACTGTAATTTTCGGTTGATTTGATTTTTTTGTGATTTTTGAGTCGCACGAGTTTGAAGCACTGTATTGAGTTCGAATTGTAAGTTTGTGTGAATTTCTTTGAAATTCATTGTTTGTAATAGGTTCGTATACTATCCGTGACTGAATTGGCAAAGTTTCAGACTCTGAATCAAAAAAATAATGGATTTTTGGATCGATTGAAGGATTTTTCATCGAAAACTTGAAGAACTCGCATAATCCCTGAAGAACTCGCAAGATCCAAAGATTCCGCATAGAAGTTGATTTGTGAATCGATAAGTGTGGAATTCGCATAAAGCAAGATATGAATTGCACAGAATTCACATAAAGCCTCATACGAAAAGTTGAGTGAAATTTGTCCAAGGACAGAATTTGCATAGTGCTAGATACGAGAAGTGAAGAATTCGCATATGCCTACATGCGAAAAGGTATAATTCGCATAAGCTTACGTGCAAAAAGTGAGGATTTCGCATCAAACATCATACGAATTTCTTCAGAATTCACATAAAAGATGTGGAAATTTTTTCTAAGCTTAGAATTCGCATCTCTCAATTGTGCGAAAAGCTCATGCGAAAACTTGGTGATCAAGAAATTTCTATGTAAATAATTCTTATATAGTCACATACGAATTTCTCAGAATTCGCATAGAGAAATGTGCGAATTTCTAAGATTTCGCATCTCATTACGTGCGAATTCTCCAAGTTTTCAGTGGTGTGCGAATTTCTCCAGATCTGCGAATTCCTTCAGCGTGCGAATTGTGGAAGATCTGCGAATTGTGGAGTTGTGCGAATTGTTTAACTACAGTGGTGTGAGGATTCTTGCCTTAGGAAATTTTTGGAATTTTATTTCTGAAATTTTTTCTAAGATTTTCTGATTGTTGATTATTTCTTTCGAACTAACGATCATTTGTCCAAGTGTTATCAGGATCAATGGATGATTATTTCTTTGTTACAGAATATACTCCTGAACAATGTAAAGAGATAGATCAAAAGCGTAAAATGTCAGAACTTGAAGAACAACATAATGCAAATAAGCGTATCATTGAAAGATTGAGAGCAGATAATGATAGACTCAGTCAAAGTTTAATTCGGGTTGGAAATAAAAAGAAAGAGAATGAAGGGATATTAAAGAGTAAGCTCAAATTGGTTGAAGAAAAGGAAAGAGTATTGGAGACTGAAAATGTTGTTCTAAAGAAGAAGATTTCTGAGATAGAAAGTGAAAATTTTGAGCTGGAAAAAAGATTTCAGATTTAGAAGCTCAAATTGTCAAAATCCAGAAACAGGATTCTGTCAGTAAGAATGAGAAGATAGCTAAGAGCTTGGAAAGTGCTAATGTAGAGATAAAAAAGAATATTTCAGATTTGGAACAGACGATTACTAAAGACAGAGATGAATTTGAAAAAGAGAAGAAAGGATTTGCACAAAAATTCTCAAGAAAGACCTTTGAAGAAAAGAAAGCGGTTGATCTTAAATGTGCCAAACTTTCTCAACAAGTGTCAGATTGTGAGAAAGTGATCATTATGGAAAGGGACAAGTTTGCAAAGGAGAAGAAGGTAGTTGAGCAGAAAAATGTTGGAATTTTCAAAGAAATATCTGATCAAAGAAAGAATGTTGAGAAATAATGTTGAGAAAGATTTTGAGGAAGAAAGGAAAGTTTTTGAGGTTGAGATTAAGAAGCTTATGGAGAAGCTATCTGAACTGTCAACAACTGTAATGAAAGAGCAAAATACGAAATCAGATGCCCAGAAGCTAGTACTCCGGTTATAACGGGTTCTGAACTGTGTTGTTCGGAAGCCATCTCTTCATCAAACGAGATGTTGATGCTTTCTATAACCGTCTTTGTCTTCTTCAGATAGACACGATATGCAGTTGATGTTGAGGAATAACCAATGAAGATGCCTTCGTCTGCTTTGGCACTGAACTTGTTGAGACTCTCTCTATCGTTTAGAACAAAACACTTACACCCAAATATATGGAAATATTTTATTGTCGGTGTTCGGTTATTGATCAACGCATAAGGAGTCTTCTTGAATCTACGGTGTATCATGGATCGATTATGTGTATAGCACGCAGTCGATACAGCTTCAGCCCACAAAAATAGAGGTAAGTCTGATTGACTTAGCATAGTTCGAGCAGCCTCGACTAGCGTACAATTTCTTCTTTCGACCACTCCATTTTGTTGAGGCATACGAGCATCAGAGTATTGATGTGAAATCCCGACAGATTCGAGATATTCTTCAACCTTCTTGTTCTTGAACTCTGTGCCGTTGTCTGTTCTTAGAAGCTTGACTGGTTTCTGCAGACTCACCTGGGTCGTCTTCAGGAATGTGATGAGAACATCTGGTGTCTCATCCTTTGAACGTAGAAACTTGACCCATGTGTATCGCGAGTAATCGTCCACGATAAAGAGTATATATTTCTTTCCGCCTAGACTCTGAGTTCGCATCGGACCGTATAAGTCCATATGCAATACCTCTAACGGAGCACTTGTACTCGGTTCAGGCCTTGGTTTATGTGGAGCCCTCTTCATCTTTCCCTTTTCACATGCTGCACAAAGATGTTCTCTTTCATACTTGAGCTCTGGAAGTCCTTTGACGAGCTTTCCACTGACCAGATTGTTGATGTACCTGAAGTTGAGGTGAGAGAGCCTTCGATGCCATAACCAGCTTTGTTGCATCGAGGCTTTCGTCAGTAGACAAACCTGCTTGTCAGTCTGGACTTTTGACAAATTAATTGTGTAGAGGTCTGACTTTCTCGTGCCGATCAAGAGTTCTTCGCCTTCTTCAGTGCGAACTAAACACGTCTTGGCTTTGAAATTGACCTCTAAGCCTTTGTTACAGAACTGGCCGATACTGAACAGGTTGTGTCGTAAGCCTTCAACATAGCTCACCTTCTTGATCGTGACATTGTCATGTTGTACATCACCATATCCCATTATTGGTGAAAACTGGTCATTGCCGAATCTAACTGTTCCGCAATACTTCTCTTTAAAGTTGGACAACATCTCCTTTTGTCCAGTCATATGCTTGGAACATCCGCTATCCAAGAACCACATATGACGGATCTGCACAAGAGAAATAACGAAACAATTGATTTAGATAGTCTTAAAACAAAGATTGAATTAAGACTTTTTGAGCATTGAAGTGTGGGTCTTGAACGGATTTGTTCAAAAGCCTATTTCTCTTAAGCACGGGTTCTGAACAGACGTGTTCAGAAACCATTGTTTTATCTTTGAAGTGCGGGTCTTGAACTGTTGTATTCAAGAACCTAATTGACATTGAAGTCCGGGTCTTGAGCTGATTTGCTCAAGAACCATCGTTCTTTGAGGTACAAGTCCTAGACTGATTTGTCTAGAAGTCATTTCCGAAGCTCCTCTTTAAACGTTGGGTGCCTGCAACACAGATTTAGCTTTTGGTACCCACTTGAAATTGGGTCCAAATGTGTTAGCACTAGATTTTGGTACCCATTTGAAATTGGATCCACTTTTCATTTGAAATTTATTTGAAGCATTATAATGAGATGAATGCACATGATAATTGCCAAACCGAATCTCAAAATCTTGACAAGAATTAGAAACATGTTTATCATAAAAGGAAGACTTTCTAGCAGATTTAGATAATTGGAATAGTTGCATAAAATAGTATTTCAAAATAGTAGCAACATTCGCTTTCAAAATATCTTTACTAGGTAAAGTCTTATTACAATTAACACTACAAAAAGATGCATCAGCCTTGTCAAGCTTCTGTTTCGGTTGCCACTGAGATTTAACTTGTGGCTTTCGCTCGCTCAGATCTGAAACATGTGAAACTCGTGAGTTAGACTTCTGAGCAACAAACGAATTCTTCTTCTTCGGATTACCAGTAGTGTTCGGTTTCTGTGAATGCTGAGATATAATCTTACCGTTAGCATTTTTAGCTTTCACTGATTTATCAACTTTCGTTGATTTTGCACTGTTAACAGGCATACTGGTTTTTTTCCTAAAGATTGCTCAAGAAAAGATGAATGGTTAGGAAGTTTTGCATTAAAGTCAAATTGATTAAAACATTCATCTAAATCACCGTCAGTGTAACACCCGCAAGTTTGGAGTTGGGTGAAAATTTAATCATTCCCAAAGTTCAAGGGGGTTAAATGAAACTTGGTTTTAAATATATATGTCAACTATTGAGATATTTAAAATATCTCATATTGATATTTTCTCTTTGGATTCACTGGAAGATTAAGGGAAAGAAAAGCTTGAAGTGGGTCTTCATTTTCTTGACTTTGAAGGTATGTTTAAGCTTTAATCTTTCGTTTGAAGTGTTGTGGCCGGTGTAGAATCGCGTTGTAGAGCTTTTCTACCGTTCAAAACCGTGTTTTATGAGTTTTCGAAGTTGGCCGGAATCTGGGTCGGTGCTCCGGCGAGATCAGGTTGAGCAGGTCGACCGGTCAGGGAAGATCGTTGGTCGCGCGAAGTGTCATTTGCGCCACCCGTTGGTCGCGCGAAGTGTCATTTGCTCCACCCTTGGGTCATGCAAAGTGTGAATTGCGCCACCCCTTAATCGGGCAAAGTTTCTTAGCGCCAGGTCCCTTTTTGCGCCACTCTCTGGTCGCTCAAATCTTAGTTTGCGCCACCTTCAGTTCGCGCAAAAGCCTACTTTTGCGCCACCTATTGCTCGATGTTAGCTTCTGTTGTCTTTAAGTTTTAGTCAGAAAGTGGGAGAGTTATCTGTGTTTCGACTTACCGATTCTTTCGGTGTTGTTGTAGGTAGCACTCGTTAGGAAGAAGAAATCTGAGGTGAGTTCCTACTAACTTTTCTAAACTGTTATATATGTCAAAGATTGTGTTTTTAACTCCTATATATCTCTACGGTTTCGGATTGTCCGTTTATTACATTTTGATGTAACTTGGGGTTTTGAGATATTTTAGGGTTCCCGAACACTTTTGACTAAAATGATGGGTTCCATCTTGTTAAAGTGAAAGAATGTTTTACTTGCCCTGTTGTGTGGCTTATTTGAAAGAATGCATATAATCTTGTTTTATGATTATCTTTCTTACCAGCAGTTGATCTTGAAAATGACATTTTGAAATATAAATGTTTTGATGGCTATTTATCTAGCTTGGATGGTCACATGAAATATTGTGACAAGTCATGACTATACTAGTGGATCTCTAGGTATCGAGTCGGCTTATTGTTGGGATGTTTGTACCCCATTGTATGTAGCTAGATGCATTTGATCTTCGGGGGCATTTGGTACGGTTATGTGAGACCGGATACTAGCCATGGGTGAAATGCAGTCTAGTGAACGAGTATGACTGGTTCCTTGGGGGCCTCCCTCACATCGTAGTATGGACCGAAGCGTTCGTGTCCATGGTTCCATGTATTTAGCTCATAACTCGGATTTGTGGCTTACTTTGTGTTCCACTACAATCCTCGGTAAATCGGGTAATCTCCGTCATCGGAAGATGTGTTTCGGACCGGTTGTCCTTTTGTACCAAGAACTCCATTTGTATAACTACACCTTTGGAAGGATTTAATTTTATACAGTTGTTTATATCTCTTTGAAATTTATAAACTGTATGTTCTCACTTGGCTTTAAGCCTAACACTTTTTCTCAAATAATGTGTATAACAGGTTTCCCTTAGCGGTGGGTTGCACAGGGTTTTGAGAGTCGAGCGTGGACTCGAGGCATTTTAAGATGACTATTATTTGGTGTTGGGCATTGTTTAAGTCCCATCTTTTGGTGATTATGGATTGTCAACTGATGTAATCTAGATAGTTTTGCTTAGATTAGTTTGTTGTCAATTTCCATAACCGAACACAGGTTTATACCAAATATGAATGTCGTGTTTCCATATTTCCAGGTTTTAATTTACTCTGAATTTTAGAGTGTTACAAGTTGGTATCAGAGCTCTAGTTTAAGCGAACTAGGCATGAATGTAAGATGTCTAGACTTAGACTGAGTATATTAAGAATTGATTCGCTAGTTTGGTTATAACTTCTAAGATGGGTAAGTCTTAGAGTCAACGGAAAGTACGTTTATCAAGCGTTGTGGCGATGGTGATGAGAACCTTTATGTGTTATATGTTCATAATTTCAGCTAATGTTATTATGAGGATATTGTATGTAAGTGTGCTTGAACTGCTGTTACTATGACAATTGGCAATGTGGTAGTATGTTTCCTGTGTGTTTATTCTATCCCTTCCTTATCTCTTTCTCTTTTCTGTGAAGCGATTTAGAATGGTGAATACGTGTGGTAGACCGCGTACGATTGTTGATGGTGTGGAGGCAACAACCTTTACCGCGGGTCAGCCGGAAGGCGTTGAGGTTGTTGAACGTGCTTCTGTTCAGCAAGGACTAGGTGAGGGCCCAGAGGTCATTCCGCAAGTAGAAGCCTCGACCCACCCAGTCATCGGGAATGCTAATTCCCAGTCAGAGTTGATGGCCAGCATGATGTCGGCAATGAGAGAAGAAATGGCTAAACAGCAGGAGTTTCTGCTGAAAGTGATAGAAGATCGCAATGTGGTTGGATCTGGAGGCACAAGTACTGGAATCAGGACTGAGGAGCCTATTGTTGTTAATGCTCCGAAAAGTGGGAGGAGTTGTTCCTACAAGTCATTTCTGGGTTGCGGGCCGCCAGAGTTCTCTAGTTCTGACGACCCAACAATGTGTGTGAAATGGATCCGAGCTTTCAAGCAAGCTTTTGGCTCTTCCGAATGCGGAGATGATCAGAGAGTGCGGTTCGGTACCCAATTGCTTAGGGACACTGCACTCATTTGGTGGAATATTATTCAATCCACCCTATCTCCAGTTGTATTGGCTTAGTTGTCTTGGGCTGAGTTTAAGAAGAAGTTGTTAGAAGAGTTCTGCAATGAAAGAACAATGGACCGAATCGAGAAGGAGTTCCGGTCCCTGGTGAAAGGGAACCTGACGGTGAGGGAATACACCCGTCAGTTCATGGAGAAGCTTGGTCTGGTGGGGCACACTGCCCCAACAGAAAAAGAAAAGTTGAAGGCCTATCTCAACGGCCTACCAGCGGACATGCAATCCATGGTCCACAATTCTAAAGCTTCTAACCTCCGTGAGATGGTCGAGGAAGCTCAGTTCATGGAAGAGATGTTCGCGAGAAGCAAAACTGAGAAAACAATGGTGGTGACTGATAAGAGAAAGTGGGAGAGCAGTTCTGTACCTCCCAAGCGAACCCGACCTTTTGTCGGAAACCGAAGCTTCAGCGGTTATCAAGAAGCAAGATGGTGCTCGAAATGTTGAACCAAGAACCATGGTAACTGTAACCCCACTCCTAGATTCTGCTTCAAGTGTGGTAAGAATGATCACATCGCCCGCGACTGTTCTATCGCGGGGATGGTCTGCTTCGAGTGCAAGGCACCGGGGCATGTGAAGAGAGATTGCCCGAAGCTCAAGTCGGGTAGCGCACCGGACAGAAGAGAAAACCCATCTAGGGTTCCGGGTCGAGCGTTTCAGATGACGGCCGATGAGGCCAAGGCATCCGCTGATGTGGTATCGGGTACTTTTCTTATAAACTATGTACTTGCTCGTGTTTTATTCGATACGGGTGCCAGTTTCTCCTTTATATCTGAATTGTTTCGTCAAATGATTTCTATGGCCACTACTAGTCTTGAGGATGCATTAGTGGTAGAAATAGCTGATGGTAGTCATGTTCTGATCTGTCATGTTCTGAAAAAGTGTACTCAGAATCGAAGGGAGAGAATTCTCGATCGATTTACTGCCGATGTTAATCGGGGGTTTTGATGTTATGGTCGGCATGGATTGGTTGTCAAACAATCATGCCGAGATCTTATGTTCCAAGAAATTGATTCGACTTCCCAACCTCTCTGGCGAAGTCGTTGTCATCTTTGGTCAAAAGAGAAAAGGTGAAGTGGCAATAATCACAATGGCAAAGGCACGCAAGTGCTTAGTAAAAGGATGTTCGTCTTTCCTAGCCTATGTGATCGATGCCAAGTTAGAGAAATCAAGGCTGGAAGATGTGAAGATTGTGCGTGAGTTTCCGGACGTCTTTCCGGACGACTTGCCCGGGTTACCACCCGATCGTCAGGTAGAGTTTCGGATTGATCTTGTGCCTGGAGCAGCACCAATCGCTAAAGCACCTTACCGTTTAGCGCCATCATAGATGCAAGAGATGATGGCATAACTCCAAGAGCTATTAGAGAAAAGCTTTATAAGACCGAGTTCGTCACCTTGGGGAGCTCCGGTCTTATTTGTCCAAAAGAAGGATGGCACAATGAGAATGTGCATCGATTATCGTGAGTTAAACAAAGCTACAGTGAAGAACAAGTATCCGCTTCCGAGAATTGACGATTTGTTTGATCAACTTCAAGGAGCGGGTTGTTTTTCCAAAATCGACTTACGTTCAGGTTATCACCAGATGAAGGTAAGAGAAGAAGATGTTTCGAAGACAGCTTTCAGAACGCGTTACGACCATTATGAGTTTCTTGTAATGCCTTTTGGTCTAACAAACGCACCAGCAGTATTTATGGACTTTATGAATAGAGTGTGCTGACCATTCCTCGATAAATCGGTCATTGTATTCATTGATGACATACTCGTGTACTCTAAGAGTGAGTCAGAGCACGAGCAACATTTACGTGAAGTTCTGGAAGTGTTGAGAAAAGAAAGGTTGTACGCCAAGTTTTCCAAGTGCGACTTTTGGCTTAAAGAAGTACAGTTTCTGGGTTACGTGGTCACTCGAGACGGAGTGAAAGTGGACCCCTCCAAAATTGAAGCTATGATGAATTGGGAGTCTTCTAAGAGTCCGTCCGAGATCCGAAGTTTATTGGGTCTGGCGGGATACTACTGGAGATTTATCCAAGACTTCTCAAAGATCGCTTCTTCCTTAACAGTTTTGACTCGGAAGAATGTGAAGTTTGAATGGACTGAAACACAAGAGAAGGCGTTCCGGATCCTTCAAAAGAAGTTATGTGAAGCTCCGATCTTGTCATTACTTGAAGGGTCGAAAGATTTTGTGGTTTACAGCGACGCTTCGAAGATGGGGCTGGGTTGTGTGTTGATGCAACGAGGCAAGGTAATCGCTTACTCCTCGAGGCAGCTTAAAATACACGAGAAGAATTATCCAACCCATGATCTGGAGTTAGCGGCGGTAGTGTTCGCTTTGAAACTTTGGCGACATTACCTCTACGGCACGAAATATACTCTATACACGGATCACAAGAGCCTGAAATATGTCTTTGGTCAGAAAGAGCTGAATATGAGGCAAAGGCGGTGGCTCGAGTTGCTTAAAGATTACGACTGTGAGTTGCTTTACCATCCCGGTAAGGCGAACGTGGTGGCCGATGCGTTTAGTCGGAAAGACTACAGCGGAAGTATTCGGACTACCCATTCGAGAATCGAGCTAGTGTCTAGTCTTGTTGAAAAGATCAAGACATCACAAGTGTAAGCACTGTTAGAAGAGAATCTCAAAGATGAAGTCATGACAAAGCAGCGTTTACTCTTAACGGAAGATAGCCGTGGAGTAAAACTGTTCAGCGGTCGTGTGTGGGTACCCAAGATTGGGGGTAACCGTGATCTGTTGCTTGAAGATGCACACAAGTCCAAGTATTCCATTCATCCGGGAAGTACCAAGATGTACAGGGAATTGAAGCTGCATTATTGGTGGCCGATTATGAAACTTGATGTGGCGCGTTACGTTGAGCGTTGTGTGACGTGTGACGTGTTCGCAAGTTAAGGCCGAACATCAGCGACCATATGGGAGTTTTCAGTCTTTAGAGATTCCCGAGTGTAAGTGGGAGCATATCACCATGGACTTCGTGACGAAGTTGCCTAAAACTCTTCGAGGTCACGATACCATTTGGGTGATAGTTGACAGATTGACAAAGAGTGCTCACTTCTTGCCTATGCGCGAGACTTTACCGATGGATAAGTTGGCAAAGATTTATATCGATGAGGTGGTCTCGAGGCACGACATACCATTGTCGATCGTGTCGGATCGTGACAGTCGGTTCACTTCGAACTTCTGGGATGGGTTTCAGAAAGAACTTGGTACTCGAGTGAAGTTGAGTACGACTTACCATCCGCAAACCGATGGGCAAAGCGAGAGAACGATCCAAACTTTAGAAGACATGTTGAGGTCTTGTGTCATCGATTTTGGGGGTAGTTGGGACTCTCACCTACCTTTGGTGGAGTTTGCTTACAAC
Organism: Arctium minus; assembly: GCA_954870635.1. Taxonomy (NCBI): domain Eukaryota; kingdom Viridiplantae; phylum Streptophyta; class Magnoliopsida; order Asterales; family Asteraceae; genus Arctium; species Arctium minus. The sequence continues at coordinate 73,587,476 of OX941085.1, read as the reverse complement.
AATAGCTACCACTCGAGTATTGGAATGGCACCTTTTGAGGCATTGTACGGGTGAAAGTGCCAAACTCCCGTGTGCTGGCTTGAAGCAGGAGAGAAGCAGTTCGCCGGGCCTGAGATCGTGCAAGAGACGGCCGATAAGGTCAAGGTCATTCGTGAAAGAATGAAAGCAGCTCAGGATCGGCAGAAAAGCTATGCCGATAAGAAGAGACGACCGATGGAATTCCAAGTGGGCGACCGCGTTATGCTTAAGTTGTGCCATGGAAGGGTATTATTCGGTTCGGAAAACGTGGGAAGCTGAGTCCCCGTTTCCTCGAACCTTTCAAAGTGCTTAAACGGGTGGGTTTGCAAGCCTACCAGTTGGAACTACCACCGGAGTTGAGCAGAATACACAACACGTTTCATGTTTGCTACCTCCGGAAATGTTTGGCGGTAGAAGACAGCGTCATTCCCCTTTCAGAGTTAAGGGTAGACGAAGGTAATCGTTGTGTGGAAGAACCCGACGCCATCTTAGAGAGGAAGTCTAAGAAGTTGCGTCACAAAGAAGTCACTTTGGTTAAGGTGCAGTGGAAGCATCACCGGGGAGCAAATGTGACTTGGGAAGCGGAAGAGGATATGAAGCGTAGATATCCTCATCTTTTTGTATAGTTGGATTCCGAGGACGAAATCATTCCCAAGTTGGGGAGGATTATAACACCCGCAAGTTTGGAGTTGGGTGAAAAGTTAATCATTCCCAAAGTTCAAGGGGGTTAAATGAAACTTGGTTTTAAATATATATGTCAACTATTGAGATATTTAAGATATCTCATATTGATATTTTCTCTTTGGATTCACTGGAAGATTAAGGGAAAGAAAAGCTTGAAGTGGGTCTTCATTTTCTTGACTTTGAAGGTATGTTTAAGCTTTAATCTTTCGTTTGAAGGTAGAGCTTTTCTACCGTTCAAAACCGTGTTTTATGAGTTTTTGAAGTTGGCCGGAATCTGGGTCGGTGCTCCGACGAGATCAGGTTGTGCCACCCGTTGGTCGCACGAAGTGTCATTTGTGCCACCCGTTGGTCGAGCGAAGTGTCATTTGCACCACCCTTGGGTCGCGCAAAGTGTGAATTGCGCCACCCCTTAATCGCGCAAAGTTTCTTTGCGCCAAGTCCGTTTTTGCACCACTTTCAGTTCGCGCAAAAGCCTTCTTTTGCACCACCTATTGCTCGATGTTAACTTCTGTTGTCTTTAAGTTTTAGTCAGAAAGTGGGAGAGTTATCTGCGTTTCGACTTACCGATTCTTTCGGTCTTGTCGTAGGTAGCATTCGTTAGGAAGAAGAAATCTGAGGTGAGTTCCTACTAACTTTTCTAAGCTGTTATATATGTCAAAGATTGTGTTTTTAACTCCTATATATCTCTACGGTTTCGGATTGTCCGTTTATTACATTTTGATGTAACTTGGGGTTTTGAGATATTTTAGGGTTCCCGAACACTTTTGACTAAAATGATGGGTTCCATCTTGTTAAAGTGAAAGAATGTTTTACTTGCCCTGTTGTGTGGCTTATTTGAAAGAATGCATATAATCTTGTTTTATGATTATCTTTCTTACCAGTCGTTGATCTTGAAAATGGCATTTTGAAATATAAATGTTTTGATAGCTATTTATCTAGCTTGGATGGTCACATGAAATATTGTGACAAGTCATGACTATACTAGTGGATCCCTAGGTATCGAGTCGGCTTATTGTTGGGATGTTTGTACCCCATTGTATGTAGCTAGATGCATTTGATCTTCGGGGGCATTTGGTACGGTTATGTGAGACCGGATACTAGCCATGGGTGAAATGCAGTCTAGTGAACGAGTATGACTGGTTCCTTGGGGGACTCCCTCACATCGTAGTACGGACCAAAGCGTTCGTGGCCATGGTTCCATGTATTTAGCTCATAACTCGGATTTGTGGCTTACTTTGTGTTCCACTACAATCCTCAGTAAATCGGGTAATCCCCGTCATCGGAAGATGTGTTTCGGACCGGTTGTCCTTTTGTACCAAGAACTCCATTTGTATAACTACACCTTTGGAAGGATTTAATTTGATACAGTTGTTTATATCTCTTTGAAATTTATAAACTGTATGTTCTCACTAGGCTTTAAGCCTAACACTTTTTCTCAAATAATGTGTATAACAGGTTTCCCTTAGCGGTGGGTTACACAGGGTTTTGAGAGTCGAGCGTGGACTCGAGGCATTTTGAGATGACTATTATTTGGTGTTGGGCATTGTTTAAGTCCCATCTTTTGGTGATTATGAATTGTCAACTGATGTAATCTAGATAGTTTTGTTTAGATTAGTTTGTTGTCAATTTCCATAACCGAACACAGGTTTATACCAAATATGAATGTCATGTTGCCATATTTCCAGGTTTTAATTTACTCTGAATTTTAGAGTGTTACAGTCAGAGTTCAGAAAATCAAACCCTTTATTTGCTAGACCAAACATATCCTCAGAGTTTGAAGCCTTAGAAAGAACAGTATCTTTAAACACAGTTGAAAAAACTTTTTGTTCAATATTCATCAAAAGTCTTTCATCTGTTAAAGAATTCTCGAGTTCAGAAATTTTACTTTCCAAAACGAGAGGAGGGACATATAGTTTACCTTGAATAGGCTTCGCCTCCATTTCTTTGACAGAATAACTCTGAAAGAAGTCATTTGAAAGAGTTTTCTTGTGATATATTGGATCATCATTATAACTATTATTCAACTTCGCATAACAAAATGGAAGTTGAACTTTAGTTGTGTTCTTTCGTTTTTCCGTTTCCTTGGCTTCATCCTCTTTTGACAATCCAGTCCAGAAAACTTTAAGCTCAGGGATTCTTCGAGCTAGTTTTAAAAATGTAAGATCATAAAGTGCAGGCACTTCAGATTTACCCTTTTTAAGATAGTGAGGATTCTCATACCCGAGTCCCCATTTCTCTATTTCCTCTTTGGGTTTGTTTAGATGAATAGTTTGTTCACTTTGACCCATTTTGTATAACTTCTCTTCCAAACGTTTTAATTTAGCAAGTAAAGAAATGTTTTCTTTGGTACATGAAGAATGCAATTTCGTAAGCTCGTATAAATCAAGCTCACTCTTTCTTAGTTTAGTCTTAACTTCAGAATTCTCTTTAAGAATTATAGTCTGTTCTTTCGCGTTGGTGTCATTGTTTCTATGTAAAACCTCAACCAATACTTTCTTCTCAGCAATTTCATAGCTAAGTTTCTGTATTGATTAGTTTTTGTTTGTAATGACACCATTTTCTCGCTTAAGCTTTGTCTTTAATCCTTAGAGTTTTAAATTCATGGCATGCATTTTATTTATGAAATCTGAATAAGATAAATCACATACCTCCTCTTCTTCATCATCTGAATCAGCTTCAACTTCTGATTCCTGCTTTCCCATCAAGTACATGTTGACTGCTTCATCCTTCTCTTCATCCTCTTCTTCCTCGTCTGAATGATCTAGCCAGTATTCATCCTCTGCCATCAGTGCCTTACCAGCCTCCTGTTGCTTTGCAAGAAGCATCTTGTTCTTGTAATAATCGGAGTTTCTGACTTTTGGTCTTCGGCAGTCTCTGGTAAAGTGACCTGTTTTGCCACAGTTGTAGCACGTTGGTGGTTCTGACTGACTGGATTCTTCAGCTTTAAACTTTCTCTCTTCCGGTTTCCTCTCCTCTATTCTCTTTCCTTCAGCATGATTCCTTCTCTCTTCCGGCTTCTTCTCCTCTATTCTCTTTCCTTCAGACTTCTTTCCTTCATATCTACTTCCTTCAACCCTTTCCTTATGGACATAGTTGTTAGGACCAGAAGAATACCTCTGACTGTTTGAACTTGGCTTCTTGTAGAACTTTTTCTAAAAAGCATTTGTCAGCATAAGCATTGCTTGCTTCAGTTGTTCATTTTCATCCGAGTCAGAGTTTGCATCAGCTTCAATTTCTTCTGATTCATACACAATTGTCTTGTTCTTCTTCTTCTTGACAACAAGAGCAACTATGTCTTCAACTGTCTTCACTTCCTGTCTCTTCTCATCTAGAATTTCATCCACCTCTTCTTCATTTTGTTTGGGGGTTTCATACACCTCATGAAGTGGAATCTCATTCAGATCTTTGATCTGCTTCATCTGTCTGGCAAATCTCTTCCATTCAGGATGGAGAATGCTGAGGAATTTGACGTTCAGCTCTATTTGATATTTGATGACCTTGTTCTTGCTTAGTTCATCAAGGTCACGAATCTATCATAAGTTCCTTCTAGAGACTCTCCACTTCTGCCTTTAAATTCTTCATAACTATTTAGGCAGTTGGAAAGTTTGAGTTGATTCCCAACCTTTGAACCCAGCATCATCTTCTCTAGCTGATCCCACATCTGTTTGCCCGAGGCCTTGTAGCTGTCAATATTTACATAGATTGCAACTGGAATTCCTTGTAGAATGTATGACTTAGCTAATCTGTCGCCTTTCGCTCTTTTTAGGTTATCACCTTCTAGCTTATGATACTTAAGTTCATATTATGTTTCCACAGTTCCTTCCATACGAGTCTCATAAGCTGGTGCCATAATACCCTCTTCTAAGGATTTCCTGATGAATTCACCCAACTCATGTCTTTCTATAAAGTTCAGGAACCGATCTTTCCACTGTTCGTATTCTCCTCTAAAGAGAACTGGTGGTTTGGTGTCAGTTCCGATTGCAAGGGCTCATCTGGATGTCATTCTGAATAAAAAGATCTAAGTCTGGAAAACTTTGCGTTTATAGAAGGTGGCGCAAATGAGGTTGGCGCTAGAGGTGGTTGGCGTAAAGGACGGTTTGCGTTTCGCGAGGCTGGCGCAAGATGAGGTTTGCGTGAAGAGTGGGTCGAGCAAACTGAAGCTTTGCGTTTCAAGTTGATCGCGCGAATTTGAAGTTTGCTTGAGTTGTATGTAGCGCGAAGTAGATCTTTGTGTTTCAAGGAGTTGGCACAAAGTGAAGTTGTGCTTTTCGTGAGGAGTTGATCACGCGAACTGAGGTTTGCGTGATGAGTTGGTAGCGAGAGTTGAGGTTTTCGTGATGAGAGTGTTGCGCAAACTGAGGTTTACTTGATCCGTTGGTCGCGCAAAGTGGGCTTTGCGTGATCAGTGTGTGGCGAGAGTTGGACTTTGCCTGAAGCGTCTGTTGCGCAAAGTGTGTCACGCAAAGTGGGGTTTGCGTGAGTTCTTCCCTGTGTTTGCGTGAGTTCGTCCTGTACTTCAAATACAATTTACAAGTTTGTTGCGGAATAAGATTAAGACAGCCTCAATCTAAACAAACTTAAGAAACACTAAGATGGTTGCACAAGAAATTCAGAGAAAGGAGGATTAAGAGATATAGAAAACAAAGGTTTCTATTTGGAGTTCAAGGATTGAGCACACCCTCAGATGGAGGGGTGAACTTCCTATTTATACCATATGCATTAAATGCATGGCAGGGCACTTTACACGTGGCGTTTACTGATTGGCTTTGAATGTCTGACTTTGGGAGACATGCTTTCGGCCGGATCATGAACAGTGTAGTTGACAGAGTTGTTGTACGAATTGTGGCAGAGGCATGTCCGTTCTGACACATCGTACTGAGTTGTGCAAGGTTAGACAAAAAGAAACTTGAGGTATAAGCTAAGTGATCATTCAATCGCTGAATATCTCTTTCAGCAGAGATATCAAGAGTTCAGCGATCGCTGAAGCTTTACTCATGTTCCTTCGTGTATAAGTAGAGTTGTCTTTGCTTCACTGATATCCGCATCAGGTCACTAGTAGACTTCTCTTTGTTCAGCAGCTTCGTCTTCGATTCAGCTATGAACATTTGTTGACGCGAGACTTGTCTTCAGGGATTACGTTACTGTTTACATCAGAACTATCAACGATAACTGAACAGACTCAGTTTGATCACTGATAGTGAAACACTAATACATATTAAATGTTTGAGAAAGACTATCAGCGATAACTGAACAGACTCAGTCTGATCGTTGATGGTGAAACACTAATACATATTAAACGTAATTTTCACTAAGTATAGAAAAGGGTCGTTTATCAAATCACTGAGAGAGCTTGGATCAACAATCTCCCCCTATTTGATAATGACAAAGTAACTGAAGAAAATTACTTTATAATTCAAAATGATGGAATAATCAGGACTCATAACATACATGTCCCAATTACTATTTTGAGAGATCTTTTATAGTACTGATAGAGTTAAGTACTTCACTGAAATTCTCATTAATCCAAGAAAAAAGATTACAAGGAATGAAAATTACAAGTACAAGTGATGTATTAACTGTTGTAAGTTAAACTAATAGATTACAATAAAGAAAACTAATCTATCAGCTATCTAAAGAGGGTTTAGGAGGATTGATCAAATACTCAGGTATTTCTTCTCCTTTTTGCCTTCGCTCTAAAGATTCTTTGCAGATGATCGCTATGATTGGTTCAGTAGCAGGAGAGAGAGTACACCATAGGCACATGAGATCCTTGAGAAGAGCGAGGGGACATATAGGGATTTCAGAGACTCTTTAAAATCTGAGTTATTCCTCGTCATCTCTGAAGAAGATTCCAAAAGGTTCTTCAAGAACTTGTCCCGCAACATATGGTCCGCTAGGAGGCAGAGAGAGATCCAAAACTGAAAGATCAGGAGGAGGACCGAACAGAGCTTCTCTTGAGAATTTGATGGAGGTTTCATTTCTGATCACTGCGACATTGTCAGATGAGGAGGAGATAGGCTTTCTCTTGATTTGCTTGGACTTTGGAGGAAGAGTAGATGGCACGTTTAGTATAGCAGCGACTCTGTTGATGAGGGCATCATTTACCCTTTCAACATAGCCTCTGTATGTTGACTTTGATTTCTTCAGCGCATCTTTGAACTCAAGCCACTCCATGTAGCCAAATTCTTCCAACTTTGAAATGAACATAGCCTTGCAGCTTCCATCCTCTCTGGTAATCTCCATTGTGACAGAGAGTTTATCCTTCTTCTTTCTCCCAGATATAGCAATAGCTACGATCTTCATTGGGTCCGAGTGATAGTCAATTTTGTGTTTGCACGAATCGACTGTATTATCGCTGACCGCTTTTTCTTTGGAGCGTTCCTCTTCAATCTCTTTCAAAAGAGCTGCCTGGACTTCCACTGGTTTGCTTTTCAGCTTCTTGTCTTTGACTTGAGAGGACTGAATTTTGAGAGCTAGAGAGGCATCTCTTTGACAGTCAGTAATCAGCTTCTCAGCCCTGACGGATTCTTCGATTTCAGCTTCAGTCAGGAACTCCAGATCTGATGATTGAGAGGGGATCTTTCGTCGTTGACTCTCCAGATGAGAGATCATCTCTGTTCTTTTCTTTCTCTCTTCCTCTGACCAATGAGAGGGTCTAGAGGGCCTTCCATGATGTTGCAGGGACTCTTCTTCTTCTTCATCCTCTTCATCAATCTCTCTTACAGAGATTGGAATTATTTGATCATCAGCTTCAGCAGCTGGGATTATTTGGAGTTCTTTACCCTTAAGCAGGGGAGAGAACTATCTGGTTAGAAAAATAAAAAGGTTAGATTTAGTTTTAGGGAAGGAGAGAGATAAAGGCTAGAAAGAAACAGGGGTTGGATTTTTATAGAAGGATAAGGGAACAAGAGTAAGGCATACCTGAGAAGGATTCTCCTCAGGTAGTGAAATCATCTTCAGGGTTCCCTCAGCAGTTGCACCTTTGCTTTGGGAAGGGGTACCTGAAGGTGTCTCTTGACTCCCCCCTGCTTTGATAACTTCTTTCGAAGCTATCACTGATAAAGTGACGGCTGAAGAACACCATAGAGATTTTTTCTTCATCGTCATCATCATCATCTTGATGAGAATCTTCCTCTTGATCTTCAAGATCAAGGTCTTCATCATCATTGTCTTCTTCTTCTTCATCATCGATTAAATCTTCGAGAGAAGGAGGGGCTTTTTCAGCAGCTATCTCCCCCTCAACCTGAGAGGGAGTTTCCTTCTGTTGGACCTCAGCAGCGACTTCAAACTCCGTATTTTCTTCAACTGCTTTCTCCCCCTATTTGTCATTATCATTGAGGGAGAGATCTTTGGAAGGAGATGAAGCTTTTGCAGCGGCCAACACCTGAACTTCAACCTCCAAACAGTTCAGTCGGCCTTCAAACGCAGGAAGATCTGACGTAGCCTGATGAATAAACTCCACGGCAATGTTCAGCGATGTACGATCGTTCTCTGTGAATGAGGAAGTAGGAGTAGGAGCTGGTGCCTTCAGGTGAGTTAGGATTTGCTGAAGAAGGACTTCACAAGAATCAACCTTTGTAGTCAGGGATGCAAACTGTTGTTGTGAGTCTTCTCTGACTTTGACAATCGCTTCTTGGAGAGTAGCGATGTGAGAAACGTCAGCTTTGGAGGCGCAGGTGGCAGTCAGCGTCTTCAGTGCTTCACCAGCTGATTGAACAGCGTTGGTGGTGGTGTTGAGAAAGGCAGTCAGAGATTCCACCTTTGCACTCAGATTGTTGACATTTGTGTCAACAGACGCCAAACTAGGACCTGAAATATAAGTTAGTTTTTGAGAAACAGGCTTATATGGTGAGTTGGGAGAAGTGTTTAAGGTTATAGGGATACCTGAATTATCAAACATTTTGTAGAATTGTAAAGATTCCTCAAAAGATTGATGTTCGGGTCCTATGGGTCCAAACTGTGGAGTAGAAATAGATGGAGGGTTAGAGATCAAAGAAATAGAAGGACTAGAGATGGGGATAGAAGATGTAGGGATAGGGGTAGTTACCTCAGGTTGTTGTTGAACTGAGATTGTAGGTTGCGTCACTGTTGTTGTGACAGCGACCGAGATCGCTGGCACGGTTGAAGTGGTTATAGCTGAGGATGTGGAGGAGAGACCCACGAAAGTATCCAAGGAAGTTTGTTGATAAACATCCTTAGGTATAGAGCTAGAGGTAGCTTTCTCCTTGGTGACCTTGGCCTTCTTCGAAGGACCAAGAGAGCCAGTTGATGGTCGTTTGGAAGGGGTAGCGGCAGGGATAGCAAAAGAAGGAACCTCTTGCGTGGCCGCTGAAGTAGAAGAAGTGAGGAGAGAGAGTCGGGAGCGAAGTTCAGAGATACTTACCTCGTTGGGGAGCGTCTTGACCTCCAGGGAGCGCTGACCCACTTTTGGAAAAGATGCATCCGAGTTAGTGGGGTAAGTAGCAGGGTAGAGGAACTTCAGGTACGCGCAAATAAAGCGTACGTAGGGGACCTTGGGATCCCTTTCGTTATTCTCTATCTTTGACTTGAGATCGTCAAAGATAGCTGTTGCGTAGTCGAAGTTTCGTCCAGTGATCACTGAGTAAGCCATCTGGACCTGAATCTTGCTTGCTTGGTCCAGTGACCCACTCTTCCCACTCATACACTGAATGAAGTGTGAGAAGATGTAGTTAAGTTGAGAAGGCATCAGTGCCTTCTTCACAAGAGTCAGCTTCTTGTTTGGAATCGTCGTCCTTGGCTTGGGTTCCCAAGCGTATTCCATGGCATCCAGAAATTGGATGAGTTCAGCATCAGTTGGCAAGGCGTCGAATCCATTCCTGGGTTTGTCAGGAAAACGCAGAGCTTTCCTCAGGCCTAAAGCAATCATCATCCCTGAGCCAAGTTGAGTGCTGAAGGAGATAGTAGGAACCTGTTCACCCTTTTTGTTGGTGATAGAGGTTTCGTCAGCGGTAAACCAGAATTGTTGGAGAAGAGCTTTGGAAGGTGTTGGATCCACAGTGATAGCATAAGCAATGCAGGTTTAGAAACATTGCAGCTTCCTTCAGATGTGGGTACTTAACACCGTCAAAATCGAGGCGAGCGAGATGATTGTTCTTTGGAAGCTACGATTCAGTGATGGCGAACTTGACGTTCTTAGAGGCGACAAGTGCAGATTGAGCCATTCTGAGCTATGAGTAGATAAAAGAGTAGAAGAAAGGTTTTAGTCTAAAAATAAAGAAGATTTGTCCAGTTTCTATTTTGGGAAAGAAACATAGGGAAATCAACAAATTTGAAGATTAAAAAGGTGTTCTTGACAGAAGATACAAGAACAAGAAGAAAAACCAAGGATTTTGAATGAAGAACAATCAAAATAGAATGGTTTTTAAAGAATAAAATCAAAAATGAAAATGATTTTATGTGATTAGAATCTTATAAACCCATAAATGGAGTTTTATGTAAAAAGATTTAAGATAAGAATTTGAAAAAGATCCAGAATAACCTGTTGATCTTTGAAGAAGATGATGCAAATGCTTGAGAATGCTAGAATGCTTGAGAGAGTATTCTTGCTTTGAAAGTATTTCCAGAAAGCATAAAATGATAAGAATTGAAAAACATTCCTTTTATATGTGAGAGAAAGGATAGAGAATGTGAGAGGTGGGAAAACAAATGCTCATCATGACATGGACACGTTCCACGAAGTTGATTGGATAAAAGGGCAACGGACGAACGTGTAAGAAAAAGGCATTTCATGGATTGTCAGTTCAAATGACGTCATAGAAAGGAGACTGATCATTTGTCCGTTTTGAAATTATCGCTGAAGAAAAGTCAGCGATAGATTTTTCTTTTTGAAAGTATCCCTGATGGTAAAGATAGGGATAGATTTTCTTTTAAAGGATCACTGATTAGAAATATCAGTGATAAATTTATTTTTCAAAAAGCTTTTAATCATTTAAAGAAAGTTCAGTGATTAAGGTTTATATTTTGAAAAACAACTGAATGAAGATTCAGTTGTAGGGATTGAGAGAACATACCTGAGAGTCAGAATATTTATCAGAGAATGATAAAAGGGGAACTTATAAGTACTAACACAATGCATTAACGCTGAAGAATTATTCTTCGAGATTCAGCATTCCAAGCTCACTGATGAATAAATCAGCAAGCTGAAAGTCAGTAGGGATAAAGTGAAATTCAATATCACCATTCATCACATGATCTCTGATAAAGTGATATATGATCTCTATGTGTTTCGTCTTTGAATGTAGCACTGGATTATTTGCTATAGCGATAGCACTAGTGCTGTCGCAATAGATAGGAATCTTTGACAACTGAAGGTCATAGTCTAATAGTTGATTTCTCAACCACAAGATTTGAGAACAACAGCTTCCAGCGGCTACATATTCAGCTTCAGCTGTGGAAGTGGACACTGAATTTTGCTTTTTGCTTGTCCATCTTACCAGCTTTCCTCCGAGGAGTTGACATCCACCAGTTAGATCGAACCCTGTGTCTTTGGGATACCAAAGACCGAGGTTAGGAGTTCCTTTCAGATATCTGAATATACGCTTAACAACGATCAGATGGGATTCCTTGGGTTCAGATTGATAGCGTGCACATAAACAATTAGAATACATGATGTTGATCCAAACTCTCTCAGTGATTTGATAACGACCCTCTTTTATACTTAGTGAAAATTACGTTATTATATGTATTAGTGTTTCATCATCAGCGATCAGACTGAGTCTGTTCAGTTATCGCTGATGACCTTTCTGTAAACATTTAATATGTATTAGTGTTTCACTTTCAGCGATCAAACTGAGTCTGTTCAGTCATCACTGATCGTTTCCTATGTAACACAGTTAACGTAATCCCTGAAGACAAGTCTCGCGTCAACATAGTTCATAGCTGAATCGAAGACGAAGCCACTGAACAATAGATAAGTCTACTAGTGACCTGATGCGGATATCAGCGAAGACCAGACAAATCTACTTACGCGAAGAAGCCTGAGGAAAAGCTTCAGCGATAGCTGAACTTTATCTCTGGAAGAAGAGATACTCAGCGATCAACGATCACAAAGCTTATGCCTCAAGTTTTCTTTTGTCTTACCTTGCACAACCAGTACGATGTGTCAGAACGGACAAGTCTCTGCCACAAATCGTACACCAACTCTGTCAACTACACTGTTCATAAAGTGGCCAAAAGCATGTCTCCAAAAGTGAGACTACCAAAGCCAATCTATGAATGCCACGTGTAAAGTACCCTGCCATGCATTTAATGCATAGGGTATAAATAGGAAGCTCACTCCTTCATCTGAAGGTGTGCTCAATCCTTGAACTCCAAAATAGAAACCCTTGTTTTCTATCTCTCTAAAAATCCCCCATTCTCTGAATTTCTTGTGCAACCATCTTAGTGTTTCTTAAGTTTGTTTAGATTGAGTCTGTCTTAATCTTATTCCGCAACAAACTTGTAAATTGTATTTTGATTTATCAATAAACAATTTATTAAACTTTAATTTCTGTGTTTGTATTCAACCCCCCCCTTCTACAAACTTGTTAAGCACCTTCGGGACCAACAAGTGGTATCAGAGCGGTTTGTTTAATCTAATAAACAAGATCTTGCTGTATACTCTTCCTTGCTATTCTAAAATGGCACTAAACACAAACACAAACTACTATGATAATGGTTCACTTTCTAAACCTCCTCGATTTAGCAGAGATAACTTTTCTCTATGGAAAAATCGAATGATGCTATTTCTTGAAGGTGCGGATCCTACTATACCTGAATATATAGAAAACGGACCCTATGAACCTGTTAGAATTATAGCTGCGGTTCCTGCTACTGCCACCACTGAAGCTGTCCCTGAACGATATGTCGTTAAGGAAATAAGACAGTGGAGTGATGAAGATAAAAAGAAGGTAGGCATAGATGCAAGAGCAAAGACCATTATATCAATGGCTCTGCCTGATGAAGTTTTCCATTCCATCATGCATCTAAAAACTTCTAAAGAAATGTGGGAAACCATATGTGTTCAATATGAGGGCACCACTGAAATCCAAGAGACCCGAAAGATTAACTTGGTAAGACAGTATGAAAGTTTTATCGCTGGTAAGAATGAATCTCTTTCTGACATTCATCAGCGGTTTAACTGCCTGATCATTGACCTAAGAACTGTTGGAAGGACCTATTCTAATTCTGAGGTCCTAACAAAATTCTTGGAAAGTCTTCCTGAAAGCTGGGACAGTTATTCAATATGTCTTAAGCTGACAAAGGACTTACATACTCTCTCTCTAAGCACTCTGTATGGAATATTGCTCAACTATGAGCAATCTAATCTCCTGAAGAAGAATCTTGTAAAAGATTCTAAAGACTCCAAAAGCACTGCTGTTGCTTTAGTCTCATCAGAGATAATTCCATCCCAGCGATCTACTCTCACCATCACTGAGTTAGATTCTGAATCTGAGGATTTATCAGACCCTGATCTTTCAGAGTTTAATGAGTCCTTAGCACTCTTGACAAACTCTTTTAAGAGATTTGCAAGAAAGAGTAACTTCCGAAGAAGTAAACCTCTCTCTCTTACTGAAAAGCCAAAATCAACTCCGGTTGATAAGGCTACAGCCACTTGCTATAACTGCGAAAAAATTGGACATTTTGCTAGTGAGTGCAGGTCTAAAAAGGTCTTCAAACCTTCTACCTCAAGAAGATCCAGTGATGACAAATACCATAAGCTGAAAAACAAATATCAAAAGCTGAAAAGCTATCAGCAAAAAGGTAAAGGTCTCATCGCTGAAGAACATGACTGGGCTGAATCAGAAGAATCATCTTCTGATGAAGAAGAAGTCGCTAATCTTTGCCTCATGGCTGAGATTAAAGAAGAAGTAGAAGAACCATCTGAACCTTCTATGAGCTACATATCATCTCAGGTATCCATCTCTACAAATCCCTCTCTACCTGAAGCTGAGAGAAGTCGCGCTGTTGATGTGCTGACGATTGACCTTTATAATGCTCTAAACGACAAAACTCAAGCTGAAAATAAAAATGTTTATTTAACACAAGAGCTAGAGAAATGTCATGAAAAGATCAGTGAACTAAATCTTTTAGAAGAAAAGCTAAAAGATCAAGTCATTATAAATGAAATCATCAGCATTGAACGCGAACAAGCCATCGCTGCTCTAAAAGCAGAAAAGGCTCATGTTGAAAAATGGTGCAAATCATCAACAAAGATCTCTGAGATAATAAATGCTCAAACTCCTGAAAGTGATAAAACTGGTCTTGGTTTTTGGACACCACAGGATGATCCTAAAGAAGAAAGTTCCTCGCTTAAGTTTGGAACTTTTGTCACATCTTTCTTTGACACTTCTTATAATCAATTCTATCCCTGTTCTTCTTCTAATCCCATCCCTGAGGATATATCTGCAAAATCTAAGCCTGCAGATAAAGGAAAGTCTATTCTCTCTCAGAAGGCTTCCAAGAAAACCAAACTGAAAGTTCCCTCCAAACCTTCAGTGGATAAACCTTCTAGCTCAGTGACAGAAATCTTTGATATCTGTCCTCCAAAGCTGAAGGTTGATCTAAAGCCCGTGAAATCTGAAGAAATAAAAATTCCTCCCAGATCTCGTGCTAAAGGTATTCTTGGAGCTGGACCTGCTCATCTTAAGTTTTCAAAACCTTTTGGTTATAAATCCACCATCAGATATAGAAAATGTTATCACTGTGGATTCACTGACCATATTGCGAGCAAGTGTCCAAATACCACCGAAGCTGATAAAACAGCCAAAGTGAAGAAAAATACCACTAAGGTTAAGAAATTAACCAAAGTGAAGATTACCACTGAAGCTGAATCTTCCTTATCCACTAACTCTGAAGGACCCATTGAAAAGTGGGTACCAAACAAAGCTTAATCTTCCTTATGTATGCAGGGATCAAAGGGCATCTGGTATCTCGATAGCGGATGTTCTCGTCATATGACTGGACAAAGAGACCTGCTCACTGAATACAAGGAAGAGAAAGGTCCCTCTGTAACCTTTGGTGGAAATGGAAGAGGATTTACCCGTGGGTTTGGTGTCCTCAGAAATGGGACAACTACCTTTCGAAGAGTCGCTTATGTAGATGGACTGAAGCACAATCTTCTAAGCATCAGTCAGCTATGTGACAAAGACTACGAAGTTCGCTTTTCTAAGAAAGCATGTTCAGTGGTAGATGAAAAAGGAAAACTTGCTCTCAGTGGTTATAGAAGAGAAAATGTCTATGTAATAGATATGGACTCTACTATCACTGATAACTTATGTTTTCTCTCTAAGGCCTCTTCTGATGTCAACTGGCTATGGCATAAAAGGCTCTCTCATCTAAACTTCAAAACCCTGAATTCTCTCTCATCTAAGGAACTGGTTTCTGGTCTTCCTCAGCACTCATATGCTAAAGAATCTCTCTGCTCAGCATGTGAAAAAGGAAAACAAACAAGAGCTAGTTTCAAGTCGAAACAAGTTTCCTCAGTAACAAGTCCTCTTCAGCTCTTGCATATGGATCTATTTGGCCCTGTCAATATCCAATCAATAGCTGGAAAGAAATATACGCTTGTCATTGTAGATGAATATTCTCGCTACACCTGGGTTATTTTTCTTCGCTGCAAGAATGATACTCCAGAAGAACTAATATCTTTTGTCAAAAAGATGGAAGTGCTGAATAATCTTACTGTTCGATCAATAAGGAGTGATCATGGAACTGAATTCAAAAATAGTTCCCTGAACAATTTCTTTGAGAACAAGGGAATCTCTCACAACTTCTCTTCAGTAAGAACACCTCAGCAAAATGGAGTCGCTGAAAGAAGAAACAGAACGATCATAGAAGCTGCTAGATCAATGCTCAGCGATTCTCACCTCCCTACTCAATTTTGGGCAGAAGCTGTAAACACTGCATGTTTTACTCAAAACAGATCGCTGATAATAAAGCGATTTGGGAAGACAGCTTATGAACTCTTTCTTGGAAGGAAGCCTTCTATCAGTTTTCTTCATATCTTTGGTTGTCAGTGCTTTATCTTAAACAACAAAGATCAACTTGGAAAGTTCGACCCAAAAGCCGATGATGGAATATTTTTAGGATATTCCTCCATCTCAAAAGCCTACAGAGTTTTCAACAAAAGAAGACAAACCGTAGAAGAAACCATTCATGTCACGTTTGATGAAACGCGCTCAGCGAACTCTAAACCAATCGCTGACAATGAAGAACTGAATACTTGGATGATCTCTCACTATAAAGGAACTGAACCTTTCTTCTCAAACCAACAGCACACTGAAACTCCAGCTGCTGATGAAGAACCAAGTATCATACCTCCCACCGCTGAATCCAACTCATGGATTTCAGCTGAACCTCTAAACACACTTCTACCATCAAATCCATCTACGTCTGAAAACCCTTCTGAAAGTATTGGTGTATCTAATGTTCAACAATTACTAGCTGATGAACCTCAAGCATCTTCATCAGTGACTGCTCCTATTGTTGATCCTATCGCTGAAATAAGCAATCTTGCTCCTGCTCAGCGATGGACCAGAGATCACCCCATAGATCAAATTCTTGGTAATCCAGATGCAGGTATTCAGACACGACGAAGCTCAGGTAATATCTGTCTCTTTGTAAACTTTCTCTCCTTAATTGAACCAAAGAAGACTGATGATGCCCTCAGAGATTCAAACTGGGTCAGCGCTATGCAAGAAGAGCTGACTGAATTCTCTCGAAACAAAGTTTGGAATCTCGTTCCTAGACCATCTGATAAAACTGTAATAGGCACCAAATGGGTGTTTAGAAACAAGTTAGATGAACATGGAATTGTAACCCGCAACAAGGCTCGACTTGTTGCTCAGGGATACAGACAAGAGGAAGGCATAGACTATGATGAAACCTTTGCCCCTGTGGCCAGGCTCGAAGCAATTCGACTATTCTTAGCTTATGCAGTCTATAAAGACTTCATCGTTTATCAAATGGACGTAAAATCAGCTTTTCTGAATGGAAAACTGAATGAAGAAGTTTATGTAGAACAACCACCAGGGTTCTATGACCCTAAGCATCCAAATTATGTTTATAAATTGGATAAGGCTCTCTATGGTTTAAAACAAGCCCCTCGTGCTTGGTATGACACTCTCTCATCTTTTCTTATCTCTGAAAATTTTGAACGTGGCAAGATTGATAATACGTTATTTTTCAGGAAGATAAAAGGTCATATAATTCTTGTACAAATATATGTCGATGACATAATATTTGGTTCTACTAACCCATCTCTATGTACTCGCTTCGCTGAAAGAATGAAGAAAGAATATAAAATGAGTATGATGGGTGAGCTGACATATTTTCTTGGTCTTCAGATTAAACAATCTGACAAAGGTACTTTTATCTGCCAAGGTAAGTATGTTAAAGACATGCTGAAGAAGTTTGATTTAACACAAACTTCAGCGATGAAAACTCCTATGGCACCACCACTGACACTTAACAAGGATCCATCTGGAAAACCTGTTAATGTCACTGCCTATAGAGGAATGATAGGCTCATTGTTGTATCTTACAGCAAGCCGACCTGACATCATGTACTCCACTTGTTTATGTGCACGCTATCAATCTGAACCCAAGGAATCCCATCTGATCGCTGTAAAGCGAATTTTCAGATATCTGAAAGGAACTCCTAACCTCGGTCTTTGGTATCCCAAAGACTCAGGGTTCGATCTAACTGGTTATTCTGATAGTGATTTTGCAGGCTGTAAACTTGACAGAAAAAGTACCACTGGTGGATGTCAACTCTTGGGAGGAAAGCTAGTAAGCTGGACAAGCAAGAAGCAAAATTCTGTGTCCACTTCAACAGCTGAAGCTGAATACGTAGCCGCTGGAAGCTGTTGTTCACAAATCCTATGGATGAGAAATCAACTATTAGATTATGACATTCAGCTGTCAAAGATTCCTATCTATTGCGACAGCACTAGTGCTATCGCTATAGCAAATAATCCAGTGCTACATTCAAAGACAAAACACATAGAGATCAGATATCATTTTATCAGAGATCATGTGATGAATGGTGATATTGAACTTCACTTTATCCCTACTGACTTTCAGCTTGCTGATATTTTCACCAAACCTCTTGATGAGACAAGGTTCAACTTTCTCATCAGTGAGCTTGGAATGCTGAACCTCGAAGAATAATTCTTCAGCGTTCATGTATTGTGTCAGTAATCAAAAGTTCCCCTCATCATTCTCTCTGATAAACATTCTGACTCTCAGGTATGTTCTCTCTCCCTCAAAGATGTTTTTCTTCAAAATATAAACTTTAATCACTGAACTTTCTTCAAATGATTAAAAGCTTTTTTTTGAAAAATACATTAATCACTGATATTTCCAATCAGTGATCTTTTAAAAGGAAAATCTATCCCTATCTTTACAATCAGGGATACTTTTAAAAAGGAAAATCTATCACTGACTTTTCTTCAGTGATCATTTGAACGGACAAATGAACAGTCTCTCTCCTCTATGACGTCATTTGAACCGACAATCCACGACATGCCTTTTCTGACACGTTCGTCCGTTGCCCTCCTATCCAATCAACTTCGTGGAACGTGTCAATGTCATGATGATTTCTTTTCCCGCTTCATTCTCTCTCTTATCTCTCTTCTCTCTCTTCGTATAAAAGGAATTCTTCTCTCCTTTATACGGTTTACGCTTTCAAAACTTTCAAAGCAAGAAACATTCTCTCAAGAACACTCAAGCAAGTAAACCCAGAATATTGAATCTGCAACTCTTTTTCTTCAAGATACACAGGTTTATTTCATGTTTATATGCTTTGTTCATATGCTTTTTATTCTTTTAAAATCCTACTCGCTTTCTATGGATTTTATAAAACGTTTTTTTTAAAACTAAAGATCATTCCTTCTGATTTTATGTTTTTAAATAAAAACCTTTTGGTTTTAAAGTGTTCTTCATTCTTTCTACCCAGAACACTATTTTTTTTCTCTTAAAAATAACTTGATAATTTTCCAGTTTCCCTTCTTCTATGGAAACTGGTAATCATATTATTTTTAATCTAAATCATTTCTTCTATTATGCCTCTTTCCATAACAGAAATGACACAGTCTTCAATCGTTGCTTCCAAGCATGTACGATTCGCTCTCACTGAAGTTGAGATTACTAAATGTAATCATTTGGCCAGACTCGACTTCAAAGCTGACAAATACCCACATCTGGTGGAAGCTGCTAATTTCCTCAAGCAGTCATGCATAGCTTACGCGATCACTGTGGATCCTAAGCCCTCCAAGACTCTACTTCAGCAGTTCTGGTTCACTGCTGATGCAACTGAACTTACCAACAGGAAAGGCGAACGAGTCCCTGCTATCTCGTTCAGCACGGAATTAGGGCCAGGGAGCATGACCGCTCTTAGCCTCAGGAAATCTTTAAGATTCCCTGACAAACCAAAGAGTGGATTCGACGCACTCCCCACTGATGATGAGCTGATATTCTTCCTGGACGCAATGGGCTATTGTTGGGAAAACAAACCAAGATCGTCTATTCCTAACAAGAAGCTCACCAAGATTCTTAAAGCTCAGATGCCATCACAACTGAACTTTATCTTCTCGCACATAATTCAGTGCATGAGTGGGAAGAGTGGTTCGCTGGATCAAGCCAGCAAAACACAACTGCAGATGGCATACTCCGTTATCGCTGGTCAAAACTTTGACTACGCCACAGCCATCTTTGAAGATCTGAGGTCGAGATTAGAGAAGCCTGAACGAGATCCCAAGATCTCGTACGTACGTTTCATATGTACGTACATCAAGTTCCTCTATCCCAACACCTATCCCACCAAAGATGATGGCACCTTTGCCAGGGTTGGTCAACGATCACTGGAGGTCAAGCCACTCGCCGACGAGGTAAGTATCTCTCTCCTTCGCTCTCGTCTCTCTCTCCATTCTTCTTCATCTTCAGCGACCACGCAGACGGTTCCTTCGTCTGCTATCCCTGTCGCTACCACTACTTCTAAAAGACCATCAGCTAGTCCAATTGGTCCTTCCAAAAAGGCCAAAAAGACTAAGGAAAGTACACCTTCTCGTACTATACCTGAGGGAGCTTCTCAACAAGCTACCTTAGATGCTTTTGTGGGTCTTTCCTCCACAACTTCAGCAGTCACTCATACTGCCGTGTCAGCGATCTCACTCGCTGTCACATCATCAGTAACCCCACCTACCATCTCATTCCCTGAGATTAACCCCATCCCTACTTCTATCCCCAAAACTCTTCCCTTCTCTCCTCATTTGGTCTCTGAACCTGCCACCTCTTCTTTCCCTATAGGACCTGAGCATCAAACTTTTGAGGAATCTATGCAGTTCTACAAAATGTTTGATACGTCAGGTACACCTATACTCCTAAACACTTCTCTCCCCCCCTCTCCAAATAAGCCCATATCTGAACTAACATTATTTTCAGGTCCTAGCTTGGCGACTGTTGACACGCATGTCAACAGTCTAGGAGAAAAGGTGGATGCTCTCACCAACACCATCAATGAAACCACCAACGCCGTAAATCAGGCTGGTGAGGAGCTGAAGAAGTTGACCGCCACTTGCTCATCTAAAGCTGAGAACTCTCAACTTTCAGCTCTTGAAGAACAAGTCGTCCAACTCAGAGAGTCCTCTCGACTCTTTCAAGGACGATTTGAGTCTCTTACAGCTGAAGTTCAGGATCTCTCTTCCAAGGTTGACCTCTGCACGTCCCTTCTTCAGCAAGTTCTACAGAAAGTGAATGAACCAGCTCCAGCGCTGCCTCCCTCCTTCACTGAAGATGATCGTACCAACCTCAACATCGCTGTGGAATTCATTCATGATGCCACATGCGACATACCTACGGTTGAAGACCGAGTTAAGCGTCTGGAGGCTGACGTTCAAGTGCTAAAAGCTTCAACAGCTACTCCAGCAGCTGAACAATCCCCTACCGCTGATAATGACAAAGTGGGGGAGAAAACTGAAGAAACCTCTATTGCTGCTGGGGAAGCTAAGGAACCTCCCTCTCAATCTGAGGGGGAGAAGGCAAAAGAATCCTCATCGATTCACTCCATTCTCTTTGAAGAGGATGAGGAAGAAGACGATGAAGAGGAAGATGATCTAGATCTTGATGATCAAGAAAAGGATCAGCCCTCCGATGACGACGACGACGATGAAGACCAATCTATGTGGTTCTCTAAGCCGAACGTCGTATCAGGGACAACTTCGCAAGAGGTTGTCAAAACAGGGGTGAGAGGTGATACATCTTCAAGTGTTCCTTCGCAAAGCAAAGACAAGCAACCAATCGCTGAAGAATGCTTGAGGACTGGATCACAATCTGAGGGGGAGCATCCTTCTCAGGTATGTCTTTCAATTGTACCACTTTTCTACTCTTTCCAAACCCCTATGTCTTTCTAGCCTTTATCTCTCTCGTTCTAAAAATACACTTATCCCTTCTTTCCTTCTTTTTCTAACCAGACAGTTCTCACCCCTGCTTAAGGGTTCTGAACTACAAATAATACCAGCGACTATCGCTGAAGAAATAATCCCAATCTCTATCGCTGAGATTGATGAAGAAGAAGAAGAAGATTCCCTGGTCCATCCAGGAAGGCCCTCTCGACCATCTCATTGGTCAGAGGAAGTGGTGAAGAAAAGAGTTGAAATGATCGCTCAACTAGAAAGTCAACGGCTGAAAATCCCTCTTCAAATATCCACAGAGCTCGACTTCCTCACTGACGCTGAAAGAGAAGAATCTGCCAAAGCTGAGAAGCTGATCGCTGAATGCAAACGAGATGCCCAACTCGCTTTAAAGATTCAATCCTCTCAAGTTAAGGACAAAAAGCTGAAAAGCAAACCTGTGGAAGTTCAAGCAGCACTACTGAAAGAAATTGAAGAGGAACGCTTCAAAGAACAAGAGATCAACGATAAGTCTATCGAATGGTGCAAACAAAAGATGGATTATCGTTCTGATCTTCTTCCAATATCAGCCGTGACTATCTCTGGTCGCAAGAAGAAAGATCAACTCTCAGTGACCATGGAGATTACCAGAGAGGATGGAACCCAAAAAGCAATGTACGTATCAAAACTTGAAAGCTTCGGATTTACGGAATGGTTAGAGTTCTGGGATGCGCTGAAGAAATCCAAATCTACATACAGAGGCTACGTTGAAGGACTCCTTGAAGCCCTCATAAATAGAGTCGTTTCTGTACTAAAGCTGCCATCTCCTCTTCCTCCCAAATCTTTGAAACTCAAGAGAAAAATTGGGTCCTCCTCCTCTGAAGATGTCGCCATCATCAGGAATGAAACTTCTATCAAATTTTCAAGAGATGCACTGTTTGGTCCTCCTCCTGATCTTTCAGTTCTGGACTTATCTCTGCCTCCTGGTGGTCCCTTCCAAGCTGGTCAAGTAATCGACAAGCCTTATGGAATATTCTTCAGAGATGATGATGAGGAACTCAGATTTCAAAGAATCTCTGAGATTCCTATCTGTCCTCTGAATCATCTCAAGGATCTCTTATGCTTATGGTGTGACTTCTTCCCTGCTGCTGAAAAAATTAAAGAAATTATCAGTCAAGAATCTTTGGAACGAAGACAGAAAGGAGAAGAAATACCTGAGTATATGATCAATCCTCCCAAATCTTCTTATAGCTGATAGATTAGTTTTCTTATCTGCAATCTGTTAGTTGTACTTACAGTAGTTAGTTAGTCACTTGTACTTATGATTTTCATATCTTGTAATTCTATCCCTGAATTAAATGAAAATTGCAGTGATGTACTTAACCCTATCAGTACTGTAAAAGATCCCTCAAAATAGTAATTG
The DNA here is from genome assembly GCA_954870635.1 of Arctium minus. NCBI lineage: Eukaryota > Viridiplantae > Streptophyta > Magnoliopsida > Asterales > Asteraceae > Arctium > Arctium minus. Next base: position 73,564,962 of record OX941085.1, on the reverse strand, counting down.
GGACATGCATTCTATGAGTCCTTTTTATTCCTATATTTTGAATTAAAAAGTAATTTTCTTTTGTTACTTTGTCATTATCAAATAGGGGGAGATTGTTGATCCAAACTCTCTCAGTGATTTGATAACGACCCTCTTTTATACTTAGTGAAAATTACGTTATTATATGTATTAGTGTTTCATCATCAGCGATCAGACTGAGTCTGTTCAGTTATCGCTGATGACCTTTCTGTAAACATTTAATATGTATTAGTGTTTCACTTTCAGCGATCAAACTGAGTCTGTTCAGTCATCACTGATCGTTTCCTATGTAACACAGTTAACGTAATCCCTGAAGACAAGTCTCGCGTCAACATAGTTCATAGCTGAATCGAAGACGAAGCCACTGAACAATAGATAAGTCTACTAGTGACCTGATGCGGATATCAGCGAAGACCAGACAAATCTACTTACGCGAAGAAGCCTGAGGAAAAGCTTCAGCGATAGCTGAACTTTATCTCTGGAAGAAGAGATACTCAGCGATCAACGATCACAAAGCTTATGCCTCAAGTTTTCTTTTGTCTTACCTTGCACAACCAGTACGATGTGTCAGAACGGACAAGTCTCTGCCACAAATCGTACACCAACTCTGTCAACTACACTGTTCATAAAGTGGCCAAAAGCATGTCTCCAAAAGTGAGACTACCAAAGCCAATCTATGAATGCCACGTGTAAAGTACCCTGCCATGCATTTAATGCATAGGGTATAAATAGGAAGCTCACTCCTTCATCTGAAGGTGTGCTCAATCCTTGAACTCCAAAATAGAAACCCTTGTTTTCTATCTCTCTAAAAATCCCCCATTCTCTGAATTTCTTGTGCAACCATCTTAGTGTTTCTTAAGTTTGTTTAGATTGAGTCTGTCTTAATCTTATTCCGCAACAAACTTGTAAATTGTATTTTGATTTATCAATAAACAATTTATTAAACTTTAATTTCTGTGTTTGTATTCAACCCCCCCCCCCTTCTACAAACTTGTTAAGCACCTTCGGGACCAACACATGATGTAAGGTCGGCTCGCCGTAAGATACAGCAGGGAGCCTATCATTCCTCTATAGGCAGTGACATTAACAGGTTTTCCAGAAGGATCTTTGTTAAGTGTCAGGGGTGGTGCCATAGGAGTTTTCATTGATGAAGTTTGTGTAAGATCAAACTTCTTCAGCATATCTTTAATATACTTACCTTGGCTGATGAAAGTACCTTTATCAGATTGTTTAATCTGAAGACCAAGAAAATATGTCAGCTCACCCATCATACTCATTTTATATTCTTTCTTCATTCTTTCAGCGAAGCGAGTACATAGAGATGGGTTAGTAGAACCAAATATTATGTCATCGACATATATTTGTACAAGAATTATATGACCTTTTATCTTTCTGAAAAATAACGTATTATCAATCTTGCCACGTTCAAAATTTTCAGAAATAAGAAATGATGAGAGAGTGTCACACCAAGCACGAGGGGCTTGTTTTAGACCATAGAGAGCCTTATCCAATTTATAAACATAATTTGGATACTTAGGGTCATAGAACCCTGGTGGTTGTTCTACATAGACTTCTTCATTCATCTTTCCATTGAGGAACGCTGATTTTACGTCCATTTGATAAACGATGAAGTCTTTATAGACTGCATAAGCTAAGAATAGTCGAATTGCTTCGAGCCTAGCCACAGGGGCAAAGGTTTCATCATAGTCTATGCCTTCCTCTTGTCTGTATCCCTGAGCAACAAGTCGAGCCTTGTTGCGGGTTACAGTTCCATGTTCATCTAACTTGTTTCTAAACACCCATTTGGTGCCTATAACAGTTTTATCAGATGGTCTAGGAACGAGATTCCAAACTTTGTTACGGGTAAACTCAGTCAACTCTTCTTGCATAGCGCTGACCCAGTTTGGATCTCTGAGGGCATCATCAGTCTTCTTTGGTTCTATTAAAGATAGAAAGTTGACAAAGAGACAGATATTACTTGAGTTTCGTCATGTCTGAATACCTGCATCTGGATCACCAAGAATTTGATCTATTGGATGATCTCTGGTCCATCGCTGAGCAGGAGCATGATCGCTCAACTCAGAGGTTGAATCAACAATTGGGATGTTTACTGATGAGGACGTTTGAGGTTCATCAGAAATTAACTGTTGAGTAGTGGACAACCTGTTGTTATAAGAGAGGTTTTCAGACAGAGGTAGATCTGATGGTAGCAAGGTGTTTAGAGGTTCAGCTGAAACCCATGAGTTGGATTCAGCGCTAGGAGGTATAATGTTTGGATCATCATCAGCGGCTGGAGAATCTGTATGCTGATGGTTTGAGAAGAAGGGTTCAGTTTCCTTGTAGTGAGAAAACATCCAAGCATTTAACTCTTCATTGTCAGTGATTGGTTTGGAGTTCGCTGAGCGAGTTTCATCAAAAGTGACATGAATTGTTTCTTCCACAAATTGTCTTCGTTTGTTGAAAACTCTGTAGGCTTTTGAGATGGAGGAATATCCTAGAAATATTCCATCATCAACTTTTGGGTCGAACTTTCCAAGTTGATCTTTGTTGTTTAAGATAAAGCACTGACAACCAAAGATATGAAGAAAGCTGATAGAAGGCTTCCTTCCATGAAAGAGTTCATAAGCTGTCTTACCAAATCGCTTTACTATCAGCGATCTGTTTTGAGTAAAACATGCAGTGTTTACAGCTTCTGCCCAAAATTGAGTAGGGAGATGAGAATCGCTGAGCATTGATCTAGCAGCTTCAATGATCGTTTTGTTTCTTCTTTCAGCGACTCCGTTTTGCTGAGGTGTTCTTACTGTAGAGAAGTTATGAGAAATTCCCTTGTTTTCAAAGAAATTGTTCAGGGAACTATTTTTGAATTCAGTTCCATGATCACTTCTTATTGAACGAACAGTAAGATTATTCAACACTTCCATCTTTTTAACAAAAGATATTAGTTCTTCTGGAGTATCACTCTTACAGCGAAGAAAGATAACCCAGGTATAGCGAGAGAATTCATCTACAATGACAAGCGTATATTTCTTTCTAGCTATTGATTGGATATTGACAGGGCCAAACAGATCCATATGCAAGAGCTGAAGAGGACTTGTCACTGAGGAAACTTGTTTAGACTTGAAACTAGCTTTTGTTTGTTTTCCTTTTTCACATGCTGAGCAGAGAGATTCTTTAGCATATGAGTGCTGAGGAAGACCAGAAACCAGTTCCTTAGATGAGAGAGAATTCAAGGTTTTGAAGTTTAGATGTGAGAGCCTTTTGTGCCATAGCTAGTTGACATTAGAAGAGGCCTTAGAGAGAAAACATAAGTTTTCAGTGGTAGTGGAGTCCATATCTATTACGTAGACATTTTCTCTGCGATAACCACTGAGAGCAAGTTTTCCTTTCTCATCCACCACTGAACATGATTTTTTAGAAAAGCGAACTTCGTAGTGTTTATCACATAGCTGACTGATGCTTAGAAGGTTGTGCTTCAGTCCATCTACATAAGCGACTCTTCGAAAGGTAGTTGTCCCATTGTTGAGGACACCAAACCCTCGGGTATATCCTTTTCCATTTCCACCGAAGGTCACAGAGGGACCTTTCTCTTCCTTGTATTCAATGAGCAGGTCTTTTTGTCCAGTCATATGACGAGAACATCCACTATCGAGATACCAGATGCCCTTTGATCCCTGCACACATAAGAAAGATTAAGCATTATTTGGTACCCACTTTTCAATGGGTCCTTTAGAGTTAGTGGATGTGGAAGCTTCAGCAGTCTTCACAGCAGATGAAGATTCAGCTTCAGTGGTGATCTTCACTTTGGTTAATTTCTTAACCTTAGTGGTTTTCTTCACTTTGGTTGATTTTTCAGCTTTAGTGACCTTTTCAGCCTTGGAGGCATTCATCTTCACTTTAACTGATTTATCAGCTTTAGTGGCAGTTGGACATTTGCTTGCAATATGGTCAGTAAAACCACAGTGATAGTATTTTCTATATTTGAAAATGGTTTTAGGACCAGAAGTAGAAGGTTTTGCAAGTTTAAGATGAGCAGGGCCAGGTCCAAGAATACTTTTCTCATGAGATCTGGGAGGAATTTTCATTTCTTCAGATTTCATGGGTCTTAGATCAATCTTTAGCTTTGGAGGACAGAGATCGAAGATTTCTATCACAGAGCTAGAAGATTGATATACTGAAGGTTTAGAAGGAACTTTCAGTTTTGCTTTCTTGGTAGCCTTCTGGGGAAAAAAGAATGGACTTTCCTTTATCCTCAGACTTAGTGTCTTTGGATTTTTCCTCAGGGATAGAATTAGAAGAAGGATAAAATTGATCATACGAAGTGTCAGAGATAGGAGTGACAAACGTTCCAAACTTAAGCATGGAACTTTCTTCTTTAGGCTCATCCTGTGGTGTCCAAAAGCCAAGACCAGTTTTATCACTTTCAGGAGTTTGAGCATTTATTATCTCAGAGATCTTTGTTGATGATTTGCACCATTTTTCAACATGAGCCTTTTCTGCTTTTAGAGCAGCGATGGCTTGTTCGCGTTCAATGTTGATGATTTCATTTATAATGACTTGATCTTTCAACTTTTCTTCTAAAAGATTTAGTTCTCTGATCTTTTCATGACATTTTTCTAGCTCTTGAGTTAAATGAACATTTTTATTCTCAGCTTGAGTTTTGTCGTTTAGAGCATTATAAAGGTCAATCGTCAGCACATCAACAGCGCGACTTCTCTCAGCTTCAGGCAGAGAGGGATTTGTAGACATAGATACCTGAGATGATATGTAGCTCATAGAAGGTTCAGATGGTTCTTCCACTTCTTCTTTAATCTCGGACATGAGGCAAAGATTAGCGACTTCTTCTTCATCAGAACTTGATTCTTCTGATTCAACCCAGTCATGTTCTTCAGCGATGAGACCTTTACCTTTTCGCTTATAGCTTTTCAGCTTTTCATATTTGTTCTTCAGCTTTAGGTATTTGTCATCACTGGATCTTCTTGAGGTAGAAGGTTTGAACACCTTTTTCGATCTGCACTCACTAGCAAAGTGTCCATCTTTTCACAGTTATAGCAAGTGGCAGTAGCCTTATCAACAGACGTTGATTTTGGCTTTTCAGTAAGAGAGAGAGGCTTACTTCTTCGGAAGTTGCTCTTTCTTGTAAATCTCTTAAAAGAGTTTGTCAAGAGTGCTAAGGACTCATCAAACTCTGAAAGATCAGGGTCTGATAGATCCTCAGATTCAGAATCTAACTCAGTGATGGTGAGAGTAGATCGCTGAGATGGAATTATCTCTTAAGAGACTAAAGCAACAAGAGTGCTTTTAGAGTCCTTAGAATCTTTAACAAAATTCTTTTTCAGGAGATTCGATTGCTCATAGTTGAGCAATATTCCATACAAAGTGCTTAGAGAGAGGGAATTTAAGTCTTTTGTCAGCTTAAGACATATTGAATAACTGTCCCAGCTTTCAGGAAGACATTCTAAGAATTTTGTTAAGACCTCAGAACTAGAATAGGTCCTACCAACAGTTCTTAGATCAATGATTAAGCAGTTAAATCGCTGATGAACGTCAGAAAGAGATTCATTCTTACCAGCGATGAAACTTTCATACTGTCTTACCAAGTTAATCTTTCGAGTCTCTTGGATTTCAGTGGTGCCCTCATATTGAACACATATGGTTTCCCACATTTCTTTAGAAGTTTTCAGATGCATGATGGAATGGAAAACTTCATCAGGCAGAGCCATTGAGATAATGGTCTTTGCTCTTGCATCTATACCTACCTTCTTTTTCTCTTCATCACTCCACTGTCTTATTTCCTTAACGACATAGCGTTCAGGGACAGCTTCAGTGGTGGTAGTAGCGGGAACTGCAGCTATAATTCTAACAGGTTCATAGGGTCCATTTTCTATATATTCAGGTATAGTAGGACCAGCACCTTCAAGAAATAGCATCATTCGATTTTTCCATAGAGAAAAGTTATCTCTGCTAAATCGAGGAGGTTTAGAAAGTGAACCATTATCATAGAAGTTTGTGTTTGTGTTAAGTGCCATTTAGAATAGCAAAGAAGAGAATAAAGCAAGATCTTGTTTATTAGATTAAACAGACTGCTCTGATACCACTTGTTGGTCCCGAAGGTGCTTTAACAAGTTTGTAGAAGGGGGGGTTGAATACAAACACAGAATTTAAGGTTTAATAAATTGTTTATTGATAAATCAAATACAATTTACAAGTTTGTTGTGGAATAAGATTAAGACAGACTCAATCTAAACAAACTTAAGAAACACTAAGATGGTTGCACAAGAAATTCAGAGAAAGGAGGATTAAGAGATATAGAAAACAAAGGTTTCTATTTGGAGTTCAAGGATTGAGCACACCCTCAGATGGAGGGGTGAACTTCCTATTTATACCCTATGCATTAAATGCATGGCAGGGCACTTTACACGTGGCGTTTACTGATTGGCTTTGAATGTCTGACTTTGGGAGACATGCTTTCGGCCGGATCATGAACAGTGTAGTTGACAGAGTTGTTGTACGAATTGTGGCAGAGGCATGTCCGTTCTGACACATCGTACTGAGTTGTGCAAGGTTAGACAAAAAGAAACTTGAGGTATAAGCTAAGTGATCATTCAATCGTTGAATATCTCTTTCAGCAGAGATACCAAGAGTTCAGCGATCGCTGAAGCTTTACTCATGTTCCTTCGCGTATAAGTAGAGTTGTCTTTGCTTCACTGATATCCGCATCAGGTCACTAGTAGACTTCTCTTTGTTCAACAGCTTCGTCTTCGATTCAGCTATGAACATCTGTTGACGCGAGACTTGTCTTTAGGGATTACGTTACTGTTTACATCAGAACTATCAGCGATAACTGAACAGACTCAGTTTGATCACTGATAGTGAAACACTAATACATATTAAATGTTTGAGAAAGACTATCAGCGATAACTGAACAGACTCAGTCTGATCGCTGATGGTGAAACACTAATACATATTAAACGTAATTTTCACTAAGTATAGAAAAGGGTCGTTTATCAAATCACTGAGAGAGCTTGGATCAACAAGTTCTTATCAATAACAACACATAAAGATTACCAACCTGTATTGATTAATAACAATGGTTACAAGGTTTGGTGTTCGGTTTGAAGCTCTCATTTCTCTCTGTGTATTACACCTTTTGTGTGTGTTTTTGTGTGATCTTATTTCTAATCTAATAATAGAGAGAGTTGTTGAGATCTGATATTGATCTCAATCTTCTTAGACACACTACCTTAATAATAATAAACTAATAATAATATCTAACACTTAGATATTATCTAACAAATATAATAACTAACAACTAACTAAACTTAGATATTTAGTTATGCTAAATATCTAATTACATAAAATACAAATAAACAACTTTGACATTTTATTACAAACTGACTTTTAGACTAATATCGAGAGTCGACGTTTTGGCTTTAGCTTCAGATTGGATCTTCAGATTGGATGATCTTGAATCCAATGAGACTGTGGTCTAACACAAAGGATTCGGATTGTTTGCGTGGATACCGTGGAGGCATCAAGCTTGCTTTGTTGCTGTGATTCAAAGTCTCGTTAACTGTGAGGTATAATTTTGAAACACCCGATTTATTCCGGTTTGTATGTGTCCTTGGAGGGTTACGGTTTTATTTTCCGCTGTGTTTGAGATCCCGTAACCCAACAGACACTTGAACCTAGCTCATGAGGTTGAAATTACAAGTATAGATGATGAAGGAACACTTGCTTTTTAGGAGAAAAAACCCCAAAAATGAATTAGGGTTCATATGAGAGGGTGGAGGTTCGGTTTGGGAGAGAAAGGGAAGAGATTGGAAGTGAGGAATGAGAAGAATGGCTGAAAATTGGAATTTAACCAGCCCTTGAGCCCGTAGGCGACATTTCCATGCGACAATGACAATGTCAAAGTCGCATGGCATAGTCGCGTGGACTGTACCGAGTGTGCCCCTCATCCTGCGACCTTGTCAGGCGACAGTGACACTGTCATAGTCGTTTGGCATAGTCGTCGGGCCTGTACCAAGTCCCTCGACACTCTTAGGGACTTTATATAATGTTTTCCCAACAAAAATCCCACCATTTAGGAGTAAAATATTAAATATTTTCTAATTTTAATGCAATTTATCCGATATATATTTACAAATTCATCTACACTAATCCAAAAAAACATTTTATATTTTAAGTTGGGTTCGAAAAATGTATTGGTTTTTTTCTTATTTATGTAAGATGAAAATCAAAATTAATCTATCTCTATTGATAAAACATGTGAAGCTATAAGATATTTTATTTGATTAAATGTTTTTTTAAATGTGTATCAAATAAAAAATTATAATATAATTATTAATCTTTTTTAAAATATCAACATAAACTTATAGTAATGAAAAATAAATAACCAACTAACAATCATACATTTTATTTGTTTTATACGAAAAAATATTTGTCTGCGTTTCTTTGTTTTTGAAAAGGAATACAATTTTTGATTACAAATTTAGTTTAATTATTAAACAATATTTGAATTTAATATAGTTTAAGTAAACTATTTTTGAAATTATTTAGTTAATATAGTTTAATTAAATAATTAAAAAATAATTTCTATTACTAAAAATTGAGTATATGAAAATGTGTGATTGTAAATTGGTTATTTATTTTCATTAATATAAATTTTAAGTTGATACTTTGAAAAAAATCAACAAATATATTATAAAGTTTTTTATTTAATATACATTTAAAAATAATTAAATGAAATATCTTAGAGCGATACATTTATTATTTTAGAAATAGATAAATTTCGATTTTCATCTTACAAAAATAAGTAAAAACGACACATTTTTCGAACCCAACTTAAAATAGAAAATGTTTTTTTTGGATTACTTAGATAGATTTGCAAATATATCTTTACTATCTAATTAAAATTTTAATTTAGTTGAACGGTTTATTTGAAAGCCAAATAATAAACCCAAAAACTCCCACTGGATATCGCCAAAGTTGCATTTTCAAATCAAAGTAACGCATGACAGAAACCCCCATTTCTCTCTTACGCCTATGATTTCTCTTCTCTTCAAAACCCTAAAATGATTTTGGTAAAACTTCAATTGCACAATTAAACCTTGAAAAAACTCCATTTCTTAGTTCCAATTCAAATATGATATCCCAATTATATGCATAAACAAGCGTATGATCATTTGATATAGGATATCTATGTGTGTTCTATCTGGAATTTGGTGATCATCGATTGAAACCCTCGAATTTGTTGTGTAATTTTTGAATTTGTTTTTAGGTATGTCGAATTCATGTCGGAGACGAGTTCGTGAGACCAGATTGTACGGTCTACCGCCGATGAGAATGTACAATCAACAGTCGGAATTTCATCAACTACAGAGGCAAGTGAAACTATTAGTGCACAAATATGTTGGATCCAAGATCATGGGAATTAATGTCAAAGCTCAAGTCAAAGCCTCTCAAGCAAAGTCAAAGTCATAGCTCAAAGTCAAATAAAGTCAACTTGTTTTTGTTTAGATTCCTTTGTAACTCTTTTGTTCTTTTTGTAGCGTGTGTGTGTAGAACTTAGAAGTGTGTGAGTGAACTTAGCAAGAGTATACGCAGATTGAGAGAATATTAGAGAGAGAAAGTAGAGAGAAAGCATCCTGTGTAAGAATTCTGTAAACTGTGAAATTGAATTCAATGACATATGACAATTTGAGTTGAATTTTGTTGTTGTTAATCTAGATTAGAACTTTTATTGTGGGACAAACAATTGGTATCAGAGCAGAAGTTCGATTGAAATTTTTCAAGAATGTGTCTTCGCAACCTGTTTACTTGAGTCTTGATCGAATTTTGAATTTTGAATCTTGAATTGTAATTGTGAGTATAATAGATTACATAGATATCGATTTATTTATTAGAATATAATTGTATCATTTTGTAATATAATCTCACTGTAATTTTCGGTTGATTTGATTTTTTTGTGATTTTTGAGTCGCACGAGTTTGAAGCACTGTATTGAGTTCGAATTGTAAGTTTGTGTGAATTTCTTTGAAATTCATTGTTTGTAATAGGTTCGTATACTATCCGTGACTGAATTGGCAAAGTTTCAGACTCTGAATTGAAGAAATAATGGGTTTTTGGATCGATTGAAGGATTTTTCATCGAAAACTTGAAGAACTCGCATAATCCCTGAAGAACTCGCAAGATCCAAAGATTCCGCATAGAGAATTCGCATAGAAGTTGATTTGTGAATCGATAAGTGTGGAATTCGCATAAAGCAAGATATGAATTGCACAGAATTCACATAAAGCCTCATACGAAAAGTTGAGTGAAATTTGTCCAAGGACAGAATTCGCATAGTGCTAGATACGAGAAGTGAAGAATTCGCATATGCCTACATGCGAAAAGGTATAATTCGCATAAGCTTACGTGCGAAAAGTGAGGATTTCGCATCAAACATCGTACGAATTTCTTCAGAATTCGCATAAAAGATTGGAAATTTTTTCTAAGCTTAGAATTCGCATCTCTCAATTGTGCGAAAAGCTCATGCGAAAACTTAGTGATCAAGAAATTTCTATGTAAATAATTCTTGTATAGTCACATACGAATTTCTCAGAATTCGCATAGAGAAATGTGCGAATTTCTAAGATTTCGCATCTCATTACGTGCGAATTCTCCAAGTTTTCTTGGTGTGCGAATTTCTCCAGATCTGCGAATTCCTTCAGCGTGCGAATTGTGGAAGATCTGTGAATTGTGGAGTTGTGCGAATTGTTTAACTACAGTGGTGTGAGGATTCTTACCTTAGGAAATTTTTGGAATTTTATTTCTGAAATTTTTTCTAAGATTTTCTGATTGTTGATTATTTCTTTCGAACTAACGATCATTTGTCCAAGTGTTATCAGGATCAATGGATGATTATTTCTTTGTTACAGAATATACTCCTGAATAACGTAAAGAGATAGATCAAAAGCGTAAAATATCAGAACTTGAAGAACAACAAAATGCAAATAAGCGTATCATTGAAAGATTGAGAGTAGATAATGATAGACTCAGTCAAAGTTTAATTCGGGTTGGAAATAAAAAGAAAGAGAATGAAGGGATATTAAAGAGTAAGCTCAAATTGGTTGAAGAAAAGGAAAGAGTATTGGAGACTGAAAATGTTGTTCTAAAGAAGAAGATTTCTGAGACAGAAAGTGAAAATTTTGAGCTGGAAAAAAGATTTCAGATTTAGAAGCTCAATTTGTCAAAATCCAGAAACAGGATTCTGTCAGTAAGAATGAGAAGATAGCTAAGAGCTTGGAAAGTGCTAATGTAGAGATGAAAAAGAATATTTCAGATTTGGAACAGACTATTACTAAAGACAGAGATGAATTTGAAAAAGAGAATAAAGGATTTGCACAAAAATTCTCAAGAAAGACCTTTGAAGAAAAGAAAACGGTTGATCTTAAATGTGCCAAACTTTCTCAACAAGTGTCAGATTTTGAGAAAGTGATCATTATGGAAAGGGACAAGTTTGCAAAGGAGAAGAAGGTAGTTGAGCAGAAAAATGTTGGAATTTTCAAAGAAATATCTTATCAAAGAAAGAATGTTGAGAAAGATTTTGAGGAAGAAAGGAAAGTTTTTGAGGCTGAGATTAAGAAGTTTATGGAGAAGCTATCTGAACTGTCAACAACTGTAATGAAAGAGCAAAATACGAAGTCTGAATTTCAGAAAAAGATTGACATGCTCACCAAGGAAATAAACAGTTTATCTTCCAAGATAACATAACTTGAAGATAAGACAGCGTCAAGTTCACATCATAAAACTGTTTCTACAAAGAGGTCAGTCATTATTAAAGATCAGATTCGTACTACTAATATTTTCTTTGATCGGAATGTGTATGGTTCTGGTACATACAGAAGAAGAAAAGGAAATGAGAATTTAGTATGGAGAGTGAAAGAAGATTTTGATGAGAAGAATGATCAGAAATCATATGTGCATACATTCAATGCCAAAAAGAACATTGTGCATAAAGGTAAATATGATCTTGTTTATTTGATAGATGAATTAATCAGGTTATCTAAAAAGAAGAGTTATTGTTCTTATTGTTGTGCAAATGATTTTGTTCATAAAGTTTCTGATCATTACTGGTATGGTTCTTATTATATTACTCCTAACAGAACTGCAACTAACAAACATGGACCCAAATACCAGGGGGTACCAAAGCCAAAAGATCCATCTATGTTGCAGGCACCTCAAGTCTAGGAGGAGTAAAGGAACCATGGCTTTTGGACAATACAGTTCAAAACCCGCACCTCAATGCTGAAAAGATAGACTTCTGAGTAAATCAGCTCAGGACTCGGACTTTAATGTCAAAGAGTTTGACTTCTAAACACAACAGTTTAGGACCATACTTCAACGATCAAAAGAAAGTGTACTCCTGTTGTGTCATCTAAGATTTGAAGATGACCTCTCCTTTAGTTTATGTATTCTCTTCTATAATGATTGTACATCTTAGAATTAGTATAGTTCTTTGTAATAGCTTAGTTGTACCTAAACAGATCGGTGAGTCAAAGACCTACCGAAATCAACATGAAGGAAGTCTACTATGCGGATTTAGATGAACTTCAGAAGACTAAGCCTTGTCTACCGAAATCATTTTCGGCATACCTCCCATTTGCCGAACCCTCTTTCCTTTCGGCATCCCTCTGCCATCCTTTCGGTATAATTTCTTCCTTGCCGATTTTCTCTATTTTCGGCAACACCTTTTATGTCAAACCCTCTCGATTTGACATACTTCCTCATTCCCAATGATCTTCTAACAAAGGGAATGGAAGTTTCCTTCTCTTAGAAGATATTCACTTGAGTTCTGATCTGATTGAGACATTTTATTTTATAAAAGATCTCAAAAAGATTTGTACCAGGTATATTTTATTAAGATATTGTACTTTTATAGTACAAAAGTTACCTTTCGTATTGTGATAAGTCACCTCAAATATATTATAATTTATTGACAATATCTCAACCACCCAAGCATTAAATGTCCTATGTCCTTTACACTCATTGCTTTGGATAGTTTTAAAGTGTGAAGATGGCTCTATGCAACTTACGCTTTCAGCTCAAGTTTTCTAAAGTGCAAGATTTTAGCAAGTTGTCAATAAGCTTTTTCTTTCTAAGTTTGTCTTTGTGATAAAAGTTCTTCTTTATGTTAGATTGTTAGAATAGTTTTTAATTGTTATTTTCCGCAACAATCTTTATTTCTCTTTGTGTAATTCTTGATATTCTTATCAATAAAAAAATTAAAAATTAAGTAAAATTTTGTGTATTGTATTCACCCCCCCCCCCTCTACAATACTTGTTTTGCTTTGGTTTAATCTAATAAAACAGATCCGCAATGGCATCATCGTCCAATGCTAAAGTTGATTCTCTGTCTTCTCAAAACTCTTTTCACCTTGACAATGGTTCGACTATCAAACCTCCTAGGTTCAATCCAAACAACTTTTCTTTATGGAAAAGTCGGATGATGCTATTCCTAGAAGGGGCCGACAGTCGTTATCTGACTGTTCTCATTGAAGGGCCCCTTCTCCCTAAAGTCTGTAACAAATTTATCAAAACCTCCAAAAAGAAAAATAAGGAAAAAGATCCTCTTTTTTAAGTTTCCGATGACTCATCTGACGAGGAACGTAACTCTGCTACTGGTAGATATATTCTGAAAACTGAAAAAGAATACACTGAGGAAGACAGACGTACCATTGGACTTGACTCCAAAGTGCGAGCAATTATTGCTCAATCTCTTCCAGATGAAGTATACCACACTCTTGTTAACTTCTCTACTGCTAAAGAGATGTGGTCGACTCTATGTGTTCTATACGAAGGTACAGATGAAGTCAAAAAGTCAAGAAAAATCTCTCTTGTTCGTAAATACGAATTTTTCTCTCATGAAAAGGGAGAATCTCTTTCTAACTACTATAATCGTTTCAATAGTCTTTTAAACGATCTTAAACTTCTGGGGAAGCATTATGACAACGAGGAAATCTTATGTAAGTTCATGGATGGTCTTCCAGATTTCTGGGAGAACCTCAGTACCTGCATCAGCATCAAGACAACCAGGGACTTGGAAAACCTACCTCTCACCTCTCTCTATGGAACCTTCTTTAACTATGAACAAACTCGTCTTCAAAGGAAGACCATCATCAAAGAAATAAGAGCCTCTTCTATGGATCTTATTAGTGATGGTTCCAAGAAAACTATGTGTATTCCTCGCATCACTTATCCTTCTGATGACTCAGAGAGAGAGAGAGTCATAATGACTTAGATCACTCCTCGGAGGCTTATCTCATTGAAGTCGATGATGAAGGAGAAGACATCTTTGTTGATCAAATGACAAAGGAAATGAGTATGCTCGCTAACTTTTCTAAATTTAGGAAAAACCCCTCCTCCAACCATTTTCGAGTCAACCAAAAATTTTCTTCCTCCTCCTCTAAAAATTCTTTAAACAAATCCAAGGAGGAATGCTATGCGTGTGGCAAGAAAGGCCATTTCGCTTCTGAGTGTAGAAGCAATCCTCCTAGGATCTCTAAGTCCAACTCTTCAAATTCCTCTAAGGGAAGGAATTTCAGATCTATCTCTACAGGTAGATCTCATCCTCGAAAATCTTCCCCTTCTTCTTCCCTCAAAGATCTCTCTAACAAAGCTGATAAGTATAAAGCTAAGTACAAGAGAGAAAAGGAGAGAAACTTTAACTCTCATCGACAGGGAAATGGTTTAATGGATGAGACTCTTGACTGGGCTGATGAGCCTACCTCTGACAGTGAGAAAGAAGTGTCAAGTAAATGCCTTATGGCACAACTTGACGAAGAAGTCAAAGATTCCAGCTTTAGGATGGAATTTTCTGCAGAATGCTCCTCCTCCTCATCTCAGGTACATCCCTTCTACTCTCTCTCAAATGAAGAAAAGATTGAAGCTTATGACTCTTTAACTGTACTTTTTCATAACGAAAAAGATGCAAAGAAAAGAGCCAATGCTCAAATCAAATCTTTATCTTCTCAACTTCAAGCCTCTCTCTCTCAGCTAAAACATTTCGATAAAATAAAAATTGAGTTGGAAGACCTAAAAACAATAAATTTTGTTTTGGCTAAAGAAAATAACAAACTTTTCAAGCGTCTTCAGAAGGAACAAGATATTGTAAATAAGTGGAATACCTCTTCCAAGAACCTTGAAAAAAAATTCAAAGACCAAGTAATTGGTGACGATAAATTTGGTCTTGGGTATTGGAAAGAGGATGTTGTATGTACTCCCTCTGAAGACATTCCCTACCCTTATCAAAATCTTCCTCTTTCCTCTAAACTTCCCTCTTATTCTCCTGAGTGGATTGATACTGACTCAAGAGATTCTAACTCTGTTTATTCCATGGATCTTCGTGATTCTAGAAAGTTTGGTATCTTTGTGTCTGCCAAACAGTCTAAACCCATTCTTAAAGAAGATCAAGATTCAAATGATTTTATCAAACTTGTTAATGATCTCCTCAAAACTTTGAATCTAAAAGAATGTTCTTCTTCTTCTTCTTCTTCCACTTCTTCTTCTTCTTCTCCTCCACCAAAGAAAGCTCTTCTCCTTAACAAAGGAAAATCTGTTGTTTTTGATCTTCCCACTAAAAGAAAGATTACACCTTCTTCCAAAGGTAAATATCTTATGAAAACAACAAAATTTATTCCTAGAGCGCTGAAAATAAAGAAATCTAAAGGAATTTGCATAAATCCTCATTTCTTCCTCAGAAAAAGGAATTCTTGGACCAATGCCTCAAACCCCTCACATTCCTTACAACTATCCCGTTCTTCCTCATTCTTCTAAACCTCTAAAGTCAAAACCTCAAGGAAAAGTGAAAGCCTCCTCTCTACAACCCAAGAAAAAGTTCATCTACAGAAAATGCTATAACTATGGTGATACTTTTCATCTAGCCAAGGATTGTCCAAAAGACCGTATTGACAGATATGGTCAAAATGATCCTGCTTCTTCTTCTTCTAACCCTAAGGGACCCACCTCAAAACGGGTTCCAAAGGACTAATTTGTTTATGTCTGTAGGTCTTTGGGCATCATCATACATGGTATCTTGATAGTGGGTGCTCACGACACATGACAGGAAACAAATCTCTTCTCTTAAACTTTGTGAAAGAAAAGGGACCGACCGTAACCTTTGGTGACAACTCTCGTGGTTCCACTAAAGGTTATGGGACTCTTTATAATGGATCCATTACTTTCAACAAAGTCGTCTATGTGGAAGGACTCATGCATAATCTCTTAAGCATAAGTCAACTCTGTGATCTTGGTTTCTATGTGATATTTAGAATGGAAGATTGTCTCATCACAAACAAAAACTTTCTGATAGTCCCTGAAATCAAGTTCTAATCAAATACAATCAAAACAAACAAGATTAGTAATCTACCTGTTTCAATTTCAATTTCACAAATCAAACAATTACAAATTTGTTTATGATTTTCTCTCTCTAAAACACAACTCTTTCTCTCTCTAGCTTTCTCTCTCTACAATCTTCTCTGGATGCTTATACTATCAGATTGTTTGTTACTTACTAACTAAACAAACAATAGGTCATATACCTATTTAGAAAACACACGCTTACAAAAACTAAACAAAACAAAGACTTTGACTTTTTATTTTCATTTGACTTTGACTTTGCTTGAGAAGTTGACTTTCTGCTTTGACTTCTTGAACTTTGACCTTCAGTCTTCATGATCTTGCATCCAACATATTTATGCTCTAACAATCTCCTCCTTTGGATCAAGATCATCTTCAAAAGATTTAGCAATTCAATCTTCTCTCTTTGAGTACACAAATTACAATCTCCCCCTTTGTTAACTTTTTTTAACTCTGATCATCTTTAAATCAATTGTATTCTTCCCAAAATCTGTTCTTTAACAAATAGTAACAAACTCCCCAAAGATGGTAGAAATGCTCTTTCAGACTTCAGAAATAAATTATCTTTAGATTTAGCTCAGATTGCTTAAGCAAATAATCTTCAATGAAAATTTCTGTAATTTCAGCACATCTTCAGAAAACTTTGAACTTTTCTCTTTCAGTCTTTCAAACTTTGCCATTCTCTGAACTTTTCTTTATCAACTCTCTCATACTTGTATCTTCTTCCCACAACTAAAATTATCTTCACTTTTAAAACCAACATTTATTGATTCCTTCTACCCCTTTTTGATGAATAGAGCATCAATATCATCAAAACTTTCTCCAAGAAATGTCATTATCAATTCTGACCACTGATCTTTTGAACTGAGCCTCTGATTCAATATCGATCCAAAATAAGATATTCATCCAAATCTTTTCAAATCCAGACAAATTAGGAATGTAACACCTGAATCAACAAATGAATCAGTTAATATGCATGTCAGTAACACTAAGTCACTATGTGTAATGAATACACATTGGAAAGGAGCTATTTGATGATCACTCCCCCAAGGCTTCCATCCAATCATCGAAACACCACAAAGGAAATTTCTATGAATGTTATGACAAGAAAACAAATTCCTTGTGTTCTCGTGCAAGTGTAAAAAGAATTAAGCACATGATGATTGTTTTTTATAAGGCTCAACATTGTGTAAACCACTGAGACAACAGTAATTAAACACATACTCAATTGTGTATGATCGAAGTGCGAAGGTGGGGCAGACTTACTTCTTTTTCAATATCCAGATTTTCCAAATGAAAATCAGATAGATTATGTGTTGCGTCCCCTTGAAATATGAAACACTTTCTTGTTGAGAAGAAAATTAGTGGTTGGTGGGGTTTTTATCAAGAGTTGGCATGGGCTAGTTGCCTGTTTCAATAATGTACACGAAGAAGTGTGAAACAATAGTAATGTAGTTGTCCGTCTCAGAAAGTAGTTGGTGCAGAGTTTGATATTCTTTTACTCTGATCTCACACCCTCTTTCTTTATAAACATTGAGCTCGTTTCTAACCAAACTCTCATTTACATTTTACCTCTTCACACAACCCACACTCATTTCTTTTTGACTCCTCACACTTGATCACTAAGG
This sequence comes from Arctium minus, assembly GCA_954870635.1. Lineage (NCBI taxonomy): Eukaryota > Viridiplantae > Streptophyta > Magnoliopsida > Asterales > Asteraceae > Arctium > Arctium minus. The sequence continues at coordinate 73,546,918 of OX941085.1, read as the reverse complement.
ATTAACTTCTTGGGTAGGAAACACTGGTTAACGTGAATCCATAGAAGTATCAATTAAGTCCTACACAACGAACCCATGTTTTCCTATAAAGATCAACGTTGCTCAGAATGGTTTAACTAGAACAGTTAAAGCACATATACAAATGTCAGATGTTTGTATACTCGAAAATATAATCATGAATATTTGAGCATTTTTAAACATTGAAGATATTTCAAACAAGTATATTGAATGAAAGAAATGAATACAAGAAAGTTGTTTGAAAGTCTGACATTGTATGAAAAGATCAAATCAAATGATATAACAATCAAAGCTTAGGTAAAAAATAATTGAATGTGGTCTATACGAACCAATAATATAGACATTCTTGAAAGAACGTTTCAAAATGAAATCACGCTCAAAATTCGTTGAATAACAATCGGGGTGTCTTACCATCGAAAATTTGTTTTAATTTAGAGACATGGTAAGAACAATTTCAACAAAAAATTAAACCGGTGTGTGTGAATACTTGACAGTATATAGATAAGATAATACACAAGTATGTATCTTTTGAAACAGACGGTTTATTAACGTTTAAGCACAAGTAAAATAAAAACATTTAAAAACACACATCCAAATTATGAAATCTATTTAAGAATCGGGAAGTGGTTTGAACGTTTAAAAACATGTTTTCTATGATTGAAAGTCGTCCTTATTTCAACCATATGTGAGATTAAGAATAGAAATAAACCTTTCCATTCAATCTTAAATCTCATCAAGTCAGCTTAAAGTCATAAAGATATGATCTTGTAAGCATCCTCTCAATCTGCAAACAGTCAAAAAAATCCGTCAAAGTACAAAATTTATTCACAAAACTTTATTGAAAAAATAAAATGACATAAAGCAGTAAAACATTGAATGTACGAGTTCTGATCTGAAGTAATCAGAAGTCATAAATCTTACTCCCTTTTCTTTATTCTTACTCTCCCTGCATTTATGCATCAGAAGATTTATCAATGACAAACATATGCAAAAATGATTAACTCCCCCTCAAATTAATATAGATCATCTTTATCTTCTCTTACTCCCCCTGAAAACATGAACACACGTTAAAGTGCAGATATCTTTTCAGAATAAAGATAAAGAAATGAAGAAAAATAACAATAAGAAAAACTTTAATAGGTAATCACTGATTATGTCTTGAGATTAAGCATACCAAGTTTCGAGATAAGAAAATTAAATCTCTTTTCGTCGAGAGGCTTGGTAAACAAATCAGCAAGCTGATAATCAGTATTTATAAAATAAAGTTCTATTGTACCTTTTTCTACATTATCTTTGATAAAATGATATCTAATATCGATGTGTTTTGTATTTGTATATTGCACAGGATTAGCTGATATGGCTATGGCGCTCTTCGAGTCACAATAAATTGGTATTTTGTTGAATTGGAAACCATAGTCTCAAAGTTGTGTTATCATCCACAAGACTTGAGAGCAGCAACTAGCAGCAGCTACATACTCTGCTTCAGCAGTCGAGGTGGAAACACAAAGTTGTTTCTTTGACGCCCAGCTTACGAGCTTGTCTCCAAGAAATTGAATATGACCTGATGTGCTCTTCCTGTCTAACATACATCCAGCATGATCTGCATCTGAGTAAGTCGTCAGTTCAAAACCAGTATCTTTAGGATACCACAGACCAAGATCTGCAGTCCCCTTCAGATATCTAAAAATCCGTTTGACCGCTGACAAATGGGATTCTTTTGGGTTAGCCTGATATCTTGCACATAAACATGTAGAAAACATAATATATGGCCTACTTGAAGTAAGATACATTAAAGAAATGATCATTCCTCTATTGGTTTTAACAACAACAAGTTTTCCCAAAGGATCCATGCTGATCTTAGTTCCCGGTGCCATCGGGGTACCAATTGGTTTACAAGTTTCCATTTTGAATTTCCGAAAAATATCAAAAATGTACTTAGCTTGATTTATAAAAGTCCCCATTGAAAATTGTTTTACTTGTAATCTGAGAAAGAAATTCATCTCTCCCATCATACTCATTTGAAATCTAGATACCATGAGGTTTGAAAAATTCTTACAAAATTTAGGATTTGTAGAGCCAAATATAATGTCATCCACATATATCTGAATAAGAATGATATCAGCTTTTTCTTTCATGACGAATAAAGTGGTATCGATTTTACCTTTAGTGAAGCCTGACTTGACAAAAAATTGTGATAGAACATCATACCAGGCTCGAGGCGCTTGTTTCAAACCATAAATAGCTTTATCCAAGATGTATATGTAATTTGGCTTATCTGGATTTACAAAGCCTTCTGGTTGCGAGACGTAGACTTCCTCCTTAAGAATGCCATTCAGAAAGGCAGTCTTCACGTCCATTTGATAGACAGTGAAGTTTTTATGAGCAGTATACGCCAGAAACATGTGGATTGCTTCTATACGCGCTACTGGAGCATAAGTCTCATCATAATCGATGCCTTCCTCTTGCCTATATCCTTTGGCAACAAGTCGTGCTTTGTTTCGAATTACGACACCATCTTCATCCTTTTTATTTTTGAATACCCATTTGGTTTCGATGAAAGATTTTCCTTCCGGTTTGGGCACAAGTCTCCAGACCTTTAGGGCTTCAAACTGATTTAGCTCCTCTTGCATAGTAGTTACCTAATCTGAGTCAGCAAGAGCCTCTGATACGCGAGTTGGCTCAATCTTGCTCAGAAAGGAATCATGCATACACATATTAATTGTTGTAGACCTAGTTTGCAAAGGTAAATTTGGATCTCCAATAATTTGAGTTATCGGGTGCTCTTTGGTCCACATATGCTAGTGAGGGAGTGGATTCGATGTAGATTGATCATAAAACTCATCTAGTTATCCACTATCAGCTTCTTCTTGATCAGTATTAGTTGGGGTGCAGTTGAAGTATATTGTACAGAAGTGTCGAAGTGTCAGTTAGAACAGCTTGTTCATTCTGTTGATTTTCCATAACAGTGCATCCAACTGAAGTAGTAACTTCTGGTTCAGCATTATCAGGTGTAACTTCAACTGTAGGAGTATGTGTTTGAATCTGAGTTTCATTCTGAACTGGTGAAACAAGTTTAGTAGATACGTTCGAAGTAGTTGGATGATTAGTCGTTGAATCTTTAGACCTGTCAACCACAACAGATTTAGGAATTTTAGATCCTAGAAACTCATCATAGAAAAATTCAAATAACAAATCTAATTCAGATAAATGCAATGTAGACTTTGAAGCATTATCCGAATTATTCTCAGAAGAAATAGGTTTTGGACTGATATGTCCAGAAGCTAAGACTCCGGTTAGAACAGGTTCTGAACTGCTTTGTTCAGAAGCCACCTCCTCATCAGATGTTACATTGACGCTTTCAATCACAGCCTTTGAGCTCTTCAGATAAACTCTATATGCAGCAGATGTTTGGGAGTATCCAATAAAAATTCCCTCTTCAGCCTTTGGTCCGAACTTATTCAATTTCTCTCTGTCATTAAGCACAAAACACCTACATCCAAAGACATGAAAATATTTGATATTAGGTGTATGATTATTAATCAATGCATAAGGAGTTTTTCCAAACCGTCTATGAATAATTGATCGATTCTGCGTATAACATGCAGTAGAAACAACTTCTGCCCACAGAAATAGAGGTAGATCCGACTGGTTGAGCATAGTGCGAGCGGCCTCGACTAGCGTTCGATTGCATCGTTCCACTACTCCATTCTGTTCGGGTGTTCGAGCAGCAGAAAATTGATGAGTTATCCCGACAGATTCGAGATAATCTTCTACAGTCTTGTTTTTAAACTCTGTGCCATTATCCGTCCTTAGAAGCTTAACTGTCTTCTGCAAGTTCAATTGAGTAGTCTTAAGAAACTTGATGAGTACTTCGGGTGTCTCATCTTTTGTCCTGAGAAACTTTACCCATGTGTAACGAGAATAATCATCCACTATTACCAAAACATATTTCTTTCCTCCTATGCTTTGAGTACGCATAGGACCACAAAGATCCATATGCAAAAGTTCAAGCGGAGAACTTGTACTTGGTTCGAGTTTCGGCTTGTGAGTTGCCCTCTTCATTTTACCCTTTTCACATGCTGCACATAGATGTTCCTTTCCATATCTTAGCTCAGGAAGACCTTTCACCAATCAGCTTTTGACCAATTTGTTTATGTAACAAAAACTCAGGTGCGACAGCCTTCGGTGCCAAAGCCAACTTTGCTGCATCGAGGCTTTTGTCAGTAAGCAAACCTGATTTTCAGTCTGGACCTTTGAAAGATTGATTGTGTAGAGATTGGACTTTCGAGTTCCGATCAAAAGTTCTTTGCCATCTTCAGTTCGTACGGAGCAACTTTTGGCTTTAAAATTCACCTCTAATCCTTTGTCGCAGAACTGGCCAATACTGAATAGGTTGTTCCCTAAACCTTCTACATAACTCACCTTCGTTATCGTTACATTCTCTTGTATCACGTAACCATATCCCAAAATCGGTGAAAATTGATCATTGCCAAAACGAACATTCCCGCTGAATTTCTCTGTATAATTAGACAATAAAGCTTTCTACCCAGTCATATGCTTGGAACACCCGTTATCAAAGTACCACATATGACGGGTATGCATAAGAGAAATCAGGGAATAACATATTTAGGTACCTATTTAAAAACGGGTTCTTTCAGTTTTGCACAAGATTTTGGTATCCATTTATAAATGCATCCTCTAAACTTTTGAAAAACTTTTGAAGTAAAAGGCTTATAATAACCAACATGATAATTTCCAAACAATCACTAGAATATTGACGATAAGCAAAATCATTCCGTCTATAAGTAGATATCATAGTAGTAGACCGAGATAATTGGAACAATTGCTTTATTGAATATCTCTTGTAAGAAGTTACAAGGTTTTGATTATTAGAAGCAACAGAACCAATTACACCATAAACACTACTATTAGATCTATGACAAGAATTATCAGGAATTGATTCCGCTTTCTCATCAATCTTATTTTTAGGTTGCCATTCAGTTCGTTCTTCTGACCTTTTCTTTCTTAAATCTGAAACAAAAGATTTAGATTTATTAGGAAAATCAGATTTCTGAGATTGTCTATTCTTTTGTTTACCAGTGTTGGTCCGTTTCTGTGAGCGCCGTTTCTTTTGCTTCTTACCCTTAGCATAGTAATCAACATTCACAGAAACTGTTTCATCAACCTTGGTTGATGATTCATCAACTTCATGAACACTTGGTAAAACTTCACCATTAATGACAAATGTAGAATGATCTGGAAGTGGAGCGTTAAAGTCAAACATATCAATTTCTGTAACACACCCGTCATCAGAATTAAAAAAATCATTTGCAGACGCAAATAAGTCATCAAAATCATCTGTTGAAGTTTGAGGTGCCTTAAAAGATTTTGAACACTTTTAAGATTCAGCTTTGAAAGTAGTGTTCTTCATTACAGTTGAAAATACATTTTGTTCTATGTCAACCAAAATTATTTCATCAGATAAAGCATTTTCAAGATCAACTATTTTGCTTTCTAAAATGAGTAGAGGAACATAAACTTTAGCTTTAACAGGTTTTGCCTCCATCTCTTTGCTTGAATAGTTGTCAAAATAATCGTTTGATAAAACTTTTTGTTGATCAGAAAGATATCTATCATTTAGCTTTTGATAGAAGAATGGTAGTTGCATTTTCTTGGTATTCTTTCTGTTTTCATCTTCTCTGGCCTCGACCTCTTCAGGTGCTTTGGTAACAAATTTGGGTTTCAAATGAGTATATTTACCAATAGCAAAAAGAAAATCAAAATTGTACAATACTGGTTGTTTTCGGATAGCTTTCTATAGTATGGGTTTTCGTAACCGAGACCCCACTTCTCTCTAACATCAGCTTTCTCATTCGGGGTGTTTAGGAAAATGGTTTGATCTGTTTGGCCTCTAGCATAAAGTTTGGCTTCCAAACCATTTACCTTCTTTGTTAAGCTCTTGTTCTCAATCTGCAATTTGTGAACTTTTAAAGCACATTTTTATTTTTCTAAATCAGACTTAGAAATTTTAGACTCAAAAACAGAAATCTTACATTCAAAACAATCTTTTTCATTTTTAAGATTAGAAACAGATTTGCGTAGAGAATCAATGAGATCTTTGTTTCCAATAACAGTTTTGTTAAGTTCAAAGATCTTTTGATTTTTCTTTGCAACTCTGCTCTTTTCCTTTTTCAGTTTATTTTGAAGGTCTTGAAGTTCGATTATCATGGCTTCCATTTTATTCATGAAATCATGTTCAGTTTAGTTCATTACCTCATCAGATGCCTCATCTTCTGAATCATCATACTTAACTGCATCACCCATCAAACATATGTGGGTTGCTTCTTCTTTCTCTTCATCAACATCTGAATGATCTAACCAAAATTCATCTTCAGCCATCAATACCTTTCCTTTTGTTCTTGTAGTATTCTGAATTGCGAACCTTTGGCTTTCGACTGTCTTTTGCATAATGTCCGACCTTGCCACAGTTGTAGCATTTGATCAGATCTTCAGTCTTCTTGTCAGCACTGGTATAATCATTCACAAACTTCTTTTCTTCTGGCTTTCTCTCCACGTACCTTTTCTCTCCATACTTCTTTCCTTCTATTCTCTCACGGTGCTCATGATTCTTTGACCTCGATGATGAGTATCTCTGAGAGTTAGACCCCGGCTTCTTATAAAACTTTTTTTTAAAGGCACGGGTCAGTAGCAACATGTCTTGCTTGAGATTTTCACCATCATCACTATATGGGTCAAAATCAGAATCAGAACTGGGAATAGTTATCTTCTTCTTTTTCTTCTTCTCTTTCTTTTCTTTCTCCTTTTCTCCATCTACTAAAGCTATTGGATCAGGAACTTTCTCATCTTTCTTCTTTCCAGCCCTTTTCTCTTCAACCTCCTCCTCATTCTGTCTTATAGTCTTGTAGACTTCATGAAGAGGTATATCACTCAAGTCTTTCATTTGTTTCATCCTGCGGGTATGTTTCTTCCATTCAGGTTGCAAGATGCTGAGGAACTTCACATTGTTTTCAATCTACTTCTTCTTAACCTTATTCTTTGAAAGTTCATTGAGAAGAAGTACAAATCTCTCATATGTGTCCTCAAGGCTCTCATTTTCTTTTGCTTTGAACTCTTCATAGTTGTTGATGCAGTTAGCCACTTTCATTTGATTCCCTACTTTGGAACCCATCATCATCTTTTGTAGCTGATCCCACATCTTCTTGGCATTCGCTTTATAGCTGTCAATCTTGATGTATATCTCATTAGGGATACTTGGAAGAAGAAGAGAGTTGGCTTGTTTATCGGCTTTAAAACGACTTTTCTGTTCATCTGAGTATTGAGAAAAATCTTTAGGAACATTCTTCATTTTTCTAACTTTGTCTTCATCTCCATCCTCACTATCCGAAGATTCCTCACCAGGTATTTCCATGGTGGGAGGAATCATGGGACCTTCAGTGATAGACAGGATGATGTTCTCTCCATTAGCATGTCGGTCGACAAAGTCTAGAAACCTATCTTTCCATTGCTCGTACTCCCCTTTAAACAGAACAGGGGGTTTATATCCATGCCAATTGAAAGAGCGTCCTTGGAAGTCATCCTGTTTGAAAAATATTCAATAAGAAACTTGAAACTAATCGTTAGTCCAATAGAAATCTCAAAAATACAGAAAACTTGAAATAAACTTGACAAAGAAAGATTCTGAAATTCTCCAAGTCTAGAATTCGCAGCCTATACAGAAGTAGAAGAAATTCGCAAACAACACTGAGGTACACACAGAATTCGCATACTACACAAATTTAAACAAAAATTCGCACACAACAATATTTCATAATTCGCAACCAAAGAAAATTCAGAATTCGCAACACACACTTTTGCGAAACCCAAGGAATTCGTAGAATAGTCTAATGCGAATTATGTTGATTCGTATGACTCACAAAAGCGACTTCTTCACTTTTTCGCAAGGCTCACTTATACGAATTCTGTCCTTTGAAGAATGAAGGAAATTTTTTTCGCAAGAATGACTTCTTCGAATTCTTTCCTTAGGAAATATTTAGAAATCACTTTTTGCAAAGAACACTTATGCGAATTCTGAAAATTCGTACATCACTGATAAGCGAATTATGTACTTAAACTTTTCAGAAATAAAGGTTATGCGAATTCTATGAAACTCACAACACTCTGGTCTGCGATTCCTTTGAAATTCGCAAGTCAGACAAATACGAATTTTGTCCTTGTGTTTTTGAAAAAAAAAACAAGCCTATACGAATTCTATGTCTGCGAAATCTTGAAGCTTTCTCCGAATTCTTTGACAGTCTGCGAGTTCTTCATGGATCTTGCGAGTTCTTCGGATCTCGAATGAAAAATACTCTAATCGACTCAAAAATCCATCTAGACTTCGAATTTCGATCTGAGACTTCGACAATTTGATCACTAACACAACTAGAACCAAAAACTAACAACGAATTTCAATCTAAAACACATACTATTAAATTTGATTCAAATTACAGTGCGTCGAACTCGTGACTCAAAACTTCGATAAAATCCAAAAATTCATGAAATATACAGTGAAATTATGTCACAAACCTATACAGGATTTATCTAATACACTTTTCGATCACAAACCAATCAATTACAATTCGAAAAACAAACTCAAAATAGAAAATTGATCTAAGACTCAACTTCACAGTGTCGAACTCTGTATTTCTTGATTTCAATCGGATTTGCTCTGATACCAATTAATAGTCCCTGAAATCAAGTTCTAATCAAATACAATCAAAACAAACAAGATTAGTAATCTACCTGTTTCAATTTCAATTTCAATTTCACAAATCAAACAATTACAAATTTGTTTATGATTTTCTCTCTATAAAGCACAACTCTTTCTCTCTCTAGCTTTCTCTCTCTACAATCTTCTCTGCATGTTTATACTATCAGATTTCTTGCTACTTACTAACTAAACAAACAATAGGTCATATACCTATTTAGAAGACACACGCTTACAAAAACTAAACAAAACAAAGACTTTGACTTTTTATTTTCATTTGCCTTTGACTTTGCTTCAGAAGTTGACTTTCTGCTATGACTTCTTGAACTTTTACCTTCAGTCTTCATGATCTTGCATCCAACATATTTATGCTCTAACACTTTCATATTGTTCTTTCTAGTTTTAGAAAAGATAACGTCTATGTGATCAACATGGGAAACAAATTTAATGAAAGTGAAGGAAGCATTTGCTTCATTTCTGAAGACTCAGAAAAGAAGAACTGGCTCTGGCATAAACGTCTATCTCATCTCAATTTCAAGATGTTAAATGCTCTCTCTAACAAAGAGCTAGTTGTCAGTTTGCCGAAAATATCCTTTTCTAAAGAGAAGCTATGTGTTGCATGTGAGAAAGACAAGCTGACAAAATCCTCCTTCAAATCAAAGCAGTGTTTCTCTATTTCTACCCCCTCTTCAGATGCTGCATATAGATCTTTGTGGGCCAGTCAGCACACCTAGTCTTGGTGGAAAAAGGTACATTCTTTTCATCATCGATGAATACACACGTTACACTTGGGTATTCTTTCTCAGGTACAAAACTGATACAACTGACGAAATCATCAATTTCATCAAGAAATATGAAGTTCTCAATGGTCAACTAGTCAGATCTATTAGAAGTGATAACGGGACCGAATTCAGAAATGCTACCTTGAATGTTTTTCTCAATGACAAAGGTATTTCTCAAAACTTTGCAGCAGTCAGAACTCCGCAACAAAATGGTGTTGTGGAAAGAAAGAATCGTACTCTATGTGAAGCTGCAAGATCTATGCTGAGTGAATCAAACCTTCCTACCTACTTCTGGGTTGAGGCTGTCAATACAGCTTGCTTTACTCAGAACCGGTCTATCATTGTGAAAAGACAAAACAAGACTTCCTATGAAGTCTTCTATGGCCGAAAACCAAACATCAGTTTCCTTCATGTTTTCGGTTGTTTGTGTTTCATCTTAAATGATCGAGAACATCTTGGGAAATTTGATCCCAAGGCTGATGAAGGTATCTTTATGGGTTATTCTCTATCCTCTAAAGCCTATAGAGTCTACAATTTTAGAAGAAAATGTATTGATGAATCAATACATGTGAAGTTCGATGATCATAAGACATCCTCCTTATCTTGTGATGATAATGAACTTCATGAGTGGATCACTTCGTGTGTAGGGGAAGATTCACCAAATCTTTTGTCTGCAGGACCTCCCTATGTTCCATTTTCAGCAGCTTCCACTTCTATTAACCATAGTTCGACAGAGTTCCTACCGACTACCGAACCTGTTGCATCTGTCGAACCGACCTCTCACTCTTCTCCTCTTCATCATACTCATCCCATTCCTACCGATCCATCAACCTCATATTCTCCTAGCCCATATCTTTCACCTCTTCCTCCTGCTCTAAAATGGACCAAGGATCATCCAATTGAACAAATTATTGGTTATCAGCAAGCAGGTGTCCAAACCAAAAGAGGTGTCGGAAACATTTGTCTCTATGTGAATTTTCTCTCAATCACAGAGCCCAAGAAAATTGAAGAAGCTCTAGCCGATCCTTGTTGGATCACTGCCATGCAAGAAGAGTTGTCTCAATTCGAAAGAAACAAAGTATGGAGACTTATGCCTCGTCCTTTCGGCAAAACCATTATCGGCACTAAGTAGGTCTTCCGAAATAAGATGGATGAAGTGGACACTGTTATCAGGAACAAAGCCAGACTTATTGCTCAAGGATATAGACAGGAGGAAGGTATTGATTATGATGAAACATTTGCTCCTGTTGCTAGACTTGAAGCAATAAGAATCTTTCTTGCTCATGTTGCTCACAAAAACTTTTGGGTTTTCCAAATGGATGTTAAAAGTGATTTTCTCAATGGAGAACTTGTTGAAGAAGTCTATGTGAAACGACCTCCAGGTTTTGAAGATCCAACCCATCCTTACTATGTGTTCAGATTAGACAAAGCTCTTTATGGTCTGAAACAAGCTCCTCATGACTGGTATGACACTCTATCAGATTTCTTCTCTCCAACCAATATACCCGAGGTAAAATTGACAATACTCTATTTCTCAAGAAAACCCGAGGTAATATCATTATTGTCCAAATCTATGTGGATGACATCATCTTTGGTGCTACTAATGAATCTCTTTGTCAGAAGTTTGCCTCTCTCATGAAAAGCAAATATGAGATGAGTATGATGGGAGAGCTCACTTTCTTTCTTGGTCTTCAAATTAAACAAACTTCTGAAGGTATTTTCATAAATCAAAGTAAATATATTCGTGATTTGTTAAAGAAGTTTGATTTTGAAAATTGCTCTCCCATGAAAACTCCCATGGCACCACCTCTTAAGATTCATGTTGATCCAACTGGTAAACCAGTTGACATAACAAATTATAGAGGGATGATAGGGTCTCTTCTTTATCTTACTGCTAGTAGACCTGACATCATGTATGCTACGTGTCTGTGTGCGCGTTATCAAGCCAATCCCAAGGAATCTCATTTGGTGGCTGTGAAACCCATTTTTTGGTACCTAAAGGGTACTATGAATCTGGGTCTTTGGTATCCCAAGGACTCAGGTTTTGATCTCATTGGCTACTCAGATTCTGATTTTGCAGGGTCTAAGGTAGACAGGAAAAGTACAACCGGAAGTTTTCAATTACTCGGTGGAAATTTGGTCAGCTGGTCCAGCAAGAAACAAAATTTTGTATCTACCTCTATTGCTGAAGCTGAATATGTTGCAGCTGGTAGTTGTTGTGCACAAATCTTGTGGATGAAAAATCAACTACAATACTATGAAAAGCTTTACTCTCAAATACCTATCCTATGTGACAACTCCAGTGCCATAGCAATTGCTAACAATCCGGTGCTGCACTCCAGATCAAAACACATTGATATTCGATTATCACTTTATAAGAGATCATGTCTCTAAAGGTGATATTGAACTTCATTTCATCCCTACAGATCTTCAGCTTGCAGACCTCTTCACTAAACTATTGGATGAGGCCAGTTTCAACTTCCTCGTTGGATCCTTAGGTATGTTAAATTTTGATTAAAAAATTGAACTTTCAGTTTCGGCATCTCTCTCTTTTACCGACTCTCTTTCGGTAAACCTCTCAAATACCGAAACTTCTCTCCTATCGGTAAAGACTTCCTTAAGACTATCGTCTACCGAAGTTCACTTGTCTTCCATTTTGGTAGCTGTTGCCGAACTCTCACTTACCAAAGTATCTATTTTCTTCGGTTTCTTGGTTCGGTTCTGCTTAGAGATACCGAACTCATATATTTCGGTACCTCTCACCATCTTCATACTGAACTAATATCCCACGTGTCATCCTTATCCACATCTTTCTTGCCGACATCTTTTTCGGAACCTCTCCTTTCTCCTCTCATATCATGACACGTGGCTTCTTCGGGTTCGTGGGTCAGATGATGGGACGTTTGACACTCCCACGATTCTGACAATTAGTCATTTTCGGCTATTCCACTTCCCAATTTCGCACGATTTCGAGTACCATCATTACCATTAATAATATTTAATTCTTTTTGAAATCCAAACTTTCCCTCCAAGTTTCTTAACTATATATATTCATTCGTCTTCTTCAATTCCTATTTTTGCTTCTATCGACTTTCTCTCTTCCTCAAAACCTGCAACTCCATTAGCGCACCATTCTTTCTTCAACCATGGCATCATCAAAGTCTTCCAAGACCACTACACTCTCTCGGGAAACTCTTGCATTCCCCGTATGCAATCAGATTGCTCGTCTTTCTGCTAATGTGGATCATCCAGAGTTCAACCAAGTGTCTCTTTTTCTTCAAAGGACTCCTCTTCAACATGCTCTTATTGCGACTACCAAGATGAGCAAAATGCTTCTTGGTAGCTTTTGGATCACCTACAAGTATGACTCGGAGACGCATCAGGTATCTGCTTCTGTCCTTTCTTCTAAGGAACATCCCGACCTTTCTTTTGGGGTCGACGATGTCCGCTCCATTCTTCATATTCCAGAGTTTGATGCCCCACTGGACAGGAACACGATGAAGTAGTTGTTGCTCTTAACTACATTCACGAGGGGAAGATCAAAGGTTCTTGTGTGTCCCAAAATGCAATCATTCAATCAAGTAAATCAATAAACAATAACGATAATGCAAACCTGATATGATTATTCAATTGATTCAAAGGATTACAAGCTTGAAATCGAAACCACTCTGTTTCTTGTTCTTCACGGCGCACACCACCACCACAGCCTCCTCTCTAATTGATATTTTCTAATTAATTCCTCTAACCTAATTACCACTAAACAAGATTAATTTATACTTAGGCTAACTAAGCCTAATGGGCTTTGAAGGCTTGGTAATGGGCTTTACAAAGTTTGGCCCAAAAAGAAACTAAGTTAACTAAAAATAAAACTAACTAATAAATAAATAAAATACTTAAACAGACTTTGACTATTTATTACAAAAGGACCCTAGACTATTTATTGAGACGACTTTATCAGCTTTGACTTCAGATTTCCATCTTCAGATAATTATGATCTTGAATCCAATAAATATGTGCTTTAACAATCTCCCCCTTTGGATCAAGATCATTCTTTAAGCTCAGAAAATGTAATCTTCCTCTTTGTCTTCAGAATGTAACAATCTCCCCAATCGATGAAAATATCTTTCGGAAAGAAATTATCTCCAGATTCAGCTCGGAATGCTTCAGCAAATCATCTTCAAAGAAAATTTCTTCAAAGCAACAAATCTTCATAATATCTTTAGAAATTCTTTCAAAAACTTTTGATCTCCGCATTTCTTGATTGACGCTTCTCCCCCTTTTTGATGAAAAGAGCAAAGAGTTCATCAAAACTTGTCTTCAAGAAATTTCTTCCACCATTGATCTTGCAAACAGAACTACTGATTATCCGTCAATTCATTAAGATGTTCATCCAGATCTTTGCAAATCTAGACAAATTAGAAAATGAAGTGTAACACCTGAATCAACAAATGAATCAGTTAAAATTGCCTGTCAGTAACACAAAGTCACTGTGTGTAACGAATACACAATATAAAGGAGCTTTTATGATGTTCACTCCTCCAGGGCTTCCATTCAATCATCGAAACACCACAAAAGCAATCTCTATGAACGTTATGACAAAGAAACAAATTCTTTGTGTGTTCGTGCAAGTGATAGAATAAATTAAGCATATAATGATTGCTTATAAGGCTCAAAATGTGTAAACCACTGAGACAAGTAGTGAAACACAGATTCAATGTGCATAAACGAAGTGTGAAGGTGGGGCAGACTTCCTTCTTTTCAATATCCAGATTTTCCAAATGAAAATCAGATAGCATATGTGCTGCGTCCCCTTTGAAAATGAAACATTTTCTTGTTGAGAAGAAAATGAGTAGCTGGTGGGGTAATGTCAAGAATTGGCATGGGCTAGTTGCCTGTTTCAATAATGTTCACCAAGAATTGTGAAGCATTAGAAATGTGGTTGCCCGGCTCAGAAAGTAGTTGGTGCAGAGTTTGATATTCTTTTACTCTGATCTCTCACCCTCTTTCTTTTAATCTTTAAGCTCACAGCTAACCGAACTCTCTTTTGACATATTCTCTCATCACACATCCCACACTCATTTCTTTTGAACTCCTCACATTTAATCACTAAAGGATTAACTTCTTGGGTAGGAAACACTGGTTAACGTGAATCCATAGAAGTTTCTTTGAAGTCCTAGCACACTGATCCCATGTTTTCCTATGAAGCATAAGATGCTCAGGTGATTTAACTTTATCAGTTACAGCTCAAAGATGAATCAGAAAACATTTAAAATCACACTTCCAAATCAAGAAATCTGTTTGAGAATCGGGAAGTGGTTTGAACATTTAAGAACATGTTTTCTTATGATTGAAAGTTGTCCTTCTTTCAACCATGAATGAGATGAAGAAAAGAAATTATACCTTTCGAGTACAGTCTTACATCCCACGAAGTCAAGCTTAAAGTCATAAAGATATGATCTTTGAAGCATCTCTCAACCTACAAAAGTCTAAAAGTCTAGTCAAAGTAACTTTATTCACATAAATTGAAATAACATAAAGCAGTAAAACACTTAGTGTACGAGTTCTGATCAGAAGTAATCAGAAATCATAGCCATACTCTTTACTTGTATGCTCCCCCTAGAATCATGCATCACTAACAATTATCAGTAAGCACAATGCATTTAAATATGCTCCCCCTCAAACTAACATTGACCATCAATGAAATACTTCTCACACTCCCCCTGAGATCATGAACAAACTGTTAAAGAGTAGGTATCATGCGGAAATAATAATAAAGAAATGGTAAAGAGATACAATAAGAAACTTTAATAGGTAACTACCGATTAGGTCTTAAGATTCAGGTCTTAAGAGCAGCAGAGTATTGATGTGATATCCCGACCGATTCGAGATATTCTTCAACTATCTTGTTCTTGAACTCTGTGCCGTTGTCAGTCCTGAGAATCTTTACTTGTTTTTGCAGATTGACTTGGGTTGTCTTCAGAAACGTAATGAGAACATAGAGAGTCTCATCTTTAGACCGTAGAAACTTAACCCAAGTGTATCGCGTATAGTCATCCACGATAACCAGCACATACTTCTTTTCTCCTAAGCTTTGCGTTCACATAGGACCGCATAGATCCATATGCAACAACTCTAATGGAGAGTTGGTACTCGGATCAGGCTTTGGTTTGTGTGGGGCTCTCTTCATCTTTCCTTTTTCGCACGTTGCACATAGATGTTCTCTTTCGAACTTCAGTTCTGAAAGACCTTTCACTAGCTTGCCACTGACCAGCTTGTTGATGTAGCGAAAGTTGAGGTGAGAAAGTCGTCGATGCCATAACCAGCTTTGTTGCATCGAGGCCTTTGATAGTAGGCAGACCGGATTGTCATTCTGGACCTTTGACAAATTGATGGTGTAGAGGTTTGACTTGCGAGATCCGACCAGGAGTTCTTTTCCTTCTTCAGTGCGTACTGAACATGTCTTGGCCTTGAAATTAACCTCTAAATCTTTGTCGCAGAACTGGCCAATGCTGAACAGGTTGTGCCCTAAGCCTTCAACATAACTCACCTTCTTGATCGTAAGATTTTCATGTACAACATCACCATATCCCAGAATAGGTGAGAACTGATCATTCCCAAAACGAACTGTGTCGCAGTATTTGTCCGTATAATTAGACAACATACTCTTCTGCCCGGTCATATGTTTGGAACACCCGCTATCCAAATACCACATATGACGGGTCTGCACAACACAAATCAAGAAAGAAGAGGTTTAGGAACCCATTTAAAAATGGGACCTCCACTGTTAGTACTTGATTTTGGCACCCATTTAAATTTGGGTCCGCTTTTTCTTTGAAAATCAGAATCATGATAAGATGAATGATAATGATAAGATGAAACATTATATGAACCATACCAAACATCAGAATATTTACGAGAAGCATAATCACATTCACCATAATTTAAAAACTTTTTATTTGATGGTGCTAACTGGAATAATTGCTTTATAGAGTACTTCTTGCGAGAATCAACAAGATTAGATTTAAAAGTAGCAACATTCACAATCACATCATCTTTACTAGAAGTCTTTTTATTCAAAATAAAACTAGAACTAGATTTAGCTTTCTCGTCTATCTTCTGTTTCGGTATCCATGCAGTCTTAACTCCAACCCTTTGCTTTCTCAAATCTGAAACATGTGAAACTTTAGAGTTAGAATGATGAGAACTAATAGAATGCTTCTTCTTTGGCTTACCAGTGGGGATCGGTTTCTGTGAAAGCTGAGATTTTTGTTTCTTACCTTTTGCTTTCTTTGATTTCACAGAAACTGATTTATCAACTTTCGTTGATGTTTCACCTTTGTCAAAAACTGACAGGATCGAATTCTTAACAAGAATTAATACTCAGAAACTAATATCAAAGAAGTTGCGGAAAAACACTTTGATATTTAATAAAACAGTAATCAAACACAGTATATGATTAACAAACTGTAAGCTTTTATTTGATGCTTTGAAGTTACAAGATTACTCACTCAACCTCAATATTGATGAACAGGCTCACCAATACGAATTCTACTTCTCTAGAATTAGGATCTGTGCCTTGAGGTCGATTTCTCTCTTGAAAAACAATTATTAAAAAAAAAAAAAATTTTTTTATCTATTCTAAACATTCTATACATATACTAATAAAAAGATAATTACAAAGAATAAACAAATCTTCAGTATATCTTCCATGTATATCTTCTAAGTATATCTTCAGTATATCCAGCTGTAGTACATTCCATCCGGATCTCTTTAGCAGCACTAATAATGCTCAGCAGCATTAACTTCAACTAGCAGCATTAACTTCAAGCAGTACTAACTACTAGCAGTACTAACTAGCTAAGCAGTACTAACTTTGTTCAAGCAGTACTAACTTTAACTAGCAGTAGTAATTCTACTAGCAGTAGTAACACTTAGCAGTATTAATCTTCAACTTGTTCTGGCAGTAGTAACTACACTTGTGCTAGCAGTAGTAACTACACTTAGTAGAATCTTCAGTTCCCAACAATCTCCCCCTAACTTGACTTTTAGAAGAGAAGTCAAGTTCTTCAGATATTCTTCCAGATGCTCTTTTTAATGCTCCCAAAACTTCCAATATCACGCTGCTAAGTCTGGATTCAGTCCCAAACTCTGATTGATTATCCTCTGAATGAGATACTTGGCCATTTCTGAATTTGGTGCACAACCCAACTTCTTCTTTAGCATAGCATGGGCTTTTAGTCTGGTGTGATTATATACTCTATCCACTAGGAAGTATTCTGTGTGATTTCTATCCAAAGTCACTGCATATACTCCACTAGTTTCATATAGAGTCCAACTTGTAACTTCTTTAAACACACTCTTGATGACCTGGTTCACTTCTTCAGGTTTGAACATCATGCATAGATACTCCATCACCAGTTTTGTAAGAGAAATTCCTGGAGTATTCAGATGGTCTGCATACAGCTTAATTCCTATGTCAAACATCTCTTCTATATCAGATCTAGAGCATGTTTTGACAATTTTGATCCAAGTATTGAATATTTCATACTTATCACCCTTCCTCTTTAGTCTGATGTAATCTTTTCCATCCATTTTCAGAACATCCCAGTGAATGATCTCTGGTGGCTTAACTCCAACAGGTTCTGCAGAAATTGGTTCAGGCACTTTGTCCATCACTACCATATATAAGCTTACATCATCTTTGATTGATGACCCTTGTTGACTTGATGACTCAGGTGCCCCTTCTTCTTCAGCAACATTTTGTTCTTCTTCTATTCTGGACTTCTTATCTTTCTTTCTTTTGGCCATCATCTTGGTTCTTTTCAAAGTCTTTTGAACCTGTACTAGAGTAGCTTCCTTCTTCTTTTCTTCCTTTTCCCTTGCCATTTCTTTGACAGGAGTTCCCTCTTCACTTTCAGGGAATGGTTGATTCATGTCTATATCATGTCTCTCCTTTGCCTTCTTTTCAAACTCCACTCTATCCTTTTCATTGCTCTTCAGCTTCTCCATTTCTTTCTCATATAGATCCTTGATTTGATCAAAATTCATCTTCACAAACATTTCTTTCTTTACCCCAATTGCACTTTTCAAGAAAGTTATCATTTTGTTTCTTTCCTGAGTGGCAAGGTAAGTTTGTGAAGGTCTTCTCTTCTTTGCACTTGATCTGGCCATCATAGCCTTTCTCAAGGTTATTGCTCTTTGCTTGGCTTTCTCTGTTGCCAACCCTTTCTGGAATGCTTCATTTAACTCATTTGCTAGTGCTCTGGCCATTTCTCTGTCTTTTTCAACCTGTTCCTTTTCTGCTAGATCTAACTCTTCTTGCACTTTCTTTGCTAATGCTTCATCTGACTCAATCATCTTTTGCTTTTTAGATGGTTGATCAGATTCTATCATCTTTTCTTTCCCTTTTCTTTTTATATCTGCAGCCATGTCTTTCTTTTCTGATTTCTTGTCTCTCCCTTCACTTATGACCACTCCCTTTGCTTTGGGAGTGTCATTCTTAGCTTTGATTAGCACTTCAGCTACTTCAATTTCTGTTGGTGTTAACTCTGTTACTGCTGCTTGTGTGTTTTCAGCAGCATTAACAGTTTCTGCTTCCTTCTCCCCCTCAACTTCTACTCTTTCTTTATCAATCTCCCCGTCCCTTGATGCTTCTTCCATGTTGATCTCCCCCTTTTTGGGAGCATCAGTCTCTGGTTTCCTCCTTCTTAGCACAAATTGTTTCTTCTTCTTTTGCAAAATCAGCTTCCTTACCATTTGCTTCAACTTGATGATTTGTTCTTGTTGTGACAGTACTATGAGTTTTAGCTCTTCTATGTCTTTGCCCTGTTTGAGTACATCCATGTTGATGTTGCCCATTGTCTCCATCAATTCATCATAGTTATATCTGTCCTCACCTTCTCCAGGAGTGTTACCCCCTATTGAAGGATCATTGGATCTTTTAGTAGTGGAAGTCTTCTGCCTAGCAGAAGCACTATCCACCCCTGTGGTTTCTTGGCACCAGGGACCTTCAAATGATTGCTCATTCAAAGTTGCCATGGGGGAGGTCTTATTGATGTTACCACTGTCCTCCTCTGTGCTAGCAGGAGTAGTGGCAGCCTCATCACCCATATGCTCTACCTCCTCCTCAGAGAGCACCTCCTTTGGGTTGGGAGACACCCTTGTGGTTTCCCTTTGGATATTCTCTAGGGGAGAATTCTCCCTTAGAGGGCTTAAAGGTTGTGTGGGTGATGGTACAAGAAGGGAAGGAGCCTTCTTTACCTGTTTTCTTTGATAAGTTTGGGTAATTGGAGAGGTTGGTTTTGTAAGAATGGACTGGGGAATTGTTTTTGAGTGAGAAGGTTGGGCTTGGCTAGCAGTGGGATGGTCTAAGGAGGGCATTGACCCTGCTGCCATACCTTCAGTGGTTTGGGACACCACCATCATTGTAGAGAACAATGGGGTGTCAACTCCTTCCGAGTCCCCAGCAGATCTTCTCATATTTGAGAAAACCTTGCCTTTGGGGGGTTTAGGTACATATACCCCAACAGGTTGAGGTATATCCGTCAATTCATGGTTGATAACTGCTTGAACAAACCTGGGATACATATAAAAGCTCTTTTTGTTTCCCATGTTTGAGACAAGATCATTGAAAATCATTTGTGAAAAATTGTACCTTCTGGTAGTGGCCAAACAGACCAAAGCATAAGCAATGGGACTGCTGAACTCACTCCATCCAGTGGTCTTTTTAGAAATGCAGTGCATCAAGGTATGAACAAGAAAACGCCATTGAGGTGAGAATTTTGCTTTAGAAAACTTGAAAACACCCAATGGGCCTCCATACCCCATTCTTGTCAGAGAAGAAAACAGTTCATCATTAGGGATAGAAGTTATACCAGAGGCATCGTCTAGATGTAGACTGATGCGAACTATCTCTTCAGTAACTGTCAATGGATTGCCACATACTGTCGTCTTGATCATTCGCACACCATCCTCAGTAACAATGGTGGCATGTGCCCAGAATTGCCTTTGGTGCTCAATGTAGATAGTTGGAGACATAGTGAGAGCATGGGCAATGTGGCTCGACTTCAGAAAGTCGACTATCTGATGAAAACCTTCAGATTGTTTTGGCTTTTGGAGCATCGCAATTTCATTGTGCTCATCAATGAACGCCATGGATGCCATAGACCTTGAAGATTCTTGCCTGAAAACTTTGAACTTTGAGAGAGAAAGGGTTTAGAGCGCAAGTGAACAGTATGCAAAGAGTCGTTATGAACTTTTAGGCGGGCAAAGAGTATTTATAGTATTCGGAATATAAGCAGTATTAACCTAGAGCAGTATTAACCATGAGCAGTATTAACTGAACTAGCAGTATTAACCGCGAGCAGTATTAACCACGAGCAGTATTAACTGAACTAGCAGTATTAACCGCGAGCAGTATTAACTGAACTAGCAGTATTAACCGCGAGCAGTATTAACCACGAGCAGTATTAACTGAACTAGCAGTATTAACCGCGAGCAGTATTAACTGAACTAGCAGTATTAACCGCGAGCAGTATTAACCATGAGCAGTATTAACTGAACTAGCAGTATTAACCGCGAGCAGTATTAACTGAACTAGCAGTATTAACCACTAGCAGTATTAACTGAAAGCAGTATTAACCACTAGCAGTATTAACTATACTTACTCCTTTTAAACTTGCTAACCACTGAGTACTGCTATGCATATCCTGAAAAAGAAGATTAGTAACACCAAAAATAACAATATACAGGTATAAACTCACTTTTTGAGAAGAAGATTATTCAAAGTTTATCATTCCCACACTTGTTACCAAGAAAGTGAATCTACCCACATCAAAAGCTTTAGTGAATAGATCAGCAAACTGATTATCAGTGTGAACTTTGACAACTTGAATAAGTTTCTTTTCATTACAATCTCTTATAAAGTGATACCTGATTTCAATGTGCTTTGTCTTTGAGTGCTTGACTGGATTATTTACAATGCTAATAGCACTGCTGTTGTCAATAAAGATTGGAGTGTGTAGAAAGGTTACCCCATAATCCAACATTTGATTCTGAATCCATAAGACTTGAGAACAGCAACTTGCAGCTGCTATGTACTCTGCCTCTGTTGTAGATGTGGATACTGTGGTTTGTTTCTTGCACTGCCATGAGACTAGTCTAGCACCCAAGAACTGACATCCTCCAGAAGTAGATTTTCTGTCCAAGTTTGCCCCACCTAGATCACTGTCTGAGTATGCTATTAGGTCAAAAGGTGAGTTATGAGGATACCAAAGTCCCAATCTAGGGTGCCCTTTGAGGTATCTGAATATCCTCTTAACAGCTTGAAAGTGAGATTGTTTTGGCCTAACTTGAAATCTTGCACATACACAGACTGGAAACATAATATCTGGCCTTGATGCTGTGAGATACATGAGAGAGCCAATCATGGATCTATAAAGATGCACATCCATGTCCTCCCCCTCAAGATCTGCTGTGATCTGCTTGTGTGTTTCCATAGGTGTGCTGGCAGGTTTTGATTCTGAGAAACCAAACTTGGTTAGAATATCCTGCACATACTTGGATTGACATATGAAAATGCCATCTGACTTCTGTTGAACTTGGAGTCCAAGGAAGAAAGTAAGTTCCCCCATGGAACTCATTTTGAACCTTTGATGCATTAAATCCTCAAATTCCTTGCACATGTTGTTTCTTGTAGATCCAAAGATAATGTCATCAACATAGATTTGGACCAGCAAGATATCCTTCTTCTTTCTTTTGATAAAAAGAGTCTTATCTATGACTCCTCTTTCAAAGTCATTTTCCAAGAGATAGGATGACAGAGTGTCATACCATGCTCTTGGGGCTTGATGTAGTCCATAAAGTGCTTTCTTTAATTTGTATACTCTGTCTGGATAGCTTGGGTTTTCAAACCCTGGTGGTTGACAGACATATACTTCTTCTTCAATTGATCCATAGAGAAAAGCACTTTTTACATCCATTTGATAGACTTTGAAGTTCATGTAAGAAGCATAGGCTAGGAATAGTCTGATTGCTTCTATCCTAGCCACAGGTGCAAAAACTTCTTCATAATCTATACCCTCTTCTTGAGTATAGCCTTGAGCCACCAGCCTTGCTTTGTTCCTTATAACAATACCTCTTTCATCTCTCTTGTTTCTGAAGATCCATTTTGTGCCAATTGCTCTGTGACCTTTAGGAAGGTCTACTAGATCCCACACATCTTGTAGCTTGAACTGTAACAATTCTTCTTGCATTGCTTCTATCCAGCTAGATTCTCTCATAGCATCATGTGCCTTTTTAGGCTCAAGCTGGGATAGAAAACATGAGAGCACTGTATGCTGTTGATCTTGCATTTCCTGAAGCCTGCTTTGATGTCTAGTCATCATGGGAGAAGAGATATCTCCTATTACCAGCTGTGGAGGATGATTCTTTTGAACTCTGGTGTTATGACTAGGTTCTTCATTCAGTCCAGCCTCTAGATTAGAGTCATGCAACTCAACTGAAGTGGTTTCAGATGTTACTTCTGATTCTTGAGTCTCCTCATCCCTAGTGTCTTCTTCACTCTGACTTGGTTCAGTAAATGATTCCTTTTCACAGTCTTCATTTACTGTGGGTATGGGAAAAATCACAGATTTAGATATACTTTCCTGAACTTGTGTGATCTCTGATTCTCCACCATCTGTTCCTGTATACTCATTACTGAAACCAAAAGAGTTAGTTAGTGAATCAATGTCAAATAGCCATTGAGGTCCAGACCCAACAGGATTTGGTGTGTTCTCATTGCATTTGACATTGTCACTTTCTTCAATTATTCTAGAAGAAGAGTTAAAAACTCTGTAGGCCCTACTCTGAGATGAATATCCAACAAGAAATCCATCATCTGCTTTGCTATCAAACTTACCTAAGTGAGATTTGGTATTTAGAATTGTACAAGGACACCCAAAAGGTTTGAAGAAACCAATAAAAGGTTTTCTTTGATTTAAAAGCTCATATGGGGTCTTGTTCTTTTGCTTGACCACTAGAACTCTGTTTTGGACATAACAAGCAGTATTAACTGCTTCAGCTCAGAATGTAATTGGCAATTTTGAATCAGCCAACAGAGATCTAGCAGCCTCTATTAGTGTCCTATTTCTCCTTTCAGCAACACCATTCTGTTGAGGAGTCCTAGGAGCACTATATTGTCTCTCAATACCTTTTTCTTCACAAAAAGTGTTTAAATCATGATTTTTAAATTCAGTTCCATTATCTGATCTAATGACTTTTACTCTTTGATTAGTTTGGTTTTCAATTCTTAGAATAAAGGATTTGATAAGACCACTTGTTTCATCCTTAGTCCTTAGAAAATATACCCAAGTAAATCTGGAGTAATCATCAACAATAACCAAGCAGTAAGATTTCTTTCCTATACTCATAACATTTGTAGGACCAAACAGATCCATATGCAATAACTGGAGACAAGAAGAAACAGAATTTAACTCTTTGGTCTTATGAGAAGTTTTGTGTTGTTTGCCTTTAAGACAAGCAACACAATGATCATCACATGAAAAGACTTTTGAAGGTAAACCTCTTACAAGGTTATTTTTAACAAGATTGTTCATAGTCTTGAAATTCATGTGACACATCCTTCTGTGCCAAAGGGAGGATTCATCTATAGAAGCTTTTGAAACAAGACAATTTAAAGATGAATCACTATCAACATTGTCCAAATCAAGACAGTAAACATTGTCCTTCCTAGGAGTTCTGAGTAGTATCATGTTTTCATCAACTACCTTGAACCCTGGAGCAAGAATCATACACTCAGTATTAGTAAA
Organism: Arctium minus; assembly: GCA_954870635.1. Lineage (NCBI taxonomy): Eukaryota > Viridiplantae > Streptophyta > Magnoliopsida > Asterales > Asteraceae > Arctium > Arctium minus. The sequence goes on along the minus strand of OX941085.1, from coordinate 73,522,544 downwards.
TAATATACTATGTTGTTTGTCACAAACCTGTGATACACTTAACAGGTTGTACTTTAATTGATCAACATAGTAGACATCCTCAAATGTCATCTTACCTTTGGTGACATTACCTTTTCCACTTATCTTACCACCAGTAAGATTGTCTCCAAATGCAACATGTCCTCCATTTATTTGCTTGAAATCCTGAAGGCATGACATGTTGCCAGTCATGTGCCTAGAGCAACCACTATCAACATGCCATATGCTCTTTCCCTTGAGCTGTTGGTTGCCCTGCACATTAAATAAATCAATTAGTATGATTAGGGACCCAAGCCAAAGTGATCTTGGGTCTTCCTTTCTCATCAAAGTATTTACATTCCTTTTTAATGAGGTTTTTAAACTCAGAGCACTCTTTATTAGAGTATTTTGTCAATATGATTGGCTTAGCAGAATTAACACTAGAAGCAGTACTAACTTTAGAAGTACTAACAGAGTTAGCAGTACTAACAGGTGTAGCAGTACTAACAGGTTTAGCAGTACTAACCTTGTTAGCAGCATTAACATTGTTAGCAGTAGTATTACTTCTAGCAGCACTATCATTGTCAGCAGCACTATTTGTGATAGCAGTACTAACAGTTTTATTGCTTTTAGGAATCCACACATTGACACTTTCTTTAACAGAATACTTTTTCTTCATGTGGCTTTTAGTTTTAACAGTTTTCTTAGCCACATGATTCTTTTCAATTTTCTTATAACCAAAGGGTTTTTGCATGGATCTTTGGAAATTCATTCTTTGGTTTATAGGATTGAAATAACAGAATTTTGCAAGATGATTCAATTTGCCACAGATAAAACAAGGTTTTGGTCTATTGATTTTACTCAGATCAACCCCTTGTTTATGTGCCCACTGATTATTCCAATTTCTCTGATTTCCCCTCCTTTTATCATGTTTTTGGGGCTCAGATTTATTGCAAGTACACTGTTTGCCAGGACCTGGATTCACAACTGTGGTCTGTTTATAATGGACCTTACCAAACTTTTCCTCTGTCTTCTCTATGTTCTTGGATTTGATCCAAGCCCTTCCACAATCCTCATTGGTGATAATGTTGTTTTCTATAGAAATCTCACCACTCACCTTGTTCTCCTTACTCTTGTCAACCTCTTTCTCAGTCTTATCCTCAACAATTACCTCATCTAAGGGATCTATTTCAGTGGCTCCCTCAGGCAAGTCCTTCCTATCTTTGGTGTCTAACAGGTCTGAAGTAGGAGGAATGTAATTGTTGTTATATGGTGGAGGTGTGGCATTATACCCAATTCCTCTTCTCAACTTATCATGAATCTGATTTTGCAGTAAGGAGTCCATTGCTTTGGAAGCATTGGAAAACTTTTCTACATCAAGCTTAACCTTGGTTAACTCCTCTTTCAGTTTTTCACTCTCCTCTTTAGATTTAGTCAGTTTAAGTTCTAAATCCTTTTTCTCCCACTTCCAGTAATTAGTGTCATATGAGTGTTGTAGTTCATTGGCTTGAAAACCTTTGATTTGATCTTCAAATCTCTCTACTATCCTCACATAGTCTTTTATATCCTTTTCTAGTCTCTTCAGGTCATCACTCATCTTCTGATTGTGATCCCTGTACCTTTTAACAGTGTCTATGCAAGTTTTATTGCAGAGATTAGAACTTACCTCAGATGGGAGATCAGATACTTTAGCCATAAGAGCTTGATTCTGAATAGCTTCTTCTGCTTGATCACTCCAATCAAACCCCATTCCTTGTTGAGAAACAAGGGCTTGAGCAGAGTTTCTATTGTTATTGAAGCTTCCAGATTGAGCTTGTTGATGGTTGTTGTTGTGAGACATTCCACTTCTGCATTCTCTAGCAAAATGTCCCTTCAGATGGCATTTGTAGCATTCTACCTTTGATTTATCAAACCCTGCTCCATCTTCTCTTCTTTGTGAGAAGTTGTTTCTTCCAGTCCTCTTTATAAACTTCTTAACCCTCATGGAGAGCATGGCCATCTGCCATTTAATATCCATCTCTTCCAGATCATCAGGATGAAGTTGTTCTAAGTCATCATTGATCAAAGAAGAATTTCCATGATTAGAAAGAAGAGCTTCAAATGCATAATCAGTGCCTTTATCTAGATTTGATCCATTAGTAGCATTAACTGATTCAGAGTTAGCAGTAGAATCAATTGATGCTGATAGGAGTGCAGCATTATGAACATATCCAGAAGGCTTCTTCTTTGCCTCCACCTCAGCTTCAAAAACTCTAAGATCATTATACAGGTCATCAAGTTCTTTGTCTTCCAACTGATCATTCTGTCTGAATGACACAGTGTACATGGTCCATTCATCTCCAAGGGACCTTAAGAACTTTCTGTTCACATCATCTTGATCAATCTGTACTCCCATAGTAGCTAGTTCACCAATTAGTTTGTTAAACCTGTCAAAAGTTTGAGTCATGGACTCATTCTTAGTTGAGATGAAGTTTTCATACTGTTGTTTTAAGATTGCCTTTTGGTTTCTCTTGGTACTTTTGGTACCTGAGAATCTCTTCTCTAGAGCATTCCAGAGCATCTGTGCATCAGTGCAATTGCAGAATTGGTGTTGATACTCATTTGGAATGGCCAAGAGCAGTGTGCTCAAGGCTTTCATCTCTGTTTGTCTTGATTTCCTGTCTATATCTGTCTTTGGAGGAGTTCTTTTGCCATCTTCACCAATCTTTCCTCCATCAGATGGGCCATTCTCAATGATGTCCCACATAGAGTAATCTGTGAGGAGAATATATTGCTTGATTCTGATTTTCCACATGTCAAATTCATTGGATCTGAGCATTGGAACTTTTGAGACCAAAGTACTGCTTGATTCTGTAAGATTTTCCATGATGAATAACTGTTTCTGAGAGAATTAAGCTCTGATACCACTTGACAGGATCGAATTCTTAACAAGAATTAATACTCAGAAACTAATATCAAAGAAGTTGCGGAAAAACACTTTGATATTTAATAAAACAGTAATCAAACACAGTATATGATTAACAAACTGTAAGCTTTTATTTGATGCTTTGAAGTTACAAGATTACTCACTCAACCTCAATATTGATGAACAGGCTCACCAATACGAATTCTACTTCTCTAGAATTAGGATCTGTGCCTTGAGGTCGATTTCTCTCTTGAAAAACAATTATTAAAAAAAAAAATTTTTTTTTTATCTATTCTAAACATTCTATACATATACTAATAAAAAGATAATTACAAAGAATAAACAAATCTTCAGTATATCTTCCATGTATATCTTCTAAGTATATCTTCAGTATATCCAGCTGTAGTATTCGTATCTCTTTAGCAGCACTAATAATGCTCAGCAGCATTAACTTCAAGTAGCAGCATTAACTACTAGCAGTATTAACTACTAGCAGTACTAACTAGCTAAGCAGTACTAACTTTGTTCAAGCAGTACTAACTTTAACTAGCAGTAGTAATTCTACTAGCAGTAGTAACACTTAGCAGTATTAATCTTCAACTTGTTCTGGCAGTAGTAACTACACTTGTGCTAGCAGTAGTAACTACACTTAGTAGAATCTTCAGTTCCCAACAAAAACACTGGGTAATCCAAAGGAATTAACAACACAAGATGAATGATAAGGAAGTTTAGAAGAAGAATCAAACTGAGAAACACAATCATTTAAAACACCTTCAGAGTTTGATAAATTACGCTCATTAGCAAGGGAACCAGATTTGTCATCCGAATTTAAAGCCTTGGAGATTTTAGGAAAATTAGAAGTTTTGAACACTGTTGAAAAAACTGTTTGTTCTAAGTCTATCAAAATTCTTTCTTCTATAAGAGTATTCTCGAGTTCAGAAATTTTACTTTCCAAAACTAGAGGAGGGACGTAAAGCTTACCTTCGATGGGTTTAGCCTCCAACTCTTGTACAGAATAACTCTCAAAGTAATCATTTGAAAGAAATTTTGATTTATTAGAACTATAACTGTTATTCAACTTCTCATAGCGAAATGGAAGTTGAACTTTAGATGTGTTCTTTCTTTTATCATATTCCATGGCTTTATCTTTTTCAGACAGACTAGTCCAAAAGGGTTTGAGTTCAGGATGTTGAGGAGCCAACAACATAAACCCAAAGTCATAAAGTGCAGGCACTTCAGATATAACCTTTTTGAGATGATATGGGTTCTTGTAACCAAGTCCCCAAGTATCAGGTTTCTCTTTAGGTTTGTTCAAATGAATAGTGTGTTCAGTTTGACCAATAGTATGTAATTTTTCTTCCAAAGCATTCACCTTTTCTATTAAAGATTTATTCTCTTTTGAAGTAGAAAAGTATCTTTTAGCAAGCTCTATAGACTTAAACTCACATTCTTTGTAGTTTGAAACAGTTTCAGATAACTCTTTATGAATTATAGTCTTTTCTTTAGCGCTGGTGTCTATATTTTTGTGCAAAGTTTCAATTAATACATTTTTCTCAGCAATATCATTACTAAGTTTATGTATAGATTGATTTTTCTCATTTATGACACCTTTCTCACGCTTCAGTTTAGACTCTAATTCTTGGAGTTTAGACATCATGGTATGCATTTGGTTCAAAAATTCAGATTCAGTTAAGTCACATACCTCATCATTATCTCCATCATCAGAATCAGCTTCTGACTGGTTCTTTCCCATCAAGCACAGATGTGTTGTCTCGTCCTTCTCTCCTTCTTCAGATTCTTCGTCCGAATGGTCGAGCCAGTATTCATCCTCGGCCATTAATGCTTTTCCAGCCTCTTGTTGCTTGGCTAGAAGCATCTTATTCTTGTAATAGTCGGAGTTTCTGACTTTTGATTTGCGGCAGTCCTTGGCAAAATGACCGAGTCTGCCACAGTTGTAGCACTTTATCGGTTCTTCCTTCTTGGTCTCTTCAGCTCCATCCTTCTTCTTGTCTTCTGGTCTCCTTTCTTCAACTTTCTCTTTATGCTTGTAGTTGTTCGGACCAGACGAGTACCTCTGACTATTGGAGTTTGGCTTTTTATAGAACTTCTTTTGGAAAGCCTTGGTTAACATAAGCATGGCTTCCTTCAGTTGCTCACAATCGTCAGAGTCAGACTTTGCCTCGCTATCAGCCTCTTCTGATTCGGATTCTATCATCTTCTTCTTCTTAGATTTCTTGACCACAAGAGCAACTGGATCAGCAACTGCTTTGTCAGCCTTTTTCATCTCAGCCTTGATCTCTTCCACTTCTTCCTCATTCTGTCTGAGGATTTCATAAACTTCATGAAGAGGAATGCCGTGCAAATCCTTCAGCTGTCTCATCTGTCTGGTGAATCTCTTCCACTCAGGCTGAAGGTTGCTGAGAAATTTCACATTCAGCTCCACGTTAGATTTGCTGATCTTGTTCTTGCTCAGCTCATTCAGTAATGTGACGAATCTGTCATAAGTGGCTTCAAGTGATTCTCCAGCTTTAGCTTTGAATTCTTCATTATTATTCAAGCAGGTGGAAACTTTGAGTTGATTGCCAACTTTAGATCCAAGCATCATCTTCTCCAACTGATCCCACATTTGCTTACCGGTAGCGTTGTAGCTATCAATCTTGACGTATATTTCATTCGATATGCCTTGGAGAATAAATGATCTTGCCAGCTTGTCACCCTTGTGTCTCTTCAGTTGATCTTCCGTATATTCACCAATCGATAACTTATACTCAGTCTCTTCTTCTACACCATTTTCTCCGGCTACAGTGAGAACCTTGGTCGGAGGTGTCATGATCCCGTCTTTCAGAGATTTTCTGATTTCATCTCCCAAATCATGTCGATCAATGAAATCCAAAAATCTATCCTTCCATTGCTCGTACTCCCCTTTGAAGAGTACTGGTGGCTTCACATCTGTTCCAATAGCAAGAGCTTCCCGAGACATCTTTACTTATACGATTATAAACCAAACTTATCTGATATTGAGACAATCAACTGGATGAGATCGTTAGAAATCAAGATAAAATCACACAATACAGAAAGTCTTAGAATGAAATTCAGAAAATAACTGATCACGAACAGAACTTTGTCCCCCTTCGCAGACTTAGCACGGGGGCAACGCCCTTGCGGGGGTATGGGGGCAGCTCCCCAAGAGAAAAAATTTTGACATTTAGATGCCCTATTACAGTTTGCAAAAAAAAATCGACCGGGGATGTGCTTCGACCGGTATTGAGTCGACCGAAGACTTGTAAAGACCGGTAGAGAGTTCGACCGGGAACTTGTTAAGACCGGTAGAGAGTTCAACCGGGAACTTGTTCAACCGGGGAAGTGCAAAGACCGGTAGAATGCTAAGACCGGAACTTTGCTTGACCGGTAAAATTGATTCGACCGATAAAAGCTTAGACCGGGTGAACTGTGAGTGTACCGGTCGAATGTAAGACCGGAACTTTGCTTGACCGGTAAAATGCTATGGATCGATATACCTTCGACCGATAGAATGCAAAAGCTTCGACCGGTATTTTCTTTGACCGGAGTGAACTGTGAGTGTACCGGTCGAATGCTATAGACCGATAAAAGATATTCGACCGGAAGAAATCATAGACCGATAGAGGTCTTCGACCGGAAAAACACAAAGACCGATACTTACAAAGACCGATATGTTCTTGAAACTGTATCGACCCAGAAACCAAAATCAAGCCATAAAACACTTGATATCACGAATTAAACAACCAAACTTTGCCAAAACGATCAAATAAACAACTAGAATAGATTGCTATCAATTAATTTCATTAGAAACCATTAACGATGAATCTTGATTTATGAAACAGTGACTTCACAAGAACAAACCCAGAATTGCCAAAATCACCAAATTGATAATCAAAATCGATGCAATAATCAAATCAACCAATACCCAATCCAACCAATAACAACTTGAATGAACGATTACACAATAAAAATTATGAATCTTTGACAGAAAAAAAATAGAACCGAACAAAAAAACTTATTCAATTCAATCTGTTTAGCTCTGATACCATCTGTGTGTCCCAAAATGCAATCATTCAATCAAGTAAATCAATAAACACTAACGATAATGCAAACCTGATATGATTATTCAATTGATTCAAAGGATTACAAGCTTGAAATCGAAACCACTCTGTTTCTTGTTCTTCACGGCGCACACTACCACCACAGCCTCCTCTCTAATTGATATTTTCTAATTAATTCCTCTAACCTAATTACCACTAAACAAGATTAATTTATACTTAGGCTAACTAAGACTAATGGGCTTTGAAGGCTTGGTAATGGGCTTTACAAAGCTTGGCCCAAAAAGAAACTAAGTTAACTAAAAATAAAACTAACTAATAAATAAATAAAATACGTAAACAGACTTTGACTATTTATTACAAAAGGACCCTAGACTATTTGTTGAGACGACTTTATCAGCTTTGACTTCAGATTTCCATCTTCAGATAATTATGATCTTGAATCCAATAAATATGTGCTTTAACAATCTCCCCCTTTGGATCAAGATCATTCTTTAAGCTCAGAAAATGTAATCTTCCTCTTTGTCTTCAGAATGTAACAATCTCCCCAATCGATGAAAATATCTTTTGGAAAGAAATTATCTCCAGATTCAGCTCGGAATGCTTCAGCAAATCATCTTCAAAGAAAATTTCTTCAAAGCAACAAATCTTCATAATATCTTCAGAAATTCTTTCAAAAACTTTTGATCTCCGCATTTCTTGATTGACGCTTCTCCCCCTTTTTGATGAAAAGAGCAAAGAGTTCATCAAAACTTGTCTTCAAGAAATTTCTTCCACCATTGATCTTGCAAACAGAACTACTGATTATCCGTCAATTCATTAAGATGTTCATCCAGATCTTTGCAAATCTAGACAAATTAGAAAATGAAGTGTAACACCTGAATCAACAAATGAATCAGTTAAAATTGTCTGTCAGTAACACAAAGTCACTGTGTGTAACGAATACACAATATAAAGGAGCTTTTATGATGTTCACTCCCCCAGGGCTTCCATTCAATCATCGAAACACCACAAAGGCAATCTCTATGAACGTTATGATAAAGAAACAAATTCTTTGTGTGTTCGTGTAAGTGATAGAATAAATTAAGCATATAATGATTGCTTATAAGGCTCAAAATGTGTAAACCACTGAGACAAGTAGTGAAACACATATTCAATGTGCATAAACGAAGTGTGAAGGTGGGGCAGACTTCCTTCTTTTCAATATCCAGATTTTCCAAATGAAAATCAGATAGCATATGTGTTGCGTCCCCTTTGAAAATGAAACATTTTCTTGTTGAGAAGAAAATGAGTAGCTGGTGGGGTAATGTCAAGAATTGGCATGGGCTAGTTGCCTGTTTCAATAATGTTCACCAAGAATTGTGAAGCATTAGAAATGTGGTTGTCCGGCTCAGAAAGTAGTTGGTGCAGAGCTTGGTCAAGAATTGGCATGGGCTAGTTGCCTGTTTCAATAATTTATACTTAGGCTAACTAAGCCTATTGGGCTTTGAAGGCTTGGTAAATGGCTTTACAAAGCTTGGCCCAAAAACAAACTAAGTTAACTAAAAATAAAACTAACTAATAAATAAATAAAATACGTAAACAGACTTTGACTATTTATTACAAAAGGACCCTAGACTATTTGTTGAGACGACTTTATCAGCTTTGACTTCAGATTTCCATCTTCAGATAATTATGATCTTGAATCCAATAAATATGTGTTTTAACAGTTCTGGTACCCTTCTTCGTAAGAATATGGGTGATATCTGGAACTTCTTCTTCTCCCATCTTCTATACTGCATTTCTCACAAAACTTCCGGGTGGGATCAGTCATCGGCTTTCATCAAAAAATTGTCACATGCTCTTATTTTTATGAGACGTATCGACTTCGCTCAGGTCATTTTTGACTCTCTCGTCACTGCTATCTCGCCTCCTCGCACTCACAACGTGGCTCTACCACGGTTTATCTCTCTCATTATCAATGAGAAACTTGCAAGTCAGTTACGTGAGGATGCAAATTTGGCATACCCAAAGCTTGTGTACGACTTGCCTCTCTCACAGATCAGCAAGCAAACTGTTTACAAACCGGTGAAGCCTATCGACGTCTCTCTCACTTCAGGTATGATCTCTTTTCTGTCTTCTCCTAATTCGATCTGAGGCTATCTTGTCGAGCATGGTACCGAAAGGCCTCCACTCTCTCTGAGAACCTCTAAATCGGTGGTTCCTTCTCCTCCAAAAACTTCCCGAGCTAAAACGGTGGCCATTAAAAAGAAAAAGGCCACCGGTAACGTCGCACTTGCTTCCATGACTATGCCACCGACACAACCTTCGGTGGCTACCCCCATCATTCCTTCTCCCTCTTCTCAAAAACGACGAGGCTCAACTTCCCCACGTAAATCTCGTCCTAAGAGACTTAGGAAACCATTGGTCGAACCACACTCGCCTTCTACCAATTCTCAAAAATCGGAGGAAGTTGAAATTCCCCCATTTGGGCTACGGGGATCTGCTGAAACCCATCCTACCTCCTCGAAATCTTCTCCAAAGGGTTTGGTTGTACAATCGGATACCCTTGTTATTCCTTTTCCTCAATTTAAATTGAGAGACGAAGATGAGTTAGTTTCCTCTCCGAACCAACGACCCTTTTCCACACCGCACAGCCTATCACCCGGGTTCACACCCGAAGTTATTGCACATGTTGGTAGAAATACCGATGATCTCTTTGATCTTCTCTTTTCTGACGTAGGGGACGATTTGCCATCTCCTATCGATGAAACTTTTCCCTCACCAAAACCATCCCCATCTCCCAAACACTCACCGAAACCCTCACCAAAGAAATCTCTATCTCCCAAACACTCACCCTCTAGCTCGGATTCCTCTTCGGATGATTTTCATCCTGATTTTCTACCGAAGAGGCAATCCCATCCACCTCACGGAACCTTGCCTCATGCTCCTCCTTCCCCTTCTGCCGATCAGCCTGGACCTTCGGCACCTCCCCCTCCTCAGCAACCGATTCTGATCTCCCTGATGTCCTTGCCGACATTTTAGACACAAATCGGCATGCCCGCTTTCTTGGCACTCAATATGAGTTGCTAAGATAATTCATGCGGACTCCAGATATTTCGGCTTCTCTTGCCGACCAAAATGTTCTTCTTACTGATCTTCTTCAGCTGATCAGGGAGCAGAATTCTGAATGCGTCGATCTGAACAGAGACATCTTTCGGTGCTTGGATATCATGCATCATGAAATTGATGGTCTACGTACCCCTCTAGGTGATGCTCTTGATGTGGTTCTTAAAGAGGTTATCAAATTAATTGATAACAATACCTCCTTGACTCTGTCTATGGCCGCTCTCAAGGTCGCCTCCGATGCTAGGGATCAGGAGCTTATCAGACTTCGGCAGCAAGCTTCGGAACATACTTCTATCAATTCTCAGATTCTGGGTGCATGCAGAATATCAATCAACGTCTTGATTCTCTTCCTGCCGACGTGGCACAGTACTGCGTTGGGTCTCTTGATATTGACATCATGGAGTCGGCTTTTACTCCTGATGACCGCCGAACTCTCGATCGGGTTGATCGACGTCTTGGTCGTGTGTCGGCTAAGGTTGGTCTTTCTTCCCCGGCACGTACTGAGGGGGAGAAAAAAAATAAGGGGGAGAAAATTACTCCTCAAATCATTATTACCAGTACGAGTCGGGGAGAAACTTCTGCCACTGTTCCTACCGAAGCTGAAACAGCAAGGGTTTCGGCACCTGCCGAAAAGGAGGGAACCGATCACCCAAAAGTGATCGAAGAATCCGAAGGGGAGCAATTGCCTAATAAAGATAAGGTCAAAATAAAACTAACACTGGAGGAAGTAGTTGCTGAAGAAAAGCATCGTAAAGATGCAAACATAAAGAAAGCTGCCGACGGTGGTGGAATCCATCTTCCTCCCCCGAAGATTACTTCTACAGATTTGGGCTTGTCTGAAGAAGAAATAAAGCTTGCAAAGTTAGCTCAAATGGCTCGAGATGAAGATTCTGAGCTAGCCTTAAAGTTAGCCAAGGAAGAAGCCGAAATCAACAAATCTCCTGTCGATGCTATCAAGGCTCAGCTAAGTGCCCTGGAGGATTCGGCAAAGAAGAATGATGTAATAACCGGGCTTTAAGTAAATAAAAATAAGAGTGGGTAAGAAAGTAGAAGGGTCATTTTAAGGAGGGGCATAATGTAAAAATTGGGAAAAGGGGGTTTTTAACCCTAGAGGTATCAGTGTGGTGTATGTGACGGCTGCTTGTGAAGAAGAGTGATTGTGGGGCGATTTTGGGGAGAACCGAGTAGGGAATCGATACTTCAAAAAACTTCAAGTTGGGTTTTGATCGTCACCTCAAGGTAAATCTTCTTGTTAGGACTGAAAGTCCTATGTGTTGAAAGTGGAATAAAGTATTTATAAGGGTTCATTCTGTAATTACTTAATAGTTTATTTAATTAGATGGGACCAAGCCCATTAGCCCATTAGCCCATTAGGCCTGTAAGCCTAAGTATATAAAGGCATTATTTGTTTCATAATTAGGTTAGATAGTCGCATTTCATAATTCTCTAGTCAATAGGTTTACAAACCCTTATCAGAAATTCTCTCTGTAAACCTAAACCCTTTGAAGTTATATCAATCATATGACTAGTTGTTGTGGCCTATAATCTGTTCATCATTGTTCATATTACTTGTGATTGCACTGCACTGGGATCTACAATTGGTATCAGAGCAGGTTCGAATAATTTTTTATTCGATACGATCAAAAAGGTTTGTCTAAAACCCTCTAATCGCTTATTAGATAATATTCAATTGATCGATTTTTTTTCTGGGTTAAGTTTGTTCATATCTGCTTATTTGATTTCTGGGTTGATCTGAAATTTCTACAAAATAATATCTGAACTTGCTGCATATCGGTCGCTGATATTTGGATATATTGATTTTTTTTTGGTTAAGTTGATTTCTATCGATTTAAAAAAAAAAAATCAATTTTAGATCGGTCGATCGCTTCCTGGAATATTGATTTTATGCAAAGTTAATCTGATCTGAGTTCATATCTGCATAAGTTCTTGAGGTTCTGGCAAAAATTTTCTGGGTTACATTGATTATTTGGTCTGTCGATTAAATTTCTGGGTCGATCGTTTTTCAGATTTCATCGATTTTATCGGGAGTCTATCTGTTAATCGAATTATCGATTATCTTTTTGTGGTTATCTGTTATCGCTATCGACCGGACCTACAATTGACCGGTACATTGTTTTGTGTTTTTTCGACCGGTATACTTCATTTGACCGGTGCTTAGCTCACTTGACCGGTATCATATCGGGGCTGTGAGTGTTGTAGTTTGAGAACCATAAGTTTTCTTTATCAAAATGTTAATGATTGGTGGTTGATGTTTTTTATAAAAGTGATTGGAAGCCTGCATATATATATATATATATATATATATATATATATATATATATATATATATATATATTCATATCTATATACATATATAAACCATTCATGCATATATAAAGCATATATATACATCGCTCATATTTATTTTTTCTGGAAGAACTTATATCTCGTTAACACCCGGTATCAAGTTCTTTCGACCGGACTGTGTCTTTCGATCGGACCGTGTCTTTCGACCGGACCGTGTCTATCGACCGGACATTGACTTTCGACCGGACCACCAATCGACCGGTATTTTTTCAACCGACTCCATCATTCGACCGATACCATATTTCGACCGGTACCGTCCTTGCCCGGTGTCTCATCTCGACCGGACCATATATCTCGACCGGTGACTCCCCAACCGGTCCCTTGCGACTCCCGGTGTCCAGCGAACCAACTTCGAACAAGTTTTGAGGTTTTCGATTGTTTTTCGAAATCATTTCGGTTGATTCGGTAGCGATCGTGAACTAAGTTTTTCAAGTTTTAAACTGGTAAGGGTAGTTTACAAAGCTTAAACGATCGTTTTTGATCGAAAATTTTCATCCATATCAAGTTTTTAAATTCTCGTTCGGTTTCCGAAAAATCTTCGGTTGCTTCGTTTGAGAGTTTGAGAGATTTTTTCGAGATTTAATCAGTTGAGGGTGCTTAAGGGAAAATAAATGATCATTTTTGATCGAAAAGTTTTAACTCATACTGATTTTTTAAAGTTTCGATCGTTTTCCGAAAAGTTTTCGGTTGGTTCGTTTGTGATCGTGGGTTGACCGGTTGAATTTTAATCTGTTAAGGACTGATCAGAGAGCTTTAACGATCGTTTTGCATTGAAAATTTCTAACCGTTTCAAAGCTTTGCAGGTTGGCTCAACGAGGAAGACGATGAATAGTGTTTCCGTTAAGTGACGGTTAATTTTCTTACCTTTTGGTCCTTTTCCGTTAAGTCTCCGTTAGTCCGGTTAGTTTGTTAGTTTGGTTAGTTTTATTTCAGTTTTTTAGTTCTTTTTCCGTTAGTTTCAGTTAAGTCCGTTAGAAGTTTCATTTTTACACTTTTAGTCCCTCTAGTTAGTAGTTTCAGTTTGTGTCATTTTTTAGTCCTTCTAGTTTTAAGTTTTAGTTTGTGTCGCTTTCAGCACCCGTACTTCAAGGTTTCAGTAGCTTGTCTTTTGTGACCCCTAAGCTTTCAAGTTTCACAAGTTGTCACTTTTGGTCCTTGCACTTTAGCATACCATCTCTTTGAAAAGTTCAGTCCCTGTATATCAAAAGGAATGCCTTCAAGCGAAGCTCTTTCAATAAGTATGGATGAGATGCCACCGGTTCTTTACAGAGGAGAATATGACAAATGGAGGATTCAGTTCTTAGACTTCATTGATAAACATGACTTGGGTGATTATATCAGATTATCTCTGAGGGAAGGAAAAATGGAAACTCCGACAGATATTTGTTATTATATGGGACAAAATGGAAGAACGGAACACTTAGTGTACACAATACCATTTAAGGATTACACAGATGAGCAAAGAAAGAGATTTGAAGCTGATAAGTTATCTAAAGCTTTTATCTTGCAAGGAATTTCTGAGGAGATTTCAAAAGAGATTTCTGTAAGTTTAGACAGTAAAAAGGCTACAGGAAAACAGCTGTGGGAACATCTTGAAAAGATAATGACAGGAACAAAGATGTCTTCAAGAGTAAAGTTCTTGGAAACTGAGAACTCTGAACTAAAAAGACAGATTTCTGATCTGGAAGTTCGAATTTTCCAAATCCAACAAGCAGCATTTGTTGAAAGTTCTGAGGAGCAGATTGAGCATCAGAAAGATACAAATGCTGAGCTTCAAAAGCAAATATCTGATTCGGAGCAAAAGCATGCTCAAGATAAATCCGAGTTTGAGAAATCGTACGCAAAGAAGTTCTCAGAATTCTCGAGAAAATGTGCTGATGAGAAGAAAGAAGTTGAGCTGAAATGCATAAAACTTTCTCAGCAAGTTTCTGATTTTCAGAATGTAATCGTTCTTGAAAGAGAGAAGTTTGCAACAGAAAAGAAGGCCATTGAACAAAAGAATGTTAGCGTCTTCAAAGAAATATCCGGCCAAAGAAACAATGCTGAGAAGGGATTTGAAGAAGAACAAAGCATGTTTGAGACGGAGATCAAAAAGCTTACTGCCAAGTTATCTGAACTATCTGAGAAGGCACTAAAAGAGCAGAAAACGAAGTCTGAGTTCACGAAGAAGATTGACCTGCTTGTTCAAGAAAGAGACAACTTCGCTTCAACGATTAAAGTGCTTGAAAAGTCTGTATCAAGCTCAAATCAGAAATCTGTCTCTACACAAAGGTCAGTTAAATCTTTTGATCAGATTCGTAAAACTAACCTTTTCTATGATAGCAATATAGATGGTTCAGGTATACATCAAAGAAGAAGGAGATACAAAGATGAGGAACTGATCTGGAAGAAGAAACCAGTTGAAGATGAGCTGAAAGAAAAAGAATCATGTGTACATACGGTCAATGCCAAGAAGAACAAAGTGCATAAAGGTAAACCTGATCATATCTACTCGAGAGATCAATTACTCAGGTTATCAGGTAAGAAATACCACTGTTCTTATTGTCATACACATGATCACATTCACAAAACCAGTGATCATTTCTGGTATGGTTCTTATTCTATATCCCCCACACGAACTGCAACTAACATTCATGGACCCAAATACCAGTGGGTACCAAAGCCGAAAACTGATTCTTTGTTGCAGGCACCTACTGTCAAGGGGGAGTAGAAGAACAATGGCTTCTAAGTAAATCAGCTTAGAACCCGGACTTCAACGAAGTTAGGCTTCTGATCACATGACAGATCAGGACCCGTTCTTCAACGTTCAGACTTGGATATGTAGCAAATATCCAGGGGGAGCTTAATAGATCTATATCGCTCTATCATGATTTGAAGGGGAGCTTAAAGGTAAATATCTTCTGATCTAGATCTCTGATTGTTTGAAAGAAGAACAACTTTCAAGCATGAAAAACAGTTTCTGAAATGTTCAAACCACTTCTGATTCTCAAAAGATTTTATGAATTAAGAAGTGTGATTTTAAAATGTTTTTCAATTCTTGAACTTTAATGTCTAACTGACTGTGTGTTTCTAAAGATCAATACTTGCGTATTATCTTATCCTTATACTGTAACGTATTCACACACACAGATTCAGTACTTCATTTGTATTTGTTATTACCATGTCTCATAATGAACCAATTTTCGATGGTAATAACCCCGTTTGATATTCAATATTATTGAGCATAAATCATTATTTTTAATCTTGTGCTTTCATTGCAAAATTGTTTATATTCGTTCATATAAACAAAATATCCAATTCTTTGATACCCTATCCATTTTATGTGATCTGATTGATACACTGTCAGATTCTCAAAACAATTCTCTTGATTTCATTTCATTCATTCAATATACTTGTTTTGAGAAATCTTCAAAGTTCAATTGCTCAAATCTTATGAACATACATTTTGACAGTAGTATCATACATTCTGTGCTTAATTGTTCAAGTTAAACTGTGAGCTACTATTCTTTTTAGGACTTATATGGGATTTGTGTGAGAACTTAAACAGAACTTCCCTGGATTCACGTTAACCAGTGTTTCCTACCCCGGAAGTTATCCTAGAGTGATTGAGGGGTGAGGGGTCATAAATCAAAGAGTGGGGGAGATAACTCATCGGGTTGAGTTTTTCTCATTGTGTGAAGCGGAAAAATTGAAAAGAGAGTTTGGTTAGAAGTGAGCTTTAATGACAAAAAGAAAGAGGGTGTGAGAACAGAGTTAAAAAAATATCAGAACTCTGCACCAAACACTTTTTGAGTCGGGCAGCCACATATTCTGATTGGTTCACATTCTTTGGTGACCATCATTGAAAAAGGCACCTAGCCCATGCCAACTCTTGCATTAACCCCACCAGCCACTTGTTTCTTTCTTAACAAAGAAATGTTTCATTTTCCTTGGGGACGCAGCATATCTGCTATCTAGTCTTCAATCGGAAGATTTAGATATTGAAAAAGAAGGAAAGTTGCCCCACCTTCGCACCTCTTTCATGCACATTGAGTCCGTGTAATATTTGTTGCTGTCTCAATAGTTTACACAATTTGAGCCTGATATAGCTAAGTAGCTTAAATCATTCTACACTTGCACGAGCACACAAGAAATGAGTTTTCTTGTCATAACATTCATAGAAAATTCCTTTGTGGTTTTTCGATGATTGAATGGAAGCCCTGGGGGAGTGAACATCACAAAAGCTCCTTTCCAATGTACATATGTTGTACAAAGTGGCTCCGTGCTACTTACAGGCATACTAACTGTATCATTTGTTGATTCAGGTTTACCATTCTTAATATATCTGAATTTGAAAAGATTCGGATATATACATTTCATGAATTGACGGATACTCAGATCACAGGTGGGAGAATGCTAAATTATCATAAAGGGTAGATCAAAGAAAGTGCTGAAATTGAAAAAGTTTTGATGATCTTGATGCTCACAATCATCAAAAAGGGGGAGTAAAAGTTTTAAAGAAAGAAAGTTATTTCTGAAGATAGTCTCGAGATCAAAGAGATGAAGATGTTGTTTCAATTTTCAAAGATGAAGATTTCAAAGATTTTATTTCTTCTATCCCATATCATGTGGTGTCTGCTACAAGTTTGTTTATCATTCCTCCTACGAGCTGATTGAAACAAGTTCTTAAGCTGAAAGTCTATTCAACTCGCGGTTCAAAGACATATTCTTTGTTTTAAACTGAAGAAGCACCGTGGAATGACAAGTAACTCTCACATTATTTTTCTTGTGCGCTGATCCGATGTGATTGAGTTTTTACAGCTGAAAGCTGCTTGATAGTGCGTTTAGTCGAGGCTACTGTACATTGAATCTGGTTACAAAGTTGAAACTATGAAGACAAAGAGCTTTATTCAAGGGGGAGCGTGGAAAGACATGAATATATGCAACACCAAAGTTCTTAAAAGATTCAAGAGGGAAAGAAGATCAAGGCCTAAAGTTATTCAAGAAGATAAATGCTTTATTCAACTTTAGGGGGAGATTGTTAGGACTGAAAGTCCTATGTGTTGAAAGTGGAATAAAGTATTTATAAGGGTTCATTCTGTAATTACTTAATAGTTTATTTAATTAGATGGGCCCAAGCCCATTAGCCCATTAGGCCTGTAAGCCTAAGTATATAAAGGCATTATTTGTTTCATAATTAGGTTAGATAGTCGCATTTCATAATTCTCTAGTCAATAGGTTGACAAACCCTTATCAGAAATTCTCTCTGTAAACCTAAACCCTTTGAAGTTATATCAATCATATGACTAGTTGCTGTGGCCTATAATCTGTTCATCATTGTTCATATTACTTGTGATTGCACTTCACTGGGATCTACACTTCTTGTGATCATACTTTTCAATTTTAATCTATTGAATCTTAATAGTTGTGTTTGGGGGTAGAGTTTTAATCTGAAGTTGATATTTTCTGGGTTGAAATGAATGGAAATTGTAAGAAGATTATCTAACTGATCAATAAAGTGTGTGATGAAATCAAGTTTCTGCGTATGATTAATGACTATTGGAGTGGTTGGTTATTAATTTTTGAATTATTCTATACCTTGCGAAACCGAAATTGAATCTCTGGGTATCTGTTCGATAATCCGGTCACTGGATTGCGGGATCGATCGATAAAAATTGATACCGATCATTTGGGTATACACCGGTCAGTGCTTCGGTATCGGTCATATTGTGGCATCGGTCGAGAAAGGAGACTATGGTCGATAGTAGAGACCGGTCAAGAGGGGGGGAAGACCCCGGTCTTCGTGACACCGGTAGGCTTTGGCCCCGATCCCCGGAGTAGTCAGGTGGGCCGAAGCCCAGGTCCACGTGGATGCTAATTAGAATTTAGTTAGATTAATTGTTAGTTGGGCTTCTTTGTTTTCTAAAAGCGGTCCATTGTATTTTGTTGGGATTCGAGGATTCAAAGTAGTTAGTCTCGAGTGAATTTTGGTGAATTAAATATTTAGAGATTAAGTGACATTGGGATTTCGATGTCAAAGTCAATCTTGTTATAAATTAGAAAGTTGAGAGAGTTCACCAATCAGTATTTCCATTATAGGTTTCAGTTCGAATCCTAAAAGTAGACGAAGAGCTTTGAGCTAAGGGACGTCAGGTGAGTTTTTCTGAACTAGCCCTTTTGGTAACAAAAGCATGTGAAGTTTAATTTTAAAACTTTGATTATTTATGATGGCATAATTTTATGAAATTGTTCAAGTGTGTTTAAGTTGTTGAAATTTAAATGTATGCATACATTCTATGTGGAAATTTTGACCTAAGTCGGGGAGTGTGGCCCGCCTACTCGTGCTGGGGAGTGTGGCCCGTTTATGTCGTTGGGGGTGTGTCCCAGCATTAAGGCAGCGCGAGTTAGACACATCGTCTTTGATGATCGTGTGGTCAGTAGCGTGTTTTATCCTTATGTGTTATTAAATGTTGTTTAAAATGCTGGAAAATTATTTTTATTGCTTATCTGTTAGAGGGGACTCTCTAAACCTTCGTTCTAACCCTCGTTATTTCAAAACTAAAAATATTTTCAGGCCGATGTGAGTTAGGCAGAGCTGATAAGGGCAAAGAGAAGGTGTAGCGGGAAGAGTAGAAGACCGGCATTTTAGTTTATTATTATTATATCTCAGTTGTGTATAGGTTGCTTATGCAAACCTTAGAATTTAATTGTGCGCTTGGGGCCATTTTGGCATTATTAATATTAAGATTAAATTGTTATCTTGTTATTCTCTGGTTGGGTTGTTATAAATGAGGAGATCAAAACTTTGTGTATCGATTGGTATCACAAAGCACTCTGCAACCGCCGATCCTCCTCCAAAATTATCGATGTAAAAATCATCAAACCTTCTTCCAGTTGCAAAGTCATTCGGCTGTCGATAACAAGGGATGATGCGGGAAGATCAATTGACAGGCTGGACTCACTGGTTCGGTTTGGAGTTTCTGAATGGGTGGAGATTGCTATCTGTTTAGAGAACAGCAGAAATGCTCTCAAACCTGATGTTGATAAATACCTTGCCGATCTCCAAACAAAATTCAGATCCTACCGAAATACTTATAATATAGTTCACACGCCAGCCGAAGAAGAGTTCATCAAGAATCTAAAATCTGGTCTTCCTTCTCCTAAATCGAAGCCAAGATCTAAAAAAGAAGATGTGTTTGTGCAAATGGACAGGTAAGGGAAAGTTCCAGATGTTTCAAATCTTGATCTTTCTATACCGACTCTGGTTCCTCATCCCTCCACCACTGTGTTAAGTGAACCTACTCAAGGGATCTTCTTCAATGACGCTTTTGGTCAAACTCATTTCTTTCGAACGAGTCTGATTCCCATTGTCGATACTATCTTTCTTCATGGGATCATTCAAATCATCCCACTTTCTGCAAGTGATCTCTATGTGGCTGCCACCGACGAACTCAAGAGAAGGGATGTCGATCCTCATCTACCTTTTGAATAGCTCGTTGTTGTTAATTTTATTGTACAAATTTCTTTTAAATTGTATCGTAATCTTCTCACAAGATTAATACAATGTGCAATTTTAGTTTAACGTAAATATCTTGTACATATCATTATTTCATTCCTTTATACTTATAAATGTCGGATACTCTAAAAAAATCCAAAAGAAACAAAAGAATGGTTTTATGTGAAAAAGAACCCAAAAGAGTATGAATTGGGGTCAAAATGCATTACTCATGTTTTATCTCTTTATTTCTAAGTATGAGATGTCATCATCAAATAGGGGGAGATTGTTGGGTCATCTAAGATTTGAATATGACATCTCCTTTAGTTTATGTCTACTCTTCTATAATGATTGTACATCTTAGAATTAGTATAGTTCTTTGTAATAGCTTAGTTGTACCTAAACAGATCGGTGAGTCAAAGACCTACCGAAATCAACATGAAGGAAGTCTACTATGCATATTTAGATGAACTTCAGAAGACTAAGCCTTGTCTGCCGAAATCATTTTCGGCAGACCACCCATTTGCCGAACCCTCTTTCCTTTCGGCATCCCTCTACCATCCTTTCGGCAGAATTTCCTCCTTGTCGATTTTCTCTATTTTCGGCAACACCTTTTATGTCAAACCCTCTCGATTTGACATACTTCCTCATTCCCAATGATCTTCTGACAAAGGGAATGGAAGCTTCCTTCTCTTAGAAGATATTCACTTGAGTTCTGATTTAATTGAGACATTTTATTTTATAAAAGATCTCAAAAAGATTTGTACCAAGTATATTTTATTAAGATATTGTACTTTTATAGTACAAAAGTTACCTTTTGTATTGTGATAAGTCACCTCAAATATATTATAATTTATTGACAATATCTCAACCACCCAAGCATTAAATGTCCTATGTCCTTTGCACTCATTGCTTTGGATAGTATTTAAAGGGTGAAGATGGCTCCATGCAACCTACGCTTTCAGCTCAAGTTTTCTAAAGTGCAAGATTTTAGCAAGTTGTCAACAAGCTTTTTCTTTATAAGTTTGTCTTTGTGATAAAAGTTCTTCTTTGCGTTAGATTGTTAGAATAGTTTTTAACTGTTCTTTTCCACAACAATCTTTATTTCTCTTTGTGTAATTCTTGATATTCTTATCAATAAAAGAATTAAAAATTAAGTAAAATTTTATGTATCGTATTCAACCCCCCCCCCCCCTTCTACAATACTTGTTTTGCTTATTAGGGACCAACAACTCCAATGCATCAAAAGAGATGATCAACCTTCAAGGGGGAGTATACATATTACTTCTACTGATGATATTACGAATGCATATTTTCAGGGGGAGTAATTGACTTCTGATTACATCTGATCAGAACTCGTTCTTAAAAGTTTTATTGCTTTCATGTCTTTATTTTTCAATAAAGTTTGTGAATAAGACTTTGTACTTTGACGACTTTTTGACTAAATACAGAATTTGAGGGGGAGCTTACATGATCATATCAATCATGACTTTCGAGCTGACTTTATGAGGTTAATACTGAGCATAAGGATTATTGTACTCTTAATCTCATATATGTTTGAAAAAGGACAACTTTCAGACATGAAAACATTTTTCTAAATGTTCAAACCACTTCTCGATTCTCAAAATGATTTTATGAACTCTAAAGTGTGATTTTAAATGTTTTCATTTTTATGAACTTTAATGTTTAACAAACCGTGTGTTTCCAAAGATATATACTTGTGTATTATCTTTTCCATATACTGTCAAGTATTCACACACATTGGTTTAGTATTTTTGTTGATTTTATTATTACCATGTCTCAAACTGAAACAATTTTTCGATGGTAATAAACCCCGTTTGACATTCAAAGTTTGTTGAGCGTTAATTCTTTCAAAACGTTTCTTCCAACAATGTCTATAATTGTTCTTATAGACAACATCCAATTTTTCATGACTTAAGATTTTAATGATAAATCATTCATATTTGATCTTTTCAAACATTGTCAGATTCTCAAACAAGTCTTTTGTATTCATTTCATTCATTCAATATACTTGTTTTGAGCGAAGCTTTCATGATTAAAATGCTCAAATCTTCATGATTATCTTACTGAGCATATATATATCTGACATGTATTTCATACAGTGATTTAACTGCAAAAATTAAACCAGTTAAGCAACGTTTTGCTTATAGGACAAATACATGGGATCAGTGTGAGGAATTAATTGAACTTCTATGGATTCACGATAACCAGTGTTTCCTACCCATGAAGTTATTCTAGAGTGATCGAGAGGCGAGGGGTCAATATCTGAGTGTGGGTGTGTGCTGAGATAAAACGAAAAGAGAGTTTGGTTAGAAGTGAACTCAATGTTTAAAAAGAAAGAGGGTGAGAGATCAGAGTAAAAGAATATCAAACTCTGCACCAACTTTTTCTGAGTCGGGCAGCCACATTACTGTTGTTTCACAATTCTTTCGTGAACATCATTGAAACAGGCAACTAGCCCATGCTAACTCTTGTTTTAAACCCTACCAGCTACTTATTTCTTTCTTAACAAAGAGATGTTTCAATTTTTCTTGGGGACGCGACACATAATCTATCTTATCTTCATTCGGAAGATGTGGATATTGAAAAAGAAGGAAGTATACCCCACTTTCACACTTTGATCATGCTCAATTGAGACCGTGTAATATTGTTGTTGTCTCAATGGTTTACACATTTTGAGCCTTATAAACATTCTTGTTTTAATTCTTTCATACACAAGCACATTCACACAGAAAATTTGTTTTTCTGTCAGAACGTTCATAGAATAATCTTGTGTTATTCGATGATTGAATAGAAGACCTGGGGAGTGAACATCAATAAATCTCCTTGTACAGTACATTCGTTGTACTAAGTGACTTTGTGTTACTTACAGGCATATTAACTGATTCATTTGTTGACTCAGGGTTACATTTTTGTTTGTCTGAATTTGAAAAGATTCGGATGAATATATTATCAATTGACGGATGTTCAGAGGTTCATATGGAAAGATCATGGTCAGAAAATGATGACATTTCTTGAACAAGTTTTGATGATTTCTATGCTCTACATCATCAAAAGGGGGAGACATGATCAAGAAATGTTGGATTGGGAGAGATAGTCAAGAAATGAGATATGGGAGAACTAATTTCAAGAAATGAAAGTTATGTCAAAGGTCAAATTCAGAATATGATGGAGAAGTTATTTCAAGAAATATGGTTTGGAGAACAGCTAGTATTTGTTATGGTAAAATTGTACAAGATTTGAAAGAGAAAGTTTAAAGAATTCGGAAAGTTTGCTGAAATTTGTTGAAATTTTCTTTGAAGTTTGATTGCTGAAAAAAAGTGAGCTAAATCTGAAGATAATTTCTTTTCTGAAGTCTGAGAGAGGTTTTATTACCTTGGGGAGATTGTTAAAGATTCTTGCAAAAGATATTCACAGACTTTGGAGAAGATTACAGAAGATCTGAAGACAGTTCAAAGAAAAGACAGATTGTTTTTTGAACAAACTTACTCAAAGGGGTAGATTGATTTTCAAAGGAAGATTATTTGTCAGAAACTTAAAGAGGGAGAATGTTCTTGAAAAGGGGAGAACGTGTTTTAAAGATAAGATTCATTTGAAGAGAAGTACAAGTTTATCCGAAAGGGGGAGATTGTTCTTTGATGCTGAAATTTATTTTGGTTCCAACAAGGGAGTTTCAATGCATATCTTTTTGAAAATGATCTTGAATCCAAAGGGGGAGATTTTTAGTGCACAAATATGTTCGATCCAAGATCATGGGAATTAAAGTCAAAGCTCAAGTCAAAGTATCTCAAGATAAGTCAAAGCTCAAAGTCAAATAAAGTCAACTTCTTTTTGTTTAGATTCCTTTGTAATTCTTTTGTATAAATAGTTTTTCTTTTGTTCTTTTTGTAGTGCGCGTGTGTAGAAATTAAAAGTGTGTGAGTGAACTTAGCAAGAGTATACGCAGATTGAGAGAATCTTAGAGAGAGAAAATAGAGAGAAAGCATCCTGTGTAAGAATTCTGTAAACTATGAAACTGAATTCAATGACATATGACAATTTGAGTTGAATTTTGTTGTTGTTAATCTATATTATAACTTTTATTGTGGGACAAACAGAAACCCCATCAACCGAAACAAGAAAAACAAGATCAATCGGAGTCATTCGTGAACAGTAACAGTAGGCGAATTGCTGCTGTGATGACTAATTTGGATCGATTCATGAATCACGCTATTCCGATTGTTACTCCTCATCATTTCCCTAAGGTAATTTACGCGAATTTAAAAAAAACCCAAATTATTGTTGGCTAATTCGAGACGTTTTAGTAATTTTAAAAAAACCCAAATTCCGATTGTTACTCCTCATCAGTTATATCGCGTATCCTGGCCTAATTTTCTTTCTTCTTTTTCCTACTTCCATCTGCACTTAGGACGATATGTTTTCATAGGACGATATGTTTTTAGCCTGAGCATATGATCTAGTTGCACTCAAGTACTAGGGATCATCAACTTTCACAAATTTTCCGGTATTAACCTTAACTTTAATATGTTAACATAGTACTTTGATGGATCTAAGTGCTCATCAACCTCTAACTTTTGTGAAGGTCTTCGATTATCTCTACTACTCTATTAAAATTCTATTACCGTTAATTAGTTTCTTTGAACCAAGCCATCTTTTCCGGCTCATATTTCCTCCCCACGTCCCTGAGTTCTCTCCCACGTCCGACTCCTCTCATCTTATCAGTCATTTCTTCTTAAAATACGAACCTCACGATCTCTTCCACTCTGCCTCCCCCTCGCCATCTCTTTCTCACCCTATGTTGTGACTACCATGAATGTGTTGTGACTACCATGAATGTTGTGAACGGAATACTATCGTCGTCGCTTTTATCATCGCCGAAGACTTGGAATTTGCGGTCGAGAAGGTCGTCGAAGAACCACAAGCAATCTATTGGAGGTCTTCCAAAGATCGTTACATCACGATTATAAGAGATCAAAACCTCTCACGAGACAATAATCAACAAACAATTACCTGAACTGAATACTAACAATAACGCTGGTATGAGGAAGTCGAAGAAGCAGAAATTTTCGATTTTGCTTTCTCGTCGTGAGATTGAAAAGGATGTATTCTTGTTGACCGGATCAAAGCAGTCTCGGAGGCCAAAGAAGAGACCGAGGGCTATTCAGAGACAACTTGATGTGAGTTCTCTTCTTTTTCAAGTTTATAATAGTTTTCCATATGGTTAATTCATTCTCTTAAGTGAATTGCAGATTTAAGATTATGTTTTGTGGATTGTTATGATCTGTTCAATTTACAATTTCTGGTACTTGATGTTGATGTTGTTGAATTTTTGTATTAGTAAAATTCAATTAAAATAAACAACGAGATTTATAGATAAAAAACGGCAACTTTATTTATAAAGTTTCAAACTTTATTTATAAAGTGAAGTACTTTTAAATCAAAAACTGTTTTATATAAATTATTAGGTGAACCTAAAACAAATCTATCCTTCACGATAGAATTGTTAGAAGAAGGGGTAGAAATCAGTATGTCCACTCTACTGGACAAAAAGAAAATAGTACATAAAATAAAACCAACCTGATTAGATGATCGCAAGCCGAAAGTTGAACTGCACGGTTGAAGAACCTGTCCTTAAAGGTTTTGGCGAATCTCTTGAACGTTGTGAGACTAACACTCGCTTAACCCCAGGATTTGATGCAGAACCGTTAAACACTAACATCGATAAAGTTTAAACTTAACACAAAGTTGAGACAAAAAGTAATAGAGAGAGAGAGAGGGAGGGAGGGAGAGAGAGAGCAAAGAGCAGAAAATAGAGAGATCGAGAAAGAGAGCAGAAAGCAGATTCGTTTTTCAGTTGTGTTTTCAATAGAAGTACAAGGCTTTAATTTATAGTAGAAGAGATCAGGTATCAACCTGATCTCTTCCCACGTATCCCTCTCCCCAAGTATCGAGATTATAGTTAGAGTTGGAGACTAAGTCTCCAACTAATTTAGAGATAATAAACACATATTTTAAATGCTGAAAATCGAAACTTATCTGCTAAAATTTAATTAAAATTAAAACTTATCTTCTCAAAATTAATTAATTAATTATCTGCTCAAAATTAATTAATTAATTAACATAGGTTTACTAATTAATTCTACAACTCGAGCTATAAAAAGAAACTCGGAGCTCGGGACGAGGCTCCTTTGCTCCGATGCGAAATGCAAAGTGTGTGTCTCTTCGCGAGAACCGCGCCCTCGGCCATAGCCACGCGCGCGCACGTGCGTTGCACTTCTTTGAGACCCCCTCCATAATCCCACCATTTTACTCAAGGCCCACTTGAGATGATAGGCTTATAAACATGAATTTCTTTTATGTCTCTACCAATGTGGGATGGAAAAATTCCAACCTCACACTCAATTTCCAACAATCTCCCACCAGGTTGGAAAGTTTTCTAACTTTCAAGAAAAAACGATGTCATAGTGGTGTCACTAAGATTAAACCCCGTTTAATGTGAATATGCAAGAAGGAATCAATTTAGAAGTATCCTTAGGATTTAAACTCTGAATCTTGTGATCACTTCGGCTAATTCACACACATCATCTTTCGTCTTTGCATTCTCACTGAGCGCGAATAGGGCCATGCGCTAAAATCCTATTTCATGACCTTTTATAAGAGAAACCATAACTTTCCATTTGAAGCGGCACCACCTTTCAGTCATGTAGGCAAAATTCTATAACATCTTCGTTGCTAAGATGCCTCTTAATTTTGTTAAGAGATTAATAGATTAATCTCATCCTTGTTCTTGGCAACGACGTACTATCTTATACCTTACACGGGTCTATCATTTGATAGTACCTTCTATCAGTTAAGTGACTTGTTATTACCTATTAAACCTGGGAGATAGGAGCACTAAATCCAAGTTGGGTTCCCGTCACTAACCAATTCTGAGTGGTTTAAGACCCATGTCTCTGGTAGTTGATCCTACTAAGTCTCTCGTCAGAGGCTGAGTCAATGGATCTGCCAAGTTTCCACGCGACTTGACATACACAATACTAATGGTACCATTTTCTATCAGTTGTCTCACATAATTATGTCGGAGACCTATGTGTCGCGACTTCCCATTATACACGGCATTGTATACTTTTGACAGTGTGGCCTCACTGTCACAATACATGGGAATCGAAGGAGTTGGATGAGGCCATAAATGGATATTTGTCAGCAGATCTCTAATCCATTCGGCTTCTTTGCCTAGGGCTATGAATTCGGCTTCTGTAACACCCCGAATTTCGAAAATCATCATTTCAAGTTCATACAGAAATCAGTAGCCTTAGAGGGAAAAATAAGATTTTTGATTTTGGACTTGAATTCTAGATTTTATAGTCTTGTTGGATAAAGAATTCAATTACGAGTCCAACGGTTCTTTCCGGAGCAAAAACGGAGCTATAACGAAGAAGTTATGACCAAAACAGTGATCGAGAAAGTTTTCAGCTCACGGTACATTTTCCGCGGAAGTGCCCCGCGAGAGTGACACCTTGTCACTTTCGCTGTCACTCTCGCCAACAGCGTCTGGACGATTAAAATCGCGATTTTTAGCCCCAAACTTCATTCCTTCATATCTTTCTCATCCTAGCTCCGATTTGGGTGATTCAAGTTGCTACGGTTTCGTTTTTGAGAGCTCTTCAAGGATATAGAAAGAGATTGGAAGTCTATTGAAGTATACTAGAGCATTTTGTGGTGGTGAGCTTCTCATTTCTCCCTATTCATCTTCTTCACCAAAGTTTTCTAGGGTTTCATCCACCCTTTGTTCTCCCTATCATAGATTGAAGGTTTGTAACCATTTTGATGAACTAGAAGTGTTTTGGTTGGTGGATTCAAGCTTGGGTTAAGGTAATCTTCTATTCTCTTCGGTTATGGAAGTTAGGGTTTCGGTATTAGTTGGGGTATTCATGTTTATGGTTTGGGAAAAAATTCTTTGTGGTTGATTATGTTTATTTGTGGTTGAACATGTATGGATTTAGGTTTTGGAAGTTTTGTCTTGAGAATCCAAGTGTTCTTCAAAGGAGATCTAGTTGGGGGAAAATCTAGATTTAGCCCAAATCTAGCAAGGTGAGTTCAAGTTGATTTGTGAAAACGGTGTACATGCCAAAATGTTTATTTTAAAATGTTTGTGTTTTACCTCAAATTGTTAACTGCTGATAAGTTTCGGTTATTTTGAAATGTTTAGTTTTATAAACTTGGTGAAACACCCATTTTGGGGTCTTTGAGAATTTTGATAAATAAATCATGTTGAAATGTTTCTTTGATGATTTTACATATATAATTGGAGTTCATTTGATGTAAGTGTCGTTTGGTGTATTTGAGCTTATAAACCTTTTCGAAAAATGTATATTATCGCGTTTTGAGGCATTTTGGAAATATAAGGGTGAGAGTCATTTGGAAAATGGTTTTCCTCAACTGATGTTGAGTTTGAGATAATTATACTTTTGGGTCGTTGTGTCTTCGTCAGTTGGTTAAACGTGTTTTAATGTTTACAAAGGCTTTCGTTAGAAATTTAAGTAAAGCGTTGGGCCCTTGGCTCGGTTTTGACTAAATGAGTCGTGTGGACATTTGTCCGGATTTATAACCGTCGTGGGTTTTGAGTGTTGACGATTAATTCGTGTCATTGGTAAGTTACATGCTTTGAGTTCTTTGGTCATTCTTTTGGAGTCATGTAATGATAGATAGTGTCGTAATGGATCCATAGGCATGTAAGTCTGTCGGTTATGTAAGGCCTGAGGTTTTGGGTTACTTTTAGTGACCGCTCGGGTTTGCTAGCGAGTAGGAATATGTGGTTTGAGCCACAGAGTTGGAACTCGTCTAGATTGGATTAGGCACCCGGATGCTCGTAAGACCGCGGGGCGGAACTCGACGGAGTATGGCAAGGGGCAGCAACAGGTTCGAGGATTGTGATGTCTGTTATGGCATGGAAACTAGAACCGGGGCACGTTGGTGAAATCCAATAACATCGCGGGTGACCCCATTCACGTGTTCTCGCCACCCAAGATGGAAACGTTTAGATGATATACAAGGAAGTCACGTGAACGGCCTACTTGCGTGTTACTCTATTCTCAGTGTATACGGGTCTCTTCATCGTTGATTCGTGGTATTTTATATGGTAATGTCGTATTTTACCAAATTGGGTTTTTATGTGGTCAACGATAAATGATGGCTTTAATATTGGGTTTCCCCCACATATATTAAGGCTTGAATGGAATGCGTCATTCCTACGTTTTCAGTATTTGGCTTCCTTTCATTTTATGGTTGCGTGAGTTTTGGGTTAAATATAAGTTTACGAAAGACGTTTTATATTGGAATCATTCTGTAAAACATCTTGGTTTGGTTAGCGATCAACGTGGTGTCTCTTTCGTTTAAAATACATGTTTATTGGTAAATGAGTCGTTTCATAAGCAAAGCATATCATTTTGAAAGATTATGACTTTAATTGCATTCTTACATTTTAAACGAGTTATTTATATATGTTGAAAACTCTTGAGCTCACTAGGCATTAAGCCTAACCTTTTTATTTGTCGGCATGTGCATCAGGATTCCAGTTGGAGGTTGGGTTCTAGCAATGCTATGAAGATGGAGAGTCTTAGCTAGACGCAAAAGTAAGTAATTGGTGAAGTCTTTCGCAAGTTGGAGATAGCGATTGATATTGGGTATTAGTAGCACCCGTCCTTTTTAGTCTGTATGTATAGATTATGTACATGTATTGAGGTTGAATCTAAATTGTGGTTGTAGATGATCCAGTTATTGATGTATCTAGAAAATTTTAATTAAGTTGCTATTTCCAAAATTTAGGGTGTTACAGCTTCCATAGTCGAATGAGTGATACATGTTTGTTTCTTTCTCTCCCAATAAATCGCTCCACCACCAAGTGTATAAATCCACTCACTTGTGGATTTAGAATCACTTGAATGATCTATCCAAATAGCATCAGAGTATCCTTCTAAGATTCCTGGATGCATCGTGTATGTCAACTCTAGATCACTTGCTATTTTCAAGTATCCCAACACTCTACTGATTGCCTTCCAGTGATCTGGGCCCGGATTGCTTGTATATTGACTTAGCCTGCTCACAGCAAAAGCAATATCCGGTCTAGTACAATGCATTGCATACATCATGCATCCTATTGCACTAGCATACTCTAGTTGAGCCACTGCTCTACCTGAATTCTTGTCAAGTTTCACACTTGAATCAAATAGAGTATTAAACTCCTTTATATTCAAATGTTGAAACTTAGTGAGTATCTTCTCCATATAGTGGGATTGACTAAGAGATATTTGAGACCCTGGCCTTTTGATTTTAATCCCAAGAATTGTATCTACTTCTCCAAGATCTTTCATCTTAAAGTTCGAGGATAAGTAGTTTTTCGTCTCACTACTACCTTCTAGATTGGTTCCGATGATCACCATATCATCAACATAAAGACAGATAATTATAGTGGATTCTTTGGTACATTTTGAGTAAATGCATCGATCAGATCCATTATGTCGGAACCCGAAAGATGTGATAGTAGTATCAAATCCTTCATGCCACTGTTTTGGGGCTTGCTTTAAACCATACAGAGACTTAATAAACCTCCTCATTTAAGTAACCATTCAAAAAGGTTGTTTTCACATCCATTTAATGAATATACAGTCCTTTTATGGTTGAGATTGCTATAAGAGTTCGAATTGAACTAATTCTAGCAACTGGAGCGTAGGTGTCGAAATAATCGATACCCTCTTTCTGCCTATATCCTTTAGCTACCAATCTAGCTTTAAATGTTGAGATTGAACCATCCAGGTGAAGCTTTCTTTTGAATACCCACTTGGAACCTATGGGTTTTGTTCCCTTGGGTAAATTAGCTAATTCCCAAGTTCCATTTCCCATAATAGAGTCCATTTCATCGTTTATTGCTTCTTTTCATAGTGGAGCATCCCTTGAATACATGGCCTCTCTATAAGTCTTAGGATCATCTTCGATATTAATAGAGAAAATGACCTCTCTCGTCACTTTCTTTTGTGTTCCTTCTACTAAGTATGAGAAGAAATCATGTTAGGACTGAAAGTCCTAGTACGTTGAAAGTTGTATAACGCATTTATAAGGGGGTAAATTGTATTTATTTGAAAATTGTTTTGTAAATGGGCCTCAAAGCCCATTAGGCTTATATGCCTTATATATATAGTTTCTAAACCTAGTTTTAGGTTAGAAAAGACAAGTTTAGACGTATTCATTATTCTAGTCAATAGGTTTACATTTGTTTATCAGAAATTCTCTCTGTAAACCTAAACCTTTATTGTTTATCAATCATATGACTAGAAGTTGTGACTCAATTAGTATTGTTCTTCATTGATTATTATCTCGTGATTGCACTGTATCTGGGATCTACAATTGGTATCAGAGCAAAGAGACGGAATCTTTGATCCAAAAAAAAAGGTTTGTCTAAAACCCTTTAATCGCTTATTTGATTATATTCGTGTTTCTATGTTTATCTGAATATCTGAGTTCATAATCGATTTCTGCATATTCGATTGCTAAGTTCAGTCTACTATTTTTCTGGGTTTACACTGTTTGCGTATTGGTCGTTTTTGTTTCTGGATTGAATTTTTTTTATGGAAAATCGAGTAGTTTGGGATTCATTCGGTCGATTAATTCTGGGTTAAATTGTTGATTTGGGTTGTGTATTTGGATTAATCCTGGGTTGAAATTGTTGATCTAGATTTCTGCCAAATCGATCTTGATTTTCTGCCATATCTATGTTCTGCCATATTTGTGTTCTGGGAATCATATCGATTGTCTAAAATATGAATTTTGATGCAAATCGATTTCTAAGTACTTAAATTTGTGTGATTTAAGAATCGATTGTGTTTGTTTAAAATTCTGGGTTGATCGTTATCTGGATTAGAATCGATTTGATTTGTTTAATCTGTTTAATCGAATCTGTTATCGCATTCGTTGTTATTATCTTCGACCGGACCATTGTTATCGACCGGAACCGAGTCTTGACCGAGGCCTTGTGATCGACCGGACCCGTGTTTTGACCGGGGCCTTGCTATCGATCGAACCCCTTTACCGAACCCTTGTGACCGGTGCCCTTGACCGTTTGACCGGTGCCTTGTTGACCGGATCCTTGCTTCGACCGGACCCTTCTCCGACCGGGTCCTTGCTCGACCGGGTTGTTGTCAATCCTCGACCGGGTTGTCCTCGACCGGGTTGTTGTCGACCGGGTCCTTGTTCGACCGGGTCCGACCGGGTTTGTGATTAAAAAAAATCTGGATCAAATACTTTGTCTCACGATCATACGAGTGCATTTCTTTTAGTCCCCGAACTTCAAAGTTTTAAATACCGTTTGAGTTTTAATCTGGTAAGGAGTGATAAGGGAGCTTTAACGATCATTTTGCATTAAATACTACTAATTGTTTCGAAGTTTTGCAGGTTGGCTCAACGAAGGGGATGATGAATAGTGTTTCCGTTAAGTGACAATTAAATTTCTTACATTTTAGTCCTTTTCCGTTAAGTCCCCGTTAGTTTGTTTAATTTTTTGTCACTTTTAGTCCTTGTAGTTTTCAGTTTCAGTTTGTGTCGCTTTTAGCCCCTGTACTTCAAAGTTTCGGTCGTTTGTCATTTGCGACCCCTAAACTTTCAAAGTTTCACTCGTTGTCACTTTTGGTCCTTGCACTTTAGAGCCTCATCTCTTGTCAAGTTCTGTCCCTAAACTTTAAGATTTCCAAGTAAGAATGAATAATCAACAAATTTCTCGGTTACAGGACGATAATGATCGGCTCAAGCGCAGGATTAAAGAACTTGAAAACATCATAGATTATAGTTCAAATTACTCTATGTTTTATGTCCGAATAAATTCTTTTCACCAAGCGATTTTAGATCTTGGAAGAGAAGTTGCAGATTTTGAAGCCAAAGAAGAGAAGTACCTGATGCTTGAAGAAAGAGGAAACATGTTGGAGAATGAAAATCTCGATCTGACGAAAAGACTTGTTGTTTTTGAAAAAGAAAAAGTTGATTCTTCAAATGAAAGAAAGAAAGAATTTTGAAAGAAAGATTATTGATCTTTCAAAGAAAGTTTTTGATGAAAGAAAGTTTTTGATGAAAGAAAGTTTTTGATGAAAGAAAGGTTTTTGAGGCTCAAAATGCGAAACTTTCAAAACAGATTTCTGATTTTGAAAACGTTTTGATAATTGAGAGAGAATATTTTGAGAAAGAGCGAAAAGTTTTTTAGAGTGAAAAGAAAATGCTTGAAAAGAAGAATGTTGCAGTTTTTAAAGAGATATATGATAAACGCAACAGTATAGAAAATGATTTTGAAAGTGAAAGAAAGGTTTTCGAAACTGAGATTCATAAGCTTTCAAAGAAATTGTTTGAATTAACAACAGAGATTTTGAAAGAACAGAAGGTAAAATCCGATTTACAAAAACAATTTGACTTGATTCTAGAAGAAAGAAATGTTTTATCTGCAAAAGTCAAGAAACTTGAAGAAATAAATCTTAAAGTCGATTTATCTGAACAAGTCAATCCCGATACTGTTGTTCAGTCTCCTTATTCTTCAAGTTCACCTTCTACATCTAATTCTTCGAAGAAGATTGTCAAACCAAATGAATTTTCAAAGTCTAAACGATCGATTTCTATCGAAAAATTTCATCTCATGTTGAGTTTTTAAGTTTTCATTCGGTTTTCGTAAAAAGTTCGGTTGCTTCGTTTCTGAGTTAGAAGAGAAAGTTTCTTGTTTAGAAGCTAGAATTGAAAGACTGCTTGACAAATATGATAATCAACGCATAGAAATTGCTGGCAACTTGTGCATAATTTCAAATCTAAAGGAAGAGTGTGAGAGTTTTTCAAAAGAGTCTGAAGAGTTAAAGACCAAAGTAGATGATCTTACTTATAAGCTTCGTATGTCAGAAAACGAGAAAATTGATATTGTAACTAAAAGTGTGGCTTATAAAAATGAAAATCAAAGGTTATCTACTCAGTTAAAGGATCTCGAACTGAAACTTTACAAAATTGGTCAATCTAAACAAACGATGCATCTGAATGCATCCAAAGAATTCAAATATTCAGAGACGGGTCTCGGTTACGATAACCCACATTATCTGAAAAAGGCCTTGACCAAAGTTCCCACGTTATATGCGTTCGAATTTTTTGGAATAGACAAAACCTACCCAGAGTACAAAATCAATTGGACCAAACCACTTGTTGATGAAGATCCGGAATTGGAAACTTTGAGAAGGAAAAACACTACCACGATGCAACTTCATTTTGCTTATGACTCATTGAATGCATCATACAACACCGAAAAAACCCTGTTTTCTGTCAAATGACTATTTTTGAAGCTATTCTCAAGTTGCACTTGATTCAAAAACCGTTGAAACTGAGGAGGAACCAATGGACCACAAAATCTATGTTCCACATCTGATTTTAGAAAAGAAAATTGTTCAGCTAGAAAAGTCATTTGCATGGGAGAGGATCATTTTTCAAAAGGAAAAACAAGAGTTATTATCCAAAATTGAGTGACTCAATTCCGATAAAAAGGAAACTGGATCGAGGGAGGAAAAAGAATATCTTCAGATAGAGATAAATAAGCTTAATTCACAACTGTCTGCCTTGGCAGCAGATCTGATGAAAGAGCAACATCACAAAGCTGAGCTTCAAGCTAAGCTTGACTTACTCCAAGAGGAGAAGATTAATCTGTCAGAACATTCTTCTCCACCCTCAGATACCTCTTCCTGTAAAGATTTTCTGGGTGATTCTTCACCAACTTCTTCTGATAAAGGAAAAGAGCCTCAGTTGGAGTGTTTCAAAAAGGATCATCGTTCTGATTTTCAAAATGCTTCCGCTAATGATCCGCTTCAAAGCACAAATCCTTCCAGTCTCCTAAATCCTTCAAGTGATAAGGTTCCTTATGATGAGGAAATGGAATTCTCAGCCTTTCTGAATTCTGAGGTGTGTACAGACAGTCAGCTAGACCAACTTGATTTTGATCCTAAACTTCCAAGTCATGTTGATTTTTTGGATTCAACTGGAGAGCCACCGGTCAAATTTTATAAAGTCGAATGTTGAACATCTGCCTCTCAAAAGGTTTCTATGAACAAATTTTCAAAGCAAAAATCTAAAAAGCGTTCACAGAAACAAAGAAAGACCGACACCTTAAACAAAAGACATGCTTACTACTCCAGTTCTTCTGATTATGAGCTTAATGATTCTTCAGATAATTATTTCTCCAGGAAAGTAAAGATGGTTTGGAGAAAGAAACCAACTACAAAAGACAGTAAAGGAAATAAGTCTCATGATTCTCCTGTAGTTGATACAAAGTCATCTATTTTCAAGACTGATTCACCTACTTATGTTTATTCTACAGGAAAGTTGATCAGTCTAAATCGAGCAAAGATCTGTTGCACTCACTATGGAAATAGTGACTTTGTGGATTTAAGGTATGTTAATAATTGGAATGGTACTTATAGCATCCCCAATACTCAGTTTAATAGCTTCAAAACCAAGGCAATTAACCATCAAGGATCCATCACAACATGGATACCAAAACCAAAATCTTCTTAATCTGTTTTGCAGGAATGTCATGTGTGATTTAATTCAGATTATTCATGTCACATGACTACAATCAAAGGTTATGCCACTTTTGAGGGGGAGTACCACGTTGTTTATTTTTCATATCGACTTCTGAACCCTTCACTTCAGGACTCGTTCTTAAATTTTTTTGACTTCTGATTATCTCAAATCAGAAATTGTACTTCAATGTTCTATTTTAGCGAGTTAAAGGAGTGTTAGGGCTTTTAATGTTTCTATGGTCAATCCAGAACCGGAAGGACCTACCCAAGAAACACATCCCATACATAGATATCAGTGAGGGGTCTAGATTGATAGATGAGTTCGGAGTGGAAAAAAAAAGAGGGTGAGGATGTGACAGGACTTAAAAGAATTATTGGTCCTTACCAAACCGAGTCAGTTATCCGGGTTACCACATAATCTATTCATTCTCGTTCTTTGGAGATGGATATTGAAACAGACATGGACCCAGTGTCGATAACTCGTGTCACCCCACCCAGCCACTCAAGTATCTCTCAAAAGATACGTGTTTCATATTTGCACGGAGATTTAACACATAATCTATCTATTCCTCACTTGGAGGTCTTAGATATTGAAAAAGGAAGACATCAGCTCCAGTCTCCGAACTTCATATTCATCTCACTGAGTCTATTGACTTTTAACCTGCGTCCCAGGTTGAATCAATCTTTGAGCTTAATCGATTTGAGTTATACTTCTTTCACACACGCACGAATCTTTGTGATTCCCCTTGCATATCTTTGTGATATTGCCGGAACAATTTGAGAAGTAAGTTTTAATATTTTACTTCAGTGATAACTGGAAGTCCTATCAGAGATACATCGATGTCA
The DNA here is from genome assembly GCA_954870635.1 of Arctium minus. NCBI lineage: Eukaryota > Viridiplantae > Streptophyta > Magnoliopsida > Asterales > Asteraceae > Arctium > Arctium minus. The sequence goes on along the minus strand of OX941085.1, from coordinate 73,486,166 downwards.
ACTCTGAAAATAGGCCACACAATTATTTTAATTGTTGTGATAGCAGTTACTATTGTGTTTCTGTGTTAGCTGTTACCCTTGGTTACTGAATCGTTTTATCTAATCTTTTGCTACTCATCCTGTTAGTCTTTGAAGATACATGATGCTCAGGATTCTCCTAATCATCATGAGGGGGAGAATGTCACACAATTCAAAGACACAGATTATCATGTTGAGGGGGAGTTAGCAAAATCTGAGGGGGAGTAACAGAATTTCTTAAATCTGAGGTTGAAAAGCCATTGGATTTCAAGATTGCATTTCTTCTATCCCTATCATGTGATGTTTGCTACAAGTTTGTTCCTCCTACGAGTTGATTAAAACAAGTTCGTAAGTTGAAAGCATATTCAACTCGCAGTTCAAAGACAAATTCTTTGTTATTAAACTGAAGATGCACTGTGGAATGTCACGTAACTCGCACATTATCTTTCTTGTGTGCTGATCCGATGTTTTGAGTTTCTACAGTTGAAAGCTGCTTGATAGTGCATTCAGTCGAGGCTATTGTACATTGAATCTGGTTACAAAGTTGAAATTATGAAGACAAAGATCTTTATTCAAGGGGGAGTTTTGAAAGACATAAAGACATGCAACACCAAAGTTTTTCAAAGATTTAAGAGGGAAATAAGATCAAGGCATGAAGTTTTCAAGAAGATAAATGCCTTATTCAACTTTAGGGGGAGATTGTTAGGACTGAAAGTCCTAGTGCGTTGAAAGTTGTATAACGCATTTATAAGGGGGTAAATTGTATTTATTTAAAAGACGTTTTGTAAATGGGCCTCAAAGCCCATTAGGATTATACGCCTTATATATATAATTTCTAAACCTAGTTTTAGGTTAGAAAAGAGAAGTTTAGACGTATTCATTATTCTAGTCAATAGGTTTACATTTGTTTATCAGAAATTCTCTTTGTAAACCTAAACCTTTATTGTTTATCAATCATATGACTAGAAGTTGTGACTCAATTAGTATTGTTCTTCATTGATTATTATCTCGTGATTGCACTGTATCTGGGATCTACAAATCATCTCCTAAACTTTTCTCCTTTCTTGCTCTAGTACTTCTACGTGGTTCGTCAACCTTGGTTGAGGTTTTCGAACTATCACGAGATGTGCTAGGAAGATTTGGAGACAATGTTCTATCTGAGTTTTCAGCATCTTCTGAAAACTTGTCTTCAAAAAATTCCACATCTCTAGATTCCACTATAACTCTTGTTTCTTTATCAAATAATCTATAAGCCTTGTTATTTCTATCATATCCTACAAATATGCTTTTAATAGCATAGGCTCCCAGTTTAGATCATTTTGGATCAGGGGTACGATAGTAAGCAATACAACCCCAAACTCTTAAAGTAGTCCAAGTTAGGCTTCCTTCCTTTCCATAGCTCATATGGGCTGGTTGAGATCACACGACTAGTGATTCGTTTGTGAATATGGCAAGCAGTCAGTAATGCTTCGCCCCACGGATTGTTTGGTAGACCCGATTGATTCAACATACAATTGACCATCTCAACAAGGGTTCGGATCTTGCGTTTCGCCAAACCATTCTGTTGGGGGGTAAAAGGTAAAGTGCGTTCATGTTTGATACCATTATCTTCGCAGAATGTATCAAATTCTCTATTGAAGTATTCACCTCCATTGTCTGAGTGTAGGATTTTTATTCGTTTTTCAAGTTGATTCTTTATTTCAGATTATAAATTTTAAAGGTTTCAAAAGCTTCATCTTTTGAATGTAATAAATAAACATGTAAAAACCGGCTGAAATCATCACAAAAAGTAATGAAATATCTTTTACCTCCACGGGTAAGTATTCCATTTAATTCACAGATGTCAGAGTGAATCGACTCTAAAATTGATGTATCCCTTTTAACAGTTGGAAAAGGTTTCTTTGTAAATTTTGATTTTACACAAGTTTCACATTTTCCAAAATCTTTATTGTTAATTTTAATCAATCCTTTATTTTGCATTTTTTTCAATATTCTTTATGTTTGTATGTGCTAAACGTTTATGCCATAAAGAAATAGAACACGCAAGATAATCAAAATTAACTTCATTGATAGAAAAGGGAATTACATCGATGACAGAAACAGAAAAACTATCACTATTCTCAGACAAGCTTAAAACATTACTAGCTACTGACTCGCTAGTACTTGGACCAGAACTGTCATCATCATCTTCATTCAAATTAAGGCGATACATGCCTAGATGATGATATGCCTTACCAATGAAATGTTGCCTCTTGTAGATTACGATCTTCTCGGCTTCCATAGTGATTCCAATTCCACTTTCGTCAAGTTTTCTTAGGGAAACAAGACATTTGCAAATAGTAGGCACGTGCAACACATTTCTCAAAGTTAAAGTTTTCCCCGAAGAAAACTTTAGAAGCACAATTCCAATCCTCGCGATATCAGCTCAACCACAGTTTGCCGTCACAATATGTTTACCATCTCTAACCGGATTATACTCAAAAAATTTGGATCTGGAGTCACACACATGAACCATGGCTCCAGAATCCAAAAACCAACCACCTTTGCTTGCTAACACCCGGGTTGATTCTGTTAATCCAAGATCTCTAAATCCTAGAGAGAGAAAGTAGAGAGAGAGTTCAAAGCGCAAAGTAACAATTGTATTCAATATGCGTGAAAGTGTTACAAGGAACAAGGACCAAAGGGACTTAAATACCCTGGTCAATACAACACAGATAAAACCTATCTAAGAACAGTATAAGACCAAGCCTATAAATACAATGATTACTATAAAATCAGACTTAACAATCTCCCCCTTAGTAATAATTGGCGTTGTGGTCTTCAAAAACAATCTTCTAAAACAGCACGGACCAACTAAGCGACTTTGCGAAGCAGCTTTCTGACTTAAAAAAAAATTATTCTCAACATCTTTCATAATGAGTTGTCTTTGCTGTCTTGACAAGACTGGACCAGTTTAAATAAGCTTGAAGGAACAATTGATTCAACAGCTTGTGCTCTAGACGATACACCTCTTTTAAAAGAACTTGAAGAATTTGTGGTGATCGGAGCTTGAACAGCAAAAAGACAAATATTGTTGAAGAAATTAGAATCTTGAGTGAATCTTGATCAGCATATAAACTTTTGAGCTCTTTGTCTCTTTATCATCTCCTTAACTTCTCCCCCTCATGACCTTGATGATCGGAATCAACTTGGTCATGCAAATGTTGGAGACGAGACAGCTTAAAATCTGCAAAATCAAAGTAAAGGAAAAACAGGGAAGGTTTGCGCTACACATTGGTGGCGCAAAGGGAGGTTTGCGCTAGCCGAAGGTGGCGCAAAGTGAGGTTTGCGCGACCAACTATTGGCACAAATCTGACTTGAACTCATAAAATTTTACTTTTTTAAGCTCTTTGACTCCCCCTACACAAATGCACTAAATATAACAATTCAAGTTAGCATTTGCATAGAGAATCAGATACTCCCCCTCAAAAACAGATATGATCATTAAGAAAATTCTCCTTATTCACTTCCCCTTGAATAATGCACAAACCCATTTATAAAAATATGAGAACACAAGAAATGAAACATCAATGTAGAAAGAAAAATATACTGAATATGTATTTTGAAACGACTAAATATATAAAAATTTAAACAGAAACAAATAAAATTCTATTTAGTAAAACATCAGATGAAATCAAATGTATGTTTTTGGATACAGAACCAAGTTTTATTGCATATCAAGTTAAGACATGTTCAGTTTCAAAAACTTTCATCAATCTATTCAGTATGCTCGCATATGAACTCCGATTAGCTTCAAGAAAATGCAATTCTAAAAATATAATAGAGAACTTTGCATGTAATCACACTAATCCATCAAGAATTCAGACTTTCACAAATTTACAGGTTTATTGCAACTTAGAAATATCACCAAGTATCATGAGATGTGTGTTCATTGGCATCTTTTAGCATTGTGCTCTATGGCATCTTTACATGAGTGTGCTCTTTGGCATCTTTTAAGCTTGTGCACTTTTGGCATCTTTTAATCAAAAAGTTCGGTAAGTAAGAACATGCCATAAACGTAACTTTCTATGTGACCCTATTGCAGGATTTGGGTCAGCCGCTCCCAGACCAGTTGGCCTTAGGGGACTAGGTGTCAAGCACCTCTTAGAACATACTTTCCCAGATCAGAAAGGCTACATCGACACATCCTAAACCCATTCATACCAGTAGAATATGACTTTCAATCTGATTCTATAGAAGGATTTGGGTTCGATCACTCCTAGATCAATTGACCTTAGGGGACCAGATGACAAGCATCCCACAGAACTTACTTTCCCAAATCAGAAAGGTCACAGGTACAAACTTTTAAACTTAAAGATTTCTGATTTATAAGAATTTAATAATCATCTCAATCACAAGGTTTTACGTCTAAATGCTTAGCCTATATTTTCATTACGATCCGAAATTTCGACTTTTTAGGTTTTCTAAGCATTGTAAACTATAAATATTCCGAATCACACAACTTTAAAGCAATATCAAAAGCTACAAACATGTTGCTGACTTTTCAACTGTTGTTAGACTTGAAATTTGAACATATGAAAACTTTAATATGAACAAAGCAACTTGAAAATTTATCCTAGACACACATTTTATTCAAAAGAAAGAAAAATTGTAAAAATTTTACTTTATAGAATAAAATTTGTGAAGGTTTAAACTTTTAAAACAACATGCCGAGATTTAAAAAATAGAAACATTTGATCGACAAGTCTATATTCAGTTGAAACAAAATATGATTCAATAATATTATCTTTCACACAAGGTATAAAGAATATGTGTCTCATTTGAAAAAATTGGGTTGAACAAATTCAGGAGTTGAAATAAAATTGCTCAGATTCTTTTAAAAACATTTGAGAAAACTGGAACAACATCATTATCATATATAAATGCAGCGGAAATTAAGTAGATGAACTCACAGTTTCTCATTAGTCAGAAGCTGAAAAACATTGAATAACGAGTCCTAGACTGACATGTCTAGAAGTCAATGTCTTTGAAGCACGGGTTCTAAGCTGATGTACTTAGAAGCCAATATGTTGACATTGAGATGCGGGTCTTGAGCTGATTTACTCAAGAGCCATAATTTTGACATTGAGGTGCGGGTCTTGAACTGTGTTATTCAAGAACCATAATCTTGACATTGAGGTGCAGGTCTTGAACTGTGTTATTCAAGAGCCATAATTTCTCTTACTCCCCCTTGACATGAGATGCCTTCAACTTTGAGTCAGATTGAGATTTTGGTACCCACTTGAATTTGGGCCAATGTTTGTTAGTTGCAGTTCTTATGGGGAAATATTGATTAGATTTAACACGAGAAGCACGAGAAAGATTATCAAAAAAATAAGCACAGTCATCAGATGAATACAAGGAATAATCATCTGAACTAGAATCAGAATAAGAATATGAGACATTTTTGGAAATTTGAATCATTTGCTTTATTGAATATTTTGAAATTTTCTTACAAACAGCAAATGAATCACTTTTATAATATATGTCTATATATATTTCTTCATCAGTCTGAGATTCATCAGATATCCGCTTCGCTCTCCAAATCTGCTTTGATGACTTGCTCAAAGTCCTATCTGAAAGATTAGAATCAGAAGAATTAGAACTATCAGAAAGAACTTTATCTTGTTTCTTTGACTTCTTTGACCTTCTTCTTTTACGCTTTGGTTTATAATACTGATCATTTAGCGTAAAAGATTCATCAAGAATTTCCGAATTAATATTTAAATCAGAATAAATAATTTTACCTAAGCAACCAATCTGATCAGACAATAAATCTAAACATACCTCGGAGTCAGAATTATTTTGAGAAAAGATATCAAATTTAGAAACTTCCATTTTGTTTACTTGACAAATAGAAGAAAAGCTAGAAATAGAATCTTGTTTTTGAGAAAATAATTTTTCTTCAAGACTAGATGTCATGAAAGAAAGAATAATATCAAATTCAATTTCTTTTAAAATATTTTGATCTTCCATCTTATCTTCAAGATCAATGATTTTGCTTTCTAAAATTAAAGGAGGGGTATATCTCTTAGAATCAAAAATGATTTGAGATATATTTTCCTTATCAGATTTACCAGAAAAAATATCAACAAAATCATCAGATACTGAAAATTTGACAGGAGATATATCATTTAAACCTTTTCTACCTCTTCTTGATTTATCAGGAAAATATTTGGCATTTTCATATGTGTAAACAAAAGGAATTTCCTTTTTCTTGTTATTCGTCCTTTTCTCATTTTCGATTTCTAACACTTGCTTCTCATTCATCCAATCAATTTTAAATTGAGGAGCATATTGAGCAAGAGTTAGATAATCGTATTTATATAAAGTTGGGGATTTTTCGATCGCATTGTTTAAACAATGTGGATTTTCAAAACCATGTCCCCATTTTTCTTTTAAAGCTTCCTCACTCCTTGGTTTATTCATAAAAATTGTTTGCTCAGATTGGTTTCTTCGATATAACTTTTCTTCTAATTTATTTATTTTATCCGAAAAACTGTCTTTTAAATTGGTCATTTCAGACAAAGACTCAAGATAAGTCTTATTTTAATTTTCCAAATCATCCAATTTCTTTTGAAAGACTTCTTTAGTATTAACCAAAATAGATTTTTCATCTTTCAAAGAAATTTTCAATTTGTCAATCAAATTTGACTTTTCTGCATTTAAGTTCTTTTCAGATAATAACTTTAAGCGAAGATCATATAAAGCAGTAATTATAACATTCATCTGAGAAGAAATGAATTTATAATCAAATTCAGAAGGTACCTCATCAGCATCGGTTGAGGAGACGTCATCATCGTCAGATTGATCATCTCCAACAAAGCATAAAGTAGCAGTTTCAACTTTGTCAGCTTCATTGTCAGAGTGATCCAGCCAGTACTCCTCTTCAGCAAGTAGAGCAGTTACATTCTCTCTCTTTTCTGCTAGCTCCAATTTCTTTCTGTAGTATGCCAAATCCTGAACCACCTTTGCTCGACACTCCTTTGAAATGTGCCCCGGCTTTCCACAGTTAAAACAAGTATCAGCTTTCTTAGCCTCAGGCACTTTGACTCTTGAACCGGAAGTGAAGCGAAGATTGTTTAAACCCGACCGATGATGGAACTTTTTCTGATAATGCTGAGAGAGAAGGATCATAGCTTTCTCTAACGCCTCTCCATCATCATCAGTGACCCCGTTGTAAGCGTTATCAGACAACGCTTGTTCAGCCAGTTGGCTCGTGAGGAGTGCAACTTGGTCCACTGATTTCTTGTTCTTCTTTTCAAGCTTTGCTTTCTTCTCTAGCACCAAGCTTTCATCAGTCATCAGAATCTCATATAATTCCTGAATCTGCATAGCGGAGACTCGAACATCGTTCCTCAGTCTGTGACAAGATTTATTCCATTCAGGCTGAAGAGCGTTGAGGAATTTCAGATTTGTTTCAAGCTCAGTATTTTCCACTTTTATTTTTCTCAGGTCATTGATCACGGCACAGAATCTGTCGAAAACACTCTTTAGAGACTCATTGTCTTTGGCCTTGAACTCCTCAAAGTTGTTCATGAATCGTGTATGTCTAAGTTGAGTCGCAATTGAAAATCCAAGCATGATCTTTTCTAACTGTTCCCACATCTGATTTGGATAATTTTTGTAATGATCAACACGGTTATAGACAGAGTTTGGCAAAGCTAGCATCAGATTAGCACTTAATTCTCGATCAGCTTTTATTCGTAAAATTTCGTCAGGTGTTGCGGGAATCTCTTTGTTAGTATTTATGAAAGGTCCTTCAGTTAGAGACTTCATCATGTTTGCTCCATTAGTTTGACATTCAATGAAGTTGAGGAACCGATCTTGCCACTGAGTGAATTCGTTTTCATCTATCAGTACAGGAGGACGAGTGTCTGTACCCAATGACATCATGAGGTCATTCTTGTAGAACTGAGCTTGAAAGGCTAACTTGGCAGAATCCATGGCAGAAATCCAGAAAAAATTCTAAGTGTTGACTGAGCTGGCGCAAACTTGAGGTTTGCGTGAGAGGCAAGAAACGCAAACTAAGATAGTCGTGAGCAGTTGGAGACGCAAACCAACTTTGCGTGAGTAGAAGGAGACGCAAACTAGGATTTGCGTGAGCCGTGTAAAACGCAAACTTGGATTTGCGTGAGTCACTGAAGACGTAAATCAAACTTTGCGGGAGCTTTAAGTGGTGCAAGATGATATTTGCGTGACCCGATGATGGCGAAAACCTTTCTTGCGTGATACAAGAATGACGAGAACTTGACTTTTCGAGATGTGATGAAAACGCAAAAAGAGTTTACATGAGCAGATGGAGACGCAAAGGTAACTTCTCTTGAATTGAGGATGACGCAAAGTGTACTTTGCGTGAGGTTTTGGTGACGCAAAGCTTTCTTTGCGTTAGACTAAAGAAACGCAAACGATGACTGCTTGATGAACTCTGAAATCAGCAAGACGAACTCGCGCAAACTGTGAAGAACTCGCGCAAACTTTGAATCTGGCGCAAACCGCTGAAAAACATGAAAAATCAACACAATCGATTACAGAATAGAAATTTCATATGAATTCTTCCACAGATATGATCGAAAAACAATATTCTAACACTTTTCTATCAAACTTTTCAATTAAAAACCACAATTTCGAAAAAACGTGAATAGAACAGTACGTTGAAAAAAAAATGTTTTCCAGAAACTTCAATTTTCTCAAAAACGAACACCAAAAACTGAATGTCTTGAAAATTAATGTGAATCAAAAGTTTTCTTCTATTAAAACGAAATCCAACAAACTAAATTTCAACAAAAAACGATCAAGATCAAAGCCAAATTTGATGAAAAATCTAAAAACGATATTTTCTTGAAAAAATTCAAGAAAATCAATCAAATTTTCAGATTCTTGTACAAATTCAGATACGAAAAACAATTCTCTCAATTCTCTCAAGATCTAGATTGGCTCTGATACCAATTGTTAATCCAAGATCTCTAAATCCTAGAGAGAGAAAGTAGAGAGAGTTCAAAGCGCAAAGTAACAAGTGTATTCAATATGCGTGAAAGTGTTACAAGGAACAAGGACCAAAGGGACTTAAATACCCTGGTCAATACAACACAGATAAAACCTATCTAAGAACAGTATAAGACCAAGCCTATAAATACAATGATTACTATAAAATCAGACTTAACAGATTCTTTAGCAATCATGTCAATCTCATCCATGCTCAAATTGGCCACAAGATGTTCTAAGTCAATGATTGCATTAGCTACAGTCGGTGGGTCAGACTTCCACTGCTTACATTCCCTCGCATAGTGTCCCGTCTCTTCGCATGCGTGAAACTTACCCATTCGCTTTGGTCCCTGGCTTGATGACTGACCAGGCCTTTTGAAGTTTTCTTTTGTGGACCCAAATTCCACTTTTTAGCGGGTCCAGAAAACTTCCCCTTTCCTTTGCCACCAGCCTGCACGTTGTTGGCACTCAAAATGGCCTTTCCCTTTTTGTCCTGATTTATTACTTCTTCCTCAATCCTGATAAGTTTGATTAAATCGTCCAAAGAGTAATATTCGGATTTGTGCATCATCCATTTTTGAAAATCCTTCCATGATAGGGGGCAATTTGTCAACAACAGCCCCCACTAGGAAGATCTCAGGAAGAGGAATGTTAAGTACTCTCATTTTGTTTTCCAATACTTGAAGTTCATGTATTTGTTCAAGTATTGGTTTTTCATCAACCATTTGGAACCTCAAGTAGCGAGACACAAGATACTTGTTTGTGCCTTCTTCTTGTGCCTTGTACTTGAATTCCAAGGTTGTCCAAAGTTCTCTAGGACAAGTGATCGGGGGCATAAAGGTTATAAAGTCGGTCATATAGGGCATTTTTAATATGCCCACAATCCATCCCACTTCTTTGAGAGCCCCACCATAAGCCAACCATTTTACTTAAGGTCCATTTGAGATGATAGGCTTATAAACATGAATTTCTTTTGTGTCTCTACCAATGTGGGATGGAAAAATTCCAACCTCACACTCAATTTCCAACATATGCTGATTGATTTCTCGAGAAACTGGATCCCCAAATTCATTATGTGAAAAATAATTTGTGTTTATATGTTATATTCAAAATCCAACCACGCGGACAATTAGAATATCCGACAATGTTGTTGAATTCATGGTTGGATGTCATCTTCAGATTGATCAGAAAATCCTCAGATTTTTCAAGTTGTTTTATTCAAGTGGTGAGTAATGCACATGGGAGATAAGAACAAGTAATTTGATTTTTTTGAACCACTGCAATTTTCATTGCAGATTAACATTTGGTCCTACGAAAATTCCAACCATGGTTTGTGAAAATGAGGTAGAAAACGTTGGTATTTGACACATCACTTTCATTCTTGCAGAACATGGTGTTCCTTTTTTGTATTTTGGCAAAATACCTGTTTGTAGCAAAAGAGCCATTCACTCAAATGGTATCCACCAACTATAGGGCTATCTTGTATTTCTCTTGGTGTCAATAAGACCTGATTACTAAAAAACTTGTCTTGAAAGAATTGTTGATGAACAATCAAGAATCATAATGTTAGCTCTAACATGCTTAATTGTTGTGTTTGATATTTGAATGTTTTATCTCTACTATATTATAAAAATTCTAATACGGTTATTCCGTTTTTTTTACAAACCTTTGAAAGCCAAAATTTTCTCCTCCATGTTTCAGTTCCTAATTCAATTAATTGTTACGTTTATCACCCTTACAATTAGTTGTTTAATTTATTTTATATCATTTTTTTTATACCCTTATCATATTAACACAAATAATCGTATACGAACAAAAATTCAATAAAAATACGTTTATTTTTTTTATAAATTATACCATTATAAACGTCTCGTCAGTACCTTCAAAACGAGTCCAATATTGAATCTTTTTTTATTTAACCGTAATATTAAATATCATGAATATTTACAAATTAGATTGTTTTATATCCTAACATTTTATTTTTTTTCACCTTTAGCATATTAAAAATACGTAAACCAACTAAAATATATTAAAAACACGTTTCATTCTTATTATAAATTACACGATTGTTATTTGTTCGTCAATATTTTTAAAATAAACTAATTATTGAATATTTTTATACGTTTTATAATATTTTAAAATAGCATAAATACTATCTATTATATATTATCTATAAGGGAAAAGTTTATAAAAACCCAACAAACTATTCCATTTTGAATGGTTAAGTCCCTAAACTAATTTTTTGAATGAAAAAACCATTAAACTTTCTCATTTTGAATGAGTAAGTCCCTGAACTATTTTTTTAAATGAAAAAACCATTAAACTTTCTCATTTTGAATGAAAAAACCATTAAATTTTCTAATTTTGAATGATTAAGTCCCTGCATATTTTTTTTCAATAAATTAAATCATCGAACTTTTAAAAATTGGTTACTTACATCATTTTAACCGAAAAAAACTATATGAAACCGATTATCTTTTGATTCTTCCTCTTTTGATAAATAAAAACTAGATCAAAAAGAGGGAGATTGATGTCAGGAGCAACGTGTTAGGTGATATGGAGAACGGACAATGTAAAGGCAATGGGGAGAGGCGAGGCGGAGCGATACGATTATCTATGAGGGGTTTTAATGGCGTATAATTTGAGAACGGTAAAACTGATTTTGATTTGTTTTTACTTTAAAATTTTCATCGTCAGTTCCAAGTATCTTTAAAAAAAGGTAACCAATTTTTAGAAGTTTGATAGTTTATTTATTCAAAAAAAATGTTGAGGGACTTAATCATTCAAAATTAGAAAGTTTAATAGTTTTTTCGTTCAAAAAAATAGTTGAGGGACTTACTCATTCAAAATGAGAAAGTTTAATGGTTTTTTCATTCAAAAAAAATATTTCAGGGACTTAACCATTCAAAATATGATAGTTTATTGGGTTTTTTTGAACTTTTCCCTATCTATAATATCTACATCTATCTATACTATTATATTAAAATTGTAAAATGGTTGTTTTCAAGATTCAATGTTACATTTAACACCTTACAATTAGTATTCTAATTTATTTTATATCCCTTGTTTTGTCATTTTTCATTTTACACCCTTATCATGTTAACACAAATAATCGTATATGAACAAAAATGCAATGAAAAATACGTTTCTTTTTTTACAAATTATATCACTATAATTTTCTCGTCAATACCTTCAAAACGAGCCCAATATTGAATATTTTTTAATTTAACCGTACTATTAAATATCATGAATATCTACGAATTAATTTGTTTCTTATCCATACGTTTTATTTTTTTTCACCGTTAGGATACTATAAATATTTAATCGTAGATCAACTAAAATATATTAAAAATATGTGTCATTCTTATTACAAATTATATAATTAGAATTTTTTCGTCAATAACTTTAATATAAACTAATTATTAAATATTTTTATGGGTTTATAATATTTTAAAATAGCATAAATGTGTAGCATTATATATATATATACTATCTATATCTATACTATTATATTAAAATTGGAAAACGGTTATTTTCATGATTCAAAGTTACATTTAACACATTTACAATTAGTTATTTAATTAATTTATATCCGCTGTTTTTTCATTTTTCATTTTACACACTTATCATGTTAACACAAATAATCGTATATGAACAAAAATGCGATGAAAAAATACATTTTTTTTACAAATTATACCATTATAATCGTCTCGTCAATACTTTCAAAACGAGCACAATATTGAATATTTTTTAATTTAACCGTACTATTAAATATCATGAATATCTACGAATTAATTTGTTTTCTATCCATACGTTTTATTTTTTTCACCGTTAACACATTAAAAATATATAATCGTAGATCAACTAAAAATACGTTTCATTCTTATTATAAATTATATCATTATAATTTTTTCGTCAATAATTTTAATATAAACAAATTATTGAATATTTTTATGGGTTTTATAATTTTTTAAAATAACATAAATGTGTAGCATTATCTATACTGTATAATGAAAAGGCTATTTCAGTTATTTTCAAGATTCAAGAATACCACTTCCTAAGCATAGTGTACAACTTTTTATAGCATTCTTGAAATCAGTTCTCCTCTCCTCCACGACCTCTTCTTCTCCGTCTCCCACTCCACGACCCCTCTTCTCTCTCCACATTCTCCACAAATTGGCTCACCTATAAACCCAATTTACATTCCAACAATCGATGAAAGGAGAATCTCAACGAATCTCACTCTCAATTTTGGGATGAAATTGGTATTCTGGATACTCTGCACAGGTTATTTCACCTACAGATTTATCTCTCCTCCAGAATCTATCTTCATCTCTCGATTTTATTCGATTTCGTTTTATGTAAATGGGTTCTTCATGTGACTCTCAGCGACAAACTATTCAAGCATCGCATACAAATTATTCAAGCATCGTGTCATAAGTTTCTCTCTTCTCGATCTATCACTCGATTTATGTCCTTGTACGATCTCCATCTTTGATTTACTCCTTATTTTTTGATACGGCTCTACCTGCTACGATCGATCTACGACTCTAACAGACTTTTTCTTGCGATATTTGGTGTTTACAGGGGGTGTGGGTCATCTCTACCCTGACTGGATTTTCTAATTCATATTTGGACAATCGAGTTTCAAGTAAGCAATTGACTCAAATAGGTGACTGATGTTCATGACGAGCATTCCCAAATTGGCTATGATTTTGATTCGATGACTGATATGATTTCTAGATTGGAAGTAAGTTCTGTTGCACTAGGATGTATTTTTCTATATATATTTTCATTTTATGATTCAAATGCTCCATATATTACCATGAATGGAACTGGTTGCATTTGGAAGAGGTTTGTGAAGCATCATTTTCTTATTTAGTATTTAAGGTTTTGTGGATGTATTCTTAGAGAGCCATTGATAAGAAAATTATCATGCATTGGTATACCCACTAGTACAAAGTATGATGCTTGGAACAATTAGAAAATTTAATACAAAGCTTCGGTCTGATCAATCTTTTGAACATTCTGTTCCATGCTCAATTATATTTACTGTTGATATATTTTCATAAACCAGACGTAAACAAAATTAGCTTAAGCCTCAGATTTTCATATCCATTTTTCTCTTTCAACTAACGTAATCGATTTTTTCTTCATTTGCACTTTGCAGTTAAAGAAATGCCAACAGGAAGCTTAAAGGGAATTGTCCTTAAATGTGATATGATTTCTGTTGTTTTACTCATGCAATTATTCGATCACTCTTCCTTACAGGTATAGCCCTTTTTTCTCCCTTTTTCTTTGCAATTTTTTCCTGAATGTTATTTGCTTCGAGATATGGGTTTCTGATAATTTGAAGCCATTAATTGGGTGAACCTGTTGAGGTGCATGTGGTGTCCTATGATTTTTCCCCAACTTCTTAATACCAACCCATTGTCATCATGGTGCATGGTTGTGAACATGTATCGACCAATAGAAATCATCATGAGGTTGGCAAGACTTTATGCTGAATTTCTCAAGTTGAGCATTATTCATGGACTCAGGAGAGTGATTTGAATGAAATTATGTTTTGCATAATTGAGCTGTTAACATTTATTTCTAAGGATCATGTGATGAGTATTATTTCTGCCACTTCATGAATATTTGCAGTTGAGTTTTATGGGTCGTTTATCAAATACTTACTTGTAAGTGCTTATCGGTAAAATTCAAAACTTTCATTTACTTACCGAGTAAGATTTTAGCCACAAAAACGGCATTGTATGCAACAATTTACCCGGTAAGTGCTAACCGTGGTAAGAGTCGTCGCCCTTACTTACCGGGTAAGACTCTTGGTCCTTGCCTCGCTCTTACCGGGTAAGATTCTAGGTCCATGACGTACTCTTTCGGTAAGGTAATATAACTTGGTAAGCGCTTACCCAGGTAAGCGTTTGGTAAGCGGCCCCTCAGTATACGGATATTAGAAAGTTGTTGGATTTTTGTCACCACTCAATATGGCTAATTGGCTATGATAGTTGTGTATCATCATTTTAACATCTTTTTTAGGGTCAAACATAGTTTGAAAGACGAGCTTGTGTACTACTTGAATAAGATTTTTCCATTCTAAGTGAAACAACTTGCTTTATTCGAAACATGTAAATGGATTGTTTTTTCCATTTTGTGTTTTCGAATAAAGCAAGTTGTTTGTATTTTCCTGTTGATTTGTCATTTAGGCCGAGTTCAACACTTTTTAATGTGGTCGAGTTTAACACTACAACACTTTCTAATGTTTGTCGAGTTCTACAGGTTTTAATCAAACATTCAAACCACGAGTTCCAACAACTGTGGTTCTACCTTCTTTTGTTGGTTGTGGTCTCATGACTTCAATCTGCTCACTGAAGTTGTGTAGCTCCAAATTTGGGACGCATACGCAACTGGTCAGGAACGATTCCGGACAATCATAACCGGATCAAATAAAAAAACTTGTTTGCACCCGAGAATTTATCTATATATATTTGCCAAATATCTCTAATTTAATTATGTTGTGTTTCATATTAAAATGCTTTACACTTTTATTCCTCCAAACTCCAGCTGATAGGGTGTTATGGGTATTTTGTTAGTGAATAATGTTAGAGATGAATCATCTTTATGTTTTTTTCCTCAACTCTGATAGTTGAATTTAGATCCTTATCGCACAACTCACTCTAATTAGCTAATTGTCCATCTTGCTTTAAACTAAATGTGTAATCAATTAGTCCTATTCAACTTGAACCGATTTTAACCCATGAATTTAGCTCCATAGAAAATAATAAAAAAAAGGAAAAAAAGTATTTTTAAGCTAAGGAGTTGTTTTTTGGTAATAAACATAAGATTAATAATGGATCTTTGAGTTTACTTTCTACGTTTTCTATTATTGTGATCATTTGACTTTGGATATCAAACTTCTATTTAACTAATTTATAATTGATTTTTACCCTCTTCAGTTTTTACTTTCCTTTTTTAGGGTACTTCTCGTATCTCTTCATGTTGTTATTGATTCCTCGTCAGAAATCAAATGCAACGAGATCAATTTTTTTAATTTAAAAAAGCTCTTTTGACATTAAATTGTCTCCCAAACTCTCAAAAGGGGAGCAGTGGTTGCAATGGTTATTGTTATCAAAATTTGGATCTATCCTTATCAATTCTAATTTCTAATATATGAGGGTCTTGAGACTTGATTTTAACAAGCCAAAATGCATTCGCAAAATTGGGGAAAAAGAGTATGAGAGTGTGTAGCTTTTGAGCTGAAGGTTTCAAGTTATTAGTTGAATTGTATAGATTTTGGGGTTACTTTTTAACCCTTGTAACTAGGTCTTTTTATTTATATATTTATTAAACTATTATAATATTTATCTTTCAATTTTACATTTTCTATTTTGTCTTTTGAACGATTGAATAATGCTTGTTTGAACTATTAGTAATTTCTAACAACCAACATATGTGAATCCATTGAATGTTGTATGTTGATAACCATGTATTATGTTACAACATTAATTTGTTAAAAAGAACAATTGAAATACGTATGTTCTCTCATTTTGTTAAGTATGTTTTAGAAGTACTCTACCATGTTCAATGTAGGATGTCTTACATGCTACTATTGGTAACATTTTTATATAAAATTGGTGATTGTGGTTTCATAGTTGAGGTGTTGGTAGTCTTCAAGTTCCGATTCTTACGTCGTGGTTGATTGTTGATGACATGTCTATAAGGAAGTAGCATTAATTGTTCATTCTTTATTTACATTCCGCTGCATTGTGCAAGTTTAAGTGCAACAACGCCGTTTGGAAGGCCTTATAGACCGTTAATCCAACAAAAATAGAAGAGCCCTTAGATCGGTGAGATTGATCAGTCCTGTAGATATTCCAAAGTTTTCTGCCATATAAGCGTTCCAAAGTTTTCTGCCATATAAGCTGAATTAAATCTTAATTTTTTTTCTAAGTTATTATTCATGGGATTTTCTTGATTTTGAATTAGGGGGTAATGATTTTTATTTCTTAATTGTACTGGGAATGCATCTTCTTTATCAAGGGATGTTATAGTTTTTCAAGAACATCTTAAGAGCTTGTTGCAATTCAGAACTTTGAACTTGATTCTGTTTGGGATTAATTTATGTATCAATCTTTTTATCGTTTGGTTGTGCATGTTGTGTGCAAACTTTATGGTTCCATTTGGTTGCTCCTCTGTTTTAAGATCTGGATGGGGGATCTTTTTTTAGTGTAGTTTTGTAGATGATGATGAGAAAAGCAGTGTAGCACTGCAAACTGTAAAAAAGAGGGTGCACATCTCTCAATGCCGGTAACATTATGGTAAACGAACCAAACATTCAAGGAACCGTTCGGCAGGAAGTTCGTTTATTTAATAAATACAGGAACATAGACATATTATTTTTGTTCGTTTAGTTAAATGAACGAACATAAACAATTGTCTCGATCGTTCATTCATGTTCGTTTAAGTTTGTTTATACATATAATATATATTTATATATTATTGACATGAACATGTAAAACCATTAATAAAACCATAAAATTAGCATTGAGAGGTACAAAAAATTAAAAAAACATGAAATTAGATTGCCGTTTCGGGTTTTGAACTTCTGAATTGAGATGCTCCGCAATATAAAACCATATAAATCCATAAAATTAACATCAAGAAGGAAGGAAGTAAAATAAGAAAATGATTGTCGTTTTAAGTTCTCGGTTTTGATTTCGAAATGCTTCGCGCCGCATCGTGTGCGGGTACATACGTCTCTACTATATTATTAAAATTCTAAATCCCATACTTTGGAAAGCCAAATTTTTAGCTCCATTTCCTCCTCCACGATGCTCACAAAACCGCCCTCATATACGATGATTCCTGCTTCCAAGGGGGCGTTGCCCTTCTCCAGGTTACATATCTCTTCCTTTTCGATTTCATGAGTTTTTTATTTTGATTCATCGGTTTCTGGAGTTCAATCGGTATTCCTCTTCAATTTCATGTGTTTTTTATTTTGATTCATCGATTTTTGGAGTTGAATCGAAGTTGATTTGAAGTTTGAATCGGTATTCCTTTTCGATTTCATGCGTTTTTATTTTGATTCGTCGGTTTTGAGATGAAAAAGTCTATTCCATCATGGTTGCTCTCTGTTATTTTTTGCATCTTCTTGTTGGTTTTCTTTTTCTTGAGTCGCTTTATATTTTTGTCATCATACATACATGATTTGTGGGTTTGATACTTTATTGGGTTTCTTTTATTGTTCTTGATTGAAATTCTCATATGGTACAAGATCTGTTCGTTGCTTGAGTTTGTGCTTGATTTTTGAAAGATCAACTCTTGGAAATAATTTGTATTGTCAATTGTGTGATGGGTAAACAATGTAAGTGTAGGTGAAAAAGGGAAAAAGGACTGAGTTGTTCATACTTTTCGTAGGATTCCCATTTGTTGGAGCTACCAGAAATGAAGTTACCAAAAATGAACATATTTCAGTTTCGTGTTTTCCCTTCATGACAGTAAAGAAATTGCATATTTTCTATCAATATTGTTATCCAAATTAAATTTCTTTTTACTATTTGGACTTCACAACTTCAACATCTTTTGAGATTTGAGTGAAGTTACTACTTTGTGTTTGTAGATGTGAATATAAGATTCACTAAAAATTGGTCAAAGAATCAACTAGTCTTGACTTTGAATCGATGAATGATGTATATCATTTTATTAAGTAATGTAATATTTGAATGTGTTCACAAGAAACTATTTACAAAACTCAAACCAAGGATCAAATTGATCCGACTCCTCAAGCATAAATTGTGTTGGGTTCAGTTGCAGCCATCTCTGTTGTGATCATAGAATGAACGACATCGTTATATCCGTCCTCATCCTACAATACATCATCATTTTAATGATTTGTATGTTTTTTCATAAAACTTTAGTTTTTTCCTTTAGCCAATTATTTATAATAAGTCGTTATATATGTATATTGTGACTAATTATTGTAATTTTGTATTTGTTCAAACATAAATATTGGTTTATCATATTTAATCAGAAGATGCATTTATGTTTGTATTATCTTTTTATCATTTCTAACCCGCGTATTACATTACATTTAGGGGATGTTTACCAAATGCTTATCGAGTGTAGCTTACCTTACCATACCAGGTAAGCATGGTGAGGAGCCAAGAACCGAGAATATTACCCACCAAGAGGCATAAGGACAGAGAATCTTACCCATTAAGAGACATAACAAGGACCGAGAATCTTATCCGGTAAGTTTAAACTGTTACCCGATAAGACTTTAGTTGGTAAAAGATGTTTACCAACAACTAAATTCTACTTTTCCATGGTTTTTGTTTATTCTCTAACCTAATTAAATCCATACTTTTTTCATTGTTTTTGTTCTTCCATGGGTTTTCTTCATATAGACACGTTCAAGGAACAATTTTTTTGACTTTGAGTTCTTCAATTCGCTTGTAGGTAAGTTCCATCATTTGTTTCCTTTTTGCTTTTTTCTATATATTGTGGGATTCTGTTGTAAATGTTAAGAGTTAAAAAGGTTAGGCATGTTTGAGCATCTTTTTTGCTTTTTCTCATTTTTTGAAATATCAAAATGGGGATCCTGCTCATTCAATGTCAATATAGTTGTTTTAAGCTCAAGTGCTACTTTCAGGTAATCCATGAGCATACTTGTGAATGTTAATACTCGTGATATGAGGTTGAATAAGCAGTCAAACAATTTTCATGTGTTGGTAAACCATGTCTTAAAACAACAACCTATACTATTCCTTTATGCACAACTTTAATCAGACATTTACGTAGATTCGTTGGGGTTTCATCAAGTGAAAAATAATTCAGTGGACATAGTTTTAGCATATAGTTATATTGGTGTCCCAAGAGAGCAATGGTAAGCTGCCAAGATTAGGTGGGATAGCTACTTGGTGGTATTTAGTATTCAAGTAACATGGATTGTGTGAGTAGTTGACATGACATACGTTTCAAAGAATCAATACTATTTTATTTGACTTCAATCAAAATTACTATAAACTAGGCATCTGCTCCATAATACATCAAATGTTGCTTCTTATTTGCTTATTCTCTTTCTGCTTCAACTATGTTTTTGTTCTGACCAGTGTCTTGTTCCATTGCTTCAGACTTCAACATTCTTAAATGTTGGTTCATGCCTATCTGATGTGTGTTGATTTGTTTTTCTCTATCAAGGGGTCCATATCAGTCAGCGTGTCCATATATCATACACACTTGTGTTTCATATGCACGCACCTAACATCTGGTAAAAGGGATGTTGATGCAGTTAAAGAGGAATGATGATGTGAATGAAATTCATAAAAGGACATGTTTTAGTTCAATGTCAAAAGTTGCATGTCCCAGGAGCATTAAGGACCATGAGCAAGTATAACATATCTCATTTCCCCAGTTTCCAGTTCTGTTCTTAATTCTCTCTGTTATATCTGATGAAAACTCTCTCTCTCCCTTTTATTATCTTTGTTATTTTATATATGAGATCATCCAAAAGTTAGGCATATACACTACTTCGCATGCCCACAAGACAAAAATGTGAACAACATTACAAAATACCTTTAGAAATAGTCGTCAATGCTTATCAAAATTCAGTCTCAACACTTTAATACTAGATAAAAAAAAAGGAAAAAACTTTATTTTTCAAGTCATATACTACTTTACTAAGGGAGGGTTCAAATGAGAAAGACAAAAAGCTTGACAACGTGAGAATGAATTATTCATATGTGAATCATTGGTAAATGAATTTTTTTCAGTTCACATATGCATATTCAGAAGAATTATTGGAAGGTAAGCAAACGTGACTTCACATATGCATTCCTTATCACGTTCTCAACCTTTTTGCCTTTTTCATTTGTACCTCCTTGTACTTTTATTATAAATGTTAGCTATACTTTGGAGTTTGGACCATAATACTTAAGTAACTTTTGTTGCAAAATTAAAGAACAAAAACACAGTTATAGCACATGCACTAGAATTGTAAATTCAAAAACACAAAGGATTCTATATTGGAAGGGGAATAGACATTACGAAAGAACTCTTTAAAATCCAAGATGCAACAAAATTGATAGTATACAACTAAACCAATTACCGTGATGTCAATCTGATTAATTTTCCAACTTAATCTACATGTTGGCCACCCAAAAATGGCAGCAATTGACTCGGGCTATTGTGATAGGATCTTGTGTTGATATGTCATTTTTGGCTGTCTTCTTAGTGTGTGGTAGAAACTAGATATTGAAATGGGAATATTATTCTTAAGAGTCTTGTATGATGTACCTAATTTTGTTTGTGAGTTTTAGGATAATAATCTGGTTGGGTGATCTATATTACCGTATGAATTTGTCATATGAAGAAACATGTGACTTGATTTCAAAAAATAATTGGCCCAAGTTGTTAGAGAGTGATCAGGTAAGTTGGTACCACTGCTTATATCTTGTATTCAAACTAGAAAAAAGGCCACTGTATGTAATATTACATGGTTTCAACTTTTATTTGTCAACAAGTCCTATAGGGCATGGACTTGGTTGCAAACATAACAATCGTTTCACAAGTTTTGATAAAGCAAATATGTGTTGTAACACAAGCTTTTAAGCCTAATAAATTTGTAGCTAACGGGCACATCTCAATTTCCCTGCAGCTTGGTTGGGAGCTAAGAAAAGGCGGTGCATTTAACGGTTGGACAGAAGGTGCTTTGAATTTTTCACCAACTTATAAGTATGAGCCAAATTCGAAGAAATACTATGGCGAGGATCCTAAAGTTGGGAGGCATACTCCAACATGG
Source organism: Arctium minus (assembly GCA_954870635.1). NCBI lineage: Eukaryota > Viridiplantae > Streptophyta > Magnoliopsida > Asterales > Asteraceae > Arctium > Arctium minus. The sequence continues at coordinate 73,464,325 of OX941085.1, read as the reverse complement.
TATGGATTTTGTGATTTGAAGTGTCCAATGTGGCTTAATTTAGGAACAAAATTTTCAATTTTTTCGAATCATATAAACCTATGTTTAATATATATATATTTTGTTGTTGTTCTAAATTAATAATTGTTTTGTTAACGTGTGACCGCATACTTTCACTTGGGAGACGATGAGGCAGGTGAGCTACAGAAGGGTTGAGCTTGGACTCTTTGATAATAGGCATGTCTTTGCATCCTATATGATAGAGGTTCAAGTGTTGTGTGCAAGACAGTTACGCCTTAATTTGTTTTGGGGTGGCTATTGACATGAGCCTGATGAAGACTTTATGTGGACTTTTACTATTTCATGGCCTTAAGTGATTTAGTTTGTTGATCTATTATTTGATAAGGATTATTCGACTGCTTCTTTTATGATTTAGATGAGTTTTGTTTTGGATTATGGTAGTATTGATGGTGGGCCTCAAATTTTGATGTGGTCTTTAAAGAAGATGGTAGATATTGTTGCTGTTGGTTATTTAATTAGGCCTTTGTTGGGGGGTTTTTTTCCAAACATCTTTAGGAAGATGTTTTATCATATAAAAATAGGTATCCCATTTAATCTTTGTAAGTTGGGAAAAGTCTGAAAAAACCCAACAAACTATCTGATTTTGAATGATTAAGTCCCTAAACTATTTTTTTTGAATGATAAAACCCTTAAACTTTCTAAAACCGGTTAAATACATCCTTGTAACCTGTAGGTTAATGTAATAAAAATTTGGGAAAAGTCTAAAGAAATTCAACAAACTATCTGATTTTGAATATTTAAGTCCCTGAAATTTTTTTAACAAATAAATCTCTAAACTTTTTTCTCAATTTTTTACCAAATAAATTATTGAACTTTTTTAAACAAATAAATCCCAAACTATTCTTGAAGAAACAAAATCATGAACTTAAATTTGAAGAAATAAATCTTTTTTTTTTTGCATGAACAAAAATAATATATATAATTCCCCTCACCGACAATATAGCAAAATGAATCAATTAAAGAGAGAAAAAAAAATATACATTTTTATTACTAATTCCGAATCATTCAAAATTTATGCCTAAAAGTCTAAAACATAAATAGATACGTATAATTGTACAAAAATTATTCTCATCCTTTCACAAAATATATAACAAAAAAAACGTCAATCCTTTCACAAAATATACCAAAAAAACGTCAATCCGTTCACAAATATACCAAAAAAAAACTCCAATAGGTGCTTACTGGCTCGTTTATCTTACCGGATGAACATCGCAAGGGCCGAGAATCATACCCGGTAAGAACGATATAAGGATGTTTAATTTAAAGTAAGAGTCTAATCAACTGTTGACTTTACTGGGTAAGACTCTCCATCCTTATATCGTTTTACCGGGTATGATTCTCGGCCCTTGCGATGTTCATCCGGTAAGGTAAACGAGCCAGTAAGCACCTACTGGAGTTTTTTTTTTTTTGGTATATTTGTGAACGGATTGACGTTTTTTTGGTATATTTTGTGAAAGGATTGACCTTTTTTTGTTATATATTTTGTGAAAGGATGAGAATAATTTTTGTACAATTATACGTATCTATTTATGTTTTAGACTTTTATGCATAAATTTTGAATGATTCGGAATTAGTAATAAAAATGTATATTTTTTTCTCTCTTTAATTGGTTCATTTTGCTATATTGTCGGTGAGAGAATTATATATATTATTTTTGTTCATGCAAAAAAAAAAATAGATTTATTTGTTCAAATTTAAGTTCATGATTTTGTTTCTTCAAGAATAGTTTGGGATTTATTTGTTTAAAAAAGTTCAATAATTTATTTGGTAAAAAATTGAGGAAAAAGTTTAGAGATTTATTTGTTAAAAAAATTAAGGGACTTAAATATTCAAAATCAGATAGTTTGTTGGGTTTCTTTAGACTTTTCCCAAATTTTTATTACATTAACGTGTTTTTACAGGTTACAAAGATGTATTTAACCGGTTTTATAAAGTTTAAGGGTTTTATCATTCAAAAAAATAGTTTAGGGACTTAATCATTCAAAATCAGATAGTTTGTTGGGTTTTTTCAGACTTTTTCCTTGTAAGTTTCGTTTTCTTTCAATAAAGTTTTTCTGGGAACCTTTTCTCAACAAAAAAAAAAACTTTCGATGTGTGTTGAATCATGACAGTTTGTAAAAAATCTTAGAAATTAGTCATGTAATTTTTGGAAGTTAGGTGCATATGTACAAATGTGTATGATTGTTGCATTTTTATTTTATTTAAACATAAATTTTAGGTTCTCTTTAGTAAGAAGTTCATTACTTCTTAGTTCTTGGCTTACAATAAAAATTTAAACCTCGAGGCCCAATACAATACACACGAAGACTTCCAATTGTGATATAAAACCCACGGACAAACCCATAATCTTTTAAAACATTGGCACCATTTAACTATAAGAAATAAATATAGATATATAATTTTTACAAAATCATTGTTGGTATGTTAGTTCATTGCTTTTCATATGTTAAGGTCTTGTGTTCAAATCTTTTATTGCAATCTTTTTGAGAAACATAATAAATCAGAAATTAAAAGGTAAAACTAAGAAAATGGCATTAACAAGATTCAAATTCGGGTCTGGATGGAAGAAAAGCTCTACAAACCAATTTTACCAAGGAAAACTTATGTCCTCTTTATAGTTTCAAATTTTCAAAATATATATGGTGGCACACAACAAATTGATGCGGTGACATTTTTCACGACCCTATAACTTTTTACCTTACGACAGAGGAAGGAAATGGTGGCACATGCCACCATATGCACTACATTGGGTTCATCCATGATAAAACCACATAGATCCATAAAATTAACATCGAGAAATAAGAAATTGAACATTAAATAAAATATGAATGTTGTTTCTAGATCTCGGTTTCAATTTCGAGATGCTTTTACGTCAATTTTACATTCCACTACAATGCAGTGGGTACATAACTAGATACATCAAATTAACATCGAGAAGGAAGAAAATAGAACAAAAAATGAAACATGATTGTCATTTCAAGTTCTCGGTTTCGATCAGATATTTCTCGCTACATCGCGCACGGGTATATAACTAGTATTAAGTAATTGCATAAAAATTTAAAAAATATTCAATGCTTAAATTACTTTAAAGGTACCGACAAAACTTTTCTAAAAGTGTAATTTATAAAATAAAATACATATTTTTAATGTATTTCCAGTTAAAATTATCATTAATAAAAGGCATAAAATGGAAAATCAAAAATAAAAAGATAGGAAACAGAGAAATGAAAAAAGACAATATCATAGAAACTAAAATCATAATTACTATATAATCTAATAAAAGAATAAAAAAGGACAAAAATAGTTCACTAACATTTTTAAACAAGGTTAATCAGAGGGATCAAAAGTAAAACAAAATAACAACCACAAAAACTAAAATTAAAGAGAAATCAAACTTGATAGTTGATGACAACCAAAAGAACCAAAAATGTAATTTACTCTAGAAAAATTTATGAAATATATATGAAAGAGATGGCAAAGTTATAAGTGCAAACCAAACCATGTAGATGCATAATATTGTTATTTTCAATTATGAAAATCCAAAATTACACCAAACCACATGAACTAAAGTGTAAACTCAAAGATTTATAGAACATGAGTTTTAACACACAAGATGTAATTATATGTTATATGCCATACACAAACATCAAATACATAGTATTATGCATGATCATAACATGATTCACAAGAACAACAAAAGAAAACATTTCAATGCAATGCTATTAGCAATATATATACACAAAATCATCACAGGTTATCGATCCTAGAGAATTAAGATAATTGTGATGAAATTGGTAAAGGATGATTCTCACAAATCATACGGATAATTGTATATTTTTTATAAAGTTAATCTAAAATACTTGCTCCAAGCACATCTCTCTTCTCACACCATTCCAAATCCAACAAACTCCCAATATATATTTATATAATTATATTAAACCAAGCCTACAAATTTTAACCCAAACCCTAATTAAGATCTCACTATTACTATTATATCCTAAACACCAGAAAAGCCATCACAGTCTACAAATTTACACCACTACAACCACGCACCTCACTCATTTCTTCGACGCTACTTTCTTCGCCGGAGACTTGATGCTCTTTGGCTTTTTGGCAACAGCCTTCAACGGAGTGGCTTTCTTCACAGCCTTCTTCACCTTAACAACCGCCTTCGTCTTCGTCACTACTTTCGTTGACTTCACCTGATTACCTGATTTTGCTTTTGGAGCTTTCTTCTCGGATTTCGGCTTCTCCATAGAAGCCAGCTTAAACGAGTTCTTCACCTTCGTGAGTTTTCCGGCGGCAACAAGTTTCTTCAACTGAACGAGCAAAAGCTTTTTGAAATTCGCGGGCAAATCCTTTTGGTGATCCTCGATGTGCTTCGCGATTGCGTACTGGCTAGATCCAGTCCTCTCCTTCAACGCTACAATCGCTTCCTTGATCATCTTGGGTTTTCAGATAAACAAAAGTCAGAATCATGAACAAAATAACAAAACAATCACCAAAATTATTATTCAGACTGCGAAATACATACCTCAACGTAAGGAGGATGAGACTTGGTGGACTTTTTGGTAGACGGTGCCTTCTTGGCAACGGCGGCTTTAGCAGAGGCCATGACTGTTGGTTTCTGTGTGCGAAGAAGTTGTAACTGTCTGTGAAAGAAAAATGGGGGCTATTAATAGCGTCCGGAGGATTGAAGAGGAGGAGTTGTGATTGGTGGAGAGTGTATTCACTCGGATTCAGTTTAAAATGGAACCGCAAGATAACAGTCATTGGATTAGAATGAATCCACGGTCGGGATAAGATGTGTGGGTTGCACACGGATCGCCAATTGGGGTTAAAGGGGGGGGGGGGGGGGGGGGGGAAGGAAGGGGTTGTTGTTTTTTTCATGTTTGGATTTTAACTATTTGAGTACTCGTGCAATACGACAGGATGTTAAAGTTCTATCAAGATATATTTAAGTGTTAAACATCAAATTTTGTAAAATATTTGGTGGTTCACCATGTTGTATTAAAAGTTTTACACAATGCGATGGGATATATCGTAAATTAGAAAATGAAAACTTAATGTAATTTCTTATCCAAAAGTCTAAAAGTTATGTTTACACAAAATAGAAATTACAATCATTCTTTAATCATATACAATCATCACTCAAAACTTCTCGATAAACCACATTTGATGTGTAGACTCCATCCAGTTTGAACTTTTTGGTAGGCTTCACTAATACCTTTGTAGTGTCACGTGATATACCTCTCGACAATGCCACATAAAGTTGTCCATGCGAGAATATCGGTTCTGGTAGATAAACACCTACCACACGAATTGTTTGCCCTTGAACTTTATTGATTGTCATAGAAAAACAAAGTCGAATGGGAAACTGTTTTATCTTCAGTTTGAACGGGAACATGTCTTCTTCAGACGGACATAGAGGGATTCTTGGCAGTGGCGGAACACCATAGGGACAATTGGGGGCCATGGCCCCCCCGTTTTTTGGGTTAAATACTATATATGAACTACACAAACATATAACATGTGTAGCTTGGTTGGTTACTTGCTTGTTGTTGTATCAATGAGGTCACTGGTTCAATTCCCTTGCCCTACATTGTTTTTAGTTTATGTCATCTTTTTCTTGGGTACATGATTATATATTAAATTATTAATACCAGTTAATATAAAAATTAGATTTTAAATAATATAAATAAACAATGTTTAAGTTGGTATATAGTTTTATTAGTTCATAATAATACAAAAAATAACAAATTTTTATTATTATTTTCGGTTAATAGTTTAAAGGTTGTGAGTTTTATGGGTCGTTTACCCAAACACTTAGCCGATAAGTGCTTACCGGCATGATTTAACATTATTATTTACCTTGTTGGATAAGTTTTTTTCTCCATCAAAATGGCATCATATGCAACAATTTACACCGTAAGCGCTAACCGAGGAAGAGTCGTCACCTTACTTACTAGATAAGACTCGTATCTTTATCATCGCTCTTACCGGGTAAGATTTTCGGTCATTGTCATGTTCATCCGATAAGGTAACATGATTTGGTAAATGCTTACTGGGTAAGCATTTGGTAAACGACTTCTTAGGGGTTGTTTGTTTTTTAAAAAAAAAACTCTTAATGACTCTTAAGTCTGAATCGTTCAGATCATTTTACACACCACTTCTTATTAATCATAACTAAAATAAGATTTCAGACTTTAGATCTCTTAGAAAACAAACGGCACCTTAGTCTTATATTAACAAAAAAAAAATCTCAAATTTAATGTTAGATCATAGGAAAAAAAAAGATAAAAAAAACAAGTTACATTTGTCATTTGGATCTCTAAACTTTTGTAGTATTATATCCCCCCCCCCCCCCCGATTATAACGGTCGTGTTCCGCCCCAGATTCTTGGTAAAAATACCCTCTTACCAGTATGTTGACCAACAGTTATTTCTGCATCGATGACGTTCGACTAAAAACCTCTACATATCAACCTTGTGTCGTTACACAGTCCATTTGAAGGGTCGATATTCCGCAATAGTATTATTGGGCATCCGATTTTAAGCTGAAGGTAATGAGGGGGCAACCCGCTAACAGTCAGTGAGTTTAACAATTCCATCGGATATAAATTATTCTTATCGTCTTCTGCTTCGTCAAAACTATAGTAAATTTTTTCCTCTCCGCAAAATCTTTCGATCAACTGATCATTAAACTCTTCGACATGCTCATTTTTAGTTGTTAGTATTGCCCTCGAAATTATATAATCTGAAGCAGTCCCGTTGGTTTGCAGAGAAATAAATATTGCATCGATCAAAGCATCATTCGATTCATCTTGTTTGGTGTAAGAGATGGCCATGTCATCAGGTATACGAATAAAGTTTTCTTCCACTGATTCTTCTTCTCCATCGCTAACTCATAACAGAAAATCTGTAAACCATGGATCAGTAAGTGCTCTCATATTGATCGTTAACCGCAACTTTTTAATTGAAGACCAAATAGGTGGCATCCGTAGGCTAGAGTCTACAATCTGTGCTTGGGTACCTTTTCTCGTTACTGCAACACTTGTCTAAAATCACCTCGCATAATCATTATCTTTCCACCAAATGGGAGTCCAGTGATGTCTTGCATTGTTTTATCAAGTGCCTCCATTGCTTGCCTCTTTGCCATTGATGCTTCATCCCAAATGATAATTTTTGCATCTCAGAGCAGTTGAGAACCACTTTGCTTTTTTATATTGCACATTGAATTATTACTAAGACTGAGGGGAATCTTGAACCGAGAGTGAGTTGTTCTCCCCCTGGCATGTTATTAGCGGCATCACCCGATGAAGCGGTCATAAGTGCAATATGTCCACGGGAATGAACATTAGCGAGTAAAACTTTGTACAAAAATGTTTTTCGGTTCCACCTGGACCATCTACAAAAAAAACACCCGGACGATCATTATCTACATGACTCATGATCTCATCAAATGCATGTTTCTGGTCGGAATTTAGGGTGTTTTGGGCACACAGGTCTTCGTCTTCCACAATTATTGAGTATTCCTCTTGTACCTCACGAAACCCTCGTGATTCCAAATTGGCAACTCCATTTAAGTTTGGAAGATCGAAATCATCGAGGTTCTTACCCATAGATTGTAAAAAGACTGAGATATCTGTAAGAACCATATTTCGGACTCTCTCAACATTTTCATAGCGTCGTCTATAATCTTCTGAGAGTGAATCATAGTGTTCATCCCATAACTTGCGAACATCTCCCGACTCACAATAAATTAAGATCGTTGCAAATAGTCGTCTAAAAGCATCAGGAAACTGAAATATGGAGGCCTCGGCAAAACAATGCAATAAATTATCATCGGTCTCTATTAACCCTCTCTCAAGAGTTGCTTTTCGAAATTTCAGACGTAATACACCATTAACCATGTAAAGATCTTCAAAGCACGTAGGTCCAATAATATGAGACAGAAGTAGGCGTAGATAATATCATTCTCCTTCAGCAGGATTAGCATAAACCAGACGTCCTCTCATTGATCCTTGTTTTTGAGGATTCCATTTACGTGTTTTGGCATTCCCTATGAAATGTTTTGGAAAATATTTGTATAAATACCGTATTGCACTCAGATCTGTTTTATTCCTCTCAAAAAATGCGGTCAACATTGATCTTTTATCCCTCTCTCTATCGACAATCTCTGTCATTATATATCATTCTCTCTGAACCTAACCAACTGTTTATTCGGAAGATGGACCTGTAAAGCCATCACACAAGGGTGCATCTGAGAAAGTTGAAAACTAAAAATCCACCAAATCGCCTCCGGTGGTGAAACATAACGTGCATCTTGAAACCTCTTTATCTCGTTAATAACAACTTCTTCTCTATCAGGATCAACATGAATAACCTGTTTGTCATGGCCCTTGTAAACATACTTGAAGATAGGGGTGCTCAAAAAACCGACCAACTCGACTAACTCGATCAACCCAACCCGACCAACCTGGAAAAAAATCAACCTGAGGTAACCCGACATATAATCGATACAAAATTAAGACAACTCGGATCTATTTGGTTGATATTGGGTTAGGCTCAAAGTAACCCGACCAACCCAATATCCCGATAAATGTTTTAGGTATTTCTCTAAAATTATTTATAATTCCCTTTAATATGTATAAGTTACCAAAAACAACTCCGCAATAACGAACAATGGAACTCATAAGAGGACAATATTATAAAGTTATATGTAACACCTAAATATTTTATGAACTTGTATATTCGTTTGAATGATGGATCGTATTTCAAAGAAAAATTTTCTTATTTTTATGTTTTCAATATTGTTTTTACTTTGTTTAAACACAAACCGACCAAACCGATAGGGTAGTTTGGGTTAGGTTGCACTTTTGTTTGGGTTGGGTTGGGTTGGGTTGAAAATTCTCAAACCGTCAACATTTGGTTGGATTGTTGAAATGCCTTCAACCCGATTAACCCAACCCGTGAGCACCCCTACTTGAAGACATATTTCACATATATTATACTTAAGCAAACCTCAACATTGATGTGATAGTTGAACATCATTAGCAACTTTGGGTTATATGGAACCACCCATATATTATCTAGGATATTGCCCCGCATGTTCACCTGTATCCCATTGTTTCTTCTCCGATACATCGGATATGAGTTATATGCTTGTGTCGTCTTGTCGTCTTGTCGTTGAACTGTTGAGGATATCTAAAACGACATTTTCTCGGCTCACCTTCCATACAAGGGCTGGATGGTCGTAAATGACCGCAAGGACCATGCATCATGTGTTTTGTCACCAGTTGATGCATTTCAGGATACTTTGTTGGGTCCAGGATTTCAGCGTACACGATCTTGTCGTAATGGGTTGGGTTTGTAATCTTGTGTTGCAGCTTCATTATCATGAGGAAATGTGCATGTGGCAACCCACGTTTTTGAAAGTCGATGACATAAACATATGCCCCAACCTCGCCGAGGATGTGCTTCTTGAAGAGTTGGTTTTTGAGATCCTCTAACTTGGCACGAAAAACTCTTGCAACAAGGTCCGACCTATCTTGTGTGGTATGACCGGGCAATAACTCTTTAACGATTTATGGCCATTTTGGATTACACGTCATAGTAAGAAATATATCATGTTTCCGTCATCTTGAACTAAAGTCATGACATCCATAAATCGTCGTCGCATATCACGTGGGCCTCCGATAAAACTTGTAGGCAGCACAACCCGTTGTCCAACTCTACTTGGTTGAACCTCAATAGCATTGACACAATCCACAACACCTTAGTATAAATCTGATCTTATCTTCGTCTGATTTTTTTCGATAAAAGACAACTGTGCAGTCTCTATCTTGATGTACATACATATCTACCACGAACTGTTGAAATAATCCCCCCCCCAATAAAATCACGTTCTCACTCGACCGAATTTGGAACTTGTAACAATAATAATCTCGCATCGTTATTGTTTTCCTACCCCTTCCCGAGATAACCTCTGTGTAATAGTGATTTTGAATGGTATAATTAATAAGTAAGTGAAGAAGGTAATAAATATATGTGATCATGTTCGTACCTTCAAGATCTTCGCCAAAGTTTTCGTCTTCATTAACAATTTCATCGATGCATACTCCATGTTTGAGTATTCTAGCATGCCATCCAGACTCGTCGCTGGGAAAAAACAAAGGATACGCCAAAGGATCATAACAACCATAGTGATGTTCAGTTTTTTTACTGTACTCGGACCTCCCAAACACAACAATACTTCTCCTGTATGCACTGATGTTGTCATTTCCTTCAACCCAAATACCAGCAACCTGTAAAATGGTAGAATTTTCTTTAGTACCATGTATATGATACATTTTATTTTAAATAGGATAAAATAAATACTCATATTTCAACATCAGATGTGGTCGGTCAGTTGTACACCCTCTGGTCAAGTTCCACAGAAGCATTCAAAGTGACTTTATAATTGTCGAGTGGTCCTAGCTCCGCAAGGCTTCGAAAAATTCTCACGTATGGGTTTATAGAAAGCACACGAGTCAACATTTCAATGATGTTTCTATCAAGATTTGGCCATTGTAGTCTATACGCAAACTCAGATTCGGCATCATAAAAATAAAGTTGTAAGTACCTAGGTTGTCCATCCCTAGGAAGTAACTGGTCGATTCTATGATATATTACTCCTTGAGCATGAAACGTATATACTCCAGATGTCATATTGCTCATAGTATTATCCAAAGTTACTCCCATTGACGTGAATGAAAAGTTTGTGTTGTATGCACGAATATTATGCCTAAACATTTCACCTAATTCTGACTGCGTTGTAAATAGATGGTATAGTTCTTTAGGAATGGGTGAGTATGCCAACTTTGTCTTCCCACTCATGCAACAAAAGGAAGGGAATTCAAATTCAATTCGTTTTTCTCCACAATGTTCACATGCATTTTGTTCCTTCAAGACACGATGTTGTTTAGGGACCCCATCATAAACAGAACTGTATGGATCCTCCTATTGGATCTCAACATTTCTGTTATTTTACTTCCTTCATTGATAATATGTTTGGTTAATAATTTGTGTTCTTTGAGCAATAGTCAGTGCACTGACAGGGGTTGTTTCATTGGCATTCCCTTGTTTCGTCTCCATTGGAGAGATATTTGTCATGCATGTCAAAGATTGACTACTTCCTTCGCCAAGCGCTATGTAAGACATGAATATAAAGATTAAAGATTATAAGGAAATGCTAATATCGAGCTCAGAAGATCAAGTTTAAAAATAAATATTAACTTGTCGATTCTTGATTCACGACTTCATCAAAGAGAAGTGGCAGTATTCCACGATTATTTTGAATGCCTATGACAGAAAACATCATGTCAATGTGCCTCTAATTTATGTCAATTTCAATGTACAAAATAATAATAACCGCATAGTTTTACCGTTGAAGTTATCATGTGTCAAACCCGAACATAATTGGCATGTTTCTTGTGTATTAAAAGCATTTATGTTATTTTCCTTGCTTCGTTGATAATAGTTTCGATTAACAATCTTTCTCCTTTGAGCAAAAGTTAACTCACTGATAGGGGTTATTTCACTTATATTCTCGTGCGACATCGCCATTGGAGAGATATTTGTCATGTGTTGACTACTTCCTTCGCCAAGCGCTAGGTAAGACATTTGAATATGAAAATTAAGATTATTATAAATAAATGGTAAGATCAAGTTCAAAAAGAAATACTAACTTGGCGATTCTTGATTCACGACTTCGTCAAAAAGAGGTAGCAGTATTCCACGTTTATTTTGAACGCCTATGATAGAATACCTCATGTCAACGAGCTTCTAGTTTATGTCAATTCCAAAGTACAAAATAATAATAATCATATAGTTTTTACCGTTGAAGTTATCATGTGTCAACCCTAGACATAATTGGCTTATTCCTTGTGTATTAAAAGCATTTCTTTTATTTTCCTTGCTTCGTTGATAATAGTTTCAATTAATAATTTTCCTCCTTTGGGCAAAAGTTAACGCACTCATAGGGGTTGCTTCATTGATATTCCCTTGCATTATCTCCATTGAATAAATATTTGTCATGTGTGTCATACATTGACCACTTCCTTCACCAAACCATATTTTTCTCCTTTTGTATTTCTCTTTTTGGGAGACATCAACATTTGTATTTTCTTTATCGACAATCCTCAGTTCACACCTTAAAACATTTACTGAATGGTCACATACATGCTTTGAACATTTAAAAAACATTCATTCACAAAACATTCACTGAATAGTCACATACATGTTCAAAACATTTAGAAAACATTCATTCACAAAACATTCACTAAGTTGTCACATACATTTTCAAAATATCATTAGAACCAATACAAAATACCACAAAAGTTAACAAATACATGTTCCAAATGTCTTCACAACAATCACAAAAACACCATCCTAATCAACTTGACTAATCACATATTCTTAACTCAGAATAATTCTTATGTTGTGTGCTTTCGACATTTCTGGGTCGAACACAATCTGGGTTAAAGCCATAGAATTCAAAACATTCACTGGAAATATTAGAAAATACAATTTTAGTAAAATTATAAATTTAAATTTAAATAAAAACATAAAATCATAAATAATAAATATTATACTTGGATATCGATGGAATTATTTTGTATCGCTCGAGCTATCATCATAATACGTGTTTGTCTTGTATCATACAACCTCAACTTTATTTCATACTCCCTATTAGAAATAGAAAAGTTAGTAAAAACACAATTTGGAAAACTTGTTAATTTGGTAATTGATTAAATTTTAATACAAGTTAAAACTTACGTTTCATCTTGTAAAAACAAATCACACGAACCCAATCGAAATACAACATCATCTCTCTCATACTTAACTCGTCTTCCCCTTATGATTTTTCCAACTACATCTAAGATATATAAATTTAAATTTGAATATCAATTTGACATGGGAAAATATATAAATATATTTAAATATAACTAAAAAATTTAATTTACCAATTAGCATCTTTCTTGTTGTCATATCTTCAACAAGTGTTCTTATCGAAGTCACCGATGAATAAAACACAAATCCTCTTTGAACACCCTCCGGCAATGGGGTTAACCTTGTGTTTCTACTAATCACAGTTTCCCACTTGGCACGAAGAAAACTATATTTTTCATACCTTGGATACTCATAATAGGTTCCCTAAATTTAGAAATGCTCCAAGAAGAAAACACCTCCAAGCAAATTTCTTTGTCTATAGACATCCAATAATGTATGAGGAACAATTACAGCCATTTTGTCCCTCTAACGTATATAAATATATACACACAATATGTAATTTTATAATTGTTAGTGTTTATGCCAAAAATCTCCCAAGGAAAATTTAAGGTAAGTGTGGAGCTTGATCCAACCAAAGAAAGTAGTTTTAATAATCGTACGACAATAATAAAAGTGAAATAAATGAGACAAGGGAATTGGTGACGCGGAAAAACCCTTAAAATGGGTAAAAACCGCGGACGAGTATGAGTCGCCGTGCACTATGGACGTCAGTTAGGGACATCGTCCTTTAAAACAAGTGTTACAAACGTAAAACAATACGATAAAGTAAAATCGGTCGTGCGTCGTATGTAATTAGACTTCGATCGTGCGTCACATGAAAAACGGCAGTGTATCTTATGAACTTCGAGAGAAACTGAGCGAGCTTGAGAACGTAATTTTTGAGCTTGTAAGGTCTGAGAATCAGATGTCCGAATGTGAAGTTCAATCTTCATATTTATACTCCAATTGTCCGTTAGCAAGTCTTGAATGCATATCTTTAATAGAGTATCCGTTTAATATTGATGATAGCGTCCGTTACATCCGTTGTTATTGGTAACGTCTTCCGTTATGATCTCTAAAAACGTCCTTGTAATCCTACATTAAACATAATATAAAGTATGTTATAGTTTAATAACTGAAATCATGTCGTACGACAACCATCGTGGATGGGTTTTGATAGTTTGGTCGAAGTCGCTTCAAAGGAAGGGCGTCAGTTATTTCTCTGGTCGTGCGACTATGGGTTAATGGACTGTTGGAATCTCTAGTCGTACGACAAAGGACCTTTGTTATTTTTTACCAAAACAATTAGTATCTTTAAAAAAATATATTTTCAACAAAACTAAAATATGATTAATTTCACTTACATTTTGGTCAAGTAAGATGATATATAGTTTTTCTTGATTTACATCTTTCCAAACAAATTCAACTCGGACACATGAATAGTTCCACCAAACATGAGGACATTGTAGCGATGAAAAAATCTCACCATACCACCCTAAATCCATTTTCTACAAATAAAATAAAATTGTGAAAAATCACAAAAAGTCACATAATAAATCACAAAAAATCACATAATGTGGAAGCATGCATTTAAAAAACATACAAATGATAGTAACTTCTAATTTGTCTACATATAATTAAAAAAAAGAATTAGATTAAAAATTTTATTTTAGATTTACAATCAAATTTTATATCTCATGTTTTTGTTGCACAAATATATAGCTATTTTCGATTTCGATTTACAATCAAATATATCTCAGATGAGTGTTGATTTTGCAATTGGCTGAATCAAATATAAAGGATTATAAGAAAGTGCAAACTACTCTTATTCTTTTTGTCAACCAAATCACTTAAGAGTTATACTTTTGGAAAAATTCCAAAGTATCGAATCCTAAATTTGCATATTTCACTGATATGTGACAAAGGAATGAGAAAAAAGAAACTATAATGATCGAGAAAAAAAAGGAACTGCAGTGAACGGCGGAAAAGAAACTACAGCGAATGAGGAAAAAGAAACTACAACGAATGAGGATTCAGAGCAAGATGATGAATCCATGGATGTTGAGTCCACCAAATCTAAATCCGAGTCCGAGAGCAGGAAGCTTGAAACTGAATATGTTTTTGAAGACAACAGGGAGGATTTTGAGGAAGAAGCTCATGCAAACGATGACGATAACAAGGAAAACATGAACCATAGCAGCGAAAACGGGTTAGTTTCAAATTCTCATATTGAAAATGGGAGCTATAAAACAAGAGGAAGCAAGAAAATCAAAGCGAATGGTGGCGGTTCTATTATGGAAACTTTGGTGCCAAGAAGCGATTGAGGCAAAGGCCTAACCGCAACACCGCCCTTGAATATGTTGTTGTTCCTGATTCAAAAGATGAAATTTATGGCAATAGTTGAGAAGTGCAATGCAAATGTACAGTAGTTTTACATGGAGGGTGGGTTCGATTTTCGTATTCGAAATAAACATGATGGGTTTAAGATGTTTTTTTGGAGTAACAACTATGTTGTAGTATTTAACCACCTATGAAGGCAACTAAAGATCAAATATATGTTTAACTTGTAGAATGTTTTGATTCTTGCAATCTATTTATCCAATAATAAAATCAGTTAAAAAAATGCAATATATTTAGCATTTTAACGAACTGCTACTGTGCTACACATCTCCAAGTCTAGAATAATGTAAAACAAGAAAACATGAAGCAACCATAAATTGTTAACAGAAATTAGAACAAACAATGCATGCAAATTACAGAAGGCCAAGAAGAGGAACTCGATAAATCTACTTTTTCTAACATCCCTGATAAATAAATACTATTGTGATGACACCTCCATCAAAGGGACACATATGATATTTCAATTACATAACGCAATTATCGAGCTTAATATGTATAAGTTGGTTTTTCTTATTTGGATTGCAACAAATTGATGTATCAATGTTCTATCTCAACCAAATCAATCAAATTGTTGAGAGGTAGAATAAGATAAAATATAAACAGAAGATCTTGCATAACCCCATTGTCATTATGAACAATATTTCTATCCAAAAGATATTCAAATTAAAACGACCAAGATCACATGATGTAATGTCTTACAAGACAAAATCTTGATCTTTGATGCAGGGCTCCACAAGTGAGTATCATGGGTCAGGGTGAGTATCTCAACAGAAGCATATTAAGGATCTTTAGAGTCTTTAAAAACAAAATTTTGCAACAAAATTCTACTGTTGAACCAACAACCAAACCCACAAGATAATAAAAGCAAAATCTTGATCTTTACAGGTCTAACTAAATATAGACACAGTGAGTGACCACCTACTATATATATATACTAGGTTCAAACCCGTGTATTACACGGGGTAATTTAAAAAAAATTAAATAATGCCAGAAAACTTATCTTACATTTATGAATGATCATCGAAAGTACGATGCTACTTTTCCAAGCTTTTTTCCCTTCAGAGTTGTTTTTTTGCAAGTGGTTACAAAATGTCCCTGTTTTAGGCAGTTTTCATAAAGGATGTTTTGCAAAAAATTAATAAAAAATATGAATAAATATTAAGAATTTATAAAACAAAATTTATAATAGAACGTAAATGAAATTATAAAAAAGTACATAGTTAAAATATTAATAAAATAAGAACTACGTATCATAAATCACCAAATACTTCTTTATATACAACATTCTTTGTTCTATTGATAATTATACATTCATCATCTATAATTAATATTTTTAAACCTTGCCTAATTTTTACTCTAGATAAAGCAACATACAACTGGGGTGAAGACTCGTTGTCTCAGAAACAAACCAACCTTTGATAATGAATGTCCCTGGCTTTTTATTTATGGTCATGGCAAAACATACAACAATTGGAAATTGTGTTCTTTAAAACCCGAACGAAATCCTTTTGTCTTTATGTGTCAAAGACATTCTTGGAATAAATGTTCGGCTTCCAATATTGCTTCCAGATATGATCTCTGCTTCAATAACCCGATTTCCCAAAGATAACACCCTTGGTCTAGTTCCATTACATAACCCAGATTTCTGATCAATATTCCTTAGTAACATAACTGGAACACCGACTTTTAGTACTATCTTATGGTTTGACAAACCCGATAATTTAAGACCATTTAAGACATCAGGTGAGTACAAAGTTTTATCAAACTGTTCGTGAAAATGCTTTGATTCACACAGACTATCTGAACTTATGTACTCCTTTTCGTCTCCTGGAAACAATGATAGCAAATGATCATGTATTTCTTGAACGACTTCATGCTTGGGTGCAAGTATTGCTCTTTCCTGAAAATAGGATGAATTCTTGACATTTACAAGAATAGAAGGATAGACAAATTCAATTAATGCAAATATAGGATCCGTTGAATCGGCAATGAGAAGATCATCAAGTATATCGATAATTGCCTCACCATCATTCATACTACCAACCTTGCCTTCTCCTAAATCCAAAAACCAGTTTGCAAAAATCATTGTTTGTTCGATATCAGAAGCTTGACTGTCAACAGTTAACCTCATGTTTTTAGTTAACCTTAGGACTTTGCATTTTTCCCAAATGTAAGATGAACTTAACGACACATTAACA
Source organism: Arctium minus (assembly GCA_954870635.1). Classification (NCBI taxonomy): domain Eukaryota; kingdom Viridiplantae; phylum Streptophyta; class Magnoliopsida; order Asterales; family Asteraceae; genus Arctium; species Arctium minus. The sequence goes on along the minus strand of OX941085.1, from coordinate 73,446,855 downwards.
ATGTCTTGTCTACTTGCGTTGGGAATAACCGACAAAATTTGTCTGAAATCTCGTCCAAAAACAACTACTTTGCCACCAAAAAGCATTTTCGAGTCAGTAATGCATTGACTACCAAAAATATCGTTCATACTTCTATCCAATGCTTCAAATGCATGTCGATGAACCATTGGTGCTTCATCCCATATAATCAACCTAGTCTTCTTTATTAACTTGGCAACATCACTGTCTGGCTTTATGTAACAAAGAGAATCTTCGTTAAGAATTGGAGGAATTTGAAAGCGAGATTGTGATGTCCTACCTCCTGTAAGAAGTAAATAAGCAATACCTTCTCATGACCCTCACCGAAACAGTGTTTTACCCCTAGATGTCTAGTCAACTGTTGCGCTAGGATAGATGATAGGGTCTCATTTCTCTCCCAGTCTCAATGTGGATTTCTTTTATACCTCTCTTCACTTTAACTTAACCCCTATTACATAAGGGGGACCTTCAACGGGATAAAAGAGAGTGCGGGAAAAGCGGTTACCAGTTCCGTTAGCCGATTAGCAAGCGGTACTCGAGGAACAGGCTTATTCCATCTTTCCTTCCTTCCATCCCATGTAGGCCTATTCATGAACAACTTCGTTTCCCATTAGAGCCTGAATAATCTCGGGTATGCTCCACTCCGGTTTTAATTGTTTATCGAAGCAACGTTTGTAAACAAATTTTCCTATAGATCTTATTGATGCAGATAATGTCTTCCATAGAAATGTTTTACTTGTTCCGCCATAACCATATACAAAAAACACACCTCCTTGGTTATTTTGAACCGCTGTGATGATATCATCATAAACACCTCGTTGCTTGTTTGTTAAAGCACCTAGAAGTTGACGAAACTCGTTCTGTAGATTAGCTATGTCGTAATATAGCTCCTCTATAATCAAACGATTGTTTGAAGGCTCAACAGAATCATCATCAGGGTAAGACATAGTGGTGAATTTTTTTAGGCTGAAATTGTTACGAAGTAAAATATTTTCAATCTCAAACAATGTCAAGTTTTTGACTTGATCATCATTAAGGGATAAACCTGTAACATATATAATATAAATGTTAAACAACCATAACATAGAAATAATAACTGAAAAAATATTTAAGAAAGAAATAATATTTAAAAAATAATAAAACAATAAATTGGTTTGTATTTAAATAATAAATGTATAAATACCTAAATAGATAATTAACATACCTGGAGACTTAGTATAATTCGTTGATTGTAAAGAATCCCATCTGCCAAGTATTGCCATATTTTTTGTCAAACAAATTCAGGTCTAGACAAACTATTTGAAATCAACATGGTTGCAAATAAAGACCGTAGATAAAAACCAGAACCGGTTAAACTTGCTTCTTTAATGGCATCAACATATTCCTTGTCGTAATCTAAAAGCCCAATAGCATAACATGAATCTCTAAAAGTAGGAAATATATCTCCATTTACTGTACAAATGTCTTCGAATGATTTAGGACCTTTGACTTTATTCAAAAGAATTCTTAAATAATACGTTTCACCTCAATGAATTCTTCCAATTGAAAAAGCCTTTTTTCCTTTGATCTCAACGTTGCTCTTCCAGTTTCCACACAAACTTTGTAGGGAATTCAACATAAGTAAAGTTCATTACACTTTATCCAAGCTAAGAACATTGAAGGCGTTATAGAAGTTTTGTTTATGACATTTTCAATATCATCTTCAGCACAAAAACGACTTGTTATTATCCAGGAAGATGGAAAGGAAGCCTCAAAACAAAAGGAGTCCTATAATGAACATCATACCCAAATATACACTAATATTCCTTTATTTCATCAATGGAATTATTATTATCTTCTTCATTACTGCTTTCTACAACCGCAACAGTAGCTCTATCCGGACCCTTGTTGATATATTCGAACAAATATTTTATAGAAGAAGCCTGATTGCACCCGCTCAACATTAATGTGTGCCTGATATCTTTTCAAAAGATATTTGTTATAAGCAACAACATTTCTGTTATCTAATTTAACACCTAACTTTTCAACAAAACGTCCATCATTTCGTCTGCGATATAGAGGAAAACCATTACCATCAATGGAAGTGTGTTCAGAAAACCTTTTTGGACAGTTTTTTGAACACTTTCTATCAATCATGCAGGGACAGTTAATGCTTTCTTCACCACAAGGACCATGGATCATGAACTCCTTCATAAGTGAGTACAAATCTGGATCTTCATCTTTGTCTGGGATCTCAACTGAAATAATTGGATCAATTTGTTCAATAGTAGGTAGCTTGAAATCAGAGTGCATAAATAGACATCTATGACTTTGAGGCAATCCACGCTTCTGAAACTCCACTGTATAAACAACTACACAAAAAGTGAAATTTGAAATTAATAAAGATAAACTATTAGTATTAACCTTTTGTTAAAATTCTAATCATAAATATAACATACGTGCGTGAACCTTACCGAATAATGCATTGTCTTTCAACTATTTAATAAGTGCATCAAGTTTCATCTTAAATAACCGACAAAGGATATCAAGCCTGTCTTTTGGATTTACCATGGTGTCTTTAACAAACCTTTTAATTTCTGGCCATTTAGGGTTACTTGTCACGGTTATGAAAAAAATCTGGATATCCATACCACTTACAAAGTGACATTACATCCAAATAGTTTTGCATCATGTAGCCGCACCACCGGTAAAAGAAGAAGGTAAGATAACACGTTGTCCAATGTTGGAAACATTCGTCTCTCCTTGTTCTTGTACAGTATGTAAATTCTCATAAGTTTCGCACCTTAGAACTTTTTGCTTCTTACGTATGTAATGCAATCTCTCACTTTCAATCATTGTATAACCATCAACAATAAATTGTTGGAGAAGTCTTCTTGCATTGAGAATTAATGAGAAAATATTTACCCTATCTTGAAGTCTGAAGGCGAAGAACTCTCTCATTGTTATGGTTGGTCTATTACTTTCGCTTGAAGACGTTATACCTCTATGAGGAATGTCAACTTTGTAACCATCTTCTCCATATGGAAACAAAAGTGGATACTGAAGATGAAGGTAAGAAGGATGTAATTCACTTATCTGCTGTAGATGACCCGTTTGATGTTTTACAATAATATCAAGGTTTTTAAGTAACTATATGTAAATATTTGCTAGAAGACAATCATAAGAAAATAAAATACAAAATCTTGTGAGTTTTTAAGTCTTGAATCGATAAGGTTGGTATTTAATCATCTACAAATTAGCAAAAATACATAAAAATGCTTGATTAAGGTGTCGTTTACCCGAACACTTACCCGTTAAACGCTTATCGATAAAATCCAACATCGCTTACTTAACGGGTAAGATTTTAGTCCACCAAAATGGCATTGTATGTAAAATTTACCCGGCAAGCGCTAACCGTGGTAAGATTCTTGGTCCTTTTATATTAATCCTGTAAGATGATGTGACTTGGTAAGCGTGACGCCTTAAATATCTATATCAATCATATACTTATATTTTATAATAATATCAATCAAATTTTTTATATAATTATAACCAAATCAACTATTATGAAAGATAAATTTAAAGTGAATTGACGGGAAACATAACAATTTGACTTTGAAAATATCATTACCTAACCATTTGTTGATAACTGATATTATGTTGTTCAATTAAAATTAGAGGAAATAATATAATCATGATTAAGAAAGTATAAATAATTAAATATACTATACTAAAATATTTGCATATTTATATTTTTGAAAAAGGTTCGAACTCATAATCCAAAAGTCAGTTGATAAGTCATATCTTTTTTTCCAAGTAATTAAATCTCTTATGATAATTCTAAGAGTGTTTCGTTGGCATAATGGAATTTGATAGAATTGTAATTCGTCGAAGGAATTCGACTTTGAAGTAAAAATTGATATAAACTTGCAAAAAGAAAATCACGACAATTTAGTGATTATTTGTATCAAATCTCATACTAATTTCAACAAATCCCATACTAATCACGACATTAATTCATATATATTTATGATATTTAATAATATAATTAAATCCAAAAATATTCAATATTAGGCTCATTTCGAAGGTATTGACGAAACATTTAGTTCATATACATTATTTATGTTTATATGATAAGAGTCTAAAATGAAAAATTAAAAGTAAACTACATACCTAATTAGAAAGGTAGTAAATGTAAGGTATAAATTAAAAAAATTGAATTAAGGAGAGATCTAAGGAGGAGTGAATGTGGGTGTGCTAATTGAATTTATAATGTAAACTGCGTCCAGATACATGTTTAGGCGGCAAAATACTGAAGTCGGCTCACTAGAAGACGACACGTGGTGTAACAACCCAAAACTTAGCATAACAATTAAATAAGATCCAATTCCCATAAACGGGTCCCACTTACAGAGTTTTGATAAGAAAGGATTTACACGGTCCAAAGACATGTCTATTACAACCGAGAAACTAAAAGAAAACTGAATCTATGCCGCTTCTAAGGTCCGCTTTCCGACTTCTTAGCACCTAACACTTCTCCTTTCCTTTGGACGATCCAGAAGCAACCCTGTTACTTGAAAATGGGTTTTAAGAAAAGTGGAAACGAGGATTAGACCGACAGGTCTAGTGAATTCCCAACCTCGCCCATTTTATAACAACAAAAGTACAATTAAATTCACAAGATTAGTTTCACCGCTTCATGTCACAGGAAATGACAAATTTCACATCGAAAGCCTTCGTCAAGATACAGGACTACTCGTCCTCGGGGCTCCCAGTAGATCCCTATACATCCCCCTAGTCGATGTCGTTACCGATGTGTAAGAAAACGAATTCCAGACACCCGGTTTCAACCATCCCCGATGATTGAAGATAAGCCACACGCTCGGTTCATAAAACAATTCCAATTATCATATAATAAACAGTGAGAAAGTACGCATGCATAATAATGAAATAAACCCAATCATTCACAGTTCAAAGTTATAACTGTCGGAAAGCGATAAACATAATAAACATCGTCAAGAAAATCCATTTCCAGTTTCCGAAAGTTTTAGAATAAGGGAACTCACCTGATTGGAAGGACTCGACTCTCACACGAACACTAGCCTTGCAAAGATCGACTCCCTACAATCCAATTATACGACCACTAAATTATTCAATCCTAATTCGAGAGTTTTCTAGATTAAATTTCGATTAACAGGAGGTACAGACCTCGGGTGTCCCCGGGTTTGACCCCCCCCCCCCCCCGGCGACCCCGGTCGAAAGGGGAGCCCAATCACTACATTCGGGTCCGGGTGATCTCTGTCACACCCCGCTAAAGCGGAAACACGGGGTATAACAGTTTCCGATAAACAATCCACAAGCATAAAGTTCAACCACCATACATTTAATAAAAATACATTACAAAATTTAATAGTAGAAAGTTTATCGTGAAATTACAATCCCGAGATAAATCAAGATAGCATTGTCCAAAAGTTTGTACATCCCCCAAGCATATTCATGTTATACGCAGAACGACCCCTAAAATTTACCTTCTTGATTACCTGAAAAACATGTACAAAAATATGGTCAACTACGAGAGTTGGTGAGTTCACAGGTTTTTAATATGCACAAAACATTTTATATGCAAGATTTGATAGTTGGAGCATGTTCATGCTCAAAAGCTTAACTTGAATACTTGGAGCATATACGTGCTCAAATACTTGGAGCATATGCGTGCTCATTAGCTTAACTTGAAAATTTCATGAGTATTGCTTTACGTATGACTTGAGTCGGTATAACTTAAACTTGGTTGAGCCACTACTAAACCGTCCCGGATCCTTGTTTTTGCCCCGTGTGCCTTGACTCAGAGGTGGTCTCAAGCGCCACATGTTCAATCACTTCTCTAGTATAGTGCACTCCTAGCTCGTCGGCTGTAAGAAGTGGGGTTGGTCAAGCCCAAATAGCGCTATCCACTAATACTATAGGCCCAATTTTCTGGGTTAATAGTAGTGTCGTCTGGGGACTAACTCTTAAATACTCAACATACCAACTATTTAACGTCATACATCTTACTTTTTAAAATGCTTGAGAACAAGCCTTGGCGACTTAACAGCGCAAAACATTTCAATTAACTCATGAATCATTGTAATCGTACTTAAGCATGCTTTTCACCCCAAAATACATAAAACGATAAAAGAGGGGCTGTGAATACTCTCCTTGAGAGTGAACTTGGAAACTTAATGATAGTGCTCAAAATTAGGTGCCGCTTCCTTGGTTTCCTATAGTGAAGGTTGCCATAGAGGAAATACATTAATACCCGTTCCTATGTCCAAATGACCCGTCCCAATAACTTATGAAATGCCATTAAGTAGGTTTCAATAACCAAAACCATATTTAGATCAATTATAGTCTTATTATGCCTTAACACTAGTCTAGAACTCATTATAATCACTTTTCTGAAAATTCAGCAGAAGCTGTCCAATATTTTAGTCAACAAAACCACTATAGAAACATATCTTCCCAAAGGAATGAATTCACCAAAATTTTTGTGGTAATACTATAGTGTGTAAGGAGTAAATCTGCACTTTTTCATAATTTTTGGATGAGTTTTGATACCTGAAATAATTTCCACAAGGCAGTGTGTCACTGATTTCCGGATCAGTGACATACCTCACTTGTAGCATGCTTTTAGGGTATCAATTCTTTGAATTAGCCAATAATTCTTATATGGGTGTAAACCTAACTCAAAATCCTATCATTTGGAAAAAGATTCACTTAATTTGGGATAAGAAATGAGGAAGTTATGGCCTCCACAAGATAGGTGTATGAATCTGTCTTCACTGGACAGATTGCACCATTTTCTTGTAAAATCCATTTAAGTGCTCAAATCATCTCCAAAATTAGTGTTTTCGGACTTTTTAGAAAGCTAACACCCTAAGTTGAAGTCTATAAGCAAAAAGCCCAAATTTTGACATGTAGAACATGATTTATGCATGTTGGAAGTAGGTCCATCTTCTGGACAGCAAATATGCAGAAAGTTAAGATTATGAAATTTTGAAATGGTGATCATTTTACAATTGGTTTAATGAAATAACCATGTTATCACACCATAATCAATTATAACATAGTCTTGAGATGAAAACCTTTTGATTTATGGACTCATAGCAATCTTTAGATGCTCATCCAACACCCATATGAACAATCTACTAACTAAAGTGATATAAACATCACTTTTATGTTCTTAATCATTTGGATTTGAGAATTTCCATCTTAAGAACATGTGTAAGTTAAACTATTCTTCATGCAAACATAATCACTATACCATTATCATCAATACTTCAAGCTTTATATGCATGCATTCTTTAAGTGAAAGAATAAGCCACTAATGTATCAAAATTCTTTATGCATGAACATCAAACCAAGATTCTTGATGAAAACCAATTTCTTTCTTTGATATTGAAATCAAAACTTGCAACATAACATTGTATCTACCAAAAGTAATCCATTTCATGAACAAAAACCCAATTTTCATAACCACATCATGCATAATTTCAATATTTCAAGTTAAAACCAAAAATACCTAAATGTAGACAATAAAAGTAGGTTTTTGGATGATACCTTGTGAAATTGATGTGCAAACTTTGTTCTAATCTTCAATTTGATGTTCAATTTCTTGATTCTTCTCTTGAATTAGCTTGATTTTTGAAATTGATATGGAGATGGGGTGGGGTTCGGCCGATTGTAGGGAGAGAGAGAGAGGGAGATAAAGAATTTAAAATGAGGGTTTAACCCTTTCTCATTTGATTTTAATTGAGATTTATTCATTAAATAAATAAAAATAATAATAGGGATGGTGTAGTCATGACAAGTGTCCATGACTAGTCAAAGTTAAATACAAAAAAAAAATATTAATTAAAATACTTAGTCTATTTCCTTAAAATATCAGATATATTCGAGAACCGAAATACCCGATTCTCAATTTTTGCTTAAAACAACTTTTATAAAAAAAAATGAAAGTATTTCAACTAAAATAATATAACTTTATAATTTTATATATTTTGGACCTTAATCAATATTTTTGGCATTTCTGAACTGTGACGGTCAGTTACTGGACTGTTCCGGGCATTCTACGCAACCTCCTAAATTTTTAGGAAACTTTTATCTTAAAAATTTTATACAATTTAAGGAGTGGCAAATACTTAAATCTTAATTTTCATTAACTTAGAAATTAACCTGAGCACTAAGCTTGACGGTTGTCACAATCTCGGTCACCAATACCCCGGGGGACCCCGGTTGACACATCCTCGACGACCCCGGGCGGCACCACACTGGGTGACCTTGGGCGACCCTACCCCGGGCGCCGATTGAACTCAGATTCGATAAATATATAGAACTCGACTGAAACAACAATATTTTCCAATAATCGATAATTAATCGTAGGATTTTAGCTTACCGATTAGCCTCTAACCCTATAACTTTAACCCCAAGCCACACAACATTCGACCCTTTAGAACAAAATTCCAGATTACACGAACTGATAATCGCCCCCCCCCCCCCCCCAACCAAACCTCAAAATGATAAAGGTTGCAATTAATAAACAGGGATTTTAGTGCTTACCTCTTGAAGATAAATCTCAACAATTACAATTTCTTCTTTCCATACTTCTGAATTTCCAAAACTTCGATCGGTCCTTCCCCTTTTTCCCTAAGTTGCTGCACACACACACTCCAAGATACTATTCCCCAAAAATGAATAGTAACCTAGGGTTTTAGGTTCTAAATGATCCCATTTTCCATAAAGGTACCTTAACTTCTTAACTTTCCACATTTACCCTATAAATTATTTATTTATAAAAGAAAATAATAACACAAAGTCCCACATTGACAGTTGTTAAAAGAATTCCGTCCTCGGAATTTCCTTGTCGAATAAATACGGATATTTAGACAACATCTCCGATTCTAACTCCTACGCCGCTTCTTGCCCTTTATGGAACTTCCATTGAACTTTCACTAGATTGATATCTTTTGTTCTTAGTCGTTTGACCTTACGATCCACTATAGACTCAGGTTCTTCGGCGAAGTTTAACTTCTCATCCACCTGTTGTCTTGCAAGGGTACCGCCATATCAACATCTGCTAAACACTTTCTCAAGTTGGAGACATGGAATGTGTTGTGGATACCCTTCAACTCTTCGGGTAAATCCAACTTATACGCCACCGCTCCGACACGTTCAATAATATTAAACGTCCCAATAAATCGTGGGCTTAATTTTCCTTTCTTCCCAAAATGGATTACACCTTTCCAAGGTGATACCTTCAACATCACTCTATCGCTAATTTGGAATTCAATGTCCTTTCTGCGTTTGTCCGCGTAACTCTTCTGACGGTCACGCGACACCTTCAATCTTTCCCGCACTTGAACAATTTTATCCGTCGTCAACTGCACCAACTATGGTCCGCCCAGTTGCCTCTCTCCCACCTCATTCTAGCACAAGGGAGTTCGAAATTTCCTTCCATACAACATTTCATAGGGAGCAACTTTGATACTCGCATGATAGCTATTATTATAAGCAAATTCAATTAAGGGCAAATGGTTTTCCCACAAACTTTGGAAGTCCAAGACACATGACCTCAACATATCCTCCAGGGTCTGAATAGTTCATTCGCTCTGGCCGCCGGTTTGCGGGTGATACGCCGTGCTCATCTTGATTTTCGAACCCATCTCCCGCTGGAAGCTCTTCCAAAAGTTTGAAGAGAATCGACTATCCCGGTCGGACACAATCGACAGGGGCACACCATGACGGACGACAATCTTGTTGATATACAGCTTCGCAAGTCTTTCCATATAGTAGGTTTCCTTGACGGGTAAGAAATGCGCTTATTTGGTCAGTCGATCCACAATGACCCAAATCGCGTCATACCCCTTCGGGGTTCTGGGCAACTTAGTCATAAAATCCATCGTGATTTGTTCCCATTTCCAGACGGGAATTTATAACGGTTGAAGTTTCCCGTACGGTTGCTGATGTTCCATCTTTACTCGCAGACACGTCAAGCACCTCTTCACGTAATGAGTTATATCTTTCTTTAGTCCCGACCACCAGTAGTCTAATCTCAAATCTCCTTACATCTTGTTCGTCCCTGGGTGAATCGAATACTTTGACTTATGAGCCTCCGCTAAGATGACCGTTCTCAAATCCCCAAGTCTCGGAACCCAAATCCTCCCACTGTAGAACTTCAGTCCTCGACTGTCCTCTATTAACGAACTTGTAAGACCTATCACTCTCTTTGCTTTAAGGTTCTCCGGCCTCAAGGCTTCCACTTGAAACCTCTTAATTTCCTCCTGTAGAGTTGGCGTTGCCTCAGCTCTCGTAGCTACCAACATTAGGTTTTCACTTCTCTCCTTTCGACTCAGAGCGTCTCCTACTACGTTGGCCTTCCCGGGATGGTATTCGATCTTACACTCGTAATCTGTCAACAACTCCATCCATCTTCGCTGGCGCATATTTAGCTCTTTCTGATCGAACAGGTGACATAGGATTTTGTGATCCGTGAAGATTTGACATTGCGTTCCATAAAGGTAGTGCCTCCAAAATCTTTAGCGCAAAAACCACAGCGGCCAACTCTAAATCATGGGTAGGGTATCGCGACTCGTGATCCTTCAGTTGACGAGATGCATAAGCAATTAATTTCCCTCGCTGCATAAGAACACATCCCAAGCCCAACCTAGACACATCACTATATACTACGAAGTCTTCTGTCCCCTCCGGCAAGGCCAAGATCGGAGCGCTGCTCAACATATCCTTAAGTCTCTGAAAGGCTTCCCTCTGTGCTTCCGCCCATACGGACTTTACACTCTTTTTTGTCAACGAAGTCAGCGGAGTGGCTATTCTAGAGAAATCTCTAATAAACTTCCAGTAATACCCTGCTAATCCTAGGAAACTTCAGACTTCTGACGGATTCTTTGGCACCTCCCAACTACGAATCGCTTCCACCTTTGCCGGATCCGCGTTGATTCCATCTTGGGACACAACGTGCCCAAGAAACTGCACTTCTCGCAACCAGAATTCGCACTTCGAGAATTTCACGTAAAGTCTCTCTCTCTTTAGCAAATCCAGTACCGTTCGCAAATGTTCCTTATGTTCCTTCTCAGTCTTCGAGTACACTAGAATATCGTCGATAAATACTATCATGAACTTGTCTAAGTAGGATTGACACACCCTATTCATCAAATCCATGAAAGCTACAGGAGCGTTAGTCAACTCGAATGGCATTACAAGAAATTCGTAATGTCCATATCTTGTACGGAAGGTTGTTTTCGGAATATCTTCTTTCTTCACCTTGAGTTGATGATATCCCAACCTTAAATCGATCTTGGAGAAGAAACTTGCTCCCTGAAGTTGATCGAATAAGTCGTCTATCCTTTGAATTGGATACTTATTCTTGATCGTCAACTTGTTGAGCTCTCTGTAATCTATGCACATTCGCATATATCCGTCCTTCTTTTTCACAAAGAGGACCGGCGCTCCCCACGGTGAAGTGCTAGGCTTGATAAATCCTTTTTCCAACAATTCTTGCAACTGCGACATCATTTCTTTCATCTCTGAAGGTGCTAATCTGTACGGTGCACGCGCCACTGGAGCGGCACCAGGCACCAGATCGATCTGAAATTCGACTTGACGATCAGGAGGTAGATCTGTCAAATCCTCCGGAAACACTTCCGGGTACTCGCTCACTACTCGCACTTCCTCCATTCTACCCTTCTCTTTCTTAGCATCTATTACATACGCTAAGAATCCCCTACACCCTTTTCTCAAACTCCTATTCGCTTTGATCATGGAAATCAAACTAGAATTCCTTTCCCGTCTATCCCCATAGATCACTACCACCCCTTTTTCCGGTAAAACCATACAGATCATCTTCTTGTTACAGACAATACTAGCATCATTTCTATCCAGCCAATCCATCCCAAGAACCACGTCGGACTCTCTCATCGGCATAGGGTATAGTACCAATGATACTAAACTCCCTTCTATGTCTATCACACATCCCTCAAACACCTCCCTAATCGACACCTGATTAGCATCGACGGTTTCTACATCAAACTCACGCCCTAAACGCTTAGGCTTTAATCCCAAACACCGAGCAAACATAGGGGATATAAAAGAGCAAGTCACTCCTGAGTCAAACAATACTCTAGCACAAGTAGAGTTTACCAGAAACGTACCTGCGACTACATCCAGAATCTCCTCCGCCTCCGTTGCTGTCATATTAAAGGCCCTCCCTTTCGGACGAGCCGATTTCCATTTCTTCTCTTCCCTTTTCCCTCCCCCATGCTCCCCAGTATGATCTGGTCCACCCCGCTTGACCTGCGGGCAATCTGACCGAAGATGATCTGGCAATCCGCACTGATAACAACTTTTCTTGTTCGAGCAATCCCTAGACATATGCCCTGGCATTCTACACTGAAAGCGCGATCTTTCTCCCGAACCACAATCTCCCCGATGTACCCGATGGCACCTCCCACAAGGCTTCTCCCCAAATCCTCGACCTCCTCTCGACCCTGTTCTGGAATTATTTCCCTTTCTCGGATCCGATGTTGGCCCATCCCACTTTCTCTTGTCGCCGACCCTATCTGTCATCTGGCGGTTCTTCTCTTTCTCTGTTATTTCAGCCGCATGCACGACAGTCTGGAATGTAGCTGGCTCCCTTGTAGCAACCCACTCTCTTAAACTGCTCCTCAGCCCAAAGATAACACGTCCCACTCTACTTTCTTCGTCTGGCAGGTAAGATCCAGCAAAATGAGACTTCTCGATGAACTTAGTGGTGTACTCCCTTACCGACATATCCTTTTGTTCTAATCCCAGAAATTCCTCCTGTAGCTTCTTTACTGCTGCCAGAGGGCAAAATTGAGCCTTGAATTTTTCCACGAACGTCCCCCATGACATACCCTCTGCTGCAGCCACCCCTATTCCACCTGTTTCTGCATCCCACCAAAAAGTGGCTTAAGACCTCAGCATGGATAAAGCGTACGCTACCTTGTCTTCCTCAGCGCATTTACTGGTAGCAAACACCAGTTCCATCTCTTTGACCCATTTCATCACCAGGACTGGGTCGCACTCCCCTTTGTATGTAGGAGGTTTGCAGGTTGCAAACTCCTTGTAACTACACCCCTTAGCTGCCACCCTGGTTGCTGTCACATTCATTGATGAAGAGTTACCCCCAACTTCAGTTACCGACGGGCTTGACAACGCAGTCATTTCCCTGTTCTCGCTCCTATCTCTGCTTCCTGAAGCTGTTTTCTCCTGGTGGGCCAACAACGTTTGCAGAGTCTCTTGAAGCTTTCCCATTTCTGCAGCAAACGTCTCGTGAGTCACAAAGGCTTGGTTTCGACCCCGACCACGAGCCCTTGCCGCTCCCCGCTCTCTCACAGTCGTTGAGCTCTCTTGGTGCGATGTTTCCCTATCCACGAGAACCTCAACACTTCTCGCTCTACGAGTGTTTCGTGCATTAGCTCTTCCCCGATTTCTAGCGTTGTTCCCCTCAACTTGAGTCGTAGCCTTTCAGGTAGTCCTTGCCGGACCACGTCCTCGACCACGACCCCTTCCCCGAGTTGTCGGCCTCCCATGAGGACCCCTAGGTACCTCAGCCCAAACCTCATCTGCCGGCATATCTTCCCCGGCCGGCACTGCCCTACTCCGCAAAGCTTGATTCAACATGACGACAACTGAAACAACACAAGGATATACTTTAATGTTAACAGTCCTATATGTAACAAGATTTATAGACACACACATGTACCTGCAAATTTGCAATTACATTGGCCAGTTGTAATTCCAAATCTACCTTACATGTTAGTCCCTATCTCTCATTACATATACTCCTATAGCGACAATCCTACGACATCCTATTCCTCGGTTGTATCCCACATACAGTTTAAGTTTAGGTCCAAAAAGGCCACCTAAATCGCTTAAACTATGGCTCTGATACCAATTGTAACAGCCTAAAACTTAGCATAACAATTAAATAAGATCCAATTCCCATAAACGGGTCCCACTTACAGAGTTTTGATAAGAAAGGATTTACACGGTCCAAAGACATGTCTATTACAACCGAGAAACTAAAAGAAAACTGAATCTATGCCGCTTCTAAGGTCCGCTCTCTGACTTCTTAGCACCTAACACTTCTCCTTTCCATTGGACGATCCAGAAGCAACCCTGTTACCTGAAAATGGGTTTTATGAAAAGTGGAAACGAGGATTAGACCGACAGGTCTAGTGAATTCCCAACCTCGCCCATTTTATAACAACAAAAGTACAATTAAATTCACAAGATTAGTTTCACCGCTTCATGTCACAGGAAATGACAAATTTCACATCGAAAGCCTTCATCAAGATACATGACTAATTCGAGAGTTTTCTAGATTAAATCTTGATTAACAGGAGGTACAGACCCCGGGTGCCCCGGGTTTGACCCCCACCTCGGCGACCCCAGTCGAAAGAGGAGCCCAGTCACTACTTCCGGGTCCGTGTGATCCCGGTCACCAATACCCCGGGGACCTCGGTCGACACATCCCCGGACGACCCCGGGAGGCACCACACTGGGTGACACTGGGTGACTCTATCCCGGGCGCCGATTGAACCCATATTCGATAAATATATAGAACTCGACTGAAACAACAATATTTTCCAATAATCGATAATTAATCGTAGGATTTTAGCTTACCGATTAGCCTCTAAACTCTATAACTTTAACCCCAAGCCACACAACATTCGACCCTTTAGAGCAAATTCCCAGATTACACGAACTGATAATCACCCCCCAACCAAACCTCAAAATGATAAAGGTTGCAATTAAGAAACAGGGATTTGAGTGCTTACCTCTTGAAGATGAATCTCAACAATTACAATTTCTTCTTTCCAGACTTCTGAATTTCCAAAACTTTGATCGGTCCTTCCCCTTTTTCCCTGAGTCGCCGCACACACACACTCCAGGATACTATTCCCCAAAAATGAATAGTAACCTAGGGTTTTAGGTCCTAAATGATCCCATTTTCCATAAAGGTCCCTTAACTTCTTAACTTTACACATTTACCCTATAAATTATTTATTTATAAAAGAAAAGAATAACACAAAGTCCCACATTGACGGTTGTTACACATGGCATGCTAGTTACTTATTTATTATATGTATAGATATATAACTTCCAAAAAGATTCATCAAAATTAAGTTTCACTCTCTTCACTCTTCTCTTGTTATATATATATAAGTAACAAAATTAGAAAATCATGAGATCAAGATTCTTAAAAAACACAACTTGCAGATAAATAACTTAAAAAGAACCATCCATGTCCATGGTGGAGGGGTACCCATGTCCCACTTCTGATCAAAATACTTAAAAAGTTGAAATTTATCTCATTAAATGAATACCCAAATGACTGTAGCAACATATCTCAACTTATAACTGCAATAAAAACTGAATATTGAAAACATAAAAAAAGTTTTAGTCTTTTAGTGAAGATAAAACAAAGGATAAGCAAAAAAGTTGTGAATCGAGGTTGTGAATCATCTATGGGAATCGATTAACTCAACTTTGTAATCCTTCACTATTGTTTTTCATGTTTTGTTGTTATAGTTCTGTTTTCTGTACTGTTCTTGTTGACAATTCCTTGATTCATTCATAAAGAATGTTTGGCCTTTAACTTTAACTTTGTGGATACACTTGTCTAGGGCAAAGAAGTGTGTTTCTTTCAGTTTGGTGGATTCCTTTTTATTCAATCACTATTGCAAAAGAACAAAACTTGTTTCCCTACACATCAGTTGCCTCCTTGCTTCTAAGTAATTTACTTTTTTTAGAATTGTTTTGATGGAGAAATAATAAGGATTAATGGAGAAGGATCGATGATGTAAGTACATGAAAAAAAGAGGATTTCAACAATGTATGAACCAAAAAAATCGAAGCAAACAAGTGAAAACACAAATCAGTGACAATCCAACACAATCTTAGTGAAAATCGAACAGAAACATACGAAAATCGACCAAAAACTCAAACATTAGATGCATAAATGAAGACAATCGATTGAGTAAAGACATACCTAAGCGGAGACGATCGACGGTGATGAGAAGATGAGAGCCAGATGAGACGATCGTGGAGAACCAGATGAGAAGACGCTCTTTCTTCGATTTCAATTTCAATTGGTGGTTGTCCAGGTGGTCATCCAGAAAGTTTATATGCAGATAGGAACGTTGGCTGAGACGTGAAGAGGTAAGGAAGGGGTGGTCAGAAGTAGGTGGAAGAAGCCATACTTTCTGGAAGAAGCCATACTCTCCGTCGTATCAACCTGTGAAGAAAGCGTATGAAGAAAGCGTGTGAGGTAAGTGAAACAGGTATGGGTCTGAGTCTCTGATTTAAAAATTCTTGATTTAAGCGTATGAGGTTTGTGAAGGGTATGACCTGTTTCGGCTGTGAAATAGGTATGGGTATGGGCCTTTTTTTAAAATTCTTTTATAAAATACTTGTAAAGTATACATATAGAGGTGCACTTAAGAAATTTTTTATTTGTATGCATAAATTGGTATTACATATAAGGGTGCGTTTGGTATGCAGAACAGAGTGGAACAGAGTGGAACAGAACAGAACAGAACAGAACAGACTTGTCCCATGTTTGGCGTAACCATATGTGGGACACACTAGAACTAAGTGGAACAAGCATGAGACACACTTGTTCCACTCCAACCCCCTGGAACTAAGTAGAACAACAATATTTTGACTAATATACCCTTTGTTAAAAACAAAAACATAAAAATGTCTTATCATCATCCACGCCTCCAAGCTAGGGGTGTGCAAAACCCGAATAGTCCGAAATCCGAATCCGCATCCGAACCGAAAATAAGGTGTTTTTGCAAAACCCGAATACCTCGAAATCCGATAATCCGAAACCCGACATTTAGGAGGATATATGGGTTCGGATTGGGTTTGATCGTTGGCCACCCAACCCGTCCGAAAACCCGAAATAAGATAAATCTATATTTTAAATACTACACACACACACACACATATATATATATATATATATATATATATATATTTATCTAATTATTTTTTGAAAATCGTAAATTATAGTCTGTTGAAATTTTAACTTGCTATCGATTTCATCAATCTTTCAATCGATTGTATTCATCCTAAAAAACAATTGAATTTATATATAACTTTTGCATTATATAATACCCGAACCCGACAGACATCAATCCAAAACCCGACCGACATCAATCCGAAACCCGACCAACCCATACCCGAAACACCTAAAATCCGAAACTTAAAATTTGGGTTTTGATTTCCATATCCAAAATCCAATCGTGATAAATTAGTTTTATGTTTTTGATAATCCATTGCACTATGTATTAGTGATGTAAATTAGTTTTATGTGATGTAATCTATGATTTTTCATCAGGGGTAAATTCGTCATTTAACCTGTCTAGTCCTGTTATGTCCAGTTCTATCATGTCTTGCCAAACGTTGGACAGTTATTCTGTTCTGTTCTGTCCTGTCCTGTCCTGTTCTGTTCCATCTTGTCCTGTCCTGTCCTTTCTACGTACCAAACGCACCCTTAAGACTTTTGTGCTTAAAAGGATTGTACTTTATGCATAAAAGCTTATAATTAAGACTTTTATCAATTCTCATTTATAAGGTAGTAGATAAATTCATAAAATTGGATTATGATAAGGCTACAATTTCACAAACTATCTGATAAATAAATTATGTTTGATAAAAACTTGTTTATAAGCATATAAAATTATTAAAAATAGAATTTTGAAAAAATAATTAATTACAAATAATTTAAATAATTTTTTAATAATATAATCAAAACAAATTTCTAATAATATAATCTATACTATATTATAAAGCATTTATACAAAACTTTTAAAAACAATTGCTAAGCTTAATATACTGCTATTTAATGTTAATTACTTAAAATATCTTAAAAACAACCATTAAAGATTTATGTACTACATTTAATGATATTTATTAACTTTCAATATTTATCTCTTGCCACTTTAACTCCCTAAAATCATTCTCACTCCAACTCCCCTAAAATCACTTCGAGCATAACTTAATACAGGATAAAAATCAAATTTTAAATATAAAAAATCTAAAATATAATTAAAAAAATGTAACAGAATATTTAATGCTTATTTTATTAAAAAAATTATATTATTAAACCTAAAATAAATTACATTATTATTACACTATCGAAGAAACTCTTAAAAAACAAGTTTTTATGCATTAAGTACTGTTTATTGATACACATTACTTAAAATTCAAGAATACTAGTCATGATGGATGAGTACAAATTTATAAAACTATATGTTTGAATTCATAATTAATTGATAAACATAATCAAAACAGGATAAACATCTTAATTTAAATGTAAAAAATTTAAAATATCTATATCCAT
The DNA here is from genome assembly GCA_954870635.1 of Arctium minus. Lineage (NCBI taxonomy): Eukaryota > Viridiplantae > Streptophyta > Magnoliopsida > Asterales > Asteraceae > Arctium > Arctium minus. The sequence continues at coordinate 73,428,431 of OX941085.1, read as the reverse complement.
ATCTATACTATCTTATAAAGCAGATTTGTGAAAAGTCTTAAAAACAAGTAATAATGCATGAAGTACTGCTATTTCATGAGTAATCTCTTAAAAAGTCTTAAAAACAACAATGAAGATAAAGTACAACCTTTTTTAAACATCAACTTTAAAAATCTCTTAGAAATCAGACTCCAGATGGACGCTTCATCCTCCTTGTTTACTTCCCCAATGCGGCCGATGCTTCTCTTCCCAAGATGACGATTGTTTCTCCTGCTTTTCCTCCCAAATCGATCTTCTGATTTATATATTAATCGCTTGTATCAATATTCTCAATGGTTTACTTTCTTCCTTCAACCTTCAAGTATCAATCTCCTGCTTGTATCGATGCCTTCAATCGAGCTCGATGGTTCATTCTCGATTCAAGGTAAGGTTGTTTATGGTTTCTATTTACTTTCCTTCAACCTGCTCAATGCTTCTGATTGTGGTCTATTTATTTATTTATGGTGGTTGTATCTATTGACCTTAAACCCTTCTCAATGCTTCTGATTTTATCTATTGACCTAACAATGAGTTTCGACCCTAATGATTTCTTCTTTATGGTTTTTGTATCAATTTAAACTCTAACATGATCTGTTGATTTATGGTTTATGTATTTGCTCATGTCTGTATGGGGATTTGATGGGTTTATATAATGAAGTAAGGGCCTGTTTGTTAGCAGCTTAATGAGCTTCATGAGGCTCACAACTTATTCAGTCAACTATATATGACTGTTTGGTAGTGGCTTAATGATATAGAAAGTGACTTATTCAGTAAGATTTCAAGGGGGAGCATTATGCAGAAAGCCAAGTTTTTTCCAAACCAGTCACTCCCATTAAAAAACACGTTTCTTCCATCTATGAAAAAACTCTCTCAACTAAAAACTTTCTAAATCTATACAGACAGATTAATCCATACAGACAACTTTATCCATATAGAACTTAATGGAAAACCAACCAAACAACCCCTAAGTGGTTGTTCGGAAAAAGTTGTGTACCGGACCGGATTCTGGATCACTTACGTGGGCATTATGAAAATGGAAAATTGCTAGTTTGGGCAAGTGAGTTTCTTTAAGGATTCCGTTGAAATATTTTACATGACTAAAAAGGTTGCGCATGAAGTGTTTTGGTCTACAAGGTAGAACACATGATCTTATTATCTGCCTGAACTTGTGGCTGGTAGATTACGATAAGCCGACAAGGAACAAGAATGTGTATGAGTGTTTGATCGGTGTTAAGGTAATGCTAATGGAGAATGAAATGTTCAAATGATAATTGGTGGCTATCTCAATGAGGAACCATGGTTTCTTGTGTTGCGAGGAGTTGTTGGGCGAGTGTAGATATTCCACTAAATTATTGAGAGAAAGGTCAGATTGATTAATTCATGATTTTTGGTGATAGATATGAGAATTCATGGTATTATCGAAGTATTCTTTGGGAGGAGAGGATTTGCATTATGTTAAGGGGAAAGAGTGAATTGCATTGGACGCATGTCTGGTCGATGGTCATTATTAAGATGGGTGTTCGCTTGATAAATAAATTTTTAATTAGGAGTCTGAAGGTGAAACTTAGTAGTGATCATATCTTAAGTTGACAGACATATCTGTTTGGCATTCTAAATTCAGGGTATTGAGTACCGAGGAGTTAGAAGTAGGGAAGTCAAGTGAACTATTTCGAAGTATTGGGGAAAAGAGAACAACATTTGACATATGTGTGTAGGGGGGTGTCATATGTTTGTGTTGATAAAAGAGGGATAATCCTAGGAGGATGTATAGCTGATATAGGATCTTGTGGAACAGGATTTGATTCTGCAGCGGTTCGGTACGAATGAAGAAACTTCGAACAAAAAGGGGTGAGTTTGCGTGTTGTGTATGATTGAGTGTTTATTTGAAGATAAGATTCGTTTGGAGAAGCAAGAAGACGATGATGGGTAGTCTGGTTGAAAATCGCCTAAGAGCAAAAGGCGAGGCTGATCGGAGAGGTCGAAGTACTCTACTCGAAATGATCTGACGGAACAAAGTGGTGGTTAATCACTAAACGGGTTGGGAGGTGGCGTCAAGCTGGATCTACCCAAATGCCTAGTGGAAACAAATACGTCGGTGCCATTGCAAGTGAGCGAGTTGTCGATAATTTGAATCAGCAGAAATGCCCAAATGAGAAATCAATTTAGCGACCCAAGTAAAAAGATATGGACCTCTACCAGATGTTATAAACATAATCATCAAAAGTTAAGGACTTTGAAGATAATCTTAGAGTTCTTGGTGTAAAGTTATTTGGAAAGAAAATAAAATGATTCTCCATGAAAAGGGAATTTTGGAGAGCTTGTATTGAACTTGACCATAGTTAAGATTGTAGTATTTCCTTCACAACCAAATGATGTCATCTAATTTGAATCCAATATCACTTTTTCTTCTTCGTATAAATTTGATCATGGGCACCTGTTGGAGGTTGTGGTATGTGTTTGGTGTGAAAGTTAAGGGGCTTGGGAGCAGGTGGGTAGTTAGATAGTCCAGCCATCCCCAATAGAGACCTTTGGATGCACAATTACACAATAGACTTGTACCAAGAGGTCTTTAGGAAATATGGTGGCCGAGAAAGGAAACACAACACAAAACGGACGGAATTGGGAATAGAAAAAAAAGGAGGAATCGTATTTATCCATTAGGGTTGGTACATTAGATCTTTGGGCGTTTGCAAGTTCTTCATCAACCTGATTGTTTTTCCCAAGACTGTTGCGATTCAACTCATGGAAATGAAAATTCAAGCTTCGAAGATGTTGATTCCAATAGGCAATATCAATGGCCGACTTGTCCTGGTCTGAGATCGTCCCAAACAGTGAAGGCGTAGGTGCTCTTCGGTTTTTGGTTAAGTTTTGCCGCATACTTTTTATTTGAATTGCATGTATATAAATCTCTCTGTTGTGACCTCATGTGACAGATGTGGGTGAATTTTGCATGCTAACTCTTGATTGGTTTATATGCGGTTAAATCAATAGATTTACTCAAGTTGGATTATAGTCATTCAATTAATTGATAGGGCTTATAAGAAGTAAGAAGAGAGAGTTTCCATATGCAACGGAAAGAAAAGTTCAATTGCACAAGGAAATGCAATTGAACATTGAACATAATGTATGGTACTTGAGGTAACTAAGATAACAACAATGAATATGAATAATTGGTATTCATAATAGTATATGATAATGATGAGTAGTCAAAAGGCTTTAAAACTAAGAAGTAAGTAAATGCAAGAAGATATCATTCTATGATATGAAATAATAGAAGTTGAATGCGGATGCTCTTCATCAAGTATAAAATTGGCAGAGTTATTGAGACCCAGAAGCCAAAGCAAAACAGTGCATAGTAGAGTGAAGAGTGAACATCGGGTGAAGAGTATGAGAGCTATCGATTAAACTGGTAATCAAGGGTTAATCGCTAATTTAGTTCCGAGGTAGGTTTGGATTTATAAACGTTGGGGTCGGGCTAGAAAGGTCCCAACCGTGATTCTGGGTTTGGGCTGTCAATCGGGAAGCCCGGTGCTGGTGTAAACCGGGAAACCCGGGAGGGAGACTCGGGTGCGTTCGGGAGAAAAGAACCGGGAACCCTGGTATATCACATTCGGGAAAATCGGGTGCATCCGGTAGAGGGAGGTCGTGAACCTGGGGTGGGTCTACTCGGGAATCGGCATGCGTGGGGACTGGGAAACCGGATTTCTGTCCTAGGACTCGATTTTTAGAATCAAACATCTACCCATCTAGAACCAGTTTCCAATTTGATGGGAATTGTGCCGAATCATTAATAGTGTGTTTCAATTTAATCTGTAGGCATGCAAAGTGAGTTTGGTGTGAGGGTTCAACGACCAGGTGAGTTCCCTCGTTACTTTTCTCGTTCTTTTAGAGATTTTCTGTTAAGTCTCAAATGTTTGAACCTTGATGGGATAACTAATGGTCGGAGCGCATTTTACGGTTCATTTAATTTTATAACGAAATGTTAACCGTTCTATTCATTATTATTATGTCTATTAATTATAAATTGCCGTTTAATTGTGGAGTTGAATAACACTGTTGTGTAGAAGTCTTGAGTATCCGGATAGAACCGTGTGCCCTGAATCCGTTTCTCGCGCACACGGTAATGGCATCTACTGGGGGCCAATGGAAAATGGGGATCTACTTGGGGCCCCGAGTGTGGACATCACGAGGTGATGGGGTTGATTCATCGTGAAATGCTTTTGGTGTGGAACTGTTTTCGGTAGTACTTGTTATTTTAATTTGTCGATTGCTTTAGTCGCAAAGTGAATATTTTATGTTGTTTAAATTACCGTTGGAAGGGAATTCACTAGACCTTACGGTCTAACCCTCGCTTTTCAAAACTAATTTTTTTTTTTTGGTGAAGATTAGTTAGAAGTTCGTTCGAGGGATCTTTAGGAGTCGTGACGTGGAAGAGTATGGGAGGAAGCTTGAAGTCCGGTAGACTAGACCGCCTCAGTTGTAGTTATATTCTTTCTTAGTGTGATTTTCTTTGATGGTTTTTGGGTCGTTACATATATGTTAGTTCATGCCTTAATGTTGATCAGGTTCTTCAATTTATCGTCTAAACTTTATTCTCAGTGGTTCATTCGCGATTCAAGGTACCTCTGTATGAACTTTGCATTTTTGAGATTTTGTGTGTTTATTCTCTTCTGAAGCTTTTGTACCGATTCAAGGTAATAGTTCCCTTTCTACTTCATACTTCATGTTTATTCTCTCTTTTTGACTTTGTTCCGCAACCAACTAAAGAAAATGTATTATCTTTCCACACAACCATAAGAAGTCGGGTTTGTTTGATTTGGTTTTTGTGAATCTCCTCTATAGTTGGTGGTTGGGAGAAACTGTAATTGTAGTGCTTATCAACCTTCGAATGTTCTTGGGCAACATCCAACAATTAACGTCAATCTGGTATATCATTCTAAAACCTCTTAAAACCTCTCCACCCTCCCCCAGTCCCTCTCTATACATGCACACATAAACCTTCAGGTGATTGAATGTATTCTACTTAAACATCTTCTAGATCATACAATTTCTCATATTCAATGTATTTTACTTCAGCAACCCCCACCTCATTTCCATTCACAAGTGATTTAACCAAAGAACCCATGTTTGTTGTTTGTTTATCTTCAACATTTACAACATAATGCTCAACATATGGTTTAGCAAAGATGTCTTTACTTGAGTTCTCAAATTTAGATAGCAAATTAAGATCTCCAAATTGAATCACCTACTTTCTTTAGTTTTATTGCTTATGTTAATGGTTTATTAAGTTTTTGTTCTCGAGAAGATGAATTGTTCTTTTTGATTTAGAACCCTTCTTCCTCGACCCTTTTAACCCTCCTGCCATGTGCTATCCCTCTCTGCGGTGATATTGATATTATTAATATCCGATTTGGGTTTGATCCCAAGACCGATGATTACAGAGTTGTCAAGCTTACGTGTCATGGTTCGAAAGAGTGGCTGCAAACCAGATCGCCTCACCTGTTAATTTATATATTTGAGTTCGTTTTGACATATTTGGTCATGAACAAAGTTTACAAGTTTGACTCAATCACATTATAGCTCTTTACTACATAAGTGGATTGGTCCTACTATTTTCATGAAAAATGTTAACGTTTATGAATCTTTCCCTTCCTACATTGGCATGCATCACTTCTTCTTGATAGTGTAAACGTTTATGAATCGATCTACCAAGTTTAAGAACCTACCATTGGAGATGCTCTTAGTTATTAGAGCATTTTATCTGTTTTAAAACTGAAATAAGCATTGTTTTTCATGTTAAATTTATTATATCATGTGTAGTGAAACTTTGTGTTTATATACTACAAAACTATGAATTTGTTTTGGATTGCTTGATATTTTATATTTAGAAGCAAAATTTAACAATTTGTTTTGAATTGCTTGTTGTAATTGGTTTTTTGACATATTATGTTATTTAAAGGCCATGACATATATGTATATTAGTTCAGAAAGGTTGAAGGGAAAATGAATGCAGTTCCTCATAGCACAAAAATTGGCATACATTTAAAGACATTTATAGTCAACTGGCTACAACAACATTTTCTTATAACAAAAATGCCTAGATTAGGCCTTTGGTATTCTAGAAAAAGTCCATAGTAGGTCCGCATTTTGTATCAGAATTCTTTGCTACAACGTACCGTTTGGCTTTTGGTTATGTGAAAGCTCAAATACAGAAGATGTAGATGCAACCTGATGTGGAGGGGAAACACCCTTACACAAGATATTTAGATTGTACAATGAAAACGCTCAAGGTCGGGGGATCCTCCAAGTTCTATACAGGGCATCGAGTATATTGTGTTAGGATTGTCGCTCATGTCATGGTACTCTTTTCTTTCTTAATTTTGGATGCAGAAAAGAATATAGTTGACTTCAAAATTCAAAGGGTATTTAATTTTTACTTGCATGTTCAGATCAATGGAACTTTGGTGACACAGATGACATGGATCTTCCTTTACCAAATTCAGAAAATGGAGAAGAAGGCTGGATTGTAATTTTTGTCGCGAGAACATAGAGTTGGTGTTGAGCGGTACCAAATATAAACTTGTCATAGTTTTTGAAATGAAATGAAGCATAGAATTGTTGTAAGCCATTTGAACTATAATTCTCTAGGGCAGGGTTAATCTCGAGAGTTCTCTTTTAAACACATTAGCAAGGAGGATCAAGCTCCTTGATCGTACCATTTATGACTGAAGTGTTGATTTAAGATATTTTTTAAGCAGATAAAAGCCATGTGCTTCATAAGTTTGAAATGGATTCAAAAGAATTTATATGAATATTTTCAATTTGAACTTTATTTTACAGCATCTTATGTTGTGTTTTGTGACTGTGTTTTAAGTGAATGTGTTATGAATACATATTTAGGTATTTATCAATTTAGGGGTTCTTCTTTTGAGAACCCATGAAATTGTGATAACTTTGAGAATTTGTGCATCATGTACTATTTCATGTGTTTTTTTTTTATCAAAGACCAACATTTTGAATATTGATGTTAATATATATGTTTCACAATGTGGGAATAGTTGCATCAATTTTCCACTATTAATTTATAAAAACATTAACATCCCGCCGCATTGTGCGGGTACATAACTAGTATAATATAATCATAGAATTTTAACAAAATACTTAATTTTTTTATACAAAAAACATTATATTATTAAGCCTAAGTTAAAAAAATTTATAAATTATCACTCTCTCAAAACCATCCAAAATCGTACTGTAAATCGATAAAAAACAAAAAATAAAAAGAAACATTAAAATCGTGATGTATCTCACTGCATTGCACGAGTACGCTTCTAGTATATTAATTAATATAGACAAAATAGTAAAGAAAAAAAATTAAATGATATAATGTGTTAATTAAAATTGATTATTATATATACTATAAACTATTTATGTACCCGTGCAATGCGACGGGATGTAAAATTTGAATAAATATAAACGATCATACCGATTACGATTTACGATAGATATGCATTCGGACTTGTCAGTCCACGAGCTTAATTTACTGATTGTCCTACCAAAAGCTAAGATGAATGAAAAATTGTTTTTCTTCAGTATGATACATGTTATATTCGAATGGATCTATTTTTTGCCAAAAATACTTTCTTCCGAACATGTTGACGAACGAAGCTTGTTTCAATTCAATCAACGATCTAAATTCTAAAACAATGATTACATTTAATGTTTATGGGTTGAAAATCTCTATGAAAAATAAATGGATTGTTCATGCTTGTCATGTTGAGTTCACTACAATAAAAGGAGGTTTATAAGACGCCAAGAGTGTTCAAGTGTCATAATAGACTACTTTATAATACTTAAGATTTATGACCAAACATGTGTCTAAAAATGTTGTAACAAGTTTTTAAGACGCTTTTGAGAATTTTAACAATTTTTTTAAGACACTTTGAAACAAAGTATTATTCATAACAAACAATTCATAATTGGATATTCAAAGTTGTATTATTCAAGCAAGATACCATTGGTGACGTCTTGATCAATTCCAATAAATATCTCCACCACACCATCATGTAATTTTCAACTGTATTATCTAGTGTAAGGTGATGTCATCCATCCTTTAATGTCCCTAAGGATACCAGTATACTTGCTCCTTTAATGTCCCTAAGAAAACATATTAAAGAGTCGGTTTGCAAAACGCCGATCCTGCAATCGTTATGTCGTTCAATAGTTTTAGTAAAAGGACTGATCCTACTTATCGTCGCTTTAGAAGTAAACAAACCTAATTCAATCATCTGCACTGCATTACTATAAATACTCCATCCTGTAATTGCAAAAAGACGGTAAAATTAGGCTGAAACTTTGACTTTGGCCGTATCATAGCATCATGTGACCATAGATCAATAAACAGAACAACTACAAGTCTACAAGACATGTAATTTGAGCAATTCAGCTAAGATTCAACATCTAAATGGGTAAAACTCCTTTCTATCATATACATGACTCCCTTCGAGTCCCATTAGGGTCTTCTCACACACAAACCACACTTAACTCTTCAATTGATCTTCTTCTTTAGCCTTAGTTGCAACCATAAAGAATTCATAAAAAAAGGATCAATGTAGAGATAAGGTATAAAGCAATTTTAATCACATTAAGAACACCAAATTCAGATACAACATATAAAAGTATCTTTAGAACATCAACACGAATACTCGGAAGAAAATTTGAAGGAATGTTAACCTGGTTGTTGTGACCACATTACTTCTTCGTGCAGTTTACACCCTCGGGTGCAGGCGAGCATAACACACAACAAACAAAAATTTCAAACCATAGAAGCCAATGATTTGCTGATACAAATCAAATAATACAGGCACAACAATCATCAAAAATGCAAACAAAAGATGGAATCCAAACAACTTCAAAAGTATTGTCAGTATGAGTGTGTGTGTGTGTGTGTTAGATGTCAAGTTACAAAAAGACAACTTACAACAGAATAGAGAGAATAAAGACCATAAGATGGATATTACCATTTAATCATAAGAGAAACGGTAGTGAATTTTTGAAAAATTCATGTACCATAAATGAAAGTGGAAAGATTACCTTACGGGTTGCCTGATAACTTTTCAACATTCTCCTTTCTTGACTCCTTGTTGACACACATCTTAAATGATGCAGGGCACTATGTTGATCCCATGGCCAGCATAACATCTACACAAATGAAAAAGGTTCATGTAAATCCAGCCAAAGACCATTTTGTCTTTCACATATTCAATAAAGATAATTAAATTACGATAAATAAAGAATAAGAACATTTCTTACCAAAAATGATTGTAATAGTAAATATTCTCAAGAGCTTCAAACTCTAGCCATTTCAAGTATGTATCATTTTGCCCAAACTTGATAAAAATGGTTTAGGTTTATGTTTGATTAAAACAAAAATACAATCTTTTCTATCTCTATTAATGAAAAAAATTATGCATCTTCAATTTCCCTTTTTGTGTCAATAAATACAAGACAAAACCACCTATTATTTTCTAAAACTAACAATTACAAAATTAATGTATCGAGTATATATTATTGGATGCATTGTATTTCTATAAGTTATTATATGCCCACGACACATGTTACACATCGATACTACTGAGAAGTATGTAAATCTATAGGGTCGCACATAAAGAATACGTTTGTTTCCATCTTTAGAAACCCGAATTAAATCAAGTTGATTAAGGAAATAATTATTCTTGAAGAATAATTTTGAAAATATGTGTTAAACAGTAATTAAATGATAATTACACGGTGAAAACGTAATTATGTTAATTACGTGGTGTTATTGTAATTATATTTAAACTTTAAAAGATAATTATATATATATATATTTGAATTTGAATATTACAGATAATTAATAAACCTTATTTGAATTATAGTCCATCTATCTATAATTCTCTTGGTATAAATAAGGCGTTAGGCTAAACCATTTTGATATACGATTAAAATTAGCCTATCAGAGAAATATAGAAAAGAAACCTTTGCTTTTCTGTAAAACACATATAGATCTAGGGTTCTTGGGCTAGCACCCGGTGGAGACGGGAAGTGTGTTCGTGTGTAGACTACCGATAGAGGAAACCTACTTTGGTTTTTTGGTGCTCTGTTTCAATCCCTACAGATCTCAAAAGGTACATATTCTAAACATCATATGGTGTGATTTTGGTTTTAATTAAATGCATCATTGGATCCGATTGGGTTTTAAATGTATAGAAAAGTTTTCTATAATTTTGTAACCAAAATATTTTGACTTTCTGCTGCGTTTAACGATTACAAATTTGTTTTAAAACCCGACAGTGGTATCAGAGCCACTTTGAGCATTTGATTAAAATGGAAACACTTGTTATATGGCAAATTAATTAAAATTGAACCTAATCGAACCCTAAATTTTAATTGGACGTAATATCCTAATTGGTCCAATTCTATTGTGGGCCTTTTCCTTTTTAAAAGTGTTAATTGATAAAAGGGCCAAATTAAAATAGTTTTGAAAACCCTAATATTTTGTCCTCCCAAATCAACGGCCACAAGTTTTCTTTTTCTTTTTCCCCGTCGTCGGAGTTACGTGGGTATTGCCTCTTCACATTGAGCACAACATTCAAGCAGCTCCCAAATGGTGTTGTCTCTAGCCTTGTCGCCGCCGGCTGCCGTCGGCCATCTGCACGGCTTTTGTCGCATTTTTTTTCATAGCTGTTGCCGTTTTTTTCCATGATGGACACACTGTCGAACTCTAAGGGTTCTAACTCAGTTTTAATCACCGGTTTTCTTAAAAAAAATTGATGTTTTTATTTCTTTTTCATAACCAGCACACCCACCCCACACTAAGAAGGTGTCATAGGGGGTTGGTGTTGTTTAAACCTTAGTCTAACAGACCCCACACCATGGTTTGAGGTTTTGTTGAGTGGTTGCACCACTTGGTGCTGTTGTTCTTGTTGCCCCAAAGCCATAACCCATTTTTCTGTTGGTGTCGGACCGTGGCAGTGCCGCCACTCCAAACCGGTTTTGGCCGTGAACATCAGTTTGTGCCGACCACTAAGGTGTTGATTCGGGTGTTAGGCTTATGCCGTAAGTGGTCGGCCAAGGGTTGGGCCAAAGGCCCAAATTTTGTTGTTTTTAGTCTTAAAATTTTTAGGTCGAGTTTTCCCTAAATTGGACCATGTCTTGGTCAAAGGCTTTTTGGGCCTATTATTTTAAAAGGAAAATTGTTTTCATTTTATACGGTTGCTGCAGATCGAGATTCTTAATGTTATCGGTCGGGTTTCAATTTCCGGTCACCGTTGGCTTGGAGCCACGGTTTTGGGTTGTTATCCTATTTTAGTTTTTGGGTCAATACCCTATTTTGAGAGTTGGACCCGGGCTAGTAGGCATAAGCATTATTTTTGGGTTGTTACCCAAGTTTTTCGTATTGGGCTTAAGCCCAAAAGGGTTTTGGGTCATGGTTTGTTAACCTACAATTGAAATAGATCAATTAATTTTATTTTGCCATACAATAATTTGTTCCAATTATTTTGGCCTTTTAATTACGTTAATTAAATTTCGTCCAAATTTGTATTTATTTCATGTTTAGAATAAATAAAATAATATATGGTTTGCCCAAAAGACCCGTGGTTGTTTATTTTTATGTTTTGGAAAATTAAAATGTAATAATTGTATGAGATGTATTTTTCGATTTTAAATTTCCTAGACAGGGATAACTGTAAATAGAATAGACATGTTGTATTTTCTATTTTTCAAATCTGAAGACGGCGTTCCAAGAGGTCGAGACGGAGTCCCTGGAGTTCACCAAGATGGTGAGGCCAGTAGGAGCTTGAAGACGTCCTTAGAATTGACCATGGTTGTTGTGTTGGCTCACAACACCACATTAGAGGTAAATCCATATATTATTGTTGTGATTGTTTATTTTGTTTTTGCTTTTATTTATTGCTTTATTATTGTTATGATAATTGTAAACGTTTTAAAATTAAAACTAAACACAAAACAAACTTTAAATCGGTAAATAAAATATGATATTTTAAAATTGATATGTTTATCAAAATCAAACCGATTTAATAAGTTAAAATTTCAAAACAAGATTTTTGGAGATAAAATCAGACGTTTTAAAAGAATTAAAATGTTTTCTAAAATCAAACCTTTCACAAAATGTAAACTTAACGCCACCCATTTAAGGTACTTGTCGAGCATACAGGATTCCGGTGTGGTCAGTGCTTAGCCAATCATGCCGGTTGAATGTAGTGTAAGACAAGGAGCCAAAATAACGAGATTTAAGTGGACAGTTGCTTGGCCATTCACTAAAATAGTCGCATTTTGAACGATTGGTCCAGTAAACCCTAAGTCTAGTATTTAGGTGGGATCACGATACCTTAGTATGGTTTGTTTACTTGAGAATATCATAGACAATTGCTTGGCCATTTATGAGTATTTTCAAGGCGTTGAAGTGGGATTAAGCGTGCCAATTTCAATATATGATATATTGAATAGGATCCCATGACATCTAAGAGTTATGTTGAACATAATTAGATGATGCCTATCTAAATAGCCTAATTCCATAGACAATTGATTGGCCTTGCTTGGCCATTTATGGAAGTAGGTGAAATATGGATCTTAGCTAAAATCAAATGATTTTTTTTGAAAGGTTAAATTATTTATTTGAGATATTAAAGTTACTAAAATTAAATCATGTTTCTGTAGATGTCTACCTCAAATTCAAACAACTTATCCTAGTTCACACTACGGTCAATCCTAGATAAAGAAAAGTTGGACGGAACGAACTTCATCGAATGGTATCACTTCCTAAGGGCAGTCCTTAGGCATGAAAAGAAGTTCTATGTTCTTGAAAACCCCCCTCCAAATGCACTTGCTAGAAATGCTCCAACTGAGGTCAGAACTGCATATGATAAGTACCAAGATGACTCTCTGAGTGTTGGTTGCCTAATGTTAGCCACCATGACTCCCGAATTATTGCAGGATCATGAAAATATGGCTGTTTGGGATATGATATCTTCACTGAAGTCTATGTTTCAGTTACAAATAAAGCGGGAGAGAATTGATAAAGTCAAAGCATTGAGTGCCTGTATAATGATTGAGCGTTCGTCAGTTAGTACCCACATTTTGAAAATGAAAGGGTACTTTGACCAACTAACCCGTCTTGGTTTCCCACTGGGTCAAGAGTTGGAAATCGATATGGTTCTCAACTCTCTACCCAAAACATATAAGTAGATCGTTAAGGACTATAATATGAAAGGTTTGAATAAAACTCTCACAGAGCTTCATAGCATACTTAAAACTACTGAGAGTATAGATCCCAGTACAGTGCAATCAACAACAAATAATATCAAAGATGAATAAGATTTAAGCCACAACTACTAGTCATATGATTAATATGAAATCAAAGGGTTACAGGTTTACAGAAAGGATTTATGATCAGAGAAAGTAAACCTATTGACTAGTAATCTGGAATTATGAGACTTAACTAATAAATCTTTCTAATGAATTGTCTAACTCTAATTATGAGATAAATATGCCTTTATATACTTAGGCTTACAATCATAATGGGCTTATGGGCTTTGGGCCCATCTACTAAAACAACTATTAAATAATTACATTATGCACCCTTATAAATACTTCATTCCACTTTCAACACATAGGACTTTCAGTCCTAACAATCTCCCCCTAAAGTTGAATAAAGCATTTAACAACTTGAAAAACTTCAGCCTTGATCTTCTTTCCCTCTTGAATCTTTGAATAGACTTTGGTGTTGCATGTCTTCATGACTTTCCTAGCTCCCCCTTGAATAAAGCTCCGGGTCTTCATATTTCAACTTTGTAACCATATTCAATGTACAATAGCCTCGACTGAACGCACTATCAAACAGTTTTCAACTGTAGAAACTCAACACATCGGATTAGCACACAAGAAATATAATGTGAGAGTTACGTGACTTTCCACGGTGCAACTTCAGTTTAAAACAAAGAATCTGTCTTTGAATCGCGAGTTTAATAGACTTTCAGCTTAAGAACTTGTTTCAATCAGCTCATAGGAGGAATCAACATATAGAAAACACCATATGATACGGGATAGAAGAAATACAATCTTTGAAATCTTCATCTTTGAATATTTAAACCGCATTGAACTCATATATTCATCTCTTTGATATCTAGACTGTCTTCAGAAAAGAAAACTTTCACGAATAAGCAAACTTTCACGAATCATCTTCATTCAGAAATTGAATCATTATGGAATGATTTCGTTTCACCAAAACTTGAACTGAAATTGAACTTTATAAAATTTCTCCCCCTTTTTGATGATTGTTAACATCATGATCATCAAAACTCTTCAATTTCAACACATTCTCTGATCTTCTCCGCCCTTTGATCTGAGTATCCGTCAATTCATGAAATGTATATACCCGAATCTTTTCAAATTCAGATATAATAGGAATTGTAAACCTGAATCAACAAATGATACAATTAGTATGCCTGTAAGTAGCACGGAGCCACTTTGTACAACGGATGTACATTGGAAAGGAGCTTTTGTGATGTTCACTCCCCCAGGGCTTCCATTCAATCATCGAAAAAAAACCACAAAGGAATTTTCTATGAATGTTATGACAAGAAAACTCATTCCTTGTGTGCTCGTGAAAGTGTATAAATGATTGAAGCTACTTAGGTAAATCAGGCTCAAATTGTGTAAACTATTGAGACAGCAACAGATACTACACGGACTCAATGTTCATGAAAGAAGTGCGAAGGTGGGGCAACTTTCCTTCTTTTTCAATATCTAAATCTTCCGAGTGAAGATCAGATAGCATATATGCTGCGTCCCCAAAGAAAAATGAAACATTTCTTTGTTAAGAAAGAAACGAGTGGCTGGTGGGGTTAATGCAAGAGTTGGCATGGGGTAGGTGCCTTTTCAATGATGGTCACCAAAGAATGTGAACCAATCAGAAAATGTGGCTGCCCGGCTCAGAAAGTGGTTGGTGCAGAGTTTTGATATTCTTTTAACTCTGTTCTCACATCCTCTTTCTTTTTAACATTAAAGCTTACTTCTAACCAAACTCTCTTTTCCATTTTTCCGCTCCACACACTGAGAAAAACTCAACCGGATGAGTTATCTCCTCCATTCTTTGAATTATGACCCCTCACCCCTCAATCACTCTAGGATAACTTCCGGGGTAGGAAACACTGGTTAACGTGAATCCATGGAAGTTCTGTTTAAGTTCTCACACAAATCCCATGTAAGTCCTAAAAAGAATAGTAGCTCAACAGTTTAACTTGAACATTTAAGCTCAAATAAGATAACACTGTCAAAAAGTATGCTCAGGAGATTTGAGCAATTGAACTTTGAAAATCTGACAATGTATCAATCAGATCAACTAAACTGGTTAGGGTATCAAAGAACTAGATATTTTGTTTATATGAACAAATATAAACAATTTTGCAATGAAAGCACAAGATTAGAATTAATGATTGATGCTCACCAACATTGAATTTCAAACGGGGGTATTACCATCGAAAAATTGTTTCGATATGAGACATGGTAATAACAAATACAAATGATGTACTGAACCTGTGTGTGTGAATACGTTATAGTATAAGGATAAGATAATACGCAAGTATTGATCTTTAGAAACACACAGTCAGATAAACATTAAAGCTCAAAAAATGAAAAACATTTAAATTCACACTTCTAGATTCATGAAACCTTTTGAGAATCAGAAGTGGTTTGAACATCTCAAAAAATGTTTTTCATGCTTGAAAGTTTTTCTTCTTTCAAACAATCAGAGATCTAGGATTAGAAGATATTTACCTTTTAAGCTCCCCCTCAAATCATGATACAGGGATATAGATCTATTAATCTCCCCCTGGATATTTGCAATAATATCCAAGTCTGAACGTTGAAGAACGGGTCCTGATCTATCATGTGATCAGAAGCCAAACTTCGTTGAAGTCCGGGTTCTAAGCTGATTTACTTAGAAGCCATAGTTCTTCTACTCCCCCTTGACAGTAAGTGCCTGCAACAAAGAATCAGTTTTCGGCTTTGGTACCCACTGGTATTTGGGTCATAGAATGTTAGTTGCAGTTCTTGAGGGGGATATAGAATAAGAACCATACCAGAAATGATCACTAGTTTTGTGAATGTGATCATGTGAACGACAATAAGAACAGTGGTATTTCTTGCTTGATAACCTGATTAATTGATCTCTCATATAGATATGACCAGGTTTCCCTTTACGCACATTGTTCCTTTTGGCATTAAACGCATGTACACATGATTCTTTTTCCTTCAGCTCATCTTCAACTGGTTTCTTCTTCCAGACCAGTTCCTCTTCTTTGTATCTCCGTCTTCGTTGATGTGTACCTTAACCATCTATATTGTTATCATAGAAAAGGTTAGTTTTACAAATCCGATCACAAGATTTAACTGACCTTTGTGAAGAGACAGATTTCTGATTTGAACTTGATACAGTCTTTTCAAGCACTTTAATCGTCGAAGCAAAGTTGTCTCTTTCTTTAACAAGCGGGTCAATCTTCTTCGTGAATTCATACTTCGTTTTATGCTCTTTTAGTGCCTTCTCAGATAGTTAAGATAACTTGGCAGTAAACTTTTTGATCTCCGTCTCAAACATGCTTCGTTCTTCTTCAAATCCCTTCTCAGCATCATTTCTTTGGCCGGATATTTCTTTGAAGAATCCCACATTCTTTTTTTCAATGGCCTTCTTTTCTTTTTCAAACTTTTCTCTTTCAAGGATGATTACTTTCTCGAAAGCAGAAACTTGCTGAGAAAGTTTTATGCATTTCAGCTCAACTTCTTTCTTCTCATCAGCAAATTTTGTAGAAAAATCTGAGAACTTATTTGCAAAAGATTTCTCTTTATTCTCAAAATTGGATTTGTCTTTTGCAATCTTTTGCTCTAAATCAGAGATCTTTCTTTTTAGCTCAGAGTTCTCAGATTCCAGTCTCAGTATTTTCTCATCATTTAGCCCAGAAGTCTTTGTCAGAAGATCTTCATTAATTGTCTTTAATGCACTTACTTCCTCTTTCAGTGTGTTGTTCTCATCAGCATATTGGTTTGCCCTCTTTACGTAAAAAGTTAAAGATAATTGGAGATTTGTGTTCTCCAATTTGAGGTCTTGAACTTCAGAAAAATATCCCATTTCGACTTATCTAATTCAAGCTTTTGAAAAAACTTGACAATAGATGAAACTTGAAAGTGCAAGGACCAAAAGTGACAAAGTGTGAAACTTGAAAGTTTAGGGTCACAAATGACAAACTACTGAAACCTTGAAGTACGGGGGCAAAAAGAAATGCACTGCAAAATGATCGTGAGACAAAAAATTTGACCCTTTTTCCTTTTTTTTTAACAAACCCGGTCGAGCAAGGGTCCGGTCGAAGCAAAGACCCGGTCGAGCAGGGGTCTGGTAAAGACAAAGTACCGGTCAAGCAAAGGACCGGTATTGACCAAGTATCGGTCTAACCAAAAGACCGGTAAAACAATGTATCGGTCGAGGACACTAAGGTATCGGTCGATAGGATTGACCGGTAAAGCAGGGTACCGGTCGAATCTAATTATCGGTCAAAGAAATGCCGGTCGAACCAAAGGACCGGTAATGACAATGTATCGGTCGAACCAAAGACCGGTAAGAGCAAAGTATCGGTCGAACCAAAGGACTGGAAACAACAATGTCCCGGTCGAAGGATATCGATCCAATATCTTTCGGTCAAGGACTATCGGTCGATAACAAATTAACAGAGAAGGATCGATAAAATCAGATAATGATCGATAAAATCGAACAGATAAATCGACCGATAAATACGAAGAACACCGAAGAACACGATGAATTCTGGAATTTGATCGTAATCAAACCCAGAAATCGAATTCGACGAACAGTTAAGCATATTCAATCAATTATGCATCTAAACCCAAACAGACAGATAAACCCAAAAACACAATAATCGACCGATAAAAATATCAAACAAGATAATAGACCGATAAACTGATTTTCCAGAAAAATAGTAGACCGATAAACACAGAACAAATATTGACCGATAAAGCTATGATATTCTAATGAACACAGACCGATAAAATCTTACTGATTTTTCAGAAAGACAATCGATCGATAAAGCACATAAACAGTAATCGATTAATAAAAATATCAATTGACCCAGATCGACCAAAAACTTAGCAGATTAAACAGATAAAGCAGAAAATCGATTAAGGGTTTTAGACAAACCTTTTCTGGATCAAACCTTCAGTCTCTTTGCTCTGATACCAATTGTAGATCCCAGTACAGTGCAATCAACAAAAAATAATATCAAAGATGAATAAGATTTAAGCCACAACTACTAGTCATATGATTAATATGAAATCAAAGGGTTACAGGTTTACAGAAAGGATTTCTGATCAGAGAAAGTAAACCTATTGACTAGTAATCTGGAATTATGAGACTTAACTAATAAATCTTTCTAATGAAATGTCTAACTCTAATTATGAGATAAATATGCCTTTATATACTTAGGCTTACAATCATAACGGGCTTATGGGTTTTGGGCCCATCTACTAAAACAACTATTAAATAATTACATTATGCACCCTTATAAATGTTAGAGCACATAATTGTTGGATTCAAGATCATAAAGATTGAAGACCAAAGTTCAAGAAGTCAAAGGCTGAAAGTCAACTCTCTAGTGAAAGTCAAAGTCCTTTGTTAATAAAGTCAAAGTCAACATATTGTATTTTTTATTTTCCTTTGTAATTGTCAAGGGTATAAATACCTTGTTTCCTTGTTGTTGAAAGTAGAAGTCATTTGTAACAATTCAGTTTGTGAGATTAGATGTACACGAATTAGAGAAGAGGTGTTTAGAATATCATTCTAGTGAGAGAGTTTAGAGAGAGAAAGCATATGAGATTGTAAAATGTGAGATATGTGATTGAAATCAATGAATGTGATTTAGATTCTCATCTTGATTGTGTTTGGATTAATTAGAACTTGAAATTGGGAATAACAATTGGTATCAGAGCAGATTCAAATGGAATCATTTCAAGAAATCCGAGTTCGACACAGTGTTCTTCAAAGTCAGAATCGTTTTTGAGTTTTAGTGTGAATTTTGAGTTGTAATTGGTTTCTTAGTGATCGATGAATGTAAGAGATTGAGTTTGTATAGATAATTTCACGAAATGCACTGTAATTTTCACGAATTTTTGGATTTTGTTGAGTTTTATGTCACGAGTTCTTGAGCACTGTTTCATAGATCAAATTGTATTTTTGAGTGTTTGATTTTGTAATTCGTGAATTGTAATATGTTCTAAAGTTGTTTTTGAGAAGTTCTGCAAAGTTTCGACTTAATTGAAGAAGAATTGAGTTGAAATCGAGGAAAAAGTGAAGTTTTTGGTCGATATACTGAAGAACACGCTAGATCCAAGAAACACGCAAGTTCTTCGCAAGAACGCGCAAATTGAAGATTTTGGTCTTAAACGCGCAAGGCGTTATCTGCGAGTTCTAGAAACGCGCAGATTGAAGTCTGCGAGTTTGAAGATTTGGGAATTTTTTTCTAAGTGTTAAAACGCGCAAGACGACCTTAGCGAGTTCTACAAACGCGCTAGTCTAAGTGTGCGAGTTTCATCAGGAACAGGGTTCTACGAGTTCATACATCGTGCGATTTTGAAAAACTCAGAAAATTGTCTAAGTGTTGGAACGCGCAAGCTGTGGTTAGCGAGTTTGCTCAAACGCGCAAGTAGTGTCTAGCGAGTTTTGGGAACGCGCACGTCTCTATTAGCGCGTTTCAACGTGAATAGTTACTTGCGTGTTTAGGCATTAGCGAGTTTCATCGAGAATAGTTACTTGCGAGTTTCAACAATCATCGAGTTTCAGCGATCTGCGAGTTTCACAAACGCGCAAGTTTAAACCTGCGAGTTTCTCAGAAAACAGTGTTTTGCGACTTTAGGCGTCTGCGAGTTTCCATACTTAGAATTTTTTTTTCTGAGAAATTTTCAAAACTGTAATATGGCCTTTAATAGTGATTTTTTTTCCTCTAGGGGCGCTGCCCCTCGACCCCGCAAGGGCTTTGCCCCTTGACCCCATAGCGGGACCCCCGTGCTAAGTCTGCGGAGGAGGACATAGTTCTGATTGTGATCAAAATTTCTGAATTTTTATTTTCAAGTTTTTCTGTATTCTTGAGATTTCATTTGGATTAACGATCAATTTCAAATTCTTTTTGTAACAGATATTCAAGATGGGATATTTTTCTGATGATGATGAAAAGAAGATTGCCAAGCTCAAATTAGAGAATACAAATCTTGCTTCCTCAGTTGATTACTACACCAAGAGGTCAAAGAAATATTCTGATGAAAGGAAGCTACTGAGAGAAGAAGTCAGTGTGTTAAAGAAAATAAATGAAGATCTTCTGAAACAGACTTCTGGGCTTAATGAAGAAAAGGTCTTGTTTTTGGAAGCTGAAAACACTGAGTTAAAGAACAAGATCTTAGAATTAGAAGATCACATTGTCAAGTTTCAGCAAACAGGGTGTGCTAATGAAAAGAAGATCTTTGAATTAGAACTGCAAATTGTTGAAGAAAGATCAGTTTTTGAGAAAGAAAAGAAAGAGTTTGCTAAGAAATTCTCCGAGTTTTCTAGAAAATGTGCTGACGAAAAGAAGACAGTTGAGCTGAAATGCATTAAGCTTTCTCAACAAATTTCAGATTTTGAGAAAGTCATCATTTTGGAAAGAGAAAAGTTTTCCAAAGAGAAGAAGTTAATAAAGCAAAAGAATGTTGGGATTTTTAAAGAAATATCTGATGGAAGAAAGACTGTAGAGAAGGACTTTGAGGAAGAAAGTAATATTTTTGAGGAAGAGATAAAGAAGCTGACCGCAAAGTTATCTGAACTATCTGAAAGTGCATTGAAAGATCAGATAGCGAAGTCTGAGTTCAAGAAAGAGATTGACCTACATGTCAAAGAAAGAGACAGTTACTCTTCAAAGATAAAAGAGCTTGAAGATATCATTTCCAAGGTGGTGGTGACTGAGCAAACGACTCCAGAGTCACAAATCCACACACCTAGAAATAATTCAGCTGACTTCAAAAAGACAACCTCAAGCTCACATCTGAAAACTGTTTCTTCAAGAAGGTTAGTCAATTCATTTGATCAGATTCGTACAACTAACATTTTCTATGATCGGAAAATAGATGGTTCAGGTACACACATGAGAAGAAGGAGATATAATGAAGAGAAGCTGGTATGGAAAGTAAAACCAGTAGATGAAGAAAAGCATAATGAGAAGAAGGAAGAGAAGAAAAGTAACAAATCATTTGTACATGCATCAACAGCCAAGAAGAACAAAGTGCTGAAAGGTAAACCTGATCTTGCTTACTCGAGAGATCAATTGATCAGGTTATCTAAAAAGAGGTATTGTTCTTACTGTAATACATATGATTTTGTTCATAAAATAAGTGATCATTACTGGTATGGTTCTTACTCAGTTACTCCCATTCGAACTGCAACTAACACACATGGACCCAAATACCAGTGGGTACCAAAGCCGAAAGCTGATTTTATGTTGCAGGCACCTCAAGTCAAGGGGGAGTAAGAGAACCAAGGCTTCTGAACAAATCAGTTCAGGACCCGTACTTCAACGAAGTTTGACTTCTAAACACAACAGTTTAGGACTCGTACTTCAACGATGAAAGATGTTACTTCCAGGCTGATATGAGGATGTACTCCTATACTCAATGAGAAAATCAACCTTCAAGGGGGAGTACATACTTTTCTGAAATTTATGCATTGGATAAGATATGACGAACTATAATTCAAAAGAGAATTGTAGATCTCTATCATGTGCTTTTTCATTGATAAATTTTAAATGCATGATTTCAGGGGGAGTAAAAGATAATGATTTTTGATTATTTCATATCAGAACTCGTACTTTAATCGTTTTACTGCTTTATGTCATTTACATTTGAATAAACTTTGTGAATAAAAGTTGCTTTGACTAGACTTTGAGACTTGTGCAAAATGAGAGGAAGCTATTAAGATCATATCTTTATGACTTCAGCTGACTTCATGAGATTTAAGACGAAGATAAAAGGTTAAATTTCTTATCTTAATCTCATATATGGTTGAAAGAAGGACGACTTTCAATCATATGAAAACATGTTCTTAAAATGTTCAAACCACTTCCCGATTCTTAAACAGATTTCATGAATTGGAAGTGTGATTTTAAATGTTTCATTTTTCATTTTGAGCTTCAATGATTAATAAACCGTGTGTTTCCAAAGATAAATACTTGCGTATTGTCTTTTCTACATACTTTCAAGTATTCACACACATCGGTTTAATTTTTGATCAAATTGTTCTTACCATGTCTCATATTGAAACATATTTTCGATGGTAAGACACCCCGCTTGTACTTCAAAGAATTTTGAGCGTTATTTCATTTCGAAGCGTTAATTTCAAGAATGTCTATATTTTGTTTCGTATGGAAAATATCTGTTATTTTGACCATAAGCCTTAATTGATATATCATTTCATTTCTGATCATTTTCATACAATGTCAGGTTTTCAAACAAGTCTTTTGCATTCATATCTATTTATTCAATATAGTTGTTTGAAAATATTTCAATGTTTAAAAATGCTCATATTTTCATGATTATATCATCTGAGCATACATTCATCTGACATTTGTATATGAGCTTTAACTGATAAAGTTAAATCATCTGAGCAACATATGCTTTCTAGGACTACATGGGTTCTTTGTGCTAGGAATTAACTGAACTTCTATGAAATCACGTTAACCAGTGATTTCTACCCAAGAAGTTAATCCATAGTGATTGAGTGTGAGGAGTCTAAAAGAAATGAGTGTGGGATGTGTGATGAGGTTAAATGGAAAAGAGAGTTTGGTTAGATGTGAGCTTATAATGATTAAAAGAAAGAGAGTGTGAGAACAAAGTAAAAGAATATTAAACTCTGCACCATCTACTTTATGAGTCGGGCAGCCACATTACTAGTGTTTCACAACTCTTTGGTGAACGTTATTGAAACAGGCAACTAGCCCATGCCAACTCTTGACTAAACCCCACCAGCTACTCATTTTCTTCTCAAAAAGAAAATGTTTCACATTTTTCTGGGGACGCAACACATTATCTATCTGGTTTTCATTTGGAAAATTTGGATATTGAAAAAGAAGGAAGTCTGCCCCACCTTCGCACTTCAATCATGCACATTGAGTCTGTGTTTATCTACTGTTGTCTCAGTGGTTTACACTATTTTGAGCCTTAAAAAGCAATTATTCATGCTTAATTCTTTCTACACTTGCACGAACACACAAGGAATTTGTTTTCTTGTCATAACATTCATAAAAATTGCCTTTATGGTGTTTCGATGATTGGATGGAAGCCCTGGGGGAGTGAACATCATAAAAGCTCCTTTATATTGTGTATTCGTTACGCACAGTAACTTTGTGTTACTGACAGGCATTTTAACTGATTCATTTGTTGATTCAGGTGTTACATTCCTATTTTGTCTAGATTTGATAAGATCTGGATGAATATTTTGTTCGAATTGGCAAACAATCAGAGGCTCGTAAACAGATCAGTGATCAGACTGGATACAAACATTTCTTACTGAAAGTTTTGATGATATTGATGCTCACTTCATCAAAAAGGGGGAGATGGTATCAAGAAATGTTAAAGTGTTTAAAGTTTTGGGAGATGAATTTTAAAGAAATGTCCAAGTCAGAAGATTCAAAGTAAAGATTTGAAGAAGATCAAAGAATTTCTGAAGAGGTGCTGATTTTGAGGAAATTTTCTTTGAAGATTATTTGCTAAAGCAATCCGAGTTGAATCTGATGATAATTTCTTTCCGAAGTCTGAAAGAGATTTGTGAAAGTTTTTGGAGAAATTTTTGAAGATTGTCTTTATCAATTATGGGGGAGATTGTTACTATTTGTTGACTGATTTGAAGATGATTCAAGTTAACAAAATTCAACAAAGGGGGAGATACACTTGAAAGAGTTTGAATCAAAGGAGGAGATTGTTTTGCTAAATCTTTTAGTAATGATCTTGATCCAAAGGGGGAGATTGTTAGAGCACATAATTGTTGGATTCAAGATCATAAAGATTGAAAACCAAAGTTCAAGAAGTCAAAGGCTGAAAGTCAACTCTCTAGTGAAAGTCAAAGTCATTTGTTAATAAAGTCAAAGTCAACATATTGTATTTTTTATTTTCTTTTGTAATTGTCAAGGGTATAAATACCTTGTTTCCTTGTTGTTGAAAGTAGAAGTCATTTGTAACAATTCAGTTTGTGAGATTAGATGTACACGAATTAGAGAAGAGGTGTTTTAGAATATCATTCTAGTGAGAGAGTTTAGAGAGAGAAAGCATATGAGATTGTAAAATGTGAGATATGTGATTGAAATCAATGAATGTGATTTAGATTCCCATCTTGATTGTGTTTGGATTAATTAGAACTTGAAATTGGGAATAACAATAAATACTTTATTCCACTTTCAACACATAGGACTTTCAGTCCTAACAGAGAGGGATATGAAATCCAAGTTCGGTTCAACCAAACCAAAACAGGCTTTGATGATCAAACCTGACAGTGGGATTAACAAGAAAAGGGGGAGATAACCAAGGGTAAAATTCATGTTGGAATCTCCAACATAGATAAGGGCAAAGAAGAAATTCCTAAGGGTGCAATATGGTATAATTGTTTTCACCATGGGCACCGAATGAAAACTTGTCCAGCCCGATTGGCAGAAATCAAGAAGCAGAAGGCTAACACAACCGAACCTTCAGGTATGTTTACCATTTGATTTATTCACTTCTGACTAAGTGTTATATATTGAGTATGATACTCATATTAGTACTACTTTTCAGGAAATAAGAAGTGAAGAGAAGATGAAACCAGACCAAATGGAGCTAAGGGACATATGATATGGATTTTCCAGATGGTCTTACTTTAACACTTAGCAAGTGTCTTCATGTACCTAGTACTACTAGGAATTTAGTTTCATTTTCTCAATTACAACGAATTGAATTATTGTTTTTAGAAATAATTTTCATTTTATCTTAATAAATGTTTTATAAAATTGATAGCTGTAATTATAAATCAATATAACGAATTAAGCAAGGCTTAAATCAGATCTATTTGTGACAATTAAACAAGAATCATATAGCCAAACTCCAGGCAGACGGAGAGTTGGAATCATATGATGATTCATATGATACATGTGTGTCTTGTTAGTCAAGATGACAAAAGAGCCTTGTAAAAGGAAAACCCTTAGGGGATATAAGAACTATTAGGAGTTAACCATACTGATGTATGTGAGCCTTATAGTTCTATTACAAGATATGGTCATCACTACTTCATTACACCCTACTGATGATTTCAGTATACATAGGTATGTTTACCTAATAAAACAAATCTAAGAGCTTTGAAATTTCAAAGAGTTTTAGAAAGAAGTAATGAGTATACTTGGAAAAAGATAAAGATTCTTCGGTCAGGTTGAGGTTATGAATATCTAAGCCAATAGATCATCCTAGAGATTTTTGGGATTGTATCCTAGTTGACTCCTCCGGGAACACCGCATCACGACGATGTATCCAATAAGAGAAATAGAACCCTGTTGAACATGGTTCACTCTATGATGAGTCTCACCACTCAGCCTAAATGTTTTTGGGGTTATGCCCTAGAAACAGTTGCCCAAAATACTAGATTATGTATCAACCAACAAGGATTAATACAACCCACTCTCACAATATGAATTGGGAAGATCCCAAAGTCATCATATTTGAAAATATGGGGTTATAACGCTTAAGTTAAGCATGGAGCTTCCGGGAATCTTGATCTAAAAGTCTGAAAAGTACATCTTTACATGATATCCAAATGGATATTATTTCTACAGGTCCTGCGAGAACAAAAGTTTTGTTGCGCACCATGGTGAGTTCCTAGAAAATGATTTTCTGTCAAGAATCACAATGGGGACACAATATATCTTTGAAGAAATTCAAAGAACTACAAAGATGGGACGACGGTTGACACTGACATTCAACAAGATGTTGAGCTTTAACAAACTGTTGAAGATAATAAACGAGATATAAAACAATCCGAAGATCGAATTACTAATAAATGGCAAGATTCCATGAAGACTGATGTCAAAAGCCACATTACTTAAAAGGAAATCTTTAGCGAGGATGTATTCAAGGTTTTAAAAATATTAAACCTAAAAGTGCAAGTTGCAAAAGTCCATTTATGGATTAGGACAATCATATCGTAATTGAAATCTTGTATATACAAGAAGTTCAGTGGGAGCATAACAGTATTCTAGATCCTATATGATCATCAGAAATGACATCCCAAAGGTGTAAAATCATGGATTAGGAAAGTATTTCACGATGAAGGATCTATAAGAGACAAAGTCCTTGGTATAAAGATCTATCGTGGTAGATTAAATTGTTCAATTGGATTAAGCCAAAGTACATACATTGACAAGATCTTGAAACGCTTCAAGATGAAAGGTTCCAAGAGAAGAAACTTGACAATAGTACATAGTGTACATCTGAGCAAAACTCAGAGTCCTAGCTCTAAAGAGGACATGAACCGTATGAAGGGTGCTCCATGTGCTTCAACCAACGGTTCAATCATGTACGCCATGTTAATGTACTAAGACCGAACGTCTCGTATGCCCTGAGCATGATGAGCAGATATTAGTCACACCCAAGTGATGCTCACTATATAACAGTGAATAACATTCAGAAGTATCTGAGAAGAACTAAATATATGTTCTTACTGTACAACGGTTAGGAAAGAGACCTGTGTGTTTAAGGATACATAGATTCTAGTTTCCAAACCGACCATAATGACTTAAATTGTAGTAGGGATATATCTATTGAACAAACGTACTATGAGCTGTAAGAGCTTACATGCAAATCTACTTTTCAAGCCTATGTCTCAAAACAATCATGATGTTCATATTATAGGCTTGAAGATTTTTCATATTGAATAATAATTTTAGTAAACTTTAAACTTTCTGGAACGTTAAAACGGTTATGTTTCATCGGATATGGCATACTGGGTATGAGTATATGCATTAAACATTTTTGTGTTATTTATTAGCATGTTTAAGTACCCATAAATAAATATGATGATTGTATTATTTTTAGAACTGTCCTTGATCAATTATTACTAGGGGACTAGTAACGAATCAAGATCATTGTGAAGTCTAGTCATAGTCCAAGTTGGAAGTGCAGTAGGTGCAACCAGAGTCACATGCGCTTGTCGGTGCATAAGGTGTTGGACAAGACCCACGGTCAGGATCACCTCATAGATCAACGTCATAAGGTGAGTCCTGAAATAGTAAACACTTTTATCCTCATACCTGAGATGTGCATTGGGATCTAATGCACAAGGAGTTATACTTTGATATAGTCTAACGTTACCCTTAACCGGGTAATCGTAAGGGATATATTGGGTATAACATGAATTACGTAGTTAGTCGTGTACATGCAATATGACATTTTCCCCTCTCAAGATGAGAGAGATATTTCTGGATCTCTCGGTTACATAGTTTGATTTACATGCATGAAAAAGTGGATTAGTTGGACTAATGGCACTTGTATAATCAAATATGTTGGGATCGATAAACACATTCTTTGAACTAAAAGGATGAGATAGATCTATGCCTTAAGTTCAAAACAAAATATCGTGAAGCAAAAGGATAATGAATGATTATACTATATGATTGATTGGATCAATCAAATTGCACGAAGGTAAAAGCACATTTACATAGCCTTGGGGGCGGTGACGTGTTGCTAGACGCTTACCATCGTTTGTGTTACTGTGTATCGTGTGCAAGTGGGAGAATGTAAGTTATTATATTCCCACGACACATGTTACACAACGATACTACTGAGGAGTATGTAAACCTGTAAGGTCACACATAAAGAATACATTTGTTTCCATCTTTAGAAACTCGGATTAAATCAAGTTGATTAAGGAGATAATTATTCTTGAAGGATAAATATGAAAATATGTGTTAAACTGTAATTATCATAATTACACGGGGTGAAAACATAATTATGTTAATTATGTGGTGTTATCTGTAATTATATATATAATTATATTTAAAGTTTAAAAGATAATTATATATATATATATATATATATATGAATTTGAATATTATAGATAATTAATAAACCTTATTTGAATTATAGTCTATCTAAAATTTTTCTGGTATAAATAAGACGTTAGGCTAAACCATTTTGATATACGATTAGAATTAGCCTATCAGATAAATACAGAAAAGAAACCTTTTCTTTTCTGTAAAACACATATAGATCTAGGGTTCTTGGGCTAACACCCAGTGGAGACGGGAAACGTGTTCATGTGTAGACGGCTGATAGAGGAAACCTACTTTGGTTTCTTGGTGCTCCGTTTCAATTCCGTCAGATCTCAAAAGGTACAAATTCTAAACACCCTATGGTGTGGTTTTGGTTTTAATTAAATGCATCATTGGATCCGATTGGGTTTTAAATGTATAGAAAAGTTTTCTATAATTTTGTAACCAAAATATTTTGATTTTCCGCTGCGTTTAACAGTTACAAATTTGTTTTAAAACCCAACAATTTCTTTAATCCCAAAAGCAATTCCCATGAAAGGGAAGTTTTCATTGAAGACTTACAAGCAAAGAAATCTATTAGCTATGCATGGTGATATATTTTTTTGGATACTGGTAACACAACCCTTAAGAAAATTGGTAATTAAACAAAGAAGATTACAACTTAAAGATGACTTGGCCTTGATCACAAAATAAAAACCCAAAAACAAATGTATAGGAAAAATATAAGGCCATTCAAAGAAATTGAAAATCAAAGTATACAAGGGCAAAACCAACTCATGCTAAAAAGCAGGCTGTCAAGTTTGTGATTTTATAGGAAATAGGTATGACTCGTAAGACTTATAATCAATTAAATATGCTTACTCAAATAAAAGTTGTAGAAAACCACAACTCTCTGTAATTCTTTACTACTCGTACAGGAAGGAGTCTCTTTCTGTATGGGGGAATCATTTGTTTTTAAAAAATATCGTTACTAAAATAATAGATTATATCTTGATGAATTCTACCACAAAGCAATGTGCTGCATGTGGACACAACATTCTTGGAGAACTATGTTTGGCTTATGCAAAGAAAATACAAGGTCGTTACCAAATGCTAAGCAGGTAAGCAATTAGCATAGTCGCTTACCTTAATGGGTGAGCATTTGATGCCGAGAAGAATTAAAGATGAAGGATAAATCAAGATGAAAGAGAGTGTACGACCCTTTCAAAAGTTTCAATCCATAATGGGAATCGGCGTTCTTCGACAACGTTCTTTGTGACAACAATGTACTTACTCGTGATGATTCTAAAATTCAACAATTACCAATTTGAATTATATCAAGAAAACCTAAAACAGTCCATGACTAACATATCATGATAAAAAGCCTAATGATTAACTAATCAACACTAATTTATAGAAATTAAATAGTATTTCAAACATTAAGGGGTCGTTTACTAAATCCTTAAGCTCTTATTGATATCGTTTACCTTACCAATTGATCATGATATGGATCAAGAATCTTACACGATAAGAGGCATAACAAGGACCGAGAGTCTTACCCGGTAAGTGAGAAAAAAAAATACTTACCTGGTAAGCACTTACCGAGTTTAAGATGCTTAACAACAATCTATTTTGATGGTTGAGAATGTTACAGGATCCAGTAAGTGACACCGATAAGCACTTAGCCGGTAAGCTTTATCAATTGCCCCTTCGTTTATAAGAACACATTTTTATTGTTGAAAGAAATCTAAAAAGAAAGTGTTTTGAGCCAATATGATATGGGGCATTCTTACATTTATGAACCTAAAGTACTTGCAAGAAAAAGAAAGATAAACATGCACCAAGCATATTGAAATAAAAAAATTGAATTAGTAGAAATTACTAAACTAATGACATCTCTACTCATAAGCATTTGCTCTCAAAGCTACTTGATTCATCATGAAACAAAATAGAAAATGAAAGCAACAAACTAACTATTTCAAAGACTTGCAGGCATATTAAGAGACCAAGACAATACCTACTTAACACTTCTCTTCACCATTTGGAAGCTCCCTTTCCTCCTCTGAAATTTATCGCTGCTCCTGAGTAACATATCGATCTAAATAACAAAAAAAAAGAACGAATATTATAACTTCACACACCAAGATTTATTGAGAACAAATAATAAACAATAATTGTGGCTATTTTTTTTTGAAAATCTAGACCTATTATAGCTTATATAACTTTTATCTTTCCTACAAATGAAATCATTAAGATCCAATGGTTATCAAACTTAATCAATCATGTATTTTATGTCAATTTCAATAAACAAATCCTTAAGAACAATCATAAACATCCTTACTCTTTTAAACGTAAAATCCGTTCTTCAGAACTTCTGTATTTGTGATAGTTGTTGAAAGAGCTGCAAGAATAATCAAAACTGAAAAGAGTTATCTATAAGACATTATTCCTTATTTAGACTTAATTACCAAATTCATCAACTCTTGATCCTAAAGCTATCTAAAAAATCATTCCCTTAAACACTAACATCTAAAAATATAAAGAGATGCTTTTCCACCTGTTACGAAAAAACTTATGATAAACCATCAATAGGTGGAAAATTAAGGTTTAGCAAGAGAGACGAACAGAATAGTCGACAAGAACATAAAGAAATCTAGGGTTTCCAATTACCCCGTTCAAGCAATTTTGCATAAAAGAAATCCAGGAACGTCGTTTATGGAGAGAAAGAGAGAGAACGAACGGTGATGGGTATGTGAGGAGAGATGAAGACAGGAAGGAAGCGTGAAGTGTTGCTTTGGGACCTGTAATCATATTCATGGAGTGGGATGAAAATATGGTATTCAACAAAACTTTTCAAGTTGTACATCAGGAAGAAAGCATGCAGAGGTAGAAGAAGAAAGCATGCAGAGGTAGAAGAAGAAAGGGTATGGCTGTAAGTACTGTGGGTATGGTGTAGACGTGAAGAGGTAGAAGAAAAGTACTCTCGGTATGGTAAGGGGCCGAGATTATTTGTGTCTGTGTAGACCAAAAGGGATTCAAGTTGTACATTATGCATACAATCTTGTATAAGAGTTTTTTTATGCTTTAAATACTTGTACTTAATGCTTAAAGATTTGTTTTTAAAACTTTTTCCTAAATGCTTATTAATGTAGTATAGATTTTGAATTTGTTAAAATAAATTTTAGAAAAATCTATATTCCGTCTTCTCTATCTTTGATTTAAGGTCATCAAAGATAGCGCCAACATAGTCGAAGTGTTTGCCAGCGATGACCGAATAGCCCATCTGGAGCTGAACTTTGCTCGCCTGATCCAGGTAGCCAATCTTCCAACTCAAGTTCTGAATGATGTGTGAGAAGATGTAGTTTAGTTGGGAAGGCATGTTTCCCTTTTGGATCTTTGTCAGGCGCTTGTTGGGGATGGTGGAGCGAGGCTTGTTGTCCCAATAATATTCCATGTCATCCAAAAACTGGATGAGCTCAGCGTCAGTGGGGAGAGCATCGAATCCAACTTTAGTCTTCTCAGGGAGTCAAAGTGCCTTCCTGAGACCATAGGCAGTGAGAATGCCTGATCCTAGTTCAGTGGTGAAGGAAATAGTGGGGACCACTTCACCCTTTTTATTGGTGATGATGGTTTCATCAGCTGTGAACCAAAACTGTTGCAGAAGTGTTTTGGAAGGTTTTCGGTCCACATTGAGAGTGTAGGCCAAGCAAGAATGCTTCATAAATGCAGCTGTATCCACCAAGTGTGGGTATTTGTCAGCTTCAAAGTCCAATCTTGCGAGATGGTTATTCTTTGGGACCTCAAATTCAATGATAGCGAATTTGACGTTCTTGGAAGCAATGAGCGAGGCTTGGGCCATTTCTGAATATAGATAGAAAATAGATTGGAGAGAGAGGTTTACAGTCCAAAATAATCAAAAAAAAAAATAACCAGTTTCTGTATTGAGAAAGAAACAGAGAAAAAAAAAACAGTTATTTTTGGAGTAAAAGAGTGTTCTTTGTAAAGAAGAAAGAACATGTGGAAAACCAAACGTTTTAGAGAAGATAAAATCAAAAGAAATGATTTTATTGTTTGAGAAAAATAGTTTAAAATCCATAAAAATGAAACATGTTGGATTTTAAAAAGAAGTTAAGAATGAGATAAACAAAAACCTGTTGATCTTGAAGAAGATGAAGATTCAAAGACTGGAATGGTTTTTGTTTGCTTGAATGCCTTGAGAGAGTTTTTCTTGCTTGAGAAGTTTTTCAGAAAGCGTAAAAAGATAATGAGTAAGGCGGGAAAAAAATGCTAATCATGACATGGACACATCCTACGAAGTTTATTGGATAGAAGGTCAACGGACGAACGTGTTAGAGAAAAAGGCATGTCATGGATTGTCGGTTCAAATGACATCATAAGAGAGAGAAAAAAAATGTTTCATTGTCCTTTTTGAAATCATCCCTGAAGAAAAGTCAGAGATAGGTTTTCTTTTTGAAAGAATCGCTGATCAAAATTCAGAGATCAGTTTTTATTTCAAAGGATCACTGATGAGAAATATCAGTGATAGTTTTTGTTTATCAAAAAGCTTTTAATCATTTGAAGAAAGATTAGTGATTAAAGTTTTGGTTTTGAAAAACGTCTTACTGAATGAGTATTCAGTGATTGAGAATGATAGAACATACCTGAGAGTCAGAGATATTTGTTCAGAGAGTAAGTGATGAAGGGGAACTTAGTATTACTGACATAATGCATCACAGATGAAGTTACTCTTCAAGATTCAACATTCCAAGCTCACTGATCAGAAAGTTGAATCTTGTCTCATCAAGAGGTTTGGTGAATAAATCAGCAAGCTGATAGTCAGTGGGGATAAAGTGAAGTTCAATATCACTATTCATCACATGATCTCTGATAAAATGATATCTGATCTCTATGTGTTTTGTCTTTGAATGTACCACTGGATTATTTGCTATAGCGATAGCACTAGTGTTGTCGCAATAGATTGGAATCTTTGATAGCTGAAGGTCATAGTCTAATAGTTGATTTCTCATCACTTGAGCACAACAACTTCCAGCGGCTACGTATTCAACTTTAGCTGTGGAAGTGGACACCGAATTTTGCTTTTTACTCGTCCAACTTACCAGCTTTCCTCCTAGAAGTTGACATCCACCATTGGTGCTCTTTCTGTCAAGTTTACAACCTGTAAAATCACTATCTGAATATCTAATTAGATCGAACCCTGAGTCTTTAGGATACCAAAGACCGAGGTTAGGAGTTCCTTTCAGATACCTGAAGATTCGCTTGACAGCGATCAGATGGGATTCCTTGGGTTCAGACTTATAGCGTGCACACAGACATGTAGAGTACATGATGTTAGGTTGGCTCGCTGTAAGATACAACGGGGAGCCTATCATTCCTCTATAGGCAGTGACATTTATAGGTTTTCCAGCTGGATCCTTGTTTAATGTCAGAGGAGGTGCCATAGGAGTTTTCATCGCTGAAGTTTGAGTTAGATCAAACTTTTTCAGTATATCTTTAACATACTTACCTTGGTTGATAAAAGTACCTTTTTCAGATTGTTTAATCTGAAGACCAAGAAAGTACGTTAGCTCACCCATCATACTCATTTTGTATTCTTTCTTCATTCTTTCAGCGAAACGAGTTCATAGAGATGGGTTAGTAGAACCAAATATTATGCCATCGACATATATTTGTACAAGAATAATATGACCTTTTATCTTTTTGAAAAACAAGGTATTATCAATTTTACCACGTTCAAAATTTTCAGAGATAAGAAAGGATGAGAGAGTGTCATACCAAGCACGAGGGGCTTGTTTTAGACCATAGAGAGCCTTTTCCAACTTATAAACATAATTTGGATGCTTAGGATTAGAGAACCCTAGGGCTGTTCTACATAGATTCTTCATTCATCTTTCGATTTAGGAATGCTGATTTAACATCCATTTGATATACAATGAAGTCTTTGTAAACTGCATAAGCTAAGAATAGTCAAATTGCTTCTAGCCTAGCTACAGGGGAAAAGGTTTCATCATAGTCTATGTCTTCCTCTTGTCTGTATCCCTGAGCAACAAGTCTAGCCTTGTTGTGGGTTACAGTTCCATGTTCATCTACCTTGTTTCTAAACACCCATTTGGTGCCTATAACAGTTTTATCAGATGGTCTAGGAACAAGATTCCAAACTTTGTTATGACTAAACTCAGTCAGCTCTTCTTGCATAGCGCTGACCCAGTTTGGATCTCTAAGGGCATCATCAGTTTTCTTTGGCTCTATTAAAGAAATAAAGTTAACAAAGAGGCAGATATTACCTGAACTTCGACGAGTATGAATACCTGAGTCGGGATCACCAAGAATTTGATCTATGGGGTGATCTCTGGTCCATCGCTGAGCAGGTGCATGATCGCTCACTTCAGGAGTTGGATCAACAATTGGATTTACTGATGAAGAAGCCTGAGGTTCATCAGCTATTAATTGTTGAGTGTCAGACAGACCATTGTTATCAAAGAGGTTTTCAGATCAACACGGATCTGATGAAGGGAGTGTGTTTAGAGGCTCAGCTGAAAGCCATGAGGTGGATTCAGCATTAGGAGGTATGATGTTTGGATCATCATCAGCAGCTGGAGGATCTGAGTGCTGATGGTTTGAGAAGAAGGGTTCTGTTTCTCTGTAATGAGAAAACATCCAAGCATTTATCTCTTCATTGTCAGCGATTGGTTTAGAATTTGCTGAGCGAGTTTCATCAAAGGTGACATGAATTGTTTCTTCCACATATTGTCTTCTCTTGTTGAAAACTCTGTAGGCTTTGGAGATAGAGGAATATCCAAGAAATATTCCGTCATCAGCTTTTGGATCGAACTTTCCAAGTAGATCTTTGTTGTTTAGAATGAAGCACTAACAACCAAAGATATGAAGAAAACTGATAGAGGGTTTTCTTCCATGAAATAGTTCATAACCTATCTTTCCAAATCGCTTTACTATCAGTGATATGTTTTTGAGTAAAACATGCAGTGTTCACAGCTTCAGCCCAAAATTGAGTAGGGAGGTGAGAATCGCTGAGCAGTGATCTAACAACTTCAATGATAGTTCTATTTCTTCTTTCAGCGACTTCGTTCTGCTGAGGTGTTCTTACTGGGGAAAAGTTGTGAGAAATTCCCTTGTTCTCAAAGAAAATGTTCAGAGAACTGTTTTTGAATTCAGTTCCATGATCACTTCTTATTGAACGAACAGTAAGATTATTTAGCACTTCCATCTTTTTAACAAAGGATATTAGTTCTTCTGGAGTATCACTCTTGCAGCGAATAAAGATAACCCAGGTGTAGCGAGAGTATTCATCTACAATGACAAGTGTATATTTCTTTCCAGCTATGGATTGGATATTGACAGGGCCAAACAAATCCATATGCAAGAGTTGAAGAGGACTTATCACTGAGGAAACTTGTTTAGATTTGAAACCAACTTTTGTCTGTTTTCCTTTTTCACATGCTGAACATAGAGATTCCTTAGCATATGAGTGCTGAGGAAGAATAGAAACCAGTTCCTTAGATGAGAGAGAATTCAAGGTTTTGAAGTTTAGATGAGAGAGCCTTTTGTGCCATAGGCAGTTGACATCAGAGAAGGCTTTAGAAAGAAAACATACATTTTCAGTGGTAGTAGAGTCCATATCTATTACATAGACATTTTCCTTACGATAACCACTGAGAGCAAGTTTTCCATTCTCATTTACCACTGAACATGCTTTCTTGGTAAAGCGAACTTCATAGTCTTTGTCACATTGCTGACTGATGCTCAGAAGATTGTACTTCAGTCCATCTACGAACACGACTCTTTTGATGGTAGTTGTCCCATTGCTGAGGACACCAAACCCTCGGGTATATCCTTTTCCATTTCCACCAAAGGTCACTGAGGGACCTTTCTCTTCCTTGTATTCAGTGAGTAGGTCTTTTTTTCCTGTCATGTGACGAGAGCATCCACTATCAAGATACCAGATGCCCTTTGATCCCTGCAAACATAAGGAAGATTAAGCTTTGTTTGGTACCCATTTTTCAATAGGTCCTTTAGGGTCAGTGGAGATGGAAGGTTCAACAATCTTCACAGCAGATGAAGATTCAACTTCAGTGGTAACCTTCACTTTGGTTAATTTCTTAACCTTAGTGGTATTCTTCACCTTGGTCGATTTCTCAACTTTGGTGACCTTCTCAGCCTTGGAGGCATTCATCTTCACTTTAGTTGTTTTATCAGTTTTAGTGGCAGTTGGACATTTACTAGCAATATGGTCAGTAAACCCACAATGATCGCATTTTCTATATTTGAAGGTGGTTTTAGGATCATGAGTAGTAGGTTTTGAGAATTTAAGATGAGCAGGGCCAGCTCCAAGAATGCCTTTAGCATGAGATCTACGAGGAATTTTCATTTCTTCAGATCTCTTAGGCTTAAGATCAATCTTCAGCTTTGGAGTACAAAGATCAAAGATTTCTATCACAGAGCTAGAAGATCGATTTACTGAAGGTTTAGAAGGAACTTTCAGCTTTGCTTTCTTGGTAGCCTTCTGAGGATGGAAAATGGATTTTCCTTTATCTCCAGGCTTAGAGCCTTTAGATATTTCCTCAAGGATGGGATTTGATGAAGATGAAGAAGAGCACTGAGCATAAGAAGTGTCAGGGATAGAAGAGACAAACATTCCAAACTTAAGCATGAAACTGTCTTCTTTAGGCTCATCCTGTGGTTTCCAAAAACCAAGACTAGTTCTATCACTGGCAGGGATCTGAGCACTTATAATCTCAGTGATCTTTGTTAAGGATTTACATCATCCTTCAACAGTAGCCTTCTCTGCTTTTAGAGCAGGGATGGCTTGTTCGCGTTCTATGCTGATGATTTCATTAACAATGACTTGATCTTTCAAACTTTCCTCTAAAAGAGTCAGTTCTCTGATCTTTTCATGACATTTCTCTAGCTTTTCAGTTAAATCAATGTTTTTGTTCTCAGCTAGAGTTTTGCCGTTTAGAGCATTGTATAGATCAATCGCCAGCACATCAACAACGCGACTTCTCTCTGCTTCAGATAGAGAGAGATTAGTAGAGATAGATACCTGATATGATATATAGCTCATGGAAGTTTCTGGAGATTCTTCCACTTCTTCTTTAATCTCGGCCATGCGACAGAGATTAGCGACTTCTTCTTCATCATAACTTGATTCTTCTGATTCAGCCCAGTCATGTTCTTCAGCGATGAGACCTTTACCTTTTCGCTTAAAGTTTTTCAACTTTTGATATTTTTCTTTCAGTTTAAGGTATTTGTCATCGCTGTATCTTCTGGAGGTAGAAGGTTTGAAGAATTTCTTCAACCTGCACTCACTTGCAAAGTGTCCAATCTTTTCGCAGTTAAAGCAAGTAGCAGTAGCCTTATCAACAGGGGTTGATTTTGGCTTGTTAGTGAGAGAGAGAGGCTTATTTCTTTTGAAATTGCTCTTTCTTGCAAATCTCTTAAAAGAGTTTGTCAAGAGTGCTAAGGACTCATCAAACTCTGAAAGATCAGTGTCTGATAGTTCCCCAGATTCAGAATCTAACTAGGTGATAGTGAGAGTAGATCGCTGAGATGGAATTATCTCTGAAGAGACTAAAGCAACAGGAGTGCTTTTGGAGTCTTTAGAATCTTTTACAAGATTCTTCTTCAGGAGATTTGATTTCTCATAGTTGAGCAATATTCCATACAAGGTGCTGAGAGAAAGAGATATCAAGTCTTTTGTCAGCCTGAGACATATTGAATAACTGTCCCAGCATTCAGGAAGAGATTCTAAGAATTTAGTTAAGACCTCTAAATTAGAAGATGTCCTATCCACGGTTCTTAGATCAATGATTAAGCAGTTAATCCTCTGGTGAACGTCAGAGAGAGATTCGTTCTTAC
Source organism: Arctium minus (assembly GCA_954870635.1). Lineage (NCBI taxonomy): Eukaryota > Viridiplantae > Streptophyta > Magnoliopsida > Asterales > Asteraceae > Arctium > Arctium minus. The sequence continues at coordinate 73,390,395 of OX941085.1, read as the reverse complement.
CAGTGATAAAACTTTCATACTATCTTACCAAGTTATTCTTTCGAGTTTCTTGGATTTCAGTGGTGCCTTCATATTGAACGCATATAGTGTCCCACATTTCCTTAGAAGTTTTAAGATGCATCATGGAATGGAAAGCTTCAATAGGCAGAGCCATAGAGATAATGGTTTTTGCCTTTGCATCTAGACCTACTTTCTTTTTGTCTTCATCACTCCACTGTCTTATCTCCTTAAGAGCATAGCGCTCAAGGACAACAGGAGTGGTGGTAGTAGCGGGAACGACAACTATGATAGAGAAAGGTTCATAGGGTCCATTTGCTACGTAATCAGGTATAGTAGGGTCTACACCTTCTATAAATAGCATCATTCAATTTTTCCAGAGGGCAAAGTTATCTCTGCTAAATCGAGGAGGTTTACAAAGTAAACCATTATCATAGTAGTTTGTATTTGTGTTAAGTGCCATTTAGAATAGCAAGAAAGAGAATAAAGCAAGATCTTGTTTATTAGATTAAACAGTCTGCTCTGGTACCATTTGTTGGTCCCGAAGGTGCTTAACAAGTTTGTAGAAGGGGGGGGGGGTTGAATACAAACACAAGTTTTTAAAGTTTAATAAATTTTTCATTGATAAATCAAACACAATTTACAAGTCTGTTGCAGAATAAGATTAAGTAGAACTCAATTTAAACAAACTTAAGAAACACTAAGATGATTGCACAAGAATATAGAGAATGAGAGATTGGAGAGTATAGAAAACAAGGGTTTCTATATTTTAGAAAGATGAAGGCTTAGGGCTCTTCAGATGGAGAGTTGATCTTTCTATTTATACTCTATGCATTAAATGCATGGCAGAGCACTTTACACGTGTCCTTCATTGATTGGATGAGAGGGTCTGACTTTGGGAGACATGCTTTCGGCCGTATCATGAACAATGTAGTTGACAGAGTTGTTGTATGAATTGTGGCAGAGGTATGTCCGTTCTAGCACATCGTACTGGGTGTGCAAGGGAAAGACAAAAGGGACTTGAGGCATAAGCTAAGTGATCATCGATCGCTGAATATCTCTTCCTTCAGAGATACAAAGAAGTTCAGTTATCGCAGAAGCTTTTCCTCAGGTTTCTTCGCGTGTGTAGATTTGTCTTTGCTTCACTGATATCCGCATCAGGTCACTAGTAGACTTGTCTTTGTTCAGCAGCTTCGTCTTCGATTCAGCTATGAACATCTGTTGACACGAAACTTGTCTTCAGGGATTACGTTTGACTGTTTACATCAGAAACTATCAGCGATACTGAACATACTTAGTATTTAACAGCTGATAGTGAAACACTAATACGTATGAATGTTTACAAGAAAGATCATCAGTGATAACTGAACAGACTCAGTCTGATCGCTGATGATGAAACATTAATACATATTATTAAACGTAATTTTCACTAAGTATAGAAGAGGGTCTTTATCAAATCACTGAGAGAGTTTGGATCAACAATTGTTGTTGTCCATTCTGGTATGTCTGGAAGTCAAACATCTATAGATGATGGAAAACATCTGGTACCAAAATGGTGGAAGATTTGTTTTCTTGAACTCACTGATCTTGTTGAGTTGATCCACATATCCTAAGGCTCGGATGCCTTCAAATACTTCAGAATCAATGGGATACGGTTCAAAACTTGTTTTCCCTTATCTAGAATCCTTCTCCGAATGATCTAGGATAAGTCTGAGCCTTCGGTAGGTCAGAATAGATGTGAAGTTGTCAATCCTCATAACAAAGTGTCTGCTGTTATTACTTTCACTGACAAACTCAATAGTCTTCCAGGCTTGCTGTAAGTAGATGAGACGCACATTTGTAGTGGTATTAAGTGCACAGTATATAGGATGGCCCCTCAGAATATCCAGAACCAAGGGATTGATATTGAGACTATCAAAATCCACATTATGATTGTTTGGAAACAAAGCAAGGTACTCAAAAGGATTGATCATTGCAAGATCTGGGTTTTCTCCGATGGCTGACTGAAAGTGTGATCTGGATGATGGCATGGAAGTGTCTTTGGGGACATTCAGATCATTCTCATCCACCTGAACAATTGGATCACTAGAATTGTCACTAGCCATGATAGTACCTGAAAAAATTCAAAAAGATTGGATATAGATCCAATATGTCAGTGAAATTCCAAAAAAATTGATTTTCAAAAAAAAAAAAATTTGAAAAATTTTCTATGTCCAAAAGTCGCAGACTAAAGGACTAGAAAAATTTCAATGTACATAATGATTTGCTTTGCGCAAACCAAATGAATAAGCCAACTTGTCGTAGAAAGCAAGTGCAACAAGAAACTTTAAAAAAATATGACAACCAAAGAATGCGCAGAACCCTTGAGATTTGAACTCGGCATGAAAATGATGAAAATCCTCAAGAACTCGCAGAATTGAAGTCAAGAACACGCAAGATTCTTGCCAAGAACTCGCAAGGTTCATACTTGTCAAAATTTGAAATTTCAAAATTTGAAATCCACTTATTTTCTCTTAAACTAAAATTTTATGCTTGATTAATGGCCGATTTAGGTTTTATTACTCATTTAACACATTTATTCGAACAAATTAACATTCTTTAAGTGTTAATCAAGTCCAATCAGTCCTTATACAGTTCGAAAAGGGTGAAAATATTTGCTCTCAAAACAAATTGTGCACTTGGCGCAAGACACTATTGTTCTTTAAGTGTTAGTCAAGTGTTGTGATGGAAAGAAGTCGCAAGCTTCGCTATGCGCGTTCTCAGAACTTGCAGATTGAAGGTTGCGCATTCTTCACTTGGCCCAGCCTTTGGTTTGCGTCAAGTAAGAACTCACAGACCAAAGGATGCGTGTTCTCCACTTGTTGCAACCTTTGGTTTGCGTCAAGCTAGAACTCGCAGACCAAAGCATGCGTATTCTTCACTTTTTGCAACCTTTGGTTTGCGTTAAGTGAGAACTCGCAGACCATGTCTTGCACGTTCTGATACGTAGATAATTTTTGACATTTTCCAAAACTAGAAGCTTTCCACAAATAACTTCCAACTTTCCAAAAGTAGCAACTTTCCATAAAAAAATTTAAGCACAAAACTCAATATCACTCTCTTGAAAAAAACTTTCAGATTTCAAAACATTTTAACACAAACACACACACACACACATACTTACAGACATAAACATTATGTCCCCCCTTTAAGTGTGCACTTATTTTGGATACTCCACCTTGAATATTGCATTCAGCTCAACATACTGAAGTATGAGTCCTGATCTGCTTGATCAGAAGTCAATGTCCATGATATGGATTTGACATGATATCAAAAAACTTTCAGACCTACAAAAAAAATTAAGTCTTGGTCCTCATAGAACATGAGTCCACATTGTTAGCTGTATCAAACTTAAGAAATATGAATGAACCAAAACACTTATACAAACAAACTTAGAACACACTCCCCCTCAACATCAGATAGGATACTATAGCTATGCATTCAAGTTCAACATGCCAAGTTTACTGACTAAGAAATTGAATCTCTTCTCATCAAGAGTATTTGTGAATAAGTCAGCAACCCCAAAATATGTTGACACAAAATTCATCTCTATATAACCTTTTTCAACATGGTCCTTAATGAAATGATACCTGATGTCTATGTGTTTGGTTTTAGAATGATGCACCGGATTTGCCGTGATTGCAATTGAACTTTTTGAATCGAAGTAGATGGGAACTTTATTTAGAGTATATCCATAGTCTTTAAGTTGAGTCTTCATCCAAAGCACTTGTGAGCAACAACTAGCATTCTGCCTCAGCTGTAGATGTGGAAACACAGTTCTGTTTCTTAAAAGACCAACTCACCAACTTTTCTCCCAAGAACTGACAGGCTCCGTATGTGCCTTTTCTATACAATTTGTTTCCTGCATAATCTGCATCAGTATAGGCAATCAGTTCAAAACGAGAATCTTTTGGATACCAAAGGCTCAGATTTGGTGTGCGTTTGAGATATCTGAAGATTTTTTTCACCGCAGCTAGATGGGATTCCTTTGGATTGGCCTGATACCGTGGACAAAAGCAAGTAGCAAACATTATATCTGACCCACTTGATGTCAGATATAGAAGAGATCCAATCATGCTTCTATAAGTTCGTTGATCAACTAATTTTTCGGAGATATCAGCATCCAACAAACTTCCAGATTGCATGGGATTCTTCATGGGTGTTGAATCAATCATATTAAATTTCTTTAATATATCTTTAATGTAATTTGGCTGGTTAAAGAAAATCCCTTCCGGGGTTTGTTTCACTTGCAAACCTAAGAAAAAGTTCAATTCACCCATCATTGACATCTGAAACCTACTCTTCATGATGTCTTGGAATTCATCACAAAGTTTCAGATTCGTAGAATCAAAAATAATATCGTCTAATTAAATTTTTGCAAGTATCAAATCCTCACCTTTCTTCTTCAAAAATAAGGTGGTATCGATGATACCTTTTCGGAAGCCAGACATAGAAAGATAGATTGTCAGAGTCTCATACCATGCACGAGGAGCTTGTTTTAAACCGTAAAGAGCTTTGTCAAGCACATAGACATGATCTGGATACTTTGGATCAACAAAAACTTTTGGTTGACTTACATATACCTCTTTACGAGGAATACCGTTCTGGAATGTTGATTTAACATCCATCTGGTAGACCTTGATATTTTTATGTGCGACATATGCAAGAAAAATCCTGATGGCTTCAATCCTGGCTACGGGTGCATAGGTTTCGTCATAATCTATACCTTCTTGCTGATTATAACCTTTTGCAGCAAGCCGTGCCTTGTTTCTGACAATAATCCCTGCCTCGTCTTTCTTGTTCCGAAATACCCATTTTGTACCAACAATGATCTTGTCTTTTGGTCTAGGTACTAATCTCCACACTTCATTCCTTTTAAACTCATTTAGCTTGTCTTACATCGCATTTATCCAATCTGGATCCTTAAGTGCTTCAGACGGCTTTTTCGGCTCCATGCTGCTTAGAAAATTGACAAACATGCAGTAGTTTGCAGAAGCAGATGCAGTTGCAGATCTGGTAAACACCTTGGCATTTGGATCACCAATGATACTTTCAGGAGGATGTGCCTTTGTACTGTGAGTGCTTGGTAGTAGATCAATATCAACCTGATTGTTTGTCTTATCAAATTCATCTTGTACTGCAGGCAATTCAGTTTCTTTCTCTACTAGACATGGTACACTTGGTGATGAAATAGCTTCTTCAGTTTGAGTTTCTGATGAAAGTTCTCCAGACACAGCAGATGTTGAAGTTGGTTCAACTAACGGTGAAAGCATATCACATAAGCTGTCTTGTGTAGTACGTTCAGAAACATCTTGAGCTTGACTTATTTTATGCTTCACCAATAACTTCAAATGGTACTGATAAATCTGCACTTATGGTAGGTGTGTTAGTGTTTAATAAATTTTCTTGTTTGTTATCTTCAACAATTATGTCATTAAAAGCATCTAAGAATAACAAATCAAGATCATATTCAGATAGGGTAGTAGAAATCTTATTCTGGTTTAGCTCTGGTTCTAAACTGTTTGATGTAGAAGCTTTATCAGTAGGTGCGACATCTGAACTGTTGTGTTCAGAAGTCGTTGTCTTTGATTCATCAAATGATACGTTGATGCTTCCAATCACAGTCTTTGTTCTTGTATTATAAACTCTGTAAGATAGATGGTGGAATCACAGGATCAGAAATAAAAAAATCAGCTTGAGCTCTGGACGACTGACCAACTTCGAATGTTCCTGAAGGAGCAGTGGTAGTTGGAGCAGGATCAGCAGCAGGAGTAGAAGTAGTTGGAGCAGCTTCAGGAATCTCTTCTTGTGATGGAAGGTCTCCGTACAGCGTGTTTGAAATTTCTTCATCTTTTGCATCCAAGAAAACAGAATCATCTTCAGTGTCAGAAATCATAACTATATCTTCATACTCTTCTTCTTTAACCTTGCAAAGCTTCTTGTATATGATGTTATCATCATCGTCTGAGTTGATCTCAATGAAGTTTGCAAAGAAGGATCTCATGTCGTTTGCAATCTCAGAATCATCTAGCTCGATTGCCCTTGTTGCAGAATCTGGATCTTCATATACAACAATTTGCATGTTGTTCTCAATACTCTGCTCAGAAATATTCAGCACATTTGACATGGAAGATAAATCAACGCTTTCAATCATAACATTCACTAGATCTTCAATATTACAATCCTGGACATTGTCAGTACTCTTTTCTTTGTCAGCCACTTTTTCTTGTTTTTGATCATCTCTGACTGACGAACCCTCCACCCTTTGTCTCTTAGCCATCTCCCCCTCATGACCTTGAGGATCTGGATCATCCTGGTCATGTCATCGTTTAAGAGACGGACCCGCTTCAGTTCTGCAGTTCAGGTCATGATGATCAAATCGATCAGATAAGGCAGTGAGAGCTTGAGTCATGAGAGATAGGGCTTCCTTGAAGTCCGAAAAATTCGTCCGAGCTTCAGTGCGAAAGGAAGTGAATTCCGTGTATAGCGCAGACACCCTGTCAGGAGCAGAGGTGGAAGTAGAAGCTGGAGTTGAAGTAGGTTGGAAATTCCGTAATAGAGAGATCAAATCTTGATCTTGATGTTTTGGCGGTGACATAGAAAGAAGGCGAGCGTAGAGCAAATCTGTCAACTCTGTAATTGGAAGATCTTGAACTGCAGACCGTGAAGTAGAAATATGAGGAACTGAAGTAGATATACCCACAGACTGAGTAAAAGAAGGAGGAATTGGAAGAGAAACGATCGGAGGAGTAGTAGTAGATACATGAGTAGATTCATGGATAACAACCCCAGATGGTCTTCAGAACGGAATCTCTTGAGGAATCAAAGTAGTATCGATCTATGGCATCTTTCCTTTAAAAAGAGCCTTTAGCTTCTGTACTTGTGCCTCTTTCTCAGCATCCATACGATCAGTCAGTTGACGAATAACCTCATTCAGAGTAGTAAACTTTTCCGTCGTATCACGAACTTCAACTAAAGAAGTATCGACAGCAGAAGAGACCTCAGGAGAAGAATGAGAAACCGCTGTATCTTGAACCTGATGATGAGTTGAAGCATTGGCAAATGCTAAATCAAGCTCATCAACATGAATATCAGCAACTGCAACATTAATTGGAACAGACTCTTCTTCAGACATAACATCTTCTTGAACAATCACTTCTGGTTCCTTTGACACGAATATCAGGCTGATCACCATCATTTCCATCATTGTCATCAGTGTCATCATCATCCCCATCTTTATCACCAGCAAGATCATTACCAGCAGCAGTATCATCATCATCATCATCTTCAATATCAATACCAGCAGTAGCACTAGCATCAGGAACAATATCAGCAAGAACAACACCAATTTGTTGAGTTGCAACGGCTGCTTCAACTTCTTGTTCGGCAGATTCTTCAACCTCTTGTTCAACAACTGTGTCAACCAATTGTTCAATATGAAAAGATGCATCTTGTGCATCATGAGATGGTTCATCTTGGTCAGCTTCCACAAAATCATTCTCCATGCAGTACTGAACAACGCTATCATCAGTCATATCAGCATAGTTGGCGATTAGAGCATAAGGAATGGTCATGGAATAATTGAATGACTGTTTTGGTTTCTGAATGTACGTCATTTAATTATCAGGAACCTGAGGCCAAGACAGTCGACGAGGGATAGCCGGATTTCTTCTGAGCATACTGTGAACAATCAGCTTCAAATATCTGATAAATGGAATGAACTTGCGCTTCTTGTGAGTAAGCTTGTCTTGCACCCTCTCCGAAAGTTCGGTCCAGAAAATATACGTATAGTCGACATGCAAGTCATAGACGACTGCATGGAACAACCGGAGATAATGCAGACTTGCATTGTCCGTGCCGGAATGTTTCGATGTAAGGCACCTGTTGAGGACAAAGAACAATGCATACCATACTGGAGGAAGATTAGACTTGTCAAAGTCACTTACTCTGTTCAAATCACCAAGATATCCAAGATTTCGGATACCCTCTAAGACATCCTCTTCCGAAGGAAAGCTGTCGTAAGATGTACGACCAGGTCTGGAATTCGGCTCAGGAAGCTCCAGAATGAGACAAAGACGCTTGTAAGATAAAAACGAGTCAAACTGATCAATCTGCAGATAAAATCGATGTGGACAAACGAGCTCATTCTTTGAAATTGTGTGCCACGCCTGTTGAAGATATACTTCCGGAACAGCTGCAAAATATGTAGGAGCCGGTGCGAGCAGATGAGTTTTGAGAATAACACGTATGACTGGATGAATTTTGATTCTGTCAAAATCCACGTAGTAGTTGTTCGGCTTGTACGGCAAGATGTACATCATCGTTGGAAATACATCGTTCGGTGTTCGTCGTGATATAGAAAGATTTGCCCCGAAAGAAGGAACAGACGGCATCGGCGTCTCGTGTGAAGCACGATCAGAAGGATCATCGAGAATAATATTCTCGTCTTGAATCATAGAATCAGTGTGGGTTTGAGAAGCCATTGAATAACCTGGAAAACAAAAACGAAGAAAAATTAGACAAGGTAAGAAAACACAAAAATGAAAAAAAAATTCTAAGTCTGGTTTGCGTGACAAGTGAGAAACGCAAAGTAAGGTTTGCGCAATGAACTAGAAACGCAAAGATAAGTTTGCGTGATAGGCATGAAACGCAAACTGAGGTTTGCGTATTCAGTTCATAACGCAAAACGAGGTTTGCGTGATAAACTTGTGAAGAAAACCTGACCTGAAAAATTTCATTAACACAAAACACAAAGGTTTGCGTGACACGTAGGTGACGCAAAGTAAACTTTGCGTGACCAACATGTAACGCAAAGTAGACTTTGCGTGACCAAAGTGTTATGCAAACTAGACTTTGCGTGACCAAAGTGTTACGCAAACTATACTTCAAACAACACAACATATGAGGTTTGCGTCTCTAAAAGAAAACGCAAAGTCAGGTTTGCGTGAGAAACACATAACGCAAACATAAGTTTGCGTGACTAACGGGTAACACAAACTTAGGTTTGCGTTTGCGTGACCAACAGGTAATGCAAACTTAGGTTTGCGTGACCAACGTGAAATGCAAAGCGAACTTTGTGTTATTCTCAGAATACGCAAAAACCCTAGAACATAACGATTTGCGTGAGTTCATCATTTGAGGTTCAGAAAATCAATTTGAACGATGTTAAACTAAAAAATATTGATCGAATAACATAAAGTAATGATTAAAAACTTATTTCGATCAATTTAATACTGAGTAGAATCAGTATTTGAACTGAAAAAATTGAAAATTCGAAATACCTCAAAAATGAACACACGCAAACTAATAAAACTAAAATCGAAACACAAACACCTAATTAAAGGGTAAAACAAACATACATGAGGTTCGAAAATACGAATCTAATAAAAACCCAAGACACGATATGAACTAATAAGCTCGAATCTGATGTTGAAGACAATGAACAGTGAAATAAAATCGCACAGTAAGAAAATTGAAATTAAACCAAAATCCAATACGAGCAATATTATACTAAACATAACACTAATCAAATATAAAAAGAAAATAGAACATGTACCTGATCGATGAACAAAACTGAAATCAAACAAAATGAAATCGCACAGAGAGAGAGGGAAAAACGAAGAGGCAAGAGGTCAGTTTAAACAAAGAGGGAAAAAGAGTTAAAGAAAAAGGACAAAGACTATTTATACTTAAAAAAATAACATTCTAAAAAAAATACAACTAAGAACACTTAAAAATTTTTTTTTTAAAAAATACCTGCAAGCTATTTTTACTCCCCCTACACAAATGCACAAAATATAACCAATCAGATTAGCATTTGTATAGAAATATCAGAAAATACTTACCTGATGAATTTCTGATCAGCACTTGAAGTATTTTATCAGCTATATTCACTCCTCCTCAAAAACAGAATGTTGTTAGATTTATATATCCAGAAGTTCTCTCCCCCTCGAAAAATGCACATACCAATTTGACAAAAATATGGATACACAAACATTAAGACATCAGTGTAAAAAGAAAATTATACTGAATGTAAATTTTGAAACAACTAAACATATAAAATTTTAAACACTAAACAAATTAAATTCTACTTAGTAAAATATCACAGATTTATCGATCAGTTGAAATCAAGCATATGTTGTTGGATATAGAGACAAGTTTCATTGCATATCAAGTTAAGACATGTTCAGTTTCAAAAACTTCCATCAATCTATTCAGTGTGCTCACATGCAAACTTCGATTAGCTTCAAGAAAAATGCAATTCTAAAAATATTATAGAGAACTTTGCATGTACTAACACTAAGCCATCAAAAATTAAGATTTTCACAAATTTACAGGTTTATCGCAACTCAAACATATCACCATGTATCATGAGATGTGTGCTCATTGGCATCTTTTAGCATTATGCACATTGGCATCTTCACATGAGTGTGCTCTTTGGCATCTTTTAAGCGTGTGCACATTGGCATCTTTTAATCAAAAAGTTCGGTAAGTAAAGAACATGCCGTAAACGTAACTTCCTATCTGACCCTATTGCAGGATTTGGGTCAGCCGCTCCCAGACCAGATGGCGTTAGGGGACCAGGTGTCAAGCATCCCTTGGAACTTACTCTCCCGGATCAGAAAGGCTACATCGACACATCCTAAACCCATTCATACCAGTAGAACATGACTTTCGATCTGGTTCTATAGAAGGATTTGGGTTCGATCACTGCCAGACCAAATGACCTTAGGGGACCAGATGACAAGCATCCCACAGAACTTACTTTCCCAAACCAGAAAGGCCACAGGTACAAACTTTTAAACTCAGAGATTTCTGTATTTTATATGTTTATAATATTTTCATCTCAATCACTCAGTTCTACATCTAAGTGCTTAACCCATATTTTTCACCCCGATCTATAATTCTGATCAATTAGGTAGTCAAAGCAAAGTAAACTATAAATATTCTGACTCACATATCTTTAAAGCAGAATCAAAAGCTTCAAACATGTTGTTGACTTTTCGACTTTTGTAAGACTTGAAAGTTGATCATATAAAACTTTAATATAAACAAAGCAACTTGAAAATTTATCCTCGACACAAATTTTATTCAACTGAAAGAAAACCTGTAAAGCTTTTACTTTATAGAATAAAATTTGTAAAGGTTTAAACTTTTAAATTCAACATGCCAAGTTTTGAAAGCAGAAAATTAAAACGTTTTTCATCTAAAGCTTTTGTAAATATATCAGCAAGTTGATATTCAGTTGGGACAAAATATAATTCAATAGTACCTTCTTCCACACGATGCTTTATCAAATGGTACCGCATATCTATGTGTTTGGTCTTAGTGTACTGGACCGGATTGACTGATATTGTGATCGCGGATTTGCTGTCACAATAGATTGGCACTGTTTTGTACAACATCCCGTAATCCCGAAGTTGTGTCTTCATCCAAATCACTTGAGCACAACAACTAGCTGTGGCGACGTACTCTGCCTCTACAGTTGAGATAGAAACATAGTTCTGCTTCTTCGACGCCCAACTTATCAGTCTATCACCCAAAAATTGAAGGTGACCTGATGTGCTTTTCCGGTCTAACTGGTTTCCACCAAAATCTGCATCAGAATAAGCAATAAGTTTATAGTCAGAACTCTTAGGATACCACAAACCTAAGTATGGAGTTTCTTTGATATAGCGAAATATGCGCTTGACTACCAACAGATGCGATTCCTTTGGTTTGGCTTGAAATCTGGCACATAGGCAAGTAGAGAACATTATATCCGGGCGACTTGCTGTGAGGTACATCAGTGATCCGATCATTCCTCGATAAGTCTTGACGTCCACAGCTTTTCCATCTGGGTCTAATTCAATTTTGGCACCCAGCCATCGGCGTGCCAATTGAAGAAGATTTGTCCATCTTGAATTTCTTCAATATGTCAAACACGTACTTCGACTGGTTGATAAAAATACCATCTGGAAGCTGCTTCACTTGTAAGTCGAGGAAGAAATTAATTTCTCCCATCATGCTCATCTGAAATCTAGAGGTCATAAGATCAGAAAACCAAGTACATAATGATTGATTAGTCGCACCAAATATAATATCATCTACATATATTTGTACTAAGCAGATATCCAAGTTAGATCTATAAATGGAAAGAGTGGTATCGATGGTTCCTTTGGTAAACGTAAAATTTTCAGAACATAATTCTACTTCTCTAGAATTAGGATCTATGCCTTGAGGTTGATTTTCTCTCTAATAGAATGAAGAAAAACAAAAAAAACTTAAATTCACTATTCTAAACTATACAATATATATACTGAATACAAAGATAATTACAATAAATAAAATATCTTCAGTATATCTTCCAAGTATATCTCTAAGCTTCCATGTATATCCTTTCATACGAATCTTCATCATATAAGCAGTATTAATCTTCAGCAGCATTAACTACTAAGCAGTACTAACAACTAGCAGTACTAACTAGCTAAGCAGTACTAACTTTGTTCAAGCAGCACTAACTTTGACTAGCAGTATTAATAGTACTAGCAGTAGTAACACTCAGCAGTACTAACCTTTAAATCTTCTAGCAGTAGTAACTTTGAACCAGCAGCATTAACCATACTTGATGAATTCTTCAGTTCCCAACAAGTGGGCTCAGAAACAAGGAGTTGATCTGAGTAGAATCATCAGAACAAAACCTTGTTTCATACGTGGCAAATTGAACCATCTTGCCAAGCACTGTTACTTTAATCCTATGAACCAAAGGATAAATTTTCAAAGATCTGTGCAAAAATCCTTTGGTTATAGGAAGAACGAAAGGAACCATGTGGCTAAGAAACCATTGAAATCTAAAAGCCACATGAAGAAAAAGACTGTAAAAGAGAGTGTCATGATGTGGGTTCCCAAAAGCACTAAAACTGTTAGTACTGCTACCACAAATAGTGTTGCTGACAAAGATAGTGCTGCCAGAAGCAATACTACTGCTATCAATGTTAGTGCTGCTGAGAGTATTAGTACTTCTAAAACTAACATTGAGAGTATTAATGCTAACCTTGTTAGTGCTTCTAACAAAGTTAGTACTGCTAAACCTGTTAGTGCTGCTAACTCTGTTAGTACTTCTAAAATTAGTACTGCTTCTAGTATTTGTGCTTCTAGACCAATCATCTTGACAAAGTACTCCAGTAAAGAGTTTTCTGAATTTAAAAATCTCATCAAAAAGGAGTGCAAGTACTTTGATGAGAAAGGGAGGCCCAAGACCACTTTGGCTTGGGTTCCCAGTCAATACTAATTGATTTATCTTATGTGCAAGGCAACTAGCAACTCAAGGGAAAGAGCATTTGGCATGTTGACAGTGGTTGCTCTAGGCACATGACAGGGAACATGGCTTGCCTCAAGAATTTCAAGAAAATTGATGGAGGGCATGTTGCCTTTGGTAATACTCCAGATGGAGGTAAGATTAGTGGTAAGGGAGATGTAACAAAAGGTAAGATGACCTTTGAAGATGTTTTCTATGTTGAACATTTAACCTGTTAAGTGTATCACAGGTTTGTGACAAAAAGCATAGTATATTATTCACTGATTCAGAATGCATTATTCTTGCTCCTGGATTCAAGGTAGTTGATGAAAAGATGATACTACTAAGAACTCCTAGAAAGGATAATGTCTATTGTTTGGACATGGAAAATGTTTCAAATGATTCATCCCTAAACTGTCTTGTTTCAAAAGCTTCTTTGGATGAATCATCACTTTGGCACAGAAGGATGTGTCACATGAACTTTAAAACAATGAATAAACTTGTTAAAAACAACCTTGTAAGAGGTCTGCCTTCAAAAGTATTTTCATATGATGATCATTGTGTTGCTTGTCTCAAAGGCAAACAACACAAAACTTCTCATAAGTCCAAAGAGTTGAACACAATTTCTTCTTCTCTTCAGTTGTTGCATATGGATCTATTTGGTCCTACAAATGTCATGAGTATAGGTAAGAAATCATACTGCCTAGTTATTGTTGATGATTACTTTAGATTTACTTGGGTATATTTTCTAAGGACTAAGGATGACACAAGTGGACTGATCAAATCCTTTATTCGAAGAATTGAAAACCAAACAAATCAAAAGGTAAAAGTCATTAGGTCAGATAATGGTACTGAATTTAAAAATCTGGATCTAAACACCTTTTGTGAGGAAAAAGGAATTGAGATGCAATACAGTGCTCCTAGGACTCCACAACAAAATGGTGTTGCTGAGAGAAGGAATAGAACACTGATTGAAGCTGCTAGATCTCTGTTAGCTGATTCAAAACTTCCAATTACTTTATGGGCTGAAGCAGTTAATACTGCTTGCTATGTCTAAAACAGAGTTCTAGTAGTCAAACCTAAAAACAAGACACCATATGAGCTTTTAAATAAAAGAAAACCATTTATTGGATTTTTCAAACCTTTTGGGTGTCCTTGTACCATTCTCAATACCAAAACTCACTTAGGAAAGTTTGATAGCAAAACAGATGATGGTTTTCTTGTTGGTTACTCATCTCAGAGTAAGGCCTTCAGAGTATTTAATTCTTCTTCTAGAATAATTGAGGAAAGTGAATGTCAAATGCAATGAGAACACACCAAATCCTATTGGTTCAGGTCCTCAGTGGTTATTTGACATTGATTCACTAACTAACTCTTTGGGTTTCAGTAGTGATGATCATGCAGGATCAGGAAGTAGAGGATCAGGGGATGAACAAGTACAAGATATTATTCCTCAGTCTGTGATCTTTCCTATACCTACAATGTCCCCTGTTGAAATTTGTGAAAGGGAGACTTTTACTGAACCAAGTCAGAGTGAAGAAGAAAGAAGAGATGATGAGAATTTAGAGCATGAAGGGTCAGAAGCAGCTGATGAGATTCCCTCAGATGACTTAAATGATTCCAATTTAGATGTGGGAATGAATGAAGAACCTAGTCTTCAGACAATAACTCAGAAAAATCATCCTCCTGAGCTGGTAATAGGAGACATCACTTCTCCTATGATGACTAGGAATCAAAGCAGACTTCAAGATTTGCAGGATCAACAGCATACAGTACTCTCTTGCTTTCTATCCCAGATTGAGCCTAAGAAGGCTTATGAAGCAATGAAAGATTCAAGTTGGATAGAATCCATGCAAGAAGAGTTGCTACAGTTAAAATTGCAAGATGTTTGGGACTTGGTGGACCTTTCTAAAGGTCATAGAGCAATTGGCACCAAGTGGATTTCCAGAAATAAAAAGGATGAGAGAGGAATAGTAATCAGGAACAAAGCAAGGCTAGTGGCACAAGGGTACACTCAGGAAGAAGGCATAGACTATGAGGAGGTTTTTGCTCCAGTTGCAAGGGTAGAGGCAATTAGGCTGTTTCTAGCCTATGCTTCATTTATGAAATTCAAGGTATACCAGATGGATGTGAAGAGTGCCTTTCTGTATGGAACAATTGATGAGGAAGTATATGTCTGTCAGCCCCCTGGATTTGAGAATCCATCATATCCTGACAGAGTATACAAACTGAAGAAAGCTCTCTATGGTCTACATCAAGCCCCAAGAGCATGGTATGATACTCTGTCTACCTATCTCTTGGAAAATGGGTTTGAAAGAGGAATAATTGACAAAACCCTTTTCATTAGAAGAAGTAAGAAGGACATCCTACTTGTTCAGATCTATGTGGATGGCATCATCTTTGGATCCACAAAAGATCAGATGTGTAGAGACTTTGAAGAGTTGATACACAGGAGCTTCAAAATGAGTTCAATGGGTGAACTTACTTTCTTCCTTGGGATTCAAGTGAAACAACAGAAAGATGGGATTTTCATAAGTCAATCAAAGTATGTGAAAGACATCCTAGATAAGTATGGTCTATCAGACTCAAAGCCAGCAAGCACACCAATGGAAACACACAAACAAATCACAGCTGATCTTGAGGGGGAGGAAGTTGATGTCCATCTTTATAGATCAATGATTGGATCCCTCATGTATCTCACAACCTCAAGACCAGATATCATGTTTCCAGTGTGTGTGTGTGTGCCAGATTCCAAGTCAAGCCAAAGCAGTCACATCTTAAGAGGACAACCTAGATTAGGTCTTTGGTATCCGTATGAATCTACTTTTGACTTGATTGCATATTCAGACAGTGACTTGGGTGGTGCTAATATGGATAGAAAGTCTACTTCAGGGGGATGTCAACTTTTGGGTCCCAGACTAGTATCTTGGCAGTGTAAGAAGCAAACCACAGTGTCCTTATCCACAACAAAAGCGGAGTACATTGCTGCTGCAAGTTGCTGTTCACAGGTTCTATGGATTCAGAATCAAATGCTGGACTCTGGGGTAACCCTTCTTCACACTCCAATCTTCATTGATAATAGCAGTGCTATTAGCATTGTTAACAATCCAATCAAGAACTCCAAAACAAAGCATATTGAAATCAGGTACCACTTTATTAGAGACTGCAATGAAAAGAAGCTTATTCAAGTTGCTAAAGTTCATACTGATAACCAGTTTGCTGATCTATTCACTAAAGCTTTTGATGTGGGTAGATTCACTTTCTTGGTCACAAGTGTGGGCATGATCAACTCTGAATGATGTCATGTTTAAAAAGTGTTTGTATACCTGTTATTTGTTTATTTTGTTTGGTGTTACTAATCATCTTTCTCAGGAAGTTTATTGCCTTGCTCAGACTAACACAAGCTTTAACAGTGTAAGTATAGTTAATGCTGCCAGTGCAGTTTTAATACTGCCAGTGCAAGGTTACTACTTCAGATTCACTATTACTACTGCTAGTCTGAGTGACTACTTCAGGTATGTGTTAATGCTGCTAGTAGTTAATACTGCTAGTTAGTTAATACTGCTAGGAGTTAATACTGCTAGTCGTTAATACTGCTAGTTAGTTAATACTGCTCGTAGTTAATACTGCTAGTCGTTAATACTACTAGTTAGTTAATACTGCTCGTAGTTAATACTGCTAGTTCGTTAATACTGCTAGTTAGTTACTACTACTCTCAGTTAATACTGCGAGTGGTTAGTACTGCTTTAACGGAAAATAAGGTTAATACTGCTTCTTTCCCGAATCATATAAATACCCTCTTTGCCCGCCTAAAAGCTCACAACGACTCTTTGAATACTGTTCATCTTCTCTCTCACTCTTTTCTCTCAAGCAACAAGTGTGTTTCAGTCCAGTATCCTCAAGAACGATGGCATCCATGGCGTTTATTGATGAACAAAATGAGATCGCAATGCTTCAAAAGCCGAAGCAGGCTGATGGATTCCATCAAATAGTCGATTTTCTCAAGACCAGTCATATAGCATATGCTCTTACTGTGTCACCACCAATCTTCATCGAGCACCAGAAGCAATTTTGGGCCAATGCCACCGCGGTTACTGAAAACGATGTGCAGTTTATCAAGACAAGGGTGTGTGATAAACCCTTGATAGTCACTGAAGAGATCATTCGCATTAGTCTACGTCTGGACGATGCCTCAGGTATTACCTCTATCCCTAATGAAGAACTGTTTTCCCATCTCACAAGAATGGGGTATGAAGGCCAATAGGGTGTTTTCAAATTTTACAAAGCTAATTTTTCTCCCCAATGGCGGTTCTTTGTTCATACCCTTATGCACTGTATTTCTAGAAAAACTACTGGATGGAGTCAGTTCAGCAGTACCATTGCTTATGCTTTGGTCTGCTTGTCTACTGCCAGAAAGTATAATTTCTCAAAAATGATTTTCAATGACCTTGTGTCAAACTTGGGAAATAAAAAGAGTTTCTATATGTACCCAAGATTTGTCCAGGCAGTTATAACCTCTGAATTGATGGATATAACTCTGTTTAATGAGGTATATGTACCTAAAATCCCTATGGGCAAGGTCTTTTCAAATATGAAAAGATCTGCCAAGGACTCGAAAGGAGTTGACACCCCATTGTTCTCTACAATGATAGTGGTGTCCCACAACCAAGAAGGTATGGCATCAGGGTCAAGGCCTTCACTAGACCATCCCACTGAGAGCCAAACCCAACCTTCAACCACTATATCACTTCCTCAGTCTCTTGTTCATAAGCCAACACCTGTGTTAACCAAAACTTATGCTAAGAGAAAGGTACACAAGGCTCTTTTCTTTGTTGTACCTCCTACAATCCCAGAACCTCAAAGCCCTCTAATGGAGCATTCTCCATTAGAGAATATCCATAGGGAAACCATTGGGATGTCTCCCAACCCCGAGGAGGTGCTCACTGAGGAGATGTATGAGCATGTGGGTGAGAAGGCTGCCACTACTCCTGCTAGCATAGAGGAGGACAATGGTAACATCACTAAGACCTTCCCCATGGCAACTTTGGGTGAGCAATCATCCAAAGGTCCCAGGTGCCAAGAAACTAAGGGGGTGGATGGTGCTTCTGCTAGGCAGAAGACCTCCACTACTAAATGTTCCAATGATCCCTCAAAAGGGGTTAACACTCCTGGAGAAGGTGAGGATAGATATGGCTACCATGAATTGATTTCTGCCATGTCCAAAATGGCAACTGAACTGGATGCTCAAAAGCAGGTTGTCAATGAACTCAAGAAAGTCACCATCAACCAACAAGAAGAGATCAACAACTTAAAGAAGTTGGTTCAGAAGGTGGTTCAAAAGAAGAAGAAGCAAAGGTTTGTGCTCAGAAGAAGGAACCCAGTGGATGATGCTCCCAAAAAGGGGGAGTCAGAAGCTGAGATCAACTTGGAGAAGGAAATACATGGAGTTGGGAGTTTAATGTACAAACAGAAACAGGGTTTGTGTTTGAAGAAGCAGCAGTAACAGAGCAAGCAAGCAAAGCAGCAGTAACAGAGCAAGCAAGCAAAGCAGCAGAAACAGTTAATGCTGCTGATTCAAATGAAGCAGCAGAAATTGTTAAAGAGGTATTAACTGACCTCATTAGCAGAAATCTGGAAGAAATTGAGATAGCTGAAGCTCTAATCAAAGCTAAACATGATACTCCAAAGGTCATTTCAAAGGCCAAAGGAGTTGTCATCAAAGAAAAGGGTGAGGTTATCAAGAAAGCAAGTATTGAGAAGGCTGCAAGCAAGGATAAAGGCAAAGCCAAGATAGTGGAATCTGACCAACCACTTAAAAAGCAAAAGCTGATTGAGTCAGATGAAGCTTTGGATAGGAAGATTCAAGCAGAACTTGAACAAGCAGAAACAGTTCAAATGAAGAAAGATAGGGAGATGGCAAAAGCTCTAGCTGCAGAGCTTAATGAAGTATATCAATAGAGCTTGGCAACAGAGATAGCACATAAGAAAGCTGCAACTCTAAAGAAGCCTGTGATGATCAAAATGGCTGCTAAGAAGAGGCAACCTTCAAAGACCTACCTTGGCACTCAAGAGAGAAAGAAGATGATCACTTTCCTCAAAGGTGTTGTGGGAGTCAAAAAGGAGATGTTCTCAAAGATGTCATTTGAACAAATCAAAGGGTTGTATGATGCAGAGATGACTAAGCTTCAAGGGAATGACAAAGCCAGAGTTGAAATGGAAAAGAGGATGAAAGAGAGTAATGGCTTTCTAATAGGAAAACCTTTTCCTGATGATCAAGAAACTCCAAAGAAGGAAGCTACTCTAGGTGAAAGTTTGAAAACTTTGAAAAGAACTAAAATGATGGCAAGAAGAAAACATGTTAAGAAACCTAGAGTGGCTGAGGAAGTAGCTGAACAAAAGGTAGCTGAAGAAGAAGGGGCACCTAAGTCTGAAGAAAAGAAAGCTCAATCTCAGGAAGAACCATCAAGTACTTATGATGTAAATATGTACAAGGTGGTGATGGAGAAAGTGCCTGAGCCTATAACTGCTGAACCAGTTGGTGTCAAGCCTCCTGAGATTATTCACTGGGATACCATGGAAGTAGATGGTAAGGAATATATCAGGCTGAAAAGGAAGGATGAAAAGTTTGAAGTGTATCCTACTTGGGCCAAGATAGTAAGAATATGCTTCAGATCTGACTTAGAGGAAATGTTTGAAGTGGGGATGAAACTATATGCTGACAAGCTGAAAGCTACAGGGATACCAGTTACAAAACTTGTGATGGAATATCTGTGTATGTTATTCAAGCCAGAGGAAGTTCAGCATGTTATCAGAAATGTTTTCAAAACCATCAACAACTGGACTCTGTATGAAAGAAGTGGAGTATATGCACTGGCTGTGGATACAAGTCATTTTGAATACTTCTTGGTGGATAGAGTTTACAACCATAGCAGATTAAAGCTGCATGCTATGTTGAAGAAGAAGCTTGGTTGTGCACCAAATTCTGAAATGGCAAGGTACTTGATCTAGAGAATTATCAATCAAAGTTTGGAGCTGAATCCTGATATAGGTGTATGAAAATGGAGTTTTGGGAGCATCTGAAGAACTTGACTTCTCTTCTCTAAAAGTCTAATTAGGGGGAGATTGTTGGGAACTGAAGATGTATCTAAGTAATTAATACTGCCAGGCTTTCATGATTACTACTGCTGAGCCAGATTAATACTGCTTCAAGAAATTAATACTGCTGAGCATAGTTAGTGTTGCTGGTGAAGATTAATACTGCTTAGAGTGTTAATGTTTCTGTAACTTAATACTGCTTATTTGATAGTCAAGATATGCGCAGATCAAGGCTTGAAGATAATCATGGAAGGTTGAAGATAACTATGGAAGAATATACTGATGATCTTTTAAGTTTTGTAATTATCTTTTATTTTCAATATATGTATAGATGTATTCAGAATAGTTTTGATATACGAGATTTCTAATTTTTTGTTTTAGAGAGAGAATTAACCTCAAGGTTTACAATCCTAATTCTAGAGAAGTAGAATTCGTCTTGGTGAGCCTGTTCATCAAGATTGAGGTTTTGTTTGAAAGCTTGTAACTTTAATCATTCAATAAAGTTTACAAGTTGTGATTCATATTTTATTGTTACATTGATAGTTTGAATATTAAAGTGTTTTTCCGCAACTTCTTTAATATTGTTTCTGAGTTTTATTATTCTTGTTAAGAATCAGATCCTGACATTTAGCCACTTTGCCTCTTTACCGCAGGCGGCTAATGCAACAAACTCATATTCCATTGTTGAGTTTCTAATGCAAGTTTGCTTCTTGGATTTCGAAGAAATGGCACATCCCCCAAGCAAAAATATCCAACCACTTGTTGAGGAGTGATCCTCCATGTTGGATATCCAACTTGCATCTGAATAACCTTCTAAAACCTAAGGGTATCCCAAATAACTCAAACCATAATCCATGGTTCCCTTAAGATATTTAAATACTCATTTAACCGTATGCCAATGTTAAGTACTAGGATTACTAATATACCAGCTCAACCGTCCCACGACATGAGCTATATCAGGCTTGGTGCTTGTCATGATGTACATAAAGCTACCAATGGCCTTAGAGTATTCAAGTTATGAAATAACATTGCCCGTATTTGGTATTAATTTCACACTAGGATCTATAGGAGTGATTACAGGAGAACAATCACGATAACTGAACTTATTGAGAATTTTATCAATATAATGTGATTGCATCATAACAATTTCTTTGTTAACCCGTTTAATCCTTATACCACGGATTACATCATCCTCTCCCATGTATTTCATGGAAAACTTAGATGACAACAATTTCTTAGTTTCATCTACCTAATTTCGGTCAGTCCTAAAAATCAGCATATCATCTACATACAAGCAGATGATCACACAAGCACCATTAACATCAAATATGCTATAAACGGATTTGTCACATTGGTTTACATCAAAACCACATGACAAAATAACTTCATCAAACTTTTTTATGCCATTGTTTAGGTGCTTGTTTCATCCCATACAAGGATTTCATAAGTTTACATACGTTATACTCGTTTTCGGGCATAACGAAACCTTTCGGTTGTTTCATGTAAACTTCCACATGAAGATTGCCATTCAAGAAGTATGTTTTAACATCCATTTGATGGATAAACAGATTGTGTATTGCCTCTAAAGCGATTGACAATCTAATAGTCGAAATACGTGCCATCGGAGCATACATATCGAAAAAGTCAATATTGGGTTTTTGCCGAAACCCTTGAATTACTAATCGTGCCTTGAAGTTATCAATCTTCCCATAAATTTTCATCTTATTTTTGAAGATCCATTTGCATCCAAGTGGTTTAGAACCTCGAGCAAATCCGATAACACCCAAGTGTTATTCTCAAGAATTGATGATATTTCGTAATCAATTGCTTCCTTCCAAAAGGCGACATCTCGAGACTCCATCGCTTCTTTGAAAGCCTTTGGGTCATCCTCAATACTATAACAATAAACATATTGAAGCCTAAGTACATCCTTTGAATCTTCCACCAAATATAGTTGGAAGTGTTGGCCGAAATTTTTGGCAATTCGGCCTCTTTTGCTTCTCCGGACCTGCTGTGTTTCTGGACTAGAAACACCATCCAAAATTTCTGGATTTGCACTTTATGAGTGATATGAATCAGGTCCTTAAATCTTTGCATTGATGAAAATCACATCTCATCAAAAATCACATCACGCGACTCGATTACGGTGTTAATCGACACCGAATCATTGGGTTCTATTATGTCGAACCTATAAGCCTGGAATTTTCTGCATATCCATGAATATACAATCAATTCCATGTTCACCCAAAGTTTTCCTTTTGGGTTCAGTTAGTTTTACAACAACCCGACAACCCCGAATTCGAAAATAACTCAAATTCGGAGTTTTCTTGAACCAAAGTTCATATGGGGTTGTTTTGTTCCTTTTATTTGGAACTCTATTCAAAACATAACAGACCGTTAACATGACCTCTCCCCAAAATCCCTTACTCAATCCTGAGTAAGAAAGCATTGAGTTTACCATATCCTTTAAAACTCGATTTTTACGTTCGGAAATCCCGTTTTGTTGAGGTGTGTATGGTGCTGTTGTCTCATGGATGATACCAACTTATTGGAAGTATTGGGGATCTATATATTCTCCTCCCCGGTCAGTTCTAAGACCTATAATTGAATTACCCAATTGTAATTCAACATCGGTTTTGTAGATTTTAAACTTTTCCAAAACTTCGACTTTGGCATACAAAAGATATACATAGCAAAACCGAGTGTTGTCATCAATAGATGTGACAACATACTTTTTGTCTCCCAAGGAGAGAGTGGAGTGGAAATCACACAGGTCACTGTGTATAAGTTCCAAAATAGACGTATTCCTTTTAACGTTCGGAAAAGGTTGTTTTGTAACTTTAATGAGCATTCAAGTTTTGCACTTCTCTGCAATAATGTCAAAGGTTGGAATTAATCCATCTTTTGACATTTCATGCATCCTTCAAAAATTCACATGACCCAATCTAGCATGCCAAATCATTGAATCATCAATTTTAGAAGAAGACGATGACGATAAAAACCCATAATTTTCAGAACATAAAATTTTCTGAATATTTCAGTTTCCCATTCAGAAAAGCTGTCTTCACATCCATCTGATATACAGTAAAGTTTTGATAAGCAGCAAAAGCCAGAAACATACGAATAGCTTCAAGTCGAGCCACTGGCACGAATGTCTCATCGTAGTCAATACCTTCTTGTTGTCGATATCCCTTGGATACCAATCTTGCTTTGTTCCGTATAACAATACCATCTTTGTCTTTCTTATTCTTGAATATACACTTTGTTCCAATTATGATCTTTCCTTTTAGCCGTGGTACAAGTCTCCAAACTTTTAGTGCGTCAAATTGATTGAGCTCCTCTTGCATTGCTATAATCCAATCCGGATCCTCCAACGCTTCAGATACTTTGGTTGGTTCAATCTTGCTTAGAAAGCAAGTGAAAAGACATTCATTGGGAGTAGCCGACTTGGAACGTGTAGACACACTTGCTTGAGGATCACCAATAATTTGATGAATTGGATGAGATCTTGTCCATTTGGTGGTATGAGGGAGAGGATCAATAATATCTTGAACAACTTCTAATTGTTGAGAGTGAGATTCAGGAGCTTCTATGTCGGATGAAGAAATAGATACAGTTTCAACTGGAGGAGGAGGTAACTCAACAATATCTGGATCAGATTCTGGAAGAGTTGGTTGAATAACATCATTTTGTGCTTATTCCTGAACTGATTCTTCTTGAACAGATTGTTCTTGGATTGGCTCAGTTTCTGATTGTTCCTGATCAGGTTCAGTAATATTGTTTTGATTGACAGGAGGTACTTGAACAACATCAGTTTCAGAGATAGATGCAGCGGAATTTGGAGTAGATGTGATCACAGTTTCCTGATTCAAAACATTTGAAACATTTTCAGAGTTAGATCTAGGCACATCATCATAAAAATTCTCAAACAGAAAATCAAGATCAGAAAAATTATTCAAAGAAGTAGAAAGATCCTGATTTGTCGGTTGAAGTGAAGGTTCTGAACTGAGTTGTTCAGAAGCTGAATTTCCTGTAGGTGCGGGTTCTGGATCTGATTGACCAGAAACCAAGTCGGCAGCTTCGTCAAATTTGACATTGACACTCTCTATCACTTTTCTTGCAGAAGTAAGAAAGACTCGATAAACTGCAGAGTTAGATGAATAACCAAGAAAAATACCCTCATCTGCCTTTGGACTAAACTTGTTGAGATTGTCTCTGTCATTCAGAACATAACAGTTACACCCAAATGACTTGAAATATTTGACATTCGGTTTGATACCGTTCATAAGTTCATATGGTGTTTTGTTGAATCGGCGATGCATAATTGATCTGTTCTGAGTATGACAAGCAGTTGAGACAGCTTCAGCCCAATGAGACAAAGGAAGACCAGAATAAGCAAGCATTGATCTGGCAGCCTCGACAAGCGTTCTGTTTCTTCGTTCAACAACCCCATTCTGTTGCGGTGTTCGGGCAACAGAGAACTGTTGTTGTATTCCTTGATCCTTGTAGAAAGCTTGAAGAGTGCTGTTCTTGAATTCTGTGCCATTATCAGATCTGACAACCTTGACTGCTTTTTGCTTATTTGTCTGAATCGTTTTGATGAGGTTGATGAGAATGTCGGGAGTTTCATCTTTAGACTTGAGAAACTTAACCCATGTATACCTTGAGTAATCATCAACAACCACCAAGACATATCTTTTCTTTCCAATACTCTTTATCTTCATCGGTCCGCATAAATCAACGTGAAGTAGATCAAGAATGTCCGAAGTGCAAGGTTCAGGCTTTGGCTTATGAAGAGCTTTCTTCATCTTTCCTTTCTCACAATCTTGACAGAGGTGGTCTTTCTGAAAACGAAGTACTGGGAGACCTCTCACTGAATCAGTCTTGACAAGGCGATCCATGTATTTAAAGTTGAGATGAGCTAGTCGTCGGTCCCAAATCCAGCTTTCATGAACTGGAGCTTTAGATAGCAAACAAATGTCTGATGGGATTTTAACCTTGGAAAGATCAATGGTATACAAATTGGATCTTCTCTTTCCAACTAGTAAATCCCTGCCACTATCATTCTTTACGACAATTCTTTTAGATTTGAAGCTGACTTCAAGATCTTTATCACAAAACTGACCGATGTTGAATAAGTTGTGGCTTAGACCTTCGACGTAGCTGACTCTCTTGACAGTTATATTACCTTGAACAAGATCACCATAACCTAGAATGGGAGCAGTCTCACAGTTTCCAAACTTAACACGACCGCAACATTTTTCTTTAAAATTGGAAAGCAGAGATTTGTTGCCCGTCATGTGTTTGGAACACCCCGAATCCAGATACCATAAATGACTAAGCTGCACATATAGAAACTACACAGATTTAGGTACCCATATGCTTATAGGTCTCTTCTTGTTAGATTTATGTCTTTTATTTTTCGAAAAATTATTTTTCAAACACTCATGAATGCAATCATCAATAGAGGAAGAAACATAATCATCAGAATCAGAATTAGAAGAAGAATATGAGACATTCTTTGCAATGTGAATCATTTGCGGAATTGAATATTTTGTGTTTTTATTACAAAAGGCAAATGTATCCGAATGACAAAGATTCTTTACACATTTATCTCCTAACAATTCAGACTCTGTTGATTGTTGCTTAACCCTCCATATCAGCTTCGGTGACTTCTTCATAGTCCGATCTGAAACAGAACAATCAGAAGAATTAGAATTTTTAGACAAGACATCATCCTGTTTCCTTGACTTCTTTGACCTTCTTCTTTTACGCTTTGTTTTATAATACTGATCATTTAGCGTTAAAGAATCATCAACAATTGAATTAGAAGAAGAAAATTTATCTAAGAAATCAGACTGAGCATTCGACATTGTAGAACTAGCCTTGGGGTGAGAATTTTCAAAAATGCACAAGTCAAGAGGAGGTTTGCGCGACCCTTTGATGGCGCAAACTGAACTTTGCGCGACCAACGTCTGGCACAGGTTGTCAGTTTGCGCTACCAACTGGTGGCGCAAATGCACACTGTTTTTAAGATTTTGAGTATTTTCCTTGGAATCGATAGAAAATCCAGAAGTAATTTTGTCTTCAAAACTTGTTTTCATTATAAAAAGAAATAAACTGTTTTCTAAATCAGTTTGAAGACTTTGTTCTTCCAATTTATCTTCAAGATCAACTATCTTACCTTCTAACACTAATGGGGGAATGTATCTCTTAGAATCATAAGACACCGGAGATACATTTTCCTTATCAGTGTTATTTGCATATATATAAACAAATTCAGTTGGTAATGAAGATTTATTAGAAGAATTGATATTTAAAACATTTTTGAATTTTCTAGACTTCTTTGATTGGTCAGGAAAATACTTGGCATTTTCAGAAGTATAGACAAATGGCATTTCCATCCTCTTGTTTTTCATTCTTTTCTCATTTTCATCTTCTGAAATTTGCTTTTCACTTGTCCAAAAGAATTTAAACTGAGGTGCATATCTTGCAAGACCTAGATGATCATATTCATATAAAGTAGGAACTTCTGTTTTAGCGAGATTTAAAAAATGAGGATTTTCAAAACCGAGTCCCCACTTTTCCTTTATAGAATCATCACTCCTTGGTTTATTCATATAAATGGTTTGCTCAGTTTGTTCTCTCTTATATAATTTTCCTTCTAAATCAATTATTTTATCAGAAAGATTTTTATTTAAAGTGGCCAGTTCAGTCAAAGAATCACGATAAGCCTGATTTGAATTTTCTAACTCACCCAACTGCTTTTGAAATTTCTCTTTTGTATCTATTAAAATAGATTTTTCATCTTTCAGCTAAATTTGCAGTTTTTCAATCAAAACAGACTTTTCTTGATTATCAAGCTTTTCAGATGTGAACTTTGAACGTAAATCATGTAAAGCATTGATAATAACGTTCATTTGAGATGAAATGAAATTATACTCAAACTTAGAAATTACCTCAGATTCATCTGTTGAGGTGTCCTCTTCTTCATCATCGTTCTTATCGTCTCCAATGAAACACATGGCAACAATTTCTTCATTCTCAGCTTCGTTGTCAGAATGGTCAAGCCAATACTCTTCCTCAGCAAGCAAAATAGTTCCATTTTCTCTCTTCTCTGCCAGTTCCAACTTCTTTCTGTAGAACGCAGAATCTTTTACCACCTTCACACGACACTCCTTAGCTATGTGTCCCGGTTTTCCACAGTTAAAGCAGTTCATTACTTTCTTTTCCTCCTTTTTTGGCTCAGCCACTTTAACCGGTTCATACTTTGGGAGATATGGCTTTGAGGGAGCCCCAAGTTCCACTTTCTTTGATTCGGATGTGAAGTGAAGGTTGTTTGAACCTGATCTGTGTTGGAACCTTTTCTGATAATGTTGAGTGAGGAGAATCATAGCCTTTTCCAAAGCTTCACCATCATCTTCAGTTGAACCATCATATGCATTTTCTGTCAAAGCTTGTTCAGCCAGTTGGCTAGCAAGTAAAGCAATCGGATCCACAATCTTTGGCTTATTCTTTTTATCCAACTTAGCTTTCTTCTCCAGAACCATGTTCTCATCAGACATCAAGATTTCGTAAAGTTCTTGAATTGGCATTGTGGAAATCCTGACATCATTCCTCATCCTATGACATGATTTGCTCCATTCAGGTTGAAGAGCATTCAGAAACTTTAGATTGGCTTCAAGTTCAGTCTTTGTCACCTTTATCTTGTATAGATCATTGATCACTGCCCAAAACCTATCAAACACACTTTTCAGACTTTCTCCATCTTTAGCTTTAAAGTCCTCAAAGTTGTTCATGTACCGGTTCTGACAGAGTTGGGTAGCCACAACTGATCCAAGCATTATCTTTTCCAATTGAGTCCACATGAGCATAGGATTTTGCTTGAAACAGTCAATTCTGTTGTAGATGGAGTTTGGCAGTGCGAGAATCAGATTTGACTTTGCTTGACTATCAGCTTGATATCTCTCAAGAGCTCATCAGCATTATACTCTCTTATAGACTTTTCAACTCTTGTAGCCCGAGTAGTTGCAGTAGATGGTATTTCTTTCATAAGCCTCTCCATAGGACTTTCAGTCAGAGATTTCATCATATTGTCACCATTTGGTTGTCTCTCTATGAAGTTGATGAATCTATCCTGCCATTGCTGAAACTCATTCTCATTTATCAGTACCAGAGGGCGAGTATCGGACCCCAAAGACATCATTATGTCGTTCTTGTAAATCTGTGCTTGAAGAAACATCTTGAAAAATTCAGAAAATCAGAAAATTGCTAAGTCTGAACTGGAAGGCTGGCGCAAACAGAAGGTTTGCGTGAATAGAGAGTGACGCAAACACAGATTTGCGTGAGAAGTGTAAGACGCAAAACGAGCTTTGCGTGAGACGAGTGAGACGCAAAACGAACTTTGCGTGATTCGTTGAAGACGAGAACTAAGCTTTACGTGAGCAGTAGAAGACGCAACCTGATCTTTGCGTTAGTAGCTTGTGACGCAAACAGCACTTCTCGCGAACAGAAGGAGACGCAAAGTAGCTTTGCGTGATGAACTTGTGAAGAGAACTTGCACTATGCGTGATACACTAGAGACGCAAAGTATACTTCTCTTGATGCACGGGAGATGCAAATTTAGCTTTACGTGAATAACCCAATGCGAAAAGTTGAACTTTTCGAGACGAAAACCTAAAATACACTGGCGCAAAGATTAGAACAACAATGAACTAGCGCAAACTAGTATGAACTCGCGCAAACGTATATGAACTCGCACAAACTATAGATCTGGAGCAAACCTCTGAAAAACAAGAAAATCTTGCAAAATTCAGTTATAGCCATGAAATTAATGCAACATATTCACACACAATTGAACGAAAACAAGTTTCTAACACTTTTTAATCAACAAAATCGATTAAAAACCACAAAATCAAGTTTTCAAGAATGTAACAGTACGTGAACACGAGTTTTTCAGAAAATCACTAATTTTCAAAATCAATGATCAAAATCTGGTTTTCTTGCAAAATTATATGAAACAATTATGTTCTACAATCAAAATCGAGTTCAAAGAAACAATTATCAACAAAATTCGATCACATAACAATCCGAATTTGATGAAAAAGCAAAAAACGAGATTTTCTTGTAAAAAACAAGAAAATCGATCAAATTTCTTGCTTTAAAACACAAATTCAGAAACAAAACCAGGTTCTCTCAATCCTCTCAAGATTCAGATTGCTCTGATACCAATTGTGAGTCCAAGATCTCTAAATTCTAGAGAGAGAAAGTAGAGAGAGAAAGTAGGAGAGCGCCAAATGTAAACTGTATATTCAATATAGCATCCAAAGTTATAAAAACAAAGCACTAAGGGGACTTAAATACCCCATGTCTAAACAGAACATATAACCAAACAAAACATTGTTTAGACAACAGATAATAAATACAATGATTACTACAAAATCAGTCTTAACACGAACTTTTTTAACAAAAAATACGCAAAAATCCAAAATTGAAAAGAATACAGTGCGAATTTAAAGATGGAATTCAAATAAGAAATGTTCCAATACACTATGCGATCACTGTAGAATCATTTTCTTGCATCAAAATCGATTGATGAGAAATTCTTGAATCGAACAGTAACTTTTCTGAACGTCGTCTTCGAGTTATTCAAAAATTAGAAAGTTTCCAATGAATTTGACTCAAATTTGCAATCAATCCATGTTCTGAATTCGTTGGTTTTCTCTTATACCAATTGTTAGTTCCAGATTCAAGCAAGATTATCAATGAAGATTACAAGATAAGCACACGATTTAGAGAGAGAATCTAGAGAGAGAAATTCATATGTATTGATGTCATATGTCTCACAAGGTTGAATAACAATGACTCTCACTTACATGCTTACTTACACAAAAGACTTAGAAAGCAAATGCGTATAAAGGATCAAACAAGCCTTGACCTCAATATAAGTCAAACAAACAAAAATCAACAAATGATCTAAACTATGCAATAACAAATTTTATACTTTGCATTTCATTCTGCACGCACACAAGTACTCTCAAGCATTATTTCCCTCTCAAAATCTTCATCTTCTTCACAAAGAACTTTTTCAAAATCTACCATGGCTCAACCTGCAACTTCATCTGAGTGGTGCAACATTTGCCAAAAACTGGAGAACCATCACAAATCTTTTGATTTCCAATCAAAGACAACAACCATATGGTAAACCTGGACTCTCCAAAGTTCGAAGATACTTACCACATCATATGTGAGTTTCTCGCAACCTGCGAACTTGTTCAACCTAAAATGTTGTATTCAAAATTAAAAGGGTCAAATGTGTAATTATTGTATGGTTGTGTAAAACTCAAGTATGTTTGACTTACCATTTATGTCTTGAGTTGTAAAAGTCAACAAGAGTTGACTTAGTATAAATGTCTTGTGTTCTTGTAATCTTGTAACAACACAGAACTACACGCGCACACTTGAGAGAATCTAAGAAATAGGTATATGAGTGTAGTGAGAGAAAGTGTGTATTTCTAGAGTGAGAAATCATTATAATAATATTGATAAATCAATATGATGATTTCTATATACTGTGTGTTTATGATCTGTGATATAGCTTGAATCTGGAACAATCAATTAGTATTAGAGCAGATCAATCAAATCAGAAAATGAAAATGTGTGATCGTTCTTGAAGAACTCGCAAAACGACTGTGGTTGAATCGAATTTCTTAATTTTGAGTTGTTTTGTCTAATTTGTTGATTGTATTGTATTCGACTAGGGATATAGAATGACTTTTGTTTAGATTGATTAGGCTAATTCAGTGTAATTTTCATTCAATTTTGTTGATTTGTAAAAGTCTGGTTCGAGTTTTCGAAGCTACTGTATTCAGATCAAATTTCTTGATCTTGTTGTTTTTGGCTGAAAGTTTGTGCTAAAGAAGTGTTCAGACAACAATCGTGAGCATAATTGTGAAGTTTTGTGCTAATTGGATAAGTTTTGGATCGATTTTTGATCATTCTAGTGGTTTTAAAGTCGCAAACTCCAAGAACTCGCAAGATCTGCTTTTTCCACAAGTTCATCGAAGAACTTGCAGAGTTCAAGTTTTTGTTGTTTGCAAATCTTTTTAAGGGAGGAACTCACAAAGGCTTGTGTACGAATAGTTGGAATTCGCAAGTGCCTTTATACGAAAAGTCACTATTCATCATAGAACCCGCATGCCTTTACATACGAATTGTTGGATTTTGCATAGCACTGTTCACGACTACTTTGAATTTCTACATCTTTGTTTTAGACAAGTACAGAATCCGCAAAGTATAGCTTGCGAGAAGTTAGAATCCGTACACCGAAGCCTGCGAAAAGTGAGATTTCGCAGACTGTTGCTTACGGAAAGTAGCAATTCGTACACCATTGCCTGTAAATTGTTCATCTGCGAGAAGTGTGCACTTCAGTCTGCGACTAAGTCAAGAATCCGCAAAATATACTAAGGATTCTATACTTAGAAATTTTTTGAGATTTTTTGAAATTTTCAAGTTTGACTTTTTAGTCAAAGTTTTTGATTTCTTTGACTAACGATCATTTCAAGCTCTTATTTTTTTACAGATCTCAAGATGTCTCAAGGTTACGGTTTTGATTTTGGACAAATGAACATCATTGAAGATAGAGACAATCTGAAATATCTTGCTGGAAAGTTATCTCATTATACAAGTATGCTTAATAACTGTCCAAGGGAAAATACAAAGTTTAAATCTGAGAAAGCTGAGTTGAAAGATAAAGTCTATGCTCTTGAATCTGAGATAAAAGGTCTGAAACGCAAATATGACATTCCTGATCTTAAAGCTGAAAGAGACATATTGAAAGAAAAAGTCTTCAGCCTTGAAATAGAAATAAATGTGTTGAAAGAAGAAGCTACTCAAGAGAAGTGCAACTCAAGTCTTAAAGATGATCTGAAGAAGCTCAAAGAAAGTTCAAATATATTAGACAGTGAAAATACTGAACTGAAAAAGAAGATTTTTGATTTGGAAGCTTAGATTGTCAAAGTCAAGCAAGAAGACTCTGTCAAGAAGAATGAGGAGAGAGCAAAAGGATTAGAATCTGCAAATGCTAAGCTACATAAGAAGGTTTCGCTTTTGGAAAAGCAGATTTTTAAAGAAAGAGAAGATTTTGACAAAGAAAGAAAAGTGTTTGCTCAAAAGTTCTCTGAATTTTCAAGAGAATCATTTGAAGAGAAGAAAGCGGTTGAACTCAAATGTGCAAAACTTTCTCAATAAGTGTCAGATTTTGAGAAAGTAATTATCATGGAAAGAGATAAATTTGAGAAAGAGAAGAAGATGACCATATTTTGGTCTTTTCTTTGAACCGAAGACAAAAGTAATTATCACCAACCCTCTGAACCCTAGACTAAAGCTGGATATGACCGATGTACATAAGAGATTCATCAGAGACATGACAAGTCGTCGTCAGGATGTCTTTTCTAATGAACGTATTACTGAGGTCAACAGAATAATAGAAAGAAAGTTCAGCTATGACAACCTGACTTATCAACACTACCAGGTGATATGGGCTGGCAACAGAGTGTATGAATTCAATGACAATGATCTGGTCAATCTGAACCCATATGATTTGACTTATCTATATGCACACTGTTCAGTGAAGGCAGATAGAGGCACAGTCTACAGAGTGGGTTATTATGAGATGAAGATGGTCATGGAAGCCCACGTGAAGCTTAGAGCAAAGATTGATTTCCAAAATGCCCTGAATCTTGGTGTTGACAGACTAGAGGTAGCTGCTCCCATTGAAACCAGAGAAAACTTGCACAAGATTAAGAATGGGAAAATTGTAGTAGAACCTCTGGGATTTGTCTACAGGCTCTTCAATAAAAAGAAAAATTTTCTAACTTCTGAAGTGGCATAGTACTCTGAAGACACACTCAAGGGGATGATGAGAATTTTGGAAGTAAAGAGAACTAAGTACCCAACAGATCTGTTCGAACTTCTTCATTCAGAGATTAACTCCATGATCTTGTTCAGAGGATTCAATAAAGGCTACACAAAGGAGAATAAAATACCAAAAATTAAGAAAGTTAGCAAATAAAAGAAATAAAATACTTACAACATGATTCTTGAAATTTCTGATCACTTAGAGTGGGATGGAGAGTGGTCACTCTCATTCAGAAAGTGTTTCACCCTTTGTCCATTGACTTTAAAGATTTGTCCCAATGTGAGGAGCCATTATGTCCAACGTTCCAAAAGAACTTGACCACATTATATAGACCTGTCATTGCCTTTGTAATTCTTGTAAGTAACAAGTACATACGTAGACCTTATTAGAGAAGAGTCCATTGCTTTTATTCTAGAGAGAGAAAGTGGTGAGAGAGTGATTGTAATATGTGGAGTTGAACTTAATGACATATGATTACGAATTTGAATCATCTTGATTGTTGTTCTTGATCGTATTAAATTTAGAACTTGACAAACTGGGATTAACAATTGGTATCAGAGCAGAGAGAAATTCAGAAACAAGGATCGAATTCAAGATTTTTTGGTCGTTTTTCAAGAACTTGCATATCGTCTGTTTTGGAGTTGAATTTTCGAATTAGTGATGTTTTGGATTTAATTTTGGCATTTTGTTACTCAATTTTACGTCTAGAACAAGTTTGCTTTGTAATGCTTTGCCTAATTCACACTGTTTAGACGTGAATTTTGGATTTTAGTTGATTTTAGTTCGAGCTTCTGTATTTTACTGTCTTTTAGATAGAATTTGTATCTTTGGTGTATTAGTTTGAAATTCATTGATTGTAATTCGTTCGAGCTATGTTCTAGACAAATCCTGCGAAGTTTCAGATCATTTGGTGGAGTATTGAATCAAATCCAGTGTGAAAATCAAGTTTTTTGGTCGATAAACTGAAGAACTCGCTAGATCCATCAAACGCGCAAAGGCAAGAATGTGCAGATACTAAAGAACACACACGACATTGAAATTCGCAAAATAATGAAGAACTCGCAAGTTGTGACGTGCGAGAAGTAGAAACGCGCTAAACCCTTTCTGCGAGTTCTTACTGTTCATTATCTTTGTAGTGCTCGAAGTAGGGATCTGCGAGAAAGGATTTTCTTGCGCGAAGTAGAAAGTGTAAATTTTTTTTAAGTCTAGAACGCGCAGACGCATTGCGCGAAGTGGTTTCAGAGAAACACGTAACCTGTGTCTTGCGAGAACTCAAAACTTGCATTTGTCTGCGAGAAGCTCAAAACTCGCACGTAGTCTCTTGCGCGAAGCTTAAACGCGCATGACCTTGTGTGTGCGAACCACAGAACTCGCACCATTCGTTGTGCGCGAACCTCAAACGCGCATAGTACTGTTTGCGACAAGTTGATTCTTTTGATCTGCGAGTTTCTATACTTAGACAAAATTTTCAAAGTTGTAATATGGTTTTTCAATGTTAAAAAATTTTCTCTAGGGGCGTTGCCCTTGACACCACCCGCTAACCGGGTAGCGGGACCCCCATGCTAAGTCTGCGGAGGGGGACATAGTTTTATTTATACTTAGAATATTTTCTGAGTTTTTCAATTTTTGACCAAACTTGATTTTTTTAGTACAAGTTGTTTCTGAATTTCTAACGATCATTGTCATGTTCTTGTTGTACTAATCATAATAGGATGACTTCCAGAGAAACTCTCACGATCGGAACAGACGTAAAGCCACCGATACTCTTCAAAGGAGAGTATGAGCAATGGAAAGATCGTTTCCTAGATTTCATTGATCACAATGATTTGAGAGACTATATTATAATATCTCTGAAGGAAGGAAAGATGAAAACTCCAACAAAGACTTACTCTTTTATGGGAGAAAATGGAAAAACGGAACGAGGAGAATATCCACTACCACTTCAGGAATACACAGATGAGCAGAGATGGAGACATAAAGCTGACAGATTAGCCAAAGCTTTTATGTTGCAAGGAATTTCAGATGCAATTTCAATCAATTTATATAGTAAAAAGGCTACAGGAAAACAGTTGTGGGAACAACTTGAAAAGATGATGGAAGGACCAAAGATGTCTTCAAAAGAAAGAGTAAAGATTTTGGAAGCTGAGAATAAAGAGCTGAAAAGAAAGATCTCATATATGGAAGATCAAATGGTTCAAATCCAACAAGCAGATTCTGTTGTCAGTTATGAGGAGAAGATCAAGAATCTGGAGGATGCTAATGCTGAGCTTCAAAAGAAAATATCAGATTTGGAACAAAAGATGGTCAAAGACAAAGGTGATTTTGAGAAAGAGAAGAAAGAATTTGCAAAGAAGTTCTCAGAATTTTCCAGAAAGAGTTTTGAAGAGAAGAAGATGGTTGAACTTAAGTGTTCTAAGCTTTCTCAACAAGTATCTGACTTTGAGAAAGTGATCATCCTGGAAAGAGACAAGTTTGAAAAAGAAAAGAAGACCATAGAACAAAAGAATGTTGGAATCTTCAAAGAAATATCCGGTCAAAGAAAGAATGTTGAGAATGGTTTTGAAGAAGAAAGACAAAATTTTGAATCAGAGATCAAGAAGCTTACAGAGAAGTTATCTGAATTGTCTACAAGTGAACTGAAAGAGCAGAAAATGAAGTCTGAGTTTCAAGAAAAGATTGACCTGTTTGTCAAAGAAAGAGACAATTATTCTTCAAGGATAAAAGAGTTTGAAGACATTGTTTCTAAGATGGTGGTGACTGAGCAAACGACTCCAGAGTCAAAAATCCACACATCTAGAAATGATAAAGTTGACTCCAAAAAGAAAGCCTCAAGCTCAAATCAAAGAACTGTTTCTTCAAGAAGGTCAGTTAACTCATTTGATCAGATTCGTACTACTAACATTTTCTTTGATAGAAATGTACACGGTTCAGATACATTTAGGAGAAGGAGAAGAAGAAGATATGAAGAAGAGAAGATGGTTTGGAAAGTAAAACCAGTTGATGGTGAAAAGGATGATGAGAAGAAGGATGAGAAGAAAGAAAACAAATCATTTGTACATACATCACAAGCAAAGAAGAACAATGTGCGGAAAGGTAAACCTGATCTTGTTTACTTGAGAGATCAATTAATCAGGTTGCCTACAAGGAAAAGGTATTGTTCTTACTGTCGTACATATGATTTTGTTCATAAAACTAGTGATCATTACTGGTATGGTTCTTACTCTATTACTCCCAATAGAATTGCAACTCACAACCATGGACACAAATACCAGTGGGTACCAAAGCCGAAGATGATTCTGTGTTGCAGGCACCTCAAGTCAAGGGGGAGTAAGAGAACCAAGGCTTCTGAATACTACAGGTCAGGACCCGTACCCTAATGATAAGGAGTTTGACTTCTAAACGCAACAGTTTAGGACTCGTACTTCAACGAACAAAAGATATTATACTCCGTGCGTGAACGAGATTGTACTCCAATACATGAATGAGAAGATCAACCTTCAAGGGGGAGTACATATTTTTCCTGATGCATAATTTCAGGGGGAGTATATGACTTCTGATTACATCTGATCAGAACTCGTACATTCAAAGTTTTACTTCTTTATGTCATTTACTTTTCAATAAAGTTTTTGTGAATAAAGCTCTATGCTTTGACAGACTTTGTGATTTTTGCAGAATTGAGAGGAAGCTTAAACGATCATATCCTTTATGACTTAGAGCTAACTTGATGAGATTTAAGACTGTGCGAAAAGGTTTATTTCTAATCTTACTCTCATACGTGTCTGAAAGACGGACGATTTTCAGATATGAAAACATATTTTTAAATGTTCAAACCACTTCTGATTATTAAATGATTTCTTGAATTTAGAAGTGTGATTTTAAATGTTTTCATGATTACTTGTGCTTCAATGTTTTATAAACTGTATGTTTCCAAAGATTAATACTTGCGTATTGTCTTTTCCATATACTTTCAAGTATTCACACACACCGGTTTAATTTTTGTTATAAATGTTATCACCATGTCTCAAATTGAACAAATTTTTCGATGGTGATACACCCCAATTGAACTTCAAAGAATTTTGAGCGTGATTTCATTTCGAAACGTTCCTTCAAGAATGTCTATATCTTGAGTCGTATAGACAAATTTCAATTGTTGCTGACCTAAGCCTTAATTGATAAATCATTCAGATATTTTGGTCTTTTTCATACAATGTCAGATTTTCAAACAAGTTTCTTGTATTCATTTCATTTGTTCGATTATCTTGTTTGAAAAGTCCTCAATGTTTAAAATGCTCAAACCTTCATGATTATATTCGTGAGCATACAAACATCTGACTTGTATATATTTGTGCTTTAACTGCAAAGTTAAACCAGTTGAGCAACATATACTTATAGGATTACATGGGTTTATTATGTGAGCTTAATTGAAACTTCTATGGATTCATGTTAACCAATGTTTCCTACCCAAGAAGTTAATCCTTGAGTGATCGAATGTGTGAGTAGTCAAAACAACTGAGTGTGGGTTGAGTGATGAGGTAAAATGGAAATGAGAGTTTGGTTAGAAGCGAGCTTAATGATTAAAAGAAAGAGGGTGTGAGAACAGAGTAAAAGAATATCAAGCTCTGCACCAACTTTTTCTGAGTCAGCCAACCACATTTCTAGTGTTTCACAATTCTTCGTGAACATTATTGAAATAGGCAACTAGCCTGTAACACCCTAAAAATAGGGATAACAAAAATCCGGAAAACGGACATGAGGTATGCTAAAATTTCCATAGCAAGAGCCTCCCAAAAATGAGGAATATATATATATATATATATATATTTAAATAACCTGTTTAATCACAATTGTAATTTAACGGACAACAAACAACAACCAACTAATCTAATTTCTACATCTAGAAAAGAGATTACAAAAAGGGTTGTCATCTATAGACCCAAACGATCTATATCCAAAAGTATAACGCGTCCATGTGCAATTCCCCAAGCTCTCACCCCAAAGAAACTAAACGTGCTTAAGACCGCCGCTGCTAGAACCTGAGATACACATCGACACCAAACAAGTGTTAGGCCAAAAAGCCTAGTGAGTTGAACAATAGTAAGCATGCATGAACAGTCACATTTCTTATCAACAGTTAACCATAGTTCAACAAATGTGGAGTCAATAGGGGAGACCCATAGCACCAATCAAGTCCCACCCAAGAGTCGATATACCTTGATGCCCTTAACAAGGAACACCCCAAAGGCCCGACACACCCGAAGACTATCGCTAAGAAAATTCCCCGAATGGCAGAGGTCTAGGCACATACCATCACAGTGGCACCCAAGACTATATCCTTCTAGTGTACTGACTTGGTTCGTCCACATAACATTTATAAGGGGTCCTTTAGGTATATTCCAACCCACATAATTCAATACCAACTACGGGTATAATATTACCACCTTATCCTCGTGATGTCTAACAAAAGACCCAATGTAAATCATGCTCATCATGCATATAAACATATCACCAAAATGGTGTTCCAACTAGAATCATCATAATACCCATATATGCATACATTTAACATATCAAGGTACCCACATTATGTATCTATGAGACCAATCCCAAATAATGATACATATAACGATAATCATGGCAAATCACCCTTATATATACATCTTCCAACTATTTTTATGAAGAAACCCCCAAACATTTGAACATATAGAGATAAAGTAACAAATAGGAGATTATAACGTGTATCTAGTTTTAACAAAGGTTTAGTAAACTCACAATATAGGTTTTGAACCCAAAACCTAGAAAATATGGAAACCCTAGAAGTTGGAGAAGATGAGACTTGAAGGTGAGAAATGAGAATCTTGAAGAACACTTCAATGGGGACACTTGGATGAAGCTTGATGACTACTTAATGTTCCCAACAACCCAAAACCCTAGAAATGAATGAGGTAGGTGATGAAACCCTAAAAATCGCCTCCAAGAAGAGCTCTCCCATTTTTGTAAAGTGTTAATGTGAGAAATAAGACTGCCAAAGTGTTTTTAACTCAACCAGACCACGCGGGCGATAATGCCCGGCGATAGTGCCATGGGCACTATCGCTTGTCACAATCGCGGAGGTCCCCACCCCCACAGTACAAGCCCGGCGATAGTGCCTTTGGCGATAGTGCCAAGGCATAATCGCGTGGCACAATCGCTGGCATCCAACTGCCCACGGTTCGTCTCTGGCGATAGTGCCTCCGGCGATAGTGCCAATGACACAATCGCCAGGCACAATCGCTGGCATCCCAAAACAGTCCGAAACTTAACCAAATTCGATGGCGAGGGCGAGGTTTGAACGATTAACAAAGGTAATTCAATACATGACATTTTAACATAATTCAAGATCATAAAATGTACACAAAGACACACATTCACACATAAGCGAAATCAATGCCTTAAGGGAGACATAACACTTACCTTAATAATTTACGGGTGTTACAATCCTCCCTACCTAAATGGGATTTCATCCCCAAAATCTTACCCTAGGCAAACAAGTGAGGATAACGCGTCTTCATAACATCTTCCGATTCCCAAGTAATGTTAGCACCCCGATGGTGCTTCCATTGGACTTTCACCATAACCATGTCTTTATGCCTCAACTTCTTCACTTTCGATTCTAAAATCGATTCCGGTTCTTCCACACAACGATTCCCATTCTCCACCCGAATTTCCGACAAAGGAATTACGCTTTCCTTTTCGGCTAGACACTTCCGAAGATAACACACGTGAAATGTGGGATGTATTCCATCCATTTCCGGAGGTAAATCCAACCGATAGGCTTGCAAACCAATCTTTTCCAAAATAACGAATGGTCCAAGGAAACTAGGACTAAACTTCCCACGCTTCCCGAAACGTATGATCCCCTTCCACGGAGACACCTTCAACATGACCTGGTCACCCACTTGAAACTCAACCGGCCTTCTCTTCTTGTCCACATAACTCTTTTGTCGGTCTTGTGCCGCCTTTAGCCTTTCCCGGATCTCTTTCACCTTGTCGGCCGTCTCTTGAACGATTTCCGGCCCGGCGAATTGCTTTTCGCCCGCTTCTAACCAACAAACCGGGGTTCTGCACTTCCGTCCATACAAAGCCTCGAACGGTGCCATTCCGATACTAGAATGGTAACTGCTGTTGTACGCGAACTCTAACAAAGGTAGATGTGAATCCCAACTTCCCCCAAAATCTATTACACACGACCTCAACATATCTTCTAAGGTCTAGATCGTCCTCTCACTTTGACCATCCGTTTGAGGATGATACGCCGTGCTCAAATTCAGTCGAGTACCCAACTCCTTTTGCAAACTATCCCAAAAGTTCGAAGTGAATCGGCTATCCCGATCCGATACTACAGATTGCGGAACTCCGTGCCTTGACACCACCTCGTCGTGTACAATTTAGCCAATTTATCTATTGGCAAAGTCTCCCGCATCGCAAGAAAGTGCGCGCTCTTGGTCAACCGATCCACGATCACCCAAATTGTGTCGTGGCCACGCAAGGTCCTTGGTAACTTTGTCACGAAATCCATAGTGATGTTGTCCCACTTCCACTCGGGAATGGACAACGATTGCAAACTTTCATAAGGTCTTTGATGTTCCGCATTGACTTGGAGACAAGTGACACACTTCTCCATATAACTAGCCACATCTAGCTTCATTACCGACCACCAATACATTAACTTTAAATCTCTATACATCTTGGTGCTACCGGGATGTATAGAGTATTTCGACTTATGCGCTTCTTCAAGAAGCAACTTCCGGTTTCCTCCCAACTTTGGCACCCAAATCCATCTTTGAAAGAGTTTGAGACCACGACCGTCTTCCGTTAACAGCTCCTTTTGTTTCACTATTACTTCGGCCTTGAGGTTCTCTTCCTTAAGTGCTTCCACTTGACTTGCCTTAACGCTTTCCAACAAACTTGTGACCACATCGATTCTTGTAAGGGACATTTTGACATCATCGCCATAATTCCTTCGGCTCAATGCATCCGCCACCACGTTAGCCTTACCGGGATGATAGAGTAGGTCATCGTAATCCTTCAAAAGCTCTAGCCATCTCCTTTGTCGCATGTTGAGTTCCTTTTGGTCGAAGATGTACTTGAGACTCTTGTGATCCGTGAAAAGAGTACACTTGGTCCCATACAAGTAGTGTCGCCACAACTTCAACGCAAAAACTACCGCCGCCAACTCCAAATCATGAGTCGGATAGTTCTTCTCATGATCCTTTAATTGTCGCGACGCGTAGGCTATTACCTTCCCCCTTTGCATTAGTACGCACCCAAGTCCCATCTTGGAAGCGTCACTATACACCACAAAGTCTTCCGATCCATCGGGTAAGGACAAGATCGGGGCTTCACACAACTTCCTCTTGAGCATCTGAAATGCTTGCTCTTGTGCATCGGTCCAAAGAAACTTGACGTTCTTCCTTGTAAGAGAAGTGAGCGGTGTAGCCGTCTTTGAGAAATCCTGAATGAAACGCCGATAGTAACCCGCTAAACCCAAGAAGCTTCGGATCTCCGTCGGACTTGTTGGGGGTTCCCAACTCATCATAGCTTCGATCTTTGCCGGATCCACTTTTACCCCGTCCTTTGATACCACATGCCCCAAGAATTGCACTTACTGATCAATGGTAACACACGATCCGCCCTCACCCCGGAAGTTCTGGCTAAGCTAACTTGTATGGTGTTCAAGGAGAAGATCATGGACAAATACTGCAGCGAACGGTCGTTGGACAAGTTGGAACGGGAGTTCCGAGATCTGAAGAAGGGGAATATGTCGAATGTTGGCTACTCCAAGCTCTTCTTGGAGAAGCTAAACTTGGTGGGACATCTAGTCCCCGATGAAAAGTCGAAGATGAAAGCATATCAACAGGGTTTACCGGCTGGAATGCGAAAGGATATAAGAAATGCTAAGTGTTCGACTCTACAAGAGGTTATCGAGGAGTCCTTACTCATTGAGGACGACATCAATTCGGAAAGGGATGAGAAGAAGTATGTTGGTGAGAAACGGAAGTAGGAGGGGCGATCTGGGCCCGTTCGTCAATGTAGACCCTTTGTAAGCGGGAGATCGGGTGATCAACGCCGTGAAGATCGGTGGTGCCACAAGTGCAGGTCAAAGCACTCGGGGCCTGTTGCTACAAGGACTTTCTCTGGTCCACCCGGGTGTAACAAGTGTGGTAAGAAAAACCACACAACTCGAGAGTGTTCCCTCCGTGGGGCGGTATGTTATGAATGCGGAGAGCCGGGGCACATGAAGCGAGAGTGTCCAAGGTTGGTTAGAGGAGGTGGTGGAAATTCTGTGGGTTCGACGGCTAGGGTCGAGCAACCATCACGGGCACCGAGTCGAGCTTTCCAAATGACTACCGAGGAGGCAAAGGAGACCGCGGATGTCGTTTCGGGTACGTTTCTAGTAAACTCCCTGCCTGCTCGTGTCTTGTTTGATTCGGGTGCTACATGTTCCTTTATGTCGGATGCTTTATGTAAACAATTCACCACTCCTATTAGTGTTCTTACCGATGCTTTAGTAGTAGAAATATCTAAAGGGGATCAAGTGATCATTCGTGACCGTTTTTGTGATTGCACTCTAGAGATCGATGGAAATTCTTTTGGCGTAGATTTACTACCTATGGCTATAGGAGGGTTTGACGTAGTCATAGGCATGGATTGGTTAGCGAGGCATAAAGCGGACATCTTTTGCTCCAAAAAGATAATCCAAGTACCATTGCCGGGAAATGGGGTGGCTACCATTTATGGAGAGAAAGGAAAGAGGAATAATCCTATTATCTCATCTCTTAAGGCTCACAAGTTTTTAGTGAAGGGTTACCCTTCGTACTTGGCCTACGTTGTGGACGCAAAGAAAGAAAAGAAGTCGGTGGGATATGTGGAGGTAATGCAAGATTATCCGGACGTCTTTCCGGAAGACTTACACGGATTACCGCCGGAACGACAAGTGGAGTTTCAGATTGACCTCACACCGGGAGCGTCTCCGATAGCTCGTGCTCCATATCGTTTGGCACCGACAGAAATGAAGGAGATGATGACGCAACTTCAAGAGTTGTTGGAGAAGGGCTTCATTCGACCAAGTTCGTCACCTTGGGGAGCACCGGTTTTGTTCGTGAAGAAGAAAGATGGATCCATGCGGATGTGCATAGATTATCGGGAGTTAAACAAAGTCACGGTGAAGAACAAGTACCCTCTACCTCGCATCGACGATCT
Organism: Arctium minus; assembly: GCA_954870635.1. NCBI lineage: Eukaryota > Viridiplantae > Streptophyta > Magnoliopsida > Asterales > Asteraceae > Arctium > Arctium minus. The sequence continues at coordinate 73,346,833 of OX941085.1, read as the reverse complement.
TTTTGATCAACTCCAAGGGGCGGGATGTTTCTCGAAGATTGACCTTCGGTCCGGTTATCATCAAGTGAGAGCGAAGAACGAAGATATTCCGAAGACGACTTTCCAAACGAGATACGGTCATTATGAGTTCTTGGTGATGCCGTTTGGCTTAACCAACGCTCCGGCCGTATTCATGGATTTGATGAACCGTGTGTGTTGCCTGTTTTTGGATAAATCCGTGATCGTCTTCATCGACGATATTTTAATATATTCAAGGGATGAGTCCGAACATGGATGACACTTACGGGAAGTATTAGAAGTTCTAAGAAGGGAGAAACTGTTCACGAAGTTCTTGAAGTGCGAATTTTGGCTTCAAGAAGTGCAATTCTTGGGGCATGTGGTATCAAAGGACGGGGTAGAAGTGGATCCGGCAAAGATCGAAGCTATGATGAGTTGGGAACCCCTAACAAGCCCGATGGAGATCCGAAGCTTCTTGGGTTTAGGGGGTTACTACCGGCGTTTCATTCAGGATTTCTCAAAGATGGCTACACCGCTCACTTCTCTTACAAGGAAGAACGTCAAGTTTCTTTGGACCGATGCACAAGAGCAAGCGTTTCAGACGCTCAAGAGGAAGTTGTACGAAGCCCCGATCTTGTCCTTACCCCGGATCGTGTGAGGTTCCACCAAGAATTGCACTTAGTCAAATGAGAACTTGAAAAGTTCTCATGATCAATGGTAACACAGCTGCACCTCGATCATGAGAACTTTTCAAGTGCTTCTCGAATTCTACATAGGCTTCTGCAAGTGTTATATGTTTCTCTCAGAGAGAACTCTGCTTTGCTGAGAACTGAGATGGATGAGTTTGAAAATCCCATCATCTCACTAGATTTAGCATCCTCAGCTTCTCTCTTTGTAGGTGGATGTCGATCAAGAAGCTGAAATAACAGAAGTTCATTGAAAAGACAACCATAATAATAATGGCTAATCAGTGCAGTCTTTCCTTGTATTAGTTCCATAATCTTAGACAAGGCATCACAAATGGATTGCTCTTTTGATATCACAAATGCTACTTCAAGATCTGTATAATCAAGATATTTTTTAATAACCCACAGATAACTGCTACATGCGAAGGCAGTGGAGTTCTAGCAAGATATTTCAGGACCCCATTCGAATTTGGGGAGGCTGGAAAGTGCAACTGGTCTGATATATCTATAAAAAGACGAGATCCAATTTATGCTTGATCCAAAGAATCTTCTGCAGGCTGCAGTATAGCTCTCTGCATTTTTGCCCACAGGAAAAAAAATTTATATCATTGGAATCAATAGGCCTGTCATTCATCTCTTGGCTACATGATTTACAAAGGCAACGTGTAAGAATTGATCTTTCAGTTCTGCCACTGGCCTTGGTTGTTGACCTGCTATCACATGAATTCTGGAACGAGTTGATCAAGAATCTTTATCTCGATGAAGCGATTGAAATCTGGAATTATTAGATAATTTCATTGTTGTCAAGCTCTCACAATTATCAAGAATCAATGATTTGAGCTTGGGGCATCCACTGCCATCACCAAAAACTTCACATCAACACGAGTAAGTTTCATATTTTTTAACACAATGTCATGAACACATTAGCATAACAACTGCAAATTATTTAGAAACTCAGATTCCAGATTTCGAACTAGGTAAACATATGGACAAATTTCTAGCAATGGTTTTAATCTGTACCATTTTCAGATTAACAGATACACCATGCCTCAATCGAATTCAACATGAAGACAACATATTTGCATTTTTTGCATCTGCTGGATAAATTAACATCATAACTTGCAGATTTTCAATCACAGTAGCATTCTGATTTCACAGAATCATCATTCTCGTGTTGTTAAAATCCTGGAATCTTTTCTCAATCAATTTATACTTCAAGTTTGGTCTATCAAAGCTTGTCTCTAAAACAAGAGCATGTTAGCCCCAATTCTAAATTGTAAAACTATTCAAAATAATCTAAGTCCTATTTCAGGGGACTTCCAGAGATAGCCTTCAGAGAGCAAGCCTGCCTCTGAATAACTTTCTAGAGTTCGAGAAATTCAGCAGAAGACATCAGAGATTACTTCATCAAAGGTACCTACATCAGAGCTCTGTAGACATTGTCTATGAAGATCAAGCTCAAGAATTCTACAAGTGTTGACACAAGAATAGAAGACACGTTGTTAGATCACATATCTATTGAATTCAAGATCATCCAAACTGAAGATCGCAATCTGAAGCTAAAGCCGGAACGTCAACTCTCGATATTAAAGTCTAATGTTTATTTGTAATAAATGTCAAAGTATTATTATTGATATTTAGTTTACTTAGTTAGTTAGTTATTAGTTAGATATTAAATTAGTTAGAAATAATATCTAAATGTTAGATATTATGTAGGTTTATTAGTTTAATATTGCAAGTTGTTTTAGGTAGTGTGTTAGACACACTTGAGATAATATCTCTGATATCTCTCAACAATCAGATTAGATCAATAATCGACACATACAAACACACACAAAAAGGTGTAAAAGAGAGAAAAACAGAGAACACAATCTAGAGCTTGAATCGATCAACCTTGTAACCTTTGTTATATATCAATACAGGTTGGTAATCATATTGTGTTGTTAATCTATAAAACTTGATAGTATTGTGGACCCACAATTGGTATCAGAGCCTGATTTAAGATCAAAATCAAGTTTTAAGAAAAACGACTCTGTGTTCTTGTTTGAAAATCGATTTCTAGATTTAGAGTGTTTTAGGTGTTAAAATCGATCAGGTTGTGATCGATATACATGCTAGATCGAGTTGTTGTTGTTTGATTTCAGTATAAAGCTTTAACCGAGTTCCATTTTGGTGATTTTGTGTCTGAAAGTCGAGTTTATAAAGTTACTGTGCCATCGATTTACATTTTAAAAAGTGATTTTTATCGAGATCAAGTGGTCACAATCTATTCTAGAAGTGTTTTTAGTCATATTGGTTGAGTTTGGATCTGTTAACCTTGGAAAAACAGGTTGAAAAGTCGAATTTATCGAAGTACAGACGAACTTGCGCAAACCAGAAGAAGAACACACGCAAAGCTCACTTTGCGTAACCTACTTTGCGCAACCAACTCAATACGCAAAGTCCACTTTGCGCAACCAACAGGACACGCAAAGCTTACTTTGCGCAACTCAAGCAACACGCAAAGTCCACTTCTCGTGACCAAAGGCTTACGCAAACATCAGTTCTCGCAACACTCTTGAAACGCAAACCTCGAACTTCACTTCTCGCAACAACAGGAAACGCAAAGCTCAGTTTTCGCAACCCTCTAGCAGCATAAACCTCAGTACACGTGTTCATCTCTTCACGAAAAGCTCAAGTCAAGTTTGCGCAACCCTTTTGAAACGCAAAGCTTACTTTGCGCAACGTACGTGATACGCAAAGCTCACTTCGCGCAACGCACGTGATACGCAAACCTCAGTTTGCGCAACCTACTTGACACGTAAACCTCACTTTTCGCCATCAACCTCTCGTGCAACCCTTTTGAAACGCAAATCTTACTAGCGGGACCCCCGTGCTAAGTCTGCCTAGGGGGACAAAATTTATTGTGTGATCAAATTTTATCTGTTTTTATTTTGGGCTAAAGATCATATTCAAGTTTTTCTAATCTTATCAGAATGTCTTCCTTTTTTCCAATGTTGAATAAAGGAGAATACGAAAAGTGGTAAAGGAATTTTTTCAGCTTCATAGATGGTGATGAACTGGGTCAAAACATGAGATTATCATTGTCTGAAGGAGCACAACGAAATCATGCTGATTATAGAGCTAGAATTTATCTGATAAAGAGTATTTCTAAAGACATACATGATTTAATGGATATTCCAGTAACTTCAGGGAAAGAGATATGGGACTATCTTGCATTAAACTCTGAATGGATTGTCTCAGACCGAAACGTTTTCTTAAAAGGAAAAGTTTTGGAATATGAGAATGATGCGCTAAAAGAAAAGATTTCTGATCTGGAAGCTCAAATACAGAAGCAAGAGTCTGCTGAGAGCAATGAGAAGAAATCTAAGGATTTAGAGCGTGCAAATGTTGAGTTACAAAAGAAAATATCTGAGTTTGAGAAGAAGATCTCAGATCTTTCCAAGAAGAGTGTTGAAGAGAAGAAGGTGCTCGAGCTGAAATGTATAATGCTTTCTCAAAAAGTTGAAAACTTTGAGAAAGTAATCATTTTGGAGAGAGAACAGTTTGCCAAAGAGAGGAAGGCAGCTGAACAAAAGGGTGCAAAGAAGGATTTTGAAAAAGATAGAAATATCTTTGAAACTGCAATAAAGAAGCTTACCGAGAAGCTATCTGAATTATCTAAAAGTGTTCTGACAGAGAAGAAAAAGAAGTCTGCATTTGAGAAGTGCCATATATACATCTGGATCTTTGACAATACCTCCTATTGTTCTAAGGGATGAATATCCTAAGTGGAAGATTAGGATGGTCAACTTTTTGGAAGGAATGCACAAGGATCTCATGAGTTCTGTCACTGATGGAGCACACCAACCCATGGTTTTGGTACCCAGAGTTCCAGCTACAACAACTACAGCAGAAATACCTGATTTTTATGAAAATAAAACATCAAACTTCACTGATGAAGAAAAGATTATGATGGAAAATGATTCCAAAGTTGTTAGAATATTGATCATGGCTATCCCCAATGATATCTTTCAAGAACTAGACTCTTGTATTACAACAAAAGTGATATGAGACCAGTTGTTAAATCAACTTGAGGGTGGCATTCAAACTCAGAAAAACAGAAGAGCACAATGCATAAATGAATATCATGAGTTTAAAGCACAACTTGAAGAGAAACTTCATCAAACATATTCTAGGTTTAATATCTTGATAAATAAATGCAAAAAATATGGAGTCATGAGAACTAAAGAGGAGAATAATGTACTTTTTCTAAAAAGTTTTAATGAAGAATGGTCACAATTGTCCATGTCAATTCAAGCCAATCAAAACCTTGAATCATGGTCATTAACTGACATTTATGGCACCCTTGTTGCCGAAGAAAAAGAAGTTGTCAAGCAAAAGACCAAAATCTCTTTAGGTGGACAGCTTTCCATGATCTCAAAAGAAAAAGGTGTTCTAGAAGAAAGTAATGATGAAAACATATCTAAAAGATCAAAAGCTTCAAACGAGAAGTCTTCTGAAAACGAATCCAAAAAGGCCATGATAGATGAAGATGTCAAGTACTCAGACTCAAACTCAGATGAAGATATAAATGTTATTGCTAAATCTCTTGCTTTGATTACTCATCAATTCAACAAGAAATATGGCATGAAAGTGTTTGAAGGAAGGAGAGATGATGAAGAAAGAAGAGTAAATCAAGAAAGGAGATTTCAAAAGGAAGAATATCATCAAGAACCCATATCCACTCTGCATAGTGATCAAAAGGGTATTCAGTACAACCACCATGAAGTTGTTCAACAATCAGTACCACATCAACAATTTCAACAGAAGTATCCCTAACCTCAGATATACTACCAGCCACAACATCAAAAGACAGAAGGAAGTACTACTCTTCTAGCAAATCAGAATGATGGAAGATGCTGTAGATGTGGCAAGCCAGGCCACTTTTCTGCAAACTGCAGAGGTAGATTGATCAAGGATCAGGATTACTATAAGAACAAGTACCAGTATAATGTCAGAGAAAGAGTACTTGTAGCATAAATAGAAGATTGGATTTCAGATTCAACAAGTGATGGAGAAGAAGAGCCAACCAACCTCTGTGGTATGGCTATGGCAGATGCTGATCAATCAGATGGATCATCACAGGACTACTCTGAAAAGGTAAAATCTCCATCCACTTCTGAAACTGAACTTGAATTAGATGTGCTTAAACTCACAGATGAATTTCAGAGTTTAAAGCATAAACTTTCTGATAAAAAAGAAAAGAAAAAACAAGTTACAAAAGACTTGATTTTTTATAAAAGAGAAAAGGATCTTCTAGAATCAGAAAAGAAAGAAAATTTTAATGAAAAATCTGAGCTTGAAAAATCTTAGAGAATTAAAGAAAAATCTTTTTCTGATAAATACAAAGAACCTGAAAAAGTTTTAAAGGCTAAAGAAGAAGAAGTTAAGAAATCAGAGTATGAAAGGCTCAACTTTGTGGCTTTGACTATTTTTTTCCAAAAAGAAAGGGAAGTTTTACATCATTCTCTGGAAAGAAAATACCTTTAAATAAAAAGCTATAAAGATGCATAAGATGCGCACATTAAAATCAAATCACAGATGGATACTCAAGGTTTAGGATTCAATGATTTGGATCCATTCACTGGAAAGAAGAAACTTCATTATCTTCCACTTTCTGTTTTGGAAAGGTCCAGAAACCTGACTTTCCATCTCTTGAAAACTCTAATATCTTCAAGAGAGTTAAAACCTCAGAGGGATCAAAACTCAGAGCTCATAATTTTAAAAATATTCCATACTTTGAAACTAAGATAGATTCAAAACCTATCTTGGAATCAAAGAAGGAAACTTTAAAAATTCATTTCATAAAACCTCAGAGCAATGATCCCAAAGAAATCTTCAGATTTGATTCCTTCATCATTCAAGAACCAGAGGTCTCTGAAGTTAGTACCTCTGAAGTTAAAACTCAGAGCTCACTTGATCCAGAAGCACCTATATACTCTCCAGTGTCATATGAAAGAATCAGGACTACTTTTGAAGAGGATATTAGAAGAATTTACAAAGAAAATGTCATATATGATTTTATAAAGAAATCTTGCATGAAAAAGATAATCAAAATTTCAAAACCTAGAGAGATTGTTAAAACTTCAGAAATTGTCACCTCTGATAGAGTAAAAAGAGACTTTCTTGACTCTGACTCTGACTCAGAGGTTGATGAATAGATAATTTTTAACCTAGAGAAGGTAATTCATAAAAGAAAACAGAAAGTTGGTTCTGGAATTTTGAACATCCCTGTTCCTATTTCAAAAGATAAACCCAGAGTACCAATTTGTCCTGATTTTCTAGACATGTGTCTAAAAGCCAAAACTTCTCTGTAGTTGGAAAAGGAAATAAAGGAAAAAGCTCAGAGTAAAACCAATACTTCACAATTCTATGCCTACAAACCAATCAAATTCTCTCCTGAACAAAAAGGCAAATGGTAAGAAATTAACCATTATGTTCCTATTTGTGTAGTGAGCCAGAAGGAAAAGAAGATGTTTTGGGCCAAGAAAAAGCAACTTGAAAAGAAGGACAAGAAGTCTGAAGTAGTTAGGAATTCTTGTAATATTCATAGTGCTAGTTCAGACAAGTTTCAAAAGAAACATGTACCAAATGTCATTAATTCAATCGAAAGCTATGCTCCAACTTCATCTTGTTCAATTAATTACAATTGCATAAATCTCATGATTAAGTTGAAACACCATTTCAATGGTTCCCATTGCTTTCTGAACAAATCTCTGAAGAAGAAAGCTTCAGAGACTAAACCTCAGAAGCAAAAGATAGACCAGTCTGGCAAGGCATCGAAAGATGGAATGCCAAAGACTTAAAAGAAAATTCCAAAGCCTAACAAGAATGGACCCATTATGAGATGGGTACCTAAAACTCTTTAATATGTCTTGCAGAAACAACATATGCCCATCTGGTATTTAGATTCTGGATGCTCAAGGCATATGACTAGAGATAAGAAGTAGTTATCCTCTTTCAAAGAAAAATCTGAAGGAGCATTAACTTTTAGGGACAACATGCAAGGCCAGATTAAAGGATATGGGGAGTTAACAAGAGGAAATGTCCCTGTTTCCAAAGTTGCTTATGTTGATGGACTCAAGCATAACTTAATCAACATAAGTCAACTCTGTGACCATTGTTTTGATGTGAAATTTCAAGAGCAATATTGTTCATTACTTCACTCAAAAACAGGTCAGGAAATGCTAAGAGCAAACAAAAAAGGTAGTCTGTATAGAATGAACTTTACATAACATACAAATACTGGATCAGAGAAGCTTTGTCTTGTCTCTCTGAACAATGAGGATGTCTGGCTCTGGCATAAGAAGTTCTCACATTTGAATTTCTCATCACTTGATAAGTTAGTCAAACTTAATTTGGTTAAGGGTCTACCCTCTCTGAAGTTCAACAAAGACCATCTTTGTTCTGCATGTGAGATGGGAAAATTGAAAAGATCATCCCACAAAACCAAAAGTGATAATAATTATCCCAGACCTCTGCAAATGCTTCATGTTGACCTCTATGGTCCTATCTCTGTGCAAAGTCTGTCTGGTAAGAAGTATATTTTTATACTAATAGATAAATACTCAAGATATACTTGGATTGAATTCATCAGAGCTAAGTCTGACGTACTTGATATTTTGATAAATTTGTTAAGTAGTTTACAGGTTCTGTTAATAGCAAGGTTCAAAAGCTGAGAAGTGACAATGGAACAGAGTTCAGAAATTCCAAACTAAATTCTTATCTTTCAGAAGAAGGCATCACTCCAAACTTCTCTACAGCAAGGACACCTCAACAAAATGCTGTTGTTGAGAGGAAGAATAGAATACTTGATGAAGTTGCAAGAACAATGCTTGCAGGATCTGATCTTCCAACTAACTTTTGGGCTGAAGTAGTATCAACAACATTCTTTACTCAAAACAGAGCAATAATTGTCAAAAGATTCAAGAAAACAGCATATGAACTCATTAACAACAGAAAACCAAATGTCAAATATTTTCATGTTTTTAGGTGCAGATGCTATATCCTGAATGACAGAGATCATCTTGGTAAGTTTGACAAGAAGGCAGATGAAGGTAAATTCATTGGTTATTCCTTAACATCAAAAGCCTAAAGAGTATTCAATCTCAGAACCAAGACTATCCAAGAGAGCATCAATGTCTCTTTTGATGAAACCAGAAGCTCTGACATTCAGAAAGATCAATCCACAACTAAGAAAGTCTATGAATCATCAAAACACAAAGAGTCATAACTCAACAAGATATTTGAAGACTTCTTTGATGATGATGATGATGATAACTCTGAATTCATATTCAGAGATATTCACAAAGCACCATCAGAGGAACCATAGACTTCAGGTACAATTCTTACTGGTCCCTCTGATAACACACCTTCTACTTCACTCAATGCAGGTCCAAGTGAAACATCAAGACTAAATGATGAATAACAAGAATCTTCAGAAGAAGAAGGTGAACCAGAGACATCTGAAGATATTCCAGAGCCACAATCATCATCTCTGGAGATATCCTCAGAGCCTCTGAACAACACTACAGACATACCACACCCTGTCATTTTTGAAGCTCAAACTCCACCACAAATTCATGCTCCCATGACAAGATGGACAAAAGATCACCCTCATGAACAGATCATTGGATCTCCCTCAGATGGTGTCAAAATAATACCTGCCACAATCAATGAATGCTATTTTGTAAACTTTTTAAGCATCATTGAGCCAAAGAAGGTAAATAAAGCTCAAATTGGATCAATGACATGCAGGATGAGCTTCAAGAGCTTGAAAGAAATAAAGTATGGACCCTGGTTCCACTTCCCAAAGGGAAATTTGCAATTGGAACTAAATGGGTTTTCAGAAACAAAAAGGATGAGGATGACATAATCATCAGAAACAAAGCTAGATTGGTTGCTAAGGGATATTGCCAAGATGAAGGCATTGATTATGATGAAACCTTTGCACCTGTGGCTAGGATAGAAGCAATCAAAATCTTTTAGCCTATGTTGCACACAAAGGGTTCAAAGTGTATCAAATGGATGTTAAATCTGCTTTTCTTAATGGCAAACTTAATGAAGAAGTATATGTCCAGCAACCACCTGGATTTGAAAGTGTAGAGTTTCCATACCATGTTTATCAACTTGATAAAGCTCTGTATGGCCTTAAACAAGCCCCCAAAGCATGGTATGCAACTATGTCCACTTTTGTGATTGAAAATGGATTTGAAAAAGGAACTATTGATACCATACTGTTCATCAAAAGAGATAATGAGCTGCTTTTAGTACAAATATATGTTGATGATATTATGTTTAGGTCTACAAACCAAAAGTATTGTGATAAGTTTTCAGAGTTGATGAAGAGTGAATTTGAAATGAGTCTCATGGTAGAATTAACTTTCTTCCTAGGACTTCAAGTAAAACAAACATCATAGGGCACTTTTATAAATCAAGACAAACATGTCTCTGATATTTTGAAAAAGTACAAACTCAATCCTTCAACTCCTATGACAACTCCTATTGCCCCTGGAATCAAACTTGACTCTGATCCTTCAGGGAAATTTGTGGATGTTAAAACCTACAGAGGCATGATAGGTTCACACTTATACTTAACTGCAAGTAGACGTGATATAATGTTTGCAACATGTCTCTATGCTAGATATCAAGCTAATCCAAAGGAATCTCACTTATCTGCTGTAAAGAGAGTGTTTAGATACCTCAGAGGCACACCATCTTTTGGTCTCTAGTATCCAAAACTCTCTGATTTTGAACTAACAACTTACACAGATGCAGATCACGCAGGATGCAAGTTAGACAGGAAAAGTACCTCTGGAAGTTGTCAACTTTTGGGAAATAAGCTAGTGAGTTGGTCATCTAAGAAGCAAAACTGTGAATCAACTTCTTTAGCAGAAGCAGAATATGTTGCTGCTGCTAGTTATTGTTCACCAGTCATCTGGATGAGGACTCAAATCAGAGACTATGGTATTCAGTTTGATAGGATTCCCATTTTGTGAGACTCCAGAAGTGCTATTGCCATCTCTACTAATCCAGTACAACATTCCAAGACAAAGCACATTGATGTCAGGTAGCATTTCCTTAAAGATCATGTTGAGAAATGTACAATTGAAATGTATTTTGTTCCAACTGATCTCCAACTTGCTGATATTTTCACCAAAGCTTTAGATGAACGAAGGTTCAATTTCTTAATCAGCAAGTTGGGCATGCTAAATATGTCTACTTAATCTAAAAATTGCATCAGAGCCTCTGATATTCAGAAGTAAAATATTTTAGACTTCAGAGTCTCTGATGACTTCTTCAGATCCTCTGATACTCTAAAGCATGATCAAATTCATCTTATTTTAACCACAAAGTTGTGGCGTGGTGGTAAGAGCCTGGGGACTTCATAGCGGTTGCCCGGGTTCGAGCCCCACTCGCAGCATTGTGGCCACGGGATGAATGCCCGCGGGCCATAGGCCTGTTTTCCAGGAGATTAGTCCGGGCCCAAAGTGGTATGGGATACTCCTTTACCAAAAAAAAAATTCATCTTATTTTGTACACCTAAGCTCAATTCAAGGGGGAGAATAGATAAGAAACCATCATCTGTCAAGGGGGAACAAGAAATGATGAAAGATAATAAAGCCAAGCTTTAGAGCCTCTGATGCTCATATCAGAGTCTCTGCTCCTATCTTTGATATTCAAATAAGAGCCTCTGATATTTTATCTAAAGATCATTTCACAATGGAAGTTATGTTCTTCATTCTTATACTTAACCTCACCCTTGCTGAAAACCAAACTTGACTCTTTCAAAGAAACACATCTAAGAGACTATTAATTGGTGTCTGATAATATTTTGAGAGCCTCTGACATAATATTCTCTGAATATATATCAGAGCACTAAATTCTTAGTGTTCTTGGGTATTTATTAATCAAGTTTTGGATTTTTTTTGTAAATATCTTTTTTTGAGAAAAGGAATTTAAACTTATGAAACTCTTTCAAAAGAAAATTGGTTTGTGTGGGTTATTTACTTGGATAACTATCATATTTTTGTTTAAATAAAAAAAATCCAAAATGATAGCTATCTAACGTAAGCGTCCTTTCACTCTCACTCTCCACGTGTCAATATTGGAGTTGATGGACGATGGAACGTTTCTGACATGGGTACTCACAAACGCCGTTTCCATTTCTGACATGGGTACTCAAATACACCGTTTCCATAACCCCCTATCCCACGTCTCACGTCCATAAAAACCCACCTTACACTCCATTTTCCTTTTACGCTCACCTGAAATTCTCTTAAAGCATTCAAAAGGTTCAAGAAGTCTCAAACCTGCAACAATGGCAAACCAACAAACTGGCTCTGCAGACTCTAGCAGAATAGTCCCAAGCATGAACCTTGCTCAGTTCGATGTTATAGTAAAAGGAAGCAACTATCATATCGATCTTACGCCTTCCAAGTTTGATGAACAATTTCCCCCTGTCCTGGAGTTTTTCCGCTCTGTGAACTCAAAGATGCCTTAACCGTATATGACCCAAATGTTCCTCTCAACTTTGTGAAACAATGGTGGTACTCAAGTAAGTACAATGAAAAAGCTGAAGGAATCCTTGGATATGTTGATTTTGGAGAAAGAGGAGTCAACATACCCATTCAGCCTGATACTTTAAGACGAAGACTATTTCTATTGAACAACACTGACCTTCAAATACAAGGTTTGAACCCCCCCCACTCAGGATGTTCTTATCCAGTTTCTTCAACATCATGAATTCAGGCGACAACATCTCCCTCCCACCTGGAACTTTATGTTCACTGTGCTAAACCGCACACTGACATGTAAGATTGGGAGTCTAGATCAAGAAAATCCCACTCTTTTGTCGATAATGTATTCACTGTACTTCAACCGAAACATAGACATGATGGGACTTTTCTACTCTGAAATCCTCACAGCAGTAGACCGCAAAAACAAAGCTTTGGAGAAAGGAAAACAACCAATCTCAGTGTTGTTTCCAAGGTTCATCTCCCTGGTGATAAGACGGACAATGACCAAGTTTTCCATATCAGAGGAAGGACCAAAAGCCCCTCTCTATGTGATGAACTCATTCAAGGCAACTACAATGCCTCCTTACCCACAGGAGAGGAGGTTTCCTCAGAGCATGCTCCAGTCCATTCCTGAAAACCACTCATCCCGTATCTTTCTCAGCAGTGTTGCCCAACCATCAGAGCCGATGGTGGGATCCCCAACACACTTAGGTCCTAAACCTGAGTTAGAATCAGAGAGTGAATCTTCTGAGTCTACTCAAAATGAAAACAAAGGGCAACCACAGGGTGTCTCTATTGAGAGAAGAGAAGAGGCTTCTCCCTCTGTTGAAGAGATTAGCTCTGTCAGAGAAGAGGAAGGTAAGAATGAGAGTCCCAGAGAGGACGTGATTCTTGAAACCCTAGGAGCCGAGCGAAGCGAGGTAGAAAAAAGATGCATCTAAAAGCACAAATGAGAGTACACCAAGCCAAACTCCCCGTGCAACCAAATCTGCTATCCTAGTTTGTCCAACACCAAAGGATATTGAAACAGAGGTGCACATCTCGAACCCTATCCAAACCATCCGCTCAGAGGCACATCCTTCTGCCTCTGACGCACACAACCTTGGGGAAGCCAATAATTTGGCTAAGTCCTCTCAAAAGGACTTAGGCATTGAAAAGATAAGTATTCAGTTGCCCCAGAGTACGCCACCATCCCCCACACATCATGATGCCTCTATGGCTCATGTAGTAGGAGCCTGTCCTTTAGTTACAAAGGTCTTTAAGATCTCTCGTAGGGATTATCTCACTAAGGGACAATGGCATAACCTAGTCGCACAATGATTGACTTGCCTGGACAACAAGTCTTCCAAGCACATTCGGGTTTTATCCTCTGAATCTGAGTAAGAGGATGACCAACCAATCAGAACTTTCATAGAGAAATCCTCCAAAAAGGGTTCTCAAGGATTGATAGGAAGTCCTTCCAGAGCCAACATCAATCAAGCTCTGAATGAAGGCTCCTCTGGACTCGAGGGAAAATTAGATCCATGTGTTAGATCCAAGGTTACAGTCTCTGACTATGTCACCAAAGAAGAGTTCAAATTTTTTGGTGATAAAGTCAAAGGATCCTTGAAAGATCTAAAACTTCATCCGGAGAAGACCTCAGAGGCCTCTGCCTCGAACTCTTAAGTTGCCAAATTAACTTCAGAGGTCTCTGAGCTACGTGCTAAACTCACCACTACCAACAACCGCCTCGCCTCCATGGAGAAGATTATACGAGATAAATTAACTGATGTATCCAAAGAGATTTCAGAGGCCAGAGCAGATATTCTCAGAGCCATTCCAGCACCCTCTGCTCCTGCACCCTCTGTTACCTCTGAGGACTTTTCAAGTTTTAAGAATGAGTTACTCAAGATGATCATTGATACATTTGCTCAGATCCCTGTCGCTGCTCAACCTTCACTTCCACAACCTTCAGAGGAAACCAACTTGGTCACAAAAGCTGACCTTCAAGAATTTTCCAAGTTGGTGACCAACAACATGCTTACCGTCTCGAGCAAATTCGTTGCTAAAGCAGGACAACAGACAAAGACTATTCAAAGCATAGTTCAGAGCGCTCTCACTCCAGAGATGGATTCAAAGCTCAAGAGGAAAGTACCAAAGACCACATGCACTGAGGAGGCAAAGAAAAAGGCGAAGTTTGATGGTTTTGATGATGACCATCATGATGACAAACCGCAAGGGTCATCAGAACCTCAAAATAGGGAGAAGCAAGGATCTCTCAGAGCAGAAGAAGCAAGTGGCTCTGCTACTCCTTCCTCCTCTGCCAACAAGCAAAAGGGAACTCAAAATTCAAGTGAACCAGAGAGGCATTCCACCTCTGCTGAAGAACAACAATCCAACATCTTGAAGTCTCCAGTGGCAGTTATACTTTTGGCACCTTAAACTTCAGAGGTTCCACTTATGCCAATAGTAAATGCCATCCCAGATATGATAGCTGCTCTTGTGGATGAAGATGCAGTATTAGTAGATTACTCCAACACTCCCTCTAAAGATGCTTTCTCCTCACCTGAACGCCCACAAGTAATAATGAGAGACGCATTTGGGAGTGACTCTGAAGATGAAGAAGGAGTTGCTGAAAACGAGTACGCGTATCAACATGCTCAACCTCACCAGATTGAAACATCAGAGGCAGAGCAACAAAACGAAGATAATGTGCAGATAGAAGTGATGATATCTTCTGCAATAAACGAGACACCACCATCATCCCCAACAATCAAAAGAACTGAATCAGAGACAACTCAACATCTGTCTGTTGATGAAACAATGGTTGATAATGAACAAGTACCTCCTACTTCTGAAGATGAAAGACAAACCTCAGAGGTACTTGTTCAAAGATCAAGCATTGGAATTCCCGCATTCTCCAAATTTACAAAGCCTCCAGAGTTCCTGACCACAGAAGATAAGGAATCAATAGAAGATACCTTCAGGTACTTATACTGCGAATTCAACATTGAGGACATGTTAGCTTTCCCTCTGAATCCTAGAATCAGAAAAGGCATGGATGAAGTTGAGAAGAGATTTATTAAAAATGACAAGCCAGAGAAGAGATGTTCTTTCAGAGCACCCCATCCTCGAAATCAACAACATTTCTGATAAAAAGTATGCATACTACAAAATCTTCTACAGGCACTTCGAAGTCATTCGTGCAAATCACAAAGTCTACCAATTCAATGACAATGACTTGGTGAATCTAAACCCATATGACTTGACACATCTCTATGCCTTCAGCTCTGTAAAATCAGAAAAAGGAAGGGATTTCAGAATGGCAGAATATGAGGTGAAGAAAGCAATGGAAGCTCATATCAAGCTCACAACCAAATTGGATTTTCAGATAGCCCTGAACCTTGGTGCTAAAAGATTAGGAGTCACCGAACTAGTGGAGATGATTGAAGACTTGGATTAATTCAAGATTGGTTCGATCATAGCAGAGCTTCTGGGATTTGTATTCAGAGTTGAAAACGTGAAGAAGATATTTCTTGCCTTAGAAGTGGCCAAGTACTCGGATGAAACTTTGAAGGAAGTGTTGCGGATGATAATTGTGAAGAAGGAAAGACACAGAGCTGACCTATTTGAGAAATTATACTCAGAGATTAGCTCAATGATTGAGTTCAGAGAGTTGATTATGAAATTTCATAGGATATGTTTCTAGTGTCAGATTGTAATTTTTTCTATTGTATTTGTGTTTGTTACCTTCTCTTGTTATGTAACTTAAATGTTTAAGTGAAATGTAACAATTAACAGAGGATGATTTTCTCCTCATTGCTTTCTAGTTAAATAATCTCTGCTATTTTGCAAATTTTATTTTCAATACTTAGGGGGAGATTGTTAGCCCCAATTCTGAATTGTAAAAGTATTGAAAAAATAATCTAAGTCCTGATTCAGACGAATTCCAAAGATAGCCTTTAGAGAGCAAGCCTGCCTCTGAAGAAATTTCCAGAGTTAGAGAAATTCAGCATATGACATCATAGATGACTTCATCAGAGGTACCTACATCAGAGCCCTGAAGACATTGTCTCTGAAGATCAAGATGAAGAATTCTACAAATGTTGACACAAGAACATAAGACACGTCACCTAGTGATAAGATTTACCTTTTGAATAGGTTATTGTTCAAGCATGTCTTGAGCTTACCTTTCAGGTAAGACACTGTTCAAGCGTGCTTCTTATGCCAGGAAAGTACACTATTCACTTTATGGTCCTATAAATAGGACGTGCATCCCATTGCTCAAGAGTGTGCCTTTCTTTAAAAACTTGTATAAGAATTATTTCTTTATGTACTGAAAGTGTACAAGAAGATCTTGTAAGATTAAACCATCTTTTTGGGTGTTCTTCATAATCTACTTGCATTATCCAGTGAATATTAGTTTGTTCTTATATTTGCTTTATTGGATATATCTTCTTATTACTGTGAGTACGAATCTTGCTTTGAGTTAAACATTATTTTCTTCCGCCGTTCTTATTATTATTACTATATGTTTATATCATTGTTAAAATACTCAATTTAGGATCAACAGAGCATTTGGGATTCTTAAAACTTTCAAGATATCCTTACAAACTACTTTTGTTCCAGGAGGAATCAACACCAACACGAAAACATCTTGAAAAACAATACTTCATAATTTGATCCAAGTGAGCAATGATAAACCCTTTATGATATCTAAATTAGTTTGATAATAGATCAAAAAAATAATAATTCACAAAATCATTAGAGTAGGGAATTGATGATCAATAACAACACAAAAAGAGAAAGTCCTATCTTGGAAAACATAGAGTCCAGATCAAAAATCAATGGCCTTACTACCAAGATGCATAAAATGCAAAGGACTAAATGTTGAGTCAGAATTGTATTCAAGATTAAAAGAGGGTCAAAAGTGTAAATGATGTAAAGTGTAAGGTTTTTAGTGTCAAAGTTTAAGTGTTTGACTTTAGTTTGAGAGAGGACATGTTGACCATTTAAATACCTTGTGTATTTGTTAGATTTGTAGATACGCATATATACTTGAGATTGTAGAAAGAGAATTTCTTATATTCAAAGAGAGCTTACTGTGAGAGTCATTTTGTAATCAAAGCATATTCAATACAAATGACTTGTGATTAAATCGTGTGTGATTAAGCTTGAAACTGTGACTATCAATTGGTATTAGAGCCTAACAAAAATTCAGATATGGATTGATTTTTCACTCAGAAATGGAAGAACTCGCACATCGTTTGTGTTTAGATTGATTTTGAGATTTGATGTTGTAATTGTCAAATTAATTATTGTATTGTATGCGCACAATGTATTAGATCAATTTTTGTTCAAATTGTATACACAAATTCACTGTAATTCATATTCAATTTCTTTAATTTGTAAGTTTTTAGAATTCGACATTTTGCATACTGTGTTCAAATCAAGATCATAGTTATGTATTGTTTTGGTGAAATTGATTCAAAAGGATTGATCAGAACATAGACGATAACACTTTTGTGAAATTTGAATTCAATTGATTGATTTTTGAAGCAGATATGGAAGATTTTGTGATTTTCGAAGTTGAGATCTGAAGAATTCGCATGGAGAAATGAAGAACTTGCATGGAAAATAAAGAACTCACATGGTTTACGAAAGAATTCGCATCACATTATGATTGGAAAAACTAAGGAAAGCATTCGCATGGGCCTATATACGAAAAGTTCAGAATTCATATAAGCCTGCGTGCGAAAAGTGCAGAATTCGCATATAAGAGTGATACGAATTGCCAAGAATTCGCATACTTTGTTGAAAAATTTTCTAAGTATGGAATTCGTATCGATGCGAAAAGTTTGAGGTTCAAGTTTTGGCTAAGGAAAGAATTCGCATATAATAGCGTGCGAATTGCTCTGAATTCGCATACAGCAGCGTGCGAATTTCATAGAATTCGCATCTCAAGTCGTGTGAATTCCTCGTGGTGTGTGAATTCTAGTGTGTGTACGAAAAGTTCTTCAACCTGCGAAATCTATACTTAGTCAAATTTTTACAAGCGGGACCCCCGTGCTAAGTCTGCGTAGGGGGCATATTTCTGAGAGTGATCAAAGTTTTTGATTTTTGTTAACGATCATTTCAAGCTTATATTTTACAGATATCAAGATGCCTTACACTGATGAGAAGGGAAATACTGTCTTGACAAAAAGAGATTGTGCTATCGCTTATATGCCAGAGATTCCAGCCCTTGAAGCTGAAAATAAGAATCTGAAAATTCAGAATTCATCTCTTCAGGCTCAGATCATTAAATTGAAAGATAATTCTAAGGTTTTAGAAAAAGATTTTATTTTCTCAGATTATGTTGCTAACTCCAAAATCAATTTTGCAGGGATATTTGATTCAAAAGAAAAAGAGATTTCTAATCTTCAAACCAAGCTGAAGAAGTTTGAAGGACTAAATGCAAATTCTACATGGTCAAAGAAGGAGTTAATGCAAAAAGAGCTTGATGATCTTAGAAGACGTGCAAACATTGCTGGAGAGATGTGTGACGGGCTGAAAAAGATAAATTCACAAATCTTCTCTGAAAGAGACAAGTTAAGAGACAGAGTGTTCAGTCTTGAAGTTGAAATAAACATGCTTAAAGAAAAAGCCACAAAAGAGATGAACAACTCAAGAGCTCAAGAGGAGATAAAGAAGTTTGAAAAGAGGAGATAGGATTTGGAAAAAGATAATGCTGAGCTTCAGAAGAAAATTACTGATCTGAAAGAATAGATATCTCAAGATGATAAGAAGTCAAAGAAAGAAAGAGAAGAGTTTGAAAGAGAAAGAAAAGCTTATGCTCAAAAGTTTTCTGACTTCTCAAGAAAGTCCTTTGAAGAGAAAAAGTTGATTGAACTCAAATGTACAAAACTTTCTCAACAAGTGTCAGACTTTGAGAAAGTTATCATCTTGGAGAGAGACAAATTTGAGAAAGAGAAGAAGAAAGATGAACAAAAGAATGTTGGAGTCTTCAAAGAAGTATCTGAACAAATAAAGACTGCAGAGAGAGACTTTGAGGAAGAAAGAAGAGTGTTTGAGGATGAGATTAAGAAGTTGAAAGGAAAACTATCTGAACTATCATCAACTGTTATGAAGGAGAAGAAGACGAAGTCTGAATTACACAAGAAGTTTGATCTACTTTCAAAGGAAAGAAACAGTTTGTTATCAAAGATCAAAGAACTTGAAGAGATCATGTTCAAGGTGAAGTTGACTAAGCACAAGACACTAGAATCAATTGTTCAATCACCGAGAGATGATCCAGCTGCATCAGAATGTTCATTTAAATCAGTTGCAAGTTCAATTTTTACAAATGTTTCTAATAATCCTTTGTTTGTTATTACAGATGATAATCATACTTCTAAACATATAGAACAGATTCGTCCTTGTAACCTTTTCTATGACAAATCTATTGATGGTTCAGGTAACATCAAGAAGAACAAGTCTCAACAGAAAATGTTTTGGAGAAGGAAAGATGAGAAAGAAAAAGAAAAGTGGATTTGGAGAGTGAAAGGATCTTCAGATGAGAAGAAGAAACATAAATCATTTGTGCATACGCCGATTGCAAAGAAGAACAATGCTCCTAAAGGTAAAACTTTTGTAAACCTGATCTTGTTTACACTGTCAATCAATTGATCAGGTTAGCACAAAAGAAAATTAATTGTTCTTACTGTGGTGCAAATGATTTTGTTTGAAAAAATTATGTGGATAACTGGTATGGTTCTTACTACATCTCTCCTAATAGAACTGTAACTAACAAACCAGGACCCAAATACCAGTGGGTACCAAAAGCTAAATCTGTGTTGCAAACACCTAAAGAGTAAGAGGAGAAAGAACAATTACTTCTGATTGTGTATAGACCAGGACTCGATCTTCAAAGATCAAAGCATGACTTCTAGACAAAGCAGTCTATGACTCGTTCCTCAATGTCAAGATGAATGACTTCTAAACACATCAGTTTAGGACTCGTTCTTCAATGATATAAATGGAGCGTTTGACTTCTGAATTCACTTCAATCCTAGTAATTCAGAACCTGGTTTAATGATTAAGGATTATGCATATGTTAAGGGGGAGCTTACATGTTTTATATTTTTACTGATATATTTTTTGATTTTTCAGGGGGAGATTAAATGATAAATTCATTGTTACATCTTAGACGGAATTACTAATCTCACCGTAGAATATGTAACTATGGCTTCTGGATAACTCGGTTCAGAACCTGTACTCAAAAGTTTTTCTTCTAAAGGATGCTTAATAGATAACATATTTAAAGGAGTTTTTATTTTGAGAGGGAGTTTATAAGAATTTCACTGTCATATCTTTTAGGGGGAGAAGATAATAGTTCATTACACCTTAAATGTCATATTTTTTTGATGACTTGACGTTTTACATACATCGAGGAGGAGCATATATGAAGTTTTTGTCAAGCATGTTTCAAAGATATTATTCATTTTAGGGGGAGTTTAGATTTCTGCATTGAAGGTATATATTTCTGAATCTTAAACTCTATCACTTGTGGAAAGAAGAACAACGTTTACTTGTAAAAAATGATTTTCTTAAATGTTCAAACCACTTCTTATTCTTAAAATGATTTCATGAATTGAGAAGTGTGCTTATAAATGTTTTTGGATACTTTGATGATTATCTGACCGTGTGTCTCTCAAAGATAAGTACTTGTGTATTATCTTGTCTATATACTCACAAGTATTCATATACACATCGGTTCAGTACATTCTTATTGACTTTGTTATTACCATGTCTCAAAAGATAAATCTTTCGATGGTAATACTCCAGTTTGCTATTTGTTAGTGTATTATTGTATCCAAGATTTAATAGGAAAAGTCAAGTCAAGATAAGTCAACAAAGTCAAAGTCTGTTTAGTCAATATGAGATTACTTAGCTTTTAAGCTTGTGGTTTTAGACTTATGGTATAAATACCATGTTGCCTTGTAAATCAGGTAGCAAGTTCATTGCACGTATATTTGTAAGATCTATGACATGAACACTTTCTCTCTCTACACTCTCTCTCTAGACTTAACATTGTTATATTGATTCTTGATTGTGATTGTTGTTTGATTGCTTGATTTGAATCTAGAATTACAATATCAATTGGTATCAGAGCAGACCAAACAAATTCAGAAAGATTTCATCACCAAATCAGATTTAAATTCTTGAAAAATTCAAGAAAATAGTCGTTTTTGAAAAAGTCACTGTTTGATCAAGTTTTTCATTGAAATGTTGAAATTTGTGTGTATATATGGTTCAGTTGAATTCGATTTATGTTTGTAAACACTTTGTATTCACACAAAAACATGAATTGATCATTTTTTTGATGTAATTTTCGATTTTATTGATTTGTCTGTTTCACGAACTCAGAGTTTGTATGTTCGATCAAGTGCACTGTAATTTCGAGTTTTTTAGATAGATTTGTTACTAAGAAATATGTTCAAAGTTGCATTTCGATCACTGTGAATGGATTAGAAAATCAAATTGCAAGTTTTAGAACAATTTGGATCGATTTCGTGAAAAACAGCCAAGAACACGCTAGATTCACGAAACGCGCAAGCTTCATCATCAAGAACGCACAAGTGTCTGAAGAACACGCAAGCTAAGCCTGCGAGTTTCAAAAATGTCAAAATTTGTCTAAGTGTTGAAATGCGCTGAGCTTTGCGCGAAAGGTGAAACACGCAAACCTCATCTTGCGCGAAACGTTTAACACACAAACCTCGCTTTGCGTGAGCCATGAAACGCGCAAACTTCATCTTGCGTGAGCCGTGTAACGCGCAAACCTCTCTTTGCGTGAGCTGTGTAACGCGCAAACCTTATAAACGCGCAAACCTCTTAAACGCGCAAACATCATAAAACGCGCACGTAGCGTCTAGCGAGTTCCAGAAACGCGCGAGTGCCTACTAGCGAGTTTCAGTGTGAATAGTCCTTTGCGCTTTTAGTGCCTTGCGAGTTTTGAGCTTTATGTCTCTAGTGTCTTGCGAGTTTCATCCTTTGCGCGACCAACATCAAACGCGTTTCTCTGTGAATAGTGTCTAGCGCGTTTAGTGTCTTGCGAGTTTAAAGACTTAGATTTTTTTTGAAAATTAAAATTTTTTGTGTGATCCAAGTTTGACTTTTTAGTCAACATTTCTGATTTGTTTGGGAACGATCATTTCATTGTCAAGCTAATCTGTCAAGATGCCAACTACAGATGAGAGAGGAAATACTGTACTATCAACCAGAGATTGTGCTATCTTGTACATGCCTGAGATACCAAAAATAGAAGCTGAACGAAATCAACTGAAAAATCAGAATTCAGTGCTTCTAAAGCAGATTCAGGAGTTGAAATTAAGTTTGTCAAATTCTGATAAAACTCCTGACTGTAAGAAATGTTCTAATATGGATAAATCTCATTTTGCAGGTATTCTCAGTGAGAAAGAGAAAGAGATTAAAGATAGAGAGAAAATGATGGGAATAAAAGACAATACCATTCAATCTCTTGAAGAAGTAATCAAGCTGAAGGAATCTTATGTTGAAAGTCTTCTAAGCCAATTGAAGAGAACTGAACAAAGATCATCAGAGCTACAAGATGAATCAGTTAAACTTCAACAAAAGTATATGGCTTCTGAAGAAACTACATATGAATTGAAAATGAAAAATGTTGACTTGATGAAAAGCATCAAAGAAGTTAAAGTTAAAGCAAATCTTCAAAGCCAAATGAAGACGTCTGAAAAGAAATCATCTGAGCTGAAAGATGAGCCAGTCAAGCTTCAACAGAAGTTTAAGGCTTTTGAAGATCAGATATCTGTTTTGGAGAAGAAAAATGCTGAACTGCAAACAAGTCTCCAAGCAAAAAAAGAAAAATCAAATACGAAGACATCTTCAATTCAACAATCATATGAGATTTCCAAGAAAACTTTACAAGAGAAAAAGGATCTTGAGCTGAGACGCGTTAAACTTTCCAAGCAAGTGTCTGATTTTGAAAAAGTTATAATTACTGAACGAGACACATTTGCTAAGGAAAGAAAAGTTCTTGAAGATAAAAACACTCAATTTCCCAAACAGATCTCAGTTTTACAAGACTTATTGGAAAAAGAAAGACAAATTTTCAAAGAAAAGAAAAAGTCTTTTGAATCTGAAAAGAAAAATTCTGAAAAGAGAAATGTTGGGATCTTCAATGAAATTTCTGATAAATCCAAGAAATTACAAAAAGATTTTGAGCAAGAACGTTCATATTTTGAAACTGAAATATCCAAGCTCATGTCTAAGATCTCTGTTCTATCATCAGATATTCTTAAAGAACAGAAGGCCAGATCTGATTTGAAACACAAGTTTGACACACTAAATTCTGAAAGAAACATTTTAACTGCAAAGATAAAGAACTTAGAAGCTGCAAACAGTGAAATGTCAGAAAAGATTACAGCTGATGTGATTAATCAATCACCTGTTGATAATTCAACAGAATCAGTTTGTTCTTTCAAAACAACTTCAAGTTCTATTCATGAAAAAAATGTTTTCAAAAAGAAAAGTGTCAAACCAATCATTGTCAAATCAAGTCAGATTCGACCATCAAATCTATTTTATGACAAATCTGTTGATGGACCAGCGAGCCTCTATGTTAAATCTCTTGGAAAGCAATCGAAGAAAAATAAGATGGTCTGGAGAGTTAAAGATTCTTAGAGGATGAGAAAAAGAAAGACAAAGCATATGCGTCCACAACCAATGCTAAAAAGAACATAATGCATAAAGGTAAATCTTTTGGTAATCCTGATATGTTTTACTCTGCTAATCATTTGATCAGGATTGCTTAGAAGAAAATCTGTTGTTCTTACTGTGGAGCACATGACTTTGTAAGTAAGAATTTTGTCAATTACTGGTATGGTTCTCACTATGTAAACCCCACAAGAACTGCAACTAACACTTCAGGACCCAAATACCAGTGGGTACCTAAAGCTAAATCTGTGTTGCAGGCACCCAAAGTTTAAGGGGGAGCATGATGTTTGACTTCTAAGTACTACAACTTAGAACTTGGATTTCAAAGTCAAGAACTTAGGCTTTTGAACACAACGTTCAAAACCCGAATTTTAATGTAAAGACTGTGGCTTCTGATCATATGACAGATCAGGACCCATGCTTAATGTTCAGACATGGATATTTTGCAAATATCCAGAGGGAGATTAATAGACCTAAATCATTCTATAATGATTTGAGGGGGAACTTAAAGGTAAATATCTTCTAATCTTAGATCTCTGATTGTTTGAAAGAAGAACAACTTTCGAACATGAAAAACACTTTCTGAAATGTTCAAACCACTTCTCTATTCTCAAAAGATTTCATGAATTAAGAAGTGTGATTTTAAATGTTTTTCATTATTGAGCTTTACTGTTTAATTGACCGTGTGTTTCCAAAGATCAATACTTCCGTATTATCTTTTCTATATAATGTCAAGTATTCACACACATCGGTTCAGTACTTCATTTGATTTTGTTATTACCATGTCTCATAACGAATAATTTTTCGATGGTAATACTCCCATTTGCTTTCAAATGTTGTTGAGCATCATTCATCATTTCAATTTTTTGTGCTTTCATTGCAAAATTGTTTATATTCATTTATATAAACAAAATATCCAATTCTTTGATACCCTAACCATTTTATTTGATCTGATTGATACATTGTCAGATTCTCAAAACAATTCTCTTGATTTCATTTCATTCATTCAATATCCTTGTTTTGAGAGATCTTCAAAGTTCAATTTCTCAAATTTCATTCATATCCTTGATGAGCATACATTTGTATGACAATGCTATCATGTGCTTAATTGTTCAAGTTAAACTGTTGAACAACCATTTTTTTTAGGACTTACATGGGATTCGTGTGTGAGCTTAAATAGAACTTCCATGGATTCACGTTAACCAGTGTTTCCTACCCAGGAAGTTATCCTAGAGTGATTGAGGGGTGAGGGGTCAAAATCAAAGAGTGGGGGAGATAACTCATCCGGTTGAGTTTTTCTCATTGTGTGGAGCAGAAAAATGGAAATGAGAGTTTGGTTAGAAGTGAGCTAAATGTCAAAAAGAAAGAGGGTGTGAGAACAGAGTTAAAAGAATATCAAAACTCTGCACCAACCACTTTCTGAGTCGGGCAGCCACATCTACTGATTGGTTCATATTCTTTGGTGACCATCATTGAAAAAGGCAGTGAGCCCATGCCAACTCTGGCATTAACCCCACCAGCCACTAGTTTCTTTCTTAACAAAGAAATGTTTCAATTTTTCTTGGGGACGCAGCATATCTGCTATATAGTCTTCACTCGGAAGATTTAGATATTGAAAAAGAAGGAAAGTTGCCCCACCTTCGCACCTCTTTCATGCACATTGAGTCCGTGTAATACTTGTTGCTGTCTCAACAGTTTACACAATTTGAGCCTTATGAAACACAATCATTGTGCCAAATTCTTTCATACACAAGCACGAGCACACAAAAAATTTGTTTTTCTGTCAGAACATTCATAGATAAACCTTGTGTTTTTCAATGATTGAATGGAAGTCCTAGGGAGTCTTCATCAAACCAGCTCCTTAAATTGTACATTCGTTGTACACAGTAACTTTGTGTTACTGACAGGCATTCCTAACTGTTTCATTTGTTGATTCAGGGTTACAACCCATAATTTGTCTGAATTTGAAAAGATTCGGATAAATACATTCATGAATTGACGACTCTGTATCAGATCAAAGGGGGAGAATATTTGTAAAAGGGGGAGATTCAAAGAAGATGCTGAAATTGAGAAGTTTTTGATGATTATGATGTTCACATTCATCAAAAAGGGGGTGACATCTACAAAGATCAATTTCAAATCAATTTCAAAGTCCTGAAGAATGTTCAAAGTCAAGACTTGTGAAGAATTTCTGAAAGTTCAAATCAGATGAAAAGATTCTCAAAGATTTTTGAAGACAAGTCCAAAATAAGATGATTCGATAAAGTTTGTTTTTTCGATGACGGTCAAGAGATCAAAGAGATGAAGATACAAGTTTTCAAAGATCCCTAGAAGTTTCAAAGAAGTTTCAAAGAAGTTTTCAAAGATTTCAAAGTTTTCAAGACTTGTTGACTTTCCAAAGCTACAAAGTATTAAAGACTTTTCAAGATTCTTCAAAGATTGAAAGACTGAAGACTGTTAAAGCTTCAAAGTTCAAAGACGTCAGAGTTAAAGATTGAAGAATCAAGTGCTGAAGACTAATGTCAAATTTTTATTAAATCTTGAATACAAAGGGGGAGATTGTTAGTGTATTATTGTATCCAAGATTTAATAGGAAAAATCAAGTCAAGATAAGTCAACAAAGTCAAAGTCTATTTAGTCAATATGAGATTACTTAGCTTTTAAGCTTGTGGTTTTAGACTCGTGGTATAAATACCATGTTGCCTTGTAAATCAGGTAGCAAGTTCATTGCACGTATATTTGTAAGATCTATGACATGAACACTTTCTCTCTCTACACTCTCTCTCTAGACTTAACATTGTTATATTGATTCTTGATTGAGATTGTTGTTTGATTGCTTGATTTGAATCTGGAATTACAATATCACTATTCAATGTTGCTTGAGTTCAGACGTCATTTTTTTCATTAAATGTGCTTTCGTTGATAATATGTTTATATAAACAACTTTTGTTCTTTGATATCCCAAATTATTTTTATTCATGATATTTAATCCGATTTTATCATTATTAGATTCTCAAAACCATAAAATTGATTGATCATAAATATTCAAAGTTTTGAGAAGATCTTAAATGTTCAATTGCTCAAATTTCATTCTTATCTGTTATGAGCATACATACATTGACTATTATATCTTGTGTTTAATTGTCGAGATAATCATTGAGCAACATATTCTTTTTAGGATAAATACATGGGATTCAATGTGAGTGCTTATAAGACTTCCATGGATTCACGTTAACCAGTGTTTCCTATCCCGGAAGTAATCCTTGAGTGATTGAGGGGAGAGGGGTCAAAAGAATTGAAAGTGGGTGTGTGCTGAGGTCAAATGAAAAAGAGAGATTGGTTAGAAGCGAGCTCAAATGTTTAAAAGAAAGAGGGCGAGAGATCAGAGTAAAAGAATATCAAACTCTGCACCAAACTTTTTCTGAGCCGGGCAGCCACATAATTTGTTGGTTCATACTTCTTCGTGACCTTCACTGAAATAGGCAATTAGCCCATGCCAACTCTTGTAAACAACCCCACCTGTTACTCATTCTTTTCTTAACAAAAGATAGTTTCACATTTTCAAGGGGAAGCAACACATCATCTATTGGATCTTCATTTGGAAGATGCTAATATTGAAAAAGAAGGAATGTTGCCCCACCTTCGAACCTTTCTCATGCACATTGAGTATGTATAACTGTTGTTGTCTCAATGGTTTACATAATTTTGAGCCTTATAAAAAGCACATTGTGCTTAATTCTTTCATACACAAGCACATACACACAGAAAATTCATTTTTTTGTCAGAACGTTCATAGATTAACCTTGTGTTTTTCGATGATTGAATGGAAGTCATGGGGAGTGAACATCACTCAATCTCCTTATATAGTACATTCGTTGTACTCAGTAACTTCGTGTTACTTACAGGAACTATAACTGATTCATCTGTTGATTCAGGGTTACCATTCCAAATTTGTCTGAATTTGAAAAAAATCGGATAAATACATTTATGAATTGATGGCAGAATATCAGATCAGACAGAGAATGTTCATATCATTCTTTGGGGAGATTGTATATTTTCCTACTTGGGGAAATTGTTTCTATCACTCATGAAGACCGTGCTTACATTGATTATTTGAGGGAGGTACTTTAAAGACAGAGTTGACCTTAAAAAGTTTTGATGATTCTGATTCTCATAACTCATCAAAAAGGGGGAGAATTTCAAGATTTCAAAGTCAGATTAAAGTTGATCTTATCAAAAAGGGGGAGAGAGTTCAAAATTTCAAAGTCAGATCCATTTTAAAGAGAAAGTCAAGCAAGATGTTACAAAGTGGGAGAATACAAGAATGAGAAAGCAAAGTCAAGCAAGAAATGATAAAGGGAGAAAAGTTTGTCAAAACAATGATTAAAGAAAGTTGAAAAGCTGATGATGTTTCTGAAGAGCTTATTGCATTTTTGTAATAAAAAGGGGAGATTGAAGATTGTCTAAAGTTGTTAAGTAATTCAAAAAGGGAGATTTACTGAAAGCGATATCAAAGTTCAAGCAAAGTGTCAAAGATTTGAAGGTGTCAAAGCTGTGAAAGATTATTTGTTCAAGATTTTTATGAAGGAAGAAGACCTGATGATTAGTGTCAAAATTTTTTTAATCTTTGAATCCAAAAGGGGAGAATGTTGAGTCAGAATTGTATTCAAGATTAAAAGACGGTCAAAAGTGTAAATGATGTAAAGTGTAAGGGTTTTAGTGTCAAAGTTTAAGTGTTTGACTTTAGTTTGAGAGAGGTCATGTTGACCATTTAAATACCTTGTGTCTTTGTTAGATTTGTAGACACACACACATACTTGAGATTGTAGAAAGAGAATTTCTTATATTCAAAGAGAGCTTACTGTGAGAGTCATTTTGTAATCAAAGCATATTCACTACAAATGACTTGTGATTAAATCGTGTGTGATTAAACTTCAAACTGTGACTATCACTAAAGTACACACTAGGATGGGATCATAGATCAACCATCTACTTAGTGCTTATCAAATGTTAGACCAATGAATGAGATAGGATCAAAACACATACATGTAATTAATCTGATCAAATTTAATCCAAATAGAATCAAATCTTCACATAGACATTTCATTAAACATGTATTGTGCAGAAACATATTTTTTGTAGAAACAAACATCTATTTTATCATAACAAAATCAAAAAATAGATCTCAAATAAGCACAACACAGTGAATAAATCACAGAAATGATATTTGTGTTAAAGCTCATGTGATTGAATAATCAAATAATCTTCAATTGTTGCCATGGATGACTGAATTGAAGAAAAGTCTCTTCAATTGGCTTTGATACCAATTGTTAAATCCCAATACAAGCAACAAAAGAAGAACTCCCTAGAAAAGTAGAGATAAGATGAAAATTAAGAACATAATTATCAAGAACTCATCTCATATGCTTTGATTTCATAAATGGAGGGGAAATTGGGAAGAACACCACACTAAACATTTAAGCAACTCTCATGAAATTCTCCTAGTCTATGTGTGTAAAGTGTATTCTCTCCCAAAATCAATAATGAGAAAATGAACCCTAGACACCTTTTTATAGGGCCCATTTACAAATAATAAGCCCAAGCCCATAAAATAATTACAAAGCCCAAAATACAATTCTTTATAAAACATTCCAACAAATTGGGGCTAATTTGAGCTAACACTTTTGGTTCCCGCTGCATCTTCACTCATATTAAGCTCTTTAAGGGTCCAAAAGGCCTTGTGCTCCAATTCTATTTGCAAATGGAAAGCTTTGCCAAACACCAATTTAAATAGAGACATACCCACAGGAGTCTTGTAGGTCGTTCGATAGGCCCAAAGAGCATCGTCAAGCTTTGTTGACCAATCCTTTCGATGAGGTTTCACAACCTTCTCTAAAATGATTTTGATCTCTCAATTTGAGTGTTCAGCCAACCCATTGGTTTGCGGGTGATACGCAGTGGCCACTTTGTGATGTATATCGTATATCGCCAAGACTGCACTCATGACCTTTGTTAGCCCCATTTCAAAATGTAAATGTATTGAAAATATTCCAAGTCTTCCTCTAAAGACTTCCATAGAGTGTTATCAAGAACACCAAGTCTACCTCTGAAGGAAGTTCAGAGATAGACTCATCAACATAAAAGACATTAGAGATAACTTCATCAGAGGTGCTACATCAGAGCTCTAAAGACATTTTCTCTGATGTTAATACTGAGAAATCTTACTATTCTTGACACAAGTTTAGAAGACACGTCATCAAAAAGATAACATTTACCTTTTAGGTAGAACACATTCATGGATGTCTTTTGTGTCAGGATAGTACACTGTTCACATTTTTAGTCCTATATAAATTAGGACGTGCGCCCCATTATTTTAAAGTGTGCTTTTCTTACCTGCTTATAAAAAGAATTAAACTTTTGTATGGTGAATTGTACAAGAAGATATTGTAAGATTTAACCACCTTCATGGTGTTCTTGATAATCTACAGTTTTATCCAGTGAATATTAGACTTGTTATTTATTTATATGTTGGATATATCTTCTTTACTTTGAGTACGGATCAAGTGTATGGTTCAAACAATATTTTCTTCCACTATAATCTCATATAATTATTTGTTTAAATCATCAAGAAAGAATCTAGGATCCAACAACCTTGTTTACAAAATGGGTTAATTCATCACTTATCATTGCCCGTGGTGTTCTAAAACGAGTGAAAATATTTTTATGCAAAAACTTCACCATGGTATTCGCATCGTGTGAATGACATGTAACGGCTTCAATCCACTTTGAAACGTAGTCTAACGCAACCAATATATATAGAAATTATTGTTAGATTTTGGAAAGGGACCCATGAAATCGATCCCCCACATGTCAAAAAGCTCAACTTCCAAGATGGTATTAAGTGGCATTTCGTTCTTTTCAGAGATGTTCCCGGTTCATTGGCATTGCTCACACTGTTTCATAAATTCATATGAATCTTTAAACAAAGTGGGCCAGAAGAACGCACTCTGCAATGTATTTGCAGCAGTACGGTGCCAACCAAAGTGGCCACCATAACGGGATGTGTGGAAAGCAAGAAGTATTTGATGTTGCGCATTTCCATGAACACACCATCTCAAAATTTGGTTCGTCCCAATCTTATATAATAATAGGCCATCCCAAACATATTGTCTAGTATTGTGCAAAAAAAATTTAAATAGTTGTCCACTCATCCCGTGGGGTTTCAATCCACATGCCAAAAAATTAGCGATGTCAGCATACCAAGGAATATAAGTGTTATGGTGTTGGGTAGCTAACACTTGTTCATCAGGAAAACTCTCTTGAATTGGTGTGGGTTCCAGAGTGGTCACTACTTCTCGAGTCTGAATAGGTGGTCAACTACTTGGTTGTTGGTACCTTTTCTATCAATTATTTCAAGGTCAAATTATTGCAGCAAAAGTACCCATCTAATCAACCTCGGCTTGAAATTTGCCTTGTTAATTAGGTACTTTATAGTTGCGTGATCAGTGTGCACTATGACCTTCGTGCCTATCAAGTAAGACCTAAAGCGATCAAAAGCAAACACCAACGCAAGCAATTATTTTTCAGTGACAGTGTAATTTATTTGAGCTTCAATTAATGTCTTGCTTGCATAATAGATGAGTGAAAACTTTATCTTTTCACTGTCCCAAAACAGCCCCTATACCCACTCACTGGCGTCACACGTAATTTCAAATAGGAGTGTCTAGTCAAGATTGATCACTATAGGTGCAGTAATTAAAGCTTTTTTTATTGTTTTAAATGCATCTTGACAATATTGGGTGAATTCGAATTTCTGATCATGTTACAAAAGGTTACAAAAGGGTCTTGGTTATTTTGGAAAAATCCTTAATAAACCTCCTATAGAAACCGACATGGCCTAAGAAACTCCTAATTCCTTTCACAATGGTGGGTTCGGGAAGTTGCTCTGTAACCTCCAATTTTGCCTTATCGACTTCTAATCCTTTCTTAGAAACTAAATGCCCTAGGACAATGCCCTCTTGGATCATGAAATGACACTTCTCCCACTTTATGATTAGGTCGTGGGTCTCACATTTCACTAGGCTTTTCCCTAAATTTCCACGACAAATTTCAAATGAGGAACCTATAACCGAGAAATCGTCCATGGACACCTCTATTGTATCCTCTATCATGTCGGTGAAAATAACCATCATGCAATGCTGGAATGTGGCGGGGGCATTGCAAAACCAAAAGGCATCCTCCATAATGTAAAGGTGCCATAAGGACAAGTGAAGGTGGTCTTCTTTTGGTCCTCGGGGGAAATATGGATTTGATTGTATTCGGAGTATCCATTTAGAAAACAATAGAACTCATTTCCAGATAACCTATTGAGCATTTGGTCTATAAATGGCAAGGAAAAATGGTCTTTTTTGGTAGCTAGGTTGAGTTGTCTATAGTCCATGCATATTCGCCACCTAGTCACAGTCTTAGAAGGAATAAGTTCGTTCTTTTTAGTTGTCACTACGGTTGTTCCTCTTTTTTTGGGAACACATTGAACGAGACTCACCCAACGACTATTAGCTATTGGGTAGATGATTCTTGCGTCTAACTATTTCTGGATTTCTTTCTTAACTACATCTTTCATGATGGGGTTTAACATTCTTTGAGGTTGAACCTTTCCAAAGTGGTCACTCTCCAAGTTGATCTTATGTTGACATAGGGAAAGACTAATTCCTTTGATGTCTGTAGTGGTCCATCGTATTGCCTTCTTATGCCTCATCAACATACCAATCAGTTGTTATTCTTGTTCCTCACTAAGTTTAGAAGAGATAATAACAGGAAGTTTATTATCCATAGTGAGGTAGGCATATTTCAAGTGGGAAGGTAAAGGTTTTGTTTGGGTAAAAATTTACAAGTCTCGAACGACGACAGAAGACCAAACGTTTCCAATCTTAAGACAACTCTTTATTAAGATAAGGTCCTGACGACCACATACACCGAGGACTCTGGTCGCCACTTCTGGCGATGGTCATAAGTTTCTTACGACTAATGACTAAAACCTCTCAAGAAATAATATCTTACGACTTTAGTAATATAACTACCAACCATGTCATATTTATTATCAACGAACATTTCCCTATGTCTATTTATTTTAGGTTAATACATATTTATAGAGAACGGTCATAACGGACGATCACCATCAAGACCATTAAATGTGAAGACTGTTGGATCATTTATAGCTCATTTATGGAGACCCAAGCTATATATACAAGCTATGCCGAGCTCAAAGGGACACATCGGAGATACACAATACTCAAGCACTAACAAGGCACTCAAGCTATTTTCTCTCAAGCAAGAACTCTCGACGAAGTGTTCCACTTCACGACGAACATTACAATCTTACTATTTGTTTGTCTTTTACTTATATTGTAACACATTGTACTCTAGACCGCTCATTCTAAAGGATGATGTCTCTGTTTGACATCCATAGTGCGTTGACGATCTCAACTATCGTCCACGATTTTTACCCTCGATGGGGTTTTCCAGGTCACCAATTTCTTTGTATTTCTTTCTTTATTTCTCATTGTACGATTTGTCGATAGATCCTTTGCTTTAGTTGTTAAAAGCTCCACACCAACCTTAAGTTATCTTTGGGTAATTTTTGGCATTAACAATTTGGCGCCCACCGTGAGGCCCCAACTAGAGAAAACCATCGACAAAGAGTGTGTCCTACTAACAATTTTGTTGAAGTTTATTTGATTGACAAGATCATGTCAAGACAAGGAGCTCAATTCAACGCCATTGCTCAAATGCACATGGAACTCGATGTTGCCCACAATGGCATCAATGCATTAGATGAAGAAAACCGCAATGCAGTTGAAGAACTTTCACTTTTGAGGAATCAGAACGTGGGAAATCCTCTTGGATCTCAAAATGGTCCAAGACCACATTTAAGCATGTCTCTTGAAGGTTTTCAACCTCCACTGCCTCCATATCCAAGGCCGACGCAGGGTGTAGGTGCCGCAACATTCACTATCCCGACGTTGCCTATGCCATCAACAATGTTTCCTATAATGCCCATCCCATCAGTGCATGTGCCGATGAACGGTGAAGATGCCGAATCGTCACATCTCAATGGATTCTTCACAACAGTGGTGTTGTTCCACATTTCAAGCAATACAACAATGAATTCAATCAAGATTTGACAATTATGATCTAGAGAGAAACTGTAGAGAGAGAAATATTCATATGTGTATTAGTATCACAAGTCTAAAAATTACAAGTCTTACACTAATCTACTCATCACCCAACTAACAAAGACACAAAGGTATTTATATGGTCAAAGACCATGTACAACACAAGGTGAAAAAATTTGACTTAACAAGACTTTGACTGTCTTTGACTTTACACACTTTGACTTTTACACTTAAATCTTGAATACAATAATGTCATAACAATCTCCCTCTTTGGATTCAAGATTTAAAAAAATTGACAGCAGTCTTCAGCTCTTTATTCTTCAAAACTTTAACTCTTATAGCTTTAAACTTTGAAGTTTTGATAGTCTTTAAATTATGATGCTTTAAAGAATCTTGAAAACTGTTAGACCACAGTCTCATTGGATTCAAGATCATCCAAACTGAAGATCGCAATCTGAAGCTAAAGCCGGAACGTCGACTCTCGATATTAAAGTCTAATGTTTATTTGTAATAAATGTCAAAGTAATTGTTTGTTATTGTATTAGTTAACTTAGTTAGTTTAGTTAGTTTATTATAGTTTGTTATTTAATATCTTTGTAATAGATATTATTTAGGATAATATCTAGATATTAAAGTATCTAGATATTTAGTTATTAGGTAGATTAGATTGTATCTCCCAATCTCTCTAAACAATCAGATATTATCAGACACATAAAAATACACACAAAAAGGTGTATTAGAGAGAAAAACATAGAGAACATAATCATAGCTTGAATCGATCAACCTTGTAACCATTTGTTATAATCAATACAGGTTGGTAATCTTTATGTGTTGTTTAATCTAAGAACTTGATATAGTATTGTTGTGGACCCTCAATTGGTATCAGAGCCTGATTAAGATCAAAATCAAGTTTTTCTGAA
Organism: Arctium minus; assembly: GCA_954870635.1. Taxonomy (NCBI): domain Eukaryota; kingdom Viridiplantae; phylum Streptophyta; class Magnoliopsida; order Asterales; family Asteraceae; genus Arctium; species Arctium minus. The sequence continues at coordinate 73,311,782 of OX941085.1, read as the reverse complement.
AAACGTCTCTGTGTTCTTATTGTAAATCGATTTAGTGATTTAAACTGTTTTAGGTGTTAAAATCGATCAGGTTGTGATCGATTAGCATGCTAGATCGATTTGTTGTTGTTTGATTTCATTACTAAGCATTTATCGAGTTCCAATTTGTGGATTTAGTGAGGAAACCGTCGAGAACAAAAAGTCACTGTGCGATAAAATTTTCTTCAAATAGTGTGTTTAAGTGAGATCGAGTGCTTACATTCAGTACTAGAAGTGTTTCTAGACATATTGGTAGAGATTTGTACTGCTAATCGACAAAGAAAACAAGTTTCAGTTGATTTTTCGTAGAACAGGACGAACAATCGCAAAGCAAAAGAAGAACACATGCAAAGTCAAACTTTGCGCATCTAGCTTGAAACGAAAAGTCCAACTTTGCGCCTCCCACTACAATCGCAAACTTCACTTTGCGCTCCTCAAGTGAAATGCAAAGCCCACTTTGCGCTTCTCAAACAACACGCAAAGCACACTTCTCGCTTCAAAGTGCAAACGCAAACCTCAACTTCACTTTTCGGATCAAGTAAGAAACGCAAACCTCAGTAGTGTTTATATCTTCAGAAGATCAAGTCTACTTTGCGCCTCCAACTGGAAATGCAAACCTCAACTTTGCGCTTCCAACGTAAATCGCAAATCTTACTTTGCGTTGTACTCGTTTTTTATTTTAGAATATGTTTAATGTTCATTAGATTGTCTAATTCACAATAAATCTGTGTGAATTTTGAATTTCTTGGATTTTTGTTCGAGTTAGTATTACGCACTGTATTTGGATCAAGAATGTAATTTTGATGTTTTTGAGTGTAATTCATTGATTGTAATCTGTTCAGAGAGTGTTCATGGATGATTCAATAAGTTTTCTGGATCTAATTTGGAGTCTTTGATCGATTTGAGTTGGAAATTAGTGTTTTTAGTTTGAGATCTGAAGAACTTGCATAAAAGTTGAAGAACTCGCATGATGGAATTCTCATGGCACTCGTTTTCTTAAAAGTCTAAGTGTAGAATTCACATGAGAGTTGTGAGCGAAATCTTCAGAATTCGCATAAGCTTTCATACGAAAAGTCAGATTTCGCATAATTCTCATGTACGAAAAGTTTGTTGAAAATATTCTAAGGACAGATTTCGCATATGCTTGTATGCGAAAAGTGAGGAACTCGCATAAAGAAGGATACGAATTGCTAAGAATTCGCATCAAGCATCATACGAATTGCTCAGATTTGGCATAAAAAAGTTGAAATTTTTTCTAAGTGTTGATTTCACATCGATACGAATTCTTTGAGATTCAAATATTTTCAAAGTATAGAATTCATATCTCTGTTGTGCGAAAAGTTTCATACGAATTCTTCTTGTTCTGCGAATTCTATTGTGTACTAATTTTATTTTGTGCGAATTTCTTAGATTGTGCGAATTCCTAAGTGTTCTCTTTATTGTGCGAATTCTATGTGACTTGTGTGAAATTTTCATACTTCGAAATTTTTCTGTGTTTTCAGGGTTGACCAAGTTTGGCTTTTGCAGATCCAGTTTGTTTCTGAATTTCTGACGATCATTTCAAGCAGTGTAAAGCTCAAGATGACTTCCAAAGATGCACTCTCTATCGGTACAGATGTGAAACCTCTGGTTCTCTTCAAAGGCGAATATGAATAGTGGAAAGATTGATTCGTGGATTTTGTGGATAGGCATTCTAATGGAGAGAACATTTTGATGTCCATCATGGAAGGTCCGATGGTACCTCTTACCATGGAAATTCCAGATGATGAATCCTCTAACAGTGAAGATGGGAATGTGGACAGAGCACAAAAGACAAAGACTGTTCCAAAGGATATTTTTCAGTACACTGGAGAGTAGAAAAACAGATATAAGGCTGATAAGAAATCTAGATCTCTACTCTTGCAAAGCATACCAAATGAGATCTACATCAAAATTGACAGCTACAAGGCAACAACAAAGAAGATGTGGGATCAGTTACAAAAGATAATGATGGGATCCAAAGTTGGTAATCAGATGAAGGTTGCTAACTACATTAACAGCTATGAAGAGTTTAAGGCCAAAGAGAATGAAAGTCTGGAGGATACTTATGAGAGATTTGTTCTGTTACGAAATGAACTTGCAAAGAACAAAGTAAAGAAGAAGCAAATTGAAAATAATGTCAAGTTCTTGAGCATCCTTCAACCTGAGTGGAAGAAACATACTCGAAGGATGAAACAAATGAAGGATCTCGGTGATATTCCTTTACATGAAGTAACACAATTAGTTAGATGTATGGCTACGCCTACTCAACATACATCAAGTGTCCAACCAACTGAAGCTTCTGCACCAACTACTTCAACTGAACCCCTACAAGAACAAGAAGAAAGTAGATTCTTAGATGATTCTCATGATCAATCTACATCTAATCAACTCCCTCATGAACATAAGTGGAACAAAGAGTACCCAATACATCAAATAATTGAATATCCGTCCAAGCCGGTGCAAACTGTTCTGCAACATTGAACCAGTGCATGCATGATTCCTTTCTAAGTAAGATAGAGCCAACCCGAGTATCTAAATCTCTAACTGATTCATATTGGGTAACTACAATGCAAGAAGAGCTCAATTAATTCGAAGCACTTAAAGTTTGGAGACTCATGCCACGACCTGAAGGTAAAACAATCATTGGTATGAAATGGGTTTTCAAAAACAAGAAAGATGAAGATGGTATCGTGATCAGAAACAAAGCAAGACTTGTTGCTAAAGGATATAGGCAAGAGGAAGGCATAGATTATGACGAGACTTATGCTCCAGTTGCACGCATAGAGGCAATCAGAATGTTTTTAGCCTACGCCGCACACAAGAACTTCATGGTCTATCAAATGAATGTGAAGACTGCCTTTCTGAATGGCATTCTAAAGGAGGAAGTCTACGTCTCGCAGCCTGAAGGTTTTGTCAATCCGGATAAACCAGATCATGTTTACATCCTTGACAAGGCTCTTTACGGTTTGAAACAAGTCCCCCACGCCTGGTATGACGTTCTATCCAAATTCTTAGTCAAGTCGGGATTTTCTAAAGGTAAAATCGATACTACTCTTTTCATTAAAAAGGAGAAAGCTGATATCATTTTAATTCAGATATATGTGGATGACATTATATTTGGTTCAACTAATCCAAAGTACTGTAAGAATTTTTCAAACCTCATGGTGTCCAGATTTCATATGAGTATGATGGGAGAGATGAATTTCTTTCTCGAATTACAAGTCAAACAATTTTCTACGGGGATTTTTATTAATCAAGCAAAGTACATTTATGATATTCTAAGAAAATTCAAAATGGAAAATTGTACTCCAATTGGAACCCCGATGGCACCAGGAACTAAGATCGGAGCTGATCTTTTGGGAAAAGTTGTCGATGTTAGAACCTATAGAGGGATGATTGGTTCTTTGATGTACTTGACATCTAGTCGGCCAAATATTATGTTTTCTACGTGCTTATGTGCAAGATATCAGGCTTCACCTAAAGAATCCCATATGTCTGCGGTAAAGCGTATTTTTAGGTATCTGAAAGGCATTGCAGATCTTGGTCTATGGTATCCTAAAGATACTGGTTTTGTGCTCACATCATTTTCAGACGCAGATCATGCAGGTTGTATGCTTGACAGGAAGAGTACTTCGGGACACATACAATTCTTAGGCGATAAACTCGTGAGTTGGGCTTCGAAGAAACAACTCTGTGTATCTACTACAACAGCTGAGGCAGAATATGTAGTTGCGGCTAGCTGCTGTTCTCAAGTGTTGTGGATGCGAACATAACTCCGAGATTATGGTTTCAAGTACGGCAAAATCTCGATCTACTGTGATTCAAAGGCCGTTATTGCAATATCTGCAAACCCTGTTCAACATACTAAAACCAAGCACATCGACGTGAGATATCATTTTATCAAAGATAATGTTGAAAAAGGTACAATCGAACTTTACTTTGTAAACACAAATTATCAATTTGCTGATTTGTTTACCAAGCCTCTTGACAAAGAGAGATTTAATTTTCTCATTTCGAAACTTGGCATGCTAAATCTCACGACTTAATCTGTTGTTACCTAGTACAATTTAGATTTTGTTATTTGTCTTCATTTCTTTATTTTTAATCTCAAAGATATCTGCATTGAAAGATTTGTTCATGATTTTAGGGGGAGTGTGAGACAATGTTAAGATGGTCTACATTTTAGGGGAAATTAGAGAATTTTGCATATTTCTTACACTAATATATGTTATGATGCATATTTTCTGGGGGAGTAAGGACAATGACTTCTGATTACATCTGATCAGAACTCGTTCTTAATAAGTTTTATTGCTTTTATGTCATTTTCTTTTCAATAAATTTTTGTGAATAAGACTTTGTGCTTTGACGACATTTGACTGAATGCAGATTTTGAGGGGGAGCTTACATGATCACATCAATATGACTTTTGAGCTGACTTCATGAGATTTAAGCTGAGTCTAAGGACCATTATAAACTTAATCTCATACTTATTTGAAAGAAAGACGACTTTCAGATATGAAAACATGTTCTTAAACGTTCAAACCACTTCTGATTCTTAAAAAGATTTCATGGATTTAGAAGTGTGACTTTAAATGTGTTTCATTTTTCATGAGCTGAATTGTTAAACAAACCATGTGTTTCCAAAGATAAATACTTGTGTATTATCTTTTCCATATATTTTCAAGTATTCATACACACCAGTTTAGTATATTTGTTGACTATGTTCTTATCATGTCTCATATTGAAACCAAATTTCAATGGTAAGACACCCCGTTTGAAATCATTTGCTATTTGAACATGATTTCGTTCAAAACGTTTCTTTCAAGAATGTCTATATTTGATTCGTATAGAAAATATCTAATTTTCATGACCTAAGCTTTGATTGTTAAATCATTCATATTTGATCTTTTTCATACAATGTCAGATTCTCAAAGAAGTTTCTTGTATTCATTTCTTTTTTTCAATATATTGTTTTTGAGAAAATCTTTCATGATTCAAATGCTCAAATCTTCATGATTATATTCATGAGCATACATACATCGGACATGTATTCATTATGTGATTTAACTGCAAAGTTAAATCATTTGAGCAACACTTTGCTTATAGGACAACATGGGTTTATTGTGTGAACTTAACAGAACTTCTATGGATTCACAATAACCAGTGTTTCCTACCCAAGAAGTTATCCATGAGTGATCGAGAGGCGAGGAGTCAAAATATCTGAGTGTGGGTATATGTGATGAGGTAAAATGTAAAAGAGAGTTTGGTCAGAAGTGAGCTCAATGATAAAAAGAAAGAGAGTGAGAGATCAGAGTAAAAGAATATCAAACTCGGCACCAACTTTTTCTGAGTCGGGCAGACAGATTACTGTTGTTTCACAATTCTTCATGAACATCATTGAAACAGGCAACTAGCCCATGCCAATTCTTGATTTAAAACCCCACCAGCTGCTCATTTTTTTTCTTAAAAAGAAGATGTTTCAATTTTTCTGGGGATGCAACACATAATCTATCTGGTTTTCATTTGGAAAATCTGGATATTGAAAAAGAAGGAAGTCTACCCCACCTTCGCACTTCGATCATGCACAATTGAGTATGTGTATTACTATTGTTGTCTCTATGGTTTACACATTTTGAGCCCATTATTAAAAGCAATCATCATGTGCTTAATTCTTTCATACACAAGCACGTACACACAGGAAATTAATTTTTCTATCTAAACGTTCATAGTTTAACGTTGTGTTATTTGATGATTGAATGGAAGACCTGAGGGAGTGAACATCAAAAAGCTCCCTTCCAATGTGTATTTGTGACACACAGTGGCTATGTGCTACTGACAGGCATTTTTAACTAATTCATTTGTTGATTCAGGTGTTGAATTTGAAAAGATTCGGATGAATACTTTATGAATCGACGAATGATCAGAGACTCTTGTGATAACGATCAATGGTCAGAAAGGATTAATGACATTTCTTGGTACAATTTTGATGATTTCTCTGCTCAATATCATCAAAAAGGGGGAGAAGCTAATTTCAAGAAATGTTAGTCGAAGAAAAGCGTGTAACAGTTTTTGGAGAAATTATTTCAAGAAATTTGATTTGAAGAAAGTTCATTGAAAGACTTTGAGAAAGAATGCAAATTATGTGGAGATTGTACAGAGTTGAAAGAGATAGTTCAAAGAATTCAAAAAGTTTGCTGAAGATTTCTGAAATTTTCTTTGAAAAATGTTTGCTGAAGAAAAGTGAGTCAAGTCTGAAGATAATATCTTTCTGAGGTCTGAAAGAGGTTTTTACAACCTTTTGAAGAGATTGTTAAACCTTGTTGAAAAAGATGTTGTTTAAAGACTTTGGGGAGATTACAGAATTTTTGAAGACTTATTATTCAAATAGGGAGATTGTTTTGCAAATATTTTTGGAAGATGATCATGAATCCAAAGGGGGAGATTGTTAGTGCACAAATATATGTTGGATACAAGATCATAGAGTTTGAAGATGAAAGTCAAAGTCAAACAAGCTCAAGTCAAACTCTCATGCATAGTCAAAGTCTTTGTAATAAAGTCAAAGTCAAAGTTAGTGTGTTTTTAGTGTTTTGTCTTTAAAATGTAGCTTAGTATAAATAGCTTTTTCTGTTTGTAGAATCATATGACTAAGTGTATCAAGCGTGCTTTATTGAGAGAAATATTGAAAACATTCTGTTGTACGAATTGAGAATTGAAATGGAATTTAATTGTTGATTCAATTGTATCATCTTGATTTGCACTAATTGTGGGACACACAAAGGTATTTATATGGTCAAAGACCATGTATAACACAAGGTAAACAAATTTGACTTAACAATACTTTGACTATCTTTGACTTTACAAACATGGACTTTTACACTTAAATCTTGAATACAATAATGTCCTAACAATCTCCCCCTTTGGATTCAAGATTTAAATTTTTTTTGACAGTAGTCTTCAACTCTTGATTCTTCAAAACTTTAACTCTGATAGCTTTAAACATTGAAGCTTTGACAATCTTTAAACTCTGATTCTTTGAAGAATCTTGAAAAGTCAATCACTTTTGCTTTGTAAAGTCATCAAGTTGAACAAAAAATTGAAACCTTTAAAAATTTGAAATCTTTGAACATTCTTGAACTTTGCAGCTTTAAGGAATCTTCCAATGCTTGTATCTTCAGTCTTTGATCTCCGAACAGTCTTTGAAAAACGTACTTTCTTAAATCATCTCGGAGCATTTTCTTGACTTTGACAAATGTTTAAACTTTGATGATTTTAATCTTTCAAAAATGTCCCCCTTTTTCTTCAGTTATGTATCTCCCCTTTTGATACCACATGTTGTTCCACATTTCAAGCAATACAACAATGAATTCAATTAAGATTTGACAATTATGACCTAGAGAGAAAGTGTAGAAAGAGAAATATTCATATGTGTATTAGTATCACAAGTCTAACAACTTCAAGTCTTACACTAATCTACTCAACACCCAACTTACAAAGAGACCATGTACAACACAAGGTAAACAAATTTGACTTAACAAGACTTTGACTATCTTTTACTTTACAAACTTTGACTTTTACACGTAAATCTTGAATACAATAATGTCCTAACAATCTCCCCCTTTGGATTCAAGATTTAAAAAAAATTGACAGTAGTCATCAGCTCTTGATTCTTCAAAACGTTAACTCTGATGGCTTTAAACATTGAAGCTTTGACAGTCTTTAAACTCTGATCCTTTGAAAAATCTTGAAAAATCAATCACTTTTTCTTTGTAAAGTCATCAAGTCGAACAAAAAATTGAAATCTTTGAGAATTTGAAATCTTTGAACATTCTTGAACTTTGCATCTTTGAGGAATCTTTCAAGGCTTGTATCTTAAGTCCTTGATCTCTGAACAATCTTTCAAAAACGAACTTTCTCAAATCATCTCGGAGCATTTTCTTGACTTTGAAAAATCTTTAAACTTTGATGATTTGAATCTTTCAAAAATGTCCCCCTTTTTCTTCAGTTATGTATCTCCCCTTTTGATGATTGAATCTGTTTTCAAAATCTTTCAGATTTCACCAATACTTTCTCCTTGACTTGAATTTTTAGTTTATCTCCCCCTTTTGATGAGTTGTGAGCAGCAAAATCATCAAAACCTTTTTATGTCATCACTATCTTTGAATATCAATCTCCCCCTTTATGATAAAATAACATTATCCTCCTTTTGATCAGAGTATCCGTTAATTCATAAAATGTATTCATCCGAATCTTTTCATATTCAGACAAAATAAGAATTGTAACCATGAATCAACAAATGATACAGTTAGTATGCCCGTAAGTAGCACGGAGCAACTTTGTACAATGAATGAACATTGGAAAGGAACTTTTGTGATGTTCACTCCCCTAGGGCTTCCATTCAATCATTGAAAAACCACAAAGGGATTTTCTAGAAATGTTATGACAAGAAAACTTATTCCTTGTGTGCTTATGCAAGTGTAGAATGATTGAAGCTACTTAGATTTTCAGGCTCAAAAAGTGTAAATCGTTGAGACATCAACGAGTATTACACGGACTCTATACGCATGAATGAGGTGCGAATGTGGGGAAACTTTCCTTCTTTTTCAATATCTACATTTTCCAAATGAAAAGGAGATAGCAAATGTGTTGCATCCCCAAAGAAAATGAAACATTTCTTTAATTATTGAGAAAGAAACGAGTAGCTGGTGAGGTTAAGTCAAGAGTTGGCATGGGCTAGTGCCTGTTTCAATGCAGTTCGCCAAAGAATTGTGAAACAACAGTAATGTGGCTGCCCGACTTATAAAAGATTTGGTGCAGAGTTTTGATATTCTTTTAACTCTGTTCTCACACCCTCTTTCTTTTTATCATTTAAGCTCACTTCTAACCGAACTATTTTTTCCATTTTTCCGCTCAGCACAATGAGGTTGTTCAACTGTATGAACTTCCTGCCCCACTCTTTGATGTTGACCCCTCGCCTCTCTATCACTCAGGATAACTTCTTGGGTAGGAAATCCTTGTTATCGTGAATCCATAGAAGTCTTTTTAAGCTCAATCACATCGATCCCATAAAATTTGTCATAAAATCATAATGCTCAACAACTTAAAATGATCAGTTAAAGCTCAAAAATATGAAGTACATATGTTAGATATATATCTCATCAAAATTATCACGAAGATTTGAGCAGTTTGAACGTTGAAGATATCTCACAACAAGTATATTGAATGAAAGAAATGAATACAAGAAACTGGTTTGAGAATCTAACAATCTATCGAAAGGATGAAATATGAATGATAATGGATTAAAGTTTAGGTCATCAAAGAATTGGAATAAGTCTATAGGAACAATTATAGACAATTCTTGAAATAATCGCTTAGCGTTAAATAAATGTTACACTCAAACAAAAGTGAATGTACAAATGGGGCGTATTACCATCGAAAAATTGATTCATTTTGAGACATGATAATAACAAATATCAACACGAAATACTAAACTTGTGTGTATGAATACTTGACAGTATATAGAAAAGATAACACACAAGTGTTTATCTTTGGAAACACACGGTTAGTTAATCATGAAAGCTTATTAACTGAAAACATTTAAAATTCTCACTTCTAAAATTCATGAAATCATTTTAAGAATCAAGAAGTGGTTTGAACGTTTAAGAAAATATGTTTTCATGCTTGAAAGTCGTCCATCTTTCAAACACGTATGAGATTAAGGTTAGAATAAACCTTACACACAGCTTAAATCTCATGAATCAACCTCAAAGTCAATATGAATTGAATCTTGTAAGGTCCCCCTTAAATCCTGCACAAAGTCAAAAAGTCATCAAAGTAACAAAGTTTTATTGAAAGTCTTATTGAAAGTAAAACATTGAAAATAAATCATTGAAGAACGAGTCCTTATCTGAATTGATCAGAAGTCATTATACTTATTCTTACTCCCCCTGAAAATATGCAACATGAAAATTTTGTCTTTTTTGAACTCCCCCTCGAAATTAGATCATCTAATCTTGTAACTCACTCCCTCCTTAAATCATGAACAAACTTTCAGTGCATATATCATATAGAGGAAAAAAAAGACATGAAGAAAAATTATAATTCAAACTGTACGAGGTAAATACGGATTAAGTTTTGAGATTTAACATGCCTAATTTCGAAATGAGAAAATTAAATCTCTTTTCGTCCAATGGCTTAGTGAATAGATCATCAAGCTGATAATTCGTGTTTACAAAGTAAAGTTCAATCGTACCTTTTTCGACATTATCTTTGATAAAGTGATATCGCACGTCAATGTGCTTCGTTTTCGTTTGTTGGGTAGGGTTTGTTGAAATAGAAATAGCGCTCTTGGAATCACAGTAAATTGGGATTTTGTTGTAATGGAATCCATAATCTCATAGTTTCATTCGCATCCACAACACTTGAGAACAGCAGCTAGCGACAACTACATATTCTGCTTCAGCTGTTGAAGTAGATACGTACAGTTGTTTCTTTGAATCCCAACTCATGAGCTTGTCTCCCAAGAATTGAATATGTCCCGAAGTACTCTTCCTATCTAACATGCACCCTGCATGATCTGCATCGGAATATGTTGTAAGTTCAAAACCTGTATCTTTAGGATACCACAAACCAAGATCTGTGGTTCCTTTCAGATATCTAAACAAAATTTTGACAGCAGAAAGATGTGACTCTTTGGGGTTGGCCTGATATCTTGCACACAAACAAGTCGAGAACATAATATCTGGACAACTGGTCATTAAGTACATTAAAGAACCAATCATGCCTCTATAGATTCTAATATCAACAACTTTTCCATTTAGATCAGCTCCGATCTTAGTTCCAGGTGCTATCGGGGTAGCAATAGGAGTACAATTTTCCATTTTAAATTTCTTTAAAATATCATAAATGTACTTCGCTTGATTAATAAAGATCACCGTTGAAAATTGTCGAACCTGTAATCCAAGAAAGAAATTCATCTCTACCATCATACTCATTTGAAAACGTGACACCATTAAGGCAGAAAAATTCTTACAGTACTTAGGATTTGTCGAACCAAAAATTATGTCATCCACTTAAATCTGTATGAGAATGATATCGCCTTTTTCTTTCTAGATGAAAAGAGTAGTATCGATTTTACTTTTTGAAAACCCGGACTTAACTAAAAACTTTAAAAAGTACTTCGTACCAGGCTCGAGGGGCTTACTTTAAACCATAGAGGTCCTTGTCAAAAATGTATACATGATCTGGCTTTTTAGCGTTGAGAAACCCTTCTGGTTGTGAAACGTACACTTCTTCTTTTAAAATGCCATTCAAAAAGGCTGTTTTCACATCCATCTGATAGACTGTGAAGTTCTTGTGTGCATCATAGGTGAGGAACGTTCTTATTGCCTCTATGCGTGCAACTGGTGCATATGTTTCATCGTAATCTATGCCTTCATCTTGCCGATATCCTTTTGCTAAAAGTTGAGCTTTATTTCATATAACAATTCCATCTTCATTTTTCTTGTTCTTAAACACCTACTTAGTACCAATTATTGTCTTTCCTTCTGGATGTGGCACGAGTCTCCAAACTTCCAGTGCCTTAAACTGATTGAGTTCTTCTTGCATGGCTACAATCCAATCTGGATCTTCAAGAGCTTCTGATACACGAGTCGGCTCTATCTTGCTCAAGAAAGAATCGTGCATGCACTCGTTTGCTATAGCAGACCTAGTTTGCATTGCTTTCGAAGGATCCCCGATAATTTGATGTATCGGGTGCTCTTTGGTCCACTTGTTTATGTGTGGGAGTGGATTATAAGTATACTGATCATGTTGATCATCTAAGAATCCTTGATCTTCTTGTTGGGGTTCAGTTGAAGTAACTGGTGCAGGAGCTTCAGTTGATGGAACACTTGTTGTCCATTGAGTAGGCAATTCTGTACATCCAACTGAATGTGTAGCTTCTGGATTTTCAGCATTTTGTGCATCTTCAACTAATTGAGTAGTTATTTGAACTTGAGTTTCTGTCTGAACTGGGGAAACAGGTTCAGTTGAGACATATGATGTGATTGGAGGATTGTCACTTGACTCTTCAGATCTGTCAATCACAGCAAATTTAGTCACTTTAGACCCTAGAAACTCATCATAGAAATGTTCAAATAGTAAATATAATTATGTTAAATGAGAAGTAGACGTAGAAGCTTTATCAGAATTAGGAACGTTAGAACCAGGTTCTGGACTGATGTGTCTAGAAGCTAATACTCCTGTAATAACGGGTTCTAAATTATTTTGCTCATAAGCCATTTCCATAGTTTCATCAAATTTGACGTTTACGCTCTCCACAATAATCTTTGAATTCTTCAGGTAGACTCTATATGATGCAGAAGTCTGAGAATAGCCAATGAAAATGCCTTCTTCAGCTTTTGGACTGAACTTGTTCAAGTTCTCCTTATCGTTCAGCACATAACACCTGCATCCAAAAATATGAAAGTTTTTAATGCTTGGTGTTCTGTTATTTATTAAAGCATATGGTGTTTTACCGAAGCGACGATGAATGATTGATCTGTTTTGCGTTTAACATGTAGTTGAAACAACTTCTACCCATTAGAATAGAGGTAAGTCAGATTGACTAAGCATAATGCAAGCATCCTCAATTAAAGTTTTGTTTTGCCTTTATACTACCCCATTCTGTTCAGGCATTCTAGCAGCAGAATACTGATGTGTTATCCGCACTGATTCGAGATAATCTTCAACAGTCTTGTTCTTGAATTATGTGCCATTGTCTGTTCGAATCAGCTTCACTGTCTTCTGCATGTTCACTTGGACACTCTTTAAAAACGAGATGATTATTTCCGGAGTCTCGTCCTTTGACCTCAGAAATTTGACGCAAGTGTATCTTGAATAATCATCCACAATCACGAAGACTTATTTCTTGCTATTTATGCTTTGAGTTCGCATTAGACAACAAAGATCCATGTGCAACAATTCTAACGGAGCACTTGTACTTTGTTCATGCTTTGGCTTGTGTGAAACTCTTTTCATTTTGCCTTTCTCACACGCATCACATAGATGTTCTTTCTCGTATTTCAGCTCAGGTAAACCTTTGACCAAATTTCCTTGCACCAAATTGTTTATGTATCTAAATTGAGGTGATACAACCTTCTATGCCATAACTAACTATGTTGCATAGAGGTTTTTGATAGTAGACACACAACATTATTTGGTTTGACATAGGACAAGTTGATCATGTAGAGGTTTGAATTTCTAGTGCCGACCAAGAGTTCTTTTCCATCTTCAGTTCTTACACAACACCTCTTGGCCTTTGAAGTTCACTTCTAAATCTTTGTCGCAAAATTGACCAATGCTGAAAAGATTGTGTCCTAGGCCTTCAACATAACTCACCTTCTTGATCGTTACGTTCTCTTGAACTATGTCTCCATATCCCAAGATTGGTGAAAAATGGCCATTACCGAAACGCACATTGCCACAAAGTTTCTCTGTATAATTAGACAAAATATCTTTCTGCCCTGTCATATACTTGGAAGATCCCGAATCCAAGTACCACATATGACGGTTCTGTACAGGAGAAATCAAGCAACAATCGGTTTAGGTACCCACTTGTAAATGGGTCCTTTCAAATTAGTCTCAGATTTTGGCACCCATTTGAATTTGGGCCCTGTTTTCTTTGGAAAAACATTTGAATAATATGTATGATAAGAACCAAACCAATTATCAGAATATTGTCGAGTAACAAAATCATTTCGACGTCATGTATAACACTGAATAGTAGAATGAGATAATTGGATCAATTGCTTTATTGTATCAACCTTGCAAGGAAGTACACGTTTTGATTTATTAGAAGCAATGTGATCAACTACATCAAAACTACTAACAGTTTTCCTATCACTATCAGAAAAATAATATGATTTTGTTGACTCTTCAACTTTCTTTCGTCTCCACTTAAGCTTTGCTTCAGACCTTTTAAAACTCATATCTGAAACATAAGATTTAAACTTGTTAGAACCACGAGATTCAGAGTTTGTCTTTTCTTAGTTTTACCAGTGTTGGTCCATTTCTGTGAGTGACTTATCTTTTGCTTCTTACCTTTTGCACTAGTAAGTACTCACAGGAACTGTTTCATCAACTTTAGTTGACGATTCACCTTTTTCAAAAACACTTGGTAAAGAATTAGATTTGATCACAAAATCAAAATGATCAGGAAGTTTAGCATTAAAATCAAACTTCTCAACACACTCATCAAAACATCCATCCGAATTTTGAAAATCAACTTCATCCTCAAATAAATCACCATCATCATCAGATTGTGATGCCTTGGAAGATTTAGGAAACATAAAATCGTTAAACTCTTTTGAACACTGCTTTTGATAAGGCGTTTGTTCAAAATCTGAAGGTTTTGGGTTCGCAAAAATATTGCCCATAAAAGCTTTACAAGATGATGCATCTGAATCAGTGGAGTTGTTTTCATAAACTCTTTCTGACTCTGACTTATCATCTATAACTTCATATTTGAAATTAGTGTTCAACAAAACAGTAGAAAACACAATTTGCTCTAGACCAACCAAAATCCTTTCATTTACAAGAGTACTCTCAAGTTCGAAAATTTTACTTTCCAAAATGAGTTGAGGAACATAATTTTTTCTTCAACAAGTTTTGCCTCCATTTCCTCGGTAGAATAGCTTTAAATATAACCGTTTGACAAAAATTTTGGTTGTTTTGACAGGTAACTATCATTCAACTTATCATAGCATAATGGTAGTTGCATTTTGGTTGTGTCTTTCGTGTTAGAATCTTCCTTAGCCTCAAATTCCTCAGATGATTTGGTAACAAATATGGGTTTTACCTTGGGGCATTTTTCAGTCAGCTGTAAAAAATCAAAGTTATACAAAGTTGGCTGCTTTTTAATAGCTTTCTTCAAGAAATGTGGGATGTCATACCCAATACCCCAGTTATCTTTAAAAGCTTTAAATTCCTTAGGCTTGTTGAGATGATTGGTTTGGTCTGTTTGACCTCTTGTATAGAGCTTTACTTCCAAACCATTTATCTTTTTCAACAAAGATTTGTTTTCAAATTTCAGTTAGTTATATTTTACAACAAACTCTTGCTTCTTAAGTTCACACAAGTTGAACTTGGATTGAGCGTCAGATACTTAATTTTCAAAATAAATCCTTTGTTTTTCAAAATTGGAAACATTATTGTTTAAAGAATCAATCAACATCTTTTTCCCAGCAAGATCTTTGTTGAGATCAGATATTGTTTGACGCTTTTTAGACAAAGATGATTGCTGAATTCTAGACTAAGATACTCACCACCTTTATCAGATCTGAGGATCTTAATCCTTTTATTCAGCCGATTCTCCATTTCGTTCTGGAATGTTTTGAACACCTCAAAGGTTTCAAACTTGTGTTGAATCAAATAAACACATCCATATCTACTGAAATCATCAGTAAACGTAACAAATTACCTTTCGCCGTGTCTTGTGAGCGATCTGAACGGTCCACACACATTAGTGTGTACAAAGTCCAACAGATCTTTGTCCCGCTCACAACTTCCTATGAATGTTGCTTTCGTCATCTTCCCTAGTAAACAAGATTTGCATTCATCATAGGATGTGTGATCAAATAATTCCATAATCCCTTCCGCTTGGAGTTTGGCGATGCGTTTCTTGTTGATGTGGCCAAGACGACAGTGCCACGGATACTCCTTATCCAAACCATTTTTTGATAAATTCGAACCAACATTAAGGATTGAACTATTATTGTTTCATAGGCTGATGTTGGTTTCATAGATACCATTACAAGGACTAGCCTTAAAATAAAGCAACTCATTTTTAAACACAAGTATTGATCCATCATCAAACACAAAATTAAAACCATCATCATACAAAGCCTTAAAAGAAATAATGGTTTTCACCATTTCGGCTGAGTAGCAAACATTTAATAAAACCACAGATACACAAGTTTCAAAAGTAATCTTATAATTCCCAATCCTATCTGTTAATCATAAAATCCCAATCACAACAAGCTAATTACTCAATATATGTCAAATAAGCTCAAGAACTAGAGAGAGAATCTAGAGAGAGAAAGTAGATCTTGTATTACACACACTCTAGAATATTACAATATGCATTAGCCACTAGTTCGTTCCTACAAGTTTACAAAGACAAACCTATATATACTATCTAACTAAAACAAAGCCTTAAAGGCTAAGGAAACTAAACTTGCTTTGACTAACTATTACAAGGTCAATGTTGACTTTTACACTTTTGACTTTCCTATTAAATCTTGGATACAATATTTAGACTTAACAATCTCCCCCTTTGTATTCAAGATTTAATAAAAAATTTGATGCAGATCTTCAACTCTTGATTCTTCATCTTTTGTCTCTTGAAGCTTTCAAAAACTTTGCTCTTTTGCAGCTTTTGAAGAATCTTGGAAAGTCTTTTTAATCTTTGAAGCTTTGGAAAGTCAACATGCCTTGAACAAAACAGGAAATTCTTGAAACTTCTTTGAAACTTGAAACTTCATTTCTGAAAAATCTTTCGTCTTCAAACAAAATTGTATCTTCATCACTTTGATCTCTGAATCGTCTTCAGAAGAACAAACCTACTTGAATTCTTGAAATTTTCTTTTGAAGAAACTTTTGAAGAAGCTTTTGACTTTGAATCAGCCTTTCGATGAAATTAATAAATCGGTCCTGCCATTGTTCAAATTCGTTCTCATTTATCAGAACAGGTGGACGAGTATCAGACCCCAACGACATCATGAGGTCATTCTTGTAAAGTTGAGCTTGTAGAGACATTTTTGAAGAAATCTGGTATTAAAAAAAAATAACCAAGACTTGAAGACCCGCAAACCCAAGGTTTGCGTTTCTGGCTTGAATCACAGAAGAAACTTTTCGGGTCCTTGTAGATACGCAAACAAGGACTTCTCGGGTGATAGGAGGAGAGCACACTGTTATCCCAGATTAATCTATTTGATTAACACACAAACACAATAATATCAAGAGATAATAAGATTAACAAAACGTACCAATCCCTTGAATAAACAATGAAACCCTTGTGTGTTCTTGATACCCTTTGAATACAGAGAAAACTTACGGCTACCTATTTAGAAAATTATCAGAGTTAACCTAAAACTAAACTAAACATAACTTTAAATACCCAGGCTAAAAGGCCTAATGGGCTTATGGGCTTGAGGCCCAATAGCTTAATAACTATTTACTTATTACATAATAAACCCTCTAACTTTAACTTTAGCACAATTGCAGTTTAAACCCTGAACTTTAACTTTAATCTTGAATACAATTATTTGATCCAACAATCTCCCCCCTTTGGATTCAAGATTAAAAAAAAATTTGCAATTGTCTTCGGGTCTTCACTTGTATTCTCTTTTCTTCAGATATGACGTTGATTGCTTCAAAACTTGATATCTTTAAAATCTTTAAAATCTTTGAAAATTTGAAATCTTTGAAAATCTTCAGCAGTCTTCAGATTATATTCTCCTTCTTTGATAATTCTCCATTTTTGTATCTTCTCCCCCTTTTTGATGAGTGGTGAGAATCATCATCATCAAAACTTTGCAAAACAATCTCCCCCTTTTCAAGACAATCTCCCCTATTGTGTATGATCACGTAAGCATAGTCTTCATCATGTAACGAGCCCTGTATGGAAATAAGAGCAGTCTTCCCAGATGGAAAGAGTGATTATTTCAATCTTTTCAGATAAAAATAGTCAATTGTAACCGTTTAAATCTTTGCAAATTCAAACATTTTAAGAGTTGTAACCCTGAATCAACAAATGACTCAGTTAGAATGCCTGTCAATGACACAAAGTCACTGAGTAACACAAAGTTACTATATAAGGAGCTGGTTTTGATGTAGACTCCCCAGGTCTTCCATTCAATCATTGAATAACACATGGTTATCTATGAACGTTCTGACAGAAAACAAATTTCTGTGTGCTCGTGCATGTGTTAGAAAAAAAATTAAGCATAGATGATTGCTTTTTCAATATAGGCTCAAAATATGTAAACTTGTTGAGACAGCAACAAATTATACAAAGACTCAATGTGCATGAGAAAGGGTTCGAAGGTGGGGCAACTTTCCTTCTGTTTCAATATTAGTATCTTTCAAATGAAGAACCAATAGCGTATGTGCTGCTTCCCCAGAAAATGTGAAACATTCTCTTTTTAAGAAAAGAATGAGTAGCTGGTGGGGTTGTATGCAAGAGATGGCATGGGCTAGTTGCCTATTTCAATGATGGTCACCAAAGAATGTGAACCAATCAGATTATGTGGCTGCCCGACTCAGAAAGAAGTTTGGTGCAGAGTTTAATATTCCTTTACTCTGATCTCTCACCCTCTTTCTTTTAATGCTCACGTCTAACCAATCTCTCTTTTTCATTTTACCTCTTCACACACCATCACTCAATTCTTTTGACCCTTCTTCCCTCAATCACTCAGGGAATACTTCCGGGGTAGGAAACACTGGTTATCGTGAATCCATGGAAGTTCTGTTAAGTTCTCACACTGAATCACATGTATTTTCCTAATAGAACATGTTGTTCAACAGTCTTTTGTACATGTAAGCACAAATACCACTTGTTACATGAAGAATATAATATCCGGAGATGTCAAAAGAGAAGATGTTTGACGATGCAATTCTCCCCCTTAAACTAAAAGAGTTTGACAATTAAGCTCATAGGAGTTTTGTCATGAAGAATAATATGTTGGAGAATCAAAAACGAATGTTGTTTATATGAACAATATATAAACATATTTTCAATGAAAGCAAATGAAATGACGTTTGATTCAAACAACAGTGAATACAAATAACGTGAGTATTACCATAGAAAGATTTAACTTTTGATACATGGTAATATCAAAGTCAAAATAGAATGTTCTGAACCGTTATGTGTATGAATACTTGACAAAGTATATTGACAAGATAAAATGCAAGTATTTATCTTTAAGAACACACGGTCAGATAATCTTTTAAGTATCCAAAAATCTGTTAATATCACAGATATTCTCCGTTAACCCCCTTTTTTTTGTTTTTTAAGAAAAAAAACAGAAAAATAAGGCACTGAAGTGCGGGTTCTAATCCGATGTGATTAGAAGCCATTGTCACTTGACCAAACCTGCATAAATAAAAAAAATAATGGTAATCATTTATGAAAATGATTCCTCTCTCGTTAACAAAAGTTTAAAAATAACACACAAGATAAAAACATAGAATACTCCCCCTAGAATCATGAGTAAGGTCTAAGACATGTTCAACATACCAAGTTTGCTGATTAGAAATTGAAAACGCTTTTCATCCAACGGCTTGGTGAAAAGGTCAGCTAACTGGAAGTCAGTTTGAACAAAGTGCATTTCAATATTACCTTTTTCAACATGATCCTTAATGAAGTGATAGCGTACATTGATATGCTTGGTCTTCGAATGCTGTACCGGATTAGCAGTTATAGATATTGCGCTATTGGAATCACAATAAATAGGAACACGCTTGTAGTTGTATCCAAAGTCCCTTAACTGTGTCGTCATCCAGAGGACTTGAGAACAGCAGCTAGCAGCAACTACATACTCAGCCTCGGCAGTGGATGTTGAAACACAGTTTTGTTTCTTTGAGGTCCAACTTACAAGTTTGTCACCTATGAATTGACATGACCCAGAGGTGCTCTTCCGATCTAGCTTACATCCTGCATGATCAGCATCTGTAAAGGCAGTTAGTTGAAAACGAGAATCCTTTGGATACCAAAGGCCTAGATTAGGCGAGCCTTTGAGATATCTAAGGATTCGCTTAACAGCAGTTAAGTGCGACTCTTTAGGATTAGACTGATATCTCGCACAAAAGCATGTGGCAAACATTATATCCGGGCGACTGGCAGTCAGATAAAGTAAAGAACCAATCATGCTACGATACACCTTTTGATCAACAGGTTTCCCGGAGGGATCCGCGTCTAAGAGTGTACCAGTAGCCATTGGTGTTTTCATGACGGAACTATCTGACATATTGAACTTTTTCAAAATATCTTTTATATATTTAGCTTGATTAATAAATATGCTTTCGGGTAATTGCTTTACTTGTAGACTAAGGAAGAAATTCAATTCACCCATCATCGACATTTCAAACTTTGTTTCCATTATCTTTGAAAAGTTCTTGCAAATTTTCGGATTTGTCGACCCAAATATTATGTCGTCAACATAAATCTGAATAAGAATCAAGTCCTCACCTTGCCTTTTAAGAAATAAGGTTGTATCAACAGTACCTTTCTTGAAACCAGAAGCAAGTAGAAATTTAGTGAGAGTTTCATACCAGGCTTGCGGTGCTTGTTTAAGACCATAAAGCGCTTTGTCTAAAACATAGACATGACCAGGGTGATGAGGATCAACGAAACCTTCAGGTTGAGCCACGTAAACCTCCTCATGCAAAACGCCGTTTAGAAAAGCCGACTTTACGTCCATTTGATAGACAGTAAAGTTTTTGTGCGCTGCATAGGCTAGAAAGATTCTGATGGCTTCGATCCTTGAAACCGGGGCGAATGTTTCATCATAGTCGATGCCCTCTTGTTGACAATACCCTTTTGCGACCAAACGAGCTTTGTTTCTCACAACTACTCCGACTTCGTCTTTCTTATTTCTGAAAATCCACTTTGTTCCAATAACGGATTTACCTTTAGGTAGTGGGATCAAGCACCATACTTTGTTCCTTTCAAATTGTAGAAGCTCGTCTTGCATAGCAGAAATCCAGAATGGATCACGTAGAGCTTCAGCCGCTTTCTTTGGCTCTAAGGAACTGAGGAAGCTTGAAAACATACAGAAGTTAGCTGTTGCAGATCTTGTTGTGACACCATATTGTACGTCACCTATCACATTGGTCAGGGGATGATCCTTAGTCCAACGATGTATGCTTGGTAGAGCTTCAACTGTTTGTTGCGTATTCGACGCATCGTTGTCATCTTGTACGGCAGATTGCTCCATAGATGTACTCGGGACATCTTGTACTGATGTTTCTGATACTGAAGCTTCTGGACTAACAGTTGAAGTGCTCAGGACTTCGTTTCCAGAAGAACTATCTGTAGAGACAGATTCAGCATTAGTAGAGTCAGAAACTAACTTTGTACTCGTACCTGATGGAGATGAAGTGTCAGTGACTTCTTCGGAAGGTCCATACATGTCTTCAGATATAGCAGGGACCTCCGAGCCTGTACCACTTGTTATTGATGTTGATATGCCTTTTTCAAAATCTGCACATATATCATCAAAGGCATCAATAAACAATAAATCTAACTCAGATGAAGTAGAGTTAGAGTTAGAAGTATAAGATCCTTTAGAAGCTGGTTCTATTCTTAATTGAATAGAAGCTTTGTCGTTAAGACCGAGTTCTGAACTGTTGTGTCCAGAAGTCCTTGTAGAATTCTCATCAAAGGAGACATTCATGCTCTCAACAACCGTCTTGGTTCGAATAATGTAAATTCGATAAGCTTTGGATGTCAGAGAGTATCCAACGAGATATCCTTCATCCGCTTTCTTATCAAACTTTGATAATCCTTGACGCTCTTTTAGAATGTAACACCTGCAACCAAAAACACGAAGGAACTTGATGTTAGGTGTACGATTGTTGATCAACTCATATGCTGTCTTATTAAAGCGCTTGACCACAATGGTACGGTTCTGTGTTAAACATGCTGTGGCGACTGCCTCAGCCCAAAGGTACATGGGTAGATCCGAGTAAGCAAGCATAGTACGAGCTGCTTCAACCAGAGTGCGGTTCTTCCGTAAAACAATGCCGTTTTGCTGCGGAGTGTAGGCGGCATAGAAATTATGTGAAATACCCACGGAAGTAAGATAACTCTTCAGGGTGTCATTCTTGAACTCCGTGCCATTATCACTATGAATGGTTCTAACTGGCAGTTGAAGGCGTACTTGAATGCGCTTGATGAAAGCGATAATCAACTCTGGCGCATCTGACTTGTTGCGAAGAAACTCGAGCCATGTATACCTTGAGTAGTCATCTATCATTACCAACACATACTTCTTTCCGTTGATAGATGCTGTGCGCATTGGGCCACAAAGGTCCATATGAAGAAGTTCCAGTGCAGATGAGGTCGATGATTCAGCTTTGGACTTGAAGGAGCTACGCTTCATTTTGCCCAACTCACATGCGGAACAGAGTGCGTCTTTTTCGAACCTCATTTCTGGTAGACCTTTGACCAGAACTTGTCTTTGTAGCTTCGCTATAGATCGGAAATTCTGATGAGACAAGCGTCGATGCCACGTCCACGATTGTGCTTTAGAAGCTTTGGCTAGTAGGCATACTGGACGTGTGGCAGACAGTGTAGGAAAATCTACATAATATAGATTTCCATGGCGCTCAGCTTTGAAGACTTCGTAACCATCGAGATCCTCTAGATAGCAATGAGTGGTTGTGAAGCGGACTTGATATTTCATGTCACAGAAGTGACTGGTACTAAACAGGTTGTGATCAAGTCCTTCAACATATAACACTCTTTGAATCTTCACAACACCGTTATCGAGCATTCCATATCCTCTGACGTGGCCTTCGGCTTCAGAATTTGCAAATCTAACTGCTCCGACAGGCTCCTCCACATAGTTATGCAAGAGGTGCTTGAATCCTGTCATGTGGCGTGAACATCCGGAATCTATTACCCACAATCGACAGGCCTGCAAAAGAGACAATTAGTTTTGCTTAGGCACCCATATCAGGATGGGTCCTTCGCGGTTAGCATCAAGCAACTCAGGAATATCATCTGGTTTGACTTTTACTCTCCATTCATAACGCGGTTTTGGAACCCATTTCCAAACCATCTTAACATTTAATTCCTGAAAGTGCTTTTTAGAAGTAGGATTGGCAACCTTAGCACGATACACTTTTGATTGTGTAGAAGAATCAGAATTAGAATTAGACTTAG
Source organism: Arctium minus (assembly GCA_954870635.1). Classification (NCBI taxonomy): domain Eukaryota; kingdom Viridiplantae; phylum Streptophyta; class Magnoliopsida; order Asterales; family Asteraceae; genus Arctium; species Arctium minus. Next base: position 73,288,816 of record OX941085.1, on the reverse strand, counting down.
AGTTCAGCTTAGCTTTGCTTTTATTCTTTTTGGACTTAGGAGGGGAGTAGTATTTGAATGAATTGTCCCAACAGTGTTTGCAATAAAGATTCTTTCGAGCAAAATTCATAAACTTAGATTTATCGGAACAAATCTAACATTCATGTTTATCAAAAGAAGTACTATTCAAAATAACACTGTCTGTAGGACAACTACTAGAATTCAAACTATTTTTTTTATTCAAACTAAGATCTTTATTCTTCTTACTCCTCCCAACTCCATTTCCTTTTATATCTGAAACAGAAACAGGAACCTTGTTAGTCTCTAACTTAGAAGGTGGTTCTTTTCTAGTGCTCTTTGAAGTCTCACCCTTTTCAAAAATACTCGGAGGATATTCAGGACAATCAGAGTAAACAACTGTAGGTTTTGCAGGAGCATCAAATTCTGGATTGGTTCTTACCTTCCAGCTTGGATCATTGAACATCTGTTTATCACTTGAAGCATTTTTAAACATAGTAACTTTCAAATCATTGATCTCTATGCAAAGCTCTTGATTTACTTTTAAAGACTTTTCAAGTTTATGTTTGAGATCAAAGTTTTCATCTTCAACCTCATCAAGAGACTGTTGCAACAAATCGATTTGCTTCATCAATTCAGATGTATGATCATTCACAGAATTTGATCCCTTTGAATTAGAAACAGGATCAGAGTCTGAAGCATTCATCATTTCAGAAAATGTATCTTCAGTCATGGACTCAATAAACTCCAGTTTTTTATTTTGAGAACAAGAGCCATTCGTGATAGCGTGTTCTTCTTCAACCTCTTCAACAAGTAAAGGTTTAGAAGCAATAGGATTTGAGACTGATGGCATAGTAGATGGATCAACATCCAATTCATACTCATCATATTTGCATGCAGTCTCAGGTAGAACTGTGTTGGTGCTTACTGATTCGTTGGAAGGTGTGGTAAATAGTGATTCAAACTCAGTAAATTCGATCTTTCGAGTCGCATAGCTTTTGTTTAAATCACCATATTGAAAACCAACTGATTTAAAAAGATTTTGAGAATCAGTGTCACTAGACTTGTTCTTTCCCATTTCTTCTTGACCGTTGTTCTCAGATAAAGGTGTAGGAGTACTTGCTTCAACAAAAGTTGCGTGAATGTCAGGAATGGGTCTAATTGCGGAGCCGAATTTATCAAAATTATATAGATGCTCTGGTGCCTTTTTCAAAATTTCGTTAATTGGCACACCCAAACCTGGTTTAAGTTTGTAAAACCTTTCGTCTTGGAGTTTATTGGTCAACAGATTTAATGTCTGTTCAGTCTGACCTTGTTTCATATTAATGTCCTCCAGTTGCTTTATTTTGGTGTAAGCTTCATTTCTTTCTTTATAACAAACTTCAAATTTGATTTGAAACTCACCCTTTTCAGCATTAAGATTCACAAGATCTATTTCTAAACCAGATATTTTTTCTTTTAAAGACGCTTTTTCGGCTTTTAAATCATCTTTTTCCTTTTCCTTTTCTTCCACAACAACTTTTAAAATAGCATTTTCATCACGAAAGCTTAAAACAGATTGATGTGCAGAGCTAAGTTTGCCTTTTAGTAAAGCAAATTCATCATTCATACCATGTATTTGGGCCATTAAAGATTCAATAAGTTCAGAATTTTCACTAACCTCAGAGTTTGCTTCTTCGGATTGTGTCTCAGAGTCTTCATCATCACCTTCCAGCTTTGCCATGTAAGAAACTTAGGTGAAGTGTGCTTGCTCCTCGTCATCAAAACTTTGGAACAGCCAGTTCTCTTCTTCAGCCATTAGTACTTTTCCTTCTTCAGCTTTCTTGGCAATTAGTGACTTTCTTGAGTAGTACTCTGAGTTCTTCACTTTCTAGAATTTGCAGTCCCTTGAGAAGTGCCCAAATTTGCCACAGTTGTAGCATCTTCCTGGTTCATCCTTTCGCTCTTCTCGCTTCTCCTCTCTCTTTCCTTCTCTTCTATCTTCCTTCCGATCTTCTCGTCCTTCCTCTCTCTTTCCATGCCTCGGCTTGTATCGCATCTCAGACTTCTCTTTCTTGTATCCATCATACTTTGGCTTTGAGTAAAATCTTTTCTTGCCAAAGCTCTTCTTGAATCGTCGTGTAATGAGAGCCAAGTCTTCAGAGAACTTTTGAATATCAGGATCTGAATCAACTTCCAGTTCTTCATCGCTCGAATCAGAGTCAGAGTCAATAACTTCAGTAACTAGAGCTTTAGACGCCTTTTTCTTCGACATTGCAGAGGATACAGAACCTTTGCCGGCTATGAGAGCCACAAAATCCTTCAGATGATTAGACTCATTATTCATAGATCTCACCTCATCCTCATGTTGAGCTAGAGTAGAGAAGATATCGGTGACATTTTCTCGAGCCATATTCTTCGACATCTGGAGGTTGATAGCAAAGTTCTTCCATTCTGGATTCAGATTCTTGATGAACTTGTAGTTTATCTCAGAAGCAGATTTGGCGATGTTGTTCCTCCGCAAGTCATTGAGAATAATGTTGTACCTATTGTAGGTGTCTAATATCAGCTCTCCTTCTTTTGCATGAAATCCCTCGTAAGCATTTATGCACAGATTCTGCTTAGCTTGTATAGAGGCTTCACTTCCTTCAAACTGCCTTGCTAGTTCATCCCAGATTCCTTTAGCAGTGCTCTGACTGTCGACACGATTGTAGATGTCGTTTGGAATTGCCATTGTCAGATAGATTAGAGCCTCTTCTTCTAACTTGAGTTGTTCTTTCTGCTTTTCAGTGAAGAACTGAACAAGTTTAGGAATCTCTCTGTCAGGGATTTCAGGAGAGGAATCTGTAGCAGGTTGACCCTTTACTGTGATCATTGGAGTTTTAGGACCTTCAATGATTACTGTCATGAATTCTCTGTTCTTGTGATTCAAAAACTGAATCATTCTGGTCTTCCATTGCTAATACTCATTAGCCATAAGGACAGGCGGTTTGGACTGAGAGCCCATCGAGAGAAGCTGGTTCGACATCTTAGCTGTACCACTTGTTAGTAATTAAACTTATCTGTACCAAGACAACCAACTAGATGAGATCGTTAGAATCAAAATGAAAACCACACTCAAAAATTTTCAGAAAAATAAATTCCCGAAAATAATTAAATGCAGTCCTTTCAATCAGTGTAAAGCTTCAAATAATACTGAACAAAAAAAAACAGTTGATCTCGAACAGAACTTTGTCCCCCTTCGCAGACTTAGCACGACCGGAGATGTGCTTCGACCGGTATTGAGTTGACCGGAGACTTGTAAAGACCGGTAGAGAGTTCGACCGGGAACTTGTAAAGACCGGGGAAGTGCAAAGACCGGTAAGATGTAAGACCGGAACTATGCTTGACCGGTAAAATTGATTCGACCGGTAACAATTAGACCGATATGGGTGTTAGACCGGGACCTTGTGAGTATCGGTGCTTTGCTTAGACCGATAGAACTCGATCGATAGTAATAAGGTGAGTTCGACTGATAGAGTGTAAGACCGGGACCTTGATGAATATCGGTGCTTTGCTTAGACCGATAGATTAGACCGGTAGAATGTAAGACCGACAAAGAGTTTGACCTGAATGGTCTTAAGACCGATAAATCTATGTTCGACCGGTATTAATTAGACCGGTATGATGCTATGACCGGAAGGCTAAGGACCGATAGAGGTTAAGACCGATAAAGTGCTTAGACCGGGACGTTCTTAGTCTACCCAGAACCATGATGAACAAGATGAATAATCAACCCAGAAATCAAATACGAACTCAAAACCAGATGCACAAATCAAACTATTTCACTCAGAAGCATGAATCTCAACTAATCGGTTCAATTTTAAACTAATAAACACATTAATTCATGAAATCTGATGAACAGTAATTGTCGATGAATAGTGATTTTCGATGAACAGTGTTTTTCGATGAACAATAATATCACAAAAAAATAGATTCTTTTGGCTCTGATACCACTTGTTATCCCAGATTAATCTAGTTGATTAACACACAAACACAATAATATCAAGAGATAATAAGATTAACAAAAAGTACCAATCCCTTGAATAAACAATGAAACCCTTGTATGTTCTTGATACCCTTTGAATACAGAGAAAACTTACGGCTACCTATTTAGAAAATTATCAGAGTTAACCTAAAACTAAACTAAACATAACTTTAAATACCCAGGCTAAAAGGCCTAATGGGCTTATGGGCTTGAGGCCCAATAGCTTAATAACTATTTACTTATTACATAATAAACCCTCTAACTTTAACTTTAGCACAATTGCAGTTTAAACCCTGAACTTTAACTTTAATCTTGAATACAATTATTTGATCCAACACACACTGACTTTTACGAGTGACTTGAGATACGCAAATAAGGACTATACGTGTTCTAAGAAATACGCACTTGATGCTTTGCGGGTCCAGAAAGAAACGCACTTAATGCAATGCATGTTCAGGGAGACACGCAAGATATGCTACGCGTGTTCAACGGGGCACGCACTTGATGTTATGCGTGTGCAGAATGACACACACTTGGTGATCTGCGTGTGTCGACAGATACGCAAGAGAGTTTTGCGTTTCCAAGAGAGAACCGATAACCTGAGAAAAACACTAACACCCAAAAGTTAGTTACACAATGAATATATGATAGAGGCGCATACTAATAAGATGAACACACACGATTTCATGAAACACACGCAAAGAATATGAATAACCCGCATACTTCTTGAATCACACGCATAGTTCAAAACCTATGAATAACATGCAAACTATAATAACAACCCTCACAACATATGAATAACACGCAAAGTAAGATGAATGACCCGCAAGATATCATGAACATACGCAAACTAACACTCGAAGATAAATCTGCAATATCAATCATAACAATGAAATTAAATCCAACCAAATTGCACACAATTGATCGAAAACAAATTTTTAATACAATCCTATTGACAATTTCGGTCAAAACACTCCAAATTTTCAAAAAAAATCAAAAAGAACAGAACACAGAACTCGACTTTTTCAGAAAATATTCAAACTCAAAATCGAAGCTCCAAATCACGTTTTTATGCAAAACAACAAGAATCAAACTCGATCGACTATCTAAAATGAATCTAATAACATCAAATTCATAGCAATTCGATCACTAAATTAACTGAAATTGGTGAAAATCCAGAAAACGAGATTTTTCTTGAAAAACAAAAAAAATCAATCAAATTTTCGAATTAACCACACAAATCAGGAACAAAAATACACTAATCTCAATCCTCTCAAGATCTTGAAGGCTCTGATACCAATTGATAATCATAAAATCCCAATCACAACAAGCTAATTACTCAATATATGTCAAATAAGCTCAAGAACTAGAGAGAGAATCTAGAGAGAGAAAGTAGATCTTGTATTACACACACTCTAGAATATTACAATATGCATTAGCCACTAGTTCGTTCCTACAAGTTTACAAAGACAAACCTATATATACTATCTAACTGAAACAAAGCCTTAAAGGCTAAGGAAACTAAACTTGCTTTGACTAACTATTACAAGGTCAATGTTGACTTTTACACATTTGACTTTCCTATTAAATCTTGGATACAATATTTAGACTTAACACTATCAACTGGAGCAACATGCTTATTCCCCATGATTAGGTCGAGCTCTCCACGTCTTAGCTTCCTACTTCGTTATAGTCCCTGCATATCAGTACAAATGTGAATACCACATCATGTGTTCAATACCCAGGAATTAGAAGCATAAGTGTTGTGGAGTTTAATCATATACATACCTAAAGGTTAGGCCACACCCTTGGCCTTGAGCTCTTTTAGCTCTTTCAGATATTTCAGACAACTACACCTCTAGTGTCCTTTCTCCCTGCAGTGGAAACATATTGCATCCTCAAGAGTTTTTGATTGAGGAATCGCAGAGTTATCCTTACCCTTGCTTTTGGGCTTGGAGTTGGAGTTGGGTTGGCCAACATTGCCCTTCCCTTTTCCCTTGGGGGGTTTGGCTTCTTCTTCTTGACTTCTCCTTCCCTGATGGCCAATATGGGAGCAACATGCTTAGCTTTGGCCATGGTTGACTCAGCAGTCTTTAACATTCCATGGAGCTCCATGGTGGTTTTCTTCATATTGTTCACATTGTTTTTCATTACAAATGATTCATATGACTTAGTAAGCGAGTTTAGGATAAAATCCATGGAAAGCTCCCGACTCATAGGAAAACCAAGACACTTCAGCTGGTCAAAGTACGACTTCATTTTTAGAGTGTGTACACCGACGCTACTTCCCGGGGCCATTGTGTAGCTCACCAAAGGTTTGACAGTGTCAAACCACTCTTGCCTAGCCTGCTGTTGGAACATGTCCCTCAGTTGGTTAATCATGTCATACGCCCCAAGGCATTCCATACCCTTTTGGAGTTCAGGTATCATTGTGACTAACATGAGGCAAGCGGTCTCGTTTGATTTCAGTTAGACGTTTTTCGTACTCTTCCAGAATCGTTCGAGATGCTCCGGCTGACGGTACCTCAGGGAGGGGTTCCTCAATGGCTCTCTGCTTCTTTTCCGTCCTGAGAACTATCCTTAGGTTGCGAAGCCAGTCCATGAAGTTCAAGGCCGTAAGCTTGTCCTTCTTGAGGCCCCCTTTCAAACAGAAGTTTGAAATCGATGAGTTCAGGTAGTTGTTTGACATCTATGAAAAAAAAAATTAGTCATCTAAATTAAATAATCCTTGTTAAAATAATTACCCAGGTGTTTAAATAAACAATTATACTTAACAAGGCTAAGATCTATATTTCACTTCTAGCTACGATGGGTATGTCGTGGATCGCAACCATAAGCTATTTAGATAGTAACCATTTTACCAATTTCAATCTCTATGAAATTCTTAGTTCTTTGCAGGATTCATTGACATTCATTATGTCATTTGGCATGTTTAATCCCTTCAACGCCAATCCTTTCGCGTGACGGGTATGCCGCGGATCACAAGTATATATTGTAGATCGTCCATGACAAAACACGTGACATTCGGTCCAAGACTCTCGGGTTTCGAGAATTTCACATCATCATCCCTATTATCTAACCGACGTGTTGGCTCTAGCACTTCCCATGCCGAAAAACGATTAGTTCAAATGTGTGTTCTAGTCATGGATAACGTTTGATTTACATTAAAACGAGTTTTTGTTTTCTAGTTAAAACCTTTTAACTTTCTTTTTAGCAAAATTTGTTTATACCATTTCAACACAACTTTTATATTTTGCAAAAAATCAGGGACATAACTAAGAGAGATGTAATGGCTCCAACTAAACTCGCCATCACTATAAAGATGCTCGGATGGGCCGCTTTCAAAACGTCATTCTTCATGACTTCCTTTTGGTTGCATTGTCTTCAATTTACAATTTAAAAAATATATATTATATTCTATGCTATTTTACAAATATATAAAGAATAGAAACGACACGTAAGTCACTAATACATTTACATAACATGAATGAAACAACATGCAATTCGCGCAAATTATTACAAACCAATAATATATCGAATAACAACCACACATCACACTCACATAGGTCTTGAGAGGCAATTGTTATCGGATCCATACAAACACAAATATGTATCGGAATGCCAAAGAGTGCCAAATCCAAGCAAGCCATATTTTGATAAAGATTAATTAAACATACATTTTGGCACTTAAACAAAATCAATCTTTGTTTGCATGTTTCCATGTCATAAAAAAAATGACAACCCAAATATACAAACACACTTTTATGTTTTGTAAGTATGGTTTTCATGACAAAAACATCCAAACAACAACATGTAAGTGAATCAAAATATTTTGGAAAAACATAAGAACATAATTACCTACTCATTGAAATAAAACAACATTTCTTTTATTTTACAAACACTTGTTAATAAGGTTTTCAAGACTTTAACCATTTTGTAATCCCTCTTTAATTGTTTTCATGTCAAAACAAAAAAAATATTTTTCTTTGTATTTTCGGACCCTAGCATCCAAAAAACTAACTTCAAATGTTGACATTGAAAAACAAATTTCCAAGAGGGAAAAAGGACTTAAAACTTGAGAAAACCTTAGAAATCTCTTCGCATGTTTTCTACACATTCTTTCCCAAAAATGTGTACAAACCCATGCAAAACCGATTTCTAAAACAAAAGAAGACAATATTGTTTTAACCTTGTACAAGTAACTTTGATACCACTGTTGGAAGATGACTTACAAAATAAAAAATTCAAGCACATGCAACAGAAGCGAAAACAACATCTTCTTCAAAAAGAGGATCCATTGTACAAAGGAAACTATCAACTAAAAGGAGATATAAGATGAAAACATATTGAAGACAATGAAGGATCCAAATAAGAATCCCTCTATCAAGTTCACACCCAAAGCTCCAAGCTCTCTTGCAAGAAAAATCTCCTTTTCTTTTTATGCAACACACACCTATTCCTGTGTGTGTTTTTGCCAAAAAAAGTAGAGAGAGGGGGGAAGGGGAAGCACTTTTTCTAGGGGGGAGAGGAGGTGGAGTGTTGTAGTGTCCAACAAGTACACATGTCACTTTTGTGTCTCCTCCAATTACAAAATTTATCCCTCAACTTTTGCCTTAGTTTGTAATTAACCCATCATTTATGATGTTTAACAAACTATCTTTTTTGTCAATTAATTCTTGCAATTTTAGTTTGGACTTTGTGTGCGACCGAATAAGATAATGCCAATAATTAACTATGTTGTGTCAACAGGCATATCTCCAACATTATGAACTTAATGATTTCTTTGTTTGCCTCACTCCATGTCCACACTAACTCTACTCTGATCCTCTATCTCCATCTTTGCCACTGCCCTCCTCCGTCCTCCTTCGCCTCCAGTGGACTTGCCCTCTTCTCCTTTGTCCTTTGTCGCCTCTAGAGCATCGCTTCCATCATGTCCTCCCTCCTCCGTCGCCTCTAGCACACCACTGCCCTCCTTCTATTAGCGACACATCAAACCAACTCTCGTGTCCTACCGTTTATATGGTACATTCACTTTCTTTTAACACCTCTACTTACACACATATATGTCACATTTTCATAGAATCCAAATTAATCATCTTGATTTTTAGACTAACCTAATTTATATGATTTCGGTGAGGTGATCAACATTTTATTGATTTCAATTCAAGGGTTTGATTTCCTTCAAATAGGTCAAGTGCTGAGCCATAGACCTAGAACTGAAATAAACAATTTGTAAATCTGATCAAAAAGAAAAAATTAATCCACAACCGATTTATTTATTTACTTGAGATTGCAAAACCTTAAAAAATAAATAAAAAATTTCATGTTTATAGAAAGTTGCAAAATTGTCTTGTCAATTCCAATAGAAAAAATGGCTTCCCATAATGGTATGCTCTACAAATAAACATGGATTAGAGGTGTGAGAAATTGTACGCCCCAATAATTACTTTTGAGAAATGTAGTGGATCTTTTTGGAAGGGTTTAATGGATGAACTTCAAGAGAGATAGTAGAACCAATTATTTTTGAATCTTGCTTCAGGTTATTTTTCCTATGCATAACTGTTCACCAATTTGGGAACCTTTCCTTCTTCATATCTTTTTACTTGGATTACTCTTTGTGTATGGAGTATTAATTAATAGTTTGCATTGAGCATTTCTAGTTGGAAGATGATAATGTGCAGGGTTGTATGTCGTATTTAGTTAAATTTCGATCGATTGTTGTTTTTTTGATGAATTATTCTTATAGAGTGTTGTTTCTTTGGTGTTTGGTGCATGCATTAGGGTTTCTCTATTACATATTTGTGTCTCACCTTTGCTTTCCAGGTTTGACATATCTTTTCTAACAAATTTTTTCTTTAATGGTTTTTGATGTTTGACTCTCCCATTTATGGTTTTCTTCAATGATTTTCTTACACCTTTGGGTTTCTCCATATGTTTTATCTCATAATTTCAACTCTATAAAATTGCACCTAGTGCAAAAACAGGGGCTTAGATTGTGGCAGTAGAGTTTGAGGTATGTATGGTTATAGCATATGCATTCACTATATCTTTTAAATGTCTAATGGTGTTTGTTTTAGCATCTTACAACTAGATTCGTCAAAAGTTGGTAACAGTACATGTACACTAACGACTTTCACTAATTTCTTAGCCATTAGTATATTTAGTTTTTGCATCAACTTGATTTGAGCCTAAAGTTTCTATTTGCTTTGGCAGTTCCATATTTATCCTTTGTAAATCATTCTTTATATGATATATAATCAAAGAATCAAGATGTGATTATAGGTTTCATTTGTTTGTTGGGTTCATAAAGTGGACTTTTTAATCAAGAAAAATAAGATGGTTCACAAAATGGAATCAAGCAATAAAAAGAGTTCTACTCTACTCTTTAGATAGAAATTATCCTTCCAGATGGGTTGATGCAAGAATCTAATAACTTGATATGGATTTTTTTGCATTAGTTTACTTGTATGTTCTAATTCCATAAAAGATTTGCTTTCAAATTTAACCTCTCCTTGCATAGCTGCTCAGTTTGGACCTAATCCAAGGCCCAACCCTGAGGAAGAAATAATCCGACTTGTTAACTCAAGAAATTGAGGCATCATGGACTATGTTATTTCTGTGTCTAACTAGTTGCACATAGGGATACGTAGACCCACTATTGAAGCTGACCATTTTGAGTTCAAGCCCATCATGTTTCACATGTTACAAATAAACGGTCAATATGTTGGATTACCATCAGAGGACCCTCATTTACATCTTAAGTCCCTTGAAGAAATCACAGCCTGTTAGTCCAAGAATTCAAGCAATTCAATCAAGATCTACTAGATTTGACAGTTATGCAACAGTTCTAGAGAGAGTGTAGAGAGAGAAAATCTTAAGTCGTATATCTCACTTAGTCATATGAATTACAAAACACTCATAATACTCAATGACATTACTTTCTTCAAACACTTACACTACATAAGGTATTTATACTAAAGTTGACTTACAAGACTTGACTTTGTTTGAATTTACAGACTTTGACTTTTTCTACATAAATCTTGGATACAACTATGCATTAACAATCTCTCCCTTTGTATTCAAGATTTAAAAAAATTGGCATTAGTCTTCAGCTCTTGATTCTTCAAAACTTTATCTCTGACATCTTTAAACGTTGAAGCTCTGACAATCTTTAAATCTTTCATCTTTTGAAGAATCTTGAAAAGTCTTTCACAATGTCTTTGAAAAGTCATCAAGTTTTGAACTTGAATTTTAAACTTTTGAAACTTCTTTGAACATTGCATCTTTGAACTTTTAAAAATATTTGATCTTTGAGGAATCTTTCAATACTTGTATCTTCATCTCTGTGATCTCTGATCAGTCTTTGGAAAACAAACTTTCTTGAATCATCTTTGAAACATTATCTTGAACAAAAATTTCATCTATCTGACTTGAAATTTGACTTGAAAAATCCAGATATGTCTCCCCCATTTTGATAAACTTTCATCAGGCTTGACAACATTTATGAGATGTATCCTCTAAATGATCTTTCAAACTTCACTTAAACTTTCATATTTGACTTGAAAACTCTGAATATCTCCCCCTTTTTGATGAATTGTGAGCAGCAAAATCATCAAAACTATATCAAGTCATCACTGTCTTTGAATATTAATCTCCCCCTTTATAAAATGACAATCTCCGCTCTTTTGATATGTGTATCCGTCAATTCATAAGAACGTGTTTACCCGAATCTTTTCAAATTCAGATACAATAAGAATTATAATCATGAATCAACAAATGATACAATTAAAATGCCTGTAAGTAGCATGGAGCCACTTTGTACAACGGATGTACTCTGGAAAGGAGTTTTTGTGATGTTCACTCCCTCAAGGCTTCCATTCAATCATCGAAAAACCATAAAGGAATTTTCTATCAATGTTATGACAAGAAAACATATTCCTTGTGTGTACGTGAAAGTGTATGAATGATTGAAGCTACTTAAGCTTGAACAGGCTCAAATTGTGTAAACTGTTGAGACAACAACAAGTATTACACGGACTCAATGTGCATGAAAGAGGTGCGAAGGTGGGGAAAACTTCCTTCTTTTTCAATATCTAAATCTTCCAAGTGAAGATCAGATAGCATCTGTGTTGCGTCCCCAAAGAAAATGAAACATTTCTTTTTTTCAAGAAATAAACGAGTGGTTGGTGGGGTAATTTGCAAAAGTTGCATGGGCTCACTGCCTTTTTCAATGATTGTCACCAAAGAATGTGAACCAATCAGTAGATATGGTTGCCCGTCTTAGAAAGTGGTTGGTGCAGAGTTTTGATGTTCTTTTAACTCTGTTCTCACACCCTCTTTCTTTTTAACATTTAAGCTCACTTCTAACCAAACTCTCATTTACATTTTTCCGCTCAGCACAATGAGAAAAACTCAATCGGATGAGTTATCTCCCCCACTCTTTGATTTAAAACCCCTCACCCCTCAATCACTCTAGGATAACTTTTTGGGTAGGAAACACTGGTTAACGTGAATCCATGTAAGTTCTGTTTAAGCTCTCACACTTATCCCATGTAATTTTGTCCTAAAAAGAATAGTTGCTCAGTAATTTAACTTGAACAGTTAAGCACATGATATCATTGTCATATAAATGTATGCTCATGAAAGATATGAATGAAATTTGAGCATTTGACCTTTGAAGATCTCTCAAAACAAGAATATTGAATGAATGAAATGAAATCAAGAGAATTGTTTTGAGAATCTGACAATGTATCAATCAGATCAAATATCATGAGTATGGACATGAAATGGTTGGGGTATCAAAGAACTTGATAGTTTGTTTATATGAACGAATATAAACAATTTAGCAATGAACGCACAAAGATTGAAATGATGACTGATGCTCAAAAACAGTGAAATCAAACGAGGGTATTACCATCGAAAATTGTTTCTTTTAGAGACATGGTAATAACTAATTCAAATGAAGTATTGAACCGGTGTGTATGAAAAACAATTAAAAATCACACTTCTAAGTTCATAAAATCTTTTGAGAACCAGAAGTGGTTTGAACATTTCAAAAAACATTTTTCATCATCGAAAGTTGTTCTTCTTTCAAACAATCAAAGATCTAGAACAGAAGATACTTACAAACATTTAAGCTCCCTTCAAATCATGATAGAATTATTTAGATTAAGATAAGCTCCCCTTGATATTTGAAAAATATCCTTATTTGAACAAAATATTCTTTGACAGTTAAGACCGGGTTCTGAAATGTCGTATTCAGAAACCAATATTCTTTAACATTGAAGAACGAGTCATTAACTGAGGTGTTTAAAAGTCTATATTCTTTAATATTCAAGAACGGGTTCTGATCTGATATAATTAGAAACCTTGATTCTTTGACATGGAAGAACGGGTCTTGAACTAAAATATTCAAGGACCAATTTTGATCTCTGAGATACGAGTCCTAGACTGCTTTGTCTAGAAATCATACTCTTTAACTTTGAAGTCTGAGTCCTGAGTTGATTTGCTTAGAAGTCGTTTTAATCTTTGAAGTTCGGGTTCTGAATTGAAGTATTCAGAAGCCTAGTCTTTGAACATTGAAGAACGGGTCTTGATCTGTTGTAATCAGAAGCCATTTTGATATCTGAGGTACGAGTCCTATACTGCTTTGTCTAGAAGTCATATTCTTGCTCCATCTAAACCTGTGGTACCTGCAAAACAGATTTGACAGGTTTTGGTACCCACTGGTATTTGGGTCCTGGTTGGTTAGATTTAGGTTTACTTTTCTGAGAAGTAATTCTGTAAGTTCTATACCAGTGATGAGCTGAATCTCTTTGAACAAAATCATTTTCTCCATAGTAAGAACAACAAATCTTCTTTTGAGCAATCCTGATCAAATGATTAGCAAAATAAAACATATCAGGTTTACCAAAAGATTTACCTTTATGTGCATTGCTCTTCTTGGCTTTTGATATGGATGCGAATGATTTGTCATTCTTCTTTTCATCCAGAGAACCTTTCACTCTCCTGACCATCTGTCCTTTCTTGGAAAAATTATTTTCAAGATATTTTACATAAAATCTTACTGAACTATCAACAGATTTGTCATAAAACAAATTAGATGGACGAATCTAATTTGATTTGACAATGTTAGATTTGACGCTGATCTTTTTGAAAACATTCTCATGAATGGAATTTGAAGCAGTTTTGAAAGAACAAACTGATTCAGTTGAATTATCAAAAGGTGATTGATTAATCACATCAACTAAAATCTTATCAGATAATTCAAAATTTGCAACTTCAAGTTGTTTTATCTTTTCGGACAAAATGTTTCTTTCATCAAAAAGTGTGTCAAACTTCTTTTTCAAATCAGATCTTGCCATCTGTTCTTTTTGAATGTCTGATGATAAATCAAATATCTTTGATGTGAGCTTAGATATTTCACTTTCAAAGATTTGACGTTCTTGCTCAAAGTCATTTTCTAAGTTCTTGTTTTTCTCAGAAATTTCTTTGAAAATCCCAACATTTTTCTTTTCAGAATCAAAAGACTTCTTCTTTTCTTGAAATATTTGTCTGTCCTTTTCAAGTAAGTCTTGTAATGTAGAGATCTGCTTGGGAAATTTAATTGTTTTATCTTCAAGAACTTTTCTCTCTTTTGCAAAAGTATCTCTTTCAGTTATTACAATCTTTTCGAATTCGAATACTTGCTTTGAGAGTTTTAAGAATCTTAGCTCCAAATCCTTTTTCTCTTGAAAAGCTTTCTTGGAAAAATCAGATAGCTTTTGAGTGTAGATTTTCTCCAGATCACCTTTGATTGTATCTACATTGAGATTTTTCATTAGATCAACATTTTTTGATTCAAGTGCATATATCTTCTCTTCATAAGCCTTAAACTTGCTATGTAGATCAACTGATTCATCTTTCAGCTCTGATGATTTCTTTTCAGTTGTCTTCAGTTGTCTTTGAAGATTGGTTATTTCTCTCTTTTTGTCTTTAATTTCTTTCTCTCTTGACTTGATAGTACCTGAAAAATCAGATTTAGAATTATTAATACATTTTGCACATTCAGAAGTTTTCTCAAAATTTAAAAATTTATCTTTCAACTCCTGAATCTGATTTAGAAGCTTTGAATTCTGAATCTTCAGTTTATCCCGTTCAACTTCTATAGCAGGTATTTCAGGTATGTACAGTATAGCACAATCTTTCCCAGATAATATAGTAGACATCTTGAATAGTATGCTTGAAATGATCGTCCAAAATATTCAGATAAAAATTTGACTCAAAAAGTCAACCTTGGTCAAAACCTGAACAACTTTAAAAAAAATCTAAGTGTTAGAACTCCCAATACACTGAAACTCGCAAAACACTGTGGTGAGACTTCGCGCAGATAGCTTATGCACGTACTAGTTTCGCACAGAACACAACATGCGCGTTCAAGGTTTGCGCAGATAGGGACGTGCGTGTTCTTGGTTCGCTCAGATAGGTCGTGCGCGATCTGAGTTTGTGCGAATAGAGTTGTGCGCATTTTTGAACTTGACTTCTCACAGACACTTAGCGCGTTCTTGTACTTAGAAAAATTTTGAACTCTTAATTTCGCACAATGCCGTTGCGTGTTCTTATACTTAGAAAAAATTTGGACATATAGAACTCGCAAGGAACTTCTTGCATAACCCAAAACTCGCAGATTACAAAAGTCAAAAAAATCAAACTCACTAATAGGCTTATGCAACTTTTCACTTCTCGCAGATCAAGCTTTGCGCGTATCAATCAAGAACTCGCAAATAACATGAAATCACAAAACATTTTCATTGTGCGTGTTCTTCACTTCTTGCGTGTTCTTCAGTATGAACCTTGCGCGTTTTCTTGATCTTGCGTGTTCTTCATCTTAACCACGAATTTCGATCAAAAACATTGATTCATGCAATTTGAAGCTAAGATTCCACAATTATGATCACACAACGATTTAGAACAAATTTCTAATACAACTTTTCAACTAGAAACAACACAATTACATATAATCGATCAATACAGTATTCGAACAATTTCAAAACCGAAACCCACAAAAATCTAAAACTGGATATGAATTAGTGTGAATTTGATGATCAATGCTAAACAAGTAATGTTATAAAACACTAATCGATCACTAATGATCCATTTTCTTTCATCAAAATTTGATGCAACAGTGATTTTTCAGAAAAATACGTGCGAGTTCTTCAAGGAATCCAAGAAATCGATCAAATCAAAGTGTTTTTTTAATCCATATGAATAATTTGGTTTGCTCTGATACCAAATGTTAGTCCAAGAATTCAAGCAATTCAATCAAGATCTACTAGATTTGACAATTATGCAACAGTTCTAGAGAGAGAAAATCTTAAGTCGTATATCTCACTTAGTCATATGAATTACAAAACACTCACAATACTCAATGACATTACGTTCTTCAAACACTTACATTACATAAGGTATTTATACTAAAGTTGACTTACAAGAATTGACTTTGTTTGACTTTACAGACTTTAACTTTTCTACATAAATCTTGGATACAACTATACATTAACATATTTGTCTATTGATCTATTTATTACTTGTGTGTGTTTACTACCTAACAAACTATCTTACTACATACAAATCGCTTCCGCACTCATAATATTATGTTTTGTGTAGTTTGTATTGGTTAATCAATTGTTATAACACTATATTGGGATCAACATCTATCCCGACGATTCCAACGATGCCACTTCCGATGACAACATTTCCATCAGTGACTATGCCTTGCATGCATGCACCAATGAATGGATATACCGGAGGCACATCGAAGTGTAACGGATTATTTCTTAATGCAGGTCTTACATCTCAAGATTATGGATTCATACCAACATCGCTCCCAAGCAGCAATGGTTTCAATCTGGATGATTTTGTCGCACGACGTCTGAAGCAATTAGAGGAGCAGAATGAAAAGATGTTGTCGCTACTTGCAAAGTTACCCGGAGCTGCTGTACCAGTAGACGTCGAGCCAAGGACCGGGTTCCAAGCGTCACCTTTTGTTGACGAAATTGCCCTAGTCGACATACCAAAGAAATACAACATCCCGACATTCACTCTAAATTATTCGGGAATCAATGATCCAACGGAGCACATCGTACAATACAAGCAACTGATGGGGATTGTATCAATACCTCATCAGTATCAGGAAGTCTGCATGTGTAAGAGTTTTGGTGCAACCCTCACTGGAGCTGCTCTACAACGGTTGCCAGCATATGTAAGAGTTTTGCAGAGTTATTCAATCAATTCTTCTAGCAGTTTGCCAGCAGTTGCAAGATGGAAAAGCAAACCAGTGATCTCTATTACATTACTCAGATGACAGGCGAATCAGTTTAGAGATATTTCAATCACTTCAATTTTGAGATGATCAGTGTGCGGAACTGCGATGTTCGAACTGCAATCGAGGCTTACAAACGGGGTCTCAAAGATAGTTCCGATCTCTACATGGACTTGACAAAATATCCACCAGAAAACTCTGAAGACGTACGAGCTCGAATGCTAGCCTATATGCGGGTCGAGGAAGACGTGGATTTCCGTCGCAAGCACTGTACTGACAAAAAACCATTGAGCGTCAAGAAGCCGGACTTCAAGGCAAGATCGACCATTCGTGTCGAGACATCTAAACAAGTCTCAAACGTGAGATTTGATAAGAAGAAAACTTCTCCAACAAGTAAATTCCCCCAGCATCCCAAGATCTCTTCTTACGAGGTTAAGGGAACATCCAAGGACGTAGTTGAAACTCTCAAGAATGTTCAGACTAACGTCAATTGGCCTCCAAAGAGCGAGAAAGACGATGCTAAGAAAGATAAATCCAAATGGTGCAACTTCCATAACGATCATGGTCACCTAACGGACGATTGTATTGCTCTAAGACGAGAATTGGCTTGGCTCGTGCCTAAAGGTCATTTGCAAGATTTATTGCGCACAAACACACGACCGGCTTCGCCTGAACATAGAAAGGTCTTAAACTGCGTGACCAGGGGATCTGACGTCTACAAATTAACCTACTCGGCAGCGAAGGTCATGCTAGTCAAGGATCCGAGGAACAGGGCCGTCCCTAGGGGAGGGCGGGCCGGGCGCACGCCCAGGGCCCAAAAAAAATAGGGGCCCAAAATTTTTAATATATACTATATATTAGTATTGAAAAAAAATGTACATAAAAAAAAACAAAAAAAATTGTATATAATAGGACCCAAAAAGAATTTAACATTATATTAAGGGCCTAAACATGTATTAATTAATAACATTGGACAAAAAAATATGTAAAAACTTATTTAGTCTTTCATTTTATAATATTGTTTATTGTTTCTCTAAGTTTTTTATTTTTATTTTTTTATCTAAAAACTAATTTTGCCTATAATCCTTGAATTTTATTATTCCATCTGCATGAATTTTACATACTCTTTTCATTATTCATCTTCTACATACTCTTTGCCTATAATCCTTAGTATTATTCATCTTCTACATACTTTTTTCATTATTCAATCCACATGAATTATATTATTGTGTTAGAATATAACAGATTTCTTGTTATTAACTAAGAAAACTTCTACATTTTGAAGACAATTACCAAACTATATGAAACGACCCAACATATATCTATATTTAGGATTTCAATGATACTTCTTTTTTCATACATTATTGACTTTTTATTATCTAATATTGGGTGCATGAATCTTAAGTACTCTATTATCTATAAAACAAGAATAAGATTTCACAATATATCCAACATGGAATTTTGATTATAAGATTGATGGTTCTTAAAAAGTTTGTTTCATCCATAAAAGTTTAAAATGATGATGAAAAACATTAACATAAGGTAACATGTGAAATATCAACTGATTTATGTTGATTTACTTAAAGTGTTACTCTGAATGGTCAACATAGTGACGTCAAATGATTTCAATCTATATATTAAAAGTATATCATAAAATGCATTTGATGGTGGAACTGATTGACGATGTTATGTAAAATTGATATGGTAGATAATAGTAATTTAGAAATGACTATTGATTGATCTTGCGCTAGGAATACTGGGAAAAACAGTTTTATATGAATTATTAATATTTCTTGAATTCAATGTTATTTTTGATGATATAAACAATATATTGAAAATAATTTCGTAGTTATCGAGGCCCCACTTTTACGTCTCGCCCAGGGCCCAAAAAATGTCAGGAACGGGCCTGCCGAGGAATTCCCTGTTCCATGGACGTCACAACCCAAACATGAGCTGGAACTAGAAGTCATGCCCATCACTTTCGATCAGGAGGATCTCGGTGATCAATGGCAGAAACATCACGACGGTCTGCTAATATTATCTTCCTCGACACGATCAAAGCTATGGGGATCGACAAGTCTGAGATCGTATGACGCTCGACGGTCCTTGTGGGCTTAAATGGAGACATGGCTAACACCATTGGGGAAATTATTCTCCCAGTATTCGCCAAAGGAATCAATAAGCAAACCAAATTTAACGTCATCAACTGTTCGTCAGCATACAACGTTATCTTGGGACGACCTTGGATACACGACATGATAGTTATACCCTCGACGTACCATCAGATGATAAAGTTTCCGACAACTTGGGGCGTCCAAGAGATCAAGAGTGAGCAGAAAATTGCTCGTGAATGCTACAAAATCTCCATGAAGCCTAGAAAGTAGAGCATCTAGCAATTACAGAACCAGGCCGATCCTGAAACTGTCAACGACTATTAATTAGAAGAAGTCGTCCTGGATCAGGAGAAACCTAACAGGGTAGTCTACATCGGTACGTCACTTGACCCTACTTTAAAAGGATCACTAATCTCTTTTTTGCAGGAATATGCCGATTATTTTGCCTGGACGCATGAAGACATGGTCGACATCCACCCTGAGGTAATCACTCATCGACTCAATGTTGATCCTTCGTTTAAACCTGTTAAACAAAAGTGTCACAAGTTCGATCCAGAACGCAAAAAAGTAATCAACGACGAAGTTGATAATTTGCTCAAGACTATGAAAAATCAGGGAAGTCAAATATCCCGACTGGCTGGCCAACATCGTGGTAGTATAAAAGAAAAAAGGGAAGTGGAGAGTATGCACTGACTTCACAGATCTCAAAAAGGCCTGTCCAAAAGACCCATTCCCATTACCGCACATCGACGCCATGGTTGACGCGACTGTCGGTCATGAGTTACTCACATTCATGGATGCGTACTCAGGATATAATCAAATCCTGATGCATCAAGACGATCAAGAGAAAACAACATTCATGACGGATAAAGGAATCGACTGCTACAAGGTTATGCCTTTTGGTCTTAAGAATGCAGGATCAACATACCAACGACTAGTCAACAGGACGTTCAAAGAGCGTCTCGGAGACACCATGGAAGTATACATCGATGACATGTTGGTCAAATCAAAACAGGCGATCGATCATATCGATCACTTGAGGCAATCGTTCGATATCCTCAGACAATATCACATTATGCTTAATTCGACAAAGTTCTCCTTTGGAGTAAGTGCCGAAAAATTCTTAGGATATGTGGTCACCCGTCGAGGGATCGAAGCCAATCCTGACCAGATAAAAGTTATCTTTGATATCAAATCCCCTCGCAACATTAAAGAAGTCCAACGACTTACTTGTCGAGTTGCGGCACTAAATAGGATCATCTCTCGATCCTCGGATAAATGTTGCTTATTTTACAATGTCTTGAGAAAAAACAGGGGTTTCGAGTGGACGGACGACCATGAAAACGTGCTCCAAGAACTCAAAAGATACATGTCATCCCCACCTCTATTGTTGAATCCTGAGGACCACGAGGTTCTCCAATTATATTTGGTAGTCAGCTCAAACAATGTAAGTGTCGTCCTTACCCGAAAAGATGACAAACAACAACGACCAACCTATTATGTAAGTAAATCAATTCTCGACGCAGAAACCAGGTATTCGTCCATGGAAAAACTTTTATTAGCCTTGATCACTACGGAAAAAAAGTTACGTCACTATTTCGAATCACATCCTATTACTATCGTGACTAACTTTCCCCTTAAGTCTGTCTTAAGAAAACCATAGTTGACAAGTCGGCTGGCAAAATGGAGTATCTACCTTAGTAGTTACGACATTGAATAAAAATCACGAGTTGCGATCAAATCGCAAGCATTAGCCGACTTCATCGTAGATTTTAGTCCAGAATTAGCAGTACCAACGGAACCTGTGGCAACTCTCGACGACCCAATATGGACTCTACATGTCGACGGA
This sequence comes from Arctium minus, assembly GCA_954870635.1. Taxonomy (NCBI): domain Eukaryota; kingdom Viridiplantae; phylum Streptophyta; class Magnoliopsida; order Asterales; family Asteraceae; genus Arctium; species Arctium minus. Next base: position 73,267,550 of record OX941085.1, on the reverse strand, counting down.
TCATCCAACGCCCAGGGGGCTGGACTTGGCGTCGTCCTCAAGTCGCCACAAGGGGGCAAGATAGTGTACTCCATAGGATGTGACTTCAAAGCCACCAACAATGAGGCTGAGTACAAAGATTTGATCGCAGGAATGAACATGGCCCACGACCTGGGGGCAACAAAATTTCATGTCAAAAGTGACTCGCTCTTAGTCGTGAATCAAATGAATGGAGACTTTGCCACTAAAGATTCCAGAATGATAGCCTATCTCAAGATAGCCAAAGACAAATCCGAATAATTCGAAGAATTTTTTATCTCACAGATCCCAAGAGATCAAAATACCCAGGCTGATGCACTAGCTAATCTTGGGTCGACACTTGGATATCATCCATTCGATGCTATTCCAATAATTCATCTGGTGACATCATCCATCGATAATGAAAATGACATACAAATGATCGAAGAGGAAGACAACTTGTTGAGCGATATCAGAAAACTTCTAGTAAACGACCAACTTCCCGAAGACAAAATGGAAGCCAGAAAAATTTGATTTAAAGCATCCAGATATACCATGATCAGAGATCAACTCTACAGACGATCATCAACAGGACAGAACTTACGATGTGTTACCTTTAAGAATCAAGTCCAAAGCATTTTGCAAGAAATACACGGCGGAGAGTGTGGAAATCACTCGAAAGGTCATAGCTTGGCAAATCGCATCTCCCGGCAAGGGTACTATTGGCAAACCTTGCAACAAGACACAACAAGGTACGTCCAAAGTTGCGACGCATGTCAGCGACATTCAGGTATATCCCACAAACCTTCTAAACCCTTGCACTCGACTTTAACTCCATGGCCCTTCATGCAATGGGGAATGGATATTGTCGGAAAGTTACCTCCGGCACCCGGGCAAAAGGTATATCTTCTAGTCCTTACGGATTATTTCTTAAAATGGATAGAGGTGGCTACTTTCTCCCAAGTTCGGGACAAGTAAGTCATTTCCTTTATTCAGACTAACATTATTTGCAGGTTTTGCGATTCCATTCGAAATCGTATGTGATAACGGGTTACAATTCATAAGCGACGGAACCCTCCCGTTATGTAAAGATCATAACATAAAACTTACGACTTCAACACCCCGATATCCCCAGTCCAATGGACTCGCTGAATCAAGCAACAAAATGATCGTCAGCTCGATCAATAAAAGACTCAAGGTAGCAAAAGGCAAATGGGTCGAAGAACTCCCGATAGTTCATTGGGCCAATCGTATGACACCTCGTACATCTACAGGGCAAACTCCTTTCTCTCTTGTCTATGGTTGCAAAGCGGTCTTGCCTATCGAGACTCAAATTCCAACCTCACAGCACTCGACGGTCGATTACAACTTATTCGATCTAAGGTATGACCTCTATGCACTTGATTGTCCCTTTGATTTCAGTTTCTCTTGAAGTTTTTCTTTCAATAAGCTCTCTCACTCTGTCTAGAAGTTTGGCGGCTGCAGTATTCCAAATGAGCACTCCTTGATAACACAACCCTAACACACACAATAGGTCATACACCTATTTTAGGAAAAAGCCATAAAGGCCCAAAATACAAGGAAAAACATTCTTTGACATTTATTAAAAAATAACCTAGACTATTTAATGAGAGTTTGACTTTTCCCGCTTTGACTTCAGATTTCCGTCTTCAATATTGATGATCTTGAATCCAATAAATCTGTGATCGAACAATCTCCCCCTTTAGATCAAGATCATTACAAAAAAGATTTAGCAATCCAATCTTCTCTTTAAGCTCAGAAGACGCAATCTTCATCTTTGTCTTCAAAAAAAATAGCAATCTCCCAAAAAGATGTAGATAAAATCTCTTTCATATGATGGGAAGAAATTATCTCCCGATTTAGCGCAGAATGTTTTAGCAAAGTATCTTCAAAGAAAAAATCTCAAAAACTTTGAACTTTCTGACTTGGACATTTCTTTAAGGATTGTATTCTCCCATATCTTGATTAGCTCTCCCCCTTTTTGATGAATTGAGCATCGATATCATCAAAACTTCTTCAGAACAAAAAATGTTTTTGACCATGCTGATCTTCCACGAGCCTCTGATTCACTGTCAATTCGAACAATGTATTCATCCAGATTTTTTCAAATCTAGACAAAATAGGAATGTAACACCTGAATCAACAAATGAATTAGTTAAAAATGTCTGTCACTAACACGAAGTCACTGTGTGTAACGAATACACATTGGAAAGGAGCTTTTTGATGTTCACTCCCCCATGGCTTCCATTCAATCATCAAAACACCACGAAGGCAATTTCTATGAACGTTATGACAAAGAAACAAATTCCTTGTGTGTTCGTGCATGTGATAGAAAGAATTTAGCACTTGATGATTGCTTATAAGGCTCAATATTGTGTAAACCACTGAGACAATAGTGAGTTAAACACAGACTCAATGTGCATGATTGAAGTGCGAAGGTGGGGCAAACTTCCTTCTTTTCAATATCCAGATTTCCCAAATGAAAATCAGATAGCAAATTTGTTGCTTCCCCTTTGAAAATGAAACATTTTCCTTTTAAGAAGAAAATGAGTGGCTGGTGGGGTTTTGTCAAGAGTTGGCATAGGCTAGTTGCCTATTTCAATAATGTTCACCAAAGAGATGTGAAACATTAGAATTGTGGCTGCCCGGCTCAGAAAAAGTTGGTGCAGAGTTCTGATATTCTTTTAACTCTGTGCTCACACCCTCTTTCTTTTAATCAAGTAGCTCACATCTAACCAAACTCTGTTTTTCATTTTACCTCATCACACAACCCACACTCATTTCATTGAATCCTCACACTCAATCACTATAGGTTAACTTCTTGGTTAGAAATCACTGTTAACGTGATTCCATAGAAGTTTCTTGTAAGTCCTAACACACTGATCCCATGTTTTCCTATGAAGCATATGTTGCTCAGATGATTTAACTTGATCAGTTGAAGCTCAAAGATGAATAAGAAAACATTTAAAATCACACTCCCAAATTGTAAAATCTGTTGAAGAATTGGGAAGTGGTTTGAACATTTAAGAACATGTTTTCTATGATTGAAAGTTGTCCTTCTTTCAACCATATATGAGATTCAGATAAAGGATTGTACATTTACGTTCGATCTTACATGTCATGAAGTCAAGCTTAAAGTCATAAAGATATGATCTTTTAAGCATCTCTCAAACTGCAAAAGTCTAAAGGTCAAAGTCAAAGCAACTTTATTCACAGAAATTTAAATTACATAAAGCAGTCAAACAATTAAAGTACGAGTTCTGATCTGAAGTAATCAGAAGTCATCACCTTTACTCCCCCTGATGCATCAGAAAAAATTATCATTGTAAAAGATATATATTAACTCCCCCTCAAATGTTGATCATCATATCTGTTGGATGCATAAAATTTCAGACAAATATGTACTCCCCCTTGAAGGTTAATTTCCTCATTGGAGTATTGGAGTACAATCTCTTATAAGCCCGGGAGTAGCATCTCTTTTTCATCATTAAAGTACGAGTTCTAAACTGTTGTGTTTAGAAGTCAAACTACTTATCATTGAGGTACGGGTCCTAAACTGTAGTATTCAGAAGCCTTAGTTCTCTTACTCCCCTTTGACAGTAGGTGCCTGCAACACAGATTCATCCCTCTTCTTTGGTACCCATTGGTATTTGGGTCCAACTGTGTTAGCACATGATTTTGGCAACCATTTAAATTTGGGTCCTCTTTTCCTTTGAAAATCAAATGAAGAATTAGAACGATAAGAGTAAACATGATATGTGTCGAACCAAACATCAGAATATTTTCGAGAAGCATAATCATATCTATCATAATTTGAAAACTTTCTAGCAGACGGAGATAAAATGCAATAATTGTTGTATAGAATATTTCTTGCGAGAATCGACATGTTTTGGTTTAGAAATAGCAACATTCGTAATCAAATCATCTTTACTAGTAGTCATCTTATTACAATCAGAACTAGAAAATGATTTAGCATTCTCGTCTATCTCCTGTTTTGGTAGCCATTCCGACTTAACTCCAAGCTTTTTCTTTCTCAAATCTGAAACATTTGAAACTTTAGAGTTAGAGTAGTGAGAATCAAAAGAATGCTTCTTCTTTAGCTTTCCAGTGGTGATCGGTTTTTGTGAATGCTGAGATTTTATTTTCTTTTTACCTTTGGCAACTTTGGCTTTCAAAGAAACTGGTTTATCAACTTTCGTTGATGTGACACCTTTTTCATACACACTTGGTAATCCAAAAGAATTAACAACAAAAGATGAATGATCAGGAAGTTTGGAATTAAAATCAAATTGAGCAACACTATCATCCAAAACACCTTCAGAGTTTAAGAAACCAAGCTCATTATCTAGAGAACCAGACCTATCATCAGATTTTATCATCAGATTTTAAAGCCTTGGTGAATTTGGAAAACTCAGTATATTTGAACACGGTAGAAAATACAGTTTGTTCTAAGTCTATCAAAATTCTTTCTTCTGTGAGAGTATTCTTGAGTTCAGAAATTTTACTTTCCAAAACGAGAGGAGGAGCATAAAGCTTACCTTCGATGGGCTTAGCCTCCAATTCTTTCAAAGAATAACTCTCAAAATAGTCATTTGAAAGAGATTTATATTTATCAGAACTATAACTATTATTCAACCTCTCATAACGAAACGGAAGTTGAACTTTAGTTGTGCTCTTTCTTTTAGCATATTCCTTGGCTTTATCCTCTTCAGACAGACTAGTCCAGAAAACTTTGAGTTCAGGGTATTGAGGTGCCAGTTTCATAAATCCAAAATCATATAGAGCAGGCACTTCAGATATACCCCTTTTGAGGTGGTGTGGGTTCTTGTAACCAAGTCCCCAACAATCAGGATTCTCTTTAGGTTTGTTCAAATGAATAGTGTGTTCAGTTTGACCCAAAGTATAAAGCTTTTCCTTCAAACCATCCACTTTAGCAGTTAAAGATTTATTTTCTTTTGAAACCGAAGAATACATTTTAGAAAACTCTTTTGATTCAAACTCACACATTCTATACTTTGAATTTATTTCAGCTAACTCTTTAAGAATAAGAGTCTTTTCTTTAGCGGTGGTATCAATATATTTATGTAAAGTCTCAATCAATACTTTATTCTCAGCAATATTCTCGCTAAGTTTCTGTATTGATTGGTTTTTGTCTTCATTGATACCTCTTTCACGCTTAAGCTTCGACTCTAACCTTTGAAGTCTAACCATCATGACATTTATTTGATTTACAAAATCCGATTCAGTCATGTCACATACCTCATCAGTTTCTTCTTCAGCTAACTCAGCTTTATCTTCAGCTTCATCCACCATCCTTCCCATTAGGCAGATATGAGCTGTCTCTTCCTTCTCTTCTTCCTTAACAGAATTCTCAATATGTTCCCATAACAGCTTTCCTGTAGCCTTTTTGCATTCTATCTTGATAGAAATCTCCTTTAAAATCTTCTCGGAAATTCCTTGCAATATAAAAGATCTGTCTAAACAGTCAGCTTGATGTCTTCTTCTTTGCTCATCTGAGTACATATCAAGTGGTAAAGGAAGCTCTTGTTTTTCTCTATCTCCATTCTTCTTTATGACAGTAAAAACTTTCGTTGGAGTTATCATACTCCCTTCCCTCAGAGATAGTCTAATAAGATTCCTTAATTCATGTCTGTCAATGAAATCCAAGAACTGATTTTTCCATTTTTCATACTCTCCTTTGAAAAGTACTGGTGGATTCTCATCCATAATGATTGAAGGAGCTTTGTTGGAAGTCATTTTGTTTTGATAAGATATCCAATAAGAAACTTGAAATTGATCGTTAGTCCAGATAAAATCAAACAATACTGAAAATCTTAGAATGAAATTCAAAAAATTTCGATCAAGAACAAAACTTTGTCCCCCTCCGCAGACTTAGCACGGGAGTATGGGGGCAGCGCCCCTAGAGAATTTTTTTTTGACATTTAGAGGCCATATTACAGTTTGCAAAAATTTGTCGAAGTATGGAAAAGTGTGAGATTGGCACAAAACTAAGAAATGCGCTAAGAGAAGCTGGCGCAAAAGAACACTTTGCGCTATAAGGAGTTGGTGCAAGAAGGTTTTGCGCGAGATGAAGGTCGCGCGAAGAAGCACTTTGCGCGAAGAGAAGGTGGCGTAAACTATAAGATGGAGTTTTGCGCGAGATGTGGGTGGCGCAAACCAGAAATTTGCTCGAGAAGCTGATGGCGCAAAAGAAGCTTTGCGTGAGGAACTGATAGCGCAAAAGAAACTTTGCGCGAGGAGCGACTGGCGCAAAAGAAACTTTGCGCGAAGTACTTGGATCTCTTAAATCTGGCGCAAACCCACGATGAACTGGCGCAAAATGATGTTCTTCAACTATACTTCGAAAGTCGGCTCTGAATCGCCCAAATACCAATCTAGACTTCGATTTACAACTCGAAACTTTGACAATAGGACCATAAACACATCTAGAACTGATTACAAACAACTAATTTAAAAAAGAAACACTCTTGGTGAGAATCGATTAATGTAACAGTGTCTGACTCGTGAAAACCCAAGAACACCAAAATCATCAAATAGATGATCGATTACAGTGCAATACTCGATAAAATCAATACAAACTCACACTAATACTGATTTCGATCACAACCCAAGTGATTTCAACTCGAAAAATACACAAAAATTCAAAAATCAAATCTGGAAGATGATGAAAAGTGCCGAACAGTGTTTTTCTGGAAAATTTGATTTTGATCTAGTTTAGCTCTGATACCAATTGATGGTCCCTTTGATTTCAGTTTCTTATCACACAATAACAATAAACAACAAGAGATTTAATCAAACCTGTTTTGATATTCAATCCAAACGATTACATAAGTTTCTCTTGAAGTTTTTCTTTCAATAAGCTCTCTCACTCTGTCTAGGAGTTTGGCGGCTACAGTATTCCAAATGAGCACTCCTTGCTAACACAACCCTAACACACACAATAGGTCATACACCTATTTTAGGAAAAAGCCATAAAGGCCCAAAATACAAGGAAAAACATTCTTTGACATTTATTACAATATAACCTAGACTATTTAATGAGAGTTTGACTTTTCCAGCTTTGACTTCAGATTTCCGTCTTCAATATTGATGATCTTGAATCCAATAAATCTGTGATCTAACATCACTAGAAGAATTGCGAGAGTTAACATTTATTAGGATGGCTTCGCAGAAACAATTGGTCGAACGACACTTCAACAAGAATGTCAAACAGATGATTATGTCTTACGAAGAGTGTTTCAAAACACATAAGAACCTGGCTCAGGTAAATTATTCACCAAGTGGGAAGGACCGTATCGAATAACCGAGGTTGTCGAGAAGGGAGCTTACCGACTGTAAACCCTTGACGGTCATAACATTCCTCGAAGTTGGAATGCGGTACATCTAAAGAGGTATTTCTTCTAAAACCAATTTCCTCTTTCCTTACGATTATATTTCTAACAAACCTTACTGACTTAAGCATCGGAGAGTCCTTGGTCCAGCCAATGACCCCCTCTAAGGTTATTTCATTATAGGATCAGTCGAACATTAGACTATATTTATGCCTTACGGTTACCACACGACCATGTCGTACGACCAGGACCGTTCCTGACATTTTTTAGGCCCTGGGCGAGACGTAAAAATGGGGCCTCGATAACTACGAAATTATTTTCAATATATTGTTTATATCATCAAAAATAACATTGAATTCAAGAAATATTAATAATTCATATAAAACTGTTTTTCCCAGTATTCCAACTAGCGCAAGATCAATCAATAGTCATTTCTAAATTACTATTATCTACCATATCAATTTTACATAACATCGTCAATCAGTTTCACCATCAAATGCATTTTATGATATACTTTTAATATATAGATTGAAATCATTTGACGTCACTATGTTGACTATTCAGAGTAACACTTTAAGTAAATCAACATAAATCAGTTAATATTTCACATGTTATCTTATGTTAATGTTTTTCATCATCATTTTAAACTTTTATGGATGAAACAAACTTTTTAAGAACCATCAATCTTATAATCAAAATTCCATGTTGGATATACTGTGAAATCTTATTCTTGTTTTAGAGATAATAGAGTACTTAAGATTCATGCACCCAATATTAGATAATAAAAAGTCAATAATGTATGAAAAAAGAAGTATCATTGAAATCCTAAATATAGATATATGTTGGGTCGTTTCATATAGTTTGGTAATTGTCTTCAAAATGTAGAAGTTTTCTTAGTTAATAACAAGAAATCTGCTATATTCTAACACAATAATATAATTCATGTGGATTGAATAATGAAAGAAGTATGTAGAAGATGAGTAATACTAAGGATTATAGGCAAAGAGTATGTAAAAGATGAATAATGAAAAGAGTATGTAAAATTCATGCAGATGGAATAATAAAATTCAAGGATTATAGGCAAAATTAGTTTTTAGATAAAAAAATAAAAATAAAAAACTTAGAGAAACAATAAACAATATTCTAAAATGAAAGACTAAATAAGTTTTTACATATTTTTTTGTCCAATGTTATTAATTAATACATGTTTAGGCTCTTAATATAATGTTAAATTCTTTTTGGGTCCTATTATATACTTAATTTTTTTGTTTTTTTTATATACATTTTTTTTCAATACTAATATATAGTATATATTAAAAAATTTGGGCCCCTATTTTTTTTGGGCCCTGGGCGTGCGCCCGGCCCGCCCTCCTCTAGGGATGGCCCTGCGTACGACCTAAGGGATCTAAGGTCAAAACCTTATGACAATCGCGAAGTTCCTTGTGAAATTGTCTATGGTAACAGGTTATCAATCGATACATTTACAAATTGCGTCGAAACGCAAGTTCCTTATTCAACAGAAAGTTCAACTAACAATCGACCATGTTTACGTCGAAAATGTTTGAAGTACTTCATACTTCTTGTCATCCGTGCTTGTTGTGAGTTACTTAGATTTACATTTAATCTTTGTTATCTTACGATTGATTTCTTATATTTGACGTGAGTTGCTTAGATTTTCGTTAATCTTTGTTATCTTTCGATTGCTTTTCTTACGTCTATCGTAAGTTCCTTATACAATTGTTCAAGTAATTGTTTCAACAATACATAAGTTACGACAGTTCAAGTTGTTCAAAAAATCTTTCATTTAATATCTTAAAAGATATTACGATACGCGACACGACCACCAACGGTCCCCTGATTGAAAAAGCAAAAAATTATAAAAGCTAACTAAGGAGCTAACTGCTCCTGTTCTTGCTGAGGGTCAGACGCAGCATTTCCGCCCTTAGGATTTAGGAACATCATCCCCCGACTCGACTTCCTGCTCGTCTTCAGAGTCGAGATATTTTTCGGCTCTAATCGACCCCAAGAAGAAGGAAAGTTCATCTTCTGCCGACGCCAGGGGATTTTGACCCCTCAAGTAGCGTCTCATTATGGCCGCTCGGACCTTGAGATGAGTGAAAGTCTCGATGGACTTCACGTCTTCTTCAAGACCGGCTATCTGCTTCCTCGCCGCCCCAATTCCGCCCTAAAGGCCTCGACCTCTTTTTCATTCATGGTTGAAGCTTCCTTAGTCACCTTTAGCTCCGCCTCAGCCGCAGACGCTCGACCAAGGGCCTCCCTCAATTGTCCCTGGAGCTCTTCCTTCTCATGGTCGTCGACCTCAGCCTGACTAAGGGCGTCGTCAATACGGATAGAGTACTCCTCCTTCTTGGCCTCCACAGCTACAACTTTTGCCTCTGCCTCCAAAGCCCTGGTCAATGCCACCTGCTCTTTGGCTAGAGCATTCGGGACTAAGCTCCAAACCTGGTCTACACGGGTGTTTAGGACCAATCCCACTATAAAAGTCTACATGGTCGTACGATCAGCAGTTAGATTCAAAGACAAGGAAATAATTTATAAAGTCTCGAACGACATAAAATATAAAAACTTACCATGAAAGAGAGCCCTGAGACATGGGCCGCCAAATCATCGACTGATATGTCTTTGTATCGGTTGGAGAAGGTCAGCAAGAGGAACTTCCCCAGATGAGGAAACAGAGTCCTCCTCCACAGCTAAACCGACGATATGAAGTCACCCGGAAGGGTGAAATTACGTCGACTGGAGTCGGGACCTCCTTGTTCTCTGATCCTTTCCCCTTGTCCTTAGGGGAAGAGGACTGCCCTTCCGCCCCAGTCGGCAGAGCCTGCGAAATTGGTTCCGCATCTATGGTCGGGGACATCTTCATCTTCTCTGCAATAATGGTCTCCGGACCACTATCCTTTGAAGGCGGTTCCCTCAGAACCACCTTCATCTTTTTGACCCTCGACCCAGATATCGGGGAAGCCTTTCTTTTGATTTCTCGCCCTTTGTGGGTGAGCTGTGCAAGGGCCTCTCTCTTCGAGAGCCCAGCCGATGATCTTGCGGGGGTCGATCCTCCTGAAAAAATAAAAACAAACAAAGATATTACAAGTAAGTGACGTCCTACACAAAGACTAGATCTTACAAAAATCACACAATCCAAAAGGGGACGTCGTATGACTAACCCTAAAATGATCCTACGACCAGTGGTGACTTCCAGACAACTAGGATCACTTACTACATAACACATGGGCGATGTTTATTCGACTAGACCCCATAAAACCTTACGATCTATAAAAGTAGGACGACTTGTATGATCGTACGACCAGTGGTGACGTCCATACCACTAGACCCACTGACTACATAACTCATGGGTGACATTTATTCGACTAGACCCCATAAAACCTTTGGATCTGTAAAAGTCTGATGACTTGTACGATCGTATGACCAATGGTGACGTCCAGACCACTAGACCCACTGACTACATAACTCATGGGTGATGTTTATTCGACTAGACCCCATAAAACCATACGATCTGTAAAAGTCTGACGACTTGTATGATCATACGACTAATGAGTGACGTCTATTCGACTAAACCCATTAAAAACTCCTGACTCATAGATGACGTCCTATGACTAGACTCTATATAAACAAAAACTTACCCGTCATCTCTGCCTTAGGAGTCTCCTCAGCGGGTTCTTCCTCTTTCTCTCTCTCTTCCCTCTCCTCTACGGAAGAGGCAACTGATATCTCGACGTACTGTACATCTTCGTCCCCCTCGTCCCAGTCGGTAGTAGGGAAAATCGTGAAGAAGGAGCGTTCCTCGACACTAAATTTGAGGAACCGTCTTGGCAGTAGAATCGTCAGAAGGTTCAGCGACTGTAAAATCAATCACGGACAAGAAAGCAAAATAAACGTTAGTAAAAATTCTCGATGAATAAACTAACGACCAAAAAGGATCCTACATCATACCTTCGGTATTCCATCCCATGGTGAGCCACTGGATGTCATCGGCAACCGACGATAAGCGACCAAAGACATATCTTGTCTTCCAGTTGCGATCATTGACCGCGGTCGCTTGAACCAAGGTACGAGACCCTTTAAACTTAGAAAAAAGGTTGTACCGATGGTTTGGCTCCACCTTGACTGTATAAGCCGAGAGGAGGTCATAAATGGTAAATGGCGATTCATATTTATCCGTCAATCGTTCGATCACTTGAACAATCCTCCAAAATTGGGGCATCATCTGCCCCGGGGACAAGTCAAATATCGTAAGAACCGATCTCGACAATGGAGAATAGGTCCACGTAAACCCTATCTTGAATGGATACTCGTATATCATGAAATATCCATATGGGAATTATTTCGGACGAAACAACACCGACGTATAAAGAATCACGTCCACCGGAATCCCAGCTAAGAGCCTGAAAGACTCGACGTATTCCTCCTCCCTAAAAACTCTAATGGGGTCTAGCGACATCGTAAAATCCGGATCGTGTATAGTCGCTGAGTAAAAGCTGAAAGTGTCCCAATTCTTCCTAGGCTTTCGGTCTTGAGTCTTTAAACGTATAAAACTAAAATAGATCGTACCATAAATAAAACTCTAAAACCTAGAACAAATTGGGGCAAGGATTTGCTACAGTATGTTGATTTTGGCAAAGATTCAGGAAGATAATCTCTCTAAAAACTTTTAATCATGTAAAAGGAAAGGAACCGGCTGAAGACCAAATTTATACATAATTCATAATTAGATCAAGCAGTCAGATAGTTGACACATGTTATCGACTCTTCCCCTCCTATACGGATGAACGACATCTGTCCGTACACCTGACACCACGCGCCCCATGTCGCCATTACGTCACGACAGTTAAACGGTTGCACGCTTCCCCTCAGAATCGCTTCGGTTCTCGAGGAAATGATTCAGTTACAAGAAATCGACACATGTCCAACCTGGTTGCAAAATTCGAAAAAACCACTTGCCGCCTAATTTCCGAATTTTGGGGGCAAACTGTTTGGGTAAAATTTCACAAGTCACGACCGACGGAAGAAAACCAAACGTCTCAAGTCTAAAGACCATTCTTGTATTAAGATAAGGTCCTGACAACAGCATACAACAAAAGACATAGTCGTCCCTGACGACGGCCGTCGAGAGTTTTTCACGTCCATGACTAAAAGAAATTTCTTGACAGCTCTTATCTTACCTTACTAACGATCATTGATCATTTATTGCATACAAATGTTTTTCCTCTATGAATATTTCATTACAGGTTTAATGCACATAATGACCAACGGATATAACGGACGACCGCCATCAAGATCAATCAATATCAAGACCGGTGGAGAATCAATGCTCATTTATGGCGACCAAAGCTATATATACAACCTTGAAGAACAACACAGGGGAGATCGACATCTGATTAGAAGCAATTACGTCTATAACTCTTACGAATTCCCTCAAGAAAAACTCGACACAAGTGTTCTATTACGCGACATCTAGCTTAATCGCACGATTACATTACTTTTCTACTGTAATATTGTCAATTGTACTTGTAATCACTCCTTCTAAAGGACGACATCCCTGATTGACGTCCATAGTGCACTTGACGATCTTTGTTATCATCCGCGGTTTTTACCCTCGACGGGGTTTTTCGCATCACCAAATTTTCTGTGTCCAATTTACTTTTTGCTTTTGTCGTACGATTTGTCGATCAATTGCTTACTTTAGTTGTTAAAGCTCCACACTGACGTTAGATATTCCTTTGGACGATTTTTGGCATTAACAACTGGAGTCGCCGCTTTCTCTATTCCGACGATTCCGACGTTACCACCATCGACGACAGTGTTTCCATCGATGTCTGTACCTCCCATGCATGCGCCAATTATGGGCGACACTGGAGAGACGTCACATCGCAACGGATTTTTTCCAACTACTGGTGTAACATCCTAAGATTTTGGATTCGTACCACTCTCACTCCCGACGAACAATGGCTTCAATCTGGACGATTGAAGCTGTTAGAAGAGCATAATGAAAAGATGTTATCATTGCTGGCAAAGCTTCCCGGAGCCGCCGTACTTGTGGATGTTGAACCAAGAACCGGATTTCAAGAATCGCCTTTTGTCGATGAGATCTCCATGGTCGACGTCCTAAAAAAGTACAATATCCTGACGTTCACCCCGAAGTATTTCGGAGTGAGCAATCCAACGGAACATATTTCATAGTAAAAACAGTTGATGTGGACGGTGTCGATACCCCCATCAATATCAAGAGGTCTGCATGTGCAAAAGCTTCGGTGCGACCATAACAGGTGTTGCACTTCAGTGGTTGATCAACTTGCGACCAAAGTCTATCCGCAGTTTTGCAGAGCTGGTAAACTAGTTTTTTCAAAAGTTTGCTAGCAGTCGTAAGATGGATAAGCAAATCAGTGACCTCTACTACATCACTTAGAAAGCAGGCGAATTGATTCGAAACTATTTCAATCTCTTTAATTCTGAAATGATCAACTATAACACCTCAAATTTTGGATAGACATTCTCTTCATACTTTTAGCCTTTCCATTAATCATGTATACTTTTGGGGAGCTAAGTTACGAATTTAGAAGCTCATATGTCCAAATCTTTGAATGGTTATATAGTTGGTAAGTGGTTCGAAGTCGTTCGAGTAAATTTTGGATTTCGAGACCGAAAAGGGAGTCGGCGACAGTGCCCTTGAGCACTGTCGCATGTCATTCTCGTGCGGGGTATATAGATCTCAATACATATTGGGTGAGAGTGCCCGGAGATATTGCTAGTGGAACTCTTGTGTGTCATAGTCGCCGACGGTTAGAGGCTTCGGTACACTCCCCGCGAGAGTGACAGGCGACAATGCCAATGTCACTCTCGCCTGGCAATGTCGCCGACAAGAGCAGTGGCCTTAAAAGCTTTTCTTAGTTGGTTTAGTCTCATTTATTTCATTGAAGGGTTTTGTTGGATGATTTTCCTCTCAAGTCTAGGTAAGGTTTCTTCCATTTATCATCTTCTCCCCTCATTTAATGTCCATCCAACCTAATCTAGTAACATTTATGATCCCTTCTTGGTTCTAGCCTCAAGTGAATCAACTAGCTTCTTTTGGGAACCTCAAGATTCAAACTCTACTTCTAGGGTTTTGTGATTTTAGGGTGTTTACATCACAAACCCATTTGGTGAGTCTCTTAACCCTTACATCACCATAAATGTCAATATTTACTTGTATGTGATTTATAGGTACATTAGGGTTTGACCTAAAAATTAAGGTTTGTGGGTTTTGATAAGTATGGAATATTGATACTTATTATTTGTGCTTAATGATACTTAATAAGTGATTACATACTTTCTAACATATTGAAATGGAATATATACTAGGTAAGATTCATTTCTTGCAAAAAGGGAGATTTTGGCCTAAGTGAATGTCTCTTGTAGATGGGATTCATTTTCTTAGCTCAATAGTTCTTTCCTTGGTATTTAAATAATTGGTTGTCTTAATATATCTATGAGTCATGTAATGCCATGAGCAATTAAGAGTTAGGTGTGGATATCATGTTTTTAAAGTGGTAATTGAAGCATGTATGGATAATGTCATTTTACTTGGTTATGATCATAATGTGAAGCCTAATGTCTATTTCCATGTGCACGTGGATCTAGATGGCATGATATACTTGGTTACAATTGTTGGCCACGTGTTGTCACTAGCGAGTAGGCAATGGGGGACTTTATAGTCCTTGAGGTGTAACTCGTCTAGATTGGATAGGCAATAATGTTCGTAAGTCCTTGAGTTGTAACTCGACGGAGTAGGCAATAAAGGCATAAACGGTTTGAGGATTATGATGTCTTAATGGCATGGGAACTATAACCTGGACATGAGGTGTAATCCAATAACATCACGGCTGACCCCATTCACGTGTTCTCATCACCCCGATGGAAACGGGTCTCCCCCGTATTTCAAGAGATATCTCTTGTGTGTATTTGTTCAGGTGTAGAATATCTTTTCCAAGTGAGTGTTGGCATTGGTTTAACCCTTGGGTGTATCGGTAACAATTAATATGATGCAATTGTCTAAATTATAAACTGTTAAATCTTACGACATCACTAGACTATTGGTCTAACACTTGTTTTGGTGTTTTGTTTACTCACATGTCCTACTAGTGGTGTGCATAGGACACCTTGATCGCCGGTGGTGCACCAAGGAGATTTGAAGGACCGGTCTTTTGGGAATCTTTTGAGAAGAGGGTTTTGGCGACATAGCGACACCCACCTTAATCTAGCTTTGAATATTGTTCTAGATTAAATAGGTTGTTGTGTTTTATGTCTCGTTATTCCGCTACTGTATTTGATAAAAATTACCCCAACTTTATTGGGTTTAAGTTGTCCATAATTACAGGGTTTATAAACCATCATATTGCCGAAATTTTAAGTTTTAATTTACCTTATTTTTAGGGTGTTACATCAACGTACGAAATTGTGACGTACGAATCGCGATCGAGGCTTACAAGCGAGGCCTCGACGACAGTTCAGATATATACATGGATCTGTCAAAGTATCCACCGGAGAATTTCGAGAATGTTCGAGCTCGGACACTGGCCTACATGCGGGTCGAAGATTATGTAATCTTCCGACGTAAGCATTCTAGCGACAAGAAAGCATTGAGCGTCAAGAAGCCCGACTTCAAGACCAAATCGACCTCCAAGGTCTAGACATATAAATAGATCTTGAACGTCAGATTTGACAAGAAGAAAAACAGCTCGGCTAAAAAATTCCCTCAATATCCTAAGGTCTCATCTTATGGATTCAAGGGAACATCTAAAGAAGTGGTCGAAGCTCTGAAAAATGTTCAGACCAACGTTAAGTGGCCTTCGAAAATCAAAAGATACGATGCCAAGAAGGACAAGTCCAAGTGGTGTGACTTTCATTGTGATCACAGTCACATGACAAACAATGGTATTGCCTTGCGACGATAATTGGCTTGGCTCATACCAAAAGGCCATCTGCAAGATCTGTTAGACGTGAACGCACGACCCGCTTCACCGAAACATGCAAGGTTGTCAATTGTGTGATTGGAGGTTCTGACATTTGTAGACTAACTTACTCAGCAGCTAAGCGTCATGTTAGTCGAGGTCCAGAAGACTTTCCCATCTCAAGATCATCTCGACCAAAGCATGAACTAGAGTTGGAAGCCATGCCTATCACCTTCGACCTAGAGAATCTCGGTGAGCAATGGCAGAAACACCACGATGGTTTGATCATCCAACTTACGATTGGAAATTGCGCTACCAAGACAATCCTGGTCGACGGAGGAAGTTCTGCCAACATCATATTCCTTAGCACGATCAAAGCTATGGGGATTGATAAGTTAGAAATATTACAATGTTCGACGGTCCTTGTAGGCTTCAATGGCGACATGGCTAACACCATTGGGGAAATCACTCTCCCAGTATTCACCAAAAGAATCAACAAGCAAACCAAATTCAACGTCAGTGATTGTTCATCAGTGTAACACCCTAAAAATGGGATGAATTTAAAACAAAAAAAAAATCGCAATATAACATTTATAAATCGAAGAGAGTTGTTAGTGTATTATTGTATCCAAGATTTAATAGAAAAAGTCAAGTCAAGATAAGTCAACAAAGTCAAAGTGTGTTTAGTCAATATGAGGTTACTTAGTTGTTAAGCTTGTGATTTAGTCCTTGGTATAAATACCTTGGTTTGTAATAGTTTGATAAGTGGTTCATAATTGCTATATACATATGACTACGTTTCTCTCTCTACTCTCTCTCTAGAATTAACATTGTTACATCTTGTTTAGAGATTGATTGCTTGAATGTGATTTGGGATTACAATATCAATTGGTATCAGAGCAAACCAAATCATTTCAAAAGGATCATTACTTCAAAGTTTGATTTAATTTTCGAATTCTGATTTTCAAAAACTCGTTTCTTGAAAAAGTCACTGTTGGATCACAATGTTATGAATTTGTTGTTCTTTGATTGAAAAAATGATCCAATAGAATTCGTTTTGTATAACAGAATCATTCTTGTTCATAAAGATAGTCGAATTAATCACTAGAAAAGTTTTAATTTTGGATTTCATTGTTTTTCTTGAAAAATATGTTGGACACTTCTTGAATCGAATGAGTGCATTTTGATGTTTTCAATCAAAATCTTGTGGTAGTTTTGTGTTCTAAATGATAAATCGATCAGTTCTATGGAATTTCATGTTTTATTTTGCAGGTTTAGAGCAATTTGAATTGATTTCATGAACGTAACTGTCAAAACGTGCAAGATATGACAAACGCGCAAGTTCATCATCAAACGCGCAAGATTCTTCATCAAGAACACACAAGATTCAAGCTGAAGAACGCGCAAACAAAGCCTGCGAGTTCACCATCAAACGCGCAAGTCAAAGGATTTGATTTTTGGCCAGAAACGCGCTAATAGAGGCAAGCGAGTTTGATAAACGCGCAAGACAAAGCTTGCGAGTTTGATCGAAATGCGCTAAGAGGCTTGCGAGTTTGAAATTCGTGGAAAATTTTCTAAGTCTTAGAACGCGCTAACCATGTCTGCGAGTTTGATCTTTGCGTAACAAGTGAAACGCGCAAACCTTGTTTTTCGCAAGTCGTGTAACGCGCAAACTGTGTCTTACGTAAGCCGAGTAACCCGCAAACCTCTCAAACGCGCAAACATCATAAAACGCGCACGTAGTGACAAGCGAGTTCCAGAAACGCGCAAGTGCCTACTAGCGAGTTTCAGTGTGAACAGTGCTTTGTGCTTTTAGTACCTTGCGAGTTCTATCCTTTGCGCAACCAACGACTAACGCGTTTCAGTGGCTAGCGAGTTTCAGTGAACAGTGACTAGCATGTATAGTGTCTTGCGAGTTTCAAGACTTAGATTTTTTTTAATTTTTAACTTTTTTGTGTGATCCAAGTTTGACCTTTTAGTCAACATTTCTGATTTGTTTGGGAACGATCTTTCATATCAAGCCAATCTGACAAGATGCCTGTTACAGACGAGAGAGGAAACACTGTTTTATCTGCAAGAGATATGGTTGTTTTGTACATGCCGGAAATACCAAAGATGGAAGCTGAATTAGACAAGCTGAAAAACAGAATTCAAAGCTTCTTAAACAGATTCAGGAGTTGAAATTTAATTTGTCAAACTCTGATAAAACTTCTGATTGTATAAAGTGTACTAATACTGTTAAATCTAATACTGCAGGTATCATCAGTGCAAAAGAGAATGAGATAAGAGAGAAAGAGAATGTTAAGTCCAAATATTGTATCCAAGATTTAATAGGAAAGTCAACATTGTAAAAGTCAACATTGTCTAAGTCAAAGGTGTTTTAGTTTCCTTAGCCTTTAAGGCTTTGTAATAGTTAGGTGGTATATATAGGTTTGTCTTTGCAATCTTGTAAAAAGGTTCTAGAGAGCTATGTGTGTATTGTTATTTAGAGACATATGAATACGAGATCTACTTTCTCTCTCTAGACTTTCTCTCTCTAGTTCTTGATCTCCATTGTAATATCTTGAGTAATTGTTTGATTTGATTGGGATTTTATGTTTCACAATTGGTATCAGAGTCGTACCAAACTTTTCAGGAATGATTTGATCAGAGTTTGAATTGAAATTTGTGAGATTTTAATCGAAAATTCGTTAATTTCGAAAGTTTTTTCAAGAAACCGAGTTCTTCACTGTTTCATTAGAATTTTGAGTGAAAAATTGTTTTTAATGAAAGAAATTGGTTTCATTGTGATCGATTTATGTTGGTGATTGATTGTTGTTTAGATTCCATATCGAAATTCATTCAAAATCAATTCCAATTTTTTGATTTTTGAAGTTTTCTTGAAAACGTGTTCTGTCACTGTTCTTGATTGAAAATATTCGATTTGATGTTTTGAATCGAAATTTGTTTGTAAATTTGTGTTTAGAATTGTTTTTCGATGATGCTGACAAGTTTTTTGAGTTCAAATTCGCAAGTTTGAATCAATTTGAGTTTGAAACAACCAAGAAATCGACTTTGCGCTTCTTTCATACGGTTTGCGCTTCTATCATACGGTTTGCGCTTCTATCATATGGTTTGCGCAAGTTTCAAACTTTCATTTGCGTATTGAACCTGTCACGCAAAGTTCATCTTGCGCTTCAAGGCTGAAACGCAAAGCTCATATTGCGCTTCAAGGCTGACACGCAAAGCACATCTTGCGCTTTAAGGCTGAAACGCAAAGTTCATCTTGCGCTTCAAGGCTGAAACGCAAAGTTCATCTTGCGCTTCTAACTTGATACGCAAACCTTCCTTTGTGTTTTTGTGTGTTTTGTTTTGTTTTTCTAAGTATAGTTTTCGGACCATGTTAGACACGCAAACTTACCTTTGCGTCTCATGACCGAAACGCAAACCTTGGTTTGCGCTTCTAACTTGGCACGCAAACCATACTTAGAATATTTTTTTTATTTTTGTCTAATTCTTTTTATTTTTGTTTTCCAGGTCTATTATGTCTTCTAAAACAAATACAGATCCAATGATTCAAGACGAGAATGCCATTCTCGATGATCCGTCTGATCGAGCTTCTCATGATACTCCCATGCCGTCACATCCTTCTGTTGGGGCCGATCTTTCTGCTTCTCGTCGTACACCAAATGATGTGTTCCCAACCATCATGTATATGCCTTACAAGCCGAACAACTATCACGTGGACTTTAACCGAATCAAGATACATCCTGTGATACGAGCAATTCTCAGAGGTCATCTACTTGCCCCTGCTCTTTCTTACTGCTCAGATGTTCCTGAAGTTTATCTACAGCAGGCATGGCATACAACAACAAAGAATGAAATGGCTCGTCCGCATCACTTTGATCTTTAAATCGATCAATTTGAATCTTTTCTTTCCTACAAGCGTCTGAGATTGATACTAGAGCTTCCTGAGTCTAATTCCAGACCTGGCCGAACTACATATGACAACTTTCCATATGAAGAGGAAGTATATGAAGAAATAAGGAATCTTGGATATGTTGGTACTTTGAACAAACCTACAGACTTTGACAAGTCTAATCTACCTCCAGTATGGTATGCACTGTTCTCAGTTATCATCAGGTGCCTGACATCGAAGCATTCTGGCACAGAAGTGCAAGTTTATTGTATCTCCGATTGTTCCATGCAGTCGTCTATGACTTGCATGTCGACAACACTTTTATTTTTTGGACCGAACTGTTGGGAACTAAAGAATTCATCAAGTGTGGTTAATGCTGCTGGTTCAATGTTAATACTGCTAGAAGACATAAAGGTTAATACTGCTGAGTGTTACTACTGCTAGTGTTAATTAATACTGCTAGTCAAAGTTAGTACTGCTTGAACAAAGTTAGTACTGCTTAGCTAGTTAGTACTGCTAGTAGTTAGTACTGCTTAGTAGTTAATGCTGCTAGAAGAAAGTTAATGCTGCTGAAGATTAATACTGCTTATTTGATGAAGATTCGTATGAAAGGATATACATGGAAGCTTAGAGATATACATGGAAGATATACTGAAGATATTTTATTGTATTTATCTTTTGTATTCAGTATATATATTGTATAGTTTAGAATAGTTAGAAATACAATAGTTTTTCAGTTTTCATTCTTTTAGAGAAAATCAACCTCAAGACATAGATCCTAATTCTAGAGAAGTAGAATTCGTATTGGTGAGTCTGTTCATCAATATTGAGGTTGAGTGAGTAATCTTGTAACTTCAAAGCATTAAATACAAGTTTACAGTTTGTTCTTCATATTTTTCTGTATTGATTTACTGTTTGATTGAATATCAAAGTGTTATTCCGCAAACTTCTTTGATATTGTTTCTGAGAATTAATTCTTGTTAAGAATTCGATCCTGACAAGTGGTATCAGAGCAAAACTATCTCAGAAACAGTTGTTCATCATGGAAAATCTTACAGAATCAAGCAGTACTTTGGTCTCAAAAGTTCCAATGCTCAGATCCAATGAATTTGACATGTGGAAGATCAGAATCAAGCAATATATTCTCCTCACAGATTACTCTATGTGGGACATCATTGAGAATGGCCCATCTGATGGAGGAAAGATTGGTGAAGATGGCAAAAGAACTCCTCCAAAGACAGATGCAGACAGGAAATCTAGACAGACAGAGATGAAAGCCTTGAGCACACTGCTCTTGGCCATTCCAAATGAGTATCAACACCAATTCTGCAATTGTACTGATGCACAGATGCTCTGGAATGCTCTAGAGAAGAGATTCTCAGGTACAAAAAGTACCAAGAGAAACCAAAAGGCAATCTTAAAGCAACAGTATGAAAACTTCATCTCAACTAAGAATGAGTCCATGACTCAAACTTTTGATAGGTTTAATAAACTAATTGGTGAACTAGCTACTATGGGAGTACAGATTGATCAAGATGATGTGAACAGAAAGTTCTTAAGGTCCCTTGGAGATGAATGGACCATGTACACTGTGTCATTCAGACAGAATGATCAGTTGGAAGAAAAAGAACTTGATGATCTGTACAATGATCTTAGAGTATTTGAAGCTGAGGTGGAGGCAAAGAAAAGGCCTTCAGGATATATTCATAATGCTGCACTCTTATCAGCATCAATTGATTCTACTGCTAACCCTGAATCAGTTAATGCTGCTAATGGAACAAATCAAGATAAAGGCACTGATTTTGTGTTTGAAGCTTTTCTTTCCAATCATGGAAGTTCCTCTTTGATTAATGATGACTTAGAACAACTTCATCCAGATGATCTGGAAGAGATGGATATTAAATGGCAGATGGCCATGCTCTCCATGAGGGTTAAGAAGTTTATAAAAAGGACTGGGAGAAACAACTTCTCCCAAAGAAGAGAAGATGGAGCAGGGTTTGATAAATCAAAGGTGGAATGCTACAAATGCCATCTGAAGGGACATTTTGCTAGAGAATGCAGAAGTGGAGTGTCTCACAATCACCAACAAACTCAATCTGGAAGCTTCAATAACAATAGAAACTCTGCTCAAGCCCTTGTTTCTCAACAAGGAATGGGGTTTGATTGGAGTGATCAAGCAGAAGAAGCTATTCAGAATCAAGCTCTTATGGCTAAAGTATCTGATCTCCCATCTGAGGTAAGTTCTAATCTCTGTTCTAAAACTTGCATAGACACTGTTAAAAGGTACAGGGATCACAATCAGAAGATGAGTGATGACCTTAAGAGATTAGAAAAAGATATAAAAGACTATGTAAGGATTGTAGAGAGATTTGAAGATCAGATCAAAGGTTTTCAAGCCAATGAACTACAACACTCATATGACACCAATTACTGGCAGTGGGAGAAAAAGGATTTAGAACTTAAACTGACCAAATCTAAAGAGGAGAGTGAAAAACTGAAAGAGGAGTTAACCAAGGTTAAGCTTGATGTAGAAAAGTTTTCCAATGCTTCTAAAGCAATGGACTCTTTACTACAAAATCAGATTCATGATAAGCTGAGAAGAGGAATTGGGTATAATGTCACACCTCCACCATATAACAACAATTACATTCCTCCTACTTCAGACCTGTTAGACACCAAAGATAGGAAGAACTTGCCTGAGGGAGCCACTGAAATAGATCCATTAGATGAGGTAGTTGTTGAGGATAAGACTGAGAAAGAGATTGGCAAGAGTAAGGAGAACAAGGTGAGTGGTGACATTTCTATAGAGAACAACATTATCACCAATGAGGATTGTGGAAGGACTTGGATTAAATCCAAGGACATAGAGAAGACAGAGGGAAAGTCTGGTAAGGTCCATTACAAACAGACCACAGTTGTGAATCCAGGTCCTTGCAAACAGTGTGCATGTAAGAAAAATGAGCACCAAAAACAGGACAAAAAGAGGGGAAATCAAAGAAACTGGAATAATCAATGGGCACATAAACAAGGGGTTGATCTGAGTAAAATCAATAGACCAAAACCTTGTTTTATCTGTGGCAAATTGAATCATCTTGCAAAATTCTGTTATTTCAATCCTATGAACCAAAGAATGAATTTCCAAAGATCCATGCAAAAACCCTTTGGTTATAAGAAAATTGAAAAGAATCATGTGGCTAAGGAAACTGTTAAAACTAAAAGCCACATGAAGAAGAAGTTTGTTAAAGAAAGTGTCAATATGTGGATTCCTAAAAGCACTAAAACTGTTAGTACTGCTACCACAAATAGTGTTGCTAACAATGAGAGTGCTGCTAGAAGCAATACTACTGCTAACAATGTTAATGCTGCTAACAAGGTTAGTACTGCTAAACCTGTTAGTGCTGCTAACTCTGTTAGTACTTCTAAGGTTAGTACTGCTTCTAGTGTTGGTTCTGCTAAGCCAATAATATTGACAAAGTACTCTAATAAAGAGTGTTCTGAGTTTAAAAACCTCATTAAAAAGGAATGTAAATACTTTGATGAGAAAGGGAGACCCAAGATCACTTTGGCTTGGGTCCCCAATCATACTAATTGATTTATTTAATGTGCAGGGCAACCAACAGCTCAAAGGAAAGAGCATTTGGCATGTTGATAGTGGTTGCTCTAGGCACATGACAGGCAACATGTCATGCCTTCAGGATTTCAAGCATATCAATGGAGGACATGTTGCATTTGGAGACAATCTTACTGGTGGTAAGATAAGTGGAAAAGGTAATGTCACCAAAGGTAAGATGACATTTGAGGATGTCTACTATGTTGATCAATTAAAGTACAACCTGTTAAGTGTATCACAGGTTTGTGACAAACAACATAGTATATTATTTACAAATTCTGAGTGTATGATTCTTGCTCCAGAGTTCAAGGTAGTTGATGAAAGCATGATACTACTTAGAACTCCGAGGAAGGACAATGTTTACTGTCTTGATTTGGACAATGTTGATAGTGATTCATCTTTAAATTGTCTTGTTTCAAAAGCTTCTATAGATGAATCCTCTCTATGGCACAGAAGGATGTGTCACATGAATTTCAAGACTATGAACAATCTTGTTAAAAATAACCTTGTAAGAGGTTTACCTTCAAAAGTCTTTTCATGTGATGATCATTGTGTTGCTTGTCTTAAAGGCAAACAACACAAAACTTCTCATAAGACCAAAGAGTTAAATTCTGTTTCTTCTTGTCTCCAGTTATTGCATATGGATCTGTTTGGTCCTACAAATGTTATGAGTATAGGCAAGAAATCTTACTGCTTGGTTATTGTTGATGATTACTCCAGATTTACTTGGGTATATTTTCTAAGGACTAAGGATGAAACAAGTGGTCTTATCAAATCCTTTATTCTAAGAATTGAAAACCAAACTAATCAAAGAGTAAAAGTCATTAGATCAGATAATGGAACTGAGTTTAAAAATCATGATCTAAACACCTTTTGTGAAGAAAAAGGTATTGAGAGACAATACAGTGCTCCTAGGACTCCTCAACAGAATGGTGTTGCTGAAAGGAGAAATAGGACACTAATAGAGGCTGCTAGATCTCTGTTGGCTGATTCAAAATTGCCAATTACCTTCTGGGCTGAAGCAGTTAATACTGCTTGTTATGTCCAAAACAGAGTTCTAGTGGTCAAGCAAAAGAACAAGACCCCATATGAGCTTTTAAATCAAAGAAAACCTTTCATTGGTTTCTTCAAACCTTTTGGGTGTCCTTGTACAATTCTCAATACCAAATCTCACTTAGGTAAGTTTGATAGCAAAGCAGATGATGGATTTCTTGTTGGATATTCATCTCAGAGTAAGGCCTACAGAGTTTTTAACTCTTCTTCTAGAATAATTGAAGAAAGTGACAATGTCAAATGCAATGAGAACACACCAAATCCTGTTGGGTCTGGACCTCAGTGGCTATTTGACATTGACTCACTAACTAACTCTTTTGGTTTAAGTAATAAGTATACAGGAACAGGTAGTGGAGAATCAGAGATCACACAAGTTCAAGAAAGTATGTCTAAATCTGTGATTTTTCCCATACCCACAGTAAATGAAGACTGTGAAAAGGAATCATTTACTGAACCAAGTCAGAGTGAAGAAGACACTAGAGATGAGGAGACTCAAGAATCAGAAGTGACATCTGAAGACACTTCAGTTGAATTGCATGACTCTAATCTAGAGGCTGGACTGAATGAAGAACCTAGTCATAACACAAGAGTTCAAAAGAATCATCCTCCACAGCTGGTAATAGGAGATATCTCTTCTCCTATGATGACTAGACATCAAAGCAGGCTTCAAGAAATGAAAGATCAACAGCATACAGTCCTTTCTTGTTTTTTATCCCAGCTTGAGCCTAAAAAGGCACATGATGCTATGAAAGAATCTAGCTGGATAGAAGCAATGCAAGAAGAACTGTTACAATTCAAGCTCCAAGATGTATGGAATCTAGTAGACCTTCCTAAAGGTCACAGAGCAATTGGCACAAAATGGATCTTCAGAAACAAGAGAGATGAAAGAGGTATTGTTATAAGAAACAAAGCAAGGCTGGTAGCTCAAGGCTACACTCAAGAAGAGGGTATAGATTATGAAGAAGTTTTTGCACCTGTAGCTAGGATAGAAGCAATCAGACTATTCCTAGCCTATGCTTCTTACATGAACTTCAAAGTCTATCAAATGGATGTAAAAAGTGCTTTTCTCTATGGCTCAATTGAAGAAGAAGTATATGTCTGTCAACCACCAGGGTTTGAAAACCCAAGCTATCCAGACCGGGTATACAAATTAAAGAAAGCACTTTATGGACTACATCAAGCCCCAAGAGCATGGTATGACACTCTGTCATCCTATCTCTTGGAAAATGACTTTGAAAGAGGAGTCATTGATAAGACTCTATTTATCAAAAGAAAGAAGAAGGATATCTTGCTGGTCCAAATATATGTTGATGACATTATTTTTGGTTCTACAAGAAACAACATGTGCAAGGAGTTTGAGGATTTAATGCATCAAAGGTTCAAAATGAGTTCCATGGGGGAACTTACTTTCTTCCTTGGACTCCAAGTTCAACAGAAGTTAGATGGCATTTTCATATGTCAATCCAAGTATGTGCAGGATATTCTAACCAAGTTTGGTTTCTCAGAATCAAAACCTGCCAGCACACCTATGGAAACACACAAGCAGATCACAGCAGATCTTGAGGGGGAGGATATGGATGTTCATTATTATAGATCCATGATTGGCTCTCTCATGTATCTCACAGCATCAAGGCCAGATATAATGTTTCCAGTCTGTGTATGTGCTAGATTTCAAGTTAGGCCAAAGCAATCTCACTTTCAAGCTGTTAAGAGGATATTCAGATATCTCAAAGGGCAACCCAGATTGGGACTTTGGTATCCTCATAACTCACCGTTTGACCTAATAGCATACTCAGACAGTGATCTAGGTGGGGCAAACTTGGACAGAAAATCTACTTCTGGAGGCTGTCAGTTTTTGGGTGCTAGACTAGTCTCATGGCAGTGCAAGAAACAAACCACAGTATCCACATCTACAACAGAGGCAGAGTACATAGCAGCTGCAAGTTGCTGTTCTCAAGTCTTATGGATTCAGAATCAAATGTTGGATTATGGGGTAACCTTTCTACACACTCCAATCTTTATTGACAACAGCAGTGCTATTAGCATTGTAAATAATCCAGTCAAGCACTCAAAAACAAAGCACATTGAAATCAGGTATCATTTTATAAGAGATTGTAATGAAAAGAAACTTATTCAAGTTGTCAAAGTTCACACTGATAATCAGTTTGCTGATCTATTCACTAAAGCTTTTGATGTGGGTAGATTCACTTTCTTGGTAACAAGTGTGGGAATGATAAACTCTGAATAATCTTCTTCTCAAAAAGTGGTTTTATACCTGTATATTTTTATTCTTGGTGCTACTAATCTTCTTTTTCAGGACATGCATAGCAGTACTCAGTGATTAGCAAGTTTAAAAGGAGTAAGTATAGTTAATACTGCTAGTGGTTAATACTGCTTTCAGTTAATACTGCTAGTAGTTAATACTGCTTTCAGTTAATACTGCTAGTGGTTAATACTGCTTTCAGTTAATACTGCTAGTAGTTAATACTGCTTTCAGTTAATACTGCTCGTGGTTAATACTGCTTTCAGTTAATACTGCTCGTGGTTAATACTGCTTTCAGTTAATACTGCTAGTGGTTAATACTGCTTTCAGTTAATACTGCTTGTGGTTAATACTGCTTTCAGTTAATACTGCTCGTGGTTAATACTGCTTTCAGTTAATACTGCTTGTGGTTAATACTGCTTTCAGTTAATACTGCTAGTGGTTAATACTGCTTAGCTAGTTAATGCTGCTAGTTAGTTAATACTGCTAGCCGTTACTACTGCTAGTAGTTAATACTGCTCTAGGTTAATACTGCTTATATTCCGAATACTATAAATACTTTTTGCCCGCCTAAAAGTTCATAACGACTCTTTGCATACTGTTCTCTTGCGCTCAAAACCTTTTCTCTCTCAAGTTCAAAGTCTTCAGGCAAGAATCTTCAAGGTCAATGGCATCCATGGCGTTCATTGATGAGCACAATGAAATTGCGATGCTCCAAAAGCCAAAACAATCTGAAGGTTTTCATCAGATAGTCGACTTTCTGAAGTCGAGCCACATTGCCCATGCTCTCACTATGTCTCCAACTATCTTCATAGAGCATCAGAGGCAATTCTGGGCACATGCCACCATTGTTACTGAGGATGGTGTGCGCATGATCAAGACGACAGTATGTGGCAATCCATTGACAGTTACTGAAGAGATAGTTCGCATCAGTCTACGTCTAGACGATGCCTCTGGTATAACTTCTATCCCTAATGATGAACTGTTTTCTACTCTGACAAGAATGGGGTATGGAGGCCCATTGGGTATTTTTAAGTTCTCAAAAGCTAAATTTTCACCCCAATGGCGTTTTCTTGTTCATACCTTGATGCACTGCATTTCTAAAAAGACTACTGGATGGAGTGAGTTCAGCAGTCCCATTGCTTATGCTTTGGTCTGTTTGGCCACTGCCAGAAGGTACAA
The DNA here is from genome assembly GCA_954870635.1 of Arctium minus. NCBI lineage: Eukaryota > Viridiplantae > Streptophyta > Magnoliopsida > Asterales > Asteraceae > Arctium > Arctium minus. Next base: position 73,239,211 of record OX941085.1, on the reverse strand, counting down.
TTTTTCACAAATGATTTTCAATGATCTTGTCACAAACATGGGAAACAAAAAGAGCTTTTATATGTATCCCAGGTTTGTTCAAGCAGTTATCAACCATGAATTGACGGATATTCCTCATTCTGATGGAATTTATGTACCAAAACCCCCCAAAGGCAAGGTTTTCTCAAATATGAGAAGATCTGCTGGGGACTCTGAAGGAGTTGACACCCCATTGTTCTCTACAATGATGGTGGTGTCCCAAACTAATGAAGGTATGGCAGCAGGGTCAAGGCCCCCATTAGATCAATCCACTGCTAGCCAAGCCCAACCTTCCCACTCTATATCTATCCCACAGTCCCTACTTAATAAGCCCACTTCTCCAATCACCCAAACTTATACAAGGAAACAGGTAAAGAAGGCTCCTTCCCTTCTTGTACCATCACCCACTAAGCCTTTAAGCCCTCTAAGGGAGAATTCTCCCTTAGAGAATATCCAAAGGGAAACCACAAGGGTGTCTCCCAACCCAAAGGAGGTGCTCTCTGAGGAGGAGATAGAGCATATGGGTGATGAGGCTGCCACTACTCCTGCTAGCACAGAGGAGGAAAGTGGCAACATCAATAAGACCTCCCCCATGGCAACTTTGAATGAGCAATCATTTGAAGGTCCTTGGTGCCAAGAAACCACAGGGGTGGATAGTGCTTCTGCTAGGCAGAAGACTTCCACTACTAAAAGATCCAATGATCCTTCAATAGGGGGTAACACTCCTGTAGAAGGTGAGGACAGATATAACTATGATGAATTGATGGAGGCAATGGGTAACATCAACCTAGATGTTATGAAACAAGGAAAAGAAATAGAGGAGATGAAGCTGGTGATCCTATCACAACAAGTCCAGATTGAAAAATTAAAGAAGATGGTGACCAGGCTGGTTCAAAAGAAAAGAAGGAAACAGTTTGTACTCAAAAAGAGGGACAAAGTTCAAGATTCTTTCAACAAGGGGGAGAAGCATGAAGGGGAAACTGTTGAAAAGAAAGCTGAAGTTGAGGGGGAGACAGAGAAAGAGATGGAAACAGAAACTAAAGAAGCAGAAACAGGGCTCTCTGTGGAAGAAATGGAGATAGCAGAGACTTTAGTAAAAGCAAAGAATGACACTCCTAAGGCTACTCAAAAGGCCAAAGGAGTGGTCATCAATGAAGGAGAACCTCAAAAGAAGAAAATGAAGGAGGATATAAAAGGAAAAGGAAAGATGATTGAACCTGAACAACCTTCAAAGAAGAGGAGTCAAATTGAAATGGATGAGGAGATGGCAAAGCAGCTTCAATAGCAAATGGAAAAAGAGGAGCAATGTCAAACAGAAACTGATAGAGAACTTGCAAGGATAATGGCCAAGAAGTTAAATGCAGAATACCAAAAGAGTTTGAAAGAAGCAGCTCAGACAGCAACTCAGGTCAAGAAACTCCAAGTTAAGAAGATGCCAATTCAGAAACAAAAGCAGAAAAGACAACCCTCCAAGACATTTTTGGCCAATCAGGAAAGAAGAAAGATGATAAACTTCCTGAAAGGTGCAATTGGTGTTAAGGGGGAGATGTTTACCAATATGGCATACAGTCAGGTTGAGGAATTGTACAAGAAAGAAATGGCTAAACTCCAAGGGGACTCATCTCAAAGGGAAGAGGCTGAAAGAAGAATGAAGGAGAGGTATGACCTAAATATTCAACAACCATTCCCTGAGGAGACCACACCTTCAAAGGATAATGCTGAAGAAATGAAGGAAAAACAAGAGAATGCTGGTATAGAAATCAAATCTGCAAAGAGGGTGAAGACAATTGCTTCCAAAAAGCAGTCTAAAAGGCCAAGAGTGGAAGAAAGAGCAGAAACTAAAGCAGAATCTTCAGTCACACCTTCAGCAGAACCTGTGCAGAACTCAGAACAGTCCAAAGAGCAATCAGATGAGCATGTGGGGCTGTATATGACTATAGTAAAACCTGTACAGGCTGTTCCAATCTCCATGAAGGCTCCAGAGATTATCTTTTGGGACATTCTAAGAGATAATGGAAAGGATTTCTTCAGACTTAAAAGAGTTGGTGGTGCATTTGAAGCATATTCAACCTGGGGGAGAGTAATCAGAGGTTGTTCAAGAGCAGACATAGAGGAAATGTACAAAGTGGGAATGAAACTCTATGAGCCTGTGTTGAAAGGTACTGAAGAAAATCTTCTCAAAGTGGCAATGGAATACTTATGTATGATGTTTGATCCAGAGAAGGTGGTGCATAGGATTAAAGATCTTCATCATGAGTATGTGTTCAAAAAGATTGATCATTGGATACTCTTTGAAAACTGTGGTGTGTACATGATTACAATTGATAAATGTTATCATGAATACTACCTAGTTGACAAAATATATGATCATAGCAAGCAGAAACTTGAAGGGATGCTGAAAGCTAAGTTAGTATGTACTAAGGATTTAGAAATGGCCAGAATTGTGGTGAGAAGAACTATCAATCAAAGTCTGGGCCTAGATCCAAATTTGGGCAACTAAATGTGAGGTGTTGAAAGCATCTTGAATAAAATTTGAAGAACTTGACTTCTCTTCCTAAAAGTCAAGTTAGGGGGAGATTGTTGGGAACTAAAGAATTCATCAAGTGTGGTTAATGCTGCTGGTTCAATGTTAATACTGCTAGAAGACATAAAGGTTAATACTGCTGAGTGTTACTACTGCTAGTGTTAATTAATACTGCTAGTCAAAGTTAGTACTGCTTGAACAAAGTTAGTACTGCTTAGCTAGTTAGTACTGCTAGTAGTTAGTACTGCTTAGTAGTTAATGCTGCTAGAAGAAAGTTAATGCTGCTGAAGATTAATACTGCTTATTTGATGAAGATTCGTATGAAAGGATATACATGGAAGCTTAGAGATATACATGGAAGATATACTGAAGATATTTTATTGTATTTATCTTTTGTATTCAGTATATATATTGTATAGTTTAGAATAGTTAGAAATACAATAGTTTTTCAGTTTTCATTCTTTTAGAGAAAATCAACCTCAAGACATAGATCCTAATTCTAGAGAAGTAGAATTCGTATTGGTGAGTCTGTTCATCAATATTGAGGTTGAGTGAGTAATCTTGTAACTTCAAAGCATTAAATACAAGTTTACAGTTTGTTCTTCATATTTTTCTGTATTGATTTACTGTTTGATTGAATATCAAAGTGTTATTCCGCAAACTTCTTTGATATTGTTTCTGAGAATTAATTCTTGTTAAGAATTCGATCCTGACACGAACTCTCGGAGGTGGTACATGACAAGTTCACCAACAAGAAACGGAAGTTCATTCCGTTAGTTAAATTTCTGAAGCTTATTGTTCGAAGCATGCTCCGCAGCAATCCAGCCATTCCTCGCAGGTTATCTTGGCCTCAAGTTCCAGACTCTGAAATGACTTATATTCAGAAGCAGAAGAGGTCTTTCAACTATTCTATGACCATTCCGTATGCTCTTATTGCCAACTACGCTGATGTTACAGATGAGGATGTCATGGAATATTGTATGGAGAATGAGTTCATGGAAGTTGTACAAGATGAGCCTTCTCATGACAATCCAGCTGCTGAAAAAGATGTTGAAGTTGAAGCAGCTATTCCTGAACAAGAGCCTGAAGTTGAAAAAGAGGCTGAAGATGAGCAAGAAGTTGCAGTTTTTGTTGAAAAAGAAATAGTTCAAGAGGATGTTGCTTCTCAACAAATTGAGAATGTTCTAACTGACATTGTTACTGATTCTCCTATTCATGTTACTTCTGATGATGCTGAAGATGGTGATATTCATGTTAGTGATATTGATGGGGATGATGATGATGAAGATTTTGATCATGATGATGATGATGATAGTGATAAACCAAGTCTTAAGGTTTATGAAAGGAAGGTTAGGACACCGGAAGTGGTTGTCTCAACAGAAGTTCTCTCTGAAGATGATTATGTTCCTGTTAATCCTTCAGTTGCACATCTTCAAGTAGATGAATTGGATACAACTTTTGATCAAGCCTCAGTTTTGGTACAAAGTCAAGCCCTAGCAACTTCACATGCGGCAATTCAGTCTTCTGATCAAGTTCCAGCTGTAGAACTTTCTTCTGATCAAGCTAGGGTATCTTCTGATAAATTCTCTACGTTGAATGATGTTATTCGTCAGTTATCTGAGAAAATGGATGCAGAAAAGGAAGCTCAAATTCTAAAGTTGAAGACTTTCTTCAAAGGAAAGATGCCTGAGATTGATACTTCAGTGATTCCTCCAGAGATTCCTTTCAGACGACCAACTGGGGTAGTTCTTCGTGAACCTTCTAGTGCTGTGACTTCAACTACTTCTCCGATTGTTACTCTTCCATTTCCTTCGGTGGTTTCTATGTCTGCGGGACTTTCTATGTCTGCTCCTTCTGGTACATCTTTAAGCTCTTCTCTTCATGACCAACCTATTTCTGAGTTGACTGATCTTCTGTATGTGCGTCTACTGTCTATGTCACCGCCACAACATCAGAATCAAGATCTTCTTTCTTTGCTACGGAACTTCCAACCTACGCCGCCTCCAGTTCCTTCTTCTGAATCTGACCGGATTACTGTTTTATCTGATGAGTTCCATGCATTCAGATCAGAAGTTCGATCAAGTTTTGCTGATATTAAATCTTTTATGACTCAAGTTTTTTCTGATATCTCTAACAAGGTTGATCGTATGGAACAAAGCTGCAGATCTGAGGTCGGGCCGTCTCTCAAGCACCGACATGACCAAGATGATCCTGATCATCAAGGCCATGAAGGGGAGATGGCAAAGAGACCGAGAGTTGAAGGATCTTCTGAAGCTAGAGAAGATATTCAAGAAGAAGTGGCTGGTGATAAAGGAAAGAGTGGTGAATCTGTTCAAGACTGCAACATTCAGGATTTAGTGAATGTTATGATTGAGAATGTTGATCTCTCTTCCATGCATAATGAACTGAATATTTCTGAGAGCAATATTAACAATAATATGCAAATTGTTGTTTATATGGATCCAGATGTTTCTGAAAACGTTCATGAAGTTGAAGAATCTGAAGCTGCAAATGACATGAGGACATTCTTTGCTAACTTCATAGAGATTAATTCTGTTGATGATGAAGATGTCAGATTTGAAAAGATATGTCAAGTCAATGAAGAAGACTGTAAAAGTCTCAAAGTTCATTGTTCAAGAGACAAAAGCTGAAGAATCAAGAGCTGAAGTTCTGCATCAAATTTTTGTTAAATCTTGAATACAAAAGGGGAGATTGTTAAGTCCAAATATTGTATCCAAGATTTAATAGGAAAGTCAACATTGTCTAGGTCAAAGGTGTTTTAGTTTCCTTAGCCTTTAAGGCTTTGTAATAGTTAGGTGGTATATATAGGTTTGTCTTTGTAATCTTGTAAAAAGGTTCTAGAGAGCTATGTGTGTATTGTTATTCAGAGACATATGAATACGAGATCTACTTTCTCTCTCTAGACATTCTCTCTCTAGTTCTTGATCTTCATTGTAATATCTTGAGTAATTGTTTGATGTGATTGGGATTTTATGTTTCACAGAGAAAGAGATAAAAGAGAAAGAGGAAATGATAAGATTTAAAAGAAAAGACTATTCAGTCATGTGAGAAAGAGATTAAGTTGAAAGACAGAAAGATTTCAAATCTTCAAAGCCAACTGAAGACGACTGAAAAGAAATCATCTGAGCTGAAAGATGAGTCAGTCAAGCTTCAACAGAAGTTTAAGGCTTTTGAAGATCAAATATCTGTTTTGGAGAAGAAAATTGTTGAACTACAAACAAGCCTCCAAGCAGAAAAAGAAAAATCAAATATGAAGACATCTTCAACTCAACAATCATCTTAGATTTCCAAGAAAACTTTACAAGAGAAAAAGGATCTTGAGCTGAGATGCATTAAACTTTCTAAGCAAGTGTCTGATTTTGAAAAAGTTATAATTACTGAACGAGACAAATTTGCTAAGGAAAGAAAAGTTCTTGAAGATAAAAACACTGAATTTCCCAAACAGATCTCAGTTTTACAAGACTTATTGGAAAAAGAAAGACAAATTTTCAAAGAAAAGAAAAAGTCTTTTGAATCTGAAAAGAAAATTTCTGAAAAGAGAAATGTTGGGATCTTCAATGAAATTTCTGATAAATCCAAGAACTTACAAAAAGATTTTGAGCAAGAACGTTCATATTTTGAAACTGAAATATCCAAGCTCATGTCCAAGATCTCTGTTCTATCATCGGATATTCTTAAAGAACAGAAGGCCATATCTGATTTGAAAATAAAGTTTGACACACTTACTTCAGAAAGAAACATATTGACTAAAAAGATAAAAGACTTAGAAGCTGCAAACATTGAATTGTCAGATAAAGTAACAACTGATGTGATTAGCCAATCACCTGTTGATAACTCAACAGAATTAGTCTGTTCTTTCAAAACAGCTTCAAGTTCTATTCATAATCAAAATGTTTTAAAAAAGAACAGTGTCAAACCTAAAATTGTCAAATCAAGTCAGATCAGACCATCAAATCTATTTTATGACAAATTTGTTGATGGACCAGCGAGCTTCTATGTTAAATCTCTTGGAAAGAAATCGAAGAAACATCAGATGGTCTGGCGAGTGAAGACTCCTGATGAAGAGTAGAAGAATGACAGATCATTCAAATCCACAACCAATGCCAAAAAGAACTGTGTGCATAAAGGTAAATCTTTTGGTAATTCTGATATATATTACTCGACTAATCATCTGATCAGGATTGCTCAGAAGAAAATATGTCGTTCTTACTGTGGAGAGAATGACTTCATTCAGAAAGAATTTGCTCATAACTGGTACGGTTCTTATAGAATAACTTCGCAGAATTCTGGATTTAAAAGATATACGTCTAATGAGAAGTGGATTCCTAAATCTAACATACCAGGACCCAAATACCAGTGGGTACCAAAACCTGTTAAATCTGTTTTGCAGGTATCAAAGGTTTAGGGGGAGCAAAATGAATGACTTCTAGACAAAACAGTCTAGGACTCGTACTTCAAAGTACAAGTTTATGGCTCTTGAATAACATAGTTCAAGACCCGCACCTTAATGTAAAGACTATGGCTTCTGATCACATGACAGATCAGGACCCGTTCTTTCATGTTCAAATATGGATATTCTGCAAATATCCAGGGGGAGCTTACATGACCTAAATCATTTTATCATGATTCGAGGGGGAGCTTAACAGTAAGTATCTTCTAATCTCGATCTGTGATTGTTTGAAAGAAGAACAACTTTCAAGCATGAAAAACGTGTTCTTAAATGTTCAAACCACTTCTCTATTCTCAAAATATTTCATGATTTAAGAAGTGTGATTTTAAATGTTTTTCATTGTTGAACTTTAATGTTTAACTGACCGTGTGTTTCCAAAGATCAATACTTGTGTATTATCTTTTCTATATACTGTAAAGTATTCACACACACTAGTTCAGTACTTCATATTGAATATGTTATTACCATGTCTCTAAACGAACCTATTTTTCGATGGTAATACCCTCGTTTGTTTTCAAATGTTGTTTGAGCATCATACATCATTCATCATTTCAATCTTGTGCTTTCATTGCTAAAATTGTTTATATTCGTTCATATAAACAAAATATCCAATTCTTTGATACCCTAACCATTTTATTTGATCTGTCATATTCTCAAAACAGTTCTCTTGATTTCATTTCATTCATTCAATATCTTTGTTTTGAGAAATCTTCAAAGTTCAATTGCTCAAATCTCATGAGCATACATTTTGACAATGTTATCACATTTTGTGCTTAACTGTTCAGTTAAACTGTTGAGCAACTATTCTTTTAGGACTTACATGGGATTTGTGTGTGAGCTTAAACAGAACTTCCATGGATTCACGTTAACCAGTGTTTCCTACCCCGGAAGTTATCCTCGAGTGATAGAGGGGTGAGGGGTCATAAATCAAAGAGTGGGGGAGATAACTCATCCGGTTGAGTTTTTCTCATTGTGTGGAGCAGAAAAATGGAAAAGAGAGTTTGGTTAGAAGTAAGCTTTAATGTTAAAAAGAAAGAGGGTGTGAGAACAAAGTTAAAAGAATAACAAAACTCTGCACCAACTACTTTCTGAGTCGGGCAGCCACAAAATCTAATTGGTTCACATTCTTTGGTGACCATCATTGAAAAAGGCAGTGAGCCCATGCCAACTCTTGCAATTACCCCACCAACCACTCGTTTCTTTCTTAACAAAGAAATGTTTCATTTTCTTTGGGGACGCAGCATATCTGCTATCTAGTCTTCACTCGGAAGATTTAGATATTGAAAAAGAAGGAAAGTTTCCCCACCTTCGCACCTCTTTCATGCACATTGAGTCCGTGTAATATCTGTTGCTGTCTCAATAGTTTACACAATTTGAGCCTTATGAAACATAATCATTGTGCTAAATTCTTTCATACACAAGCACGAGCACACTGAATTTTTTTTTTCTGTCAGAACATTCTTAGATAAACCTTGTGTTTTTCAATGATTGAATGGAATTCCTGGGGAGTCATCATCAAACCAGCTCCTTATATTGTACATCCGTTGTACACAGTAACTTTGTGTTACTGACAGGCTTTCCTAACTGTTTCATTTGTTGAATTAGGGTTACCAAGTTCATTATATCTGAATTTGAAAAGATTCGGGTATATACAGTTCATGATTCAGCTATTCAGATCAGAAGGGCAGAAAATGTCAAATGTATCTCAAAGGGGGAGAATATCTGTCAAAGGGGGAGATTCAAAGAAAGTGCTGAAATTGAGAAAGTTTTGATGATTATGGTGCTCACAATCATCAAAAAGGGGGAGAAATCTACAAAGATCAATTTCAGAGATGAGATGTCAAAAAGTGAAAGAAATTTCTGAAAGATTCAAATTTCAAAGCTGATTTGAAGAAAAGAGACTTTCTAAAGATGATTCTGAAAGTCCAAGCCAGATGAAAAGAAATCATTCTGAGATTATTCAAAGTCAAATTAGAAGATTTGTGAAAGTTTGTTTTTCAAAAGACGATCAAGAGATCAGAGTGATGAAGATAAAGTTTTTGAAAGATTCCTCAAATTCAAAGATGAAGATTTCAAAGTTCAAAGATAAAAGTTTCAAAGAAGTTTCAGAAGTTTCAAAGATGTGTTCAAGACTTGTTGACTATTCAAAGACGCTAATCGTGAATGACTTTTCAAGATTCTTCAACAACTTCAGAAAGAGCTTCAAAGTTCAAAGTCGCCAGAGATAAAAGTTGAAGAACCAAAGCGCTGAAGACTACTGTCAATTTTTTTTTAAATCTTGAATACAAAGGGGGAGATTGTTAGTGTATTATTGTATCCAAGATTTAATAGGAAAAGTTAAGTCAAGATAAGTCAACAAAGTCAAAGTGTGTTTAGTCAATATGAGGTTACTTAGTTGTTAAGCTTGTGATTTTGTCCTTGGTATAAATACCTTGGATTGTAATAGTTTGATAAGTGGTTCATAATTGCAATATACATATGACTACGTTTCTCTCTCTACTCTCTCTCTAGAATTAACATTGTTACATCTTGTTTAGAGATTGATTGCTTGAATGTGATTTGGGATTACAATATCAAGAGTTTAAACCTGGAACATTTGATATGAAATAGAACATCTCAACAAAACATCGCCCCAAAAAGAGGAAAGTATAAGCGTTTACAAATTTGAAAAAAAATAATGGAACGAGGACCGACAACCTACTTAATCTAAAATAATTCTAATTTAGATTATAATTGGGTGTCGTCATCATTTCCCAAAATATCGGTAAGTATATTGCACGCTCTATATATCGTCAATACTATGTTCCCAAAAGGTTGACCCAACTCTCTGCTCAAGGCTTCGCCACCCCGCCACTAATGGAACCTAGTATGAACACCAAAGCAAACAAGTGTTAGGTTTGGAGCCTAGTGAGAAAATCCAAAATATAGGTGTAAGAAGTATAATGCATAAATGAACATTTAATAACAATTGGAGCAATAATAACGAATACAACTTTCAACGTTTGACCATTATGCAAGACGGGGGAGACCCTTTTCACCATAGGTTGTGAAGGAACACGAAAGTAGGCCACAACTCATATGGAGTTCTTAGTCGGAATGGTTATTTACCGGCGTCAACTGTATCCATGAATCTTTAGCCGTTAGAACATCAACTCTATCCATGAATCTTTAGTTCTCTGTAAATATGGGTTCAACTCTAACCAAGTCTTTACCCAAAAGGATCACCAAGTTCAACCCTATCCATGGATCATTACCTTGGGACCTTACCATTCCCAAAGCTTCATAATTTACCAATATAGCAATTTGCATTTAGTATCACACCAACATGCAAACCTCATATCCCATTTTACTATCACAAGATAATCCCAATCATCATCTACCACCATTTCACATAGTATAAACTTAGCCAAAATATAAGACTAGTAACATGTTCGTCCATGTATAAAAGTACTAGCAATAGAAATAATTTCATGGACTCTCAACTTTATCTCCTCATTTATAAATACAAATAAAACACTTTACCCATTTGGGTTCCAATAATCCATAACTTTCAAGTAATAACATATATACACAAACGTATAGAAGTAATATAACTCCATATCTCAAGATATTCCAAGAATGTCAAACCCTAGATTTTGACCCAATAGTTTAAAGCTTCAAAATTATAGGTTTCGTATAAGCCATTATGTAGTGTAAAGAAAAGGCTTTTATAGTTGCATATATACACTTAATATGAAAGATGAACTCACCTTCTTGGTTTAAGGTCACAAACCCTAAAACCAAAGCTTCTCTAAATGAGATGGTGACTTGAGATGATTGAGACTTGCACTTCACTTATGTAGATGCTTAAAGACCTAAGGGAGCACAATAAATGATTAAGTAGGTGATTCAATGGAGAATCGATGAAGAAAGAGTGGAGAAAAGGTAGTTGGATACCTTAAATGTGGAGAGAGATCGAACAATAAGAAACCCTGAGCCAAATCTGATAAAAATCCCGTCTTAGCGAGTTTTTATACTCCAGGGCTCGACTCGCGATATTAACATGCGACTATGCCAATGGCATAGTCGTGAGGCATAGTCGCCCGCTCGAAGGCACCTACGGTACCCATCTCGCGACCTTGACACTGCGACTGTGCCCCTGGCACTGTCATCGGGCACAGTTGCACCAACTGTACCGAATGGGGGTTTGTTCTGGCGATTGTGACACGCGACTATGCCACATGGCATAGTCGCCAGGCATTCTTGCCCCGTTAGTACCGAAGGTCGAAATTTGGTTCGAGAGTCGAAGGTTTTGGTTGATCGATAAGCAATTGTAATATAGGTTTCGTATAAGTTTCTATGAGGCTAATATACAGGAAATGACATCACGTTACTTACCAGAATTCTGGGTGTTACAATCCTCCCCCACTTGGAAATGATTTTGTCCTCGAAATCAATGCCTAACCAAAAAGATGAGGGTATCCTCTTCATATCTTCCCTCGCCTCTTAGGTCACGTTGGATCCTCTGTGGTGCTTCCATTGTATCTTGACCATCGTGACTTCCTTGTGACGGAGTTTCTTAGGATTTTTTTCCCAGAATGGCATCGGGTTCCTCAATACATCGGTTGCGCTCATCCACTCTGATCTCTGATAGAGGAATAACGCTTTCCACTTCTGCTAAGCATTTTCGGAGATAACACACGTGAAATATGTTATGTATTCCATTCATCTCGGGTAGGAGCTCTAATTGATAAGCTTGGAGTCCGACTCGTTTGGTTATAGCGAATGGTCCAAGAAATCGAGGACTCAACTTTCCTCGCTTCCCAAACCGTTCGATCCCCTTCAAAGGTGATACTTTGAGCATAACTCGGTTGCCCACTTGGAGTTCCACTGGTCGCCTTTTCTTATCTGCGTAACTCTTTTGTAGGTCTTGGGCCGCCTTTAAATATTCCCAGATGCCCTTGACCTTGTCCGCGGTTTCTTGCACGATCTCAGGTCCGGAAAATTGTTTCTCACCCGCCTCTAACCAACAAATCGGAGTTCGGCACTTCCGGCCATACAAAGCCTCAAATGGGGCCATACCAATGCTAGAATGATAAATGTTGTTGTAGTCTAACTCCACTAGAGGTAGGTGTGAGTCCCAATTCTCGCCAAAGTCTATGACACATGACCTTAGCATGTCCTCGAGCATTTGGATGGTTCGCTCGCTTTGACCATTGGTTTAGGGATGGTAAGTCGTGCTCAACTTTACCCTAGTCCCCAACTCTTTCTGAAGATCGTCCCAAAAATTTGAAGTGAAACACTATCACGATCTGACACGATGGACAAAGGTACCCCATGTCTCGAGACTACTTCGTCGATGTAAAGTTTGGCCAACTTGTCCATCGGAAGAGTTTCTCTCATATCCAGAAAGTGTGCACTCTTGGTCAAATGGTCCATCACCACCTATATGGTATCATGGCCCCTAAGAGTCTTCGGTAACTTGGTCACGAAGTCCATGGTGATATGTTCCCACTTCCATTCTGGTATTTCCAAGGATTGGAGACTTCCATATGGCTATTGGTGTTCAACTTTAACTTGAAGGCACGTCACACATCGCTCCACGTAATTTCCTACATCCAACTTCATGACGGGCCACCAATAGTTAAGTTTCAAATCCCGGTACATCTTTGTACTCCCCGTGTGGATGAAGTACTTAGACTTATGTGCGTCTTCAAGAAGCAATTCGCGATTACCCACGATCTTGGGTACCCATACTCGCCCTTCGAAGAGCTTCACCCCACGACCATATTCGGTCAAGAGCAGGTGTTGTTTCACCATTACCTCGCTCTTAAGATTCTCCTCCCAAAAAGCTTCCGCTTGAGATGCCTTGATTTTCTCGATCAGGCTTGACACCAATTCGATTCGATTCGAGAGAGAGAGAGAGAGAGAGAGAGAGAGAGAGAGAGAGGCTCGCAGGCTACCACTATACTCTTTTCTACTTAGAGCATCTGCCACCACGTTTGCCTTGTCGGGGTGATAGAGTAGCTCACAGTCATAGTCCTTTAGGAGTTCTAGCCATCTCCTATGCCTTATATTCAACTCTTTCTAGTCGAAGATGTGTTTTAGACTCTTGTGATCGGTATAGAGGGTGCACTTAGTGCCATAGATATAATTCCACCAAAGATTTAGCGCAAAAAATACCGCCACCAACTCTAAGTCATGAGTAGGGTAATTCTTCTCGTGAATCTTAAGTTGTCTTGATGCATAGGCGATCACCTTTCCCCTTTGCATCAAGACACTGTGACCCAGAAATACTAGCATATGATTAACAACTTATTAAGAACACAATCTTTTATAGATCAAATCACAATTATATCAAAGTCATATATCTAACAGATAATCACAGATCTAACCTTTGTGTTCTCAATGTGTGCAAACTCTTACCAACTCTCTGACTTCGTATCTAATGCGCATTTTCTACAGATTACAAAAGAAACAAACCTATTTATACTAAGTCAACTTATGTTGACTTTACAACCAAACCCTCAAACTATTACACAATTACAAAATAAACCCTCACTTTTAATCTTGAATACAATATCAATCTAACAATCTCCCCCTTTGGATTCAAGATTAAAAAAAATGACAATAATCTTCAGGTCTTCTTATCTTCAGAATAATCTTTAGCTATGAATCTTTTTCAACTTTGACTCTTGAAAACTTCGACATCTTCAGATCTTTTACATCTCTTTAAAGTAGTCTCCCCCTTTGGATTTAGCTTTCAAGAACTTTGAATAATCAATCTTTTCTTCAAACATTTACTTTCTTTCACTTTCACTTTCACTTTGACAAACATTCACTTTGAAGATTTTGAAATCTGACTTTGACTATCTTGATCATCATCTTGAAATCATCTCCCTTTCTGTTCAAAACTTTTCTTCTGAACTTGAACTTTGATTTATCTCCCCCTTTTTAATGATTTGTAAGAATCAAAATCATTAAAACTCTTCAAGTTCAACTTGGTCTTTGAATGATCTCCGCACACTGTCTGATAAGCACAATCTTCATGATCTTCCCCCTTTGGTAACATATGATCAATCTCCCTCAGATAGGAAAATTATCAATCTCCCCTAATGAATGATATGAGAGAATCGTTCATCTGATCTGAATGAGCCGTCAATTCATGAATATATTCATCTGAATCTTTTCAAATTCAAACAAATTAGGAATGATAACCCTGAATCAACACATGAAACAGTTAGGAATGCCTGTTAGTAGCACAAAGCTACTGTGTACAATGAATGTACAGTTTAAGGAGCTTGTTTGATGATAACTCCCCAAAACTTCCATTCAATCATCGAAAAACACAAGGTATTTTCTATGAATGTTCTGACAGAAAAACAAATTTTATGTGTGCTCGTGATTGTGTTAAGAAAGAATTAAGCACAGTGATTGTGTTTCATAAGGCTCAAAGTATGTAAACCATTGAGACAGCAATGATGTTACACAAACTCAATGTGCATGATGAAGGGTCGAAGGTGGGGCAATTTTCCTTCTTTTTCAATATCAGTATCTTCCAAATGAAGAACCAATATATTATGTGTTGCATCCCCAGAAAATGTGAAACATTCTCTTTTTAAGAAAAGAATGAGTAGCTGGTGGGGTTGTATGCAAGAGATGGCATGGGCTCACTGCCTTTTTCAATGATGGTCACCAAAGAATGTGAACCAATCAGATTATGTGGCTGCCCGGCTTAGAAAGATTTGGTGCAGAGTCTGATATTCTTTTACTCTGATCGCTCACCCTTCTTTTTTTTAATCATGTATGCTCACATCTAACCAATCTCTCATTTCCATTTTACCTCTTCACACACCAACACTCAATCTTTTTACCCCTCTCCCCTCAATCACGAAAAGGATTACTTCCGGGGTAGGAAACACTGGTTATCGTGAATCCATGGAAGTTCTTTTAAACACTCATACTGAATCTTGTGTATTTTTCCTAAAAGCATGTATCTCAATTATTTTCTTGACATTAAAGCACAAAAAATCATTTGTCAGTATGTGTATGCTCATTAAAAAATCAGAATGAAATTTGAGCACTTTAAGCATTT
Organism: Arctium minus; assembly: GCA_954870635.1. Classification (NCBI taxonomy): domain Eukaryota; kingdom Viridiplantae; phylum Streptophyta; class Magnoliopsida; order Asterales; family Asteraceae; genus Arctium; species Arctium minus. The sequence continues at coordinate 73,224,124 of OX941085.1, read as the reverse complement.
AAGATTTCTCAAAACTTTATAAGAATGAATAATCATGAAAGAATAGAAATGTTTTGAGAATCTGACAATGATTAAGATCAGATCAAAATTCATGAAGAATAATATTTTGGGAAATCAAAGACATAGTATGTTTATATGAACAATATATAAACATGTCAGCAATAAAAGCACATAAAATGATGAAATGACGTTTGATTCAAACAACAATGAATAGAAAACGGGAGTATTACCATAGAAAGATTTAACATTTGATACATGGTAATAACAAGTTCAAGAAAAATGTACCGAACCGATGTGTGTATGAATACTTGACAAAGTATAAAGACATGACAATTACTCAAGTATTTGTCATTAGAAACACACGGTCAGATATGCATTAAAGTATCCAAAAATCATTTAAAAGCACACTTCGCAATTCATGAAAAACATTTTAAGAATGTGAAGTGGTTTGAACATTTTAAGAAACCATTTTTCACAAGTGAAAGTTGTTCTTCTTTCAACAAGTGATAGAGTATAAGGATTAGAAATATATATCTGTAAATCAAAATCCTTAACTCCCCCTGAAATGAATATTTACAGTGAAGTATCCTTAACAAAAACTCAGTTATCCTTGCACTTGATACCTGTAAAAATTCAAACTATCAGAAAAATATGACAATTATAGTATAACCAACTATTATCTCCTCCCCCTAAAAGATATAACAATTAACTCCCCCTCAAATCAAAAACTCCTAGAAAAGATGTTATCATTTAAGCATCCTATCAGAAGAAAAACATTTTAGTACGGGTTTTGAACTTAAGTATTCAAAAGCCATGATTACTTATTCTCCGGTGAGAATAGTAATGGTCAGTTTTACCAATGAAGCACGGGTTTTGATCTGATGTAATCAGAAGCCAATGTCACAAGAATGATAACCTGCAAGATAAAAGATTTTGGTAATCATTTAAAAATGATTCCGCCTTTGTCAGTAAATGATGATAAAAAAAATAGACACTGTTCATAATTTCCAAGACATAAACCATTAAAGCACAAAACAAGATATACTCCCCCTTGAATCATGGAGTGGCATTTAACATACCTAGTTTACTGACGAGAAAGGTAAACCGTTTTTCATCCAACGGCTTGGTGAAAAGATCAGCTAACTGGAAGTCAGTTTGCACAAAGTGCATCTCTATATCGCCCTTCTCCACATGATCCTTGATGAAATGATATCTCACATCGATATGTTTTGTCTTTGAGTGTTGCACTGGATTAGCTGTTATAGCTATCACGCTCTTTGAATCGCAATAGATAGGAACTCGTTGGTAGGAATATCCAAAATCCTTTAATTGTGTCCGCATCCAAAGAACTTGTGAACAGCAGCTCACGGCAGCTACATATTCAGCCTCGGCGGTAGAAGTGGATACATAATTCTGTTTCTTTGACGTCCAACTTAACAACTTGTCACCTAAAAATTGACACGATTCAGAGGTGCTCTTACGATCCAGCTTACACCCTGCATGGTCAACATCTGCATATGCAGTTAGATCAAAACTCGAACCCTTAGGATACCAAAGGCCTAACTTAGGAGTGCCTTTAAGATACCTAAGTATTCATTTCACAGTGACTAGGTGTGATTCCTTCGGGTTAGTCTGATACCTAGCACAGAAACATGTGGCGAACATAATATCCGGTCTACTCGCTGTTAAGTACAGTAATGAACCAATCATGCAACGGTACATCTTTTGATCTACTGATTTACCAGATAAATCAGCATCTAATAGTATACCCGTTGCCATTGGTGTTTTCATGACTGAACTGTCAGACATGTTAAACTTTTTTAGGATATCTCGGATATATTTTGCCTGATTAATGAAAATGCCTTTGGGTAACTTCTTTACTTGAAGACCAAGAAAGAAAGTCAGTTCTCCCATCATTGACATTTCAAATCAGATTCCATGATTTTTGAATTTTTTTTTACAAAATTTAGAATTTGTAGAACCGAAAATAATGTCATCCACATAGATCTGAATTAGGATCATATCTTCACCTTGTTTCTTCAGAAAGAGAGTAGTATCGATGGTACCTTTCTTGAATCCGGAAGCAAGTAGAATTGGGTTAGCGTTTCGTACCAAGCTCTCGGTGCCTGTTTGAGTCCATATAAAGCCTTGTCTAAGACGTAGACATAATCCGGGTGTTTTGGATCAATGAAGCCTTCGGGTTGAGCTACGTAGACTTCTTCATGCAGAATCCCATTCAAGAAAGCATATTTTACGTCCATCTGATATACCGTAAAATTCTTGTGGGCTGCGTATGAAAGAAATATCTGAATAGCTTCAATTCTTGCAACAGGAGCAAATGCCTCATCATAATCAATCCCCTCCTGTTGACAATACCCTTTTGCAACCAGGCGAGCTTTATTTCGAACCACAATTCCAACTTCATCTCTCTTATTTCTGAAGACCCACTTAGTGGCAATCACAGATTTTCCTTCTGGTAGTGGGATAAGTCGCCAGACCTTGTTCCGATCAAATTGTAGAAGCTCATCTTGCATGGCCAAAATCCAATCAGGATCACGCAATGCTTCTGATGCTTTTTTCGGCTCAAGGGAACTAAGGAAAGTTGAATACAAACAAAAGTTTGCAGATGTCGCCCGAGTTTTCACTCCACTGTGGATATCACCGATTATGTTATGTAGGGGATGATCTCGTGTCCATCTATTAGTACTTGGAAGTGGCTGAACAGAAATTCGCGTGTTATCTTCATCATATTCATCATATATAGTAGGCTCAACCTCTGATGTACTCGGGACATCTTGTACAATTGCTTCTGACTGATGTAGTTCTGGAACAACAGAAGAAGTACTCAGGACTTCTTTTCCAGATATTGTATCTGCAGAAGCAGAATTCAAATTAGTATCATCAGAAAGAACAGGTGTAGTTGTACCTGAAGAGGTTGTTGTAGTGACATTCTCAGAAGGTCCTGAAATATCTTCAGTTACGATTGGAACCTCTGAACTTGATGCGGATATATTAGATTTGTCGAAATCTGCACAAATATCCATAAATGCATCAAAGAAAAGTAAATCTAACTCATATGTTACATGTGATGAGTTAGAAGACTTAGTCTGTGACGATTCGGGTTTTCTACGATTTGTAAGCTCATATGCTGTCTTTTTATGTCTTTTAATGATAATTGTACGATTTTGCGTGAAACAAGCAGTGGCTACTGCTTCAACCCATAGATACAATGGCAGACCAGAATAAGCTAACATCGTCCTTGCTGCTTCAACCAGTGTTCGATTTTTCCTTTCTACCACGTCGTTTTGTTGAGGAGTATAGGCAGCAGAAAAGTTATGTGAGATCCCGACTGAAACGAGATAACTCTGAAGAGTTGCATTCTTGAATTCTGTGTCGTTGTCACTTCTCAAAGTTTTAACCGGCAATTGAAGTCGAACCTGGATTTTCTTGATAAAAGCAATGATGAGCTCTGGTGCATCTGATTTATTTCTAAGAAATTCTAGCCATGTGTACCTTGAGTACTCATCTATCATAACCAGTATGTATTTCTTCCCATTGATAGACTAAGTCCTCATCGGGCCGCAAAGGTCCATATGGATAAGTTCAAGTGGTGTTGAGCAGGAGAATTATGTCTTTGCTTTATGAGAACTTCGTTTCATCTTTCCCATTTCACAAGCGAGGCAAAGAGAATTCTTCTCAAACCGTAGTTCAGGTAGACCTTTATCTATGCCATGTCTCGCCAATTCATTTATCGCATCAAAGTTCTGGTGAGACAGGCGCCGATGCCAAATCCAACTTTCATCTCTTGAAGCTTTAGCAATTAGATAGACAGGTCTAGATGCTGAAAGTGTTGGAAAATACACTGTATAAAGATTTGTATTCCGCTCTGCTTTGAAAATGGCACAACCATCTTTATCTTCAATATAACAGCAATCAGCAGTAAATCGAACTTCGAATTGACTATCGCAGAATTGACTTGTGCTGAAAAGATTATGATTAAGTCCTTTTACAAATAGTACTCTTTTGATTGTTACGGTGCCATTCGTTATAGATCTGTGTCCTCTGATGAATCTGGTAAGCTCAGAATTTGCAAAATTCACAGTTCCGGCAGGTTCCTCAACATAGTTGTGTAAAAGATGCTTAAATTCTGTCATATGGCACGAGCATCCGGAATCTATGTACCACAGATGTGAGGCCTGCAAAAAGAACAAATTACTTCTTCTTAGGTACCCATATCCAAATGGGTCCTTCTTTGTTAGCCTTTTGCAATTTATCTAAATCATCAACCTTAGCCTTGATACGCCATTCATAGCGAGGCTTAGGTATCCATTTCCATACCATTTTAACATTAAGCTCATCAAACTTTTAAGTTTTAGAGTGAAAATCATTCTTAGCACGAAAGACTTTGGCATGTTGTGTTCACGATTTTGAAACATGTTTAGCACTAGATGTTTTTCTAGCAACTTTAGTTTTAGGAGGAATGGTGTGAGCTGTAAATGAATTGTCATGACAGTGTTTGCAAATAAAATTCTTACGAACAAATGTCAAAAGTTTTGATTTATCTATAGAAGTACAATCAGTAATACATCTTTGACATTTGCGAACGTTCAAATTTGTACATGACAAACTACCACTATCACTGACAGTACATTTATTATCAACAACTTTATTTTCACAAACTATTTTCTCCACCCATTCTCCTTTAACTGTTTGCTTTTTCACATCTGAAACAAGAAACGAAATCTTGTCAGTTTTCTTCTTAGAAGATGATTTTAGCTTTGAAGTATTAGAAGTTTCTCCATTTTCAAAAATGCTAGGAGGATATTCAGGAGTACTAGTGTAAACAACAGAGGTTTTAGAAGTAACGGTCTCAAACTCCGGGTTAGAATGAACATTCCAGTTCTGAGATTCAAACATCTTTTTCTCTTTTAAGTTTTGTTTAAACAAATCATCTTTCAAAGCATTTAACTCTTTAGAAAGTTCTTTGTTTTCTTCAGAAGACTTGTCAAGTTTGAATCTGAGATCGTTGTTCTCATATTCCAACTCTTCAATCATCTTTTGAAGATCTATGATTTGTTTTTCAAAATTAGATATTTGATTCAGCTCAGAGTTTGATTCAGCTCAGAGTTTGATTCCAACTTCTCTATAATAGGTACAGGATCTGAAGCATTCATCATATCTGTAAAAATCTCCTCAGTCATATTTTTTGAAAAATTAGATTTAATGCTTTGATTCGTGATATTTTCATACTCATCAGTCTTAGTCTCTTTTGGTGATTCAGAAGTGACTGATTCGGATATTGGGGTTGGATTCTCAACATCAGATTCTGAGTCAGACTCATCATACTGACACTGAGTTTCATGAATATCTGTTTCAACGTTGGCTGATTCTGTTGGTGAACAAGTATAAAACAATGATTGAAATTCAACAAATTCAGGTTTTCTAGTTTTATAACTCTTGTTCAATTCATTGTATGAAAAACCAACAGATTTAAAACTTGAAACGGAATCAGCACAATTTGATGTATTATCATCAATCACCTCTTTTCCTTTTAAAGAAATGTTAGACTTCAGAGTTTCACTTTTAACAAAAGTAATAAAATTATCACGAATATCCGGGTTTTTCTTAGGAGTTGAGCCTAGTTTATCAAAGTTATACAAATTTTATGGCGCTCTTTTCAAAACATCATTTTCCTCAAAACCTAAACCCGTTTTAGCATTGTAGAAACGGACATCTTGAAGTTTATTTGTTAAAAGATTCAATGTCTGCTCAGTCTGTCCTCTTTTCAGATTTAAATCCTCCAGTTGCTTAATTTTGCAATAAGCCTCGTTGCGTTCCTGAAAACAAGCTTCAAATTTGATCTAAAATCACCTTTTTCAGCATTTAAATTAACAAGATCTCTTTCAAGCTCAGTTATTTTTTATTTTAAAATATCTTTGTCCTTTTTCAAAACATCTTTTTCAGATTCTTTCTCGTCAACGACAACTTTCAATAATGCATTTTCATCACGAAAATTCATCATTGTTTGTCTTTCAGTACTAAGTTTGACTTTCAAACTTTCAAACTCTTTTTCCATAAAATTAATCTGAGCCAGTAAAGATTGAACAAGTTCAGAGTTTGATTGAGTACTTACCTCGGAATCACACTCAGATTGGTCAGAAGATGATTCAGCTTCTTCATTGACTTTGGCCATCATGCATACCTGAGTGAAATGCGCTATTTCATCATCAGAACTTTGGAAGAACCAGTTTTCCTCCTCGGCCATCAGTTCTTTTCCATCTTCTACCTTCTTGGCAATCAGTGATTTCTTAGCGTAGTACTATGAGTTCTTTGTACGCTTAAACTTGCATTCCTTAGAGAAATGGCCAGGTTTCCCACAATTATAGCACCTGCCATACTTTGGCTCAATTTCTTCTTTCTTTCCTTCTCTCTTTTCTTCTCTTTTCTATTCTTTCTTCTCATCTCTTTTCTCATATTTCTTTCCAAACTTCTTCTCGAACCTCGGCTTGTACTTGTCTTTCTTATATCCCTCATACTTTGGCTTTGAGAATCTTTTCTTTCCAAAGCTTCTTTGAAACTGCTTTGTGATGAGAGCAAGATTATCAGCAAACCTCTGAATATCTTTATCAAAATGTTCTTCAGCTTCAGAAGAGGAGTCATTAGAACTTGACTCTGTAATTTCTGTAAGAAGAGCTCTGGATTTTCTCGACTTAGATTTGTACTTGAATGAAGAATTGGGCTTAGAACTTGATCCTTTCTTCTTTTCAGATAACAAGGCTAAAGAGTCTTTGACTATCTTCTTCTCTTCACTGAGTTGCTTGACTTCATCCTCGTGTTGAGATAAAGTAGTGAAGATGTCATTCACGTCTTCCTGTGCCATGTCTTTTGTCATCTGAATGTTAATTGCATAACTTTTCCATTCAGGATTCAAGTTCTTGATGAACTTGTAGTTTATCTCTGATGAAGTCTTGTTCATTCCATTCCTTCTTAAGTCGTTTAGGATAACATTGACCAAAATGCAGAAGCTGACGCATTAGCTAATCTTGGGTCGGCACTTGGGAAATCCCCATTCGACGTCATCCCGATAATTCATCTAGCGTCGTCGTCCATTGAAATTGGAGATCACGTCCCTATGATAGAAGAAGAAGATAAATGGTCGAGCGACATCAAAAGTTTCTTAATGCACGACCAGCTTCCTGAGGACAAAATGGAAGCTCGAAAAATCAGATTTAAGGCATCGAAATATATTTTGATCGGAGGACAACTCTACCGATGTTCATCGACAGTATTAAACCTTCGATGCGTTGTCAATAAAAGCCAAGTCCAAAGCATCTTACAAGAAATGCACGACGGAGAATGCGGCAATCATTCGGGTTGTCATAGCCTGGCAAATCGTATCTCTCGACAAGGCTACTATTGGCCCACTTTACGACAGGATGCCACAAGGTGTGTCCAACGTTGCGATGCATGTCAGCGACACTCAGGTACGTCACGCAAACCTTCTGAACCCTTGCACTCGACTCTAACTTCATGGCCCTTCATGCGATGGGGAATGGATATTGTCGGTAAATTACCTCCGACCCCCGACCGAGAGTTATTTCTTTTAGTCCTTACAGATTATTTTTCAAAATGGATCATTGCGGTTGCTTTCTCCCAAATTCGGGACAAAGAGGTCATCTCTTTTATCCAGACTAACATCATTTGCAGATTCGGAATCCTATCTGAGATTGTATGTGACAACGGATCGCAATTCATAAGCAACAGAACACAGCAGTTCTGTGAATATCGTAACATAAAACTTATGACTTCGACGTCCCGATATCCTCAATCAAACGGACTTTCCAAGTCGAGTAACAAAACGATCATCAATTCGATCAATAAAAGACTCAAAGCAGCAAAAGGCAAGTGGGTCAAAGAACTTCCGACAATTCTTTGGGCCAATCGTACGACGCCTCGTACTTCCACAGGACAGACGCCCTTCTCTCTGGTTTATGGTTGCGAAGCAGCCTTGTCGGTCGAGACCCAACTTCCAACCTCATGACACATGTCGGTCAATCACAACTTAGTCGACCTAAGTTACGACCTAGACGCATTGGAAGAGCTAAGGGAGTCAATATTAATCAAAATGGCATCTCAGAAGCAATTGGTCGAACGATATTTCAACAAGAATGTCAAGGCCAATATTTTTCAAGAAGGCGATTATGTCTTGCGACGTGTATTTCAGAACACCCAAGAACCAAACTCAGGTAAGTTATCCATCAAGTGGGAAGGTCCATACTATATAACTGAGGTAGTCGGAAAAGGAGCCTATCAGTTGCAAGCCCTCGACGGACATGACATCTCTTGAAGTTGGAATGCATGTGGTACATTTAAAGAAGTATTTCTTTTAATTCTGTCTTTTTCCTTACGATTATCTTTTCATAACGACTACTGACTTAAGCATCGGAGAGTCATTGGCTAATGGTGTTTTATTGCAGGATTAGTCGAACATTTGATTTTTATTGTTGCATGATCATTTCACAACCGAATCGTACGATCTATAACCTAAAAATTTTGCCTTGGTCGCAAATTCCTTAAATCCATTTTTGGGGTTGATATTTATTATTGGCCATACATGCTTATAACTTGCTCTAGTCACAAGTTTCATATTGATTGACAAGTTCATAATTTGCATCGATCACAAATCTCTTGATAAGTTATTTACTTGCCCAGTCGCAAGTTCATTGACTTATGTTTAATAACTAGTTGGGTACCCGCGTGATGCAGCGCGGGTGAATCACAATTCTAAAGCAATAACTTAGCCCTCGACTAAAATGACTGGATCGACCACATGAATATAAAGCTCTGGGTTATCACCAGAGAAACCTGAAACAAGGTAGAAAATCAAATCGGACGGAGTGAACATGGTAGAATACACAAACTTTCTATATAGATAATAAATTCACCACAATGTCCACCCAAACATTAAAAGTAACAAAATCAAAAAATTTAGAACATTGACGATCAGAGATAAGTAAGTGAACCTGGTTTAGTGGTTTTGAACTTTAGTAGCATCCAAGAAGAAGCGATCACATACAATTTTACCCTAAATTCTAAACAGGGTCGTTGCCAAACGCTTACCCGAAATGACCCGTCACTACTTGTACTTACCTTAGTAGGTAAGATTTTTAACCATTGAAATGCAATAGTGACCAGCAATCTTACCTCGTAAGCACTGGTTGTGTAAGAGTCATCACCATCACTTACCTGTTAAGATTCTTCGGTCATGCCTCTTACCGAGTAAAATTATCAATTTTTATCATGATCATCGATAAGGTAATTAAATGGCCCTAGATAAAATGTTCAAAAAGCTAGACCAAATTGTCCCTAAATCTAGGGGTGTCCACGGTTCGGTTCGGCTCGGTTAGTAAGAAAAATGTGAACCAAACCGTATGAGGCGGATACCTGGTTACTCGAACCGAAACCGAACCGCGAGATGAACCAAATTGAACCGAACCGAACCGAAATTAGTCGGTTACCCACGGTTCAGTTCACGGTTACCCGAATTTATAAAAAAATATTATTTGTAATATAAAAATAATACCAAAATAGAAAATTTAAACTAATTACGTAACAAATACATAAAAATAATCCAAGAAAAAGAAATTGAAATAAGTTTTACCTGTTTAAAAATATCCACTATTTAGTTGATGATTATTTAAAAATTTAATAGTTAATATTAAATATAATATTAGTAAATGTTCTATATATACCGGTTCGGATCGGTTACCCGTGGATACCTACAATTTAAAACCGACCTGTGAATACCCGGTTTTTCGGTTTTCAGTTTTTCCGGTTTCGGATCAAACGGTTCGACTCGGTTTCTTGGTTTTCCGGTTTTTTTGAACACCCCTACCTAAATCAACATAAAACCATCATATAAATTCTTTTGCTTATAACGTACTCATAATTTATAATATCACAATTAGTCATTTTTGGAAGAACTAATTTAAATACAAAAAATACCGCCTGATACATTTGCCACACATCTATCATAAACATAATTACATTAAACCCCATTCAAACTACTTGAGAAACCATCAAGTTAGAAGTTTTGGTGAAAAAAATTACAATTCCCAATCAAGAAAAAGAAAGACCCTTATTAACTATGTAGCTTCTAACCTGCAATATTCTCCCCTTCTCTTAAATGTTTCTCTTATGAAACATCTTCATTGTTCTCCATCTATATCAATATAATAAATTTACAATCGTCAACGTATTTGCAATGTAACAAACCTTAGCATCCATGCTCCTATTAAAGATATTTACCCATTTGAAAATTCAACCCATACAAAGAAGACATGTAAGGGGGCGTTTGGTTCGCAGAATGAAATTTGAAGGAATTTGACTTTGAAGGAATTGGAATGTAATTTGATGGAATTTAACCACACGTTTGGTTGTTTGGAATTTGATGAAATTCAATTCTTTCACTTTAGTTAAGGAATGATGAATTCCTTGATTTGTGAAATTCAATGGAATTCAAAGCATTCCATCATGAATAATATGTGAACCAAACAAAGGAATTGGAATTTGGTCAAAGGAATTATCCATTCCAATTCCTTCAAAATTCATGAACCAAACACTCCTTTAGCCTTGGTAACCTAACTCAAGTTATTAATTTGAAACCAAAAAGATAACAGTGTCATAACAGTACCTTAAATGCAACACCACTTCATTTTGGACAGCCTCTTTTTTATAGAGAAAGTTGATAATTTGTCGCTATTTATCCTTCCTTACACCATCATAATAACATGGTGCAAATGCAAAGGCTAATAAAAAGAAAAAGAAAGTAATATGAATGCCACATAACATCTTTGATTAGCAACTTCAGACCAACCACCAGTTCCAAACACAATGACTGTAGAAGATCAAAAATCCTACAAAACAACACAAACACAAAAAAGGCAAAGATAGAACATCACCAAAACATAGAACTTGGCATGCAGGGACACGACTGACAGAAGTAAAATGATCTCGCAAAATCATCAATAAAAGCAGCGCAAAAGAACAAAAAGGTTTAAGTTTTTATCAAATTTCAAACACAATGCAAATGCAAATGCAAAAGGTAGATTAAATCACATTTCACACCTTATTACTATTAAGCAAAAAGAGTAACTTATCTGTGATCGATTAGGGGCCTTAGATTACATATCCTCTTGCCTTAGTTTTAAACTACCGTCAACTACTGATTCATTTCATTAAAGTAATGTAAAAATAGTAGGTTCTATGAGTAAAATGAGGAATCTTCAAAAGGAAAAGTAAAGAAAATAAAACTACAAACAGATGGGTGTGGGAATGTTAGAAAAAAGGCATCAAATATGTTCTTTAAGGACTTCCATAAAACACATGATAAGCAATTGAAGTAACAAAATGATAAACTTCAAACTAAGAATTTCATGACAGAAATGGAAACCCAACTTCATCACTTAATAGAAAACCTAAATTGATTCTTTGAAAGCAAAACAAATATCACCAAACATTATCTCTGAAAATTTATTTGGCTTCTCTTACCCTTCATGTATTTAGCTGGAAAATGGTATGTGTTTCTATAGAAACAATTCAAAAAATTGAGGTTACATGATGGCCATTATGATTGATGAGGTCAGGATCAATAAAGATTGGATGACCAAGAGCATAAAAACATGATCAATAAAGATTGGATGGCCAACAACATAACTTGGTTTCTCATTCAAAGATTATATATATCGTTGTAACACTATAAGAAGATCATAACATAGTTACAAGGGATAGGGAAACATACACATGTTATTTAAACATAAAATGAGTTCAACATCTGGTTGTTTCTCTTTACAATCCATGGATACTGAACCCCTTGCTTTAGGTATCATCATCTGGTGGGCAAGAAACCTCCTTCATTTAAAATCTCGAACATGTGTTCTTCTTACTCAAACTGAAAAAAGTAGAGAAGACCCACATCATCAAAACGAAACCCGTGCATGAAAAAAACGAAACCCGTTATCCATGATCACACGTCTTAAAAAAGGCATTGAACCACACCATTAAGAAACATGTACGAGTTAGATAAGGACTACAAATAATTAACATACCTGACAAACATTAAAAGGATTTGCATATTCAAGTTAAAACAAATAGCTTGAGTTGATCCCATCTCCTTCTCGACTTTGAGCTCCAACCCCTGCCTATTGTTCAAACAAACTTTATAGTTAAAAATGGGCTTAATCACAACCGAATATGTATTCTTTAATCACTAACCAAGAGAAATTTAAATTACAAAATAGTTCATATTTGAGAGAAAAGGAGAAAACCAAAACGATATATTTACCTTCGGGATTTTACATTCAACCGATGATTTGAGCTAAGATTTCTTTAGCATATTTGATGAATCAGGAGATGGAGAGCAACTAATGAACCGATAAACCATATTAACATCACAGCCCTTGAGATGCTCTTCTCCATTATAATCTATTAAAAAATCAGGTTTATTAATTACAACAGAATAATTAATAAAGGTTCAATGAATCTTACAATTCATTTCCAGGCTCCTCATGTATAAAAGTTCCTATTTTATAGTTTTTTTCTGTTTCTTGTATCAGGCTATATATAGCCCTGTTCTCTTTCTTCAATAAAGCAAGAGTTTGAGATGTGAAATACTTGCTGGTAACAATTGTGATTAACAGTAGGCTGATCATATTGTATCATCATTAACTATGATGATAAAGGAACTTGTATCGTCGAAATAACACAACCATTCTAATGCTCTAATTCTGTAAGAATCTTCTTATATATCAACTTATTAAAGAGAAAGAACATAAAAAATAACTTGTAGGGATCCACCAGTCCCTTAGAACCCACTATTATTGTAAAAATGCCATAAAGCATTATAAATTGCTAAATTGAGCGGTTATGTTACTAACTATGTAGAAGTAAATGAAAAAACCCATGATATCTGGCAAATTTCTGAAATGGTTCATTCTTGCAACTTACAGTGTTCTATTTTGGATTGATGGTTTATTTTGCATCAAATAATGGTTTGTTTATATATTTAGATTACTTTAATGTACATTACAATTTCAGTTCTGAAAACATTGTATCTTGGATTTTTGTTACAAAGGGACCATAATATCTGAACATTATTGAGTTTTTCCCAAGTTTTTGTTTCGAAGAATGTCTGAGGACATGGAGTTGCAACACAGGATCTGAATCGAAATCAGATGCAGAATGTGATGTTTTGCAGCAAAATCATCATCAAAATCAAAAACAAAACAAAAATCAAAACCAAAATCTCAAATCTAAGAATTAGGGTTTTCATACGGTACCTCAGGTTCCAACTCAAAATCGAACAGTAGCAGCTTCGATGCGGTGCGATTGAGAGAGGATCGCGTGATGCAGGTTTCTTTGCTTCATTTCTTAAATAATGCACGAAATCTGTGAATGGGTGTTGAGAAGAAAAGGTTGAACATTTTAGGCTGAAGAGCTAAAATCAGCAAAAATAAAAGTTCTATAGAAGAAAAAATGGTTTGACGATACCAAAAGGAAAGAAGAAAGCTGGTACATTATGATTCATGACTTGTCTTTTAAGAGTTTTGTTGTAAATACATTATAAGGTAGTAATAGATATTTTGATGTCGTGAAAAATCTCTATTGATATCTATTATCTCTCGATTATTCTCTTTATATTTGTCGTGAATGACATACAATTATTATAGTGATTCTAATGACAAAATAAAGTTGCGACAATCTGATTTGTTCAAAAGATTTATTATATCAAAAGGAGTACAGAACACGACACGACCACTAACGATCGTCCGATTAGAAAAAACAAAAAATCAAAAGACCTAAACTAAGGAGTTGGCTACTCCTGCTCCTGTAGTTGTTGTTGAGGGTCGATCGCAGCATCTCCACCATCGGGGGAGTTATCCCCCGCCTCGAGTTCCTGCTTGTCCTCAGAGTCGATATATCTCACGACTCCGATCGACTCCATGAAAAAGGCAAGTTCGCCTTCTGCAGCCGCTAGGGATTCTCTCCCCTCAAGTGACGTCTTATCAAGGCCATACGCACCTTAAGTCTAGTGAACGTCTCGATGGACGCCACTTTTTCCTCAAGGGCCTCGACTTGCTCTCGGGCCATGTCCCGCTCCGACCTAAAGGTCTCGGCTACTTTTGCATTCACAACCAAGACCACCTTGGTCGTATCTAGCGCCGCCTTAGTCATGGAGACTTGGTATAGAGCTTCCTTCAGTCGTCCTTGAAGCTCCATCTTCTCGAGTTACACGACCTCTAACTTGTTGAGGGCGTCGTGAAGACGAGCGGAAGTCTCCTCCCTTTTTTCCTCTACCTCCCTGGATTTAGCAAAGACCCTCTTCTCTCGATCCAAGGCCCTAAGGACTAGCTTTTTCACCTTAATGAGACGTCATTTAAGGTCCAGGGATGCTTGGAATGCCTACAAAAAATATATACGACAAGTAAAGGTCATATCGAACGGTTAAGAAACGAAACAAAAAAGCAGCTTACGATTTCTTACCATATAGGAGATCCCAGTGACACTGGCCTCCATGTCCTCAATCATGGCGGCCCTAAAGCGATCACGAAAGGTCGGCAGGTAGAAGTTGTTCAGATGCGGGAACAACTCCTTCCTATCCAAACGATCGGACGACATAAAGTCGGTCGGCAGCTGGAAGTTTACCGACATCATGTTTGGACCCTCATCGATCTGGGGACCCTTCCCCTTGTCTTGCGACGAAGGAGACTCCACCCCCGATGGTGGAGCTGAGGAAACCGGTGTGGCTTCCACAACCGGCGGCGGCATCGCCTTCTCTGTAACAACGACCTGATGGTCGTCGCTTTTCGAAGACGGTTCCATCAAAACCGTCTTGGTCTTTTTAACCCCTGACCCAGATGTTAGGGGAGCCTTTCTATTCATCTCTCGACCCTTTCGGGAGAGTTGGGCCACCTCCTCTTTCTTCGAGATGCCAGTCGCCGGCTTTGTTGGAGTCGAACTTCCTGCAAAAAATACCAGTAAGTGATGCCAGATGAATAGACCTTACAATGACCCGTAAGTGACGTCTCATAAGACTAGACCTTACAAAGATCTTACGGTGACGTCTTACGACTAAACCCTAAGTGATCTTACGACTCGTGAGTGACGTCTTGTGACTAGACCCCATAAAAGTCTTACGACTAGTGGTGACGTCTCATATGACTAGATCTACCAACCTACGACCAATGGGAGACGTCTTATGACTAGACCCCATGATCGATAGGTGATGTCCTATGACTAGACCCTATAAACTAATTAAGGGACAAAAATTTACCCGTCATTTTTTCTGGTACGACCTCTTCGTCGTACTCCTCTTCTTCTTCGTCCTCCTCAGCAGCAGAAGCGGCAGAAGTCCCGACGAAGGTCACTTCGTCATCCTCATCCTCGTCCACTAGAGATCGAGTAAAAAAGGATCGAGCCTCGACACTGTACTTAAGAAATCTCTCGACCTTCGTAGAAGAGTTTGAAAAAGGGGCGACTCCAGTAAAGTCGATCACTGAAAATCATAAAATCGTTAGATATTAAAAACTAACGATCACAAATAGAAGACTAAGGACGAGAAAGGAAAAATTCTTACCCATGGTATTCCACCAGGTAGTGATCCATTGGACGTCATCATCGATAAATGACAAGCGACCAAAGACATAGTGTGTCTTCCACCTACGGTCATTGACCGTGGTCGCCTAGACCAAAGTACGAGCTTCTCGATACTTCGAGAAGAGGTTGTACCTATGGTTCATCTTCGCCTTAACCGTATAGGCCAGAAGGAGATCATTGACAGTGAAGGGCGATGCCCACTCACCTATCAATCGTTCAATCACTTGAACGATCTGCCAAAACGGGGGCATCATTTTCCCCAGTGACAGGTCAAAGGTCGTAAGAAAAGACCTCGACAAAGGAGAATAGGGCCAGGTGAACCCTATCTTAAATAGATACTCGTATAAAATGAAATATCCATTCGGACAACTGCTCCGGCCTCAATTGGTCCGGAACATTTAGCCTCACATCGGCCAGCAACCGGAAGGACTTTATCTCTTCTTCTCCAACAACAATACTGGGAGGGTCAATCGACATCAAAAAGTCTGGGATAGAGGCTACCGCGTCGTGAAGATCGAAAACCTCCCAATCTCTCCTAGGCTTACAGGCTAAGGTCTTGAAATGAATAAACTAAGGGTCAAGAAGTCGTACCTTAAATATCGCTCTAAACCTCGAACTCAAAATGACAAGGATTCTTAACTTTTTTGCAGGTTTTGGCAAAGATTATGGAGCTCTCTCTCTCTCTCTCTCTCTCTCTCTCTCTCTCTCTCAAGGAAATCATGAATGCGTAAAAAGGAAAGGATTCGGACGGGATCCCTATTTATATGTGATTCAATGTCAGATCGAGTCGCCAAATGGTCAACACCTGTCATCGACCTTACGTACGCCAACCATCGGATAGACGACACCTGTCCCTATAACTGACACCACGTGCCCTACGTCGCCATGACGTCACAACCGCAAAATGGTTGCACACTTCCCACATGAATCGCTTCAGTTCTCGAGGAACCGAATCGGTTAGTCCAAGTCAACACGTGTCCAATCTGGTTACAAAATCCGAAAAGTCGACTTGCCGCCCAATTTTCGAATTTAGGGGGCAAACTGTTTGGGTAAAATTTCACAAGTCATGACCGACGCAAGAAACCGAACGTCTCCAATCTTAAGACCACTCTTGTATTAAGATAAGGTCCTGAAGACCACATGCACTGAGAACTATAGTCGTCACTTATGACGACGGTCGTAAGTTCCTGACGACGGTCGTAAATTCCTTACGACCATTACCAGAAAATCTCCCGACCATCGAATATCTTACGACCTCCATAACGTAACTAACGATTATGTGTCACTTATTATCTACGACCGTTTTCTTTATGAATCTTTATTTCAGGTTTAAAGCATATTTATGACCAACGGTCATAATGGACGATCGTCATCAAAACCATTGAAAGAGGATATCGTTGGACATTAAATGCCCATTATGAAGACCAAAGCTATATATACCAACTCAAAGACACATTCGAGATCATCTGAAGCATATTAAAAATATACAACGCACAAGCAGCTTCAAGCTCTTTTCTCTCAAGCAGAAACTCTCGACGAAGTGTTCCATCGCATGACGAACAACACGATTTAACGATTTGTTTATTTTTACTTGTAATATTGTCAATTGTACTTTCGATCGCTTCTTCTAAAGGACGACGTCCCTGTTTGACGCCTGTAGTGTACTTGACGATCTCTGTTATCGTCCGCGGTTTTGACCCTCGACGGGGTTTTCCATGTCACCAAAATCTCTGTCTCTCATTTACTTTGTATCCATGTCGTACGATTTATCAATTGATCGATTACTTTAGTTGTTAAAGCTCCACACCTACCTTAAGTCATCCTTGGACGATTTTTGGCATTAACAGAACCTCACGACACACGTCGGTTGACCATAACTTAGTAGAATTAAGTTACAACCTCGACGCGTTGAAGGAACTAAGGGAATCTGCACTAATCAAAATGGCATCTCTAAGACAATCGGTCGAATGACATTTCAATAAAAATGTCAAAGCCGAAGTCTTCCAAGAAGGCGACTATGTCTTACGACGAGTGTTCTAAAACACTCAAGAACCAAATGCAGGTAAATTATCCACCAAGTAGGAAGGACCATATCGTATATCTAAAGTCGTAGGAAAAGGCGCCTATCGGCTACAAACCCTCGACAACCAGAACGTCCCACGAAGTACATTTAAATAAGTATTTCTTTTAAACTTTACTTTTTTCCTTACGATATTCATCATATCGATTACTAACTTAAGCATCCGAGAGTCGTTGGCCTAGCCAACGACCACCGCTAATATTGTTTCATCGCAGGATCACATGAATATGTGAATCGGTCAAACTTTCGACCTCATACGATTCGCTGTTATAAGATCATATCGCTGTTCGGGTAAAATTTCACAAGTCACGACCAACGCAAGAAGACCAAACATCTCTAAATTTGAGACCACTCTTGTATTAAGATAAGGTCCTGAAGACCACACACATCGGCGACCTGGTTGTCACTTTGGGCGATGGTTGTAAGTTTCTTACGACCACAACCAAGAATCTCTCGAAAAACGAACATCTTACAACCTTTACAACGTAACTAACGATTATATCATTTATTATCTACGAGTGTTCTCTTTTATGACTCATCATTACAAGTTTAATGCACGTATATGGACAAACGGTCATAACGGACAAACATCATCAAGATCAATCATTGTCAAGACCGTTGGATCATTCAATGCACATTTATGACACCTGAAGCTATATATACAAGATTGAAGAATCATCCGAGACATCTAAAGCATAGCAAAAACACACAATGCTCAAGCATACTTAAATTATTCTTTCTCAGTCAAGAACTCTTGACGAAGTGCTCCATCGTACGACGAACAGCACAATCTTGCGATTTGTTTATTATTCACTTGTATTATTGTCAATTTTACTTTCGACCACTCCTTCTAAAGGACGACGTCCCTGATTGACGTCCATATTGCACTTGACGATCTCTACTATCGTCTGCAGTTTTTACTCTCGACGGGGTTTTCCGCGTCACCAAATTCACTGTCTTATCTCTATTTTTTGTCTTTATCATACGATTTGTCGATCGATCACTTACTTTAGTTGTTAAAGCTCCACACCGACCTTAAGTCATCTTTAGGACGATTTTTGGCATTAACAGTTTGGCGCCCACAGTGGGGCCCCATCTAGAGTAAAATCTTCGACAAAGAGTACTATCTACTAACGATTTTAGTACAGCTCTTTTAATTAACAGGATCATGGAGAGACAAGAAACTCAAGCCCATTTTATTTCTCAAATGCGCATGGAATTAGATGTTTCCCGCAATCGCATCAACGCATTGGATGAGCAAAATCGCAAAAAAGCCGAAGAACTTGCTTCTTTGAGGAGCCAAAATACTGGAAATCAGTTTGGACCTCAATTTGGTACGAGGCCACCTTTTAACATGAATTTTGCAGGTTTTCAACCCCCAAGGCCGACGCAAGGTACGGGGGGTCGCTCTTTTCTATCCCGACGATCCCCACACTTCTGCCACCAGTGTCAGTATTTCCTGCAATGTCCGTTCCTCCTATGCATGCACCACTCAACGGGGATGCTGGAGAATCGTCGCATCGCAATGGGTTTTCTCCAACTGCAGGTGTAACATCCCAATATTTCGGATTCATACTAGTTCATCTCCCGACGAGCAATGGATTTAATCTGGATGACCCAATCACACTACGATTGAAACAGTTAGAAGAGCATAATGACAAGATGTTGTCGCTACTTTCTAAGCTTCCAGGAGTTGTCGTACTTGTGGACTTTGAAACAGGTACTGGATTTCAGGCATCGCCTTTTGTCGACAAAATCGCCATGGTCGACGTCCCATTGAAGAACAATATTCCGACGTTCACCCCGAAGTACTCTGGAGTGAGTGATCCAATGGAGCACATCGCACGGTACAAGAAATTGACGTGGACCGTGTTGATACCTCATAAATATAAGGAAGTTTGTATGTGCAAAAGCTTCGGTGCTACCCTCACAGGTGTCGCTCTTCAATGGTTGATCAACTTACAACCCAAGTCCATCGGCGTTTTTGCAGAGTTAGTCAACCAGTTTTTTCAACAGTTTGCTAGCAGTCGTAAGATGGAAAAGCAAACTAACGACCTATACTATATCACTCAGAAAACAGGAGAATCCGTCCGAAACTATTTCAATCGCTTCAATTCTGAAATGATCAACATACGGAATTGTGACGTCGGGGCTCCGATCGAGGCTTACAAGCGAGGTCTTGACGACAGTTCTGACTTATATATGGATCTAACAAAATATCCACCGGAAAAATTTGAAGACATTCGAGCTAGAACGTTGGCTTACATGCGAGCCGAGGATGATGCAGCCTTCCGACGTAAGCATTCCAATGACAAGAAAACACTAAGTGTTAAAAAGCCCGACTTCAAGAACAGATTGACCTCCAAGGTCAAACCATCCAAGCAAATCTCGAACGTAAGGTTCGACAAGAAGAAAAACACCTCTGCGAATAAGTTTCCTCAATATCCTAAGATTTCATCCTACGGATTCACGGGAAC
Organism: Arctium minus; assembly: GCA_954870635.1. NCBI lineage: Eukaryota > Viridiplantae > Streptophyta > Magnoliopsida > Asterales > Asteraceae > Arctium > Arctium minus. Next base: position 73,203,913 of record OX941085.1, on the reverse strand, counting down.
ATCCAAAGAGATAGTCGAAGCCTTGAAGAACATGCAGACGAACGTTAAGTGGCCCCCGAAAAACGAAAGAGACGACGCCAAGAAGGACAAGTCCAAGTGGTGCGAATTTCATGGCGATCACCACACGACGGACGATTGCATTGCCTTACGACGAGAATTGGATTAGCTCGTACCAAATGGCCATCTTCAAGACTTACTGGTCGTTAATGTACGACCGGATTCACCCTGTTAGGTCCAAGAATTCACAATTAAACAATGTAAAAAGGGATTGAACAAGAGATAGATTGGGTATAGGAAATGTTGTTTATTCACAACCTAGAGAGAGAAAGAGTTTCTCTCTCTAGAAACACTTAGATCACCATATGTTTACATTTTGTTAAAACTCTTACAAACAAACTACAAACAATTTCCTATTTATACCCTAATCACCCATGTTACACATTTTAGCCCAACCCATATGCTAATGACAAGGCCTATGGATGACTTTACAAAACTTTCTAAATACAATACACTAACATTTCCCCCTAAAGTTTTGTAAAGGAATCATCTCTTATCTGCTTCAGCTCTTCTCCCCCTTGATTTATTTGGAAAACTTTAGCGTTGCTTAAACTTCAAAACAGCTCCAGCTCCCCATTGAAAGTAGCTCTTATCCTTTGGAGTTTCAACTTTAACACCAGATTTGATGTAGACAATAACTTCGACTGAATGCACAAAAGACAGCTTTTATCTCTAGAAAATTTGACACATTCGTTATGCCCACAAGAAAGAAATGTGTGAATTTTTACATGACAACCAAAGTGCATCTTCAGTTTATAACATCAAATCTGTCTTTGACCGCGAGTTGAATTGGAATTCAGCTTAAGAACTTAATCTGATACGCTTGTAGGAGGATGCAACTTGTAGCAAACACTACTAGGCAGGGTAGAAGATTTATCTAATATCTGTTCAAAAACTGATGAAGAATGCTCATTTTCTAACTGCTTTCCAAAACACCAAATGAATAAACTCAGGCCTACTTTCTTCACGAATCAGCTAGATGATTATAAGCACTCAAGATTCTAGATCACAACCAAAGCACCAGAATAATGATTGCAAGAACTCATAATTCTAAGATCAAGTCAGAAGAATGATTAAGAGCACTCAAAGGTCTAGCATCATCAAGAAAACTCCAGAATAATGATTGCAGATACTCAAGCAGCTAATCCAATCCAATCATAGACCAAATTCAAACATCCAATATCTGAAAATATTGACTGGCATGAGCACTATGAAATTCTGATCAGTTGCTAGAAATATGTGACCAACTAAGGATAGGAGTGATGTCACATATGCGTTCAGCGAAAATCTCATGAACAGATTGTCTCCCTCCCGAGACTTAGCATGGGGGTCCCGCTAGAGAAAATATTTTGACAATTAAATCTCATAAGGAAACTTGTCGCAAAAATGGGTGTGAACAGTAACTTGTCACAAAAGCCAATAAGTCGCAGAACAAAGAAAGTCACTTCGCGCAGAACAAAGGCCACTTCGCGTAAACAGAGTTCTGTGCGTTCTAGGTTCATGCAGAAAGAAGCCTGCGCGTTCTTGGTTCGCGCATAAAGAGGCTTGCGCGTTCTGAAGAAGCACTTCTCGCAATCACTCTGCGCGTTCCTATACTTAGAATATTTTTCCCAATTTAACTTCTCGCAAAAAATCACTTGGCGTAGATCTAGAACTCGCAGAATAAACAAAGTAGCATCCAAGAACTCACAAATAAGTCTTTGTGCGTTCTCACTTCGCACAAAGAGTACTCTGCGCGTTCTTACTTCGCGCAAATAGTACTCTTGTGCGAATTCTATAATTGAAACATTTTCACACCATCATGCGAATTCTTCATCGTGCGAGTTCTTCATGAATTCTGCGAATTCTTTGGATCTTGAGCACTTTTTCGAAAAATCCAACTTAAATCCACCCAAATCTTGAAATTAGACTCTGAAACTTGGTAGAACAGTGTTAAAGGAATCGAATCTTGAACAGTCCGAAAATAAAAAGTTTCCAGAAATATCTAAATCAATCAAATTCACCCATATTTGTTGTTCATTTGTGTTATCAATCCAAACCAAATTTGCTCAGTACAAATGGACGATCACAGTATGATAGAATTCACAATCAAAACATCACTCAATCACGTTCTTGATCAATAGAACAGTGTCGATGAACAGTGAAATTTCCAATCTTGGAAATCAATTTTTCTACCAAAATCTTGTATTGTTGATTCTTCCAATTCAATCTGATTTGCTCTGATACCACATGTTAGGTCCAAGAATTCACAATTAAACAATGTAAAAAGGGGTTGAACAAGAGATAGATTGGGTATAGGAAATGTTGTTTATTCACAACCTAGAGAGAGAAAGAGTTTATCTCTCTAGAAACACTTAGATCACCATATGTTTACATTGTGTAAAATCTCTTACAAACAAACTACAAACAATTTCCTATTTATACCCCAATCACCCATGTTACACATTTTAGCCCAACCCATATGCTAATGACAAGGCCTATGGATGACTTTACAAAACTTTCTAAATACAATACACTAACACACCCGAACATCCAAAGGTCATGAATTGCGTGACCGGAGGTTCCAACATTTATGGGCTAACATATTCGGCAGCTAAGAGGCACGCCAGTCGAGGGCCTAAAAACTTTCCCGTCTCACGATCGTCACGACCGCAACATGAGTTGGAGCTGGAAGCCATGCCTATCACCATCGATCAAGAAGATCTAGGCGATCAGTGGCAGAAACATCATGATGGCTTGATCGTTCAACTCACGATCGGGAATTTCTCGACCAAAAGGATCCTGATCGATGAAGGAAGTTCTGCTAACATCATCTTCCTTAGAACGGTCAAAGCTATGGAGATTGACAAGTCAGAAATCGTACAAAGTTCGACGATTCTGGTACGATTCAATGGCGAAGTGGCTAACACCATCGGGGAAATTACTCTCACAGTATTCGCCAAAGGAGTCAACAAGCAAACGAAGTTCAACGTCATCGATTTCTCGTCGGCATATAACGTCATCCTAGGACGACCTTGGATTCACAACATGAAGGTCATCCCATCGATGGGCTTCCAAGAAGTCCAAAACGAGCATAAGATTGGGCGAGAGTGCTTCAAAGTTACGATGAAGCCTAGAAAGCAGAGTATCTAACAATTACATAACCAGGACGATCCTGATACCGTCGACGATTATCGACTAGAAGAAGTTGTCTTGGATCGAAACAAGCCTGACAGGGTCGTCTTCATTGGTACATCTCTCAACCCTTCCTTAAAAGAATCACTAATTTCTTTCTTGCAGGAAAAGGCCGACTGTTTTGCCTGGGCACACGAGGACATGGTTGGCATAGACCCGAAGGTCATCTCACATCAAATCAATGAGATCCGTCATTCAATCTCGTCAAGCAAAAGCAACGCAAATTCGCTCCTGAGCAAAACAAAGTAATCAATGATGAGGTCGATATTTTGCTCAAGACTGGAAAGATTCGAGAAGTTAAATACCCCGAATGGTTAGCGAACGTCGTGGTCGTACAAAAGGAAAATAGGAAATAGAGAGTATGCATCGACTTTACAGATCTCAACAAAGCTTGTCCTAAAGACCCGTTCCCGTTACCTCACATTGATGTTATGGTCGATGCGACCGCTGGTCACGAGCCCCTCACATTCATGGACGCCAATTCTGGTTACAATCAGATCTTGATGCATCGTGATGACCAAGAAAAGACGACATTCATGACGGACAAAGGTATTTACTGTTATAAAGTCATGCCTTTCGGTCTTAAGAATGCAGGATCAACATACCAACGACTGGTCAACAAGATGTTCAATGAACGTCTTGGAGACACAATGGAAGTCTACATCAATGATATGCTGGTAAAATCAAAACGAGTGATCGATCATATCGATCATCTGAAGCAGACGTTCGACATCCTCAAGGAATACCATATGAAGCTCAACCCAATAAAATGCTCCTTCGGAGTAACTGCGGGAAAATTCTTTGGATATATGGTCACCCGTCGTGGGATCGAAGCTAATCCTGACCAGATAAAAGCAATTATAAACATCCAATCTCCATGCAACTTCAAAGAGGTCCAAAGACTTACTGGACGAGTCGCGACATTAAACAGGTTTATCTCCCGATCTTCAGATAAATGTCATCTATTTTATAATGTCTTGAGAAAAAACAGGGGCTTCGAGTGGACGGACGACCATAAAAAAGCACTCCAAAATCTTACGGAATATATGGCGTCGCCACCTTTGTTGTCGAAACCCAAAGACCATGAAACACTGCAGCTCTATCTAGTCGTCAGCCAAAACGCTGTAAGTGTCGTCCTGACTCGATAGGACAAAAAGCAACAACTCCCTATTTATTACATAAGTAAGTCATTACTCGACGCTGAAACCAGGTATTCCTCTATGGAAAAACTACTGTTGCCATTAATTACAGCAGCAAAAAAGTTACGTCACTATTTCGAATCACATCCTATAATTGTCGTGACTAACTTTCCTCTTAAGTCTGTCTTAAAGAAACCCAAGTTAACAGGTCAATTGGCAAAATGGAGTATCTACCTTAGTAGCTACGATATTAATTATAAACCCAGTACAACGATCAAATCGCAAGCGTTGGTCGACTTCGTCGTCGACTTCAGCCCAGAATTAGATGTACAAACAGAATATGTGGCAACTCTCGACGACGTAACTTGGAATCTACACGTCGACGAATTATCCAATGCCTGGGGGGCAGGTCTTGGCGTTGTCCTCAAGTCACCACAGGGGGGCAAGATAGTTTACTCCATACGATGCGATTTCAGAGCCACGAACAACGAAGCTGAATACGAAGCATTGATCGCAGAATGAACATGGCCCACGACTTGGGGGCAACAAGACTTCACGTCAAGAGTGACACCCTCTTGGTCGTCAATCAAATGAATAGAGAATTCACGGCTAAGGACTCAAAAATGACACCTTACCTCAAAGTAGCTAAAGCAAAGTCTAAAGTTTTTATACATTTCTCCATCACACAGATCCCAAGGGATCAAAATACCCAAGTTGACGCCTTAGCCAATCTTGGGTCGATACTTGGCCAATCCCTATTTGATACTGTCCCAATAATCCACCTGACGACGTCGTCTATCGAAAATGAAGACCACATCCATGTGGTAGAAGAGGAAGATAATTGGTCAAGTTAAATCAAAAAATTCTTAATGTTCGACCAACTTCCTGTAGACAAGATGGAAGCCCGAAAAATCAGATTTAAGGCGTCCAGATATATTTTGATCGGAGGACAACTCTATCGTCATTCGTCGACAGGATTAACCTTCGATGCATCGTCAATAAAAGCCAAATCCAAAGCATTTTACAAGAGATGCACAACGGAGAATGCGGCAACCATTCAGGCGGTCGTAGTCTCGCCAATCAGGTCTCTCGACAAGGCTACTACTGGCCAACCTTATGACAGGACACCATAAGGTATGTCCAAAGTTGTGATGCATGTCAACGTCACTCAGGTATGTCCCATAAACCTTCTGAACCATTGCACTTGACTCTAATTCCATGGCCCTTCATGCGATGGGGAATGGATATTGTCGGCAAGTTACCTTCGGCCCCCGGGCTTTCTACTAGTTCTTATAGATTATTTTTCAAAATAGATAGAAGCGGCTGCTTTCTCCCAAATTCGGGATAAATAAGTCATCTCTTTTATCAAGACTAACATCATCTGCAGGTTTGGAATCCCATCTGTGATCGTATGCGATAACGGGTCGCAATTCATAAGCGACAGGACTCAGCAGTTCTGCGAAGATCGTAACATCAAACTTACGACTTCGACACCCCGTTATCCTCAATCAAACGGAATTGCCAAGTTAAACAATAAAACGATCATCAATTCAATCAAGAAAAGACTCAAAGAAGCAAAAGGCAAGTGGGTCGAAGAACTTCCAATAGTTCTCTGGGCTAATCGTACGACGCCTCATAGGTCCACAGGACAAACCCCTTTTTCCCTGGTCTATGGTTGCAAAGCGGTCTTGCCAGTCGAGACTCAACTTCCAACTTCACGACACACATCGGTCGATCACAACTTAGTTGACCTAAGTTACGACCTCGACGCACTGGAGGAATTAAGGGAATCCACGGTAATTAAGATGGCATCTCAAAAGTAACTGGTCGAACGACATTTCAACAAGAATGTTGTTAGATCACATATCTATTGGATTCAAGATCATCCAATGATACACTGATGGTAAGATCACATATCTATTGGATTCAAGATCATCCAATGGTAAGTCAATCATACTTACCTCTATTTATGTGGGCTGAAGCTGTATCGACTGCGTGCTACACACAGAATCGATCCATGATACACCGAAGATTCAAGAAGACTCCTTATGCGTTGATCAACAACCGAACACCGACAATAAAATATTTCCATATATTTGGGTGTAAGTGTTTCGTTCTAAACGATAGTGAGATTCTCAACAACTTCAGCGCCAAGGCGGACGAAGGCATCTTCATTGGTTATTCCTCGACATCAACTGCATTCCGTGTTTGTCTGAAGAAGTCAAAGACGGTGATTGAAAGCATCAACGTCACGTTTGATGAAGAGATGGCTTCCGAACAACATAGTTCAGAACCCGTTATAACCGACGTACTAGCTTCTGGGCAACTCAGTCCAGAACCTGCGTCTCAACAGAATAAATCAGATGAAGCATCAACTTCTACTAACCATTTATCTGATTTAGATTTATTATTTGAATTGTTTTATGATGAATTTTTTGGATCTAATGTAAATAAATCTGTTGTGGTTGACAGAATGAAAGACTTAACGACTACTCATCCAACCAGTTCAGATGTTCCTATTGAATCCAACGCCCCGATTCAACAAGAAGTTCCAATTCAAATGCCGACTCCAACAGTTGAAGAAGTTCCATGTGATGAAGAGACAGAAGTAGCTGAACCAGTAGGATGTTCTGTACAGATCCATCCACAGCCGGAACAAGCTGTATCTGCTGAGCCTTCTGAACCTACCACTTCAACTGCAATCATCATTCCTCCTGAACAAGCTGAAGAAGGTATAAGTGGATTTATAGATGATACAACTGACATACATTCATATAATCCACTGCCTCATGAACATAAATGGACCAAAGAGCATCCGGTAAGCCAGATCATTGGCGATCCATCAAAACCGGTGCAAACTAGGTCAGCATCAATCAACATGTGCATGCATGACTCCTTTCTGAGCAAGTTCGAGCCAACACGCGTATCAGAGGCACTTGCTGATCCAGAATGGGTGATCTCAATGCAAGAAGAGTTGAATCAGTTCGACGCACTTCAAGTCTGGAGACTCGTACCAAAACCACAAGGTAAAACAATAATAGGTACGAAATGGGTTTTCAAGATAAAGAAAGAGGAAGATGGTATCGTTATCCGAAACAAGGCAAGACTAGTAGCCAAAGGATACAAACAAGAGGAAGGAATCGACTATGACGAGACATATGCTCCTATGGCGCGATTAGAGGCAATCAGAATGTTTCTAGCCTACGCAGCCCACAAGAACTTCACGGTCTTTCAAATGGACGTGAAGACAGCATTTCTGAATGGAATTCTGAAAGAGGAAGTCTACATCTCTCAGCCAGAGGGTTTTGTCAATCAAGAGAAGCCGAATCACGTCTACATTCTCGACAAAGCACTCTATGGTCTGAAACAAGCTCCTCGAGCCTGGTATGATGTCCTTTCCAAATTTCTAGTCAAGTCTGGTTTTTCTAAAGGTACGGTGGATACCACTTTGTTTATCAAAAAGGAAAAAGACGATATCATTCTAATTCAAATCTATGTAGATGATATTATTTTTGGCTCTACAAATCCTAAGTACTGTAAGAATTTTGCAAACCTTATGGTGTCTAGATTTCAGATGAATTTGATGGGAGAGATGAATTTCTTTCTTGGTTTACAAGTCAAACAATTTTCATTGGGTATTTTTATCAATCAATCAAAATACATTATGGATATTTTTCGGAAGTTCAAAATGGAAAATTCAAAACCGATTGGTACCCCAATGGCACCAGGTACTAAGATTGGCACCGATCCTTCGGGAAAGGCTGTTGATGTTAGGACTTATCGAGGGATGATAGGTTCTTTAATGTATCTTACTTCTAGTAGGCCAGATATAATGTTCTCAACATGCTTATGTGCAAGATATCAGGCCAATCCTAAAAAAATCCATATGTCTGTTGTGAAGCGCATATTTAGGTATCTAAAGGGCACTGCAGATCTTGGTCTGTGGTATCCTAAAAATACTAGTTTTGAACTAACAGCCTACACAGATGCAGATCATGCAGGTTGTATGTTAGACAGGAAGAGCACGTCGGGACATGTACAGTTCCTCGGTGACAAGCTCGTAAGTTGGGCATCGAAGAAGCAACTTTGTGTTTCAACCTCCACGGCCGAAGCAGAATATGTAGCTGCTGCTAGCTGCTGTTCTCAGGTCTTATGGATGAGAACTCAATTGCGCGACTACGGTTTCCACTTCAACAAGATCCCGATATACTGTGACTCCAAGAGCGCCATCGCAATATCAGCGAATCCTGTTCAACACACCAAGACTAAGCACATAGACGTCAGGTATCATTTTATTAAAGATCATGTTGAAAAAGGAACAATTGAACTTTTCTTTGTAAAAACTGATTATCAACTTGCCGACTTGTTTACCAAACCTTTAGACGAAAAGAGGTTTACCTTTCTTGTCTCTAAGCTTGGTATGCTAAATCTAAAGATTTAATCTGTAGTTACCTATCAAAGTTTTCTAAATTGTATACTTTTTCATCATTTCTTCATTCTTAACTCTGATTGATATCTGCACTTCTCTATTCTGTTCATGAACCAAGGGGGAGTATGAGAAGAAATTGACAAGTGGTCAATATTACTTCGAGGGGGAGCTCATAAAATTTTGCATATACCTTTTAATGCCAAAAAAATTTTGTAATGCAAGAATTTAGGGGGAGCTCTTCAAGACAAAAGGGGAGTACGGATATGACTTCTGATTATTTATGATCAGAACTCGTATTTTAAAAAGTTTTACTGCTTTTTGTCTTTTCAATTTAAGTGAATAAATTTGCTTTGACTTGACATAAGACTTTTGCAGAATTTTTGAGGGATACTTACAAGTTCATATGTTTATGACTTTAAGCTTAGCTTTATGAGATATAAGATCGCACGTTAAGGTATAATCCTTTATCTTAATCTCATAAATGGTTGAAAGAAGGATAACTTTCAATCATTTGAAATCATGTTCTTAAATGTTCAAATCACTTCCCGATTTTTCATCAGATTTTATATTTTGGGAGTGTACTTTAAATATTTTACATGAACTTATAAGATAAGCTAAACCAGATTGAGCAACATATTCTTTATAGGATATACGGGATCTTTGTGCTAGGAATTAACACAACTTCTATGCAATCACTTTAACCAGTGATTTCTACCCAAGAAGTTAATCCATAGTGATTGAGTGTAAGAAGTTAAAAGAAATGAGTGTGTCAAACAAAGAACTAAGTTTGATTAGAGTGAGCTAAATGTTTAAAAGAAAGAGCGTGTGAGAACAGAGTTAAAAGAATATCACAACTCTGCACCAACTTTTTCTGAGCCGGGTAGCCACATTACTAGTGTTTCACAATTCTTTGGTGAACATTATTGAAACAGCCAACTAGCCCATGCCAACTCTTGATCAAACCTCACTATCTACTCATTTTCTTCTCAACAAGAAAGTGTTTCACATTTTCAAAGGGGATGCAGCACATTTGCTATCTGATTTTCATTTGGAAAATTTGGATATTGAAAAAGAAGGAAGTCTGCCCCACCTTCGCACTTCAATCATGCACATTGAGTCTGTGTTTAACTTACTGTTGTCTCAGTGGTTTACACAAAATTTGAGCCAAATAAGCAATCATCAAGTGCTTAATTCTTTCTACCACAAGCACGAACACACAAGGAATTTGTTTCTTTGTCATAACGTTTATAGAAATAACCTTTGTGGTGTTTCGATGATTAAATGGAAGCCCTGGGGGAGTCAACATCAAACAGCTCCTTTCAATTGTGTATTTGTTACACACAGTAACTTAGTGTTACTGACAGGCAAGTTAACTGATTCATTAGTTGATTCAGGTGTTACACGACTACTTTGTCTAGATTTGCAAAGATCTGGATGAATATCTTATGAATTGACGAATCAGAGGCTCCGAAAGATAGACATTTCTTACAAATAGTTTTGATGAAGTCGTTGCACTTAACATCAAAAAGGAGGAGAATGACTACACAAGAAATGGCAAAGATAACATGTTTCAAGAATCACGTCCAAGATTGAAATCTTCAAAAGCAAGTATCCTGAAGACATGCTGATTTCAGACCTAGAGAAAGAGATTGCATCTTCTGAGCTGAACAAGAAGACTGAATTGCTAAAATCTTTTTAGTAATGATCTTGATCCAAAGGGGGAGATTGTTAGATCACATATCTATTGGATTCAAGATCATCCAATCTGAAGATCGCAATCTGAAGCTAAAGCCGAAATGTCGACTCTCGATATTAAAGTCTAATGTTTATTTGTAATAAATGTCAAAGTAATTGTTTGTTATTGTATTGTTTAAGTAATTAATCTAGTTAGTTAGTTATTAGTTTAGTTAGTTTATTATAGTTAGTTATTTAATATCTTTGTAATAGATATTATTTAGAAATAATATCTAGATATTAAATCTAGATATTATTGCAAGTTGTAGGAAGTGTGTTAGACACACATTAGATAGATTAGATATTGTGTATCTCTCAACAACTCTCATAGATCAGATATTATCAAGAACACAAAACACACACTTAAAGGTGTAAATCAGAGAGAAAATAGAGAACACATCTATAGCTTAAATCGATCAATCCTGTAACCGTTGTTATATATCAATACAGGTTGGTAATCGTTATTGTGTCGTATTCTATAAACTTGATAAGTATTGTTGGACCGACAAATGTCAAGGCCAAGATTTTTCAAGTAGGCGATTATGTCTTACGACGAGTGTTTCAAAACACCCACGAACCAAATTCAGGTAAGCTATCCACCAAGTGGGAAGTTCCATACCGTACAACCGAGGTAGTCGAAAAAGTAGCCTACCGATTGTAAGCCCTCGACGGTCGTGACATCCCTCAAAGCTAGAATGCGGTACATTTAAAAAAATACTTCTTTTAAATTCATTTATTTTTTAGCTAAGATTATCTTTTCTCAATGATTACTGACTTAAGCATCGGAGAGTCGTTGGCCTAGCCAACGACTTCCTCTAATGTTGTTTCATCACAGGCTCAGTCGAACTTTCGACTTTATTCATGCTTGTACGATCATCTCATGGCGAGGTCGTATGATCTAATAACCTAATATCAAAACCTTGCCTTAATCGCAAGTTCCTTACATACAAAATCTTTCGGCTTAAATTTGACAGGTTCATTACTTGTCCTCAGTTACAATTGATTGTCGAAACTATTACTTGTGTCAATCGCAAGAGGTTCTAAGCAAGTCGTTTACTTGCCTCCATCGTAAGTTCCTTGACAGACTATTTATTTGCAGCGATCGCAAGTTCCTTACGAATTATTTGCTTGCCCAGTCGTGAGTTCATTAACTTATGTTTGATCATATTTGATGTCGTAAGTTACTTATTTGTTTTCTACTTATTTCTCGACATCTATAGTTGTCATGAATTACTGATGCAAATTTTTGTGTTGGTTGATTGTTGCGACAATTGAATTTGCAACGAGTTCGTATGACAAAAGTTTCCTTGAATTGATATTTAAAGGGGTTACAAAAATAGGCATGACTACCAACGGTCGCCCAGTAGAAAAAACACAAAAGTAAAAAGATAAAATCTAAGGAGTCGGTTGCTCCTGCCCCTCCTACTGCTGTTGAGGCGCGACCTCAGCATCTCCACCCTGGAGAGCGTCCTCCCCAGCCTCAACCTTCTATTCATCTTCAGAGTCAAGATCTCTCTCGACCCCGACAGATTGGAGGAAGAACTTCACTTTCTCCTTGGCCGCTGCCATAGGGTCCTTCCCCATCAAATGGCGTCGCATGATGGTCGCACGAACCCTGAGTTGAATGAACGCCTCAATGGACGTTACTTTTTCCTCAAGGTCGGCGACCTGCTGCTTGGTCGTGACCGTCTCCGTCCTAAGGGCCTCGATCTCTTTTTCGTTCGCGGTCAAGGTTGCCTTGGACGTCTTCAACTCCGCCTCCGCCATGGACGCACAACCAAGGGCCTCCCTCAGTCGCTCTCGGAGATCCTCTTTCTCACGATCATACTCCTCCAAATGGTTGAGGGAGTCGTCGAGACGGACAGAATACTTCTTACGTTGGGCTTCAACCGACTTGGCCTTCGCCTCCGCCTCCGCAACCCTAGCCAGAGCCTCTTGCTCCTTGGCCATGGCGGTCAGGACTAGTCTCCTCACATTGTCGAGACTGGTATTGAGAACCAACCCTACCTCAAGTGCCTACACAAAATATGATGACAAATCAGGTCGTACAATCAAGGTAAAACTATAAAAAGACAGAAGGATATTTTTTTTCTTACCATGAAGGATAGCCCCGCTACGTGGGCTCCCAAGTCGTCGACCATTACATCCTTGTAACGGTCGATGAATGTCGGCAGAAGAAAGTTCCCTAAGTCTGGGAACAACACCTTCCTACTTAACCGATCGGACGATATAAAATCAACCGACAAGGAAAAGTTTACCGATATGCGGCCTGGGTCCTCCTCGACCTGAGGACCCTTTCCCTTGTCCTTCGACAAGGGAGACCAGCTTTCCACCCCCGATGGTGGAGCCTGAGAAATCGGCTCGGCATCCATGACCGGAGGCGTCGTCGTCTTCTCGGATGTAGTGACTGTTTGGGTCGAAAATCAACGACCACGACGAACAACGATTAATGCATCTTACACACGACTAGTCTTGTATTAAGATAAGTCTGACCAGACTTATCTATAACACCCGTCGATACTTCTGTGGAAGTCGGTCGAAAGTCGCATGACCTTCGCAAGAATACTCTCGACCACGATTATACCAACGTACGAGCCAACGTTCTTCTCTTGTTCTTTTAATGCAGGTTCATTGCTCATAAAAGCCAACGGCTATAACCGATAAGCCATTAAAGACATTATGAAGGTTCCACCGTTACAAAGACATATTTATGAAGATCAGAGACTATAAATACCCAAGATATACATTTCATTCGGACATCTAGAATTATAACATCCGCAACCAACACAGTTTACAAGCCATACAAAGAACATTCAAAGCTCTCTCACTCGCATTACATGACCGAAGCTTTATACGCACGACAGAAGCATTTTATACACGACTTGCACTTGTTATTAGTTTCTACACTTGTATTTCGTACTTGTCTTGTACAACACTGTAATACATAAGGACGTCGCCCCTGTTTGGCGATCATAGTGCACGACGACACCCCCCTTTTATCGTCCGCTGTTTTTCCTCGTTGAGGTTTTTTCCGCATCACCAAATCTCTTGTCTCTTTATTTTTGTTATTATCGCACGTCTTGTCGTCTGGTTACTTTCTTTAGTTGGATAAAGCTCCATACCGACCTTAACAGTTTGGCGCCCACCGTGGGGCCCCATCTAAATAAAATCCTCGACAACCGTGCGTTGTACTAACAATTTCCTTGAGTGTCTTTTTTCTACAGGATAATGGCAGCTCTTCAGGGAACTCATGAGCAAATCATAGCCCAGATGAACATGGAGTTGACAGTTGCACGTGCCCGCATCGATGCCTTGGCAATTCAAAGTAGACAAGTTGTTGAGGAGATCGCGCTCTTAAGGAGCCAAAATGCTAGCAACGCAGCAGGACCTTTGAATGGTCTTGGGGGCTTCAGCATGCCGTGGTCGGGACCCCCGCTTCCCAACTATCCAATACCTCCTTTCCATGGCATCCCTAGTCAACCTATAATGACGATGTCACCGCCGCCTCCACCATTCCTTCACTCGGCGGTACCAATCCCCATGATGCCGCTAACATCGTCAATTCCCACGATACTGATGCCAACCTTCCATTATAATGGAGATACTTCCGACTCGTCACAGCGGAATGGTTTCCAAAATTTAGGGCACATCCCGATGGCAGCTCAAAGGAATACACAATACAATCCAGTCGCTCAACGATTAAAGATGTTGGAAGAACAGAACGAACGTGTGATGTCGCTACTTGCCAAGCTACCAGGAGCAGCAGTACCTGTTGACGTCGAGCCTCGCACCGGGTTTCAAGCGTCCCCTTTTGTCGATGAGATAGCCATGGTCGACGTCCCTAAGAAATACAGCATCCCAACATTCGCACCAAAGTATTCTGGCATCACGGATCCAACTGAACACGTCGCTCAATACAAGCAGTTGATGTGGACAGTGTCGATCCCACACCAGTATCAAGAGGTGTGCATGTGTAAGAGTTTTGGGGCGACCCTCACGGGCGCAGCCCTTCAATGGTTGATTTGCCTCAAACCAAAATCTATTGGTTCGTTCGCCAAACTGATGAACAAATTCTCCCAGCAATTCGCAGCAGTCGCAAGATGGAGAAGCAGACTAGCGATTTATACTGTGCCGTGCAAAAGGTTGGAGAAACCATCCGAAGTTACTTCAATCGCTTCAATGCAGAAATGATCAGTGTCCGTAATTGCGACATCAAGACTGCGATCGAGGCATACAAACGTGGTCTAGATGAAAGTTCGGGTCTCTGCACTGATTTGAAAAAATACCCCCTAGAGAACTTTGAAGACGTACGAGCAAGGACTTTGGCCTATATAAGTGTCGAAGACGACGCTGTCTTTCGACGTAAACACTCTGGCGACAAAAAATCGCTAAGTGTGAAAAAGCCAGATTTCAAGGCTAAAACAACAGTCAAAACAGAACCGTCGCGACAAATATCAAACGTCAGATTCAATAAGACGAAGATCTCGACCACGACCAAGTTTCCTCAATACCCTAAGATCTCCTCTTACGGATTGAAATGGACTTCCAAGGACTTGGTCTAGGCCTTAAGAAACGTGCAAGCGACCATCCGGTGGCCGAAGAAAAGCGACAAAGATGATGACAAGAAGGATAAGACCAAATGGTGCGACTTCCATAGTGACCACGACCATACGATAGACGATTGCAGTGCTCTTAAAAAGGAGCTCGCTTGGCATGTCCCGTAGGGAAATCTTAAGGAAATTTTCGACGAACCAGCAGCGCTCAATAACGACTTTCGACCACCATCTCCTGTTCACGAGAAAGTCGTGAATTGCGTTACGGGAGGATCTGGCGTCTGTGGTCTGACTTACTCTACGGCAAAAAGGAATGCTATTCAGAGGCAAACAATCAGCCAATTCCTCGATCCTCACTCCCAAGAGAAGAATTGGAGCTAGAGTCGATGAAGATAACGTTCGACCAAGATGACCTGGGTGACTTACATCAAAAACATCACGACGGGTTAATTGTACAACTCAAGGTCGACAATTGTTTGACCCAGAGGATGTTGGTTGATGGAGGAAGCTCCATGAACATAATCTTTCTCGACACCATCAAAGCTATGGGACTCGACAAGTCGGAAATCGTTCGACGCTCGACAACCTTTGTTGGTTTCAATGGAGATGCAACGAGCACCTTTGGAGAAATCACTTTGCCCGTCTACGCCAAGGGAATCAACAAGTAGACCAGATTCAGCGTCATCGATTGTTCATCAACGTACAACATCATTCTCGGTCGACCCTGGATCCACGACATGAAGGTGGACCCTTCGATGTACCACCAGACGATGAAATTTCCCACGCCGTGGGGAGTCTAGGAGATCAAAAGTGAACCAAAAGTTGCTCGCGATTGCTACAAGACAACGATGAAACCGCAAAAGCAATCCATCTAACAATTACAGAACCAGGATGCTCCCGACACTGTCTACGACTATCGTTTGGAGGAAGTCATCCTGGACCAACGCAAGCCTGATCAAGTCTTCTTTGTAGGTTCGTCCCTCTATACTTCCATTAAAAAAGAACTAATCTCTTTTTGCAGGAATATGTTGACTGTTTCGCTTGGACGCACGAAGACATGGTCGGCATCGAACCTGACGTTATATCACACAAATTAAATGTGGACCCATCGTTCAAACCTATCAAGCAGAAACGTTGGAAGTTCACTCTAGAGCGAAACAAGGTGATCAATGACGAAGTCGACAACCTCCTCAAAACCGGGAAAATTCGAGAAGTAAAGTACCCCGACTGGTTAGCCAATGTCGTGGTCGTACAAAAGAAAAATGGCAAATGGAGGGTGTGCATAGATTTTACAGACTTAAACAAGGCGTGTCTGAAGGATCCATTTCCTTTACCTCATATCGACGCTCTAGTCGATGCAACTGATGGACATGAACTCTTGACATTCATGGACGCATATTCAGGCTATAATAAGATACTTATGCACGTCGACGATCAAGAGAAAATTGCCTTTATGACAGACAGAGGTATTTATTGTTATAAGGTTATGCCTTTTGGTTTGAAAAATGCAGGTTCCACATATCAACGATTGGTTAACAAAATGTTCAAGGAACGACTCGGCGATACTATGGAAGTCTACATTGACGACATGCTCGTCAAATCAAGACAAGTTGTCGATCATGTCGAGCATCTACGACAGTCGTTCGCCATTCTTAGAAAATATCACATGAAGCTGAATCCAACAAAGTGCTCTTTTGGAGTAAGTGTTGGGAAACTCTTGGGATATATGGTGGCTCTATGAGGGATCGAAGCTAACCCTAACCAGATCAAGGCCATAATCGAGATCATGTCGCCAAGAAATTTTAAAGAAGTTCAACGTCTGTCTGGTCGTGTGGCGGCTTTAAATAGGTTTATATCATGATCGTCAGACAAATGCCACCTGTTCTACAACGTCCTGCGAAAGAACAAAAGTTTCCAGTGGACGGAAGTCCACGAGCAAGCATTGCAGAAATTAAAAGAATACATGGCGTCGCCCCCACTGCTATCAAAACCAAAGGACAACGAGGTCTAACAACTTTACTTAGCCATTAGTCCTAATGCAATAAGTGCAGTCCTGGTAAGAGAGGACGACAAACACCAACTACCTATCTACTATGCAAGTAAATCTCTACTCGATGCTGAAACCAGGTATTCATCGATAGAAAAACTATTATTGTCGTTAGTCACATTTGCTAAAAAGTTGCGACATTACTTTGAATCACATCCTATAACTATTGTTACTAACTTTCCACTCAAGTCTGTTTTGAGAAAACCATAATTAACAGGACGACTGGAAAAATGGAGCATATATCTCAGTAGTTACGACACCGATTTCAATCCCAGAACAGCAATCAAATCACAAATCCTAGCAGACTTCGTCGCTGACTTTAGTCCTGAACTAGAGAAAGAAGCGCAAGACGAAGCTTTTTCTGTGGAGACTCACGATGACAAATCCTGGACTCTACATATCGACGGATCGTCCAACGCTAGAGGCACAGGACTGGGCGTCGTCTTAAAGTCGCCACAAGGGGCAAGATGGTGTACTCCATACGATGCGACTTCAAAGCAACCAATAATGAAGCAGAGTATGAAGCCCTGATCGTGGGCATGAACATGGAGCTCGACGTGGGGGCAAAAGGGTTGCATGTCAAAAGCGACTCCCTCCTCGTCGTGAACCAGATGAATGGCGAGTTTGCGCCAAAGGACTCAAAGATGATGTCATACCTCAAGATAGCCAAAGCAAAATCAGAAGATTTCAAGCATTTCTCGATCGAACAAATCCCGAGAGATCAGAATACTCAAACTGATGCCCTAGCCAATCTTGGTTTGGCACTTAGCAAACCACTGTTCGACATTATACCTATGATACATCTCACGACGTCGTTTATTGATCACGACGACATTGTCCAGATCGATGGTGAAGAAGAAGATTGGTCGAGCGACATAACGAATTATTTAACACACGACCAACTTCCTGAATACAAAATGGAAGCTCGAAAGATAAGATTTAAACCATCCAGATATGTCATGATACAAGGCAGGCTCTATCGACGATCGTCTACTGGACTTAATCTACGATGCGTTACTAGCAAAACACAAGTCCAGAACATCCTACAAGAAATGCATGACGGTGAGTGTGTCAATCATTCAGGTGGCCATAGTCTAGCTAACCGAATATCACGACAAGGCTACTATTGGTCGACACTACGACAGGACACCATCAGGTATGTCCAGAATTACGACGCGTTTCAACGACATTCAGGTATGATGCATAAACCCTCTGAACCCTTAGACTCGACGTTAGTTCCCTGGCCCTTCATGAGGTGGGGAATGGACATTATCGGAAAGTTACCACCTTCCCCTAGGCAAAAGGTATTTCTACTTGTTCTTACAAATTATTTCTCTAAATGGATAGAAGCAGCCACTTTTTCCCAAGTCCGGGACAAATAGGTGATATCTTTTATCCAGACTAATATTATATGCAGGTTTGGGATACCACCCGAGATTGTCTGCGAAAATGGATCCCAATTCATAAGCGAAAGAACTCAACAATTCTGTAAGGATCGTAATATAAAACTTACGACCTCGATGCCACGATATCCTCAGTCGAACGGACTTGCAGAATCAAGCAATAAGACTATTATAAACTCGATCAAGAAGAGATTGAAAGCGGCAAAAGGAAAATGGGTTGAAGAACCTCCTTCGGTCCTGTGGGAAAATCGCATGACTCCCCGTACGTCTACAGGGCAAACTCCCTTTTCCTTGGTCTACGGTTGTGAGGCGGTACTACCCGTCGAAATCCAGTTACCAACATCAAGGCATAAATCAGTCGACCATAACTTGGTCGACCTAAGTTAGGATCTCGACGCTCTTGAGGAAATGAGAGAATCAACATTGATTCAAATGGCGTCTCAAAAGCAATCAGTCGAACGTCATTTCAACAAAAACGTAAAGACCAAAGTCTTCCAAGAAGGTGACCATGTCTTACGTCGAGTGTTTCAAAACACTCATGAGCCGAACGCAGGTAAACTTTCCATCAAGTGGGAAGGGCCATATCGTATATCTAAGGTCGTAAGAAAGGGTGCCTACAGGATCCAAACCCTCGACGACCAGGATATCCCCCATAGTTGGAATGCAACACATCTCAAAAGGTATTTTTTCTAAGTCCCTTGTTCTTTTTCATTACAATTATTTGTCACAACCAATACTAACTTAAGCGTCGGAAGGTCGTTGGTTAGCCAACGACCAACCTCTGACAATGTTTCCTCGCAAGATCACACGACAAAAGAACGCAAAGTCTTTTACACTACTTGGTCTTGTAAAACTCGATTCTAAGTTTTTTAACTTAGAAAAATTTTATTATGAACAAATGCCTTGGTCGCAAGAATCTTTGAATTACTTGGATTGCCTAAATCGCAAGTTTCCTTGGGTAAAATTGTTTGCCACAGTCGCAAGTACCCTTAGATTATTTATGTTGTGTTGAATCGCGAATATATGTGGGTTGAATGTCTTATGTTTTAATTTCTTGGTCGTACGACTTTTAAGTTTGGAAAGTTCTAAGTACTTTTTTTTACTTATGTTGTTATCGTGTGTTATCGTGTATGATAATCGCAAGTTATGTAAGAACGTTCGATAGAAGTATCATAGCATAAAAACCATATCTATTAATATCCAAAAGGAATGATTACAAGTGGAAGGCTCGACCACCAACGGTCGACCATAGAAAAAACTAAAATAAATAAAGATAAAAGTAAAAAGACTCAAGACGGAGGAGCATCTTCTGTTGGATGCAATGTAGAGATATCACCCACTTGAGCTTCGTCGACCTTAGCCTCCTCCTCGACCTCGACTACATCGACGTCCCTCTCATCCTCGGAGTCCAGGTCCTTTTCATTCCCGATCTCTACTAGATAAAGTTTGAGGTCCTCTTCGGCATTGGCGAGGGGATTCTTTCCAGCCAGGTGACGCCTCATACTGGTTGCCTTCGTCGTCCACCGAGTGAAAGCCTCGACGACCTTCAACTCTTCCTCCAGCTCCTCGATCTTGGCCTTCTGCTCGGCCTCCCTCACCCTCATGCCCCCGATCTCTTTTTCATTCTCGACCAGGGACACTTGGGCCCACTCCAGCTCCTCCTGGGTCCCCTTCAGTATCTCACAGGACACATGAAGACATGTCTGCAGATCGGTCGTCTGGCGACCAAAAACCTCCAAGACATTGTGAACTTCTTGAAGCCTCACCGTCAGGGACTCCACCTGGGATCTGGATTGCCTCTCTCGAGCTAGAGCAGCCGCTCCTTCTCCAATGCCTCTTTATCTCTGTCGAGAGCAAGTGACACGGCTCGTCGGATCCTCTCCATCTCCCCGTAGAGACCAAGAGAGGTCTGTAACGTCTGCAACATATGACATACGACATTAGTATACAAAGACAAAACAAAAAAACAGATAAAAGCGAAATATGTAAGTGTCGACCCTTACCATAAAGGCGAGACCGGAGACGTTGGACCTTACGTCATCGATTGTCATCCTTTTGAACTTTTCCTTGAAGTACGGGAGCTGATATTTCCCCAGATGAGGAAATATCTTCGCCCTATCCAGGATGTCGTTTGCCATGAAGTTAGACGGCAACGTGAAGTTGACCGTCTGGACTTCTGCAGGTCCCTTCCCCTTATCGACCGACTGGGGGTTGGAGTCGGAGGCCTCCGTCGCCTGTACCTTCTCCGGTGGAGGTCGCTCGACGCCAGGCTCCTTCGGGGAGTCCGTCATCGAAGGCGCCACGTTAATTGGGAGCCTTCGACGACTGTTCCCTCGGAACCGTCAATCTCGTGCATTTTGGAAGACCCGACCTAGTATTCGCGCCGCCTTCCTTCTGTCATGACCCTTTCGGGACAACTCCAACTGAGCCTTTCTTCGATCGGCCGTAGTGAGTATCTTCGCAGGTGAACCACCTAAGAAGTACACAAAAAATAATGTTAGTTACGACAAGTCAAGATAGAGAGAGTCAAAGAAAACATCGATGGTAAAACGTGTTACTTGCCATCTCCTCCTCCTCCTCTCTCTCTCTCTCTCTCTCTCTCTTCTTTTCCTTCTTCCTCCTTCTCCTCCTCCTCGTCCTCATCGACCTCAGATGGTTCGATGATGGTCACTTCATCGTCGTCGCCTGTCGATTGACAAGGGGTGTATGATCGCTCGACCAAGCTATACCCCAGGAAACGGGTTAATTTTTACACCGAATCGCTATTCGGTTGTACTTCGTCGAACTTAATAGCTGAAATCAAAAGCAAAAAGTTAGATTCGACTCGATCAAACGCAGAAAATACACGATAAAAAGAAAAAGGAAAAACACTCACTCAACATATTCCAGAACGTTTCGGGCACATCGTTGTCTGGACCTAGCGACGCCGTAAGCACAAATACGTACCTTATTTCCCATCCACGATCGTTAACCGCGGTGTTAAGTATCAGGGTGCGGTCACCTCGATACTTGGAAAACAAGCTGTAGCGGTGGAATCTATCCACCTTGACAGCGTACGCCGTGAGGAGGTCGTTCACGTTGAACGGCGATCCCCAATCTCCCATCAGTCGCTCGATAACCGAGACGACTCTCCAGAATTGAGGCATAAGTTGCCCCGGAGCAAGGCTGAATGTGTGCATAAACAACCTCGATAGTGGAGAATAAGGCCACTTGAACCCTATCTTAAAGGGATATTCGTATATAACGAAATATCCCTCCGGGCACATGTTAGGACGAACCTGACCCGAAGAATTTATGGCGACACTAGCAGGGATATGCGTTAAGCGCCTAAGATCATTGAGATCGTCCTGACTTTGGATCGAGCTCATTGGTTCGCTCGACATAGCTAGACCTTTCAAGTTGATTTTTAGCTCACTCAAACCTAAGATATCCCAGTTCCTTCTACGTTTTCTAGCTTGAGTCTTAAACCACATGTAAAAAGAATAGGGGAGGATCGTACCTTAAATAGTCGCGCTAAATCTTGATCGAAACTAAAACGGACAGGGATTTTATGGGTTTTGGCAAAAATCGTCTAGCAAATCTTTCTCTAAAACAACAAAAGGGCAAAAGGAAACCTTCCCTAGTTAAACCCTATTTATACGCAAAAACCATATCAAGCACAATCGCTCGATGATCGACACGTGTCGACCGACTCTTCATGAGCGTCGCTAGATTTTGACACCTGGCATGCCTCACTGTCTCGCGTGTTCCCCACGCCTCCATGACATCACACTTGTCAGTAAAATCATCATGGGGCTAGTTAGAAATGAACCGATTCGGTTATCCTGCGACCATGAGACACTCAACGAATGACACGTAACGACCGCCAAATTTTCGGTAAACTTAAAATTTTAAAATTCAAAATTGCCGCTTAATTTTAAATTATGGGTCGAAAATCCACGACCACGACAAACAACGTTTAACGCATCTTAAACACGACCGGTCTTGTATTAAGATAATGTCCTGTCGACCAGACATATCTATAACACCCGTCGATACTTCCGTGGAAGTCGGTCGAACGTCGCATGACCATCGCAAGAATACTCTTGACCACGATTATACCAACGTACGACCCAACGTTCTTCTCTTGTTCTTTTAATGCAGGTTCAATGCTCATAAGCCATTAAAGACATTATGAAGGTTCGACCATTACAAAGACATATTTATGAAGACTAGAGACTATAAATACCCAAGATACACATTTCATTCGGACATCTAGAATTATAACATCCGCAACCAACACAGTTTACAAGCCATACAAAGAACATTCAAAAGCTCTCTCACTCGCATTACATGACCGAAGCTTTATACGGACGACAGAAGCGTTTTATACACGACTTGGACTTGTTGTTAGTTTCTACACTTGTATTTCGTACTTGTCTTGTACAACACTATAATACATAAGGACGTCGCCCCTGTTTGGCGATCATAGTGCACGACGACACCCCCCTTTTGTCGTCCGTGGTTTTTCCTCGTTGAGGTTTTTTCCGTGTCACCAAATCTCTTGTCTCTTTATTTTTGTTATTATCGCACGTCTTGTCATCTTGTTACTTTCTTTAGTTGGATAAAGCTTCACACCGACCTTAAATCTTCCGAAGGACGATTTTTGGCATTAATAGTGACCTCGGGGCCACTACTCTTCGAAGGTGGTTCCCTCAGAACCGCCGTCGTCTTCTCGGATGTAGCCCTCTCCAAAGTATTAGGAACCAACTTCCTAACATCATCAAGAGGCGAGTGGAGGACCAAAGAAGCCTGGAAATCCTGAAAATACACGACAAGTAGGTTAGATCGTACGATTGAATAAACTACTTAAACAGTAAAAAAAATGTTTTCCTTACCATGAAGGAAAGCCCCGTGACGTTGGTCCCCATGTCATCAACCGAGACGTCCTTGAATCAGTCTCGGAAGGTTGGCAGTAGGAAGTTATTAAGATGTGGGAACATCTTCATCCTCTCCAAGTTACCAGTCGACATAAAGTCGGTCGGTAACGTGAAGTTAACCGACATGAGGTTCGAATCCTCACTGACTTGTGGACCCTTCCCCTTGTCCTGCGACAAGGGTACTTCCACCCCCGATGGTGGCGCCGAAGAGACAGGCATGCCCTCCACGACCGGAGGCGGCATCGCCTTCTCAAATGCGATGACCTTAAGGTCGCCTCTCTTCGAAGACGGTTGCCTTGGAACCGCCTTTGTCTTTTTTGCCCCCGACCCTGTTGTCGAGGGAGCTTTCCTCTTCAGATCTCGACCATTGCGGGCGAGCTGGGCCAACGACTCTCTCTTGGAAAGGACAGTCGCCGACTTCTAGGATGATCTTCCTCGAAAAAAGACAAAACACATATGTAAGTTCCGTCGATAGACAATTAAAAAACTTACTTAAAAATTACGACGATGTCGAAAGACGAAATCGTATGACCGAATGTACCTGTCATCTCTTCCTCCTCTTTCTCCTCCTCTGCGATCGAGGCCTCGGACATCCCAACAAAGGTTACCTCATCTTCGTCGACTCGCGACTGGGTGAAGAAGGATCGCTCATCAGGGCTAAATTCGAAGAACCTCTCGATTTTCTCGGTAGAGACTTCGAGAGGGTCGACTTCTATGAAGTCGATCGCTGTGAAAGCAGAAAAAACAACCAAAAAATCGTTAGACACGTTAAAATTGACGACCGACTAATAAAAGGCTCGACTAAGAGAAATTCTTACCTTGGGTGTTCCACCCCAAGACGAGCCATTGACTGTCGTCACCAAGTGTCGGCAGTCGGCAGACGACGTACCTAGTCTTCCACTTACGATCGTTGACCGCAGTGTCTTAGACCAACATACGAGTCCCTTTATAGTGCGAGAAGAGGTTGTACCGGTTGTTTGCCTCTGCCTGGACCGAATAGGCCAAGAGGAGGTCATTGACGGTGAAGGGCGACGCCCAACCCACCATCAATCGTTCAATCACTTGAACAATTCTCCAGAACTGGGGCATCATCTACGCCGGGGAGAGCTCGAAGGTTGTGAGAAATGACATCGAGAGAGGAGAATAGGGCCAGGTGAACCCTATTTTGAAGGGTACTCGTATAACACAAAGTACCCCCTCGGGCATTGCTCCGACCTCAGTTGGTCGGGAGCGTTCAACCTAACGTCGACTGGAATCCGAGCCAACATTCGGAAGGTCTCGATCTCCTCCTCCTCGTTGAGGGTGTTCCTGGGATCATGTGCCATGGAAAAGTCGGGAATGGAAGTTGTGGCTATATAGAATTCAAAAACTTCCCAGTATTTTCTAGGATTTTGTGCTAGAGACTTAATACGCATACAAGGTTAAAAGAGATCGTACCTTATATGGGCTTGAACTCGAAATGGTAAAGATTTTTGCAGGCTTTTTGGCAAGGATTCTGGGAATATCTCTCTCTCTCTCTCTCTAAAACTTGATCACGTAAAAAGGAAAGAAAATCTCTAGAGATCGGTATTTATACGGATTGCGGTGTCAGGTCGAGTCGACCAATGGACGACACCTGTCTAAACGCCTTTTTGCGTGCTCCGTCGGATGGACGACAGGTGTACATATGCCTGACACCACACTACCTACGTCGCCATGACGTCACGGCCGTTTCGGTCTTACAGTTCCCAACACAATCGATTCGGTTCTCCAGAAACCAATTCAGTTTCTTTGGTCGACACGTGTCGATTCAGTTAAGGAAATTTTGAAAATCTGACTTGCCGCCTAAATTCAAATTTTGGTGGAAAATTGTTTGGGTAAAAATTCACAAGTCTCGACCGACAACAGAATACCAAACGTCTTCAATATTAAGACAAGTCTTGTATTAAGATAAGGTCATGCCGACCCCGAGGACTATGGTCGTCATTTATAGTGATGGTCGTAAGTTTCTCACGAATTATGACCAAAATCTCTCGTCGACAAGTATCTTAGACTATCGCAAGATATCTAACGACCGTCACTCATTAACTATCAACGAACGTTTTTTCCATGTTTATTTATTTCAGGTCATAAAACATTTATGGACAAACGGTCATAACAGAAAAACGCCATCAAGACCATTTAATACGAAGACCGTTAGTGACATTAAAGCTCATTTATGAAGACATAAATTATATATATGAAGCTACAAAGAACCCAGATGGGACACACAGTATCAGAGCATTCACAAGGCACTCAAGCTAAATCAAGCTCATTCTCTCTCAGAGAAACTCACGACGAACCTTCATTTATCTTACGACAATAGATTTATTATTAGTCGTACGATTTGTCTTAAGATTTCTTTCCTTAATTGTTAAAACTCCATATCGACCTTAAGTCATTCTGAAAGGTGGTTTTTGACATTAACAATAGGTTGTTCAAATATTCCCAACATGCAAACAAATTATTTTAAATCAAAGTAAAAACATTTTTTCTATACTATATTATAAAACACGGATAAAAAACTCATAAATACAAATTATTAGGCATAACCGCATAAGGTACGATCATTTTATGCAAGATTTTAAAAATCTCTTAATTTACAAGTATCAAAGCATAAGATACATGCTAGAAGCGTACTCGCGCAATGTAGCGAGATACATCACGATTTTAATGTTTCATTTCATTTTTTGTTTTTTTGTCGATTTACAGTACGATTTTGGATGATCTTGAGAAAGTGATAATGTTTTTTTTATAAATTTGTTTAATTTAGGCTTAATAATATAATATTTTTTTTATATAAAAGAATTAAGTATTTTGTTATAATTCAATGATTATCTTATATATTTTAATGACATCTAGAAAAAATAACCAATTACATATTTAATAATATAATTAAAACAAATTTATAGTAATATAATATAATATATTAATTAATAGTGATAAATGGAAATGTCTGTATAAAAGGAAGACCCTACACATACCAAATTGGTGGGTGTTAGAAGCCTGCAGTAGTAATATGTATCTTGTGCTTTGATACATGTAAACTAAGAGATTTTAAAATCTTGCATAAAATGATGATATCTTGTGCCTAATAATTTGTATTTAAGAGTTTTTTTTGTCTCAGCTTTATAATATAGTATAAATATAGATATAGATATAGATTACTACTGCAGTCTTCTAACACCCACCAATTTGGTATGTACAGAGTCTTCCTTTTATGCAGACATTTTCATGTATCACTATTAATTAATATATTATATTACTATAAATTTGTTTTAATTATATTATTAAATATGTAATTGGTTATTTTTTCTAGATGTCAATTCAGGCCCGGCCCTGGGGCGGTGCAGCCCGTGCGGCCGCACAGGGCATCAAAGCCCATAGGGGCATCAAAATTTTATATATCAGTAGTATAGGTTTAATAATTTGGGTTTGAGCTTAAAAAAAATCAAAGTCCATATTTGATTATTGGTAGGTCTGTATTTTTAATATCAAAATTCAAAGCCCATATTTGTTTATTGGAGAATGAAAAAAAAAGTAAATAACGTTCTTAAGCTTCTGCCTTCTAGCGTCGATCGACATCGACTCTTCCGATTTTCAATACGATGTTCCACTTCCAAAGGCACAGGATCAGGGCCGTTAGGCCAACGATGTATGGGTCGATGCTTACTGTCGACCGTTGGTGACTATATATACGAGATATACAGCCGATTCACATCACAATCTCACCTATGCGACCAATTTAGGCATTTAGCAAAGGCAACTCTCAATCTTTCGTTGTTTCTCAAATCTCAAGTGGATTTCTTCTGTTAGTTCTGACTTCTGTGCTTTAGTTCTCAATATTTCATTGTCGGTTCTTCCCAATCTGTGCGGTTGTGCTTCTGTGGAATGCTAGAAGATTGCTAAAATGTGCCTGAAAATCTCAATGAGTTTGTTGACAATATTGAAAATTCAGTTGAAGAATTAGTTGATGATTTTGTCGTTTTATTTACTTAAAACCGCTTAGGGCATTTTTTTAATATCTCACACAGGGCATCAAAATTCTTAGGAACGACCCTGGATGTCATTAAAATATATAAGATAATCATTGAATTCTAACAAAATACTTATTTTTTTATATAAAAAACATTATATTATTAAGCCTAAATTAAACAAATTTATAAAAGAAAACATTATCACTTTTTCTCAAAACCATCCAAAATTGTACCGTAAATCGACAAAAAAACAAAAAACAAAAAACAAAATAAAACATTAAAATCGTGATTTATCTCGCTGCATTGCGCGAATACGATTCTAGTTTCGGTATAAAAATGAAAACGAATGGTACAAGTATTGTATGAAAAATGGGCCAAATAATAGAAGAATGGGCCAAATAACATTGGTCCAATTCTATCTTAATATCGTAATTCGGCCTTTACTCCACTATTTATGCCCTAACCGATACACCATTATTTATCATTACCAGTACCAGCCAATTGCATCAACAAACCCTAGCTGCACGTACCAGATTTCTGTTTTCAGCTGCAACTCAACAATGGTGATTCTATCCTCCTCACTCTCACTCTAGATTCACTCATTATTTTTCTGTACGATTCTGATGTTTTGCTGTTGTAGGCGGAAGTGGAGGTTGATGTGGCGGCGGCTGGAGTGCCCAAGAAGAGGACGTTCAAGAAATTTAGTTTCAGGGGAGTCGATTTGGATGCTCTCCTTGATATGTCTACCGATGAGCTTGTGAAGCTCTTCACTGCTCGTGCTCGCAGAAGGTGCACCTACATTTTTCATGCCAACAATCTTACTTTCTGGTTAATGTAAGACTCAATCATCATCTGTTGTTGTTGAAAATTTGACAGGTTTCAGAGAGGTTTGAAGAGGAAGCCGATGGCTTTGATCAAGAAGCTGCGCAAGGCTGTATGTGTTGTTTTCTTTAAACTTTTTTCTGTTAATCCTGGTCATTTGCTCTCTGCTTTTGTTGTATCGCCTATCTGTTCATCGAGCTCATTGCTTCATTATTTTTGCATTTACTTGATCTGTTTGTTGGTTTCATGTGTCTTTTTTAATTTGTGAAGAACATGTTTTTTTCTAAGACTGCCATGTTTTAGTGTAGATGTTACACTTCATTAATTTTGATGTTATAAAGTGCTTGTAATTATAGATAGACTACATTCTGTATGAACATTATGCTTCACACCGTAATTATAACCCGTCTCATATATAATCGGTAGCTGTCCAAAGTTCTAATCTTATAATGTAAAGCATGAGGGAATATGAGATTTGATGTTAGGACATAATGATATAACAACATTTTTTTGCAACTGTGATGGGTTTTTCCAAGTTGTTATAATTAACATATATGATGTATCCATGTGTCTGTAACTAGCAATTTTATAACCCTTTCTGAAGCGTGTATATTGTATAGAAGTTTGATCCCATATGTACTAGCTATATGCACTCTTGTTTTGTGCATTCAAGTCTTTTCTTCCACTTTTATGATTAGAGCTATTTTATACTTTGGAGATGCTATGTCATGTTGAGCCCATGTTATTTCTTGACTCGTATTCATGATCATGCATATGAGTTGCTTGTCTTGTATCCTCGTATGAACTTTCCGTTAGTTCTCATTGATAGCTAAAGTGGAGCTCATTGCTCTTTTGAAATTTCTAAGACTGTTATGTTACAATGTAGATCAAAGAGGCCACTCTTGATTAACTTTTATATGTTATAAAATGCTTTCTATCTTTGATTTTAAATATGCCTTTGACATGCATTCTCGATGAACATTAGCTTTGCACTGTAAATAATCACCTGTCTCAAATTCAACGGTTAGCTGTTCATTTAAGTTATTATCTTACTACGTAGAACATTAGGGGAATGTGAATTTAATGTTATGACTTGATGATATAAATTTGCTTGTGACTGTACCTGTAATGTTTTTTTTTTCTCAAAGTTGTTATAAGCGACATGGTTTGACTTGTCCGTAAATAACTAGCAATTTTGTAACCTTTTTCGAAGTGTGTAGTCTACAGTGATGGTCATGCTCTATGAGAGGTTTGATCACTCTTGTTTTACGCATTCAAGTCTTCCTATATTTCAAAGGGATCCCAATTCCTTTTCTTCCTCTAGTATGATTAGAGTTTTTGCATTTGGATTTTCAAAAGTATTCCTATACATTGGAGATGCTATGTTATTTTTATATCCATTACCCTTGTTTTAAAGAGATCTTTTGTGTATCATTCATTATTCATGATCATGCATATGGGTTGTTTTCTTTTTTTGCTGTTGAAAGATTGTAGTTTCTATTTAGGAATGCAATAGAAGTTGATGATGTTATAAAGAAAGAATTATGATTTGAATGAATGACAGAAAAGGGAAGCGCCTGCTGGTGAGAAGCCTGAACTTGTTAAGACCCACCTGAGGAACATGATCATTGTACCTGAGATGATAGGAAGCGTAATTGGAGTGTACAACGGGAAGACATTCAATCAGATTGAAATAAAGCCTGAGATGATTGGTCATTACCTGGCTGAATTCTCAATATCGTACAAGCCTGTGAAGCATGGAAGACCAGGTATTGGTGCCACCCACTCTTCTAGGTTTATTCCATTGAAATAAAGAGTAAGTTGTTATGATTTATGGATCAGATTCAGATATCTATGTACCATGGATTTTGGGATTCTTTTTTGAATTATGCTTTTAAATGTTGAAGAATTTGCTACTTGCTTTTTGGTTTGTTTTTAGTAACAAGTGATTATTATTGTATTTTGGAAGAAAAAACTCCATTATTTTGAATTGAATGCCAGCAACATACTATATAGCAAGTGATTTCTTGCGTGTGGTCTAGTGTTTTAATAACTAAATCAGAATAGTACTGATTTGGGATGTCCTTCAACTTATATTTGGTATACATATTTTGTTAAGCCAAGGGCATTGGGTCTTTTTAGAGTGTGCAAGAATGCAAACTAGGCAGTAGTACTGCTATTCTGATTTAGGGGCTAAATCCAATAAACACACTAAACTACAGGAAGGATATAATGCCATTTGCCATTTGCCAACCATCTTTTTGGTTCATGTGTTACTTTAAAAAGCAAAACCTTAAGTGTAGGTAATTGTGGAAAAAGTATCGGTGAGATTGATTTGAAGTAGGAACTAGGGGCCTTGTTAGGACATTCTATGTCCTTAGTTTAGAAAGTTTTCATTCATTTGTGTAATAGGCCTTGTCTTAAGCAATTGGGTTTGGGTTAAATATTGTACATGGGATGATTGGGGTATAAATAGGAAATTGTTTGTAGTTTGTGTGTAACTTTCATTTCACAATGTAGCTATTCAAGAGTTGTAAGTGTTTTTAGAGGGAGAAACTCTCTCTCTGGGTTGTGAATAATACACAATTTCCAACCCAATCTATCTCATGTCTATCTTAATTACATTGATCAATTGTGAATACTGGTTCCTACATGTTACGAAATTAAGCACACAATGAGAGGAATTCTAGAGAGAGAAATTGTGTCATATATCTCACTTGAAATCACAAGATTACAATTCTCATTACATGTTAAAAAGACAAAAGAACAAAGGCTTATATATGGGTCAAACAAGCCTTGACCTCATATAAAGCAACACATTGAAAAGTCAAACATTACAATACAAATGATCTAAACAAAAACTTCGGGTGCTTTCTTTAAAATTTCAACATCCGGAAGACTCAAACCAGTTTTAGCATTATAAAAACGAGCATCTTTTTGATTATTGGTTAAAATTTTCAACGTCTGTTCTGTTTGACCTCTTTTAAAATTTAAATCCTCCAACTCCTTAATCTTTGCATATGCTGCAGTTCTATCCTTCAAAACATACTTTAAAGTTAGATCAATATTTTTATCTTTCAAAAAAGTTTCTTTTTGCAATTCAGATATCTTAGTTTGAAGGTTTACTTTATCCACTTTTCTTCTTTTCTTTCTGCTGCTAATGTTTTATATAAATCACAGCTTGATCTTGATGTCCCTGAGTGATAATCTTTTGTTTTTGAAAATTATCTTTCAATTTTTGAAACTCAGAGTTCATTAAGGTTAATTGAGACATCAAGTTCATAACTTCTTCATTTTCAGAGAATGTGTCAGAATTATCAGAATTAGAGTGTATCTCAGAATCAGAATCTTCATTCAGATGAGCCATGAGGTTGTAGTGGACTTGAGTCAAATTTACTTTAACTTTCTCCTCTTCATCAGAATACTCCATCCAAATTTCTTCCTCAGCTTTCAAAGCTTTTCCTTTCTCCAAAGTCTTTGCCAACTGAGCTTTCTTTGGCATAATACTCATAATTCTTAACTCTTTTTTCCGGACAATCTCTGACATAGTGACCAGATTTACCGCAGTTAAAACACTTGTCACTTTTCTCCTTTTCTTTCTCCTCTCTCGACTCTTTCTTTCCTTTCATCTTTGGCTCGGTAATGATCAGATTTGGACTTGTTGTAGTACTTTTTCCTTCCAAATCTTTTGTGAAAATTTGTAGGCAACAATGCCAATTTCTCAGCAAACTCAGTCAATTCATTATCAGACTCCTCATCCTCTTCCTCAGAACTTTCAGATGACTCAACAATATCAGAAACAAAAGCTTTCTGCTTTCCATACTTGGTTGAAACTGAACTTCCTTTCATCATCTTTCCTTTTCCTTGAGCAAGCAGAGCCAAAGAATCCTCAACTTTCTTCTGTTTCTCTTTGATCTGTAACAATTCTTTGTTCACAGCAACTTGTTCCTTAACCCTGTCCTCACGTTGGTTTAGGACACAAAACAGATCATTGAGTTTTTCTTCATCCATGTTTTTGTTCATTTGCAACTGAATGGAGTAGGTATCCCATTGTGGTTGAAGATTTTTGATGAATTTAAAGTTGATCTCAAACTCTGATTTCTGTACCCCATTTCTCCGCAGATCATTCAAAATAATGTTGTACCGGTTGTAAGCATCCCTCAGAGATTCCCCTTCCTTGGCTTTGAATCCTTCATAAGCATTAATGCTCTGGTTCTTTTTAGTCTTCATGGATTTTTCAGATCCTTGAAACTGCCTTTCCAATTCATCCTAGATATCCTTAGCAGAGTCTCGACTGTCTACTCTGTTAAAGATGTCATTTGGGATAGCCATTATCAAAAAGGTTAGGGCTTGTGCATCCCTTTTAACCAATTCTTTGTCTTTCTCACTGTATTGAATTGGTTCTCTAGCCACTATTCTCTTAGGAATTTATGGATTAGTGTCAGTAGCCGGAATTCTCTCAACTGTAACATGCGGAAAATATGGTCCATCAATGATAGAGCTCATCAGTTTCTTATCATGATTGTTCAAAAAGTATATCATCCGCTTCTTCCACTGCGGATATTCATCTGCCTGTAAAACTGGAGGTTTGGACTTGGAGCCCATGCTAAGAAGATCTCTAGACATTTTGCTGATTTGAGAAGAAAAATCTGATATACTGCTTGAAATGATCGTCCAAAGAATTCAGAAACAATTTGACTTTGAAAGTCAACCTTGGTCAAACACACAAAAAAACTCAGGAAAATATTCTAAGTGTCAGAAGTCGCAGATAACAGAACTAGAAGTCACAGATAACAGAACACTTGTCTCAAGCCTTGAGAAGTCGCAAATCAAAGGTTGTGATTTCCTACTTGTTGCAAGTAGGGGTCTGCGAGTTCTGAGAAGTCGTAGATAGAAGCCTGGGAGTTCTGTACTTAGCCAAATTCGAGAAACTCAGGATCACTTGTCGCAAGCAATGCCTCTGCGAGTTCTTGCCTTAGAAATTTTTTTTAGAAAATAACTTGTTGCAGAGAAGACACTTGTCGCAGATCAAACAAATACAACACAAAGAAGTCGCAAATCGTGTCTTGCGAGTTCCTAGTCGCAAAGGGCACCCTGCGAGTTCTATACTGAGAAAAATTCTAAGTGTTAGAAATCAAGTTCAAAAGGGGTCCTTGCGAGTTTTGATCACAAGTCTCAAACAACATAAAACTAAACAATTCCTTCAGCTTGCGAGTTCTTGATCCTGCGAGTTCTTCTGTCTGTGAGTTCTTCAGATGAAGCTTGCGACAACCATAGATCTTGCGAGTTCTTCACTGAACTTACAGATTTTGGCCATTTTGATTCAATTCCTGCAATTAAGAGTTGAAGTTTGACAGGGTTGATCGATTACAGTACTAGAACAAGTCTTTAGTACAAAAATTCAACTAAAAACAACAAAATATGAGAATTCGATCCTACCACAGTGTGTTTGAAACTTTTTCAAGAAAATGAACAAAATCCCAAAATTAACAAGGATACAGTGAGTATTTGAATTT
This sequence comes from Arctium minus, assembly GCA_954870635.1. Taxonomy (NCBI): domain Eukaryota; kingdom Viridiplantae; phylum Streptophyta; class Magnoliopsida; order Asterales; family Asteraceae; genus Arctium; species Arctium minus. The sequence goes on along the minus strand of OX941085.1, from coordinate 73,170,125 downwards.
GTAATTCAAACAAGAAGTGTTCCACTTGATGATGCGATCACTGTAGTATCAAATTCCAACTCTAAAATCGACCAATCGAAATTTTTTGAATCAAACATTAACCTTTTCAGTACGTTCTGCGAGTTCTTCCAAAAATGGGATTTTCCAATGATTTTGACCAAAAATCAGTATCAATCCATATTCTGAATTCGTTGGTTTGCTCTGATACCAATTGTTAGTCCAAGATTCAAGCAATTAAGAACACGAAATTAAGCACACAATGAGAGGAATTATAGAGAGAGAAATTGTGTCATATATCTCACTTGAAATCACAAGATTACAATTCTTATTACATGTTAAAAAGACAAAAGAACAAAGGCTTATATATGGGTCAAACAAGCCTTGACCTCATATAAAGCAATACATTGAAAAGTCAAACGTTACAATACAAATGATCTAAACAAAAATACATTAACAGACCTTTTAGCCAATGCTTACTCAGTAAGCGCTTACCGGTAATGGTTAACACCAGATAAGATTTTAGTCTATTAAAACAACGTATACAACATTTTTATCTGGTGGGTAAGAATCATCATTCTCACATAATAGGTAAAAAATCGTCACTCTCACTTGCCGGATAAGACTCTCGGTCGTTATCATCATTCTTACTGCGTAAGATTCACAATCCTTGTCATGTTCATCCGATAATGATAATCACTTATCTGGTAAGCGTTTAGTAAACATTCCTTTATGTTATACTCCTTCCGTCCCAAAATAAGTGTCCACAATTGAAATGACACACAGTTTTAGGCATGCATAATTATTACACATTTTTATTAACCAAATGACATGTTTACCCTTATTAAATTTCTTTCTCTTTACAACTCTTAAATATTTGTGCATTAATTTAGGGTAAATTTGAGAATTTAGTTATTTACATTTGAAGGTAGACACTTATTTTGGGACAAACATAAATAGAAATGTGGACACTTATTTTAGGACGGAGGGAGTATTAATTAATTGAAAATCTTTTTTTTAATCATAAGAGAAACTTCATGTTGCTTCTCTATTTTCACTTTTATGTATCTTATAGTAAACAAATTTATACAACTAGGGGTGAGCATGGACCAGTACCGTACCGAACCGAACCGGTACCGTACCGAAAATTCCCGATACCGAAAATGTGGAAAACTCGATACCGAATACCGTATCGATTAGATCGGTATGGTACCGGTTCGGTACCGGTATCGGTAATGATAACGATATTTCGGTACTAGTACCCCATCAGTACCGAACCGATTACCGATTATAGGAAAAACATGGAACCGATTACCGTACCGAAATACATGGGACGGTCCGGGATCGGTACGGTACCGGTTCGGTATCGGGATTTGGGACTCCTTGCTCACCCCTATATACAACTAGTTGTGTGAACCTAGAAATTAGTGCTGAGAATATGTAAGGGTAAACCCGTTATTTGTTATGATTCAACTTGTTGGATTAGAGTATAGGTAAAGAAAATTTTATCCGCTTTTCTATTACCTGTTTACCTGAAATTATAGTGGATATGGTATGGATAAACGGGTTTTTGTTATCAATAACTATATAAGGTTAAATATATATAGGCGAGGGTCAAATGAGAACATCTATATGAAAATGCGAGAACACTCATCGACCTCCAAATTATTTAACACATAATAAAAATTAAAATAAATGAAAATAAATCATTAACGATGCTAATTTAATTATGTATATATAAACAATTTTTTGTTATCTTAATGATTACTTTTATCCTTTAAATGTTGATAGTATCATCGAAGGCTTCTTATATCGATGTCTCCATTGTCAATAATGATGTGATTTTGTTGTGATAATGCTTTGATAAATCGAAGACTTCTTGTGATGTGATTTTGCTGTGATAATTATGTGATTTTGCTATGATGATTTGATTTTGCTATGATGATTTGATTTTGCTATGATAAGGATGGGATAATGTGTGATAGATCAACAATCAGTGATGGCCACGTTCTTAATTATCGGCTATGTCTATTCATTATGTAGTTTGCAGTTTCTTTTTTCCCATTTTACCTCTGTATATCTTCGATGTTCCTAAAAAGGGTAAATATTTATTTAATATTTTATTGCTTTATTAATCTTCCTAAAACTGTGACTTAAAATAGAATGATAGGTTTACAAGTGTTCTGGCCGTTGCGTATAGTGATCTCGTTTGAACCAAACCTGATCATTTGTGGGTTTTGGCCGTGCTCGGACTGGACCTAACCTAATTTTCTTGTCCAACGGGTCTAATATCGAGCGAGAACGAGAAATAAGCAATGCACCATCCTTGTTGCTACGTATGTTGACCTTGACTTTCACCCACATGCGGGTACGACTGACAATAGGTAGGTTATGGGTAGGGTAAGGGTTAATCCACTATCCAATCCATTTAAAATAGCGGGTAATGAAACGGGTAATTATCCATCTCATAAAACCCTTATCCGTATCCTACCCTACCCATTAAAATTGTGGGTAACGAAACGGGTAATGGATAAATGGTAAAACAAAATTTCATTTTAGACTACAATTGATATTGTTAAACCTCAAATATATAAGTAGGCATGGGAATGAGACCCGCCTCATTGGGGAACCCGGTGTACCCGACCCGACAGGGACGGGAATTCCCCGCAAGATCGGGGATGGGTAACGTGATCCCCGCCCCGCTCCGCCCCCGTATATTAAATATATTATATAATTATTAGTAACTATTATGTATATTTATTACTAAATATATTGTAAATCTATTTTCAAATATATTATTTATAAAGATTTAGATGTATATTTTAGATTTAGAAATTGTCCTTGTTACATTTTTCTTACTTGTCTTACTTTTTAGATAAAAACCATGTAGAGCCGAAAGCGTTTGATCAAATAATTATGTATGTTGTTGTGATTTTGTTCACATGAATATTTGATAGTCCGTAAAAACAAATTTTGGAAATATGTGAGATTTAGACATGGATCATTATCGATCGAGTATATTGCTCAAAACGTTTCATTTAAGATATATCACATAACTGGGGAAAATCCCCGATTACCCGTTGGAGATCCCTGTTCCCCATTGGGACGGGGATGGGGATGTGATCATATATTCCCCGGTGGGGACGGGGATGGGGACGGAAATTGGGATCGAGGACGGGGACGGAGAGTGGGGTCCTCGCCTCATCCACGCCCCATTCCCATGCTTACATATAAGTAAACCGTAAGTTCATAAATATAGTTATTATTTTATATCTAATTTGTTATAGTAAACATTTTATTACTCTAAATATAATCATAGTATAATATTTTAAAAAACAATATGAAAATTGTAAGAGTAACACTTTTCTTTTTATTTATTTTTCTAAATCTGTCTTGTTTCTCATTTAGTCAACATGAAATCTTTTACTCGATAAATATAAAAAAATAAATTAAAGTACATGTTAATATACGACAACATTATAAAAAAATATTAATAATTAACTTAATATAATTATGTGTATATATACTAATATTTAGTTTTATATAATTATATATACATATATATTATATCGTAACGGGTAACGGGTAATGGATAACGAGAAACCATTTATCCATACCCTACCCATTAAAAGTTCGGGTAAACGGATAATGGATAAGTGGATAAATGGATAAAATTTTCTTTTATCCATAACCTTATCCAATGGGTCGAAACATAACGGGTAATAGGTTTACCCTTACCCATTGCCAACCCTACATGCTGGTCATCCTTCTATAATACTTGCTATAGGCAAGCTAAAATAAGGGGTCCACTCTCATGCTTTATGTCACACCCTCAAAATTGGAAAAGAACAACTAATTTAAAATCTCGACATAATATCAAATGAAGGGCAAAACTTCTTCCTACAAATCAAAATTTATCATACCTCAAATATAAAATTCTATAATTAACCTCAAGAATTATGAACTCCAACATTATACAAGGACTAAACCGAAAAAGGGTGTTACTTAACCCCAATACAAGTTGCTCTTCACAAAACCATAGCGGAAGACTTCACCAATGTTACTCGCTTCTCGAGCACACTACTAGCACTCCTCTCTTCACAGTGTGACTAGGACCATTCCCAAACAAAACATGATGCACATGCCGACAAATAAAAGGTTAGGCTTAACGCCTAGTGAGCTCAAAAGTTTTCAACATAAATATGTAAAACAATAAACTTTAAAATGTTATTTAAAACGTGATTTCCAAAATAAAATACATTAAGTCTGAAAGCAACATCTTTTCCAACATTCACCATCTTCGTGATTAAAACCACGATACAAAACGTTCCTTCGAATATGACTCCAAAACTTTAAACTCACACAAAACATAACTTATACTTTAACAACCAAGTACTGAAAACGTGGATAAACTCTATCATCCAAAACATCCAGAAAACATGGATAAGGTTCAGTATTTAAAACCTTAGAACATAGATAACAACTCATACTCAAAATGTCACCGAAAACATGGATTATAAAACTCCATACTCAAAACAACACCTTTCGGTGATGGGGGAGACCCGATTACATTGCATGTGACGGAACACAAAAGTAGGTCACATAATTATGTAGTAAAACCAAAACATATGGATTATACTCATAAGACATATCGTGCTCAACCCCTCTAGATCTTTTGCCCGTGGAGACTCAAATTCAACCCCTCTAGGTCTATACTTTGAGGTAACCAAATCCATACCAAACATACAAGCACATTTGGATTACACCTTACTACTCATGGGATAATGCCCGACCCCACGAGTCTACATATTACTTACCATGAATCCCGATGCCTATCCGTGCTACAATGAGGGAAACTACTCGTCCCAACATTGATCGTAACGACTCAAATGCCTATGGATCCATTGCATGACAGTCTAAAACATTACATGACTCCAAACGAATGAAATAATGCATTCAAAACATGTAATTCTTAAATAAGATGCAGTAACTGCAAATCATAACCAAATGCTCTACATTGAGCTATTGAAAATCGGACAATTGTCCCCAAAACCCAAGAAGGTCCAAAACGAGCCATAAACTCAACAAATCAAAATACCAACTGTTAAAAATCATAAAATGAAACCAAACGTAAACAACCCGCATTTATGCAAACCCATGCTCCAAAATATATAAATAACTCAAACATTGTTTAGATTGGGACTAATCATTTTCCAAATGAGTTTATACCATTTATTCTTTCAAAAACGTCCCATAACACAAAATCAAACATTTCTCCAAAACACACAATAAAATACATTCATACTAAAAAATCTACTTTCATAAAATAGATCATTAAAATATCAATATTTATGATTTATTTATCAAAATGCCCCAAAATCCCAAGTATGAGTGTTTGGCAAAGTTTATAAAGTTAAACACTTCAAACAATAAAACTCACCAAATAGCTCAACAGTTGATAGGTTCATGAAAAACATATAAACATGTTAAAATGGATATTTTGGCATATACACCGTTTTCACAAATTGAAACACCCCGAATTTCGAAAGGTATCATTTCGAGTTAATACCGAAACCGATATATTAGGGAGAAATAAGATAAAAGATTTTGGACTTGAATCCTGGATTTTATAGTCTAGATAGATGAAGGATTTAATTACGAGTCCAACGGTTCTTTCCGGATCAAAATCGGAGCTATAACGAAGAAGTTATGGCCAAAACAGTGAACGAGGAGAAACCAGACGAACATTGCACGGGGCGACTTGTGGCGCGACTTAGGCCGCCCCGTAACCCGCCCGGATGTAACACCCGTGATTTTGGTTAACCCTTAATTCACCCTTATCCGTTAAGCCATGGTTATAGATCTTATCCAAATGGTGTTTGTGGGTTTTGAATTTCGGACCGAGAGCACGTCGGGTCGAAAAGTCGGAATTTTGACCTTCGGAGGGACCTGGGAGACTATGCCCGCGATTGTGACAGAATGACACTCTCGCGGGGCATAATCGTGGGAGATGTACCGCGGCCCTCCCCTTTCGGGCGACTATGCCCGACGACTATGCCAAGGGCATAGTCGCGTGGCACTATCGCCGACGGCCCATGGTCGTTTTTAAGCAGCTTTGAGCAGCCCCTCTTCATTTATCTCAACCCCCTTTCACCCTTTTTCTCTCTAGAAACCGAACCCCAAACCCTAAATCGGTTTTATGCATCCAAGACACCAAATCCATTATGTTCCAAGTGTTCATATTTCCACCCATCAAAGATTGGAAGCTATGGTCAAGAAGCTTCATCTTCACCTTCAACCTTAGGTCCATTTTGGGTTTTCTAGGCTTTCGTCAAAACCTAAGTGGTAAGTATGTTCTTTCCATTTCCAAACCTTGTAATAAGTTATAATTGCCCCATCGATGTTTCCCTAGTATTTGGCTTATCAAATCTCGGACTTGTTAATTTTGGGAGAAACTAGGGTTTTGATCTCGTTGGGGATTTTGGTGTATTATGTTTGGGGAATGTTTTTTATGGTTGGATGTGGTTATTTAAGGTTGAAAATGTGTGGATCTAGGTTTTTGGGAGCTCGAGTTGAAGAGTTGGTTTGGGTGTCCTCGGAAAGTCTCATCATCAAAAAGGGTTTTGGAAGCTCTCGGCTTGAGGATTCAAGTGGCCTTCAAAAGAGCTCGTTGGGTGAAATCTAGATTTAGCCTAAATCTAGCAAGGTGAGTTCAAGTTGATTTGTGAAAACGGTGTACATGCCAAAATGTTTATTTTTAAAATGTTTGTGTTTTACCTCAAATTGTTAACTGCTGATAAGTTTTAGTTATTTTGAAATGTTTAGTTTTATAAGCATGTTGAGACACCCATTTTGGGATCTTTAGGTATTTTGGCAAATAAATCATGTTGAAATGTTTATTTGATGATTTTACATATATAATTGGAGTTCAATTGACGTAAGTGTCATTTTGTGCATTTGATCTTATAAACCTTTTCAGAAAATGCATATTATTGTGTTATGAGGCATTTTGAAAACATAAGGGTATGAGTTCATTTGGAAAATGGTTTGGTCCCAACCAATGATGAGTTTTGAGTTAATTATACTTTTGGTCGTGTTTGCATAATAATGGGTCAAACGTGTTTAAATGTTTATATATACTTTTTTTGGGTATTTACATAAAGAGTTGGGCCTTTGGCTCGGTTTTGACTAAATGAGTCGTGTGGACATTTGTCCGGATTTATAACCATCGTGGGTTTTGAGTATGATGACGCTTACATTGTGTCATTGGTGAGTTACATGTTTTGGGAGCTTTGGTCTTTCAATTGGAGTCATGTAACGTTAGACGTTGTTGTAATGGATCCATAGGCACGTCAGTCAGTCTGTTTTGGATGGTCGATTGGGTATTGCGGGTCACCGTCAGTACCCATGTTTTATGACCGGAAACTTTACAAGTATGCATTGGGAGGGGTTGAGTCTGGTAGCGCTACAGGCAAAGTAGGCTCTAGGACCCACGCCGCTTGGAGTACTGCCTGAGAGGTAGTCTTTAAGTGTGCCGGGCCTTTGGGGTGGAGTCCTTCGGGATGTTCATCAAGGTCAACTTTACTTGGGGTGGGCTTGTAAAGAAGTCGTAGGGACACCTGGCTGTGATGTCGGGAGGTGTCATGCGATTAACGTTGTTGGGTGGCATACTTTTGTGTTCCCTCCGCCCTCAACGGATACGGGTTTCCCCCATTGTCGGCTATCAGTGTTTTTAAATATAAGGATGCTTTACTTTATTGTCATTGGGTCTTTATGGTCGACAGAAAATGAGGACCTTAATATTGGACCATCCTCCTCGTATATTAAGGTTTGAATGAATTATGTCAACTCCGTGTTTTGGTAATTAAAGTCTGTCCATTTATGGTCGTGTGAGTATTGGACCCAGTGTCCATGTTTTCGGACGTACGGTGTTCATGGTTTTGATGATGGTTCATGTTTCGAGTTAGTTCAAGTTGCATCAATTTATAAAGCAAGTTTTAAATGAGGTGTCCATATTTGGAAAGTGCATGATTTTGGAAAAGGGTCGTTTCCACGTTTTAAAGGACACCAATTGTTTGGTCATGGTTTCAAATGAGGTTCTTTCTTCTAAAGATATATTTACTCATGTAAAACTCTTGGACTCACTAGGCGTTAGCCTAACCTTTTTATTTGTCGGCATGTGCATCAGGTACCGGTTGGGGTTTGGTTCTAGCAGTTATGAAGAGTTGAGCCTTAGCTTGTGCAAATGTAAGTAGTTGGTGAAGTCTTCCGCAGTTTGGAGATAGTGACTACTATTGGGTTTTAGTAGCACCCATTCTTGTTATAGATTGTATGTATGGAATGAATGTGTGTATTGAGGTTAAATCTTAATTTATGGTTGTAGCTGAATCATTTATTGGTGTATTTAGGAAATTTTAAATTATTTTCTATTTCCAGATTTGAGGGTGTTACACCGGAGCTCTGTTAACCCATTCGGGCGACTTGTTGCACGACCTAACCCGCCCGGTAACCCGCGCGGAGACCTGTTCGAGCTTAAAACCCGATTTTCAGCCACTAAACTTCATTTCTTCATATCTTCTTCATCCCAACTCCGTTTTTGGTGATTCAAGTTGCCATAGCTTCGTTTTTGAGATCTCCTCAAGGATATAGCAAGATATTTGAAGTATATTAGAAGATCCAAGGATATTTTGTGGTGGTAAGTCTCTCATCTCTCTCTTTGTTAAGCTAAGGTTAGATGGTTTCACCCTTTTTCCTTTCATCCTTCAACTTGGGTGTGATTTTGGTGACTTGTATGTTGAAGGAAACATGGTAGATGTGTCGGATCTAAGGTCTAGAGAAGTTTCTTGGAGATTCAAGCCTTCATCCTTGGAGATTAAAGTTTTGGGGGTAAAATCTAGATTTAGCCTAAATCTAGCAAGGTGAGTTCAAGTTGATTTGTGAAAATGTTTTACATGCCAAAATGTTTATTTTAAAGTATTTATGTGTTTAACATGAAATTATCATTTGTAAAGTTACTTGATGAGTTTTGGTTAAATGAGAAGTTTAGTTTTATAAACCTTGTAAACCACCCATATTGGGGATTTTTAGGCATTTTGATAAATGAGTCATAAATGGGTGTGTTTGGAAATCCATTGCATAAATGATATTATTTGGTTAAAATGCATTTTTAGTATTTTTTTGCGTAAAAGGTTTAATTATGTGTTATGGGACGTTTTGAAAGGATAAAGAGTATAAATCTATTTGGAAAACCTTTTGTCCCGACTTAAACTGTGTTGGAGTGCATTCAAGTATTTTGGAGTGTGTGATTTCATAGTATGAGTCGAGTATGTTTACGATTTGAAAAGCGTTAATCATTGGTCAAAAAGAGGTTTTGAGTATTTTAGCTCGAAGTCGTTTTAAAGGAGTCTTGAGGACACTTGTCCGGTTTTATATGGCTCAATGTAGGGTCCAGTTATGATGTACGTAAAAATGTGCCGTGTTGCGTATTGAGGTTGATTTCGGGCTTGAGTGTTTTGGTCATTCATGTTTAGTCCGGTAAGGTTAGATTGTGTTGCATTGGATTCATAGGCACGTAGTCAGTCTGTTTTGGATGGTCGATTGGGTATTGCGGGGTGATGACCTTCAGTACCCATGTTTTATGACCGGAAACTTTACAAGTGAGCATTGGGAGGGGTTGAGTCTGGTAGCGCTACAGGCAAAGTAGGCGCTAGGACCTCCGCCGCTTGATGCCTGGGACAGGTATTCTATAAGTGTGTCGGGCCTTTTAAGGTGGAGTCCTTCGGGATGTTCATCAAGGTCAACTTTACTTGTGGTGCGCTTGTAAAGAAGTCGTAGGGACACCTGGTTGGGATGTCGGAAGGTGTCGTGTGATTAACGTTGCATGGGTGGTATACTTATGTATTTCCTCCACTCACAACGGATACGGGTCTCCCCCGTTGTCGGCTCAATATTTTAATTAGAAAGATGTTTTACTTTAATGTCATTGGTTTTTATATGGTTGACAATGAATGAGAACCTTAATATTGGATCTTCCTTCTCGTATATTAAGGTTTGAATGATATATGTCATCCCAGTGTTTTGATATTTAGATTTCTTTCGTTTGCGGTCGCGGGAGTGATGGACCTAGGGTCTATGTTTTCGGACGTACGGTATACATGATTTTATTAATGATTTATGTTTCGAGTTCGTTCAAGTTGCATCAATTGAAAACATGTTTGAAATAAGGTGTCTATCTTTGAAAGTGCATGACATTAAAAAGGAGTTGTTTCTATGTTTTAAAGTGCATCAATTGAAAGATCATGTTTTAAGAGAATTCTATCTTTTAAAAGTATTTACTCATGTTAAAACTCTTGAACTCACTAGGCGTTAGCCTAACCTTTTTATTTGTCGGCATGTGCATCAGGTTCCAGTTGGGGGTATGGTTCTAGCAGTACTGAAAAGATGTGCCTTAGTGTCCGCAAGTGTAAGTGCTTGGTGAGTTCTTCTGCAGTTTGGAGATAGCGGCATTTATTGGGTTTTAGTAACACATGTCCTTATTATAGACTGTATGTATAGAATGAATGTGTGTATGGAGGTTAAATCTTAAATTATGATTGTAGATATCATTTATTGATGTATTTAGAAAATTTTAAATTTGTTGCTATTTCCAGAATTGAGGGTGTTACAAGTTGGTATCAGAGCTTAAGTTTGAGAGAATTAGGTATTGTTTTTGGATGCCTAGACTCAAACTTGCGTTCTTATAAGTGATTGTAAGTGAAGTTGCACATTAGGTACCTTAAGATAAGACATTTGGAAATTGATTGGGTCGCTAGAAACGGGAAACTTTTCGAGGATCGCAAAGATGATCATGTACGGTACGTTCATAATAGCACCTGACCAGTGTTATGATGAACCTACGCGTTACGAGTGTATACTTGAACTGCCTTGGTATGGTGACTGTTGGGGTAGTGAAGAAGTTTCTAAGCGAGTAGTCGATAGAAGAGCCAATGTCTACGACATTGTCATTTGGAGGGATGGTTAAGTATGATGAATACTTTATGCTGACCATTTTGGGTCGGGGTTGTTGGTTGAATTAGAACCATAGGCTTAGTGAATCGACTTTATTTCAGGAAGAAATTGTAAGGTTAACCAATTTAGCATGATTATTGCCTTAAGATGTATGAGGATCCAGATGAAAATAGCGTGGCTGGGAAATTGAGAACGTGGTTCTAAGATGTTGAGTGCCGACTAAATTCATGCGTAAAATTTATTTATAAAATAAATTGCATCAATCATTTTTCACATTTCTAAATCACTATGTAGCTTATATTACGAAATATTGGAAAAATGTTTAGCACACACAAGTATTTGAATGTGATTTGAAACATGCATAAAATTATTTTATTGCATGTGGTTACAAACTTTGTCAAGCTTTTTCCTTATCCTCGTTGTTTTCCAAAGCTATTTTCGGACATTGTGGTGCCTTGTTTTGATATTGATTAGAGTCTTGGACAAGTAACCACGGCTTAGGACCTTAACATTGGATCCCCTCCACATATGTCAAGGCCTTGGACGAAGAGTTGTCCCCATGTTTTTGAATCGGAACTTTTTGGGAGTTTTGGTCCGTAAGGGTCATGTCGAATTCTATGGAGTATTGTTTTGCAACGTTTTGGGTGCGTAAGCGTACTTTGAGCCACGTGAGTTTTAATTTTATTGTGTCGAAAGTTACGAGCTTGTTGAGCATCATGTCCGATGTTAGTGTTGCTGAAAAAGGGTCGTCTCATCTTACGTTGTGGTTCTAAGATTTTAACATTTTTGGATTATTTGTCGCCTTATGCTCTTATGTCGGGAAAGAAAAATGTTGACGTCGGTTGATTTTAACGTTAGTGAGTCTCATGAAAATTCGGTCAGGTCTTATGGTGCTTTATTTTATGATAGTTTGAATCGCGTAATAAAAAAGAAATTTTGGGACGTGTGGTTTAGCGTTATTGCGTACGTTAACTTACGAGTTTTATTCAGTATCACGTGAGTCTTGCACCTATATTTTTCGCAATCGTAAGAGGCGTATTGAAAGTCGCGTTAATAAATGTCATCCCATGTGTTATGTTGGGAAGTTTTAAAATCTTCTGTTTTCTCTTCCGGGTTATATTAGTTTGATTAATGACCAAACGATCTTCAAAATGGTTTTATGTGTGTGGTGTTTGAGACCACTTTGTACACCTACCGAGTAAACAGTAGTGGATTTTTATTTGTGCGTTTCTAAATCTTTTGCACTTAAAAGTTGTATAAAATTTCATATTGGCACAGTAGTTGAAAAACCTTGAACTCATTAGAGCTGTAGATTTGGACCCCCTTCCATGAAAGGAGTTGTACTCAGGACTAGAGGAGTCCTTGGAAAATGAAGCGTCGGATTAACCAATCCGTGGCCAGTTTCGAATTTGGATTTCAGTTTATGAGTCAGTACACGCTCGATTGAGTGAAGTAGTAGAATTGTGTATTCTCCCAGTTATTTAAGTGGTGATCTTTCTGTTTCGGTAAATCCCCGGGTTAAAGTCTTGTGTGGTTGTTTGCATATGGTTGGATTTGAATCGATGGGTTGTTGTTAAACATCATGTTGTGTGTTGGTTGCGTACCATCTTAAAGAACCTTCGCGAATAAAGGAAATATCGTGGTTCACTTGTTAGAGACGTAAGGTTTAAATTTTAGTGGCATGTTAGGTGTCAACTTTGAATTGGCAATGCAAATCTAGAATGAAATACTTGACGGTGCACCCACATTGCAGTAAGGTCATTTTGAGAATAGGCGTCGACACTCCATTGAGGTCAATAATCGTTGTGGTGCTTTGGTGCACTCCCGATGGATCCAGTGTGTTCGCAACTTAAGTAGTAACCTTAAGGAGATTGAGTGTTTGTATTTGGGGATCGATCTTTGGTGTTTCTGTTATTGACCAGGCTTTTGTTGATTTGACGATCGATGCTTGAGGGCATAAGGGGAGCCGTGTAACTTTGGATTCTGGGATAAGCAACTATCTGTGGTGCGGGATGGTACGTTTCTGGGTGAAACGTTAGACTGATGTTTTGATTAAGAGAAGTTTGAGAACCCTTACAAATGTTGCGCCTTGGGAAAACGAATTTATCGTTGATTTGGATCAGACCAAACTAGTGTTAAGAATTTCGTCAAGGAAAGGATGATGAAATCTTTTATGGTATTGTTTATTGGAGACAATTAGTGAGAATCTCGAGGTGGACCTTAAGTGGGAATCGTTTATTGAGGAGACCTTGATGTGTCGGAATCAGAAGTATCTAAGGGATAAGTTTGCTTTGGAGTATTCTTGAGGTGTTATGCGCAACCTAAGGTTGGGAGACCGTCGAGATTTTAAGGATAGGAAAGTGGTTGATAAGGACTCGATGTTCATTCTGTCAGCGGTAAGACACATCGAACCTTGGAATCGAGTTGTGACCGTTCGTTACGGGAAATATAGTGACAACCTTAAATGGGATGTGATCAGTTTCGTGCATGAGGCAAGGTATCGTGGAGGCATTCCTTTTGGGTAAAGAGCCGATTGACCTTGCTAAGGGAGACGTTGGGCATTTGATCGATGTCAGATTTCGAGGACGAAATCTCTTTCAAGGTTGGGAGGATTGTAACACCCCGAATTTCGAAAGGTATCATTTCGAGTTAATACCGAAACCGATATATTAGGGAGAAATAAGATAAAAGATTTTGGACTTGAATCCCGGATTTTATAGTCTAGATAGATGAAGGATTCAATTACAAGTCCAACGGTTCTTTCCGGAGCAAAATCGGAGCTATAACGAAGAAGTTATGGTCAAAACAGTGAACGAGGAGAAACCGGACGAACAGTGCACGGGGAGACTTGTGGCGCGACTTAGGCCGCCCCGTAACCCGCCCGGAGCCCTGTTAACCCATTCGGGCGACTTGTGGTGCGACCTAACCCGTCCGGTAACCCATGCGGAGACCTGTTCGAGCTTAAAACCCGATTTTCAGCCACCAAACTTCATTTCTTCATATCTTCTTCATCCCAACTCCGTTTTTGGTGATTCAAGTTGCTATAGATTCGTTTTTGAGAGCTCTTAAAGGATATAGCAATATATTTGAAGTATATTGGAATATACAAGGATATTTTGTGGTGGTAAGTCTCTTATCTCTCTCTTTGTTAAGCTAAGGTTAGATGGTTTCACCCTTTTTCCTTTCATCCTTCAACTTGGGTGTGATTTTGGTGACTTGTATGTTGAAGGAAACCTGGTAGATGTGTCGGATCTAAGGTCTAGAGAAGTTTCTTGGAGATTCAAGCCTTCATCCTTGGAGATTAAAGTTTTGGGGGTAAAATCTAGATTTAGCCTAAATCTAGCAAGGTGAGTTCAAGTTGATTTGTGAAAACGTTGTACATGCCAAAATGTTTATTTTAAAGTATTTATGTGTTTAACATGAAATTATCATTTGTAAAGTTACTTGATGAGTTTTGGTTAAATGAAAAGTTTAGTTTTATAAACCTTGTAAACCACCCATATTGGGGATTTTTAGGCATTTTGATAAATGAATCATAAATGGGTGTGTTTGGAAATCCATTGCATAAATGATATTATTTGGTTAAAATGAATTTTTAGTATTTGTTTGGGTAAAAGGTTTAATTATGTGTTATGGGACGTTTTAAAAAGATAAAGATTATAAATCTATTTGGAAAACCTTTTGTCCCGACTTAAACTGTGTTGTAGTCCATTCAAGTATTTTGGAGTGTGTGATTTCATAGTATGAGTCGAGTATGTTTACGATTTGAAAAGCGTTAATCATTGGTCAAAAAGAGGTTTTGAGTATTTTGGCTCGAAGTCGTTTTAAAGGAGTCTTGAGGACACTTGTCCGGTTTTATGTGGCTCAATGTAGGGTCCAGTTATGACGTAAGTATAAATGCGCAGTGTTGCGTATTGAGGTTGATTTCGGGCTTGAGTGCTTTGGTCCATTCAAGTATTTTGGAGTGTGTGATTTCATAGTATGAGTCGAGTATGTTTACGATTTGAAAAGCGTTAATCATTGGTCAAAAAGAGGTTTTGAGTATTTTGGCTCGAAGTCGTTTTAAAGGAGTCTTGAGGACACTTGTCCGGTTTTATGTGGCTCAATGTAGGGTCCAGTTATGACGTAAGTATAAATGCGCAGTGTTGCGTATTGAGGTTGATTTCGGGCTTGAGTGCTTTGGTCATTTATGTTTAGTCCGGTAAGGTTAGACCGTGTTGCATTGGATCCATAGGCACGTAGTCAGTCTGTTTTGGATGGTCGATTGGGTATTGCGGGGTGATGACCTTCAGTACCCATGTTTTATGACCGGAAACTTTACAAGTGAGCATTGGGAGGGGTTGAGTCTGGTAGCGCTAC
The DNA here is from genome assembly GCA_954870635.1 of Arctium minus. Lineage (NCBI taxonomy): Eukaryota > Viridiplantae > Streptophyta > Magnoliopsida > Asterales > Asteraceae > Arctium > Arctium minus. The sequence continues at coordinate 73,154,762 of OX941085.1, read as the reverse complement.
AGGAAAAGTAGGCGCTAGGACCTCCGCCGCTTGATGCCTGGGACAGGTATTCTTTAAGTGTGTCGGGCCTTTTAAGGTGGAGTCCTTCGGGATGTTCATCAAGGTCAACTTTACTTGTGGTGCACTTGTAAAGAAGTCGTAGGGACACCTGGTTCGGATGTCGGGAGGTGTCGTGCGATTAACGTTGCATGGGTGGTATACTTATGTGTTTCCTCCACTCACAACGGATACGGGTCTCCCCCGTTGTCGGCTCAGTATTTTAATTAGAAAGATGTTTTACTTTAATGTCATTGGTTTTTATATGGTCGACAATGAATGAGGACCTTAATATTGGATCTTCCTCCTCGTATATTAAGGTTTGATTGATATATGTCATCCCAGTGTTTTGATATTTAGATTTCTTTCATTTGCGGTCGCGTGAGTGATGGACCTAGGGTCCATGTTTTCGGACGTACGGTATACATGATTTTATTAATGATTTATGTTTCGAGTTCATTCGAGTTGCATCAATTATAAAACATGTTTGAAATAAGGTGTCTATCTTTGAAAGCGCATGACATTAAAAATGAGTTGTTTCTATGTTTTAAAGTGCATCAATTGAAAGATCATGTTTTAAGAGAATTCTATCTTTTAAAAGTATTTACTCATGTTAAAACTCTTGAACTCACTAGGCGTTAGCCTAACCTTTTTATTTGTCGGCATGTGCATCAGGTTCCAGTTGGGGGTATGGTTCTAGCAGTACTGAAAATATGTGCCTTAGTGTCCACAAGTGTAAGTGCTTGGTGAGTTCTTCCGCAGTTTGGAGATAGCGGCATTTATTGGGTTTTAGTAACACCTGTCCTTATTATAGACTGTATGTATAGATTGAATGTGTGTATGGAGGTTAAATCTTAAATTATGATTTTATTGATGTATTTAGAAAATTTTAAATTAGTTGCTATTTCCAGAATTGAGGGTGTTACACAAATCAACTTGAAATCACCTTACTACATTTAGGCTAAATCTAGATTTTCCCCATTTTGAGTTTCCTTGAAAAAACTTGGATCTTCAAGCCAAAACCTCCAAAAACCAATATCCACAAGTTTCCAACCATAAATACACATATCCAAGTGTTTAGAATCATTTCCCAAACAACTTTTTATCAAAATCTCCATTTTGGCCAAAAATCCTAATTTGACCTAACGTTTCCCAAAATCTTCCTAAACCGAAATTGGAGAAATAAAGCACTAGGTTGTTATCAATAGAGCATTTATAACTCATAAAGAAGCTTGGAAATGAAAAGGAATAACTTATCACTTAGGTTTTGGTGAAAACCTAGAAAACCCTAAATGAAGCTTGAGGTTGAAGATGAAGATGGAGATGGCGAGTCTTTGAATGCTAGCTTCTTTCCTTCAACTAGATGAAGTGGTAACAACTTAAGACTCAAGGATTTGGGCAATTTATGCCCTAGAATCTCAACAAATGGGGTAAGGTGTTCTTGGGAGGGCTTAAAGAGAGTTGGGAATGAAATGAGAAGTGAGAAATGAAGAAAAAGGCTGAATCCCGAATTTAACAGCCTTATGCCCTCTCTGTGCGACATTGCCAGGTGTAACACCTAAAATATAGAGTAAATTTAAAATCTGGCAATAGGACATATGTAATTAGAGTAAACCACCCTAAAAGGGTAAAAGTGTAAGCGTTTACAAAACCTGTATATGAAGCATGGGAAATCGACAACAAACTAATCTAAAACATTTCTATCTCTACATAGATTGTCAACCCCATTCCAAAAAGAATAAAATGTTTTAAACGCCAAGACTCCAAAATATCTATTATCCAAAAATGCCCTCAAGAGTCCACGCTCTTCACTCAACCCCTTGATGACCCGCCGCTAAGGGAACCTGTTATACACATCGTTTGAGAAAAAATGTTAGGCTTAAAGCCTAGTGAGAACATACAGTTTATATGATAATTTAGTAAGAAATTTAAATACAACGAAAGTAAATTATTTTCACCAATTGCCTTTGTAAATGATTTGATAAACGCATAATGACCTTACGGTCCGAAATACATCTTGCGATGACGGGGAGACCCGATTTTCCAAGGATTGTGGCGAAACACAAAGTAAGACATTTTCCAAGTTATTGAGTTCGCTATACTAGGATCAAGGCCACGAACACACCGACTCGTACTAAGATGTGGGGGAGGGCACCCAATGATCCATAGTCATACTCATTCGCTAGGATTTACATTTACAACCCACGGCTAGTATCTGGCCCCACATAACCGTACCAAGTTGCCACCCTAGGGCCCAATGTCTCAACTAGCTACAAACGGGAGTTATCCCCAAATAATTAAGTCAACTCTATACATATGGATCCACTAGTAATTAGTCTAGACTTGTCACAATTTCATTTGTGACTAACTATAATCAAACATATAGTTTTCAATACCATTCATTTCCCAAAATTCATTTCCATGGTTAACTGCTGATAAGAAAATACCTATAACATGAATCATAAAGGCCATCTCCTCATTCCCAAATATGTTTCCTTACCAAGTAAACCTTTCGAGTGTAAAAACTCTATTTTAATGTAAACATAGATTTCCTCAACATTAAACCATTTATTTCCTTTTTCACAAAACAACACTTTCAACCAAGATACCAAAATATGGTTTAAAACACGAACTTGGCTAAAAAGCCATAGGTTAAACATTTACTCAACAATTTCCTTCTCCCTAACGAATGCTACCTATGACAACACCGAAAGAATCGGTAAGTCGAAACACAGATAACTCTCCTGCTACCTGACTAGAACTCAAAAGAAATAACAGAAGCTAACAACGAGCAGAACCTAATCCGGTCGAAGGCACTACCGGTCGAAAGGGGTTTCGGTCGAAGACAACACTCCGGTCAAACCCGTACCGGTCAAACCCATACCGGTCAAACCCATACCGGTCAATCCCATACCGGTCAAATGGGTTCCGGTCGAATGCATCTCACCGGTCGAAAGGGGTTTCGGTCGAGTGCATTCGTCCGGTCCTTTGCACATCCGGTCGTCTTGTTCGCCAAGAACAGTCGGAGATACAGAACCCAGATCCAAAATGAGAAATACTCAGATCTCAAAATGGAACGGTTTAAAACCTTCACAACGAGATTCTACACGGCTAAAAGCATTCAGATCAAAGTATTAAGCTAGATTCGTACCTTGATTTGTCCGAATCGATCAACCACTTCAACACTGCTTTTCTCCTGCTCTTCACTTCTCTCTGGCTTCTCAAACAAGAATCAGACCAAATGAGATATTTTGAAAATATCTCAGATTTGATTTGTATTTATATAACCCAAGTTACAAATAACCCCCCTGAACTTTGGGTAATGGTCAACTTCTCACCCAACCCCAAAATTCAGGGTGTTACAATCCTCCCCTACTTGGGAATGATTTCGTCCCCGAAATCCAACTATACAAAGAGATGAGGATATCTACGCTTCATATCCTCTTCAGATTCCCAAGTCACATTTGCTCCCCGGTGATGCTTCCACTGCACCTTGACCAAAGTGACTTATTTGTGACGCAACTTCTTAGACTTTCTCTCTAAGATGGCGTCGGGTTCTTCCACACAACGGTTACCTTCGTCTACCCTTAACTCTGAAAGGGGAATGACGCTGTCTTCTACCGCCAAACATTTCCGGAGGTAGCAAACATGAAACGTGTTGTGTATTCTGCTCAACTCCGGTGGCAGTTCCAACTGGTAGGCTTGCAAACCCACCTGCTTAAGTACTTTGAAAGGTCCGAGGAAACGGGGACTCAGCTTCCCACGTTTTCCGAACCGTATAATTCCCTTCCACGGCGACACCTTAAGCATAACGCGGTCGCCTACTTGGAATTCCATCGGTCGCCTCTTCTTATCGGCATAGCTTTTCTGACGATCCTGAGCCACTTTCATTCTTTCACGAATGCACTTGACCTTATCGGCAGTCTCTTGTACGATTTCAGGCCCGGCGAACTGCTTTTCTCCCGCTTCAAGCCAACACACTGGAGTCCGACACTTTCGCCCATATAATGCTTCGAAAGGTGCCATCCCAATACTCGAGTGGTAGCTATTGTTGTAAGCAAACTCCACCAAAGGCAGGTGAGAGTCCCAACTACCCCCGAAATCGATGACACAAGACCTCAACATGTCTTCCAAGGTTTGGATCGTTCGCTCGCTCTGTCCGTCGGTCTGTGGATGGTAAGCCGTACTCAACTTAACTCGTGTACCAAGCTCTTTCTGAAACCCATCCCAGAAGTTAGAAGTGAACCGACTATTGCGATCCGACACGATCGACAATGGTATCCCATGCCTCGAGACCACCTCATCGATATAAAGCTTTGCCAACTTATCCATCGGTAAAGTCTCGCGCATAGGCAAGAAGTGAGCGCTCTTTGTCAATTTATCAACTATCACCCAAATGGTATCGTGACCTCGAAGGGTTTTAGGCAACTTCGTCACGAAGTCCATGGTGATATGCTCCCACTTCCATTCGGGAATCTCTAAAGACTGAAGACTCCCATACGGTCGCTGATGTTCGGCCTTGACTTGCGAACACGTCACACAACGTTCAACGTAACGCGCCACATCAAGCTTCATTACCGACCACCAATAGTGCAACTTCAAGTCACTGTACATCTTTGTACTTCCCGGATGAATGGAATACTTGGACTTGTGAGCATCTTCTAGCAACAGCTCACGGTTACCCCCAATCTTGGGCACCCACACACGACCGTTGAACAGTTTCACTCCACGGCTATCATCCGTTAAGAGTAAACGCTGTTTTGTCATGACTTCCTCTTTGAGATTCTCTTCCAACAGTGCTTCTACCTGCGATGTCTTGATCTTCTCAACAAGACTAGACACTAGCTCGATTCTCGAATGGGTAGTCCGAATACTCCCGCTATAGTCCTTCCGACTTAGCGCATCGGCCACCACGTTCGCCTTACCAGGATGGTAAAGCAATGCACAGTCGTAATATTTAAGCAACTCGAGCCACTGCCTTTGCCTCATATTTAGCTCTTTCTGGTCAAAGACATACTTCAGGCTCTTGTGATCCGTGTAAAAAGTGTATTTCGTGCCGTAGAGGTAATGTCGCCAAAACTCCAGATCATGGGTTGGATAATTCTGCTCGTGTATTTTGAGCTGCCTCGAGGCATAAGCGATGACCTTGCCTCGTTGCATCAACACACAACCCAGTCCCATCTTTGAAGCGTCGCTGTAAACCATGAAATCTTCCGACCCTTCAGGTAACGTCAAGATCGGAGCTTCACACAACTTCTTTTGAAGGATCCGGAACGCTTTCTCTTGGGTTTCGGTCCATTCGAACTTCACATTCTTCCGAGTCATAACTGTCAAGGAAGAAGCGATCTTTGAAAAGTCTTGGATAAATCTCCTGTAGTATCCCGCCAGACCCAAGAAACTTCGGATCTCGGACGGACTCTTAGGAGGCTCCCAATTCATCATAGCTTCAATCTTGGAGGGGTCTACTTTCACTCCGTCCCGAGTGACTACGTGACCCAGAAAATGTACTTCTTTAAGCCAAAAGTCGCACTTGGAAAACTTGGCGTACAACCTTTCTTTTCTCAACACCTCCAGAACTTCACGTAGATGTTGCTCGTGCTCTGTCTCACTCTTGGAGTACACGAGTATGTCATCAATGAATACAATGACCGACTTGTCGAGGAATGGTCGGCACACTCTATTCATTAAGTCCATAAACACTGCTGGTGCGTTTGTCAGGCCAAAAGGCATTACAAGAAACTCGTAATGGCCGTAACGCGTTCTGAAAGTTGTCTTCGGAACATCTTCTTATCTTACCTTCACTTGGTGATAACCCGATCGTAAGTCGATTTTAGAAAAACATCCCGCTCCTTGAAGTTGATCGAACAAGTCGTCTATTCTCGGAAGCGGATATCTGTTCTTTACTGTAGCTTTGTTCAACTCACGATAGTCAATGCACATTCTCATTGTGCTATCCTTCTTTTTGACAAATCAGACCGGAGCTCCCCAAGGTGACGAACTCGGTCTTATAAAGCCTTTCTCCAATAGCTCTTGGAGTTGTGCCACCATCTCTTGCATCTCCGATGGCGCTAAACGGTAAGGTGCTTTAGCGATCGGTGTTGCTCCAGGCACAAGATCAATCCGAAACTCTACCTGACGATCGGGTGGCAACCCGGGCAAGTCGTCCGGAAAGACATCTGGAAACTCACGCACGATCTTCACAACTTCTAGCTTTGATTTCTCTAACTTGGCATCGATCACATAGGCTAGGAAAGGCGAACATCCTTTTACTAAGCACTTGCGTGCCTTTGCCATTGTGATTATTGCCACTTCACCCTTTCTCTTTTCACCATAGATGACAACGACTTCGCCAGAGGGGTTGGGAAGTCGAATCAACTTCTTGGAACATACGATCTCGGCCTGATTGTTTGACAACCAATCCATGCCGACCACAACATCAAAACCCCCGATTAACATCGGCAGTAGATCGATCGGGAATTCTCTCCCTTCGATACTAAGAGTACACTGTTTCAGAACATCGTGGATCAGAACTTGTCTACCATCTGCTATTTCTACCACTAATGCATCCTCAAGACTAGTAGTTGGCATAGCAATTTTCTAACAGAACAATTCAGATACGAAAGAGAAACTAGCACCCGTATCGAATAAAATACGAGCAGGTACAAAGTTTATAAGAAAAGTACCCGATACCACATCAGCGGATGCCCTGGCCTCTTCGACCGTCATCTGAAAAGCTCGACCCGGAACCCTCGGAGGGTTCTCCTTCTTTGCCGCCGCACTACCCGACTTGAGCTTCGAGCAATCTCTCTTCACATGCCCTGGTGCCTTACACTCGTAGCAAACCATCCCCATGATAGAACAGTCACGGGCGGTGTGGTCATTCTTACCACACTTGAAGCAGAATCTAGAAGTGGAGTTACAGTTACCGTGGTGTTTGGTTCGATACTTCGGGCACCACCTTGCTTCTTGATGACTGTTGAAATTGCGGTTTCCGACAAAAGGTCGGGCCCGCTTGGAAGGTACTGAACTGCTCTCCCACTTCCTCTTATCAGACACCACCACTGCTTTCTCAGATTTGCTTCTCGCGAACATTTCTTCCATGAACTGAGCTTCCTCGACCATCTCTCGGAGGTTGGAAGCTTTGGAATTGTGGACCATTGATTGCATGTCCGCTGGTAAGCCATTGAGATATGCTTTCATCTTGTCTTTCTCTGTTAGGGCAGCGTGCCCCACCAGACCAAGCTTCTCCATGAACTGACGGGTATACTCCCTCACCGTCAGGCTTCCCTTTACCAGAGACCGGAATTCTTTCTCAATTCGGTCCATCGTTCTTTCGTTGCAGAATTCTTCTAACAACCTCTTCTTGAACTCGACCCAAGACAACTGAGCCAACACTGCAGGAGATAGGGTGGATTGGATGACATTCCACCAAATGAGCGCAGTATCCCTCAGCAGTTGGGTACCGAACCACACACTTTGATCATCTTCGCACTCGGAAGAGCCAAAAGCTTGCTCAACCACTCGGATCCACTTTATACACACGGCCGGGTCATCAGAACTAAAGAACTCTGGCGGTCCGCAACCCAGAAAGGACTTGTAGGAACAACTTTTCCTATTTCCCGGAGCACCAACAATCCTGCGCTCTTCAGCCCTGACCCCCGTACCATCGCCTCCAGAACCCGCTACGACGTTCTCCACAACCGTCTCACTTCTCCGATTGTTCACGTCGCGGTCCTCCATTACTTTCAGCAGAAACTCTTGCTGCTTTGCCATCTCTTCCCTCATTGCCAACATCACGCTGGCCAACAACTCGGACTGGGGATTAGCATCCCCGATGACTGGGTGGGACGAAGCCAGGTCTACTCGTGGAATGACCTCTGGCCCCCCACCTAGCCTTGGCTGAACAGGTGGTCGTACAACAACCTCAACTCCTTCCGGCTGACCCGCTGTAGAGGCTGTCGCTTCTAGACCATCAACACGCGTACGCGGTCTTCCGCGCGTACCTACCATACTGAACTGCTACACCGAGCAGAGAAAGAGATAAGAAAGAGGTAGGAAAACTCGAAAGGAAAACGTACTACCACATTACCAATTGTCATATTAACAGCAATTCAAGCACTCTTACGTACAATATCCTCATAATAACATTAGCTAAGTGAAATTATGAACATATAACACATAACGGTTCTTGTCACCACCACTACAACGCCTGATAAACGTACTTTTCGTCGACTCTAAGACTAACCCAACTTAGAAGTTCTACCCAAATCTCGCGGATCAATTCTTAGTATACTCAGTCTAAGTCTAGACATCTTACATTCATGCCTAGTTCGCTTAAACTAGGGCTCTGATACCAACTTGTAACACCCTAAAAAAACAGAGTAAATTAAAACCTGGAAAAAACCTGGCAACATGACGATCGAATTGATATAAACCTCCCATCAAGGGAGTCAGTCCTTAAGACTTTACAAAACCTGAACAGATATAAGGTTCATCAACGAACTAATATAGATACCTATATCAAGATTACATCAGCTGACAATCCATAATTCACCAAAAGAATGGGACTTAACAAATGCCCAGATACAAAACTAGTCATCTCCCAAAAACTCGTCTCTTAAAACCCCGGCAGCCTACCGCTAAGGGAAACCTGTTATACAAATCATTTGAGAAAAAGTGTTAGGCTTTAAGCCTAGTGAGAACATACAGTTCATAAATCCCAAGAGATATTAACAAATGTAACAAGTAAATCCTTTCAAAGGTTTGGTTGAGCAAAATACAGTTCTTGATAATAAATGGACAACCGGTCCAAAACACATCTTTTGATGACGGGGATTACCCAATTTACCAAGGATTATAGTGGAACACGAAGTAAGCCACAAATCCGAGTTATGAGCTAAATACATGGAACCATGGCCACGAACGCTTCGGTCCATACTACGATGTGAGGGAGGGCCCCCAAGGAACCATGTCATACTCGTTCATTAGACTACATTTGACCCATGGCTAGGATCCGGTCTCACATAACCGTACCTAAGTTGCCCCCGAGGATCAAATGTATCTAACTACAACGGAAGGGGCATATCCTTCCTAGCCATAAGCCGACTCGATACCTAGGGATCCACTAGTATAGTCATGACTTGTCACAATATTTCGTGTGACCAACAAAGCTAGATAAATAGCTTCCAACACATTTATATTTCAAAATGCCTTTTTCCAGACCAACTGCTGGTAAGAAAAATAATTATAAATCCAGTTTATATACATTCTTTCGAATAAGCCACACACTGGGCACGTAAAACATTATTTTACTTCAACAAGGTGAAATCCATCATTTTAGTCAAAAGCGTTTCAGGAACCCTAAGATATCTCAAAACCCCAAGTTACATCAAAATGAAATAAACGGACAATCTGAAAACGTAGAGATATGTAGGAGTTAAAAAAACACAATCTTTGACATATATAACAGTTTAGAAAAGTTAGTAGGAACTCACCTCAGTTTCCTTCTCCCTAACGAATGCTACCTATGACAACACCGAAAGAATCGGTAAGTCGAAACACAGATAACTCTCCTGCTACCTGACTAGAACTCAAAAGAAATAACAGAAGCTAACAACGAGCAGAACCTAATCCGGTCGAAGGCACTACTACCGGTCGAAAGGGGTTTCGGTCGAAGACAACACTCCGGTCAAACCCGTACCGGTCAAACCCATACCGGTCAAACCCATACCGGTCAAACCCATACCGGTCAAATGGGTTCCGGTCGAATGCTTCTCACCGGTCGAAAGGGGTTTCGGTCGAGTGCATTCGTACGGTCCTTTCCACATCCGGTCGTCTTGTTCGCCAAGAACAGTCGGAGATACAGAACCCAGATCCAAAATGAGAAATACTCAGATCTCAAAATGGAACGGTTTAAAACCTTCACAACGAGATTCTACACGGCTAAAAGCATTCAGATCAAAGTATTAAGCTAGATTCGTACCTTGATTTGTCCGAATCGATCAACCACTTCAACACTGCTTTTCTCTTGCTCTTCACTTCTCTCTGGCTTCTCAAACAAGAATCAGACCAAATGAGATATTTTGAAAATATCTCAGATTTGATTTGTATTTATATAACCTAAGTTACAAATAACCCCCCTGAACTTTGGGTAACGGTCAACTTCTCACCCAACCCCAAAATTCAGGGTGTTACATTATAAAATTCCGGGTGTTACACCAGGCGACAATGCCTTGGGCAATGTCGCTGGCCATTGTCGCCAATACTTCCATCACCTCCTGTTTCTTGCTGCTACATTGCCAGGTGCGACTATGACACTGCCATAGTCGCCGAGCATTGTAGTCGTGCCCGTACCAAGCTCCGAAACTCTACTTTTTCAACACCAAGACCCTCGATACTCTCAGGGACTTTAAGTAATGTTTTCCCAACATAAATCCCACCTTTCATAAGTTGCAAGAACGTCCGGATAACCTTTACTTACCGAAAATTTCGAGTGTTACACTTTAAGCCTATAAAGGTTTATTGCATTTATCTATTGTTCATGCTTCATGTAAGAATAACAAGACGGTCATTGTTACGAAAATCAGACTTGAAACCGACGGAATAGTAGGTATAAAGTAAATTGACCTATTTATGGGCTAGAAAACTTACCCTTACCCGACCCATAAATGGATTGAGCTTGCCTACGGGATAACACACCTATACATTTTTTTTACATTTTTAAGAAAACTAAACTTGTAAGAAATCACAAGTTATTTAAAATAATCCAAAATGCATAACAATTTTTCCAACTTAAAGTTAGACTAATACATAACAATGTACATAATTTATGAAAAAAGAATTGTTTCCCAAAATATGGAGCATCGATAAATGAAATGACCAAACGAGATAATAAGCAATTGATTATCTCAATTGATCGACTGAGGTAATTATCTTTATAGATTTCCAAAGAGTGTTATTATCATGAGTCATAATTAAATTGATAAGTATCACACATATTCAATTTATTTGAAAATTTTAATTATAAAAGTTACTTAATTATAAAAATATTAATGGGTCGGATGGATCTATCTAAATTTTTTTGTATAGTCCATGTCTGCATATTAATTTCAATAAGTCAGTTTGGACCAACTCATTTCTTTAAGAATAGTAGTCCAAGCCCACTTTACTAGCGAGTTGGATAGGGCAGGTCTAGAGGGCCGACCTGCCCATAAACGACTCTAGTTTGGACCCTCTTTTTATATGTATATGTGTATATAATTATATTAAGTCAAATATTAATATTTTTATAATATATGTCCTAAATTATTTGTGTGATGTAATTCACTTTTTATAAAGATAATTAGTGATGATAAAGAATACGAGGTTGAGAAAATAAATACAATAAAAAGTGTTGTCTTATAATTTTTATATTTGTTTTTAAAATACTATGACTATATCTTAGAGTAATATTAAAATGTTAATTAAAACAAATGATATATAAATGATTACTATATTTATGAACTTACGGTTTACTTATGAGCCGTTCGCAGTACGATTTAATGCAATTTAGAGCCAAAATGCAAACCATACCGCAAATGCCTCAAACCGTTAAAAACCGCATCGCAAAATGTGATGTGATATAGTGCAGTGTTTTTCTATCACACTTCATTCCAGTGATTATAAAATCACAACTTCAAAATAAATTCGAGGATTACGTTTCTATATAATTCCATACAACAAAAGGTCCAAAAACGTACAAAATGTATGATTGAAAATAATGCAAAACAATCTAAAGAGTTCAGTAATTAGTCCAAATATATTTTAGAAATCAACTTCAAAATAAATTCGAACATGATTACGATAAAGAACAAAAGAAAATAACTCAAATATGAAATCTGTAACTTAAATTTAAAAGAAAAACTAAAAAAATAATAAATAATTAATAATGTATTAACAATTTTCATTTGATAAATGATATCCTGCGGTTTGAACCCCGATTTGATGATTCAAAACCGCAAACCGCACGTATAGTGAGGTTTAATTAAAACACAAACAACACTGCGAAAGTTTTAAATCGCATTTAGCAATGTGGTGTGGGCTGCTTTGACGAACTAGATGAATACCCTTAGGTTTAACAATATTATTTATAGTTCAAAATAAATTTTGTTTTACCATTTATACATTATCCGTTTCGTTCGTTCCCTGCTATTTTAATGGGTAGGATATTATATGTATAATAGTTTTATGAAATGGATAATTGTCCGTTTCTTTATTTGCTATTTTAAATGGATAAAATAACATAATAACCCTTACCCTACCACCTAGGGGTGCTCACGGGTCGGGTTGAAGGCGTTTCAACAACCCAACCCAATGTTGGCGGTTTGAGAATTTTCAACCCAACCCAAACAAAAGTGGAACCCAACCCAACCCGTTCGGGTTGGTCGGTTTGGTCGGGTTGTTTTTTAAACAAAGTAAAAACAATATTGAAAACATAAAAATAAGAAAAGTTTTCTTTGAAATACGATCCATCATTCAAAAGAGTATACGAGTTCGTCAAATATTTAGGTATTACCTATAACTTTCCAATAATGTCCTCTTATGAGTTCCATTTCTCGTTATTGCCGAGTTGTTTTTGGTAACTTATACATATTAAAGAGAAATATAAATAATTTTAGAGAAGTCGCTAAAATGTTTATCGGGTTGGTCGAGTTACTTTGAGCCTAACCCAATATCAACCCAATAGTTTTGGGTTGTCCTAATTTTGTATCGATTATATATCGGGCTACCTCTTCCCGGGTTAGTCGGGTTGGGTTGATCGGGTTAGTCAGGTTGGTCAGTTTTTTGAGCACCCCTACTACCACCAACCCTATATAGAATGCAAGATTTTAATGTAAAATAAAAGTTAGATACAATTTCTTGTTAAAAAACAAATCTAGGCTCTATGCTTGAATAAAGAAAAAATTACAAACGGTGTTCTAACATGTTTGTTATGATCCTGCAAAAAACCCTAAAAAGTTGTATAAATATTAATGCCAAATTAAAAGTTGGGAAATTCCCTTTTTTTAATGACAAGGAGTTATTTAGCTGAACGCATTTGAACAACACAACCTAATGTTTACGGTTTTAAAAATCTCAATCCAACCCAGACTGTACAGGGTTGGGTTGGATTAGTCGGGTTGAAACTTTAGTGCATCAAAATATTCCCGTATCTTTGTTACCTTGAATACGGTGTTTTCTCTAATCACAATTCATGTATTTGTCATCAATTAATTAATACAACTTATTCGTACTCATTCTTGAGTAGATCACATTCAATTGACTTTCTTAATTCACATATATAAGATCACATTAGTTAACATATATAATAAACCAATGCATGAATTATATGGAGATGGAGAAGAGATTTAAAGTATATTTGTATATGTATATGAAGAAGGGGATGGTCTAACGGTCTAATGTCCATATTAGTAAGGGACCTAACAATAATATTAAATCCAAGGAAAAGAAGGGTATTGGGTTCACTAGTTGGATTCAAATGATCGTAACCCAATTCGAACACAATACCCATGGCTTGAGGATTTTACAACTCGATTAGGCATCAGGCGGCTTTGGGTTGGGTTGGCCAGGTTCGTCAGGTTTTTGTGCACCCCTAATGACAAAACAAGACTTTTCAAGTTGTGTGTCTAGTGTTTGGCACGAACTGGATTGAACAAGTTGTCCGTCTAGTGTTTGACACGATTAGGACTGGACTGAACAAGTTGGCCCTATATATTGTTTAATGATTTTATATGGTGGTTACCGGTGGCGGTGGAAGTGGAGGTCGCGATTGTGGCGGAGGTGGTCAACGATGGTGGTGATAGTGTTACAAGTAGAGGTAGAGGCGGTAGTGGTCGATGATTGACGGTGGTTGTAGAGGACATGGAGATGATGGATGTGTGGCGGCCAACAGTGGTGGACATGGTGGTAGTCGATGTGGTGCAGGTAGCGGTGGTGATGAACGAAGTTAGGGTAGGCGATGGTGATGGAGGTGGCCACCAATGGTGGTACGGCAATAGACATGGTGCCCAATGTTCGACAGTAGTTATGGAGAATGTGGAGATGGTGGGAGCTCGACAATGGTGTATATGGAGGTAGAGGTGGTGGTTGTGGAGGAGCTGAAGGTGGTACTGCTAACCGGTGGTGGTGGAGGTTGTTGGCAGTTACCTATTTTGATAAAAAAAAGCCATTTTGGTACCATTCAATCGCATTGTTATGTCGCATCAAATGTAGATTTCATCCATGATGTTATTGTTGTAAGCGGTTGTAATTTGATCAAGGTATTTCTTGTGATGGGGAAAGGGAAGCAAGCAATCTGTTTCTGTATTGTAGCCAATAACTACTACTACTACTACTATATTTCTCATTCAATTGACAAAAGATGTTGTGCATTTTATGATGGTTTATGCAATGTACATCATTCAGCCAAACCAATACAAATATATTCATTCATTCTTCCCTCATCTCATGTTAATGAAGTCACTTCCTTTGCCTAATTGCCGGTCTACAATTTTAGCTCTTACTTAAGGACACAACTTACTTCAACAATCCTTAATTTGAGTTCAATAACACACCCATCATCACATTCTATATTCATCTCAATGGAAAACTAAGGGGTTGTTTTTTTTTATTTATTTATTATTGAGTCTTGTATGTATAAGGTTGTCTATATGAATTAAGTTGTATGTATAGATTGAGAATGTTTTTGTTTGAGATAGTTTTTTTTCATAGATGGAAGAAATGTGGCTTTTTAATTGGGGGAGATAGGTTTGGAAAAAAACATGGTTTTCTATATAAAGGTCCTCCCTAAAAGCTTACTAAATAAGCCACTTTCTATATCATTAAGCCACTACCCATCAGTCATGTATAACTGACCGAATAAGTTGTGAGTCTCACTAAGCTCATTAAGCTGCTAACAAACAGACCCTTACACTATATATCCATTCAATCAAGACTTTGTGGTTAATTATGGGACTTGAAAGAAAGAAAGAAAGAAAGAAACAAATAAAGAAACCCTTTTGACTTTTAAAGGGTTTCTTTGCTTACTAAAAATGCCATATGATTCATCAACATAGATAATAAAAGTAAATAAACGAAAGAGATAAAAAGTCAAGTGTTTCTTTATCTCTAAGATGTGCTTACTCTTGACTGCAATTAGATGAGTGTTGTCTTTGGTTAATACTATGCGAATAGGAAACTAATATTGCCCACAAAACAAACACATCAATCTTGCCTTGCATTATCACCAACCAACAGAGAGATATCATCAACTACATCTTCTTTGCATGCCATATATAATACAATGCAAAACATCAATAACACCTTTTGGGTATTCAATTCTCATCTTTCTTACTTATTTGCATCCAATATTCTTGTTTTTTCAGATTGTATGCAAATCAATCATCATTCATTCACACCATCTCTATTAACACAACACCAATCATTCATTTATATAACAGGACCAGCAGCCACAAACAATGAAAAATCTTATATAGCAATGTGATAGACCAATAGTTGTGCTAGATTTCCAATTCAAAGAATATCAATCATTCATTGCCAATCAATCTACAAATTTTCTAACCTGATCGGCATCATCATCGGATCACACCAGCGTATATGGTCCTCGTGCAGGTCCATCTTCATCAACAACTGATAGCAACGCTCCATATGGTGATTCCATGTCATCAGCATCATCCGGAGTCCTCAAAATCGCGTGTAAGAAAATAACAAGTGCCGAGATCAAGACCGACAGAAAAACGTTCCACCAAACACTAGTGACAGCTAGGGCAACCACAGTAACGACGGACAACACGATCATGACCAGCCGACCGCCGAGTTCAAAATCGAAAACAACCAAAGGCTCATCCCTAGCGAAAACAAGGTAAATCCAAGCGGCAATGATGACGAGGAAGGAGATTAAGGTGACGGGGTGGGAAATTAGGGTTAATAAGAAGATGATTATTGAGAGGATGAGGTAGTTGGCGCGGAAGGCGTAGAGGTTTTTCTGGAAACGGAGGGAGAGTTGGGGGAAGGAAATTGGGAGAGAGAGGGAAGAGAAAGAGATGAAGTCGTCGAACCAAGGTCGGATCGAGTGCCGGATTTGGGAGGCGGTGGCTGGTGGCGTTGGCGGTGGCGGTGGAGTTGTCGATGATGGCGTCATGTTGAGAAAGAAATTGAACAAGAAGAATCTCAATCAATCGATGGGGGAAGAGAAAAAGGGGAAACGGAGGAGAAGAAAGCAAAGAAACAACAGCAATAACATCTTATTATAATATTATTACTGCCTCTTTTATGTTTTTCATTTTTTCAAGACAAGAAGTGTCCAGGATTATTTAGGTGCGTCTGTATCCGAACATGTTTCTAAGTCCGAAGTATTATTTCATTTCTAATTAATAAGAGGTGGTTTTGAAGTCTGAAATCTGAATCAATAAGACTGTTTGTTTTTATAATGCCTGAAGACGTTTTAAGAGACAAGATAACATATGAACTTAGGCGACGATAAAAGGTTTTATGACATTAAGGCCCTGTTTGTTTTTTCACTTTAATCACTTAATATCACTTATCACTTAATCGGTCATATGTTTTTTTATTCAGACTGTTTGTCTTTTTGTTTTTTTCAGAGCCACTTATCACTTAATTTCATCTGGAAAAAAAAGTGGTGACATAGCAACTTAATTCCACTTATTGCTCCCAATTTCACATGCCTCCAGTTATCTCCAATTTCACACGCTAGACCGAAATTGGGATAAACCAGTTCGAGATCTAATCGAGATCAAAATTCCCACGCCTCCAGGTATGTCGTCTTTCATCCCTGTGATTTTTTGCTTCCTTCTTCCCTGTTGATTGAGACCAGTAGGGTGGATGGGGAGGGTTTTATCGCCGGTAGTGAGAGTAGGTGAGGTTTAGCCGCCGGAGGTGAGTGTTCTGCCGGTAAAGGGTTTTGGACAATCGGCGATGGGTCTGGTTTTGAGGTACTGTCAACTGAGGGCAGGGAAGATTTTGTGATTGCCGATGGGTTATAGGGTGAAGGGGTTGCTGGCGGTGGTTAAAAGGCTGGAGGTACAATCGTCAGCAGATGATCGTGGGTTTTTTTTCGTTTTTTTTTCTGGGTTAAAAGGCTGGAGGTATGATCGTGTTTTTTTTTTTGGGTTTTCCATCATCAACAATGGGGAAGATGAGGGTGAGAGGGTTGGAGGGATTTTGGGTTTTATTATATTATAATTTAATTAAAAATAAATTGATTAAGATTTCAGATGTTTAAAAGTTTATAAAAACAAACAGTCTTATTATTTCAGATTTCAGACTTTAGCACGACCTCTTAAAAATCAGAAGTGAAATCAGACTTCAGATTTCAGCACCTCTTAAAAAACAAACGCCACCTAAGTCACCACTTGAAATAAGATCTATTTAAGAGTTAAGACATCCTAAAAACTGGAAAAAAAAACAAACAGTCTGAATGTAAAAAGATCTGACCGATTCAGACATAAGAGCCATTAAGAGGTTTCTTAAAAAAAAAACAGCCCCTTAGTAAATGTTTATTGGGTAAACGTTTATTGATAAAAGAAATTATCCTTATTTACCTTATCATGTTATATTTTTATCCACCAAATAGATTGTTTGTAAGCGTCTTAAACCCGATAAGTACTTACCAGGTAAGAGTTTTTTTCCCCACTTGTCGAGTAAGGCTCTTGGTCCTTATTATGCCTCCTATCAGGTAAGATTTTTGTCCATGTCATACTCAATTGGTAAGGTAAGTGATATCGGTAAACGCTTAGCTGGTAAACATTTAGTAAACGGTCCATAAATTTCTATTTTCCCATTTTATCTTTAGTTATGGATGGAGAAAGTTTTTATCTCTGTTATCAAATGTAAAAATGCCATTTAATTATTTAAAAAGTGTAATATTTCATGTCCCAAAATAAGTGTCTATATTACTATTTTCGTTTGTCCCAAATAAATGTCTACTTTTAAAAGTAAATGTCTATTTTCTTATTATACCTTTAATTATTTGATGGAGAAGTTTTCTCTCTCTATAATTAAAGGTAAAATTGTCATTTTGTTAATTAAATAGTGTAATAATTTCATATTTCTAAAAATGTGTCTTTTTCATTGTGGACATTTATTTGGGGACGAAGGAAACAAACATTGCAAATTTGGGTTTCGAAGAACAAACATGGTACATTGAGGTTTTTACGACGTGTTATCAAAAGCATACCACACAGATGAATATG
Organism: Arctium minus; assembly: GCA_954870635.1. Lineage (NCBI taxonomy): Eukaryota > Viridiplantae > Streptophyta > Magnoliopsida > Asterales > Asteraceae > Arctium > Arctium minus. Next base: position 73,136,478 of record OX941085.1, on the reverse strand, counting down.
TAAGTATTTCGTTTTAGGGACCTGAGACATTAAAACTTGAAAAGCACTAGGACCAATAATGTAATTTACTATAAAATCTATGTTTTGTTACTTCAGATGTGATATCAGAACAAATTATGTTACACAAAATCGGAATCAAACCAAATTAGGTTGTTTTTTCATGCATTTGTTATATATAAACTAGGTAGCTAAATGTTGAAATTATCACATTTTAGGTACCAAAATAATGGTTTTGAAAAAAATGTATAAATGATATTCTTATGTGAATACAGTTATATACACAAACATTAATTAGGTTAATTCATACAATTCAAAGAAGAAAACAAATAAACATGTACTCCTTTGTCCTAGAATAAATGTTCACAATACAGTTATATACACAAACATTAATTAGGTTAATTCATAAAATTCAAAGAAGAAAATAGATACACATGTACTCCTCCGTCCCAAAATAGATGTTCACAATGAAAAAGACACAATTATAGGAATGTGTAATTATTACACTTTTTTAATTAATAAAAGACAATTTACCCTTAATTATGGAGAAATACATTTTCTTTATCTTATTTTATGAAATCAAAAGAAAATAAAGTAAAAGATTCAAAATTTCTTTTGGGCTTGAAAACTCTGCTAGAAGAAAAGAGCAAAAGAAGTGAAGAGATTCATATCCAAATAAGATAGACAGATTCCCAAATTTCAAAATGATGCATGCGAATCTATAATTGAACGTGAAAGAATGAAGTGTGAAGTTGAGGTTGAGGCACTAGAGGCCAAAAATCTACTGTTTTGGGCTCCAACTCTAGTTTAAATAACACAAAACAAGTCTCCATACAAATAACCACTAGATCCATATAGAACGAGTGTAACCTTAAATACAAACAAGCACTAGATGTCATCAAATGGAGAGACATAATGGACATATACATAAGTTTGGATGTGATGTAGTTTGGTGGATCTAAAACCACATAGAGATGTTGTCCCGTTAAGTGGATCTTGTTTTATCAAAATATACCTAGGCGTGTCTTTGCGCATTGTTGCTTGCTATAAAAGAGAGGGTGAGGACTCAAGATAAATTTTGCTCTGTGAAATGTTAATGAAGAATTGGAATGTATTATACGCAACAAGAAGAGGAAGGAGCTGTTTGGTTGGTTTTTCATTAAGTCATGTACGGTTAAAGTTGTCTGTGTGGATTAATTTGTCTATATAGATTAGAAATGTTTTTGTTTGGAAGGTTTTCCATAGAAGGAGGGAACGTGTTTTTTAATTGGGAGTTGCAACTTTGTAAAAAAACTTGGTTTTCTGCATAAAGCTCCCCCTTTAAGCTTACTGAATAAGTCACTTTCTATGTCATTAAGCCGCTACCAAACATTCATGTATAGCTGACTGAATAAGTTGTGGGTCCATTAAGCTCATTAAGTTAATGTTTTGGCAAAAAATATTAAAGTTACGGCTGACGCAAGATTCATGCGACCAAATATATCTTCAGATTAGGTCTTAACGACCAAAGACCATAAGACCACCGAATGTCACATCTAACGATGGTCGCAGGTACCTTATGACACCTAACTAACGACTAAAGACATTCAAGCTATTGAACATCATTAAAAGACAATTGTCATAAGTTTCTTCACGACATTTGTTTACTAACGTTCAATAAGCAATTTCTTTTGTGATGATTAAATGCAACGGATATAACTGAAGACCACAAACAAAGAGCAATAAAGGTGAAGACCGTTATCAATAAATGACCATAAAAGACATATGTATGACAAAGAAACCTATATAGACAAGGTTCCAAGACACTCAAAGGACACAAGCAAATATCGAAGCAAGAAGATAGACCCTCTCGAAGATTCTCACGACAACAACAGTTTATCTCATAATTTCATTATTTTTTGCTCATATTGTAATCATTTGTACTCTCGACCACTGTTCAAAAGGACGACATCCCTGTTTGACGTCACTAGTGCACTGACGACCTTCGTGGTCGTCCGCGATTTTTAACCTCGATAGGGATTTTCCGCATCACCAACTCGTTGTGTCTCTTTTAGTTTTTAAGCTTGTAGTGTGTTTTTCGAAGAAAACAATCTTTAGTTGTTAAAAAACCACACCGACCTTAAATTATTCTTAAAGGTAATTTTTGGCATTAACAGTTTGGCGCACACCGTGGGGCCCCAACTAGAGAATTTCTTTGAAAAACATATGTCATACTAATGATTTTCGTAAGGTTTTGCCATTCATAGGAAAATGATGGTCAAGGAACTAATCATAATGTCATCGCGCAAATGCGTGCAAAGTTTGAAGATACTCGATATCGCATTAACATGTTAGATGAGCAAAATCTCAAGACGAATCAGGAAATTTCTCACTTGAGGAATCAAAGTTCAGGGATATCTCTTGGAAATCCTGGTCCAACAGTAATACCTCAGTTCAACCCCGTACCACCATTCCATATGGGAAACCCTGCAAGCCAGCCTCCAATGAGCAATATACGCCTACCTCCTCCGCCACCATTGACTTAGCATATGACATTCTTTCCTAGACCCCCATCTAGCACTTTTGCAATGCCAAATCCTTCAACTGTCGTTATAACTCTAACAATACCATCGCTACCAATACCTCATTACCAATCCCGTCATTACCTATACCTACAACATTTCACGCTACAAGTATCCCAATAGGCAGTGACGACACTGAGTCATCTTTGTGATACAATCTCCATGTGACAGTGGGACTTACGACCCAAGGCTCGGGTGTTATCCCTCCAAACATGGCAATCCCTATGGTGCTCAATGGTTCCAGTCATGACGATCCTATCGCACGACTCTAAAATTATTGGAAAAATAGAATGAAAAATGTTATCGCTGCTGTTCAAATTGTCAGACACTGCTTTCCTTGTCGACGTAGAACCTCTGAAAGGCTTTAAGGCATCACCCTTCGTCGATGCCATTGCCTTGGTCGACATCCCAAAGAAGTACAACATTCATGTGTTCGCTCCTAAATATTCAGGTATAACAAATCCAAATGAGCACGTTGCCTAGTATAAGCAGCTCATGTGGACTGTGTCGATTCCCCAACCATATCAAGAAGTATGCATGTGCAAGAGTTTTGGGGCGACACTCGCTGGAGTAGCCCTTCAATGATTGATCAATGTGAAACCTAAATCAATTAATTCGTTCGCCGAGCTTGTCAATCAATTCTTCCAACAGTTCGCTAGCAGTCGCAAGATGGAAAAACAAACTAGCGACCTGTGCTATATCACTCAAAAAAGTGGAGAGTTCATATGTAATTACTTCAATCGTTTCAATTCTGAAGTAATTGGCATCCACAATTGCGACATCAGAACTACAATTGAAGCTTATAAGCACGGTCTTGATGACAACTCAGAGTTATATCTAAGATTGACTAAATATCAACCCAAAACTTTTGAGGACATCAGAGCCAGAACATTAGCTCATATGCTGGTCGAAGATGATGCTACGTTTCAACGCAAGCATTCAAGTGATAAACGACCTCTTAGCGTGAAAAGCCCGAGTTTAAAGTCAATATAGTACCAAAGCATGAGTTGTCACAACAAATATCAAATGTTCGATTTGATAGGAAGAAAAATGTCCCGACGACTTCCATATTTCCTCAACACTCCGAATATTTCAACTTATGGGTTTAATGGATTGTCGAAAGATTTGGTGGACGATCTTAAAAACGTACAATCCACAATCTGATGGCCAAAAAGGAGTGATAAAACTGATGAAAAAAGGACAAGTCAAAATGGTGAGACTTTTATGAAGATTACGGTCATATGACAGATGATTGTCTGGCCTTACGCAAAGAAGTCGCGTGGTTGGTTTCGAAAGGTCATCTGCAAGACCTGATGAATAAGGACATTGTCAAAGGTAACAATGCACGACCTCGGTAGCCAGTACATGCAAAGTTCGTAAATTGTATCGTGGGAGGTTCAAACATCTATGAACTAACTTATTTTGCAGCTAAGAGACACATTGGCCAACGACTAGATGAATCCCCGATCTTCAAGACGCATAGTGTTGGGGCTAAAATGAACCAAGTCTGGTTAGTGCTGCTAGAGTATTTAAGATTACTACTGCTGAAGTCTTTAGTACTGCTAGTTGAAGGATTACTACTGCTAGCAGAATTACTACTACTTGGAGAGTTAGTACTGCTAATAGTTAGTACTGCTTGAAGATTACTACTGCAAGCATGTTAATACTGCTGAGGATTGAAGATTAATGCTGCTGGATGATTAATACTGCTTATGAAGATAAAGATGCTTAAAGCGAAAGACTAGGAGCTGGAGATAACAAAAAAAGATAATTATGGAATGGATTATGAAGATCAATTTTGTTTTGATAATTATCTTGTAATTAGTTTTGTATATATAGTTTAGAAGTCTTTGATAGAGATACAATTTTTGATATACGTTTGTTTTAGAGAGAATTAACCTCAAGGTTCTTTGTAGTCCTTTCAATAGAGAAGTATTGAACGTCTGTTGAGCTTGTTCAACAGATTGGGGTTTGGTCTGTAATCATTAAGTTAAATCAATATAACTTGTGATTTGAGTTCATATACTGTTTGATTGATTTATTGTTAAAGTGTTTTTCCGCGACTTCTTTAACATAGTTTGAGCTCAAACCCAATGAGTTTGACATGTGGAAAATCAGAATCAGGCAGTACATTCTTCTTACAGACTACTCAATGTGGGATATCATTGAGAATGGTCCCTCTGATGGAGGAAAGATGGACGCAGATGGCAAGAGACCTCCACCAAAGACTGATGGAGAAAGAAAGATGAGGCAGACTGAGATGAAATCCTTGAGCACTCTGCTCTTGGCAGTTCCTAATGAGTATCAACATCAATTCTGCAACTGTTCTGATGCTCAAATTCTGTGGAATGCATTGGAGAAGAGATTTTCAGGTACTAAAAGCACTAAGAGGAATCAGAAGGCAATTCTCAAACAACAATATGAGAATTTTATGTCTACAAAGAATGAGTCCATGACTCAAACCTTTGATAGATTCAACAAGTTGATTGAAGAGTTGGCCACTGTTGGTGTCAAGACGGACCAGGATGATGCCAACAGAAAATTTCTAAGATCTCTTGGTGAAGAATGGGTGATGTACATTGTATCCTTCAGACAGAATGATAATCTGGAGGATAAGGAGCTTGATGATCTCTACAATGATCTATAAGGCTATTTGAAGCAGAAGTTGAATCTAAGAAAAGGCCATCTGGATACTCTCATAATGCTGCCCTTCTATCATCTACTACTGATTCTACTGCTAATACAGAATCAGTTAGTGCTGCTTATGGCTCAAATCAGGATGGGTCCAATGATTCTGTTTTGGAGGCATTCCTTGCTAGTCATGCTAAATCTGCTCTTATCAATGATGATCTAGAGCAGATCAATGCTGATGATCTTGAAGAGATGGATATCAAGTGGCAGATGGCAATGCTCACCATGAGAGTCAAAAGATTCATCAAAAGAACAGGTATAAACAATTTTTCCATGAAAAGAGAAGATGGTGTTGGATTTGATAAATCCAAGGTGGAATACTACAAATGCCAAAATCTGGGACACTTTGCCAGAGAGTGCAGAGAAGGAACTGCCCAACAGCATGGAAGCAATAATCAACAACCAAAGTCCACTAACTATAGCAGGAATTCATCTCAAGCTCTTGTCTCACAAGAGGGAATGGGCTTTGATTGGAGTGATCAAGCAGATGAGGCAATTCAGAACCAAGCATTGATGGCTGAAGTTTGAGAGTCATCAAGCACTACAATCCCCACTGAGGTAAAATCTAACCTTTGCTCTAAAACCTGTCTTGAAACTGTTAAAAAGTATAGGGATCACAATCAGAGCATGTGTGATGACCTTAAAAGGTTAGAGAAAGATAGAAGAGAGTATGTTTTGATAGTTGAGAAGTTTGAAGAACAAATAAATGCATATCAAGCTAATGAACTTCAACATTCTTATGATCTCAACTATTGGAAGTGGGAGAAGAATGAGTTAGAGAGTAAGCTAGAGAAGTCTAAAGAGGAGTGTGAAAAAGTTAAGAATGAATTTGAGAAGGCCAAACTAGACATTGAGAAATATTCCAATGCTTCTAGAGCAATGGACTCTTTACTTAAATCTCAAATTCATGACAAACTGAGAAGAGGAATAGGCTACAACACCACCCCTCCACCATACAACAATAACTACATTCCACCCACCTCAAACCTCTTAGAAAGACAGGATAAGGATGACTTACCTACAGGAGCCACAAAAGTAGATCCTTTAGACAAAGTAGTGGTTGAGGCAGATTCTGAAGAAGAAGACTCTGAGAGTAAGAATGAGGAAGACCATAAAGATATTCCCTTAGAAAACCACATTCTTACAAATGAGAGGGGAGGTAAACCATTTATCAAAAGTGATAAAGTGGAGATGTCCAAGACAGAGAAAGAGACTGTTAAGAGTGAGAAAGCTGAGACCTCCAGGAAAGGAAATGAAAAGGTACATGGAATTCACTACATGCAAACCTCTGTTATAAATCCCTGTACTTGTCAACAGAACAAGCCCCATAAACATGATAAAATAAGGGGCAATCAGAGAAACAAAAATAATCAGTGGGCTCAAAAACAGGGAATTGATCTAAGCAAAATCAATAGACCAAAGCCCTGTTTTATCTATGGCAAATTGAATCATCTTGCCAAATACTGTTATTTCAATCCTATTAACCAAAGAGTTACTTTTCAAAGACAAACACAAAATTCTTTTGGTTATAGGAAGCAATCAAGAAATCACATGGCTGCTAATATGAGAATAGTACCAATGAAAACTGGGACTGCAAAATCTCATATTCAGAATAAGTTTGCTAAATCAAAAGAAAATACTCCAAGCAAGTCAAGGAGTAACTCACAGAACAAGAAAGCAAACAACTTTGTCAAGGTTTGGGTTCCAAAAGTCAAGAAACCTGTTAGTACTGCTACCTCAAATAGTACTGCTAACAGAAATAGTGCTGCAGATAGAAATACTACTGCAAACCAAGTTAGTACTGCTAACCTAGTTAGTACTGCTAACAAGGATAGTGCTACTACTAGTGTTAATGCTGTCAAGCCGATAATTTTGACAAAGTATTCCAGCCATGAGATTCCTAACTCTGATAATCTCATCCAGACTAAGATTACTTATTATAAATATGTTGATGAGAAAGGGAAACCCAAGACCACTTTGGCTTGGGTTCCCTCTAAAAACTAACTATTTTATCTTATGTGCAGGGCAACCAACAACTCAATAAGAAGAGCATTTGGCATGTAGATAGTGGTTGCTCTAGGCACATGACAGGTAACATGGCCTGTCTTCAAAACTTCAAAAAGTTTGATGGAGGACATGTTGCGTTTGGTGACAATCCAGCAAGAGGTAAGATCAGTGGAAAAGGTATGGTATCAAAAGGTAAGATGTCATTTGAAGATGTATACTATGTTGAGCAATTGAAATACAACCTGTTAAGTGTATCACAGGTCTGTGACAAGAAACATAGTATACTATTTACTGAGTCTGAATGTATTACCCTTGCTCCAGGATTCAAGGTAGTTGATGAAAATATGATACTACTTAGAACTCCTAGAAAGGATAATGTTTATTGTTTGGATTTAGAGAATGTAACAACTGATTCATCATTAAACTGTTTATTTTCAAAAGCTTCCTTAGATGAATCATCTCTTTGGCATGGAAGGATGTGTCACATGAATTTTAAAACAATGAACATTCTTGTGAAAAACAACCTTGTAAGAGGTTTACCTCAAAAAGTTTTCTCATGTGATGATCGTTGTGTTGCCTGTCTTAAAGGCAAGCAACACAAAACTTCTCATAAGTCCAAAGAAATGAATACAATCTCTTCTCCTCTTCAATTATTGCGTATGGATCTCTTTGGTCCTACAAATGTGATGAGTATTGGTAAGAAATTCTACTGCTTAGTCATTGTTGATGACTTCTCTAGATTTACTTGGGTCTATTTTCTGAGGACTAAGGATGAGACAAGTGGACTGATCAAATCCTTTGTTCTTAGGATTGAAAATCAAACTAATCTAAGGGTTAAAGTTGTTAAGTCTGATTTTATAGTAATCATTGTAGTTATAGGCTTGGTCTTATACTATTCTGAGATTGGGATTTATCTGCGTATAGGCCAAGGGTATTTAAGTCCCTTTGGTCCTTGTGTCTTGTAACAACTTTGATGCTCACATTGAATACAACATACTTTGCGCCTTGAACTCTCTCTCTACTTTCTCTCTCTAGAGATTCATTGATCTTGGACTCACAATTGGTATCAAAGCCATCTGAATCTTGAGAGGATTGAGAGAAATCATTTTCGTTCCTGAATTTGTGGATTAAATCAAAAATTTGATCGATTTTCTTGGATTTTTCAAGAAAATCTCGTTTTCTTGATTTTTCATCAAATTCGAGTGTGTTTTTGATCGAGTTTATGCGAAATTTGGTTTGTTGAATCCGATTTTACATGCTAAACACTTCTGATTCACATCAAATTTCAAGAAAAACAAGTTTTGTTTGTCGATTTTGAGATTTAGTGATTTTCTGGAAAAACTCGTTTGACGTACTGTTATATAATCGAAATCTTGTGTTTGTGATTTTTAGTCAAATTTTTTGATTGAAATGTGTTAAAAAGTTGTTTTCGAAAGGTTTTGTATAAGAAAATTTCATCAAATTTAGTTTTGAAATCGAGTTTTTGGAAGTTTTCTTGATTTTATATCGGTTTGCGTTAGATCTCTACTTTGCGCCAGTTCATACATGTTTGCGCGAGTTCATATCAGTTTGCGCTAGTTTTATTGTTCTAATCGTTGTACTAGTGTTTCAGGTTTTTGCATTGGGTGATTCACGCAAAGCTAACTTTGTGTCTCCCGTGTTTTACGAGAAGTTAAGATTGCGTATTCCTTGGCTCAAGAGAAGCTACTTTGCATCTCTCTCCAATCACGCAAAGCTTAGTTCGCGTTTTCAGCATCTCACGCAAAGTCTACTTTGCGCTACTGTCAGTTAACGCAAAGCAAAGTTTGCGTCTCACTTGGCTCACGCAAACCTTGTTTGCGTCTTGCTCTTCTCACGCAAAGTTGGTTTGCGTCTCTAGCTTCTCGCGAGAACTTAAGTTTGCGTCTCCTTCGCATAACGCAAAGCTACTTTGCATCTCTGCCTTATCACACAAAGTCTTGTTTGCGTCTTCTGTCTCTCACGCAAACATCAACTTTGTGCCAGTTTCAAGACTTAGAATTTTTTCTGGATTTCTGAAATATGGATTCTGACAAATTTGCTTATCAAGCTCAGTTCTACAAAAGTGATCTTATGATGTCGTCTCTGGGTACAGAAAATCGTCCACCAGTGCTAATTGATGAAAATGAATTTACACAGTGGCAAGATCGGTTCCTGAACTTCATTGAACGTCAAAAGAATGGTAATGACATGTTGATCATTCTATCTGAAGGACCATTTGAAAAACCCAAGTTGGCTTCTGGATTATATAAGCCTACTAAATAATACACACATGATGAATTGTCGGCATATCAAGCTGATCGTGATATTAAAGCAATTCTGATGCTAGCATTGCCAAACTCTATATACAACAGGATTGATTGTTTCAAAACTCATCCTAATCTGATGTGGCAACAGCTTGAGAAGATTATGCTTGGTTCTTCGGTCGCAACTCAACTCAGGCATACGCGCTACATGAATAATTTTGAAGAATTCAAAGCCAAGAACGGGGAGCCACTGAAAACGGTGTATGGCAGATTTTGTGCCATTATCAATGACCTGAGGAAGATTAAAGTAGAAAAGACTGAGCTTGAGACAAATCTGAAATTTCTCAATTCACTTCAACCTGAGTGGAACAAATCTTGCCACAGACTGAGGAATGATGTCAGAATCTCCACTATGAAAATCCAAGAACTTTATGAAATTCTGATGACTGATGAGAGCTTGGTGCTTGAGAAGAAGACCAAACTGGATAAGAAGAACAAGAAATCAGTAGACCCGGTTGCACTCCTCACGAGCCAACTGGCTGAACAAGCATTGTCTGATAATGCTTACAACGGGTCAACTAAAGATGATGGCGAGGCACTGCAGAAAGCAATGATCCTTCTCTCTCAACATTACCAGAAAAAATTCCAACCAAGATCGGGTTCTAACACTTCTCGCTTCACTTCCGGTTCTAAAGTCAAAGTGCCCGAGCCAAAGACTGCGCCCTGCTACAACTGTGGAAAGCCGGGGCACATTTCAAAGGAGTGTCGAGCAAAGAAGGTTAAGGACTCAACTTATTACAGAAAAAAATTGGAGCTGGATGAGAAAAGAGAGAACGGAACTGCTTTGCTAGCAGAAGAAGAATTCTGGCTGGATCACTCTGACGATGAAGCTGCAAATGTAGAGATCACTCAGATGTGCTTGGTTGGAGATGATCAGCCAGATGATTCTGAAACTGATGAAGATGAGGTATATTCAGAGTTTGATTACAAGTTCATATCTTCTCAGATGAATATCATAATAACTGCTTTATCTGATTTGCGTTCTAAGTTTATATCTAAAAAGATTTTAAATTCAGAAAAGTCATATTTGATTGACAAACTGAAAATTTCTTTAAAAGATGAAAAATCTATTTTAGAAAATACTAAAGACATATTTCAAAGAAATTAGATGATTTGGAAAATTTAAATAAGACTTATCTTGAATCTTTGACTGTTATGACTACTTTAAAAGATGAATTGTCGGATAAAATAAATAAATTAGAAGAAAATCTTTATCGAAGGAATCAATCTGAACAAACAATTTTTATGGATAAACCAAGGAGTGAAGAAGTTTTAAAACAAAGATGGGGACTTGGTTTTGACAATCCTCATTGTTTAAACAAAGTGATAAACGAAGTTCCTACTTTATATAAATACGATTATCTAACTCTTGCACACTATGCTCCTCAGTTCAAATTTCATTGGACTAGTGAAAAGCAAGTGTTAGAACTCGAAAATGAGAAAAGGACAAATAATAAGAAAAATGAAATTCCTTTTGTTTATACGTATGAAAATGCAAAATATTTTCCTGAAAAATCAAGGAAAGGCAGAAAAAGTTTAAATGATATATCTCCTATCAAATCTTCAGCGTCTGATGATTTTGTTTCTTCTTATGCACCTGATTTTGATAAGGAAAATATTTCTCCAATCATTTATGATTCTTAGAAATATACTTCTCCGTTAGTTTTAGAAGGCAAAATTATCGATCTTGAAGATAAGATAGAAGATCAAAATATTTTAAAGAAAATTGAATCTGATATTATTCTTTCTTTCATGCCGTCTAGTCTTGAAGAAAAATTATTTTCTCAAAAATCAGATTCTATTTCTAACCTTTCTTCTGATTTTTAAGAAAACAAAAAGGAAGTTTCAAATTTTAAAATCTTTTCTCAAAATACTTCAGACTCCGAGGCGAATTCAGTTTTATTAGTTGATCAGATTGGTTGCTTAGGTAAAATTATTTCTTCTGATTTAAATATTTCGTCTAAAATTCTTGATGATTCTTTTATGCTCAATGATCAATATTATAAACCTAAGCGTAAAAGAAGACGGTCAAAGAAGTCGAAGAAACAAGATAAAGTTATTTCTGACAACTCTAATTCTTCCGATTCTAATTTTTCAGATAGGCCTTTGAGCAAGTCAAAGAAGCAGATCTGGAGAACAAAGCGGACATCTGATGAACCTGCTTTTGATGGGGATAAATGTGTAGACAAACTTTATAAAAGTGATTCATTTGCTACATGTAATAAAATTTCAAGATATTCTATAAAGCAAATGATTCGAATTTCAAAACATGTCTCATGTTCTTCCTCAGATTCTAGTTCTGATGATTATGCTTTCTCTTCTGATGATTGTGCTTATCATTCTGATCATATTTCTCATGCTTTAACTGTCAAATCTAATAAGTACTTCCCCATAAGAACTGCAACTAACAAACACGGGCCAAATACAAGTGGGTACCCAAATCTCAAACTGATTCTAAGTTGCAGGCACCACACGTCAAAGGGGAATAAGAGAATGTTGGCTTCTGAGTACTTCAGCTCAGAACCCGTACTTCAACGACTACGACTTCTAGATATCTCAGTCTAGGATTCACTCTTCAAAGCTTTTAAGCTTCTGACGAATGAGAAACTGTGAGTACATCTATTTTATTCTGCTGCATATATCTCTGTTAATGATGTTATTCCAGTTTTCTCAAATTTATTTTCATGAATCCGAGCATTTTCAATCTTTCCTGAATTTTGTTCAACCCAATATTTCTATATTGAGACACTTGTTAAAAAAAAGGTTTAAATCTTTACAAATTTTATTCTATACAGTAAACGATTTCAGTTTTCTTTCTTTTGAATAAAATTTGTGTCTAGGATAAATTTTCAAGTTGTTTGTTTATATTAAAGTTGTTATATGTTCAAATTTCAACTCTAACAAATTTCGAAAAGTCAGCAACTTGTTTGAAACTTTTGATACTGCTTTAAAGTTGTGTGATTCGGAATATTTATAGTTTACAATGCTTAGAAATCCTAAAAAGTCAAAATTATGGATTATAATGAAAATATGGGCTAAGCACTTAGATGTAGAACTGAGTGATTGAGATGAAAATATATATAAAATACAAAAATCTCTAAGTTTAAAAGTTTGTACCTGTGACCTTTCTGGTTTGGGAAAGTAAGTTCCGTGGGATGCTTGTCATCTGGTCCCCTAAGGTCAATTTGATCTGGGAGTGATCGAACCCAAATCCTTCAATAGAATCAGATCGAAAGTCAGGTTCTACTGGTATGAATGGGTTTAGGATATGTCAATGTAGCCTTTCTGATCTGGGAGAGTAAGTTCCAAGGGGTGCTTGACACCTAGTCCCCTAAGGCCAACTGGTCTGGGAGCGGCTGACCCAAATCCTGCAATAGGATCAGATAGAAAGTTACGTTTACGACATGTTCTATACTTAATAAACTTTTTGATTAAAAAGATGCCAAAGTGCACGAGCTTAAAAGATGCCAAAGAGCACACTCACGTCAAGATGCCAATGAGCACACTGCTAAAAGATGCCAATGAGCACACATCTCATGATACTTGGTGATATTTCTGAGTCGCGATAAACCTGTAAATTTGTGAAATTCTTAATTCTTGATGGCTTAGTGTGATTACATGCAAAGTTCTCTATTATATTTTTAGAATTGCATTTTCTTGAAGCTAATCAAAGTTCGCATGATTGCATACTGAATAGATTGATGAAAGTTTTTGAAACTGAACATGTTTTAACTTGATATGCAATGAAACTTGTATCTGTATCCAACAACATATATTTGATTTCAACTGATTGATAAATTTGTGATATTTTACTAAGTAGAATTTTATTTGTTTAGTATTAAAATTTTTTACTTGTTTAGTTGTTTCAAATTTCATTTTCAGTATATTTTTCTTTTTCTTTGATGTTTCAATTCTTGTGTTCTCATATATCTTTTCAAATGGGTTTAAACATTATTCAAGGGGGAGTGAAACAAGAGAATTTTTCTTAATGATCATATCTGTTTTTGAGGGGGAGTATTTGATTTTTTTATATGAATGCTAACTTGAATTGTCGTATCTAGTGCATTTGTGTAGGGGGAGTCAAAGAGCTTAAAAAGGTAAAAATTTCTAAGTCTAAGTCAGATTTGCGCCATCAGTTGGTCGCGCAAACCTTGCTTTGCGCCACCTTCGCTTCGCGCAAACCTCACTTTGCGCCACCAGCGTGTCGTGCAAACCTTCCCTATTTCTCTGTTTCTTTGATTTTGCAGATCTTAAGCTGTCTCGTCTCCAACATTTGCATGACCAAGTTGATCCAGATCATCAAGGTCATGAGGGGGAGAATTAAGAGAAGTTAAGGAGATGATAAAGAGACAAAGAGCTCAAATGTTTATCTGCTGATCAAGATTCGCTCAAAGATTCAAATTTCTTCAACTTTAATTGTCTTTTGCTGTTTATGATCCGATCACCACAGCTTCTTCAAGATCATTTAAAAGAGGTGTATCGTCTAGAGCACAAACTGATGAACCGACTGTTCTTTCAAGTTTATTTCAAACCGGTCCAGTCTTGTCAAGGCAGTAAAGACAACAAATCTTTAAAGATGATGAGAAGAATTTTCTTTTAAAAGTCAGAATGCTTTGCAAAGTCACTTAGTTGGTCCATGCTAATTTAGAAGATGGATTTTGAAGACCAAAAGTGCCAATGATTACTAAGGGGGAGATTGTTAAGTCTGATTTTATAGTAATCATTGTATTTATAGGCTTGGTCTTATACTGTTCTGAGATTGGGATTTATCTGTGTATAGGCCAAGAGTATTTAAGTCCCTTTGGTCCTTGTGTCTTGTAACAACTTTGACGCTCACATTGAATACAACATACTTTGCGCCTTGAACTCTCTCTCTACTTTCTCTCTCTAGAGATTTATTGATCTTGGACTCACAAAAGTCATCAGATCTGATAATGGAACTGAATTTTAAAACAATGACTTAAACAACTTTTGTGAGACTAAAGGTATTGAGAAACAATACAGTGCTCCTAGAACTCCTCAACAAAATGGTGTTGCTGAGAGGAGAAATAGGACACTAATTGAGGCTGCTAGATATCTGTTGGCAGATTCAAAATTACTAATTACTTTCTGGGTAGAAGCAATTAATACTGCTTATTTTGTCCAAAACAGAGTTCTAGTAGTCAAATCTCAAGGCAAGACACCTTATGAACTTTTTAACAAGAAGAAACCATTTATTGGATTTTTCAAACATTTTGGGTGTCCTTGCACTATTCTCAACACCAAATCTCACTTAGGCAAGTTTGAAAGAAAAGCCGAAGATGGATTTCTTGTTGGATACTTATCTCAGAGTAAGGCTTATAAAGTATTTAATAGTTCTTCAAGGATTATAGAGGAAAGTGACAATGTCAAATGCAATGAGAACACACCAAATCAAATTGGTACAGGTCCTGATTGGTTGTTTGACATTGATTCACTAACTAATGCATTGGGTTTTAGTAATGTGGAAAATGCAGGAACAAGCTCAGAAAAGGTACAAGAACAGAGTTCAGAGTTTGTGCTGTTTCCAATACCTACAGCAGATCATGTTGAATTTTGCCAGCAAGAAAAGAAAGATGATTCAGAATCATAAGATTCTGATCCAGATCAAGATGAAGATGCTAAAGTAGATGAAGAGGACAAAGGTGATGAAGAGAATAAGAGTGATAAAGAGGATGCTCATAATTCAGGAAACACAGGACCTGAGATGCCCATACTCTCAAAAGATGACACTGATGATGACAATTCTTCAGTGTATGGTGGAAGCACTCCAGAAAAGAATGACACCAACCTTGAAGAAAATCTTAATGAGGAGGCTGTCAATGCTACAAGAACTCAGAAGAATCATCCTCCTCAATTGGTGATTGGTGACATTAATTCCCCAATGATCACAAGGCAACAAAGAAAGTTAGGGGGATTGAAAGACATACAAACAGGCTTGTTATCTTGCTTCCTATCCCAGATTGAACCCAAGAAGGCCTATGATGCAATGAAAGACCCCAGTTGGATAGAAGCAATGAAAGAGGAGTTGCTGCAGTTTATGCTTCAAGATGTATGGGATCTGGTTAACCTTCCAAAAGGACACAGAGCAATTGGCATAAGATGGATCTTCAGGAATAAGAAAGATGAGAGAGGAATAGTAATAAAGAACAAGGCCAGGCTTGTGGCACAAGGGTACACACAAGAAGAGGGAATAGACTATGAAGAAGTATTTGCTCCAGTAGCCAGAATTGAGGCAATTAGGCTGTTTCTAGCCTATGCTTCTTTCATGAAGTTCAGAGTTTATCAGATGGATGTCAAGAGTGCATTCCTATATGAGACAATTGATGAAGAAGTATATGTTTGTCAGCCTCCAGGGTTTGAAAATCCTAACTTTCCTGACAGAGTATACAAATTAAAGAAGGCACTCTATGGGCTACATCAAGCTCCAAGAGCATGGTATGACACTCGTTTTGAAAGGGGAATAATAGACAAGACTCTGTTCATCAAAAGGAAGAAGAAGGACACCATACTTGTGCAGATCTATGTGGATGACATCATCTTTAGATCCACAAAAGATTATATGTGCAAGGAGTTTGAGGAGCTAATGCACAAAAGATTCAAGATGAGCTCTATGGGTGAACTTACATTCTTCCTTGGGCTACAGGTTAAACAGAAGAAAGATGGTATCTTCATCAGTCAATCCAAGTATGTGCAGGATATACTTACAAAATTTGGATTTTCAGATTCAAAGTCTGCAAGCACACCTATGGAAACACACAAACAAATCACTGTAGATCTTGAGGGGGAGGATGTAGATGTTCATCATTATAGATCTATGATAGGCTCCCTCATGTATCTAACAACTTCAAGGCCAGATATTATGTTTGCTGTCTGTGTGTGTGCCAGATTTCAAGTAAGACCTAAGCAATCTCATTTTCAAGCAGTCAAGAGGATCTTCAGATATCTCAAAGGACAACCTAGGTTGGGTCTTTGGTATCCTCATGACTCACCATTTGATCTACTTGCTTATTCTGATAGTGATTTGGGTGGTGCAAACTTGGATAGAAAGTCTACATCAGGAGGATGTCAGTTTTTGGGTGCAAGACTAGTGTCATGGCAGTGTAAAAAGCAAACCACAGTGTCCACCTCTACAACAGAAGCAGAGTATATAGTTGCTGCAAGCTGCTGCTTACAAGTGCTATGGATTCAAAATCAGATGCTGGACTATGGTGTTACTTTTTTGCACACTCCAATCTTCATTGACAACAACAGTGCCATAAGCATCGTTAATAATCCAGTGAAGCACTCAAAAACTAAGCATATAGAAATAAGGTACCATTTCATTAGAGACTGCAATGAAAAGAAGCTAATTCAGGTTGTGAAAGTACACACAAGTAACGAATTTGCTGATCTATTCACCAAAGCTTTTGATGTGGGTAGATTCACATTCTTGGTCACAAGTGTGGGCATGATAAACACTGAATAAGCCTCCTTCTTTATGTACCATTTCTGTATAGATTCCTTCCTGCTTACTTTCTCATATTTTATTGTGCATGGTGCTGCTAACCTTGTGTGTTTAAGTGTTTCAGATTGCTTCAATTGGATACTTGGTACTTCTAGTTAAGCTAATACTGCTCTCTATATTACTCATAATGACAGTTCAAATATGGTTAAGTATGGTTACTACTACTAGGTAGTTTATACTGCCAGTGCAAAGTTACTACTGCTTACCTTGTTTCTACTGCTAATCAGTGTTACTACTGCTGGTATGTGTTAATACTGCCAGTATGCGTTACTACTGCCAATCTGAGTTAATACTGTGGGCTTGTTAATGCTGCTAGGATACTTAGTACTGCTTCTAACTAAAACCCTCTACCTATAAATACCCTCCTTGCCCGCCATTTTCAAAAACGGCTCTTTGAACTTCCTACGAGTGTTCTTTCTCTCTCCTTCTTTTGAATTCTTTCTTATCAGTGCATAACCCTAGTTTCGATCAAGAAGATGGCAGGACTCGACTTCTTTGATGAACACAATGAGCTCGCCATGTTACAGAAACCCAAGTAAGCTGAGGGTTTTCATGCTATAGTGGATTTCCTCAAATCATCGCACATTGCCTACGCACTCACTGTCAATCCCACAATCTATGTGGAACACTTGCGACAGTTCTGGGCAAATGCCTCAATACAGAATGTGGAAGGAAATCAAGTCATCCAATCAAGGGTTTGTGACAAACCCATCGCCATCACAGAGGATTGCATACGCACTCATCTATTTTTAGATGATGCCTCAGGTATAACCTCTTTACCTAAGGAAGATCTCTTCCAAGTTCTTAGTCGAATGGGGTATGAAGGTCCCACTGATGTCTACAAGTTTTACAAGAACAAATTTTCACCTCAGTGGCGATTCTTTGTTCATACCCTACAACACTGCATTTCACGCAAAACAACTGGATGGAGTGAGTTCAGCAGTACCATAGCTTATGCTCTGGTCTGCTTAGCAACCTCCAGAAAGTTTAATTTTTCACAAATGCTTTTAAATGATTTGCTGTTAAACCTGGATACCAAAACAAAGAGATTTTATATGTATCATAGGTTTGTACAAGAGATTTTACTAAAGGAATTGACGGATCTACCCTCTCTTGAAGAGGTGTATGTACCAAAACCTCCCAAAGGGAAGGTATTCTCTAACATGAAAAGGCCTAGCAAGGACTTTTCTGGACAAGACACTCCATTGTTCTCTACAATGATGGGTGTGTCTCATTCCCATGGTGAGGCATTAGGGTCACAACCCACATCTGACCACCCAACTGATGACCTACCCACACCATTCAATTCCATTAATACTCCTCAGATCCCTATTGTCAAGCCCAAATCCCCCATCACCAAAACATATATAAGGAAAAAGGTACAGAAGGTTCCTTCCCTTCTTGTATCTTCACCCCAAAGCCTACAAGCCCTCTAATGGAGCATTCTCCATCAGAGAATATCCAAAGGGAAACCATAGGGGTGTCTCCCAACCCCAAGAAGGTGCTCTATAAGGAGAAGGATGAGCATGTGGGTAGAAAGGCTCACCTACTGTTTCTGCACAAGGTGTAAGACAGGACAGTGTGAACATCTCTAAGACCTTCCCCACGACAACTTTAGATGAGCAATCATCTAAAGGTCCCAGGTGCCAAGAAACCACGGGGGTAGAAGGTGCTTCTGCTAGGCAGAAGGCCTCTACTAAAAGATCCAAGGATCCTTCAAAGGTGGTAAACACACCTAAAGGAGGTGAGGACAGATATAACTACGAAGAATTGATGGATACTCTTGGTACATTAAGTCTGGAAGTTCACAATCAAAACTTGGAGATAAAAGATATGCAAAAGGTGATATTGTCTCAACAAGAGCAGATAACCCATCTCAAGAAGCTGGTATTGAAATTAGTGCACAAAAAGAAGAAAACCAAATTTGTTTTGAAGAAGAGGAGCATTGTTCATGATGCTTCCAAAAAGGGGGAGACTCAAGCAACTGAAAATGAGGAGGAGAATCCAGTTGGAATGGAATTTCAGTTTGAGGGGGAGTTGAATACTGAAGCAGAAAAGAAACAAGCAGTAGAAACAGAAACAACAAAAGCAACAGAAACAAGTATGAAAGAAGCAGTAACAGAGTCAGCAGCAGAAACTATAGTGAAAGCAGCAGTAAATGTGGTAGAAGCAGAAACTGAACAAGAAGTAGTAACAACAGCAGTAGAAACAGAGAAAGTTGCAGCTGAAACAGGTATGTCTGCAGAGGAAATAGAAATTGCAGATACTCTAGTGAAGGCAAAGACTGACACTCCGAAGGCTACTCAAAAGGCTAAGGGAGTGGTAATCAAAGAAGATGGTTCAGAGAAGAAAAGAAAAGAAGTTAGTGAGACAGAGATCAAGAGGAAAGGGAAAGAAAAGGTGGTTGAATATGTGAAGACATCAAAGAAATCATCACAAATAGCCCTGGATGAAGAGTTAGCAAAGAAGCTGCAAGAAGAGATGGAAAAGGAGGAAGAAATCCAATCTGCAAAAGACAGATAGATTGCTTTAGAATTGTCTACAAAACTTAATGAGGAATTTCAAAGGAGTTTGAAGACTGCTGCTGCTATGAAAGTTACAAAGAAGGCATCAAGGCAAAGGTTGTTATTAAAGACAAGACAAAGACAACCATCTAAAACATTCCTAGCCAATCAAGAAAGAAGGAAAATGATAAATTTTCTGAAAGGAGCTATTGGAGTTCCTGAAGGAATGTTTATCAGTATGTTTTTTGGAAGGATAGAAGAGCTATACAAGAAGGAGATGGCCAAGCTGAAAGGGGACTTCACTCAAAGGGTTGAGGTTGAAAGAAAGTTGAAAGAAAGATATGATCTCAACATACAGCAGCCTTTCCCTGACAGTGAAGAAGGCACTCCTATCAAAGAAAAGGTAGAAGTGAAGCAAGAGGAGACTTTAGCTCAAAAGATTGGAGCTATTAAAAGAAAGAAGTCCATAGCTACCAAGTCAAAGGCAAAAAGGCCTAGAACTGAAGAAGGAAAGAAAGAACAGGAAAGTGAGAAAATGGAAACAGAATCTTCAGAGCAGCAGAAACAGGGTGAACAGGTTGACAAGGAAAAGGAGAGTCAAGAGCAGTCCAATCAACAATCTAATGAGCAGTTCCATTTGTACATGACTTTGACAGATGAAGAACCAGTGCAAGCTGACCCTATCTCAATGCAGGCACCAGAGTTCATTCATTGGGATACTCTGAGGGACAACAGAAGAGAATATTTCAGATTCAAAAGAATGGGTGATTAGTATGAGGTGTATCCAACTTGGGGAAAGATAGTGAGAAGCTGTACAAGGGCTGATCTGGAAGAAATATACAAAGTTGGACTGACTCTGTATGAAGATGTGCTGAAAGGAGCAGAAATGAACCTAATCAAGATAGACATGGAGTACCTATGCATGATGTTTGACCCTGACAGGGTTAAGCATATTATCAGAGATGTGGATCATGAAAAGGTATTCAGAAGCATTGACCACTGGATGCTCATTGAAAGATGTGGAGTATATGTCCTAACCATAGACAAAAGCTATCATGAGTACTTCTTGGTGGATAAGGTGTATGACCACAACAAGGAAAATCTGCAAGAGATGCTGAATGCAAAGTTGGTCTGTCCTACAGGTTCTGAAATGGCAAAGATTGTAATCAGAAGAACCATTAATCAAAGTCTGGGTCTGGATCAAAATCTTGGGAATTGAATTGGAGTTTTGAAAGCATCATGAAGACTCTATGCTGAAGAACTTAACTTCTCAATTTGAAAAGTTAAGTTAGGGGGAGATTGTTGGGGCTAAAATGAACCAAGTCTGGTTAGTGCTGCTAGAGTATTGAAGATTACTACTGCTGAAGTCTTTAGTACTTCTAGTTGAAGGATTACTACTGCTAGCAGAATTACTACTGCTTGGAGAGTTAGTACTGCTAGTAGTTAGTACTGCTTCAAGATTACTACTGCAAGCATGTTAATACTGCTGAGGATTGAAGATTAATGCTGCTGGATGATTAATACTGCTTATGAAGATAAAGATGCTTAAAGCGAAATACTAGGAGCTGGAGATAAAGATGAAGATAATTATGGAATGGATTATGAAGATCAATTTTGTTTTGATAATTATCTTGTAATTAGTTCTGTATATATAGTTTAGAAGTCTTTGATAGAGATACAATTTTTGATATACGTTTGTTTTAGAGAGAATTAACCTCAAGGTTCTTTGTAGTCCTTTCAATAGAGAAGTATTGAACGTCTGTTGAGCTTGTTCAACAGATTGAGGTTTGGTCTGTAATCATTAAGTTAAATCAATATAACTTATGATTTGAGTTCATATACTGTTTGATTGATTTATTGTTAAAGTATTTTTCCGCGACTTCTTTAACATAGTTTCTGAGTGTTTATTAAATTCTTGTTTTGAATTTCGATCCTGACACATAGGTCTCAAGTGGAACTCGAGTTGGAAGCAATGCCCATATCTTTTGATTAGGACGACTTGTGTGACCCGTGGGAAAAACATCACAACGGGTTGATTGTTCAACTTACGATCGAGAATTGTTCGACTAAAAGAGTACCAATCGACGGTGGAAGCTCAACCAATATTATATTCCTTAACACGATCAAAGAAATGGGAATGGACGAGGCTGGAATTGTACGACGGTCAGTCATTTTGGTCGTTTTTAATGGCGACACGACTAATACCATTGGTGAAATCGTATTCCCAGTTTACATGAAGGGTATCAACAAGTAAACCAAGTTTAACGTTATTGCTCGTCAACTTACAACGTGATCCTTGGACGACCATGGATTCATGACATAAAGGCTATCCCTTCGACATATCTGTTTGGGTAAAATTTCACAAGTCACGACCGACACAAGAAAAACCAAAACGTCTCCAATCTAAGGACCATTCTTGTATTAAGATAAGATCCTGACGATCATACACATCGAAAGTCACTATCATCCCTGATGAGGACCGTCGAGAGTTTCTCACGTCCACGACCAGAAGGAACTCTTCGATAGCTTTATATCTCACGATATGAGTAACGTAACTAACGATTATTGATCATTTATTACATACAACTGTTTTTCCTCTGTGAGTCTTTTATTACAAGTTTAAGACACATAATGACCAACGGATATAACAGACGAGCGCCATCAAGATCAATCATTATCGAGACCGTTGGACATTTAATGCTCATTTATGGCGACCGAAGCTATATATACAAGCTCGAAAAACTATTCGAGGCATTTGATTGACATTGGAACTCATAGAAGCGCTCAAGAATACACAACTAAGTTTCTCTCAAGCAAGAACTCTCGACAAAGTGTTCCATCACACGACATACAACACAATCACACAATTTGTTTACTTTTACTTGTATTATTGTCAATTGTACTCTCGATCACTCCTTCTAAAGGACGACGTCCCTGTTTGACGTCCATAGTGCACTTGACGATCTCTGCTATCGTCCGAGGTTTTGACCCTCGACGGGGGTTTTCACGTCACCAAATTCTCTGTCTTTTATTCGTTTTTATTCCTTGTCGTACGATTTGTCGATTGATCGCTTACTTTAGTTGTTAAAGCTCCATACCGACCTTATATCTTCATTTGGACGAATTTTGGCATTAACAGTTTGGCGCCCACTGTGGGGCCCCAGCTAGAGTAACATCCTTGACAAAGAGTGCGGCTTATTAATGGTTTTAGTGCATCTTTTTGATTGACAGGATCATGGAAGCTCAGGGAACTCAAGCTCACATCATTACTCAAATGCACATGGATCTCGATGCTGCTCGCAACCGTATTCATACTCTGGACGAGCAAAATCGCAGAGAAAATGAAGAACTTTCAGCAATAAGGAATCCAACAATGAGGAATCAAAATATGGGAAACTAGTTTGGGCCTCAGTATGGTCCGAGACCACCTTTTTACATGCCTTTTGCAGGTATTCCACCGCCACAACCTCCATACCCCAGGCCGACGCAAGGTACTGGAGCAACCACCGGAGTTGCCACTTTCTCTATCCCGACGATACCGACAATGCCACCGCCAATGACAGTGTTTTCGTCGATGTCCATGCCCCACATGCACGCACCAGTTAATGGTGACACTAGAGAGACATCACATCGCAATAGGTTTTTCCTAATGCAGGTGTAACATCTCAAGATTCTGGATTCGTTCGAGTCTCGCTCCCCACTAGCAATGGCTTCAATCTGGACGATCCTGTCGCATGACGATTGAAGCAGTTAGAGGAACAAAATGAAAAGATGCTATCATTACTTGCAAAGCTTCTAGGAGCTGCTGTACCCGTGGACATTGAACCAAGGACCGGATTCCAAACGTCACCTTTTGTTGACGAAATAGCCATGGTCGACGTCCTAAAGAAGTACAACATCCCGACGTTCACTCCGAAGTATTATGGAATCAACGATCCGACTGAGCATATCGCATAGTATAAAAAATGGATGTGGACTATGCCGATACCTCATCAGTATCAAGAGGTCTGCATGTGCAAGAGCTTTGGTGCAACCCTCACAGGTGCTGCACTTCAATAGTTGATCAACTTGCGACCCAAGTTTATCGGCATTTTCGCAGAACTAGTCAACCAATTCTTTCAGCAGTTTCCTAGTAGTCACAAGATGGAAAAGTAGACCAACGATCTCTACTACATCACTTAGAAGACAGGCGAATCAGTTTGAACTACTTCAATCGCTTCAATTCTGAGATGATTAGCGTACGAAATTGTGACATCCATATTGCGATCGAGGCTTACAAGCGAGGTCTCGACGACAATTCTGACTTATATATGGATCTGACAAAGTATCCGCCGGAAAACTTTGAAGATGTTCGAGCTCAAACATTAGCTTACATGCGAGTCAAGGATGATGCGGCCTTCCGTCACAAACATTCCAATGACAAAAAAACGTTAAGCGTCAAGAAACCGAACTTCAAGGCTAAATCGACCGCCATGGTCGAGACGTCTAAACAAATCTCGAACGTGAGATTTGACAAGAAGAAAAGTGCTCCAACAAGCAAGTTCCCCCAGTATCCTAAGATCTCATCCTATGGATTCAAAGGAACATCAAAAGATGTGGTCGAAGCTCTAAAGAATGTTCAAACTAATGTCAAGTAGCCGCCAAAGAATGAAAGAGACGACGCTAAGAAAGATAAATCCAAA
The DNA here is from genome assembly GCA_954870635.1 of Arctium minus. Taxonomy (NCBI): domain Eukaryota; kingdom Viridiplantae; phylum Streptophyta; class Magnoliopsida; order Asterales; family Asteraceae; genus Arctium; species Arctium minus. Next base: position 73,112,187 of record OX941085.1, on the reverse strand, counting down.
TGGTGCGACTTTCATAGCGACCATGGCCAGACGACGGACGATTGCATCGCCTTACGACGAGAATTGGCTTGGCTCGTGCCAAAAGGCCACCTGCTAGATCTGTTAGGCACAAACACACGACCAACTTCGCCTGAACATGCAAAGGTCGTTAATTGCGTAACCGGAGGTTTCGACGTCTGTGGATTAACTTACTCGATAACTAAGCGGCATGCTAGTCGAGAACCTGAAGAACTTCCTGTTTCATGGTCGTCACGACCAAAACACGAGCTGGAGTTGGAAGCCATGCCCATCACTTTCGATCAGGAGGATCTCGGTGAGCAATGGCAGAAACATCACGATGGCCTGATCATCCAGCTTACGATAGGAAATTGCTCGACTAAGAGGATCCTAGTCGACGGAGGAAGTTCTGCTAATATCATATTCCTTGACACAATCAAAGCCATGGGAATCGACAAGTCTGAAATCGTACGACCTTCGACGGTCCTTGTGGGCTTCAATGGCTACATGGCTAACACCATTGGGGAAATCATTCTCCAAGTATTCGCTAAAGGGGTCAACAAGAAGACCAAGTTCAACGTCATTAAGTGCTCGTCGGCATACAACGTTATCTTAGGGTGCCCTTGGATACACGTCATGAAGGCCGTGCCCTCGACATATCATCAAACGATCAAGTTTCCAACAGCTTGGGGCGTCCAAGAAATCAAGAGTGAGCAAAAGATTGCTCGCGACTGCTACAAAGTTTTGATGAAGCCTAGAAAGTAAAACATCTAGCAATTACAGAACCATGCCGATCATGAAACTGTCGACGACTATCGACTAGAAGAAGTTGTCCTGGATCAGGAGAAACCTGAGAGAGTAGTTTACATCGGTATGTCCCTCAACCCTACCTTAAAAAATCACTAATTTCCTTCTTGCAGGAATATGCCGATTGTTTCGCTTGGACGCATGAAGACATGGTCGGCATCGACCCAGAGGTCATCTCACATCAACTCAACGTCGACCCTACTTTAAACCTATTAAACAGAAGCATCGAAAGTTCTCTCCAGAATGCAACAAAATAATCAACAACGAAGTTGAAAACTTGCTCAAGACAGAAAATATCAGGAAAGTAAAATATCCCGACTGGCTAGCCAACGTCGTAGTCGTACAGAAGAAAAATGGGAAGTGGAGGGTCTGCATAGACTTCACAGATCTTAACAAGGCTTGTCCTAAATACCCATCCCCATTACCCCACATCGACGTAATGGTCGACACAACTGCTGGTCACGAGCTACTCACATTCATGGACGCATATTCGGGATACAATCAAATCCTGGTGCATCGTGACGATCAAAAGAAGACAACATTCATGACAGACAAATGGATCTATTGTTATAAGGTCATGCCTTTCGGTCTTAAGAATGCGGGGTCGACATACCAGCGAATGGTCAACAGGATGTTCAAAGAACGTCTTGGCGACACTATGGAAGTATACATCGACGACATATTGGTCAAATCAAAACAGGCTATCGATCATATCGATCATTTAAGGCAGTTGTTCGATATTCTAAAAAAAATATCAAATGAAGCTCAATCCTACAAAATGCTCCTTCGGAGTAAGTGTGGGAAAATTCTTGGGATACATGGTCACCCGTCGAGGGATCGAGGCCAATCCCAACCAAATAGAGGCGATCATGGACATTAAGTCCCCTCGTAACCTTAAAGAAGTCCAGGGACTTACTGGACGAGTTGCGGCGCTAAACAGGTTATCTCTCGATCTTCAAATAAATGTTACTTATTCTATAATGTCTTGAGAAAAAACAGGGGCTTCAAATGGACGAAGGACCATGAGAACGTGCTCCAAGAGCTCAAGAAGTATATGGCGTCTCCAGACCTGTTGTCGAAACCTGAGGACCACGAGATCCTCCAGCTTTATCTAGCAGCCAGCTCAAACATTGTAAGTGCCATTCTGACCCGAGAAGATGAAAAACAACAACGTCCAATCCATTATGTAAGTAAATCACTTCTCGATGCCGAAACTAGGTATTCCTCTATGGAAAAACTTTTATTAGCTTTAATCACTGCGGCAAAAAAGTTACGTCACTATTTCAAATCACATCCTATAACTATCGTGACTAACTTTCCTCTTAAGTCTGTCTTGAGAAAACCTAAGTTGACAGGTCGACTGGCAAAGTGGAGTATCTACCTTAGTAGTTATGACATTGAATACAAACCCAGGACCACAATCAAATCGCAAGCATTGACTGACTTCGTCGCTGATTTCAGCCCATAATTAGACGTACCGACGGAACCTGTGGCAAATCTCGATGACCCAATCTGGACTTTACATGTCGATGGGTCATCCAACGCTCAAGGGCAGGTCTTGGTGTTGTTCTCAAGTCACCACAGTGACAAGATGGTGTACTCCAGACGATGCAATTTCAGGGCCACAAACAATGAAGCTGAATATGAAGCTTTGATCACAAAGCGATTCACTCCTAGTCGTGAATCAAATGAATGGGGAGTTTGTAGCTAAGGACTCTAGAATGATGTCTTATCTCAAAATAGCCAAATTCAAGTCCGAAGAATTTCAAGAATTTTCTCTTTCACAGATCCCGATGGATCAAAATACCCAAGCTGACGCATTAGCTAACCTTGGGTCGGCACTTGGATAATCTCGATTCGACGTTGTTCCAATAATTCATCTGGAGACACCATCCATCAAAAACGAAAACAACGTCCAGATGATTGAAGAGGAAGACAATTGGTCAAGCGATATCAGAAGATTTCTAACAAGCGACCAACTTCCTAAAGACAAAATGGAAGCCCGAAAAATCAGATTTAAGGCATCCAGATACATTATGATTAGAGGACATCTCTACAGACGATCGTCGACAGAACTAAACTTACAATGTGTTACCAATAAGAATCAAATCCAAAGCATTTTGCATGAAATGCACGATGGTGAGTGTGGTAATCCCTCGGGAGGTCGCAGCTTGGCAAATCGTATCTCTCGACAAGGGTACTATTGGCCAACCTTACGACAGGATGCAATAAGGTACGTCCAAAGTTGCGATGCATGTCAACGACATTCAGGTATGTCGCATAAACCTTCTGAACTCTTGCACTCGACTTTAACTCCATGGCCTTTCATGCGATGGGGGATGGATATTGTCGGCAGGTTACCTCCGGCCCCTGGGCAAAAGGTATATCTTCTAGTCCTTAAATATTATTTCTCAAAATGGATAGAAACGACTACTTTCTCCCATGTTCGGGACAAAGAAGTTATCTCCATTATCCAGACTAACATCATTTGCAGATTTGGAATCCCATCCTAGATCGTATGTGATAACGGGTCACAGTTCATAAGCGATATAACCCAATAGTTTTGTGAGGATCGTAACATCAAACTTACGACTTCAACGCCCCGGTATCCTCAGTCCAATAGACTTGCCGAGTCTAGTAACAAAACGATCATCAATTCGATCAAGAAAAGACTCAAGGCAGCAAAAGGCAGGTGCGTCGAAGAACTTCCAACAGTTCTTTGGGCCAATCGTACGACACCTCGTATATCTACAGGGCAAACTCCTTTCTCTCTGGTCTTTGGTTGCGAAACAGTCTTTCCTGTCGAGGCTCGAATTCCAACCTCACGACACACGTCGGTCGATCACAACTTAGTCGACCTAAGTTACGACCTTGATGCATTGGAAGAATTGCGGGAGTCATCATTAATCAAAATGGCTTTGCAGAAACAATTGGTCGAATGACATTTTAATAAGAATGTCTATTATTCCCAAATTATGTGCAAATCAATCAAGATGAACAAGAATTTCAATTCGAGATGCCATATTATTGAATCACAAAATCAACATATTACAATATTTCTTTCTCTCTCAATATTTCCCTCTCTAGAATATTTTCTATCAAAGTGCTTCATGATTCTACTAACATAAAGAAAGTATTTATACCCCTTACAAATTACAAAAATAAAACACAATAACAAGCTAACTAAACTAACTATAACTTTGACTTTCCACTTTAAGAAGCTTGACTTTGCAATGAGAGGCTTTGACTTGGACTTTGACTTTCAATTCCCATGATCTTGGATCCAGCATATTTATGCACTAACAATCTCCCTTTTTGGATTCAAGATCATCTTCAAAAAGAAATTTAACAATAACGAACAATCGCTCCCTTTGTTTTGATCTTTAATGAACTCAATCTCTCACTTTAGCATCTTCACAAAGATAAACCTGTCATCACCCCTTTGGATACAAAATGAAATTCAACAATCACGAACAATATTCCTCTTTACATTTCTGACAAAAAATTCTCTTTTGAAAATCAATCTCCCCCTTTGAGTAAATCTGTTTAAAGTCAATCTTCCCTTTCTTTGAATTGTCTTTAGATTTTCAGTATTCTCTCCCAAAGTCTGTGAATATCTTCTTCAAGAATTATAAGCATCTCCCTCAAGGTTATGAAAACCTCATTCAGACTTCAGAAATGAAATTATTTTCAGATTCAACTTACTTTTGCTTCAGCAGATAGTTTTCAAAGAAAATTTCAACAATTTTCATCAATCTTTCAAAACTTCTTGAACTTTCTTTTTCATTATGAATACTACCCACATATTTCTGAAAATAAATCTTTCAAACTCTGTCATTTCTTGAATGTCTTCCCCAAAACTACTTTGTCATTTCTTGACTTTCTCCAAAACTACTTTTCCATTTCTTGATCTTCTCCCCCTTTTTGATGATGTAGAGCATAGAAATCATCAAAACTTTCCTCAAGAAATGTAATTGATTGTCCTAATAATTTAAGTTCTAATCAAGCAAATCAATCAAACAATAATAAGATTAAGCAAACCTGATATGATTATTCAATTCGAATGGTTACAGTGTTGAATCTCGATCAAGCTCACTGTTTTCTCTCTAGCCGCAGCTCTATCTGTATTCACTCTCTCTATTACGTGCGGCTGCTAAAACACATACTTACATTCAAAAACCTAAAACCCTTAAAACCATATACCTAATTTAGGGAAAAGGACTAAAAACGAAAATACAAAATAAACTTTGACTATTTATTAACAAAGGACCTAGACTATTTGATGAGAGTCAACTTTTCCAGCTTTGACTTCAGATTTCCATCTTCAGAAATTGATGATCTTGAATCCAATAAATCTGTGCTCTAACAATCTCCCCCTTTGGATCAAGATCATTACAAAAAAGATTTAGCAAACCAAACTTCGCTCTTAAGCTCAGAAGATGTAATCTCCCTCTTTGTCTTCAAAATGTAGCAATCTCCCCAAAAGACGAAAATAAAATCTCTTGGAAAGAAATTATCTCTAGTTTCAGCTCAAAATGATTTAGCAAATCATCTTCAAAGAAAAATTCTTCAATTCAGTATATCTTCATAAATTCTTTCTCAGGCACTTGTTTCTTTCTCAGAAACTTGTGTTCTCCCCATTTCTTGGTTGACGCTTCTCCCCCTTTTTGATGAAAAGAGCAACGTTATCATCAAAACTTTTCGTCAAGAAATATTTGACCACTGATCTTGCATGCAGAACCTCTGATTATCCGTCAATTCATCAAGATGGTCATCCAGATCTTTGCAAATCCAGACAAAAATAGAAATGTAACACCTGAATCAACAAATGAATCAGTTAAAATGCTTGTCAGTAACACGAAGTCACTGTGTGTAACGAATACACATTGGAGAGGAGATTTTTGATGTTCACTCCCCCAGGGCTTCCATTCAATCATCGAAACACCACAAAGAAAATTTCTAAGAACGTTATGACAAAGAAACAAATTCCTTGTGTGTTCGTGCATGTGATAGAAAGAATTAAGCACGCGATGATTGCTTATAAGGCTCAAAATGTGTAAACCACTGAGACAACAGTTAGTTAAACACAGACTCAATGTGCATTGGTGAAGTGTGAAGGTGGGGCAGACTTCCTCCTTTTCAATATCCAGATTTTCCAAATGAAAACTAGATAGTATATGTGTTGCTTCCCATTTGGAAATGAAACATTTTCCTTTTAAGAAGAAAATGAGTGGCTGGTGGGGTTTTTGTCAAGAGTTGGCATGGGCTAGTTGCCTGTTTCAATAATGTTCACCAAAGAGTTGTGAATCATTAGAATTATGGCTGCCCGACTCAGAAAAAATTGATGCAGAGTTCTGATATTTTTTTACTCTATTCGCACACCCTCTTTCTTTTTATCATTAAGCTCACATCTAACCAAACTCTCTTTTCATTTTACCTCAACACACATCCCACACTCATTTCTTTCGGACTCCTCACACTTAATCACTAAAGGATTAACTTCTTGGGTAGGAAACACTGGTTAACGTGAATCCATAGAAGTACAGTTAAGTCCTAGCACACTGATCCCATGTTATCCTATAAAGCATATGTCGCTCAGATGATTTAACTTGATCAGTTAAATCTCAAAGATGAAGCAGAAAACATTTAAAATCACACTTCCAAATTATAAAATCTGTTGAAGAATCAGGAAGTGGTTTGAACATTTAAGAAACATGTTTTCTATGATTGAAAGTTGTCCTACTTTCAATCATATAGGAGATTAAGATAAAGGAATATACCTGTACGAGCGATCTTACATCTCATGAAGTCAAGCTTAAAGTCATAAAGATATGATCTTGTAAGCATCTCTCAAACTGCAAAAGTCTAAAGGTCTAGTCAAAGCAACTTTATTCACGAAAATTAAAATGACATAAAGCAGTAAAACAATTAAAGTACGAGTTCTGATCAGTAATAATCAGAGTCATAGCCATACTCCTTTGACTTGTACGCTCCCCCTAAAATCATGCATCACTAAAAAGTTGTCAGTAAACACAATGCATACATTAGATATGCTCTCCCTCAAAATAACAATGATCATCTATGAAGTACTTCTCACACTCCCCCTAAGATCATGAACAGGATATTAAAGTGCAGATATCTTTCAGAAATAATGATAAAGAAATGATGAGCAGATACAATAAGAAAACTTTAATAGGTAACCACCGATTAGGTCTTAAGATTTAGCATACCTAGCCTAGAGACAAGAAAAGTGAAACGCTTTTCGTCTAAAGTTTTGGTGAACAAATCCGCAAGCTGATAATCAGTTTTTACAAAGTAAAGTTCAATTGTTCCTTTTTCCATATTATCTTTTATAAAGTGATACATGACATCTATGTGTTTGGTCTTTGTATGCTGAACAGGATTAGCTGAAATCGTGATAGCGCTCTTCGAGTCACAATAGATCGGGATTCTATTGAAATGGAACCTATAGTCTCGCAGTTGTGTTCTCATCCACAAGACCTGAGAACAGCAGCTAGCGGCAACTACATATTCTGCTTCGGCTGTTGATGTGGAGACACATAATTGCTTATTCGATGCCCAACTAATGAGTTTATCTCCGAGGAATTGTAGATGACCCGAGGTGCTCTTCCTGTCTAACATGCAACCAGCATGATCTGCGTCTGAATAAGCTGTTAGTTTAAAGCTAGTATCTTTAGGATACCACAAACCAAGATCTGTAGTCCCCTTCAGATACCTGAAAATACGTTTAACTGTAGACAAATGGGATTCTTTAGGATTGGCCTGATATCTAGCACATAAGCATGTAGAAAACATTATATCCGGCCTACTGGAAGTAAGATACATTAAAGAACCTATCATCCCTCTATAAGTCCTAACATCAACAGCCTTTCCCAAAGGATCGGTGCCAATCTTAGTACCAGGTGCCATCGGGGTACCAATCGGTTTACAATTTTCCATTTTGAATTTCCGAAGAATATCAAAAATGTATTTAGATTGACTGATGAAAATCCCCGTTGAAAATTGTTTGACTTGTAATCCGAGAAAGAAGTTCATCTCTCCCATCATACTCATCTGAAAACGTGACACCATGAGGTTTGCAAAGTTCTTACAGTATTTAGGATTTGTAGAGACAAAAATAATATCATCCACATATATTTGAATAAGAATGATATCTCCTTTTTCCTTTTTAATGAAAAGAGTGGTATCGACCGAACCTTTTGTAAAACCTGACTTGACCAAGAACTGAGATAAGATATCATGCCAGGCGCGAGGGTCTTGTTTCAGTCTATAAAGAGCTTTATCCAGGATGTAAACATGATTAGGCTTATCTGGATTCACAAACCCTTCTGGATGCAAGACGTAGACTTCCTCCTTGAGTACACCATTCAGAAAAGCTGTCTTCACGTCCATTTGATATACAGTGAAGTTCTTGTGGGTTGCGTAGGCTAAGAACATCCGAATTGCCTCTATACGCGCCACTGGAGCGTAAGTCTCGTCATAATCTATCCCTTCCTCTTGCCTATATCCCTTGGCAACAAGTTGTGCTTTGTTTCGGATAAGGGTACCATCTTCATCTTTCTTGTTTTTGAACACCCATTTCGTACCAATGATGGTTTTACCTTCAGGTTTGGGTACGAGTCTCCAGACTTTTAGTGATTCAAACTGATTCAGCTCATATTGCATCGCAGTTACCCAATCTGAATCGGCAAGGGCCTCAGATACGCTAGTAGGCTCGATCTTGCTCAGAAAGGAGTCATGCATACATAGATTCAAAGTGGCAGACCTAGTTTGCACCGGTTTGGATGGATCTCCAATAACTTGGCTTATCGGGTGCTCTTTGGTCCACTTGTGTTCATGAGGGAGTGGATTAGATGTAGATTGATCATGTTCAGCATCTAGGAATCCACTGTTATCTCCTTCAGATGGTTCAGAAAGAATGGGGGTTTTAGTTGAAGTAGTAGTTGCAGAAGTCGCAGTAGGTACAACTTGGTCAGTCTGTTGATCAATCCTTACAGTACATCCTACTGAGTCACCTACTTCTGTCTCTTCGGTGTTGGTCACAACTTCAACTGTCAGAGTAGGCATTTGAATTGGAACTTCTTGCTGAATCGGGGAGTTGGACTCAATAGAGATATTTGAAATCGTTGGATGAGTAGTCATCGAGTTGTTGGGAACTGAAGAATTCATCAAGTATGGTTAATGCTGCTGGTTCAAAGTTACTACTGCTAGAAGACTTAAAGGTTAATACTGCTGAGTGTTACTACTGCTAGTACTATTAATACTGCTAGTCAAAGTTAGTGCTGCTTGAACAAAGTTAGTACTGCTTAGCTAGTTAGTACTGCTAGTAGTTAGTGCTGCTTAGTAGTTAATGCTGCTAGAAGAAGTTAATGCTGCTGATCATAGTTACTGCTGCTAAAGAGATTCGGATGGAAAGAATGACAGCTGGATAATCTGAAGATTATGGAAGCTTATAGATATACATGGAAGATATACTGAAGATATTTTATTTATTGTAATTATCTTTGTATTCAGTATATATATTGTATAGTTTAGAATAGTGAGTTAACTTTTTGTTTTTCATTCTTTTAGAGAGAAAATCAACCTCAAGGCATAGATCCTAATTCTAGAGAAGTAGAATTCGTATTGGTGAGCCTGTTCATCAATATTGAGGTTGAGTGAGTAATCTTGTAACTTCAAAGCATTCAATACAAGTTTACAGTTTGTTGATTATATTCTGTTTTGATTTTCTGTTTGATTAAATATCAAAGTATTATTCCGTAAACTTCTTTGATATTGTTTCTGAGAATTAATTCTTGTTGAGAATTCGATCCTGACAAGTGGTATCAGAGCTAAACTCTCTCAGAAACAGTTATTCATCATGGAAAATCTTACAGAATCAAGCAGTACTTTGGTTTCTAAGGTTCCAATGCTCAAACCAAGTGAGTTTGACATGTGGAAGATCAGAATCAGACAATATATTCTTCTCACTGACTACTCAATGTGGGATATCATTGAGAATGGTCCTTCTGAAGCTGGAAGGATAGGACCAGATGGGAAAAGACCTCCACCAAAGACAGATGGTGAGAGGAAGATCAGACAAACAGAGATGAAGGCCTTGAGCACTCTGCTCTTGGCCATTCCCAATGAATATCAGCATCAATTTTGCAACTGCACTGATGCTCAGATTCTCTGGAATGCTCTAGAGAAAAGATTTGCTGGAACTAAGAGCATCAAAAGAAATCAAAGAGATGTTCTAAAGCAGCAGTATGAGAACTTCACTTCCACAAAGAATGAGTCTATGACTCAAACTTTTGATAGGTTCAATAAACTCATTGGTGAACTGGCTACTGTAGGGGTGAAGATGGAACAAGATGATATCAACAGAAAGTTCCTCAGATCTCTTGGGGATGAATGGACTATGTACACTGTCTCATATAGACAGAGTGACAATCTGGAAGAGAAAGAACTTGATGATCTATACAATGATCTAAGAGTTTTTGAAACTGAGGTAGAAACCAAGAAGAAGCCCTCTGGTTATATTCACAATGCTGCTCTTCTTTCAGCATCCACTGATACTACTGCCAACCCTGAAGCAGTTAGTACTGCCAGTGGAGTAAGTTCAGAAAAGGGCACTGAAACTATCTTTGAAGCCTTTTTGTCCAGTCATAGCAGCAATTCTTTGATTAATGATGATCTGGATCAAATTCACCCTGATGATCTGGAGGAGATAGATATTAAATGGCAGATGGCCATGTTATCCATGAGGGTGAAGAAGTTCATTAAAAGAACTGGAAGAAATAACTTCTCTCAAAGAAGAGAAGATGGCGCTGGTTTTGACAAAACCAAGGTGGAATGTTATAAGTGTCACAAGAAAGGACACTTTGCTAGAGAATGCAGGAGTGCTGTTCCAAACAACAACAACCATCAACAAGCTCAGAATGGAGGATACAATCTGAACAAGAATCCTGCTCAAGCCCTAGTTTCTCAACAAGGAATGGGATTTGACTGGAGTGATCAAGCTGAGGAAGCCATTCAGAACCAAGCTCTTATGGCAGAAGTGTCTGATCTCCCCACTGAGGTAAGTTCTAATCTTTGCACTAAATCTTGCATTGACACTGTTACAAGATACAGGGATCACAATCAAAGTATGTGTGATGACCTCAAAATCATAAAAGATTTAGTTTGAAAGACTCACCTCTGATTCTTATTGCTTAACCTCTGTCTTCTAACGGTTAAAACCACCTACGATGGTATCAAATACAAAGATAAGCTAACTTGCGACTAAAATCTTTCCTTTTCTAAATAATTCAACACACTGTGCGACCCGGTCAAAACCACTTCGGTCAACACCACGACCGGTTAACATAATACCGGTCGATACATACACGTGACCTAGAAGTCTTGACTTAGGTCAGACTTCCAGATCAACCTTAATCCCATCTTTCGACACTACGTGACCTAGAAACTGAACTTCTTTCATCCAAAATTCAAATTTTGAGAACTTGGCGTACAATTTCTCGCATTTAATCAATTCTAAAATCGCTCATAAATGAGTTTCATGATCTTCTTTGGACCGTGAATAAATCAGTATATCATCTATAAAGACTATGACATACTTGTCTAAAAACGGACTACACACCCTATCCATATGTCCATGAAAGCTGCTGGCGCATTAGTCAGACCAAATGACATAACTAGAAACTCATAATGTCCGTACCTTGTACGAAATGCAGTCTTAGGTACATCCTCCTCCCTCACTTTCAACTGATGATAACCAGATTGTAAATCTATTTTCGAAAAATAGCTCGCTCCTTGAAGTTGATCAAAAAGATCCTCAATTCTGGGAAACGGATACTTATTTTTGACAGTCAACTTATTGAGCTCCCGGTAGTCTATGCACATTCTCATAGACTTGTCTTTCTTCTTAACAAACAACACCGACACTCCCCATGGTGAGGTACTAGGGCGAATAAACCCCTTGTCTAACAACTCCTGCAGTTGAGTCATCATTTCTTTCATTTCTGCCGGTGCTAGTCTATACGGTGCTCTTGAAATCGGCGCTGCTCCGGGTACTAAATCAATACGAAATTCCACTTGCCGATCAGGAGGCAAAGTGGTTAAATCTTCCGAAAATACTTATGGATATTCACTTACTATCGGAACTGACTCTAATCCCTTCTTCTCCTTCTTAGCATCTATAACATAAGCTAAGAACCCCACACACCCTTTTACTAAACACCTCTTAGCCTTAATCATTGAAATCAAGCACAAATTTCTATCCCTCCGATCTCCAAACACTACTATCTCTTCTTTACCTGGCTGCGCTATACGAATTAATTTCTTATTGCATACTATATGAGCATCATTAGACGCCAACAGTCCATTCCCACAATGACATCAAATTCTCCCATACCCATCGGGTACAGTCGAAGTGGAAACGACTGCCCATCTAAGACAATACTACACCCATCATATACCTCCTCCACTAAGATTTGACTATTATCGGCCACTTCTACTTTCAATTCATGCCTAAGCTTCTTAGGTTTCTCATTCAATTTATGCACAAAATTTGGAGACACAAACGAACGATTTGCGGCTGAATCAAACAATACTTTTGCATAATTCGAATCTATAAAGAAAGTACCTATCACTACATCAGGTAACTCCGCCGCTTCTTCTGCTGCATATTGAAAACTCTAGCCCTCGCTTTAGCTGGCTCCACCTTTTTCTCACCTCCCTTTTCTACATATCTTCCGACCGATCCCTTTTTCAATTGTGGACAATTAGTCCTGATATGATCAGGTGATCCAGACTGATAACAAGACCTCGAACTCTGGCAATCCCGAGCCAAATGCCCAATCTTCCCACATTTATAACAACCCTCTTGATCAATCTTACATTCTTCTTTATGCCTTCGGTTACACTTGCTACAGGGATTACTTTCAAACTTATTAATAGAACGCTGATCAAACTTTGCAGACTTAAACGGTTTGGAGCCATGAACTGTTCCATCCCATTTTCTTTTATCTCCACTTCTTTCAGTAGCTTGCCTATTCTTTTCTTTCTCTCTCATTTCAGATGCATTTACTGCCACTTGAAAAGTAGACGGTTCCTTGTTCGAGACAAATTCTCGAATATCACTTTTCAATCGAAAGACGAAACGTTCTACTCGTCTTTCCTCATTAGGCACATAAATTCCTGTAAATAGAGACTTTTCAATAAACTTTGTGGTATATTCTCGAACTGACATCCCCTTCTGCTCTAAACTCAGAAACTCTTCTTCCAACTTTTTAACTGCCGCCAAAGGGCAAAACTGTGCTTTAAATCTTTTCACAAACTCACCCCAAGACATTTCTTTGGCTACCGTCGAACTTTGTCCTCCGACTTCAACATCCCACCACATTACCGCTTCATCTTTCAACATTGATAAAGCATAAACTACTTTATCTTCATCTGCACACTTACTAGTATCAAATGCTAGCTCCATACCTTTTACCCATCTTAACGCTATCACTGGATCACATTCCCCTTTATAAGTAGGAGGCTTGCAAGCAGCAAACTCCTTAAAACTACATCCTCTCCCCACTACTGCTTTAGTGGTAACTATGGGATTTGACTGAGGGTGACTACCCCCTACAGTTACTGGTGATTCTGTTACCTCTGTCTCCACTTTTTCTTCACTCTTTTCTTTGCTTGACGAAACCTCATTATTGCGCTGAGCCAATAAAGCGTTCAATGTTTCTTGTAATTTTCCCATTTCTGCAGTGAAGGTTTCTTGGGTAACAAAACCTTGCGTTATACCTCTACCACGGTTTCCTGTCTGTTTTCGACCCCTCATAGAAGTCGAACTTTCTTGATGAGAAGTTTCTTGCTCAAATCTTACCTCTACACTTTCATCTTGACGAATACCATGAGTCGTCTTCCCGCCTCGAGTTCCCACAGTGGAAACCCTTGCATGAGTAGTTGCTTTCTGAACTGTCTTACCTCTAGGTCGACCACGACTCTTTCCTTGGTTAGCAGTCGGGTTGACAGCAGTCGTTTGCTCTTCGGTAACGACTTCATTATCTGGCTCAACTTCAGGATTCAGCATAGACCTACTCCTTGTCACTCGCTCAGACATACTTCTGATAAGAAGAAACATAAGACATTTCAATCTAACATGCTACACATTACGGCAGTTTAAGCACAAGCATGTACTTGTAAATTCACAATTACACTGGCCAGATGAAATTCCAAACTTACCTTACATGCTAGTCCTTACTACTTTAATGTTATCTTCCTACGACCGTCCTACTTCTCAGTTGTGTTTCTACTATCTCAGTTTAAGTCTAGGCCCATCTGGTCACCTAGTTCCCTTAAACTAAGCCTCTGATACCAATTGTAACAACCTGAACATTTATACATACAATAAAATAACATTTCTGTCTAAAAACTGCCCCAGGCTTACATTTCAGAGTACAAGGTTTACAACTATCACCTATTACACAACTGAGTCAAAAAGTAAACTATTGCAGGAAGTCTTCTAGCTCCTGGAAATAGCTCACATATTCTCCTTACCCTTATCTGTACCTGCTACCTTTCGATAACCTGAAACAGGGTTATAATTTTGAAAGAGTGAGGGTTAGACCAATGGTCTAGTGAGTCCCCTCCAATCACTACTGCAACAGTTCAAATATTATTTAAAACATTTAAACAAAGCTTGATATCATAAAAACATAACTTGTTCTTTTAATAAAACGTTGAAGTACTTATGTTTCGCAGGCATAACTCAATCTACTGGCCATCACTGATCACTTTTTACGCTTCGCAAGCATACCTTAAGCTACTGACCAACACTGTCGTCAAAGACGGTATGTCTGTCTCGTACTGCCGTATTTTAGGGACACACCCTAATGGCATAAACGGGCCACACTCCCCGGTACGAGCAGGCGGGTCACACTTCCCGACTTAGGTCAGACTTCTGACTCAAATGTATGCATACACTTAGTCTTGACTTAGGTCAGACTTCTAGGTCACGTGTATGTATCGACCGGTATTATGTTAACCGGTCGTGGTGTTGACCGAATGTATGCATACACCTTACCGATCGAATACACCTTACCGGTCGACTACACCTTACCAGTCGAATACCCTTACCGGTCTACTACCCTTACCGGTCGACAGTATCGGTCGTTACAACATACCGGTCGACGAGATATACCGGTCAATCAACATACCGGTCGACGAGCTATACCGGTCAATCAATTATACCGGTCGACCTATACCGGTCAAAACCTACGTTCCGGTCCGATATTCATATAGAGTCGACAACTTTTACAGAAACCCAGAAAACCTCAAATCTTATAAATCGATCAAATATACGGTTAAAAGCTTGAATAACAAGGCTATTTACCGACTATAACATTTAGATAGAAGTATTAAGCTAGAATCATACCTCTATTTGACAAAAACGGATCGATCCTTCAAAATCTTTCCCTGCTTTTACTTCTGCCTCGCTTATTCTCTTTCTCTTAAGTCGGTCTAAACCAAAACTCAGTATGTGATATGAAAATCAAATTCTAAGGTTTAGGTTATATATAACCAAGTTTCAAATAACCCCCCTGAACTTTGGGTCTCGTTTAACTTTTCACCCAACTTCCAAAATTTAATAAAATTTCGGATCCGGATAATACAGTCGATGCCATAACCAACTTTGTTGCATCGAGGCTTTTGAGAGTAGACATACCTGATTGTCAGCCTGGACCTTTGACAAGTTGATGGTGTAGAGGTTTGACTAGCGAGTGCCGACCAAGAGTTCTTTCCCGTCTTCAGTGCGTACCGAACATTTCTTGGCCTTGAAATTCACCTCTAAGTCTGAATATGTTGTGTCCTAAGCCTTCAACATAGATCACCTTCTTAATCATGACATTTTCGTGTACAACATCACCATACCCCAAAATTGGTGAAAACTGATCATTTCCAAAACGAACTGTGCCGCAGTATTTTTCTGTATAATTAGACAACATACTCTTCTGCCCGGTCATATGCTTGGAACACCCGCTATCCAAGTACCATATATGACGAGTCTGCACAAAACAAATCAAGAGATAAGAGGTTTAGGTATCCATTTATAAATGGGACCTACAATGTCAGTACATGATTTTGGCACCCATTTAAATTTGGGTCCGCTTTGTCTTTGAAAACCATATGAACGATAAGAAGAATGATAACGATAAGAGGAAACATTATATGAGCTATACCAAACATTAGAATATTTACGAGAAGCATAATCATATCTACCAAAAATTGAAAACTTTCTATTAGATGGGGCTAACTGGAATAATTGCTTTATGGAATATTTCTTGCGAGAATCAACAAGATTAGTTTTAGAAGTAGCAACATTCACAATCAATTCATCTTTACTAGAAGTCTTTTTATTCAAATTAAAACTAGAACTAGAGTTAGCAGTCTCGTCAATCTCCTGTTTTGGTCGCCACACCAACTTAACTTCATGCCTTTGCTTTCTCACATCTGAAACATTTGAAACTTTTGAGTTAGAATTGTGAGAATCAAAAGAATGCTTCTTTTGTGGCTTACCAGTGGTGATCGGTTTCTGTGAATGCTGATATTTTCTTTTTCTTACCTTTTGCATTCTTCGATTTCACAGAAACTGATTTATCAACTTTCGTTGATGTTTCACCCTTTTCAAACACACTGGGTAACCCGAAAGAATTAACAACACAAGATGAATGATCAGGAAGTTTGGTAGTAAAGTCAAATTGAGCAACACATTCATCTAAAACACCATCAGAGTTTAGGAAATTAAGCTCATTATCAAGTAAACCAGATCTATCATCAGATTTTAAAGCCTTGGAGAATTTAGAAAACTCAGTATTTTTGAACACTGTAGAAAATACAGTTTGTTCTAAATCCATCAAAATTCTTTCTTCTGTGAGAGTATTCTCGAGTTCAAACATTTTACTTTCCAAAACTAGAGGAGGGACGTAAAGCTTACCTTCGATAGGTTTAGCCTCCATTTCTTTTACAAAATAACTCTCAAAATAATCATTGGAAAGAGATTTTGATTTATCAGAACTATAACTGTTATTCAACCTCTCATAGCGAAATGGAAGTTGAAACTTACTTGTGTTCTTTCTTTTTGCATATTCCTTGGCTTGATCCTCTTCAGACAGTCTAGTCCAAAAAGGTTTGAGTTCAGGATATTAAGGAGTCAATGTCATAAATCCATCATCATAAAGCGCATGCACTTCAGATATACCCTTTTTGAGACACTGTGGATTATCGTATCCGAGCCCCTAACTCTCTTTGTTCTCTTTGGGTTTGTTTAGATGAATAGTTTGTTCAGTTTGACCCAAAGTATATAACTTTTCTTCCAAAACATTCACTTTGTCAATTAAAGATTTCTTTTCCTTTGAAAGCGAAGAATTTATTTTAGAAATCTCTTTTGACTCAAACTCACACATTCTATATTTGGAGACAGTTTCAGATAACTCCTTATGAATTATAGTCTTCTCTTTCGCGCTGGTGTCTATGTTTTTGTGCAAAGTTTCAATTAATACATTTTTCTCAGCAATATCATTGCTAAGTTTATGTATAGATTGATTTTTCTCATTAATGACACCTCTCTCACGCTTAAGTTTAGACTCTAATTCTTGGAGTTTAGACATCATGGCATGCATTTGATTCAGAAAATCAGATTCAGTTAAGTCACATACCTCTTCATTATCTCCTTCATCAGAATCAGCTTCAGCTTCAGCTTCTGACTGCTGCTTACCCATCAAGCATAGATGTGCTGTCTCGTCCTTCTCTCCTTCCTCTGATTCTTGGCCCGAATGGTCGAGCCAGTATTCATCCTCGGCCATTAATGCCTTTCCAACCTCCTATTGCTTGGCTAGAAGCATCTTATTCTTGTAGTAGTCGTAGTTCCGGACTTTAGGTTTTCAGCAGTCCTTGGCAAAGTGACCGAGTTTGCCATAGTTGTAGCACTTTGTTGGTTCTTCCTGCTTGGGCTCTTTTCTTCAACTTTATCCTTGTGTTTTTAGTTATTTGGACCAGACGAGTACCTCTGACTGTTGGAGCTAGGCTTTTTATAGAACTTCTTTTGGAAGGCCTTGGTTAACATTAGCATAGCTTCCTTCATATTTTCACAATCGTCAGAGTCACAATTCGCCTCACTATCATCCTCTTCTGATTCAGATGCTATCATCTTCTTCTTCTTCTTCTTCTTCTTCATGCTTGTAGACTTCTTCTTGACCATAAGTGCAACCGGATCAGCAACTGCTTTTTCAGTCTTTTTCATCTCAGCCTTGATCTCATCCACCTCTTCCTCCTTCTGTCTGAGGGTTTCATAGACTTCATGAAGTGGAATGTCGTTCAGATCTTTCATTTGCCTCATCTGTCTAGTGAATCTCTTCCACTCAGGCTGGAGGTTGCTGAGAAATTTCACATTTAGCTCAACTTGAGATTTGTTGATCCTGTTCTTGCTTAGCTCGTTCAACAATGTCACAAATCTGTCATAGGTGGCTTCTAGTGATTCTCCAGTTGATCCTTTACCTCAACACACACCCACACTCAGATATTGACCCCTCGCCTCTTGATCACTCAAAGATAACTTCATGGGTAGGAAACACTGGTTGTTGTGAATCCATAGAAGTTCTGTACATTAACTTCTCACACTGATCCCATGTATTTTGTCCTAAAGAAAATGTTGCTCAAAGATTTAACTTTAACAGTGAAAGCAAAGTACATATGTCAGATAAAAGTATGCTCAGTATGATAATCATGAAGATTTGAGCATTTTAAACATAGGAGATTCTCTCAAAACAAGGAAATTGAATGAACGAAGTGAAACAATAAAAATGTTTTGAGAATCTGACAATGTATGAAAAGATCAAATAAGAATGATTTAACAATAAAAGCTTAGGTTATGAAAAAAATTGGATGTTGTCTATATGAACAAGTATAGACATTCTTTAAAGAAACGTTTTGAATGAAATAACGCTTAATGAACAGTGAATTTCAAACGGGGTGTCTTACCATCAAAAATTAGTTTCAATTTTGAGACATGGTAAGAACATAGTCAATATAAGTACAAAACTATTAGTCCCAAATCAATCAGTGTAATCAAGATGACAATAACAATTCACTCAATTTCCAAGTTCATTTCAATCAAGAAATCGATTACAGAAGCTCTCACAAACTTTCTCTCACTAGAACTCTCTAATGACAACTATTTAATCTATTAACTAGCACACCACTAGTCATATCCCTATTTATACACGAGACACAAACTCTCACAAATCTAAACAAAACAATTAAACACTTACAACACAACACTTTGACTTTGACTTTTATTACAAAAGACTTTGACTATGCTATAAGAGTTGACTTGAGCTTTGACTTGCTTTGACTTCAGCTTTACAATCTTCATGATCTTGTATCCAACATAATTATGCTCTAACATTCTCCCCCTTTGGATCAAGATCATCTTCAAAAAGATAAACATTGAAGCACAAAATTATATCTCCCCTTTTTCATAATCAATTTTCAACCATTCTGTAATCTCTCCAAAGTCTTTGTATAACATCTTTTGCAATCAGCTTTAACATTCTCCCCCAAGGTAATAAGAACCTCTTTCAGACTTCTGAAAGAAATTATCTTCAGATTTGACTCTCTTTTCTTCAGCAAATCAATATTCAAAGAAAATTTTCAGTAAATTTCTGCTCACTTTCAGAATTCTTTGAACTTGCTCTTTCAAACTTGTACAATCTTTAGCAAAACTTGCATTTCTTTGACATAATCTTTTCTTCAAATCATCTTTCGTAACAAAATTTCTCCAAAACAAACATTTCTTGAATAAATCTTCTCCATTTCTTGAGTCTCTCCCCCTTTTTGATGATTGTGACATTGAAATCATCAAAACTTTCACAAGAAATGTCCTTAAAATTCAGATCTGACCACTGATCTTTGTTACCGAGCCTCTGATTATCCGTCAATTCATAAGATATTCATCTGAATCTTTTCAAATTTAGACAAATTACGAGTGTAACACCTGAATCAACAAATGAATCAGTTCGAATGCCTGTCAGTAACATGAAGTCACTGTGTGTAATGAATACACATTGGAAAGGATCTTTTTGATGTTCACTCCCCCAGGTCTTCCATTCAATCATCGAATAACACAAGTTTATTCTATGAACGTTTACACAGAAAAATGAATTTCCTGTGTGTACGTGCTTGTGTTTGAAAGAATTAAGCACATGATGATTGCTTTGTCAGGCTCAAAATTGTGTAAACCATTGAGACAACAATAGTAATACCCAGACTCAATTGTGCATGATCGAAGTGCAAAGGTGGGGCAAACTTCCTTCTTTTTCAATATCCAGATTTTCCAAATGAAAATCAGATAGATTATGTGTTGCATCCCCAGAAAAAAATTGAAACATTTCTCTGTTGAGAAAGAAATGAGTAGCTGGTGGGATTTTAAATCAAGGGTAGGCATGAGCTAGTTGCCTATTTCAATGATGTTCACCAAAGAATTGTGAAACAATCAGAAATGTGGCTTCCTGACTCAGAAAAAGTTGGTGCAAAGTTTGATATTCTTTTACTTTGATCTCTCACCCTCTTGTTTTTTATCATTGAGCTCGCTTCTAAACAAACTCTCTTTTCATTTTACCTCATCATACATACACACACTCAGTTATTTTGACTTCTCGCCTCTCGATCACTCAAGGATTAACTTCTTGGGCAGGAAAACTGGTTAACGTGAACCCATAGAAGTTCTGTTAAGACCTAACACAATGAACCCATGTTGTCTTATAAGCAAAGAGTTGCTCAAATGGTTTAACTTTGACAGTTAAAGCACATAATGAAATACATGTCAGATGAATATATGCTCATGAAGATAACCATGAAGATTTGATCATTTTAATCATGGAAGATATTTCAAAACAAGTATATTGAATGAATGAAATGAATACAAGAAACTTGTTTGAAAATCTGACAATGTATGAAAAGATCAAACATGAATGATTTATCAATCAAGGTTTAGGTCATAAAAAAAATGGAATTTGTCTATACGAAACAAAATATAGACATTCTTGAAAGAAACGTTTTGAAATGAAATCACGCTCAACAAACATTGAATATCAAGCGGGGTGTCTTACCATCGATAAAATTTGTTTCAAAATGAGACATGGTAAGAACATTTCCAACAGAATATGAAACCGGTGTGTGTGAATACTTGACAGTATATAGAAAAGATAATACACAAGTATTTATCTTTGGAAACACACGGTTTGTTTGAACATTAAAGCACATGTAAAATGAAAACATTTAAAATCACACTTCTAAATTCATGAAATCATTTGGAGAATCAGAAGTGGTTTGAACATTTAAGAACATGTTTTCCATATCTGAAAGTCGTTCATCTTTCAGACAAGTATGAGATTAAGTTTAGAATGAACCTTACGCTCTGCTTAAATCTCATGAAGTCAGATCAAAGTCATAATTGATATTATTATGTAAGCTCCCACTCAAAATCTACAAACAATCACAAAATCGTCAAGGTATAAAGCTTTATTCACAAAATTTATTGAAAAATAAAGACATAAAGCAATAAAACGTGTTAAAAACGAGTTCTAATCAGATGTAATCAGAAATCATAGTCCTTACTCAACTCCCCCTGAAATTATGTATCATAAGATTTGTCAGTACAAAATATATGCAAAATTTTTGAACTCCCCGTAAAATGTAGATCATCTTAGCATTGTATCACACTCCCCCTGAAATCATGAACAAATTTAAGTGCATATATCTTTTCAGAATAAAGAATAAAGAAATGAGGAAAAATAACAGAACTAAACTTTATTAGGTAACAACAGATTAAGTCTTAAGATTTAACATACCAAGTTTTGAAATGAGAAAATTAAATCTCTTTTCATTAAGTGGCTTGGTAAATAAATCAGCAAGTTGATAATCTGTGTTTACAAAGTAAAGTTCGATTGTACCTTTTTCAACATTATTTTTTATAAAATGATATCTCACGTCTATGTGCTTGGTTTTGGTATATTGCACAGGGTTAGCAGATATTGCAATAACGCTCTTTGAATCGCAGTAGATCGGGATTTTGTCATATTTAAAGCCATAATCTCGGAGTTGCATTCACATCCACAACACCTGAAAACAATAGCTAGCCGCAACTACATACTCTGCCTCGGCTGTTGAACTAGATACACAGAGTTGTTTCTTTGAAGCCCAACTCACGAGTTTATCACCAAGAAATTGTATATGTCCCGACGTACTCTTCCTGTCAAGCATACAACCTTCATGGTCTGCATCTGAAAATGCTGTGAGCTCAAAACTTGTATCCTTAGGATACCACAGACCAAGATCTGCAGTGCCCTTTAGATATCTAAATATACGTTTGACTGCAGACAAATGGGATTCTTTAGGTGAAGTCTGATATCTTGCACATAAGCATGTAGAAAACATTATATCTGGCCTACTAGATGTTAAATACATTTAAGAGCCAATCATACCTCGGTAGGTTCTAACATCGACAACTTTTCCAGAAGGATCAACGTCAATCTTAGTTCCAGGTGCCATCGGGATTCCAATAGGAGTACAATTTTCCATTTTAAATTTTCTAAGAATATCAAAAATATACTTTGCTTGATTAATAAAAATCCCCGTAGAAAATTGTTTGACTTGTAATCCGAGAAAGAAATTCATCTCTCCCATCATACTCATCTGAAATCTTGACACCATAAGGTTAGAAAAATTCTTACAGTACTTAGCATTAGTTGAGCCAAATATGATATCATCTACATATATTTGAATTAAAATGATATCAGCTTTTTCCTTTTTAATGAAAAGAGTTGTATCGATTTTACCTTTCGAAAAGCCCGACTTGACTAAAATTTTTATAAGACTTAATACCAGGCGCGAGGGGCTTGTTTCAGACCATAAAGAGCTTTGTCCAGAATGTAAACGTGATTTGGTTTGTCTGGATTTACAAAATCTAGGTTGAGAGACGTAGACTTCCTTCTTTAAGATGCCATTTAAAAAGGCAATCTTCACGTCCATTTGATAGATGGTGAAGTTCTTGTGTGCGGCATATGCTAGAAACATACGAATAACCTCGATGCGCGTAACTAGAGCATAAGTCTCGTCATAATCTATTCCTTCCTCTTGCCTATATCCTTTAGCCACAAGTCTCGCTTTGTTTCTGATTACGATACCATCTTCGTCTTTCTTGTTCTTGAAAACCCATTTCGTGCCGATTATAGTCTTTCCTTCAGGTTTAGGCACTAGTCTCCAGACTTTAAGCGCTTTAAAATGATTCATCTCTTCTTGCATCGCAGTCACCCAGTCTGAGTCCGCTAGAGCTTCAGATACTCTTGTAGGCTCTATCTTGCTCAGGAATGAATCATGCATACACTGGTTTAGTGTAGCAGACCTAGTTTGCACCAGCTTGGACGAATCTCTAATGATTTGATGTAGTGGGTGCTCTTTGGTCCACTTGTGTTCAGGAGGGAGTGGATTAGATGTAGATTGATCATGATGCTCATCTAAAAATCCACTATCGTCTTCATTATGTTCAGGTAGGGGTTCAGTTGAAGTAGATGGTGCAGAAGCTTCAATTGGTTGAACACTAGATGTCTGTTGATTAGACGTTATAGTACATCCAACTGATTCAACAACTTCTGGCTCTTTATTAACTTGTATAACTTCAACTGATGGAGTAGGCTTTTGAATTGGAACTTCTTGCTGAACTAGGGAATTGGATTCGGTTGATATATCTGAAGTAAATGGAATTTTTTTAATTTAATAATTAAGAACTATTATAAAAAAGTAGAGTTACTTCTTTTTGGATGATTGTTCTTTGAATCTTCCGATCTGTCATCCACAACAGGTTTAGTCAGTCTAGTTCCAAGAAATTCATCATAAAACAATTCAAACAGTAAATCTAAATCAGATAAGTGTGAAGTAGACGATGACGCTTTATCCGATTTATTATCACTAATTACATGTTCTGGACTGATCTGTTCAGAAGCTAATACACCAGTAATAACGGGTTCTGAACTGTCTTGAACAGAAGCCATCTCCTCATCAATTGTGACATTAACGCTCTCAACTACTATCTTCGACTTCTTTAGATATACTCTGTAAACTGCAGACGTTTGAGAATAACCGATAAAAATGCCTTCGTCAGCTTTTGGACTGAACTTGTTTAGGCTCTCCTTGTCATTCAATACAAAGCACCTACATCCAAAGATATGAAAGTGTTTATTTCTAGGTAGTCTATTATTTATTAAAGTATACGGAGTTTTACCGAACCGACGATGGATAATGGAGCGATTCTGTGTGTAGCAAGCTGTCAACACAGTTTCAGCCCATAGAAATAGAGGTAGTTCTGATTGACTCAACGTAGTTCGAGTGGCCTCGACTAGTGTTCTGTTTCATCTTTCTACAACTCCATTCTGTTCAGGCGTTCTGGTAGCAGAAAATTGATGTGTTATCCCGACCGATTCAAGATAATCTTCAACAATTCTGTTCTTGAATTCTGTGCCATTGTCTGTTCTAAGAAGGTTGACTGTCTTCTGTAGATTCACTTGAGTGGTCTTTAGAAATGTGATGATGACTTCGGACGTCTCATCTTTTGATCTTAGAAATTTGACACAAGTGTATCTCGAGTAATCGTCCACAATCACTAATACATACTTCTTGCCGTTGATACTTTGAGTTCACATCAGACCACAGAGATCCATATGCAGTAACTACAAGGTAGAACTTGTACTCGGCTCAGGCTTCGACTTATGAGCGGCTCTTTTCATCTTCCCTTTCTCACACGTTGCACAGAGATGTTCTTTGATATATTTGAGCTCTGGAAGTCCTTTCACCAAATTACCCGTGACCAACTTGTTATACTGAAAATTCAGGTGTGAAATCCTTCGATGCCATAAAAAACTCTGTTGCAACGAGGCTTTTGATAGTAGACACACCTCATTGTCAGTATTGACTTTTGAAAGATTGATCGTGTAGAGATTCGACTTTCTCATCCCGACCAAGAGTTCCTTACCATCTACAGTACGCACACTACACCTCTTGGCCTTGAAATTAACCTCTAAGTCTTTGTCACAGAACTGTCCAATGCTGAATAGGTTATGTCCTAGATCTTCAACATAGCTCACCTTCTTAATCGTTACATTCTCTTGAATAACATCACCATAACCCATAATTGGTGAAAACTAGTCATTTCTGAATCGCATGTTTCCACAGTATTTCTCTGTATAATTAGACAATATATCTTTCTGCCCAGTCATATGCTTGGAGCAACCAGAATCCAAGTATCATATATGACGGGTCTGCACAGGAGAAATCAGGAAACAATTGGTTTAGGTACCCATTTATAGATGGGTCATACAATGTTAGCACATGATTTTGGCACCCTTTTAAACTTGGGTCCTCTTTTCTTTTGAAAATCATTTGAAGCATGAGAATGATATGAATAAACATGATATGATCCAAACCAAACATCAGAATATTGCCGAGAAACAAAATCATTTATACGATAAGTAGAAAACTTTCTAGTAGACGGAGATAATTGGAGTAATAGCTTTATTAAATATTTCTTGTAAGAAGTTACAAGTTTTTTTTTGTAAGAAGAAACAGTACCAACTATATCAGTAATACTACCAGTCTTTCTTTTACAAACAGAATTAGAATATGATTTCATAGTCTCGTCAATCTTCTTCTTTGGTCGCCATTCTGATCTTACTCTAGTCTTTCTCTTATTCACATCTGAAACATTTGAACTTTTAGAGTTAGAACTGTGAGATTTGAAAGATTGCTTGTTCTTTTTCTTACCAGTGGTTGTCCATTTATGTGAATGTCGAGTTCTTTTCTTTTTACCTTTGACATTCTTGGTATTCACAAAAACTGGTTTATCAACTTTCGTTGATGTTTCACCTTTCTCGAACACACTTGGTAATGCAAAATAATTAATAATAAATTGTGAATGATCAGGAAGTTTTGCATTGAAATCAAATTGAGCAACACAATCATCTAAATCACCATCAGAGTTTAAGAAATCAAACTCTTCATCAAATAGACTCTTAACATCATCAGATTTTGAAGCTTTGGAAGTCTTTGGAAAATCAGTATTTATAAACACAGTTGAAAACACAATTTGTTCTAAATCAGTCAAAATCCTTTCTTCTGCCAGAGTGTTCTCGAGTTCAGAAATTTTACTTTCTAACATGAGAGGAGGTACATAAATTTTACCTTCAACTGGTTTAGCCTCCAACTCCTCTGTAGAATAACTTTGGAAATAGTCATTTGAAAGAATTTTTGTCTGATCAGAACAGTAACTAGAATTCAACTTCTCATACCTAAATGGAAGTTATTTTTTAGTTTTGTTCTTTCTTTTCTCCCTTTCCTTAGCTTCATCCTCTTCTGAAAGTTTAGTCCACTTAACTTTGAGTTCAGGGTATTGTAGTGCCAGTTTTAAAAATCCGAAATCATATAACGCAGGAACTTTAGAAATACCCTTTTTGAAAAAGTGTGGGTTCTCGTAACCAAGACCCCAACACTCACTACTCTCTTTAGGTTTACTCAGGTGAATAGTTTGTTCAGTTTGACCTAAAGTGTAAAGTTTTTCTTCTAAAACATTCACTTTTTCAGATAAAGATTTGTTTTCTCTTGTTAGAGATGAACACTTTTTTTCAACCTCTTTAACTTCAAATTCACACATTCTATATTTTGAAGTAGTTTCAGACAGTTCATTATGAATTATAGTCTTTTCTTTCGTGCTGGTATCAATGTTTTTATGTAAAACATCAATCAATACGTTCTTCTTAGCAATGTCATTGCTAAGTTTCAGTATTGACTGGTTTTTCTCTTTGATGATACCTTTCTCGCGTTTAAGCTTAGACTCTAATTCCCGGAGTTGAACATCATGGCTTGCATTTGATTAATAAAATCCGATTCAGACATATCACATACCTTGTCAGTTTCTTCTCCATCAGAATCAGCTTCAGCTTCATTCTCATTCTTTCCCATAAAACACATGTGAGCCTTTTCTTCTGATTCCTCTTCATCGGAGTGATCAAGCTAGTACTTGTCCTCGGCCATAAGTGCTTTGCCAACCTCCTGTTGCTTAGCCAAAAGCATCTTATTCTTGTAATATTCGGAATTGCGGACCATCAGTTTTCGGCAATCCTTTGCAAAATGACCGAGTTTCCCGCAGTTATAGCACTTCACTGGCTCGGGCTCTTTCTTCTTCTATTTAGTTCTATACTTCTTCTCTTTAGGTCTTTTCTCATCAAACCACCTACTTTCAATCCTTTCTTTGTGTTCGTAGTTTCTTGAGCCCGAAGAATATCTTTGACTATTCCAACCAGGATTCTTATAGAACTTCTTTTGAAAAGCTTTTGTCAACAACAACATTGCTTGTTTCAGATTCTCACAGTCATCAGAGTCAGAATTCTCCGCACTATCAGCTTCCTCATCAAACTCATAAACTATAACCTTCTTCTTCTTCTTTAAGCTCACTGATCTCTTTTCTTTCTTCTTTACCACCAAGGCAACAGGATCAGTAACCACCTTTTCAGCTTTCTTTTTCTCATCTTTAATCTCCTCCACCTCTTCTTTATTTTTTCTTAAAGTCTCGTACACCTCGTGGAGTGGTATCTCGTTTAAGTCCTTCATTTGTTTCATCTGCCTTGTTAATCTTTTCCACTCAGGTTGCAATATGCTCAGGAATTTAACATTGATCTCAATCTGTGATTTCCTGACTTTGTTCTTGTTAAGCTCGTTCAGCAAAGTCACGAATCTATCATAAGTAGCCTCAAGAGATTCACCCTCCTTTTCTTTGAATTCCTCGTAGTTGTTCAGGCAGTTTGAGACTTTAAGCTGGTTACCAATTTTGGATCTTAGCATCATCTTTTCTAGCTGATCCCACATCTCTTTGCCCGTGGCATTATAACTGTCAATCTTCACATAAATTTCGTTCGAAATCCCTTGTAAGATGAATGACCTTGCCAGTCTATCAGCTTTAACCCTTTTTCTATGTTCATCTGTGTACTTGTTGGTCCCGAAGGTGCTTAACAAGTTTATAGAAGGGGGGGGGGTTGAATACAAACACAAATTTTTAAAGCTTAAAAAATTGTTATTGATAAATCAAACACAATTTACAAGTCTGTTGCGGAATAAGATTAAGTAGAACTCAATCTAAACAAACTAAAGAAACACTAAGATGGTTGCACAAGAATATAGAGAATGGGGATTGAGAGAATATAGAAAACAAGGGTTTCTATATTTTTAGAAAGATGAAGGCTTAGGGAAACTCTCAGATAGAGTTGTGATCTTTCTATTTATACCATATGCATTAAATGCATTGCAGAGCACTTTACACGTGTCCTTCATTGATTAGCTGAGAGGGTCTGACTTTGGGAGACATGCTTTCGGCCATATCATGAACAATGTAGTTTACAGAGTTGTTTTACGAATTGTGGCAGAGGTATGTTCGTTCTGACACATCGTACTGGGTGTGCAATGGAAAGACAAAAGAGACTTGAGGCATAAGCTAAGTGATCATCGATCGTTGAATATCTCTTCCTTCAGAGATACAAAGAAGTTCAGCTATCGCTGAAGCTTTTCCTCAGGTTTCTTCACGTGTGTGTAGATTTGTCTTGCTTCACTGATATCCGCATCAGGTCACTAGTAGACTTGTTTTTGTTCAGCAACTTCGTCTTCGATTAAGCTATGAACATCTTTTGACGTGAAACTTGTCTTCAGGGATTACGTTTAACTGTTTACATCAGAAACTATCAGCGATACTGAACATACTCAGTATTTAACCGCTGATAGTGAAACACTAATACATATGAATGTTTACAAGAAAGATCATCAGTGATAACCGAACAGACTCAGTCTGATCGCTGATGATGAAACACTAATACATATGTATTAAACGTAATTTTCACTAAGTATAGAAAATGGTCTTTATCAAATCCCTGAGAGAATATTGATAACCAATCTCCCCCTATTTGATAATGACAAAGTAACTAAAGGAAATTACTTTTTAATTCAAAATGAGGAATAATCAGGACTCATAACATACTTGTCCGAATTACTATTTTGAGGGATCTTTAATAGTATTGATAGGGTTAAGTACTTTACTGAAATTTTCATTAATTCAAAGAAAGAATTACAAGAGATGAAAATATAAAGTACAAGTGAAGAACTAACTACCATAAGTCTAACTAATAGATTACAAGAATTTAAGAGACTGATCTATCAGCTTTCTAGATAAGAATGTAGAACCTTGATCATATAGTCAAGTACTTCTTCTCCTCTTTGCCTTCGATCTGATGATTCTTGACGAATGGTTGTCTTGATCGGTTCAGCCAATGGAGAGAAGTCGCACCATAGACACAAAAGATCTTTGAGATGATTTAGGGGGCAGATGGGAATCTTAGAGACTTTTTGAAATCTGAGTACCCCTTCATAATCTCTTAAGAAGATTCCATGAGGATCATTAAGTACTTGCCCGGGAAGAAAAGGTCCACCAGGAGGCAGAGATAGATCTAGAACCGAGAGATCAGGAGGAGGACCGAAAAATGCTTCCTTTGAAAATTTGATGGAGGTGTCATTTCTAATAGCAACGACACTTTCAGAGGAGGAATAAGTGGACTTTCTTTTGATTTACCTTGGCTTAGGAGGAAGAGCAGATGGCACGTTTAAGAATGCAGTGACTCTGTTGATGAGTGCTTCTAGGATGCCTTCGACATAGCCTCTATAGGTTGACTTTGATTTATTCAGCGCATCTTTGAACTCTAGCCATTCCATGTAGCCAAAAATCTCTAGCTTTGAAATGAACATTGCTTTTGAGATTGCATCCTCTCTGGTTATCTCCATGGTTACTGAAGTTCGATCCTTCTTCTTTCTTCCAGAGATGACAATGGCTGTTATTTTCAGTGGGTCAGAGCGATAGTCGACTTTTTGCTTACACCATTCAACTGAGTTATCGCTGACCTCTTGTTCTCTTGAGTGCTCCTCTTCAATTTCCTTTAGTAGTGCAGCTTGAACTTCCACTGGATTTTTCTTTAATCTTTTATCCTTGACCTGAGAAGATTGAACCTTAAGAGCAAGAGTTGTATCTTGTTGGCATTCAGCAATCAACTTCTCAGCTCTGATGGATTCTTCTATCTCAGCTTCAGTTAGGAATTCAATTTCCTTGGATGCAGATTGAAGAGGAATTTTCAGCCGGTGACTTTCCAGATGAGAGATCATCTCTGTTCTTTTGTTCAGTTCTTCCTCTGACCAATGAGCTGGTCTAGAGGGCCTTCCTGGGTGGTGCAGGACTTCTTCTTGTTCTTCTTCTTCTTGTTCATCAATCTCACTGAATGAGATTGGGATTATTTGTTCTTTAGCTGTAGGAGCTGGAATTATTTGTAGTTCGGATCCCTTAGGCAGGGGAGAGAACTGTCTGGACAAGAAGTGAAAAAGGAGTTAGTGTATATATTTTTGGAATAAGAAAGATAAAGGCCTAGAAAGAGACAGGGGTGTGGTAGGTATAGAAAGAGATGGGTACGATGGAAAGACATACCTGAGAAGGATTCTCCCCCTCAGATCGTGAAACAATGTTTAGGTTTCCCTTGGCAGCTATACCCTTCTGCTTGCCTTGGGAAGGAGTACATGAAGATGTTTCACCTCCCCTGCTTCTTTTGTGATAGCGTCTTTCGAAGATATCGCTGAAGTGACGTTAGCTGCTGAGAACCAAAGAGATTGGTCTTCCTCATCGTCGTCATCATCATCTTCATCTAGTTGCTCCTTCTCCTGATCATGAAGATCAAGATCTTCATCATCTTCCTCGTCCTCCTCCTCCTCTTCTTCTTTAAGAATTTTAGCGAGTGCAGAAGAGGGAGGGGCTTGATCAACAACCTTCTCCCCCTCAACATGAGAGGGAGGTTCTTCTGCCTGGAATTCAGCAGCAACTTCCTCAACATTTTCTTCATTAAGGTCTTTCTCTCCCTCTTTATCATTATCAGCGAGGGAGAGTTCTGCGGTTTGAGGTACAACTTTTGAAGTAGCCAGAGACCGGACTTCAGCCTCCAAACGTTCCAAGCGACCTTCGATGACAGGAATGTCTGAAGTATCTTGATGAATGAATTCAACCGCTAAGTTCAGTGAGGTGTGGTCATTCTCTATGAAACAAGGTGTGGGCGCTGGAGCTGGTTCATTCATCTTGGCGAGTACTTGTTGAAGGACCGTGGTGTAGGAGTTAACCTTTCTTGTCAGGTCTTGGACATCATTGCCGAGAGTGCAGAAATGTCCCTAAATGAGTTAGACTTGTTGATGAGTTCCAACAAGGTCTTCCTTAATCTTGATAATGTCCTCTTGAACAACTGTCATTTGAGAAGAATCAGCCTTGGAGGAAGGGGCAACAGTCAATCGTTTAAGCACTTCACCAACGAGATTTACAGCGCCGGTGGATTCATTTACATAGGTGGTGAGAGACTCCACCTTGTCAGCAAGGTTGTTGACATGAGTGTCAACAGTTGCCAAATTAGGACCTGCAAGTGGAGTTTGTGGATGAGCACAACGTTTCTTAGGATTATATGGAGAGATGGGATATGTGTATGGGGTTTTAGGAGTACATGAATTATCAAACATGTTGAAGAAGTGCAAATCTCCTTCAAAATTTTGACTATCAGGTTCTATTAGTGCAACTTGAGGTTGTTGTGAAAGAGATGGAGTGTTAGAGACCAAAGAAATAGTAGGAGGAGTAATGGGGATAGAAGAAATATGGATAGTGGAAATTACCTCAGGTGGTTGTTGAAGAACTGAGGAGATGGGGGTCGTCACAGGGACAAAGTCAGCGATTATCGTAACTGACACGGTTGTTGTAGTAGCTGCAGAGGTTGTGGAGGAGAGACCCATGAAACCATCCAAAGTAGTTTGTTGAGAAACTACTTCAGGAACATAAACCGAAGGGTCGATCTCCTTGGTCTTTCTAGCCTTCTTAGTGGGACCAGGAAGAGTAGTTGATGGTCTTTTGAGAGCGGTGGTAGCGGCAGGGATAGCAGGATAAGAACCCCCCTGCGTGGCCGCTGAAGATGAAGAATGTAGAGAGAGACGGTGCGGAGAGTTGAAAGACTTACCTCGTTGGCGACCAGCTTGATATTGAGCGTTCCCTGACCCACCTTTGAAAAAGTACCATCAGAAGAAGTTGGGTACTTTTCAACGTAGAGGAAGTGTAGGTTGGCGTAGATGAAACGCACGAACAGGATCTTGGGATCCCTCTGTGTCTTCTCAATCTTTGACTTAAGGTCATCAAAGATTGCACCGGCGTAGTCAAAGTTTTACCTGCAATGACCGAGTAGCCCATCTGGAGCTGAACTTCGCTCGCCTGATCCAGGGAGCCAATCTTCCCACTCATACTCTGAATTATGTGGGAGAAGATGTAGTTGAGTTGGGAAGGCATGTTTGTCTTTTGGATCTTGGTCAGGTGTTTGTTGGGAATGGTGGAGCGAGGCTTGTTATCCCAACAATATTCCATATCATTCAAGAATTGGATGAGCTCTGCGTTAGTGGGGAGCGCATCAAATCCAGCTTTGGTCTTCTCAGGGAATCAAAGTGCCTTCCTGAGACCATAGGCAGTGAGTAGACCCGAACCTAGTTCAGTTGTGAAAGAGATGGCAGGGACCACTTCACCCTTTTTGTTAGTGATAGTGGTCTCATCAGCGGTGAACCAAAACTGTTGTAGAAGAGTCTTGGAAGGTTTTGGGTCCACAGTGAGAGCGAAGGCCAAGCAAGACTGCTTCAGAAATGCAGCTGCGTCCACCAAGTGTGGGTATTTCTCAGCATCGAAGTCCCACCTGGTGAGATGGTTGTTCTTCGGTACCTCTGATTCAGTCATGGTGAACTTGACGTTCTTGGAAGCAATGAGCGATGCTTGGGCCATTTTCTGAATATAGAAAGAAGTAGAATAGCTGGAAAGGTTTAGAGTCCAAAAATAATCAAATTTTTACTAGTTTCTGTATTTAGAAAGAAACATAGAAAAAACAAAGTTATTTTTTTCGGAGTAAAACAATGTCCTTTATGAAGAAGAAAGAACATGTAGAAAAACCAAGAGTTTTTTAGAGTAGATAAAATCAAAAGAAATGATTTTAGTGTGAAGAGAAATATTTTAAAATCCATGATAAAAGAATATTAAGGATAAAAATATCATGAAGATGGGAAGAACAAGAACCTGTTAATCTTTGAAGATATGAAGATTTGACTGGTTTTTGTTTGCTTGAATGCCTTGAGAGTGTTTTTCTTGCTTGAGAAGTTTTTCAGAAAGCGTAAAAAGATAAGAATGAAAAATGCATTCTTTTTATATGAGGAGGAGAGAGAGAGAGAGAGAGAATGAGTGAGGCGGGAAAACAAATGCTCATCATGAGATGGACACGTCCTACGAAGTTGATTGAATAGAAGGGCAACGAACGAACATGTCAGAGAAAAAGGCATGTCATGGATTGTCGGTTCAAATGATGTCATAGGAGAGAGAAAAAAAATGTTTCATTTGTCCTTTTTGAAATTATCTCTGAAGAAAAGTCAGAGATAGGTTTTCTTTTTAAAAGAATCTCTGATAAAAAACCGGAGATTAGTTTTCTTTTCAAAGGATCACTGATGAAAAATATCAGTGATAGATTTTGTTTATCAAAGAGCTTTTAATCATTTGAAGAAAAATCAGTGATTAAAGTTTTGATTTTGAAAAAACGTCTTACTGAATGAATATTCAGTGATTGAGAATGATAGAACATACCTGAGAGTCAGAGATATATGTTCAGAGAGTAAGTGATAAAGGGGAACTTAGTATCACTTACATAATGCGTGAAAGATGAAGAGTCACTCTTCAATATTCAGCATTCCAAGCTCACTGATGAGAAAGTTGAATCTAGTCTCATCAACAAGTTTGATGATTAAATCAGCAAGCTGATAGTCAGTGGGGATAAAGTGAAGTTCAATATCACCATTCATCACATGATCTCTGATAAAATGATATCTGATCTCTATGTGTTTTGTCTTTGAATGTAGCAGTGGATTATTTGCTATAGCGAGAGCACTAGTGCTGTCGCAATAGATTGGAATCTTTGATAGTTGAAGGTCATAGTCTAATAGTTGATTTCTCATCCATAAGACTTGAGCACAACAACTTCTAGCGACTACATATTCAGCTTCAGCTGTGGAAGTGGACACTGAATTTTGCTTTTTACTCGTCCAACTTACCAGCTTTCCTCCTAGAAGTTGACATCCACTAGTGGTGCTCTTTCTATCAAGTTTACAGCCTGCAAAATCACTATCTGAATATCCAATTAGATCGAACCCTGAGTCTTTGGGATACCAAATACCGATGTTAGGAGTTCCTTTCAGATATCTGAAGATTCGCTTGACAGCGATCAGATGGGATTCCTTGGGTTCAGATTGATAGCGTGCACACATACATGTAGAGTACATGATGTTTGGTCGGCTCGCTGTAAGATACATCAGGGAGCCTATGATTCCTCTATAGGTAGTGACATTAATAGGTTTTCCAGCTGGATCCTTGTTTAATGTCAAAGGAGGTGCCATAGGAGTTTTCATTGTTGAAGTTTGAGTTAGATCAAACTTTTTCAGCATATCTTTAACATACTTACCTTGGTTGATAAAAGTACCTTTTTCAATTTGTTTAATCTGAAGACTAAGAAAGTACGTTAGCTTATCCATCATACTCATTTTGTATTCTTTCTTCATTCTTTCAGCGAAACGAGTACACATAGATGGGTTAGTAGAACCAAATATTATGTCATCGACATATATTTGCACAAGAATAATATGACCTTTTATCTTTCTGAAAAACAACGTATTATCAATTTTACCGCGTTCAAATTTTTCATAGATAAGAAAAGATGAGAGAGTGTCATACCAAGCACGAGGGGCTTGTTTTAGACGACAGAGAGACTTATCCAATTTATAAACATAATTTGGATGCTTAGGGTCAGAGAACCCTGGGGGTTGTTCTACATAGACTTCTTCATTCAACTTTCCATTTAGGAAAGTTGATTTTACATCTATTTGATATACAATGAAGTCTTTGTAAACAACATAAGCTAAGAAGAGTCGAATTGTTTCGAACTTAGCACAGGGGCAAAGGTTTCATCATAGTCTATGCTTTCCTCTTGTCTGTATCCTTGAGCAACAAGTCTAGCCTTGTTGTGGGTTACAGTTCCATGTTCATCTAACTTGTTTCTAAACACCCATTTGGTGCCTATAACAGTTTTATTAGATGGTCTAGGAACGAGATTCCAAACTTTGTTACGAGTAAACTTAGTCAGCTCTTCTTGCATAGCGCTGACCCAATTTGGATCTCTGAGGGCATCATCAGTCTTCTTTGGCTCCATTAAAGAAATAAAGTTGACAATGAGACATAAATTACCTGAACTTTGTCGAGTCTGAATACCGGCATCAGGATCACCAAGAATTTGATCTATGGGGTGATCTTTTGTCCATCGCTGAGCAGGAGTATGATCGCTTACTTCAGGAATTGGATCAACAATAGGATTGTTCACTGATGAAGAATCTTGAGTCTCATTAGCAATTAACTGTTGAGAGTCAGACAGTCCATTGTTTTCTGAGAGGTTTTCAGACGAGGTAAGATCTGATGGAGGGAGTGTATTTAGAGGCTCAGCTGAAACCCATGAGGTGGATTTAACATTAGGAGGTATGATGTTTGGATCATCATCAGCAGCTGGAGGATTTGTGTGCTGATGGTTATTGAAGAAGGGTTATGTTTCTCTGTAATGAGAAAACATCCAAGCATTTAGCTCTTCATTGTCAGCGATTGGTTTAGAGTTCGCTGAGCGAGTTTCATCAAAGGTGACATGAATTGTTTCTTCAACAGTTTGTCTTCTCTTGTTGAAAACTCTGTAGGCTTTGGTGATAGAGGAATATCCAAGAAATATTCCGTCATCAGCTTTTGGATCGAACTTTCCAAGTAGATCTTTGTTGTTTAGAATGAAGCACTGACAACCAAAGATATGAAGAAAACTGATAGAGGGTTTTCTTCCATGAAATAGTTCATAAGTTGTCTTTCCAAATCACTTTACTATCAGCGATTTGTTTTGAGTAAAACATGCAGTGTTAATAGCTTCAACCCAAAATTGAGTAGGGAGATGAGAATCGCTGAGCATTGATCTAGCAGCTTAAATGATCGTTCTGTTTCTTCTTTCAGCGACTCCGTTTTGTTGAGGCGTTCTGACTGTGGAAAAGTTGTGAGAAGTTCCCTTGTTCTCAAAGAAATTGTTCAGAGAACTATTTTTGAATTCAGTTCCATGATCACTTCTTATTTAACGAAAAGTAAGATTATTCAACACTTCCATCTTTTTAACAAAAGATATTAGTTCTTCTGGAGTATCACTCTTGCAGTGAAGAAAGATAACCCAGGTGTAGCGAGAGTATTCATCTACAATGACAAGTGTATATTTCTTTCCAGCTATGGATTGGATATTGACAGGGCCAAACAAATCCATATGTAAGAGTTGAAGAGGATTTGTCAATGAGGAAACTTGTTTAGATTTGAAACTAGCTTTTGTCTGTTTTCCTTTTTCACATGCGGAACATAGAGATTCCTTAGCATATGAGTGCTGAGGAAGACCCGAAACCAGTTCCTTAGATGAGAGAGAATTCAGGGTTTTCAAGTTTAGATGAGATAGCCTTTTGTGCCATAGCCAGTTGACATCAGAAGAGGCTTTAGAAAGAAAACATACATTTTCAGTGGTAGTAGAGTCCATATCTATTACATAGACATCTTCCTTACGATAACCACCGAGAGAAAGTTTTCCATTCTCATTTACCACTAAACATGCTTTCATAGTAAAGCGAACTTCATAGTCTTTGTCACAATAGCTGAATGATGCTCAGAAGATTGTGCTTCAGTCCGTCTACGTAAGCGACTCTTCTGAAGGTATTTGTACCATTGCTGAAGACACCAAACCCTCGGGTATTTTCTTTTCCATTTCCACCAAAGGTCACTGAGGGACCTTTCTCTTTCTTGTATTCAGTGAGCAGGTCTTTTTGTCCTGTCATGTGACGAGAGCATCCACTATCAAGATACCAGATGCCTTTTGATCCCTGCAAACATAAGAAAGATTAAGCTTTGTTTGGTACCCACTTTTCAATGGGTCCTTTAGGGTTAGTGGAGATGGAAGGATCAACAATCTTCACAGCAGATGAAGATTCAGCTTCAGTGGTAACCTTCACTTTTGGTTAATTTCATAACCTTGGTCTATTTCTCAGCTCTGGTGACCTTCTCAGCCTTGGAGACATTCATCTTCACTTTAGCTGTTTTATCAGCTTTAGTGGCAGTTGGACATTTACTAGCAATATGGTCAGTAAATCCAGAGTGATAGCATTTTCTATATTTGAAGGTGGTTTTAGGACCATGAGTAGTAGGATTTAAGAACTTGAAATGAGCAGGGCCAGCTCAAAGAATGCATTTAGCCTGAGATATGGGAGGAACTTTCATTTCTTCAGATCTCTTAGGCTTAAGATCAATCTTCAACTGAGATGAGATATATCTAATGGAAGTACTGGTTGGTTCTTCCACTTCTTCTTTAATCTCCGCCATAAGATAGAGATTAGCGACTTCTTCTTCATCAGAACTTGATTCTTCTGATTCAACCCAATCATGTTCTTCAGCGATGAGTCCTTTACCTTATCTTTTATAGTTTTTTGACTTTTGATATTTTTCATTCAGTTTATGGTATTTGTCATCGCTAGATCTTCTGGAATTAGAAGGTTTGAAGACTTTCTTTGACCTGCATTCACTTGCAAAGTGTCCAATCTTTTCGCAGTTATAACAAGTAGCAGTAGCCTTATCAACAGGGGTTAATTTTGGCTTGTCAATGAAAGAGAGAGGCTTATTTCTTCGGAAATTGCTCTTTCTTGAAAATCTCTTAAAAGAGTTTGTCAAGAGTGCTAAGGACTCATCAAACTCTGAAAGATCAGTGTTTGATAGTTCCTTAGATTCAGAATCTAATTCTGTGATAGTGAGAGTAGATCGCTGAGATGGATTTATCTCTGAAGAGACTAAAGCAACATGAGTGCTTTTGGAGTCTTTAGAATCTTTTACAAGATTCTTCTTTAAGAGATTTGATTGCTCATAGTTGAGCAATATTCCATACAAGGTGTTGAGAGAAAGAGAATTTAAGTCTTTTGTCAGCTTGAGACATATTGAATAACTGTCCCAGCTTTCAAGAAGACATTCTAAGAATTTGGTTAAGACCTCAGAATTAGAATAGGTCCTACCCACAGTTCTTAGATCAATGATTAAGCAGTTAAACCTCTGGTGAACATCAGAGAGAGATTCACTATTACCAGCGATAGAACTTTCATACTGTCTTACCAAGTTAATCTTTCGAGTTCTTGGATTTCAGTGGTGCCTTCATATTGAACACATATTGTTTCCCACATTTATTTAGACGTTTTAAGATGCATGATGGAATGGAAAGCTTCATCAGCCAGAGCCATAGAGATAATGATTTTTGCCTTTGCATCTAGACCGACTTTCTTTTTGTTTTCATCACTCCACTGTCATATCTCCTTAAGAGCATATCGTTCAGGGACAGCAGAAGTGGTGGCAGTAGCGGGAACGACGCTTATGATAGTGAAAGGTTTATAAGGTCCATGTGCTATGTAATCAGGTATAGTAGGGTCTACATCTTCTAGAAATAGCATCATTCGATTCTTCCAGAGAGCAAAGTTATCTCTGCTAAATCGAGGAGGTTTAGAAAGTGAATAATTATCATAGTAATTTGTATTTGTGTTAAGTGCCATTTAAAATAGCAAGGAAGAGAATAAAGTAAGATCTTGTTTATTAGATTAAACAGTCTGCTCTGATACCACTTGTTGGTCCCGAAGGTGGTTAAGAAGTTTGTACATGGGGGGGGGGGGTTGAATACAAACACAAATTTTTAAAGTTTAATAAATTGTTAATTGATAAATCAAACACAACCTACAAGTCTGTTGCGGAATAAGATTAAGTAGAACTCAATCTAAACAAACTAAAGAAACACTAAGATGGTTGCACAAGAATATAGAGAATGGGGATTGAGAGAATATAGAAAACAAGGGTTTCTATATTTTTAGAAAGATAAAGGCTTATGGGAACTCTCAGATAGAGTTGTGATCTTTCTATTTATACCCTATGCATTAAATGCATGGCAGAGCACTTTACACGTGTCCTTCATTGATTGGATGAGAGGGTATGACTTTGGGAGACATGCTTTCGGCCGTATCATGAACAGTGTAGTTGACAGAGTTGTTGTACGAATTGTGGCAGAAGTATGTCCGTTCTGACACATCGTACTGGGTGTGCAATGGAAAGACAAAAGAGACTCGAGGCATAAGCTAAGTGATCATCGATCGCTGAATATCTCTTCCTTCAGAGATACAAAGAAGTTCAGCTATCGCTGAAGGTTTTCCTCAGGTTTCTTCGCGTGTGTGTAGATTTGTCTTGCTTC
Organism: Arctium minus; assembly: GCA_954870635.1. Classification (NCBI taxonomy): domain Eukaryota; kingdom Viridiplantae; phylum Streptophyta; class Magnoliopsida; order Asterales; family Asteraceae; genus Arctium; species Arctium minus. Next base: position 73,072,828 of record OX941085.1, on the reverse strand, counting down.
ACTGATATCCGCATCAGGTCACTAGTATACTTGTCTTTGTTCAACAGTTTCGTCTTCGATTCAGCTATGAACATCTTTTGACGCGAAACTTGTCTTCAGGGATTACGTTTAACTGTTTACATCAAAAACTATCAGTGATACTGAACATACTCAGTATTTAACCGCTGATAGTGAAACACTAATACATATGAATGTTGACAAGAAAGATCATCAGTGATAACTGAACAGACTTAGTCTGTTCACTGATGATGAAACACTAATACATATTTATTAAACGTAATTTTCAGTAAGTATAGAAAAGGGTCTTTATCAAATCACTGAGAGAGTATAGATCAACAGTACTCATCCAATGGCAGTGGGTATTCCTTGTTGACAATCTCCTCACCATTCTCTCCTTCAGTAGACAGAATCTTGGTGGGAGTTTTCATAACACCTTCTTTTAGAGATAGCCGGATATAGTCACCCAAATCATTGGGATCAATAAAAGTCCAGGAAGCGGTCCTTCCATTGTTCATATTCACGTATGAATAACACCGGTGGCTTCACATCAGTTCCAATAGCTAATGCTGCCTTTGAAGTCATCCTGTCAATATTACTGTTCAGTGAGAAATTAAAACGATCGTTAGTTCAATTGAAATCAGAATACAGAAAAACTTAGAAATAATTTTTCAGAAAATAATTTCCAAAAATATCCTAAGTATGGAATTCGCACACCACACTAAGACAAACACAATTCACATACACATAATTCGTAAGTTACAATTCGCACAAACAACAAACTTCAGAATTTCGCACACTATAGAATTCGCACGTGGTTATATGCGAATTCCAAGAATTTGCACACAACACTATGCAAAATCTGAACTTAGAAAAATTTGAAAATCAACTTTTCACATAACATAATCATACGAATTCTATACTTGGAAAAATTTTCAATCTTGAGCAATTCGCATGGATACGAATTCTTGACTTAGAAAATTTTAAAACTTTTTATGCGAATTCTTCACTTCTCGCACACAGACAATATGCGAATTCTTTCCTTAGAGAATTTTTCAAGAAACTTTTCGTATAAAGGACTTATGCGAATTCTGGCTTTTTGTACTCAAGCATGTACGAATTATGAGGAATTCTCATTACACACATATGCGAATTATATACTTGTGAAAATTTTCAGATAAGAAATATGCGAAATCTTTTGATCTGCGAGTTCTTGGTGCAAGTTCTTGATGCGAGTTGTTGAGGTTTATGCGAATTCTTCGAATCTCGACTAAAAACCACTCTGATCAACTGAAAAACCCATCAAATCTTCAAATTTTGATCTGAAACTTAGACAATTTGATCACTTACATGCCTAGAATCGATTTCAACCAATGAATTTCAACGAAATTCACTTAAGCATACAAATTTAGTCTGATACAGTGCTTTCGAACTCGTGAAACTAAAACTCGTAAAATCTTACAATTTGATCAAAGTTACAGTGCAAGAGTACTACAAATCAATACAAACTTTGTCTAAAACAACAAACGAACTCAAATGACTCAAATAAACTTGCAATTACACATAACAATTCGAAACTCGATTAGATCTCAAGAAACAGTGCGAACGTCCATTTTCTTGATTGATTCCAATTTGAACTCTGCTCTAGTACCAATTATTAGTCCCAATCAGTCAGTGTAATCAAGATGACAATAACAATTCACTCAATTTCCAAGTTCATTTCAATCAAGAAATCGATTACAGAAGCTCTCACAAACTTTCTCTCACTTGAACTCTCTAATGACAACTATTCAATCTACCAACTAGCACACCACTAGTCATATTCCTATTTATACACGGGACACAAACTCTCAGAACACTAAACAAAACAATTAAACACTTACAACACAACACTTTGACTTTTATTACAAAAGACTTTGACTATGCTATAAGAGTTGACTTGAGCTTTGACTTGCTTTGACTTCAACTTTACAATCTTCATGATCTTGTATCCAACATAATTATGCTCTAACAAAAACCGATGTTTATGAATACTTGAAAGTATATGGAAAAGATAATCACAAACATTTATATTTGGAAACACGGTTTGTTAGTCATGAAAGCTCATAATAATGAAAACATTTTAAAAAATCACACTTCTGAATTCATGAAATCTGTTTAAGAATCGAGAAGTGTTTTGAACATTTAGAAACATGTTTTCATATCTGAAAGGCGTCCTTCTTTCAAACACAATGAGATTAAGATTAGAATATTCCTTACGCTCTGCTTGAATCTCATAAACTCAACGTCAAAGTCATAATTGATATGATCATGTAAGCCCCCCTTAAAATCTGCATTCATTCAAAAAGTCGTGAAAATATAAAAGTCTTCTTTAAAGAAAACTTTGAAATACGAGTTCTGATCTGAATCAATCAGAAGTAATTTACCCCCCCTGAAATATTGCATTCACAATATTTATCAGAAAGAATGATATGTACTCCCCCTTGAAGGTTTGATCATCTTTTTTGCATCATAGTACAATCTCTTTTGATCTTTTAAGTACGAGTCCTAAATTATTGCGTTTAGAAGTCAAACTTGATCTTTGAGGTACGAGTCCTAGACAGCTTTGTCTAGAAGTCAAACTCCTTAACATTGAAGTACGAGTCTTGAACTGTGTTATTTAAGAGCCATGGTTCCTTTACTCCCCCTAGACTTGAGGTGTCTGCAACACAGATGGATCTTTTGGCTTTAGTACCCACTGGTATTTGGGTTCAGTTTTGTTAGTTGCAGTTCTTTTCGGAGTAATGTAATAAGAACCATACCTGTAATTCACATAATTTTTACTAACAAAATCATTTGAACCACAGTAAGAACAATTTATTTTCTTTTAAGCTAACCTGATTAATTGATTTACTGTGTAAACAGGATCAGGTTTGCCAAAAGATTTACCCTTATGAGCGTTGTTCTTCTTGTCATTCAGTTTTTGCGTAAATGATTTCTGATCTTTCTTCTCGTCAGAAGATCCTTTCACTTTTCAAATCAACTTTTCTTTACCATTTCTCTTTTGATATTTACCTGTACCATCAACATTCCTATCATAGAATAGGTTAGTAGTACGAATCTGATCTTTTAAATTGAATGACCTTGTTGTTGAAACAGTTGTTTGATATGAACTTGATGTTGCCTTGAATGAACATTCAGAGTCAACTGGATCATCCCTAGGTAATTGATCAATTGAATCTGGAGTTTTCTTCTCAGTCAGATTCACCTTGAAGATGATCTCCTCAAGATATGTTATCTTAGGAGAGCAAGTCAATCTTTCTCTTTAATTCAAACTTCGCATTTTGTTCTTTCATAGCCTTTGTTGACAGTTCAGATAACTTCCTTGTCAACTTCTTTATCTCAGTCTCAAAAACCTTCCTTTCTACCTCAAAATCCTTCTCAACATTCCTTCTCTGATCAGACATTTCTTTAAAAACACCGACATTTTTCTGCTCTAATCTCTCTTCTTATCCTTTTCAAACTCTTTTCTCTCTTTTACCAACAAATTCTCTAACTCAAAAATCTTGCCGGAAAGATTAGCAATCTTTTATTTGAATGATTTTCCTTCAGATCCAAACTCAGCTTTCTCTTTCTCAAGTCTGTCTCTTTCAATAATTATTACCTTTTCAAAATCTGATACTTGTTGAGAAAGCTTTACACATTTCAGATCAACCACTTTCTTCTCTTCAAAAGTCTTTCTTGAGAATTCAGAAAATTTCTTTGTAAACATTTACCTTTCATTTACAAATCCTTTCTTCTCTTTTTCAAATTCAGCCCTTTTCTTTTTAAACTCTGATTTGTCTTTGGCAATCTATTGCACCAAGTCTGAAATCTTCTTTTTCAGTTCAACAGTTTTACTGTCCAAAGTCTTAGATATCTATTGATTTTTCTGGACATCATCTTTATCATTGCTGACAATCTGAGCTTCTAATGTAGAAATCTTCCTTTTCAATTCCATATTTTCACTTTCCAAGACCTGTAATTTTTCCTCATTTCCCTTGATGATATCACAAACTGAATTGTCAATTTCCTTTAACTCAGAGAACTTCATTTTAATATCAAAAATTTCATATTCTAAACTCTTAACCTTCTCTTCTATCTCCTTGCAATCTCTTATTTGTGAGGAATCAGAAATCTGCTTCTGAAGATCTGTATTTATCTTCTTTAACACATTGACTTCTTCCATGAGCAGTTTCTTTGCAAAATGATATTTCTTTGATCTTTTTGAACAGTAATCAACTAATGAAGCGAGATTTTGAATCTCAAGTTTGAGAGTACTGATTTAAGCTTCGAAATCTGTAGACATTATTACTTGATAAAATTTGCACAAATGATCGTTAACAAAAATAAATTTTTTTGATCACACTCAAAAATTTGTCCCCCTCCACAGAGTTAGCACGAGGTCTCGCTACCCAGTTAGCGGGTGAGGTCAAGAGATAACGCCCTTGCGGGTCTAGGGGCAGCACCCCGAGAGAAATTTTTTTTTGACAATGAAAAGTCATACTGTAGCTTGTTAAAATTTAGCTAAGTATGGAATTCTCAGGCCACTGAAGATCACTTATCGCACCACACATAACTTCATTTTTCGCACAGGGAGGTGTGCGAATTCTTGAACAATTTGTACGTAGAGATGTGCGAATTCTAAACTTAGCAAAATCCCAAAATTCTCACTTTTCGCAAAAGAAAATTGTGAGAAATCCACACTTAGAAAATGTTTCAAACAATCTTCAGCTTGCGGATTTCTCAGCTTTTCGCAGGCCACTATAGATGAACAGTAACTTTTCGTACCACTCAGCGTGCAAATTCTTAGCTTTTCGTACACTAATATTTAAAGCCCAAAATCTTTCAAGAAGGTGATTACGTCTTATGACGTGTGTTTCAAAACACTAAAGAACATGGTTCAGGTAAGCTATCCATCAAATGGGAAGGTCCGTACCGAATAACCAAGGTTGTCGGAAAAGGAGCCTACCGATTGCAAACCCCGACGGTCGTGACATTCCTCGAAGTTGGAATGCGGTACATTTAAAGAGGTATTTATTCTAAAACCCATTTCTTCTTTTCTCACGATTATCTTCTCGCAACCATTACTGAGTTAGGCATCAGAGAGTCATTGGATCTCTAAGGATATTTCATTGCAGGACTAGTAGAATCATTCGACTATACTTAAGGTCCAAGATTGTTTTACAACCATGTCGTACGACCTAAGGACTTAAGGTCAAAACTTTGCCTTAGTTGCAAATATCTTTGCTCTATTTTTGAGTGCGACACTCGATCGCAAGTTTCATCTCAACCAAAAAAGGTTTGATCCAATCATATTTGGCCTTATTCATGAATGTTTATGTTCAATCGCTTAAGTAGGTTGTCGCAAGATTAATCCTGGTTGACAGGTTTATAATTTGCGTCAATCGCAAGTTCCTTATGAATTATCCTTTCTTGTGTACCTGCAAATTTATTTATTTACTTATGATTGATTATGATTTTCTATCTTATGATGTTTGGAACAATTTCCATTGATTTGTTGATGCTTGTCGTGAGGTACTTAGAGAAATTTCTATTATCTCTCGATGGTTGTCCGGAATTACTTATGGATTGATTGTTACGAAAATATAGCGTGCAACAATTCAGTTTGTTCAGAAATCTTTGTATTGATAAGTCAGAAGAATTACAGGGCAAGGCACGACCAGCAACGATCGTCCAATCAACAAAAGGAAAATTAATACAAGAAACTTAAGGAGCCTTCGGCTGCTCCTGCTCCTGTTGAGCCACGACCCCAACGTCGCCACCTTGAGGAGCTTCATCCATAAACTCCCATTCGTGATCATCCTCAGAGGTTAGCTCACCGTCTATTGAAGCCAGAGGATCCTCTCCTCTTTGGCGACACCTAACCAAAGCTGCACGCGTCTTAAGACGAGTGAACGCCTCGACAGACGTCACTCTCTCCTCATGATCTGTTACCTGATCTCAGGCCATGTTCCGCTCCAACCTCAGGATCTCGACATCTCTTGCATTTGCAGCCGAGATCTCCTTGGTCACGTCCAGGGATTTCTCTAGGCAACCGTGAAGCTCCACCTTCTCGCGCTCAAAAACTTCCAGCTTACTTAGGGCTTCGTGAAGACGAAGGGATATCTGCTTACTCTTCTCATAAGCCGCCTTATCCCTGGTAGTGGCTTTTGTCTCCAGATCGAAAGATCTAGAGACCAATGACTTCACATCATTAAAGTGCGAGTGATGAGCCAAGGATGCTTGAAACGCCTGTAAAAACACGCGATTATAGTTAAAACATGTGATTAAAGATTAAAGGAAACTCAAAAGTTTCTTACCATATAAGAAAGCCCCGTGACACCGGCTTCCACGTCCTCGATCGCGGCGTCCCTAAAACGTTCACGAAAAGTCGGTAGGTAGAAATTGTTCACATGAGGAAACAACTGCTTCCTATCCAACCGATTAGACGACATGAAATCGGACGACAACTTGAAATTTACCGACATCATGTTCGGATCCTCATCTGTTTGAGGACCCTTCCCTTTGTCTCTCGACGAAGAGGCTTCCACCACATGTGGTAGGACCGGAGAAACCGGCGTGGTTTTCACAACCGGTGGCGACATCGCATCCTTAGAAACAATGACCTCAGGGTCGTCGTTCGTTGGAGACGGTTTCCTCGAAACCGTCATAACTTTTTTGACCCCCAAACCAGTTGTCGAGAGGGCCCTTCTCTTCAACGCTCGACCCTGTCGAGCTAGTTGAGCCGATGTCTCCCTCCTCGAGGGACCCTTCATTTGCACTGATGGAGTTAAATCTCCTACAAAACAACAAAAATATATCATGTGACTACTGGTAAGTGACGTCTTGGAAGGCTAGACCTTACAAAAATTGACGGTCCAAAGGTAACGTCCTATGACTAAAACCCAAAGTGATCTCACAACCAGTGGGTAACGTATTATGACTAGACCACCTAAAAGTCTCAAACGGTGACACCTCACGACTAGACCCATCAAACACATGATCATTGGGTGACGTCTATTCGACTAAACCCCACGAGATCTTACGATCTGCAGGTAGCGTCCTACAACTAAACGACCAACATTTTAGATGAAAGAACTTACCCGGATTGGATTCATCAATGTCACCATCTTCTTCATCTTCTTCATCATCCTCTTCCTCACAGACAGAGGCCTCGACAATGCCTACATCTTCTTCATCCTCTTCATCGTCCTTGTCCCTTGGCGACCAAGGGAAGAATGACCGCTCCTCGACACTATACTCGAGGAAACTTTCGATATTCCTTGCCGAATCAGAATAAGGCACGACTCTAGAGAACTCAATCGCTGAAACGAGGAAAACTACATCATTAGATAAATACGAAGAAATAACAAGGATCGAAGAAAATCTTAAAAACTTACTCATGGTATTCCTTCTTGTAGTAAGCCATCGAGCGTTCTCGTCATCCGACGACACACGACCAAAGACATATCCCGTCTTCCATTTGCGATCGTTGACCGCGATCTCCTGGACTAAGACACAGTCTCCTCTATACCTAGAAAAGAGACTATACCTATGGTTCGTCTCTGCTTTGACCGAGTAAGCCAACAGAAGGACATTGACAGTAAAGGGTGATGTCTACTTGATTGTCAATCGTTCAACGACTTGAATGATTCGCCAGAATGATGCCCCGGAAATAACCTGAAGGTTGTCAAAAATGCCCTCGATAAGAGGGAGAATGGCCAGGAAAAACCTATCTTGAATGGATATTCGTATAGGACAAAATACCCATTCGGACATTGCTCCGGCCTCAGCTGGTCCGGAGCGCTCAACCTCACATCAGCTAGAATCTTGGTAAGACGCCTAAAATCTTTATCTCCGCCTCTCCTCTCAGAGTACTAGGGGGATCAATCGTCATCAGAGAATCGGGAATGATGCACTTTCCTAAAACCGTGGTCCTTAAAACACCTTAAATAATACTCTAAAAGTCTATAACCAGCTATGAATCCTTAAGAAAATCTCTCTCTAAAAAGCTTGATCACGTAATAGGTAAAGATCCGGCAAAGGATCGCTATTTATACGGAATTAAGTGTCAGGTCGAGTTAACAGATGGTCGACACCTGTCATTGACCTTTCGTGTACCAGCCATCGGATGGACGACACCTGTCCCTATGCCTGACACCACTCACCCCACGTCGCCTTGATGTCACAACCGTTAAGCAGCTGCACGCTTCCCCTCAAAATCGCTTTGGTTTTCGAGAAACCAATTCAGTTACATATTTTCGACATGTGTCCAATCTGGTTACAAAATCTAGAAAATCGACTTGTCACCCAATTATCGAATTTTGGGGGCAAACTGTTTGGGTAAAATTTCACAAGTCACGACCGACTCAAGAAAACCAAAACGTCTCCAATTTATGAACCATTCTTGTAATAGATAAGATCCTGACGATCATACACATCAAAATTCACTGTCGTCCCTGATGACGACCGTCGAGAGTTTCTCACATCCACGACCAGAAGGAACTCTTCGATAGATTTATATCTCACGATATGAGTAACATAACTAACGATTATTGATCATTTATTATATACAACCGTTTTTCCTCTGTGAGTCTTTTATTACAGGTTTAAGACACATAATGACCAACGGATATAACGGACGAGCGCCACCAAGATCAATCATTATCGAGACCGTTGGACATTTAATGCTCATTTATGGCGACCAAAGCTATATATACAAGCTCGAAGAACTATTCGAGGCATCTGATTGACATTGGAACTCATAGAAGCGCTCAAGAACACCCAACTAAGTTTCTCTCAAGCAAGAACTCTAGACAAAGTGTTCCATCACATGACATACAACACAATCACACGATTTGTTTACTTTTACTTGTATTATTGTCAATTGTACTCTCGATCACTCCTTCTAAAGGACGACGTCCCTGTTTAATGTCCATAGTGCACTTGACGATCTCTTCTATCGTCCGCGATTTTTACCCGCGACGGGATTTTTCGCGTCACCAAATTCTCTGTCTTTTATTTGTTTTTATTCCTTGTCGTACGATTTGTCAATTGATTACTTACTTTTGTTTTTAAAGCTCCACACCGACCTTAGATCTTCCTTTGGACGATTTTTGGCATTAACAATATCATCAGACAATAAAATTCCCAACGCCTTGAGGAGTGCAAGAAATCAAAGGCGAACATAAGACAACTCGAGAATGCTATAACACGACTTCAAAATCACAAAAGCATAACGTATAGCAATTACAGATCCAAGATAACTCTGAAAACGTCGACGACTACCAATTAGAAGAAGTCATCCTCGACTAGAGTAAGCCTGATCAATTGGTATCTGTGGGGGCGTCGTTAGATCCCATCATCAAGAAAGATCTAATCGAATTCTTGAAAAATAATGGCGACTGTTTTGCCTGGACACACGAAGACGTGGTCGACATTGATCCTAACGTGATTTCACACAAGCTCAATATTGATCCCTCATTTAAACCAGTCAAGAAAAAACGTCGTAAGTTCACTTCTGAATGGAACAAAGTAATCAACAATGAGGGAAATAATTTATTGAAGACCGAAAAGATCAGAGAGGTAAAGTATCCATACTGGTTGGCTAACTTCGTGGTCGTACAGAAAAAGAATGGGAAATGGAGAGTTTGCATCAATTTCACAGATCTTAATAAAGCATACCCTAAAAACCCATTTTCATTACCTCACATCAACGCGATGGTCGACGCAACTACCGGACACGAGCTCTTAACGTTCATGGAAACCTATTCTGGATACAATCAAATCCTAATGCATCCTCACAACAGTTTGGGTAAATTCCAAAGTCTCGACCAACGTAAGATTCATACGACCAGACATATCTCTAGATTAGATCTTAACAAGCAAAGACTATAAGACTTAAGATCGTTACTTCTAAAGACGGTCGTAGGATTGCCCCCGGTCCATAACCACCTACCAGTTAAACTTAAGACCTTCCTCCAGTAATAACTATTGACCGTCGTAAGTTTTCTTACAACACTAGACTATTAATATACAACAACGTTTCTCTTTGACTGTTAAATGCAGGTCTTAAGTCATTTATGGTCCATCGGCTATAACTAAAGACGATCATCAAGATATTAAAGATATAGATCGTTACTCCCATTAAGGCTCATTTATGACGACAAAGGCTATATAAACAAGCATCAAAAGCTTATTTGGACATTAAGCTAAGATCAAAGAACCGAAGCACATTGAATAACATCATAGCAAGCAACATGACTTTCTCTCTCGAAGGAACTCACGACACATCAACCAAACTCACGACGCACGGAAGAATATCACGTTTAGTTTATATTTTTTTAATCTTCTTGTAATCAATTGTACGCTCGATCATTGTCTCTAAAGAATCTCATTTGTTTTTTTACTTGTCGTACGATTTGTCTAATATTTCTTTATTTAGTTGTTAAAGCTCCACATCGGCCTTAAGTCATTCTGAAGGGTGATTTTTGGCATTAACAACGACCAAGAAAAACAACATTCATGACAGACAAAAGGTATATATTGTTATAAAGTAATTCCTTTTCGTCTTAAGAATGCACGTTCTACGTATCCGTGACTAGTCAATCATATGTTCAAAAATCATTTGGGCAACATAGGAAGTGTACATCGACGACAAGCTTGTCAAATCGAAACTAGCAACATATCACGTTAATAATATCAAGCAGTCGTTCGATATCCTTTGAAATTATCAAATGAAATTGAACCCCACCAGATGTTCATTTGGGGTAGACGCTGGCAGATTTCTAGGACATATGGTGACACGTCGTGGGATTGAAGCAAATACCGACCAAATTAAAACAATCATTAACATCCAATCGCCAAGGAACATTAAAGAAGTCCAACGACTCACAGGTCGCATTGCGGCCGTAAACAGGTTTATCTCTCGATCCTCAGATAAATGCCATTTATTTTATAATGTCTTAAGAAAAAACAAAGGTTTCGAGTGAACGGACGACCATGAAAATGCACTTCAGAAATTGAAAAATTATATTGCATCACTTCCCCTGTTGTTGAAACCTAAAGATGGAGAAACTCTCCAACTTTATCAATCTGTAAATTCTAACTCTTTTAGTGCCATCCTCACTCACAAAGACGACCAACAACAATTACCAATATATTATGTCAACAAGTCTTTACTCAACGCTGAAACAAGATACTCATCGATGGAGAAATTACTCTTGTCACTAGTAACCGCCTCTAAAAAGTTGCGACATTATTTTGAATCTCATCCTATTACTGTCATGACTAATTTTCCTCTTAAGTCTGTCTTAAGGAAACCTGAGTTGACAGGTCAACTAACCAAATGGAGTATTTACCTCAGCTGTTACGACATCAACTTCAAACCAAGGACGACCATAAAATCTCAAGCTCTCGTGGACTTTGTCTCCGATTTTAGGACTGAAATAGTAAAAAAGCTCAAGATGAAGCATTCTCTGTGGAGACTCTCGACAACAAACTATGGACGCTTCATGTCGCTGGATCCTCTACTATCAAGGGGCAGGACTAGGTGTCGTCTTAAAGTCGCCACAAGGGGGGCATGATGGTGTACTCCATATGTTACAACTTCAAAGCTACAAACAATGAGGCTGAGTATGAAGCTCCAATCGCAAGAATGAATATGGCGCAGGACCTTGGAGCAACAGGTTTACAAGTCAAAATTGATTCCCTTCTAGTGATCAATCAAATGAATTGGGAGTTTGCAACAAAAGATTCTAAAATGACAACCTATCTTAAGGTGGCTAAGGCTAAGGCAAAAATGTTTAATCCATTCTCTACAAGACAAATTCCAAGGGATCAAAATTGTTAATCATAAAATCCCAATTCAATCAAGCTAATTACTTAAGATATGAACATTATGCACAAGAACTAGAAAGAGAAAGTCTAGAGAGAGAAAGTAGATCTTGAATTGCACCAACTCTAGAATTACAATATGCAAATGCCTCTAGTTCGTTACTTCATGATTACAATCACAAACCCTTATATACTCACTATGTAAAACAAAGCCTTAATGGCTAAGGAAACTAAACTTACTTTGACTAACTATTACAAGGTCAATATTGACTTTTACACATTTGACTTTCCTATTAAATCTTGGATACAATATTTAGACTTAACAATCTCCCCCTTTGTATTCAAGATCTAATAAAAATTTGATGCAAATCTTCAGCTCTTGATTCTTTATCTTTTGTCTCTTGAAGCTTTCAAAAACTTTGCTCTTTTGCGGCTTTTGAAGAACCTTGGAAAGTCTTTTTAATCTTTGAAGCTTTGGAAAGTCAACATGTCTTGATCAGAAACAAAAAACTTGAAACTTCTTCGAAACTTGAAACTTTAACTCTGAAAAATCTTTTGTCTTCAATCAAAATTATATCTTCATCACTTTGATCTCTGAATCATCTTCGGAAGAACAAACATTCTTGAATCTTGAAAATCTTGTTTGTTTTCAGAATCAGAATCTTTTGACTTTGAATCAGCTTTTGAAACAGCAGCGGAAACATTTTGAATTTAAGGCTTGAACTTTGAACTCGAACTCTGAAATTGAATCTTTATATCGTTCTCCCCCTTTTTGATGATGTGAGCATCAGATCATCAAAATTTCTTCAATTTCAGTTCAGACTTTGATAACCCCTTTTGAAACAATCTCCCCTTTGATAAATGTTGTGCTTTGATCTGAAGAGCCGAATCATGAACTGTTAATATCCGAATCTTTGCAAATTCAGACATAATAAGCGTGTAACCCTGATTCAACAAATGAAACAGTTAGAAGTGCCTGTCAGTAACACAAAGTTACTGTGTACAACAGATGTACAATTTAAGGAGCTGGTTTGATGTTGACTCCCCAGGACTTCCATTCAATCATTGAAAAACAGAAGGTAATTCTATGAATGTTCTGACAGAAAAACATATTCTCTGTGTGCTCGTGCTTGTGTTTGAAAGAATTAGCACAATGATTGTGTTTCATAAGGCTCAAAGTATGTAAATCACTGAAACAACAATGATTGTACATGGACTCAATGTGCATGAGAAAGGATCGAAGGTGGGGCAACTTTCCTTCTTTTTCAATATCAATATCTTCCAAAAGAAGATCCGATAGATTATATGCTGCTTCCCCAGAAAATGTGAAACATTCTCTTTTTAAGAAAAGAATGAGTAGCTGGTGGGGTTGTATACAAGAGATGGCATGGGCTATTTGCCTATTTCAATGATGGTCACCAAAGAAATGTGAACCAATCAGTAATGTGGCTGCCCGGCTCAGAAAGATGTTTGGTGCAGAGTTCTGATATTCTTTTAACTCTGTTCTCACACCCTCTTTCTTTTAAACATATAAGCTCACGTCTAACCAATCTCTCATTTCCATTTTACCTCTGCTCACTCCCACACTCAATTCTTTTAAACCCCTCTCCCCACAATCACTCAAAGGATTTCTTCCGGGGTAGGAAACACTGGTTATCGTGAATCCATGGAAGATCTATTAAGCACTTATACTGAATCCCATGTTCCTAAAAGTACATGCTAGTCAATGATTTTCTTGAAATTAAGCACAAGAAATCATATGTCAGTGTATGTATGCTTATCAAAAAATCAGAAATGAAATTTGAGCATTTTAAACTTTGAAGATTTCTCAAAACAAAGATATTGAAAGAATGGAATGAAATCAAGAGAATTGTTTTGAGAATCTGACAATGATTAAAAGCAGATCAAATGAAATAGCTAGGGTATCAAAGAATTGGATATTTGTTTATATGAACAAATATAAACAATTTATCAATGAAAGCACAAATAAGAAAAAAATGTATGATGCTTATCAACTTTGAACTTCAAACGGGGGTATTACCATCGAAAAATTGTTTGAATTTGAGACATGGTAATAACAATTTCAAATAAAATACTGAACCGGTGTGTATGAATACTTGACAGTATATGGACAAGATAATACACAAGTATTAATCTTTGGAAACACACGGTCAGTTAAACATTAACGCTCAGAATTGAAAAACATTTAAAAATCTCACTTCTAAAATCATGAAAACTTTTGAGAATAAAGAAGTGGTTTGAACATTTCAAAAATTGTTTTTCATGTTCGAAAGTTGTCCTTCTTTCAAACAATCAGAGATCTAGATCAGAAGATTTTTACCTTTTTCAGCTCCCCCTTAAATCATGACTAAATGATTTATATCTTTTGATCTCCCCCTGGATATTAGCAAAATATCTGTCTTTAAACGTTGAAAAACGGGTCCTGATCTGTCATGTGATCAGAAGCCACCTTATTCACATTATTTATTGAAAATAAAAGACAGAAAGCAGTAAAACAGTTTATAGAATGAGTTCTGATCTGAAGTAATCAGAAGTCATCACCTTTACTCCCCCTTAAATTAAGCATCTGAAATATGTCAGTTAAAACAGGATAGAGATCAAACACTCCCTTTTGAATTGTTAGACCATCAATATCAGAAAAATCTAGCAAAGAAAAAGTATAGGATAGAGATCAGATCAATTCTCTTGGGATGAAGACCATCAATATCCATCGGATGCAAGCATACAGGAGTAAGGTCTTTTTGATCTCTGAGGTTCGGGTCCTAAGCTGTTGTGCTTAGAAGCCATAATCTTGACATTGAGGTGTGGGTCTTGAACTGTAGTATTCAAGAGCCATTGTCTTTCTTACTCCCCCTTGGAGTGAGGTGCCTGCAACACAGATTCAGGTTTCGGTTTTGGTACCCACTGGTATTTGGGTCCAGAAATGTTAGTTGTAGTGCGTGTGGGGGATATGGAGTAAGAACCATACCAGTAATGATCATTTGTTTTGTGAAAATGATCATGTGTACAACAAATAGAACAATAAATTTTCTTACCGTTAGATGCTTTGTTCTTCTTTGCTTTGTGTACAGGTACACATGATTTCTTCTTTTTCAGCTCATTTTCCTTATCATCTTGGACTGGTTTCTTTTGCCAAACCAGTTTCTCTTTCTTGAAACTTTTTCTTGGATAAGTATCTGAACCATCTAAAAATTCATCGTAGAAAAGGTTAGTTTGACGAATCTGATTAAAGGATTTGACTGACCTGTTTGAAGAGATGAATTTCTGATTTGAACTTGAAATAGATTTCTCAAGTTCTTTGATCTTTGAGGCGAAGTTGTCTCTTTCTTTCACAAGCTGGTCAATCTTTGTCTTGAATTCAGACTTCGTCTTTTGTTCATTCAGCGCAGCTGCAGACAATTCAGACAATTTGGAAGTCAGTTTCATGATTTCAGATTCAAAGATTAATCTTTCTTCTTCAAACCCTTTTTCTGAATCATTTCGCTGGCCAGATAACTCTTTAAAGAATTCTACATTCTTCTGTTCTATGGCCTTCTTCTCTTTATCAAACTTCTCTCTTTCCAATATCAGTACTTTCTCAAAATTTGAGATTTGTTGAGAAAGCTTGATGCATTTAAGCTCCACTGACTTCTTCTCTTCATAACTCTTCTTTGAGAAATCTAAGAACTTCTTTGAAAAAATTTTCTTTTCACTTTCAAAATCAGCTTTATTTGCAACAAGCTGTTTTTCCAAATCAGATAAATTCTTTCTAAGCTCAAAGTTCTCAGATTCCAATCCCTTAGTCTTCTCTTTGAAAGCCTTCAACTTGTTTTGAAGTTCAACTGATTCTTCTTGTAGCTCAGGTGATTTCTGTTCAATTGTCTTCAGTTGGCTTTGAAGATTCATAATCTCTCTCTCTTTCTCCTTTATCTCTTTATCCCTCTCATAAAGGATACCTGAAAAATTAGAACTATTTTTAGTACAATTTATACATTCAGGAGTTTTAATACAGTTGTACAATTTCACTTCCAACTCCTGAATCCTTCTGAGATACTCTGAATTTTTAAATTTCAGATCATTTCACTCAGCTTCAATACTAGATATATCAGATCTGTAGTAAATTGACATCTTGAAAAAGCTTGATAGGAAAGATCGTTCCCAAACTATATATCAGAAAAACAACAATCAGATCAAATTGAAATCTTAAAAAAAATATTTCGTGAAAATTGAAATTTGAACAATACTTTTTTTTTTTAAAGAAAAGAGGTTTGCGTGTGTTGACCGAAACGCAAAGCTAGGTGTGCGGGTCCTTGGTGAAACGCATAGCTAAGAATGCAGGTTGTTGAGGAAACGCATAGTGAGGTATGCGGGTCCTTAAGGAAACGTATAGTATAGAATCCGGGTCCTTAAGGAAACACATAGTATAGAATGCGGGTCCTTAAGGAAACGCATTATGAACATTATGCACAAGAACTAGAGAGAGAAAGTCTAGAGAGAGAAAGTAGATCTTGAATTGCACCGACTCTAGAATTACAATATGCAAATGCCTCTAGTTCGTTACTTCATGATTACAAACACAAACCCTTATATACTCACTATCTAAAACAAAGCCTTAATGGCTAAGGAAACTAAAACTTACTTTGACTAACTATTACAAGGTCAATATTGACTTTTACACGTTTGACTTTCCTATTAAATCTTGGATACAATATTTAGACTTAACAAAAACACTCAAGCTGACGCTCTAGCCAACCTTGGGTCGGCACTAAGAAAATATCCCTTTGAATGTCGTCCCATTGGTCCATCTGTCGTCCCCGTCTATTGGAAATGACGACCAAATACACGTCTTAGACGAAGGAGACGACTAGTCGAAAGAAATAAAGGATTACCTAATACACGACCATCTCCCTGAAGATAAGCTAGAAGTACGACGGATCCGGTTTAGAGCATCTAGATATATCGTAATTAATGGTAAACTTTATAGATGATCGTCGACTTGTCTAAACCTGCGATGTGTCGTCAATAACCAAATCAAAGAAAACTTCCGAGAAATGCACGACGGAGAAGGTGGAAATCATTATGGAGGACGAAGCCTCACAAATAGAATATCACGACAAGACTATTATTGGCTAACCTTACGACAAGATGCCATCAGGTATGTACAAAGTTGTGACGCATGTCAGCGACACTCAGGTATGATTCATCAACCCTCTGAACCATTACATACGACACTAGTCCTATGGCCTTTCATGCGATGGGGCATGGACATAGTCGGCAAATTACCCCTAACTCCCAGGCAAAAGGAAGTTTTATTAGTCCTTACTGACTATTTCCCAAAATGGATAGAAGCTGCTGCTTTTTCCCAAGTGGGGGATAAATAAGTCATCTCTTTTATTCAAACTAACATTATCTACATATTTGGCATTCCATCCGAAATTGTATGTGACAATGGGTCACAATTCATAAGTGAGAGGACTTGACAATTCTTTGAAGATCGTAACATAAAACTAAGGACTTTGACATCTCGGTATCCACAATCGAATGGACTAGAAAAATCCAACAATAAAGTCATCATCAACTTCATAAAGAAAAGACTCAGAGCTGCGAAAGGTAAGTGGGTCGAAGAACTTTCTTCAGTTTTTTGGGCCAATCGTACGACTCCTCGTACGTGTACAGGTCAAACCCCCTTCTCTTTAGTTTATGGATGTGAAAACGTGCCACCCGTGAAAGTTAGATTACTGGTCGCACGAAACACATCTATCGATCATAACTTAGTCGATCTAAATTAGCCTTGTTGGTCCCTAAGGTGCTTAACAAGTTTGTAGAAGGGGGGGGGGTTGAATACAAACACAGAATTTAAGATTTAATAAATTGTTTATTAATAAATCAAACACAATTTACAAGTCTGTTGCGGAATAAGATTAAGTAAGACTCAATCTAAACAAACTTAAGAAAACACTAAGATGGTTGCACAAGAATTTCAGAGAATGGGGAATTTAGAATATAGAAAACAAAGGTTTTTATTTGGGGTTCAAGGATTGAGCACACCTCAGATGGAGAGGTAATCTTCCTATTAATACCCTATGCATTAAATGCATGGCAGGGCACTTTACACGTGGCGTTCACTGATTGGCTTTGGAAGTCTGACTTTGGGAGACATGCTTTCGGTCGGATCATGAACAGTGTAGTTGACAGAGTTGTTGTACGAATTATGGCAGAGGCATGTCCTGTCTGACACATCGTACTGAGTTGTGCAAGGTAAGACGAATAGAAACTTGAGGTATAAGCTTTGTGATCATTCAATCGCTGAATATCTCTTTCTTCAGAGATATCAAGAGTTCAGCGATCGCTGAAGCTTTCCTCATGTTCCTTCGCGTATAAGTAGAGTTGTCTTTGCTTCACTGATATCCGCATCAGGTCACTAGTAGACTTCTCTTTCTTCAGCAACTTCGTCTTCGATTCAGCTATGAACATCTGTTGACGCGAGACTTGTCTTCAGGGATTATGTTACTGTTTACATCAGAACTATCAGCGATACTGAACAGAATCAGTTTGATCACTGATAGTGAAACACTAATACATACTAAATGTTTATAAGAAGACTATCAGCGATAACTGAACAGACTCAGTCTGATCGCTGATGGTGAAACACTAATACATATCAAACGTAATTTTCACTAAGTACAGAAAAGGGTCGTTATCAAATCACTGAGAGAGTTTGGATCAACAATCTCCCCCTATTTGATAATGACAAAGTAACTGAAGAAAATTACTTTATAATTCAAAATGATGGAATAATCAGGACTCATAACATGCATGTCCCATTTACTATTTTGAGGGATCTTTTACAGTACTGATAGAGTTAAGTACTTCACTGAAATTCTCATTAATCCAAGAAAAGAATTACAAGTTATGAAAATTACAAGTACAAGTGATGTACTAACTACTGTAAGTTAAACTAATAGATTACAAGAAAGAAAACTAATCTATCAGCTATCTAAAGAGGGTTTAGGAGGATTGATCAAATACTCAAGTATTTCTTCTCCTTTTTGCCTTCGCTCTAAAGATTCTTTGCAGATGATCGCTATGATTGGCTCAGCAGCAGGAGAGAGGGTACACCATAGGCACATGAGATCCTTGAGAAGAGCGAGGGGACAGATTGGGATTTCAGAGACTATTTGAAATCTGAGTTGTTCCTCGTCATCTCTGAAGAAGATTCCAAAAGGTTCTTCAAGAACTTGTCCCGCAACGTATGGTCCGCCAGGAGGCAGAGATAGATCCAGAACTGAAAGATCAGGAGGAGGACCGAACAGAGCTTCTCTTAAGAATTTGATGGAGGTTTCATTTCTGATCACTGCGACTTTATCAGATGAGGAGGAGATAGGCTTTCTCTTGATTTGCTTGGACTTTGGAGGAAGAGTAGATGACACCTTTAGTATAGCAGCGACTCTGTTGATGAGGGCATTATTCAACCTTTCAACATAGCCTCTGTATGTTGACTTTGATTTCTTCAGCGCATCTTTGAACTCAAGCCACTCCATGTAGCCGAAGTCTTCCAGCTTTGAAATGAACATATCCTTGCAGCTTCCATCCTCTCTGGTAATCTCCATGGTGACAGAAAGTTTATCCTTCTTCTTTCTCCCAGAGATAGCAACAACTACGATCTTCATTGGGTCAGAGCGACTGTATTATCGCTGACCGCTTTTTCTTTGGAGCGTTCCTCTTCAATCTCTTTCAAAAGAGCTACCTGGACTTCCACTGGTTTGCTTTTCAGCTTCTTGTCTTTGACTTGAGAGGACTGAGTTTTGAGAGCCAGAGAGGCATCTCTTTAATAGTCAGCAATCAGCTTCTCAGCCCTGACGGATTCTTCGATTTCAGCTTCAGTCAGGAACTCTAGATCCGTTGATTGAGAGGGGATCTTTCGACGTTGATTCTCCAGATGAGAGATCATCTCTGTTCTTTTCTTCATCTCTTCCTCTGACCAGTGAGATGGTCTAGAGGGCCTTCCATGATGTTGCAGGGACTCTTCTTCTTCTTCTTCTTCTTCTTCTTCCTCTTCATCAATCTCTCTTACAGAGATTGGGATTGGTTGGTCATCAGCTTCAGCAGCTGGGATTATTTGGAGCTCTTTACCCTTAAGAAGGGGAGAGAACTGTCTGGTCAGAAAATGAAAAAGGTTAGTTTATTTTTATGGAAGAAGAGAGATAAAGGCTAGAAAGAAACAGGGGTAGGATTTTTATAGAAGGATAAGGGAACGAGGGAAAGGCATACCTGAGAAGGATTCTCCTCAGTTAGTGAAGTCTTCTTCAGGTTTCCCTCAGCAGTAGCACCTTTGCTTTGGGAAGGGGTTTCTAAAGAAGTTCCATGGCTCCCCCCTGCTTTGATAACTTCTTTCGAAGCTATCGCTGATGAAGTGACGGCTGAAGAATACCATAGCGATGGATCTTCTTCATCGTCATCATCATCATCTTGATGAGGTTCTTCCTCTTGATCTTCAAGATCAAGGGCTTCATCATCATCGTCCTCTTCTTCTTCATCATCGATTAAATCTTCGAGAGAAGGAGGGGCTTTTTCAGCAGCTATCTCCCCCTCAACCTGAGAGGGAGTTTCCTTCTGTTGAACCTTAGCAGCGACTTCAAACTCCGTATTTTCTTCAACTGCCTTCTCCCCCTCTTTGTCATTATCATTGAGGGAAAGATCCTTGGAAGGCGATGAAGCTTTTGCAGCGGCCAACACCTGAACTTCAGCCTCCAAATAGTCCAGACGGCCTTCAAACGCAGAAAGATCTGACGTAGCCTGATGAATGAACTCCACGGCAATATTCAGCGATGTACGATCGTTCTCTGTGAATGAGGGAGTAGGAGTCAGAGTCGGAGCTGGTGCCTTCGGGTGAGTCAGGATTTGCTGAAGAAGAACTTCACAGGAATCAACCTTTGTAGCCAGGGCTTCAAACTGTTGCTCTGAGTCTTCCCTGACTTTGACAATCGCTTCTTGGAGAATAGCGATTTGAGAAACGTCAGCTTTGGAGGCGTAGTTGGCTGTCAGCGTCTTCAGTGCTTCACCAGCTGATTGAACATCATTGGTGGTGTTGTTGAGAGAGGCAGTCAGAGATTCCACCTTTGCACTCAAACTGTTGACATTGGTGTCAACAGTCACCAAACTAGGACCTGAAATATAAGTTAGTTTTTGAGAAACAGGCTTATATGGTGAGTTGGGAGAAGTGTTTAAGGTTATAGGGATACCTGAATTATCAAACATTTTGTAAAATTGTAAAGATTCCTCAAAATATTGATGTTCAGGTACTATGGGTCCAAACTGTGGTTGAGTAGACATAGATGGAGGGTTAGAGATCAAAGAAATAGAAGGACTAGAGATGGGGATAGAAGATGTAGGGATAGGGGTAGTTACCTCAGCTTGTTGTTGAACTGGGATCGTAGGTTGCGTCACTGTTGTTGTGACAGCGACCGAGATCGCTGGCACGGTTGAAGTGGGTATCGCTGAGGATGTGGAGGAGAGACCCACGAATGCATCCAAGGAAGTTTGTTGATAAACATCCTTAGGTATAGAGCTAGAGGTAGCTTTCTCCTTGGTCACCTTGGCCTTCTTCGAAGGACCAAGGGAGCCAGTTGATGGTCGTTTGGAAGGGGTAGCGGCAGGGATAGCAGAAGAAGGAACCTCCTGCATGGCCGCTGAAGATGAAGAAGTGAGGAGAGAGAGTCAGGAGCGAAGTTCAGGAGATACTTACCTCGTTGGGGAGCGTCTTGACCTTCAAGGAGCGCTGACCCACTTTTGGAAAAGATGCATCCGAGTTAGTGGGGTAAGTAGCAGGGTAGAGGAACTTCAGGCACGCGCAGATGAAGCGTACGTAGGGGACCTTGGGATGCCTCCCGATCTTCTCTATCTTTGACTTTAGATCGTCAAAGATAGTTGTTGCGCAGTCGAAGTTTCTTCCATCGATCATTGAGTAAGCTATCTGGACCGAATCTTGCTGGATTGGTCCAGTGACCCACTCTTCCCACTCATACACTGAATGAAGTGTGATAAGATGTAGTTAAGCTGAGAAGGCATCAGTGCCTTCTTCACAAGAGTCAGCTTCTTGTTTGGAATCGTCGTCCTTGGCTTGGGTTCCCAAGAGTATTCTATTGCATCCAGGAATTGGATGAGTTCAGTATCAGTTGGCAAGGCATCGAATCCATTCCTGGGTTTGTCAGGAAAACGCAGAGCTTTCCTCAGACCTAAGGCAGTCATAATCCCAGATCCAAGCTCAGTGCTGAAGGAGATAGCAGGAACTATTCACCCTTTTTGTTGGTGATAGAGGTTTCTTCAGCGGTAAACCAGAATTGTTGGAGTAGAGCTTTGGAAGGAGTGGGATCCACAGTGATAGCGTAAGCAATGCAAGATTGCTTTAGAAACTTTGCGGCTTCTTTCAGATGTGGGTATTTGACACCATCAAAGTCAAGGCGATCAAGATGATTGTTTTTGGGAAGCTCCGAGTCAGAGATGGCGAACTTGACGTTCTTAGAGGCGACAAGTGCAGATTGAGACATTCTGAGAGTGAACAGATAGAAGAATAGAAGAAAGGTTTTAGTCTAAAAATAAAGAAACTTTGTCCAGTTTCTATTTTGAGAAAGAAACATAGAAAAATCAACATATTTGAAGATTAAAAAGGTGTTCTTAATATAAGATATAAAAACAAGAAGAAAAACCAAAGATTTTGAATGAAGAAAAATCAAAATAAAATGGTTTTTAAAGAATAAAATCAAAAATGAAAATGATTTTATGTGATAATAATCTTATAAACCCATAATGGCAGTCCATAAATGGAGTTTTATGTAAAAAGATTTAAGATAAGAATAAGAAAAAGATCAAGAATAACCTGTTGATCTTTGAAGAGGATGATGCAAATGCTTGAGAATGCTAGAATGCTTGAGAGAGAATTCTTGCTTAGAAAGTATTTCGAGAAAGCGTAAAATGATAAGAATGGAAAAACATTCCTTTTATACGTGAGAGAGAGAGAGAGAGTGTGTGAGAGGCGGGAAAACAAATGCTCATCATGACATGGACACGTCCCACGAGGTTGATTGGATGGAAGGGCAACGAACGAACGTGTCAGAAAAAGGCATGTCGTGGATTGTCGGTTCAAATGACGTCATAGAAGAGAGAGACTGTTCATTTGTCCGTTTTGAAATTATCGCTGAAGAAAAGTCAGCGATAGATTTTCTTTTTGAAAGTAGGGATGAGAAAGTTAGCGATGAGTTTTCTTTTTAAGAAGGATCACTGACTAGAAATATCAGTGATAAATTTATTTTTCAAAAAGCTTTTAATCATTTGAAGAAAGTTCAATGATTAAGGTTTATATTTTGAAAAACATCTTAACTGAATGAAGATTCAGTTGTAGGGATGGAGAGAACATACCTGAGAGTCAGAATGTTTATCAGAAAAAAATGATAAAAGGGGAACTTATGATTACTGACACAATGCATGAACGTTGAAGAATTATTCTTCGAGATTCAGTATTCCAAGCTCACTGATGAGAAAGTTGAACCTTGTCTCATCGAGAGGTTTGGTGAATAAATCAGCAAGTTGAAAGTCAGTAGGGATAAAATGAAGTTCAATATCACCGTTCATCACATGATCTCTGATAAAGTGATATTTGATCTCTATGTGTTTTGTCTTTGAATGTAGCACTGGATTATTTGCTATAGCGATAGCACTAGTACTGTCGCAATAGATTGGAATCTTTGATAGCTGAAGGTCATAGTCTAATAGTTGATTTCTCATCCATAAGATCTGAGAACAACAGCTTCCAGCGTCTACGTATTCAGCTTCAGCTGTGGAAGTGGACACTGAATTTTGCTTTTTGCTTGTCCAACTTACCAGCTTTCCTCCTAGGAGTTGACATCCACTAGTGGTACTCTTTCTGTCAAGTTTACAAATATATGTCATCGACATATATTTGTACAAGAATTATATGACCTTTTATTTTTCTGAAAAATAACGTATTATCAATCTTGCCACGTTCAAAATTTTCAGAGATAAGAAAAGATGAGAGAGTGTCATACCAAGCACGAGGGGCTTGTTTTAGACCATAGAGAGCCTTATCCAATTTATAAACATAATTTGGATACTTAGGGTCATAGAACCCTGGAGGTTGTTCTACATAGACTTCTTCATTCAGCTTTCCATTGAGGAACGCTGATTTTACATCCATTTGATACACAATGAAGTCTTTGTAAACCACATAAGCTAGGAATAGTCGAATTGCTTCGAGCCTAGCCACAGGGGCAAAGGTTTCATTATAGTCTATGCCTTCCTCTTGTCTGTATCCTTGAGCAACAAGTCGAGCCTTGTTACGGGTTACAGTTCCATGTTCATCTATTTTGTTTCTAAACACCCATTTGGTGCCTATAACAGTTTTATCAGATGGTCTAGGAACGAGATTCCAAACTTTGTTGCGAAAGAACCCAGTCAACTCTTCTTGCATAGCGCTGACCCAGTTTGGATCTCTGAGGGCATCATCAGTCTTCTTTGGTTCTATTAAAGAGAGAAAGTTGACAAAGAGACAGATATTACCTGAGCTTCGTCGTGTCTGAATACCTGCATCTGGATCACCAAGAATTTGATCTATTAGATGATCTCTGGTCCATCGCTGAACAGGAGCATGATCGCTCAACTCAAAGGTTGGATCAACAATTGCGATGTTTACTGATGAGGACGTTTGAGGTTCATCAGCAATTAACTGTTGAGTAGTGGACAAACTGTTGTTATCAAAGAGGTTTTCAGACAGAGGTAGATCTGATGGTAGTAAGGTGTTTAGAGGTTCAGCTGAAACCCATGAGTTGGATTCAGCGTTAGGATGTATGATGTTTGGACCATCATCAGCAGTTGGTGGATCTGTGTGCTGATGGTTTGAGAAGAAGGGTTCAGTTTCTTTGTAGTGAGAAAACATCCAAGCATTTAACTCTTCATTGTCAGAGATTGGTTTGGAGTTCGCTGAGCGAGTTTCATCAAAAGTGACATGAATTGTTTCTTCCACAGATTGTCTTCGTTTGTTGAAAACTCTGTAGGCTTTTGAGATGGAGGAATATCCTAGAAATATTCCATCATCAACTTTTGGGTCGAACTTTCCAAGATGATCTTTGTTGTTTAAGATAAAGCACTGACAACCAAAGATATGAAGAAAGCTGATAGAAGGCTTCCTTCTATGAAAAAGTTCATAAGTTGTCTTTCCAAATCGCTTTACTATCAGCGATATGTTTTGAGTAAAACATGAAGTGTTTACAGCTTCTGCCCAAAATTGAGTAGGGAGATGAGAATCGCTGAGCATTGATCTAGCAGCTTCAATGATCGTTCTGTTTCTTCTTTCAGTGACTCCGTTTTGCTGAGGTGTTCTTACTGAGGAAAAGTTATGAGAAATTCCTTTATTCTCAAAGTAATTATTCAGGGAACTGTTTTTGAATTCAGTTCCATGATCACTTCTTATTGAACGAACAGTAAGATTAATCGACAATTCCATCTTTTTAACAAAGGATATTAGTTCTTTTGGAGTATCACTCTTACAGCGAAGAAAGATAACCCAGGTATAGCGAGAGAATTCATCTACAATGACAAGCGTATATTTCTTTCCAGCTATTGATTGGATATTGACAGGGCCAAACAGATCCATATGTAAGAGCTGAAGAGGACTTGTCACTGAAGAGACTTGTTTAGACTTGAAACTAGTTTTTGTTTGTTTTCCTTTTTCACATGCTGAGCAGAGAGATTCTTTAGCATATGAGTGCTAAGGAAGACCAGAAACCAGTTCCTTAGAAGAGAGAGAATTCAGGGTTTTGAAGTTTAGATGAGAGAGCCTTTTGTGCCATAGCCAGTTGACATCAGAAGAGGCCTTAGAGAGAAAACATAAGTTTTCAGTGGTAGTAGAGTCCATATCTATTACATAGACATTTTCTCTGCGATAACCACTGAGAGCAAGTTTTCCTTTCTCATCCACCACTGAACATACTTTTTTAGAAAAGCGAACTTCGTAGTCTTTGTCACATAGCTGACTGATGCTTAGAAGGTTGTGCTTCAGTCCATCTACATAAGTGACTCTTCGATAGGTAGTTGTCCCATTGTTGAGGACACCGAACCCTCGGGTATATCCTTTTCCATTTCCACCAAAGGTCATAGAGGGACCTTTCTCTTCCTTGTATTCAGTGAGTAGGTCTTTTTGTCCAGTCATATGACGAGAACATCCACTATCGAGATACCAGATGCCCTTTGATCCCTGCACACATAAGGAAGATTAAGCGTTGTTTGGTACCCACTTTTCAATGGGTCCTTTAGAGTTAGTGGATGTGGAAGATTCAGCAGTCTTCACAGCAGATGAAGATTCAGCTTCAGTGGTGATCTTCACTTTGGTTAATTTCTTAACCTTAGTTGTATTCTTCACCTTGGTTGATTTTTCAACTTTGGTGACCTTCTCAGCCTTGGAGGCATTTATCTTTACTTTAGCTGTTTTATCAGCTTTGGTGGCAGTCGGACATTTGCTTGCAATATGGTCAGTAAAACCACAATGATAAGTCTGTATTTGAAAGTGGTTTTAGGACCAGAAGTAGAAGGTTTTGCAAGTTTAAGATGAGCAGGTCCAGGTCCAAGAAGACTTTTCTCATGAGATCTGGGAGGAATTTTCATTTCTTCAGATTTCATGGGTCTAAGATCAATCTTTAGCTTTGGAGGACAGAGATCGAAGATTTCTATCATAGAGCTAGAGGATTGATTCACTGAAGGTTTAGAAGGAACTTTCAATTTTGCTTTCTTAGTAGCCTTCTGAGGACAAAGAATGGATTTTCCTTTATCCGCAGACTTAGTGTCGTTGGATTTTTCCTCAGGGATAGAATTAGAAGAAGAAGGATAAAAATAAGAAGTGTCAGAGATAGGAGTGACAAACGTTCCAAACTTAAGCATGGAATTTTCTTCTTTAGGCTCATCTTGTCGTGTCCAAAAGCCAAGACCAGTTTTATCACTTTCAGGAGTTTGAGCATTTATTATCTTAGAGATCTTTGTTGATGATTTGCACCATTTTTCAACATGAGCTTTTTCTGCTTTTAAAGCAGCGATGGCTTGTTCGCGTTCAATGCTGATGATTTCATTTATAATGACTTGATCTTTCAACTTTTCTTCTAAAATATTTAGTTCTCTAATCTTTTCATGACATTTCTCTAGCTCTTGAGTTAAATGAACATTTTTATTCTCAGCTTGAGTTTTGTCGTTTAGAGCATTATAAAGGTCAATCATCAGCACATCAACATCGCGATTTCTCTCAGCTTCAGGCAGAGAGGGATTTGTAGAGATAGATACCTGAGATGATATCTAGCTCATAGAAGGTTCAGATGGTTCTTCCACTTCTTCTTTAATCTCGGCCATGAGGCAGAGGTTAGCGACTTCTTCTTCATCAGAACTTGATTCTTCTGATTCAGCCCAGTCGTGTTCTTCAGCGATGAGACCTTTACCTTTTCGCTTGTAGCTTTTCAGCTTTTGATATTTGTTTTTCAGCTTTAGGTATTTGTCATCACTGGATCTTCTTGAGGTAGAAAGCTTGAAGACCTTTTTAGACGTGCACTCACTAGCAAAGTGTCCAATTATTTCACAGTTATAGCAAGTGGTAGTAGCCTTATCAACAGGAGTTGATTTTGGCTTTTCAGTAAGAGAGAGAGGCTTATTTCTTCGGAAATTGCTCTTTCTTGCAAATCTCTTAAAAGAGTTTGTCAAGAGTGCTAAGGACTCATCGAACTCTGAAAGATCAGGGTCTGATAGATCCTCAGATTCAGAATCTAACTCAGTGATGTGAGAGTAGATCGCTGAGATGGAATTATCTCTGAAGAGACTAAAGCAACAGGAGTGCTTTTGGAGTCTTTAGAATCTTTTACAAAATTCTTTTTCAGGAGATTCGATTGCTCATAGTTGAGCAATATTCCATACAAAGTGCTTAGAGAGAGAGAATTTAAGTCTTTTGTCAGCTTAAGACATATTGAATAACTGTCCCAGCTTTCAGGAAGACATTCTAAGAATTTTGTTAAGACCTCAGAATTAGAATAGGTCCTACCAACAATTCTTAGATCAATGATTAAGCAGTTAAACCGCTGATGAACGTCAGAAAGAGATTCATTCTTACCAGCGATGAAACTTTCATACTGTCTTACCAAGTTAATCTTTCGAGTCTCTTGGATTTCAGTGGTGCCCTCATATTGAACACATATGGTTTCCCATATTTCTTTAGAAGTTTTCAGATGCATGATGAAATGGAAAACTTCATCAGGCAGAGCCATTGAGATAATGGTCTTTGCTCTTGCATCTATACCTACCTTCTTTTTGTCTTCATCACTCCACTGTCTTATTTCCTTAACGACATAGCGTTCAGGGACAACTTTAGTGGTGGCAGTAGCGGGAACTGCAACTATAATTCTAACAGGTTCATAGGGTTATATTCAGGTATAGTAGGATCAGCACCTTTAAGAAATAGCATCATTCGATTTTTACATAGAGAAAAGTTATCTCTGCTTAATCGAGGAGGTTTAGAAAGTGAACCATTATCATAGTAGTTTGTATTTGTGTTAAGTGCCATTTAGAATAGCAAAGAAGAGAATAAAGCAAGATCATGTTTATTAGATTAAACAAACTGCTCTGATACCACTTGTTGGTCCCTAAGGTGCTTAACAAGTTTGTAGAAGGGGGGGGGGGGGGGGTTGAATACAAACACATAATTTAAGATTTAATAAATTGTTTATTAATAAATCAAACACAATTTACAAGTCTGTTGCGGAATAAGATTAAGTAAGACTCAATCTAAACAAACTTAAGAAAACACTAAGATAGTTGCACAAGAATTTCAGAGAATGGGGAATTTAGAATATAGAAAACAAAGGTTTCTATTTGGGGTTCAAGGATTGAGCACACCTCAGATGAAGAGGTAATCTTCCTATTTATACCCTATGCATTAAATGCATGGCAGGGCACTTTACATATGGCGTTCACTGATTGGCTTTGGAAGTCTGACATTGGGAGACATGCTTTCGGCCAGATCATGAACAGTGTAGTTGACAGAGTTATTGTACAAATTATGGCAGAGGCATGTCCTGTCTGACACATCGTACTGAGTTGTGCAAGGTAAGACAAATAGAAACTTGAGGTATAAGCTTTGTGATCATTCAATCGCTGAATATCTCTTTCTTCAGAGATATCAAGAGTTCAGCGATCGTTGAAGCTTTCCTCATGTTCCTTCGCGTATAAGTAGAGTTGTCTTTGTTTCACTGATATCCGCATCAGGTCACTAGTAGACTTCTCTTTGTTCAGCAGCTTCATCTTCGATTCAGCTATGAACATCTATTGACGCGAGACTTGTCTCCAGGGATTACGTTACTGTTTACATCAGAACTATCAGCGATACTGAACAGAATCAGTTTGATCACTGATAGTGAAACACTAATACATACTAAATGTTTATAAGAAGACTATCAGCGATAACTGATGGTGAAACACTAATACATATCAAACGCAATTTTCACTAAGTACATAAAAAGGTCGTTATCAAATCACTGAGAGAGTTTGGATCAACAAGCCTTAATCAGATGGGGTCGCAACAACAGACGATCACTCGACATTTCAACAAGAACGTGAAAGCCAAAATATTTCGAGAGGGTGATTAAGTCTTACGACGTGTCTTCCCAAACACCGAAGAACAAAACGCAGGTAAATTATCCACTAAGTGGAAAGGGCCTTATTGAATATCCGAAGTCATCAGAAAAGAAGCCTACAGGCTACAAACCCTAGACGATCAAGAAATCCCCACATAGTTGGAATGTGGTACAGTTAAAAAAGTACTTCTTTTACTTTTTTTTTAAAGTTTTTTTCTCATAACATTGTTACTAACTTAAGCATCGGAGGGTCATTAGATGAGCCACTGACCACCACTAACGTCGCTTTGTTTCAGGAGCACATGACTCTCAATAATGGTCATTGATACCTCATGGCCTACTCGATGTGGGGTTCGATCGAACGATTAAGAAAAAATTCGAATAAAAAGGATATCTTACGGCTGAAAGTCAATTAAGATTTTTTGGATCGATCGTAATTTGAAATTTTTGAGTTCAAACTCAAAGATAGGAATATTTTTACGATGTGTTTATAGTAGTTATCGTAAGATTATCACCGTAAGTTACCTCATTGTGACCATGATTATCGTAAGTAACTTAGAATTTTTTTCATATTTTCCTGCGGACTTGCGATCATAAGGACAACATATTATCTCATTCAATTCATTATCATAAAAATAAAGTAAGATCAAAAGTAACGTACAACAGGAAATCTTACGACCAAAATCCACATGTATTAAAATTCAAAAAATACAAGTAAAAGGCACGACCACCAACGGTCTCCCTTAGAAATACACATAAAAAAAGATCTAAATCTAAGGAGCAAGCTACTCCGGTGTAGCTTCAGTCATGACATTAACAAGGGAACCTCCGTCGCTTTCAAGTTCCTCTAGCTCCTTATCGTCGTTAGAGTTCAAATGTTCTTCATACCCGACGTTCTTGAGGAAGTAGCCAAGTTCCTCTTCTGCCAACTTGAGGGGACTCTTCCCCGATAGATGGTGACGCATGATCGCCGCCCGAACCTTGAGACGCATAAATGACTCAAGAGAGATTAGCTCGTCCTTCAGATTCATAACCTGGTTCTCATCCTCCTTCAACATGGACGTAAGGACCTTGACTTCTTTTTCATTCGCAGCTAGGGTGGCCTTAGTCACCACAACCTCTGCCTCAGAGCGGCTGTCTTGTCAAGGGATTCTTTCATACGTCCCTTGAGCTCCTCCTTATCTTGCTCGTCAGCCTCTATATGATTGGGGACGTCGATTTGGGAAAAATTGTCAATGTTACGACCAACGCAAGATTCATACGACCAAACATATATGTAGACTAAGTCTTAATGAGCAAAGACCATAAGACCAACGATCGTCACTTCTGATACTGGTCACAAGTTATTTGCGACACCTAACTAGCAACCAAAGACATTCAAGCCATCGGTCATCGCTAAAATACAACCATCTTAAGTTTACTCACGACATTCATTTACTAACGACCAACAATCAGTTTGTTTTGTGATGATTAAATGCAGGTCTTTCCTCATCAATGCCCAACGGACATAACTAAAGACTACAATTAAAGAGCAATAAAAGAGAATATCGTGCCAATAAATGATCGTAAAAGACACATTTAATAGTGAAGAAACCTATATAACCAATGGTCCAAGCAACTCAAAGGACACAGGCCGATCCTGAAGCAACAAGATATATTCTCTCAAAGATTCCATGATACTATCGATTGCAATAATTTAACTCGTGATCTAGTTATTTCTTACTCATTTTGTAATCAATTGTACTCTTGACCACTGTTACTAAAGTACGAAGGCCCTGGTTGACGTCACTAGTGCATCGACGACCTTCATTGTCGTCCGCAGTATTTTACCCTTAACGGGGGTTTTCGGCGTCACCAACTCTTTGTGTCCCCGTTTATTTTTATGTTTGTCTTGTTCTTTTTGAAGAAAACAATCTTTAGTTGCTAAAGCTCCACATCGACCTTAAATTATTTCTTGAGGGTAATTTTTGGCATTAACAGTCTGGCTCCCGCCGTGGGGCCTCAACTAGAGAATTTCTTTGAAAAACATACGTCCTACTAACAATTTTTGTGAAGTTCTGTCTTTCGCTGGCACATGGCTAGTCAAGGAGCTAATCATAACATTATCTCTCAAATATGTGCAGAGTTGGATGCAACGTGACATCACATCAATATGTTAGATGAGCAAAATCGCAAGGCGAATCAAGAACTTTCTCATTTGAGGAGCCAAACCTCATGAGTATCTCTTGAAAATCCTGGATCATCGGCGATACCTCAATTCAATCCCGTACCACCATTTCACATAGGGAACCCTGCAAACCAGCCTTCAATGAACAATATATCTACCTCCTCCGACCATTGTCTCAACATATGATGTTCTTTCATAGACATCCACCAGGCACTTTTGCAATGCCAATACCTTTAGCTGTCATCACTACTTTCTCTATACCATCACTACCAATACCTTCATTACCTATCCCATCGTTACCTATACCTAAAACATTCCTCACCGCAAATGTCCCCATCAGCAGTGATGACAACGAGTCATCCTTGTGACACAATCTCCATGCTACAGTGAGACTTAAGACCCAAGGTTCGGGTGTTATTCCCCCAAACATGACGATCCCTGCAGTACCCAATGGAACCAATCACGATGATCCTATCTCACGACGTTTGAAGATATTGGAAGAACAAAACGAAAATATGCTTTCGCTATTATCCAAGTTACCCAGCGCTGTTGTCCCTGTCGACGTAGAACCACCGACAGGCTTTAAGCATCACCCTTCGTCGATGCCATTGCCTTATTTGAAATCCCTAAAAATTACAACATCCCTACATTTACCCCTAAATATTTAGGTGTAACGGATCCAAAATGAGCACGTTGCTCAGTATAAAGAACTCATGTGGACTGTATCGATTCCCCGTCCATATCAAGAAGTATGCATGAGCAAAAACTTTGAGGCGACACTAACTGGAGCGATCAACCCTTCAATGGTTGATCAATTTGAAACCGAAGTCAATCAATTTGTTCGCTGAACTTGTCAACAAATTATTTCAACAATTCGCTAGCAATCATAAGATGGAAAAACAAACTAGTGACCTATACTACTATATCACTCAGAAAAGTGGAGAGTCCGTACGAAATTACTTCAATCGTTTCAATTCTAAAATGATTGGCATCCACAATTGCGACATCAGAACCTCAATCGAAGCTTATAAACGAGGTCTTGACGACAGTTCAGAATTATATTTAGATCTGTGTAAATATCTTACCAAAACTTTTGAGAATGTCAGGGCCAGGACATTAGCCCATATGAGGGTCGAGGATGATGATGTTTTTCGACGCTAACATTCAAGTGACAAACGACCTCTTAGCGTAAGGAAGCCCGAGTTTAAAGTCAAGACATTACCAAAGCATGAGTCGCCACGACAAATATCAAATATCCGATTTGATAAAAAGAAAAATGTCTCGACGACTTCAAATTCCCTCAGTACCCGAAGATTTGGATGTTGGATCTGAAGTTGGTCAAAAATGTCTAAGTGTTCAACTCTGATCATCTTGATCAGAGCTCTGACACTGAAGGCTCAATGTTATAAAGATCAGAATCAGCTAAGTCCTAAGGCTGAAGAAGTCTATCAAAGTTATGAAGAAGAAAGCTCAGAGATCTTAAGTTGAGAATTTTCTAAGTGTTAAGTTTGGTGATGAAGTCTCAGAGATCTGATGGAAGCATATCAGAGTTCGACTACAAAGTCTGAACATCCTGTTCAGGCTTTTGATACTTAGAGTTTATACACATTGTGACTGTTCTTTTGTATAGACTTGTACATAATATTAGAACATGTGTCAAGTATTCATTTGTCATTCATGTATTATATTGTAACTGTAGTTGAGCCTTCTTTGTATAAATAGGAGTTTGTTATAAGCTTGTAGTTAGTTTTTCATACTGTATACGCTTCTACAGTTGTAATATTTTTCTCTCTCTATCAATACAATAGGACTTGTGGCTCCAATCTTGATCTGTGTTCTTCATTATTATTCAATTTATTGATTGTTGGGAACCTAAAAATTGGTATCAGAGCAAAGAACATCAATTCAAGATAAATTTTCGACGACAATTTTTATAGATAAGTGTTTTTTGATTCAATTCTTGATCAATATCGAGTAATTCGTTGCATTTTATTTTTGTTTTGAGTTCTTGGTCAAGATATTGTGAAAGATTATCGAATTTTTGTTGAAAGATTCATCTAATCAATCATTTGAAGGTGTCCAAAGAATTTCTAAGTATTGGGTTGGAGACTAAACCACCGGTTCTTGTTCATGGAGAATATCCTCAATGGAGATTAAGGATGATTCAGTTTCTTGACAATATTGATGAAGATCTTATGAAATCCATCACTGAGGGTCTAATTGAAGTTTACATCACAATTCCTAGAATCCCAGCGACTACTGATACTCCTGAGATCCCTGCAACTAAGATGAAGAAAGATGTGAGACACTACAATAAAGCTCAAAAGAAGAGACATAATCTTGACAGAAGATCCTTAACCCTGTTAACAATGGCAATTCCAAATGAGTTGTTCAGCAGGATTGATAGCAGGAAATCTGCTAAGGCTATGTGGGATGAGTTAGAAAAGCCGATGTTGGGGGACCTCTAGATCATTGGAAACTAAGCTAAACCAATGCATTAGTGCATATGAGGGTTTCAAGGCCAAAGAAAATGAATCCTTGACAAAAACTTACAACAGTTACAATGCCATATTGAATGATCTAAGAAGGAATGCGCTGTAGAAAACTGTCTCTAAGATAAACTACAAATTCTTGAAAAATCTGAAGCCTGAATGGGAAACCTATGCTATCAATCTACATATGAACAAAAATATGTGTTAGGAAGATATACATGATTTATTTTGTATCCTAAGTCAACATGAGGACAAGGTGAAAGAGATAGTGAGTGAAAAGAAGGCTGTTGCAGACTCATTTGCATTGTTATCTGACAGGAAAGTCCAAGAATTGTCAGAGAAAGAAAGCGATGAATATGACAGTGAAGTCCAAGAATGATAGGAAAAAGAAATATAGTTCTTCTTTGATCTCAGAGTTACCTGAAATATTGTCAGAGAAAGAAAGCGATGAATATGACAGTGACGAGGATTTGAAGAGGATAGATGAATGTCTTGCTTTGTTGACTAAATCATTCAATAAAAGATTTGGAAAGAAAAAGTTTAGCTCTAAGTCAAGTTATCAAAATTCTGACACATGTACAAGTCTGAGAAGAAAAGTGTTGAGATAGAGGAAAGAAAAGACAGAGAGAAAGAGGATGGAAATGATGAGAAGAACAACGGGTGTTTCAACTGTGGAAAGTAGAGGTGCTTAATAAATCGACCAACCCGATCAACCCAACCCGACCAACCCGGAAAAAATGAACTCGAGGTAAACCGACATATAATCGATACAAAATTAGGACGACCCAAATCTATTGGGTTGATATTGGGTTAGGGTCGAAGTAACCCGACCAACCCGATAACCCATTAAATGTTTTTGTAATACCCAAAAATTTAGAGAAATTTAAAATTTGAAAATTCGGCAATATGACGTTTGTAATTGGAGTAAACCACCCAAATGGGTAAAAGTAAGAAATCGTTTACAAACCTGTGAGCATAAATGAAATTGACAACAAACCAATCTAAATAAATTCTATCTAGATTACATCGGTTGTCAACCCAAACTCCAAAAGAAAAAAAAGGTAATTGTTTATACGCCAAGACTTCAAATATCTATCATCTCCAAAAATGCCTGAAAAAGCCCACGCTCGTCACTCAAACCTTGGACGACCCGCCGCTAACCTGTCATACATACCGTTAAAGAAAAGTGTTAGGCTTAACACCTAGTGAGAACATAAAATTTATAATGATGATTTAGAAATAAGTTACATAAAGCAAGAATAAGTTTTTCAAGCGATTTGTGTTTATAATTCGAAATCCTTACATAATAACCTTTTGGTCCAAACACATCTTGCGATGACGGGGGAGACCCGATTTTCCAAGGATCGTGGCGGAACACAAATGTAAGCCATTTTCCGAGTTATTGAGCTCACTGTGTTAGGATCAAGGCCACAAACTCACCAGTTCGTACTTAGATGTGGGGGAGGGCACCCAATGATCCTAACCATGCTCATTCGCTAGGATTTACATTTACGACCCACGGCTAGTATCCGGTCCCACATAACCGTACCAAGTTGCCACCCTAGGGTCCAATGTCTCAACTAGCTACAAACGGGATTATTCCCAATAAATCAAGTTGACTCTATACCTATGGATCCACTAGTAATAGTCTAAAGCTTATCACCGTTTCATTGGTGACCCAAACCATAATCAAACATATGATTTATACTATGTCTTCCATAAAATATTTACTTATCTTTACCCAAATAAATTTATCTTTGGACAAAGTCTTTCCAACAACATTTTATAACCAATATCGAATCATACTATCCATTTTCCAAAATATCATTCTTGAGCATCTCCTATTATGTGATAAAACCAAATATAGATATGATGCATTTATTCTCTTGGTTAACCACAAGTATTTCAAGATAAAATATATTTCCATAGTTAAAACCCATACTACTTCATCCTTTCACAAAATGGAATGTAACCCCAAAATCTCCAAAATGCCAAGTTAGGTTAAAATCAATTTAAACATAAATAATCAAACAAGGAGATGATTAAGGGTCTAAAATCTTAGTTTTGACATGATGAAGTTTAAAATTTAAGAATGTACTCACAATGTGGGTTTTGAGCAAACCCTAGAACCTCAACATGAAAAGGAATAAAGATGGAGATGATGAGGTGATGATTTCGTTGAACTCTAGATTCCATAGCCCTAGAATCACCATTAATGAGCCATGTCATTAAATGATAGAGTAAATGAGGATAGAATGGTGGTTGGGAGGGATTTACCTTCAAGAATGAGAGAAAAACGGCTGCCAAACCAGAGAAATTAGAGCCAAAATGACCTAAAATTTGGAGTTGGGCATTAAATACCCGCAGGGTACCTGCGACTATGCCCTTGCGACAATGACATGGTCATTGTCGCTGCGCAATGTCGCCCCAACCTCCCACTATTTTGTTTGTTTGGTGCGATTGTGACACGGCGACAGTGACCGTGTCACAGTCGCTCATCAAGGTCGCCCAACGCTCCCTCGGTCCCGAAACTTATCGTTTTTCACACGAGAGGTACCCGGTTCGCTTAGGGGTTCAAGCTAGGACTTTCCTACGTGATCAAGTCTGTATTTGAACGTTAAAGGAGAATTCAAGATTCTTACAGAAATTCTGGGTGTTATAGTTTTAGCGACTTCTCTAAAATTATTTATATTTCCCTTTAATATGTATAAGTTTCGAAAAACAACTCGGCAATAATGAGCAATGGAACTCATAAGAGGACATTATTGGAAAGTTATATGTAATACGTAAATATTTGATGAACTTGTATATTCTTTTGAATGATGGATCGTATTTCAAAGAAAAAATTCCTTATATTTATGTTTTCAATATTGTTTTTACTTTGTTTAAACACAACCCGACCAAATCGAACGAGTTGGGTTGGGTTGCACTTTTGTTTGGGTTGGGTTGGGTTGAAAATTCTCAAACTGCCAACATTGGGTTAGGTTGTTGAAATACCTTCAACCCGATCATCCCAACCCGTCAGCACCCCTAGTGGAAAGCCTGGTCATTATGCTAGAGACTGTAAATTCAAGAAAGTAAAAAACTCTGATTACTACTCTAAGAAAGCACAGTTGGTGAAAAGCCAAGAAAGTGGCAACGTGCTAATGGCTGAGGAAGAGAAATGGTTAGATGAAACTACTGATGAAGAAGAGGAAGCACATTTTACACAAATTCATTACAATTTGATGGCTAAGTTGTCAAACAGTTCTAAAGCTTCATCATTAGAGTATGAATCAGAGGTACATTCTTCTCTAGAATCTGATTTATTAATGAAATTAGAAGTTATGAATGATGAATTTGAAGGTTCGAAAAATAAAATCAAAGGAGAAAGAATGTTGGTAAATAAATTCAAACAAGAAAAAGAACTTTACAAGGTTATCTTTGAAGACTCAGAGAAAGAAAAATCTGAAATAAAATCTGTGAAAATTTCTCTTGATGATAAAATTTATGTGTTAGAAAAGGGTTTGAAGAATGTAGAGGATGAAAAGATTGATATTCAACTTAAGCTTGAAATGAGCTTAAATGAAAGGAAAGATCTTTACAAAAAGATCAAACAGTTGGAAGATTTAAATTACAAAAGAGGTCAAACTCAGCAAACTATGAATCTGTTAACAAACAATCCCAAAGATACTAGATTTTACAATCCAAAAATGGGTTTGGAATTGGATGAGAACAATGTTCTGAAGAAGGCTCCAACATCTTTGTATGATTTTTCTGAACTTGGATCTTACAACGAAAGAATTCCTCAAATACATGAAGTATTTGTTAAGTGTGGTAGTTCTTCTGATAACCATGATAAGTCTAAACCACAAGGGTTGTGGCGTACTAGTTAAGGTCATGGGGGATGTGGTGGATTATCCCATCTGCCCAGGGTTCGAATCCAGGTGTACACAACAATTGTGGCCACTGAGGTTTAATCAGGGCTGATGTCTTACAATCATAATTTGCCAAGGGATTAGTCTTGGCATAGCCTAGGACACCCTTCCCAAAAAAAACTGTAACAAGTCTGTTACCAGTGAAAATATTCAAACTTGTAAATTTAAGTATGTGGAGTTTAAATATGATGATTTAACTCAAGTTATAAGACTAAAAGGCCTCAATTTTCTTACAATGAGTATGAATCATTGTTTCCCACAGAAACAAAGTTTGAAAAAACCAAGTCTGAACAAGTTGTTCAGAACTCTGATGACTCTAATCAGAAGTTTTGACAACACTACTCAGAATTCTATGAACACTGATAAATCATCTTCAGAGTTAAAAGATAAACTATTTGATCTTACAAATGAAATTTCATCATAACCAAGAATTATTGAAGAATTAGAAGATGAAAAGTTTGATATTCAATTGTTGGGAACTGAAGATGTGAACAAGTCTTTAATGCTGCTAGTTCAGAATTACTACTGCCAGAGGACTTCAAAGTTAATACTGCTGAGTATTACTACTGCTAGTAGAATTAATACGGCTAGTCAAAGTTAGTGCTGCTTGAACAAAGTTAGTACTGCTTAGCTAGTTAGTACTGCTAGAAGTTAGTGCTGCTTAGTAGTTAATGCTGCCAAGACTCAGTTAATGTTGCTTCTAAGATAAAGTGAAGATAATGATGAAGAGATCGTGGTTAAAGATAAACATGGAAAGCTGAAGATATTCATGGAAGCTTAGAGATAATGATAGAAGATATTCTGGAGATATTGTATAAACTGTAATTATCTTTTATCTTCAGTATATATATTGTATAGTTTAGAATAGTGAGATAACTTTTAATTTAATTTCATTCTATGTTTATGTTCTAGAGAGAAAATCAACCTCAAGGCATAGTTCCTAATTCTAGAGAAGTAGAATTCGTCCTGAAAGAGTCTGTTCTTCAAGATTGAGGTTGAGTGTGTAATCTTGTGATTTTAATCATTCAATACAAGTTTACAAGTTGTTAATCATATACTGTTTGTTTACTGTTACATTGAATATCAAAGTGTTTTTCCGCAACTTCTTTGATATTGTTTCTGAGTATTCATAATTCTTGTTGAGAATTCGATCCTGACAAGTGGTATCAGAGCAAGTTCTCTCAGAAACATCTATTCATTCATCATGGAAAACTTTGCAGAATAAAACAGTACTCTGGTCTCAAAGGTTCCAATGCTCAGACCCAATGAATTCGATATGTGGAAGATCAGAATCAAGCAGTACATACTCCTCACTGACTATTCTATGTGGGACATCATTGAGAATGGACCTTCTGAAGCAGGAAAGATTGGTGCAGATGGAAAGAGAACTCCACCAAAAACTGATGCTGAAAGAAAGACTAGACAGACAGAGATGAAAGCCTTGAGCACTTTGCTCTTGGCTATTCCCAATGAATATCAACATCAGTTTTGCAACTGCACTAATGCAGAGATGCTCTGGAATGCTCTAGAGAAGAGATTCTCAGGTACCAAAAGTACCAAGAGAAATCAGAAAGCCATTCTGAAGCAACAATATGAGAACTTTATGTCAACCAAGAATGAGTCCATGACTCAAACTTTTGACAGGTTCAACAAGCTTCTTGGTGAACTAGCTACAGTGGGAGTACAAATTGATCAAGATGATCTAAACAGGAAATTCCTAAGGTCCCTGAGTGATGAATGGACCATGTATACAGTGTCTTTCAGACAGAATGATCAACTGGAAGAAAAGGAACTTGATGATCTATATAATGATCTAAGAGTTTTTGAATCTGAGGTAGAGGCTAAGAAGAGGCCTTCTGGGTATGTTCACAATAATGCACTCCTTTCAGCATCAATTGATTCTACTTCCAATCCTGAATCAGTTAATGCTGCCAATGGAGCAAATCAAGAGAAAGGCACTGAAACTGTATTTGAAGCCTTTCTGTCCAGTCATGGAAACTCTTCTCTTATTAATGATGATTTGGAACAACTCCATCCAGATGATCTTGAAGAGATGGACATTAAATGGCAGATGGCCATGCTCTCTATGAGAGTTAAGAAGTTCATCAAAAGAACTGGGAGGAACAACTTCTCCCAAAGAAGAGAAGATGGAGCAGCTTTTGACAAGTCTAAGGTGGAATGCTATAAATGCCATCAAAAGGGACACTTTGCTAGGGAATGCAGAAGTGGAGTGTCTCACAACAACAACCATCAGCAGACACAATCTGGAAGCTTCAATAATAACAGAAACTCTGCACAAGCCCTTGTCTCTCAACAAGGTATGGGGTTTGATTGGAGTGATCAAGCTGAAGAGGCCATTCAAAACCAAGCTCTAATGGCAGAGGTGTCTGATCTCCCAACAGAGGTAACTTCCAATCTATGTTCTCAAAATTGCATTAACACTGTTAAAAGGTATAGGGATCACAATCAGAACATGAGTGATGACCTTAAGAGATTGGAAAAGGACATAAAAGATTATGTGAGGATAGTTGAGAGATTTGAAGAGCAAATTAAGGGTTTTCAATCCAATGAGCTTCAACACTCTTATGACACAAACTACTGGAAGTGGGAGAAGAATGACTTAGAACTTCAACTGACCAGATCCAAAGAAGAGAGTGAAAAGCTAAGAGGAGAGCTAGCTAAAGTCAAACTAGATGTAGAAAAGTTTTCCAATGCTTCCAAAGCAATGGATTCTTTGCTACAAACTCAGATTCATGATAAACTGAGAAGAGGAATAGGGTACAATACCACACCACCACCCTATAACAACAACTACATCCCTCCTAGTTCAGAGTTGTTAGAAACAAAGGATAGGAAGGACCTACCTAAGGGAGCCACTAAGATAGATCCCTTAGATGAAGTAGTTGTTAAGGATAAAACTGAGAAAGAAGTTGTCAAGGATAAAGACAACACTGTGAGGGGTGAGATTCCTATAGAAAACCACATAATCACCAATGAGAGATGTGGAAAGCATTGGATCAAGTCCAATGAGATAGAGAAGACTGAGGGAAAGAACAAGAAGGTTCACTATAAGCAGACCACTGTTGTGAACCCTATCCCTTGCAAGCAGTGTGCATGCAATAAATCTAAGCCCCAAAAACATGATAAACCAAGGGGAAATCAGAGAAACTGGAATAACCAATGGGCACAAAAACAAGGCATTGATCTGAGTAAAATCAATAGACCAAAGCCTTGTTTCATATGTGGAAAGTTAAACCATTTGGCTAAGTACTGTTTCTTTAACCCAATTAACCAACAGATGAACTTTCAAAGATTTGTGCAAAAACCTGTTGGTTATAGGAAGGCTGGAAAGAAACATGTGATGAAGAAATCTGTTGAAACTAAAGGCCCCATAAAGAAAAAGGTTTTAAAAGAAAGTATTAAAATGTGGGTGCCTAGAAGCACTAAAACTGTTAGTACTGCTGACAGAGATAGTGATGCTAGAACAGTTACTACTTCTAACAAGGTTAGTACTGCTAAGCATGCAAGTGCTGCTAATGCAGTTAGTACTTCTAAAACTAGTACTGCTTCTAGCAAATGTGTTTCCAAGCCTATCATTGTGACAAAGTACTCCAGAAATGAGGAGTCAAAGTTTAAAAATCTTGTCAAGAAAGAATGCAAGTATTTTGATGAGAAAGGAGTACCTAAGACCACTTTGGCTTGGGTTCCTAATTCATACTAA
Organism: Arctium minus; assembly: GCA_954870635.1. NCBI lineage: Eukaryota > Viridiplantae > Streptophyta > Magnoliopsida > Asterales > Asteraceae > Arctium > Arctium minus. The sequence continues at coordinate 73,031,006 of OX941085.1, read as the reverse complement.
CTGATTTATCTTAGGTGCAGGGCAACCAACAGCTCAAGGGGAAGAGCATATGGCATGTTGATAGTGGTTGCTCTAGGCACATGACAGGCAACATGTCATGCCTTCAGGATTTCAAGCATATCAATGGAGGACATGTTGCTTTTGGAGATAATCTTATTGGTGGTAAAATAAGTGGCAAAGGTAATGTTACAAAAGGTAAGATGACATTTGAGGATGTCTACTATGTTGATCAATTGAAGTACAACCTGTTAAGTGTATCACAAGTTTGTGACAAACAACATAAAATATTATTTACTAATACAGAGTGTATGATCCTTGCTCCAGGGTTCAAAGTAGTTGATGAAAGCATGATACTACTTAGAACTCCAAGAAAGGACAATGTTTATTGTCTAGATATGGACAATGTTGATAGTGATTCATCCCTGAACTGTCTTGTTTCAAAAGCTTCTGTGGATGAATCCTCTCTATGGCACAGAAGGATGTGTCACATGAATTTCAAGACTATGAACAAACTTGTTAAAAACAACCTTGTAAGAGGTTTACCATCAAAAGTCTTTTCATGTGATGATCATTGTGTTGCTTGTCTTAAAGGCAAACAGCACAAAACTTCTCATAAGACCAAAGAGTTAAATACTGTTTCTTCTTGCCTCCAATTATTACATATGGATCTGTTTGGTCCTACAAATGTCATGAGTATAGACAAGAAATCTTACTGCTTAGTTATTGTTGATGATTACTCTAGATTTACCTGGGTATATTTTCTAAGGACTAAGGATGAGACAAGTGGACTGATAAAATCCTTTATTCTAAGAATTGAAAACCAAACTAATCAAAAAGTAAAAGTCATTAGATCAGATAATGGGACTGAATTTAAAAATCTTGATCTAAACACCTTTTGTGAAGATAAAGGCATTGAGAGACAATATAGTGCTCCTAGGACTCCTCAACAGAATGGAGTTGCTGAGAGGAGAAATAGGACACTAATAGAGGTTGCTAGATCTCTGTTGGCTGATTCAAAACTGCCAATTACCTTCTGGGCTGAAGCAGTTAATACTGCCTGTTATGTCCAAAACAGGGTTCTAGTGGTCAAGCCAAAGAACAAGACCCCATATGAGCTTTTAAATAAAAGAAAACCCTTTATTGTATTTTTCAAACCTTTTGGGTGTTCTTGTACAATTCTCAATACTAAATCTCACTAAGGTAAGTTTGATAGCAAAGCAGATGATGGATTTCTTGTTGGTTACTCATCTCAGAGTAAGGCTTACAGAGTTTTTAACTCTTCTTCAAGAATAATTGAAGAAAGTGACAATGTCAAATGCAATGAGAACACACCAAATCCTATTGGGTCTGGTCCTCAGTGGCTATTTGACATTGATTCACTAACTAACTCTTTTGGTTTCAGTAGTGATGATTATGCAGGTTCAGGGAGTGGAGGATCAGGAACTACCCAAGTCCAAGACAGTATATCTAAATCTGTGATCTTTCCCATACCCACAGTGGATCCTGTTGAAGACTGTGAAAAGGAACCACCTACTGGACCAAGTCAGAGTGAAGAAGAAAGTAGAGATGAGGAGACTCAAGACAATAAAGAATCAGAAGTAGCTGCTGAAAACACCTCAGTTGAGTTGAATGACTCCAATCTAGAGGTGGGACTTAATGAAGAACCTAATCATCACACCAGAATTCAAAAGAATCATCCTCCACAACTGGTAATAGGAGATATATCCTCTCCTATGATGACTAGAAATCAAAGCAGGCTGCAAGAAATGCAAGACCAACAGCACACAGTGCTTTCTTGTTTTTTATCCCAGCTTGAGCCTAAGAAGGCACATGATGCTATGAAAGAGTCCAGTTGGATAGAAGCAATGCAAGAAGAGCTACTGCAATTCAAGCTGCAAGATGTTTGGGATCTGGTAGACCTTCCTAAAGGCGAAAGAGCAATAGGAACAAAATGGGTCTTCAGGAATAAGAGAGATGAAAGAGGCATAGTGATAAGGAATAAAGCAAGGCTGGTAGCTCAAGGGTATACACAAGAAGAGGGAATAGATTATGAAGAAGTATTTGCACCTGTAGCCAGGATAGAAGCAATTAGATTATTCCTGGCTTATGCTTCTTATAAGAAATTCAAAGTCTATCAAATGGATGTAAAAAGTGCATTTCTCTATGGCTCGATTGAAGAAGAGGTATATGTCTGTCAACCACCAGGGTTTGAAAATCCACGCTATCCAGACAGGGTATACAAATTAAAGAAAGCACTTTATGGACTGCATCAAGCTCCAAGAGCATGGTATGACACTCTGTCATCCTATCTCTTGGAAAATGGCTTTGAAAGAGGAGTCATTGATAAGACTCTATTTATCAAGAGAAAGAAGAAGGATATCTTGCTGGTCCAAATCTATGTTGATGATATCATCTTTGGATCTACAAGAGACAACATGTGCAAGGAGTTTGAGGAACTAATGCATCAAAGGTTCAAAATGAGTTCCATGGGGGAACTTACTTTCTTCCTTGGCCTCCAAGTTCAACAGAAGTCAGATGGAATATTTATCTGTCAGTCCAAGTATGTGAAGGACATTCTAACCAAGTTTGGTTTCTCAGATTCAAAACCTGCCAGCACACCTATGGAGACACACAAGCAAATAACAGCAGATCTTGAGGGGGAGGATATGGATGTTCATCATTATAGATCCATGATTGGCTCTCTCATGTATCTTACAGCCTCTAGGCCAGATATAATGTTTCCAGTCTGTGTATGTGCAAGATTCCAAGTTTGGCCAAAGCAATCTCACTATCAAGCTGTTAAGAGGATATTCAGATATCTCAAAGGGCAACCCAGATTGGGGCTTTGGTATCCTCATGACTCATCTTTTGACTTACTTGCATACTCAGACAGTGATCTAGGTGGAGCAAACTTAGACAGAAAATCTACTTCTGGAGGATGTCAGTTCTTGGGTGCAAGACTAGTTTCATGGCAGTGCAAGAAACAAACCACAATGTCCACATCTACAACAGAGGCAGAGTACATAGCAGCTGCAAGTTGCTGTTCTCAAGTCTTATGGATTTAGAATCAAATGCTGGACTATGGGGTAACCTTTCTACACACTCCAATTTTTATTGATAATAGCAGTGCTATTAGCATTGTTAATAATCCTGTCAAGCACTCAAAGACAAAGCACATTGAGATCAGGTATCACTTCATAAGAGACTGTAATGAAAAGAAACTTATTCAAGTTGTAAAGGTTCATACTGACAACCAGTTTGCTGATCTATTCACCAAAGCCTTTGATGTGGGTAGATTCACTTTCTTGGTAACAAGTGTGGGAATGATCAACTCTGAATAAGCTCCTACTTAAAAAGTGGTTCAATACCTGTATATTGTTTATTCTTGGTGGTCCTAATCTTCTTTTTCAGGAAAAGTATAGCAGTACTCAGTCCTTCACAAAGCTTAAAAGTGTAAGTATGATTAATGCTGCCAGTGCAGTTTTAATACTGCCAGTGCATTGTTAATACTGCTAGTGCATTGTTAATACTGCCAGTGCATTGTTAATACTGCCAGTGCATTTTTAATACTGCCAGTGCATTGTTAATATTGCCAGTGCATTTTTAATACTGCCAGTGCACAGTTAATACTGCTAAGTAGTTAATACTGCTAGTTAGTTAATACTGCTAGTGGTTAATACTGCTAGTTAGTTAATACTGCTAGTGGTTAATACTGCCAGTTAGTTAATACTGCTAGTGGTTAATACTGCCAGTTAGTTAATACTGCTAGTGGTTAATACTGCTTTCAGTTAATACTGCTAGTGGTTAATACTGCTTTCAGTTAATACTGCTTTCAGTTAATACTGCTTGTCCGTTAATACTGCTCTAGGTTAATACTGATTATGTCCCGAATACTATAAATACCCTTTGCCCGCCTAAAAAGTTCATAACGACTCTTTGCATACTGTTCACTTGCACTCTAACCCTTCTCTCTCAAGTTCAAAGTTTTCAGGCAAGAAACTTCAAGATCAATGGCATCAATGGCATTCATAGACGAGCACAATGAAATCGCGATGCTACAAAAGCCCAAACAGGCCGCTAGTTTCCACCAGATTGTGGATTTCCTCAAGACAAGCCATATTGCCCATGCTCTCACTGTATCGCCATCCATCTATCTCGAGCATCAAAGGCAATTCTGGGCAAATGCCACCATTGTTACTGAGAATGGTGTGCAAATGATCAAGACAAGGGTGTGTGACAAACCCTTGACAGTTACTGAAGAGATAATTCGCATCAGTCTACGTCTAGACGATGCCTCTGGTATAACTTCTATCTCTAATGATGAACTGTTTTCTACTCTTACAAGAATGGGGTATGGAGGCCCATTGGGTGTGTTCAAGTTCTCAAAAGCAAAATTTTCACCTCAATGGCGTTTCTTTGTCCATACCCTTATGCACTGTATCTCTAAAAAGACTACTGGCTGGAGTGAGTTCAGTAGCACCATTGCTTATGCTTTGGTATGCTTAGCCACTGCCATAAAGTATAATTTTTCCCAAATGATTTTTAATGATCTTGTCTCAAACCTGGGAAGTAAAAAGAGTTTTTATATGTACCCCAGGTTTGTACAAGAAGTAATAACCCATGAATTGACGGATATACCTCATTTTGATGGGGTATATGTACCAAAAATTCCCAAAGGTCAGGTCTTTTCAAACATGAAAAGATCCCCTCTGGACTCGGAAGGAGTTGACACCCCATTGTTCTCTACAATGATGGTGGTGTCCCACACTGATGAAGGTATGGCAGCAGGGTCAAGGCCCCCATTAGACCAACCCACTGCTAGCCAATCCCAACCTTCCCACCCTAAATCAATTCCCTAGTCTCTTCTTGATAAACCAACTTCACCAATCACCCAAACATACAAAAGGAAACAGGTAAAGAAGGTTCCTTCCCTTCTTGTACCATTAACCCCTAAGCCTTTAAGCCCTCTAAGGGAGGATTCTCCCTTAGAGAATATCTACAGGGAAACCACAAGGGTGTCTCCCAACCCCAAGGAGGTGCTCTCTGAGGAGGAGGAAGAGCATATGGGTGAGAAGGCTGCCACTACTTCTGCTAGCACAAAGAAGGTCAGTGGTAACATCTCTAAGACCTTCCCCATGGCAACTTTGGGTGAGAAATCAACCAAAGGACCCCGGTGCCAAGAAACCAAGAAGGTAGCTGGTGCTTCTGCTAGGCAGAAGGCCACTATCAAAAGATCCAAGGATCCCTCAAGGATGGGCAAAACATTCAAGAAGGGTGAGGACAGAACTGACACTGATGAATTGATGGCAAAACTTTCCAAGGATCCTTCAAGGGTGGGTAAAACACCTAAAGAAGGTGAGGATAGATATACTTACTGGGAATTGATTGAAGCATTAGCCAACATTAATGTTGATGTGGTTAATCAAGGAAAGGATATCAAAGAATTGCAGCAAGTAGTTCTCTCTCAACAACAGCAGATTTCCAAACTCAAACAAATGGTGGGAAAGCTCATGGCCAAGAAAAGAAGAGGTCAGTTTGTTCTCAGAAGGAGAAAGGAGGCAACCAACATAGAAAATGTCCATGCTTCCAAAAAGGGGGAGAATTCTAGCTCAGAACAGATAGATCAACAGTTTGAGGGGGAGTTTGTTGAAGAAAAGAAATCTGCAGAAACAACAGCAGCAGCAGTTACAACTAAAGAAGCAGAAATGGTTACTACTGCTGAGCCAAAACAAGCAGCAGAAACTGTTAGTGCTGTTGAAACTTCACAAGCAGCAGTAACAGAGTTAACACCAACAGAGATTGAAGTAGCTGAAATGCTCATCAAAGAAAAGAATGACACTCCCAAAGCAAAGGGAGTGGTCATAAATGAAGGGGGAGCAAAGAAAATAGAGAAGAAAGAGATGGCTGCAGATGCAAGGAAAAAGGAAACACGAAAACTGATCTTCAAATAGAAACTTTTGAGAAACTACCAAGTCAAGAAGTCCTTCTTCAGTTCCTCCACCACTTAGGCTACAACAAAGAAATAACACGCCTAAGTCAATTCAGACGTCAGTACCTGCCTCCCAAATGGAACTTTATGTTTAGTGTTCTCAACAGAACAATTACCTGCAAGATTGGAAGTCAGGATCAGACTCATCCAGCGATCATAGCCATAATGTATGCTCTCTTCTTCAATAGAAGCATAAATATGGCTCACATTCTCTTCTGTGAGATGCTGACGGCGGTGGACAAAAAGAACAAGGACTTGGCCAAAGGAAAACAACCAATATCGGTACTGTTTCCCAGATTCATCTTTGTGGTCATTCAACGAGCAATGGAGAAATTCTCCATCACTGTGGAGGGCCCAATGACACCTCTGTTTATGATGAACTCATTCAAAGCAACAGAGGTTCCTCCTTATCCACATGACCGACGATTCCCACACACCATGATTGAGGTAATTCCGGCTGACTCTCCTACCCATCTCCTACTTAGTCGTGTTGCCCAATCATCAGAACCGATGATGGGATCCCCAACACACTTAGGTTCTGAGCCTGAGCCTGAATCGGAGAGTGATATCTCTGATACTGCTCAAAACATTAACAGAGCGCAAACAGAGGGTGTCTCTGAGAGAGTGAGGAAGAGAGAACATGAGAACCCTCCCTCTGACGAAGAGAATAACTCTGTCAGAGCAGAGGAAGGTGAGGAAGAGAGAATTCCAGAGGGTGAGTTTCTAAACCTAGAATCTGAGGGCGGTGAGGTAGAAAAAGATGTCCTTGATGACACACATGAGAGATTCCAAAGCCCAAATCCCCGTGCAAACATATTTACTGTCCAAGGTGGTCCAACATCAATGGACATTGAAACAGAGGTGCACACCTCGAACCCTACCCATCCTAACCGCTCAGAGGCATCTACTTCTGCCTCTGAAGCACGCACCACAGGGGAAACCTCTGATGCGGCTAAGTCCTCTCAAAAGGACTTGGACCAAGATAAAAATACTCATTCATCCCAGAGTATGTCACCTCCACACACACATGATGCCTTTGTGGCTCATAACAAGTTGGACCGTCCCTTAGATCGTAAGGATTGCCTGTCAGAAAAAGAATGGCACGACCTTCTTGCACATGGACTCCTTAGCCTGGACAGCAAGGTTTCCACCCACATTCGTTTCTCATCATCAGATTCTGACTCTGATGATCAGAGACCGATCGGAACCATTATAGGGAAATCCATGAAAAAGGGTCCCCAAGGATTAATGGGAAGTCCTTCCGGAGTCAATATCAAGCCAACTCCGAAAGAAGGCCCCTCTGAACTCAAGGGAAACTTAGAATCATGTGTTGATCCTAAGGTCACCCCCTCTGATTACGTTACCAAAGAGGAGTTCAAAATCTTTGGTGATGAAATCAGAGAATCTCTGAAAGAGATTAAACTTCAAATGGAGAAGACCTCAGAGGCCTCTGCCTCAAACTCTGAAGTTGCAAAGCTCACTTCAGAGGTCTCTGAGCTAAGCACGACTGATAACTCTCAGAACGCTAAACTGGATGCTCTGGAAAGCCTGGTCATCAAAAATGACTCGGTTCTATCCAGAGAAATTTAGAACTCCACAACAGAGCTCCTCAAGGCGCTTCCTACTCCCTTTGCCCCCACTCCAACACATGTAGACTTTTCTCAATTCAAAGAGGAAGTCTTGCGTTCTTTGGCAGAGGTACTTGCAAAGATCCCTACCTCCTCTACTGCTGCTCCTACTACATCAGAATTTGTTACAAAGGCTGACCTAACCAACTTCTCCAAGAAGATCACCAGCAATATAATGACTATCTCCAGCAAGTTCGTCTCCAAGACCACTCAGCAGCACAAAAAGATTGAAGACCTTCTGCAGAATGTCAAATCTTCAGAGGGAATATTGAAGAGAAAGGAACCAGAGGTCGCATGCTCTGCGGAAGCTTGGAAGAAAGCCAGGTATGAAGATTCTGATGACTTGGATGACCAACCTCCGGGGTCATCTGATCTTCATAAGGGGGAGAAGACGACTACACCAAAAACTGTTGAAACACAAAAGGAGTCCACTCCCTCTGAATCAAACCAAAGAAAGGAAAAAGGAACAGAGAGACGTTCAACCTCAACCTCTGCTGAAGATAACCAGGCCACTCTAAAGTCGCCAGTACCTGTCATCTTTCTAGCACCATCCACTTTGAGTGTTCCAATAATAGTTGCAACTCCAGAAACTATTGGAGCTCTGGAAGAAGATGAAGACGAGCAACTAGTAGACTTCTCTACATCAGAAGATGCATTCTCATCACCAGAAAGACCAACTTATGTGATGAGAGATGCTTACGAATCAGAGGCTGAAAGAGTAGAACCAGAATCTGAAAAAGAAGAAAAATCAGATTCTGGAAAAGAAGTTGCTGAATAAGAAATTGAAGTAATTGATGTCGAAGAGTATGTATTCAAGAATGCTCAACCACATCATACTTCAACAGCAACAGAGCTGAGGGAATCACCAGAGATAGAAGGCTACATCTCTGAACCCACAACAGATAATCCTCCACAGACGAAGGAACCAGAAACCATGGTTGCTGATGAACAGGCTCCTTCAGAGAATCCTGTTCAGAAGGCAAGCATCGGTCTTCCAGCCAAAGTATTCAATAAACCTCCTACATTCCTTGAATCAAATCCCGAAGCTTCCATAGAAGACCACTTCAGATACATCTACTGTGAGTTCAATATGGCAGACACTCTAGTCATTCCTCTGAATCCAAGGATCAGAGAGGACATGCCGGACTATGAGCGAAGATTTGTCAGAGATAAAACCAGACCAAGAGCATAGGTCCTCTTTGATGATCTAATCACCAAGATCAACAAAATCTCCAAAAAGACCTTTGCTTACAACAAGATCATCTATAGGCACTATGTGGTAACTCGATCTGATCAGAAGATTTACGTGTTCAATGATAATGATCTCGTAAATCTAAATCCATATTATTTACCACATTTATATGCCTATTGCTCTGCTAGATATGATCATGGAAGAAGGGAAATAAGGATGGGCATGGTTGAAATCAGACGGGCAATGGAGGCCTATGTCAAACACAGAGCAAAACGTGACTTTCAAATTGCTCTAAACCTAGGGGAAGAAAAGCTGGAGGTAACTGAACCTGTGGAGTCATTCGACAAACTTGAAGAACAGAAGACTGGATCAATCGTTGCAGAACCTCTGGGTTTCGTCTACAGAGTAAATCAAGTAAAGAAGATCTTTCTAGCTTCGGAAGTGTCGAAGTACTCTGATGAAACCTTGAGAGGTATAAAGAAAATGATCCATGTAAAAGAAGAAAGGCACAAAGCAGATTTACTAGCAAAACTTGACATAGAGATTGACTCGATGATTAACTTCAGAGCTCTGATCATGAAGTTCCATGGAATCTGTTCAAGTGACAAATTTTAGCATGCTTCCTTGTTCTTGAATATTACTTTTTCTATAATGTATTTCCAACTGTGTTAGTAATATTTAAGAGGATGTTTTTCTCCTCTATGCTTTCTAGTTTAAGTTTTGTTCTCTGCTATTCTTGCATCTTTTATTTTCAACACTTAGGGGGAGATTGTTAGCTCAAATTCTTCATTCTTTAAAGTGTTTAAAATATCTGTCCTACTTCAGAGGACTTCCAGAGACAGACTTCAGAGGACGAAGACTTCAGAGGACAAACCTGCCTCTGAAGTACTTATCAGAGATTGCAACTTTCAGAGAAGACATCAGAGATAGCTTCATCAGAGGCTCTGAAGACAACGTCAGAGCTCTGAAGACATTCTCTCTGAAGATGTTCACTCTAAAATTATCTACGAGTGAACAGAAGAACAGATGACATGTCACCTTGTGATAAGATTTACTTTCTAGAATAGGTCACTGTTCAACATGCTTCCTTTCGTCATACAAGTACACTACTTACTTTATGGTCCTATAAATAGGACCATCACCTTATTGTTCAAGTGTGCTTGAGAAGTTATATATCTGATAATATAAGTTGAATACTTTATTCCAAGAATATCTTGTTTATCTTTATCTGCTTTATGAACTGTGATATTTGAATCTCCTTTGATATTAAACTGTATTGCTTCCGCTGTCATTACTCTTATTGTTTATATCATTGTTACGAGATTAGATCTGGGATCCAACACATTCATTCAGATAACAAATTTTACCAATTCAATGACAACGATTTGGTAAATCTGAACCCTTATGACTTGCCTCATCTTTGTGCTTTCTGCTCTACAAAATCAGAAAAGGGAAGAGTCTTTAGGATGGGTGAATATGAAGTGAAGAGAGTAAAGGAAGCCCACATCAAGCTCAGAGATAAATTGGACTTTCAGATCGCCATGAACCTTGGAGTTGACAGATTAGGGGTCACTGCTCCGATTGAAGTGATTGAAGACATAGACAAATACAAGACTGGTTCAATCGTGGAAGAGCCTCTGGGGTTCGTGTACAGGGTATTTAATCAGAAGAAGATCTTCCTTGCTTCAGAAGTGGCAAAGTATTCAGATGAGACTCTGAAAGGTATGATGTGGATGCTGAATGTGAAGAAAGAAAGACACCAAGCAGATTTGTTTGAATCTCTGTACTCAGAGATCAGCTTAACGATCCTTTACAGAGATTTGATAATCAGATTCCACAAAATCTGCTCTGGAAATTGATTGTAGTTTCTTTTTGTTATTTTTGTTTGTTAACTTCTCTTGTTATGTAACTTAAATGTTTAGTGAGAAGTAACATTTAACAGAGGATGATTTTCTCCTCCTTCCTTTGTATTTAACGTCTCTGCTATTTTGCAAATTTTTATTTTCAATACTTAGGGGGAGATTGTTAGCCCCAACTCTAATATGTAAAAGTATTGAAAATATTCTAAGGGCCTGTTTGTTTTTTAAAAATAAGAACTTATTTGGTACTTATCACTTTTTCAGTCAGATGTATACCAATTAAGATTGTTTGTTTTTTTAATTAATTTAGTCCCACTTATCACTTATTTTAATCTGACCGAAAAAGTGAAAACCTAATCACTTATTTTCACTTATTATCTCTAACGCCTCCTCCTCTCTCTCAAATCGACTGAACTTCCTCCAAATCTCTAACGCCTCCCCCTCTCTGCCTCAAATCGACTGAACTTCCTCCAAATTGCCTCCTCTCCACGCCTCTTCTCCAAATCGACACCTCTGCAAATCGAGGTCTACAAGTCTTTCGATCGAACACTGCCTTCTTCAAATGGATTATCGAGGTCTGCAAGTTCTTCTTCTTCAAAGGGACTTTCGAGGTCTGCAAGTCGTTCTTCTTCTGAGTCCTCATGTTATTTTTGCTTGATTTTCGGAGTCCTCATGGGTTGCCAAATTGATCCAACACCGATCTAGAAATTGAAAGCTTCAATAGGTGAGGTGGGTGTTTTGATAGGAATAAAATTTTGATAGGAAATTGAAAGCATCTATCTAGTTTGCTTTCTAGATTCATCTCGATTTGAGGCAACTGCTACTAATTTCCAGAGGCAACTGCTACTAATTTGGTGAGGTGGGTGTTTTGATAGGAATACAATTTGTTGTATGTGTTTGTAGTTTTGTGTTTCTTGGACATGATTAAAAGCAAATAAACATATGAATTATTTCAGCTACTTTACTTCTCCTTTTGTTTCTTGATTGATTTCGTTTGAAATTTGAATGAATTGCTAGTTTATAATTTAAATGTAAATTTTATAATAATGATGAATAAACAAATCAAATCGTATAAAGAACACAAATTCAATAATAATATTATGAAGGGTAAAATAAATAATTAATCAGATTCAGATATTTATTAGTTTACAAAAACAAACGGTCTAAATAATTCAAGTTTCAGACTTCAGCACCACCTCTTAAAAATCAGAAGTGAAATCAGACTTCAGACTTCAGCGGATCTTAAAAAACAAACGCCACCTAAGTCCTATTTCAGAGGACTTCCAGAGATTGCCATCAGAGATCAATCTTATCTCTGAAGTACAGTCCAGAGATAGATATTTCAGCAAGAAGACATCAAAGATAGCTTCATTAGAGGCACTACATCAGAGCTCTGAAGACATTGTCTCTGAAGTTCCAGCTGAAGAATTCTACAAGTATGGATGCAAGATCAGAAGACATGTCACCTAGTGATAAGATTTACCTTTTAGGTAGATCACTATTCAAGTGTGTCTTGTCAGCTGTAACACCAAAAAAATAGGGGTAAATTTAAATTTGGATAAGGCTACGAATGACATTTCAAATAGAAATTAATCACCCAATAAGGGGAACTGAAATAGTGTATACAAATGCTATGAATGGACATCTAATTAACAACAAACTAATCTAAATCATTAAATTTAGATTATGGTGGTTGTCAATCCAAATCTCCCAAAAATCTCTATCCTTTATCTATATGCCAAGGTCTAAAAGATGTGTCTCAAAAAGATGCCATAACGGCCAACACTCGTCCCTCAATTCTTGGGAACCCCACCGCTTACAGATTCTGTTATACATGTCACTTGAGAAAAGTGTTAGGCTTAACGCCTAGTAAGAACAAATAGTTTATATCAATCAACAGAAATACAGTTTGATAAAGAAAGGTTTATATTTAAAATAACCCGTTTACTTTTCCCAAAACACTTCATATGACCCACGGGGTCCAAACATCTTGCGATGACGGGGGAGACCCGGTTTTTCTAAGGATTGTGGTGAAACACAAAATTAGGTCACTCTCCAAGTTATTTGTATTTCCCAAATATATATATTTCAATCACAAATCTCTTGTTTATTTCATTGAATCATCACTTTCTCTCTCTACAATTTCATATGTTTCTCTCTCTTAAATCTCTCAAGAATATGACAATGTTAAAGCACTTAACCTAATTACAAAGTAATTATACCTATTTAAACTTCTAAGATTACAAGGAGACTAAACTTAAACACACTTTGACTTTACAAGACTTTAACACTAATTTGACATTTGTTGACTTTGACACATTTAACAATTACAACTCTTTGACTATTACAAACAATTACATAACAAGACCTTTTAATCTTGAATAAAATTCTGACTTAACATTCTCCCCCTTTGGATTCAAGATTAAAAAAAATTGACACTAATCTTCAGGTCTTCTTTTCTTCAGAAAAATCTTCAACAAATAATCTTTCACAACTCTAACATCTTCAAATCTTTGACACTTTTATCGATCTTTCATAACGCTTTGATGGCACTTATAAATGAATCTACCCCTTTGGCTTTCCTTTTAATCTCTTCCTTTGAGTAAAAGTACAGTTTCAGATAAGATCAACATTTTAGACAAACTCAGCATTGCTTGACTTTAACTCCTTCTTTGAATCAACACTTTAATTTCTCATTCTTATATTTTCCCCTTTGTACCATCTCGCTTGAGTTTCTTCTTTGAAACTGATATGACTTTGAATTCTCTAATTATCTCCCTATTTCTGATAAGATCAACTTTAATCTGACTTTGAAATTTTGAAATTCTCCCCCTTTTTGATGAGTTATGAGAATCAGAATCATCAAAACATTTCAAGGTCAGTTATGTCTTTGAAGTATCTCCCCCAAATGATCAAGCTCAGTCTTCATGAACAATCTCCCCCAATTTGATCTAATAAAATGATTATGTCGTCAATTCATGAATGTATTCATACGAATCTTTTCAAACTCAGACAAATTAGGAGTGGTAACCCTGATCAACATATGAAACAATTAAAATGTCAGTAACACAAAGTTACTGAGTACAACGAATGTACTATATAAGGATCTTGTGTGATGTTCACTCCCCATGACTTCCATTCAATCATCGAAAAACACAAGGTTAATCTATGAACGTTCTGACAGAAAAACAAATTTTATGTGTGTACGTGCTTGTGTATGAAATAATTAATCACAATGATTGCTTTGATAAGGCTCAAAAATATGTAAACCATTGAGACAACAACAGTTATACATAGACTCAATGTGCATGAGAAAGGTTCGAAGGTGGGGCAACGTTCCTTCTTTTTCAATATTTGCATCTTCCAAATGAAGATCCAATAGATGATGTGTTGCTTCCCCTTTAAAATTGAAACATTCTTTTGTTGGGAAAAGAATGAGTAGCTGGTGGGGTTTTATACAAGAGTTGGCATGGGCTAGTTGTCTTTTTCAATGAAGGTCACGAAGAAGTGTGAACCAACAGATTATGCAGCTGCCCGGCTCAGAAAAAGTTTGGTGCAGAGTTTAATATTCTTTTACTCTGATCTCTCACCCTCTTTCTTTTAATCTTTTGAGCTCACTTCTAACCAAACTCTTTTTTCCATTTTACCTCAACACACCCCACACTCAATTCTTTTGACCATTCTCCCCTCAATCACTCAATGATTACTTCCGGGGTAGGAAACACTAGTTAACGTGAATCCATGGAAGATCAGGTTTGCCACAATAAGAACAATTAATTTTCTTTTGTGCTAACCTGATCAGTTGATTGACAGTGTAAACAAGATCAGGTTTGCCAAAAGAATTACCGTTCGGAACATTGTTCTTCTTTGTATTCGGTGTATGCACAAATGATTTACGATCTTTCTCCTCATCAGAAGATCCTTTTCTTTTCCAAATCCATTTTTCTTTGCTATTTGTCTTTTGAGATTTACCTGTACCATCAACATTTCGAACATAGAAAAGATTAGAAGGACGAATTTGATCTTTATGTTCAGAAGTATGATTATCATCTGAATCAAATAAAGGATTATTAGAAACATTCATAAAATGTGAACTTGAAACTGTTTTGAATAGGCATTCTGAATCAGCTAGATCATCTCTCGGTGATTGAACAATTGATTTTGGCGTCTTTTGCTCAATCAACTTCACCTTGAACAAAATCTTTTCAAGTTCTTTAATCTTTGAAGATAAACTGTTTCTTTCCTTTGAAAGCAGATCAAACTTCATGTGCAATTCAGATTTTGCATTTTTCTCCTTCATAGCAGTAGTTGACAACTCAGATAATTTCCTTGTTAGCTTCTGTATTTCAGCCTTAAACACTTTTCTTTCCTCTTCAAAATCTTTTTCAACATTTTTCCTTTGATCAGATGTCTTTGAATAATCTGACATTCTTCTATTCAGTAAACTTCTCTTCTTTCTCAGCATTGTCTCTTTCCATAACAATAACTTTCTCAAAATCTGACACTTGTTGAGAAAGTTTTATACATTTAAGTTCAATGGCCTTCTTTTCTTCAAATGATTTTCTAGAAAACTCCGAAAACTTTTGAGCAAAAGCCTTTCTTTCCTTGTCAAACTCTTCTCTTTCTTTCTTATGCTTCTTTCCATCTTGAGAAATGTGTTCTTTCATGTCAACAATCCATGAAGCTCAGCATTATCTCTTTGCAAATCATTTCTTTTCTTTTCAATCTTGTTTATCTTATCTTGAGCCTTTGAGTTGTCTATCTCTTGAGTGGCTTTTTCTTTCAACATGTTTATCTCAACCTCAAGACTAAACACTCTGTCTCTTAACTGATCTCTTTCAGAGAAGATCTATGAACTTATGTTTCTTAGCCCATCACAAGTTTCACTAGCAATATTCGCTCTTCTTCTGAGATCATCAATCTCTTTTTGCATAAACTCTTTCTTAGACCATGTATTGTTTGTATTACTTGCTCTCAGTAATGTGGATTCCACTTCAGATTTCTTCAGTTTGATTCGAAGATTGGAAATCTCTTTCTCTTTTACTTCAATTAATTCTGCAAAATTAATCTTAGAATCAGTAATACATTTTGAACATTCAAATTTTTTTCTCTAAAACAGAAGATTTTTTTCTCTAAAACAGAAGATTTTTTTTAAGTTCTTAATCTCATCAAGAAGAGACAAATTCTAAATCTATAAATCCTGATTTTCAGCTTCCAACGGGGGTATTTCAGGCATGTACGCAATAGCACAGTCTCTCTTGGTTAAGATCATATTTCCCTTCTCATCGGTATAAGGCATCTTGAAATCTGTAAAAGATGTGATCGTCACAAAAGAAAACTTCGATTAGAAGTACAACTTTGTGCACACTTTTAAGAAATATGAATACAATGATTAAAATCAGAAAGATTTTCAGAAAATTAAAATCTGATAAACAAATTAAGAATTTGTCTTCCAAAAATTAATTCCGAAAAGTCAGCGCAGAAAAAATTGACTTTGATCTCCAAACCCGCAAAAAAATATGAAAAATATATCAGTTAAGCTCAGAAACAGCTAAAAACAGCCAAAAATGACACCAAACAGACTAAAAATGAAAAAAAATGAAAAACAGGGATGAAACACGACACAAATGAAAAATCAACTAAAAATGACTAAAAAACAAATTAAAACGACTAAAATTGAAAGAAAATATGAAAATAGGGACTAAAACCGACAGAAAATGAAACTAACACGAAAAACAAGAACTAAAAATGGAAAAAAAAAATACTAAGACGCGACAAAAAAACGAGAACTAAAACAACAAAATCACAAAAATTATAAAGTCTAGGGACTAAAAATGTAAAAACACGAAACTTACAAACTAGAGGGACTAAAAATGACAAAAGAACAGACTATCAACTAGAGGGACTGAAAATGTAAAAACCTAAAAGTACAAACTACAAGGATTCAAAATGACAAAACCTTAAAACTTAAACTAAAGGGACCAAATCTGCCAACTTCTAAAACCACTTAACGAAACTAACAGAATTAACAGAAATTGGACCTAAAATGTAAGAAAAGTAACAGAAATTTAACTAAACTAATTACAAGGACCAAAACAGACAATTCCTAAAATTACTTAACAAAGCTAACAATGAGTTAACGGAAAAGGGACTGAAATGTAATGAAAACTAACAAACTAACGGAGTTAGGACCAAAATGTAATATATTTAACGGAAAAATAAAACGAGACAAATGGAACAGTGTTGGGTACTGTTCATCTTCTTCATCACAATGAACTGTTAACTTCAAGCTTCGATATCTCCAATTTTTGACCAAAATTGATGAGGTTTGTTGAAAAACACTCCTTGTTCGATACTCAATCGATTACCACGATAAAATTCCAATCATGCAACGATTTCAGATCTATATATCGATGTAAAGTTACTCCGGCGAAACATTTTCCGGCGAGTTCTTTTTCGTGATTTTAACGACTGTAATCTCCTGAAAACGATGTAGTTCAAGTAAGGATCAATATTATGAAGCTAAATCAATCAAAAACATCGACCAAAACCAATCTCCGGCGAAACCCGTTTTTCCGGCGTTGTCTCCGGCGAACTTTCAGAAGCACATATCTCGATGAATTCTCGACCAAAATCGAACCTGAAACTTGATGCGTGTTCTAAATCATCAAAGGAACAAGTTAGAATCAATAGAATCGATTAAAAAGATCTCATACTAAGACCCACTAGAAGAACACGTCGAAAAAAAGGAAATTTAAAAATTCTATCTCAGGAATTCGTATCGATGCGAATTCTTTGAATCTCTCAGAAACTAAGTACATAATTCGTATGAACTTCCACTGTGACATGCGAATTCTTCCATACGAAAAGTTTTCATACGAATTCTTCCATACGAAAAGTTGACGTACGAATTCCTCTCAAACAATCTCATGCGAATTCTTGAAACTGCCATATGCGAGTTCTTCCATCTGATGCGAGTTCTTGGTTAACAGCAGCACCATGCGTGTTCTTCAACTCATTGAATCAGTAGTATCATGCGAGTTCTTATCCAAAAACATTGTGATGTGAAATTCTCAACTTGCAGCATACAAATTCTTGCATGTGAGTTCTACAAAAATTTAGTTGATGCGTCGATAAGGATATGAAAACTTCAGTTGATTCATTTCACCTGCAAATATGAATCCTTACAAACAAACTGTTATTACTTTAATTATGGATTAAAAAACAATCACAAACACATTTTTACACAACTCATCAAACTTTTCAGATCAAAATCTCAGATCTGAAACTTTTCTCCAAGAACATTCAAGAACACAAAAATTTGAAAAAAAAAATCAATACTTCGATTCAATGATTAAAACTTGAAATCGTTGATTAAATCATGTATAAAACATGTTTTTATGAACAATTTCACACAAAACTTGATCAAACATTAAATCTCAAAATCAAATTTTTAAAAAACACACAGACTCCATTTTGTCAAGAACACCAAACTTTTATTGAGCTCACCATACTAGGATCAAGACCACGAACTCGTCGGCTCGTACTCAGATGTGAGGGAGGGCACCCAATGATCCTAATCATGCTCATTCGCCAGGATTACATTTACGACCCACGGTTAGTATCCGGTCCCACATAACCGTACCAAGTTGTCTTCCTAGGGTCCAATGTCTCAACTAGCTACAAACGAGGATTAACCCAATATTAAGCCGACTCTATACCTATGGATCCACTAGTAATAGTCTAAGGTTTGTCACTATTACATTTGTGACAAAACTATAATCGCACATATAAGTCTCATAATACATTTTCAAATATGATTTGTTTCCCAAGTGGATAATTTTACAAAGTTATCAATACTCCAATATGTTCTTTATTAGTACAAACATAAAGTGAAATCCAAGTATATAACCTTCAAAATCAACTTTTAACAAATAGTTTTCCCCAAAATATGGTGAAATCCACATATAACCAATATGGCACCATTTCAAGAGTTTTGACCATCAATACACGAGTTTTATCACAAAATGTACCACAAATTATAAACCTTTTTGATATATCACAAAAATGGTAAAACCCGAAAATCTCCAAAAATATCTAAGTAGGGTCAAAATGGTTCAAATCAAAAATATGTAATAAAGAGGAGATCAAGAGTTCAAAATATAAATTTTGACATGTATAAGGTTTAGAAAAGATAGATTGAACTCACATTTAGGTTTTTTTTAGGAAAACCTAGAAACCCTAGTTGGAGCTTGAGGTTGAAGATGAAGATAGTGAAATGGCTTGAACCCTAGGCTTCCAACACCCTGAATGATGATGCAAATCTTGATGAAAGGAAGGAAATGGGGGTAATAAATGTGCTAGGTCGAAATAATTTAAGAGGGAGAAGTAGAGAGAGTTTTTGAGAAGGGTTTGAGGTAAAAATGAGATTGGGGGCTGATTTCTTCTATTAAAAGCGTACAGGGGCCATGCGCGGATTCTCGCGAGGAAGAACTCGCGCGGTGATCCGCACGACACACTGGAATCGCGCAAGGGCAGAGCCCCGCGCGGATGGTGGCACGACTCGGGTCGCGCGGGGAGCCGCACGGAGCACTGTTGACACTTTGTCAACTTTTTCAGCTACCTCGCTCAACTTCTAACTAAGACAAAATTCTAGGCAAAACTAAGAGTTAAAAACATACTACGAGCGATATACATAAAGGGAACAAAATGCTTACTCAAAATTCAAGGTGTTACAATCCTCCCCAACTCGGACACGATTTCTTCCTCGAAATCTGAGCTACACAAATAGGTGAGGATACGTCCGCTTCAAGTCCTCTTCGGCTTCCCATGTCACGTTGGCCCTACTATGATGTTTCCATTGAACCTTGACCATGGTGACCTCCTTGTAGCGAAGTTTTTGGACTTCCTCTCTAGGTTAGCATTTGGCTCCTCAACACAATGGTTACCCTCGTCCACTCTTATCTCCGAGAGGGGAATGACACTCTCTTCTTCTACCAAACACTTTCGGAGATAACAAATGTGGAACGTATTGTGGATCCCTCTCATTTATGATGGCAACTCCAATTGGTAGGCTTGGAGTCGCACACGTTTGAGTACCGTGAAAGTTCCAAGGAAACGGGGACTCAACTTCCCGCGCTTTCCGAACCGAATAATGCCCTTCCAAGGCGACACCTTAAGCATCACACGACCACCCACTTGAAACTCCATCGGCTGCCTCTTCTTATCGGCATAGCTCTTTTGCCGATCTTGAGGCACTTTCAACTGCTCCTGAATACCCTTTCCTTTATCGGTCGTTTCCTTCACAATTTCGGGTCCGGCGAATTGCTTCTCACCCGCTTCAAGCCAGCACACGGGGGTTATGCACTTCCGCCCATACAATGCCTCAAACGGTGCCATTCCGATACCCGAGTGGTAGGTATTATTATAAGCAAACTCCACCAAAGGTAGGTGAGAGTACCAACTACCCCTTAAGTCGATAACGCAAGACCTTAGCATGTCATCAAGCGTTTGGATCGTTCTCTCGCTTTGATCGTCGGTTTGGGGATGGTAAGCCATACCCAACTTTACTCGCGTACCATGCTCTTTCTGCAAGCCATTCCAAAAGTTCAAAGTGAATTGACTATCACGATCCGACACAATAGACAAGGGCACTCTGTGTCTCGAAACCACCTCATCGATGTAAAGCTTCGCCAACTTGTCTATTGGTAGGGTCTCGCGTATGGCCAAGAAGTGAGCACTCTTGGTCAGACGATCAACTATTACCCATATGGTATCGTGACCCCGTAACGTTTTGGGTAACTTAGTCACGAAATCCATGGTAATGTGTTTCCACTTCCACTCGGGGATCTCCAGGGATTGAAGGCTCCCGTAAGGTCGTTGATGCTCGGCCTTCACTTGCAAGCAAGTCACACAACGCTCCACGTAACGCGCCACATCTAATTTCATTATAGGCCACCAGTAATGAAGCTTCAAGTCTTTGTACATCTTCGTGCTCCCCTGGTGAATGGAATATTTGGACTTATAGGCATGTTCAAGGAGAAGTTCACGGTTGCCCCCAATTTTAGGAACCCACACATGTCCATGGAACAACTTCAGCCCACGTCTATCCTCTATCAAGAGGAATTGTTG
The DNA here is from genome assembly GCA_954870635.1 of Arctium minus. NCBI lineage: Eukaryota > Viridiplantae > Streptophyta > Magnoliopsida > Asterales > Asteraceae > Arctium > Arctium minus. The sequence continues at coordinate 73,010,207 of OX941085.1, read as the reverse complement.
CTTCGTCATCACTTCATCCTTGAGGTTCTCCTCCAACATGGCCTCCACTTGAGATGTCTTGATCTTCTCAATGAGACTTGACACCAACTCGATTCTCGAAAGGGTAGCCCGAATTCTTCCGCCATAGTCCTTCCGACTCAACACATCGGCTACCACGTTCTCTTTACCAGGGTGGTAGAGCAACTCACAATCATAATCCTTAAGTAGTTCGAGCCACCGTCTTTGCCTCATGTTCAACTCTTTTTGGTCGAAGATGTATTTCAAACTCTTATGATCTGTGTAGAGTGTACATTTCGTGCCATAGAGATAGTGTCGCCATAGCTTCAACGCGAACACTACCGTTGCCAACTCTAAGTCATGGGTAGGCTAATTCTTCTCGTGAACCTTGAGTTGCCTCAATGCATAAGCGATCACTTTACCTCTTTGCATCAAGGCACACCCTAAACCCATCTTCAAAGTGTCGCTATAAACTACGAAGTCTTCTGATTCTTCGGGTAAAGATAGAATTGGAGCTTTGTACAACTTCCTTTGTAAGGTTCGTAATGCTTTCTCTTGTGCTTCGACCCAAACAAACTTTATGTTCTTCTTGGTTAAAGCAGTCAAGGTGGAGGCAATTTTGGAGAAGTCTTGGATAAATCTCCGGTAATAGCCCACTAAACCCAAGAAGCTTCGTATTTCAGATGGACTTTTGGGATGTTCCCAATTCATCATCGCTTCAATATTTTGAGGGGTCCACCTTCACTTCATCTCGAGTGACAACATGGCCTAAAAATTGAACCTCCTCAAGCCAAAAGTCGCATTTTGAGAACTTGGCATAGAACCTATCCTTTCTTAAGACTTCTACGACTTCACGAAGGTGTTGCTCGTGTTCTGCTTCACTTTTGGAATACACGAGTATGTAATCTATGAACACGATGACCGACTTGTCAAGGAATGGTTGGCACACTCTATTCATCAGGTCCATGAACACCGCCGGTGCGTTAGTTAGGCCAAACGACATTACCAGGAACTCGTAATGACCGTAAAGCATCCTAGAATTCGTCTTCGGGATGTCGTCTGTTGATCCAGACTCTCTCAGTGATTTGATAAAGACCCTCTTCTACTTAGTGAAAATTACGTTTATTAATATTTATTAGTGTTTCACCATCAGCGATCAGACTAAGTATGTTTAGTTATCACTGATGATCTTTTCTGTAAACATTCATATGTATTAGTGTTTCACTATCAGCGATCAGGCTGAGTCTGTTCCATTATCGCTGATGATTTCTGACGTAAACAGTTAAACGTAATCCCTGAAGACAAGTTTCGCGTCAACAGATGTTCATAGCTGAATCGAAGACGAAGCTGCTGAACAAAGACAAGTCTACTAGTGACCTGATGCGGATATTAATGAAGCAAAGACGACTCTACTCATACGCGAAGAAACCTGAGGAAAAGCTTCAGCGATAGCTGAATTTCTTCGCATCTCTAAAGGAAGAGATATTCAGCGATCGATGATCACTTAGCTTATGCCTCAAGTCTCTTTTGTCTTTTCCTGCACACCCAGTACGATGTGTCAGAACGGATATACCTCTGCCACAATTCGTACAACAACTCTGTCAACTACATTGTTCATGATACGGCCGGAAGCATGTCTCCCAAAGTCAGACTCTCTCTGCCAACCAATGAAGGACACGTGTAAAGTGCCCTGCCATGCATTTAATGCATAGGGTATAAATAGAAAGATTACCTCTCCATCTGAAGTATGCATGCGCCTCTATCCTTCATGTTTCTAAAATATAGAAACCTTTGTTTTCTATACTCTCTAATCTCCAATTCTCTATATTCTTGTGCAATCATCTTAGTGTTTTCATAAGTTCGTTTAGATTGAGTTTTACTTAATCTTATTCTGCAACAGACATGTAAATTATGTTTTATTTATCAATAAACAATTTATTAAACTTTAAATTCTGTGTTTGTATTCAACCCCCCCTTCCACAAACTTGTTAAGCACCTTCGGGACCAACAAGTGGTATCAGAACAGACTGTTTAATCTAATAAACAAGATCTTGCTTTATTCTCTTCCTTGCTATTCTAAAATGGCACTTAACACAAACACACACTACTATGATAATGGTTCACTGTCTAAACCTCCTCGATTCAGCAGAGATAACTTTTCTCTCTGGAAGAATCGAATGATGTTAAATCTAGAAGGTGTAGACCCTACTATACCTGATTATGTAGCACATGGACCTTATGAACATTTCACTATCATAAGCGTCGTTCCCGCCACTACCATCACTCCTACTGTCCCTAAACATTATGCTGTCAATGAAATAAGACAGTGGAGTGATGAAGACAAAAAGAAAGTAGGTCTAGATGCAAAGGCAAAAACAATTATCTCTATGGCTCTGCCTGATGAAGCTTTCCATTCCATCATGCATCTTAAAACTTCTAAAGAAATGTGGGAAACCATATGTGTTCAATATGAAGGCACCACTGAAATCCAAGAAACTCGAAAGATTAACTTGGTAAGACAGTATGAAAGTTTTATCGCTGGTAAGAATGAATCTCTTTCTGATGTTCATCAGCGGTTTAACTGCTTAATCATTGATCTAAGAACTGTGGGTAGGACCTATTCTAATTCTGAGGTCTTAACCAAATTTGTAGAATGTCTTCCTGAAAGCTGGGACAGTTATTCATTATGTCTTAAGCTGACAAAAGACTTAAATTCTCTTTCTCTTAGCACCTTGTATGGAATTTTGCTCAACTATGAGCAATCAAATATTCTAAAGAAGAATCTTGTAAAAGATTCTAAAGACTCCAAAAACACTCCTGTTGCTTTAGTCTCTTCAGAGATAATTCCATCTCAGCGATCTACTCTCACTATCACTGAGTTAGATTCTGATTATGAGGAACTATCAGACACTGATCTTTTAGAGTTTGATGAGTCCTTAGCACTCTTGACAAGCTCTTTTATAAGATTAAGAAAGAGCAATTTCCGAAGAAATAAGCCTCTTTCTCTTACTGACAAGCCAAAATCAACCCCTGTTGATAAGGCTACTGCTACTGCTACTTGCTTTAACTTTGAAAAGGTTGGACACTTTGCAAGTGAGTGCAGGCCAAAGAAAGTCTTCAAACCTTCTACCTCAAGAAGAACCAGTGATGACAAATACCTAAAGTTCAAAGAAAAATATTAAAAGCTGAAAAACTAAAAGCGAAAAGGTAAAGGTCTCATCGCTGAAGAACACGACTGGGCTGAAACAGAAGAATCAAGTTCTGATGAAGAAGAAGTCGCTAATCTTTGCCTCATGGATGAGATTAAAGAAGAAATGGAAGAACCAAATGAAACTTCTATGAGCTATATATCATCTCTGGTATATATCTCTACTAATCCTTCTTTATCTGAAGCAGAGAGAAGTCGCGCTGTTGATGTGCTGACGATTGACTTATACAATGCTCTAAACAGAAAATCACTAGCTGAAAGCAAAAATAGTGATTTAATTGAACAGCTAGAAAAATGCCATGAAAAGATCAGAGAATTGACTCTTTTAGAGGAAAGTTTGAAAGATCAAGTCATTGTTAATAAAATCATCAACATTGAACGCGAACAAGCCATCGCTGCTCTAAAAGCAGAGAAGGTTACTGTTGAAGGATGGTGAAAGTCCTCAACAAAGATCACTGAGATTATAAGTGCTCAGATCCCTGCCAGTGATAGAACTGGTCTTGGTTTTTGGAAACCACAGGATGAACCCAAAGAAGACAGTTCCATGCTTAAGTTTGGAACGTTTGTTTCTTCTATTCCTGACACTTCCCAAGCTCACTGCTCTTCATCATCTTCTTCTAATCCCATCCCTGAGGAAATATCTAAAGGCTCTAATCCTACAGATAAAGGAAAATCCATTTTCCATTCTCAGAAGATATCCAAGAAAGCAAAGCTGAAAGTTCCTTCTAATCCTTCAGAAGGAATAAGGATGAGAGAAAGATTAACAGAATTAAGCACGAATGAAACGTACCACTACATTCATCAATTGTCACAACAATAGTAGACAAGCACGATCACGTAAAACATTTTCATAATCACGTTAGATAAGTGAAATTATGAATATATAATACGTAAGAATCCTAGTGGTAGCGGAAAACCGTATAGGCCACAGTAACGGCGCAAGTATACACCGAAACTATGATCGCTACAAGTAATAAAGTGGTAAATATACCGAGATCGTATCCACAGGGATTGGACTTCAAAGTTTCGAGTCCTAAGTCGAGAATACACCGATTTCAGTTAGAGAAGAAGAAAATATTTTTGAGAGAATTTTGGGCTTTATAACAACAAAAACTAAATAAGAAACTAAAATTGGTATGGGTGTAAGTTTTCCTTGAGATTTATGTAGTAACAAAATGGTTAGTCATTTTGTAGCACGCTGTGTCTATAAAAAGCCTGATCTCTCGAAAGTGGAATTTTATAGACCGGTCCTACAAAATGCTCATAAAGTGTCCATTGTTACCGACTCTTAATCTTGTCGTTATAACTAAGTTGATAAAAGAATTAAGTTCTACCAGTATGGAGATTTATACCCAAATCTCTTTGTGATATAAATCTCGACCGACGTTTGAACCTTAGTAAATCATACAAAATTCGTATCTCTGCGTGGTTATCAAAGACTCTCTCAAATCTTTGTGCATCACTGAAGCCGTATTTCGAATTCGCCCCTCTCGAGGTCAAGATCTAATATTAACACTTCAAAGTGATCGGCTTATCCGCGTTGAGTTTAAGTCCCGACTCAAGTGACCAAGCTTAAGAGCTAGCAATAATGGCAACACCCAAGTGTCGCCTACTAGTCTCAAGTTCGACTCACACCCACACCCAAAAGGGTGCTTAGCTCATAATAAAAATAAAAGACAAAATGTAAAGAAAGAAATACTCGTTAATTATTTGCATTAATAAAGATAAACTACAAGCGTAACTAGAAAGTAAAGTTCGGAATTTAAATGCGTTAAAGTAAGTACGGAAAGTAAATACGAGAAATAAAAGACGGAAAATAAAAGACGAAAATTAAATGCGAAAATTAAATTCTAAACTAATACTTCATCTCTTCAACCATGAAAGTAAATGCTTGAAGATGAAGAACATATTGTTCTTGCTTTCTTGATGATGGAAGATGAGATGAGATGAGGGGTCCTTCAATGCTCTTCCAAAGTCTTGTATTTGTTATTCCCTGAATCTAGTTTCTAATCACAAACAATTAATAAAAACAAACAAGATTGATCCAATTACCTCTTTGATTTCACTTTCAAATTCAAGAATACAACTTTCTCTCTCTAGAACTCTCTTTCTCTCTCTAAATGTATTCTCTCTCTAAAATAAAACTGAACTCCACTTCTGTTTGTTGCTACAGATTACAAAGCAAGGAAACCTATTTATACCAACAACTACTTACAAAGAAAAACAAATACAAATACAATACATTGACTTTTATTACAAAATACTTTGACTTTGATGAGATTTGACTTTCTCAGCTTTGACTTCTTGAACTTTTGACTTTTGTCTTCTTGATCTTGTATCCAACATATTTATGCTCTAACAATCTCCCCCTTTGGATTCAAGATCACTGTTGAAAGATCTAGCAATTCAGTCTTCACTTTAAGCTCTGTCAGTACAATCTCCCCTTTTTCTTTGACGGTATTCTTTCCAAAACTGTCTTCAAACGATTAACAATCTCCCCAAAACATTCACAACACACTTTCAGATTTTGGAAATAAATTATCTTCAGAATCAGCTCGGATTGCTTTAGCAAATAATCTTCAAAGCAAATTTCCTCAAATCTTCAGAAATTCTTTGATCTTCTTCGAATCTTCTGACTAAGACATTTCGGAAAATCTTCTCTCAAAACTTTATCATTTCTTGATACCATCTCCTCCAAACTACAAAACTTTAACATTTCTTGATATCATTTCCCCCTTTTTGATGATTTGAGCATCTATATCAACAAAACTTTTCTCCCAAGAAATGTCTTTGACCATTCTGATCTGTCCAAGAGCCTCTGATTCTGTGATCCATAACCAAGTAATCATCCAGATCTTTTCAAATCTAGACAAAATAAGAACATGTAATCCCTGAATCAACAAATGAATCAGTTAAAATTCCTGCCAGTAACACAAAGTCACTGTGTGTAACGAATACACAATATAAAGGAGCTTTTTGATGTTCACTCCCCCAGGGCTTCCATCCAATCATCGAAATACCACAAAGGCAATTTCTATGAATGTTATGACAAAGAAACAAATTCCTTGTGTGTTCGTGCATGTGTAGAAAGAATTAAGCACGATGATTGCTTTTCAATGAGGCTCAAAGTTGTGTAAACCACTGAGACAACAGTAGATAAACACAGACTCAATGTGCATGATTGAAGTGTGAAGGTGGGGCAAACTTCCTTCTTTTTCAATATCCAGATTTTCCAAATGAAAACCAGATAGATTATATGTTGCGTCCCCTTTGAAATATGAAACACCTTCTTTTTGAGAAGAAAATGAGTGGCTGGTGGGGTTTTTAACAAGAGTTGGCATGGGCTAGTTGCCTGTTTCAATAATGTTCACCAAGAATTGTGAAACATTAGTAATGTGGCTGCCCAGCTCAGAAAGTAGTTGGTGCAGAGTTTGATATTCTTTTACTCTGATCTCACACCCTCTTTCTTTTTAATCATTAAGCTCACATCTAACCAAACTCTCTTTTCCATTTTACCTCATCACACCCACACTCATTTCTTTTAGACTCCTCACACTCAATCTCTATGGATTAACTTCTTGGGTAGAAATCACTGGTTAACGTGATTTCATAGAAGTTTCAATTAATTCCTAGCACAAAGAACCTATATTTCCTATAAACGCATAATGTTGCTCAGATGATTTAACTTTATCAGTAAAAGCTCATATACAAATGTCAGATGAATGTATGCTCAGAATATAATCATGAAGATATGAGCATTTTAAAACATGGAAGTATTTTCAAACAAGTATATTGAATGAATGAATATAAATGCAAAAGACTTGTTTGAAAATCTGACATTGTATTAAAATGATCAGAAATGAATGATATAACAATCAAAACTTATGGTCAAGAATAATGGATATGTGTTTATACGAAACAAAAAATATAGACATTCTTGAAATGAACACTTCGAAATGAAATAACGCTCAAAATTCTTTGAAGTACAAGCGGGGTGTCTTACCATCGAAAAAAAATTGGTTACAATATGAGACATGGTAAGATCATTTTGAACAAAGTCAAACCGGTGTGTGTGAATACTTTAAAGTATATATAAAAGACAATACGCAAGTATTTATCTTTGGAAACACACGGTTTGTTTATCAATTAAGCAAAAAAATAAAATGAAAACATTTAAAATCACACTTCCAAATTATAAAATCTGTTTAAGAATCGGGAAGTGGTTTGAACATTTAAGAACATGTTTTCTATATCTAAAAGTTTTCCTTCTTTCAAATACATTTGAGATTAAGATAAGAAATTTACCTTTTCCGCTCAATCTTAATTCTCATAAAGTCAGCTGTAGTAAAAAATGATATGATCGTGTCATCCTCTCTCATCCTGCATAAGTCTCAAAGTATAGTCAAAACAAATTTATTCACAACATTTATTCAAAAATTAAAAATGACATAAAACAGTAAAACGATTAAAGAACGAGTTCTGATCAGAAGTAATCAGAAATCATAGTCTTACTCCTTTTGATAAGCTCCCCCTAAAATCATGCATCACAAAAATTAATCATTTAAGTAAAATGCATAAATTAGTTATGCTCCCCCTCAAAATAATGTAGATCATCTAAAATCTTCTCTTACTCCCCCTGAGATCATGAGCAAACAATTAAAGTGCAGATATCCTTTAGACATAAAGATAAAGAAAATGATGAAAAATAACAATACGTAACTTTATTAGGTAACAACCGATTATGTCTTAAGATTTAACATACCAAGCTTAGAGACAAGAAAATTAAATCTCTTTTCAACTAATGGTTTGGTAAATAAATCTGCAAGTTGATAATCTGTTTTTACAAAACAAAGTTCAATTGTTCCTTTTTCTACATTATCTTTAATAAAATGATACCTGACGTCAATGTGTTTGGTTTTCGTATGCTGGACAGGATTAGCAGATATCGCGATTGCACTCTTCGAGTCACAATAAATTGGAATTTTATCAAACTTGAATCCATAGTCTCTTAGTTGTGTTCCCATCCACAGAACTTGAGAACAGCAACTGGCAGCAGCTACGTACTCAGCTTCAGCAGTCGATGTGGAAACGCATAATTGTTTCTTTGATGCCCAGCTAACGAGCTTGTCTCCAAGAAATTGGACGTGACCTGAAGTACTCTTTCTGCCCAACATGCAACCTGCATGATCTGCATCTGAATAGACAGTCAGTTGAAAACCAGTATCCTTAGGATACCACAGACCAAGATCTGCAGTCCCCTTCAGATACCTGAAAATCCGTTTGACAGCAGCCAAATGGAATTTTTTAGGAGCAGCCTGATATCTAGAACATAAACATGTTGAAAACATAATATCTGGCCTACTTGAAGTAAGATACATTAACGATCCTATCATACCTCTATAAGTTCTAACATCAACACTTTTACCCGAAGGATCAGTGCTAATTTTAGTACCTGGTGCCATCGAGGTTCCAATTGGTTTACAATTTTCCATTTTGTACTTCCGAAGAATGTCCAAAATGTACTTAGATTGGTTAATGAAAATCCCCGTAGAAAACTGCTTAACTTGTAATCCGAGAAAGAAATTCATCTCTTTCATCATACTCATTTGAAAACGTGACACCATGAGGTTAGAAAAGTTTTTGCAAAATTTTGGATTTGTAGAACCAAATATTATATCATCAACATATATTTGAATAAGAATAATATCAGCTTTTTCCTTTTTGATGAATAAAGTGGTATCAACCTTACCTTCAGAAAAACCGGACTTGATCAAGAATTTAGATAAAACGTCATACCATGCTCGAGGGGCTTGTTTTAAACCATAGAGGGCTTTGTCCAAGATATAAACATGATCTAGCTTCTCTGGATTGACAAACCCTTCTGGTTGAGACACGTACACTTCCTCTTTAAGAATGTCATTCAGAAAGGCTGTTTTCACATCCATCTGAAAGACTGTGAAATTTTTATGAGCTGCGTAGGCTAGAAACATGCGAATTGCTTCTATACGCACTACTGGAGCATACGTCTCATCGTAGTCTATGCCTTCCTCTTGCCGGTATCCTTTGGCAACAAGTCTAGATTTGTTCCTTATGACGATACCATCTTCATCCTTTTTATTCTTGAATACCCATTTAGTGCCTATCACGGTTTTACCTTCTGGTTTTGGAACTAATCTCCAAACCTTTAGGGCTTCAAACTGATTGATCTCTTCTTGCATAGCAGATACCCAGTCCGAATCAGCAAGAGCCTCGGATACTCGTGTTGGCTCAATCTTATTGAGAAATGAGTCATGCATACATTGATTAAGAGTCGCTGACCTCGTTTGTACAGGCTTGTTGAGATCTCCAATTACTTGATGTAAAGGATGCTCTTTCGTCCAGCGATGCTCATGAGGCAGTGGAGTAGATACTGATTGAACATGATCATCATCTAGAAATCCACTATCAGAATCTTCAGTTTGAATAACAGGAGGGGGGTTTGCAGTTGAAGTTTCAGGTGCAGAAGCATCAGTTGGAACAACAGACTCTAGCTGTTGAGTAGACATTGTATTACACCCAACTGAAACATTTACTTCTGGCTCAACATTTACTTGTACATCTTCAACTGTAGGAGTAATTTTTGGAATGTGAGTTTCTGACTAAACGGGGGATACAAGTTCAGTTAAAACTTCTGAAGTGACTGGATGATTGCAACTTGTGTCTTCAGACCTGTCAGTCACAGCAGATTTAGATACATTAGATCCTAGAAACTCATCATAAAAGAATTCAAATAACAAATCTAAATCAGATAAATGTGAAATAGAAGTAGAAGTGTTATTTGAATTATTCGCTATAGAAGCAGGTTCTGGACTGATCTGCCCAGAAGCTAATACTCCAGTGATCACGGGTTCTGAACTGAGTTGTTCAGAAGCCATATCTTCATTGAATGTTACATTAACGCTCTCGACAACTATCTTTGACTTCTTCAAATAAACATGATATGCTGCCGATGTTGAAGAATAACCAATGAAGATACCCTCGTCCGCCTTAGCACTGAATTTATTCAGACTCTCTCTGTCGTTAAGCACAAAACATTTACACCCAAATATGTGAAAATACTTGATTGTTGGTGTTTTGTTGTTGATCAGCTCATATGGAGTCTTTTGAAAACGGCGGTGTATCATGGATCGATTTTGAGTAGGCATGCAGTTGACACAGCTTCTGCCCACAATAATAGAGGTAAGTCCGATTGGCTAAGCATAGTCCGAGCGGCCTCGACTAGCGTCCAATTTCTCCTTTCGACTACTCCATTCTGTTCAGGCGTACGAGCAGCAGAGTACTGATGTGATATCCCGACCAATTTGAGATATTCTTCAACTATCTTGTTTTTGAACTCTGTGCCGTTGTCCGTTCGAAGAAATTTGACTTGTCGCTGCATTTTCACCTGGGTCGTCTTTAAGAAAGTAATGAGAACTTCGGGCGTCTCATCTTTTGATCGAAGAAATTTGACCCATGTATATCTTGAGTAATCGTCCACAATAACCAACATGTATTTCTTTCCACCCAAACTCTGAGTTCATTGGACCATACAAATCCATATGTAACAATTCTAATGGAGAACTAGTGCTTGGTTCAGGCTTCGGTTTATGCAGAGCTCTCTTCATCTTACCCTTCTCACATGCAGCACATAAGTGTTCTTTCTCATATTTCAACTCAGGAAGTCCTTTTACCAATTTCCCACTAACCAGCTTATTGATATACCGAAAGTTCAAGTGAGATAAACGTCTGTGCCAGAGCCAACTTTGCTGCAATGAAGCCTTTGTCATCAAGCACACTCGATTGTCATTCTGTACCTTTGAAATATTGATGGTATAGAGATTCGTCTTTCGATTTCCGACTAAGAGTTCATTGCCATCTTCCGTACGAACCGAACATCTCTTAGCTTTGAAGTTGACCCCTAACCCTTTATCACAGAATTGACCAATGCTGAATAAGTTGTGCCCCAAGCCTTCGACATAACTCACTTTACTGATCGTTAAGTTGTCTTGAACAATGTCACCATATCCTAAGATAGGTGAAAGCTGATCGTTTCCAAATCTGACATTTCCACTGAATTTCTCTGTATAGTTAGACAATAAAGCTTTTTGCCCAGTCATATGCTTGGAACATCCACTGTCCAAGTACCACATATGCCGGGTCTGCAAGAGAAATCAGGAAACAATAACTTTAGGTACCCATTTAAAAACGGGTCCTAACAGATTAGCACAAGATTTTGGTATCCATTTGAAAATGGACCCTCTGTTCTTTTGAAAACCTTTAAAAATATTTGATCTTGAAGAATAAACATAATAAGATCCGAACCAATCAGAAGAATTATGAGAGTAAGCAAAATCATTTCTCTGATAATAATAAGATGTAGTAGAAATAGGAGATAATTGAATCAATTGCGTTATTGAATACCGATTGTAAGAAGTTACAAGGTTTTGTTTATTTAAAGCAAATTGATCAACTACATCAGTATCACTACTAACTGATCTATTACAAGAATTATCAGAAACTGATTCAACTTTCTCATCATCCTTCCTTTTTGGTCTCCATTCAGTTCGAGCTTTCGACCTTTTCTTGCTTATATCTGAAACAAAAGATTTAGATCTATTAAGAAAAGCAGATTTCTGTGACTGAGTTTTCTTTTGTGTACCTATGTGTTTCTGTTTCTATAATCGCTGGTTCTTATGTTTCTTACCTTGAGAATAATAATCAGCAATTATAGAAACCGATTCACCAACCTTAGTTGATGATTTATCAGTTTTAAGAACACTTGGTAACACCTTTTCATTTGTAAGACAAGTAGAATGATCAGGAAGAATAGCATTAAAGTCAAACATATCAATTTCGTCTATGCACCCATCATCAGAATTAAGAAAATCATTTGCAAACTCAAATAAGTCATCAAAATTATCAGACGAAGTTTGAGGTGCCTTAGAAACTTTAGAACACTTTGTAGATGTAGATTGAAAAATCGTGTTCTTTAATACAGTAGAAAATACACTTTGTTGAATATCAACCAAAAGTTTTTCATCAGATAAAACATTTTCCAACTCAACTATTTTGCTTTCAAGAATGAGTGGAGGAACATAAACCTTTGCAATTGCAGGTTTTGCCTTCATCTCAGAAACAGAATAACTAGCAAAATAATCGTTTGAAAGAACTTTTGGTGTTTCTAAAAGATAACTATCATTTAACTTTGCATAGTTAAATGGTAGTTGCATTTTCTTTACATTCTTTCTATTTTCAGTTTCTTTGGCCTCAACTTCTTCCGGTAATTTGGTAACAAATTTGGGTTTTAAATGAGTATGTTTACCAGCACAAGCAAGAAAATCAAAATTATATAATGCTGGTTGTTTTCTGATGGCTTTCTTTAAGTAATGGGGGTTTTGAAAACCAAGTCCCCATTTTTCCTTAACATCAGCCTCTTCGTTAGGTGTATTGAGAAAAATGGTTTGATCTGTTTGGCCTCTTGCATAGAGTTTGGCTTCCAGACCATTTACCTTCTTATTTAAAAGCTTGTTCTCAACCTGCAATTTATAAACAGTTAGTGCAGATTCTTTCTTCTCAAACTCATACTTTGAAACTTTAACATCAAAATCAGAAATCTTCTTTTCAAAACAATTTACTTGAAGTTTAGAATCAGAAGCAGACTTGCGTAAAGAATCAATCAGATCTTTGTTCCCAATAACAGACTTATTAAGTTCAAATATCTTATTGTTTCTTTTAGCAACTCTATCCTTTTCTTTCTTCAGTTTTACTTGAAGATCATTAAGCTCAACCATCATAGCTTCCATTTTGGTTACAAAATCTTTTTCAGATAAGTTTAATACCTCATCAGTTGTCTCGTCACATGACTCATCATACTTCACTTCTTTGCCCATGAGACAGAGATGATCTGTTTCTTCCTTCTCTTTATCATCCTCTTGTTCAGAATGATCCAACCAAAATTCGTCCTCAGCTATTAATGCTATGCCTGCTTCTTGCTGTTTGGCCAATAACAGTTTGTTATGATAATACTGAGAGTTTCGAACCTTTGGCTTTCGACAATCTTTAGCAAAATGTCCAATCTTGCCACAGTTGTAGCATTTGATTGGATCATTTGCTGGCTTTTCAACAACGGTGTAATCATTCACGATCTTCTTCCTTTCTTCCGGCTTCCTTTCCATATACCGATTCTCTTCATGTCGCTTTCCTTCCACTCTTTCTCGGTGCTCATGATTCTTGGAACTTGATGAAGAATATCTTTGAGAGTTGGATCCCGGCTTCTTGTAGAATTTCTTTTGAAAAGCTCGAGTCAGTAAAAGCATTGCTTGTTTCAGACTTTCTCCATCATCACCATCTGATTCAGATTCAGACTCAGAACTTGTAAGCACTTTCTTCTTTTTCTTCTTTTTCTTCTTCTCTTTCTTTTCTTTCTTTTTCTCTCCGGCTACCAATGCAATAGGATCGGGAACCTTTTCTGCCTTCTTTTTCTTAGCTCTTTTCTCTTCCACTTCTTCTTCATTCTGCCTCAAAGTCTCATAAACCTCATGTAATGGTATGTCATTCAGATCCTTCATTTGTTTCATCCTACGCGTATGCTTCTTCCATTCCGGTTGCAGAATGCTTAAAAACTTGACGTTGTTTTCAATTTGCTTCTTCTTCACTTTGTTCTTTGAAAGTTCGTTCAGAAGAAGCACAAACCTCTCATAGGTTTCCTCTAGGCTCTCATTTTCTTTTGCTTTGAATTCCTCGTAGCTATTTATGCAATTAGCCACTTTCATTTGATTGCCGACTTTGGAACCCATCATCATCTTTTGCAACTGATCCCACATCTTCTTAGCATTCCCCTTGTAGTTGTCTATCTTGATGTAGATGTCATTTGGAATGCTCTGAAGAAGTAAGGATCTTGCTTGTTTATCTGCTTTGTATCGGCTTTTCTGTTCTTCAGAATACTGAGAGATATCCACTGCCACTGTTTTCATCTTTTGATCTTTTTCCTCAGTACCATCTTCACTATCAGACGAATCATCATCTGGTATTTGAACCATGATTGGTGCCATAGGACCTTATGTGATTGACAGCATAATATTTTCTCCATTTGCATGTCTGTCTATAAAATCAAGGAATATGTCTTTCCACTGTTCGTACTCTCCTTTGAACAGAACAGGAGGCTTGACATCAGTGCCAATGGAAAGAGCATCTTTGGAAGTCATCTTGTTTAAACCTGTTTGAAAAATATATGCAATAAGAAACTAGAAACTGATCGTTAGTCCAAATGAAACAATCAAGAAAATACATAAAACTTGAAATATAAAATCAGAAATTTTGATCACAACCAGAAATATGTCCCCCTTCGCAGACTTAGTACGAGGGTCCCGCTACCCGGTTAGCGGGTGGGGTCAAGGGGCAACGCCCTTGCGGCCCTAGTGTTTCATGAGTGATGCGCAAACCACACTTTGCGTCTCTAGTATGGTGCGCAAACCATAACTTTGCGGTTCAGGTTAGAAGCGCAAACCTTTACTTTGTGTTTCCAGAGACAAACGCAAACCTTACTTTGCGGTTCAAGTGGCAAACGAAAACCACAACTTATCTCTGAACTCAACTTTGCGTTTCTTGATACACATCTACATTGCGTTTACCAACTTTGCGTGTCGTGAAAAAGACAAACGATGAACTTTGCGTTTCACGATACAAACGCAAACCCAACTTTGCGTTTGTAGTTACAGACGCAAAGCTCGCTTCTCGGTTCTTGTTGAAAACGTAAATATCACTTTGCGTTTCTCATTGATGAATCTTGATGAATGAAACGCACACCTCGATGAATGAAACGCAAACCTTGATGAACACCCGCAAACCTATGTTATCGATCAAAATCACACCAAAAACTCATATAAAGCTAGAATTTCAACACTAAACTTTGACCATTCACTCGTCTAAACAACTAGAATACAAACTTAACAAATAATTTCGATCAAATACACAAAAATGTATAAATCGACTCAATTACAGTGCACAGGACTCGTGAACTTCAAACTCAACTAAAATCAAAATTAACAATCAAATACAGTGCATTTCTTGAAATCACCTATACAGACTCGATCGATTATGCTATCTGAACAAAATCTAATCGATTACAACTCCAAAAACGCACTAAAACTCAGATTTTATTTTTCGCTCAAGAACACAGACGAACTTTCGTATTTTCTTTATTTTTCGATTTGGATCTGCTCTGATACCAATTGTTAGGATCAAGCGCTTACCACTACGCCTAAAGCAATTGCTGATGGAGAAGGCGCAACTTTATTTCCATATAGAGTAGCAGCCAGCGCCACGTTTCTATTTAGGAAGATGCTGGTCAATGACCCAACAATCCCCCCAGCATCTGCCGACACTAACAAGATCTTCGCTAGAAGTCAATGGCTCCACAGCATGCCTTTGGCATTTAAATGCACTCCATGGGATTCGAACCCGTGACCTGCTCTGATACCACATGTTATTCCCTGAATCTAGTTTCTAATCACAAACAATTAATAAAAACAAACAAGATTGATCCAATTACCTGTTTGATTTCACTTTCAAATTCAAGAATACAACTTTCTCTCTCTATAACTCTCTTTCTCTCTCTAAATGTATTCTCTCTCTAAAATACAACTGAACTCCACTTCTGTTTGTTGCTACAGATTACAAAGCTAGGAAACCTATTTATACCAACAACTACTTACAAAGAAAAACAAATACAAATACAATACATTGACTTTTATTACAAAATACTTTGACTTTGATGAGATTTGACTTTCTCAACTTTGACTTCTTGAACTTTTGACTTTTGTCTTCTTGATCTTGTATCCAACATATTTATGCTCTAACAATATTTATACTTGAAATCTTGATAATCCAAGGGTAATGATTGCCCCAAAAATTGTGTGAACACCATTAACTTAAATTCCAGCAATTTACAGCTAGCAAAAGCTGGACAACAGCTGTACACAATGGTCCCACTGGTGCCCACAGTGGGTAGATTGTGCCCACTGCGGAACAGTGACGTTTTTAACCCAAAAATGATGCGTTTAACCATAAAAACATTCTCAACAACTCCAAATGAAAATAAAATAATAAAAGGAAGAAAGACAAACAAAAATAAATGAAACACAACTAAAATGAAGGAAAAACTCACACAAATGACGTGTAAATAACGCTCAAAATGAGAGTTATCACCTAGTTACCGTTACCACAATGCTCTATTTACATAATTTTCGTCGACTCTAAGACTAACCCATCTTAGAAATTCAACCCAATCTCACAAATAATTACTTAATAATCTCAGCTTAAGTCTAGACATCTTACATTCATGCCTAGTTCACTTAAACTAGAGCTCTGATACCAACTTGTAACACCCTAAAAATAGGGGTAAATTTAAACCTAGATAAGGCTACAAATGATATTTCAAATAGAAATTAATCATCCAAAAAGGGGAACTGAAATAGCGTATACAAATGCCATGAATGGACATCTAATTAACAACAAACTAATATAAATCATTAAATCTAGATTATGGTGGTTGTCAATCCAAATCTCCCAAAAATCTCTATCCTTTATCTGTACGCCAAGGTCCAAAAGATGTGTCTCCAAAAGATGCCATAACGGCCAACACTCGTCCATCAATTCTTGGGAACCCCACGGCTTACAAAACCTGTTATACCTAGTGAGAACAAATAATTTATATCAATCAACAGAAATACAGTTTGATAAGGAAAGGTTTATAATTAAAATAACCCGTTTACTTTTCCCAAAACACTTCATACGATCCTAGGGGTCCAAATATCTTGTGATGACAGGGGAGACCCGATTTTTCCAAGGATTATGGCGGAACACAAAAGTAGGCCACTCTCCAAATTATTGAGATCACTATACTAGAATCAAGGCCACGAACTCGCCGGTTAGTACTCAGATGTGCGGGAGGGTACCCAATGATCCTAATCATGCTCATTCGCTAGGATTACATTTACGACCCACGGTTAGTATCCGGTCCCACATAACCGTACCAAGATACCTTCCTAGGGTCCAATGTCTCAACAAGCTACAAACAGGGATTAATCCAACATTAAGCCGACTCTATACCTATGGATCCACTAGTAATAGTCTAAGGCTTGTCGCTATTACATTAGTGACAAAACTATAATCGCACATATAGTTCTCATAATACATTTCCAAATATGATTCGTTACCCAAATGGATAATTTTACAAAGTTATCAATACTCCAACATGCTCGTTATTAGTACAAATATAAAGTGAAATCCAAGTATATAACCTTCAAAATCCACTTTTAACAAATAGTTTTCCCCAAAATATGGTGAAATCCACATATAACCAAGATGGAAGCATTTCAAGAGTTTTGGATATCAATACACGAGTTTTATCACAAAATGCACCACAAATTATAAACCTCTTTGATATATCACAAAAATGGTAAAACCCTAAAATATCCAAAAATATCCAAGTAGGGTCAAAATGGTTCAAATCAAGAATATGTAATAACGAGGAGATCAAGAGTTCAAAATATAAGTTTTGACATGTATAAGGTTTAGAAAAGATAGATTGAAATCACATATTAGGTTTTGTTAGAAAAATCTAGAAACCCTAGTTGGAGCTTGAGGTTGAAGATGAAGATGGTGAAATGGTAGCTTCTTGAACCCTAGGCTTCCAACACCTTGTATGATGATGCAAATCTTGATGAAAGGAAGGAAATGGGGGTAATAAATGTGCTAGGTCGAAATAATTGAAGAGGGAGAAGTAGAGAGAGTTTTTGAGAAGGGTTTGAGGTAAAAATGAGTTTGGGGGCCGGTTTCCTCTATTAAAAGCGTACAGGAGCCGCGCGCGGATACTTGCGCGGATGAACTCGCACGGTGAGACATTCGGCACGCTGGAGTCATGCAAGGGCAGAGCCCTGCGCGGATGGTGGCGCGGCTCGGGTCGCGCGGGGAGCCGCACGGAGCACTGTTGACACTTTGTCAACTTTTTCGGCTACCTTGCTCAACTTCCAACTAAGACAGAATTCTAGGCAAAACTAAGAGTTAAGACCATACTACGAGCAATATAGATGAAGGGAACAAAATGCTTACTCAAAATTCGGGGTGTTACATTAGGATAGTACACTGTTCACTTTTTAGTCCTATAAATACAACTTGCAACCCATTGCTCAAAGTGTGCTTTTCCTTTACCTACTTGTAAAAGAACTATTTCTTTATGTAGTGTGAATTGTACAAGGAGATCTTGTAAGATTTAAACCACATTTATGGTGTTCTTGATAATCTACTTGTTTATCCAGTGAATATTTGTTTTGTTCATTATTCTTACTTGGATATTAAATCTTCTTTACTGTGAGTACGAATCAAACTTCTTGATTTAAACATCATTTGCTTCCGCTCTTATTATCATTATTATTGTGATATGTTTGTTTATTTGTTTAAATCATTGTAAGACAAGAATCTGGGATCCAACACTTTGTTCCAAATTGGCAATGATAAAGCGTCGGGATCGGATGGGTTTTCTTTAAAATTCTTTAAAGGAGCATGGGACATAGTGGGAAGAGATGTTCTAATTGCAATACACAACTTCTTCTACAATGGTCAACTTTTGAAGGAATTGAATCACACACTTGTGTGTCTTATCCCCAAATTTGCAAATGCTACTCGGGTTACGGATTACAGACCGATAGCTTGTTGTTCGGTGTTGTATAAGTGCATTAGCAAAGTTATTGTAGATAGAATGAAACCGATTATCCCTAATAAGTTTGCGTTCATTCCCGGAAGACGCATTACTGATGATATCTTAATGGCACATGAGCTAGTGAAGGGGTATCAAAGGGGAAAAGCACGGTCGAGGTGTGCTTTCAAGATTAACATCAAGAAAGCATATGACACGGTGGACTAGAGGTTCTTGATTAACATGTTAGAGGGTTTTGGATTCTACCCGATTATGGTAAAGTGGATAAAGGAAATGGTGACGACAACTTCTTACTCGGTGGCGGTAAATGGAAACTCACGGGGTTTTTTCAAGGGTGGTAGGGGTATCTGGCAGGGTGATCCTTTATTGCCCTATCTCTTCACGTTTGTTATGGAGGGATTCACCATGATTTTCTATCAGTGTATTAAAGAAGCTAAGTCGTTTGGATACCATCATGGCTGTGCGTATATGGGGATTACACATCTCTGCTTTGCAGACGATCTGTTTGTATTCACAAAGGGAGATGTTCTTTTGGTGGAGGTCCTAAAAAATCTTTGGATATCTTTAAAGAGCGATAGGGTCTTGCTCCGAGCCTTGAAAAGAGTGAAATTTACTTTAATAATGTGTATGATGATACTAAAAGTGCTATTATCCAATGTTTGCATTTTCGTTCAGGTATGTTCCCTATCTGTTATTTAGGTGTTCCTTTGTCTCTGGTTCATTTAAAAGCGGCAGTTTTGGAAATGTTATTGCAAAAGTAAGAGGGAGAATTTTTAAATGGAAGGCTAAGTTCTTATCTTTTGGGGGTCGTTGGCAACTGATTATTTATGTTCTTAACTCGCTCCAACTCTACTCTATGTCCATTTTTTTTATTCCCAACGGGATTTATTCATGATATTGAAGGCCTTTTCCGTGACTTCTTATGGGCACAAGGAGAGAGCTCAAGAGGTCGATGCCGAATTGATTGGAATGATGCTTGTCGTCCTTTAACCAATGGGGGCTTGGCTTCAAACAGTTGGCAAAATGGAACTGGGCGCTGTTAACAAATCATGTTTGGGACATATTACAACACTGTCACTCACTATGGGTTACTTGGATCAATCGGCGGTTGTGGTCCACCCCGTTTTGGATAGCAAGAAAAACTGCATCCTGGTCTTGGGTTTTTTGTAATCTTCTTGATATTCGGCCACATATGAGGCATTTCTTTATGGTACAACTTGGCAATGGTGACACTACTAACCCTTGGGAGGATAATTGGCTCCCATGTCGGAATCTGTCACCTTTTTTGTCTTATCGTTTTATTTCGTCGTGCGGGTTTTCCTCTCTCTCTACGGTGGGGGATGTTCTGGAAGGCATGGGTGGTAGTTGGCCGGCGTCATGGGTGGAGAGAGCTCTGGCCCTTGCTAATATAGTCGTGCCGATCCTTCAGCAGATCCCAGATAAAGTTTGTTGGGTTGATGTGCATAATTCTATTCAGACGTTTTCGGTTTATATGGCTTCAGTCTTAATGGAGGGACCCTCGCCTGTTCTTCCTTGGACCAATCATGTTTGGTTTTTGGCCCATATACCAAAGCATGCTTTTTGTTTATGGCTAGCATGCCATAAGCGTTTTCCAATGCAAGACCATATACGGGTGTGGAATCATGAGCTGTCGGACCCTCTATGTAGTCTTTGTCAGACTTGTAGGGACTCTCACTCTCACTTGTTTTTTTAGTGTAATTTCTCTAAAAAAAGTGTGGTTGGGAGTTAAGCAGAAGATGGAGTGGATAGGTTGCCCAAATTCGTGGGATGCTATCATGGGAGCAATTTCGGACAGTCATACGTGCCCAAGGCGCCTCATTCATAAGCTTACGCTGGGAGCTGCGGTCTACTATGTGTTTCAGGAGCAGAATCGAAGACTGTTCACGGATCAAAATTGTACCAGTTTGCAACTTATCAAAGTGATTTGTGAGATTGTTTAGCAACGACATGCTTGGAGTAATATGAGGAAAAGGCAACGGTTGTCCAATGGTGGTACATGTTTACTTGCATGCTTGGAGTTTCAATGACGGAGTGTGGAGCTGCTTCTTTGAGTTGTTTATTTGCGTTTTCTTTTCTAGTTTGTACTATTCAGTAGGCTTGTGCTTATTTTGGTTGTTGGTGGCTTGGTATGTTTTCATGGACAAGCACTATTGTTTTTTTTCCTTTGGTTGTTTGTAGGGCGGTTTGCCTAACTCTTTGTTTTTCCTCTTTATATTATTTGCCTGGAGCTTTTCCTCTCAAAAAAAAAAAAAAGATTAAACGTGGTCACTCAGTTGACATATAGGAATATTTACCCAAATTAGGTCAAACTCATAAATATGGATCATTCCTTCAAAATGACCAAAATTAGAACATCTTTATGTAAGGGGCATCCAAATGGTCCCTTTCTTCACTTATGTTATTTCTATACCAAAATGACCCAAAAACCTTAACATATGAGCATTTGAACAACATAAAAATCATGGAAGATGTACAAGAAAGTTTAACAATATAAGCAAGTAGCACATAATGTATCTAGTTTTACAAGGTTTATTAATCTCACATTCTAGGTTTCTGGTTAAAAAAACCTACAAAAATAGTAAACCCTAGAAATGATGAAGATGAAGTGAACCCTTGAGATTTGGGAAACTTGACTTGGAATCTCTTCAATAAATGTTCCCAACAAGATCCTTGACAACCAAAGTGTAATCCCAACAACCCTAGACTTGCATTTAAAGAGATGAGGGTTTTGAGAAGCTAAAATCACATTCAATGCTCAAGAAAGAGTGGAAATGAGTTGAAATTGCTGGAGGGGGTTTTATATCCAAGAGCACACGCGGGCAATTGTACCCGGCGACTGTGCCCGATGGCACTATCATCAGCACTCTCACCGACCCTCTCCCCCTCTCGGTACCAATTGCGCGTTTGTGACATGCGAGAGTGCCCGAGGGCACAATCGCTTTCACTTCCGTTGGGACTGTACTGTGGGCTCTTCCTCCCCCACGATTGTGACTGGAGACATTGCCATATGGCATAATCGCTGTCACTATCGCATGGATGGTACCGACACCCAAAATGGCCAAATTCCAAACTGCACGCATAACTTGATGATTCAGTTATAACCAAATAATTACATGTTCATTGCTAAACTAATTAAGATAAAAATTTGGAGTGGGGTATACTTTACTTCAAAGTTCAAATGATCAAATAGTGATGATATTTTTGTGGAGCGTACCATTCATTTGATAATGTGATTCATATTCTGAGATTCAAAATTTTTCAAGTTAAACTATTAAACATTGTAATCTTTTTAGAATAAATTTCATGGGATCAGTGTGAGATCTTAATATACTTCAATGGATTCACGTCAACCAGTGTTTCCTACTCAAGAAGTTATCCTTGAGTGATTGAGGGGAGAAAGGTCAACATCAAAGAGTGGGGGAGGACGTTCATCCGGTTGAACAACCTCATTGTGCTGAGCGGAAAAATGAAAACGAGAGTTTGGTTAGAAGTGAGAAAATTGAAAACAGACAAAGGGTGAGAGAACAAAGTTAAAAGAATATGAGAACTCTACACCAACCACTTAAGATTCGGGCATCCACATTTACTAATTGGTTCACAAATATTTGGTGACTATCATTGAAAACGGTAGTGAGCCCATGCTAACTCTTGATTTTAACCTCACCAACTACTCATTTCTTTCTCAACAGAGAAATGTTTCAATTTTTCATGGGGACGTAGCACATATGCTATTTAATCTTCACTCGGAAGATTTGGATATTGAAACAGAAGGAAGTATGCCCCACCTTCGCACTTCAATCATGCACATTGAGTTCGTGGAAAACTTATTGTGTCTCAACAGTTTACACCATCTATGTCTTAACATTCACACAGAGAATATGTTTTCCTGTCAAAACATTCATAGAAATTCCTTGTGTTTTTCAATGATTAAATGGAATCCATGGGGGAGTGAACATCAATAAAACTCCTTTCCAAAGTACATCTGTTGTACTAAGTGGCTTCGTGTTACTTACAGGCATTTTAACTATTTCATTTGTTGATTCAGAGTTATAACTCTTCTGAATTTGAAAAGATTCAGAATTATACTTTTGGAATTGACGGATGGTTCTTATGTTCAAAAGGGGAAAGATCAGATGTTTTATTCAAAGGTGAAAGTGGTGCTTATTATAAATTGAAAGAATGCTTTTCTTGTGAAGTTTTGATGATCATGATGCTCACAATCATCAAAAAGGGGGACACACAAAGAAAGAAAAAGGGAGACACAAAGACATAAAAGGAACATAATTCTGAAGTTTCAATTTCTAGTTATGGGGAGACACAAAGATACAAGGTCACAAAGTTCAAGAAAGTTTGATAGAGAGTTTGTTGAAGAAGACAAGATTTGTGTTAAAGATTTAGAGATGTCAAAGAGAAGAAATTTCCTGAAGATCATTTCAACCAGAAGATTTTATTGCTGAAGATAATGTTTGTTAAAAGGAAGATTGTGTTTGACTTCAAGAAAGAAGACCGTTAAAGGTGAATTCGTTTGAAGAATGATCTCGAATACAAAGAGGGAGATTGTTAGACCAACTATTGTTGTATCTGAGATCATTGAATGAGGATTCTATGTTGAAGATTAATGAGTCAAAGGGTGAAGTTATAGTCAAAGCTAAAGGAGAGAAAGTCATAGTCAATGTCATTAAATGTAAAAGTCAAGGTTGTGGATTAGTTTCCTTGTATTAGAGTTATGTATAAATAGTTTTTCCTTGTAATTCTTGTAGTAGGATTTCTAAGTGTGTCATTATAATCTTTGTAGAGAGTTATTCTAGAGAGAGAAAATAGATGTTGCATTCCTAATCTTGTATTTTCTCTCAATTTCAATAAAGTAAATACTTGTGATTCATTCATACTTGGAATAATTTGTGTAACATCCCCCGTCCCCGTGGTCCGGAACGGGTGATGTCACGAACAAGACTTAACATAAATACATAACTAATTCAGAGCTATTAATAAACTCAACACATATATTACAATCCAAAACATTACACTTTAAAAAGTGTTTATAAACTTAGAAAGTTTATAAGATAAGGTTAGTCCAAGAACTCCAAATTTACACTATCGATCTCAAGTCCCGTCCCCATAAGCATCACTTTGAACCTGTCGTGTCAGAAAACAAAAACACGGTTGAGCACAGGGCTCAGTGAATGGATTATAATATAAATTCGCAAATAACAATAAACACATCGATAACAAAGTGGAAGACTTAAAAGTTCAATTGAAGAAAATTGATAAAATCAAGTTTATAGTTCATTTAATTCAAAACAAATGTTCAGTCATATTTAAAATCAAAATCAAGAATGTCAAGAACGGTTCACACTTTAACTTCAAAACATAATATACATAAAGTCCGTCAATTCCTGTTGTTTTCGTGGGGTGATCAACTGTAATATCTGGATCCGAAATTTTTATTAATTTTGGAAGTTGGGTGAAAAGTTAAACGAGACCCAAAGTTCAGGGGGGTTATTTGAAACTTGGTTATATATAACCTAAACCTCAGATATTTGGTTTCATAATCTCATACTGATTTTTTAGAGACCGCCTTAGAGAGAAAGAGAGCAGAGCTAGAGCAGGATGAAAGCAAAGAAAGATTTTGAAGGATCGATCCGTTTTTGTCAAATAGAGGTATGATTCTAGCTTAATACTTCTATCTGCATGTTATAGTCGGTAAATAGCCTTGTTATTCAAGCTTTTAATCGTATATTCGATCGATTTATAAGATTTGAAGTTTCTGGGTTCTTCTGTAAAAGAAGTCGACTTAGTATGAACATCGACCGAGAAGAAGGTGTCGACCGGTATGGTGCGACCGATCGGTATAGTGCGACCGACCGGTATGTGGCGACCGACCGGTATGTTGTATTGACCGATATAGATGTCGACCGATATAGTTGTCGACCTATATGTCCTAGTCGACCGGTAAGATGTAAGGACCGGTAAGGGTATTCGACCGGTATGTTGCTGTTGACCGGTATGTTGTTGTTGACCGGTATGTTGTTGACCGGTATTAGTCCTTGGTGACCGGTATTGCTCGACTGGTGTAGTGACTCAACTGGTATAATGTTAATCGGTCTTAAGAGGTATTGATCAGAGTGGTTTCGACCGGGATAGTAGCAGTATATTGTATTTGATGTGTTTATAGAAGGAAAGAGTGTTAGTCGCAAGTTAGCTTACCTTTGTTTTTAATACCATCGTAGGTGGTGTTAATCGGTAGAAGTCAGAGTTTAATCAAGAAGAATCAGAGGTGAGTCTTTCAAACTAAATCTTTTATGATTCTGACAGTTATTTGATAAATGTGGGTTTTATAAACTGCACGTTTATAGTATTGAAAGTTATGCAGAATTATTGAAAAAGGTTGATTTAATCATTTTTCCATGTTTATGCTCAGTTTATATAAACTTGTTCTATGTACAGTCAGGACTAAGTGTATGCATACATTTGAGTCAGAAGTCTGACCTAAGTCGGGAAGTGTGACCCGCCTGCTCGTACCGGGGGTGTGTGGCCCGTTTATGCCATTAGGGTGTGTACCTAAAATAAGGTAGTATGAGACAGACATACCGTCTCTGACGGCAGTGTTGGTCAGTAGCTTAAGGTACGCTTGCGAAGCGTAAAAAGTGGTCAGTAATGGCCAGTAGATTGAGTTATGCTTGCGAAGTATAAAGTATTTTATGTATGATTAAAATAGCAAGTTATGTTTTTGAGATATCAAGCTTTGTTTCAATGTTTTAAATAATATTTGAACTGTTGCAGTAGTGATTGGAGGGGACTCACTAGACCATTGGTCTAACCCTCGCTCTTTCATAATTATAATTCTGTTTCAGGTTATCGCAAAATAGCAGGTACATATAAGGGTAAGGAGAAGATGTGAGCTATTTCCAGGAGCTAGAAGACTTCCTGCAACAGTTTACTTTTTGGACTCAGTTGTGTAATAAGAGATAGTTGTAAACCTTGTACTCTGAAATGTAAGTCTGGGGCAGTATTTAGACAAAAATGTTATTTTACTGTATGTATAAAGGTGCAGGTTGTTACATCAACCACACTAACTATTGGGTCGGCATGCGGGCACACACACACGAATCCCCCAAGAATTTAACCACGGTCACATATTCTGTGGGTAAAAGTTCTAGGATCGATCCATCCGCCCTGGATCCAACAAAGTCGGCCTAGTCCCTAGAGTGGATTCATGTAAGCCACTAATGGGCTTAACTCTGGTGGATCAAGTTCACCTGCAAGACGCCATGACAACAAAGCCGACATAGAAGGCATCCCAAATAATGTGCCCATTTATTTGTTTGTTCTAAAAAACCAACGAAAACTAAACATATGCAACTTACCAAAATGGCGTTCATTTAAATCAAAGTCAATATATTTCACAAGTTTCATAAACAATTCCATACGAGACACATTTTAATAAAACATCAAAATGTGCAAACATTGATTCAATAAACCAAAATCAATGTGTATGTGTGTGTATAATTTCACATTTGTTGATCACGTTCGGTTGATCAATCACAAGGCGATGAAACACCTTTAGGAACGGTCAACTACAACAAATAGTTTCCCACGATTCAAAAGAAATGAAATCCATACCTTTAACCAAATTGAGATGTATCAAGCGATCAAATGAGACTCAGGACGAAGTTAATTTGTTCGATTGCCTATTTAAACCACGAATTATTATTACTCGCATAACATAGAACTCAATGGTTATTATCCTAAGCTTAATCACGAAACTTTATTCTATTAGGCATTAAACTGAACACTTGATGTGCGGTTAAACATATAGACACAAATATCACTATTTTGATTCTAAACTTTACCCTTTTTCAATTTTGACCAAAACAAACATTCCTAAATATGTATTTTAACATAACTTTGTAATATCAAATCATAATCTACCAACCAACTTCAACTACCCTAACATATGAACTTAAATAACTTAAGAAGAAATTTATACCTCTAAGTAGGACTCGAAGAGTAGATTCTTAATACGTAGTTGATTCTTTGATTACTTCAACGAATCGAGAGAATGCTTAGAGAGAAGTTGAGACTTTAGAGAGAGAGCAAAAGTTTGAGATGATAATGGCGGTCATGGATTTATGAGAGAAAGAGACGATGTTCTTTAATATGTATTTGGTTGTTTTTTTTATATATAAATATAATTAATAATAGTTTAGGCAAATGACGGTTTTAACCCCTAACTATCTTTGGTTATCATTTTAATTATGGTTCAATTCGGGTAAGAATAATTATATGTTTTTTAAAAACCAAGTCTTACAATTATTCCCCCCCCCCTTTAAAAGGAAATCGAATTTAGACAGGAAACTTACATCAATTAAAGAACTTGGGGTACTCCCGTCGCATATGGTCCTCGGTTTCCCTCGTTGCCTTACGTTCCGAGTGATTCTTCTAAAGAACTTTTACAAAAGGAATCACTCTCTTCGTGTACCTCTCTCATCACGATCATGAATCACTTCAGGTTCCTCGCGATAAGAAAGATCAGGTTCTATGTGTTCCAAGGGATATTCAATGACGTGTAGGGGATGATAGTTGTACCCTCGAAGTGAAGAGACATGGAACATGTTATGCACATGAGATAATTGCGGTGGTAGGGCTAACTGATATGCCATGTTAAGTCTAAATATTGTATCCAAGATTTAATTAGGAAAGTCAAACTTGTAAGGTCAATATTGTCAAAGTCTTTGTTTAGAATAGTCAAAGTTGGTTTCCTTAGTTGTTAAGTTTTGTATTAATATAGTGGGTATAAATAGGTTTAGTCTTTGTTATTTCCTTAAGAACGTCATTGTAAACATTCTCTTTGAGAGCATTCTATGAATAAGAAGTGAGATTCATGACACAAACTCTCTCTCTCTACTTTCTCTCACTAGAATCGGATTGATCTTGGACTAACAATTGGTATCAGAGCCAAACCAAACAATTTTCAGAAAGATTTTCTCAAAAAAAATCAGATCGATTTTCTGGATTTTTTTTTTGGATCGAAAAGTTGATTTTTTTTTAAATTTCAAGAACTCTGAAGTTTGATCTGTTTCACAATTTTTTTTTGAATCATTGTTGTTTGTAAGTGAATCTGATTGTGTTGAGATCGTTTTCATTATAGAATCACAATTTGTTCTCACAATTTCACAGATTATTCAAAGTCAGATTCAATTTTCGATTTCTTGAATTTTGTTGGTGAAAAACATCGATCTTTTTATTTCTGAAAATTCAATGAAATTGTTGATTTTAGCAAAGTGTGGATTGATAGAAATTTGTTTAAAATTGTTCTTTGATTGTGTTAATTCAAGTTTAAGAATTGATTTGCAGATCTAAATGAATTTGATTCAATTCGTGAAGTCAAAATTTGAAGAACACGAACTTGCAAATACATCATTCTTCACCACCTTCAAATTTCGAAATCTGCACCATTCAATTGTTAATTTTTTGTGCGAGGTGGAATCCATGTGGCCAGACTGTGATTAGTTAATCAATTGGTATTGGTGGATTTATTTTGAGAAGCAAATTCAATTGATGATAGTGGGATGATGACGACGCATGTAGTGTAAAAATAATCAAATTGTTGGTGGTAGTTGAAATTCAATTCATTTGTAGTAGTGGAGATCATAGGTTGATGGTGATTGGATCAAAATTTCAAGTGGGACGGTGATATTCCATTTGAATTGAAGAATCAATTTTATTTCGGTGGTTTGCGTCAAAGGTATCTCACACAAACATAGGTTTGCGTTTTAGGTATCTCACGCAAATCCCAGGTTTGCGCTTCGGTCTGCTCGCGCAAACCTCATCCTTTCTAGCAACATGTTTCGTTAAAGCATCAGTCAACTGTTCGTCATTACACCAGTCCAGAATCAAAGAATGAAGATGACACACCTGCAGAACTTACAGATTCTACACTAACAGGAGAATTTTTTTCGGTCACACATAGTGTTTACACAGAAGATTGCACACACATCACACATACAGGTCACACATACTACAAACTCACTGATCACCTCCCAAGATAACGGTCTTCTCACGCAAATCTTCTCACGCAAACCATATTGCCGAGTCTCTTGCTTTTCGGGTTCTGAGGAGAGAAGCTCGCTGCACGAGTTGGTTTTGTGTGGCTGATACAAACTTCTAATTTGAGGTAACTCAAGACACAATCCAGGCTGATTGACATCAAAACTACGGAGACTCTGCTGAAACTTACCATCTCTATGAATGAGCTGTTGGAACTGGAGAAGGAAAATCAGATATACTAGAATTTGAGAAGTGGTTTAAATATGATTGGATGTCCAAAGTGAGTGGGGCGGTGTGTTTGAATTACAATTTAAAGTTGCAATCATGATTGGATGAAATGTTTTAGTGGGGCGGTGGTGGATTCTTTTTATCAATTCGGTGGAATTTTGATTCAGTGGAATTGTGGAATTGTGGGTTTAAATATAGTAAGATTTTGATTGTTTGTTTGAGAATTTGCAGATTTGCGCCATAAACAGCTAACGCAAAATCCAGTCTTGCGCCACCAAGTGTTCAAATTTTAAATTTTGTCCAAGATTTCAATTGATCTATTTTCAATTTTTATGTTTTGCAGGTTTAGAATATACTTGATTTGCAAGTTTCAAGTATCAGTCTGAGAATTCCAGAGATCGATAATTCAAGTGCTTTGAGAATTTCAGAATTTATTTTTAGTGTTGATCTGATTTTGACTTTCAGTCAAAATTTCTGAATTGTTTGGGAACGATCAATTTTTATCAAGCTGTTTCTCATTCAAAGTTTACTAAGAGAGAAAATTTTAGATTGTCTGAACTTTGTATTTGAATTCATTGCAACTAACGATCATTTTTTTTCAAATTCTGTTTGAAACAGGATGAGTTCTCCAATTTTGCTCAGAGGAAGATACGAGCAGTGGAAAAATGATTTTTTTTAATTTGTAGATACACATGAGCTGAGTTGCTATATCAGATTGTCATTGACTGAAGGAGAGATGAAATCTCATACTCCAACAGAAGATTGTACTGAGGATCGGGAGAAAAGAAAGAGAGCTGATATTTTAGCCCGAACTTTTGTCTTTAACAGTATTCGTCATGATATTAATGGTCACAGGAAAATATTTATACAAGTCGACGAGAAAGGAGATATGGGACTATCTTGAATGGACAATGTTAGGACCAACAGTTGTGTCTGAACTAAAAGGAAAGATTTCTGAGTTGGAAGTTAAAATTCAGCAGACAGTCTCTGTTGAGAGCAATGAGCAAAAAGTTAAGAAATTGGAATCTGAGAATGCTGAGCTTAGAAAGAATATATCTAATTTGGAGCAAAAGCTTGCTGAAGATAAAGCTAACTTTGAGAGTGAAAAGAAAGGGTTTTCAAAGAAGTTCTCAGATTTCTCAAGAAAGTGTTTTGAAGAGAAGAAATCGGTTGAGCTTAAATGCATAAAGCTTTCTCAACAATTTTTCGATTTTGAGAAAGTACTTATATTGGAAAGAGAGAAGTTTGTTAAAGAGAAGAAGGCCATTGAACAAAAGAATGTAGGATTCTTTAAAGAAATATCTGGCCAAAGAAAGGATGCTGAGACGGGGTTTGAAGAAGAAAGATCCATCTTTGAGACTGAAATCAAAAGGCTGACTTCCAAGTTATCTGAACTGTCTGCTAATGCACTGAAAGAGCAGAAAACGAAGTCTGAGTTCTCAAAGAAGATTGACCAGCTTGTGATAGAAAGAGACAACTTCGCTTCAAAGATCAAAGAGCTTGAAAAGACTGCCTCAAGATCAACTCAGAAATCTGTCTTTTCACAAAGGTCAGTTAAATCTTTTGATCAGATTCGTCAAACTAACATTTTCTATGATGGATATGTAGATGGTTCAGGTACATCTCCAAGTAGAAGAAGTTACAATTCAGAGAAACTGGTCTGGATGAAGAAACCAGTCAAAGATAAGAAGAAAGATGAGTTGAATGAAAAGACTTCATGTGTACATACATACAAAGCCAAGAAGAACAAAGCTCATAAAGGTAAACCTGATCACATCTATTCGAGAGATCAATTACTCAGGTTATCAGGTAAGAAAAATTATTGTTCTTATTGTTGTACACATGATCATATCCATAAGACCAATGATCATTTCTGGTTTGGTTCTTACTCCATATCCCCCACACGAACTGCAACTAACATTTGTGGACCCAAATACCAGTGGGTACCAAAGCCGAAAACTGATTCTGAGTTGCAGGCACTTCAAGTCAAGGGGGAGTAAGAGAACAATGGCTCTTGAATAACACAGTTCAAGACCCGTACCTCAATGTCAAGACAATGGCTTCTAAGTACACAGCTTAGGACCCGTTATTCAACAGAGTTTGACTTCTAAACACAACAGTTTAGGACTCGGACCTCAGCGATCAAAAGACCTTACTCCTGTGTTTTTGCATCCGATGGATATGATGGTCTACATCCCAATAGAATTGATCTGATCTCTATCCTATACTGTTTTACTAATAGATCTTTCTGATATGATGGTCTACAATTCAAAAGGGAGTGTCTGATCTCTATCCTGTTTTAACTGATATATCTCAGATGCCTAATTTAAGGGGGAGTAAAGATGATGACTTCTGATTACTTCAGATCAGAACTCACTCTATAACCGTTTTACTGCTTTCTGTCTTTTATTTTTTAAATAATGTGAATAAAGTGACTTCTGATCACATGACAGATCAGGACCCGTTCATCAATGATCAAAGACGGATATTGTGCTAATATCCAGGGGGAGCTTAAAAGATTAAAATCTTTATATCATGATTTGAGGGGGATCTAAAAAAAAAAGGTAAAAATTTTCTGATCCTAGATCTATGATTGTTTGAAAGAAGGACAACTTTCGAATATGAAAAACAATTTCTGAAATGTTCAAACCACTTCTTATTCTCAAAAGTTTTATGAATTTAGAAGTGTGCTTTTAAATGTTTTTTTAAAAGTTTTTAAGCTTATTGTTTAATTGACCGTGTGTTTTCAAAGATCAATACTTGTGTATTATCTTATCCATATACTGTCAAGTATTCATACACACCGGTTCAGTATTTTATCAATTTGTTATTACCATGTCTCAAATCGAACCAATTTTTCGATGGTAATACCCCCGTTTGAATTTCAAAGTTGTTAAGCATCATTCATCTTTTCAATTTTGTGCTTTCATTGCTATATTGTTTATATTCGTTCATATAAACAAATTTTCCAATTCTTTGATACCCTAACCTTTTGATTTGATCTGATTGATTCATTGTCAGATTCTCAAAACAATTCTCTTGACTTTATTTCATTCATTCAATATCCTTGTTTTGAGAAATCTTCAAAGTTCAATTGCTCAAATTTCATTCATATTTTTAAATGAGCATACATTCTGACATTGTTATCTTTTTGAGCTTAACTGTTTCAGTTAAATTGTTGAGAAACCATGCTTCTTAGGAAATATCATGGGATTCGTGTGTGAGCTTAAACAGAACTTCCATGGATTCACGCAACCTGTGTTTCCTACCCAGGAAGTTATCCTTGAGTGATTAAGGGGTGAGGGGTTAAAATCAAAGAGTGGAGGAGATAACTCATCCGGTTGAGTTATTCTCATTGTGCTGAGTGGAAAAATGGAAATGAGAGTTTGGTTAGAAGTGAGCTAAATGTTAAAAAGAAAGAGGGTGTGAGATCAGAGTTAAAAGAATATCAGAACTCTGCACCAACTTCTTTCTGAGTCGGGCAGCCACATCTACTAATTGGTTCACATTCTTTGGTGACCATCATTGAAATATGCAGTGAGCCCATGTCAACTCTTGCTATTACCCCACCAACCACTCGTTTCTTTCTCGAAAAAGAAATGTTTCATTTTTTTGGGGACACAACACATATGCTATCTAATCTTCACTCGGAAGATTTAGATATTGAAAAAGAAGGAAAGTTGCCCCACCTTCGCACCTCTTTCATGCACATTGAGTCTGTATATTATCTATTGTTGTCTCAACAGTTTACACAATTTGAGCCTTAATGAAACACAATCATTGTGATAAAATTCTTTCATACACAAGCACGAGCACACAGAAAATCTGTTTTTCTGTCAGAACATTCATAGAATTACCTTGTGTTTTTCAATGATTGAATGGAAGTCCTGGGGAGTCATCATCAAGCCAGCTCCTTATATTGTACATTCGTTGTACACAGTAACTTTGTGTTACTGACAGGCATTCCTAACTGTTTCATATGTTGAATCAGGGTTACACGCTCATTATGTCTGAATTTGAAAAGATTCAGATATATACAGTTCATGATTCGGCTCTTCAGATCAAAGTGCGGAAACTGTAAAAGGGGAGATTGTTAGTTGTTCACAAAGAGGAAATCAAAGTCTGAGCTGAAATTGATGAAGTTTTGATGATCTTGATGCTCACATCATCAAAAAGGGGGAGAATTTTATAAAGATTCAATTTCAAAGTTCGAAGTTCAAGACAGAAATTCAAAATGCTTCCGCTGATTCAAAGTGAAAAGATTCTGAAAAGAAAATTCAAAGATTCAAGAAGGTTTGTTCTTCCAAAGATGGTTTAGAGATCAAAGTAATGAAGATACAATTTTGATCAGAGACGAAAGAATTTTCAGAGATAAAGTTGTCAAAGTTTAAACTCAAAGTTTCAAGTTTTCATATTTGTTCAAGGCATGTTGACTTTCAGAGCTTCAATGTGAAAAAGACTTTTCAAGATTCTTCAAAGGCTGAAAGACGGAAGATTGTTAAAGCTTCAAAGTTTAAAGTTATCAGAGTTAAAGCTGAAGAATCATGTGCTGAAGACTAGTGTCAAATTTTTATTAAATCTTGAATACAAAGGGGGAGATTGTTAAGTCTAAATATTGTATCCAAGATTTAATTAGGAAAGTCAAACTTGTAAGGTCAATATTGTCAAAGTCTTTGTTTAGAATAGTCAAAGTTGGTTTCCTTAGTTGTTAAGTTTTGTATTAATATAGTGGGTATAAATAGGTTTAGTCTTTGTTATTTCGTTAAGAACGTCATTGTAAACATTCTCTTTGAGAGCATTCTATGAATAAGAAGTGAGATTCATGACACATACTCTCTCTCTCTCTCTACTTTCTCTCACTAAAATCGGATTGATCTTGGATTAACAATTGTTAAACATAAAATCCCAATCACAACAAGCAATTACCCAATATATCATCATTTAGAACAAGAACTAGAGAGAGAAACTAGATCTTGTATTCATGAATCTCTAAATATTACAAAACAATGCATAATCCTCTAGTGTTGCTACAAGATTACAAGACAAACCCTATATATACTACCTATCTATTACAAAGCCTTAAAGGCTAAGGAAACTAAACAAGCTACGACTAAGACAATATTGACATTATTGACTTTTACAAGTTTGACTTTCCATATTAAATCTTGGATACAATATTTAGACTTAACATGCCACAACTCCGACTCTTTAAAAAATTTCAAAGGGACCAATGTATCTCGGGCTCAACTTTCCTTTGAGACCGAAACGTCTGATACCGGGAGTTGAGGAAACCTTCAAGAACTTTATCTCTTGGTTGGAACTCAATAGTTCATCGTCGCTTGTCGGCGTAGCTCTTTTGACGAGCCTGAGCCTCTTTCATCATTTGACACGCAATCTCGACCTTCTCGGTAGTAACTTGTACCAATTCTAGGCCTTCGAGAATACGTTCTCCGACTTCATTCCAACAAGTCGATGTTCAACATTTTCGGCCATAAAGTGCTTCATACGGGGCTATGCCGATACGGGGCTATGCCGATACTCGACTGTCAACTATTATTATAGGAGAACTCGATCACGTACAAGTAGCTATTCCAACTTCCATGCCATTCCAACGCACATGCTTGGAGCATATCCTCCAATGTTTGAATCGTACGTTCAGATTGCCCATCAGTTTGCGGATGAAAGGTTGTACTAAAATTCAAATGTGTGCCCCAAGCTTTATGTAAACCTTCCCAAAATCGAGATGTAAAGCATGGGTATCGATCGGAGGTAATCGATACAAAAGTGCCATGGAGACATATAACCTCACGTTGGAATACTTCTGTCAATTTATCAGTTGACCAAGTTTGTTGGATAGGAAGAAAATGAGCCTATTTCGTTAGTTTGGTCAACCACTACCCAAATTGCATCGTGTTTCAAGTTCGTGCGGGGTAGTCCGACTATAAAATCCATAGTTACGTGTTCCCATTTCTATACGAGAATGTTCAGTGGTTGGAGAAAACCACCTGGACGTTGATGCTCACTTTTAACTTGTTGACAAATGAGACAATGAGCTACCAAGTCGGCGATGTCTCGCTTCATTCCAACCCACCAATAATAGTTCTTTAAGTCACGATACATTTTTGTTGTACCCTGGTGAACATAAAATATAGATTTAAGAGCTTCGATTAGAATTTGATTTTTAAGTTCCGAGTTATTTGGGACACAAAGACGATCCCGAAACCACAACACATGATTATCATCGATTATGAACTCCGAATTAACATTCTCTTGTACCTGTTGCAAGTTTGCCTACAATTCACTATCGTCTTGTTGGGCTTCTTTGATCTGAGAGATTAGAGTCGGTTCTACCATTAGATTCGATAGAATTTCTGTTTGCGAACTCGGATAGATTTCCAATCCGAACCATTCAATCTCCAAAACCAACTCTATAAGAACAAGTAATGAGGAAACCTGTTCCATAGCTTTACGACTTAAGGCATTGACGACTACATTAGCCTTACCCGGATGATACTGTATATGAACATTGTAATCCTTCAAAAGTTCGAGCCACCTTCGCTGATGCATATTTAGCTCTTTTTGTGTAAATATGTATTTAAGGCTCTTGTGGTCGATGAAAACTTCACATGTTCCACCGTACAAATAATGTTGCCAAATTTTGAGTGCAAAGATAACCGCAGCCAATTCGAGATCGTGAGTCAGATAATTAACCTCATAAGGCTTTAATTGAAGTGACGCGTATGCAATCACTCTTTCGTTTTGCATAAGAACACAACCAAGACCTTTCTTTAAAGCATCACTGTAAACTTGAAACCCGTCGATGTCAGACGGTAATACAAGAACAGGCGCGGTAACCAATCGATGCTTCAATTCCTCGAAACTGGATTCTTGTTCGGAACCCCAATTGAATTTAACTCCTTTTCAGAGTAATCGGGTTAATGGTAGAGATATTTTTTAGATAAGCCTTTAACAAATCGTCTATAATAACCAACCAGACCCTAAAAACCATGAACTTCAGATACGTTCGTAGGTCGAGGCCATTTAATGACGGTTTCAATTTTCATTGGATCCACTTTGACACCTTCCGCAGAGATTACGTGTCCAAGAAAAGACACTTGATCAAGCCAGAATTCCCACTTGGAACGTTTTGCGTATTACTTTTTCATTCGAAGAGTTTCCAAAATGATGTGAAGATGTTAATCATGTTGCTCTCTTGACTCTGAGTATATCAATCGATGAACACGATAACAAAGTCGTTGAGATAATCCTTGAAAACCCGATTCATAAGATCCATAAAGACCGCTGGAGCATTAGTTAGCCTGAAAGGCATTACTAAGAATTCGTAGTGCCCATAACGAGTTATGAATGCGGTCTTCGGAATATCACAATCTCGGATACGAAGTTGATGGTACCCGGATCGAAGATCAATTTTGGAAAAGTATCGTGCCCCGTGTAATTGATTGAATAGATCGTCGATTCTCGGCAACAGATACTTGTTACGAATCGTTACTTTATTAAGCTCTCGGTAATCAATACAAAAGACGCATCGTACCGTCTTTCTTTTTGACAAAGAGAACCGGAGCTCCCCAGGGTGAGACACCGAGTCGAATGAAACCTTTCTTTAATAAATCATCGAGTTATGTTTTGAGTTCCTTCATTTCAGTTACAGACATTCGATAGGGAGCCTTGGAAATTGGATAAGCTCTCGATACTAGATCAATGGTAAATTCGACTTCCTGGACTAGTGGTATACCCGGTAGATCGTCGGGAAACACATCAAGATATTCGGAAACAACAGGTATGGGTGCAGAAGTAGGGAATACCTGTTCAGGATCTTGTAAAGCAGCTAGAAAACCTTTGTTGCTTTGCCAAGTATAATGTTTCATAGTAATTGAGGCTAAAGCGCTAACATCTTCTCTTAGAGTACCTCCTTGGAAGATTGACTCTGGTTTGTCAATATCCCCAAACAATATTTGTTTGGTGTTATAGTCTATAGTTGCACGGTGGTGTGACAACTAGTCCATACCCAATATTAATTGAAAGTGGGACATATGCATCGGAAGTAGAGTGACCTCCTGTAAACGGTCTCTAATAAATAATGGACAGTTTGAAAATCAAGTTAACACAGATTTAACCACCCATAGAGGTAGATATCACAACTGAAAATTCAGTGGTTTGCTCGTAAGGTTTTAATCGGTATTCTAATTGTTCAGAAACAACAGAGTGTGTTGCCCCGGTATCAAACAAGACATAAACATATAAATCAATTAAGTTAACATGGCTTGAAATCATACCCGCTTGAGATTTATCACCAGGTAATGCAAAGACTCACCCACTAGTAGTTGTTTGTTTTCCTTATCCTTTACCAGTTGTGGTCTGAACTTTAGGACAATCTTTGGTCATATGCCCTTGTTCTCGATAATTAAAACACGAACCGGTCATCTTTAGACACGGACCCGACCTAAGTCGAAGATTGCACCGATCACAAATATTAATTGGGCTAGAAACATTTTGACTCTCACTTCTAGACAACACTGGAAGTTGTGGTATGAATTGACTTAAGCTTTTATGTGGGTCAATGCTCGACTTTGGCTTTACAAAACGAGAGTTGCTTTGTAAAGATTTGGGTCTACGTTTCTTATTATCAACTCGTGAAGCTAACAGTTGTTGTAATTGTGTGTTCCAGATTCTAGTTTCTATTCAATAACAATCAAACAAACAAGATTAAAACACAATGAATTACCTGTTTGATTACTTTGATTTTCACAAGATTACACTTTCTCTCTCTAAAACTCTTTCTCTCTCTAAAACCGTATTCTCTCTCAAATCTCAATTCTTACGTACATTCTGAAATACAAGAACAAAAACTATTTATACTACCACCTAATACAAGGAAAATACAAAATACAAAATACATTGACTTATTACAAATAGACTTTGACTTTAAATGAGATTTGACTTTCTTCAGCTTTGACTTTCTCAACTTTGACTTTCAGTATTCTTGATCTTGTATCCAACAGATTTTTGCTCTAACAATCTCCCCCTTTGGATTCAAGATCACAAGATCACTGTAAAAAAAATCTAGCAATTCAGTCTTCACTTTAAGCTCTGTCAAAATTATCTCCCCTTTTTCTTTAACTGTATTCTTTCCAAAATTGTCTTCAATCAATGAACAATCTCTTCAAAACTTTCACAGAAAACTTTCAGTCTTTGGAAAGAAATTATCTTCAGAATCAGCTCGAATTGCTTTAGCAGAAAATCTTCAAAGAAAATTTCCTCAAATCTTCAGAAATTCTTTGATCTTCTTTAAATCTTTCCTTTGAACTTTCTGACTTGAACATTTCAGAAAATCAACTCACAAATCTTTATCAGATCTTGATATCATCTCCCACAAACTTCAAAACTTTAATATTTCTTGATACCATCTCCCCCTTTTTGATGATTTGAGCATCGATATCATCAAAACTTTCTCCAAGAAATGTCTTTGACCAATCTGATATGTCAAACTGAGCCTCTGATTCTGTGATCCATAACCAAGTATTCATCTAGATCTTTACAAATCCAGACAAAATAAGAACATGTAACTCCTGAATCAACAAATGAATCAGTTAAAATGTCTGTCAGTAACACGAAGTCACTGTGTGTAACGAATACACAATATAAAGGAGCTTTTTGATGTTCACTCCCCCAGGGCTTCCATCCAATCATCGAAACACCACAAAGGCAATTTCTATGAATGTTATGACAAAGAAACAAATTCCTTGTGTGCTCGTGCATGTGTAGAAAGAATTAAACACAAATAATTGCTTTTCAATAAGGCTCAAAATTGTGTAAACCACTGAGACAACAGTAGATAAACACAGACTCAATGTGCATGATTGAAATGCGAAGGTGGGGCAGACTTCCTTCTTTTTCAATATCCAGAAATGAAAACCAGATAGATAATATGCTGCGTTCCCTTGAAAATGTGAAACATTTTCTTTTTGAAAAGAAAATGAGTGGTTGGTGGGGTTTTAGCAAGAGTTGGCATGGGCTAGTTGCCTGTTTCAATAACGTTCACGAAGAAATGTGAAACATTAGTAATGTGGCTGCCCGACTCAGAAAGTAGTTGGTGCAGAGTTTGATATTCTTTTACTCTGATCTCACACCCTCTTTCTTTTAATCATTAAGCGCACTACTAACCAAACTCTCTTTTCCATTTTACCTCATCACACAACCCACACTCATTTCTTTATGGATTAACTTCTTGGGTAGAAATCACTGGTTAACGTGATTCCATAGAAGTTCAGATAATTCCTAGCACAAAGAACCCATATTTCCTATAAAAGCATAATGTTGCTCAGATGATTTAACTATAACAGTTAAAGCTCATATACAAATGTCAAACGAATGTATGCTCATAAAATATAATCATGAAAATTTGAGCATTTTTAGACATTGAAGTATTTTCAAACAAGTATACTGAATGAATGAACATAAATGCAAAAAACTTGTTTGAAAATCTACCATTGTATGAAAATGATCAGAAATGAAATGATATATCAATCAAAGCTTAAGGTCAAGAATAATGGATATTGTCTATATGAACCAAAATATAGACATTCTTGAAATTATGAAATGACGTTTTGAAATGAAATGACGCTCAAAATTCTTTGAAGTACAAGCGGGGTGTCTTACCATCGAAAAATTATGTTTCAATATGAGACATGGTAAGAACTATTTGAACAAGAAATCAAACCAGTGTGTGTGAATACTTGAAAGTATATGAAAAGACAATACACAAGTATTAATCTTTGGATAACACACGGTTTGTTTATCGATGAAGCACAAAAAAAAAATGAAAACATTTAAAATCACACTTCCAAATTATAAAATCTGTTTAAAATTCGAGAAGTGGTTTGAACATTTAAGAACATGTTTTCTATATCTGAAAGTTGTCCTTCTTTCAGATACATTTGAGATTAAGATAAGAAATTTACCTTTTCGCACAATCTTAATACTCATAAAGTCAGCTGTAGTCATTAAGATATGATCGTGTCAGCTTCTCTCATCCTGCATAAGTCTCAAAGTCTAGTCAAAAATTTATTCACAAAATTTATTCGAACAATAAAAAACATAAAAACAGTAAAATGATTAAAGAACGAGTTCTGATCTTAAGCAATCAAAAATCATAGTCTTATTCCTTTTGATAAGCTCCCCCTAAAATCATGCATTACAAAATATTTGTCAGTTAAGTAAAATGCAGAAATCAGTTATGCTCCCCCTTAAAAATAATGTAGATCATCTAAAATCTTCTTTTACTCCCCCTGAGATCATGAGCAAACAATTAAAGTGCAGATATCCTTCAGACATAAAGATAAAGAAAATGATGAAAAATAACAATACGTAACTTTATTAGGTAACAACCGATTATGTCTTAAGATTTAACATACCAAGATTAGAGACAAGAAAATTAAATCTCTTTTCATCTAAGGGTTTGGTAAATAAATCTGCAAGTTGATAATTTGTTTTTACAAAGTAAAGTTCAATTGTTCCTTTTTCTACATTATCTTTTATAAAATGATACCTGACGTCAATGTGTTTGGTTTTCGTATGCTGGACAGGATTAGCAGATATCGCAATTGCACTCTTCGAGTCACAATAGATTGGAATTTTATCAAACTTGAATCCATAGTCTCGCAGCTGTGTTCGCATCCACAAGACTTGAGAACAGCAACTGGCAGCAGCTACGTACTCTGCTTCAGCAGTCGATGTGGAAACGCATAATTGTTTCTTTGATGCCCAGCTAACTAGCTTGTCTCCAAGAAATTGAACATGACCTGAAGTACTATTTCTGTCCAACATGCAACCTGGATGATCTGCATCTGAATATGCAGTCAGTTGAAACCCAGTATCCTTAGGATACCACAGACCAAGGTCTGCAGTCCCCTTCAGATATCTAAAGATCCGTTTGACAGCGGCCAAATGGGATTCTTTGGGAGCAGCTTGATATCTAGAACATAAACATGTTGAAAACATAATATCTGGTCTACTAGATTTAAGATACATTAATAAACCTATCATACCTCTATAAGTCCTAACATCAACACTTTTACCCGAAGGATCAGTGCTAATTTTAGTACTTGGTGCCATCGGGGTTCCAATTGGTTTACAATTTTCCATTTCGTACTTCCGATGAATGTCCAAAATGTACTTAGATTGGTTAATGAAAATTCCCGTAGAAAACTGCTTAACTTGTAATCCGAGAAAGAAATTCATCTCTCCCATCATACTCATTTGAAAACGTGACACCATGAGGTTAGAAAAGTTTTTGCAAAATTTTGGATTTGTAGAACCAAATATTATATCATCAACATAAATCTGAATAAGAATGATATCAACTTTTTCTTTCTTGATGAATAAAGTGGTATCAACCTTACCTTTAGAAAAACCGGACTTGACCAAGAATTTAGATAAAACGTCATACCATGCTCGAGGGGCTTATTTTAAACCATAGAGGGATTTGTCCAAGATGTAGACATGATCTGGCTTATCTGGATTGACAAACCCTTCTGGTTGAGACACGTACACTTCCTCTTTAAGAATACCATTCAGAAAGGTTGTTTTCACATCCATCTGAAAGACTGTGAAATTCTTATGAGCTGCGTAGGCTAGAAACATGCAGATTGCTTCTATACACGCTACTGGAGCATACGTCTCATCATAGTCTATGCCTTCCTC
Organism: Arctium minus; assembly: GCA_954870635.1. Lineage (NCBI taxonomy): Eukaryota > Viridiplantae > Streptophyta > Magnoliopsida > Asterales > Asteraceae > Arctium > Arctium minus. The sequence continues at coordinate 72,968,250 of OX941085.1, read as the reverse complement.
TTGCCTGTAACCTTTGGCAACAAGTCTAGCTTTGTTTCTTATGACGATACCATCCTCATCCTTCTTATTCTTGAATACCCATTTAGTTCCTATCACGGTTTTACCTTCTGGTTTTGGAACTAATCTCCAAACCTTTAGGGCTTCAAACTGATTGATCTCTTCTTGCATAGCAGATACCCAGTCCGAATCAGCAAGAGCCTCAGATACTCGCGTTGGCTCAATCTTACTGAGGAATGAGTCATGAATACATTGGTTAAGAGTCGCTGACCTAGTTTGAACAGGCTTGTTGAGATGTCCAATTACTTGGTGTAATGGATGCTCTTTGGTCCAGCGATGCTCATGAGGGAGTGGAGTAGATGAAATTTGAATATGATCATCATCTAGAAATCCACTTTCAGATTCTTCAGCTTGAATAACAAGAGGGGGTTTTGCAGTTGAAGATTCAGGTGCAGAAATATCAGTTGGAACAGCAGATTCTGGCTGTTGAGTAGACAATATATCACAACCAACTGAAACAGTTACTTCTGGCTCAACATTTGCTTGTGCATCTTCAACTGTAGGAGTAACAATAGGAATGTGAGTTTCAGACTGAACGGGGGATGCTTGTTCAGTTATGACATCTGAAGTGACTGGATGATTGCAAGTTGTGTCTTCAGACCTGTCAGTCACAGCAGATTTAGATACATTAGAACCTAGAAACTCATCATAAAAGAATTCAAATAACAAATCTAAATCAGTTAAATGTGAAGTAGAAGTAGAAGGGTTATTCGAATTTGTCGCTGTAGAAACAGGTTCTGGACTGATCTGCCCAGAAGCTAAAACTCCAGTAATAACGGGTTCTGAACTGATTTGATCAGAAGCCATATCTTCATTAAATGTGACATTAACGCTCTCAACAACTGATTTTGACTTCTTCAGATAAACACGATATGCTGCAGATGTTGAAGAATAACCGATAAAGATGCCTTCGTCCGCCTTAGCACTAAATTTATTCAGACTCTCTCTGTCATTAAGCACAAAACATTTACACCCAAATATGTGAAAATATTTGATAGTTGGTGTTCTGTTGTTGATCAACTCATATGGAGTCTTCTGAAAACGTCGATGTATCATAGACCGATTTTGAGTATCACATGCAGTCGACACAACTTCTGTCCACAAGAATAGAGGTAAGTCTGATTGGCTAAGCATAGTCCGAGCGGCCTCGACTAGCGTCCGATTTCGCCTTTCGACTACTCCATTTTGTTCAGGCGTACGAGCAACAGAGTACTGATGTGATATCCCGACCGATTCGAGATATTCTTCAACTATCTTGTTTTTGAACTCTGTGCCGTTGTCCGTTCGAAGAAACTTGACTTGTCGCTGCATTTTCACCTGGGTCGTCTTTAAAAAAGTAATGAGAACTTCCGGCGTCTCATCTTTTGATCGAAGAAATTTGACCCAAGTGTATCTTGAGTAATCATCCACAATAACCAACACGTATTTCTTTCCACCCAAACTCTGAGTTCTCATTGGACCACACAAATCCATATGTAACAATTTTAACGGAGAACTGGTGCTTGGTTCAGGCTTCGGTTTATGTGCGGCTCTCTTCATCTTACCCTTTTCACATGCTGCGCATAAGTGTTTCTCGTTCATATTTCAGCTCAGGAAGTCCTTTGACCAATTTCCCACGAACCAACTTGTTGATATAACGAAAGTTCAAATGAGATAAACGTCTGTGCCAGAGCCAGCTTTGTTGCGTTGAAGCTTTTGTCATCAAACATACTTGATTGTCAATCTGTACTTTGGAAAGATTGATGGTATAGAGGTTTGTCTTTCGATGTCCACCTAAGAGTTCTGTGCCGTCTTCAGTACGAACCGAGCAACTCTTAGATTTGAAGTTAACCTCTAACCCTTTATCGCAAAATTGACCAATGCTAAACAAGTTGTGCCCCAAGCCTTCGACATAACTCACTTTACTGATCGTTATGTTGTCTTGAATAATGTCACCATATCCTAAGATAGGTGAAAGCTGATCGTTTCCAAATCTGACATTTCCACTGAATTTCTCTGTATAGTTAGACAATAAAGCTTTATACCCAGTCATATGCTTGGAACATCCACTATTCAAGTACCACATATGCCGGGTCTGCAAGAGAAATCAGGCAATAACAATTTTAGGTACCCATTTAAAAACGGGCCCTAACGGATTAGCACAAGATTTTGGTATCCACTTGAAAATGGATCCTTTGTTCTTTTGAAAACCTTTAAAAAAATTAGATCTTGAAGAATTAACATGATAAGATCCATACCAATCAGAAGAATTATGAGAATAAGCAAAATCAGTTCTCGATAATTAGAATAAAATGTAGTAGGAATAAGAGATAATTGAATCAATTGTTTTATTGAATATTTCTTGTAAGAAGTTACAAGGTTTTGTTTATTTGAAGCAAATTGATCAATTACATCATTATCACTACTAACTTGACTAGTAAAAGAATTATCAGAAACTGATCCGGCTATCTCATCCTCCTTCCGTTTTGGTCTCCATTCGGATTGAGCTTTCAACTTTTTCTTCCTTAAATCTGAAACATAAGATATAGATTTATTAGGAAAAGTAGATTTCCGTGATTGAGTTTTCTTTTGTGTACCAGTGTATTTCTGTTTCTGTAATCGTTGTTTCTTATATTTCTTACCTTGAGCATAGTAATCAGCAGTTACAGAAACTGATTCACCAACGTTAGTTGATGATTCAATAATATGAACATCACTTGGTAACACTCTTTTATTTTTAAGACAAGTAGAATGATCAGGAAGTGTAGAATTGACATCAAACATATCAAATTCTTCCATGCACCCATCATCAGAATTTAAAAAATCATTTGCAGACTCAAATAAGTCAACAGAATTATCAGATGAAGATTGAGATACCTTAGAAACTGTAAAACATTTTGTAGATTTACTTTCAAAAACAGTGTTCTTTATAACTGTAGAAAATACATTTTGTTGTATATCAACCAAAAGTTTTTCATTAGATAAAACATTTTCAAGCTCGACTATTTTGCTTTCAAGAATAGATGTAGGAACATAAACCTTTGCAATCGCAGGTTTTGCCTTCATCACAGAAGCGGAATAACTAACAAAATAGTCAGTTGAAAGAACTTTTGTTGTTTTTGAAAGATAACTATCATTTAACTTTTCATAGTTAAACGGTAGTTGCATTTTCTTTTTATTCTTTCTATTTTCAGTTTCTTGGTCCTCAACTTCTTCTGACAATTTGGTAACAAATTTGGGTTTTAAATGAGTATGTTTATCAGACCAAGCAAGAAAATCATAGTTATAAAGTGTCGGCTGTTTTCTGATAGCTTTCTTAAGATAATGGGGGTTTTCAAAACCAAGTCCCCATTTCTCTTTGACATCAGCCTCTTCATTAGGTGCATTGAGAAAAATGGTTTGATCTGTTTGACCTCTCGCATAAAGTTTTGCTTCCAGACCATTTACCTTCTTATTCAAATTCTTATTTTCAACCTGCAATTTATAAACAGTTAGTGCAGATTCATTTTTCTCAAACTCATATTTAGACACTTTACCTACAAACTCAGAAACCCTCTTTTCAAAACAATATACTTTAGATTTAGAATCAAAATCAGACTTGCATAAAGAATCAATCAGATCTTTGTTTGAAATAACAGACGTATTAAGTTCAAAGATCTTCTTATTCTTTTTAGCAACTTTTTCTTTTTCCTTTTTCAGATTATTTTGTAAATTTTGTAGCTCAACCACCATGGTTTCCATTTTGGTAATAAAATCTTTTTCAGATAAGTTTAATACCTCATTAACTGCCTCATCATCGGACTCGTCATCCTGTACTTCTTTTCCCATTAGATAGATATGAGTTGTTTCTTCTTTCACTTCTTCTTCTCCTTCTGAGTAATCCAGCCAAAACTCATCTTCAGCCATTAGAGCGACACCCGCTTCTTGCTGTCTTGTCAAAAGCAACTTGTTCTGATAGTACTGAGAGTTGCGAACTTTCGGCTTTCGACAATCTTTTGCAAAATGACCCATCTTGCCGCAATTGTAGCATTTGATGGAATCTGTTGCTGGCTTCTCGGCAACTGTGTAGTCATTCACGAACTTCTTCTTCTCATCCGGTTTCTTCTCCACATATCTATCCTCTTCATACCTATTTCCTTCCACTTTCTGTCGATGCTCGTGATTCTTTGAACTAGATGAAGAATACCTTTGAGAATTTGATCCCGACTTCTTGTAAAATTTCTTCTGGAATGCACGGGTAAGCAATATCATGGCTTGTTTCAGACTTTCGCCATCATCACTATCTGTAACTGAATCTGACTCAGAACTGGTAAGAACTATTTTCTTTTTCTTTTCTTTCTTTTCTTTCTTCTTCTCTCCAGCTACTAAGGCAATAGGATCAGGAACTTGTGCTGCCTTCTTCTTCTCAGCTCTTTTCTCTTCAACCTCTTCCTCATTCTGCCTCAAGGTCTCAAATACCTCATGTAGTGGTATTTCATTCAAATCCTTCATCTGTTTCATCCTTCTTGTATGCTTTTTCCATTCCGGACGTAGGATACTCAGAAAATTGACATTGTTTTCCAACTGCTTCTTTTTGACTTTATTCTTTGTCAGCTCATTCAGAAGCAATACAAACCTCTCATATGTATCTTCCAGACTCTCATTCTCCTTAGCTTTGAATTCCTCATAACTATTGATGCAGTTTGCCACTTTCATTTGATTTCCAACCTTGGATCCCATCATCATCTTTGCAACTGATCCCACATCTTCTTAGCATTGGCTTTATAGCTATCAATCTTGATGTAGATCTCGTTTGGAATGCTTTGAAGAAGTAATGATCTCTCTTGTTTATCTGCTTTGTATCAGCTTTTCTGATCTTCAGAATATTGAGAAATATCCACTGTCACTGTTTTCATCTTTTGCTCTCTTTCCTCAGTCCCATCTTCACTATCAGAAGAATCAACATCAGGTACTTGAACTGTTATTGGAGCCATTGGACCTTCAGTGATAGACAGAAGAATATTCTCTCCATTTGAATGCCGATCTATGAAATCCAAGAATCTGTCCTTCCATTGTTCATACTCGCCTTTGAATAGAACTGGAGGCTTAACATCAGTACCAATGGAAAGTGCATCTTTGGATGTCATCTTGTTTAAACATGTTTGAAAAATATATCAATAAGAAACTAGAACTGATCGTTAGTCCAAATGAAACAATCAAGAAAATCCAGAAAACTTGAAATATAAAAACAGAAATTTTAATCACAAAAAGAACTATGTCCCCCTAGGCAGACTTAGCACGGGTGTCCCGCTACCCGGTTAGCGGGTGGGGTCAAGGGGCAACGCCCCTAGAGAAAAAAATTTCACTATTAAAGGGCATATTATAGTTTTGAAAAATTTGTCTAAGTCCTCTACACTTTGTGCTTCAAGTGGGAAACGCAAATCTTGACTTTGCGTGTCATACGGGGAACGCAAACCTATACTTTGCGGTTCATGTGGGAAACGCAAACCACCACTTTGCGGTTCAAGAAGGAAACGCAAACCACCACTTTGCGGTTCAAGAAGGAAACGCAAACCACAACATCTCTGAACTCAACTTTGCGTTTCTAGAAATCCTTTGCTTTTGTTAACTTTACGTTTCAAATTACAAACGCAAGACACACTTTGCGTGTCAAGTTACACCCGCAAGATAAACTTTGCGTGTCTCGTTTACAAATGCAAACCACGATTTTGTCTTCTGAACTCAAATCCTTCTACTTCGCATTTGTCATTAAGCCCACAAAACTTAGCTTCTCGATTCTCGAAGAAACGCAAATCTCACTTTGCGTGTCTTGTTGAATACACCCGCAGACTTTGAATGACCTGCAAACCTCTGAAGAACTTGTACATATCTTGATGAATGACCCGCAAACCTCTATGAATCAAACGCAAACCTGAAGAACACCCGTAAACCTCTAAAATCGAACAAAATCGCACCAACAACTCATTTAAGCCTAGAAACCTAACTCGAAACTTCAACAATTTGATCTTCTATACAACTCGAACACAAAACTATCACTAATTTTCGATCAAATACACAAAAAATACAAATTTGAATCAGATACAGTATCAAGAACTTGTGAACACAAAAACCACAAAAATTTGATAATTCGAATTGATTACAGTGCAATTGACAAATCTTTCTATACAAACTCGATCGAATTCACTTTCCTAACAACACTTAATCGATTACAACTCCAAAAACTCACTAAAACTCAAAAATCAAATCTGGACCTCGAAGAACACAGATACGAACATTCTGACTTTCTTGAATTTCGATTTGGATCTGCTCTGATACCAATTGTGTGTTCCAGATTCTAGTTTCTATTCAATAACAATCAAACAAACAAGATTAAAACACAATGAATTACCTGTTTGATTACTTTGATTTTCACAAGATTACACTTTCTCTCTCTAAAACTCTTTCTCTCTCTAAAACCGTATTCTCTCTCAAATCTCAATTCTTACGTACATTCTGAAATACAAGAACAAAAACTATTTATACTACCACCTAATACAAGGAAAATACAAAATACATTGACTTATTACAAATAGACTTTGACTTTAAATGAGATTTGACTTTCTTCAACTTTGACTTTCTCAACTTTGACTTTCAGTATTTTTGATCTTGTATCCAACAGATTTTTGCTCTAACAGTAGTGACCGATCAATATTCTTCCTTGCGTCAGCTACCTCAGTAACGGTATTAAAAGGAAGGTTCAAGAGACGGTCCTTATACTTCGAGTTGAGTGTCCATTTAAACTTGTTGGCTTGTTGTGCTTGAGTGTCTGCTGTATTTCCTGCAAAATGAGAAAACTTAAGAAAATGAGCCATGTAGTCGGCAACGGTTTCTTCCTCGCCTTGCTGGATCATTGAATATTCTCGCACATAAGCATCACGATATGCCGCCGTAAAATATTGATTGAAGAAAAACTGTTTGAAATTATCCCAATATAAATTCTTAACATATGGGTTAGTTTGAACGTAAGCTTCCCACCAGTTGTTCGCTTCTTTCTCAAACTTATAAGTAGCCAAGCGGACCCTGTACTGATCTGGAATATCTAAGACATTAAAAATATTTTCGATGTGTCGAATCCAATGTTCGGCTTCTACTGAATCTACAACCATTGAGAAAGATTGAGGTTTCTGTTTATTAAACCTCTCCAGCCATGTATGCATTTCTCCCGTTGGATTACCCGAACTTGATTCAAGATTTCCAGTATTTGGTGTAGGACCAGGATTTGGGTTTGTAGGAAGATTTTGTGTTGTCTGTCGCATAGCCTGGATGGCATGTTCAAGATATGTAGGCATCATATTTGACATGGTCTGACAGACCACATCAGCAATATATGGCTCGCTAGTACCCCCCACTGGGTTGGGATTTAGGTTACCCTCAGGTTGAGATCTGGATTTGAGTGGGCGACCACGTATCGACATTCTAACACAAAACAATATCAAAATCAGAATTCAAAACAGTTACAGATTGAAAATCAGTAAATAGAATTAAATTCTAGTCTACCCAATCCTCACAGGTCAAACCTAGTTAATCTACAAGTCGATACCTATGTGCTGATACCACATTTATAACATCCCCCGTCCCCGTGGTCCGGAACGGGTGATGTCACGAATGAGACTTAACATAAATATACAACTAATTCAGAGTTATTAATAAACTCTACACATATATTACAATCCAAAATATTACACTTTAAAAAGTGTTTATAAACTTAGAACGTTTATATGATAAGGTGAGTCTAAGAACTCAAAAATTACACGCTCGGTCTCAAGTCCCGTCCCCATAAGCGTCACTTCGAACCTGCCTTGTCAGAAAACAAAAACACGACTGAGCACAGGGCTCAGTGAATGGATTATAATATAAATTCGTAAATAACAATAAACACATCTATAAAAAGCAGAAGACTTAAAAGTTCAATTGAAGAAAATTCATAAAAATCAAGTTTATAGTTCATTTAATTCAAAAGAAATGTTCAGTAATATTCAAAATCAAAATCAAGAATGTCAAGAACGGTTCACACTTTAACTTGAAAACATAATCTAAATAAAGTTTGTCAATTCCTATTGTGTTCGTGGGGTGATCAACCACACGAACTATTGGGTCGACGTGCGGGCACACACACACGAATCCCCCGTGAATTTAACCACGATCACATATTCTGTGGGTAAAACTTCTAGGCTCGATCCATCTGCCCTGGAGCCAACAAAGTCGGCCTAGTCCCCCAGAGTGGATTCACGTAAGCCACTAATGGGCTTAACTTTGGTGGACCGAGTTCACCTGCAGGACGCCATGACAACAAAGTCGACATAGAAGGCATCCGAAATAATGTGCCCATTTATTGGGTTGTTCTAAAAAACACAACGAAAACTAAACGTATGCCACTTACCCAAATGGCGTTCATTAAAATCAAAGTCAATATAATTCACAAGTTTCATAAACAATTCCATTCGAGACACATTTTAATAAAACATCAAAATGTTCAAACAATTGATTCAATAAACCAAAATCAATGTGTATGTGGGTGTATAATTTTACATTTGTTGATCATGTTCGGTTGATCGATCACAAAGCGGTGAACCACCTTTAGGAATGGTCAACTACAACAAATAGTTTCCCATGATTCAAAAGAAATGAAATCCATACCTTTAACCAAATTGAGATGTATCACGCGATTAACCAAGACGCAAGACGAAGTTTAACTTGTTCGATTGCCTATTTAAACCATGAATTATTATTACTCGCATAACATAGAACTCAATGGTTATTATCCTAAGCTTAATCACGAAACTTTATTCTCTTAGGCATTAAACCGAATACTTGATATGCGGTTAAACATATAGACACGAATATCACTATTTTGATTCTAAACTTTACCCTTTTTTCAATTTTGACCAAAACAAGCATTCCTAAATATGTATTTTAATATAACTTTGTAATATCAAATCATAATCTACCAACCAACTTCAACTACCTTAACATATCAAATTAAATAACTTAATAAGAAATTTATACCTCTAAGAAGGACTCGAAGAGTAGATTCCGAATTCGTAGTTGATTCTTTGATTACTTCAACGAATCGAGAGAATTTTCTGAGAGAAGTTGAGACTTTAGAGAGAGAGAGAGAGAGCAAGAGTTTGAGATGATAATGGCGGTCATGGATTTATGATAGAAAGAGACGATGGTCTTTAATCACTAACTATCTTTGGTTATCATTTTAATTATGGTTCAATTCGGGTAAGAATAAATATATGTTTTTAAAAACCAAGTCTTACTATTTTCATTAAGAAGGGTGTACATAGTGTATTGTATCATCAAGAAATTCAAATTTTGATGTTGGAAAAGTCATAACTCTCAACATAAAGGTTGGTTCAGAGAGATCAAATGGGAGACTACTATACCCTTCCATAATCCACAAACTACTGACATCCTCTCATGTGACCTATCTTCCTAGTGACTTCTTTTTCACAGAGAAGATGGTCATGGACAGAAAGAATATTGAAAGGATTTTGAGAAATCACAATTCTTTTGAACCACTAACCACTGAGGATGAGCCTGACGACTATTCCATGAACATCTCACATAAGGAATTCACCACACATGTACAAGCACAGGTAAATTCACAAAAGGATTTACTTAAAAGCATTCAAGGTCTACAAGATGAACTGAGAAGGATGAGAAGAGAAAGAGATGATTGATGTGGTATGAGGAAGCTAGAGACAATGTGATGAGAAAATCTTGGAGACAGCAAGATGAAGAAATATTGAAAGACCTTCCCCCCTTCCCAACAATCCAGAGAAGAAGTATGCAAGTCAATACTTCACCTACTCCGAGTAAGACAGGTTCTATCATCTACAACTCCCTTTTTTATTTTCTTTTGTATTTGTTGTTTTTAGATAATTGAGGTAGGATTGAGTCAGTTTGTTTTTCCTTTGAGAAAATGATCATGAACCATTTTTGTGCACAAAACAATTTGTATTTGATGCACCTTAGAATTGATAGAATAGCCTAAACATTATGCTGTGATCACTCATACTACATATGTATCATTAGAACTAGCCTTGACTTTCCTAGTTCCACCAATTTTTGTTAAGATCATCATTTGTTGTCACCTTTGAGCATTCAGTCATAAAAGTCATTGTGGAAAGATCAAATACACATTCAATGAGGGCATTAAAACCCTCAAATTTGGGGGAGGCAATCTGCCTTAGCTCACACCTAAGGCAATCTTCTTTATACACATCCACCACACCATACACAGTATATACATGCCTTTCCAAGTGCTTAAAAATTAAAAAATATGCACATTTCTCAAGTGCTTAAAGTTCAAAGATATGCAAATCAAGCACATACACTTCAAAGAGCAAAGTTCCTTCCTTTCTTTTGCATATAACAGTGTTAAAGACACATAAGAGGCCAAAGTGCCCAAGACATACCTCAATATGAGAAGATGGCAGCAAAATTGTGCCATAGCCCATATAGAGAGAAATAGTGAGTTGAGAGGAAAGGCATGAAATTGAATGAGAAAGCCATATATAGAACCCATGACAATGATGATCCTAATTGAACAAAGAAATCCTAGGCTAGCCTATGGTTTGGTGCATGATAGGAATAAGTTGAGACTGAGATAATGTGAATGGCTATGTGCATCATATTTCTTAGGAGTTGATAAATTTCTATGTAAGGACTTGGATTGTGCATTCCATGGTTATTATAATCTTTAGCTCAAATTTTTTTTAAAACATGCTCAATTCTTACATTTGAGATGTTGTTAGTTTACTTTTTCTTTTAACCTATTGAGCCTTTTATATTTGTCATTTTAAGTTGCTTGGGGACTATGATTCCAAATTCAAGCATTTGACAATTAAGATCAAGAAACAAAATCAAGAACCAATGATATTCTAGAGAGAGAAAGTAATAGTCACAAGTCTCATGTCATATATCTCACAAGGTTACAAGACTTGAGTTACAAAGTGAAAAGCATTACTTACTTACTTCTACAAGGAACAAAAGTATTTATATGGTCAAAGCCCATGTACAAACACAATGTAAACAACATTGACTTACAAGACTTTGACTATCTTTGACTTTACAAACTTTGACTATTATACTTAAATCTTGAATACAATGATACCCTAACATTCTCCCCCTTTGGATTCAATATTTTTAAAAAATATGATAGAAGTCTTCAGCTCTTGAATCTTCAAAACTTTAAACTCTGATACCTTTAAACATTGAAGCTCTGACAATTATTAAATTGACGCTTTGAAGAATCTTAAAAAGTTAATCACTTTTGCTTTGTAAAGTCATCAAGTCTCGAACAAGAATTTGAAAACTTGAATGTCTTTAAACTTTGCATCTTTGATGGATCTTTGCATAGTTTGTATCTTCATCTCTGTGATCTCTGAACAATCTTTAAAAAACGAACTTTCTCGAATCATCTCTAAAAAACTTTGACATATATTCTCGAGCTTCTTCACTTTCACAAATCTTCTTTCTTTGGAAATTTTTTAAACTTCCCTTTTTCATGATTACATCTCTTTTTCAGAACATCTCTTGAAATAACTTTCAAAACATTCACCTGACATGAAAATTCCAAATTATCTCCCCCTTTTGATGAGTTATGAGCAGCAAAATCATCAAAACCTTTTCAAGTCATCACTGTCTTTCCCCTTTATGATAAAATTACAATCTCTGCCCTTTTGATCTGAGTATTCGTCAATTCATAAAATGTATATACCTGACTCTTTTCAGATTCAGATATAATAAGAGTTGTAAACCTGAATCAACAAATGATACGGTTAAAATGCCTGTAAGTAGCACAAAGCTACTTAGTACAAAAGATGTACTACACAGGGAGCTTTATTGATATTCACTCCCCGGGTCTTCCATTCAATCATCGAATAACACAAGACAATTCTATGAACGTGACAGAAAAACGAATTTTCTGTGTGAATGTGCTTGTGTATGAAAGAATTAAGCATAAAGATTGCTTTATCAGGATCAAAAATATGTAAACCATTGAGACAACAACAGTATTACATGGACTCAATGTGCATGATTAAAGGTTGAAGGTGGGGCAATTTTCCTTCTTTCTCAATATCCAGAACTTCCAAGTGAAGAACAGATACAATATATGTTGTGTCCCCAAAGAAATTGAAATATTTCTTTGTCAAGAAAGAAATGAGTGGCCGGTGGGGTTAAAGCAAGAGTTGGCATGGGCTCACTGCCTTTTTCAATGATGGTCACCAAAGAATGTGAACCAATCAGTAATGTGGTTGCCCGACTCAAAAAGAAGTTGGTGCAGAATATTCATATTCTTTTGACTCTGATCTCACACCCTCTTTCTTTTGAACATTTAAGCTCACTTCTAACCAATCTCTCTTTTCATTATACCTCATCACACCCCCACACTTTAATAAATGACCCCTCACCTCTCAATCACTTTAGGATAACTTTTGGGGTAGGAAACACAGGTTAACGTGAATCCATGGAAAATTTGTTTAGCTCTCACAAGAATCCCATGTAATTTTCTCCTAAAAAAATATATGTTGTTCAACAGTTTAGCTTGAACAATTAAACACAAATTATGATAACATTGTCAAAATGTATGCTCATCAAGGATATGAATGAAATTTGAGCATTTGAACTTTGAAGATCTCTCAAAACAATGATAATGAATAAATGAAATGAAAACAATAGACATGTTTTGAGAATCTGACAATGTATCAACAGATCAAATATTATGAATATGAACATGTAATGGTTGGGGTATCAAAGAACTTGATAAATGTTTATATGAACAAATATAAACATTTTTGCAATTAATGCACAAAGTTTAGAAATGACGTTTGAGGCTCAACAACTTGAAATACAATCGGGAGTATTACCATCGAAAAATTGTTTCGCTTTGTGACATGGTAATAACAATTTCAAATGAAGTATTGAACAAGTGTGTGTGTGAATACTTGACAATATATAGACAAGATAATACACAAGTATTAATCTTTTGGAAACACACGGCCAGTTAAACACTAAGGGGGCGTTTGGTTCGCTAGATTCCGTCGAAATCTAATGGAATTGGAATGGTCAATTCCATTGACCAAATTCCATCCTGCTGTTTGGTTACCAATGGAATGGAATTGAATTCCATGAATTTCTTTAATCATGGATTTGGTCATTCCTTCTTAAAATGGATGGAATTGAATTCCATTCCATCAGATTTTCTCAAAATGACACAAATACCCTCCTTACCTTTTCTAAAAACCCTCTCTCTCCTCTCTCTCTCTCTCCTCTCTCTCCTCTCTCTCTCTCTCCTTTCTCTCTCTCTTCTCTCTCTCTTCTCTCTCTCCTCTCTCTCTCCTCACTCTCTCCTCACTCTCTTCTCTCTCTCTCTCTCCTCTCTCCTCCCTCTACTCTATCTCTCCTCCCTCTACTCTATCTCTCCTCTCTCTCCTCTCTCTTCTCTCCTTCCTCTCTCTCTCTCCTCTCTCTTCTCTCTCTCTCCTCTCCCTCTCTCTTCTCTCCCTCCTCTCTATCTCTCTCCTCTCTCTCCCCGCTCCCCCTCTCATAATCTCTCTCTCCTCTCTCCCCCCTCTCTCCTCTCTCTCTCAGCATTTAAAAAAATAAAAATAAAAGAAAGGGTATTTTTGTCATTTTTTAGAATTTCATTCCAATTCCTTTGCAAACCAAACAGACAGATTTCAATTCATTTGACTGATTACATTTCATTCCTGCCAACCAAACACTTGGTCAAACCTGATAACATTCCATTCCAATTCCTTCCATATTCCAATTCCTTAGACAGATTCCATTCCTTCAGAAATCATTCTGCGAACCAAACGCCCCCTAAAGCTCTAATATGAAAAACATTTAAAAATCACACTTTCTAAATTCATGAAATCTTTTGAGAACCAGAAATGGTTTGAACATTTAAGAAAACATTTTTCATGTTTGAAAGTTTTTCTTCTTTCAAACAATCGAAAGATCTAGATCAGAAGATACTTACAAACATTTAAGCTCCCCGTCAAAACATGATAATCTGAGTTAGATTCAGATAAGCTCCCCCTTGATATTTGCATAATATCCTTATCTCAACAAACTCTTCTTTGAAGTACGGGTTCTAAACTATTATGTTTAGAAGCCATAATTCTTTGACATTAAAGTACGAGTCCTAAACTGAGATGTTTAGAAGTATATGCTCTTACTCTCCCTTCACTTGCGGTGCCTGCAAAACTGATTGAGTTGCTTTTGGTAAAATACCAGTAATTAACAAAATTTTGACTTACAAAATCATTTGCTCCACAGTTAGAACAACAAATCTTCTTTTGAGCCAACCTGATAAGATGATTAACAAAATAAAACGTATCAGGTTTGCCAAAAGATTTACCTTTATGTACACTGTTGGCGTTTGATGTGGATGCAGATGATTTATCAATCTTATGTTCATCAGAAGAACCCTTCACTCTCCAGACCATCTGCTTTCTCTTAGAAGCATATTTTCCTTTAGAATTATACTTATTTGAATTATCAACATATTTAATATAAAACAGATTAGAAGGACGAATCTGATTTGATTTGACAATCTTTGATTTAACACTGTTGTTTTTGGAAACATTTTCATGAATAGAATTTGAAGCAGTTTTGAAAGAACAGACTGATTCAGTTGAATTATCATAAGGTGATTGATTAATCACGTCAGCGGAAATCTTATCAGATAATTCAACATTTGCAAGTTCAAGTTGTTTTAACTTTTCAAACAAAATGTTTCTTTTATCAAGAAGTGTGTCAAACTTTTTTTTTTCAAATCAGACTTGAACATTTGTTCTTTCATAAAGTCTGAGGATAGAACATATAGCTTTTTGTTGAGTTTAGATATTTCACTTTCAAAGATTTGTCTTTCTTGCTCAAAGTCTTTTTCCAAGTTCTTTTTTTGTCGAAAATTTCCTTGAAAATCCCAACATTTCTCTTTTCAGGGTTTTTCTTTTTAGCTTCGAAAGAAATTTTCTTTTCTTGAAAAACTTTTCTTTCTTTTTCAAGTAAATCTTGTAAAATAGAAATCTGTTTGGGAAGTTCAATGGATTTTTCTACAAGAACTTTTCTCTCATTGGCAAACATGTCTCTTTCATTGATTAAAATCTTTTCAAATTCAGAGACATGTTTAGAAAGTTTCATGCATCTAATCTCAAGGTCTTTCTTCTCTTGAAATGCTTTTTTAGAAAAATCAGATAGTTTCTGGGAGTAAACATTCTCAAATTTAATTTTATCTGGATGGAAACTCTTCTTTATATCAGCATTTGTAGTTTCCAGTGCGAATATTTTCTCTTCAAATATCTTGAATTTGTTCTGAAGATCAACTGATTCAACTTTCAGTGTTGTTGATTTTTCTTCAGATATCTTCAACTTGCTTTGAAGATTTGTAATCTCTCTCTCTCTTTTTCAAACATATCTCTTTCAGAGATTAAAATCTTTTCAAATTTAGAAAATTGCTTGGAGAGTTTAATACATCTGATTTCTAAATCTTTCTTTTCTTTCTCAACTTTCTTAGAAATATCAGATAATCTCAGATTGAAAGTTTTCTCCAAATCAGCTTTCTCATTCTTACTTCTCTCTTCAACTTTCTTGATCCAATCAACTCCCTTTGCTTGATATTTAATCCAATCAAAAAATATTGAATGAGAAATCAGCTTGATAAGAATGATCGTTCCCAAACAATTCAGAAAAATTTGACTGAAAGTCAAACTTAGATCAGCACAAAAAAAAATTGTCTCAGAAAAATTCAATCTCTGAAATTCTCAAAGCACTGGAACTTCTCTCAAATTTCTTGAACTTGAACTCGCAGAACACCTGAAATTTAAAAAATGCAAATCAATTTATTTGAAAGGTGCAAAGCAATTGAATTAAGAAATGCGTAAAAGTAGATTCCAATTAAAATGAAATCTGGCGCAAAATAAGCTTTTGCGCGAACAGTTGTTGGCACAAGAAACAGTTTTGCGTGAACTGTTGGTGGCGCAAAGAGATGTTTTGCGCGAGTAGCTTATGGCACAAAACTTGATGATGCAAATTTAATTTCTTGAAAAACTTCACCATCCCACTAATTGTGAATGACCAATCTCAATTCAAAGAGAATGAAGTTGTTGGTGCAAAGCATGAGAGGTTGGCGCAAAATTCTTGTTTTGGTTGGCGCAAACCTAATACCTGCTAACTAACACTTGGATGAATAAAAAAATGAGGCTGGTTTTGCGTGAACAGTTATTGGCGCAAGCCTCATGTTTGCGTAAGATGAGTCTAGCGCAAAACAAACAAACCACCGCCTCACTAATACTTTGAAATTGAACCTGGTGCAAATATGCAAATCGAAGGAACTAAACTTTAATTACAAATGAATGGCAAGATTTAGTTTGGCGCAAATTGATTAATAAGATGGAGCAAAATGAAATGGAATTGGTGGCGCAAACTTAATGATTAACACCGACTGGAGTATATGACCAATGTGTGCAATCGTGAGTGTAATCAGTGTGTGCGACCGGTGTTTGTGCAGCGTGTGTGACCGGAGTGTGTGATCTGTGTGCGACCGGATGTGTGTGTAGTGTGTGTGACCGGGGTGTTTAACAAGATGACTGGTATCTGCAGAACTCGACCGGTGTCATCAAACGAAATTGGAATTTGCAGATTTATTGAACTGAAATTGGCAGATTGCTTCAATTTAATCCTGCAAATCAATTGTAAATCACAGATTAGTTTTAGAAAAATGAAACCTGCAGATATTTGAACACAAACTCGCAAAAGATATGAATCAAAACTCATATTGAACAAGTTTTGTGGTTTTGCGCCAACTGAGTCTGTGTTTTCTAAAATCACAAAAATTCAAGAATTAACAACAAATCAATGAGAAATTCAAGTGCAAATGTGAATAACAATTGATCTGATACATCAAACGATCAACCTTAAACCATTTTAACAATATAAGAATAATAAATCAAGATGAATTTGATCAAAAACTCGAAAACACAGAAAAGTCGTTTGTTCAATCAAGATTCCAGAAATCGATCCAATTTTGGTGATTCAATCCTTCTTTTTGTGCAAATCTTTTCTGAAAATCATTTGGTTTAGCTCTGATACCAATTGTGAATGTAAAATCCCTATCAAATCAAGCAATTCTCATACAAAATGTAACATTCAAGAACTAGAGAGAGAGAGTAGAGAGAGAAAGTAGATCTTGAATATTCACACGTCTGAAATATTACAATGAGGTTCTTTTTACAAACTTACAAAATCATAAGGAACTAAACCTATTTATACCACCATTCAAGTACAAAGACTTAACAGCTAAGGAAACTAAATACCTATGACTAATTTTGACTTTGACATTGTTGTGAATTTACAACTTTGACTTTCTAATTAAATCTTGGATACAATATTTTGGCTTAACAGGTTAGATACCTGTTTTCAGCTTTCTTCAGTTTAATTTGCAGATCAGCATTCTCAGTTTTCAACTCTGTGTTCTGAAGTTTAAGCTTCTCATTTTCAGTTTCTATTGCTGGTATCTCAGGCATGTATGCCACAGCACAGTCTCACATGGTCAAAACAATATTCCCTTTTTCATCTGTGTAAGGCATTTTGAAAATTTTATATCTGCAAAATATGCTTGAAAAGATCGTTAGTCAGATGATCAGAAAAATCAACCTTGAAAAATACTCAGAAAAATATTCAAAAATATTCTAAGTATACAATTCGCACACAAAGTGAAAAACAATTTGCATGAACAAAATTCGCACAAATAAGGATAAGAATCCTTCACTTTTCGCATAAAGGTAGATGCGAATTCTGACTTTTCACACAATGTAGGATACGGATTCCTACTTTTCGTACAGAGTGAGGAGCGAATTCTTGACTTGTAGAATTCAAAATTGAACTTTTCGTACACTTAGCTTATGCAAATTCATCACTTAGCCAAATTTACCACACTAAACTTCACGTATCGATGCGAAAACCTCCCTTAGAAAAAATTTGAGTCTTCCGTATGCGAATTCTTCAATTTTCGCATAAAAGGAGGTGCGAAATTCAGCTTTTCGTACACTACTTCATGCGAATTTTGTACTTAATATTCTTCACACTTCAGTTGGATGTGAGTTCTTCCCAAGAACATGCGAGTTCTTCAGATCTTGCGGATTCTGAAGTTGTCGACTCCAAACTCACTTATTTCAACTGAATTCCCTTTAATCCTTTGAATTTTTCTATGAAACTTTTTGAATTTGCTCACAACATCATTTAGAACAACCCTTAGGCATCAATTTCACCAAGAATCAACATGATCAGTAGGATTTGATCAAATTACAGTGCGACCGGCTCAAAAACTTACAAACTAAAAAATTTAAGAAATTGACACTGAATTCTTGTGAATTGGTGAATACATTGTGAATCAAAGATGTTCTATAACACTATACGAACACAGTGCAATGAATCTTTTAACAAAAACAACACAAAATCACAAATTCAATCTATGAAACAGTAATATGTAAAATACTCATGATGAACAGTAAACTTTCTAATCTTTGAATCAAATTCTTCAAATTGGTTGCATGATGATTAATATGAGTAGGCTCTGATACCAATTATGATTCCAGATTCAAGCATTTGACAATTAAGATTAAGAAAGAAAATCAAGAATCAATGATATTCTAGAGAGAGAAAGTAATAGTCACAAGTCGCATGTCATATGTCTCACAAGGTTACAAGACTTGAGTTACAAAGTGAAAAGCATTTCTTACTTACTTCTACAAGGAACAAAGGTATTTATATGGTCAAAGACCATGTACAAACACAATGTAAACAACATTGACTTACAATACTTTGATTATCTTTGACTTTACAAACTTTGATTATTATACTTAAATCTTGCATACAATAATACCCTAACAGGGACAAGCAACCATTCAAGTTTGGGGTGTGATAGAGTTAATTCCTTAACCCTATTTACATCACAATACGTGAAAATAGATCTTGACGCAAGTATACATCTTGATCTACTATCGTCTTTGAACAAGTAATAATGGTATAAAGTACTGAATATCAATCCACAGGGAAAGACTTGCAAAAGTTTCTCTAAAAGTTCAATCTTTAAAAGTTGGTTTCAGATGGCAAATTCGAAAAAAATCTTTTTTGGTTGGATGTTTGATTAACGACTATGAAAAATCAGTTATTAAAAGAAGCAAAGGGTGTAAAGTTTTGTTAAGATAAAAACAAGTAATCCGGTAAAAAGATATTATAGCAACTTACGTTATCTTAGATTTAATATTTATGTAACTTCTGAAAAACTAACACATTTTCATACAAATAATTAGTTGTCAATTAATTAAATGTAATCTTAAATGAAATATTTCTAATCTGATTTAAATAACGACTACACTATATTAGTTTACACCTTTTTACGTTAATATCGGCTTAAATCTTAACTCTACTTTACACCCGAAGCTAAGGTTGTTAGCCTATCATCGTTCGGTTTCTTTCTATAAAAGATATAAAAACTTGAACATTAAATAATGGAAATAGAAAATGCATTAAAGAGATTGTAAACACTGAAAGTTGAGAAAAGAAACTTGTCGTGCAAGTAATCAACTTTCTTGAAAGAAAACTGAAATTAAATTGCGACGGAATGTAAATAACAATAACTTAAAGTACAATAAATAAAGTGTGATAAATTAAATTGCAAGGGAAAAAAAGTACGAAAAAGTAAATTGCGAGAAAATAAAATGCAAGGGAAATAAAGTGCATAAAGTAAAGTGCAATAATATGAATGCATAAAATAAAAGATTAGAAGAAAAGGACAAGAAGGGAAAACGACACTTGTGCGCCAAGAAATGATTGTAGAAAGTAACAATTGCATGCTTTGGTCATAGAAGACATCTTTGGTGTTTTGAACATTTGTTTCCGGTTCAAGAAGGGTTTTTAGATCCAACTAGACACCACAAATGAACAAATTTCCAAAGAAAATGAGAAAGAAAAGATGAGCGGAATAAGTCACAGAATTAAAAGACTTGCAATGACCAATAATCGAGACTTGGAATTTATATTTGTAACCAAGAGAAGATGACTTTCGGCCGAATACCACAACTTCTAAAAGAGGCCGAAAGTCAATTTGTTGAAAATTTTATTTTTCATTCAAGGATTTCTTTCTTGATTGATAAAATCAATTTTTCATCATATTTGAAATTTCTTTATATTCAATTCATATCTTTTAAAATTTTGTATTTATAAAGTGTGACTCAGTGTACTGATTTCTACATGTGCATATTTGATTTGAATGGTATTTGCTTGTTAATGTTTGTTCATCTTTGCAGGGGTAGTGTGAAAGAATTTTTATCTGATCAAAATTTCAGGGGGAGTTCTCACAATTTTTTATATTGACATATTTTTTGTGGGAGACGGGTAATATTTATTGCATATCTTAAGGGGGAGTTGATGGTAAGTTTTTGATCTAAAAGAGTTTTCTGCTAACCATAAGTGATGTAAAACAATTTTCAAATTTTATGCATCATTTTAGGGGGAGTAAAATGTTTTTAAAAAATAATGAGCTTAAACCAATTAAAAGTTGGACATCTTTTAATTTGGTAAAATTTTTGCATTCATTGGAATATATCTGAAAAAATGTCTAAGTATTGAAAGATATTGCACAAGCTTTGTGCGACATCTTTCAATGTCGCTCAAACTTCGTGCGACATCTTTCAATGTTGCTCATGCTTTATACGACATTCATTGTGAACAGTAAAAGGTCGCACTTTTGTTGTGCGACATCCTCACCCTACTAGATATCGCACATGTGTTGTGTGGCATCTTTAGTGAACAGTGAAATGTCATGCCTCTTTCGTACGACATTTGACCTAGTCAATCTTGGTCAAACCTGATTTTAGATCCAATCAGGTTATGACACGTGAATTTTTTGGTCTCTGAGTATAAAAGCAACCTTTTTTAACTTTCACTGTTCCATCACCCTTAATCAGCATTTGCTCTCAAAACCTTGTGTAGTTTTCAACATTTGCTCTCAAAACCTTGACTTTCACTGTTCCATCACCCCGAACTGCTTTTCTGAAGCTAGAGGCCAACAACCATTTTTTAGATTTCTGACATGCGCTGTGATCATCTGGTGGTGCTAGAGATTCTTAAATTGCATCCACTCCGAGCTGCTTTAACCTCAGTTGCAACTGTACCACTTATCTATTTGCAACAATTTTGGTACTCGTTGTCTTCATTCCAATGCAAATGAGCATTACTTCACAGCAGTTATTGATCACTTTGAAACGTCTCCGAATGGTGCTGTCACAACCATCAGCTTCCGACTTTCTGAACAGAGATACTTATGACAAGATGGTTAATGAAGACCAACTCTGTGCTAATATTCTGTCTCTAGGCTACCTGCCTTGCCCAGTTCCTCAAAGTACAAGCGTATGCACCTTCCACCAATTTACTACACACTATTCTCTATAGTAAATCGGTACCTCACGTCAAAGCATATTGGTTTAGACAAGTGCAGTATATCAGTCTTACGTATTTTTTACGGGATCGTATTCAACCGTCAATACGACTACACGGTGCTCATTTGGAACGACCTTATAGACGTCGTTGTTGACAAGAGTAAGCCAACTAAAGCAAGGAATTTCATACCATTCAAGAGGTTCTTGCAACTGTGTGTCAAAACGATAATTCGATCAAATAGAGACATCCCGAGGAGACATGATGCACCCATCGGTCCAGAGTTCAGTACTCAATATTTCAAGAAGACCGGGCCAAGACAGTTTGCCAATGTTCCACATATATCACTGGAGTTGCTAGCCTATACAGATCTGTCCGAGCAGAGAGTGTTAGGGACTATAGTTAGAACATGCACTCATGGTCCACCCAGAACCAGAGGGACCTACCCCGAGTACCTCCCAGTCTAGTAGTGAGGGTACTGGTGCGAGGGGAGAGCTAAGGGAAAATGAAAGTGAAAGGGGAATAGATGGGGGAGCGGCTGATCTTTCATTTTCTGACCATGTGGCTAATGAATCTGTTGGTGGAAATGACCATGATTACGATGACGATAACAATGATGACAGAGGTAACGATG
Source organism: Arctium minus (assembly GCA_954870635.1). Classification (NCBI taxonomy): domain Eukaryota; kingdom Viridiplantae; phylum Streptophyta; class Magnoliopsida; order Asterales; family Asteraceae; genus Arctium; species Arctium minus. The sequence goes on along the minus strand of OX941085.1, from coordinate 72,946,082 downwards.
CCATGCTACCTTCTCATATTGGTACATCTTTTGTTCTTGATGCACAACAGACGTGGACACTCAATCCATCCTATAGATGGACATTGATACAGTTGTTGCTACTGTTGTAGGAGGAATAAAATCGGATGAGGGGTGTAGTTGAAAATGTTGAGTGTGTGTGCAAAAGGGACGTTAAAATAGTATGGAGAGGGTGTGACAGGGTAAAAAATCAAGATGATCCTAACCAAACCGAATATAGCCGAGTAGCCACATCTTCTACTGACTTACATGTGTTACAATCAAGCATTGAAAAAGACGTCATGGAGCCAGCTACGGATTGCACAACCCCTCCTAGCCACTCAGTAGTCTCACAAAAGACCATTGTTTCAGATATACATGGGGATTTAACACATCATCTACTTGTTTCTTATTCGGAGATTCCAAGTATTGAAACAAGAAGACAGCAGCCCAGTCTTTGACTTCTTTCGTAAGCACTTCGAGTCTAGATCCCATACACTCTAGGACACAATCTGCTTCTACTGCTGTTAGTCTTCGTGACTCAGCCGGATCATCCATAGTGATACCACCAATTGGTACTTCACGAAGATAGGATGGAAAGCCTACTATTTATCAACAGTACGCCGACAGTGAATGTAGGTGACATGGTTGATTCAACCATTGTCCTAATCGGAAGTCTAAGTGACCCGGGCGTTAGTTTTTCCCTTCTACCAGTTGCTCAAGAGTTCTTGAAAGTAGCAGTCCAGCAAGCCCAAAGCTCATTAAATTCACAAGTTGATCAGCTGAAGATGATCTTAAAAGGCAAGGCTATTATAGACTAAGTTTCTGATCCTACTTCACCACCTCCACCACCACCTGTTTAAAGACCAAATAAAGATTTATCAATAGACGTGCTGAAATCACTGCTATATCTAGTTGAAGCTAATCTTATCGGGACACTTCATCAAAAAAACAAGTTAGGCACAATTTCAAGGGCAAAATTCACTGAGTTTAAAGCCGGAGTGAGGTCTAGTTTCAGAGATGTGACTGAAATGATCAAGTCTACATCAGCTACATTCTAGATAGCTTTTGATACACTGGATGACCGTATGACTTCACTGGAGACTACCTGCAGGGCTTAGGTTGGTTCTCTGAAACGAATACATGATGATCAGGATGATCCTGATCACCATTAGGTGGAGACAAAGAGGCAAAGAACAGAAGTATGGTCCAGTGCTGCAGTTCAGGCTGAGGCTGAGGATTTTGATCCGAGGGAACTACTAGTGAGGCTTAGGGTGCTAAGCAGATGAATGTACTAGATTTGGTTGATGACTCAGTTGATGAATCGACGGTTGAAAAGCCCGACGTTGGTGATACTAGAATGGAGGAGGAGAAAATGGCTGATGATTTGCTAAAGGATATCACTGATATAGACTTTAAGGAAGATGACAGGGTCCAATCTAATCAAGTACAGATCAAAGAGGAGAGAGATACGATGTTTGAATTCTCTGATGTTGAGGTCGAGGAAGAAAGTGACTTCGACCACATCAACATGCTCAATGAAGCCATGCCAGAGTCACCTGTTAGAGACACTTCAATCCCAGAACAGGCTGAACCTTCAAGACAACCTAAGAGTGACCGGAAAAATCAGAGAAATTGACCAGATGGGAGAGGACTACCATTAGAGTTCCATCCTTTTTTTTTTGGAAGGAAACCCGACAATATTATAAAAACAGGAAGGAGGGGGGCAAACAACCCAATTACAAGAACAAAGCCAAGAACATGCCCTAGGCTAGAAACACCAATCAAGAAACAATCCAACCAAACGGGAAGGAAACAAAGAGAAGCAACCAAAGTGCAAACAAGAACCAAAGCAACCAACTGAAAGAAAGAACACAACAAGCAAAATCAATCATTATGCGCAATAGATCTCTTTGCCTTATTTTTCCAAGCCATCCTCGCGAGAACCACATCCTGAATATCCTTAATAATTTGGGCTTCAATCTTTCGGTCATTCTGTAAAAGTCTGCGATTTCTCTCTCTCTCCAGATATAATAAACCGTGGCCGAGAGAGAAAGCCTTTGCATGGTATTTATAGAATAAGCATTTCCAGATAAGTAACAACTCAAAATAGTATCCCATGATTCCGCAAAACCATATAAGCCCGCTTCCCTGGATTTTTCCTCTAAAAAAACAGTCAACGAAAAAAAAACATTCAAAGAAAAGATGGTTGTGAGAGTCTGGACGTTGGTCACAAAACGGACACATAAAATCTGGAAGGTCATGCTTCCATAAGCCAATCCGGTCTTGAGTTGGGAGTGTTTTGTGACACGTCATCCACATACAAAAAGCGTGTTTAGGGATACACCCTTTAAACCACACCATCTTTGACCACTCAACCAAAGGGTAATTCCCTTCCAAAGATTTTCACGCATCTTTAACCGAGAACCCAATCAACTCGTTAGAAAAACTCTACCAACCCATAGAATCTTGATTGTCATTAACACATGGAACTGGGATCGAATTGAGGTTCGGGAGGTGATCAATCCAGTCATTCAGCCAAACCCCTCCAATATGATCAATGACTATACGAGCCGTAGTCGAAGGGTGGAAACCCAAGGTATGAATACGGAGATAAGAAAAGTGGGAAGATAACGGTCCACAAGACAACCAAGTATCTTCCCCACGAATTCGTACTCATCCCATATCCAATCTTAACAATGAAGAACCGACGCAGTTGAGGCATTAACTCAAGCAATTTCTGCAGCACCCAAGACCATGAGTGTTTTGGCCGAACCGTCCAAAAAGAAGAATTCTGGACATAATTCGTCCAAACCCAATTCACCCATAACGAGTTTTTCTGACAAAGAAGATCCCAAACATTTTTTGCCACAAGCGCCAAATTCTAAACTGAAAGTCTTTTGAAACCAAGACCTCCACACTCAACCGACCGACATACATCATCCCATGCTATCCGACACTTACCCCTTGCACTATCATCTTTAGCCCAAAGAAAGCTTCTGAACATTGCTTCCAACTTATGAATCACCCCAGAAGGAAACACAAAGACCGACATCCAATAAAGTTAAAGAGATTGAAGGACAAAAATCACAAGCTACTTCTTACCTCCAAAGGACAGCATCTTGGACATACAATTATGAATTTGAAGCTTCACTTTATCCACAAATGGCCCAAAATCAGTCACCTTAAGCCTCACCGGCGACAACGGTATACCAAGTAGCTAATAGGGAAAACACCTACATGAAACGGAAGACAATTCTGGATAGCAAGTCTTGTCTCCGCCGAAACATGGCCGAAAAACACCTCACCTTTGTCAAGACTTGGTGTTAATCCCGACCTCAATTTAAACAAGTCCAATGCCCTTTTAATCACCTCAACCAAATGCACATCGCTACTAGAAAAAACGACGAGGTTATCAACAAAGCATAGATGAGTAATTTGTGCATCCTGACAACCCGAATGGTAGCCAAACGAGCGCGTTTCCTCAATGCATTGCTTTTGGAGCATCGAAAATCCCTCCATAACAAGAGTTAACAGGTATGGAGAAATCGGATCACCTTGCCGTATACCTCGGGCCCCTTTAAAAAATCCCACTGATCCTCCATTTATGGTAATTGAAAACGAAGAAGTATAAAACATTTCCCGAATCCATTTAACAAAAACAGGATGGAATCCAAAACCTTGCAACATGTTTAACACATACATCCAATCAACAATATCATAAGCTTTCCGAATATCTATTTTGAAAGCGCACCGAGGATGGCCCACCTCAAGTTGGTATTTCGACACCAATTCATGAGCCATAAGGATATTATCAGAAATCCTCCTACTCGGTATAAAAGTTGATTGGGTAGAACTAACAAGTTGTTCTAGATAAGGAGTCATACGATTCAAGATGATTTTACTAATGACTTATACAAAACCGAGCAACAAGTAATCGGTCTAAATTCAGCCACTTTTGAAGCATTCGGTACCTTTTGAATCAAGCAAAGAACTGTGTCATTCGGCTCCTTTGTCAAGCATCCTGAGTAGAAAAACTTATGGATAGCAACTTGCATGTCATTACCCACCACACTCCACGCAGCCTTAAAAAATTTCGAAGAAAACCCATCTGAACCAGGAACTTTGTCATTACCATTTTTTTAGCGGAAAACCAGGCAATATTACAAAAACAAAGAAAAGTCGAGGCAAAAAACCCCTACAAGGAAGCACATCAGAGGATCACCCCCCAGTGCACAAGATCCAAAAAGCCACAATCCAATCAAAGGGAAAGAGAACAAGCAAAAAAACACACCATAGCTACAAACCCAACCCCCAAGACCCCCACCAGTCCGCACATCAAAAAAAAACCCCCCCAACCAACATCAAACAGAAATACAATTTCACTGAGTCTTCCAAGCCATCTGCATCATGACAGCCTCCTTGATTTCCTTAGCCAACTAGTCAACCGATCTACTCCGCTGCTGGAAAAGTCTTATGTTTCTTTCCTGCCATATATAGTATACCGTAGTAGAGAAAGAAAGCTTAAACCTTATTATAACTAGGTTTATATAGATCCCTTTTTCTTTCATGGACCGGACCTTTAATTAAACTTAAACAAGTTTATGGGCCTTTTAAAGCCTTCTAATTAAATCAATCATTAGCTTAATAATTATTAATTATTTTAGGCTTAAGCAAATCATTACTTCTCAATATTGGGCTTTTAGACCTAATTAATTATCCTTTTTAAGTCCAATATATAATTATCATAATTATATTTCATAAACACACATTTTATAATTATCTTTCTATTACAACATGTAATTTATTCGGTTCACGGCCGTCATGGTCAATTCGAGACACACATACTCTATGCGTGCGATCCTCATAGGTTCACTTGACATCAACAATGTTTTCATGTGACGTGGGCACAGAGAAACCTACAGTCTCCTACTAGCACATGGCACATAAAACACAGACAATGGTTATGTATCTAGCAACGCACCACCGCCCCCAAAATTAAATGATTACGTGTTTTCTTAGCTTTCATTGATACAATCAATAGTACAAATAGAATATTCCTTATCCTTTTGCTACACGATATCTCAAATTGAACTCAAGGCATAGATTAGTCTCATTCTCGGCTGTTCAATGATTGTCTTTCTCGATCCCGATATTTATTGAGTAAATAAGTGCTACTGGTTCAACCAATCTACTTGTGTGTAGCCACACAATCCTCAATTTATATCATCGAGGGGCCCAGAGATTTCACTCTCATCATCAGAGGAGCAAATTCCATATTGCATCTACACGACTCTTACATAATTCAAATTGTACCTAACATAACCCTTATAATCACTCGGTGAAAGGTAAAGTTAGGCATATATCAAAGAACAACACTCCTTGTGCTCGAGATCCTAATGTACATCTCAGGTCAAAGGATAAATGAATAACTATCATTTCAAGATTCACTTTATGACACCGATCTATGAAGTGATCTTGAAGGCGGGTCTTTCCAACACTTGTACCCACAAGTGCAAGTGACTCTGGTCGCACTCCGTCTGGTCCAACTTGACCCAAACCAGACTTCACAATAATCTTAACTTGTTTTTTTGAACGGAAAAACCAGGCAATATTTTAAAACAAAAAAAGGTTACAAAAAGTAAGGGCAAACTGCCACCACCAAGGCCAAAACGGCAAAACAAAAAAACTCATAAGCAATACCATACTAGGCCACAAGAAGCCAAAAAAGACATAAGAAAATCGACCAATACCAACACCAGAAAGGAACCACCATGAACCAGGACCACTAATGACTCCAGAAAAGAGCCTCACACCAGCACCACAAGCCCATGTTATGAGACCCCATCCATTTGGCTAGCACGCTTACTCCTATTCCTCCAAGCCATCCGCAGCAACACCACCTCCTTAATATCCCTAGCGACCATGTGAGCCATCCTCGACTTCTTCTCAAAGAGTCTAGTGTTCCTCTTCCGCCAAATGAAATAAACAGTCACCGAAAAAGCTAGTTTCTACATGAGACTCCAATGCAAACCGTTTGAGAAAAACGCCAAAATATTGTCCTAACCATCCGGGATCCCGCTTAGACCCACGTGGGCCTTGATTAGACTCCAAAGCTCCGACAAGAACCCACATTGAAAAAATAAGTGGTTGTGGGATGTGTGTCCCTGTGATTCACGTTCCAATCAAGCAAAACAATTAAACAATAATGAATAAGCAAACCTGATATTGAATTAGCAATTGATTCAAATGGTTACAAGGCTTGAATATGAATATCTCGATAAGCTCTCTGCTTTCTCTCTAGCTGCCGTCTCTCTCTATTTCTATCTCTCAATTACGTGCGGCTCCTAACCAAGAGATACACAACACACAAAACCTAAAAACCCTTAATTAAACCAAATACCTATTTTAAGGGAAAAGGGCTAAAAACGAAAATACAAAAAATAAACTTTGACTATTTATTACAAAGGACCTAGACTTTATAATTGAGAGTTGACTTTTTTAGCTTTGACTTCAGATTTCCGTCTTCAATCTTGATGATCTTGAATCCAATAAATCTGTGCTCTAACAATCTCCCTTTTTGGATCAAGATCATTACTAAAAGGATTTAGCAATTCAATCTTCTCTTTAATGCTCAGAAGATGCAATCTCCCTCTTTGTCTTCAAAAGTATAGCAATCTCCCCAAAAAACGAAAAGTAAAATCTCTTTCAGATGATGGAAAGAAATTATCTCCAGATTTAGCTCATAATGCTTTAGCAAATCGTCTTCAAGGAAACTTTCTTCAATACAACATATCTTCAGAAATTCTTTCAAAAACTTGTGTTCTCCCCATTTCTTGGTTGACGCTTCTCCCCCTTTTTGATGAAAAGAGCAACGAGTTCATCAAAACTATTCTTCAAGAAATGTCTTCCATCACTGAGTTTGCATACAGAAGCTCGGATTATCTGTCAATTCATAAAGATGTGCATCCAGATCTTTGCAAATCCAGACAAACTAGAAATGTAACACCTGAATCAACAAATGAACCAGTTAAGATGCTAGCAGGAACACAAAGTCACTGTGTGTAACGAATACACATTGGAAAGGAGCTTTATGATGTTCACTCCCCCAGGGCTTCCATTCAATCATCAAAACACCACAAAGGCAATTTCTATGAACGTTATGACAAAGAAACAAATTCCTTGTGTGTTCGTGCATGTGATAGAAAGAATTAAGCACGTGATGATTGCTTATAAGGCTCAAAATGTGTAAACCACTGAGACAACAGTTAGTTAAACAGAGACTCAATGTGCATGATTGAAGTGCGAAGGTGGGGCAGACTTCCTTCATTTCAATATCCAGATTTCCCAAATGAAAATCAGATAGCAAAAGTGCTGCTTCCCCTATGAAAATGAAACATTTTCCTTTTAAGAAGAAAATGAGTGGCTGGTGGGGTTTTTTGTCAAGAGTTGGCATGAGCTAGTTGCCTGTTTCAATAATGTTCACCAAAGAGTTGTGAATCATTAGAATTGTGGCTGCCCGACTCAGAAAAAGGTTGGTGTAGAGTTCTGATATTTTTTTAACTCTGTTCTCACACCCTCTTTCTTTTAACCATTCAGCTCATATCTAACCAAACTCTCTTTTACATTTTCTCTCATCACACATCCCACACTCATTTCTTTTGACTCCTCACACTGATCCCATGTTATCCTATAAAGCATATCTCGCTCAGATGATTTAACTTGATCAGTTAAAGCTCAAAGATGAAGCAGAAAACATTTAAAATCACACTTCCAATTCAAGAAATCTGTTTGAGAATCGGGAAGTGGTTTGAACATTTAAAAACATGTTCTCCTATGATTGAAAGTTGTCCTTCTTTCAACCATAGATGAGATGAAGATAAAGAATTATACCTTTTGCGTGCAATCTTACATCTCATGAAGTCAAGCTTAAAGTCATAAAGATATGATCTTGTAATCATCTCTCAAACTGCAAAAGTCTTAAGGTCTAGTCAAAGCAACTTTATTCACGAAAATTAAAATGACATAAAGTAGTAAAACAATTAAAATACGAGTTCTGATCAGAAAGATTTAGAAGTCATAGCCATACTCCTTTGACTTGTATACTCCCCCTAAAATCATGCATCGATAACAAGTTATCAGTAATCACAATGCATACATTAGATATGCTATCCCTCAAAATAACATTGACCATATATGAGGTACTTCGCACACTCCCCCTGAGATCATGAACAGATTGTTAAAGTGCAAATATCTTTCAGAAATAATGATGAAGAAATGAAAAAAAAATTACAATAAGAAAACTTTAATAGGTAACCACTGATTATGTCTTAAGATTTAGCATACCAAGCCTAAAGACAAGAAAATTGAATCTCTTTTCGTTTAAGGGTTTGGTAAACAAATCTGCAAGCTGATAATCAGTTTTTACAAAGTAAAGTTCAATTTTTCTTTTTTCTACATTATCTTTTATAAAGTGATACCTGACATCTATGTATTTGGTCTTAGTATGCTGAACAGGATTAGCTGAAATCGCGATAGCGCTCTTCGAGTCACAATACATCAGGATTCTATTGAAATGGAAACCATAGTCTCGCAGTTGTGTTCTCATCCACAAGACCTGAGAATAGCAGCTAGCAGCAGCGACATATTCTGCTTCGGCCGTGGAAGTGGAGACACATAATTGTTTCTTCGATGCCCAACTGACTAGTTTATCACCGAGGAATTGTATATGACCCGAGGTGATCTTCCTGTATAACATGAAACCAGCATGATCTACGTCTGAATAAGCTGTTAGTTCAAAGCTTGTATCTTTAGGATACCACAGACCAAGATCTGCAGTCCCCTTCAGATACCTGAAAATCCGCTTACCTGCAGACAAATGGGATTCTTTAGGATTAGCCTGATATCTAGCACATAATCATGTTGAAAACATTATATCCGGCCTACTGGAAGTAAGATACATTAAAGAACCTATCATCCCTCTATACGTTCTAACATCAACAGCCTTTCCCGAAGGATCAATGCCAATCTTAGTACTAGGTGCCATCGGGGTACCAATCGGTTTACAATTTTCCATTTTGAACTTCCGAAGAATTTCAAGAATGTATTTAGATTGATTGATTGATAAAAATCCCCGTTGAAAATTGTGTGACTTGCAATCCGAGAAAGAAGTTCATCTCTCCCATCATACTCATCTAAAAATGTGACACCATGAGGTTTGCAAAATTCTTACAGTACTTAGGATTTGTAGAGCCAAAAATAATATCATCCACATATATTTAAATAAGAATGATATCGCCTTTTTCCTTTTTAATGAATAAAGTGGTATCGACCGTACCTTTTGTAAAACCTTACTTGACCAAGAACTGAGATAAGATATCATACCAGGCGCGAGGAGCTTGTTTCCGTCCATAAAGAGCTTTATCCAAGATGTAAATGTGATTAGGCTTATCTAGATTCACAAACCCTTCTGTCTGTGAGACGTAGACTTCCTCCTTGAGTACACCATTCAGAAAAGTTGTCTTCACGTCCATTTGATAGACGGTGAAGTTCTTGTGGGCGGCATAGGCTAAGAACATCCGAATTTCCTGTATACGCGCCACTGGAGCATAAGTCTCATCATAGTCTATCCCTTCCTCTTGCCTATATCCTTTGGAAACAAGTCGTGCTTTATTTCTGATAACGGTACCATCTTCATCTTTCTTGTTTTTAAACACCCATTTCGTACCAATGATGGTTTTACCTTCAGGTTTGGGTACGAGTCTCCAGACTTTAAGTGCTTCAAACTGATTCAGTTCATCTTGCATCGTAGTAACCCAATCTGAATCGGCAAGGGCCTCAGATACGCGAGTAGGCTCTATCTTGCTCAGAAATGATTCATGCATACATAGATTTGATGTTGCAGACCTTGTTTGCACCGGTTTTGAAGGATCTCCAATGTATATTGATCATTATCAGCATCTAATAATTCACTGTTATCTTCTTCAGATGGTTCAGAAGGAATGGGGTTTTCAGTTGAAGTAGTAGTGACAGAAGTCTCAGTAGGTACAACTTGGTCAGGCTGTTGATCAGTCCTTATAGTACACCCAACTGATTCAGCTACTTCTGTCTCTTCATTGTTGGTCACGGATTCAACTGTAGGAGTAGGCATTTGAACTTGAACTTCTTGCCGAATCGGGGAGTTGGATTTAGTTGAGATATCTGAAGTGGTTGGATGAATAGTCATCGAGTCTTCTATTCTGTCAACCACACCAGATTTAGTAACATTAGATCCTAGAAATTCATCATAAAATAGTTCAAATAATAAATCCAAATAAGATAATTGAGAAGTAGACGATGAAGTGCCATCTGATTTGTTCTCTTGAGGTGCAGGTCCTGGACTGGTTGGCCTAGAAGCTAGTACTCCGGTTATCACGGGTTCTGAACTGACATGGTCAGAAGCCATGTCCTCATCGAATGTAACGTTGACGCTCTCGATCACAATCTTCGACTTCTTCAAGTAAACACGGTATGCAATAGATGTAGAGGAATAGCCAATAAAGATGCCCTCATCTGCCTTAGCACTGAATTTATTCAGATTCTCTCTGTCGTTTAGAACATAACACTTACACCCAAATATATGAAAGTATTTGATTGTAGGTGTCTGGTTGTTGATTAACGCATACAGAGTCTTCTGAAATCTGTGGTGTATCATGGAGCGATTCTGAGTGTGATATGCAGTTGATACAGCTTCAGCCCACAGAAATAGAGGTAAGTCAGATTGGCTGAGCATAGTTCGAGCGGCCTCGACAAGCGTATAGTTTCTCCTTTCGACGACTCCATTCTGTTGAGGCGTACGTGCAACAGAGTATTGATGTGATATCTCGACCGATTCGAGATATTCTTCAACTATTTTATTCTTGACCTATGTGCCGTTGTCAGTTATGAGAATCTTGACTTGTTTCTGCAAATTGACTTGGGTCGTCTTCATAAATGTAATGAGAACTTCAGGCGTCTCATCTTTAGACCGTAGAAACTTGACCCAAGTGTATAGCGAAAAGTCGTCCACGATAACTAACACGTACTTCTTTCCGCCTAAGCTTTGTGTTCGCATAGGACCGCATAAATCCATATGCAACAACTCTAATGGAGAGTTGGTACTTGGTTCAGGCTTTGGTTTGTGTGGAGCTCTTTTCATCTTTCCCTTTTCACACGTTGCACACAAGTGTTCTTTTTCATACTTCAGCTCAGGAAGTCCTTTCACTAGCTTTCCACTGACCAGTTTGTTGATGTACCGAAAGTTGAGGTGAGAGAGCCGTCGATGCCATAACCATCTTTGTTGCATCGAGGCTTTTGAGAGTATACATACCTGATTGTCAGCCTGGACCTTTAACAAATTGATGGTGTAGAGGTTTGACTTGCGAGTGCTGACCAAGAGTTCTTTCCCGTATTCAGTGCGTACCAAACATTTCTTGGCCCTGAAATTCACCTCTAAGTCTTTGTCGCAGAACTGGCCAATACTGAATAGGTTGTGTCCTAAGCCTTCAACGTAGCTCACCTTCTTAATCGTGACATTTTCATGTACAACATCACCGTATCCCAGAATTGGTGAAAACTGATCATTTCCAAAACGAACTGTGCCGCAGTATTTTTCTGTATAATTAGACAACATACTCTTCTGCCCGGTCATATGCTTGGAACACTCGCTATCCAAGTACCACATATGACGGGTCTGCACAAAACAAATCAAGAAATAAGAGGTTTAGGTACCCATTTATAAATGGGACCTACAGTGTCAGTACATGATTTTGGTACCCATTTAAATTTGGGCCCACATTGTCTTTGAAAACCATATGAATGATAAGAAGAATGATAACGATAAGAGGAAACATTATATGGGCCATACCAAACATCAGAATATTTACAAGAAGCATAATCATATCCACCAAAATTTGAAAACTTTTTATTAGATGGAGCTAACTGGAATAATTGCTTTATGGAATATTTCTTGCGAGAATCAACAAGATTAGATTTAGAAGTAGCAACATTCACAATCAATTCATCTTTAATAGAAGTCTTTTTATTCAAATTAAAACTAGAACTAGCTTTAGCAGTCTCGTCAATCTCCTGTTTTGGTCGCCACACCAACTTAACTTCATGCCTTTGCTTTCTCACATCTGAAAAATTTGAAACTTTTGAGTTAGAATAGTGAGATTCAAAAGAATGCTTCTTCTTGGGCTTACCAGTGGTGATCGATTTCTGTGAATACTAAGATTTTCTTTTCTTACCTTTTGCATTCTTCGATTTCATAGAAACTGATTTATGAACTTTCGTTGATGTTTCACCCTTTTCAAACACACTGGGTAAACCGAAAGAATTAACAACACAAGATGAATGATCAGGAAGTTTGTTAGTAAAGTCAAGTTGAGCAACACATTAATCTAAAACACCATCAGAGTTTAAGAAATTAAGCTCATTATCAAGTAAACCAGATCTATCACCAGATTTTTAAGCCTTGGAGAATTTATAAAACTCAGTATTTTTGATCACTGTAGAAGATACAGTTTGTTCTAAGTCCATCAAAATTCTTTCTTCTTTAAGAGTATTCTCGAGTTCAGAAATTTTACTTTCCAAAACTAGAGGAGGGACGTAAAGTTTACCTTCGATGGGCTTAGCCTCCATTTCTTTTACAGAATAACTATCAAAATAGTCATTTGAAAGAAATTTTGATTTATCAGAACTATAACTATTATTCAACCTCTCATAACGAAATGGAATTTGAACTTTAGTTGTGTTCTTTCTTTTAGCATATTCCTTGGCTTTATCCTCTTCAGACAGACTAGTCCAGAAAACTTTGAGTTCAGGGTATTGAGGTGCCAGTTTCATAAATCTAAAATCATAAAGAGCAGGCACTTCAGATATACCCTTTTTGAGGTGGTGTGGGTTCTTGTAACCAAGTCCCCAACACTCAGGTTTCTCTTTAGGTTTGTTCAAATGAATAGTGTGTTCAGTTTGACCTAAAGTATATAATTTCTCTTCCAAATCATTCACTTTGTCAATTAAAGATTTCTTTTCTTTTGAAGTCGAAGAGTACATTTTAGAAAGCTCTTTAGACTTAAACTCACACTCTCTATATTTTGAAACAGTTTCAGATAACTCTTTATGAATTATAGTCTTCTCTTTCGCGCTGGTGTCAATGTTTTTGTGCAAAGTTTCAATCAATACATTTTTCTCAGCAATATCATTGCTAAGTTTATGTATAGATTGATTTTTCTCATTAATGACACCTCTCTCACGCTTAAGTTTAGACTCTAATTCTTGGAGCTTAGACATCATAGCATGTATTTGATTCAGAAAATCAGATTCAGCTAAGTCACATACCTCTTCATTATCTCCTTCATCAGAATCAGCTTCAGCTTCTAACTGCTGCTTACCCATCAAGCACATATGTGATGTCTCGTCCTTCTCTCCTTCTTCAGATTCTTGGTCCGAATGGTCGAGCCAGTATTCATCCTCGGCCATTAATGCCTTTCCAGCCTCCTGTTGCTTGGCTAGAAGCATCTTATTTTTGTAGTAGTCGGAGTTCCAGACTTTAGGTTTTCGGCAGTCCTTGGCAAAGTGACCGAGTTTGCCACAGTTGTAGCACTTTATTGGTTCTTCCTGCTTGGGCTCTTCGGCTCTATACCTCTTCTTCTCTTCTGGTCTCTTTTCTTCAACTTTCTCCTTGTGTTTGTAGTTATTTGGACCAGACGAGTACCTCTGACTGTTGGAGCTAGGCTTTTTATAGAACTTCTTTTGGAAGGCCCTGGTTAGCATTAGCATAGCTTCCTTCAGATTTTCACAATCGTCAGAGTCATAATTCGCCTCACTATCAGCCTCTTCTGATTCAGATACTATCATCTTCTTCTTCTTAGACTTCTTCTTGACCACAAGTGCAACTGGATCAACAACTGCTTTGTCAGCCTTTTTCATCTCAACCTTGATCTCATCCACCTCTTCCTCATTCTGTCTGAGGATTTCATAGACTTCATGAAGTGGAATATCGTTCAGATCTTTCATTTGCCTCATCTGTCTGGTGAATCTCTTCCACTCAGGCTGGAGGTTGCTGAGAAATTTCACATTCAACTCAACTTGAGATTTGTTGATCTTGTTCTTGCTTAGCTCATTCAACAATGTCACAAATCTGTCATAGGTGGCTTCTAGTGATTCTCCAACTTTAGCTTTGAATTCTTCATAGTTGTTCAGGCAGTTGGATACTTTGAGTTGGTTGCCAACTTTAGATCCGATCATCATCTTCTCCAATTGATCCCACATTTGCTTGCCGGTAGCGTTGTAGCTATCAATCTTGACATAAATTTCATTATGTATGCCTTGGAGAATGAATGATTTTGCCAATTTGTCACCCTTGTGTCTTCTCTTCTGCTCATCAGAGTATTCATCAAGCGGTAATCGATACTCTCTCTGTTCATCTTCTCCGTTCTCTCCAGCTACTGTGAGAACCTTGGTAGGCGGTGTCATGGTTCCTTCCTTTAGGGATAATCTGATGTAGTCTCCCAAGTCATTTCTGTCGATGAAGTCCAAGAATCTGTCTTTCCATTGCTTGTACTCTCCCTTGAAGAGTACTGGTGGCTTCACATCGGTTCCGAGAGCAAGTGCTTCCCGAGATGACATCCTTACTGATATTGAATTAGATAAGAACTGATATGATTGTTAGTCCAGATAAAATCAAATAAATACAGATTAATAATGAAAAATGAGAAACTGGAGCAAAAAGGCAGAAATGCGCCGAAAGGCAGTGGCGCAAAAGAAGGTTTTGCGCTAGAAGAGTCTGGCGCAAAAAGAGAGTTTTGCGCTAACGGAGTCTGGCGAAAAGTTCAGGTTTGCGCTAAAAGAAACTGGCGCAAAATGGACTTCGCGTGAACTTTGAATCCCTTGAGTTTTGCGCGAGTAGAGGGTGGCGCAAAAAGGCTTTTGCGCGATAAGCGGGTCGCGCGAAAATGAGATTTGCGCGAGAGGTTGATGGCGAGAATCTGGTGATAAACTTTGCGCGAAGAGCTGGTGACACAAACTACTCTTTGCGCGAGAAGAGGGTCGGTCAAACCAAAGATTTGCGCGAAACACTTGTAGCGCAAAATACAGTTTTGCGCGAAAAGCTTGTGGCGCAAAGAAAACTTTGCGTTACACACTTTGAACACTTGAACCTGGCGCAAAACACACGAACGATGAAATGGCGCAAATGATAGATTAACTAGCGCAAAACGATTGAAACTCGAAAAACAACTGAAAAACTCGAATAAATCAATCTAGATTGTGATTAGCAGTCTCAAACTTTGACAATCAAGTTACTAACACATATAAAGAAGATTACAACCAAAAAATTTCAAAAACAAACCGCTAGACCCGGCCCGCCCGACCCATTAGAAAAGCGGGCTTGGACAATCATTCTCGAAAAAATGGGCGGGCTCGGGTTGGACTGCTAAAATAATGGGCGGGCTTGGGCAATGAAAAAAAGAACTCGGACAAGCCCGCCCGACCCGTTATATTATTATAGTTGATTAATGTTTTTATATAATTAATAATTTAATCATTTTATTCAAAATATTTATAAGTGGCTTTGTACCAACCGTCACCCAAACATATATAATATGTGTTGTGTTATATAGTACGTCTCGAATTTCGATCTTGTAAATATTAGGTGGATGAATATTTGTTATTGAAAAAACTCGAACTTTGAAATTTGATAACTCATTAGAGAGAAAATGTCCATGATTCATATATTGTGAAACAATTATTTTTCATACGCTATGTACATTGATATATTTTACGTCTTATTTTATGCTCGAAAGAACTTACACAATTTAAATGATTTTACATAACTTATGATTTTATATAAGTTTTGTTTTTCACATGTAAAAAAATAAGCCCGCTAGCCCGTGGGCAAGCCTGGCCCGTTTATAAAGGCAGGTACGGGCAAGTCCATAAGCCCGCAAAAACGGGCTTGGGTTGCTATATTAGGCCCGTTGGACAAAAAAATTAAGTTAAGCCCGGCCCGGGCCCGGCCCAAGCCCGCAAATGATCACCTCTAGAAGAATCGATCAATGAAACAGTGTATGTGCTCGTGAAACTAAAAAACACCAAAAATCATCAAATAGACAATCTAAAACATTGAATCACTCGATTAAACCAATACTTATTCAATATTATCAGCAAATTGATTTCAAACTAATCAATAACAGCTTGAAAGAACAATCACACAATAAAAATTAAATCTTGACAGATGAAACAGTGCCGAAAAGAAAAAAAAATCTTTTTGATTTCCATCTGTTAGGCTCTGATACCAATTGTGTGTCCATGTGATTCACGTTCCAATCAAGCAAAACAATCAAACAATAATGAATAAGCAAACCTGATATTGAATTAGCAATCGATTCAAATGGTTACAAGGCTTGAATATGAATATCTCGGTAAGCTCTCTGCTTTCTCTCTAGCTGCCGTCTCTCTCTATTTCTCTCTCTCAATTACGTGCGGCTCCTAACCAAGAGATACACAACACACAAAACCTAAAAACCCTTAATTAAACCAAATACTTATTTTAAGGGAAAAGCACTAAAAAACGAAAATACAAAAAATAAACTTTGACTATTTATTACAAAGGACCTAGACTTTATAATTGAGAGTTGACTTTTTCAGCTTTGACTTCAGATTTTCGTCTTCAATCTTGATGATTCCAATTAATTTGTGCTCTAACATGGGAATCTGCACATAAACCACATATTAGACATTTCATATCAGGGGGTTCATGTTTCCATGAAGAAATACGGTCTTGCGTAGGCAACCGTCTAAGACAGGCTAGATATGCACAAAACGCATGCTTGGGAATAAAAGCACGGTTCCACACAACTTTACTCCAAGAGACACACGACAGGCTACCCACCATCGTTTTACATGCTAACCGGACCAAAAAATCTTGGAGCGAGTTATGAGAGTCCATCCATAAAACCCGATCATTATCCCTGGGAGATAACATCGGTATATCAAAAGTAGCAAATAAAGGCAACCTTTCCAACCACACTTTCGGCCAAGCCAAACCGAGATTATGGATAAGCTTATGAACCGTGCTATCAGGCGTGAGACCCACAACATTGAAGACACGGTAAGAAATATTATTCGATAAAGCACCTCCCATAAGCCATTTATCCTCCCATGCGTTGGTGTTCAAACCGTTGCCAATACGAGTGAAAAAGAACGGTCAAACATGTTCCCGAATGTCCATGATTTTTCTCAAAACCCACGACCATGAACTACGTTTGTGTGCCGTCCAAACTCCACCATGCGGAAGACAATGCGTCCAAACCCATCTAACCCATAAGGACTCACGCTTTCGGATAATATTATAAAGATGTTTAGCGATCAAAACCCGATTTCATAAATACAATTTCTTTATTCCAAGACCGTCGCTATCCATTGGTTTACAAACCTCGTCCCATGCAATTTTGCATTTGCCCCGCGAAGAGTCTCCTTGTGCCCACAAAAAATCCCGAAAAATCGCTTTTAATTCATGTATTATCCCCAACGGAAACTCAAACACGGACATCTAGTATAATTGAAGAGAATAGAGAACCGGTCGTATAAGTTGGCGATGTCCACCATATGATAAGAATTTTGACTTCCATTTGTGGATCCTCCCTTTCACCTTTGTGACAAGGCCACCAAAATCTGTTACCTTTAGCCGAACCGGAGAGAGCGGGACCCCAAGATACCGAATCGGGAAAAACCTGCACGAAACGGGACACATTCAATTATTGTGGTCCGCTCATCATTTGGCACGTTCCCAAAGAACACCTCGCTTTTCTCCAAACTAGGTGCAAGCCCGGACTTCGTCTGGAAACTCTGAAGAGCTCTTTTCAATACTTCTACCGAGTGAACATCACCTCTCGTAAACACAAAAATGTCGTCCGCAAAGCACAAGTGGGTGATATTTAAATCACCACACCCTGCATGAAAGCCAAACAATTCTGCCTCCTCAATGCAATGTTTAAACAACATGGAAAACCCCTCCATAACAATAGTAAACAAAATATGGACAGAGGGGGTCACCCTGTCGAATACCCCTCTCTCCCTTGAAAAAGCCTTCAGTATCACCATTGATAACTAAGGAGTAGGACGCCGTACTAAGCATTTATGTGATCTATTTAACCAAAACTGGATGGAACCCCAACCCGCGAAGCATAGTACCCACAAACTCCCAACTTACCATATTGTATGCCTTCTTTATGTCAATTTTGAAAGCACATCGCGGAGGACCCCCATTTCTTTGGTAACCCACAACAAGCTCATGAGCCATTAAAGTATTATCCGATATTCGCCTTCCGGGAATGAAGGCCAATTGTGATGGGCTGATAAGAAAATCAAGGGAATCTTTCATACGATCCGACACTATTTTGCTTATACATTTATATAAGACCGAGCAGGAGGAAATAGGACGAAAGTCAGTAACCTTTGAAGCATTCGGTACCTTTGGGATTAAACAAAGGCAGGGTCGTTCCAATCTTTTTAGAGGCCCTGTTACACTTACGCCAAAGCTATTGATCTATAACTAGACAAATAAAAAAAGAACTATAAAATTCTAGTATAACATGTTGCATTAAATCGTTTAGAAAATCTATCTTTAGGGTTGTTAGTGCATAAATATGTTGGATACAAGATCACAGAAGACTGAACACTGAAAGTCAAAGTCAAAAGCTCAAGTCAAACTCTCAAGCAGAAAGTCAAAGTCAAAGTGACAGTCAAAGTTTGTGTATGTTGTGTTGTAAGAGTTTTATGATATAAGTTTTTTGTTTGTGTCAAATAGGGATATGACTAGAAGAGAGTTCAACGCGTATCATTAAGTCTAGAGAGAAAAATATATTGAGAGCTTACTGTATCGATTACTGAGATTGTAATAGAAATGAAATTTGATTGAATTTGATTTGTCATCTTGTTTAGCACTGATTGTGGGACACTCGACAAAATGTTAATTGACAAGGTTCCTGTTTCTGTTTCAGATCTAAATGGTAATGGAGTTTGGAGGAGGAAGAAGGATAAAAATGATTGTTTTAATGTTTATGAAAATGATGTTGAAACTAGTTGTACCCAAAACAGTGATGAGTTGAGATGTACTTCTTTTGATGAAAATGAATGTCAGATTTGTTCCGATAATTCTAAATTTATGACATTTGTTCGAAATAATTTTTATTGCAAACACTGTTGGGATAATTCTTTTAAATATTTCTCCACTCCTAAGTCCAAGAAAAGTAAAAAAAAAAGCTAAACTGAACTTTAATTCCAATTCTTCCACGCAACCCAAAGTTTTTCGTGCTAAGGTTACTAATCCAAGATCTAAAAAGCAACTTCTGGAATTAAATGTTAAAATGGTTTGGAAATGGGTTCCAAAACCACGATATGAATGGAGAGTGAAAGTCAAATCTACTGATATTCCTGAACTGCTTGAAGCTAACAGCAAAGGACCCATTTTGATATGGGTACCAAAGCGAAACTAATTGTTTCTTTTGCAGGCATGTCGATTGTGGGTGATAGATTCAGGATGTTCATGCCACATGACAAGATTCAAGCACCTACTGCATAACTACGTGGAGGAGCCTCCTGGAACAGTTCGTTTTGCAAATTCAGAAGTAGAAGGACATGTCAGAGGATATGGAACGCTTGATAATGGAGTTGTGAAGATACAGAGGGTGCTATATATTGAAGGGCTTGATCATAATTTGTTCAGCACCAGTCACTTCTGTGACATGAAATATCAAGTCCGCTTTACAACATCTCATTGCTATCTTGAGGATCCAGATGGATACGAAATCTTTACAACTGAGCGTCGTGGAAATCTATACTATGTAGATTTTCCATCATTGTCCGCCACACGTCCCGTATGCTTACTAGCTAAAGCTTCCAAAGCACAATCATGGACGTGGCATCGCCGCTTGTCTCACCAGAATTTCGGATCAATAGCTAAGCTACAGAGACAAGGTCTGGTAAAAGGTCTACTAGAAATGAGGTTTGAAAAGGACTTACTATGTTTTGCATGTGAGATGGGAAAAATGAAGCGAAGCTCATTCAAGTCCAAAACTGAATCATCAACCTCATCTCCGCTTGAACTTATTCACATGGATCTTTGCGACCCAATGCGGACAGCGTCTATCAAAGGAAAGAAATACGTTTTGGTGATGATAGATGACTATTCAAGATACACATGGCTCGAGCTTCTTCGACACAAGTCAGATGCACCAGAACTGATTATCGCTTTTATTAATCGTATTCAAGTACGTCTACAATTTCCAGTTCGGACCCTTCACAGTGATAATGGCACGGAGTTCAAAAATAACACCTTACAGAGCTATCTTATCTCTGTGGGAATTTCACACAACTTCTACGCAGCCTACACTCCGCAACAGAATGGCATTGTTGAACAGAAGAACCGCACTATTGTTGAAGCTACTCGTACTATGCTTGCATATGCTGATCTACCTATGTATCTTTGGGCTGAGGCGGTCGCGACAACTTGTTCTACTCAGAATCGTACCACTGTGGCCAAACGCTTCAATAAAACAACATATGAGTTGATCAACAATCGTAAACCTAATATCAAATTCCTTCATGTTTTTGGTTGTAGGTGTTATATTCTAAGAGAGCATCAAGGACTTTCAAAATTCGATAAGAAATCTGATGAAGGATATCTTGTTGGATACTCACTGACATCCAAAGCTTATCGGATTTACAATACACGAACCAAGACGATTGTTGAAAGCATGAATGTATCCTTTGATGAGAATTCTACTCGGACTTCTGAACACAACTGTTCAGAATTCGGACTCAAGCACAAAGCTTCTATTCAACCCAAAATAGAACCAGCTTCCAAACCGTCTACTTCTTCTAACTCTAACTATATTTCATCTGAGTTAGATTTGTTGTTTATTGACGCCTTTGATGAAATTTGTGTAGACTTTGATAAAGGCATAACAACATCAACACCAAGCTCGGAGGTTCCTGCTCTAGTTGAAGACATATCTGGACCTTCCGAAAAAGTCACTGAAACTGCAGCCCCATCAGGTACAACTACACCTATAGTTTCTGATCCGACTAACACTGAATCAACTTTTGCAGATAACCCTTCTGGGAGTGAAGTCCTGAGTACTTCAGCTGCAATTCCCAAAGCTTCAGTATCAGAAACCTCTGTACAAGATGTCCCAAGCACATCTGAGGATCTACCTGCAGTTCCTGAAGAATATAATGAATCGAATATGCAACAAACCGTTGAATCTTTGCCAAACACACACAGATGGACAAAGGATCATCCCCTACACAATGTGATTGGTAACGTACAATCTGGTGTCAAGACACGTGTTGCATCAGCAAATTTCTGCATGTTCTCAAGCTTCCTTAGTTCCCTAGAACCAAAGAAAGCATCAGAAGCTCTCCGCGATCCCAATTGGATTTCTGCTATGCAAGATGAGCTTCTGCAATTTGAAAGGAACAAGGTTTGGCGTTTGATCCCACTACCTCAAGGTAAATCAGTTATTTGAACTAAGTAGGTGTTTAGAAATAAGAATGAAAATGAATTTCCCAATCACAATCAAGCAATCAAACAATCAAGATCAAGATCTAACAATTTATAATCATAGAGAGAGAGTAGAGAGAGAAAGTGTCGTATTCATTAATAATCACAAGTATTACAATGAAGGTTCCTACACACTCACAACACTAAAACAAGGTATTTATACCTCATGCTAAAACTCTCAAATAGTCCAACTAAAACTCACAAGTACTTAAACACTCAAGTACTAAAAACCCTCTAAAACTAATGTTGACTTCTCACTATTTGACTTTCATTGACTTCCTTGACTATTCAAATACAAAGGCTTTTTACAAGGCTTTCCTAATTAAATCTTGTATACAATTAATGCACTAACATTCTCCCCCTTTGTATTCAAGATTTAAAAAAAATTTGACACTAGTTTTCAGTGCTTGATTCTTCAACTTTTGTCTCTGACAGTCTTGGACTTTGAGACTTTAACAATCTTCAGCCTTTCAGTCTTTGAAGAATCTTGAAAAGTCTTTTGGACTTTGCCTCTTTGAAAATCAACATGTCTTGAATGAAACTTTGAAACTCTTTGAAACTTCGAGGAATCTTTGAAAACTTGTATGTATCTCCATTACTGTGATCTCTTGACTGTTCTTAAGAAAAAAAAACTTTGACGAATCCTCTGAATTTGTCTCTGAATTTTCCCTCTTCAGAATCTTTTAAAAACTTTCATATGGCTTGGTCTTTCAGAATTATCTTCACTATTTTCACCAGAAAGTCTTTTGTCTTTGAAATTGATCTTTGTAGATATCTCCCCCTTTTTGATGATTGTGAGCGTCATAATCATCAAAACATCTTCAATTTCAACATTCTCTTTGATCATCCCCCTCTGTATTCAACGTAACAATTTCCTCCTTGATGATAATTTGACATTCTTCGCCCTTTGATCTGAATAGCTGAATCATTAACTGTATATACCCGAATCTTTTCAAATTTAGATATAATCAACTTGGTAACCCTGATTCAACAAATGAAACAATTAGGAGTGTCTGTCAGTAACACGGAGCTACTGTGTACAACGAATGTACAATTTAAGGAGCTGGTTTGATGAGATGACTCCCCAGGACTTCCATTCAATCATTGAAAAACACAAGGTTTATCTATGAATGTTCTGACAGAAAAACAAATTTTCAGTATGCTCGTGCTTGTGTATGAAAGAATTTAGCACAATGATTGTGTTTCATAAAGCTCAAATTGTGTAAACTGTTGAGACAGCAACAGGTATTACACGGACTCAATGTGTAGGAAAGAGGTGCGAAGGTGGGGCAACTTTCCTTCTTTTTCAATATCTAAATCTTCCGAGTGAAGACTAGATAGCATATATGTTGCGTCCCCAAAGAAAATGAAACATTTCTTTGTTAAGAAAGAAACGAGTGGTTGGTGGGGTTAATGCAAGAGTTGGCATGGGCTCACTGCCTGTTTCAATGATGGTCACCAAAGAATGTGAACCAATCAGGGCTCAGAAAGTGGTTGGTGCAGAGTTCTGATATTCTTTTAACTCTGTTCTCACACCCTCTTTCTTTTAACATTAAAGTTCACTTCTAACCAAACTCTCTTTTACATTTTACCGCTCCACACAATGAGAAAAAATCAACTGGATGAGTTATCTCCCCCACTCTTTGATTTTGACCCCTCACCCCTCAATCACTCAAGGATAACTTCCTAGGTAGGAAACACTGGTTAACGTGAATCCATGGAAGTTCTGTTTAAGCTCACACATGAATCCCATGTAAGTCCTATAAAGAATGGTTGCTCAATAATTTAACTTTAGCAGTTAAGCTCAAAAATGTATGATGACATTGTCAAAATGTATGCTCATGAAAAATTTGAATGAAATTTGAGCATTTGAACTTTGAAGATTTCTCAAAACAAAGATATTGAATGAATGAAATGAAATCAAGAGAATTGTTTTGAGAATCTGACAATGTGTCAATCAGATCAAATAAAATGGTTAGGGTATCAAAGAATTGGATATTTTGTTTATATGAACGAATATAAACAATTTTGCAATGAAAGCACAAATTTGGAAATGATGATTGATGCTCAACAATAATTGAAAGCAAACGGGAGTATTACCATTGAAAAATTGTTTCGATATGAGACATGGTAATAACGATTTCAAATAAAGTACTGAACCGGTGTGTGTGAATACTTGACAGTATAAAGAAAAGATAATACACAATTATTGATCTTTGGAAACACACGCTTAGTTAAACATTAAAGCTCAATAATGAAAAACATTTAAAATCACACTTCTAAATTCATAAAATCTTTTGAGAACCATAAGTGGTTTGAACATTTAAGAAATTGTTTTTCATGCTTGAAAGTTGTTCTTCTTTCAAACAATCAGAGATCTAAGATCAGATAATACTTACCTTTAAGCTCCCACTCAAATCATTGATAGATAGATTTTTGTCTATTAAGCTCCCCCTGGATATTTTCAAAATATCCTTGTCTGAACATTAAGAACGGGTCCTGATCTGTCATGTGATCAGAAGCCACAGTTCTTAACATTAAATTTTGGGTTTTGAATTGTTTCGTTCAAAAGCCATTGTTCTTTAAACTTTGAAGAACGAGTCCTAGACTGATTTTTCTAGAAGTCAAACATCATGATCCCCCTTGAACGTTGGGTGCCTGCAACACATATTTAGCTTTTGGTACCAACTGGTATTTGGGTCCTGATGTGTTAGTTGCAGTTCTTATGGGGGTTACATAATATGAACCATACCAGTAATTGACAAAATTTTTACTTACAAAGTCATGTGCTCCACAGTAAGAACAACATATTTTCTTCTGAGCAACCCTAATCAAATGGTTAGTAGAATAATACATATCAGGATTATCAAAAGATTTACCTTTGTGTGCTCTGTTCTTTTTGGCATTGGTTGTGGATGCATATGCTTTGTCATTCTTTTTTTCATCATCTGAAGAACTTTTCACTCTCCAGACCATCTTATTTTTCTTAGAATTCTTTCCAAGAGATTTTATATAAAAGTTTGCTGAACCATCAACAGGTTTATCATAAAATAGATTTGATGGTCTGATCTGATTTGATTTGACAGTTTGTGATTTGACACCTTTCTTTTTCAAAACATTTTCATGTATAGAACTTGAAGTTGTCTTGAAAGAACAAACTTTTGATAATCTGATGACAGAGCAGTTATTTTGGATTGGAGCTTTGATATTTCAGATTCAAAATGTAAACGTTCAAGCTCAAAATCTTTTTCCAAGTTCTTGTTCTTTTCTGAAATATCCTTGAAAATCCCAGTATTTCTCTTTTCAGCATTTTTCTTTTCTAGCTCATAAGACTGCTTCTTTTCTTTGAAAATATGTCTTTCTTTTTCAAGCAAGTCTTGTAAAGTAGATATCTATTTGGGAAGTTCAGTTATTTTGTTTTCAAGAACTTGTCTTTCTTTAGCAAAAGTATCCCGTTCAGTTACTAGAATCTTTTCAAATTCGGATACTTGCTTAGAAGTTTTATGCATCTAAGCTCCAAATCCTTTTTCTCTTGGTTAGCTTTCTTTGAAAAATCAAAAAGCTTTTGAATGAAATCCTTCTCCAGATTAGCTTTTTCTTTATCTGCTTGGAGGCTTGACATCAGATCAGCATTCTTCTTCTCTAACACAGATATCTTCTCTTCGAAAGCCGAAAACTTGGTTTGAAGCTCAACTGATTCAGCTTGTAGCTCTGAAGATTTTTGTTCAGTTGTCTTCAGTTGGCTTTGAAGATTTTCAATCTTTCTCTCTTTCCGCTTTAATTCCTTTTCACATGTAACAATTAAGTTTTCTTTTAAAACAATGATTTTCTCTCTTTCTTTAATCTCTTTGTCTTTCGCACTGATGATACCTGCAATTGCAAAATCAGATTTAACTATGTCAGTACATTTTGCACAACTAGGAGTTTTATCAGAATTTGACAATTTAGATTTCAACTCCTGAATCTGTTTGATAAAAGTTGCATTATGAATTCTCAGTTTGTCTCGTTCAGCCTCTATACCAGGTATCTCAGAAACAGATCCTTTTAAAGTTGGAGACGTTTCATTTCCATCCACTATGATATGTGAAGTTAAAATGATTGGCTCCAAATCGTTGTTGTTGATCATCCGCTTTCTCTCTGTAGAATGTTTGTCTGTAGAAGACATCTTGAATGATTAGCTTGATTATGAAAGATCGTTCCTAAACAAATCAGAAATGTTGACTAAAAAGTCAAACTTGGATCACCAAAAAAAAATTTAATTTCAAAAAAAATCTATCTCTAAAACTCGCTAGTCACTATTCACTGAGGAACGCGCTAGTAGTTGGTAGCGCGAAACTAGAACTCGCTAGACACAAGTAGCGAGAAACTAGAAACTCGTAAGACACTGTTGGCGCAAAACTCAAAACACGCTAGACACTGAAAGCGCAAAACTAGAAACTCGCAAGGCACTAAAAGCGCAAAACACTATTCACTGTGAAACGCGCTAGTAGTTGTTAGCGCGAAACTAAAACTCGCTAGACATTGTTAGCGCGTTTCAACACTTAGAATAATTTTCAAGGATACCAAACTCGCAAGCCTTTTTAGCGCGTTTTTGAGAAACTCGCACATCTCACTTAGCGCGTTTTGGCCAAAAATCAAATCCTTTGACTTGCGCGTTTGATGATGAACTCGCAGAAGACACTTGCGTGTTCTTCACTTGAACCTTGCGCGTTCTACGGATCTTGCGCGTTTTTGAAACTTGTTCATGAAATCGATCCAAAAATCGAATATCCTGCAAATTAAAACATTAAATTGCACAAGGATGATCGATTTACCAATTAGAACATAATTCTATCACAAGATTTCGATTAAAAACACCAAAATACAACAATTTGATTCAAAAACAGTGTTCGAGTCCGTTTTCAAGAAAATTACAAAATTCAAAAATTGAATCTGATTTAATGTGAATTTTGAGATATGATCAACACAAGAAATGATCCAAAACATAAATCGAATGAAATGATTCCATTTACTTGTACTAAAAACGATTTTCAACAAAAAATTGATCAAACAGTGACTTTTTCAAGAAATGAGTATTTTCTTGATTTTTCAAGAGTTCGAATAAGATTTGGTGATGAAATCTTTCTGCAATTGTTTGGTTTGCTCTGATACCAATTGAAAATGAATTTCCCAATCACAATCAAGCAATCAAACAATCAAGATCAAGATCTAACAGTTTATGATCTTAGAGAGAGAGTAGAGAGAGAAAGTGTCGTATTCATTAATAATCACAAGTATTACAATGAAGGTTCCTACACACTCACAACAATAAAACAAGGTATTTATACCTCATGCTAAAACTCTCAAATAGTCCAACTAAAACTCTTAAGTACTTGAACAAACTCTCAAGTACTTAAACACTCAAGTACTAAAAACCCTCAAAAACAAATGTTGACTTCTCATTATTTGACTTTCATTGACTTCCTTGACTATTCAAATACAAAGGCTTTTTACAAGGCTTTCCCAATTAAATCTTGTATACAATTAATGCACTAACAAAGAAAGACGAGGCAGGAGTTGTGGTAAGAAACAAGGCTCGATTGGTGGCAAAAGGGTACTGTCAACAGGAGGGCATTGATTATGATGAAACGTTCGCCCCTGTTGCGAGGATCGAAGCCATCAGAATCTTCTTAGCATATGCAGTGCACAAAAACTTTACTGTCTACCAAATGGACGTAAAGTCAGCTTTTCTGAATGGCGTTCTGCATGAGGAGGTTTATGTTGCTCAACCTGAAGGTTTCGTCGATCCTCCTAAATGGTCTTAAACAAGCACCACGAGCATGGTATGACACTCTTACTAAATTTCTCCTTGCTTCTGGTTTCAAGAAAGGTACAATTGACACTACCTTATTTCTAAAAAGGCAAGGTGAGGATTTGATTCTCATAAAGATTTATGTTGACGACATAATATTTGGGTCGACAAATCCGAAATTCTACAAGAACTTTTCTAAGATCATGGAAACGAAATTTGAAATGTCGATGATGGGAGAATTTAATTTCTTTCTTGGTTTACAAGTAAAGCAATTACCCGGAGGCATTTTCATTAATCAAGACAAATACATCAAAGATATGTTAAGAAAGTTCAATATGTCAGACAGTTCTGTCATGAAAACACCAATGGCTACTGGTACACTATTAGACGCAAATTTATCTGGTAAACCTGTTGATCAAAAGGTGTATCGTAGCATGATTGGTTCTTTACTTTATCTGACTGCAAGTCGCCCATATATCATGTTTGCAACCTGCTTTTGTGCGAGATATCAAGCCAATTCCAAAGAGTCGCACTTTAATGTTGTTAAGCGAATCCTTAGATATCTCAAAAGCACTCCTGATTTAGGCCTTTGGTATCCAAAGGATTCCCATTTTGATCTCACTGCCTTTACAGATGCTGACCATGCAGGATGTAAGCTAGACCGGAAGAGTACTTCTGGATCATGTCAATTTATAGGAGACAAACTTGTAACTTGGACATCAAAGAAACAAAACTGTGTTTCAACATCCACTGCTGAGGCAGAGTACGTAGCTGCTGCAAGCTGCTGTTTGCAAGTTCTCTGGATGAAGACCCAGTTGAGGGACTTTGGGTACAACTACAAGCGAGTGCCTATTTATTGCGATTCCAAGAGCGCAATTGCAATAACTTCTAACACGGTCCAAAACTCGAAGACCAAGCATATAGATGTAGGCTATCACTTCATAAAAGACCATGAAGAAAAAGATGATATTGAAATGCACTTTGTTCATACCGACTTCCAGTAAGCTGACCTTTTCACCAAACCGTTGGACGAAAAGAGGTTCAAGTTTCTAATCAGCAAACTTGGAATGTTGAACATGTCTTCTTAGACCTTTCTTATGACTTGAGGGGGAGTTTTCTGAATCTTAATCTTGTGGCTTGTATATTGATTCTCAAACAGTTGCTATTCACATCCTTTACTGACGGAAGCGGAATCATTTTCATGAATGATTACCAATATTTTTTTTATGTGCAAGATATTTCAAGTGACTTTGGCTTCTAATTACATCTAATTAGAACCCGTACTTCAATGATTTTCTTCAAAAAGGGGGAGCTTAATTGTCAAATACTTTTGTTTTGATGGGGAGAATTGTTTTGAAAAGATATGCGCTTTGATATTGTCAATTTTTTTCTAATGAGTTGACTGTTCACAGGTTATAGGGGGAGAACCTAAGTTTTGTCACAGAACTCAAGAGACAATATCTTAAAGGGGAGTTAAGGATGTTACACTCCAGGTATATCTTTCTTAATCCTTAAACTCCATGACATCACCTGACCATGTGTTTCCAATGACAAATACCTGTGTACTTGTCATTTTGTTATGCTTTACCAAGTATTCTTACACACATTGGTCAGTACACTCATTTCTTGACTTTGTGATTACCACATATCAAAAGACAAATCTTTCAATGGTAATCCTCCCGTTTGAAATTTCACTGTTTGTTTGAAAATCAGACATCATTTCATTTTTTCATGAGCTTTCATTGCCAATACGTTTATACACTATTCGTATAAACATCTTACATCTTTGGTCCCTCCAAATCTTTGTTCTTCATGACTAATTGTGCTATATTGTGCTTTCATCTACAAATGACTGTTGAACAGCATGTTCGCGTAGGACAATACGGGATTCAATGTGAGCTTATCAGAACTTCCATGGATTCACCCTAACCAGTGTTTCCTACCCCGAAAGTAATCTTGAGAGATTGAGGGGAGAGGGGTTCATTAAAATAGAGTTGGGGAGAGTGCTGAGCTAAAATACATATGAGAGTTTGGTTAGAGGTGAGCTCAATTTATTTAAAAGAGAGAGGGTGAGAGATCAGAGTAAAAGAAACCTAAACTCTGCACCACATCTTTTTCTGAGTCGGGAAACAACATAATCTACTGTTTCATAGTCTTTGGTGAACAATATTGAAACAAGAAACTAACCCATGCCACCTCTTGAATACCACCCCACCAGCCACTCAATTTCTTTTCAATAAGAAGATGTTTCATATTTGAACGGGGAAGCAACACATACTCTATCCGATTATCACTCGGATAACTCGGATATTGAACAAGAAGGAAAGTTGCCCCACCTTCGACCCTTTCTCATGCACATTGAGTCTTTGTACAATTTGTTGTTGTCTCAACAAGTTTACATACTTTGAGCCACAGTTAAAAATCAATCATCTTTGCTTAATTCTTTCATACACATGCACGAGCACACAGAAATTTGTTTTCTGTCAGAACGTTCATAGATAATCATGTGTTGTTCGATGATTGAACGGAAGTCCTCGGGAGTCCACATAACAACCAGCTCCTTATATAGTAATTGTGTGTTACTCAGTAACTTTGTGTTACTGACAGGCACTTCTAACTGAGTCATCTGTTGATTCAGGGTTACCACTCCTAAATTGTCTGAATTTGCAAAGATTCAAATAATTACATTCTCTCTATCCGGGGGGAGACTTCTCTTATTTCCAAAAATGGAGATACACTTGAAGACTGAGCTTAATTGTTGATTTGGGAGGGAAATTTCCAAGACTGCTTTGAAATGTTTTGATGATGTTGATTCTCACCACTCATCAAAAAGGGGGAGAATATTCAAGGGTTTCAAAGTCAAATCTGAGTTTTTTTGTTCAAGAAAGAAAGGTTGTTGAAGATTGCTAACGAATTCAAGTTTTCAAAGATTACAAAGTGTCTGAACCTATCTGAACTATCAAAAGTCTGACTGAAGATGATCGTCAGAAGGACACTTCATTCAATTTTCAACAGAAAAAGGAAGGTATCAGTTTCCTCAAGGTTGTGAATAGCTACAAGCTTTGAAGCCGTTAACGACATATCTGCTACAGTTTTCAAGAGATGTGAAGACCCGAAGAGAATTGCCAATTTTTTTAATCTTGAATCCAAAGGGGGAGATTGTTGGATCAGTAATTGTATTCAACATTAAAATGTTGAGAGAGGTCTTAAATGTAAATGCTTATATTTTACTAGGGAGTATTTTAATAGTTATTTAGGCTAGGCCTTGCCTTGGTCATGTGGACCTATATAAGACATAGTTTCTTTGTGAATCCCTAGGGCATCATTTGAATATTACACACACAAGGTAGTGATTTCACCAAGAACACACACTCACACATTTACTTGTGACTAAAGAGATTTATTACTATCTTGATTGAATCATATCGATCTCTTATCTTTATTAAGTTGTATTGTCTATTTATCAACTAATATTTGGGTTTAACAAACCTTATGTTATTCGATGATTGAATGGAAGACCTAGGGGAGTGAACATAAAAAAGATCCTTTCCAATGTGTATTTGTTACACACAGTGACTTTGTGTTACTGACAGGCATATTAACTGATTCATTTGTTGATTCAGGTGTTACACTCATACTTTGTCTGAACTTGAAAAGATTCTGATGAATATACTTGGTGAATTGACAGATTATCAGAGGCTCTGTAATGAAAGATCAATGGTCAGAGAAAATATTTCATGACATTTCTTGGAATAGTTTTGATGATTTCTGTGCTATTATCATCAAAAAGGGGGAGAAGTTTTGTTCAAGAAATGTTTGTTGAAGGACAGTTTGTATCAACGATGGGAAAAGTTAAAGAAATGTGGAGATTTAAAGGAGAAATCATTTCGAGAAAGACGATTTGAAGAAAGTTCATTACAAGATTCTGTCAAAGAATGCAATTTTTGAGAAGATTGTACAAGTTTGAAAGAGCAAGTTCAGAGATTTCAAAATGCAAGCAGAATTTACCGAATTTTTTTTAAAGATTGATTTGCTGAAGAAAAGAAGCCAAATCTGAAGATAATTTTTTTCTGATGTTTGAAAGAGGTTTTTACAATCTTGGGGAGATTGTTACTATTTTTGAAGACAAGTTTTATCAAAGTAAGGGGAGATTGTGCTTCAATGCTTATTTTCCTGAAGTTGATCAGTTGTCTTATCAAAGGGAAGATTAAAGTTGATAAAAAGATTAATCAAAAAGGGAGATTGTATTACAAAATCTTTTTGAAGATGATCTTGAATCCAAAGGGGGAGATTGTTAGTGCATAAATATGTTGGATACAAGATCACAGAAGACTGAATACTGAAAGTCAAAGTCAAAACCTCAAGTCAAACTCTCAAGCAGAAAGTCAAAGTCAATTGTAATAAAAGTCAAAGTGAAAGTCAAAGTTTGTGTATGTTGTGTTGTAAGAGTTTTATGATATAAGTGTATTTGTTTGTGTCAAATAGGGATATGACTAGAAAAGAGTTGAGCGCGTATCATTAAGTCTAGAGAGATAAATATATTGAGAGCTTACTGTATCGATTTCTGAGATTGTAATAAAAATGAAATTTGATTGAATTTGATTTGTCATCTTGTTTAGCACTGATTGTGGGACACTCAAGGGCCTTTTTTAATAGACAAATCTCTTTTAGGACCCTTACCAACTAGCACATCTATCATTTTAGAGTCCAAAGCATCCCAATTCCGTGGATCAAATATATCAAAACTAATAAAAGTATCATCGACATCAATACCATCATCAACATTATTTCTAGTTTTATCATTAGTAGCATCATTAGCATTAACAGTGTTAGCCTTTTCATCCAAATTAACATTTGTATCAACATCAAAAGCATCATCATTGGCATTTTCATCTAAACTATCAGTAGCATCAACATCAATAGCATTAACATCGGTAGCATTTTCATCTAAAATAACACTAGCATCAACATCAACATCAGGTGCGTTATCACAGAAACTTGTGATTATTTTATGAAATATTTATGAATATCTCCTTTTTGGGACTGGATTATCTCTTTGATTCTTTTTTTCTTTTTACATTTTTGACGTCCAGAATCATGTTTTCTAACTTTAGAAGACATGATTAAAAAAACTATTAAACTACAATGGATGATAACTTAGTTAAAGATAGAAATTAGATAATCAAGTCTTCAAATAATGGAATAATACACCTGGCTTGATTCTCCAATTCAGCAGTTCCTTGACCTTAATATGTTGTTCAATGCCTCAATTTCCAAGAATCCAACCTACAAGAGTACAAGACCAGACAACTAGTAAATACTAAAGAACTAAAAAATTAAAAATCAAAATTACACAAACAATTACAATAGGAAACCCAAAACAATTAACTAACTACTTACTAAAATCAGTTATGTAGAGCTTCTGCCAAAGAAATCAGGAACTGATTGATTTGTATTGTTGATGAAGACAGAAGACTAAAATCACTAGATAGTTAAGAGGAAGAATGAAAGCAGGGTTGTTGTTTGTGTTAATCGACAACAAGAAATCAAACAGAAACTTGATTTTAAACCTGAAATGACTGAAATCGAAGACTGAAATGAGTGAAATCGAACATGAGTTAAGGGAATTTAAACCTGATTTTTATGGTCGTTGTTGGTGAAATCGAACAGGGAGAAATAACCTTTGTTTGATCAAGTCAATCGACATGATTCGTAGCTTGGAATCGAAGGGTCGTTTTGTTGTCGATGCCATCGCAGAAACAAGACAATCGATTAGAAATTTTAGTTTAGAGATGGAGAGAATCAAGGCGAGAAGTAGGGGAATAGCCGAATAGGATTTTCAATTCGTTTCTTCAATGTGTGCGGCTCCAATTCCTTTCTTCAATGTGTGCGACTCAAATTCTAAACACAAAAAAGGTGTGGGCTTTTTCTTGTTTCGGTTGAACATTTAACATATATAATAAAGGTTATAGAAAAATTTTGGGGCCCCTCCAAATTTGGTGGCCCTGTTCTGTTGGACAAGTTGGAATAGCCTAAGGCACGGGCCTGAACAAAGGAGAGTATGATTTAATTCTTTCGCAAGATGTTCACGATAGAAGAAATTGTGGATTCCAATTTTTTCTACATCATGACCCACGATATTATAAGCCTCCTTAAAGAATTTGGAAGTAAAACCATCCGAGCCCGGTGCCTTATCATTACCAATATGGAACATAGCCGACCGAATCTCCTCATTCGTGATGGGCCAAATCATAAAAAGAGCTTCTTGAAGAGAAAGCTTACGTGAAAATAAAAATAATGGCATCGACAGTTCCACATGTATATCTGTCACCCCCATAATTGATTTGAAATGGTCAAGGAAAACTGAAGCAACCCCATCGCCATACACAAAGTTGCCATCCACATCACAAATTGTCGTAATTTTTTGAGTATTCCTCCTCCTTAACAACTTGGTGGAAGAATTTTGTGTTGTCGTCACCCTCATTTATCCACTTAACTTTTGCACACTGTCGAAAATAAGCCTCTTCATCAATTCGAGCTTGTTGATATGCTAAAAGCATGTGAGCCAAGTCTTCCCTTAAACCGAGATCCGACGGGTCCAAATCACACACCTTTTGGACAATATCAAGCTCCACCTTCAGCGTATCCGCACACTTTGTGAGATTACCATACAAGGATCGAAGCCTCCTTAAAGGAGCCTTAGGAGCTTTTAATCACGATGTTACTTTGAACATGAAAGACCCATTAACTGGGATATCCCAAACTTCCTTGACCACTTCTAGAAAATCTGGATGAGAAGCAATAATATTGTCAAATTTGAAACCACCCACCTTTTTCCACATACCCCCTGTAAACGAGAGAAGACCCGACGCATGATCAGATATCCCTCACGGTAGAAAAGTGACCAACCTATCCTGTAAATGCGTCGTGAACTCAGAATTGGCAAGGATATGGTCTAGCTTTCGTAAG
This sequence comes from Arctium minus, assembly GCA_954870635.1. NCBI lineage: Eukaryota > Viridiplantae > Streptophyta > Magnoliopsida > Asterales > Asteraceae > Arctium > Arctium minus. The sequence continues at coordinate 72,911,739 of OX941085.1, read as the reverse complement.
ACGACCCCCCCATCCCCTTCGATTTTTGGGCCCACGTGTATTGAATGCCTTTATAATGAATATCATAGAACTCGATATCTTCGATACACATAGTAAAGTCATCCATATCAGAGTTTCTTCTACAAGAACCGCCATATCCATCATGAGGAAAAAGAAGCGCGTTAAAGTCACCCGCTATGACCCAAGGTTTGTCGCCCATTAAGACTTTAAACTTTCGAAACCCCGACCAAAGTTGACGTCTCACACCACCATTATTCACACCATATACCACCGTGAGGAAGAAATGGATAGGGTATCTCTGAAGCCAGACCTCACAGTGTATAAATTGGTGATGGTTTTCAACCACCTTAACATCCATGTGTCGGTCATCCCATGCACAAATAATTCGAGTCCCTCTATCATAATGCCTATAATTTGAACTCCAAGATCACCGCCCGACGACCTTTTTGCATGTGTAGCTCAAACAAGTTCCATTCACATGCATTTCAATAAAGGCACAAAAAGGTATTCCATTGCAATGAATTAAATTCCTTACCTCCTTCTACTTTAGCGGAGAATTGAGCCCCTGTACATTCCAAAAAGCGAACTTTAACATGGATGATATTGTGGTAGGTGTCCTCCATGGTCCACCACCCCTTTTGCTATATCCCTCCATACGGATTCCCTTTGATTCCCTTCTTGAGACCCCGTACCACTCACCTCTCCATCCCCGCTCGAGACCTCGGTCGCCAACGGCACATATCGATTTGAGCTAGAAGTTGTGGTGACCCCCCGACGGGGTTTGTAGTTATGGAAAGAGTTGACCACGGAGGACAAAAGTGGCACCGATGGTTGAATAACCGTTGTCGTTTTCCCTACTGACACCCTGGGTTCCTTTTCCGCTACACCTCCTTCCTTCGCCTGGACATTGTCGTCCCCACCAAGACTACCCTCCAATTGTTTAGATTCTCCTTTATCCCCATTTGTCTGGTTCCCCTCACTCTCTTTTGATTCCCTCATATCCTTTGCTGAGTTGTTTGAGTGAGCACTAGGATGGTCCCCAAGAGAGTTAGCACTAGGTTGACCCCTCTGAGAGTCCTCGTTAGGTTGGCCCCCCTAATGGTTCTCCTTCGGTTTAGGTTTCACCCGCCACTGTTTCCCAACCACCTTTGTGAAGCCCTCCACATCCACATTCTCCTTTTTATCCCGACCATTTGCCTATCGAATGACCTCCGCATTTACACAAGTTCCCACTTTGTGTCCAAAGACCTTACAATGTTTGCATTGAATAGGTTCCCAAACATACTCTACGCCCACCTTCACCTTGATGTCATCCCCTCCCTTTAGATTTGATATAACAATTTCCAGTTCGCGTTTGAGTTCCCGTACAACCCATACATCGACAAGAATCTTAGCAAAACCCGAACGTCCCCACTGTTTCTCACACATAGCCGCCATGAAAGCATCCATCTTTTTTGGAACCCCTATGGCGCTTGGTATGCAACTCACACCCTCCCGATTAAACGTAACCAATGGGACATTATGAAGCTTAACCCATAGTGGGCATGTTATGTGTTCCGACTTGTTTAAACCTTTAGACGAATCCCAATGGTACACGAACAGAGGGACGCCCGAATCATAAGCGGTCCTTCCTCCACCACGTGATTATAACCCCCTTCGTCATTAAACCGAACGAAAAAGAAGTCATGCTCATTCATCATTGCATCAACAAACCCATAATTACCCTAAGCAAGTTTAACAGACCTTTAAACAATCGGCAAGTGAAGCATGGGTTAGAGGAAGTATCCATACAAGGTTGTATGGTATGTGCGTGCAGTTTTTGTCGCTAAAGCAATTGGAATATGCACACATGTCTGCGATTTGTCCTCTAGAGTGAAGAATTCGAGACCCGTTTCTTTCGTGCCTCCAACAGCCGATGCATAGTCCCTCGTACATTTTAGCATGGTAACATCACCATATCGCATCCCTCCTTCGACGTTATTGCCACTCTTTTCCAGTCGCTCGAAGACTGAAACCCTATCTCCTTGCATGAAAGTGTATGAAACCTTAGTTCCATGCAAAGTGTGATTACCACCCTTCGATGCCGAACTTTTTTCACTCCCACTGCCTGTCGTCGGAGAATTCGATTCCCTATATCCCTCCTCACCCATGTTAGCCTCACACTAGAAAGTGAAGCCGAGGAGCTGCCCCTTGTTGATTAAAACCCTAATAGGGTAACGAAGGTCACCGGTTGTAACCGGGACGCTGAAACCCTATGTCGAGTAGCAACCTAAAGGAACGAAGTACTAAAAAATACACCCTCTTAAACGTGTAAGACCTTAAATGGGTGAGAAAACCTGACTACACTCAGCCGCTACAGAAGCCAAAAGCCTGCCGATCGCTTCACTGCGTCCTATTCGAAACCCTAACACTCCTTGTCGCACCTGGTACAAACGACGACCAGATAGTTGCCGCCGCAATAACCTACTGCCAATGCTTCTCTACTGTTGTCCAGAAGACTTGTCGATCGACTCCACTACCCAACACCAAAACAGCGCCGCATAAACCCTAGCCATGCACAAGAGAACATAGAGATTGATCACTACTCTCTCACCAAACACTGCAACACCCAGCCGTTGCACCACCGTCCAGTGTCGATCAATCATGGTTTCCAGTGGAAACCCTAATCGCCTAGAGATAGAGAGAAGACGCCATCACAAAGTATCATTAAAACTTTGATCTTAACTTGTTAATAGTCCCCTAGTGACAACTGACCATGAATAGTTTTAAATAATATCATACTATTTATGGATTTAAACATGTTAATATAGAACACAACAATTAATATAATGACTCATACCCAGTATGCTAAGACAGTTAAAAAATTTGAGAGGAAAAATCCGGGTAATTTTATAAAGGCAAAGAAAAAAAAGAGTTAGGCAAAACACCAACACCAAAGACAAACGGAAAAACAGAACCACTTGGTAACAACACCATACCAAGCAACCAAAAGCCAAAAAACATAAATTCCATGCACACATGGATTCACATCCTCATTTATTCTTCGAATATCATTTCTCGAATGAAATATGGACCAAGGTGTTACATGAGCTGAAGACAGATAAAATTTCATTGCTTAATGTTCTAAAAGGTATACTAAAACTACAGATCGATTCAAATACTCAAGAATTTTAAACTATAGAGCTAGTGTGGATATCGTGCTTGCTTTGACTCATAGGTTTAGTGAATGGATCATCCGGATTATCTTCTGATCGAACTTTGCAAATCTTCACATCTTATCAATTGATCATCTCTCAAATGATGTGATTTTTCCTCAGAATATGCTTGGACCACTGGTGGGACCTTGGTTCCTTTGTTTGTGCTATGGCTCTCTCATTGTCGCAGTAGATCTTGACGGGTCCATCAATGTTAGGAACTATACCAACGTCTATGATGAATTTCTTTGTCCATACAGCATCCTTCCCGGTATCTGAAGCTGCCAAGTATCCTGACTTTGTAGTAGAATATGCAATCATGCTTTGCTTGAAGCTCTTCCAACTTACGACACCACCATATAGCATAAACACAAAACCTGATTGTGACATGAAGTCATCACGATTGGTTTGAAAGCTAGCATTTAAGTATCCTCGAATACACAGATCTTCTTTTATACCACCGTATAGCAGGAACATATCTTTAATCATTCTCAAGTACTTGAGGATGTTCTTTACTGCCACTAAGTGAGTTTCACTTGGATTTGACTGGTATCTACTAGTCAAGCTTAAAGCATAAGATACGTTAGGTCTAGTACATATCATGGCATACATTATCGATCCAATAGTCGTAGCATAGGGAACACCCTCCATGTGATATATATCTTTCTTTGTGGTAAGACATTGAGATTCACTCAGTTGTATGCCATGTACCATTGGCAAGTTACCTCTCTTGGAACTCTCCATCTTGAAGCATTTCAAGACCTTGTCAATGTATGTACTTTGGCTTAATCCAATTAAGAGCCTTGATCTATCATGATAGATCTTTATTCCAAGGATATAGGAGGCCTCTCCTAAGTCTTTCATTGCGAAACATTTCCGTAGCCAGGATTTTACAACTTCTAGCATTGTTATCGTTTCTAATGATTAGTATGTCATCAACATAAAATACTAGAAAGACAACAATGCTCCCACCGGCTTTCTTGTATACACAAGGCTAATCTTCATTTTTGATGAATCCAAATTCTTTAATTTTCTCATCAAATCGAAGATTCCAACTTCGAGACGCTTGCTTCAGTCCATAAATGGACCGTAGCAACTTGCACACTTTATTAGAATATTTGGGATGCTCAAAACCTTCTGGTTGTACCATGTACACGTCCTCGCTTAGCATTTTTGACATCTATTTCGCATACCTCATAGTCGTGATATGCAGCAATGGAAAGCAATATCCTAATGGATTTGATCATGGCAACTGGAGAGAAGGTTTCATCATAGTCGACACCGTGTGTCTGAGTAAAATAGTTTGCTACCAATCTAGCCTTGAATGTGTGCATGATCCCATCCATGTCGGTTTTCTTCTTGAAAATCCATTTGCTCCCAATGACCTCGTAGCCTTTGGGCTCATCTATCAGATCCTATACCTAGTTATCCGACGTGGATTGTATCTCGGCTTTCATGGAATCAAGCCATTTGTCATATTCTATACCTAACATAGCATGTCGGTAGGTTAATGGTTCATCATCAACCATGTCATCACAGCCAATTAAAAATCCTTGGTATGTATCTAGATCTTAACGAATCCTCCCCGACCTTCAGACCGTTTGTCTCTCGTTGATTTCCTCAATATCCTGTTGAGGCTTAACATCTTGTTGATAATCAGTGCCAACCTGTGTATCTATAGGTGTTCCTTGAATCTCTTCAAGTTCCACTCTATCCCCTGTCTTAGGCTTAGTCAGAAAATCATTTTCTAGAAACTCAGCCTTTCGAGCAACAAAAACCTTGTTTTCGCTAGGGTTGTAGAGATAATACCCAATAGTCTCTTTAGGATATCCTACAAAGACACACCTTTCAGATCTAGGCTCTAACTTCTAGTAGCTTCTCGTTTAACATAATCATCACAACCCCAAACCTTCATATAAGATAGTTTTGGGACCTTCCCTGACCACATCTCATATGGGGTATTGTCGACCTTCTCGGTTGCTACACTGTTCAGTATTCTGGTGGCAATTTCTAAAGCATACCCCCAAAAACTCCTAGGCAATGTGGTATGACTCATCATAGATCTAACCATATCTCTCAAGGTACGGTTCCTCCTTTCAGACACACCATTATGTTGTGGTGTTCTTGGAGGAGTGAATTGTATGATTATCCCACACTCTCTAAGATGATCAGTGAATTATTTGGTCATATATTCACTACATTGGTCAAACCGAAGGGATTTTATCCTTTTGCCAAGTTGGTTCTCCACTTCATTTTGAAACTCTTCGAAAATCTCAAAGCTTTCAGATTTATGTTTCAATAGATAAATATATCCATATCTGCTGAAATTATCAGTAAATGTAATGAAGTAGTAGCAAGTAGCAACAATTTCTTTGTGGCTGGGTTGAAGGGCCACATATATCAGTATGTATCACTCCCAACAACTCGTTTGCTTTTTCAGGATTTCCTTTGAAAGATGCTTTAGTCATCTTGCCTAATAAACAAGATATTTATCAAATGTATAATCAGTTGATTCCATGATCCCATCCACTTGGAGCTTGGCAATGCGTTCCTTGTTATATTGCCAAGGCGACAATGCCAAAAGTATGTTTTGCTTAATTCTTGTTTAGGCCTTTTAGTATTCACATTATATATCGATTCAGAATTAAGACTATTATGAACATCTATTTCATAAATGCCATTAACTGGCTTAACAACAAAATATGAAATCCCATGCAAACATGCAGAAATAGAATTATCGTCATGAAATTTAAACATAAATTTTCAACTTGTCTTAAACGAGCAACCGAAATAATTGTAAGTTCCATATTCAAGCACACACAAGAAATCTAGAGAGAGAAAGTGTTGATGTCATATATCTAACAAGGTACCACAAGTTTCACAATTACAATGACATGAAGTTCTGAAAAACAAAGGAACAAAACACTATTTATAGTAGGTCATGGACAAATCCCTTTAACCTTTACAAGGCATAAAATGTAAAAACAAAAGCTTTAACTTTCTTGACCTTGACTTCCAACAATGCATTAACAACCTCCCCCTTTGGAATCAAGGCAATAGCGGTCTTCTTCTTTTCCTTAAGCCTAAAAACATTTCAACCCTTATCATAGCCTTTCTAAAATTGATCCTATCATCCAATGCTTCCAATTCTCTAAGAAGCATCAACCTCTATCTCTTTGGCATTCTTTCACCTTCACCTGTTTTTTCATTCTGCTGGTATCTGTTGTCAAACTGCATTCTTATCACTTTCAGTGTCCCATCAGAAAATTTGGCAAACTCAGAGAACCTCAAGAACCTCTTCTCATTCTTCCCATTCTTGTAGACTACTCCAAACTCTGGATCTTCTAAAATCATGACTAGTGGATAGTTCTCTAAGTCTGGAATAATCAAGTTGGGCTTCAGCATGTTGATCTTAGGTTGCTCACTTTCCAATCCAAGCTGATAGTCATAGCAGTATGAGTAGATGATGTGTATATGTAAGAATATCTTGATGGCTTCCAAAGCAAGATTAATGTTCTCCTTTCTAATAGTAAGATTTCTAAAATGATGATACATGAACTCAAAATCATCAATCTAAAGGTTGTCAAAGTCTACCTCGGAAAAAGTATAGATCTCTCCATCTTGTCTTTGAACAATGAAAACTGGGTACCAGATCCTGTAGAATAGCTTGGCATAGACTTCCTTGATTGAAACAATGAGCCTCTTACTCTTCACATGGCTTTCAGGCTTGGCCAAAGATCTCATCATATACAGATATTCTTTCTTATACTCATTTGACTGGCTCTTTACTCCCATCACAGCATAAGGATCTAGCTCTCTGATTCTGTGAACAAACATTCTCTTTTCAGTATCCTCCAAGAAAGGCATTCTCAGCTTATTCCTTTTTAGTTTCTCTTCAGCTTGGATTTCAGATAGGTTTGCATTTTTGCTAGAATCAGAGGGACCTGTTGAAGTAGAGGGACCAACTTGACTTTTTGAAGCTTGAGCAATAAGTAGGTTGTGATTGAGAAGGTTGTGATTAACAGCAAGCTTTTCAACCGTTGGTTCTATGTCAAGGTTCACATATAAAACTATCTGTTTTCTGCTCTCTTCACCATACTATCCAGACTCAAATCTCAAAGCAACCTCATCAGCAGTAGTACTTTCTTTGGCATGAGCTGGATCTGAACCCTCAGTCATTCTGTCTCTTGGATGTCTCCCCCTCATGATCATGATCATCATCATGGTTATGCCTCCTCTTTGTGCCTTGTAACTGAGATTTGCATGAAGTCTAAACCACATCCATCTTTGCTGAAAGATCATTGATTGATTGATGTATTGACTGGAGTGTAGATCGAACTTCAGACATGAACTGATTGAATTCTGTAGAGATCACATGATTTGTAGAAACAATAGGAGCAGCTAGGGTTTGTTGACTTCTAAGAAGGCCAACTAGATCTGCATCTAATTGATCTTCAGTAGCTTGGGATAATAGCTTTGCAAATAATAGACTTCAATTCATCAATAGAAAGATCAGCTGTTGTAGGTTGTACTGGTTGTGGTTGAGGTGCTTGCACTGGCTCAGTGATAGGATCTTTTCCTTTAAACAATCTCTTCATAGATGATATCTTCTCCAATAATTTGTTTTCAATAGCCTTTAGGGCGTCATCGAGGATTTCCCTATACACAAAGTCTGGTAAGGTAACTCTAGAGTCACTTAGATGCTCCGTTGACACAACAATTGCAGGAGCAGCTGTGTGACCAATGTTCATAGTTGGCATATTATAAGTAGTGATAGGACTTCCACCCTGTCCTTGTAGTCTAATAGATGGATCTACTCGGGGTGTTCCGATTGGGTCACTAAGACAGTCGATGGTAGCAGATGTAAGGTTTTGTATCCTAAGGAAATAAGGAATTGGAACAATAGGCTCTAGACATACTTGTGCACAGAAAGGAATTGAGAATTGGGGCCGATGTTGTTTTCAATATCCATATACTCTAATTAAGAACTGGATAGATTGTGTGCTATGTCCCCGTGAGTATATGAGACAACTTTCTATTGGGAGGAAGTTGAATAGCTGGTAGAGGTGTGCATATGCGTTAGTGGGCAACTAACGTCTTCTTCAATACCTTATCTCAACACATGAGATCGGTTAGATGATGTGGTTTCCCTTTTGAACATATAAGTTCGGGTACGCACACGCTCTCCATATTCTTTTTGCGTTCCATCTCTTAGGCTCACATTTTCATCATTTTCTACTGTATCTCCCTCATTCCTCCTTATATCTACAGCAGTTTCATCTGTATCAAGATCAAGAGCAGCTTCAAATCCTTGATTATTTTGATCATAATTGCCATCATCATCATCTTTAGCAGTCGCAGCAGAGTCCGACTCAGTTTCAAAATCCAAACTTTCATTGGCAATTTCAAGTCGGCCTATGTGAGCTGGAATAAGGACCTCATCAGCTTGAGTCATGGAATCATTTGGAGTAGCAGCATGTGATGATTCCATGGCCTCCAGTTCGGTATCTTGACCCTCTGCAGTACCCCTCTCTAGATTTTCTCTCTGCACTCCCCGTTCAGGTACCTCAGTATCCTGAACCCTCTCAGACACCTTTCATCTAGGGTGGGAGTCATGGGTAGGACAACCGGCTCTGGTTATTCCATAGACTCAATATAATACCTAATGCACTCAGACTTCGGATATGTGTATGATAAGAGTGTTGTTGGGGTCGGCATGTTGTAGTTGAAGACTTTCTTCTACATCTGTAAGTATCTCATGGAGCTCTCTGGTTCTGATTGGTATTTGATTCTCCTTGTTGGACCGCAGCATGTTGAATACAATGAGCTGCAAGAAACTTTGGTATGGAATGAAGTTGATGGCTTTGTGGCTCCGTTTTGCCAGAACTCTATCTTGTAACTCATTCCAGAAGATGAATGAGTAGTCCACATGCAGGTTGTAGACAATGGCATGGAACAATCTGAGGATGTGGATGTTGGCATTTTCAATCCCGGTATGTTTGGAAGTAGGGCACCGGTTGATGACTGAGAATAAAGCATACCACACTAGTGGAAAATTGGTCTTCTGGAACTGGTTGGTCTTGGTAAGCTCACCAATGTAACCAAGAGCTTTGATTCTCTCAAAAACATCTGAATCAGATGGATAAACATCAAAGATGTTTCTGCCCGATCTGGAATTAGCTTCTGGTAAGTGTAAGACCAGTCTGAGTCTCTGATAGCCAAGAGTGGTGATGAATTCATCTATCTTTATTTCAAATTTGGGCATGTTGGGCTCATAGACAAACTGGATGGTCTTCCAAGCTTGTTGGAGATATATAAGTGGAACACACACCGTTTCAACAAGCCATAGGCCAATGGGTGTCCCTTTAGAATCTCTATCGCCATACGGTCTAAGTCTATGTGATCAAAATCTACATGGTGATTGTTGGTTCAGCATAGGATACTCGTTCGGGTGGATAAAGGCATAATCTGGGTTTTCAACATTCATGGATAGATTCCTTGATTAGGATGATGGTAATTGTGAGTTCTGTTCTAGTTTCTAATCACAATCAATTAACAACAAACAAGATTGATTCACAATTACCTGTTTATTTCAATTCCAAATTCTCAAACGATTACAACAGATCTTGACTTTCTCTCACTAGACTTCTCTCTCTCTAAAACTCTCTCTCTTTCTTGACACGTAAAACTAGTCAACTTCTACTAATAACAGAAAATAAAAGCTATTTATACCTATTACAAAAACAAAGGAAAACAAATACACCACAAGACACTTTGACATTTTATTAACAAAGACTTTGACTTTTAACTAAGAGTTGACTTTCCAGCTTTGACTTTCTTGATCTTTGACTTCAGTCTTTATGATCTTGTATCCAACATAATTCATGCTCTAACAATCTCCCCCTTTGGATTCAAGATCACAATTGAAAGGTCTTGCAATTCGGTCTTCTCTTTAAAAACTCTGTCAGATGCAATCTCTTCCTTTAACATTGTAATCTTTCTAAGTCTGTCTTCGAAGAATATAACAATCTCCCCAAAATATGATAAACAAGGTCTTCAACAAACTCTTCAGAACTATCACAATACTCTTTCAGACTTCAGAAAGAAATTATCTTCAGATTCAGCTCGGATTGCTTTAGCAAATAATCTTCAAAGAAAATTTCATCAAAATCAGCACATCTTCATAAATTCTTTGATCTTCTTCAAATCTTTACTTTGAATCTTCTGACTTGGACATTTCTTTAAGATCATTTCCCCCTTTTTGATGAAATGAGCATCGATATCATCAAAACTTTTAGAAAGAAATGTCTGTATTCGATCTGACCACTGATCATTCAAGAGCCACTAATTCGTCGATCCACAACCAAGTATTCATCTAGATCTTTACAAATCCAGACAAAATAAGAACATCTAACCCCTGAATCAACAAATGAATCAGTTAAAATGTCTGTCAGTAACACGAAGTCACTATGTGTAACGAATACACATTGGAAATAAGCTTTTTAATGTTCACTCCCCCAGGGCTTCCATCCAATCATCGAAACACCACAAAGGCAATTTCTATGAACGTTATGACAAAGAAACAAATTCCTTGTGTGTTCGTGCAATTGTAGAAAGAATTAAGCATATGATGATTGCTTTTAAAGGCTCAAAATTGTGTAAACCACTGAGACAATAGTAGATAAACACAGACTCAATGTGCATGATTGAAGTGCGAAGGTGGGGCAGACTTCCTTCTTCTTCAATATCCAGATTTTCCAAATGAAAATCAGATAGCAAATGTGTTGCGTCCCCTTTGAAAATGAAACACTTTCTTTCGGAGAAGAAAATGAGTGGCTGGTGGGGTTTTAGTCAAGAGTTGTCATGGGCTATTTGCCTGTTTCAATAATGTTCACCAAGAATTGTGAAACATTAGTAATGTGGCTGCCCGACTCAGAAAGTAGTTGGTGCAGAGTTTGATATTCTTTTACTCTGATCTCACACCCTCTTTCTTTTTAATCATTAAGCTCACATCTAACCAAACTCTCATTTTCATTTTACCTCGTCACACATCCCACACTCATTTCTTTTAGACTCCTCACACTCAATCACTAAGGATTAACTTCTTGGGTAGAAAACACTGGTAATCGTGAATCCATAGAAGTTTCATTTAAGTCCTAGCACAAAGAACCCATATTGCTATGAAAGAATAACGTTGCTCAAATGATTTAACTTTATCAGGTAGAACTCAAATACAAGTCAGATGTTGATATGCTCAGAATATAATCATGAAGATATGAGCATTTTGAATTAATGAAGTATTTTTCAAACAAGTAAATTGAATGAATTAATATGAATGCGAGAAACTTGTTTGAAAATCTGACATTGTATGAAAAATGATCAAATAAGAAATGATATATCAGGTAAGGCGTCAAGAAAAACGGATATTGTCTATATGAATCAAAATACAAACATTCTTGAATGAAACGCTTCGAAATGAAATTACGCTCAAAATTCTTTGAAATACAAGCGGGGTGTATCACCATCGAAAAATTTGGTCAATATGAGGCATGATGATAACTATTTCAAGAAAAATTAAACCGGTGTGTGTGAATACTTGAAAGTATATGGAAAAGACAATACGCAAGTAATTATCTTTGGAAACACACTGTTTATTTATCAGTTAAGCACAAAATAAAATGAAAACATTTAAAATCACACTTCCAAATTATAAAATCTATTTAAGAATCGGGAAGTGGTTTGAACATTTCAGAACATGTTTTCTATATCTGAAAGTTGTCCTTCTTTCAGATACATTTGAGATTAAGAGAAAAATTTATCTCTTCGCTCAATCTTAATTCTCATAAAGTCAGTTGTAGTCATTAAGATATCATCGTGTCAGCTTCTCTCGTTCTGCAAAAGTCTCAAAGTCATGTCAAGAACAAATTTATTCACAAATTTATTCAAATGTAAAAGAGATAAAGCATTAAAACAGTTAATAGTACGAGTTCTGATCAGAAGTGATCAGAAATCATAGTCTTACTCTTTTTGATATGACTTATATGCTCCCCCTAAAATCATGCATCACAAAAAAAAAATTGGCAGTTAAGTAAATGCAGAAATTAGATAAATTCCCCCTCAAAAGAATGTAGATCATCTTAAAGTTCTTCTCACTCTCCCCCTGAGATCATGAACAAACTATTAAAGTGCAGATATCCTTCAAAAATAATGATAAAGAAAATGATGAAAAATAACAATACTTAACTGTATTAGGTAACTACCGATTATGTCTTAAGATTTAGCAAACCAAGTTTAGAGACAAGAAAATTATATCTCTTTTCATCTAAGGGTTTGGTAAATAAATCTGCCAGTTGATAATCAGTTTTTACGAAATAAAGTTCAATTGTTCCTTTTTCTACATTATCTTTGATAAAATGATACCTGACGTCAATGTGTTTGTTTTTCGTATGCTGCACAGGATTAGCTGATATGGAGATAGCGCTCTTTGAGTCACAATAGATTTGTATTTTATCAAACTTGAATCCATAGTCTCGAAGTTGTCTTCGCATCCACAAGACTTGAGAGCAGCAACTGGCAGCAGCTACATACTCTGCTTCAGCAGTCGATGTGGAAACGCATAATTGTTTCTTTTACATCCAACTAACGAGCTTGTCTCCAAGAAATTGAATGTGACCTGAAGTGCTCTTCCTGTCCAACATACACCCTGCATGATCTGCATCTGAATAAGCAGTCAGTTGAAATTCTGTATCTTTAGGATACCACAGACCAAGATCTGCAGTCCCCTTCAGATATCTAAAGATCCGTTTGACAGCAGCCAAATGGGATTGTTTAGGATCATCCTGATATCGTGCACACAAGCATGTTGAAAACATTATATCTGGTCTACTTGAAGTAAGATACATTAAAGACCCTATCATACCTCTATAAGTCCTAACATCAACATTTTTTTCTTGAAGAATCAGTGTTAATATTAGTACCTGGTGCCATTGGGGTTCCAATAGGTTTGCAATTTTCCATTTTGAATTTCTGAAGAATATCAAAAATGTACTTAGATTGGTTAATGAAAATCCCCGTTGAAAACTGTTTTACTTGTAATCCGAGAAAGAAATTCATCTCTCCCATCATACTCATTTGAAAACGTGACACCATAAGGTTTGAAAAGTTCTTACAATATTTAGGATTTGTAGAACCAAATATAATATCATCTACATATATCTGAATATGGATGATATCAGCTTTCTCCTTTTTAATAAACAAAGTGGTATCAACTTTACCTTTCGAAAAACCTGACTTGACCAAGAAGTTAGATAAAACATCATACCTTGCGTGAGGGGCTTGTTTCAAACCATACAAGGCTTTATCCAAGATGTAGAATGAAGTACGAGTCCTAAATTGTTGTGTTTAGAAGTCAAACTCCGTTGAAGTACGGGTTCTAAGCTGATTTACTTAGAAACCATGGTTTTCTTACTCCCCCTTGACTTGAGGTGCCTGCATCATAGAATCAGTTTTCGGCTTTGGTATCGACTGGTATTTGGGTCCATGAATTTTAGTTGCAGTTCTTGTGGGGGTAATTGAATAAGAACCACACCAGAAATGATCACTTGTCTTGTGAACATGATCATGTGTACAACAATAAGAACAATAATATTTTTACCTGATAACCTGATTAATTGATCTCTCGTGTAGATATGATCAGGTTTACCTTTACGCGCATTGTTCTTCTTGACTTTGTGTGTATGTACACATGATTTCCTTCCTTCCAGCTCATCTTTCATCTCATCTTTCATCTCATCTTCAACTGGTTTCTTCTACCAGGCCAGTTTCTCTTCTTCATATCTCCTTCTTCTTCGTTGTGTACCTGAACCATCTATATTTCTATCATAGGAAAGGTTAGTACTACGAATCTGATCAAAAAATTTAACTGAACTTTGTGAAGAAACAATTTTCTGATTTGAACTTGATGCTGTCTTTTCAAGCTCTTTAATCTTTGAAGCAAAGTTGTCTTTTTCTTTAACAAGCTGGTCAATCTTCGTCTTGCATTCAGACTTCGTTTTCTGCTCTTTCAGTGCATTCTCAGATAGTTCAGATAGCTTCTCAGTAAGCTTTTTGATCTCAGACTCAAACATACTTCGTTCTTCTTCAAATCCCTTTTCAGCATCCATTCTCTGGCCAGATATTTCTTTGAAGAATCCCACATTCTTTTGTTCAATGGCCTTCTTTTCTTTGGCAAACTTCTCTCTTTCCAAGATGATTACTTTCTCAAAATCAGAAACCTGCTGCGAAATCTTTATACACTTAAGCTCAACAGTCTTCTTTTCTTCAAAACTCTTCCTTGAAAATTCTGAAAATTTATTAGGAAACTCTTTCTGTTTACTCTCAAAATCAGATTTGTCTTTGACCATCGTTTGTTCCAAATCAGATATTTTCTTTAGAAGCTCAGCATTAGCATCATTCAGACTATTAATCTGCTCTGCATAACTTTCAACTGATGTTTTCTGAATTTGAATCATTTGATTTTCCATATCTGAGATCTTTCTCTTCAGCTCTGTATTCTCAGATTCCAAACTTAGTATTTTCTCATCATTCAGTCCAGAAGTCTTTTTCAAAAGATCTTCATTAATTGTATTTAATGCACTAACTTCTTCTTTCAGTGTGTTGCTTTCATCAGAATATTGTTTTGTCTTCTTTGAGTAAAAATCAACTTCTAAAGCTAGATTTACTTTCTAGATCCTAGAAACTCATCATAAAATAATTCAAATAACAAATCTAAATCAGATAAATGTGAAAGTGAAGTAGAAGCGTTATCCGAAGTGTTCTCTGTAGAAACAGGTTCTGTACTGATCTGCCTAGAAGCTAATACTCCAGTTATCACGGGTTCTGAACTGAGTTGTTCAGAAGCCATTTCTTCATTGAATGTGACGTTTACGCTCTCGACGACTGTCTTGGACTTCTTTAAGTAAACTCTATATGCAGTAGATATTGAAGAATAACCAATGAAGATACCCTCATCCGCCTTAGCACTGAACTTGTTCAGACTCTCTCTGTCGTTAAGCACGAAACACTTACACCCAAATATGTGAAAATATTTGATTGTCGGTGTTCTGTTGTTGATCAACTCATATGGAGTCTTTTGAAAACGACGGTGTATCATGGACCGATTCTGAGTATGACATGCAGTCGACATAGCTTCTTCCCAGGGGAAGAGAGGTAAATCGGATTGGCTAAGCATAGTACGAGCGGCCTCTACTAGCGTCCGATTTTGCCTTTCGACTACTCCATTCTGTTAGGGCGTACGAGCAGCAGAGTATTGATGTGAAATCCCTACCGATTCGAGATATTCTTCAACAATCTTGTTTTTGAACTCTGTGTCGTTGTCAGTTCTAAGAAGCTTGACTGGTTTCTGCAAATTCACCTGAGTCGT
Organism: Arctium minus; assembly: GCA_954870635.1. Taxonomy (NCBI): domain Eukaryota; kingdom Viridiplantae; phylum Streptophyta; class Magnoliopsida; order Asterales; family Asteraceae; genus Arctium; species Arctium minus. Next base: position 72,896,124 of record OX941085.1, on the reverse strand, counting down.
CTTCAGAAAAGTAATGAGAACTTCGGGTGTCTCATCTTTTGATCGTAGAAATTTAACCCACGTGTATCGCGAATAATCGTCCACGATAACCAACACGTATTTCTTTCTGCCCAAGCTCTGCGTTCGCATTGGACCACACAAATCCATATGCAACAACTCTAACGGAGAGCTTGTACTTGGTTCAGGCTTCGGTTTATGCAGAGCTCTCTTCATCTTTCCTTTTTCACAAGTTGCACATAAGTGTTCTTTGACGTACTTGAGCTCAGGAAGTCCATTGACTAACTTTCCACTGACCAGTTTGTTGATATACCGAAAGTTGAGGTGAGAAAGCCGTCGATGCCATAGTCATCTTTGGTGCATCGAGGCTTTAGAGAGTAGACACACTTGATTGACAGTCTGGACCTTTGACAGATTTATGGTGTAGAGGTTTGACTTTCGAGTCCCGACCAAAAGTTCTTTTCCATCTTCAGTGAGTACCGAACACTTCTTGGCCTTGAAATGCACCTCTAATTCTTTATCGCAGAACTGACCAATACTGAATAAGTTATGCCCTAAGCCTTCTACATAGCTCACCTTCTTTATCGTTAAGTTCTCGTGTACAACATCACCATAGCCCAAAATTGGTGAGTCATTTCCAAATCTTACATTGCCGCTGAATTTCTCTGTATAATTAGACAATAAAGCTTTCTGCCCGGTCATATGCTTGGAACAGTCGCTATCCAAGTACCACATATGCCGGGTCTGCAAGAGAAATCAGGAAATAACAGACTTAGGTACCCATTTAAAAACGGGTCCTAACAAATTAGCACATGATTTTGGCATCCATTTGAATATGGATCCTCTGTTCTTTTGAAAACTGTTGGTTTAGAAGAATAAACATGATATGATCCAAACCAATCATTAGAATTATGACAATAAGCAAAATTATTTCTCCGATAATGATAAGATTTAGTAGTAGTAGAAGATAATTGAATCAATTGCTTTATTGAATAACGCTTGTAAGAAGTTACAAGGTTTTGTTTAGGAGAAGAAAGTTGACCAACTACATCATTATCACTACTATCAGATATATTACATGAGTTATCAGAAATTGATTCAGCTGTCTCATCATTCTTCCTTTTTGGTCACCATTCAGTTCTTGCTTCCGACCTTTTCTTTCTTAAATCTGAAACAAAAAATTTAGATTGATTAGGAAAATCAGATTTCTGAGATTGATTTTTCTTGCGTTTACCAGTGTTGTTCTTTTTCTGTGAATGTTGTTTCTTATGTTTCTTACCATTAGCATAGTAATCAACATTCCCATAAACTGATTCACCAACCTTAGTTGATGATTCACCTTTTTCATGTACACTTGGTAAAACTTTTCCATTTATGATGAAAGTAGAATGATCTGGAAGTGGAGCATTAAAATCAAACACATCTATTTCTTCTATACACCCATCATCAGAATTTAGAAAATCATTTGCAGACTCAAATAAGTCATCAAAGTTATCAGTAGAAGTGTGAGGTGCTTTTGAAATTTTAGAACACTTTGTAGATTTAGAATGAAAAACAGTGTTCTTTAAAATTGTAGAAAACACATTTTTTTCTAAATTCACCAAAATTCTTTCGTCAGATAAAACATTTTCAAGTTCAACTATTTTGCTTTCTAATATGAGTGGAGGGACATAAACTTTTGCAATTGCAGATTTTGCCTCCATCTCAGGAACAGAATAACTAGCAAAATAGTCGTTTGAAAGAACTTTTGGTGTTTCATAAAGATAACTATCATTTAACTTTTCATAGTTAAATGGTAGTTGCATTTTCTTAACATTCTTTCTATTTTCAGTTTCCTTGGCCTCAACTTCTTCTGGTAATTTGGTAACAAATTTGGGTTTTAAATGAGTATGTTTACCAGCAATAGCAAGAAAATCAAAATTATATAGTGCTGGTTGTTTTCTGATGGCTTTCTTTAAGTAATGAGGATTTTCAAAACCAAGTCCCCATTTTTCCTTAACATCAGCCTCCTCATTAGGTGCATTAAGAAAAATAGTTTGATCTGTTTGGCCTCTTGCATAAAGTTTGGCTTCCAGACCATTTACCTTCTTATCTAAGCTCTTGTTCTCAACCTGGAATTTATGAACAGTTAGTGCAGATTCTTTCTTTTCTAAATCAGACTTAGAAATTATAGATTCAAACTCAGAAATCTTCTTTTCAAAATAATCTTTTTCAATTTTAAAATCAGACGCAGATTTGCGTAGAGAATCAATTAGATCTTTGTTCCCAATAACTGATATATTAAGTTCAAAGATCTTCTGATTTCGTCTAGCAACTATGTCCTTTTCCTTTTTTAGTTTAACATGAAGATCTTGAAGCTCGACCATCATAGCTTCCATTTTGGTCAAGAAATCATGTTCAATTAAGTTTATTACCTCATCAGCAGTTTCTTCATCAGAATCATTCTCTTTATCTTCTTTTCCCAATAAACAGAGATGAGCAGACTCTTCTTTCTCTTTTTCTTCCTCTACATCGGAATGATCTAACCAGAATTCGTCTTCAGCCATTAATACTATGTCAGCTTCTTATTTGCTTGGCCAATAGCATTTTGTTCTGATAATACTGTGAGTTGTGAACCTTTGGCTTTCGACATTCTTTAGCAAAATGTCCAATCTTGCCATAGTTGTAGCATTTGATTAGATCATTAGCTGGCTTTTCAGCACCGGTATAATCATTCACATATTTCTTTCTTTCTTCTGGTTTCTTCTCAACAAATCTGTTTCCTTCTACCCTTTCTCTGTGCTCATGGTTCTTGGAACTGGACGAAGAATATCTCTGAGAATTGGATCCCGGCTTCTTGTAGAATTTCTTTTGGAATGCTCGGTTAATAATAGCATTGCTTGCTTGAGACTTTCTCCGTCATCTCCATCAGATTCAAATTCTGATTCAGAACTGGTAATAACTTTCTTCTTTTTCTTCTTCTCTTTCTTTTCTTTCTCCTTCTCTCCAGCCACTAGTGCAATGGGATCGGGAACTTTCTCAATCTTCTTTTTCTCAGCTCTTTTCTCTTCCACTTCATCTTCGTTCTGCCGCAATGTTTCATAAACCTCATGTAACAGAATGTCATTTAGATCCTTCATCTGTTTCATCCTGCACGTATGCTTCTTCCATTCGGGTTGCAGGATACTCAGGAATTTGACATTGTTCTCAAGCTGCTTCTTTTTCACTTTGTTCTTTGACAATTCATTCAAAAGCAAGACAAACCGTTCATAGGTGTCTTCTAAACTTTCATTCTCTTTGGCTTTAAATTCTTCGTAGTTGTTAATACAATTAGCTACTTTCATCTGGTTTCCATCCTTCGAACCCATCATCATTTTCTGAAGTTGATCCCACGTCTTCTTAGCATTGGCCTTGTAACTGTCTATCTTGATGTATATCTCGTTCAGAATGCTTTGAAGAAGTAAGGATCTTGCTTGTTTATCTGCTTTAAAACGGCTTTTCTGCTCCTCAGAAAACTGTGCAAAATCCATTGGAACCGTTCTCATCTTTTGCTCTCTGTCCACATCACCATCCTCACAATCAAATGAATCGTCATCAGGTATCTGGACAGTAGGTGGTACCATAGGACCCTCCATGATTGACAAAAGAATGTTTTCTCCATTTTTGTATCGGTCCACGAAATCAAGAAATCTTTCCTTCCACTGCTCATATTCCCCTTTTAACAGAACCGGGGGCTTGACATCCGTGCAAATTGAAAGAGCGTCTATGGAAGTCATCTTGTCTGTACCTGTTTATACAAATATGCAATAAGAAACTAGAAACTGATCGTTAGTCCAATTATGAAATCACAAGAATATAGAAATGATACTGAATTTTTTTTTGATAAATTTGACTAAGTCCTGAAACTCGCAGATCACTATTCCCAAAACTCGCAAAGCACTATTCTCGGAGAAACTCGCAGATGCCTATTCGCGCAAAACACTATTCACGAATAAACTCGCTAATAGAGACGTGCGCGTTTGAAGAACTCACATATGTCAATTTGCGCGAAGTAAGAAACTCGCAGGATGAGTCTTGCGTGAACTCAGAACTCGCTAATCGTGGCTTGCGCGAAGTATGAAACTCGCTAAACACTGATCGCACAAAGTTATAAAACGCGCTAAACGAAGCTAGCGCAAAACTTGAAACTCGCTAGATGAAGATCGCGTAAAGTTACAAAGCGCGCTAAATGAAGCTAACGCAAAACTTAGAACTCGCAGGTGTTGCGCGTTCCAACAGTTAGAAAATATTTTGAGAATTTCAACTAGTTCGCGCAAAACACATTTTGCGAGTTTGTCTGTTCGCACACAACACAGTTTGCGCGTTTGCCTGTTCGCGCAAAACACTACTTGCGCGTTTTGGCCCAAACTCAGAATCCTTCAGCTTGCGTGTTCTTCCGAAGAACTTGCACGTTTCTCGGATCTTGCGTGTTCTTGATCTGATCGATCAAAAATCAAGTAAACTTGATTTCTGACCCTAAATTTTGTACAATTTCATCCTCATACTATACGAAATACATTTACAATACTGAAATTTCAAATACAAGAGAAAATTACAATTATTAATTGAAATTACATTGTTCGACTCGTGAAACTCAAAAACTCAACAAAACTCAAAATTATCAAACAATTACAGTGCGATTATCGAATTAAACCATACAGACTCGATCGATTTCACTTATCAAACAAAACCTAATCGATTTCAACTCCAAATTCGCACTAAAACTCAGAAATCGATTCTCGGTTCAAGAACACAGTGTCGAACCAATTCTTGATCTGATTTCAAAATTAGATCTGCTCTGATACCAATTGATAATCCTGTTCTAGTTTCTAATCACAATCAATTAACAACAAACAAGATTGATTCACAATTACCTGTTTATTTCAATTCCAAATTCTCAAACGATTACAACAGATCTTGACTTTCTCTCACTAGACTTCACTCTCTCTCTAAAACTCTCTCTCTTTCTTGATACGTAAAACTAGTCAACTTCTACTAATAACAGAAAATAAAAGCTATTTATACCTATTACAAAAACAAAGGAAAACAAACACAACACAAGACACTTTGACATTTTATTAACAAAGACTTTGACTTTTAACTAAGAGTTGACTTTCCAGCTTTGACTTTCTTGATCTTTGACTTCAGTCTTTATGATCTTGTATCCAACATAATTCGTGCTCTAACAGTAATGGAGCATCAATGGTTGCTTGAAGTATGTTCTCATCAAAGTGTATCTGTTGCTCAACAGATTGATCACTACTGGCCGTTGGAAGTACCTGAAATAGCAAATGATAGAGCAGAAGCCCTATGGGTTAGTTAGGCATAAAAACCATTTTTTGAAAAAAAAAATTCTGAAAATTTCCTAAGTGTGGTTGTCGCAAGTCAAAGGAAGCAGACCCAACGAGGCTTACTTCTCGTGACCAAGTACACTAGGACTCTACTTGTCGCAAGTCACTTGATGCGATAAGTGACTTGACGCAAACTGAAAGAAATGATCAACTTATAGCAGGCAACTACTTGCAATAACAAAACATAGAAAAATTTCAAGAAATCAAAACTCAGACTCAAATTTGTCGTAGACACATACCAAGATGAACCTATCGCATAATTCAAATTTTCATGAACTTTCTCACAAGTTCATCAAACTTAAAGGTCGATAAGTCCAAAAATTAGAGTTAAGTCCAGAAATGTGCTCAGATTAGTTCGATTAGGGTTACCTATCCAAGATTTGTCATTATTAGTCCAAAATCACAATTAAATCAAGAACCCTAAGTCCATATTTCGAAGAACATTCTGAAGAACAGTTGTCCATATGAAGAGTCACACGATCAAAAACAAAGATTTGTGGTTCGATTAAGAAAATTAATGGTTGAAATCATTTCATTAACATAAATCGAACATCAAATAAAGATTATTCAAATGATTTCCTACCTGAATTGATGTATTTGATTAAGAACTCAAAGGTCGGTAAAAGTCAGGAAGTCGCAAGAATACTCTGTGATAAATCGCTCAAGTTTTCAAAAAGAACAAGTGGGAAACTAAGGTTTTGAACGTGTATATATACTCGAGAAACTATCAGACTTAGAAAAATATACTCCCCCTCAATTCAAGCATCATAACATTACACAAACACACACTCCCCCTCAATGTATGCAAGTAGCCAACAGTTATGCAGATGGATTCAACATTTCAAGTTTGCTAACAAGAAAATTGAATATTTTCTCATCTAATGGTTTTGTAAATAAGTCTGCAAGCTCGAATTCTGTAGGTACAAAGTGCATCTCTATTGATCCCTTTTCCACATGATCCTTAATAAAGTGATACCTGATGTCAATATGCTTCGTCTTAGAATGTTGTACCGGATTGGCAGTTATCGCAATTGCACTCTTTGAGTCACAATATCAATATATCGGGATCTTGTTCATGGTATATCCATAATCTCTTAGTTGAGTCTTCATCCAAAGTACTTATGAACAACAACTGGCAGCAGCGACATATTCTGCCTCAGTTGTAGATGTTGAAACATAGTTTTGCTTCTTTGATGACCAGCTTACAAGTTTATCCCCTAAGAATTGACATGCTCCAGAGGTACTTTTCCGGTCTAGCTCGTTTCCTACATGATCAGCATATATGAAAGCAGTTAGCTCAAAACCAGAATCCCTTGGGTACCAAAGGCCCATATTAGGTGTGCCTTTGAGATACAGCACGATTCTTTTCACAGCTATAAGGTGTGATTCCTTCGGATTAGCCTGGTATCTAGCATAAAAATATGTTGCAAACATTATATCAGGTCTGCTAGATGTAAGATAAAGCAAAGATCCAATCATGCTCATGTAGGTCTTTAGATCAGCAGATTTACCAGATAAATCAGCATCTAAAAGACTTCCAGTCGCCATTGGAGTTTTCATTATAGATGAATCAGTCATGTTAAACTTTTTAAGCACATCTTTGATATATTTTGACTGATTAATAGAAATGCCTTCTGGGGATTGTCTTACTTGTAAAACAAGAAAGAAGTTTAATTCCACCATCATGCTCATTTGGAATCTACATTTCATTTTGTTTTGGAAATCATCATACAATTTAGGATTAGTAGACCCAAATATAATTTCATCAACATAAATTTTCACTAAGATAAGATCATCGCCTTCTTTCTTCAGAAATAGAGTTGTGTTGATTGTACTTTTTCGGAATCTAGATTCAGTAAGGTAAATTGTCAGAGTCTCATACCATACCCGTGGAGCTTGTTTTAATCCATATAACGCTTTGTCCAGGACATAGACATGATCAGGGTATTTAGGATTCATAAAACCCTTAGGTTAACTAACATACACCTCTTCATGAGTACACCATTTATAAACACCGATTTGACATCCATCTGGAATACCTTGATATTTCTGTGTGCTACGTATGCTAGGAAAATCCTGATTGATTCAATCCTAGCCCCTGGTGTATAGGTTTCATCATAGTCAATTCCTTCTCGTTGATTATAACCTTTAGCAACCAAGCGGGCTTTATTTCTGACAATCACCCCTGCTTCATCCTTCTTGTTCCAAAAGACCCATTTTGTACCAAAAATGGATTTTTTTTCTTGGGATTCTTGACCAATCTCCACACCTCATTCCTTTTGAACTCTAAGAGCTCATCTTGCATGGGATTGATCCAATCTGGATCCTGTAAGGCTTCAGATGGCTTCTTGGGTTCTATGTTGCTGAGAAAGTTCACATACAAACAGTAATTCACCAATGCTGATCTTGTTTTGACACCGCTTGTAGGATCTATATAGAGGATGTGCTTTTGTCCATTTGTGAGTACTGGGGAGAAGTTGAATATTTTTCTAAGTATTCAAATCATTGTACTTCTCAGTAACTGCAGGCATATCCATGACTTGTGCTTCTTAAGTTTCCACTGCAGCTATTGGTTGCTCCACTTCTAGTGTTGGTAATTCTGATGGGGAGTCTCCAGATACAACAGATCCTTAAGTTGCTTCTATGTTAGGAGTGATCGACTCAGAAATGTTCTCTAGATTTGAGCTTTACAGAATTTACTGGATTTTCTTCAGAGGGACCAGAAATTTCAGCAAGGTGTGCCCACATTTCTTGAATTGTCTTGATTCTCAAAATCTGCACATATATCCATGAAAACATCCATAAACAACAAATCAAGATCTGAATCAATTGAAGATTTAGGATCAGAAATCTTAGTCTGGTTTATCTCAGGTTCCACTCTGTTGTGATTAGAAGCTTGTCCTTTCGGTCCGAGTTCTGAACCGACTTGTTCAGAAGTCCAAGAAGAGCTTTCATCAAATGATACATTTATACTTTCAATAACGGCTTTTGTTCTCTTATTATAGATTATGTATGCTTTGGATGTCAGTGAATATCCAATGAAGATGCGCTCATCAGCCTTCTTTTGAAATTTAGCAAAATGATCATGATCATTTAGGACAAAGCATCTGCAACCGAAAAGATGAAGAAATTTAATGTTCGTCTTACGACTAATGATAATTTTATAAGGAGTCTTATCAAGAAGCTTATTAATAATAGTCTTGTTTTGTGTGAAGCAAGTTGTGGCAACTGCTTCTGCCCACATATACGGAGGTAGATTGGAGTAAGCAAGCATAGTTCATTCAGCTTCTACCAACGTTCTTTTCTTCCTTTCAACAACTCTGTTTTGTTGTGGAGTCATTGTTGTAGAAAAGTTATGAGAAATACCAACAAACTAAAGAAAACTTTGTAAGGTTTCGTTCTTGAACTTTGTTCCATTTTCACTTCTAAGATTTTGCACTTGGGACTGTAGAATAACTTGAATTCGCTTGATGAACTTTATAATCAGATCTGGAGCATCAAATTTGAGTCTCAGAAATTCTAGTCAAGTGTATCTTAAAAATTCATCGATCATGTGCATAATGTACTTCTTTCTGCTCATAGACTGTGTTCTCATTGGTCCACAAAGGTCCATGTGAATAACTTCAAGAGGGACTGTGCAGTTTGATAATGTCTTTGACTTGTGTCCACTCATCTTCATCTTGCCTATTTCACAAGCTGGACATAAAGATTCTTTTTCAATCTTTAAATCTGGAAGACCAATGACAAGATCTTTGTTCCTGATCTTGTTAATATCCCGAAAGTTTTGGTGTGAGAGTCTTTTATTACATAACCAACTTTCCTCTGTTGAAGCTTTAGACACTAACCAAATAGGTTTAGATGATGGTAGTGTTGGAAAATTGATCGTATACAGATAACCAAATCTTCCTGCTCTGAAAAGTTCAGCTCCACTTTGATCATCAATGCAACAAAAATCTTCATCAAATCTGACTTTGCATTCTTTTCACAAAATTGGCTGACAAAGAACAAATTGTGTCCTAATCCATCCATATACAGAACCCTTGAAATGGCTATTGTGTCATTTGTCAGTACACCGTATCCTTTGATGTAGCCTTTACTTTTATTACCAAATCCGATTGACCCTCTAGGATGTTCCATAAATTTATGCAATAAGTGCTTGAAACCTGTCATGTGTTTTGAAGCTACTGATTCTATGATCCACACATGACAGTCCTAAAAAGATCAATCACTTCAACTTAGGTACCCTTATGAATATGGGTCCCTTTTTGTTAGTATCAATTAAGCTCTTAACATTAGTTGATGAGCCTTTAATTCGCCATTCAAATATGGGCTCTTTTCATAAATTTTGTGGCTTATGTTTTAGGCACCCATTTCCACACAAAATTTACTTCAACTGTCGTTACAACTTTCTTACTATAATTCTTTTTCTTTTCAACACTGAATTTTTTTGCATTATGATCAGTTGAAGACTTGGGAGCAGATTTCTTCCAAACCAAGTGTTTAGATTGTTAGTCCAAGATTCAAGCAAGATTTATAATAAGATCACAATTAGGCACAAGATTTAGAGAGAGAGTCTAGAGAGAGAAAGTCATATGTCATATATCTCTCTAAATCACAAGGTTACAAAAGACAAGCTTGGTTACAAAGTTATTACAAAAGACTTAGAAACAAAAGCTTATATAGGGTCAAACATGCCTTGACCTCAATATAAGACAAACATAGAAAAGTCAATAACTTGACATAAGAATAGATCTAAACTATACATTAACAATCTCCCCCTTTTAGATCAAATTGTCAAAAACTCATATGTCCCATCTTCCTGAACTTGTTCTCCTAATCCCCAAGAATGATTCAAACTTCCTGATGTCTTTCCTGAACTCAATCTTGTCATCAAGTGCTTCGAGAATCCTTAGCATCACAAGCTTAACCCTTCTTGGTAAACGTTCAGCACCTTGTAATCTCTGCCTTTCACATTCTTTCTATCTGTCATTGAGCTGTAGTCTAATCACCTTAAGAGTTCTATCAGAAAACTTTGCTATTTCAGACACTCTGAAGAACTTCTTCTCATTTTCTCCATTTTTGTAGACTACACCCAACTCAGGTTCTTCAAGCACAGTGAATAGATCATAGTTGTCAATATCAGACAAAGTCAGATTTGGCTTGATCATGTTGACCTTCCTCTGATTAGTCCCAATGCGCAACTTGAAATCATAACAGTACGTGTGGAAGATGTGTCTTCTCATGAACCTCTTGATAGCTTCCAGGGCAGAGACAATGTTCTCCTTCATGATAACCATGTTTCTGAAATGATGGTACATGAATTCAAGGTCATCAACATTCAGAAAACAAAAAACAACTTCAGTAAACCTGCATTCTCTTAGATATCTTCTTTGAACAAAGGAAACCAAATATTCATGAACTTCTTCAGTCTGACCTCCTTGATAGTGACAATGCCAGACTTGTTCTTTACAACTCACTCGGTCTATCTTAACCAATTAATCATGTTTTCATATTCTTCCTGATATTCTCTAGGATGATTTGAAACACCCAACACCTTGTATTTATCCATAGGTCTGATCCTATGAACAAATATTATTTTCATATGTTCTTCCAGAAAAGGAACTCTAAGCGCATGTCTCATATGTCTGATTTCAGCTTCTGAAGGAACAAGTGGTGATTCTGGGGCATTTGAAGGACCTGCTTCACTTTCATTTGGAATGATAGGCACATGAACACTTTCATCCTCTGGTGGTAAATTTTAAACATCTTGAACAACAAAGTTGGGAACATTCTAAATAGAGATCGGATTCTTTATCAGACTTGAATGACTTTGAGGCATATCGGAAACATCAGGGAAGTTGAACTCTTTGAAGACTGGGATGATAGGAACATCATTTGAAGGCTCGGGAACATCATTGAGAATAGGACTTAGCTGAATGTCCTCAGGAGTTTTCAGCAAGGTATCTAGAACATTTGCTTCATCAACAGGAATATCATCTCCGTCATCATCAGAATTCATTAAGTTCTCTTTCTCCTCTTCTTTGATTTTCCAGAACTTATCATACTTTTCATCTAATTCCTCTTCATCATTTGATGACAGATCTATCACATCAATCTCATTCATTCCTGTTATTAACAATATTTCAACTCTTGTAGCAACCTTAGGCTTTGCAACCCTTGGTTCTACCTCTGGATTCACATACAAAATAATCTCTATGCATTCTCCTTGATCATTCAGTTCATGTTGTTTGTCTGCCTGAAGTTGTACATTTTCTTCCTCTTCTACATTCACATACTGAACATTTGCCTCAGAATCTCCAACAATTTTCTGTCGTTTACTTATCTCCCCCTCATGATCTTGATCAGAATCAGGATCATGCCTTTTTCTTGTAACTTCTTAAGATTTGCATGTAGACTGAACAACCTTAGTAAGCTCTTGAATAGACTTAAGAATATCATCTTTGAACGCATTGAATTCAGCTACAGTCACAACACCTTCCGGAACTTTAGGAACAACTGGTTGGCATTGCTAAGACCTCAGTAAACCAATTAAATCAGCATCAGATTGGTCTATCGTTGCTTGTGAAAGTAACTTAGCATATAAGAGTGACTTCAGATCCTCCACTGACATATCTACAGGCTGAACTGGTGGAGGTGGAGGTGGTTTTTCAGTAACCGGATCTTTGCCTTTTTTTAGTAATCGGATCTTTGACTTTCAACAATCTTTTTACTTCTCCAAACTCCTTCTGAAATCTTTCGAACAAATGATTTTCAACAGCCTTTAAGGCACCATTGAGAATTCCTTAGACACAAAGTCTGGGATAGTAACGTCGGGGCTACATAAGATCTCTGTTGTTAGAGCATAAATTTATTGGATACAAGATCAAGAAGACTGAAGGTCAAAGTTCAAGAAAGTCAAAGCTGAGAAAGTCAAATATCACTAAAGTCAAAGTCTTTTGTAATAAAAGTCAAAGTGTCTTTGTATTTGTTTTTGTATTTTATTTTCCTTGTATTAGGTGTTGGTATAAATAGTCTTGTATTCTTTGTATTTTGTAAGTAAGTCAACAGAAACAAAGCGTATTATTCAGTTGTAAGATTGGAAGAAGTTGTCTAGTTGAGAGAGAATACGTTAGAGAGTGAAAGAGAGTTCTAGAGAGAGAAAGTTTGTAATCTTGAATTTGAAAGTGAAATCAAACAGGTAATTAATTCTTGTTTGTGTTTTGTTTGTTTAATTGTGATTAGAAACTAGATTTAGGGACACACAATTGGTATCAGAGCAGATCCAAATCGAAAAATCAAGAAAATACGAAAGTTCGTCTGTGTTCTTGAGTGAAAAATCAAATCTGAGTTTTAGTGCGTTTTTGGAGTTGTAATCGATTAGATTTTGTTCAGATAGCATAATTGATCGAGTCTGTATAGGTGATTTCAAGAAATGCACTGTATTTGATTGTTAATTTTGATTTTAGTTGAGTTTGAAGTTCACGAGTCCTGTGTACTGTAATTGAGTCGATTTATACATTTTTGTGTATTTGATCGAAATTAGTTGTTAAGTTTGTATTCTAGTTGTTTAGACGAGTGAATTGTCAAAGTTTAGTGTTGAAATTCTAGCTTTAAATGAGTTTTTGGTGTGATTTTGATCGATTTTAGAGGTTTGCGCGTGCTCATCAAGATTTGCGTTTCATTCATCGAGGTTTGCGTTTCATTCATCAAAGGTTTGCGCGTGTTTGTCAAGGTTTGCGAAATTTGAGTTTGCGAAAGTTGAGTTTGCGTCTGTAACTACAATCGCGAAGTTCGGTTTGCGTCTGTAACTACAATCGCGAAGTTGAGGTTTGCGTTAATCACTTGAAACGCAAAGTCAAGGTTTGCGTTTGCCTCTTGAAACGCAAAGTCAAGGTTTGCGTTTGCCTCTTGAACCGCAAAGTCAAGGTTTGCGTTTGCCTCTTGAAACGCAAAGTCAAGGTTTGCGTTTGCCTCTTGAACCACAAAGTCAAGGTTTGCGTTTGCCTCTTGAAACGCAAAGTCAAGGTTTGCGTTTGTCTCTTGAACCGCAAAGTCAAGGATTACGTTTCCTACTTGAACCGCACAGTAAGGGTTTGCGCTTCCCACTTGGAGCGCAAAGTGTGGAGGACTTAGACAAATTTTTCAAAACTATAATATGCCCTTTAATAGTGAAATTTTTTTCTCTAGGGACGCCGCCCCTCGACCCCGCAAGGGCGTTGTCCCTTGACCCCACCCGCTAACCGGGTAGCGGGACCCCCATGCTAAGTCTGCGAAGGGGGACATATTTCTGATTTTATATTTCAAGTTTTCTGTATTTTCTTGATTGTTTCATTTGGACTAACGATCAGTTTCTAGTTTCTTATTGCATATATTTTTCAAACAGGTTTAAACAAGATGACTTCCAAAGATGCTCTTTCAATTGGCACTGATGTCAAGCCACATGTACTGTTCAAAGGAGAGTATGAACAGTGGAAAGACAGATTCCTTGATTTTATAGACAGAATGCGAATGGAGAGAATATTATGCTATCAATCACAGAAGGTCCTATGGTACCAATCACGGTTCAAATATCTGATGATGACTCGTCTGATAGTGAAGATGGTACTCACGAAAGAGATCAAAAGATGAAAACAGTGGCAGTGGATATCTCTCAGTATTCTGAAGAACAGAAAAGTCGATACAAAGCAGATAAACAAGCAAGATCCTTACTTCTTCAGAGCATTCCAAATGAAATCTACATCAAGATAGACAACTACAAGGGAAATGCTAAGAAGATGTGGGATCAGTTGCAAAAGATGATGATGGGTTCCAAAGTCGGCAATCAAATGAAAGTGGCTAATTGAATAAATAGCTACGAGGAATTCAAAGCAAAAGAAAATGAGAGCCTAGAGGAAACCTATGAGAGGTTTGTGCTTCTTCTGAACGAACTTTCAAAGAACAAAGTGAAGAAGAAGCAAATTGAAAATAACGTCAAGTTTTTAAGCATTTGCAACCGGAATGGAAGAAGCATACGCGTAGGATGAAACAAATGAAGGATCTGAATGACATACCGTTACATGAGGTTTATGAGACTTTGAGGCAGAATGAAGAAGAAGTGGAAGAAAAAAGAGCTGAGAAAAAGAAGGCAGAAAAGGTTCCCGATCCTATTGCATTGGTAGCCGGAGAGAAAAGGAAAGAAAAGAAAGAAAAGAAGAAAAAGAAGAAAGTGATAACAAGTTCTGAGTCTGAATCTGAATCAGATGGTGATGATGGAGAAAGCCTCAAACAGGCTATGTTGCTATTGACCCGTGCATTCCAGAAAAAGTTTTACAAGAAGCCGGGATCTAACTCACAGAGGTACTCTTCATCAAGTTCCAAGAATCATGAGCACCGAGAAAGGGTGGAAGGAAGGATATATGAAGAGAACAGATATGTTGAAAAGAAACCTGATGAAGGGAAGAAGTTCATGAATGATTACACTGTTGCAGAATAGCCAGCAAGTGATCCAGTTAAATGCTACAACTATGGCAAAATTGGACATTTTGCAAAGGATTGTAGAAAGCCAAAGGTTCGAAACTCTCAGTATTATCAGAACAAACTGCTATTGGCCAAACAGCAAGAAGTAGGCATAGCATTAATGGTTGAGGATGAATTTTGGTTGGATCATTCTGATCAAGAGGATGATAAAAAGAAGGAAGAAACAGCTCATCTCTGTCTCATGGGCAAAGAAGTGAAGTATGATGAGTCAGATGACGAAACAACTGATGAGGTATTAAACTTATCTGAAAAAGATTTTGTAACCAAAATGGAAGCTATGATGGTTGAGCTTAATGATCTTCAAGTAAAACTGAAGAAAGAAAAGGATAGAGTTGCTAAAAGAAACAATAAGATATTTGAACTCAATAAGTCTGTTATTGGGAACAAAGATCTGATTGATTCTTTACGCAAGTCTGCTTCTGATTCTAAACTTCAAGTAAATTGTTTTGAAAAGAAGATTTCTGATTTTGAAGTTAAAGTTTCTAAGTATGAGTTTGAGAAGAAAGAATCTGCACTAACTGTTTATAAATTGCAGGTTGAGAACAAGCTTTTGAATAAGAAGGTAAATGGTCTGGAAGCTAAACTTTACGCAAGAGGACAAACAGATCAAACCATTTTTCTTAATGCACCTGATGAAGAGGCTGATGTTAAGGAAAAATGGGGACTTGGTTTTAAAAAACCCCATTACTTAAAGAAAGCTATCAGAAAACAACCAGCATTATATAATTTTGATTTTCTTGCTTGTGCTGGTAAACATACTCATTTAAAACCCAAATTTGTTACCAAATTACCGGAAGAAGTTGAGGCCAAAGAAACTAAAAATAGAAAGAATGTAAAGAAAATGCAACTACCATTTAACTATGCAAAGTTAAATGATAGTTATCTTTCAGAAACACCAAAAGTTCTTTCAAAAGACTATTTTGCGAGCTATTCTGTTTCTGAGTTGAAGGCAAAACCTGCAGTTGCAAAGGTTTATGTTCCTCCACTCATTCTTGAAAGCAAAATAGTTGAGTTGGAAAATGTTTTATCTGATGAAAAACTTTTGGTTGATATTCAACAAAGTGTATTTTCTACTGTATTAAAGAACACGATTTTTCAATCTGCATCTAGAAAGTGTTCTAAAGTTTCTAAGGCACCTCAAACTTCGTCTAATAATTTTGATGACTTATTTGAGTCTGCAAATGATTTTCTTAATTCTGATGATGGGTGCATAGAAGAAATTGATTTGTTTGACTTCAATGCTTCTCTTCCTGATCATTCTACTTGTCTTATAAATAAAAAAGTGTTACCAAGTGATGTTAATATTGTTGAATCATCAACTAAGTTTGGTGAATCAGTTTCTGTAACTGCTGATTACTATGCTCAAGGTAAGAAACATAAGAAACAACGATTACAGAAACAGAAACACACTGGTACACAAAAGAAAACTCAGTCTCAGAAATCTGCTTTTCCTAATAAATCTACATCTTGTGTTTCAGATATAAGCAAGAAAAGGTTGAAAGCTCGAACTGAATGGCGACCAAAAAGGAAGGATGATGAGATAGCTGGATCAGTTTCTGATAATTCTTGTACTAGATCAGTTAGTAGTGATAATGATTTAATTGATCAACTTGCTTCACATAAACAAAACCTTGTAACTTCTTACAAGCGATATTCAATAAAGCAATTAATTCAATTACCTCCTATTTCTACTACATCTTATCATTATCGGAGAAATGATTTTGCTTACTCTCATAATTCTTCTGATTGGTTCGAATCTTGTCATGTTTATTCTTCAAGAACAAATATTTTTAAAGGTTTTCAAAAGAACAGAGGGTCCATTTTCAAATGGATACCAAAATCTTGTGTTAATCTGTTAGGACCCGTTTTTAAATGGGTACCTAAAGTTATTGTTTCCTGATTTCTCTTGCAGACCCGGCATATGTGGTACTTGGACAGTGGATGTTCTAAGCATATGACTGGGCAAAAAGCTTTATTGTCTAACTATACAGAGAAATTCAGTGGAAATGTCAGATTTGGAAACGATCAGCTTTCACCTATCTTAGGATATGGTGACATTATTCAAGACAACATAACGATCAGTAAAGTGAGTTATGTCGAAGGCTTGGGGCACAACTTATTCAACATTGGTCAATTCTATGATAAAGGGTTAGAGGTCAACTTCAAAGCTAAGAGATGTTCGGTTCGTACGGAAGATGGCAATGAACTCTTAGTCGGAAATCGAAAGACGAACCTCTATACCATCAATCTTTGAAAGATACAGAATGACAATCAAGTTTGCTTGATGACAAAGGCTTCATTGCAGCAAAGTTGGCTCTGGCACAGACGTTTATCTCACTTGAAATTTCGTTATATCAATAAGCTGGTTAGTGGGAAATTGGTAAAAGGACTTTCTGAGCTGAAATACGAGAAAGAACACTTATGTGCTGCATGTGAGAAGGGTAAGATGAAGAGAGCTCCGCATAAACCGAAGCCTGAACCAAGCACTAGTTCTCCGTTAGAATTGTTACATATGAATTTGTGTGGTCCAATGAGAACTCAGAGTTTGGGTGGAAAGAAATACATGTTGGTTATTGTGGACGATTACTCGAGATACACATGGGTCAAATTTCTTCGATCAAAAGATGAGACGCCCGAAGTTCCCATTACTTTCTTAAAGACGACCCAGGTGAAAATGCAGCGACAAGTCAAGTTTCTTCGAACGGACAATGGCACAGAGTTCAAAAATAAGATAGTTGAAGAATATCTCGACTGTACTCTGCTGCTCGAACACCTGAACAAAATGTAGTAGTCGAAAGGCGAAATTGGACGCTAGTCGAGGCCGCTCGGACTATGCTTAGCCAATCCGATCTACCTATATTCTTGTGGACAGAAGCTGTTAGAGCATAAATCTGTTGGATACAAGATCAATAATACTGAAGGTCAAAGTTGAGAAAGTCAAAGCTGCTAAAGTCAAATCTCATTAAAAGTCAAAGTCTATTTTGTAATAAGTCAAACTTAGTTGTATTTGTTTTTGTTTTTAGTTTTCTTGTATTAGGTGGTAGTATAAATACTTTTTCTCTTTGTAATTTCAGTAGAGAACTAATTTTGAGATTCATTCAGTTGTATCAGAGAGAGAAAGAGAGTTCGTTAGAGAGAGAGATTTGTAGAGAGAGAGTTTTAGAGAGAGAAAGTGTAATCTTGTGAAATTCAAAGTAATCAAACAGGTAATTCATTGTGTTTAATCTTGTTTGTTTGATTGTTATTAAACAGAAACTAGAATCTGGAACACACAATTGGTATCAGAGCAGATCCAAATCGAAAAATCAAGAAATACGAATGTTCATACTGTGTTCTTCAAGTCCAGATCGATTCTGAGTTTTAGTGAGTTTTTGGAGTTGTAATCGATTAGGTTTTATTAGGAAAGTGAAACCGATTGAGTTTGTATAGAAAGATTTGTCAATTGCACTGTAATCAATTCGATTTTTTGAATTTTTGTGATTTTTGTGTTCACGAGTTCTTGACACTGTGTCTACATCAAATTTGTAATTTTTTATGTATTTGATCGAAATTCAGTGTTAATTTTGTGTTTTAGATGTTTAGACTAGTGAATTGTTGAAGTTTAGTGTTAAGATTTTAGGTTTAGATGAGTGTTTGGTGAATTTGATCGACTTTCAAGGTTTGCGGGTTGTTCTTCAGGTTTGCGTTTGATTCATAGTGGTTTGCAGGTCATTCATCAATATATGTACAAGTTTTGCAGAGGTTTGCGGGTGTATTCAAAGTGAGATTTGCGTTTCTTTTAAGAAACGAGAAGCTATGGTTTGCGTTTCTTCGAGAATCGAGAAGCTAAGTTTTGCGGGCTTAATGACAAACGCGAAGTAGAAGGATTTTTCAGAAGAACAAAATTGTGGTTTGCGTTTGTAACTTGACACGCAAAGTTTATTATGCGGGTGTAACTTGACACGCAAAGTTTATTGTGCGGGTGTAGCTAGACACGCAAAGTTTAACTTGCGGGTGTAACTTGACACGCAAAGTGTGTCTTGCGTTTGCAATTTGAAACGCAAAGTTGACAAAAGCAAAGGATTTCTAGAAACGCAAAGTTGAGTTCAGAGATGTTGTGGTTTGCGTTTCCTTCTTGAACCGCAAAATGGTGGTTTGCGTTTCCTTCTTGAACCGCAAAGTGGTTGTTTGTGTTTCTCACATGAAACGCAAAGTATAGGTTTGCGTTCCCTGTATGACACGCAAAGTCAAGATTTGCGTTTCCCACTTGAAGCGCAAAGTGTGGAGGACTTAGTCAATTTTTTCAAAACTATAATATGTCCTTTAATAGTGAAAATTTTTTCTCTAGGGGCGCTACCCCTCGACCCCGCAAGGGCGTTGCCCCTTGACCCCACCCGCTAACCGGGTAGCGGGACCCCTGTGCTAAGTCTGCCTAGGGGGACATAGTTCTTTTTGTGATTAAAATTTCTGATTTTATATTTCAAGTTTTCTATATTTTCTTGATTGTTTCATTTGGACTAACGATTAGTTCTAGTTTCTTATTGATATATTTTTCAAACAGGTTTAAACAAAATGACATCCAAAGATGCACTTTCAATTGGCACTGATGTAAAGCCTCCTGTTCTATTCAAAGGTGAGTATGAACAATGGAAGGACAGATTCTTGGATTTCATAGATCTGCATTCAAATGGAGAGAATATTCTTCTGTCTATCACCGAAGGTCCAATGGCTCCAATAACAGTTCAAGTACCTGATGTTGATTCTTCTGATAGTGAAGATGGGACTGAGGAAAGAGAGCAAAAGATGAAAACAGTGACAGTGGATATTTCTCAATATTCTGAAGATCAGAAAAGCCGATACAAAGCAGATAAACAAGTGAGATCATTACTTCTTCAAAGCATTCCAAACGAGATCTACATCAAGATTGATAGCTATAAAGCCAATGCTAAGAAGATATGGGATCAGTTGCAAAAGATGATGATGGGATCCAAGGTTGGAAATCAGATGAAAGTGGCAAACTGCATCAATCGTTATGAGGAATTCAAAGCTAAGGAGAATGAGAGTCTGGAAGATACATATGAGAGGTTTGTATTGCTTCTGAATGAGCTGATAAAGAATAAAGTCAAAAAGAAGCAGTTGGAAAACAATGTCAAATTTCTGAGTATCCTACATCCGGAATGGAAAAAGCATACAAGAAGAATGAAACAGATGAAGGATTTAAATGAAATACCACTACATGAGGTATTTTAGACCTTGAGGCAGAATGAGGAAGAGGTTGAAGAGAAAAGAGTTGAGAAGAAGAAGGCAACACAAGTTCCTGATCCTATTGCCTTAGTAGCTGGAGAGAAGAAGAAAGAAAAGAAAGAAAACAAAAGAAGAAAAAGAAGATAGTTCTTACCAGTTCTGAGTCAGATTCAGTTACAGATAGTGATGATGGCAAAATTCTGAAACAAGCCATGATATTGCTGACCCGTGCATTCCAGAAGAAATTTTACAAGAAGCCGGGATCAAATTCTCAAAGGTATTCTTCATCTAGTTCAAAGAATCATGAGCATCGACAGAAAGTGGAAGGAAAGAGGTATGAAGAGGGTAGATATGTGGAGAAGAAACCGGATGAGAAGAAGAAGTTCGTGAATGACTACACAGTTGCCGAGAAACCAGCAACAGATTCCATCAAATGCTACAATTGCGGCAACATGGGTCATTTTGCAAAAGATTGTCGAAAGCCGAAAGTTCGCAACTCTCAGTACAATCAGAACAAGTTGCTTTTGGCAAGACAGCAAGAAGTGGGTGTCGCTCTAATGGCTGAAGATGAGTTTTGGCTGGATTACTCAGAAGGAGAAGAAGAAGTGAAAGAAGAAACAACTCATATCTGTCTCATGGGCAAAGAAGTACAGGATGACGAGTCAGATGATGAGGCAGTTAATGAGGTATTAAATTTATCTGAAAAATATTTTATTACCAAAATGGAAACCATGGTGGTTGAGCTACAAAATTTACAAAATAATCTGAAAAAGGAAAAAGAAAAAGTTGCTAAAAAGAACAACTTATCTTTGACCTTAATACGTATGTTATTTCAAACAAAGATCTGATTGATTCTTTACGCAAGTCTGATTTTGATTCTAAATCTAAAGTAGATGATTTTGAAAAGAGGATTTCTGAGTTTGAAGGTAAAGTGTCTAAATATGAGTTTGAGAAAAATGAATCTGCACTAACTGTTTATAAACTGCAGGTTGAAAACAAGAATTTGAATAAGAAGGTAAATGGTCTGGAAGCAAAACTTTATGCAAGAGGTCAAACAGATCAAACCATTTTTCTCAATACACCTAATGAAGAGGCTGATGTTAAAGAGAAATGGGGACTTGGTTTTGAAAACCCCCATTCTCTTAAGAAAGCCATCAGAAAACAGCCGGCACTTTATAACTATGATTTTCTTGCTTGTGCTGGTAAACATGCTCATTTAAAACCCAAATTTGTTACCAAATTGCCAGAAGAAGTTGAGGATCAAGAAACTGAAAATAGAAAGAATAAAAAGAAAATGCAACTACCTTTTAACTATGAAAAGTTAAATGATAGTTATCTTTCCAAAACACCAAAAGTTATTTCAACTGACTATTTTGTTAGTTATTCTGCTTCTAAGATGAAGGCAAAACCTGCGACTGCAAAGGTTTATGTTCCTACATCTATTCTTGAAAGCAAAATAGTCGAACTTGAAAATGTTTTATCTGATGAAAAACTTTTGGCTGATATTCAACAAAATGTATTTTCTACAGTTATAAAGAACACTGTTTTTCAAACTAAATCTACAAAGTGTTCTACAGTTTCTAAGACATCTCAATCTTCATCTGATAATTCTGATGACTTATTTGAGTCTGCAAATGATTTTCTAAATTCTGATGATGGGTGCATGGAAGAATTTGATATGTTTGATGTCAATACTACACTTCCTGATCATTCTACTTGTCTTAAAAATGACAAAGTGTTACCAAGTGGTGTAAATACTGTGGACTCATCAACTAAGGTTGGTGAATCAGTTTCTGTAACTGCTGATTACTATGCACAAGGTAAGAAACATAAGAAACAGCGATTACAGAAACAGAAATACACTGGTACACGAAAGTATACTCAGTCTCGGAAATCTGCTTTTCCTAATAAATCTATATCTTATGTTTCAGATTTAAGGAAGAAAAAGTTGAAAGCTCAATCCGAATGGAGACCAAAACGGAAGGAGGATGAGATAGACGGATCAGTTTCTGATAATTCTTTTACTAGTCAAGTTAGTAGTGATAATGATGTAATTGATCAATTTGCTTCAAATAAACAAAACCTTGTAACTTCTTACAAGAAATATTTAATAAAGCAATTGATTCAATTATCTCCTATTCCTACTACATTTTATTTGTCAGGATCGAATTCTTAACAAGAATTAATTCTCAGAAACAATATCAAAGAAGTTTGCGGAATAACACTTTGATATTTAATCAAACAGAAAATAAAGACAGAATATAATCAACAAACTGTAAACTTGTATTTAATGCTTTGAAGTTACAAGATTACTCACTCAACCTCAATATTGATGAACAGGCTCACCAATACGAATTCTACTTCTCTAGAATTAGGATCTATTCCTTGAGGTTGATTTTCTCTCTAAAAGAATGAAAACTGAAAAAATTAAATTATTATTCTAAACTATACAATATATACTGAATACAAAGATAATTACAATAAATAAAATATCTTCAGTATATCTTCCATGTATATCTCTAAGCTTCCATGTATATCCTTTCAGACGAATCTTCATCATATAAGCAGTATTAATCTTCAGCAGCATTAACTTCCTTCTAGCAGCATTAACTACTAAGCAGTACTAACCACTAGCAGTACTAACTAGCTAAGCAGTACTAACTTTGTTCAAGCAGCACTAACTTTGACTAGCAGTATTAATTAACACTAGCAGTAGTAACACTCAGCAGTATTAACATTTATGTCTTCTAGCAGTATTAACTCTGAACCAGCAGCATTAACCATACTTGATGAATTCTTCAGTTCCCAACAATCTCCCCCTAACTTGACTTTTAGGAAAAGAAGTCAAGTTCTTCAGATCTTCTTCAAGATGCTCCCAAAACTCCATCATGACCTAAATTCCAGTATTTGCATCCAATCCCAAACTTTGATTAATTGTTCTTTGGATCAAATATTTAGCCATTTCTGAATTTTCACCACATCCAAGCTTCTTCTTCAACATTAAATGAAGTTTCAATCTGCTATGGTTGTATACTTTATCCACTAGGAAGTATTCAATGTGATTTCTATCCAAAGTCACAGAATATACGCCACTAGTTTCATACAAAGTCCAATTGGTAACTGCTTGAAAAACGCTCCTTATGATCTCCTTCACTTCATCAGGTTTGAACATCATACACAGATACTCCATCACCAGTTTTGTAATTGAAATCCCTGGAGCTTTCAACTGATCTGCATACAACTTCATCCCTATATCAAACATTTCTTCAATATCAGACCTTGAGCATGTTCTGACAATTTTAGCCCAAGTACTGTAGACTTCCTACTTTTCATCTTTTCTCTTAAGTCTGATATACTTCTTGCCATCTACTTCCAAAACATCCCAGTGAATGACTTCAGGAGGTTTAACTCCTACAGGTTCTGCTGCAATTGGTTCAGGCACTTTGTCCATCACAACCATGTACATCTTAACATCCTCAGTACTTGCAGGTTCTTTCATTGTAGATGACTCAGGTGCCTCTTCTTCTTCAGCAACCTTTTCAGCCTCTTCTTCCACTAATCTAGGCTTCTTTGTAGGCTTTCTCCTGGCAATCATCTTTGTTCTTTTTAAAGTCCTTAGACTTTCACCAATTGTTGTTTCCTTCTCTGGAGTTTCTTGCTCATCAGGGAATGGTTTTTGTAAGAAATCATTGCTTTCTTTCATTCTTTTCTCCATTTCAACCCTTGCAAGATCATCCCCTTGAAGCTTTATCATCTCAGAATCATACATCTTCTTGAACTTCTCAAAAGACATCTTTGAAAACATCTCTACCTTGACACCTACTGCACCCTTGAGGAAAGTAATCATTTTCTTTCTCTCTTGAGCACCCATGTATGTCTTTGAAGGTTGTCTTTTCCTTGCAGCCATTTTGATCTTAGCACGCTTCCTCAAAGATGTGGCTTTCTTCTTGGCTTGTTCTGTTGCTAAGCTTTGTTGATAGGCTTTGTTTAATTCTGCAGCCATTGCTTTAGCTATCTCTCTATCCTTTTGCACTTGCATGGTTTCTGCTTCTTCAAGTTCAGCCTGTATCTTCCTAGCTAGAGCTTCATCTGATTCAATCAGCTTCTGCTTTTTCATTGGTTTATCAGATTCAACTAGCTTTGCCTTACCTTTCTCTTTACCCATCACCTTCTCAATGCTAGAATTCTTTGCTGCATCACCTCTTTCTTTTATGACAACTCCTTTGGCCTTTGAGGTGACCTTGGGAGTATCATGTTTGGCTTTGATGAGTGTTTCTGCAATCTCAAGCTCTGTAAGGACCTCTTTTACTGTTTCTGCTGCTTCTTTCAGCTCAGCAGTATTAACCATTTCTGCTGCTTTACTTGAACTGGCAGTATTAATGGTTTCTGCTGCTGGCTCTGTTTCTGCTGCTTGCTCATTCTCCCCCTCAACATCATGTTTTTCCTCTTGCTCCCCCTTAGCTTTGGCATCAGCTTCTGACTCCCCCTTTTTGGGAGCATCAGTCACTGGTTTCCTCCTTCTGAGCACAAATTGTTTCTTCTTCCTTTGCAGAATCAGTTTCCTTACCATTTGCTTCAATTTGATGATTTGTTCTTGTTGTGACAGAACTATGAGTTTAAGCTCTTCTATATCTTAGCCCTGTTTGAGTACATCCATGTTGATGTTGCCCATGGTTTCCATCAATTCATAATAGTTATATCTGTCCTCACCTTCTCCAGAAGTGTTACCCTCTTTTGAAGGATCATTGGATCTTTTTGTAATGGAAGTCTTCTGCCTAGCAGAAGCACTATCCACCCCCTTGGGTTCTTGGCACCTGGGACCTTTGGATGATTGCTCACCCAAAGTTGCCATGGGGGAGGTCTTATTGATGTTACCACTTTCCTCCTCTGTACTAGCAGGAGTAGTGGCAGCCTCATCACCCATATGCTCTACCTCCTCCTCAGAGAGCACCTCTTTTGGGTTGGGAGACACCCTTGTGGTTTCCCTTTGGATATTCTCTAGGGGAGAATTCTCCCTTAGAGGGCTTATAGGCTTAGTGGGTAATGGTACAAGAAGGGAAGGAGCCTTCTTTACCTGTTTTCTCTTGTAAGTTTGTGTGATGGGAGAGGTTGGTTTTTCAAGAAGGGACTGGGGAATTGATTTTGAGAGGGAAGGTTGGGCTTGGCTAGCAGTGGGTTGGTCTAATGGGGGCCTTGACCCTGCTGCCATACCTTCATTGGTTTGGGACACCACCATCATTGTAGAGAACAATGGGGTGTCAACTCCTTCAGAGTCCCCAGCAGATCTTCTCATATTTGAGAAAACCTTGCCTTTGGGGGGTTTAGGTACATATACCCCAACAGGTTGAGGTATATCCGTCAATTGATTAGTAATAACTTCTTGAACAAACCTGGGATACATAAAGAAGCTCTTTTTGTTTCCCATGTTTGAGACAAGATCATTGAAAATCATTTTAGAAAAATTGTACTTTCTGGCAGTGGCCAAGCACACCAAAGCATAAGCAATAGTGCTGCTGAACTCACTCCATCCAGTAGTCTTTTTGGATATACAATGCATAAGAGTATGGACAAAGAAACGCCATTGGGGTGAGAATTTCGCTTTAGAAAATTTGAAAACACCCAATGGGCCTCCATACCCCATTCTTGTAAGAGTTGTAAACAGTTCATCATTTGGGATAGAAGTTATACCAGAGGCATCGTCTAGACGTAGACTGATGCGAATAACCTCTTCAGTAACTGTTAGTGATTGATCACAGATTCTTGTCTTGATCATTTGCACACCATTTTCCACAACAATGGTTGCATTAGCCCAGAACTGCCTTTGATGCTCAATGTAGATTGTAGGTGATACAATAAGAGCATGAGCAATGTGGCTTGTCTTGAGGAAATCCACAATCTGATGAAATCCTGAAGCTTGCTTTGGCTTTTGTAGCATCGCAATCTCGTTGTGCTCGTCGATGAAAGTCATGGATGCCATTGATCTTAGTGGAAAGCGTGCCTGAAAACTTCGAACTTGAGAGAGAAAAGGTTTTGAGCGCAAGAGAACAGTATGCAAAGAGTCGTTATGAACTTTTAGGCGGGCAAAAAGTATTTATAGTATTCGGAATATAAGCAGTATTAACCTAGAGCAGTATTAACTACTAGCAGTATTAACTGAAAGCAGTATTAACTACTAGCAGTATTAACCACTAGCAGTATTAACTACTAGCAGTATTAACTGAAAGCAGTATTAACTACTAGCAGTATTAACCACTAGCAGTATTAACTACTAGCAGTATTAACTGAAAGCAGTATTAACTACTAGCAGTATTAACCACTAGCAGTATTAACTACTAGCAGTATTAACTACTAGCAGTATTAACTGAAAGCAGTATTAACTACTAGCAGTATTAACTACTAGCAGTATTAACTGAACTTACTCCTTTTAACCTTGCTAAACACTGAGTACTGCTATGCATATCCTAAAAAAGAAGATTAGTAACACCAAGAAAAAATATACAGGTATAAAACCACTTTTTGAGAAGAAGATTATTCAGAGTTTATCATTCCCACACTTGTTACCAAGAAAGTGAATCTACCCACATCAAAAGCTTTAGTGAATAGATCAGCAAACTGATTATCAGTGTGAACTTTGACAACTTGAATAAGTTTCTTTTCATTACAATCTCTTATAAAGTGATACCTGATTTCAATGTTCTTTGTCTTTGAGTGCTTGACTGGATTATTTACAATGCTAATAGCACTGCTGTTGTCAATAAAGATTGGAGTGTGTAGAAAGGTTACCCCATAATCCAACATTTGATTCTGAATCCATAAGACTTGAGAACAGCAACTTGCAGCTTCTATGTACTCTGCCTCTGTTGTAGATGTGGATACTGTGGTTTGTTTCTTGCACTGCCATGAGACTAGTCTAGCACCCAAAAACTGACATCCTCCAGAAGTAGATTTTCTGTCCAAGTTTGCCCCACCTAGATCACTGTCTGAGTATGCTATTAGGTCAAAAGGTGAGTTATGAGGATACCAAAGTCCCAATCTGGGTTGCCCTTTGAGATATCTGAATATCCTCTTAACAGCTTGAAAGTGAGATTGCTTTGGCCTAACTTGAAATCTTGCACATACACAGACTGGAAACATTATATCTGGCCTTGATGCTGTGAGATACATGAGAGAGCCAATCATGGATCTATAGTGATGCACATCCATATCCTCCCCCTCAAGATCTGCTGTGATCTGCTTGTGTGTTTCCATAGGTGTGCTGGCAGGTTTTGATTCTGAGAAACCAAACTTGGTTAGAATATCCTGCACATACTTGGATTGACATATGAAAATGCCATCTGACTTCTGTTGAACTTGGAGTCCAAGGAAGAAAGTAAGTTCCCCCATGGAACTCATTTTGAACCTTTGATGCATTAAATCCTCAAACTCCTTGCACATGTTGTTTCTTGTAGAACCAAAAATAATGTCATCAACATATATTTGGACCAGCAAGATATCCTTCTTCTTTCTTTTGATAAATAGAGTCTTATCAATGACTCCTCTTTCAAAGTCATTTTCCAAGAGATAGGATGACAGAGTGTCATACCATGCTCTTGGGGCTTGATGTAGTCCATAAAGTGCTTTCTTTAATTTGTATACCCTGTCTGGATAGCTTGGGTTTTCAAACCCTAGTGGTTGACAGACATATACTTCTTTTTCAATTGATCCATAGAGAAAAGCACTTTTTACATCCATTTGGTAGACTTTGAAGTTCATGTAAGAAGCATAGGCTAGGAATAGTCTGATTGCTTCTATCCTAGGTACAGGTGCAAAAACTTCTTCATAATCTATACCCTCTTCTTGAGTATAGCCTTGAGCCACCAGCCTTGCTTTGTTTCTTATAACAATACCTCTTTCATCTCTCTTGTTTCTGAAGATCCATTTTGTGCCAATTGCTCTGTGACCTTTAGGAAGGTCTACTAGATCCCACACATCTTGTAGCTTGAACTGTAACAGTTCCTCTTGCATTGCTTCTATCCAGCTGGATTCTTTCATAGCATCATGTGCCTTTTTAGGCTCAAGCTGTGATAGAAAACAAGAAAGCACTGTATGCTGTTGATCTTGCATTTCCTGAAGTCTGCTTTGATGTCTAGTCATCATAGGATAAGAGATATCTCCTATTATCAACTGTGGAGGATGATTCTTTTGAACTCTGGTGTTGTAACTAGGTTCTTCATTTAATCCAGCCTCAAGATTAGATTCATGCAACTCAACTGAAGTGTTTTCAGATGCCACTTCATTGTTTTCTTGAGTCTCCTCATCTCTAGTGTCTTCTTCACTCTGACTTGATTCAGAAAATGATTCCTTTTCACAGTCTTCAACTGAATTTACTGTGGGTATGGGAAAAATCACAGATTTAGATATACTTTCTTGAACTTGTGTGATCTCTGATTCTCCACTACCTGTTCCTGTATACTCATTACTGAAACCAAAAGAGTTAGTTAGTGAATCAATGTCAAATAGCCACTGAGGTCCAGACCCAACAGGATTTGGTGTGTTCTCATTGCATTTGACATTGTCACTTTCTTCAATTATTCTAGAAGAAGAGTTAAATACTCTGTAGGCCTTACTCTGAGATGAATATCCAACAAGAAATCCATCATCTGCTTTGCTATCAAACTTACCTAAGTGAGATTTGGTATTTAGAATTGTACAAGGACACCCAAACGGTTTAAAGAAACCAATAAAAGGTTTTCTTTTATTTAAAAGCTCATATGGGGTCTTGTTCTTTTGCTTGACCATTAGAACTTTGTTTTGGACATAACAAGCAGTATTAACTGCTTCAGCCCAGAAGGTAATTGGCAATTTTGAATCAGCCAACAGAGATCTAGCTGCCTCTATTAGTGTCCTATTTCTCCTTTCAGCAACACCATTCTGTTGAGGAGTCCTAGGAGCACTATATTGTCTCTCAATACCTTTTTCTTCACAAAAGGTGTTTAGATCATGATTTTTAAACTCAGTTCCATTATCTGATCTAATGACTTTTACTCTTTGATTAGTTTGGTTTTCAATTCTTAGAATAAAGGATTTGATAAGACCACTTGTTTCATCCTTAGTCCTTAGAAAATATACCCAAGTAAATCTGGAGTAATCATCAACAATAACCAAGCAGTAAGATTTCTTGCCTATACTCATAACATTTGTAGGACCAAACAGATCCATATGCAATAACTGGAGACAAGTAGAAACAGAATTTAACTCTTTGGTCTTATGAGAAGTTTTGTGTTGTTTGCCTTTAAGACAAGCAACACAATGATCATCACATGAAAAGACTTTTGAAGGTAAACCTCTTACAAGGTTATTTTTAACAAGATTGTTCATAGTCTTGAAATTCATGTGACACATCCTTCTGTGCCAAAGGGAGGATTCATCTACAGAAGCTTTTGAAACAAGACAATTTAGAGATGAATCACTATCAACATTGTCCAAATCAAGACAGTAAACATTGTCCTTTCTTGGAGTTCTAAGTAGTATCATGCTTTCATCAACTACCTTGAACCCTGGAGCAAGAATCATACACTCAGTATTAGTAAATAATATACTATGTTGTTTGTCACAAACCTGTGATACACTTAACAGGTTGTACTTTAATTGATCAACATAGTAGACATCCTCAAATGTCATCTTACCTTTGGTGACATTACCTTTTCCACTTATCTTACCACCAGTAAGATTGTCTCCAAATGCAACATGTCCTCCATTAATATGCTTGAAATCCTGAAGGCATGATATGTTGCCAGTCATGTGCCTAGAGCAACCACTATCAACATGCCATATGCTCTTTCCCTTGAGCTGTTGGTTGCCCTGCACATTAAATAAATCAATTAGTATGATCGGGGACCCAAGCAAAAGTGGTCTTGGGTCTCCCTTTCTCATCAAAGTATTTACATTCCTTTTTAATGAGGTTTTTAAACTCAGAGCACTCTTTATTAGAGTACTTTGTCAATATGATTGACTTAGCAGAATCAACACTAGAAGCAGTACTAACCTTAGAAGTACTAACAGAGTTAGCAGTACTAACAGGTTTAGCAGTACTAACAGGTTTAGCAGTACTAACCTTGTTAGCAGCATTAACATTGTTAGCAGTAGTATTACTTCTAGCAGCACTATCATTGTCAGCAACACTATTTGTGGTAGCAGTACTAACAGTTTTAGTGCTTTTAGGAATCCACATATTGACACTTTCTTTAACAGACTTTTTCTTCATGTGGCTTTTAGTTTTAACACTTTTCTTAGCCACATGGTTCTTTTCAATTTTCTTATAACCAAAGGGTTTTTGCATGGATCTTTGGAAATTCATCCTTTGTTTCATAGGATTGAAATAACATAATTTTGCAAGATGATTCAATTTGCCACAGATAAAACAAGGTTTTGGTCTATTGATTTTACTCAGATCAACCCCTTGTTTTTGTGCCCACTGATTATTCCAGTTTCTTTGATTTCCCCTCTTTTTGTCCTATTTTTGGGGCTCATTATTCTTACATGCACACTGTTTGCAAGGACCTGGATTCACAACTGTGGTCTGTTTGTAATGGACCTTACCAGACTTTCCCTCTGTCTTCTCTATGTCCTTGGATTTGATCCAAGCCCTTCCACAATCATCATTGGTGATAATGTTATTCTCTAGAGGAATCTCACCACTCACCTTGTTCTCCTTACTCTTGTCAACCTCTTTCTCAGTCTTATCCTCAACAACTACCTCATCTAAGGGATCTATTTTAGTGGCTCCCTCAGGCAAGTCCTTCCTATCTTTGGTGTCTAACAGGTCTGAAGTAGGAGGAATGTAATTGTTGTTATATGGTGGAGGTGTTGCATTGTACCCAATTCCTCTTCTCAGCTTATCATGAATCTGATTTTGTAATAAAGAGTCCATTGCTTTAGAAGCATTGGAAAACTTTTCTACATCAAGCTTAACCTTGGTTAGCTCCTCTTTCAGTTTTTCACTCTCCTCTTTAGATTTGGTCAGTTTAAGTTCTAAATCCTTTTTCTCCCACTGCCAGTAATTGGTGTCATATGAGTGTTGTAGTTCATTGGCTTGAAAACCTTTGATCTGATCTTCAAATCTCTCTACAATCCTTACATAGTCTTTTATATCTTTTTCTAATCTCTTAAGGTCATCACTCATCTTCTGATTGTGATCCCTGTACCTTTTAACAGTGTCTATGCAAGTTTTAGAACAGAGATTAGAACTTACCTCAGATGGGAGATCAGATACTTTAGCCATAAGAGCTTGATTCTGAATAGTTTCTTCTGCTTGATCACTCCAATCAAACCCCATTCCTTGTTGAGAAACAAGGGCTTGAGCAGAGTTTCTGTTGTTATTGAAGCTTCCAGATTGAGCTTGTTGATGGTTGTTGTTGTGAGACATTCCACTTCTGCATTCTCTAGCAAAATGTCCCTTCAGATGGCATTTGTAGCATTCTACCTTTGATTTATCAAACCCTGCTCCATCTTCTCTTCTTTGGGAGAAGTTGTTTCTTCCAGTCCTCTTTATAAACTTCTTAACCCTCATGGAGAGCATGGCCATCTGCCATTTAATATCCATCTCTTCCAGATCATCGGGATGGAGTTGTTCTAAGTCATCATTAATCAAAGAGGAATTTCCATGATTAGAAAGAAAAGCTTCAAACACAGAATCAGTGCCTTTATCTTGATTTGTTCCATTAGCAGCATTAACTGATTCAGGGTTAGCAGTAGAATCAATTGATGCTGATAGGAGTGCAGCATTATGAATATATCCAGAAGGCTTCTTCTTTGCCTCCACCTCAGCTTCAAATACTCTAAGATCATTGTACAGATCATCAAGTTCTTTTTCTTCCAACTGATCATTCTGTCTGAATGACACAGTGTACATGGTCCATTCATCTCCAAGGGACCTTAAGAACTTTCTGTTCACATCATCTTGATCAATCTGTACTCCCATATTAGCTAGTTCACCAATTAGTTTATTAAACCTGTCAAAAGTTTGAGTCATGGACTCATTCTTAGTTGAGATGAAGTTTTCATACTGTTGCTTTAAGATTGCCTTTTGATTTCTCTTGGTACTTTTGGTACCTGAGAATCTCTTCTCTAGAGCATTCCAGAGCATCTGTGCATCAGTGCAATTGCAGAATTGGTGTTGATACTCATTTGGAATGGCCAAGAGCAGTGTGCTCAAGGCTTTCATCTCTGTCTGCCTTGTCTTCCTGTCTGCATCTGTCTTTGGGGGGGTTCTTTTGCCATCTTCACCAATCTTTCCTTCATCAGATGGGCCATTCTCAATGATGTCCCACATAGAGTAATCTGTGAGGAGAATATATTGCTTGATTGTGATCTTCCACATGTCAAATTCATTGGATCTAAGCATTGGAACTTTTGAGACCAAAGTACTGCTTGATTCTGTAAAATTTTCCATGATGAATAACTGTTTCTGAGAGAGTTTGGCTCTGATACCACTTGTCAGGATCGAATTCTTAACAAGAATTAATTCTCAGAAACAATATCAAAGAAGTTTGCGGAATAACACTTTGATATTTAATCAAACAGAAAATAAAGACAGAATATAATCAACAAACTGTAAACTTGTATTTAATGCTTTGAAGTTACAAGATTACTCACTCAACCTCAATATTGATGAACAAGCTCACCAATACGAACTCTACTTCTCTAGAATTAGGATCTATGCCTTGAGGTTGATTT
Source organism: Arctium minus (assembly GCA_954870635.1). Lineage (NCBI taxonomy): Eukaryota > Viridiplantae > Streptophyta > Magnoliopsida > Asterales > Asteraceae > Arctium > Arctium minus. The sequence goes on along the minus strand of OX941085.1, from coordinate 72,863,305 downwards.
TCTCTCTAAAAGAATGAAAACTGAAAAAATTAAATTATTATTCTAAACTATACAATATATACTGAATACAAAGATAATTACAATAAATAAAATATCTTCAGTATATCTTCCATGTATATCTCTAAGCTTCCATGTATATCCTTTCAGACGAATCTTCATCATATAAGCAGTATTAATCTTCAGCAGCATTAACTTCCTTCTAGCAGCATTAACTACTAAGCAGTACTAACCACTAGCAGTACTAACTAGCTAAGCAGTACTAACTTTATTCAAGCAGCACTAACTTTGACTAGCAGTATTAATTAACACTAGCAGTAGTAACACTCAGCAGTATTAACATTTATGTCTTCTAGCAGTATTAACTCTGAACCAGCAGCATTAACCATACTTGATGAATTCTTCAGTTCCCAACATTATTCTAATTATCGGAGAACTGATTTTGCTTATTCTCATAATTCTTCTTATTGGTATGAATCTTATCATGTTAATTCTTCAAGATCAAATGTTTTTCAAAGTTTTCAAAAGAACAGAGGGTCCATTTTCAAGTGGATACCAAAATCTTGTGCTAATCCGTTAGGGCCCGTTTTTAAATGGGTACCTAAAATTGTTATTGCCTGATTTCTCTTGCAGACCCGGCATATGTGGTACTTGGATAGTGGATGTTCCAAGCATATGACTGGGCAAAAAGCTTTATTGTCTAACTATACAGAGAAATTCAGTGGAAATGTCAGATTTGGAAACGATCAGCTTTCACCTATCTTAGGATATGGTGACATCATTCAAGACAACATAACGATAAGTAAGGTGAGTTATGTCGAAGACTTGGGGCACAACTTATTCAGCATTGGTCAATTCTGCGATAAAGGGTTAGAGGTCGACTTCAATTCTAAGAGTTGCTCAGTTCGTTCTGAAGACGGAACATAACTCTTAGGTGGACATCGAAAGACAAACCTCTATACCATCAATCTTTCCAAAGTACAGATTGAAAATCAAGTATGCTTGATGACAAAAGCTTCAACGCAACAAAGTTGGCTCTGGCACAAACGTTTATCTCATTTGAACTTTCGTTATATCAGCAAGCTGGTTCGTGGGAAATTGGTCAAAGGACTTCCTGAGCTGAAATATGAACGAGAACACTTATGCGCAACATGTGAAAAGGGTAAGATGAAGAGAGTCGCACATAAACCGAATCCTGATCCAAGTACTAGTTCTCCGTTAGAATTGTTACATATGGATTTGTGTGGTCCAATGAGAACTCAGAGTTTGGGAGGAAAGAAATACGTGTTGGTCATTGTGGACGATTACTCAAGATACACGTGGGTCAAATTTCTTCGATCAAAAGATGAGACGCCGGAAGTTCTCATTACTTTCTTAAAGTCGGCCCAGGTGAAAATGCAGCGACAAGTCAAGTTTCTTCGAACGGACAACGGCACAGAGTTCAAAAACAAGATAGTTGAAGAATATCTCGAATCGGTCGGGATATCACATCAGTACTCTGTTGCTCGTACGCCTGAACAAAATGGAGTAGTCGAAAGGCGAAATCGGACGCTAGTCGAGGCCGCTCGGACTATCCTTAGCCAATCGGACTTACCTCTATTCTTGTGGGCAGAAACTGTGTCGACTGCATGCCATAGTCAAAATCGTTCCATGATACATCGTCGTTTTCAAAAGACTCCATATGAGTTGATCAACAACAGAACACCAACTATCAAATATTTTCACGTATTTGGGTGTAAATGTTTTGTGCTTAATGACAGAGAGAGTCTGAATAAATTCAGTGCTAAGGCGAACGAAGGCATCTTTATCGGTTATTCTTCAACATCTGCAGCATATCGTGTTTATCTGAAGAAGTCAAAGACAGTTGTTGAGAGCGTTAATGTTACATTTAATGAAGATATGGCTTCTGAACAACTCAGTTTAAAACCTGTGATCACTGGAGTATTAGCTTCTGAGCAGATCAGTCCAGAACCTGCTTCTACAGCGACAAATTCGGATAACGCATCTACATCTACTTCTCATTTAACTGATTTAGATTTGTTATTTGAATTCTTTTATGATGAGTTTCTAGGTTCTAATGTATCTAAATCTGCTGTGACTGACAGGTCTGAAGACACAACTTGCAATCATCCAGTCACTTCAGATGTCATAACTGAACAAGCATCCCCCGTTCAGTCTGAAACTCACATTCCTATTGTTACTCCTACAGTTGAAGATACACAAGCAAATGCTGAGACAGAAGTAACTGTTTCAGTTGGTTGTGATATATTGTCTACTCAACAGCCAGAATCTGCTGTTCCAACTGATACTTCTGCACCAGAGTCTTCAACTGCAAAACCCCCTCCTGTTATTCAAACTGAAGATTTTGATAGTGGATTTCTAGATGATGATCATGTTCAATCAGTATCTACTCCACTCCCTCATGAGCATCGCTGGACCAAAGAGCATCCATTACACCAAGTAATTGGAGATCTCAACAAGCCTGTTCAGACTAGGTCAGCGACTCTTAACCAATGTATGCATGACTCATTGCTCAGTAAGATTGAGCCAACGCGAGTATCAGAGGCTCTTGCTGATTCGGACTGGGTATCTGCTATGCAAGAAGAGATCAATCAGTTTGAAGCCCTAAAGGTTTGGAGATTAGTTCCAAAACCAGAAGGTTAAACCGTGATAGGAACTAAATGTGTATTCAAGAATAAGAAGGATGAAGATGGTATAGTCATAAGAAACAAAGCTAGACTTGTTGCCAAAGGTTACCAGCAAGAGGAAGGCATAGATTATGATGAGACGTATGCTCCAGTAGCGCGTATAGAAGCAATCTGCATGTTTCTAGCCTACGCAGCTCATAAGAATTTCACAGTCTTTCAGATGGATGTGAAAACAGCCTTTCTGAATGGCATTCTTAAAGAGGAAGTGTACGTGTCTCAACCAGAAGGGTTCGTCAATCCAGATAAGCCAGATCATGTCTACATCTTGGACAAATCCCTTTATGGATTAAAACAAGCCCCTCGAGCATGGTATGACGTCTTATCCAAATTCTTGGTCAAGTCTGGTTTCTCCAAAGGTAAGGTTGATACTACTTTATTCATCAAGAAAGAAAAATATGATATTATTCTTATTCAAATATATGTTGATGATATAATATTTGGTTCTACTAATCCAAAATATTGCAAAAACTTTTCTAACCTCATGGTGTCACGTTTTCAAATGAGTATGATAGGAGAGATGAATTTCTTTCTCGGATTACAAGTTAAACAGTTTTCTACGGGGATTTTCATAAATCAATCTAACTACATTTTCGATATTCTTCGGAAGTACAAAATGGAAAATTGTAAACCAATTGGAATCCCGATGGCACCAGGTACTAAGATTCACACTGATCCTTCGGGTAAAAGTGTTGATGTTAGAAACTATAGAGGTATGATAGATTTATTAATGTATCTTACATCCAGTAGACCAGATATTATGATTTCAACATGTTTATGTTCTAGATATCAGGGTAAAAGTGTTGATGTTAGAAACTATAGAGGTATGATAGGTTCATTAATGTATCTTACATCCAGTAGACCAGATATTATGATTTCAACATGTTTATGTTCTAGATATCAGGCTGCTCCAAAAGAATCTCATTTGGTTGTTGTCAAAAGGATTTTTAGATATCTGAAGGGGACTGCAGACCTTGGTCTGTGGTATCCTAAGGATACTGGGTTTCAACTGACTTCCTATTCAGATGCAGATCATGCAGGTTGCATGTTGGACAGAAAGAGTACTTCAGGTCATGTTCAATTTCTTGGAGACAAGCTCGTTAGCTGGGCATCAAAGAAACAATTATGCGTTTCCACATCGACTGCTGAAGCAGAGTACGTAGCTGCTGCCAGTTGCTGCTCTCAAGTCTTGTGGATGCGAACACAGCTGCGAGACTATGGATTCAAGTTTGATAAAATTCCAATTTATTGTGACTCGAAGAGTGCAATCGCGATATCTGCTAATCCTGTCCAGCATACGAAAACCAAACACATTGACGTCAGGTATCATTTTATAAAAGATAATGTAGAAAAAGGAACAATTGAACTTTATTTTGTAAAAACAGATTATCAACTTGTAGATTTATTTACCAAACCCTTAGATGAAAAGAGATTTAATTTTCTTGTCTCTAAGCTTGGTATGTTAAATCTTAAGACATAATCGGTTGTTACCTAATAAAGTTACGTATTGTTATTTTTCATCATTTTCTTTATCTTTATGTCTGAAGGATATCTGCACTTTAATTGTTTGCTCATGATCTCAGGGGGAGTAAGAGAAGATTTTAGATTATCTACATTTATTTGAGGGGGAGCATAACTGATTTCTGCATTTTACTTAACTGACAAAATTTTTGTAATGCATGATTTTAGGGGGAGCTTATCAAAAGGAGTAAGACTATGATTTCTGATTGCTTAAGATCAAAACTCGTTCTTTAATCGTTTTACTGTTTTATGTTCTTTTATTGTTCGAATAAATTTTGTGAATAAATTTTTGACTAGACTTTGAGACTTATGCAGGATGAGAGAGGATGACACGATCATATCATTTTTGACTTCAGTTGACTTTATGAGTATTAAGATTGAGCGAAAAGGTAAATTTCTTATCTTAATCTCAAATGTATCTGAAAGAAGGACAACTTTCAGATATAGAAAACATGTTCTTAAATGTTCAAACCATTTCTCAAATTTTAAACAGATTTTATAATTTGGAAGTGTGATTTTAAATGTTTTCATTTTATTTTTGTGCTTCATTGATAAACAAACCGTGTGTTTCCAAAGATTAATACTTGTGTATTGTCTTTTCATATACTTTCAAGTATTCACACACACTGGTTTGATTTCTTGTTCAAATAGTTCTTACCATGTCTCATATTGAAACATAATTTTTTTTTCTCGATGGTAAGACACCCCGCTTGTACTTCAAAGAATTTTGAGCGTCATTTTCATTTCAAAACGTCATTTCAAGAATGTCTATATCTTGGTTCATATAGACAATATCCATTATTCTTGACCTTAAGCTTTGATTGATATATCATTTCATTTCTGATCATTTTCATACAATGTCAGATTTTCAAACAAGTCTTTTGCATTCATGTTCATTCATTAAGTATACTTGTTTGAAAATACTTCAATGTTTTAAAATGCTCATATCTTCATGATTATATTCTGAGCATACACTCATCTGACATTTGTATATGAGCTTTAACTGTTATAGTTAAATCATCTGAGCAACATTATGCTTTTATAGGAAATATGGGTTCTTTGTACTAGGATTTATCTGAACTTCTATGGAATCACGTTAACCAGTGATTTCTACCCAAGAAGTTAATCCATAGAGATTGAGGGAGTCTAAAAGAAATGAGTGTGGGTTGTGTGATGAGGTAAAATGGAAAAGAGAGTTTGGTTAGTAGTGCGATTAATGATTAAAAGAAAGAGGGTGTGAGATCAGAGTAAAAGAATATCAAACTCTGCACCAACTACTTTCTGAGCCGGGCAGCCACATTACTAATGTTTCACATTTCTTCGTGAACGTTATTGAAACAGGCAACTAGCTCATGCCAACTCTTGACTAAACCCCACAAGCTACTCATTTTCTTCTCAAAAAAAAAATGTTTCACATTTTAAAGGGGACGCAGCACATAATCTATCTGATTTTCATTTGGAAAATCTGGATATTGAAAAAGAAGGAAGTCTGCCCCACCTTCACATTTCATTCATGCACATTGAGTCTGTGTTTATCTACTATTGTCTCAGTGGTTTACACAATTTTGAGCCTTATTAAAAAGCAATTATTTGTGTTTAATTCTTTCTACACATGCACGAACACACAAGGAATTCGTTTCTTTGTCATAACATTCATAGAAATTGCCTTTGTGGTGTTTCGATGATTAGATGGAAGCCCTGGGGGAGTGAACATCAAAAAGCTCCTTTATATTGTGTATTCGTTACACACAGTGACTTTGTGTTACTGACAGACATTTTAACTGATTCATTTGTTGATTCAGGAGTTACATGTTCTTATTTTGTCTGGATTTGCAAAGATCTAGATGAATACTTGGTTATGGATCACAGAATCAGAGGCTCAGTTTGACATATCAGATTGGTCAAAGAAATTTCTTGGAGAAAGTTTTGATGATATCGATGCTCAAATCATCAAAAAGGGGGAGATGATATGAAGAAATGTTAAAGTTTTGAAGTTTGGAAGAGATGATATCAAGAAGTGGTAAAGTTTTGTGAAGTTGATTTTCTGAAACGTTCAAGTCAGAAAGTTCAAAGGGAAGATTTGAAGATAATTGAAGAATTTCTAAAGATTTGAAGAAATTTTCTTTGAAGATTATTAGCTGAAGCAATCTGGCTGAATTTGAAGATAATTTCTTTCCAAAGTCTGAAAGTGTTGTGTGAAAGTTTTGGGGAGATTGTTACTCGTTTGAAGACAGTTTTGAAAAGAAGACCGTCAAAGAAAAAGGGGAGATTAGTTTGACAGAGCTTAAAGTGAAGACTGAATTGCTAGATTTTTTCAACAGTGATCTTGAATCCAAAGGGGGAGATTGTTAGAGCATAAATTTGTTGGATACAAGATCAATAATACTGAAGGTCAAAGTTGAGAAAGTCAAAGCTGCTAAAGTCAAATCTCATTAAAAGTCAAAGTCTATTTTGTAATAAGTCAAACTTAGTTGTATTTGTTTTTGTTTCTAGTTTTCTTGTAATGGTGGTAATATAAATACTTTTTCTCTTTGTAATTTCAGTAGAGAACTAATTTTGAGATTCATTCAGTTGTATCAGAGAGAGAAAGAGAGTTCGTTAGAGAGAGAGTTTTAGAGAGAGAAAGTGTAATCTTGTGAAATTCAAAGTAATCAAACAGGTAATTCATTGTGTTTAATCTTGTTTGTTTGATTGTTATTGAACAAAAACTAGAATCTGGAACACACAGAAGTTGTGTCGACTGCATGCCATACTCAAAATCGATCCATGATACACCGTCGTTTTCAAAAGACTCCATATGAGCTGATCAACAACAGAACACCAACAATCAAATATTTTCACATATTTGGGTGTAAATGTTTTGTGCTTAACGACAGAGAGAGTCTGAATAAATTTAGTGCTAAGGCGGACGAAGTGTACGTGTCTCAACCAGAAGGGTTCGTCAATCCAGAGAAGCCAGATCATGTTTATATCTTCGACAAAGCCCTCTATGGTTTAAAACAAGCCCCTCGAGCATGGTATGACGTTTTATCTAAATTCTTGGTCAAGTCCGGTTTTTCTAAAGGTAAGGTTGAGATACTACTTTATTCATCAAAAAGGAAAAAGCTGATATTATTCTTATTCAGATTTATTTTGATGATATAATATTTGGTTCTACAAATCCAAAATTTTGCAAAAACTTTTCTAACCTCATGGTGTCACGTTTTCAAATGAGTATGATGGGAGAGATGAATTTCTTTCTCGGATTACAAGTTAAACAATTTTCTACGGGGATTTTCATTAACCAATCTAAGTACATTTTGGACATTCTTCGGAAGTACAAAATGGAAAATTGTAAACCAATTGGAACCCCGATGGCACCAGGTACTAAGATTAACACTGATCCTTCGGGTAAAAGTGTTGATGTTAGGACTTATAGAGGTATGATAGGATCATTAATGTATCTTACTTCTAGTAGACCAGATATTATGTTTTCAACATGCTTATGTTCTAGATATCAGGCTGCTCCCAAAGAATCCCATTTAACTGCTGTCAAAAGGATTTTTAGGTATCTTAAGGGGACTGCAGATCTTGGTATGTGGTATCCTAAGGATACTGGGTTTCAACTGACTGCCTATTAAGATGCAGATCATGCAGGTTGCATGTTGGACAGAAAGATTACTTCTGGTCATGTTCAATTTCTTGGAGACAAGCTCGTTAGTTGGGCATCAAAGAATCAATTATGCGTTTCCACATCGACTGCTGAAGCAGAGTATGTAGCTGCTGCTAGTTGCGGCTCTCAAGTCCTGTGGATGCGAACACAGCTGCGAGACTATGGATTCAAGTTTGATAAAATTCCAATTTATTGTGACTCGAAGAGTGCAATCGCGATATCTGCTAATCCTGTCCAGCATACGAAAACCAAACACATTGATGTCAGGTATCATTTTATTAAAGATAAAGTAGAAAAAGGAACAATTGAACTTTATTTTGTAAAAACAGATTATCAACTTGCAGATTTATTTACCAAAACATTAGATGAAAAGAGATTTAATTTTCTTGTCTCTAAGCTTGGTATGTTAAATCTTAAGACGTAATCGGTTGTTACCTAATAAAGTTACGTATTGTTATTTTTTTTATCATTTTCTTTATTTTTATGTCTGAAGGATATCTGCACTTTAATTGTTTGCTCATGATCTCAGGGGGAGTAAGAGAAGATTTTAGATGATCTACATTCATTTGAGGGGGAGCATAACTAATTTCTGCATTTTACTTAACTGACAAATTTTTGTGATGCATGATTTTAGGGGGAGCATATAAGTCAAGTCAAAAGGAGTAAGACTATGATTTCTGATTATTTCAGATCAGAACTCGTACTTTAATCGTTTTATTGCTTTATGTCATTTACATTTGAATAAATTTTGTGAATAAATTTTGACTAGACTTTGAGACTTATACAGGATGAGAGAGGATGACACGATCATATCATTTTTGACTTCAGCTGACTTTATGAGTATTAAGATTGAGCGAAAAGGTAAATTTCTTATCTTAATCTCAAATGTATCTAAAAGAAGGACAACTTTCAGATATAGAAAACATGTTCTTAAATGTTCAAACCACTTCTCGAATTTTTAACATATTTTATAATTTGGAAGTGTGATTTTAAATGTTTTCATTTTATTTTTGTGCTTCATTGATAAACAAACCGTGTGTTATCCAAAGATTAATACTTGTGTATTGTCTTTTCTACATACTTTCAAGTATTCACACACATCGGTTTAATTTTTGATCAAATTGTTCTTACCATGTCTCATATTGAAACATATTTTCGATGGTAAGACACCCCGCTTGTACTTCAAAGAATTTTGAGCGATATTTCATTTTGAAGCGTTCATTTCAAGAATGTCTATATTTTTTGTTTCGTATAGACACATATCCATTATTCTTGACCATAAGCTTTGATTGTTATATCATTCATTTCTGATCATTTTCATACAATGTCAGATTTTCAAACAAGTCTTTTGCATTTATATTCATTCATTCAATATACTTTTTTTGAAAATACTTCCATGTTTTAAAATGCTCATATCTTCATGATTATATTCTGAGCATACATTCATCTGACATTTGTATATGAGCTTTTACTGATAAAGTTAAATCATTTGAGCAACATTATGCATTTATAGGAAATATGGGTTCTTTGTGCTAGGAATTAACTGAACTTCTATGGATTCACGTTAATCAGTGTTTCCTACTCAAGAAGTTAATCCTTTAGTGATTGAGTGTGAAGAGTCTAAAAGAAATGAGTGTGGGATGTGTGATGAGGTAAAATGGAAAAGAGAGTTTGGTTAGTAGTGAGCTTAATGATTAAAAGAAAGAGGGTGTGAGATCAGAGTAAAAGAATATCAAACTCTGCACCAACTACTTTCTGAGTCGGGCAGCCACATTACTAGCGTTTCACAACTCTTTGGTGAACGTTATTGAAACAGGCAACTAGCCCATGCCAACTCTTGCTAAAACCCCACCAACCACTCATTTTCTTCTCAAAAAGAAAATGTTTCATATTTTCTGGGGACGCAGCACATAATCTATCCTGATTTTCATTTGGAAAATCTGGATATTGAAAAAGAAGGAAGTCTGCCCCACCTTCGCACTTCAATAATGCACATTGAGTCTGTGTTTATCTACTGTTGTCTCAGTGGTTTACACAATTTTGAGCCTTAATAAAGCAATCATTCGTGCTTAATTCTTTCTACACGTGCACGAACACACAAGGAATTTGTTTTCTTGTCATAACATTCATAGAAATTGCCTTTGTGGTGTTTCGATGATTGGATGGAAGCCCTGGGGGAGTGAACATCAAAAAGCTCCTTTATATTGTGTATTCGTTACACACAGTGACTTCGTGTTACTGACAGGCATATTAACTGATTCATCTGTTGATTCAGGAGTTACATGTTCTTATTTTGTCTAGATTTGAAAAGATCTGGATGAATACTTGGTTATGGATCACAGAATCAGAGGCTCTTGGACATATCAAATTGGTCAAAGACATTTCTTGGAAGAAAAGTTTTGATGATATAGATGCTCAAATCATCAAAATGGGGGAGATGATATCAAGAAATGTTAAAGTTTTGTAGTTTGGGGGAGATGATATTAAGAAATGATAAAGTTTTGAGAGATGATTTTCAGAATTGTCCTAGTAAGAAAAGTTCAAAGTAAAGATTTGAAGATTTGATGAAGATCAAAGAATTTCTGAAGATTTGAGGAAATTTTCTTTGAAGATTATTTGCTAAAGCAATTCGAGCTGATTCTGAGGATAATTTCTTTCCAAAGTCTGAAAGTATTATTGTAAAAGTTTTGGGGAGTTTGTTAATCGTTTGAAGACAGTTTTGGAAAGAATACCGTCAAAGAAAAAAGGGGAGATTGTATTGATAGAACTTAAAGTGAAGATTGAATTGCTAGATCTTTCAACAGTGATCTTGAATCCAAAGGGGGAGATTGTTAGAGCATAAATCTGTTGGATACAAGATCAAGAAGACTGAAGGTCAAAGTTCAAGAAAGTCAAAGCTGAGAAAGTCAAATCTCATTAAAGTCAAAGTCTTTTGTAATAAAAGTCAAAGTGTCTTTGTATTTGTTTTTGTATTTTATTTTCCTTGTATTAGGTGTTATAAATAGTCTTGTATTCTTTGTATTTTGTAAGTAAGTCAACAGAAACAAAGCGTATTATTCAGTTGTATGATTGGAAGAAGTTGTCTAGTTGAGAGAGAATACGTTAGAGAGAGAAAGAGAGTTCTAGAGAGAGAGTTTGTAATCTTGAATTTGAAAGTGAAATCAAACAGGTAATTGATTTTTGTTTGTGTTTTGTTTGTTTAATTGTGATTAGAAACTAGATTCAGGGACACACATCCGTTCTCACAGCAGTTGATGAATCAAATGTGTGGCATGTTTTCAAAGCTAGCATAGTGTTAGCAATGATAGGACTTCCATCCAATCCTCGTAGTCCGGATTGCGGATCTACTATGGATGTTCCGATCGGGTCACCAAGACTTCCGATGGTAACACGATGGTAACAGATTGTATAAGTGTCCTAGGAATGAGTATTGGAAATTCAAGTGGCACTAGAATCGATACTAGCATTGAAAGAAGTTGAGAACCGGGGCTGGTGTTCTCTATTTTCAATATCTATACCTTCCGAGTCAAAGCTAGATAGCGTTTGTGCTTGATCCCCGTGAATATTTGAGACTATTACCTGTTGTGAGGCAATAGAATGGCTGACTTGGGTGTGCACTTGTGTTAGTGGGCGACTAACGTCTTCTTCAATATTTGTACGTAACACATGCGGCGAGATAGCAGATGTGGCTGCCCTTCTAGAAATGTAAGTTTAGGTACACACACGCTCACCATATTCTTTTTCTACATTCTCACTCAACCTTACATTTTCAATATTTTCGACTATATCTCCCTCAGTCCTCCTTATGTCTCCAACCACATTCATGACAGTGGTTTCAGCATCATCAATGTCTATAGCATCATCATTAAGAAAACCAAAGCTATGTTCCATATTTTCATCATCATTTGCATTATTATCATCATTTCTGTCAGTTGTAGCAGATGGAATACTGTCACTTGAAGAACTTTCCGCATGATCCGGCTCAGTTTCAAAATTCTAACCGTCATTGGCATTCTCTTCCTGAGGACCCAATTGGTGAGTGATAGTCCGCTCAGGTTGAGATGTAGAAATCACTTGATGTATATCAGTATTTGCCTGTGTTTTTTCTACAACCTCAAGTCTAGAAGACTAACCCCCGACATTTCCCCTCTCGAAATTTTCCCTCTACTCTCCCTGTTCAAGTACCCCCATGGTATTTTGAACCCTTAAAGACTCTACTCTCCTAGGGATTGAGTCCTGGGAAGGGGTAATCGGTGCTGGTTGTCCCGTAGACTCACTATAAGCTCTTACACTCCTTGAGTTTGGATCAGCATAAGCAAGTAATGCCTCAGGAACTGGCATTGAGTAGTTGAATGATTGTTTCTACTTTTGTAGATACCTCATCACAAATTAAGGTCCTACTTCATGATTATGCTTCTTTGGAATATCTCTGTTAGATCTGAGCATACTCCTGATAATGAGTTGTAGAAACCTCTGGTATGGAACAAAGATCGGTTTCTTTGAAGTTCTCTTGATCAGCACTTTGTCATACAACTCAGTCCAAATAGCAATGGAATAGTCCACGTGCAGATCGTACACAATGGCATGGAATAGTCTGAGTGTATGCATATTGGTGTTGTCTACTCCGGTGTGCCTTGCGGTTAAGCATATGTTGATGATGGAAAAGAATTGATACCAGAATGGTGGTAGATTGGATTTCTTGAACTCGCTGATCTTTGTAAGTTGACCCACATATCCTAAGGCTTGGATGCCTTTAAAAATTTCTAAATCAATTGGATATGGATCAAAGTTGGTTCTTTCTGGTCTGGAATTTGCTTCTGGAAGATCAAGGATAAGTCTCAGCCTTTGATAATTCAGGATTGATGTGAAATGATCAATCTGAATCTCAAAATATTTGTTGTTGGACACTGACAAATTCAATGGACTTCCAGGCTTGTTGTAGATAGATATGAGGCACATTGGCAGTTGCAGTCAGTGCATGGTAGATTGGATGTCCTCTTAAGATATCCAGCATCAATGGATTGATGTTGAGAATGTCAAAATCAACATTGTGGTTGTTTGGATACTGCAACAAGTAGTCAGAAGGATGGATCAGTGCAAGATCTAGATTTTCACCAATAGCTGACTGAAAGTGAGATCTGGATGATGGCATAGGAGTTTCTTTGTAAACATTTGGGTCATTTTCATCCATCTGAACAATAGGATCAACTGAGTTCTCACTAGCCATGATAATACCTGAAAAATTAAAAAAATATTGGATATAGATCCAATATGTCAGTAAAATTCCAAAACTTTGTTTTTCAGAAAAACTTTTGAAAAGTTTTCTAAGTCCAGAAGTCGTAGACTAAAGGACTAGAAAATAATCAAAGTACAAAACAATGTACTTGTCGCAAATCAAGGAAACAAGGGTTACTTGTCACAGAATACTATTGCAACAAAATACTTAGAAAAATTTAACATCGGAAGAAGTCGCAGAACTCAGTGAATAATGAACATGGCATGAAATTTATATATTCATCCCCAAGAACTCGCAAGTATCATAATCAAGAACTCGCAGAGTTCAAACTCAATATTTTTGAAATTTCAAAAATCAGATTAACATAAACACATCTTAAACTTGATTAACTTCGGTTTGATGATGTTCGATTAAGCATTATGAACATTATATGTGCCTGAAATTCGATTAAAAGACCTTGTTAATCATGCATCGATTAAGTCCAAACAGTCCAAAACATTATCGAACAGTCGAATAGTCCATTTTCAAAATCCAAAGTCAAGGTTAATGATTTTCAGTTCAATATATGAATCAATGTTATCGATTTTGAAATCCCAACAACAATATCAAGTTATATTTGGGAATGGAACACCAAATTTCAGTCCAAATGTTCAAGTTCATGAGTTCGGTTCGAAAGGGTATAAGATGAACAGTCACTAATCAGAAAACCCTAAATCAATGAATTTGAAACCTGTAAACAACAAACAAAATACAAACAAGATATAATCGAACAAGAATACAAGCAACAAACAATAAACCTACACTGAATCGATGTGAAAAAGATCGAAAAACTGAGAAGTCGCAAATATGAAATTGAGAGAAAAAATTGGCTAAGTGCAAGAAGTCGCAAAGAGGTTCTGAAACAAGTGAGGAAATAGAAACTGAGAACTCGTATATATACTTGAGATTGGAGTTGACACGTGGCACGAGTTGATTGGTTTTCCCACTTGTCGCAAACCATTGAAAGTCAGCACTTGTCGCAAACAATGACAAGGGTGTGTGTAAACTTGACGCAAGACACTATTTGCGTCAAGTGGTGTTGAGGAAAGAAGTCGCAAAGCATAGCTTGCGCTTTCTTCACTTGTCGCGGGATTTGGTTTGCGTCAAGTAAGAAGTCGCAGACCAAAGCTTGCGTCAAGTGTAGAAGTCGCAAACAATGGTTTGCATCAAGCTACTTGTCGCAAATCGAAGCTTGCGTCAAGTGACTTGTCGCAGACCAAAGCTTGCGAGTTCTGAGACTTAGAAAAATTTTGAGCACTTTCCAAAAATAGAAATTTTTCACTTGACTTTTTGACTTTCCAAAAATAGTAACTTTGCACAAATTCACTTTTAAGCATAAAATCAACAACTGTCACTTGAAAATTTTCCAGATTTCAAAACTTTTTTTAACACACACACACTTACACACTTACAGACATTTATCTAATACTCCCCCTTGAAGTGTACACAGATGTGTATACTCCCCCTAGAGTACTGCATTCAACTCATCATACTAAAGTATGAGTCCTGATCTCAATTAATCAGAAGTCAATGTCCATAAACTTGATTGATCATGATTGCATGAAAACTGTCTGACCTACAAAACAGACGATGAACTTGGTCCTCATTGAACATGAGTCCACATTGGTTAGGTGTATCAGACTTAGAAAACATATTTGTCAACCAAAACACTTACAGAAACAAACTCAGAACACACTCCCCCTCAACACAAGATAGGAAAATATTTTCATGCATTCAGATTTAACATTATGAGTTTGCTGACTAAGAAATTGAATCTCTTTTCATCAAGAGGTTTTGTGAATAGGTCATCAACCTCAAAATCAGTTGAAACAAAATGCATTTCAATATTACCTTTTTCTACATGATCCTTGATAAAATGATTCCTGATATCTATGTGTTTGGTCTTGGAATGTTGTACCGGATTTGTCGTGATAGCTATTGCACTTTTTGAATCCCAATAAATGGGAACTTTGTTCAACTTATATCCATAGTCTTTAAGTTGTGTCTTCATCCACAAAACATGTGAACAACAGCTAGCAACCGCAACATATTTTGCCTCGGCCGTAGAAGTTGATACACAATTCTGCTTCTTAGACGACCAACTGACTAGTTTTTTTCCCAAAAACTGACAGGCTCCGAATGTGCTTTTTCTGTCCAACTTATTTCCTGCATGATTTACGTCTGTATAGGCAATTAGTTCAAACCTAGAATCTTTCAGATACTAAAGGCCTAAATTTGGTGTGCCTTTAAGGTACCGTAAGATCTGTTTAATAGCAGTGAGATGTGATTCCTTCGGATTCGCTTGATAACGAGCGCAAAAGCAAGTAGTAAACATTATATCTGGTCTACTTGGTGTCAAATAAAAAAGAGATCCTATCATGCTTCTGTAGTTTCGTTGATCTACTGATTTTCCGAAGATATCAGCATCCAATAAACTTCCAGATTGCATGGGAGTCTTCATGGGTGTTGAATTAGTCATATTAAATTTCTTTAACATATCTTTGATGTATTTTGATTGGTTAATAAAAATCCCTTCCGGGGTTTGTTTGACATGCAAACCTAAGAAAAATTTCAACTCACCCATCATTGACATCTGAAACCTACTCTTCATGATGTCTTGAAATTCATCACAAAGTTTTGGATTCGTAGAACCAAAAATAATATCGTCTACGTAAATTTACACAAGTATCAAATCCTCACCTTTCTTTTTCAAAAACAAAGGGGTGTCGATTGTACCTTTTCGGAATCTAGCTCGAAAAGGTAAACAGTTCATCATACCATACGCGCGGTGCTTGTTTCAATCCATAGAGAGCTTTATCAAGTACATACACATGATATGGATACTTTGGATCAATAAAACCTTCTGGTTGACCTACATACACCACTTCATGAAGAATACCATTTAGGAATGTTGATTTAACATCCATCTGGTATACCTTGATGTTTTTATGAGCGTCATATGCAAGAAAGATCCTGATGGCTTCAATCCTGGCTACGGGTGCATAGGTTTCGTCATAATCTATGCCTTCTTACTAGTTGTAACCTTTTGCAACTAGCCGTGTCTTGTTTCTGACAATAATACCTACTTCGTCTTTCTTGTTTCGAAACACCCATTTAGTACCAACAATGGTTTTATCCTTGGGTCTTGGTACCAACCTTCATACTTCATTTCTTTTGAATTCATTTAGCTCGTCTTGCATTGCATTTTTCCAGTCTGGATCCTTTAGTGTTTCAGATGGCTTTTTTAGTTCCATGTTGCTTAGAAAATTGATGAACATACAATAATTCACAGATGCAGATACAATTGTAGATCTGGTAGACACCTTGGCATTCGGATTACCAATAATATTTTCAGGAGGATGTGCCTTTGTCCATTTATGTATGCTCGGTAGAACTTGAATGTCAATCTGATTATTCATCTCATCATATTCATCTTGTACAGCAGGCAATTCAGTTTCATTTGCCTCTGGATATTGTGCACTTGGTGATGGAGTAGCTTCTTCAGGTTGTATTTCTGATGGAATATCTCCAGACACAACAGATGTTGAAACTGGTTCAACTAATGGTGAAAGCAGAGCACATGAGTTGTCTGGTGTAGCACTTTCAGAAACATCTTGAACTTGACTAGTTGAAGCTTCACCAACTGCTTCAGATGGGCCAGACAAATATGCACTTGTAGTAGGTGTGTTAGTGTTCGTTAAATTTTCTTGTTTGTTATCTTCATCAATTATATCATTAAAAGCATCAAAGAATAACAAATCAAGATCTGATTCAGTTAAGGTTTGAGATTTAGAATTCTTATTATGGTTTATCTCAGGTTCTACACTTTTTGATGTAGAAACTATGTCGCTAGGTGCGAGTCCTGAACTGGATTGTTCAGAAGTCCTTGTCTTAGATTCATCAAACGATACATTGATGCTTTCAATCACAGTCTTCGTTCTAGTGTTGTAGACCCTGTATGCTTTAGATTGAAGAGAATATCCAATGAACACTCCTTCATCAGCTTTTGGTTGAAACTTTGACAATTTTTCTCTATCATTGAGCACGTGCACCTGCATCCAAACACACGAAAAAATTTAACGGTAGGTTTACGACCATTTATAATTTCATAAGAAGTATTATTAAAACGCTTATTAATAATGGTCCTGTTCTGTGTGAAACACGAGGTTACTACTGCTTCAGCCCATAGTAACGGAGGTAGATTAGAATAGGCAAGCATTGTACGTGTTGCTTCCACCAACGTCCTGTTCTTCCTTTCAACAACACCATTCTGTTGAGGTGTCATTGCAAACGAAAAGTTATGTGAAATTCCAACAGAATCAAGATAACTTTGAAGAGTTGCATTCTTGAATTCAGTTCCGTTGTCACTTCTCAATTGTTGAACTTGGCTTTGAAGAAGAACTTGAATTCTTTTGATGAATTTGATAATCAGATTTGGAGTTTCTGACTTTTGCCTTAAGAACTCTAGCCAAGTATATCGGGAATATTCATCAATCATCACCAAGATATAATTTTTACCATTGATAGATTGTGTTCTCATTGGCCCACAGAGATTCATGTGAATAAGCTCAAGAGATCTTGTACAGCTTGATAATATTTTCAGCTTATGAGGACTCTTTTTCATCTTGCCCTTTTCACATGCTGGACAAAGCGAGTCTTGTTCCATCTTCAGTTCTGGTATACCAGTGACCAGATTCGAAGTTCTAAGCTTATTCAAATCTCTGAAATGCTGATGAGATAACCTCTAGTGCCATAACCAACTTTCATCTGTTGAAGTCTTAGAAATAAGACAAACTAGCTTTGAAGCTTTCAGAGTTGGAAAGTGAACACCATAGAGTAATCCCATTCTTCCAGCTTTTATCAACTGTGCTCCACTTTGATCTTTGATATAGCAATAATCTTCATCAAATTCAACTTTGCACTTCTTCTCGGTAAACTGACTGATAGAGAATAAATTGTAAGCTAATCCTTCCACATACAGAACTTTTGAGATAGAAATCATACTGTTCCTGATAACACCATATCCTCTGACATATCCTTTCATTTCATTCCTGAAGTTAACTGAACCTGCATAATGATCTACATAGTCGAACACCATGTGCTTATGTGTTGTCATGTGTCTTGAGGCTCCTGAATCTATGATCCACACATGACAAGCCTGTAAGTAACAGTCACTTCAATATAGGTACGCATATGAATATGGGTCCTTTCTTGTTAGTATCTTTAATCTTCTTCAAATCAGTTGAAGACCCTTTGATTCGCCATTCAAACTTAGGTTCTTTAGATAAAATTTGTGCTTTAAGTTCTGACTTTGGAATCCACTTCCACACAAATTTTACGTCAACTAACTTGTTCATTTTAAAATCATTATTTTTCTTTTGAAAAGAATAAACTTCAGCTTTATGATTAACAGTGGATTGAGCAGAAGTTTTCTTGTTCACAAACTGGATTGGTTTTATTTTCTTAGAAAACTTAGCTTTCAAAGAAAATGAACTTTCATGACAGTTTGAGCATCGTAATTTTGTAGTAGCTTGTGTCAACAACTCATTTCACAAAAGAGTTTTTGTTTTATTCAAACAAAGTTGACAAGCGTTATTACAAACTCTTATTACTCTATTACAAGCCAAACTATTAGAAGTAGTCATCTTCTCTTCCACCTTCAACTTCCTTCCCTTTTTACCTTCCTTCTTCACTTTGTTATCTGAAGAACAACCAACATTAGAATCATTGAAAGTAAACTTTTCTAAAGAGGGATCAGAAGAAATGTTAGAAACTGAATTAGATTTGTTTTCTGAACATTCTCATTTTTCATTAACGTTTAACTCCTTTTCCGAAGATGTTAAAATCTTTAAAGATGTTTTCATTTGAGGAGTTTGAGTATCGATAGTTGAAGTGTCAGATTTCACATCAGCATTGAGATTAACAGAAGATGGAGAATTCTGATCAGGACAAGCTTTTTTGCCTTTTGAAATTTTGAAAATTTGGGATTCTAAATTTCTAATTTCTTTTTGCAAAATTTCATTTTGAATAAGACTTGAATCTAATTCCATCCCAAAGTTTTCTTTGGCATCTTCCAATTCATCAATTAGAATATTAAGAACTGAAATTTGCCTTTCCAAATCAGAAATGGTTTTTAAAGCTGCATGATATTCAGATTCAGTAAAATTTGAAGTTTAATCAGAAACAGACTTGGTTTGAGAATGAGATTTCTCATCTTTATCTCCTATGATTGAACAAGATATAATAGTTACAGTTGCATCAGATATAGAACTTGATTTAGAAGTCTCATGTGATTTTGGAAAAATATTTTCAAATTCAACGAAACTTTTCTATTTATTTTTGTAAGATGAATTTAAGTCGTCGTATTTGAAACCAACATATTTAAAATCATGAGAATCCGAATCAGTTTTAATTTCTGATTTAACCTTCACTGGTTCTTCTGTTTTTATCTTAGGAGTCTCCGGTGATGAAGTCTCGGACTTGACAAAGGTTTCAAGAATATGAGGAATTAATACAACAGGAGCATCACCTGATGTTTTAAAATTATAAAGATTTTCAGGTGCCTTCTTTAACGTCTCAACATCTTGAAGTCCCAAACTAGTTTTAGCATTATAAAAACGAGTATATTTTTTTATTACTGGTTAAAATTTTCAATGTCTGTTCTGTTTGACTTCTTTTAAAATTTAAATCCTCCAACTCCTTAATTTTTGTATATGCTTCAGTTATGTCTTTCAAAACAATGTCATACTTCAAGGTTAGATCAAGATTTTTATCTTTCAAAGAAGTTAACTCTTTTTGCAATTCAGATATCTTAGTTTGAAGGTTTACTTTATCCAGTTTTAGAACATTCTTTTCTTCTTCTCTTTCTGCTGCTAATGTTTTATAGATTAAAGCTTGATCTTGATGTCCCTGAGTGATAATCTTTTGTTTTTGAAAATTATCTTTCAATTTTTGAAACTCATACTTCATTAAGGTTAATTGAGAAATCAAGTTCATAAGTTCTTCATTTTCAGAGAAAGTATTAGAATTATCAGAATGAGAGTGTACCTCAGAGTCAGAATCTTCATTCAGATAAGCCATGAGATTGTAGTGAACTTGAGTAAGATTCACTTTAACTTCTTCCTCTTCATCTGAATATTCCAGCCAAATCTCCTCCTCAGCTTTCAGTGCATTTCCTTTCTCCAAAGCATTAGCCAACTGAGCTTTCTTGGCATAGTATCCATAATTCTTCACTCTCTTTTCTGGACAGAGTCTGACAAAGTGACCAGATTTACCACAGTTAAAACACTTGTCACCTTTCTCCTATTCTTTCTCTTCTCTCTTCTCTTCTTTCTTCTCATCGTTTCTTTCCTTTTCCTTCTCGGACTTTCCTTTGTACTTGTGAGCTCAGTAAGAATCAGGTTTAGACTTGTTGTAGAATTTCTTCCTTCCAAACCTCTTGTGAAAGTTTGAAGTCGGCAATGCTAATTTTTCAGCAAACTCAGTGAATTCATTTTCAGATTCCTCTTCCTCCTCCTCATAACTGTCAGATGATTCAACAATGTCAGACACAAAAGCTTTTTGCTTTCCATACTTTGCAGAAACTGAACTTCCCTTAAGCATCTTTCCTTTGCCTTGAGCAAGTAAAGCCAAAGAATCCTCAACTTTCTTCTGTTTCTCTTTGATTTGTAACAATTCCTTGTTCACAACAGCCTGTTCCTTAACCTTATCCTCATGATGGTTTAGGACACAAAACAGATCATTAAATTTCTCTTCATCCATATCTTTGTTCATCTGCAACTGAATAGAATAAGAATCCCACTCTGATTGAAGATTTTTGATGAACTTAAAGTTGATTTCAGATTCTGACTTCTGTACCCCATTCCTCCGCAAATCATTCAAAATAATATTGTATCAGTTGTAAGCATCCCTCAGAGATTCCCCTTCCTTTTCTTTGAACCCCTCATAAGCATTAATGCTCTGGTCCTCTTTGTCTTCATGGATTTCTCAGATCCTTGAAATTGTCTCTCCAATTCATCCCAAATCTCTTTAGTAGAGTCCTGACTGTCTACTCTGTTAAAAATATCATTCAGAATAGCCAAAATCAAGAAAGTTAGAGCTTGTGCATCCCTTTCAACTAATTCTTTGTCTAGTTCACTGTATTGAATTGGATCTCTTGCCACAATTCTTTCGGGAATTTTTGGATTAGTGTCAGTTGCTGGAATTCTTGCAACAGTAACGTGCGGGAAATATGGTCCATCAGTAATAGAACTCATCAGTTTCTTATCCTGATTATTCAAAAAGTTGATCATCCACTTTCTCCATTGTGGGTATTCATCTGCTTGCAGCACTAGAGTTTTGATTTGGAACACATACTCAAAAGATCTCTTAGACATTTTGCTGATTGAGAAGATAATACTGATATATTGCTTGAAATGATCGTCTAAAGAATTCAGAAACAAATTTGACTCAGAAAGTCAACCTTGGTCAAACACTGGAAAAACTCAGAAAAAATATTCTAAGTGTCAGAAGTCGCAAACAACTGTGAAAGGAACAGTAACTTGTCGCAAATCCTTAGAAGTCTCAAATCAAAGGGCACCTGTCGCATATAGTGGTCTGTGAGTCCTCACTTGTCGCAGATTGAGGTCTGTGAGTTCTGAAGCTCACTGGTCAAAATGCGTCTGCGAGTTCTCTTACTTAGAAAAAATTTCGAACTTTAACTTGTCGCAATGCGTCTACGAGTTCTTGTACTTAGAAACTTTTCAAGAAAATCACTTGTCGTAGAAGGCACTTGTCGCATATCAAGTAAGAAACACACCAAGAAGTCGCAAATAGAGCTCTGTGAGTTCTCACTTCTCGCAAAGGCACCCTGCGAGTTCTGATACTTAGAAAAAAATTCTAAGTTTGAAAAACCAAATTCAAAAGGAGGGCCTTCCGAGTTCTTGTATAGAAGTAGCAAACAACACAAAAACACAAAATTACTTCAGTCTGCGAGTTCTTCGACTCTGCGAGTTCTTCGAGTCTGCGAGTTCTTCCGTCTACGAGTTCTTCAGATGAACTTGCGACAACCTCAGATCTTGCGAGTTCTTCACAAAACCTGCATATTTTGAGCCATTTTGAATCAAATCCTGCCATCAAGACTTGTAACTTCACAGGGTTGATCAATTATGCTACTAGAACAATTATTTAGTACAAAATATCGACTAAAAACAACAAAATAACATGATTCGATTCAAACACAATAAGTTCGAACTTTTCAAGAAAAAGAACAAAATTCCAAAATCGACAAAGATACAGTTGGAATTTGAAGATGAAATTCGAACAAGAAATGTTCCAATTGACTATGCGATCACTGTGGAATCAATCACACACTTCAAAATTGATCAATCGAAGATTTTCAAACTCAACAGCTACTTTCCAGAAATAGTTTGCGAGTTCTTCCAAAATTGGAAGTTTTCCAATGATTTTGATCAAGAATTGCAATAAACCCATGTCTGAATTACTTTGGTTTGCTCTGATACCAACAGTCCAAGATTCAAACAATATTTACAAAAAGATCACATTAGGCAGAAGATTTAGAGAGAGAGTCTAGAGAGAGAAAGTCATATGTCATATATCTCTCTAAATCACAAGGTTACAAAAGACAAGCTTGGTTACAAAGTTCTTACAAAAGACTTAGAAACAAAAGCTTATATACGGTCAAACATGCCTTGACCTCAATATAAGGCAAACATAGAAAAGTCAACAACTTGAAATAACAATTGATCTAAACTATACATTAACATAGATTTTCTTTTCTTTGAATATTTGGGTTTGAAAGAAAATGAATTATCTCTACAAAGAGTACAATGCAATTTATTCTATGCTTGCGTCAACAATTCTGAACGAGAAAGATTATTTCTTATATTAAAGCTCCGTTGACAACAATCATCATAATTACATTCAGTTTTCACTGCACTCTTACATTTCTCATCAGAGATAATCCTAGCTTTTACAAACTTAATCTCTTTCTTCAAAACAACTTGCCTTCCACATTTCCTTTCTGAAGAACAAATAGAATTAAAGTTAGAAGATGATTTTGAATAAGAAGATTTCTTAGGAATAGAATCAAATTTGGTTCCTGAGCACTCTCGTACCTCAAAGATATTGTACTCCTTTTCAGATGATTTTAAAATTTTAACAAAAGATTTCATCTGAGTAAGACAATCTAGATTTGGTAAAGAAAATTCAAATGAAGCAAATTTTGGTTTTTTCTTAGTTACAAAATCTGTGTTCTCATAAATCTCTTTGGCTGCATCATCAATTAAGATAGAAGATTTAATAAGATCAACAAACTCTGATTTCATTTGAGAATCTGAAACTTTGGACAATTTGAATACTTGGGATTCTAATAGTCTGATTTATTTTTGTAAATCAACATTATTTTTCAGACCTATATCAAGCTCCATCCCAAGATTCTCTTGAGCATTTTCCAAATTCTCAATTATATATTTTAGATCAGAAACCTGCTTTTCCAATTCAGAAATCTTTTCAAGAGCAGAGTTGAGATCAGATTTATCTGAAATAGGAACATTAATTGAATCAGACTCATTTTTAAAATCAGTGTCTTCTTTCTTACATTCCTTCTGAATATTGGAATCAACAGATTTAGATTTCTCAATTTCAGTGTCTGATAATTTTACCTCACTTGTTTTTGGAAATAATAGTTCAAATTCGATGAATTCCTTCTTGTTATTTTTATAACTAGAATTCAATTCATCGTACTTAAACTCAACAGATTTTAAACTGTGAGTTTCAGAATCAGAACTGACTTTTGATACATCTGTCTCCATGTCCTCTTTCTCTTCTTTAGGAACATCAGATGTAGGACATTCTGATTTTACAAAAGTTTCAGAAATTGGAGGTATAAACATTGGAGATTCACCCATTTTGTCCAAATTGTGAAGGTTTTGGGTGCTTTCTTTAAGACCTCAATTTCTGGTAGACCAAGAACCATTTTTGGATTGTAAAAGCGTGTGTCGTTTGGGTTGCTGGTCAAAAGTTTAAGAGTCTGCTCAGTCTGTCCCCTTTTGAAATTTAAATCCTCTAATTCCTTGATCTTTGAATAGGCTTCAGCTCTTTCCTGAAAAACAATATCACATTTCAAGGTAAGATCCCTATTTTCATCTTTCACACGTCTTAACTCTTTTTGTAATTCAGAAATTTTGGTTTCCAGCTTTACCTTGTCAGCTCGGATTAAATATTTTTTCTTCTCTCAACCAAACACTTACATAGAAGAGCTACATCTTGATATCTCAATACAGAACTATTTTCAACACCAAAAGTAATTTTCAACTTTTCAAATTCATCTTTCATGAAATAAAGTTGAGATATCACGTTAAGCATTTCTTCGTTTTCAGAATAATTATCCGACATGTCAGAGATTGAGTTTACCTCAGATTCAGTATCAGCTTCATCAACTCTGGCCATCAGGCTGTGTTGATCCCGAAGGTACTTAACAAGTTTGTAGAAGGGGGTGAATACAAACACAAAATTTTAAGTTTAATAAATTGTTTATTGATAAATCAAAATACAATTTACATGTTTATTGAGAAATAAGATTAAGTAAGAACCTAATCTAAACAAACTTAAGAAACACTAAGATGGTTGCACAAGAATTAGAGAATGGGGATTTAGGGAATATAGCAAACAAGGGTTTCTATATTTTACAAAAAGATTGAAGGCTGAAGGCTTAAGGCAACTCCCAGATGGAGTTGTGATCTTTCTATTTATACCCTATGCATTAAATGCATGGCAGGGTACTCTACACGTGTCCTTCTCTGGTTGGTTGCATAAGTCTGACTTTTGGAGACATGCTTTTGGTCGTATGATAAAAAGTGTAGATATCAGAGTTGTTGTACGAATTGTTGCAGAAGTATGTCTTTTCTGACAATCGTACTATTTATGCACATATAAGACAACAGAGACTTGAGGTATAAACAATGTGATCATCGAGTGTTGAATATCTCTTCCTTTTTAGAGATAAAAGGAGGTTCAGCTATCGTTGAAGCTTTTCCTCAGGCTTCTTCGCGTGTGTGTAGACTTGTCTTGTTTTCGCTGATATCCGCATCAGGTCATGAGTATACTTGTCTTTTGTTCAGCAGCTTTGTCTTCGATTCAGCAGTGAACATCTTTTGTCGCGAAACTTGTCTTCAGGGATTACATCTAACTGTTTAGATGAGAAATCATCAGCGATACTGAACATACTCAGTATTTGATCGCTGATGGTGAAACACTAATACATACAGATGTTAAACGTAATTTTCACTAAGTATTATAAAGGGTCATTATCAAATCACTGAGAGAGTTGGATCAATAATATCCCCCTATTTGATGATGACAAAGTAACTATGAAGAAAATTGCTTAAGTCAAAATAAAGGATAATCAGGACTCATAACATACACGCCCCAATTACTATTTTGAGGGATCTTTTACAGTACTGATAGAGTTAAGTACTTCACTGAAATTTTCATTAATTCAAAGAAAGAATTACAAGAAGAGATATGAAAATTATAAGTACAAGTGAAGATCTAACTACTGTAAGTCTAACTAACAGATTACAAAAGAGAAAATCTATCAGCTATCTAGATAAGATTTCAGAACCTTGATCATATAATCTGGTACATCCTCTCCTTTCTATCTTCGATCAGTTGATTCTTGTCGGATGAGAGTCTTGATCTATTCAGCTGAAGGAGAGTAAGTACACCATAAGCACAGAAGGTCCTTGAGATGACTTAGAGGGAAAAGAGGGATTTCAGAGACTCTTTGAAATCTGAGTTGACCTTCATCATCTCTAAAAAAGATTCCAAAAGGGTTCTTCAAAACTTGCCCTATGATGAATGGTCCACCAGGAGGCAGGGATAGATCAAGAACTGAGAGATCAGGAGTAGGCCCGAACAGTGCTTCTTTTGAGAACTTGATGGAGGTGTCGTTCTTGATCACTGCGACATTATCAGAGGAGGAGGAGGCAGACTTTCTTTTGATTTGCTTTGGCTTTGGTGGAAGAGCTGAAGGCACTTTCAAAATTGCAACGACTCTGTTGATTAGAGCTCCAATGAGACCTTTAACATAGCCTTTATACATTGATTTCGACTTCTTCAGCGCTTCTTTTAACTCTAGCCACTCAACGTAACCAAAGTGTTCAAGCCTTGATACGAACATTGCTTTTGAGCTTCCATCCTCTCTGGTTATCTCCATAGTCACTGAAGTTTGGTCCTTCTTCTTTCACCCAGAGATAGTGACAGCGACGATCTTCATTGGGTCAGAGCGATAGTCTATCTTTTCTTTGCACGAGTCTAGACTTTTATCGCTGACCTCTTTTTCTTTTAAGTGCTCCTCTTCAATCTCTTTCAATATAGCAGCTTGAACTACAACTGCATTCTCCTTCATCTTGTCGTCTTTAAACATGGACGCATGTACCTTGAGAGCTAAGTCAGCATCTTTTCAGCATTCAGCGAGCAATCTTTCAGTTCTGACAAATTCTTCATATTCATCTTCGGAGAGAAAGTTTAGTTCTTCTTGTAGAGACTGAGGAGGGATCTTTAATCGCTGACTCTCTAGATGAGATATCAACTTTGTTATTTTTTTTAGATCATCCTATGTCCATTGAGGTGGTCGAGAGGGCCTTCCTGGATGGTTCAGGGGTTCATCTTCTTCTTCCTCTTGTTCATCAACCTCATTGAAGGAGGTTGGGATTATTTGTTCATCAGCTGAGATAGCTAGGATTATTTGCAGTGATGGAGTTACCTTAAGCAAGGAAGAGAATTGTCTAAGCAAAAATATCAGGGAGTTAGTGTATAATATAGGAAGAGAAAGATAAAGGTTTAGAATGAAAGTGGTGATTGGTAGGAGTAGAAGGAGAGAGGGACAATGGAGAGGCATACCTGAGAGGGTTGCTCCCCCTCAGATAGTGATAGTAACTTCAAGTTTCCTTACACAACGATCCCCTTCTGCTTGCCTTGAGAGGAGGAAACTGGAGCACTATCCTTTTGTCTCCCCCCCCCCCTGCTTCATTGATGACAACGCCTTTGATCTGAGGTGCTTATGTTGCTGAAAACCAAAGAGAGGGGTCTTCATCTTAATCATCATCAGTTGCGTCATCATCTTCTTGATCTTGAAGATCAAGGTCTTCCTCGTCTTCTTCTTATTCTTCCTTTTCTTCTTCTAAAGCTTGGGAAGGAGAAGGAGGGACCTGAACTTCAATGGCTGAAATCTCAGTTATCTTCTCCCCCTCAGATTGAGAAGGAGGTTCTTCCGCAGCTACCTGAGCCTCAACCACTGTATTTTCTTCAGAATTCATATCCACCTTTTTGTCATTATCACGGGGGAGGTCAACGTTTGTAGGAGCAACAGCATCAGCGATAGGTGTCCGGCGGGCATCAGCCTCCAGCTTGTCCAATCGTCCATCAATATCAGGAATAGCCGAAGTTGCTTGATGAATGAAATCAACATCAACAGTCAGCGACATCCGATCGTCATACGTAAAGGAAGGAGTTGGAGTAGGAGTTGGTCCATTCAGTTTGGCCAGCAGCTGAGAGAGCAGCTGATTGGTAGACTCCATCTTGCTGTTGAGAGCGCGGACTTCGCCAGTCAAGTGATCAACATGACCAGGGAGGAATTGGAGTTGATTTGAGTTGCGGGCCATGTTGTCCTTCAGTTGATTGACCTGGTCTTTAAGGGAGCTCAGCTGAGAAGCATCAGCTTTAGTGGCGGTTGTTGAGGTTAAAGTCTTCAGATCTTCACCTTCCTGATTAACGACAGTGGTGTGGTGTCGAGAGAGGCAGCGAGACTTTCCACCTTCTCAGCAAGCTTGTTGATGTTGGCGTCAACAGTTCCCAAAGTAGGACCTGAAAAAGAAGTTAGTAGTTGAGCGAAATTATGCTCAGGCTTATTTAGAGAGGTAGGAGAAGTGTATATGGTTTTGGGTTTACCTGAGGTGTCAAACATTTTGAAAAAGTTTTAAGTCCTCCTCAAATTCGGCTGAGATATTTGAACAACAACAGGTCCTATATTAGCAGCGACAGAAGTTGGCTGCTGTAAAAATGAAGGGCTGGGGACCAAAGAAATAGAAGGAGAAGTAATGAGGATAGAAGGAGAAGCACTTGTGATTATAGTAATTACCCTGGCAGTTTGAGAAACTTGAGGAGTTGGATGGATCACTGGTGGTGTAACAGTGATTGTAGTCACTGGTACGATTGTGGTGGTTGCTGATGTGGATGAGCGACCCACAAAATCATTCAAGGTAGTCTGTTGAGAGACCACCTCAGGTTCTTTCACCGAGGGGCTTGACTCCTTAGTCTTCTTGGCCTTTTTAGAGGGGCCAGGAAGAGCTGATGACTGTCGTTTAAGAGGGGTGGTAGTGGTACGGATAGATGATGAATGAACCATCGACGTGACCACTGAAGTCGAAGATGTGGAGGAGATACGGAGGCATAAGATCTGAAGACTTGCCTCGTTTTCAGCAGGCTTCACTTCTAGGACACGGGGACCAACTTTTGAGAAGTTGCAGTCGCCTTTAGTTGGATACTTCTGACCAAGAAAGAAGTGCATAATAGCAGAGATGAAGCGGATATAGGGAATCTTTGCATCCCATTCAGGCTTCTCAATCTTTGACATGAGATCATCAAAGATGGCTCCGACGTAGTCGAAATGCTTTCCAGCCAGCAGCGAGTAACCGATCTGAAGTTGGATTTTGCTGGCTTGGTCTAGTGATCCAATCTTTCCACTCATGCTCTGGATGATGTGTGTGAAAATGTAGTTCATCTCTGAAGGCATGTTCGCCTTCAGGATCTTCGTCATCTTCTAGTTTGGGATGGTGGTTTGAGTCTTGTTATCCCACTGATACTCCATGTGATCCAGAAACTGAATCAGTTCAGCGTCAGAAGGTAGAGGGTCGAAGCCTTTTGAAGTTTTGGAGGTAAATCTTAGTGCGGTACGGACAGCCAATGTAGTGATGTTCCCTGGGCCATGTTGAGTAGTGAAGGACATGGCAGGGATGAGTTCACCTTTCTTGTTGACTACTGATCCCTTGTCAGCAGTGAACCAGAATTGCTGAAGAAGGGCCTTGTTGGGCTTGGGATCCACTTGCAGTGCATAGGATAAGCAGGACTGCTTCAGAAAGTTGGCAGCTTCCACAAGATGAGGGAATTTTTCAGGATCAAAGTTCAGATGTGCCAGATGGTTGTTCTTTGGAATCTCAGAGTCAGCGAGGGTGAATTTGACGTTCTTGGAAGCAACAAGTGTAGATTGAGCCATTTCTAGAATAGAAAAGAGGAAAATTGAATAGAACGATTGGAGTCTAAAAACATTTTAAATTATTTTACCAGTTTCCTTTTGAGGAAAGAAACTTGAAAATAAGTTTGTTTTTAGATTAGAATAATGTTCTTAAGGATAACAAAGAAGAAGAATAGTCTTAAAGATCAAGGGTCTTTGCATATAATAGAATCATAAAGAAAATGATTTTAAGAATGAAAAACACTTTGAATGAAAAACAATAGAAGTTTTAGAATCAAACATATGTTTTTATTAAGAAAAAGATGAAGAACAAAAAACCTGAAAGTCTTGAAGATTTGAAGATTAAGGAGTTTGCTTTTGTTTGCTTGAATGCCTTGAGTACTTTTCTTGCCTTGGAAGTTTGAGAGCGTAAAAGGCAAAAATATAAATGGCATTCCTTTTATATGAGGAGAGAGAAGGAATTTGGAGCGGAAAAAGGAGGTCACCATGACACAGACACGTCCTACGAAATTGATTGGACATGAAGTGCAACGGACGAACGTGTCAGAAAAAGGCATGCCATGGATTATAATTTAGAATAACGTCATAGGAGAGAGAAAACGTTTCGTTTTTAGAAAGTATCACTGATAGAAATTCAGAGATAATTTTTCTTTTCAAAGGATCGCTGACAAGAAATATCAGTGATAAAATTTGTTTATCAAAAAACTATTAACCACTTGAAGAAATTCAGTGATTGAAGATTTTGATTTTTGAAAAACGTCTTACTGAATAAGATTCAGTGAGAGAGAATGAGAAAAAATACCTGAGAGTTAGAAACATTTAGTCAGAGATTATATGATGAAGTGGAACGTATTATTACTGACATAATGCATAAAAGTTGAAGATTTAATCTTCAAGATTCAGCATTCCAAGTTCACTGATGAGAAAGTTAAACCTTATCTCATCAAGAGGTTTGATAAAAAGATCAGCGAGCTGATAGTCAGTAGGGATAAAGTGAAGTTCAATATCACCATTCATCACATGATATCTGATCTCTATGTATTTTGTCTTTGAATGTAGCACTGGATTGTTTGCTATAGTGATGGCACTAGTGTTGTCACAATAGATTGGGATTTTGGATAGTTGAAGGTCAAATTCTAATAGTTGATTTCTCATCCATAAGACCTAAGGACAACAACTTCCAGCTGCTACATATTCACCTTCAGTTGTGGAAGTGGATACTGAATTTTGCTTTTTACTTGTCCAACTTACCAGCTTTCCACCAAGAAGTTGACATCCTCCAGTGGTGCTTTTTCTATCAAGTTTGCAACCTTAATCACTATTAGAATAACCAGTGAGATCGAACCCTGAATCTTTGGGATCCCAAAGACCTAGGTTAGGAGTTCCTTTAAGATATCTGAAGATTCGCTTTACAACGATCAGATGGGATTCCTTGGGTTTTGATTGATAGCGTACACAGAGACATGTAGAGTACATGATGCCAGGTCAACTCGCTGTAAGCTACTGCAGGGAGCCGATCATTTCTCTACAGGCAGTGACATTTATAGGTTTTCCCGTTGGATCCTTGTTTAATGTCAGAGGAGATGCCATAGGAGTTTTCATCGCTGAAGTTTGAGTGATATCAAACTTCTTCAGCATATCTTTAACATACTTACCTTGGTTAATAAATGTACCTTTATCAGTTTGCTTGATCTAAAGTCCAAGGAAGTAAGTTAGTTCACCCATCATACTCATTTTATATTCTTTCTTCATTCTTTCAGCGAAACGAGTACACAGAGATGGGTTAGTAGAACCAAATATTATGTCATCAACATATATTTGTATAAGAAAAATGTGACCTTTTATATTTCTGAAAAACAAGGTATTGTCAATTTTACCACGCTCAAAATTTTCAGAGATAAGAAAAGAAGAGAGAGTGTCATACCAAGCGTGAGGAGCTTGTTTTAGACCATAGAGAGCCTTATTCAGCTTATATACATAATTTGGATGCTTAGGGTCAGAGAACCTTGGGGTTTGTTCAACATAGACTTCTTCATTCAGTTTTCCATTTAGGAACTCTGATTTGACATCCATTTGATATACTTTGAAGTCTTTGTAAACTGCATAGGCTAAGAATATTCGAATTGCTTCGAGCCTGGCCACAGGGGCAAAGGTTTCATCATAGTCTATGCCTTTCTCTTGTATGTATCCCTGAGCAACTAGTCTATCTTTGTTGCGGGTTACAGTCCCATGTTCATCTAATTTGTTTCTAAACACCCATTTAGTGCCTATAACAAATTTATCAGATGGTCTAGGAATGAGATTCCAAACTTGATTTCTAGTGAACTCAGTCAGCTCTTCTTGCATAGCACTGACCCTGTTTGGATCTCTGAGAGCATCATCAGTCTTCTTTGGTTCTCTAAGAGAAAGAAAATTAACAAAGAGACATATGTTACCTGAACTTCTTCGTGTCTGAATACCTGCATCAGGATCACCAAGAATTTGATCTATAGGGTGATCTCTGGTCCATCGCTGAGCTGGGGCAGAATCGTTAACCTCAGGAGTTGGATCATCAATAGGAATATTCACTGATGAAGAAACTTGAGGTTCTTCATCTAACAAATTTTGATTGTCAGAAAAAAAACATTATTAACTGAGAGGTTTTCAGAAGAGGGAAGTTCTGATGGAGGAAGTGTGTTTAGAGGGATAGTTGAAACCCAAGTGGTGGATTCAGCATTAGGAGGTATGATGTTTGGATCTTCATCAGCATTAGGAGAGTTGGTATGCTGATGAGTGTTGAAGAGAGGTTATGTTTCTCTATAATGAGAGAACATCCAAGCATTCAATTCTTCATTGTCAGCGATAGGTTTAGAGTTCGTTGATCTGGATTCGTCAAAGGTGACATGAATTGTTTCTTCTACTGTTTGTCTTCTCTTGTTGAAGACTCTGTAGGCTTTGAAAATAGATGAATAACCAAGAAAAATTCCATCATCAGCTTTTGGATCGAACTGTCCAAGAGCATCTTTGTTGTTTAAAATGAAACACTGACAACCAAAGATGTGCAGAAAGTTGATAGAAGGTTTTCTTCCATGAAAGAGTTCGTAAGTCATCTTGCTGAAACGTTTTACTATAAGTGACTTGTTTTGAGTAAAACAAGAGGTGTTGATAGCCTCTGCCCAAAACTGAGTTGGAAGATGAGAATCGCTGAGCATTGATCTTGCAACTTCAATGATCGTTCGGTTTCTTCTTTCAGCAACACCATTTTGCTGAGGAGTTCTTACAGAAGAGAAATTATGAGAGATTCCCTTACTTTCAAAGAAATTGTTCAGAGAACTATTTTTGAATTCAGTTCCATGATCACTTCTTATTGAGTGAACATTTAGATTTTTCAGCACTTCCATCTTTCTAACAAAAGATATCAGTTCTTCTAGAGTATCACTTTTACACCGAAGAAAGATTACCCAGGTGTAGCGAGAGTATTCATCTACAATGACAA
The DNA here is from genome assembly GCA_954870635.1 of Arctium minus. NCBI lineage: Eukaryota > Viridiplantae > Streptophyta > Magnoliopsida > Asterales > Asteraceae > Arctium > Arctium minus. Next base: position 72,830,428 of record OX941085.1, on the reverse strand, counting down.
GTGTATATTTCTTTCTAGCTATGGATTGGATATTGACAGGGCCAAATAAATCCATATGCAAAAGTTGAAGAGGACTTGTCACTGAGGAAACTTGTTTTGATTTAAAACTAGCTTTAGTCTGCTTTCCCTTTTCACATGTTGAATAGAGAGATTCTTTGGCATATGAGTGTTGAGGAAGACCGGAGACAAGTTCTTTTGATGAGAGAGAATTCAGTGTCTTGAAGTTAAGATGAGATAGCCTTTTATGCCATAACCAGTTGATATTTGAGGAGGCCTTAGAGAGAAAACAAACTTTTTCAGTGGTAGTACAGTCCATATCTATTACATAGACATTTTCCATACGATAACCACTAAGAGCGAGCTTTCCTTTTTCATTCATCACTGAACATGCTTTCTTACAAAAGCGAACTTCGTAGTCTTTGTCACATAGCTGACTGATGCTTAGAAGGTTATTATTCAGTTCATCTACATAAGTGACTCTTCTGAAGGTAGTTGTTCCATTGCTGAGAACACCAAACCCTCTGGTATAGCCTTTTCTATTTCCACCAAAGGTCACTGAGGGACCTTTCTCTTCCTTGTATTCAGTGAGCAGGTCTTTTTGGCCAGTCATGTGTCGAGAACATCCGCTATCTAAAGACCAGATGCCCTTCAATCCCTGCAAACATAAGGAAGATTATTTTCTGATTGGTACCCACTTTTCAATAGGTCCAGCAGTGTTAGTGGGGATGGAAGGTTCAGCAATCTTCACGGTATTTGAAGATTCAGCTTCAGTGGTAACCTTCACTTTGGTTATTTGATTAACCTTAGTGGTATTTTTCACCTTAGCAGATTTCTCAGCTTTGGTGACCTTCTTAGCCTTGGAGGCAATCATCTTCACTTTAGCTGTCTTTTCAGCTTTTGTGTCTGTAGGACATTTTCGAGCAATATGGTCAGTAAGTCCACAGTGATAGCATTTTCTATAGACTAAATTTGCCTTGTGACTATGAACAGTTGAGTTAGAAAACTTGAGATGAGCAGGGCCAGCTCCAAGAATTCCCTTAGCATAAGATCTCGGAGGAACTTTTAGTTCTTCGGATTTCTTAGGCTTAATATCAATTTTTAGCTTTTGGAGTTGATCTTTGAGATATATCAGTGATTTTAGTTCCAGAGCTAGAAGATTGATTTACTGAAGGTTTGGAAAGGACTTTCAATTTTGCTTTCTTTGATGCCTTCTAAGGATGAGAGATGGATTTCCCTTTATCATAGAGCTTAGAGATTTTTGATAAATCCTCAGGAATAGGATTGGAAGATGAAGAGCATTGAGTAGAAGAAGTGTCAGGGATAAAAGAGACAAACATTCTAAACTTGAGCATGGAACAGTCTCTGTTAGATTCATCCTTTTCAGGATGATAACCGAGACTAGTTTGGTCATTAGCAGGGATTTGAGCCCTGATGATTTCAGTGATCTTGGTTGATGAATTACACCATCCATCAATAGTTGCCTTTTCTGCTTTTAAAGCAGCGATGGATTTTTCGCGTTCAATGCTGATAATTTCATTTACAATTACTTGATCTTTTAGACTTTCCTCTAGAAGAGTTAGTGTTAGAGCATAAATCTGTTGGATACAAGATCAAGAAGACTGAAGGTCAAAGTTCAAGAAAGTCAAAGCTGAGAAAGTCAACTCTTATTAAAGTCAAAGTCTATCTGTAATAAATAGTCAAAGTCTTTGTATTTGTATTTTGCTTAATTTCCTTGTATTTTAGATGTAGGTATAAATAGCTTTGTATTTCTGTTTTTAGTAGTTGGAAGTAACTAAGAGAAATAATCTAGAGAGAATACGTATCTTGAGAGAGAATTGTAGAGAGAGAGATATCTAGAGAGAGAAAGTCAAGAACACTGTTTGTAATCGTTGGGATTAAAGTTGAATCAAACAGGTAGTAATTCAATCTTATTTGTTTGATTGTTTGAATGGTTGTGATTAGAAACTAGAATCTAGGACACACATTGGTATCAGAGCAGATCCAGAAGTGAAATCAAATCAAGAAATGGTCGACACTGTGTTCGTGAAAGTTCAGATCGATTTCTGAGTGTTTGTGCAAATTTCATGTTGTAATCGATTAGATTTTGTTCACTAAGTAATATCGATTGAGTCTGTAAATTTCATTTTGTTAATTGCACTGTAATTTTCTCAAATTTTGGATTTGTATTGAAATTTTGTTCACGAGTTCTTGAGCACTGTTTCATAGATCAAATTGTATTTTTGAGTGTTTGATTCTGTAATTCGTGAATTGTAATATGTTAGAATATTGAAATCGAGCATCCCTACAATTTTTCAAGTCACTTGGACAAGGTTTGATCGAAATCTGATGGAAAAATCAAGTTTTTGTTCGACAGACTGAAGAACGCGCAAGATCTACGAAACGCGCAAGTTCATCTGATAGAACGCGCAAGCTGAAGAATCTCATTTTTGGTCTTAAACGCGCAAGGCGTTATCTGCGAGTTCTAGAAACACGCAGATCGAAGTCTGCGAGTTTTGAAAGTTGAATATTTTTGAAGGACCAAAACACGCACGTAGCGATTAGCGAGTTTTACAAACGCGCTAGTCTAAGTGTGCGAGTTTCATCAGGAACAGGGTTCTGCGAGTTTGTTCATCGTGCGAGTTTGAAAATCTAAGAAATTTTTCTAAGTGTTGGAACGCGCAAGTCTTGGTTAGCGAGTTTGCTCAAAACGCGCTAGTAGTGCCTAGTGAGTTTCTCAAACACGCACGCCTCAGCCTGCGTGTTTATCAGTGAATAGTGATCTGCGTGTTCAGGCATTAGCGAGTTTCGTTGAGAACAGTTTCTTGCAAGTTTCAACAATCAGCGAGTTTCAGCGATCTGCGAGTTTCTCAAAACACGCAAGTCTTTGTGTGCGAGTTACACAAACGCGCAAGTCTTAGTCTGCGGGTTTTTCAACAACAGTGACTTGCGAGTTTTGTCACTTAGTCAAATTTTTCGAAATTTCTCATTTTTTTTATATATTTTAAGATTTTTCTTGTGATTTCATATTTGGACTAACGATCAGTTCTAGTTTCTTATTGCATATATTTTTTAAAAACAGGTTTAATCAAAATGACTTCTAAAGATGCTCTTTCCATTGGCACTGATGTCAAGCCTCCTGTTTTGTTCTGTTAGATCACATATCTATTGGATTCAAGATTATCCAAACTGAAGATCGCAATCTGAAGCTAAAGCCGGAAAGTCGATTCTCGATATTAAAGTCTATGTCGTTGGTAATAAATGTCAAAGTAACTAATGTTTATTGTTTTTAGTTAGTTATCTTAGTTAGTTAATAGTTTAGTTTAGTTAGATATATAATATCTAAATGTTAGATATTATATTAGTTAAAGTTAGTTATATTATTTGTTTAATGTTGCAAGTGGTTGATTAGGTAGAGTGTGTTAGAAGCTAGAGAGAGATCTGAGATCAGATATGATCTTATCTCTCAACAACTCTCTCATATCAGATATTATCAAGATCGGATTAGAACACACACAAAAAGGTGTAAAAAGAGAGAAATACAGAGAAAACACATTCAAAGCTTGAATCGATCAACCTTGTAACCATTTCTATTAATCAATACAAGTTGGTAATCATATTGTGTTGTTTGTTATAAGAACTTGATATAGTATAGTTGGACCCACAATTGGTATCAGAGCTAGAAGATGATAACCTCAGAAGAGCTAAAGGCGACAGATTAGCTAAGTCATACATTCTACAAGGAATTCCAAACGAAATCTATGTAAAGATTGACAGCTACAAGGCCTCCGGCAAAGAAATGTGGGATCAGCTTGAGAAGATGATGTTGGGTTCAAAGGTTGGAAATCAGCTTAAAATCTCCAACTGCCTGAACAATTATGAAGAATTTAGAGGCAGAGTGGGAGAATCTTTAGAAGAAACCTATGACAGGTTTGTGACTTTACTGAATGAATTAAGAAAGAACAAGGTCCACAAATCTCAAATAGAGCTGAACGTCAAATTCCTGAGTATTCTACAGCCGGAATGGAAGAGATTTGCCAGGCAGATGAAGCAGATCAAGGATCTGAATGAGATTCCACTTCATGAGGTGTATGAAACCCTCAGACAAAATGAAGAAGAGGTGGATGAAATTCTAGATGAGAAGAGGCGGAAAGGAAAGACAGTTGAAGACACAATTTCTCTTGTTGTCAGGAAGAAAAAGAACAAGACAATTATGTATGAATCAGAAGAAGATGAAGCTTATGCAAACTCTGACATGGATGAAAATGAACAACTGAAGCAAGCAATGATTCTGCTGTCAAATGCTTTTCAAAAAAAGTTCTACACGAAGCCGAGTTCAAACAGTCAGAGATATTCTTCTGGTCCGAACAAATACATCCACAAGGAAAGGGTTGAAGGAAGTAGATATGAAGGAAAGAGATTTGAAAGGAAAAGAACATAGGAGAGGAAACCTGAACAGAGAAGATATCAGTCTGAAGGAAAGAGAATAGAGGAGAGGAAACTAGAAGAGAGAAAGTTTAAAGCTGAAGGATCCAGTCAGACAGAACCACCTACGTGCTACAACTATGGCGAAACAGGTCACTATGCCAGAGACTGCCGAAGGCCAAAAGTCAGAAACTCCGATTACTACAAGAACAAGATGTTTCTTGCAAAGCAACAGGAGGCGGGTAAGGCACTGATGGTTGAAGATGAATACTGGCTTGATCATTCTGACGAGGAAGAAGAGGATGAAGAGAGAGATGAAGCTGTCAACATGTGCTTGATGGGAAAGCAAGAATCAGATGCTGAAGCTGATTCAGATGATGAAGAAGAGGAGGTATGTGATTTATCATATTCAGTTTCATGAATAAAATGCATGCCATGAATTTAAAACAACAAGAGTTAGAGTCAAATCTTAAGCGAGAAAATGGTGTTATAACTGACAAAAACCAACTAATACAGAAACTTAGCAATGAAATTGCTGAGAAGAAAGTATTGGTTGAGGTTTTACATAGAGATAATGACACCAACGCAAAGGAAAAGACAATAATTCTTAAAGAGAATTCTGAACTCAAGTCTAAACAGACAAAAAGTGAGATTGATATATATGAGCTTACAAAATTGCATTCTTCTTGTACCAAAGAAAACTTTTTTTTACTTGGTAAATTAAGAAAGATTGGAAGAGAAGTTATACAAAATGGGTCAAACTGAACAGAATATTCATCTGAACAAACCCAAAGAGGAAATAGAGAGATGGGGAATCGGTTATAAGAATCCTCACTGTCTTCAAAAAGGAATGTCTGGAGTGTCTGCACTTTATGATCATCTTTCTATGAAATTAGCTCGACGAATCCCTGAGTTTAAAACTTTCTGGACTAAACTATCAGAAGAGGATGAAGCCAACGAAACTGAAAAACGGTTGAAATCATCTAAAGTTCACCTTCCATTTTATTATGCGAAGATGAATAATAGTTATAACGAAAATCCAATATATCAAAAGAAGAAAACTCTTTCAAGTGATTTCTTTCAAAGTTATTCTGAAAAGGAAATGAGGGCGAAGCCTATTCAAGGTAAACTATATGTCCCTCCTCTTGTTTTAGAAAGTAAAATTTCTGAACTCGAGAATTCTTTAACAAATAAAAGACTTTTGATGAATATTGAACAAAAAAAAAATTTCAATTGTGTTCAAAAATGTTATTATTTCTAAAGCTTCAAACTCTGAGGATATGTTTGGTTTTACAAATAAAGGGTTTGATTTTTTGAACTCTGGCGGTGGTTTAGATGATTGTTCTAATCAAGTTGACTTTAATGCAAAACTTCCTAACCATTCATCTTTTGTTAACAAATCTTTAGGAAAGACCAGTATGCCTGTTAACAGTGCAAAATCAACGAAAGTTGATAAGTCAGTCTCTGTGAAAGCTAAAAATGCTAAAGGTAAGAATATATCTCAGCATTCACAGAAACCGAACACTACTGGTAATCCTAAGAAGAAGCATTCGTTTGTTGCTCAAAAGTCTAACTCAACAGTTTCACATGTTTTAGATCAGAGCAAGCAAAGGCCAAAAGTTAAATCTCTGTGGCAACCGAAACAGAAGCTTGACAAGACCGTTAAATCGTTTTCTAGTGTTAATTGTAGTGAGACTTCGCCTAGGAAAGATGTCTTAATTGCTGATGTTGACATTTTGAACTCAAAACTTGTTGTTTCTCGTAAACAATATACAATGAAGCAATTACTTCAGTTATCTTTATCTGCTAGAAAGTCTTCTATTTATGATAAACATGTTTCTACTTCTTGTCAAGATTCTGAAGATTGGTTTGGCAATTATCATGTGCATTCATCTCATTCTAATTCTTCAAATGCATTTCAAAAGAAAAGAGGACCCAATTTGAAATGGGTACCAAAATCTTGTGCTAACACAGTAGGACCCAAATTCAAGTGGGTACCTAAGGCTAAATTTGTGTTGCAGGCACACAAAGTTTAAAAAGGGAGCTTACAGATATGACTTCTAGACAAAACAGTCTAGGACTCGTTCCTCAAAGAAACTAGGTTCTTGAATACAACAATTCAAGACCCGCACTTCAAAGATAAAACAATGGTTTCTTAACACGTCTGTTCAGAACCCGTGCTTAAGAAGAGAATATGGCTTTTAAACACATCAGTTCAAGACCTGCTCCTCAATGCTCAAGAGTCTTAATTCCATCTTTGTTTTAAGTCTATTTAAATCAATTGTTTCATTATTTCTCTTGTGCAGATCCGTCATATGTGGTACTTAGATAGCGGATGCTCCAAGCATATGACTGGACAAAAAGATATGCTGTCCAATTTTAAAGAGAAGTATTGCGGATCAGTCAGATTCGGCAACGACCAGTTTTCTCCAATAATGGGATATGGTGATGCACAACATGACAATGTCACGATTAAGAAGGTGAGCTATGTTGAAGGCTTACGGCACAACCTGTTCAGTATTGGTCAGTTCTGTGACAAAAGCTTAGAGGTCAATTTCAAAGCCAAGACGTGTTCAGTTCGCACTGAAGAAGGCGAGGAACTCTTGGTCGGCACAAGAAAGTCAGACCTCTACACAATTAACTTGTCAAAAATCCAGAACGAAAAGCAGGTTTGTCTATTGACGAAAGCCTCGATGCAACAAAGTTGGTTATGGCATCGAAGGCTCTCTCACCTCAACTTCAGGTACATCAACAATCTGGTCAGAGGAAAGCTCGTCAAAGGACTTCCAGCGCTCAAATATGAAAGAGAACATATTTTTGCAGCATGTGAAAAGGGAAAGATGAAGAGGGCACCTCATAAACCAAAGCCTGAACCGAGTACAAGCGCTCCGTTAGAGTTATAGCATATGGACTTATACGGTCCGATGCGAACTCAGAGTCTATGCGGAAAGAAGTACATACTCGTGATCGTGGACGATTACTCGCGATACACATGGGTCAAGTTTCTACGTTCAAAGGATGAGACACCAGATGTTCTCATCACATTCCTAAAGACGACCCAGGTGAATATGTAGAAACCGATCAAGTTTCTAAGAACAGACAACGGCACAGAGTTCAAGAACCAAAAGGTTGAAGAATATCTCGAATCTGTCGGGATTTCACATCAATACTCTGCTGCTCGTATGCCTCAACAAAATGGAGTGGTCGAAAGAAGAAATCGTACGCTAGTCGAGGCTGCTCGTACTATGCTAAGTCAATCAGACTTACCTCTATTTTTGTGGGCAGAAGCTGTATCGACTGCGTGTTACACACAGAATTGCTCCATGATACATCGAAGATTCAAGAAGACTCCTTATGCTTTAATCAACAACTGAACACCGACAATCAAATATTTCCATATATTTGGGTGTAAGTGTTTCGTGCTAAACGATAGGTAGAGTCTCAACAAGTTCAGTGCCAAGGCGGACGAAGGCATCTTCATTGGTTATTCCTCTACATCAATTGCATATCGTGTTTATCTCAAGAAGTCAAAGACGGTTATAGAAAGCATCAACGTAACATTTGATGAAGAGATGGCTTCCGAACATCACAGTTCAGAACCCGTTATAACCAGAGTACTAGCTTCTGGGAAAATCAGTCTAGAACCTGCGTCTCAACAGAATAAATCAGATGAAGCATCAAGTTCTACTAACCATTTATCTGATTTAGACTTATTATTTGAATTGTTTTATGATGAATTTCTTGGATCTAATGTAAAGAAATCTATTATGGTTGACAGGATGGAAGACTTAACAACTACTCATCCAACCAGTTCAGATGTTCCTATTGAATCCAACGCCCCGATTCAACAAGAAGTTCCAATTCAAATGCCGACTCCAACAGTTGAAGAAGTTCCATGTGATGAAGAGACAGAAGTAGCTGAACCAGTAGGATGTTCTATACAGATCCATCCACAGCCGGAACAACCTGTACCTGCTGAGCCTTCTGAACCTACCACTTCAACTGCAACCATCATTCCTCCTGAACAAGCTGAAGAAGGTACAAGTGGATTTATAGATGATACAACTGACATACATTCATATAATCCACTACCTCATGAACATAAATGGACCAAAGAGCACCCGATAAGCTAGATCATTGGTAATCCATCAAAACCGGTGCAAACTAGGTCAGCATCAATCAATATGTGCATACATGACTCCTTTCTGAGAAAGTTCGAGCCAACACGCGTATCAGAGGCACTTGCTGATCCAGATTGGGTGATCTCAATGCAAGAAGAGTTGAATCAGTTTGACGCACTTAAAGTCTGGAGACTCGTACCAAAACCTCAAGGTAAAACAATAATAAGTACGAAATGGGTTTTCAAGATAAAGAAAGACGAAGATGGTACCGTTATCCAAAACAAGGCAAGACTAGTAGCCAAAGGATACATACAAGAGGAAGAAATCTACTATGACGAGACATATGCTCCTGTGGCGCGATTAGAGGCAATTAGAATATTTCTAGCCTACGCAGCCCACAAGAACTTCACGGTCTTTCAAATGGACGTGAAGACAGCATTCCTGAATGGAATTATAAAGGAAGAAGTCTACATCTCTCAGCCAGAAGGTTTTGTCAATCAAGAGAGGCCGAATCACGTCTACATTCTCGACAAAGCACTCTACGGTCTGAAACAAGCTCCTCGAGTATGATGTCCTGTCCAATTTTCTAGTCAAGTCTGGTTTTTCAAAAGGAACGGTGGATACCACTTTGTTTATCAAAAAGGAAAATGCCGATATCATTTTAATTCAAATCTATGTAGATGATATTATTTTTGGCTCTACAAATCCTAAGTACTGTAAGAATTTTGCAAACCTTATGGTGTCTAAATTTCAGATGAATTTGATGGGAGAGATGAATTTCTTTCTCGGTTTACAAGTCAAACAATTTTCATCGGGTATTTTTATCAATCAATCAAAATACATTATGGATATTCTTCGGAAGTTCCAAATGGAAAATTCAAAACCGATTGGTACCCCAATGGCACCAGGTACTAAGATTGGCACCGATCCTTCGGGAAAGGCTGTTGATGTTAGGACTTATCGAGGGATGATAGGTTCTTTAATGTATCTTACTTCTAGTAGGCCATATATAATGTTTTCAACATGCTTATGTGCAAGATATCAGGCCAATTCTAAAGAAATCCATATGTCTGCTGTGAAGCGCATATTTAGGTATCTAAAGGGCACTGCAGATCTTGGTCTGTGGTATCCTAAAGATACTAGTTTTGAACTGACAGCCTACACAGATGCAGATCATGCAGTTTGTATGTTAGACAGGAAGAGCACGTCGGGACATGTACAGTTCCTCGGTGACAAGCTCGTAAGTTGGGCATCGAAGAAGCAACTTTGTGTTTCAACTTCCACGGCCGAAGCAGAATATGTAGCTGCTGCTAGCTGCTATTCTCAGGTCTTATGGATGAGAACTCAATTGCACGACTACGGTTTCCACTTCAACAAGATCCCAATATATTGTGACTCCAAGAGCGCCATCGCAATATCAGCGAATCCTGTTCAACACACCAAGACTAAGCACATAGACGTCAGGTATCATTTTATTAAAGATCATGTTGAAAAAGGAACAATTGAACTTTTCTTTGTAAAAACTGATTATCAACTTGCCGATTTGTTTACCAAACCTTTAGACGAAAAGAGGTTTAACTTTCTTGTCTCTAAGCTTGGTATGCTAAATCTAAAGATTTAATCAGTAGTTACCTATCAAAGTTTTCTAATTGTATACTTTTTCATCATTTCTTCAATCTTAACTCTGATTGATATCTGCACTTCTCTATTCTGTTCATGAACCAAGGGGGAGTATGAGAAGAAATTGACAAGTGGTCAATATTACTTCGAGGGGTTGCTCATAAAATTTTGCATGTACCTTTTAATGCCAAATTTTTTTTTGTAATGCAAGAATTTAGGGGGAGCTCTTCAAGACAAAAGGGGAGTACGGATATGACTTCTGATTATTTCTGATCAGAACTCGTATTTTAAAAAGTTTTACTGCTTTTTGTCTTTTCAATTTAAGTGAATAAATTTTACTTTGACTTCACATAAGACTTTTGCAGAATTTTTGAGAGATGCTTAAAAGATCATATGTTTATGACTTTAAGCTTAGCTTCATGAGATGTAAGATCGCACGTTAAGGTATAATCCTTTATCTTAATCTCATATATGGTTGATAAGTGGACAACTTTAAATCATAGAAAACATTGTTATCAAATGTTCAAACCACTTCCCGATTCTCAAAACGAATTCATGAATTGGAAGTGTGACTTTAAATGTTTTCAAGATCAACTTTGTGCTTTAACTGAAATAGTTAAATCATTCTGAGCATCATATGCATAATAGGAAAACAAGGATTTCATTGTGCTAGGAATTAACACAACTTCTATGGAATCACCATAACCAGTGATTTCTACCCAAGAAGTTAATCCATAGTGATTGAGTGTGAGAAGTCAAAAGAAATGAGTGTGTCAAACAGAAAAAGAAAGTTTGATTAGAGTGAGCTAAATGTTTAAAAGAAGGAGCGTGTGAGAACAGAGTTAAAAGAATATCACAACTCTGCACCAACTTTTTCTGAGCCAGGTAGCCACCATTCTAGTGATTCACAATTCTTTGGTGATCATTATTGAAACAGGCAACTAGCCCATGCCAACTCTTGATCAAACCTCACTATCTACTCATTTTCTTCTCAACAAGAAAGTGTTTCACATTTTTTCAAAGGGGATGCAGCACATTTGCTATCTGATTTTCATTTGGAAAATCTGGATATTGAAAAGAAGGAAGTCTGCCCCACCTTCGCACTTCAATCATGCACATTGAGTCTGTGTTTAACTTACTGTTGTCTCAGTGGTATAGACAATTTTGAGCCAAATAAGCAATCATCAAGTGCTTAATTCTTTCTATCACAAGCACGAACACACAAGGAATTAGTTTCTTTGTCATAACGTTTATAGAAATTACCTTTGTGGTGTTTCGATGATTAAATGGAAGCCCTGGGGGAGTCAACATCAAACAACTCCTTTCCAATGTCCATTTGTTTCACACAGTGACTTAGTGTTACTTATAGGCCTGTTAACTGATTCATTAGTTGATTTGGGTGTTACACGACTACTTTGTCTAGATTTGCAAAGATCTGGATGAATATCTTACGAATTGACGGATTAGGGGCTCCAAGTGAAAGACATTACTTACTCAAAGTTTTGATGAAGTTGTTGTAATTTTCATCAAAAAGGGGGAGAATCTAAAGCTTTAGAAGAAATGTCCATTACATCACAAGATGAAAGAAGAGAAAAGCTAACAAAGAACTGCGAGATCAAAGTATTCTGAAGACATGCAGATTTCAGATAAATTTTCTTTGAAGATACTTTGCTAAAGCATTCTGAGCTAGAGAAAGAGATTGCATCTTCTGAGCTGAAAAAGAAGACTGAATTGCTAAAATCTTTTTAGTAATGATCTTGATCCAAAGGGGGATATTGTTAGATCACATATCTATTGGATTCAAGATCATCCAAACTGAAGATCGCAATCTGAAGCTAAAGCTGGAAAGTCGATTCTCGTTATTAAAGTCTATGTCGTTTGTAATAAATGTCAAAGTAACTATTGTTTATTGTTTTTAGTTAGTTATCTTAGTTAGTTAATAGTTTAGTTTAGTTAGATATATAATATCTAAATGTTAGATATTATATTAGTTAAAGTTAGTTATATTATTTGTTTAATGTTGCAAGTGATTGATTAGGTAGAGTGTGTTAGAAGCTAGAGAGAGATCTGAGATCAGATATGATCTTATCTCTCAACAACTCTCTCATATCAGATATTATCAAGATCAGATTAGAACACACACAAAAAGGTGTAAAAAGAGAGAAATACAGAGAAAACACATTCAAAGCTTGAATCGATCAACCTTGTAACCATTTCTATTAATCAATACAGGTTGGTAATCATATTGTGTTGTTTGTTATAAGAATTTGATATAGTATTGTTGGACCCACATGTTCAAAGGAGAATACGAACAGTGGAAAGACAGATTTCTGGATTTTGTAGACAGACATGCAAATGGGGAAAACATTCTGCTGTCAATTACAGAAGGTCCTATGGTACCAATCACAGTTCAAATACCTGATGATGACTCATCTGATAGTGAAGATGGTACTGAGGAAAGAGATCAGAAAATGAAAACAGTTACAGTTGAATATGCTCAGTATTCTGAAGAGCAAAAGAGTCGTTTCAAAGCAGACAAGCAAGCAAGATCCCTTCTTCTTCAAAGTATCCCGAATGACATCTATGTCAAAATAGACAGCTACAAGGCAAATGCTAAAAAGATGTGGGATCAGTTGCAAAAGATGATGATGGGTTCTAAAGTCGGCAATCAAATGAAAGTAGCTAACTGCATAAATAGATAGGAGGAATTCAAAGCAAAAGAAAATGAGAGCCTAGAGGAAACCTATGAGAGGTTTGTGCTTCTTCTGAACGAACTCTCAAAGAACAAAGTGAAGAAGAAGCAAATAGAAAACAACGTCAAGTTTCTAAGCATTCTGCAACCGGAATGGAAGAAACATACCCGTCGGATGAAGCAGATGAAAGACTTGAGTGACATACCTCTTCACGAAGTCTATGAGACTTTGCGTCAGAATGAAGAAGAAGTTGAAGAGAAAAGAAGTGAAAATAAGAAGAAAGTGCTTACAAGTTCTGAATCAGAATCTGAATCAGATGGAGATGATGGAGAAAGTCTCAACCAAGTGATGCTTTTACTGACCCGAGCATTTCAAAAAAAATTCTACAAGAAGCCGGGATCAAATTCACAAAGATATTCTTCATCCAGCTCTAAGAACCATGAGCACCGAGAAAGAGTTGAAGGAAAGCGACATGAAGAGAACCGGTATATGGAAAGGAAGCCGGAAGAAAAGAAGAAGTTTGTGAATGATTACACCGTTGCTGAAAAGCCAGCAAATGATCCAATCAAATGTTACAACTGTGGCAAAATTGGACATTTTGCTAAAGATTGTCGAAAGCCAAAGGTTCGAAACTCCCAGTACTATCATAACAAACTGCTATTGGCCAAACAACAAGAAGCTGGCATAGCATTAATGGCTGAAGACGAATTTTGGTTGCATCATTCTGATCAAGAGGAAGAGAAAGAAGAAAAATGCTCATCTCTGTCTAATGGGAAAAGAGGTCAAGTATGATGAGTCAGATGAAGAGACAGCTGATGAGGTATTAAACTTAACTGAAAAAGATTTCATAACCAAAATGGAAGCTATGATGGTTGAGCTTAATGATCTTCAAGTAAAACTGAAGAAAGAAAAAGACAGATTTGCTAAAAGAAACAATAAGATCTTTGAGCTTAATAAGTCCGTTATTGGGAACAAAGATCTAATTGATTCTTTACGCAAGTCTGCTTCTGATTCTAAACTTCAAGTAGATTGTTTTGAAAAGAAGATTTCTGATTTTGAAGTTAAAATTTCTAAATATGAGTTTGAGAAGAAAGAATCTGCACTAACCATTCATAAATTGCAGGTTGAAAACAAACTTTTGAATAAGAAGGTAAATGGTTTGGAAGCCAAACTTTATGCAAGAGGCCAAACAGATCAAACTATCTTTCTTAATGCACCTAACGAAGAGGCTGATGTTAAAGAAAAATGGGGACTTGGTTTTGAAAACCCCCGTTACTTAAAGAAAGCCATCAGAAAACAACCAGCATTATATAATTTTGATTTTCTTGCTTTTGTTGGTAAACATACTCATTTAAAACCCAAATTTGTTACCAAATTACCAGAAGAAGTTGAGGCCAAAGAAACTGAAAATAGAAAGAATGTAAAGAAAATGCAACTACCATTTAACTATGCAAAGTTAAATGATAGTTATCTTTCAGAGACACCAAAAGTTCTTTCAAACGATTATTTTGCTAGTTATTCTGTTTCTGAGATGGAGGCAAAACCATCTATTGCAAAAGTTTATGTTCCTCCACTCGTTCTGGAAAGCAAAATAGTTGAGCTGGAATGTTTTATCTGATGAAAAACTTTTGGTTGATATTCAACAAAGTGTGTTTTCTACAGTTTTAAAGAACACTGTTTTTCAAACTAAATCTACAATGTGTTCTAAAGTTTCTAAGGCACCTCAAACTTCGACTGATCACTTTGATGACTTATTTAAGTCTGCAAATGACTTTCTTAATTCTGATGATGGGTGCATAGAAGAAGTTGATATGTTTGACTTCAATGCTCCTCTTCCTGATCATTCTACTTGTCTTATAAATGAAAAAGTGTTATCAAGTGGTTTTAATTTTAGTGAATCATCAGCTACGGTTGGTGAATCAGTTTCTGTAACTGCTGATTACTATGCTCAAGGTAAGAAACATAAGAAACAGTGATTACAAAAACAGAAATACACTTGTACACGAAAGAAAAATCAATCTCAGACTGAGTTTCCTAATAAATCTAAATCTTTTGTTTCAGATATAAGCAAGAAAAGGTTGAAAGCTCGAACCGAATGGTGACCAAAGAGGAAGGATGGTGAGATAGCTGAATCAGTTTCTGATAACTCTTGTAATAGATCTATTAGTAGTGATAATGATGTAGTTGATCAACTTGCTTGTCCTAAACAAAACCTTGTAACTTCTTACAAGCGGTATTCAATAAAGCAATTGATTCAATTATCTCCTATTACTACTAAATCTTATCATTATCGAAGAAATGATTTTGCTTATTCTCATAATTCTTCTGATTGGTTTGGATCTTATCATGTGTATTCTTCAAGATCAAATGTTTTTAAAAGTTTTCAAAGAAAAGGAGGATCCATATTTAAATGGATACCAAAATCTTGTGCTAATCTGTTAGGACCCGTTTTTAAATGGGTACCTAAATCTATTGTTTCCTGATTTCTCTTGCAGACCCGGCATATGTGGTACTTGGACAGTGGATGTTCCAAGCATATGACTGGGCAAAAAGCTTTATTGTCTAATTATACAGAGAAATTCAGTGGAAATGTCAGATTTGGAAACGATCAGCTTTCACCAATTTTAGGATATGGTGACATCATTCAAGACAACATAACGATTAAGAAGGTGAGTTATGTCGAAGGTTTAGGGCACAACTTGTTTAGCATCGGTCAATTCTGTGATAAAGGGTTAGAGGTCAACTTCAAAGCTAAGAGATGTTCGGTTCGTACTGACGACGACAATGAACTCTTAGTTGGAAATCGAAAGATAAACCTCTATACCATCGATCTTTCAAAGGTACAGAATGACAGTCATGTTTGCTTATTGTCAAAAGCTTCGATGCAGCAAAGTTGGCTTTGGCACCGACGACTATCACATCTGAATTTTCGTTACATCAACAAGCTGGTTAGTGGAAAATTGGTAAAAGGACTTCCTGAGCTGAAATATGAGAAAGAACACTTATGCCCAGCTTGTGAAAAGGGTAAGATGAAGAGAGTCGCACATAAACCGAAGACTGAACCAAGCACCAGTTCTCCACTAGAGTTGTTACAAATGGATTTGTGTGGTCCAATGAGAACTCAGAGCTTGGGTGGAAAGAAGTACGTGTTGGTTATTGTGGACGATTACTCAAGATACACGTGGGTCAAATTTCTTCGTTCAAAAGATGAGACACCCGAAGTTCTCATTACTTTATTAAAGACGACCCAGGTGAATATGCAAAGACAAGTCAAGTTTCTTCGAACGGACAACGGCACAGAGTTCAAAAACAAGATTGTTGAAGAATATCTCGAATCGGTCGGGATATCACATCAGTACTCTGCTGCTCGTACGCCTGAACAAAATAGAGTAGTCTAAAGGCGAAATTGGACGCTAGTCTAGGCCGCTCGTACTATGCTTAGCCAATCCGATCTACCTCTATTCTTGTGGGCAGAAGCTGTGTCAACTGCATGTCATACTCAAAATCGGTCCATAATACACCGCCGTTTTCAAAAGACTCCATATGAGTTGATCAACAACAGAACACCGACAATCAAGTATTTTCATATATTTGGGTGTAAGTGTTTCGTGCTTAACGACAGAGAGAGTCTGAATAAATTCAGTGCTAAGGCGGACGAAGGCATCTTCATTGGTTATTCTTCAACATCTGCAGCATATCGTGTTTATCTGAAGAAGTCCAAGACAGTCGTCGAGAGCGTCAATGTAACATTCGATGAAGATATGGCTTCTGAACAACTCAGTTCAGAACCCGTTATCACTGGAGTATTAGCTTCTAGGAAGATCAGTTCAGAACCTATTTCTACAGAGAAAAATTCGAATAACGCTTCTACTTCACTTTCACATTTATCTGATTTAGATTTGTTATTTGAATTCTTTTATGATGAGTTTCTAGGGTCTAATGTACCTAAATCTGTTGTGACTGACAGGTCTGAAGACACAAGTTGCAATCATCCAGTCACTTCAGAAGTTTTAACTGAACTTGTATCCCCCGTTCAGTTAGAAACTCACATTCCAACAACTACTCCTACAGTTGAAGATACACAAGTAACTGATGAGCCAGAAGTAACTGATGAGCCAGAAGTAACTGTTTCAGTTGGGTGTGATATATTGTCTACTCAACAGCCAGAGTCTGCTATTCCAACTGATGCTTCTGCACCTGAAACTTCAACTGCAAACCCCCCTCCTATTATTCAAACTGAAGAGCCTGATAGTGGATTTTTAGATGATGATCATGTTCAAACTTCATCTACTCCACTCCCTCATGAGCATCGTTGGACCAAAGAGCATCCTTTACATCAAGTAATTGGAGATCTTAACAAACCTGTACAAACTAGGTCAGCGACTCTTAATCAATGTATGCATGACTCATTCCTCAGCAAGATAGAGCCCACGCGAGTATCAGAGGCTTTAGCTGATTCGGATTGGGTATCTTCCATGCAAGACGAGTTAATTCAGTTTGAAGCTCTAAAGGTTTGGAGATTAGTTCCAAAACCAGAAGGTAAAACCGTGATAGGCACTAAATGGGTATTCAAGAATAAAAAGGATGAAGATGGTATCGTCATAAGAAACAAAGCTAGACTTGTTGCCAAAGGTTACCGGCAAGAGGAAGGCATAGACTACGATGAGACGTATGCTCCAGTAGCACGTATAGAGGCAATCCGCATGTTTCTAGCCTACGCAGCTCATAAGAATTTCACAGTCTATCAGATGGATGTGAAAACAGCCTTTCTGAATGGCATTCTTAAGGAGGAAGTATACGTGTCTCAACCAGAAGGGTTCGTCAATCCAGATAAGCCAGATCACGTCTACATTTTGGATAAAGCTCTGTATGGTTTGAAACAAGCCCCTCGCGCATGGTATGATGTTCTATCTAAATTCTTGGTCAAGTCAGGTTTTTCCAAAGGTAAAGTTGATACCACTTTGTTCATCAAAAAGGAAAAAGCCGATATCATCCTTATTCAAATATATGTTGATGATATAATATTTGGCTCTACTAATCCTAAATACTGCAAAAACTTTTCTAACCTCATGGTGTCACGTTTTCAAATGAGTATGATGGGAGAGATGAATTTCTTTCTCGGATTACAAGTTAAACAGTTTTCAACGGGGATTTTCATTAACTAATCTAAGTACATTTTGGATATTCTTCAGAAGTACAAAATGGAAAATTGTAAACCAATTGGAACCCCGATGGCACTAGGTACTAAGATTAGCACTGATCCTTCAGGTAAAAGTGTTGATGTTAGGACTTATAGAGGTATGATAGGATCGTTAATGTATCTTACTTCAAGTAGGCCAGATATTATGTTTTCAACATGCTTATGCTCTAGATATCAGGCTGCTCCTAAAGAATCCCATTTGGCTGTTGTCAAAAGGATTTTTAGATAAATGAAGGGGACTGCAGATCTTGGTCTGTGGTATCCTAAGGATACTGGTTTTCAACTGACTGCTTATTCAGATGCAGATCATGCAGGTTGCATGTTGGACAGAAAGAGTACTTCAGGTCACATTCAATTCCTTGGAGACAAGCTCGTTAGTTGGGCATCAAAGAAACAAATATACGTTTCCACATCGACTGCTGAAGCAGAGTACGTAGCTGTTGCCAGTTGCTGCTCTCAAGTCCTGTGGATGCAAACACAGCTGCGAGACTATGTATTCAAGTTTGAGAAAATACCGATCTATTGTGATTCGAAGAGTGCAATCACAATATCTTCTAATCCTGTCCAGCATACGAAAACCAAACACATTGACGTCAGGTATTATTTTATCAAAGATAATGTAGAAAAAGGAACAATTGAACTTTATTTTGTAAAAACAGATTATCAGCTTGCAGATTTATTTACCAAACCCTTAGATGAAAAAAGATTTAATTTTCTTGTCTCTAAGCTTGGTATGTTAAATCTTAAGACATAATCGGTTGTTACCTAATAAAGTTAAGTATTGTTATTTTTCATCATTTTCTTTATCATTATGTTTTTGAAGGATATCTGTACTTTAATTGTTTGCTCATGATCTCAGGGGGAGTAAGAGAAGATTAAAGTTGATCATTATTCTTTTGAGGGGGAGCATATCTAATTTCTGCACTTTGCTTAACTGACAAATTTTTGTGATGCATGATTTTAGGAGGAGCATATAAATCACATCAAAAGGAGTAAGACTATGATTTCTGATTATTTCAGATCAGAACTCGTACTTTAAATTGTTTTACTGCTTTAAAGTCTTTTACGTTTTAATAAATTTTGTGAATAAAATTTGCTTTGACTAGACTTTGAGACTTATGCAGGATGAGAGAGGATGACACGATCATATCTTATTGACTACAGCTGACTTCATGAGAATTAAGATTGAGCGAAAAGGTAAATTTCTTATCTTAATCTCATATGTATCTGAATGAAGGACAACTTTCAAATATGAAAACATGATTTTCTTAAATGTTCAAACCACTTCCCGATTCTTAAACAGATTTCATGAATTGGAAGTGTGATTTTAAATGTTTTTCAAGAATTACTTGTGATTACATGATTATAAACCGTGTGTTTCCAAAGATAAATACTTGTGTATTGTCTTTTCTATATACTTTCAAGTATTCACACACACTGGTTTGAATTCTTGTTCAAAATGATCTTACCATGTCTCATTTTGTAACCAATTTTTTCCTTGGTCAGACACTCCGTTTGTATTTCAATAAATTTTGAGCGTTAATTCATTTCGAAACGGTTTTTCAAGAATGTCTATATTTTGTTTCATATAGACAATATCCATTATTCTTGACCATAAACTTTGATTGTTATATCATTTCATTTCTGATCATTTTCATACAATGTCAGATTTTCAAACAAGTCTTTTGCATTCATATTCATTCATTTCATATACTTGTTTGAAAATGCTTCAATGTCTAAAAATGCTCAAATCTTCATGATTATATTTTATGAGCATATTCATTCATCTGACATTTGTATATGAGATTTAACTGATAAAGTTAAATCACTATGAGCAACACATTCTTTTAGGATCATACATGGGTTCTTTGTGCTAGCAATTAACTGAATTTCTATGAAATCACGTTAACCAGTGATTTCTACCCAATAAGTTAATCCATAGTGATTGAGTGTGAGGAGTCTAAAAGAAATGAGTTTGGGTTGTGTGTTGAGGGAAAATGGAAATGAGAGTTTGGTTAGATGTGAGCTTATTGATAAAAAAGAAAGAGGGTGAGAGATCAGAGTAAAAGAATATTAAATCTACACTAACTACTTTCTAAGACGGGCAGCCACATTACTAATGTTTCACGATTTTTGGTGAACAATATTGAAACAGGCAACTAGCCCATGCCAACTCTTGTTAAAAACCCCACCAGCCACTCATTTTCTTCTCAAAAAGAAAATGTTTCATATTTTTCTGGGAACGCAGCATATAATCTATCTGGTTTTCATTTGGAAAATCTAGATATTGAAAAATAAGGAAGTCTGCCCCACCTTCGCATTTCAATCATGCACATTGAGTCTGTGTTTATCTACTATTGTCTCAGTGGTTTACACTATGTTGAGCCTTTATAAAAGCAATTATTCGTGCTTAATTCTTTCTACACGTGCACGAACACACAAAGAATTTGTTTCTTTGTCATAACATTCATAGAAATTGCCTTTGTGGTGTTTCGATGATTGGATGGAAGCCTTGGGGGAATGAACATCAAAAAGCTCCTTTATATTGTGTATTCGTTACACACAGTGACTTAGTGTTACTGACAGACATGTTAACTAATTCATTTGTTGATTCAGGTGTTACACATTTCGAACTTGTCTGGATTTGAAAAGATCTAGATAAATACATGATTACGGATCACAGAATCAGAGGCTCAGTTTGAAAGATCAGAATGGTCAAAGATATTTCTTGGTGAAAGTTTTGATGATACAGATGCTCAGATCATCAAAAAGGGGGAGATGGTATCAAGAAATGATAAAGTTTTGAGAGATGATTTTTATAGAGATGTCCAAGTCAGATAATTCAAAGTAAAGATTTGAAGAAGATCAAAGAATTTCTGAAGATTTGAGGAAATTTTTCTTTGAAGATTATTTGCTAAAGCAATTCGAGCTGATTCTGAAGATAATTTCTTTCCAAAGTCTGAAAGTATTATTGTGAAAGTTTTGGGGAGATTGTTAATCGTTTGAAGACAGTTTTGGAAAGAATACCATCAAAGAAAAAGGGGAGATTGTACTAACAGAGCTTAAAAGTGAAGACTGAATTGCTATATCTTTCAATAGTGATCTTTAATCCAAAGGGGGAGATTGTTAGAGCATAAATCTGTTGGATACAAGATCAAGAAGACTGAAGGTCAAAGTTCAAGAAAGTCAAAGCTGAGAAAGTCAACTCTTATTAAAGTCAAAGTCTATCTGTAATAAATAGTCAAAGTCTTTGTATTTGTATTTTGCTTAATTTCCTTGTATTTTAGATGTAGGTATAAATAGCTTTGTATTTCTGTTTTTAGTAGTTGGAAGTAAGTAAGAGAACTAATCTAGAGAGAATACGTATCTTGAGAGAGAATTGTAGAGAGAGAGATGTCTAGAGAGAGAAAGTCAAGAACACTGTTTGTAATCGTTTGGATTAAAGTTGAATCAAACAGGTAGTAATTAAATCTTATTTGTTTGATTGTTTGAATGATTGTGATTAGAAACTAGAATCTAGGACACACAGTTAGGTCTTTGATCCTTTCATGACATTTCTCTAATTGTTCAGTTAAGTCAATGTTTTTGTTTTCAGCTAGAGTTTTGCCATTTAGTGCATTGTACAAGTCTATTGTCAGCACATCTACTGTGCGACTTCTCTCAGCTTCAGAAAGAGAGGGATTAGTAGAGATTGATACCTGAGAGGAGATATAGCTCATGGAAGTTCCTGTTGGTTCTTCCACTTCTTCTTCTTTAATCTCAGCCATAAGATAGAGATTAGCAACTTCTTCTTCATCAGAACTAGATTCTTCAGATTCAGCCAGTCATGCTCTTCAGCGATAAGACCTTTACCTTTTCGCTTAAAGTTTTTCAACTTTTGATATTTCTCTTTCAGCTTAAGGTATTTGCTATCGCTGTTTTCCTGTAGGTAGAAGGTTTGAAAACTTTCTTTGACCTGCATTCACTTGCAAAATGTCCAACTTTTTCACAGTTAAAGCAAGTGGCAGTAGCCTTATCAACAGGGGTTGATTTTGGCATGTCAGTTAGAGAAAGAGGCTTATTTCTTCTAAAATTGCTCTTTCTTGCAAACCTTTTGAAAGAGTTTGTCAAGAGTGCTAAGGATTCATCAAACTCTGAAAGATCAGTGTCTGATAATTCCTCAAAGTCAGAATCTAACTCAGTGATAGTGATAGTAGATCGCTGAGATGGAATGATCTCTGAAGAGAGTAAAGCGACAGGAGTGCTTTTGGAGTCTTTAGAATCTTTTATAAGATTCTTCTTTAGAAGATTGATTGCTCATAGTTGAGCAATATTCCATACAAGGTGCTAAGAGAGAGAGAATTTAAGTCTTTTGTCAGCTTGAGACACATTGAGTAACTATCCCAGCTTTCAGGAAGACATTCCAAGAATTTAGTTAAGACCTCAGAGTTACAGTAGGTCCTACCAACAGTTCTTAGATCAATGATTAGACAGTTAAATCTTTGGTGAACATTAGATAGGGATTCATTCTTACCACAGATAAAACTTTCATATTGTCTTATCAAGTTAATCTTTCTGGTTTCTTGGATTTCAGTGGTACCTTAATATTGAATACATATAGTGTCCCACATCTCTTTAGCAGTTTTTAGATGCATGCTGGAATGAAAGGATTCATCAGGCAGAGCCATAGAGTTAATGGTTTTTTTCTTAGCATCTAAACCGAATTTCTTTTTATCTTCATCACTCCATTGTCTTATTTTCTTAATAGCATATCTTTCAGGGATAGCAGGAGTGGTGGCAGTAGATGGAACTGTAGCTATGATGGTGAAGGGTTCATAAGGACCATTTACTACGTATTCAGGTATAGTGGGATCTACACCTTCTAGAAATAGCATCATTCAATTTTCCCAAAGAGCAAAGTTATCTCTGCTGAATCGAGGAGGTTTTGAGAGAGAACCATTATCATAGTAGTTAGTGTTTGTGTTTAGTGCCATATTGAGAATAGCAAGGAAGAGTATAAAGCAAGATCTTGTTTATGAGATTAAACAATCAACTCTGATACCACTTTGTTGGTCCCGAAGGTGCTTAACAAGTTTATAGAAGGGGGGTTGAATACAAACACAAAATTTTAAGTTTAATAAATTGTTTATTGATAAATCAAAATACAATTTACAAGTTTGTTGCGGAATAAGATTAAGTAAGAACCTAATCTAAACAAACTTAAGAAACACTAAGATGGTTGCACAAGAATTAGAGAATGGGGATTAGAGAATATAGAAAACAAGGGTTTCTATATTTTACAGAAAGATTGAAGGCTGAAGGCTTAAGGAAACTCCCAGATGGAGTTGTGATCTTTCTATTTATACCCTATGCATTAAATGCATGGCAGGGTACTTTACATGTGTCCTTCTCTGGTTGGTTGCAGAAGTCTGACTTTTGAAGACATGCTTTTGGTCGTATGATGAAAAGTGTAGCTATCAGAGTTGTTGTACGAATTGTTGTAGAGGTATGTCTTTTCTGACAATCGTACTATTTGTGCACAGATAAGACAACAGAGACTTTTGGTATAAGCAATGTGATCATCGATCGCTGAATATCTCTTCCTTCTTAGAGATAAAAGGAGGTTCAGCTATCGCTGAAGCTTTTCCTCAGGCTTCTTCGCGTGTGAGTAGACTTGTCTTGTTTTCGCTGATATTTGCATCAGGTCATGAGTAGACTTGTCTTTTTGTTCAGCAGCTTTGTCTTCGATTCAGCAGTGAACATCTTTTATCGTGAAACTTGTCTTCAGGGATTACGTCTAACTGTTTAGATGAGAAATCATCAGCGATACTGAACATACTCAGTATTTGATCGTTGATGGTGAAACACTAATACATACAGATGTTAAATGTAATTTTCACTAAGTAATATAAAGGGTCATTATCAAATCACTGAGAGTGTTGGATCAACAGGCTGTAGTGCACTTGAGTAAAATGGGCCTCTTCCTCATCAGATGATGATTCAAGCCATATCACTTTTTCAGCCCTAAATTCTTTCCCAGTTTCCTTTGCCTTAACCAATTGAGTTTTCTTTGAGTAATACTTAAAATCCTTAACCTTCTTTGCTCTACAATCTCTGGCATAGTGGCTTGGTTTGCCACACTTGAAGCAACTGTTGTGTTCTTTGTCTTTATCTTTCTCTTCCTTCTTCTCTTCTCTTCTATTTTCTCATATTTTCCTCTGTACTTTTCAACTTTGTGATAGTCAGATTTGGGCTTCTGATAAAACTTTTTCTTCCCAAATCATTTATTGAACTTGCTTGTCAACAAAGCTAATTTTTCAGCAAATTCAGTTAGTTCATCATCAGATTCCTTACCTTCACCTTCAGAACTCTGAGATGTCTCATGAGTTTTAGTGATCAAAGCCTTAGACAGTTTGTTTGAAATGGTCTTCACACCCTTCTTTTGCTCACCTAACAGTGCCAGGGATTGTTAGATTAGAATTGTATTCAAGATTAAATATAAGGGTCAAAGTTGTAATAGGTTGATAGTTAAGGGTTTTGAGTTGTAAAGTCAACTACGTTGACGTAGTATAAATATGTTTGTTCCCTTTGTAATCTAGTAGACACGTGTATTAGATTCGTTCAGAGAGATTTGGTAAGAAAGAATTCGCACATACACACACACTAAACTACGTGAGACTTGTGATTACGTGTGAGATCTGTGACTAATTGTAATATCATGATTTGATTAATAATATTGTGTTCTTAATCTATGTTGTGTGAATTATATGCTAGTAATCTGGGTCACAATTGGTATCAGAGCTTGAAATTCATCAATTTGAAAGTTTTTGAGTTCGTTTTCTGTATTTGAGTTTCTTGAACGGATTTTTGAGCAAATATGAGTTTTTGGTAAAATTTCTTGTTGATTTGTGGTCGAAAAAGGTTATAGAACATCTTTCTTGGATTGAATTGCATTTGAAAATTGTTCTTGATCATTAATTTCTTGATTTTAGAAGTTTTAAGTTCAAAAATAGTCGAGTCACTGTTTGATCGAAATGGATGTGATAAAATGTAAATTTGATAGTGATATTGCAGTGGATTGATCATTGTACTAACTTGTTTCATTCTGTGAAGTTACAGCATCAGATTTGAAGTTTTGGATCGATTTCTGGACTGAAATTGAATTTTTTTTTTTTACTTTGAACTCAAGAACTCGCAAGATCTACGTATTTCGTACGAAGAACTCGTAAAACTCAGTTTAAGCAGAAAGGATTCTTGATATTGTCATATACACGTTTGTAGAGAGAGTTTCTAGAGAGAGAAACTGGTTTGTAGAGAGAGAAAGTCAAGGTTCATGAAATAAATTGAATTCGTATAATAGTTAATCTAAACTCATTAAGTAGAAAATTCGCATATCTGTTATATATGAAAAGTTGTAGAATTCGCATAGGTTGTTTCTTAAAAATTCTAAGTGTTGGAATTCGTACACTTCATTATCCAAAATGAAAGGATTCGCATAAGTTTGTTTTTCGAAAAGTTGGTTTTTGAATTATCAAGGCAAGAATTCGCAGGGATCTTTATACGAATTGCACAAGATTCGCATACTTGTGTAATGTGAATTGTGTAGATTTCGCAAGCTTGAGTGGTGTGAATTGTTGGTTTTCGTACAAGTGTTTATACAAATTCTTATAAGTTTTCGTATAGTGCTTCAAAGAATTTTTCTAAGTAAAGAATTCGTACCTTCTTGTTATATGAATTCTATTTGTGAAAAGATTATATGTGAAAAGGTTTTCAAGAAAATGTTTTCAAGGATAAAATTCGCATCTTAGAGACGTGCGAATTGTAAAGGATTCGCAGAAGGCTTTATACGAATTCTGAAGAATTCGCATATAAGTTCATGAGAATTGCTTAAATTTTGTTTCTCTTGTCTGCGAATTCTATACTTTACGAATTGTGAAACTTGCTATACGAATTTCAAGTGTTGTGCGAATTCTAATACAAATTTTCATGCGAATTGCTACTTGTTATTAGTGTATGCGAATTCTAGACTTAAGGTTTTTTGAAATTTCAGTTTCTGAAAATTTTTCAAGTCTTGCTCAAATTGTTGAATCAAAATATCATTACTAGCTTATTTTTTATGCAGATATAATTCATCATCTCTAAATAATTGCTTTCCATGGGTTCTCAATCAAAACCTCCGGTCTTGACTATCGGAGAGTACTCACAATGGAAGAGGAGGATGATTCAGTTCTTGAATCATAAGAACAGTGAATACATGAAATTCATCATAGAAGGACCAGTTCAACCAGTTGTAAATGTATTTGGACAAGCTGAAACAGAAACTTCTCCAGAAATTCCTGACAGAAATGTACCAAAGCCATATCAATATTTCAGTGAGAGGAAGAAGGAACAATACAAGATAGATGAAGAGGCTCTTATCTATCTCACTATGGCCATTCCAAACGATATCTACAATCGAGTAGATAGTCAAGAATCAGCCAAAGCCATGTGGGATGAGCTGGAAAGACAGTTCCAAGGTATTGAGTGGTCAATTCAAGCCAAAGTTGAACCAGAGTACTAATGCATATGAGGGATTCCATGCCAAGGAAGGGGAAGCTTTGATGGACACTTATACAAGGTTCAATGTGATTTTAAACGACTTGAGATGAAACGGGATGAACAAATCAGTGTCTGAAATCAACTACAAGTTCATCAAGAACTTGAATCCCGAATGGAAGAGCTATGCCATCAACATTCAGATGACTAAAAACATGGCACAAGAGGACGTTAATGACATCTTCACTAGTCTTGCTCAGCATGAGGATGAGGTGAAGCTTCTAAATGATGAAAAGAAGATTGTCAAAGACTCTCTAGCTCTACTAGCTGAAAGATCAAAGGGTTCAAGATCAAAGACCGTTTCCTCATCAAAGTACAAGTCCAAGAGATCTAAAGCCTTCCTTACAGAGCTTAGCCAGTCAAGTTCTGAAGAATCCTATGATGACTCTGAAGTACATTCTGATGACGATATTCAAAAGTTTGCTGAAAACCTGGCCCTCATCACCGAGCAATTTCAGAAAATCTTTGGAAAGAAACGGTTCTCAAAGCCTAAGTATGACGGGTACAAGAAGGAAATATCAGACAAGTACAAGCCGAGGTATGAGAAGAAGGAAGGAAAGAAAGAAGAGAACAGAGATGAGAAAAGAGAATAAAAGAAAGAAGAGAAAGTTGAGCCTAAGTACGGCAGGTGTTACAATTGTGGTAAACCTGGCCATTTTTCCAAAGACTGCAAGTTCAAAAGGGTAAAGAACTCAGAGTACTATGCTAAAAAGTCTTTACTTCCAAAGCTCTGACGATGAATCAGCACACTTCACACAAGTGTGTATGATGGCAAAGGTTAATGATGAAATTGAAACTTCTTCTGACCGATCTGATTGTGAATCTGAGGTAAGTACTCTTTACAACTCTGAACTTGTTGAATCACTTATGGCTCAGATTCAAAATATGGAAAAATAGTTTGAGAACTTAAAAGGCAAACTTATCAACAAAAGAAAATCAATGATGAGTTTTCGTGCTGAAAACGCATTATTAAAAGTTGTCGTTGAGGATAAAGAATCAGAGAAAGATGCTTTAAAGAAAGAAAAAGAAGTTTTGAAATCTAAAATTACTGAGCTTGAAAGAAATCTTGTTAATTTAAATTCTGAAAAAGGAGACTTTAAAATTAAGTTTGAAGCTTGTTTTCAGGAGCGGAATGAAGCATATTACAAAATCAAGCAACTAGAGGATTTGAATTTAAAGAGAGGACAGACTGAGCAAACATTGAATTTACTTACAAACAAACTCCAAGATGTCCGATTTTATAATGCTAAGAAAGGATTAGGTTTTGAAGAAAATGATGTTTTAAAGAAAGCCCCTAAAAACTTGTATAATTTTGATAAATTAGGGTCAAAACCTAAGAAAATCCCGGACATTCATGACACATTTGTTAAAGTCGAAACTCTTAAGTCTGATATCTCTTGTAAAGGTAAAGGAGTGATTGATGATGATACATCAAGTTGTGCTGATTCAATTTCAAGTTTTAAATATGTTGTTTTTCTTATAATGAATTGAACAAGAGCTATAAAACCAGAAAACCTGAGTTTGTAGAATTTCAATCATTATTTTCTACACCATCACCAACAGAATCAGCCAACAATGAAATAGATATACCTGACACTCAATGTCAGTATGATGAATATGAATCAGACACTGATGTTGAGAATCAGACTCTAATATCTGAATCAGTTACTTCTGAATCTCCAAAAGAGGTTAAGACTGGTGAGTGCTTAAATGTCATGAATGCTAACATTAAAACTGATTTTTCAAAGCAAATGACTGAGGAGATTTTTACAAACATGATGAATGCTTCTGATCCTGTTCCTATCATTGAGAAGTTAGAATCAAACTCTGTGATAAATCAAACATCTACTTTTGAGAAACAAATCAAAGATCTTCAAAAGACTATTGAAGAGTTGGAAGATGAGAATTGTGATCTCAAATTCAAGATTGACAAATCTTTTGAAGAAAACAAAGAACTCTTAAAAGAGTTAAATGGTTTAAAAGTTGATTTGTTTAAACAAAGTTTGAATGAGAAAAAGATGTTTGAATCTCAGAAATGGAATGTTCATTCAAATCCAGAGTTTGAAACTACTACTTCCAAAACCTCTGTTGTTTATACTGAAACTCCTGAATATCCTCCAAGAATTTTTGAGAAAGGAGAGTGTTCTAGTACTTCAAAGAAAATTTCATCTTTTAAGAAGAAACCTGACAAGGCTTCATTTCTTGTTTCAGATTTAAGAAAGCCAAAAGATAAAGGAGAATGGGTGAAGAAGAAGTGTGAAAAGAAAGTTGTTGATTGTAAAAGTAGTGTTACTGATAGTGATAGTTTGAAATGTACAAGTTCTAACGAATCAAAATGTCAAAAGTGTATGAATGCTTGTACTCAATTTGATAAATCAAAACTATTGACATTTGCTCGTAAGAACTTTATTTGCAAACACTGTCATGACAATGCTTTCAAAATTCACACCATTTCTCCTAAGCCCAAATCTGTTAAAAAGGCATCTGGAGCTAAATCTGTCTCTAAATCGTCAGCACAACATGCTAAAGTTTTTCATGCTAAGAATGCTTATCATTCTAGAAAACAGAAATTTCATGAGATAAATGTTAAAATGGTTTGGAAATGGATACCTAAGCCTCGTTATGAATGGTGAATTAAGGCTAAGATAGATGATTTGAATAAACTGCAAAAGGCTAACCAAGAAAGACCCATTTGGATATGGGTACCTAAGAAGAAGTGACTTGTTCTTTTTACAGGCCTCACATCTGTGCTACATTGATTCAGGATGCTCGCGTCACATGACTGGATTTAAGCATCTATTACATAACTATGTTGAGGAACCTGCAGGAACAGTCAGTTTTGCAAATTTTGAGCTTAATGGAATCATTAGAGGACACGGCTCTTCGAAAAACGACACCGTTACAATCAAGAAAGTACTGTTTGTAGATGGACTTGATCATAATCTATTCAACACAAGTCAACTCTGCGACAGTCATTTTCAAGTTCGGTTTACTGTTGATAGTTGTTTCATCAAAGACAAGGACGGTTGTGAGGTTTTTAGAGCAGAACGTCAAGGAAATCTATATGCAGTGCATTTTCCAACACTCTCTGCAACTAGATCTGTTTGTCTAATTGCTAAAGCTTCAAAAGCTGAAAGTTGGATTTGGCATCGGCGCCTGTCTCACCAGAATTTTCAAGCGATAGATCAATTGGTGAGACATGGTTTAGTCAAAGGTCTACCAGAACTGAGGTTTGAGAAGAATTCACTTTGCCCTGCCTGTGAGATGGGAAAGATGAAACGCAATTCACATAAAGCAAAGACAGAATTATCTTGTTCAACACCTTTGGAGCTTATTCACATGGACCTTTGCGGCCCAATGAGAACTCAATCTATTAACGGGAAGAAGTACATACATGTTATGATAGACGAGTACTCCAGATACACTTGGCTGGAATTTCTGTACAACAAATCAGACGCGCCAGAATTAATCATTGATTTCATCAAAAAGAATCAGGTTCGACTTCAACTGCCGGTTAAGACATTGAGAAGTGACAACGGCACAGAATTTAAAAATGATACTCTTTAGAGTTATCTCGTATCAGTCGGGATTTCACATAATTTTTCTGCTGCCTATACTCCTCAACAGAACGGCATGGTCGAAAGAAAGAATCGAACCTTGGTTGAAGCTGCGAGAACGATGCTGGCATATTCTGGTCTTCCAATGTATCTGTGGGCTGAAGCCATAGATACCGCATGCTTTACCCAAAACCGTACCATTGTCATTAAGCGACATAAGAAAACAGCGTATGAGCTTATAAATAATAAAAAGCCGAATATTAAATTTCTTCGCGTTTTTTGTTGCAGGTGTTATATCTTAAACGATCGTGATAATCTTGGCAAGTTCGACAAGAAAACGGATGAAGGCTATTTTGTAGGATATTCTTTGATGTCAAAAGCCTATCGTGTCTACAACAGACGAATCAAGACTATCATGGAGAGCGTTAATGTGTCTTTTGATGAATCATCTACATTGATTTCTGAACATAGCAGTTCAGAACTCAACCTGAAACAGAAGGCTTCTATTCAAGACAGAATAAAACCCGAACCTTCAAAGACTAAGTCTTCTGACTCACTTAATGTTACATCTGAGTTGGATTTACTATTTCTTGATGCATTTATGGATATTTGTACAGATTTTGAAAAATCAAGCATATCCGCATCAACATCAGAGGTTCCAGTTGTTATTTATGAAGTTATTTCTAGACCGTCTGAACCTGTCACAACCACAACCTCATAAGGTACATCTACACCTGTTATTTCTGATAATTCTAATTTGAATTCTGCATTTGCAGATACAGCTTCTGGAAAAGAAGTCCTGAGTACTTCTTCTGTTGCTCCAGAACTACATCCGTCAGAAACAAATGTACAAGATGTCCCGATTACATCTGAGGTTGCTCCTGCAATATATGATGAATATGATAATGATAACACGCAGATTTCTGTTCAACCACTTCCAAGCACTACAAGATGGACAAGAGATCACCCCTTACATAATATAATCGGTGACGTACATAGTGGAGTTCAAACGCGGGCGGCATCTACAAATTTTTGTCTATACTCGAGTTTCCTTAGTTCCCTTGAGCCAAAGAAAGTATCAGAAGCCTTGCGCGATCCTGACTGGATTTTAGCTATGCAAGACGAGCTTCTACAATTCGAGATGAACAAGGTCTGGCGACTTATCCCACTACCTGAAGGAAAATCGGTAATTGGTACAAAGTGGGTTTTCAGAAATAAGAGAGATGAATCTGGAGTTGTAGTTAGAAATAAATCTCCCCTCGTTGCAAAGGGTTATTGCCAACAGGAGGGAATTGATTACGACAAAACATTTGCTCCAGTAGCACGGATTGAAGCTATTCGGATCTTTCTATCATACGCAGCCCACAAGAATTTTACAGTCTATCAGATGGATGTAAAGTCTGCATTCTTGAATGGGATTCTGCATGAAGAAGTTTATGTTGCTTAACCCGAAGGCTTCATTGATCCGAAACACCCAGATCATGTCTACGTTCTAGACAAGGCACTATATGGATTAAAACAGTCACCGAGAGCATGGTATGAAACGTTAACCCAATTTCTACTCGCTTTAGGGTTTAAGAAAGGTACTATCGATACAACTCTCTTTCTGAAAAAGCAAGGTGAAGATATGATCCTCATTCAGATTTATGTGGATGACATTATTTTCGGTTCTACAAATCCTAAATTTTGTAAATTTTGAAAAAGTTTAACATGTCTGATAGTTCAGTGATGAAAACACCAATGGCAACGAGAACACTTTTAGATGATGATCTTTCTGTTAATCTGTAGATCAAAAAGTGTATCGTAGCATGATTGGTTCATTATTGTACTTAACATCAAGTAGACCGGATATTATGTTTGCCACATGTTTCTGTGCTAGGTATCAAGCAAACCCGAAGGAATCTCACCTAGTGGCAGTAAAAAGAATTCTTAGGTACCTTAAAGGCACTCCCGAGTTAGGCCTTTGGTATCCTAAGGGTTCTAGTTTTGATCTAACTGCCTACACAGATGTTGATCACGCAGGATGCAAACTAGATCGCAAAATCATGTCTGGATCATGTCAATTTTTAGGCGACAAGTTGGTAAGTTGGACGTCAAAGAAACAGAATTGTGTATCTACTTCAACTGTCGAGGCTGAATATGTAGTTGCCGCAAGTTGCTGTTCACAAGTCCTCTAGATGAAAACATAATTGAAAGATTTCGGTTATTCATACCAGCGAGTACCTATCTACTGTGATTCCAAGAGCGTTATCGCCATAACAGCTAATCCATTGCAGCACTCAAAGACTAAACACATTGATGTAAGGTACCACTTCATTAAGGATCATGTGGAAAAGGGCGATATAGAGATGCATTTTGTGCAAACAGACTACCAGTTGGCTGACCTTTTCACCAAACCGTTGGATGAAAAGAGGTTTACCTTTCTAGTCAGCAAATTAGGTATGTTAAATGCCATTCCATGATTCGAGGGGGAGTATATCTTGCTTTGTGATTATATTGATTGTGTTTTGGAAACTATGAACAGTTACTTCTATTCATCATTACTGACGAAGGCGGAATCATTTTTAAAATGATTACCAAATTTTTTTTTATTGCAGGTTATTTTTCAAGTGACTATGGTTTCTGGTTACATCAGATCAGGACCCGTTCTTATTTGGTAAATCTGAAATTACTATTCTCACCGGAGAATATGTAATCATGGTTTCTAAATATCTTTGTTCAGAACCTGTACTCAACTGTTTTTCTTCTGAAGGATGCTCAATAGATCATATCTTTTCAAAGAAGTTTTTTTTTCGTTGAGAGGGAGTTTATAAAACTCTTAGTAGCTATATCTTTTAGGGGGAGGAGATATAAATGTTTTATACTTTCACTGTCATATTTTTTCTAATAAATTGACTTTTTACAGATATTTAGGGGGAGGATATCTGATGTTTTGTCGAGGATACTTACACGATGATATTCATTCGAGGGGGAGTTGAGATACTATATACTATAGGTATATCTTATATATCTCAAATTCTATCACTTGTTGAAAGATGAACAACTTTCATTTGTGAAAAATTATTTTTCTTAAATGTTCAACACACTTCACATTCTTAAAATATTTTCATGAATTGAGAAGTGCGATTTTAAATGATTTTCATATGGATACTTTGATGTTTATCTGACCGTGTGTTTCCAATGACAAATACTTGAGTAATTGTCATTTCTGTATACTGTCAAGTATTCTTACACACATCGGTTCAGTACATTTCTTGACTTTTTTATTACCATGTATAAAATGTTAAATCTTTCTATGGTAATACTCCCGTTTGCTATTCAACGTTGATTGAGATCAGACGTCATTTCATTATTACATGTGCTTTCATTGTTTACATGTTTATATTTTGTTCATATAAACATCTTACGTCTTTGATATCCCTTACTATTTTTCTTCATGATAATTTGATCTGATTTAAATCGTTGTCAGATTCTCAAAACATTTCTATTCTTTCATGATTATTCATTCATACAAAGTTTTGAGAAATCTTAAATGCTTAAAATGCTCAAATTTCATTCTGATTTTTTATGAGCATCCATATACTGACATTGATTTCTTGTGCTTTAATATCAAGAAAATCATTGAGGCGATACATTATTTTAGGACAAATACATGGGATTCAATGTGTGAGCTTAAAAGAACTTCCATGGATTCACGATAACCAGTGTTTCCTACACCGGAAGTATTCCCAAGAGTGATTGAGGGGAGAGGGGTCAAAAGTTTTGAGTGTTGGTGTGTGAAGAGGTAAAATAGAAATGAGAGATTGGTTAGAAGTGAGCTTAAAAGATTAAAAGAAAGAGGGTGTGAGAACAGAGTAAAAGATATCAGACTCTGAACCAAAATCTTTCTGAGCTGGGCAGCCACATAATCTGATTGGTTCACATTCTTTGGTGACCATCATTGAAAAAGGCAGCGAGCCCATGCCAACTCTTGCAAACACCCCACCAGCTACTCATTATTTTCTTAAAAATAGAATGTTTCACATTTTCTGGGGAAGCAGCACATATGCTATTGGTTCTTCACTCGGAAGATACTGATATTGAAATAGAAGGAAAGTTGCCCCACCTTCGACCCTTCATCATGCAGGATTGAGTCTATGTATAATCATTGTTGTCTCATTGGTTTACATAATTTTGAGCCTAAATAGCAATCATTGTGCTAATTCTTTCATAACACAAGCACGAGCACACGGAAAATCTGTTTTATGTCAAAATATTCATAGAAAATACCTTGTGTTTTTCAATGATTGAATGGAAGTCCTGGAGAGTGAATGTCATCTCAAGCTCCTTAAATTGTACATTCGTTGTACACAGTGGCTTTGTGCTTCTAACAGGCATTCCTAACTGTTTCATATGGTGATTCAGGGTTACAACTCAAAATTTGTCTTAATTTGAAAAGATTCGAATAAATACTTTCATGAATTGATGGCTCATTATCAGATCTGTTCATATATGGGGGAGAATGTTCATATTCTACCAAAAAGGGGAGATTGTTAATCATGAAGACTATGCTTATCTGATGTTTTGGGGGAGATCATTCAAAGATTGTGCTAACTTTGAAAAAGTTTTGATGATTCTGATTCTCACAATTCATCAAAAAGGGGGAGATATATCAAGTTTTCAAAGTTAGGCTAATTATCAGGAATGGGGAGAATTTCAAGGTTTCAAAGTCAGACTAAAGTTCAAAGTCAGAGTTTTGAAGATTTCAATGATTGTGAAGAAAGTGGTGTTAAAGTTGATTGAAAAGATAAAGGGGGAGATTGAAGATTGACCAAAGTGACAGTTTTGAAGATGAAAAGTGTGTTGAGATTGTCAAAGATTTCAAATTTTTGACCTGAAGAGATTTTTGATAAAGATCATTTCTGAAGATAAGAAGACCTGAAGATAATTGTCAAAAAAAAATTTAATCTTGAATCCAAAGGGGGAGATTGTTAGATTAGAATTGTATTCAAGATTAAATAAAGGGTCAAAGTTGTAATAGGTTGATAGTTAAGGGTTTTGAGTTGTAAAGTCAACTATGTTGACTTATTATAAATATGTTTGTTCCCTTTGTAATCTAGTAGACACGCGTATTAGATTCGTTCAGAGAGATTTGGTAAGAAAGAATTCGCACATACACACACAGTGAACTACATGAGACTTGTGATTACGTGTGAGATCTGTGACTAATTGTAATATCATGATTTGATTAATAATATTGTGTTCTTAATCTGTGTTGTGTGAATTATATGCTAGTAATCTGGGTCATAGGGAATCTTCAACCTTCTTTTGCTTATCCTTCAACTCTTTGACTTTATCATCATGTTGGTTCAGGATACAGAACAGATCATTCAATTTTTCCTCATCCATGTCCTTGCTCATTTGCAGCTGAATAGAATAAGCAACCCACTTTGGCTGTAAGTTCTTAATAAACTTGAAGTTTATCTCTGACTCTGTCTTTTTCACCCCATTCTCCTCAGATCATTCAGTATAATGTTGAATCTGTTGTATGATTCTCTGAGAGTTTCACCTTCCTTGGCTTTGAATCCCTCATAAGCATTTATGCTCTGATTCCTCTTGGTTTTCAGGGATTTTTCAGAACCTTGCAATTGCCTTTCCAGCTCATCCCAAATTTCCTTTGTGGAGTCTCTATTGTCTACCCTGTTGTAGATGTCATTGGGAATGGCCATAGTCAGATAGGTCAATGCATGTTCATCCAAGGCAACAAGTTCCTTGTCTTGATCATTAAACTGAATTGGGTCCTTGTTCACTATTCTGGCAGGAACCTCTGGGGATGTGTTTGTGGCAGGAGTAGCTAGAACTGTGATATGAGGGATGTGAGGACCATTGATAATGGATTTCATTAAATTCTTGTCCTAATTGTTCAAGAATTGTATCATTCTCTTCCTCCATTGAGGATACTCATCTACTTGAAGTATCGGGCGTTTAGACTTTGATCCCATGCTAAGCAAATCTCTAGACATCTTGACTAAGTATGAAACTATGCTTGAAATAATCGTTCGAAAAATCAGAAAATTTGAACAAATCAAACTTGGCAGAGTATCACTTGTCACAGACTGAACAAATCAAACTTGTCGAAACTGAAGAAATCCCACTTGTCGCAGAGTACTTATCGCAAACCAAATACCAAACTAACTCAACTTGTCGCAAGCAACTAAAAGTGAACAGTAACTTGTCACTAATCACTAGTTACGACAAATTTACTTGATGCAAGCAACTGGACCCGAGAAATGAATAAATAGGAAACCACTGGACCCGTCAACCTTACTTGACGCAAATGCCTGAACCCGAGAACTACACTTGTCGTAAACAACTGAACCCGATAAGTCTACTTGTCGCTTATAACAGGTTGAGACAACTAGACTTAGAAAACTTCAAAAATGATGATTCTTATGACAACTAGGTTGAACTTGCGACAAATTGGATGAACTTGCGATAAGTGGAGATCTTGCGATAAGTCGATGCTAATACTCAAAATCAGCCATAATTCCTTCAATACTTCGAATTTTGCTCTGAAAATTTGCAGGGTTTCTCACGAACAGAATCTGAATAAGTATTTAGTTGGAAATTTCAACTAAAAACCCTTGGATCACCACATTCGATCAGAACACAGACTTAACAGACTTTCGACCAAAAAGTTTAAAAAATTCCAAAATTCTCCTAATTTGTTGTGAATTAGACAAAATGAACAATACAAGAATCGTTACAAATCACAAAATTAATACAACCCAATGAAATTCAAACTCAAATTACACCAAAATATAAAAAATTCGGATTGAACCGTAAACTTTCTAAAACAGGATGCAACAACTTCAAAAAAATCTTCAAATCTTGCCAAATTTGGACAGTTTCTTCAATCAAATTCCATTTCTGAATTCTTCGATTTGCTCTGATACCAAATGTAAGTTCAACCACACACAATTAATCACACAAGAAATCTAGAGAGAGAATTTAGAGAGAGAAATTGTTGATGTCATATATCTAACAAGGTGCCACAAGTCTCACAATTACAATGACATGAAGTTCTGAAAAACAAAGGAACCAAACACTATTTATAGTAGGTCAAACACAAATCTCTTTAACCTTTATGATAATCCCAAAATCAACTAAATCGTAGAGAGAGAAAGTAGAGAGAGTTTGAAGTGCAAAGTATGAATTCTATAAGAGTATGCGTGAGTTTCTTACACAACACAAAGATACAAGGGACTTAAATACCCTGGCCAATACTACACAGTATACGCAACCTAAACACAGTATTAGACCAAGCCTATAAATACAATGATTACTATAAAATCTGACTTAACAATCTCCCCATTAGTAATCATTGGCGATGTGGTCTTCAATATTCATCTTCTAAATCAACACAGACCATCTAAGCGACTTAGAGAAGCTTCTTGACTAAAAAAAAAATTTCTTCTCAGCATCTTTCAAATTATATTGTCTTTGCTTCCTTGACAAGACTGGACCTGTTTGAAATAAGCTTGAAGGAGCAACCGGTTCATTAGTCTGTGCTCTAAACGACGCACCTCTTTCAAATGTACTTGAATGAACTGTGGTGGTCGGAGCTGGAACAGCAAAAGAATTAGTAGCTGAGAAAATAGAATCTTGAGCGAATCTTGAGCAGCAGATAAACATTCGAACTCTTTGTCTCTTTAACTTCTCCTTAACTTCTCCCCCTCATGACCTTGATGATCTGGATCAACTTGGTCATGCAAATGTTGGAGACGAGACAGCTTCAGATCTGCAAAAACAGAGTAAAGGAGAAAAAGAGAAGGTTTGCGCTACACGTTGGTAGCACAAAGATCATTTTGCACTAGCTGAAGGTGGCACAAAGATCATTTGGCGCTAGCTGAAGGTGGCACAAAGTTGAGTTTGCGCTACCAACTGTTGGCACAAATCTGACTTGAAGTCTAAAAAATTTCACCTGTTAAGATCTTTGACTCCCCCCTACACAAATGCACTAAATATGACAATTCAAGTTAGCATTCATATAGAAAATCAGATACTCCCCCTCCAAATGAGATATGATCTTTCAAAAAAAATTCCTATTTCACTCCCCCCTTGAATAATGCACAGACCCATTAACACAGATATGAGAACACAAGAATTGAAACATCAATGTAGAAAGAAAAATATACTGAATATGTATTTTGAAACAACTAAAGATATAAAATTTTAAACACTAAACAAATTAAATTCTACTCAGTAAAATATCACAGATTAATCCATCAGTTGAAATCAAGTATATGTTTCTGGATACAGATACAAGTTTCATTGCATATCAAGTTAAAACATGTTCAGTTTCAAAAACTTTCATCAATCTATTCAGTGTGCTAGCATGCGAACTTCGATTAGCTTCAAAAAAATGCAATTCTAAAAATATAATAGAAAACTTTGCATGTACTCACACTAAGCCATCAAAATTTAAGATTTTCACAAATTTATAGGTTTATCGCAACTCAAACATATCACCAAGTATCATGAGATGTGTGCTCTTTGGCATCTTTTAGCATTGTGCACATTGGCATCTTCACATGAGTGTGCTCTTTGGCATCTTTTAAGCTTGTGCACTTTGGCATCTTTTAATCAGAAAGCTTGGTAAGTAAAGAACATGTCGTAAACGTAACTTTCTATCTGATCCTATTGCAGGATTTGGGTCAGCCGCTCCCAGACCAGTTAGCCTTAGGGGACTAGGTGTCAAGCACCCCTTGGAGCATACTCTCCCAGATCAGAAAGGTTACATCGACACATACTAAACCCATTCATACCAATAAAACATGACTTTCGATCTGATTCTATAGAAGGATTTGGGTTCGATCACTCCCAGATCAATTGACCTAAGGGGACCAGATGACAAGCATCCCACGGAACTTACTTTCCCAAACCAGAAAGGTCACAGGTACAAACTTTTAAACTTAGAGATTTCTGTATTTTATATATATAATTCATCTCAATCACCCAGTTTTACATTTAAGTGCTTAGCCCATATTTTCATTACAATCCATAATTCAGACTTTTTAGGATTTCCAAGCATTGTAAACTATAAATATTTTTAGGATTTCCAAGCATTGTAAACTATAAATATTCCGAATGACACAACTTTAAAGCATTTTCAAAAGTTTCAAACATGTTGCTGACCTTTCGACTTTTGTAAGACTTGAAAGATGAACATATAAAACTTTAATATAAACAAAGCAACTTGAAAATTTATCCTAGACACACATTTTATTCAAAAGAAAGAAAAATTGTAAAACTTTTACTTTATAGAATAAAATTTGTAAAGACTTAAACTTTTAAATTCAGCATGCCGAGTTTTGAAAGCAGAAAATTAAAACGAAATTTTTTTTATCAAAACGGCAAATTGATATTTAGTCAGGACAAAAAATAATTCAATAATACTTTCTGTCACATAATGTAAAAAAAATTTGTGTCTCAAATCAAAGTTTGGGTTGAACAATATTCAAGTTTTGGTTAAAATTGCTCAGATTCTTGAAAAAAAATATGAGAAAACTGGAATGACATCAGTATCAGAGATAAATGCAGCGGAATTAAAGAGATGCACTCACAGTTTCTCATTAGCCCAAAAGCTCAAGGCATTGAAGAACGAGTCCTAAACTGACATGTTTAGAAGTCGACGTTGAAGTACGGGTTCTGAGTTGATGTACTGAGAAGCCAACTTTCTCTTACTCCCCCTTGACATTAGATGCCTGCAACTTAGAATCAATCATTGATTTTGGTACCCACTTGTATTTGGGTCCATGAAAGTTAGTTGCAATTCTTGTGGGGGTAAACTTGTTAGATTTGACATAAAAGGCACGAGAAATATTATCAGAATAATGAACATAAGAATCAGTAGAAGAGAAAGCATAATCATCTGAACTAGAATCAGAAGAAGAATATGAGACATCTTTTGAAATTCGAATCAATTGCTTTATTGAATATTTTGAAATTTTCTTACAAACAGCAAATGAATCACTTTTATAGATTTTGTCTACATATCTATCATCATCAGTCGTAGATTCATTAGATGTCCGCTTGACCCTCCATATCTGCTTTGTTGGAGTGCTCAAAGTCCTATCTAAAAATTTTGAATCAGAAGAATTAGAACTGTCAGAAATGACTTTATCTTGTTTCTTTGACTTCTTTGACCGTCTTCTTTTACGCTTTGGTTTATAATAATCATCATTTAGCGTAAAAGATTCATCAATAATTTTCGATTTAAGATTTGAATCAGAAGAAGCAATTTTACCTAAGAAACCCAACTGATCAGACAATAAATCTGAACTTACCTCGGAGTCAGAAAAATTTTGAGAAAAATTTTCAGATTTTAGAAATTCCTTTTTGTTTTCTTGAAAATCAGAAGAAAAAACAGAAACAGAATCTTGTTTTTGAAAAATTAATTTTTCTTCAAGACTTGAAGTCATAAAAGAAAGAATAACATAAGATTCAATTTCTCTTTGAATATTTTGATCTTCCATTTTATCTTCAAGGTCAATGATTTTGCCTTCTAATACTAATGGAGGAGTATATTTCTAAGAATCATAAAAGTTTGGAGAGATATTTTCCTTATCAGATTTAGTGTCATATATATCAACATAATCATCAGACATTGAAGACTTGATGGGAGCTATGTCATTTAAACTTTTTCGGCCCTTCTTTGATTTGTCAGGAAAATATTTGGTATTTTCGCTCGTGTAAACAAAAGAAATTTCCTTTTTCTTATTATTCATCATTTTCTCATTTTCGATTTCTATCATTTGCTTTTCATTCATCCAATCAATTTTAAATTGAGGAGCATATTTAGCAAAAGTTAGATAATCGTATTTATATATGTTAGTGTATTATTGTATACAAGATTTAATAGGAAAAGTCAAGTTAAGATAAGTCAACAAAGTCAATGTTTAGTTTAGTCAATCTTAGAGTTTAATTTGTAGTTAAGCTTGTGATTTAGTCCTTGGTATAAATACCATGTTGTCTTGTAAATCATGAAGAAGTTCATTGTAATACACTTGTGAGATCTATAACATGAACACGTTTCTCTCTCTACTCTCTCTCTAGAAATATACATTGTTAGATCGTGTTTAGATTGAGATATTGCTTGATTATGATAGGGAAATTTACAATATCAATTGGTATCAGAGCAAACCAAACAAATTCAGAAGGATCAGATCATCAGATTAGAATCAAATTTGAGAAATTCTGATTTTATGATTTCATTTTCTTGAAATTCACTGTTTGATCAAGTTTTTCATTGAATTGTTGAAATTTGTGTGTATAATTGGTTCAGTTGGATTCGATTTATGTTTGTAAACATTTAGTGTTCACACACAAACACAAATTAATCACAAATAGTGTTGTAATTTTGGATTTCATTGTTTTTTTTCAAGAACACGAGCTTGAACACTGTTCTTGAATCAATTTGTTGCATTTTGGTGTTTTTAATCAAAATCTTGTGATAGAATTGTGTTCTAAATGATAAATCGACAAAACCTATGCAATTTTATGATCTAATTTGCAGGTTTACATCGATTTAGATCGAATTCGTGAAGTCAAGTGTAAAACGAGCTAGATTCACGAAACGCGCAAGTTCATCCGTAAAACGCGCAAGGTTCATGTGAAGAACACGCAAGCAAAGTCTGCGAGTTCTAAGAAGTGTCAAAAATTTTCTAAGGCAAGAAACGCGCTAACAGAGACTAGCAAGTTTCAGAAACGCACTAAGTAAGGCTTGCGAGTTTCTCACAAACGCGCTAACAGAGGCAAGCGAGTTTCATAAACGTGCAAGGCAAAGCTTGCGAGTTTGAGTGAAACACGCTAAGCAAGGCTTGCGAGTTCTGTGATGAACAGGTGTTTGCGAGTTTCATCATCGTGCGAGTTTATTGATTAGCGAGTTCTCGAAATGCGCACACAGTGGCCTGCGAGTTTTTCAAACGCGCACATAACGTCTAGCGCATTTCTCAGTGAATAGTGACTAGCGAGTTTTAGTACTTAGCGAGTTTACTTGATCTGGGAGTTTCAGAGTTGAAATTTTTTTTCAAGTGGTGATCCAAGTTTGACTTTAAGTCAACTTTTCTGAATTGGTTTGGGAACGATCATTTTATTCAAGCATTTCTTTCAAGAGAAAAATATGTCAGAAAATTTTTCTCTAGGGGCGCTGCCCCCATACCCCCGCAAGGGCGTTGCCCCTTGACCCCATCCGCTAACCGGGTAGCGGAACCCCTGTGCTAAGTCTGCGGAGGGGGACATATTTTGATAGTGGTCATAATTTTCTGTTTTTTTGACGATCATTTTTTTAAGCTACCATTCTATTCAAGATGCCTAATACAGACGAGAGAGGGAATATTGTACTATCAGCCAGAGATTGTGTTGTATTGTACATGCCTGAGATACCGAAAATAG
Organism: Arctium minus; assembly: GCA_954870635.1. Taxonomy (NCBI): domain Eukaryota; kingdom Viridiplantae; phylum Streptophyta; class Magnoliopsida; order Asterales; family Asteraceae; genus Arctium; species Arctium minus. Next base: position 72,787,806 of record OX941085.1, on the reverse strand, counting down.
AAGTTGAACGAAATCAACTGAAAAATCAGAATTCAGTGCTTTTTAAAGCAAATTCTGATAAAACTCCTGACTGTAAAAAGTGTGCTAATATGGATAAATCTTATTTTGCAGGTATCATCAGTGAGAAAGAGAAAGAGATTAAAGATAGAGAGAAAATGATGGGAATAAAAGATAATACCATTCAGTCTCTTGAAGAAGTAATCAAGCTGAAGGAATCTTATGTTGAAAGTCTTCTGAGCCAATTGAAGAGAACTGAACAAAGATCATCAGATCTGCAAGATGAATCAGTTAAACTTCAACAAAAGTATATGGTTTCTGAAGAAAATGTATATACATTGAAAGTGAAAAATGTTGAGTTGATGAAAAGCATTAAAGAAGATAAAGTCAAAACAAATCGTCAAAGCCAACTGAAGACAACTGAACAAACGTCATTTGCATTACAAGCTGAATCAGTTGAACTTCAAACCAAGTTTAAGGCTTTCGAAGAGAAGATATCTGCTCTGGAGAAGAAGAATGCTGAATTGAAAACAAGTCTCCAAGCAGAAAAAGAATAATCTAGTGTGAATACATATTCTACTCAACAGATGTCTGAACTTTCTAAGAAACTTTGCAAGAGAAAAAGGATCTTGAGCTTAGATGCCTTAAATTTTCCAAGCAAGTGTCTGATTTTGAAAAGATAATCATCACTGAAAGAGACACATTTGCTAAGGAAAGAAAAGTTCTTAAAGATAAAACTGCTGAATTTCCCAAACAGATCTCAGTTTTACAAGACTTATTAGAAAAAGAAAGACAAATTTTCAAAGAAAAGAAAAAGTCTTTTGAATCTGAAAAGAAAAATTCTGAAAAGAGAAATGTTGGGATCTTCAATGAAATTTCTGATAAATCCAAGAACTTACAAAAAGATTTTGAGCAAGAACGTTCATATTTTGAAACTGAAATATCCAAGCTCATGTCCAAGATCTTTGTTCTATCATCAGATATTCTTAAAGAACAGAACGAAAGATCTGATTTGAGCTTAGATGCCTTAAATTTTCCAAGCAAGTGTCTGATTTTGAAAAGATAATCATCACTGAAAGAGACACATTTGCTAAGGAAAGAAAAGTTCTTGAAGATAAAACTGATGAATTTCCCAAACAGATCTCAGTTTTACAAGACTTATTAGAAAAAGAAAGACAAATTTTCAAAGAAAAGAAAAGTCTTTTGAATCTGAAAAGAAAAATTCTGAAAAGAGAAATGTTGGGATCTTCAATGAAATTTCTGATAAATCCAAGAACTTACAAAAAGATTTTGAGCAAGAACGTTCATATTTTGAAAATGAAATATCCAAGCTCATGTCCAAGATCTTTGTTCTATCATCAGATATTCTTAAAGAACAGAACGAAAGATCTGATTTGAAACAAAAGTTTGACACACTTACTTCTGAAAGAAACATTTTATCTGAAAAGATAAAGAACTTAGAAGTTGCAAACAGTGAAATGCCAGAAAAGATTACAGCTGATGTGATTAATCAATCACCTGTTGATAATTCAACAGAATCAGTCTGTTCTTTCAAAACAGCTTCAAGTTCTATTCATGAAAAAAAATGTTTTCAAAAAGAAAAGTGTCAAACTAATCATCGTCAAATCAAGTCAGATCAGATCAGACCATCAAATCTGTTTTATGATAAATCTGTTGATGGTTCAGCAAATTTTTACATCAATTCTCTTGGAAAGTCTTCTAAGAAAAATCAGATGGTCTGGAGAGTAAAAGATTCTGATGAAGAGAAGAAGAATGACAGATCATTCAAATTCACAACAAATGCCAAAAGGAACAGTGTGCATAAAGGTAAATCTTTTGGTAATTCTGATATATATTACTCGACTAATCATCTGATCAGTATTGCTCAAAGGAAGATCTATTGTTCTTACTGTGGAGAAAATGACTTCGTTCAAAAAGAATCTGCTCACAACTGGTACGGTTCTTATAGAATAACTTCTCAGAATTCTGGTGTTAAAAGATATACATCTAATGAGAAGTGGATTCTTAAATCTAACATACCAGGACCCAAATACCAGTGGGTACCAAAACCTATTAAATCTGTTTCGCAGGTACCACAGGTTTAGAGGGAGCAAGATGATTGACTTCTAGACAAAACAGTCTAGGACTCGTTCTTCAAAGTTTAAAGAACAAAGGCTTCTAAATACTTCAGTTTAGAACCCGAACTTTAATGTAAAGAATTGTGGCTTCTGATCACATGACAGATCAGGACCCGTTCTTCAATGTTCAGATAAGGATATTATGCAAAATATCCAGGGGGGGCTTATCTGACCTAAATCATTCTATAATGATTTGAGGGGGAGCTTAAATGTAAGTATCTTTTAATCTTACATCTCTGATTGTTTGAAAGAAGAACAACTTTCGAACATGAAAAACAATTTCTTAAATGTTCAAACTACTTCTGATTCTCAAAAGATTTCATGAATTCAGAAGTGAGCTTTTAAATGTTTTTCATTATTAAGCTTTCATGTTTAACTGGTCGTGTTAATACTTGCGTATTATCTTTTCTATATACTGTCAAGTATTCATACACATCGGTTCAGTACTTCATTTGATTTTGTTATTACCATGTCTCTAAAAGAAACAATTTTTCGATGGTAATACTCCCGTTTGCTTTCAAATGTTGTTGAGCATCAATCATCATTTCATTCTTTGTGCTTTCATTGCAAAGTTGTTTATATTTGTTCATATAAACAAAATATACAATTCTTTGATACCCTAACCATTTCATTTGATCTGATTGATACATTGTCAGATTCTCAAAACAATTCTCTTGATTTCATTTCATTCATTCAATATTCTTGTTTTGAGAGATCTTCATTGTTCAAATGCTCAAATCTCATGAGCATACATTTTGACAATGCTATCATTTTGTGCTTCACTGTTCAAGTTAAACTATTGAACAACTATTCTTTTTAGACTTACATGGGATTCGTGTGTGAGCTTAAATAGAACTTCCATGGATTCACGTTAACCAGTGTTTCCTACCCAGGAAGTTATCCTTGAGTGATTGAGGGGTGAGGGGTCAAAATCAAAGAGTGGGGGAGATAACTCATCCGGTTGAGTTTTTCTCATTGTGTGGAGCGAAAAAAAAATTAAATGAGAGTTTGGTTATAAGTGAGCTTAAATGTTAAAAAGAAAGAGGGTGTGAGATCAGAGTCAAAAGAATATGAAAACTCTGGACCAACCACTTTCTGAGTCGGGCAGCCACATCTACTGATTGGTTCACATTTTTTGGTGACCATCATTGAAACAGGAAGTGAGCCCATGCCAACTCTTGCAATTACCCCACCAACCACTCGTTTCTTTCTCAACAAATAAATGTTTCAATTTTTCTTGGGGACGCAGCATATTTGCTATCTAGTCTTCACTCGGAAGATTTAGATATTGAAAAAGAAGGAAAGTTGCCCCACCTTCGCACCTCTTTCATGCACATTGAGTCCGTGTAATACTTGTTGATGTCTCAACAGTTTACACAACTTGAGCCTTATGAAATACAATCATTGTGCTAAATTCTTTCATACACAAGCACGAGCACACATAAAATTTGTTTTTCTGTCAGAACATTCATAGATAAACCTTGTGTTTTTCAATGATTGAAGTCCTGGGGAGTCAATATCAAACCAACTCCTTAAATTGTACATTCGTTGTACACAGTAACTCCATGTTACTGACAGGCACTTATAACTGTTTCATTTGTTGACTCAGCGTTACCAAGTTCATTATATCTGAATTTGAAAAGATTCGGGTATATACAGTTCATGATTCAGTTCAGATCAAAAGGAGGAGAATGTATTTTCAAGGGGAATGATCAAAGAATGTGTTGAAATTGAAAAGTTTTGATGATTATGTTGCTCACAATCATCAAAAAGGGGGAGAAATCTACAAAGATCAATTTCAGAGATGAGATGTCAAAAAGTGGAAGAAAATTCTGTTTCAGAGATGAGATGTCAAAAAGTGGAAGAAAATTCTGATAGATTCAAATTTCAAAGCTGATTTGAAGAAAAGAGATTTTCTAAAGATGATTCTAAAAGTCCAAGCCAGATAAAAATAAATCATTTTCAAAGATTTCTGAAGACAAGTCCAAGTTAAGATGATTCGAGAAAGTTTGTTTTTCTAACGACGGTCAAGAGATCAAAGAGATGAAGATACAAAGTTTAAAAATCCCTCGAAGGTTTTCAAAGATGAAGTGTTTCAAAGAAGTTTTTAAAGGTTCAAAGATTTGTTCAAGACTTGTTGACATTCTGAAGATATAATGTGCAAATGACTTTTCAAGATTCTTAAAGACTGAAGATTGCTAGAGCTTCAAAGTTTTAAAAATGTCAGAGACAAAAGTTTGAAGAATCAAGTGCTGAAGACTTATGTCAAATTTTTATTAAATCTTGAATACAAAGGGGGAGAATGTTAGTGTATTATTGTATACAAGATTTAATAGGAAAAGTCAAGTCAAGATAAGTCAACAAAGTCAATGTTTAGTTTAGTCAATCTTAGAGTTTAATTTGTAGTTAAGCTTGTGATTTAGTCCTTGGTATAAATATCATGTTGTCTTGTAAATCATGAAGAAGTTCATTGTAATACACTTGTGAGATCTATAACATGAATATGTTTCTCTCTCTACTCTCTCTCTAGAAATATACATTGTTAGATCGTGTTTAGATTGAGATATTGCTTGATTGTGATAGGGAAATTTACAATATCAATATAAAGTAGGGGATTTTTCTATCGCATTGTTTAAACAATGTGGATTTTCAAAACTAAGTCCCCATTTTTCTTTAATAGACTCATAACTCTGTGGTTTGTTTAAATAAATAGTTTATTCAGATTGATTCCTTCGATACAATTTTTCTTCCAACTCATTTATTTTATCGGAAAATTTTTCTTTTTGTTTGGTCATTTCGGTCAAAGAATCAAGATAAGTCTTATTTGATTTTTCTAAATCATCCAATTTTGAGTTTGTGAAATACTTCATAAAATTCAACAGCAAGATGATCAGCCCTATAGTTCCCAAGAGGGGCATCCGTCAAGGTGACCCACTCTCCCCATATCTCTTTATCATGTGCATGGAAGGCCTCTCGGCTTACTTGAATTTCGAGGAAACAAAGGGACACTTACATGGTTGCAAAGCGGCTAGAGGGGCCCCACCTATCTCTCACCTCTATTTTTTGCAGACGATGCTTTTTTCTTTTGCAGGCCTCGATTGATGAAATCCGACATCTCAAATCCATGCTATCCACCTACGAATATGCATCGGGACAAACTATTAATTACACCAAATTGGGTATCATGGGCAGTAGAAATTTGGCTCCCGATCTCATGCATGGATTCTCTCATATCCTTGGAATCAGTAATCCCATCAACACGGGGCGATATTTAGGCCTCCCCTCTCTTATGGGTTGTTCGAAGAAGAATATTTTCCGGCATCTTAGTGACAGACTTTGGTCAAAACTTCAGAAATGTAAGGAAAAACCCTTTTCTTCAGCAGGTAAAGCCACTCTCATTAAAGCCGCGACCCAATCCATTCCGGTTTACTACATGAACGTCTTCCTTTTTCCGACTTCTACCATCCAAACCTTGGAACGAATGATAAATTCCTTTTGGTGGAACCGAAAATCGGATGGCACTCGTTCTATTAACTGGCTTTCGTGGGACAAGTTATGCACGCCTCATAAATTTGGTGGTCTTGGCTTCCATGACTTCACTGCCTTTAATCTTGCTATGCTCGGAAAACAGGGCTGGAGACTAATGTCTAATCCCTCTTCTTTCGTTAGCCGAATTTTAAAAGCCAAATATTACCCGCGGGGAGATTTCCTAGAGGCCCGCTTAGGACACTCTCCTAGCTTCATTTGGAGAAGTATTTGGCACTCCCAACTTGTTCTCAAATCGGGTGTGCATTGGAAGATCGGAAATGGATGTTCGATTAATGTTTGGAAAGACCCCTGGCTAAGAGATGATGTCAATTTTAAAGTGGAAATGTAGATGGATCCCGCTCGACCGGAGTTGACGGTCGGAGACTTGAGTAATTCATATTCCTTGTGCTGGAATATGGAGTTAATTAACCAGCTCTTCTCCCACCGAGATCGCTCCCGGATTCTCCAACTTCTGCCTCCATCGGGATCTCACCAGGATAAATTAATTTGGCATTGGGCTCCAGATGGAATTTATTCCGTTAAATCTGGCTATCGCATTATCACGGATAAAATTGCACCGACGTCACAACTCTTTATAGCGGGAGACTGGAATGGGATTTGGAAAGCAAACATCCCAAATAAAATTAAATTATTTATTTGGCGCGCTGCTCATAATATCATTCCCACCCGATGTGCTCTCCAATCTAGAGGTGTTCGGGTCCCCCCTTTTGCCCTCTATGTAACCGGAATTTGGAAAACACCTGGCATGCGCTCATCGACTACCCCTGGGTGCGACCGGTATGGGTTAAGGCAGGTTTTTGGTCGGCAATTGACTCTTACGCTAACACTCTCCTTTTTAAATTTTTATAGGTTCATCCCGGTCCAGAGGGGGATAACTTTCTTATAACCATGTGGAGTATTTGGTATCGACGCAACGACATCATCTGGAACGATGGTCCACGAGAACCGACCTCAGTGGTGAGGCGAGCCACAAGTCTCTATAAGGATTGGAAACTCTCTAGGAACTTGTCCTCGCCTCTCGCCAATCTAACTAAACAAATTAGACCTCCTTCTTGGATCCCATCGAGAATCGGTTTCCTCAAATGCAATGTTGATGCTACGGTCCCCGACTCGGACTCAACGGCGGACTACGGGACAGTCATTCGAAACCACAACGGTGCTTTCATCGCAATTAAGGCCTCCCCCGTCATCTTCCGTCCTACGGTACATGAATGTGAGGCCTTAGCCATTCGTGATGCTCTCCAATGGACCTTCGATCGTGAAGACAAATTTGTTATCTTTGAAACCGATGCTAAAGTTGTTGTGGATGCTATTTACGGTTCTTTTAATGACGACTCCGAATTTGGCGATATCATTAGAAACATTCGCGGTTTTCTTAACCACAACAGGAATTTCTCTATCCACGCTATTGGGCGACAAGCAAACGAGTTGGCTTACTTGACGGCGAGACACTCCTGTACTCTAACTTGTCCTTCTACTTTTCATGTGGTTCCGGATTTCCTTACGATATTTATGAACAATTATTGTACCAATTTTATTATCAATGACATGAATGCAACTCTTGTGGGTGATGACAATGTTGAATCCCATTAGGGTGCGTTTGGTACGCAGACAGGATAGGACATGTGTCCAGCGTTTGGTACGACATGATATGATTGGACAGAACAGGACAGGACTGGTTAAAATGACCAGTTTACCCCTGATTAGCTGTTTAGTGTTTTTTTTATGAAATAATAAATCTAAGTGAATATTAACAAATAATATTTAAAAATACAAAAACAGCTAATATAAATATTGATAAAAAAGCTAACATTCATAATCAAACCATCTTACATAAAAGTTTGAAATGTTCAAATGTTTAACATTAGACAACAAAAGCCCAAAAGCTCAAATGTTTAGCACTAACACAAATACTTCAAATGTTCAAATCTTCACCACTAAATCATCACATGCCTAATTTTTCAAGTACGGACTCAACAAACTGGGGTTTAAACTCATTATCCATGTCATTCCAAAGCCGGAGTTGAATCGGGTTATCCGCAAAGTACATACCAATCGCAACGCATTGACGATGATCAAAACCTATCTTCGTCAACTCGGCCGGCATAGTCTCCAAACCCGGAGTACCAACAACCGATACCAAGTTACCCATTTCCTCTGTCACCGAGTTTAAACCCTTTTCAATCATCTTGAATACATTATCAGCAGCACTAACTTTTCTCTTTCTCTTTTTTTATGACGCTTCTCCTTCTTGTGGAATAGAGGATGCGAACGCGGCATTGGAAGGAGTCGACAAGGGCACATTATAATCTTCGGGCTCCACACCGTCTTCACTTTCTAGATTGATATTTTCCATTGCATCCGCGGCAGATTCCGCCAATGATCCCGTAGCTCGATCTTTTCCAAATATAGTCTTCAAACGCTCGTATTGGGGGAACGGTTTGTTGGCGATATAGTTTTTGCTTGGATGTTTCTACTAAAACAAAACAATGCATATATATATATAGAGAGAGAGAGTCGGGTTCAAACGAGAACAATACTTATTTAAAACAACACAAGAACTAACAAAATCATTAGTGATTTTACATTAACACACAAAAAAAGGACTTTGGCCACGGCTTCAGGTCTGTGTGGTTTTTTTGCACGTTAATGTAAAATCACTAATGATTTTGTTAGTTCTTGTGTTCTTTTAAATAGTTATTGTTCTCGTTTGATCCTCCTTCTATATATATATATATATATATATATGAATGTAAAGTACCAATTAATTATATAAAAAATAAACATTACCTTTAAGTATTCCTCCAATACTTGAGCATCCACCGTTACGCATTGATGCGCATCATTCCAACCGAAACCACTTGTATTTAACATGTCATACACGGCTGAATATTTATCCTTAAGCCGCTTCATTTTGTTTTGGACATGTTTTGATGTAATGTTAAGGCCCAGGATTTTTTCACGCATCTTTAATACAATCTGCTCGTACGTGCCGGTTCGAAAACAACCGTTATCACTCCTACCACCGGCAGCAACAATCTCTTGTAGGATGCTAATCAAGGCATCCTCTTCTGCCATGCATCCGCCATTTTTCAAATTCTAAAATTACAATAACAAACAATAAACAATGTTTTATATAAAGTTAAAATACCAAACAACGTTTTAAAATTCAACATAACGATAACAACATTTTTAAAATTAAACAATACATAACAATAACAACGTTTTTAAAATTAAACAATACATAACAACAACAACGTTTTACACTCTACTTGACATCCACGACTCAAACATCTCTTGAGCTATGTCATCTCTCCATTGAGTCCACTCATTACTTGTTTCAACAACATCAATAGATTCAACATCATCATTGGATTTCGACATCTCTTCCCCGATAGGCATATCTTATAGTGTAAGTATTGTGTTTTCCTCCGGATCAAGAGCCATGTACGTCCTAATAAAATTATGTAGCAAAGCATATGCTATGACCATTCGTCCTTGGAGTTTTATCGGATAGAAAGAAGGGCTTCGTAGTATGGCCCAACGTTTCTTCAATATACCAAAACACCTTTCTATGATATTCCTAGCTTGTGAGTGCTTCATGTTAAAATATTCTTCCTTATTCGTAGGTGTATGACCACTGTGTTCCCATTCTCGTAAATGATATCTAGTGCCTCTATACGGTGCCAAAAATCCGTTGCCATTGACATATCCTGCATCGGCCAAATAGTAATTACCCAATGGAACCTTTAAACCATTATTCCTTGTAACTGCATCTCGTAGTATCCTAGAATCAGTAGCTGAACCTTCCCAACCGGATAAAACATAGACAAATTTCATCTCTCGAGTGCATGCACCTAATACATTAATTGCAATATGTCCCTTTCTTGTTCGGTATCTTGGTTTATCCGACTCAGGTACGGTCACTTCAATGTATGTTCCGTCTATTGCTCCTAGACAACCCTATAAACAAAAGAACTTGGTTTTAACTAAATGGTTTAACTATATACAACATATAATTAGAGAAGTTAAAAATAAGTACCTTAAACCATTTCCATCTTCTGTCGGTACAATCATCCTCTACCGGAGTTGGTTTGGTAAACAACATATCTTGCAACCGCAATAAAGCACTTAATACTCGATGGACATACCTACTAATTGTTTCCCCCGACCTATAAAATCTAACTTGAAGACATCTATTTTTGGTGTGATGAGCTAGTATGTTTACAAATGTAGCAACTTGCTTTTCAATTGTCACATTACCATCATCTAACAAGCCACCACGAGTTTTTAGCAACTCACATAGAATTGCCAATGCATTCCTATCCATACGCAACTTATTTACACAAATAATATCACTTTGACGTGCGATGCGTAGGATTTCTATCGATCTAATTTGAAATCTAGTGAAGGTTCTTTGTCTTAAAGTTCTACTTTCCGTATGTCTTTGTTCATATTCAATTAACCATTTCGCAAAATTCGCCAAAACTAAGAGCAAGTGGATGTAAGCCTTCATCACTTTAATAACTACAATTAGATGGTTATCATCCATGTCTACACAAACAAAACAAACAATCATATTTAATCATATTAGATGGTTATCATCCATGTCTATTACAATTAGTTTGCAACTAAACGTTTTAAACGTCAATCAAAATTTGCATATGTAAGAATCAAAGAATTAAGAAAAGATCCAATCTTGACACAAATTTGAGCACACCCACATAGGTTTTGGCCTTCCATCTCAAGAAACAAAGAAACCCCACTTGAGATATTCATTTTGAAGGGAAAGGGTAAAAGCCAAATACCCAAAAGAACAAAAAGAAACCCTTTCACATTTCTTAGGAACCACCAAAAGAAAACAAAGAAATGAAAGGAATCTTATGGTCTATTTTAGGGGGCAAAACACAGAGGAATGTAAAACAAAATCCAAAATTAACACAGAAAACAAAGATTAACAGCAACTAGTGAATTCAAAATCCAAAATAAATCTTTAATAATTAAATAAATTAAAGAAAGAAAGGGGAATGCATGCTAAAATCCTAACCTTGTGCTGTCAAACACTTTGTGTGTAATTGGGGTGATTACATTTGCAACTTTGAAACTCAGATTAACAGCACCAAAAAAACCCACCAAAACAAAGATTAACAGCAACAAAAAACTAAAATCGAACAGCAAAAAAAAACTGAAATCGAACAACATCCATCGATTAACAAGATCGTTTAACAACAACAAAAAAAATTAAAAAACGAACCTGAAATCGAACAACAAATGGAGTCGATCGAACCTGAAATCGAACAACAAATGGAGTCGATAATACCTGAAATCGATTAGAAATCGAACCTGAAATCGATTAGAAATCGAACAGCAAATGGAGTCAATCGATCGATGAACCCTTCGATTGACAAACATATGAGATGGAGATGAACCCTTCGATCGATCGATGAGAAGCAAGCTGAGCGATGAGCAAATGGATGAGAAGACGTACTTGAGATTCGATCGAACATATGTGATGGAGATGAAACCTTCAATCGATCGAGCGGATGAGATGCAAAGGAAGCGGCTGAGAAATGGAGACGTGAATAATTAGGTTTTATTTTTAGGGGTAATTTGGTAAAAAAAGGCTTGTTCCATTTAGTCCTAGGCGGGGAGAGGGAACAGGCGTGCTCCACCCTTGTTCTAGCTAGTTCCGGTGTGTTCTACATTAGGACATGCCAAACGTGGGACAAGTCTGTCCCACCCTGTTATGCGTCCCAAACACCCCCTTAGAGTTCTCATTTCTTTGCTTCAAAAGAAAAAAAAAATTATTTTCTTTCGTTACCAGACACGAGGATTCAAAGGCAAAAAACAAGCAAACGTCGAAGTTTTGGCGCGTAAACCCTAGTTTTGGAGCAAATGCTCTAAGCCCGCTTACTTTACGGCTTCCTATTTTTTGACAAAACAAGGCCATATAACCGTAGTTCCCTGTTTCCCCAAATCAGAGGCAATGGCATGGTGTGAAGGCTTTGAGGAAACTCGTCTTCTTGTTGCGTTATCAGGTACTCGTTGCACTCCTTTCGTGAACTGATGGAATTTGTTCATTAGAGCGCATTTTGCTTTTCTTTATCTGTAGTTACAAGTCTTTTCTTTTCTGTGTTTTTCTTTTTCGTTTTATGAGTTCGCATTTGATACCCCTCTCATCCAAAATTGAAGACAGATTGGCTCTATGAAACCCATTTTCAACATCTTAAATATCCACAAAACAGCATATTTTTTTAATTGTCGATCCACCAATTCAGAATTGATGATGTCCTAACACGATTAATGCAGATCCTTCTGCTACTGGAGATGATATGGGACGCTTGCTGTCACTTCACCATCCAAAATCTGGTAGTTTATATGCTATACATATTCATTTATGGTCTTCAGTCACTACCATTTATCATCTCTCTTTGTTAATTTCTAAACTCCAAAGTGCTTAATATATGCATGCTAAACTTCTTATATGATTTCTGCAATTGATTGATGATTGAAAATAATTTGTTTCACTAGGCTGTGGAAGTATGCAGTTAGCAATGTATTTATGTGCGTGTGTTCTGATATGACGTGTGTGCTATAGCAGTTTACCTCTCAGTCATCATGCATTCCTATCGTTAAAAATCAACCCTTATATTTATAGCTGCAAGTTTGTCAAACTATCTCTTAGACAAATGAATAGTAAACAAGTGGTGTCAATTCTTCTTTCTCTCTTTAGTTGTTGTTCAGTGTTCTTGTTTAGTTAAGTAAGGTCGAGGAAATAGGAAACTTCATCCTTTACAAACTCACACATTGTTCATGAAATTACCAACTAGATGGAAGATGATTGCAAAAGATGTGTACAAGTGTGCATCTATATCGCCCTAACCCCTAAGTGTGTGTGTAGAAATAAGGAGGTTTTTTCCATCATTTGTTATGTTTATTTTTCTTTCCCTCTTTTGGAATATCCATCTTTTTTTTGCTTTATGGGTCTTCAAGATTTTTAGCAACGATGGGAACACTTTACTGATATGGATTTTCAGATAAAAGAATATAAGAGAGCAGTTCTCTATGACAACTTATGGATATCACTATTGAACTGTCATTTCCCACCCAATCTGTAAAACAGGAAAAAACTAGATGAATGTCACATGGCCAGCTTTGAGGGTTACCTTATTCTTTTCTTTCCTTTTTTGAGAATGAACATGGATACAAAGATTATATGTTAGCAGCCTAGTGCAAACAGTGTTTCCACCACTCGCTGATTATTTGTAGATGTACAAGTGGGTAATTTTCATGAATGACAGAGGGGACTCTATTTACAAGTTAGTTTTATATGTTTGCCCACACTTATAGAAGGTCGAGTGTTACTGACTGTGGTTATAGAATGTCGAACAGGAACTGCTAGTTTTAAAATACTTGTGAATCATCTACACCGTGAATGTAGAAAGGTTCAGGACAAAATCTGGATTGATTGGCCTAATCTTTTCAGAAAGTTCCTCTATTGCTCAACATTTTGTTCATCAAGGAGACCTTCTGCATTGAATGTATACTAGTCTGCGAGGCATGTGTGGTGGCTTTAGAGAGAAACTAGGCTTTTGGAAAAACAATGACAACTTCTCTTCAACACGTTAAGGAGCCAAATATTGTTTTCAAAAGAAAATATGAAAACAGAAAGGGGGTAGAGATAATCTTGTCTATTATTTCTGTTTACACATGTGCCTCGAGAATAAACCTAGAAATCTGTCTTCTAACCGTTTGTACAATCTTGATGTTCTTTTTCTTGTCACCTAAAAATTTGTTCAATTCTCTCTCACATGCTCTTCACGTGCTTTGTTGCTTATTTTGAATCCTAATATGCAAATCTATGTCAATACTAAACATATAAATGAGAAGAAACACATGAAATTGATTCTTCAACATTAACATTAGAATGGCCACTTCTCATATTATAAGAACCAGTTATGGGTCTATTGATTGCATTCGTCGGTGGAGGCGGTGGAAAGTGGGTCGGCAAAGGTGGGACGATGACTAATGGTGGTGACCACAAGTGGTTGTAGCTAAATAGCTGACGATGGTCATAATGGATAAAAACTATGTTCTTTGTGTTTGCTTCCTTAACTACTTTCTAAGAAGAATTACCATCTCAGCTGTCTGTTCATTCAGTTGAATGGAAGGTCTAATTGGTCTTTTTTTCTTTTTCCGTTTTTAATATATTGCGTGGTTTTCTATAAAAAAAGGTCTAATTGGTGAATGAAATGCCTAATATTTGTCAAACAAGCTACAAATATATACCAGTCAAATCTGTGGAACCACCAGAGTAAGATGGCTTGTGGTAATTAACTAATAATTTTTTTTCCCGACAGGAGACACTGCATGCTACTTATTGACTAATGGAGGCCTTCAAGAACTTAACTGGTTCAAACAATCTTATGGGTCTTGGTTCTTGGGAGATTATATATGTGAAGGTAAAATCATGATCTCTAACGTCACAAGAAATGTGTTTCATGTCAATCTTTTGGTGGTAGATGATGGTTGATAACTTAACTAGATCCAGAGGCCTGCATAAGTTTGTATGATGTTTCCATCTGTATGTTTATTTTGACAAAATATATGATACTAATTGGGTGTCATGATGGAATATGGACAATTATTGTTCATAGCTCTAGCATTTTTGTATCAAAACAGACCGAGACATATAAGTACAAGTAATGCATAAATACACTCATGGCTTGATGGTACACTTTTGTAGGGTCGGAGGTAGTTAAAGATCATATTTTCAAGTGATTTACGGTTCCAAAGTGATAACAATAAATCACAATGCAACTGACCCAATACAACAAATGCGGATTAACGAGATTTAAATATTGTATATTTTGGTCTAATGATTCAAACCTTAAATCCGCAAACGTAAATATAACAGTTATATCGAATATACAATCAAATAAAAAAGCGACATATAAATCGAGACAACGAGATTTAACGTGGTTCCACTATCAGGGTGATAGTGTACGTCCACAGGGAGATATATATATATATATATATATATATATATATATATTACCGACCTGGAGAAATTACAACGTGTTTACGGGATCCTTGGATCAACAAATCAGCTACCCAAAGTTTCCTGAAAACAAATATATATATATATATATATATATATATATATATATGTTTCTTCAAACAAGAGAAAACCTAAAAGCCAAAGTGGAGAAGACTAGATGCATTGGTTTTCCTTTGCATGTCTTATATGTCCCATATGCATGCATTTATATATGGATGGATGGAGCAAAAGACAAAAAGAATGGGTTCGCAAAACTTGGAGAAGAGAATTTGAGGTACATTGATGCATACATTCTTTTTATGCATGGTACAAATGCTAGTTGGCATCCATGCAAAAAGTCTTTATCCTCCACCATGCAATTTGTCAACATGTAAGAGAAAACAAAAATCCACTCTAAATATGTGGCTCTAAATAATCCTTATCTTCATGCATCAAACACTTGTATATTGTGCTTGGTGCATTGTACATCATCTAATGAAAAATTTAAGTTTTTCAACACTCCACCATGATGTGCAAATCACCCAAAGAAACAAAAGCACGAACCAAGCCAACGAACATAGAGATTGACACGAGATAACAAAATGCATTTTGACCGTGATGAGCTTCGGCTTGGCCATCACCTGCCAAAATCAAAAGCAAAAATTCTCAAGTGAGCAATCTCAATATAAACGAACAAGTTAAGCAACCTAAAACACGCACCAAGTAATAACTCCCCAAAGATGTCGCTATGTCATTTGTAGCAATATTCTAATCTCTCCCACAAGGTGCCAATCTAAGCTTAACACAATCTAAGCTGGATCAAATTCGAGCAATGCTCGAATGCAGCTGGCGGTAACGACTTGGTGATTATATCGACAACATTATCTTCAAATAAGATTTTCTTCAAATACACAACCTTTGCATCGTGCAAAGCTACCAGAATTGCATCACGTACATTAATGTGTTTCCTTCAAGAGTTGAATGCTAAATTTGTAGCCAAGTGAAAAGCAATCTGGCTATCACAATTAATACGGACAGTAGACTGCTTCAAGCCTAAACCAATCACGACTGTCATTTAGGAAATAACTTTCAACTTTTAGGTCACTCTACCAAATTCACCATATTGTTTGTTAATGCTTCACAAGTGTTTCAAAAAGAAAATGCTTCAAGCAATTACTGGTGTCATTGTTTTCTATTGTATATAAACAATTAATTGTGCTTTATCCATTGTTTCTTATAATCTGTACAACTGTTACTTATGGCATTTTGAAAAATGTTTATCTTGAATTTTGAATGTTAAACTTAGAACTTTGCACGTTCAAAATTGATGCATGCACTTTTATGATTTTGCATCAATTGCTGTATTGATGGTATTATTTTAGTAAAGAGGTAGAAACCTAGTTTTGGTTATGGTCACCAAAAGTCTTTGTCTGTATTCTCATATGTACTTAATATAGTTGCCAATTTTAAAATGTAAATATTCATCTCAAATTTGAAGTGGTAGAACATTTTACTTTCAAATATCAAACATGCTCTTTTCTTGCTTTGGAGTTGTATAAGAATCATATGAAATATTACATCTTCATATGAAATAATACAATATCTTCTATCAATGCTAAAACCGAACCGAACCAAACTATTCCAATATATCCCACCCAGATGTGGGGTCTTCAGAGAGAGAGAGAGAGAGAGAGGGAGGGAGGGAGGGAGAGAGAGATATGTCACAACCCTACTTGAGGGACTAAAGTGGCATTTCTTGTGAAGACCCGGGATTGTGAAAAATGTGAGCATAAAAGGAAGATTGCCAATAAATTATGAAAATTAAATTGTAGAAAGAAATACACGTTAAAAAATTGAAAGAACAACCAAGGTTAATTTAAAGCAAACAAAACCACACAAAAACAAGGAAACAAAGCTATACAACCCTCAATCTAACTGCTTACTCCCTACTCCACCCCAACCTTATCCCTCTCCATCTCCCTTCCTCCTGTCTGAGCTAACTATAGGTTCCCATCCCTAGTTCGCTACCCTCGTCTTACACCACCAAGCACTCCTATTGGTGGTCAATGTCATGTCTTCAGCATTACATTAAATTGCCATATTTATCCTCAATAAAATCAAGAGAAATCACCCAACAAGGACCTATTACACTATTTATGTAACACCCCCTTCCCGAGATGGAAAAGGAGGTTACATCCGAACCTAAAACAAGCCGCCAAATAAAAGCATACAGAGCATTATTAAAATAAGCACCAACAAAAATAACAATCGACTCAAACGATACACTTTCTTTCTTCCAATACTTACCTCAAAGCATTAATAAAACCTAAAACTTCTTACCAACAAGCCTCTTATATAGGATGAAGCTCTGAATTCCTTAAACTCTTTAGATTCCCTTCGAATACCTGCCGCGAACAAAGAAATGCGGCTGAGCCAAACGCTCAGTGCACAGATACAAACTAATAATCGAACCCAATACCGAAAATAATAAAAATATGAATTTTGGACAAGAGCCTTGAATTTTTGAGTGTTTACGAAAGCTAAATTGAGTATAATCATTCCACATCTAACTTCAACTACAGACTTTATTAACCCAAAACAAAGAAAACGAAACCAAAAGAAATTAGACCAAAAGACTCAAATTTAATTGCTTAATCAAAAGTCATAACAAAATGAATAAATCCAAATTCATATATCGAGACAGTGATTTTGTCAAAGTTCAAGACTGTCAAATCAAAACAAATATTGTCAACTAAATACCAAACTAATCTGAGAAGCTTAAATCAAAATCATATCATAAGATTGCATAACGAGCTCGAACAAATAATCACATACACTTGAGTTTCATGTCACACATAAACAGATACAACAAGTGTCAGACATAAGCCACATAGGCACGTACGTCGGACATTCACATCCAACTGTACTAAATAATGTGAGATGCAGTGTTGGGCACTACACCGTCATCCACCCTACAAACTAGGGTCGACCCATACGCCTCCCATCACACCACACCAGCTCTCATCAGAGCACACAAAATCAAAAGGAGACGCCGTGGACTGATCACACCGCCACGGGTGGTGTCACGCCATCGGTGCCACAATGACGTGCCTATGGGTACCCCCATAGGTGGTTAGTAGCTCGGTACACCTTAACGTATAAACTTCAAAAGTATGTTACAACACATGTGATCATACTAAATGAATATCAAATCATACAAATTACAAAATGAATAAAAAAGATATTTGAACGTACAAAAATATTGACCGCTTCACTTAAAAACTTCATTTTTCGAACACTCTAAAACTAAGAGACTTACAAATCGAAGGAAAATTAATTGGGACGAGTTTAGTAAACCGTTGACGTAACTTCATGTACGAACCTTGACAAAAGAGTTTGAAACCAAAACGTACGGCAAATCAAATCCGAACATAGACTATGAATTACACACAACTTTTCGAAATCATGTCGTACTATTTTCAGAACTTCACACGTTTACAAATCCGATATTTTATCATAATTCCAATAAGTTTTAGAAAACAATATCTAAACAGAAGTTTTAAATAAATGTCTTCTGATTCCAAGGAATTAAGAATGAACCAAATTGGATTTAAAATAGATTTTTCACGAATTTTTGAAAACAGTTGCGCTTTTCTCGTCTAAAACGAGACCAGTTTCGGAAAACCCAAATTTTAGACACCTTAGCATAAAAATCACAGTTTTCTCGTGTGACAGTAAATCGTAGACGACATCTCCAGCTTTTCAAAACCTTATCGTATGCCTTAATCCGATACACGAGTGATTTGTTATGATTTTTACAAATAACACGAAAATTTCAAAACGAAAATCAGCAGATTTATAAATTGAATTTGACGTTTTTAACATATTCCAACCTCGATTTATCGAATGCAAAACCAAAAGAGAACTAAACGGTAACCTAACCGGACGAGAAAGCAAACCGAATTGATGGAAGAAAAAACACATCAACCAAATCGAACGGAAGAGTCGGAAGAAAAAGCAATGAAATCGTACATATATGTAACGAATCAAATAAATGTAAACGGAATTAGCACATAAACAACGGATTGAATAAAAACAAAAGTGAGGAACATGAAGAATCCGTACACATATATATAACGACTCAAATAAACACAAATTAATGAGGGAAGAATAAGAAATCCGTACCTTTAACTAATATATGAAAACCGCTAGCGAAACTCCATCAAATGTATTCAACGAGTCTCTAATCACGATCAAAACTTCCAACACACCCTAACCTCAAACCCTACTATTAATGCTTGAAACTCCAAATATTTCAAGTCTGACTCTCGTTTTTTTTCCGTTGTTCATATGATTTCATCAAACTAATTATTGAATAAATCAATAAATCCTAATTTTGTTAGAATCCATACGGCCGCCCTCTCCAAGTATAAGTTATCCCTAATTTTTTTAAACTTTTGCTTATTGGCATACTTAGTCCCTCTAGTTATATAAGACTTCCAAATTTAAATCAAACATTTATTTCTAAAATAATGTCACGCAAATTACGGTATATTACAATTTAGGTCAAATAGCATCCACAATCAAAATATCGCCACATTTGATGAAATATTCATGAGTAAAGCTTGTAAATGTTTAAAGTAGTAAGATTTGGACATGTATATAGTTGGGTAAGTGAGCTCACAAACTAGGTTTTAGGAGAAAAACCCTAGAGACCAAGCAAGGAAGCTCTAGATCTTGGATGAGAACTTGAAATCTTGGTCCAAAATGATTTCTTGGCTTTGAATGCTTACCAATCTCTTGAAGTTAGCCTTAACTGTCCTCCAAAATTGTCTTTAATGAAGAGAGAGAGAAGGAAGAAGAAAGGAGAAGTAATGGTGAGTAAATGGGGAAAAGGACCAAATCGGGTCTTTAGGGCGTCTAGAACCCGCCGGGCGACTTTGCCCGTGATCGCAAGTCGTGCGGCTGGTCGTGCATTCCACTCAGCCCAAACAGAACAGTAGCTTACGCGACCTGGGTGCCGACCCTAGGTCGTGCGCAATGTTGGGGGAAGGTCTTTTACGCGGGAATTTTTCCGTTTTTCGAACTTTAAACACATGGGAAGCTCATTAACCTTAAGACTAGTAATTTTATAAAACCACACTCACAAAAGGACCGAAAGGTCCAAAGAGAACATGAAACTTAAAGAGTGTTACTTGTTGTGTTTAACGATGGGATAAACTTGTATAATGTTTTTTGGAATAGAAGTCAATTTTGTTTTAGCATGTTGTAAATCATCTGCATGACATCTTAAATACGTGCTCCCTCTCGAAAAAGAGAGAAACATTGGACCTTTTTGTTATCAAACCTATATTAATATGGATTTTGTTACTAATCTTTCACCAAATTTTTTCTGTTAAATTATATGTTGTCCTCAGGAATTTTATAGAAAAGTTCCGAACACAAGTCAATGATCATTTGAAAACTAACTTGTATTATTATTCAAAGTCAAACATTATCACTTTATGGAATGGAGTGTGTTTCTTTTTTATTTGTATTTTTTCTAATAAGATCAAGGTAAATTGTCATCTCCCGTAAGAATATATTTACATGTCAGCAGATGGTGGTTTGTACGTTGCTACTCCAGTTGATCCTGTTTTCATTCTACTGCCAATGTTTGATGAAGCACGAATGAAGGTATGTTAATCTAAGAAGTAATAGGAATGGTGAAGGGGTATTTTCAATATTATTTTTGGCGTATTCTCTTGTACTTAACAAAGGGAATGCTAATATACCAAATCAAGTCAATATATTGTTAGTTATTTTACTATAAACGGATGGGAAGTTTATCTTTTTCGTGTGTCGTTTTTTCTGACTCAAATATGGAGGATATCTGCAGTTTTATCTTTGGAAGGCACACCAGCTTGGTTTTTTCTTTTTCATTCTTTTATTGAATGTTGCAACTGTGTGAATTGCTGTTAACTATAACACTTGCTGAGGAGCTTGGGCTACTACAATTCCATATTTATTCACCATCTATGTTCCGAAATACCAGAACCTCTCATATTTAGTTTTTGTATCTGAAATTGTATGCTTGATGCAATGACTGCAGAATGGAGATGATCCAGGGAAATTTAGGCAACTTGATGAGATCATTTACGTTCACGACTATCCTGGGTATCATCATTTATCATCAATTGCAGAGAAGTCTATGGAAGTTGTTTGTGATTGTAAAGGTAATTTAGTACCTCTGATTTCCTGAGCAGTTTATATAATACATAGTATGTAGTTTGTTGACAGTTTCTAGGACAGAGAAGATGCAATATTCATAGACTGGCAACCAGCATTTTGAGACAAAATTTAAGATGGTTGACTGTTGACCAAATTATTAGTTTTGTTCTTCAAAGTAACTTCTTACTTGCATGGCACAAGCGAGTGAGTTGGTATAAGTTTGATAAATTTGCAAATTGAAATATTGAAATAGCATTGGTCCATTTTATGTACTATCTCAAATTCTTTTCACTTTTTGATGGGCATGAAATTTTTATTCATTTGTTCATATTCTTTCTTTCTTGCAATGTAGCAGAGATTGGATCCACAAAGTTTTTTAGACTAAATGACTCAAAGGTTGTAGCTTGGATGTACTATAAGGTAGTCCTTCATCTCTACATTTTCTAGATGAGTGATTGTTTGATATAAAGTAACTTTTAAAATAAATTGTTGTTTTTGTTTGGCTCAGTATCCCAGTATTGTGTGCTCTTTTATAAATGTACTTCTACTAGAACTGCTTTTGTGTATTTATGTTTCAGATTCCACTCACAATATCAGTTGCCCTAGTTTTTGCAGTATGTGATTGTGTTTTACATCTAGTTCTAATCCTAAGTGATGCATTAGAACAGCCGTCGAAGAAAATATTGGGAATGGTGTCTTTACCAGTATTCTTGGAGACCATGATATGCTCCCCAGTTATGGATTGAGGAGAAGATAAGGACCTGCTAGTCCCCACACCCACTGTAAAATGTAAAGCACAACAAACTCGGTTATACTAAGTTTGACTCTAATAACGTTTAGAAGATGAATAGACATTTCATTTGCAGTAAAACAGGTCTTACAAATTCATTTGAGAATTGTGTTATTGGTAGTTCTTGTACAAAACTAGTGTTTTACATGATGGATACCATTGGTAGGAGTTCACAATATATATTACATATCAATCCTCGAGTAGTAGGATAAACACGACTGATCCGTAACTTGCTACACATAAAATCAACTCGAGTCTTCCCTAGTGGCTTTATCAGCATGCCCAAAAGCTTGTAATTAATGTGATATGATATGGCCGGATGGAAGGAGGCTTTATGTAACAACCCAAACTTACAGAAATAAGCATAAACAACTCATTAAAGAATTATGCCAAAACGGCCCCAAAACAACAATTCTTCTAACAAGGTTTACGGAAAAGAACCTATTACACAACTGAGAATTTGCAAAGAACGACCAAGTCTGGGGAACTAAGATTAGCAATCTTCTAAGAATAAGCCCCCGACTCACATCTTCACGTCCTCCTTACCGGATTCTCCTACTTCTCGTACTTCTCGCCCTCCTGAAATGGTTTTTAGTTTTGAAAGAGCGAGGGTTAGACCGAAAGGTCTAGTGAGTTCCCTCTAATAACAATTCTCAAAGCATAGCATCATATAAAGAGATTTATAAACAATTATAAATCAGTTCAGTTTTACAAAACATCACACTCGCAAAAAACGCTTTCGGCACACTATGAAGTCACACATAGACGACAACATGTCTGATTCATACTGCCTTATTCTGGGACACCCCCCCCCCCCCCCCCCCCATTGGCATAAATGGGACACGCCCCCCCGGTATGAGTGCAGGCGGGACACCCCCCCCCCCCCCCCCCCCCCCCCCCCCGACTTAGGCCATATTCGCCAATCACAATGTATGCATACATTTTAGACTAACAACAATAAAGCATAACACACTTTCAATAAATCTCGCATGCACAACAATAGTATAAATAACATCAACAATTAAATAACTTCGCATGCGTTCGATAACATAAATAACAGTAAAAGACTTTGGTTAGAAAACTCACCTGGGTCCCTTTGCTTACTCTCTAAGATTAACTTGACCGAAACCGCTTACCTACGGTTAAAGATTTACGTAACGTGATGAGTTACCCGCTTACCCTTAAGGATAAAAGAAACTCCTCTGGATAACACTCTCTCTAGGCATGACAGTAAACTACCGGGATCGCCCGGTCAACCACTCCCCTGGGATTATCCGGTCAACCGGACCCGGGATCACCCGGTCAATATGCACCCGGGATCACCCTGCTCCAACAGCACCCGGGCTCTCTCGATAATAACAATACCCGGGCTTCCCCGGTTGGGAGCTTCTGGGGTAGCCCGGTGGAGAAACCTCCCGGCCCCGGGCCGAGGCTTAGGGCAGCGGCGCTGCTTGCGCAACACCCCGCCGACGAGTGACGATCTCCAGCGACGAAAATCGCCGCGCATCACACAAACGAGACCTCACAGCCCCCCACTCTTAATTTCTAACGATTAGCGATCAAAAATCAAGATTAATACTCCAAATAACCAAATGAAAGGTATCAAACTACTCTTTCCCTTATCTAACCAAACTTAAGGCGATGAACAAAACCCTCCACCAATAAAATGCAACAAACAACAGAAAGCATACCTTGGAAGATGATGGTTGCAGGTTCGATTTCAATTCCTCCTCTTTTTTGCTTTCACGTCTCATAATCGGCCTTCCTCCTCCTCTAGCTCTAAACTTTTTAGCCGCAAGAAATGAAATGAGGGTAAATTTCATAGGGTTTAATTCCTCTTGCACCACTTTACAATCTAGCCCCCCACACTTTGGGCTATTTGGCGACCCTACCCGCAATTTCCATTTTATTCAATTTTTCTTGGTTATCACTTTACAGTGACACCAATGAACACAGTTCAAAAAATCATTAAACGGACCTAGATGGGCAAGTTACCTTCTTGCACCGAATCGTCTAAATGGGGATAAGCGGAAGGATAAGTGTTTCATTTAAATAGACAAAGTAATTGTATTTGGATAAATATATGGGAATCAAAATTCCAATACAATATTACTTTGCAAGACTCATGTTTCCTCTTATTTGCTCTTGATCCTTCAAAAATCCCAAGAACGTAACCCTTGTGAGCAATTTCTTGTGCAAGACTCAGGTTTCCAACATTCTCACCTTGTTGAATCCTTGATCTTCCCTTCTTTCCTTTTTTTCCCACATTGTTCCTTGGGACATTTGCTTGCTTGTTTCCACTTCCTTAGCTTAGGACGGCAAAATGTTACGTGTCCTAACATAGGATAGTGTTAATTTCTATCGGTCATAAAGAGATCAAGGTATAAAAACATGGCACTATGTTAAAACACCGCTATTCGGTAACGTCCTGGAACTAGGGGTGTAAATGATGCGAGTCGAGCTCGAGTATCATTATACTCGACTCGAACTCGAAAACCAATTCCTGAGCTCGAACTCGACTCGAAAACTCGCGAGTACTGAAATTTCAAACTCGAACTCGACTCAAAAGCCAATTCCTGAGCTCAAACTCGAACTCAAACTCGTTTCAAGCTCGAATCAAGCTCGAACTAAGCTCGAACTCGAACTCGAATCAAGCTCGAACTTGAACTCGAATCAAGCTCGAACTCCTTTAATGCATAACAATATTAGAACTTCGAAATAAATCTAAATTATCATCAAAATAAATCGAGAAAATTAAAAGATTACAACCAAATACAAAATAAAGCCGAAACTAATTATAACTTACAACCAAAATGAAAGCGAAGTCGAGAAAATTATAATATTAAAACCAAGTACATCATAAATCCATCAAAAAGCAAAACAAGATAAGTTAAACACGATCTCATTTCAATTCATTTGTCGGGTTCCTTGATCGGTACTTGAATGAAGATTTCCTTTCGTTGTTCTTCGCTCTCCTATAATAAAAACAAAAACAAATTAGTATACTTATTAAAAGTGAAGATAATTAACTAAACATATTTAGAGATTTACGTTGTTCTTTCTTTTCACTCCATGGAGGGATCTACACCAATCACCTGTGCGCATCAATATTTGCACCGTTTTCGGAGCAAGAGAAGCTCTATAAGGCTCTATTATGCGACCACCAGACTAAACGTTGCCTCCGAAGCCACAGTAGTGATAGGAACAACCAAGATATTTACGGCCATTCTAGACAAAATTCGAAACTTGTTTAATTGCTCCTTCCACCAAGCTAAGACATCAAATTTGTAGTATTGACTAAAGAAACACCCCTCTTCTAGATACATATCAAGCTCGGATTTCTGGTATACACTAGGGCTGAATTGGGGTTTTGTATTAAGTAATGGAAAAAAAAACAAGGTCAATCCAATGGCATTCGAGAGGCCATGGTCTCTCCCAGAGCAAAGCTCAAGTTACAATTTCAGAAAAGGAAAACCGAATGTCCAACAAACCACTTCCCACCCAAACTAAAAGGACTACCCTCCTTTATTTGAAAAGTAAAACCGAAAAATACCCCTGGACTTATTTAACCAACAAAGACAGCTAAACCACTGGGACCTATTACTTCTCTCTTCTCTTATACGTAAATCTTAAAGGAGGTGTACCAATGCTTCCCCCCAACGAAAGCACCTTGTCCTCAAGGTGCTGATTAGGAAATTGGAGTAAGAGAGGATCCAACAGCTCCCAAGAGGACTCAAATTCTGAGAGATCTTTCCATTTTACCAACACCTCTAGTTGTCCAGGGTTGCCGTTAGCAACTGTACGCACATCTAACAGCTCTTCCGGTTCAGCTTGCAACACCAAGTCTTCCGACAGTTGAGTTGGAATGTCCCTGGCCGAAGCGCAACTACCCCCACCGGCAACTCCAATCGATAAGCTACGTGCCCAATCTTTTCCAAAATTTTGTAGGGACCATAAAACCGTGCCAGTAACTTTGGATTGTTATTCTTGATCAACGACTTTTGTCGATAAGGTCGTAATTTCAGGAACACCCAATCACCAACCTCGAAATTCACCTCCTTACGGTGTAAATCTTTTTGCTGTTTCATTCTACACTGAGCTTTTAATAGATGGATTATAACTTCATCCCAGATCTCAACCCTTGATAACAATTGGTCGACCGATTGGAAATTCGAAGAAGATGGCTTGTATCGCAACAATGGCGGAGGATCCCTTCCGTATAGAACCCGGAATGGAGAACATTTGAGAGGAGTGATACGAAGTGTTATATGACAGTTCGACCCAAGCTAGCCATTTACTCCAATTCTTTGGTCTGTCCGAAACCCAACACCTTAAATATTGTTCGAGACATTTGTTAACTACCTCGGTCTGCCCATCTGACTGAGGATGATAGGCGGTGCTGTAGTTCAATTTAGATCCTTGCAATCGAAAGAGTTCTTTCCAAAATGCACTCAAGAAAATTTTATCCCGGTCTGACACTATAGACTGTGGTACCCCGTGCAGTCTAATTATCTCTTTAACAAACATTTCAGCGACTGATTAAGCATCATATGGGTGTTTGAGGCCAACGAAATGCGCATATTTACTAAAACGATCAACCACTACGAGAATTGAACTCATACCGGTTCGATCTCGGTAACCCTTCAATAAAATCCATTGACACCTCTTCCCAGACCGCAACCGGTAGAGCTAACGGTTGTAGCAGTCCAGTCCAGTCCAGCAGGAGAACCACTCAAATTCTTGTTTCTTTGGCACACTTCACATCGTTTAACCAAATCGTTGATGTCTTTCCTCATTCCCACCCAAAAAACCTCAGTTGCAACCCGTTGATACGTTCAATCCTCTCCGGCATGACCCCCAATCGGAGAACTATGAAATTCCTCAAATAATAAAGGAATTGATTTGAATTTTCTGGGTATGACTAGACGGTTCTTGTACAATAATAGGTCCTGTCGCAATTCAAAGCCTTTATGCGCCGAAGCATCAGATAACAAATCAGTTTTAATTTTCTTCAATAATTCATCCTCCTTAATTTCCTTCTTTAAGCTATCCCACTGGTGCCACTGTGGACCTCCCATGGTTGAGCACTCGATCACCTCTTTTTTTCGAGATAATGCGTCGGCCGCTTTATTAGCGCTCGCTGGTTTATAAATGATTGAGAAATCATAACCGAGAAGTTTGCTCACCCATCGCTGGTATTCGGGCTCGATCACCCTTTGCTCCAGTAAGAATCGTAAACTACGCTGATCACTACGAACCACGAAGTGTCCTACCAGCAAATACGGCCTCCATTTTCGAACGGTGAAAACAATCGCCATCAACTCTTTTTCATAAACAGATTTCTGTTTGGCCCTTACTCCCGATGCTTGACTGAAGTACGCGATTGGTTGCTCGTTCTGCATCAAAACAGCTCCCAAACCAAAGCCTGATGCATCCGTCTCGATGACAAAATCCATAGAAAAATCAGGTAGCTTCAGCACCGGTGCCTTAGACAAAAGCCCTTTCAACTCCTCAAATGACAATTGAGCTTCTTTGGTCCACTTGAATTGGTTTTTCTTGAGCAATTCCGTAAGAGGGGCTGCCACCGAACCGTACCCTCTTATAAACTTTCTATAGTATCCGGATAATCCAAGAAATCCCCTCAACTCAGTCACCGTTGTAGGCACTTTCCAATCCACTATAGCTTTTATCTTAGAGTCATCAACCTCCACTCCATTGCCTGAAATCACATGGCCTAAATAGCCAAGTTTTTCCCGTCCGAACTCACATTTTTTTCTATTTGCATATAGCTGGTGCTGAGAAAGAATCTCCAATACCCTTCTCAAATGCTCCACATGTTCTTCCATCGTCTTGCTATACACAAGAATGTCATCGAAGAATACCAAAACATATTTTCGTAAGACATCCTTAAAAACCTTATTCATCAGCCCCTTGGAACGTGGCTGGAGCATTGACCAACCCAAAGGGCATTACGAGGAACTCGTAATGTCCTTGGTGAGTACGAAAAGCTGTTTTTTGAATATCCCCCTCCTCCATTCTAATTTGATGATACCCCGACTTTAAATCCAATTTTGAAAACACTCGAGCATCATGAAGTTCGTCCAACAGCTCATCTATGACAGGTATCGGGAACTTATCAATCACCGTAGCCTTGTTTAGAGCCCGATAATCAATACAAAATCTCCAGCTCCCGTCTTTTTTTTTACTAACAACACCGGACTCGAAAAAGGACTCGAACTAGGCCGTATTACCCCTGCCTCTAACATTTCTCCAACCAGCTTCTCTATTTCATCTTTCTGATAATGGGGGTACCTGGGCCGAACATTCACCGGTTCAGTTCCTTCCTTCAACACGATCCCATGCTCTCTTACCCGAACTGGAGGTAGACCCTGCGGTAAATCAAACACCTTCCCAAACCCTGCTAACAACGGGTCCAACCACAATTTTCCTTCCTCCCCTGCTCCGTTTTCAGTTTCACTTGCTCCAAATTCTACAAGTATGCCAGGTCCCTCTTGTTGAATCACCTTCCCCATCGCCTTAAGTATTACTTTCGATCTTCCAAGAGATAGATCCCCTTTTAAAGAAACAGATCTGCCCCCAATAGTGAATTTCATAACCTGTTGTTTCCAGTTGGTATAAGTGGCCCCCAACGTCTCTAACCATTGAACCCCAAGTATAACATCACTATTCCCCAATTGAATGGGTAAAAAATCTTCCACCAAATCTAATCCCTGAATCGACAACGTAACATGACGGTAAACTCCTTCCCCTTGTACCGTTTTCCCCGTTCCCATCGTGATCGTATACTCTTTTGTCTGCTCCACCTCCAAGTGCAATTTACTGACCACGTCCTTTGAAATAAAGTTGTGAGTCGCACCGCTATCTATTAGCACCACGACTTTCTGCTCACCATCTACACCTTCCATTTTCATGGTCTTCGGATTGGATAAGCCTACAACAGAATTCAGGTGGACTTCAACCTTCTTGCCTAAATCGATAACATCAACAGAGTTCAATGACTTTTCCTCGTCTTCGGATCTCCCTTCCTCTGTTTCTCCCTCTTGGATCAAAATGACACTAAGCTCCTTCTTCTTACACTTGTGCCCCCGTGCGTATTTCTCATCGCATCTGTAACATAATCCGAGAGCTCTCCTCTGTTGGACTTCCTGCTCGGATAACCGTCTAAACTCCGTATTTGACTTTGAAGTCGTTGCTGGAGTCGCGACAGATTGCACCGTACTGTTCTTCACCTCCGATAACGTATTCGAATTCCTCTTACTGGAATACGGAATTCTGTCCCGGCCAATTAATCTGTTCTTCACCTCTATTTTTGATGCCATCTCCATCGCGTCACTAAGGGAGACCAGATTCAACAAATGGACCTCTGCTTTAACTGTACTCTCCAAGCCATTGATGAATTGGCTTAGGAATACCTCCTTAGGGATCCCGTCCAGTGGCACAACCAATTCCACGAACCTCCTTCTATAGTCATCAATCGTTCCATCCTGCTTCATCGCTAAAAATTGCTCACACAACGATCCAGTAGCTAACGATCTAAATTGCCTTAATATCATGCGTTTCAAATCCTTCCAACGCGTGATAGGGTGTCTCTTATTCTCCCATTGAAACCATCTAAGAGCATCTCCTTCGAAAGCGATAAATGACACATCAATTTGTTCTTCAGGACTAAGTCGATTTAGAGAAAAATACCTTTCTGCTCTTAATATCCATCCATCCGGATCTGAGCCATCAAACGTCGGGATCTCGAGTTTCCTACCTTTTACAGCAGAAAATCGACTGGAATCTGAATTGCCGCCGTTGAACCTCCCATTGCCTCCAGAACCCGACGCTTCTCCTCCCTCAGTTCCCGACAGTGACGCATTCAGCTTACTGGTTACTTCCTCTTGCTGTTTGTTGATTTTCTCCATTTGCAACATTATTACCTGCATCGCCTTCTCAATCGAACCAACACTGTTTTCTAAATCGTCAATCCGCGCTGTCGAGCTTCTGGTCGCCATCCGTGAAACGTACTGCTCTGATACGAATTTGGTATACACTAGGGCTGAATTGGGGGTTTTGTATTAAGTAATCGAAAAAAAACAAGGTCAATCCAATGGCATTCGAGAGGCCATGGTCTCTCCCAGAGCAAAGCTCAAGTTACAATTTCAGAAAAGGAAAACCGAATGTCCAACAAACCACTTCCCACCCAAACTAAAAGGACTACCCTCCTTTATTTGAAAAGTAAAACCGAAAAATACCCCTGGACTTATTTAACCAACAAAGACAGCTAAACCACTGGGACCATTACTTCTCTCCTCTTATACGTAAATCTTAAAGGAGGTGTACCAATTTCACACGAGTTACCGATGTCTCCCCACTAAACACATCTAACAAAAGTTCGGATAAACCATTAGATCCATCATTTCCTTCACGGGTATTTGATCTAAATTCACACTCTCCACTTTCATCCACAATAGAAGAAATATTCTCACATATTCATCAAAAACTTCATACATAACCTCTTTGACTTTATTAATATTTTCCCGAGCTATATTTCGAGGAAACATTTTAGGCCATGCAATATCTATAGCCCTCATTTTCAATCTAGGGTCTAACACGGTCCCTATTGATATTAACATGTTACATTCCCCCCAATATTTATCAAATCTCTCTTTCATGTATGTTACCATAGTCTTAACAAAATCATCATCCGACTTAGATTGTTTATCCGACATAACTTTAATCCTTTGTACTTCAGCACGAAACAAGTTAGAAGTTGGATATTCTGAACCGGATATTGAGTTAGTAGCATCTTTAAAGACTTCTAATATATCAAGCAATTTTGTAATTTTACCCCAATCCTCTTCACGAGGACAAGAAGTATAATTACGGGCATGCAAGGCATATCGAGGAAATATCTGTCTAAACTTGATGGCACAATCTAGCATGTCGTATGTTGAATTCCATCATGTCTTGCATTCAAGAACCAACTTTCGATGTTTCATGTTGTATTGGCTTACAAGTTCACCAAAACACTTGAGACGTGCATCACTTTCAGGTAATCAACAGTATCATGAACTTTCTCGATAATGTCCTTCACTTGTTGAAGACTATGTTGAACCATAATGTTGAGAATGTGCTCGCAACATAGGACATGAAACAATCTTCCACCGCAAATAAGCCTCTCACTTGATTCAAAATTGTCCTTCAAAATTGTAATACAAGAATCATTTGCAGATGCATTGTCTACAGAAATTGTGAAAACCTAAAACGAATACATAAAGATTAAGTTCTATTAGTACACAAATCATAAATAAAACACACACACACACACACACACATATATATATATATATATAAATCATAAATAAAATAAAGCAATTCAGAACTTACTTTGTCCTCAATTTCCCACTCCCTTAGGCATGTTAAGATGCAATCGACTATATTTGCACCTTTACATGGAGGAGGCAATTGAACAAAGTTAATCACCCTCTTTTGAAGCTTCCAATCAAGATCCACAAAATGAGCGATAATGACCATGTATTCAATTTTTTGTGGCTTTGACTTCCACAAATCTGTAGTCAAACTTATTCGTTCCACTTTCTTGAACAAATCTTTTAATTTTTTCTTCTCAAGCTCATAGACTTTGAAAAAGTCTGCTCTAATAGTAACTCGGGATACACGGTTCCATTCTCAAGTTAAAGCCTTCCTCCTCAACAATACTAAAAGAAGGCTTATGCATAGTGATCCAATGGGCTATCCCCTCTCGCATCTTTAACATGTCAAGCTTGCCATTATGTAAAGCACTAACAAATCCAGATTGATTTGTACCGGTGCTTGAATCAGATGTAAAAAAATTAATTAGTTTTTGTTGTCTTACGTGTTTTGCTTTCATAACACAAGATTCCAAGTGTCGTTGCATATGGGTAGTGCTCTTAGATTTCAAAAGAGAAAGAGGAGTTTTACAATACTTGCATCTTACTTTCCATTGATTTTTTTATCATTTCAGGTTCAAAAAATTCATCCCACACTTTTGATCTTCTTGGTCTTTTACAGTTATGAAAAGGGTTATCAACCTCAGTTTCTTTATTTGTGGTGTTAAAAGGGGGGGGGGGGGGAGGGGGTTCACAAGGCTCTTCATTAACCTCCATAGACACATCCTCATTCGATCCTTCATCAACATTCACATGCAAAACTTCATTTGAAGCACCAACTGCCGTAGAAGATACTTGTGGTCCACTAGACATCTCTAGAACTATAAATGCATATTTAAATAAAATTAGTGAACGACTAAGCAAACAAGTAAAATGATTCGAACTAAAAGATTTCCTTACCAATTTAGCTAAAACAGGCAAGTAATTTAGTGAAATGAATCATAATAAAAGCACATAAACTAAACAGAAAGTAAAAAATAGAAACTAAAAAACAGAAACTAAAGAACTAAAATCAGTCTAAAAAACAGTTAATCACGTAATACCAAATTTCAGCTACAATTGATCACAAATTTCACAATCAAGATATATTAGTAAAGAAACTAAAATCGGTCTAAAAAACTAAAAATTACTAGAAAGATCAATGAGGATATATCATATAGTTAATCGCAAATTTCACAATGAGAATATATCGGTAAAGAAACTAAGGGGGTATTTGGGATTGCTTATTTGAGGGGCTTATTAGCTTATTGCGATTTGGCACCGGAGATAAGCACTTTTAAGTGTTTGGATGAGCAAAAATTAAAATGACTTATAGCGGTGCCACACCGCTGAAAAGCCCTTTTTGATAAGTCATTTGGTTTTAACTTGTCAACTTTTTGAAAAGTGCTTATGACTTTTTTGGTTATTTAATATGTATAAGCAATCCCAAACACCTTCAAATAACAACTTATTAGCTTATTACGTTTTGGTACCACAATAAGCTAATCCAAACACTTTTTTAAAAACTCCGGTTTGACACCGCATAAGTTGATAAGCACTTTTTTAAATAAGCATAAGTTGTTTTAAATAAGCAATCCCAAACACCCCCTAAAAAAATCACGTAATACCTGCAGGCTCGTCGGCGTCTGAACTCGTCGACGTCTGATTTTGAACTAGTCGGCTTCAGATTTTTGAACTCGCCGGTGTCTGATTCTAATCGACGTCTGATTCTGAAGCTCGTCGGCGTCGGGTACACAGGGAGCGAAGGACTCGGGGTGAAGGAGAGGAGCGTGAGTTCGTGAATCGTGAGTGTGGATGGAGGCGGCTGATTTGAAAATTGAAATCCACTATTGACTAGGGTTACACTTTGGACTTTTTTTAATTATTATTTTAATGAAAAATGAAAAGTTGAAAACACTTGTTTTTTTTTTGAAATTTTAAAAATAACATATTAACCTCTTTTAAGCCGTTTTTTTTAAATTAAATTTTGATTTTCAATTTTCAATTTTTATTTTTCATTTTATTATCTTATTATTATTTTATTTTATTATACTAAAATTAAAATTATTAATTTTTTTAATTATATTTTATAAACTATAATATAAAATTAATTATATATAAAATATATTCTAGTATCTCACGAGCCTATCGAGTCAAGTATCGGGAAGCTTGACTCGACTCGTTAGTATGTCGAGTCGAGTGTTGACCGAGTCGATCTCGAGTAGCTGACGAGTTGTCTCGTCTCATTTACACCCCTACCTGGAACTGATGTTTCTTGCTTGTATCTTAGTCTTCAGTAGGATTTCTTGCTTGTATCTTAGTCTTCAGTAGGATTCCTTATAACTCTGCAGACGATTCCCATGTTCTTGGTAGTACTCTGTACACAACGACCCCTGCTAACAGGTGAGTAAAATACGGGACAAGGCTAGGTCATAGCCTGACCTTGCTTTTTTATATTTTTTATATCATCATAGTAGATAATTTGGATCCCTAATCAAATCCAAATGGCAAGTAGGTTTGCCGGAATCTTATCTGATAAACCATAAATGTATATAGTCTCAACTTGGGACTAATATTTTCTTTTGGGCGTGTGTATGTTTCTCTACTGAATATATTATTGCATGAAAACAAATGTTCTTGATAGTATCGCTTGCAACATCAAATGTATTTGTATGTGCTTTTTCTTGTTTATGTAAAAGCTATCTCCGTGGCTGTTAATTTAGTTGGTTGTTGACGAGTGAGCATCTCATGTTTGACTCCTTAATTATTGCTAGGTACAACAACTAAAGCAGACATTACCCAAGCTGGATAAGAACTATGCTGCTCGAACTCAGAAGGACATCTGTACGGTTTGTGGAATAAATTAACATATCTTGTTTTTTTAAAATAAATAATTTAATTTCTCTGTTGCCATTATACTTTTTGATAAGAACTGTCGTAAAATGTTACTTTACTGCATTCTTGTGGTAAGCTTAATGTGGTTATATCAGAATTATTTTTTCAACTAGTTTTCTTCTGTTGAGTTCACTATCATAAGATTCACATGCCGTCTTTTTTCAGTTTTATTCCAAGCATCACCTTAGCTTGCATTAAGTTATACATGAAAGTGTACGAATCTATACTAAGAATTCATGCTATCAGAATTTATACTTGATTATGTTTTGGCTTCTTAACAGTGATTGGAAGGCCTAACAGAAAGTCTGTTTCCCCTTTATGTTGGAACCACAAAGGATTTTAAAATTGCAATTTAGAATAGATATATTATATGAGAAGGTTAAGTACTTAAGTGTGCTAAGAAATGGAGCATTTAGAGTCCATAATCTACAACATAGGGGACCTTGGGGGCATAGATATATCCTTATTTGGGAAATTTCTTTTGTGTTTTTCTGTTTCATCAGTTATGATGACATTACATGTACCACTTTAGTTGGGCGTTCCTAATCATTTGGTGGGCCCCTAATAACCATTTAAGAGGGTGTATTACATAGTTTAATAAGGTGTTCAATACACCATATATGTGATGTTAGATATACCATTTAGTAGGGTGTTTAATCCACCATTTAATTGGGCAGTTAATGCACCGTTGGAAACCCCTGTAAGTAGAGTTCTTGATGGGGTTTAGTATACACATCACCAAGAGAATGAGATAATGAGAGCCACATAAAATGAGGGAGCTTGAGTTCATCTACTTTCTCAAGCTCATTTTGGAGTGTTCCATCCACCCTTTTTGGTGAAGATTGTTAATTGTTGTACTCCATCCTAATTTGTTTGAGGTCTTTTAAGAGATATCCTCTAGTTGTGCTAGGAATAACGTATGTAGTTCTACTAATAATATAATGGAAGATTTTGTGTGCCTTTTGAGAGATACCTTTGTTGTTGCTCACCCCATACATTTTCACTACCTAGACTTCGAGGAAGAAACATCTATCGAAAGGAGACAAGGAATAGGCGCAACCAAGAGATTTTAATATTTCTTATGTATTAGCTACAGGGTTGTAACTCCTTGAGGATTCGTAAAGGATATTATGAATCTAATGCAAGATGTTTTGTTATGCTTTCACAAGGCGTTGCAATACTAGGTAAGCTTGATGCCGCACTTCCCATATAGCATACTTGTTTTAGTTCAAGTGTTGTGGGTAAGGGGTGTCCCAAAATGTTTCATAGTCAATGCTATAAGCTTGAGAGTAACCCTTACGGGTAGTGGAGTACCATATGGATGAGGCGTTATTGTATATACCCATTTACAACCAATAAAACACTTATCAATGGAAGTGATTGGAACCCAAGTGTCATTTAAATAGAGCATCCATCTCATCTTGGATGACCTTGTACCATCTGAATGCTTGAGGGATTTTTTATACATTTATGGGATTAAGGTGGTTATCCATAGTAACGACGATACACAAGATTCAGAAGAGAGAGAGTATAGGCAAATAAGCTTTTGTTGGCATGTTGGGTACAAGTTCTTGTGCCTTTTCTAAGAGCTACAGGGATACTAGAAGGATCATGTTGTTGAACTATGGTCAGACTTGCAGTTGAGTTTTGAGGAGGGGTACTGAATGAGGCTTTTGTTGGTTTTGTCGGACGTGTATAATTGAGATAATAATTACGGGTTTAAGGAGGATTATCACTTGAGCTTTTAGTTGGGTTTCAAGGGAATATTAGATAGTTTTTTAGTTGAGTGTATAGGTTGTGTATTAGGTGGGCTTCTTGTTAGATTTTGTAACACCCCACGCCACGCCTCGTTTTGAGATCCCGTGGATGTCACATCTCTTGAATCATCATCCAAGTCCAAATAATAATTTAAAAAACATTGTAACATTGCGGAGGCGATTTTATAGAACATATCATTATATATAAAAAGTAGAGTAGCGCATTCATTGGAGCACACATACAAAACATAACTAATACATACTAACTTGATAAAATCTGAGACTTCTTAAACGAATATATCGTTTAAATTAATACTTAATACTCTACTTCCAAAATATGTTGAATCTTCGTAGCTTTCGAGCATACTTGTGCAACGTCCTCGTTCACTTTTCAGTGACATGCATATTTTTTAAGCAAAATTTCGGAGAGTTGTCTCTTTTTTCGAACTCTTTGCCAAGAGCCTAGGAACACAACTTGTTCCCCACGTAGTCGACCTACAATGCCCGGATTTTTAATGAGATCAATATCATTAATCCTTGTTCACTCAGCCATGCACACGTCCAGACTCAAGTGGATATTTTCTAATCCGATTCTATGTTCATTTAGTTGAAACATAAATATACACACATGCACATGCTGATGAAATGGATAAATGTTGATCATCTTGAAGACATTTCATAAACCTTATCTAAAACACATGTTTTCACCATGTAAATCTTATCTTAGTTGGTCTACCACAATTACCCATATCGAGTCTTTCTTGGTTCGTGGTAGTTTCTTCACAAAATCCATAGCTATGTGATCCTACTTCCATACTAGGATCTTTAATGATTATAAACTACCCGAAGGCTTTTGTCATTCCGCTTTTACTTGTAGATAAGTTATACACTTCTTTACAAGATTTCTAATATCTCTTTCCAGTTTGGGCCACCAATAAAGTAATTTTAAATGATTGTACATTTTATCAACACCTAGATGCATAGAATATGTTGACTTGTGTGCTTCACTCAAAATAACTTATTGATGTCCTCCCATTCTCTGTTTTGAAACTTTCGAAGTCCTTGATTATCATTCTCTAGAAGTTTTTCCAGATCAACCATCTGGTCCTTTTTTATGTTTTCACTCGTAAGGGCTTTGTTTTGTGCTTCTTTTATTTTGTCATAATTTCAAGCACTATTTCAATTCTTAAGACTCTAATCATTATTGGTTTTTTAGTATCTTTCCTATTTAACGCATCTGCTACAACATTAGCTTTACCCGAATGATACCAAATCTCACAATTGTAGTTTTTAAGCAATTCCATCTATCTTTGTTGCACGTATTTAATTCTTTCTGGCTAAACAAATATTGCAAACTTTCATGATCCGTGTAAATGATACAAAGGCTACCATAGAGATAATACAAATCTTCAATGCAAAAACATCAATTGACTCCAAATCAGGTGTCAGATACTTTTTCTCATACTCCTTTAATTGCCTAGAAGCAAAGGTTATTACTTGATTTTATTGCGTAAGTACATTACCAAGGCCTAACCGGAATAGTGACCAAAATTTTGGAGGAAGAGATGCACACAGAGTGGACTCATTTTATAACGTTAAAATGATAGGTATCGTAATCTTAAAATAGTCTAAAGAGGAATCCATTTGTATAGGAGTTGAGGTACGGCATATGTAGAAGCAAAACATCATTTAGATTTATAAAAACTAATATATGGAGAAGAATGTAACAACCCTCATTTCCGCCTCTAAACCGAGACGAAGGGTGTTACGAACCAAGTCTCAACCATTTATATATAAAATTGAAAGAAGACATTAGAAAAATGCGGAAAGCAAAACATAGTTTATTTTAATCAATACATTCCACGATTGATCATAGTTACAAAGTACATATTTATATTCTAATAACACATACTAAGCTAAGTTATAAAAACCAAATTATACAAACCAAAACAACACCCGATTAAACCACGAAATGAAGCTTTCGATAATCCCTTCGAGACTTCCTTTTCACCTCTCAAGTAATCTTGTCCACAACTGAGATACATATTTATAATTTTTAAGCCATTGATTAACTTGTGATTACAAATCTCATTTCAATGCATAAAATATTTAAAAAATCAATTCATAGCCTCAAATAAGCTATTGTATCATGTATATGCATGTAAAACATTTAAACATTTAAGATTTCCAGATCTCTCCCGGTGGGTGTCGCCTCTTTCCGACTCTTATTCGGAACCCCTCGTCAAGGATCCGGGACCGTTTCTACGACCCCTTACTGTGGTTATACCGTCTCGGTGATTCTTATTCCACCAGTGATCAGATTTGTTCCTTTATCATGCGTTTTAAAATAGCATATTACATGTTATACATAGCTATGTCATTAAAGGCTGTCCATATTGTTTATAATAACCAAGTATGAACAAAATTTCATGAAAACATATACACAAATATTTCTGTTTTAGGAAAAAGAAACAGATCCGTTTTAGTTGTTAGAATCTGTTACGAGGCCCAAGCCCATCAAGTTGTACCGATAAATAGATTTCTTCTCTTTGTAATTGTTCAATCAGAATTCAATAAAAAATACTTCCCTCTATTCTCTCTAATCTCTCGATCTCTGTTTCTATTCTCTCTGTCTTCTTTTCTTTCATTAATCTGTTCTAAGCTTGCACCTACTGTAACAAAAAGGAAGAAACTGGAAGATCCAACGCATCCACTAATCGGCTGGACACAAAATTGTGTGTGGCCCCACTATCCACTAAGATGACAATAGGAATTCCACGTAGGGATCCTTCCAATTTCACCGTATTTATCCTGCCTTTGAAGTACCACTTGCACCCAAAAATTCAATAATCGTGCACTCACCGGTTCCAATGTTCTTATCGTTCAAGGACTCTTCACTTGAGATCAATTCCGACACATGGAGATCACCATCATAACCAGATTCTTCATCATCAGCCAACAGACCCTGAAATTGCCCTCTAGGCACTTATGTGATGGTCCAAATTGCTGTCCACACTTAAAACACAAACCCTTCTTACGGCGATCCTCCAATTCCGAATGCGTTAGCGTACGGACACCACGATTACGACTGAATGGATTCTATGTAGACTCACTACGAGACGGAGCCCCCATTGTCGAAGTAGATGACACGCTAGATGGCGTATGTAATGTAATGTAGATTTGCGATCCGGGCCAAAACTGGGCCAATTGAACGGACAAAAATCCAATAGAGTTTTATCCCAGACTGGATTATGTTCTCGGTATCGATACCTCGCCTTCAACGCAGAGTTCTCGAACAGATGCAACATCTCTTCTACATCTTTTGCCAAATACATGGCATCCAATCGAGTCTGGGGACGATGAAGCTGAACCCATCTCTTTGCCTCAGGTTGTAATTCCGCCAAAAAGTATCCAAGGGGCTGAGATTCAGGTAGACGAGGAACAAGCAACAACAAATACTCAAAATCATCGATGTAATCATGGATGGAATTTACCTGTTTGATTGTAAACAATTGTTCATAGGGATTTTGGATCTCCAAACCACTGAAAATCTGTAGTGTCTCCCGAGTTGATTGTTCCCATGTCAGATTTTCATGAATCTCCTTTACCACAGCAAAACAATGTTGAGCAACTCCAGACATGCTAATTTGAGCCAAACGAGTTCGAAGATGATTTGAGCCAAACGAGTACCATGGATCTCAAAATAGAGCTCTGCTTTCGCAATCCAACCCTAGGATCAAAACCGAAAAACTCAGGAAGTTTAATTTTCTTGGCTTCATAATGCATATTTTCTCCAGATTTACTAGAATCCTTCATGAACGAGAGGGGTATATTCTGAATTCATTTTGAATGATGGTGAAGTCTTTTCTCCTTCCTGATTTTTTCCTTGTTGGTTTTGGACCTATGACATGATATAAGTTCTGAATTCCTTCTGCTCAGTCTGATTTTCCTCGATGGTTTTCAAAGTAGATTTGATCTCCAGGGAAGTTGCTGAATACGTTCTTCATGGTTCTCAAGGCGAGTTTGTATACGCATCTCCATTATCAGGCAGGTCGGACCAATGATACGTAATCGATGTGATCACGTAAAGGATTTGAATAACCGGAAAGAAATATACTAAGGGATTACAGTGAATTGAAATGGGAAGATGACTCAAAATCCACAAGGGATCCCCGGAATAAAGCAAAGACCCTATCAAACTGGTTCTTTCTGCTTGCCCCCACTCTCCCCATGCAACCTTATTTTATAACCACAAAGCTAACTAATTTACGTTTATGGGCATTGGGTCGTCTAACATAAACTTTCCAAGTAGCGGGCTTAGAGACATTTGGGTCTAATTGACCATCCCGGTTCAGTAGTGCATCAGGTTGGGATGCACGCAAACCTGACCTTTACCCCAAATGGTAGAATGGTTGTTCTTGAAGAGCCCAGACATTTGGAAAATGTGTGAAATAAATAGTTTCTCCAAAGAAATATAGGAGATAGCAAAAAGAGAAGGTAAGAAAAAGGAAGTGACCAAACCATCACATTCTTCTCTGTCTCGACTTAGCCGTGATTTGCACAACTCCCAACACCGCCCGGAAGACCTCCTTCGACATCCTGTAAAACCTAGTCCGGCCAAAGGTTATCTAAGCATTAGCGCATATGCACTTTGGGATGCTCCATCCAATCCCTCGGTAAATCTTTTCCACAATGACCGCAAAAAGGAATGGGCTTAGTTCGATCCCTGGTGTGGCTCTATCTCTGAGTATATGTTCCATTTCATCAATCGGGGTTTTGACATGCGTCCTAGTTTGCTCATACATATCTTGTATTACAGCCTATGCTGTTAATAGCGTTGCTATAGCAGTGAAATAGCGGTGAAATAGCCGTTAGCGTTACTCAGGTTAATAGCGGTGGTCAAAACCCAAATAGCGGTCCTGCGATTAGCGGCGCTATTGGCCGCTAAATGAACTCCAAATAGCAGCCTTAATACCGCTATTTTATGGTAGGCTATTTTGGTGTTAAGTGGGTTGTTTTATGGCTTCTATATTGGCCCTAGCATGGGTTTTGTTTTAGACAACTTAAGTAATTACCCGTAAGCAATTTGACTACACGTCCACACATAAATTTGTCCCCATATATCTTCTATCTTCCTTCCATTCCAATAAAGATCCATTCTGTGTTTTTGTTTTTTCTCTGTTGTAATATTCAAATTCCAATCTCGAAATTACCAATTTATTATTACTATTAGCTTAATGCTCTTACTTCTGTACCGCAAACAATCACTAAACTTCTTAATCATAACACACTGCCAAAATTGGAAGCAATAATAGAAAAATGGAGGTTAAATTCTCAGTTTTTTGTTTTGATGTTGAAAGTAGATGATATGTTAAGTTATAACATACATATATACAATTTAATTATTATATAAACCGCTATACCACCGCTTTACCATCGCGATAACCATCATATCAAATCACAGTCTTGACCGCGATTTTCGATTTTGATGCTGTAACAGCATAGGGACTATTACCTAAGACAACTCCATGTTACCTCTCTTCCCCATCCAGGATCTTCCTGATAATGGCTTGTGGCACTGTGAGAGGCCTTCTCCAAAGTCTGAGTACCATGTGTAGGTCCGTACTGTGCTCTCTATACTTCTCCATGAGGTGTTTAAGGATGTGAATTGCCTTGATTATTTTTCTCTCCTGCATGAAGTCAACTTAGTTCTCTGTCACTTCTGCTTCACGTCTCAACCTGGCCTCAATCACATGCTTTTGTACTTGGTCAATCACTGCGCACCAGCTGGTTTCGTCATACAACTCCAACAATGGGGATCTGGTTTGGGCCTACAGTTGTACCCTTGCACATCTTCTTTTAGAGCTCCTTTTACTTCCCCAACGCTGACTCTTTGACAAAAGCTGTTATTGCGTGGTCGTTGTTGCCTCCTTACTCCCTTAACAGCGCTCTCTTTCCCTTTGCCTTGTTAAATAACTTACAGAAATACTAATGCCTGTTCATTCTCATCCTTGATACATGTTGCGTTCCCTGTTACATATATCAGGGGGCAGTTTCAACAGAGAACCCCCCCAAAAAAGAGAACAATGAAACACATCTTATCCATCTATCCAATTCAATCTTATGGGTCTCATTAAATGGTTTTTTCTAATTAAAAAGGGCATGTAGGTCTTGATGGTAAATCACATACACAGATGTACGTGACCTATGCTAATATCCAAATGCATACGTATGTAATGTATATTCACATGTGAATATACTCATTGTCACGTGTGATGTATGAATAAATTCATGCTCATGGTTTATTCATTTCACGTATATTATTGATAGTCACATGTAAATGAAGATCTGAATTGGTAGATTTAGAAAGTGAAGGATGTCCTGAATGCTTGTATGGCATAGATAATGTATGAGAGCATGTTCATCACATTGAGTGGATTACAGAGCAGCAAATAAGGTGTTTGTAATGAATTTTAATTTCTTGTT
Source organism: Arctium minus (assembly GCA_954870635.1). Lineage (NCBI taxonomy): Eukaryota > Viridiplantae > Streptophyta > Magnoliopsida > Asterales > Asteraceae > Arctium > Arctium minus. The sequence goes on along the minus strand of OX941085.1, from coordinate 72,745,531 downwards.
TGTTTGTGGTGCAGTGGGTGATGCGGTGATGATTTTGGGTGAATACTTGAAAGATGAGCCATGGTTGAACCTCCTATGTAACAATCTTGGGTGGGTTCTTATTCTCTCTTTTTTGTTCTATTTCTATTTCTATTCATTTAAATTATTATTATTTATTATTATTATTATTATTATTATTATTTTACAAATTTCAGGTTAAATATGGATGATGAGGCAGCAGATAATACTGAAATCTTCCTACCAACTACAACTACTCATTCTTCAGTTAATAATAATAATAATCCCATACAACAACAGGAGGTAGGTAGCTACTTGTAACCGAAATTTATGCCATCAAGTTGACACATTCCATGAAATGGCATAATATCTTTAACCATTAATTTAATAGATAAAGTATTGTGTGAGAATAAGAGCTAAAGTGAGAAGTGTAAGAAGTGATTTGGACCATTGATCATTTTTAATTTCAAAACAACCCATGAATTGCCCTTTAGAAGGGAATTTGATCCCGGGCATCTCATTAATGTTGATCTTCAATTAGGATTAATCCAAGGGTGGAAATCCCTTCTACACTTCTCACTGTAATTTTCATTCTCAATGGAATCCAACCCTTATTTAATATTATATTTTATAATATGATTTCAGGGACGGACAAGGATTGAGAAGAGAATTACCCGAAATAAAAAGGCAAAAGCAAAAGCAAAAGCAAAAGCGGAGGAGACGAATTCACATAGCATCAACGATATGTTTAGCAGAGCTTCAAGAAGGTAGGGTAGGGGAGCAACATCAGGAATTAGTTTCTTCCTTTTATAAATTAATATATGTATCATCCATCTTCGTTAACTAAGGGTTTGTTTGTTAGCGACTTAATGAGCTTAATGAGACTCGCAATTTATTCGGTCAGTTATACATGATTGTTTGATAGTGACTTAATATGGCTTATTCAATAAGCTTTTAGGGAGTATGTAGAAAGCCAAGTTTTTCCAAACCTGCCCTTCCTAATTAAAAAACATGCATCTTCTATTTATGAAAAACCCCTTTGAAATAAGACCTCGATTTATATAGAAGGATTAATCCGTACAGATAGTTATATTTATTCAAGGCTTACAGCCACTATGTGGCTTTATCATATTTATTCAACATCATCTTTCACAGCTGCATTAACTCTTCTATATCAACAAAATACTCAACTTTTTAGTAAAAACCCTTTTTGTTTAACTTTAGGTTCTAGCTAGCTTATACTTCCTAAAGTCTGCATGTTTTAACCATCAACTATTTCATTTCCTTGTGAATGCAACTACGCTAAATGACGTAAAAATTGGAGACAACTACTTCAAATATTTTTTTTCATTAGTTTTAATTTCACAAATGTAACTATACCTACCCAATTATCATTCTTTTCGTTTTCTTTAAATTTCGTTGCTATTATATAGATATGTTTAATTACTAAACAACTAATATGTCGGATAGTGACATTCTTGAATGCTTCTTACATATCATGTAAATGAAAGTGGTAATGTCATTATGTTCAAATATATGGTCATAAAATGTTTTTAATTTATCCTTTTGCATATATATTCGTTCAGGTATTACGTGTGTCCAATTCCATCTTATAAATGTATCATGTTTTAGATCTTTGTTATTACAATAACGTCTATATAACATTAATCTAAATTTATTTAGATTAGTGACAACTTCTTCTAACCTGACTTGTTACCGTTAAATTCGTGATATGCACAACATGAAGAGTATGTAAATAAACACAACGACACATAGACTTCAAAGCCAATTTTAATATTTGAACACATGTACTATTATTAGAAACATTGTCGAATGGAATGCTAAATATTTTATCTATCAAATTGTAAACATCAATTATAATGAAATGCTAAATACTTCATTTGTCAAATAATAAATATCAATTATAACTTTTAGAAGTTTATATAATTTGGATCGGAGGTGTGGGTAATCAAATTGTCGTTACACAAGTGTGTAAATAATTTTTACATTTTCATTTGTGCAATTTTCCATAATTTGAATGACTCACGTTTAAGGGGTAGAACGCCTTATGTGTCGGTATGTCAGTTGAAGTGTTGTTTGGATCGACATAGTAATTATTGGGTTATCAAAAGTGAAAAAAAACGACAACCCTAATTGGATTACCAATTTTTCTTGCATCGTTCAGTTTAACTCAACATCATTAAGTCGATCTTGTTGGACCAATAATCCATTTCCTTCAAAGCAAGACTTTTCCACGTGTCATTTTAACTTGACATTTTCTTCCGCTATAAGAACGGTGTCACATATTTTACATTGTCCAATTCTTTTCTCATTCGAAAAAATTGCCAAATCTCAATTTTGCCAAAACCGAGGCTTTTCATTTATGGTCAATGATTACGGCAATAATAAATTCGGGAACTGAAGACGGGTTTGAGAACGACTTGCTTGAGCCCCGAAATTGTGTGAGGTCAATTTCAATTGGAATTTGGAACACGAAATAATCTTGAATAGAAGTATATCGAACAAGAAAATATATCGAAAACACAATTCATAAACTTAAGAATTGATACTTGAGAGAAAATGAGACGTGTAAGAAAATAACAAACAATCATATTTATAAAAAAATTAAATGGCAGAATGGAAAATGATGCAATGACAAAATGGTATTTAATAAAATGACATTTTGGTAAAGGTAAAGAAGAAAAAGATGGTGCAAAAAGACCAAGAAAAAGATGGTGCAAAAAGACCAAGAAAAAAAAAAGAACGGTTATAAAACGTTAACTCTGTTGATCAATAAAAATTCAAAAAAAGATTCTTTTCGACTGTTTATCCGAGCTATAAACCCGATGCATTAGAAATATCTTATAACTGATAACCGGTCCAAATTTAATCCCAACTGGTCCTCGATTAGACCAATCCTTCTTAATTGATGAAAAATACCCATCATTGACACAAACTACATTTGAAGAAAAAAGCATGGTAGTTACTTTAATCTTCTTTGTCTAAATCATCCAAGTAACAATCTTGAGTTGAAATATTAGGTTTTCATAATTAAGTTTAATCATCATCATTTTTGCAGCAATAACTAGAACTAATTGTTAAATATTGAATATCATCATATTTAAATTCGATTATAAAAATTGTGTTTTTACATATTAATAGAATTAGATGTGTCTATTTACAATATATATTTTAAGACGAAAATCGTGTGAGAAAAAGAGTTAAGGTGAACAGGTAAAAAGGGATTTGAACCTTTGATCATTTTTAATCTCAAACCAACCCATTAATCGTCGCACTTGATACAGGGATTGATCTAGTGCATCTCATCCTAATGTGCATCAAAGGGTGGAGATCCCTTCTTGTTAGAAAATGGGTAGGAGAAAATAGGGTAAAAGAATCGATTAGGTAACCGGATTGCTTGAGAATCGTGTGAGTTCACTTTCCGAATAGATATTTCGACCCCATGCCTGGATTTCACAAAATTCAATATGATATAAGACTCAAGACCACTATCGATTTCAGGAGAGTATATGAAAGTTGTTTAAAAATGTCTGTACCAAAACATAAGTATATATATGGTGTGTGTATATATATATATATACATATACTAGCTCCACTAAGAAAAGCAGGGAAAGAATTGAAATGGCAGTCATTGCTAATTATTAGGACGGTTACAACCGTTTTAGCTAAGATCATAGGTTGGCAAAACTGCACAGTAACTGCTCCAGAGTTTTGGACCTGGAGGTCCGGAGCTCTGGTTACACGAGACCAGAAGCCCCAACTAGAGCCTCTGGTCCGACAGAGCCTCCGACCAACTAGGTCATAAACAGGTACTTCATTCGTGTGAACTAAAGTTTTCCTTTATTCTGATCATGTTTTTCCACTACAATCCAAGTCCAAAATTATGTAGAGGTTTTGGGCCCTACCCCTTGGAGCCCCGCAAGGGACGATGCCCCTTGACCCTGAAAGGGGGCGCAACCATCTTGACCCCCACCATTTCGTCATGTCCGGGATCAAAATCGCCTTATATACAAGTGTGCACTTCGCACCCCTACTTGTATTAGAACACAGTTTGAAACCCCATTGACACTCGTGTTACTTCCAATTACACTTAAATGACCGGTGACACTAAAATCACCAACAATCATACCCCACGAATTTTAGTGTAACCCAATAAATAACACTTTAAGTTGAACAAACCAAACTTGCACATAAACGAAAATATCGAATCGATTGAATTTCCATATTAGTACTTTACACGTTCCAAATATTCGAGAATCAAGGTGTCCCTAGCATTGAAAGCATCAACTCATTTATATACCTGAAGATATGTTGGGTTTGAAATGAGCTAAGTCTGGATAGTGCTGCTAAGCATTGAAGATTACTACTGCTGAAGACTTTAGTACTGCTACTTGAAGATTACTACTGCTAGAAGTATTACTACTTCTTGAAGGATTACTACTTCTTGAAGGATTACTACTGCTAGTAGTTAGTACTGCTTGAAGAGTTAATACTGCAAGTTGGAAGTTACTACTGCAAGCATGGTTAAACTGCTATTGATTAGAAGATGCTGCTGAAGATTAATGCTGCTCATGAAGATAAAGATGGATTGATTGCTTAAAGCGAAAGACAAGGAGATTGAAGATAATTATGGTCTGGATGCTGAAGATCAACTTTAATTTAATAATTATCTTGTAATCTGTTTTGTATAAATAGTATTAGTTTATTGATGAAACTAGATCTAGATTTGCGTATTGTTTTTGTTACTTGAGAGAATTAGCCTCAAGATTGTTAGTAATCCTTTCTTTAGAGAATTATTGAACGTCTGTTGAGCCTGTTCAACAGATTGAGGCTTTGGTTGTAATCATTAAGTTAATTTAATATAACTTGTGATTTGCAGTCATACATTGTTCCATTGATTTACTGTTAAAGTGTTATTCCGCAAACTTCTTTAACAAAGTTTCTGAGTGTTAAGTTATATTCTTGTTTTGAATTTCGATCCTGACAAGTGGTATCAGAGCGAAGGAACTCATAAATGAATAATCATCATGGACGGATCACATGACAGTGTTCTTGTTTCAAAGGTCCCCATGCTCAAACCTAATGAGTTTGGCATGTTTCCAATCAGGATCAGGCAGTACATTCTTCTTACAGACTACTTAATGTGGTATATCATTGAGAATGGTCCCTCAAGTGAAGGAGAGATCGGAGCAGATGGCAAGAGACCTCCACCAAAGACTGATGGAGAAAGAAAGATGAGGCAGACTGAGATGAAAGCCTTGAGCACTCTGCTCTTGGCAATTCCTAATGAATACCAACATCAGTTTTGCAACTGTGCTGATGCCAGAATCCTGTGGAATGCTTTGGAAAAGAGATTTTCAGGTACCAAAAGCACTAAGAGAAATCAGAAAGCAATTCTCAAGCAACAATATGAGAATTTAATGTCTACAAAGAATGAGTCTATGACTCAAACCTTTGATAGATTCAACAAGTTGATTGGAGAATTGGCCATTGTTGGTGTCAAGATGGACCAGGATGATGTCAACAGAAAGTTTCTAAGATCTCTTGGTGAAGAATGGGTAATGTATATAGTATCCTTCAGGTAGAATGATAATCTGGAGGATAAGGAACTTGATGATCTCTACAATGACCTCATGGTGTTTGAAGCAGAGGTTGAATCAAAGAAGAAGCCATCTGTATATTCTTACAATGATGCTCTCCTATCATCTACTAGTGATTCTACTGCAAATACAGAATCAGTTAGTGCTGCTTATGGCTCAAAACAGGATGGTCTCAATGATTCTGTTTTGGAAGCCTTCCTTGCTAGCCATGCCAAAACTTCTCTTATTCATGATGATCTGGAGCAGATCAATGTTGATGATCTTGAAGAGATGGACATCAAGTGGCAAATGGCAATGCTCACCATGAGAATCAAAAGATTCATTAAAAGGACTGGAAGAAACAATTTTGCCATGAGAAGAGAAGATGGTGCTGGATTTGACAAATCCAAGGTGGAATGCTACAAGTGTCACAAACTGGGGCACTTTGCAAGAGAATGCAGAGGAGGAATGTCTCAACAGCATGGAAACAACAACAAGAATTCATCCCAAGCACTTGTCTCACAAGATGGAATGGGCTTTGATTGGAGTGACCAAGCAAATGAGGCAATCCAGAATCAAGCATTGATGGCTGAGGTTTCAGAGTCTTCAAGCACAGCAATCCCCACAGAGGTAAAATCTAAACTTTGCTCTCAAGCCTGTCTTGAAACTGTTAAAAAGTACAGGGATCACAATCAGAGCATGTGTGATGATCTTAAAAGGTTGGAGCAACAAAGAAGAGAGAGTCTAATTTGATCATTGTGAATTTTGAAGAACAAATTAAGGCATATCAGGATAATGAACTTCAACATTCATACGATCAAAACTATTGGAAGTGGGAGAAGAAGGAGTTAGAGATTAAGCTAGAGAAGGCTAGAGAAGAATGTGAGAAAATAAGGAGTGAATTTGAGAAGGCCAAATTAGATATTGAGAAATTTTCCAATGCTTCTAAAGAAATGGACTCTTTACTCAAATCTCAAGTTCATGACAAACTGAAGAGAGGTATAGGCTATAATAACACCCCACCACCTTACAACAACAACTATATTCCACCCACTTCAGACCTCTTATAAAGGAAAGATAAGAATGACTTACCTACAGGAACCATAGAGGTAAATACACTAGACACTGTAGTGGTTGAGGCAGAATCTGAAAAGAGAACAATGAGGATAAGAATAAGGAAGACCAGAAAGAAATTCCCCTAGAAAACCATATTTTTACAAATGAGAGGGGAGGTAAACCATTTGTCAAGAGTGAGAAAGTAGAGAAGTTTAAGATTGGGGAAAAGACTGTTAAGAGTGAGAAAGCTGAGACCTCCAGGAAAGGGAAGGAAAAGGTACAGGGAGATCACTATATGCAAACTACTGTTGTAAATCCCTGTACTTGTCAACAGATCAAGCCCCATCAACATGATAAAATAAGGGGAAATCAGAGAAACAGAAATAATCAGTGGGCTCAAAAACAAGGAATTGATCTAAGCAAAATCAATAGACCAAAGCCTTGTTTTATTTGTGGCAAGTTGAATCATTTAGCCAAACACTGTTATTTCAATCCTGTTAACCAAAGAATTACTTTTCAAAGACAAACACGAAATTCTGTTGGTTATAGGAAGCAATCAAGGAACCACATGGCTGCTAATGTGAGAACAACACCAATGAAAACTGGGACTGCAAAATCTCATATTCAAAATAAGTTTGCTAAAACAAAAGAAGATATTCCAAGCAAATCAAGGAGTAACACAAAGAATAGGAAAGCAAACAAATGTGTCTTAATTTGGGTCCCAAAAAAAATTAAACCTGTTAGTAATGCTACCTCAAATAGTACTGCTAACAGAAATAGTGCTGTTGATAGCAATACTACTGCTGACCAAGTTAGTACTGTTAATAAAGTTAGTACTGCTGACCAAGTTAGTACTACTAATGAAGATAGTACTTCTAACAAAGTTAGTGCTGCTGACCAAGTTAATACTGCAAACAAGGATAGTACTGCTATCAGTGTTAATACTGACAGGCCTATAATTAAGACAAAGTATTCCAGCCATGAGATTCCTGACTCTGATCATCTCATCAAGACTAAGCTTAATGAATATGAGTATGTTGATAAGAAAGGGCAACCCAAGACCACTTTGGCTTGGGTTCCCTCAAGAAACTAACTGTTTTATCTTATGTGCAGGGTAACCAAGAGCTCAAGGGGAAGAGCATTTGGCATGTAGATAGTGGTTGCTCTAGGCACATGACAGGTAACATGTCCTGCCTTCAAAATTTCAAAAGGTTTGATGGAGGACGTGTTGCTTTTGGTGACAATCCATCAGGAGGTAAGATAAGTTGTAAAGGTATGGTATCAAAAGGTAAGATGACTTTTGAAGATGTTTACTATGTTGAGTAGTTGAGATACAACCTGTTAAGTGTATCACAAGTTTGTGACAAGAAACATAGTATATTATTTAGTGATATTGAATGTATTATCCTTGCTCCAGGATTCAAGGTAGTTGATGAAAATATGATACTACTTAGAACTCCTAGAAAGGATAATGTTTATTGTTTGGACCTAGAAAGTGTTTCATCTGATTCATCACTAAACTGTCTGTTTTCAAAAGCTTCTTTAAATGAATCATCTCTTTGGCACAGAAGGATGTGTCACATGAATTTTAAAACTATGGACAAACTTGTAAAAAATAACCTTGTAATAGGTTTGCCTCAAAAAGTGTTTTCATGTGATGATCATTGTGTTACATGTCTTAAAGGCAAATAGTACAAAACTTCTCGTAAGTCCAAAGAAATAAACACAATCTCATCACCTCTTCAGTTATTGCATATGGATCTTTTTGGTCCTACAAATGTGATGAGTATTGGTAAGAAATCCTACTGCTTAGTCATTGTTGATGATTTCTCTAGGTTTACTTGGGTATATTTTCTGAGGACTAAGGATGAGACAAGTGGACTGATCAAATCCTTTGTTCTTAGGATTGAAAACCAAACAAATCTAAGAGTTAAAGTCATCAGATCTGATAATGGAACTGAGTTTAAAAACAGTGACTTAAACAACTTTTGTGAGACTAAAGGTATTGAGAGACAATTCAGTGCTCCTAGTACTCCTCAACAGAATGGTGTTGCTGAGAGGAGAAATAGGACATTGATTGAGGCTGCTAGATCTCTGTTGGCAGATTCAAAACTACCAATTACTTTTTTGGCAGAAGTAGTTAATACTGCTTGTTATGTCCAAAACAGAGTTCTAGTTGTCAAATCCCAAGGTAAGACACCTTATGAACTTTTCAAAAAGAAGAAACCTTTTATTGGATTTTTCAAACCTTTTGGGCATCCTTGCACAATTCTCAACACCAAATCTCACTTAGGCAAGTTTGAAAGCAAAGCTGAAGATGGATTCCTTGTTGGATACTCCTCTCAGAGTAAGGCATATAGAGTTTTCAATAGTTCTTCCAGGATTATAGAAGAAAGTGACAATGTCAAATGCAATGAGAACACACCAAATCCAATTGGTGCAGGTCCTGATTGGCTATTTGACATTGATTCACTAACTAACTATTTGGGTTTTAGTGATGAGCAAATTGCAGGAACAAGCTCAGAAAAGTTACCAGAACAGAGACAAGAGTTTGTGCTGTTCCCTACACCTACAGTTGATCCTACTGAATTCTGTCAACAAGAAAAGAAAGATGATTTAGAAACAGAGGATTCTGAACCAGAACAGGATGAAGATGATAAAGGTGATGAAGAGGATATAGGTGAAAAGGAGGATGCTCATCCTTCAAGTTCAGGAACTGCATGTCCTGAAATGCCCAAATTGTCAGAAGATGATATTGATGAAGAAAACTCTTCAGTATTTGGTGGGAACACTCCTGAAAAGAATGACTATAATCTTGATGCAAATCTTAATGAGGAGGCCGCCCATCAAACAAGAACTCAGAAGAATCATCCTCCTCAGTTAGTGATTGGTGATATCAATTCTCCCAGGATCACAAGGCATCAAAGTAAGTTAGGAGGATTGAAAGACTTGCAGTCAGGCCTGTTATCTTGTTTTCTATCCCAGATTGAACCCAAGAAGGCTTATGATGCAATGAAAGACCCAAGCTGGATAGAAGCAATGCAAGAGGAGCTGCTGCAGTTTGTGCTGCAAGATGTGTGGGATCTGGTTGACCATCCACAAGGACACAGGGCAATTGGAACTAAATGGATCTTCAGGAATAAGAAAGATGAGAGAGGGATAGTGATAAAGAATAAATCCAGACTTGTGGCACAAGGGTACACACTAGAAGAAGGAATAGACTATGAAGAAGTATTTGCACAGGTAGCCAGAATTGAGGCAATTAGGTTGTTTCTAGCCTATGCTTCTTTCATGAAGTTCAGAGTATATCAGATGGATGTTAAGAGTGCATTTCTATATGGCACAATTGATGAAGAAGTGTATGTTTGTCAGCCTCCAGGGTTTGAGAATCGTACCTTTTCTGACAAAGTATACAAATTAAAGAAGGCACTCTATGGGCTACATCAAGCACCAAGAGCATGGTATGATACTCTATCTACCCATCTCTCGGAAAATGGTTTTGAAAGGGGCATCATGGACAAGACTCTGTTCATCAAAAGAAAGAAGAAGGACATCCTGCTTGTACAAATCTATGTGGATGACATCATCTTTGGATCCACAAAAGATCTTATGTGCAAGGAGTTTCAGGAGCTGATGCACAAAAGATTCAAGATGAGCTCTATGGGTGAACTCACATTCTTTCTTGGGCTACAGGTTAAACAGAAGAAAGATGACATCTTCATAAGTCAATCCAAGTATGTGCAAGATATACTTATCAAGTTTGGATTTTCAGAAGCAAAGCCTGCAAGCACACCTATGGAAACACACAAACAGATCACTACAGATCTTGAGGGGGAGGATGTGGATGTTCATCACTATAGATCCATGATAGGCTCCTCCCTCATGTATCTAACAACTTCAAGACCAGATATTATGTTTGCTGTATGTGTGTGTGCAAGATTTCAAGTGAGGCCTAAGCAATCTCACTTTCAAGCAGTCAAAAGGATCTTCAGATATCTCAAAGGACAACCTAGGTTGGGTCTTTGGTATCCTCATGACTCACCATTTGATCTGATTGCATATTCAGATAGTGATTTGGGTGGTGCAAACTTGGATAGAAAGTCTACATCAGGAGGATGTCAGTTTTTGGGTGCAAGGCTAGTTTCATGGCAGTGTAAAAAGCAAACCACAGTGTCCACCTCTACCACAGAAGCAGAGTATATAGCTGCTGCAAGCTGTTGCTCACAAGTTCTATGGATTCAGAATCAGATGTTGGACTATGGTATTACTTTTCTTCACACTCCTATATTCATTGATAACAACAGTGCTATAAGTATTGTTAATAATCCAGTCAAGCACTCTAAAACCAAGCATATAGAAATCAGGTACCATTTTATTAGAGACTGCAATGAAAAGAAGTTAATTCAGGTTTTGAAAGTACACACTAGTAATCAATTTGCTGATCTATTCACCAAAGCTTTTGATGTGGATAGATTCACATTCTTAGTCACAAGTGTGGGCATGATAAACACTGAATAAGCCTCTATCATTTCTCCTCAAGTACCATTTCTGTATAGACTCCTTGATGTTTCATTTCTCATATTTCATTGTGCATGGTGCTGCTAACCCTTTTGTGTTTAAGTGTTTCAGAATGACAGGTCAAACTATGGGTAAGTCTGGTTACTACTGCCAGTGCAATGTTACTACTACTCTTAAGTGTTAATACTGCTCGTAAGCGTTAATACTGCTAGTAAGTGTTAATACCGCTGGTATGTGTTTCTACTGCTATGTGTTACTACTGCCATAAAGTGTTAATACTGCTAGTCTATGTTAATACTGCTAGTAAATGTTAATACCGCAGGTATGTGTTTCTACTGCTATTAGTTACTACTGCTTATATGGATTAATACTGCGGGTATGGGTTAATGCTGCTAGGGTACTTAGTACTGCTTTTAACCGAATCCCATACCCTATAAATACCCTCTTTGACCGCCAAAACCCAAACGACCCTTTGAATTTCTATTGAGTGTCATCCTCTCTTTCTCTCTAACATTCTTGCTTCCCAGTACGTAAACCCTAGTGTTGATTCGAACCCAAGAACGATGGTAGGACTGGATTTCGTTGATGATCACAATGAGATTGCAATGTTGCAGAAACCCAAACAAGCTGAGAGTTTCCATGAAATTGTGGATTTTTTATCACAATCTCACATTGCGTATGCGCTAAAGGTAAATCCCACCATCTATGTGACTCATATGCAACAATTCTGGGCCAATGCCCCATACAGACGGTTGATGGCAATCAGGTCATCCAATCAAGGGTCTGTGATAAACCTATCACAGTCTCAGAAGTCTGCATTCGCACTCATCTACGTCTAGATGATGCCTCAGGTATTACTTCTCTTTCAAAGGAAGATCTCTTCCAAGAAATTGGTAGAATGGGGTATGAAGGTCCTACTGAGGTTTATAAGTTCTTCAAGAGCAAATTTTCACCTCAGTGGAGATTCTTTGTTCATACTCTTCAGCATTGCATTTCTCGCAAAACAACGGGATAGAGTGAGTTCAGCAGTACCATAGCTTATGCTCTTGTCTGCTTAGCTACCTCCAGAAAGTTTAATTTTTCACAAATGATTTTAAATGATTTACTGTCAAACTTGGATACAAAAACCAAAACTAAAAGATTTTATATGTATCCAAGGTTTGTACAAGAAGTACTAAACAAGAAATTGACAGATTTACCCTCTTTTCAAGAGGTGTATGTACCTAAACCTTCCAAAGGGAAGGTGTTTTCCAACATGAAAAGGCCTAGTAAGGACTTTTCTGGAAAAGACACACCATTGTTCCCTACAATGATGGTTGTGTCTCATTCCCATGGTGAGGCATCAGGGTCACAGCCCACATCTGACCAACCTACTGATGACCTACCCACACCATTCATTTCAAATGATCATCCTCAGATCCCTGTTGTAAAGCCAATTTCCCTCATCACTCAAACATATGTAAGAAAAAAGGTACAAAAGGTTCTTTCCCTTCTTGTATCTTCACCCCAAAATCCTGCAAGCCCTCTGATGGAGCATTCTCCATTAGAGAATATCCAAAGGGAATCCACAGAGGTGTCTCCCAACCCCAAGAAGGTGCTCTCTAAGGAGAAGGAAGAGCATGTGGGCAGTAAGTCTCACACTACTGATTCTACACAAGGTGTGGATCAGGACAGTGTGAACATCACTAAGACCTTCCCCACGACAACTTTGGATGAGCAATCATCTAAGGGACCCAGGTGCCAAGAAACAAAGGGGGTAGAAGGTGCTTCTGCTAGGCAGAAGGCCTCTACTAAAAGATCCAAGGATCCTTCAAGGGTGGTAAAAACACCTAAAGGAGGTGAGGACAGATATAACTATGATGAATTGATGGAAACCATTGGAAATGTCAATCTGGATGTCATCAATCAGGGTAAGGAGATAAAGGAGATGAAACAGGTGATTATTTCTCAACAGGAGCAGATAGCCAAACTAAAGAAGATGGTGCTTAACTTGGTGCATAAAAGAGGAGAAAGCAATTCATCTTAAAGAAAAGGAGAAGTACACATGATGCTTCTAAAAAGGGGGAGAATCCAGAAGCTGAATTTGAGAAGGAAAACCCTGTTGGCATGGAATTTCAGTTTGAGGGGGAGGAAGCAGAAACAGTGAAGGCAGCAGAAACTGAGAAAGCAGCAGAAACAGTTAAAGCAGTAGTAACTCAATCAGCAGCAGAAACTGCAAAAGAAGTAGAAATAGAAAAGGCAGCAGCAGAAACTGAAATGTCCAGAGAAGAAATAGAGATTGCAGAAACTCTGGTTAAGGCAAAGAATGACACTCCCAAGGCTACTCAAAAGGCTAAGGGAGTGGTAATCAAAGAAGGAGGCACAGAGAAGAAAAGGGAAGAGATAAGCATGACAGAGGCCAACAAAAAAGGGAAAGAAAAGATGGTAGAGCCTGTGAAAGCATCAAAGAAGCAAAAGCAAATAGAACTGGATGAAGAATTGGCAAAGAAGATGCAAGAAGAGCTTGAAAAGGATAATGAGATTCAAACTGCCAAAGACAGAAAGCTTGCCTTAGATCTTGCAAAAAGGCTCAATGAAGAATATCAGAAGAGCTTGAAACTGGCTGCAAAGAGGATTACATTGAAAGCTTCAAAGAAAAGACATCCTTTAAAGAAAATACAGCCTTCACAGACCTTTCTAGCCACACAGGAAAGGAGAAAAATGATAAATTTATCAGTTGGAGTTCCTGAAGGAATGTTTACAAAAATGTCCTTCAGCAGAATTGAAGAATTGTACAAAAAGGAGATGGCCAAGCTTCAAGGAGACTTCAGTTAGAGGGTTGAATTTGAAAGAAAGATGAAAGAAAGATATGATCTGAACATTCAACAACCCTTCCCTGACAGTGAAGAAGGCACTCCTACTAAAGAAAAGGTAGAAGTGAAGAAAGAAGAAACACTAGCTCAGAAAATTAGAGCTGTAAAAAGAAAGAAGTCTATTGCTACAAAGCCTAAGGCAAAGAGGCCAAGAACTGAGGAAGTTGAGAAAGAAAAGGAAAGTGAAAGAATGGAAGCTGAATCAAGAGCAGAGCATGTTGAAACTCCTGCAGAGCAAGTTGAAAATCAAGAGAAGGGTCAAGAGCAAACAAGTCAACAATCTTCAAAACAGCCAAGACAATCTGATGAGAAGCTTGAGTTGTATATGACAGTGACAGATGAAGAACCAGTTAAAGCTGATCCTATCTCAGTGGAAGCTCCAGAAATCATCCATTGGGATACTTTGTTGGATAAAAGAACAGAGTACTTCAGAATCAGGAGAATGGGTGACAAATTTGAGGTTTACTCAACTTGGGGAAAGATCATCAGAAGCTGTACCAGGGTTGATTTGTAGGAGATGTATAAGGTTGGTCTGAACTTATATAGTGACTTACTTAAAGGAGCAGGATGAGCATAACAAAGATGGCCATGGAGTATTTATGCATGATGTTTGACCCTGTTAAGGTTGAATATCTTATCAAAGATGTGCATCATAAAAATGGATTTAAAAGTATTGATAACTGGATGCTTTTTGAAAGATGTGGAGTCTATGTCATAACCATTGACAAAAGCTTCCATGAATACTACTTGGTTGATAAGGTGTATAACCACAACATAGTACAGTTGCAGAGGATGCTGAAAGCAAAGTTGGTCTGCCCTAAAGATTCAGAAATGGCAAGAATTGTGATCAGAAGAACCATCAATCAAAGTTTAGGTTTGGATCCTAATCTGGGAAATTGAGCAGTTATTTTGAAAGCATCATGAAGACCTTTATTTTGGAGAACTTAACTTCTTGTTTACAAAAGTTAAGTTAGGGGGGGATTGTTGGGTCTGAAATGAGCTAAGTCTGGATAGTGCTGCTGTTGATCCAAGCTCTCTCAGTGATTTGATAACGACCCTTTTATATACTTAGTGAAAATTACGTTTAATATGTATTAGTGTTTCACCATCAGCGATCAGACTGAGTCTGTTCAGTTATCGCTGATAGTCTTTCTCAAAAATTTAATATGTATTAGTGTTTCACTATCAGTGATCAAACTGAGTCTGTTCAGTTATCGCTGATAGTTCTGATGTAAACAGTAACGTAATCCCTGAAGACAAGTCTCGCGTCAACACATGTTCATAGCTGAATCGAAGACGAACCTGCTGAATAAAGAGAAGTCTACTAGTGACCTGATGCGGATATCAGTGAAGCAAAGACAACTATACTTATACGCGAAGGAACATGAGTAAAGCTTCAGCGATCGCTGAACTCTTGATATCTCTGCTGAAAGAGATATTCAGCGATTGAATGATCACTTAGCTTATACCTCAAGTTTCTTCTTGTCTAACCTTTCACAACTCAGTACGATGTGTCAGAACGGACATGCCTCTGCCACAATTCGTACAACAACTCTGTCAACTACACTGTTCATGATCCGGCCGAAAGCATGTCTCCCAAAGTCAGACATTTAAAGCCAATCAGTAAACGCCACGTGTAAAGTGCCCTGCCATGCATTTAATGCATAGGGTATAAATAGGAAGTTCACCCCTCCATCTGAGGGGATGCTCAATCCTTGAATTCCAAATAGAAACCTTTTTTTCTATATCTCTTAATCCTCCTTTCTCTGAATTTCTTATGCAACCATCTTAGTGTTTCTTAAGTTTGTTTAGATTGAGTCTGTCTTAATCTTATTCCGCAACAAACTTGTAAATTGTATTTGATTTATCAATAAACAATTTATTAAACTTTAAATTCTGTGATTGTATTCAACCCCCCCTTCTACAAACTTGTTAAGCACCTTCGGGACCAACAAGTGGTATCAGAGCAGTCTGTTTAATCTAATAAACAAGATCTTGCTTTATTCTCTTCTTTGCTATTCTAAATGGCACTTAACACAAACACAAACTACTATGATAATGGTTCACTTTCTAAACCTCCTCGATTTAGCAGAGATAACTTTTCTCTATGGAAAAATCGAATGATGCTATTTCTTGAAGGTGCTGATCCTACTATACCTGAATATATAGAAAATGGACCCTATGAACCTGTTAGAATTATAGCTGCAGTTCCCGCTACTACCACCACTGAATCTGTCCCTAAACGCTATGTCGTTAAGGAAATAAGACAGTGGAGTGATGAAGACAAAAAGAAGGTAGGTATAGATGCAAGAGCAAAGACCATTATCTCAATGGCTCTGCCTGATGAAGTTTTCCATTCCATCATGCATCTGAAAACTTCTAAAGAAATGTGGGAAACCATATGTGTTCAATATGAGGGCACCACTGAAATCCAAGAGACTCGAAAGATTAACTTGGTAAGACAGTATGAAAGTGATAAAACTGGTCTTGGCTTTTGGACACCACAGGATGAGCCTAAAGAAGAAAGTTCCATGCTTAAGTTTGGAACGTTTGTCACTCCTATCTCTGACACTTCGTATGATCAATTTTATCCTTCTTCTTCTAATTCTATCCCTGAGGAAAAATCCAAAGACACTAAGTCTGCGGATAAAGGAAAGTCTATTCTTCGTCCCCAGAAGGCTACCAAGAAAGCAAAATTGAAAGTTCCTTCTAAACCTTCAGTAAATCAATCTTCTAGCTCTGTGATAGAAATCTTCGATCTCTGTCCTCCAAAGCTAAAGATTGATCTAAGACCCATGAAATCTGAAGAAATGAAAATTCCTCCCAGATCTCATGATAAAAGCATTCTTGGACCTGGCCCTGCTCATCTTAAACTTGCAAAACCTTCTACTTCTGGTCCTAAAACCATTTTCAAATATAGAAAATGATATCACTGTGGTTTTACTGACCATATTGCAAGCAAATGTCCAACTGCCACTAAAGTTGATAAATCAGTTAAAGTGAAGATGAATGCCTCCAAGGCTGAAAAGGCAACTAAAGCTGAAAAATCAACCAAAGTGAAGAAAACCACTAAGGTTAAGAAATTAACCAAAGTGAAGATCACCACTGAAGCTGAATCTTCATCTGCTGTGAAGACTGCTGAAGCTTCCACATCCACTAACTATAAAGTACCCATTGAAAAGTGGGTACCAAACAATGCTTAATCTTCCTTATGTGTGCAGGGATCAAAGGGCATCTGGTATCTCGATAGTGGATGTTCTCGTCATATGACTGGACAAAAAGACCTGCTCACTAAATACAAGGAAGAGAAAGGTCCCTCTGTGACCTTCGGTGGAAATGGAAAAGGATATACCCGAGGGTTTGGTGTCCTCAGTAATGGGACAACTACCTTTCGAAGAGTCTCTTATGTAGATGGACTGAAGCACAACCTTCTAAGCATCAGTCAGCTATGTGATAAAGACTACGAAGTTCGCTTTTCTAAAAAAGCATGTTCAGTGGTGGATGAGAAAGGAAAACTTGCTCTCAGTGGTTATCGCAGAGAAAATGTCTACGTAATAGATATGGACTCTACTACCACTGAAAACTTATGTTTTCTCTCTAAGGACTCTTCTGATGTCAACTGGCTATGGCACAAAAGGCTCTCTCATCTAAACTTCAAAACCTTGAATTATCTCTCATCTAAGGAAATGGTTTATGGTCTTCCTCAGCACTCATATGCTAAAGAATCTCTCTGCTCAGCATGTGAAAAAGGAAAACAAACAAAAGCTAGTTTCAAGTCTAAACAAGTTTCCTCAGTGACAAGTCCTCTTCAGCTCTTGCATATGGATCTGTTTGGCCCTGTCAATATCCAATCAATAGCTGGAAAGAAATATACGCTTGTCATTGTACATGAATTCTCTCGCTATACCTGGGTTATCTTTCTTCGCTGTAAGAGTGATACTCCAGAAGAACTAATATCTTTTGTTAAAAAGATGGAAGTGCTGAATAATCTTACTGTTCGTTCAATAAGAAGTGATCATGGAACTGAATTCAAAAACAGTTCCCTGAACAATTTCTTTGAAAACAAGGAAATTTCTCATAACTTCTCTACAGTAAGAACATCTCAGCAAAACGGAGTCGCTGAAAGAAGAAACAGAACAATCATTGAAGCTGCTAGATCAATGCTCAGCAATTCTCATCTCCCTACTCAATTTTGGGCAGAAGCTGTAAACACTGCATGTTTTACTCAAAACAGATCGCTGATAGCAAAGCGATTTGGTAAGACAGCTTATGAACTCTTTCATGGAAGGAAGCATTCTATCAGCTTTCTTCATATCTTTGGTTGTCAGTGCTTTATCTTAAACAACAAAGATCGGCTTGGAAAGTTCGACCCAAAAGCTGATGATGGAATATTTCTAGGATATTCCTCCATCTCAAAAGCCTACAGAGTTTTCAACAAACGAAGACAATCTGTGGAAGAAACAATTCATGTCACTTTTGATGAAACTCGCTCAGCGAACTCCAAACCAATCACTGACAATGAAGAGTTAAATGCTTGGATGTTTTCTCACTACAAGGAAACTGAATCCTTTTCTCAAACCATCAACATTCAGATTCTCCAGCCGCTGATGATGATCCAAACATTATACCTCCTAGCGCTGAATCCAACTCATGGGTTTCAGCTGAACCTCTAAACACCTTGCTACCATCAGATCTACCTCTGTCTGAAAACCTCTCTGATAACAACAGGTTGTCCACTACTCAACAGTTAATTGCTGATGAACCTCAAACGTCCTCATCAGTAAACATCCCAATTATTGATTCAACCTCTGAGTTGAGCGATCATGCTCCTGCTCAGCGATGGATCAGAGATCATCCAATAGATCAAATTCTTGGTGATCCAGATGCAGGTATTCAGACACGACGAAGCTCAGGTAATATTTGTCTCTTTGTAAACTTTCTATCTTTAATAGAACCAAAGAAGACTGATGATGCCCTCAGAGATCCAAACTGGGTCAGCGCTATGAAAGAAGAGCTGACTGAGTTTACCTGTAACAAAGTTTGGAATCTCATTCCTAGACCATCTGAAAAAACTGTTATAGGCACCAAATGGGTGTTTAGAAACAAGTTAGATAAACATGGAACTATAACCCGCAACAAGGCTCGACTTGTTGCTCAGGGATACAGACAGAAGGAAGGCATAGACTATGATGAAACCTTTGCCCCTGTGGCTAGGCTCGAAGCAATTCGACTATTCTTAGCTTATGCAGTCTATAAAGACTTCATCGTTTATCAAATGGACGTAAAATCAGCGTTCCTCAATGGAAAGCTGAATGAAGAAGTCTATGTAGAACAACCACCAGGGTTCTATGATCCTAAGTATCCAAATTATGTTTATAAATTGGATAAGGCTCTCTATGGTCTAAAACAAGCCCCTCGTGCTTGGTATGACACTCTCTCATCATTTCTTATGTCTGAAAATTTTGAACGTGGCAAGATTGATAATACGTTATTTTTCAGAAAGATAAAAGGTCATATAATTCTTGTACAAATATATGTCGATGACATAATATTTGGTTCTACTAACCCATCTCTATGTACTCGCTTCGCTGAAAGAATGAAGAAAGAATATAAAATGAGTATGATGGGTGAGCTGACATATTTTCTTGGTCTTAAGATTAAACAATCTGATAAAGGTACTTTCATCAGCCAAGGTAAGTATGTAAAAGATATGCTGAAGAAGTTTGATCTTACACAAACTTCATCAATGAAAACTCCTATGGCACCACCCCTGACACTTAACAAAGATCCTTTTGGAAAACCTGTTAATGTCACTGCCTATAGAGGAATGATAGGCTCCCTGCTGTATCTTACGGCGAGCCGACCTGACATCGTGTATTCTACTTGTTTATGTGCACGCTATCAATCTGAACCCAAGGAATCCCATCTGATCGCTGTTAAGCGTATATTCAGATATCTGAAAGGAACTCCTAACCTCGGTCTTTGGTATCCCAAAGACTCAGGGTTCGATCTAACTAGTTATTCTGATAGTGATTTTCCAGGCTGTAAACTTGACAGAAAGAGTACCACTAGTGGATGTCAACTCCTCGGAGGAAAGCTGGTAAGCTGGACAAGCAAAAAGCAAAATTCAGTGTCCACTTCCACAGCTGAAACTGAATATGTAGCCGCTGGAAGCTGTTGTTCTCAAATCTTGTGGTTGAGAAATCAACTATTAGACTATGACCTTCAGCTATCAAAGATTCCTATCTATTGCGACAGCACTAGTGCTATCGCTATAGCAAATAATCCAGTGCTACATTCAAAGACGAAACACATAGAGATCAGATATCACTTTATCAGAGATCATGTGATGAATGGTGATATTGAACTTCACTTTATCCCTACTGACTTTCAGCTTGTTGATTTATTCACCAAACCTCTTGATGAGACAAGGTTCAACTTTCTCATCAGTGAGCTTGGAATGCTGAATCTCGAAGAATAATTCTTCAGCGTTAATGCATTGTGTCAGTACTCATAAGTTCCCCTTTTATCATTCTCTGATAAATATTCTGACTCTCAGGTATGTTCTCTCAATCCCTACAACTGAATCTTCATTCAGTTGTTTTTCAAAATATAAACCTTAATCACTGAAATTTCTTCAAATGACTAAAAGCTTTTTGAAAAATAAATTTATCACTGATATTTCTAATCAGTGATCCTTTAAAAGAAAATCTATCCCTATCTTTACCATCAGGGATACTTTCAAAAAGAAAAATCTATCGCTGACTTTTCTTCAGCGATAATTTCAAAACGGACAAATGAATAGTCTCCTTTCTATGACGTCATTTGAACCGACAATCCACGACATGCCTTTTTCTGACACGTTCGTCCATTGCCCTTCTATCTAATCAACTTCGTGGGACGTGTCCATGTCATGATGAGCATTTGTTTTCCCGCCTCTCACATTCTCTCTCCTTTCTCTCACATATAAAAGGAATGTTTTTCCATTATTATCATTTTATGCTTTCTAGAAATACTTTCAAAGCAAGAATACTCTCTCAAGCATTCTAGCATTCTCAAGCATTTGTATCATCTTCTTCAAAGATCAACAGGTTATTCTTGATCTTTTTCAAATTCTTATCTTAAATCTTTTTACATAAAACTCCATTTATGGGTTTATAAGATTCTAATCACATAAAATCATTTTCATTTTTTATTTTATTCTTTAAAAACCATTCTATTTTGATTGTTCTTCATTCAAAATCCTTGGTTTTTCTTCTTGTTCTTGTATCTTCTGTCAAGAACACCTTTTTAATCTTCAAATTTGTTGATTTACCTATGTTTCTTTCCCAAAATAGAAACTGGACAAATCTTCTTTATTTTTAGACTAAAACCTTTCTTCTACTCTTTTATCTACTCATAGCTCAGAATGGCTCAATCTGCACTTGTCGCCTCTAAGAACGTCAAGTTCGCCATCACTGACTCAGAGCTTCCAAAGAACAATCATCTCGCTCGCCTCGATTTTGACGGTGTTAAGTACCCATATCTGAAGGAAGCTGCAATGTTTCTAAAGCAATCCTGCATTGCTTATGCTATCACTGTGGATCCAACACCCTCCAAAGCTCTTCTTCAGCAATTCTGGTTTACCTCTGACGAAACCTCTATCACCAACAAAAAGGGTGAACAGGTTCCTGCTA
Organism: Arctium minus; assembly: GCA_954870635.1. Taxonomy (NCBI): domain Eukaryota; kingdom Viridiplantae; phylum Streptophyta; class Magnoliopsida; order Asterales; family Asteraceae; genus Arctium; species Arctium minus. The sequence continues at coordinate 72,723,832 of OX941085.1, read as the reverse complement.
TCTCCTTCAACACTCAACTTGGCTCAGGGATGATGACTGCTTTAGGCCTGAGGAAAGCTCTGCGTTTTCCTGACAAACCCAGGAATGGATTCGACGCCTTGCCAACTGATGCTGAACTCATCCAATTTCTGGATGCCATGGAATACGCTTGGGAACCCAAGCCAAGGACGACGATTCCAAACAAGAAGCTGACTCTTGTGAAGAAGGCACTGATGCCTTCTCAGCTTAACTACATCTTCTCACACTTCATTCAGTGTATGAGTGGGAAGAGTGGGTCACTGGACCAAGCAAGCAAGATTCAGGTCCAGATGGCTTACTCAGTGATCACTGGACGAAACTTCGACTACGCAACAGCTATCTTTGACGATCTCAAGTCAAAGATAGAGAAGACCGAAAGGGATCCCAAGGTCCCCTACGTACGTTTTATTTGCGCGTACCTGAAGTTCCTCTACCCTGCTACCTACCCCACTAACTAGGATTCATCTTTTCCAAAAGTGGGTCAGCGCTCCTTGGAGGTCAAGACGCTCCCCAACGAGGTAAGTATCTCTGAACTTCGCTCCCGACTCTCTCTCCTCACTTCTTCTACTTCAGCGGCCACGCAGGAGGTTCCTTCTTCTGCTATCCCTGCCGCTACCCCTTCCAAACTGGCTCCCTTGGTCCTTCGAAGAAGGCCAAGGTCACCAAGGAGAAAGCTACCTCTAGCTCTATACCTAAGGATGTTTATCAACAAACTTCCTTGGATGCTTTCTGGGTCTCTCCTCCACATCCTCAGCTATAACCACTTCAACCGTGCCAGCGATCTCGGTCGCTGTCACAACAACAGTGACGTAACCTACAATCTCAGTTCAACAACAACCTGAGGTAACTACCCCTATCCCTACATCTTCTATCCCCATCTCTAGTCCTTCTATTTCGTTGATCTCTAACCCTCCATCAATTTCTACTCCACAGTTTGGACCCATAGGACCTGAACATCAATCTTTTGAGGAATCTTTACAATTCTACAAAATGTTTGATAATTCAGGTATCCCTATAACCTTAAAACCTTCTCCCAACTCACCATATAAGCCTGTTTCTCAAAAACTAACTTATATTTCAGGTCCTAGTTTGGCGTCTGTTGACACAAATGTCAACAATCTGAGTGCAAAGGTGGAATCTCTGACTGCCTCTCTCAACAACACCACCAACGCTGTTCAATCAGCTGGTGAAGCACTGAAGACGCTGACTGCCACTTGCGCCTCCAAAGCTGACGTTTCTCACATCGCTACTCTCCAAGAAGCGATTGTCAAAGTCAGAGAAGACTCACAACAACAGTTTGCAGCCCTGACTACAAAGGTTGATTCTTGTGAAGTCCTTCTTCAGCAAATCCTGACTCACCTGAAGGCACCAGCTCCTACTCCTACTCCCTCATTCACAGAGAACGATCGTACATCGTTGAACATTGCCATGGAGTTTATTCATCAGGCCACGTCAGATCTTCCTGCGTTTGAAGGCCGACTGGACAGTTTGGAGGCTGAAGTTCAGGTGTTGGCCGCTGCAAAAGCTTCATCTCCTTCCAAAGATCTCTCCCTCAATGATAATGACAAAGAGGGGGAGAAAGCAGCTGAAGAAAATATGGAGTTTGAAGTCACTGCTGAGGTCCAACAGAAGGAAACTCCCTCTCAGGTTGAGGGGGAGATAGCTGTTGAAAAAACCCCTCCTTCTCTCGAAGATTTAATCGATGATGATGAAGAAGATGATGATGATAAAGACCTTGATCTTGAAGATCAAGAGGAAGATTCTCATCAAGATGATGATGATGACGATGAAGATCAATCTCTATGGTGTTCTTCAGCAGTCACTTCATCAGCGATAACTTCGAAAGAAGTTATCAAAGCAGGGGGGAGTCAAGAGACACCTTCAGGAACCCCTTCCCAAAGCAAAGGTGCAACTGCTGAGGGAACCCTGAATATGATTTCACTACCTGAGGAGAATCCTTCTCAGGTATGCCTTACTCTTGTTCCCTTATCCTTCTATAAAAATCCAACCCCTGTTTCTTTCTAGCCTTTATCTCTCTCCTTCCCTAAAACTAAATCTAACCTTTTTCTTTTTCTGACCAGATAGCTCTCTCCCCTGCTTAAGGGTAAAGAACTCCAAATAATCCCAGCTGCTGAAGATGATGATCAAATAATTCCAATCTCTGTAAGAGAGATTGATGAAGAGGATGAAGAAGAAGAAGAGTCCCTGCAACATCATGGAAGGCCCTCTAGACCCTCTCATTGGTCAGAGGAAGAGACAAGGAAAAGAACAGAGATGATCTCTCATCTAGAGAGTCAACGACGAAAGATCCCCTCTCAATCATCAGATCTGGAGTTCCTGACTGAATCTGAAATCGAAGAATCCGTCAGGGCTGAGAAGCTGATTGCTGACTGTCAAAGAGATGACTCTCTAGCTCTCAAAATTCAGTCCTCTCAAGTCAAAGACAAGAAGCTGAAAAGCAAACCAGTGGAAGTCCAGGCATCTCTTTTGAAAGAGATTGAAGAGGAACGCTCCAAAGAAAAAGCGGTCAGCGATAATACAGTCGATTGGTACAAACACAAAATTGACTATCGCTCTGACCCAATGAAGATCGTAGCTGTTGCTATCTCTGGGAGAAAGAAGAAGGATAAACTCTCTGTCACAATGGAGATTACCAGAGAGGATGGAAGCTGCAAGGCTATGTTCATTTCAAAGCTGGAAGAATTTGGCTACATAGAGTGGCTTGAGTTCAAAGATGCGCTGAAGAAATCAAAGTCAACATACAGAGGCTATGTTGAAAGGGTAAATGATGCCCTCATCAACAGAGTCGCTGTTATACTAAACGTGCCATCTACTCTTCCTCCAAAGTCCAAGAAAATCAAGAGAAAGCCTGTCTCCTCCTCATCTGATAATGTCGTAGTGATTAGAATTGAAACCTCCATCAAATTCTCAAGAGAAGCTCTGTTCGGTCCTCCTCCTGATCTTTCAGTTTTGGATCTCTCTCTGCCTCCTGGCGGACCATATGTTGTGGGACAAGTTCTTGAAGAACCTTTTGGAATCTTCTTCAGAGATGACGAGGAACAACTCAGATTTCAAAGAGTCTCTGAAATCCCTATCTGTCCCCTCGCTCTTCTCAAGGATTTCATGTGCCTATGGTGTACTCTCTCTCCTGCTGCTGAGCCAATCATAGCGATCATCTGCAAAGAATCTTTAGAGCGAAGGAAAAAAGGAGAAGAAATACCTGAGTATTTGATCAATCCTCCTAAACCCTCTTTAGATAGCTGATAGATTAGTTTTCTTTCTTGTAATCTATTAGTTTAACTTACAGCAGTTAATACATCACTTGTACTTGTAATTTTCATACCTTGTAATATTTTTTCTTGGATTAATGAGAATTTCAGTGAAGTACTTAACTCTATCAGTACTGTAAAAGATCCCTCAAAATAGTAATTGGGACATGTATGTTATGAGTCCTGATTATTCCATCATTTTGAATTATAAAGTAATTTTCTTCAGTTACTTTGTCATTATCAAATAGGGGGAGATTGTTGATCCAAGCTCTCTCAGTGATTTGATAACGACCATTTTCTATACTTAGTGAAAATTACGTTTAATATGTATTAGTGTTTCACCATCAGCGATCAGACTGAGTCTGTTCAGTTATCGCTGATAGTCTTTCTCAAATATTTAATATGTATTAGTGTTTCACTATCAGTGATCAAACTGAGTCTGTTCAGTTATCGCTGATAGTTCTGATGTAAACAGTAACGTAATCCCTGAAGACAAGTCTCGCGTCAACAGATGTTCATAGCTGAATCGAAGGCGAAACTGCTGAACAAAGAGAAGTCTACTAGTGACCTAATGCGGATATCAGTGAAGCAAAGACAACTCTACTTATACGCGAAGGAACATGAGTAAAGCTTCAGCCATCGCTGAACTCTTGATATCTCTGCTGAAAGAGATATTCAGCGATTGAATGATCACTTAGCTTATACCTCAAGTTTCTTTTTGTCTAACCTTGCACAACTCAATACGATGTGTCAGAACGGACATGCCTCTGCCACAATTCGTACAACAACTCTGTCAACTACACTGTTCATGATCCGGCCGAAAGCATGTCTCCCAAAGTCAGACATTCAAAGACAATCAGTATACGCCACGTGTAAAGTGCCCTGCCATGCATTTAATGCATAGGGTATAAATAGGAAGTTCACCCCTCCATCTGAAGGGGTGCTCAATCCTTGAACTCCAAATAGAAACCTTTGTTTTCTATATCTCTTAATCCTCCTTTCTCTGAATTTCTTGTGCAACCATCTTAGTGTTTCTTAAGTTTGTTTAAATTGAGTCTGTCTTAATCTTATCCTACAACAAACTTGTAAATTGTATTTGATTTATCAATAAGCAATTCATTAAACTTTAAATTCTGTGTTTGTATTCAACCCCCCCCCCCCTTCTACAAACTTGTTAAGCACCTTCGGGACCAACAACTGCTAAGCATTGAAGATTACTACTGCTGAAGACTTTAGTACTGCTACTTGAAGATTACTACTTCTAGAAGTATTACTACTTCTTGAAGGATTACTACTGCTAGTAGTTAGTACTGCTTGAAGAGTTAATACTGCAAGTTGGAAGTTACTACTGCAAGCATGGTTAGTACTACTATTGATTAGAAGATGCTGCGGCAGATTAATGTTGCTCATGAAGATAAAGATGGATTGATTGGTTAAAGCGAAAGACAAGGAGATTGAAGATAATTATGGTCTGGATGCTGAAGATCAACTTTAATTTAATAATTATCTTGTAATCTGTTTTGTATAAATAGTATTAGTTTATTGATGAAACTAGATCTAGATTTGCGTATTGTTTTTGTTACTAGAGAGAATTAGCCTCAAGATTGTTAGTAATCCTTTCTTTAGAGAAGTATTGAACGTCTGTTGAGCCTGTTCAACAGATTGAGGCTTTGGTTGTAATCATTAAGTTAATTTAATATAACTTGTGATTTGCAGTCATACACTGTTCCATTGATTTACTGTTAAAGTGTTATTCAGCAAACTTCTTTAACAAAGTTTCTGAGTGTTTAGTTGTATTCTTGTTTTGAATTTCGATCCTGACAAGATAAAATACATACAAGTTTCCATACTCGTCTAGTAAAATAAAACATGATATAAAGCCGTGTGTCCTAATATCCTCTCATAATTGTATAAAGGCCAAGTCCCCAACCTTTTGAACTATTGCTACACTTCACAATCACATAAGTAATTCATTTACTTCGTGTACCTGCAAATACACTTTATCAAAGGAATTATTAAGAAGATAAACTTCAACCTACCCACTGTAGGACCGAACACATACCTGGGATGATGCAAACCGTGTTCCAATTTATAAGTGCGAGCTTTCCACATTGAATTCAACTTCTAATGTCATATTATAAAGGAATTGGGTGTCTCACTATTATAAATTTACATGAACTTTAATCCCATCCCAATCGCAGACTTGTGCACTAAGTCTCTTGTCAGACCATTAGTTAAATGATCTGCCAAAGTTTGTTGTGTTCTAACAACTAAATGAAGATTGCACCATTCATGATTAATTCTCTAATCATACGATGTCTAACACCTAAGTGTCTAGACTTACCATTGTAAACTTGGTTATAAGCCTTAGCTAAAGTGGTCGCACTATCACAATGGATATAGGTTCGATCGACTTTGGCCACAATCGAATCTCATAAATTAGATTCTTTAGTGTTGGGAACTGAAGATGTGTCTAAGTGATTAATACTGCCAGGCTTTCATGATTACTACTGCTGAGCCAGATTAATACTGCTTCAAGAAATTAATACTGCTGAGCATAGTTAGTGCTGCTGGTGAAGATTAATACTGCTCAGAGTGTTAATGCTGCTGTAACTTAATACTGCTTATTTGATAGTCAAGATATGCGCAGATCAAGGCTTGAAGATAATCATGGAAGGTTGAAGATAACTATGGAAGAATATACTGAAGATCTTTTAAGTTTTGTAATTATCTTTTATTTTCAGTATATGTATAGATGTATTCAGAATAGTTTTGATATACGAGATTTCTAAGTTTTTGTTTTAGAGAGAGAATTAACCTCAAGGTTTACAATCCTAATTCTAGAGAAGTAGAATTCGTCTTGGTGATCCTGTTCATCAAGATTGAGGTTTTGTTTGAAAGCTTGTAACTTTAATCATTCAATAAAGTTTACAAGTTGTGATTCATATTTTATTGTTACATTGATAGTTTGAATATTAAAGTGTTTTTCCGCAACTTCTTTAATATTGTTTATGAGTTTTATTATTCTTGTTAAGAATCAGATCCTGACAAGTGGTATCAGAGCCTAGTATTCTCAGAAACCTTCATTTATCATGGACAGCACAGTTGAATCAACCAGTACTCTTGTTTCAAAGGTTCCCATGCTCAAACCTAATGAGTTTGACATGTGGAAAATTAGGATCAAGTAGTACATCCTCCTTACAGACTTTTCTATGTGGAACATTGTTGAGAATGGTCCCTCTGCTGAAGGTAAAATTGGGCAAGATGGAAGAAGACCACCTCCAAAAACTGATGCTGAGAAGAAAGTGAGACAATTGGAGATGAAAGCCTTAAGCACCCTGCTTTTGGCCATTCCTAATGAGTATCAACATCAGTTTCACCACTGCACTGATGCTCAGATTCTATGGAATGCTTTAGAGAAGAGATTTTCTGGCACCAAGAGCACTAAGAGGAATCAAAGGGATATTCTCAAGCAGCAATATGAGAATTTTACAACTTCAAAGAATGAGTCTATGACTCAAACTTTTGACAGATTCAATAAGTTAATTGGTGAGTTGGCTACTGTTGGAGTTCAGATGGAACAAGATGATGTTAACCGAAAGTTCCTCAGATCTCTTGGAGATGAGTGGACCATGTACACTGTTTCATTCAGACAAAATGACATGTTGGAAGAAAAGGAACTGATGATCTGTAAAATGATCTGAGAGTGTTTGAATCTGAAGTAGAAGCAAAGAAGAAGCCTACTGGATATGTTCATAATGCTGCACTCCTATCAGCATCAACTGATTCTACTGCTAACCCTGAATTAGTTAATGCTGCCAGTGGAGTAAATCAAGAAAAAGGCAATGAATCTGTTTTTGAAGCCTTTCTTTCCAGCCATGGAAACTCTTCTTTAATCAATGATGACTTGGAACAGCTTCATCCTGATGATCTTGAAGAGATGGATATTAAATGGAAGATTGCCATGTTTTCTCTGAGGGTGAAGAAGTTCATCAAGAGGACTGGGAAAAACAACTTCTCTCAAAGAAGATAATATGGAGCAGGCTTTGATAAGTCAAAGGTGGAGTGCTACAAGTGTCACATGAAGGGACACTTTTCCAGGGAATGCAAAAGTGGAATGTCTCAAAACAACCACCAACAAGCTCAGACTGGAAGCTTCAACCAGAACAGAAACTCTGCTCAAGCTCTTGTTTCTCAACAAGGAATGGGGTTTGACTGGAGTGATCAAGCAGAAGATGCAATTCAAAATCAAGCTCTCATGGCAGAGGTATCTGATCTCCCAACTGAGGTACTTTCTAATCTCCGTTCTCAAACTTGCATAGACACTGTGAAAAGGTACAAGGATCACAACCAGAGTATGAGTGATGACCTTAAGAGGTTAGAAAAGGATAGAAAAGACTATGTGATAATTGTTGAAAGGTTTGAGGAACAAATTAAAGGTTTCCAAGCCAATGAACTTCAACACACATATGATACCAATTACTGGAAGTGGGAGAAAAATGATCTAGAAATCCAACTGACAAAGTCTAAAGAGGAGAATGAAAAGTTGAGAGGAGAGCTAGCCAAGGTTAAGCTGGATGTGGAAAAGTTTTCATATGCTTCTAAAGCCATGGATTCAATGCTAAAGGTTCAAATCCATGATAAGCTTAAACCAGGAATTGGGTACAATACCACACCACCACCATACAATAACAACTACATCCCTCCTAAATCAGACTTGCTGGAGACCAAGGATAGGAAGGATTTGCATGAGGGAGCCACTAAGGTAGATCCTTTAGATGAAGTAGTTGTTAAGGACAAGATTGATAAAGAAGCTGGTAAGAGTAAGGATAACACTGTGAGTGGTGAGATTCCCTTAGAAAATAACATTCTTACCAATGAGGGTAGTGGAAGGGATTGGGTCAAATCTAATGGTGTTGAGAAGACTGAGGGAAAGTCTAAAAAGGTCCATTACAAGCAGACCACAATTGTGAACCCTGTTCCTTGCAAACAGTGTGCAGGTAATAAATATGAGCCCCTAAAACATGATAAAAGGAGGGGAAATCAAAGAAATTGGAATAATCAGTGGGCTCAGAAACAAGGAGTTGATCTGAGTAGAATCATCAGAACAAAACCTTGTTTCATACGTGGCAAATTGAACCATCTTGCCAAGCACTGTTACTTTAATCCTATGAACCAAAGGATAAATTTTCAAAGATCTGTGCAAAAACCCTTTGGTTATAGGAAGAACAAAAGGAACCATGTGGCTAAGAAACCATTGAAATCTAAAAGCCACATGAAGAAAAAGACTGTAAAAGAGAGTGTCATGATGTGGGTTCCCAAAAGCACTAAAACTGTTAGTACTGCTACCACAAATAGTGTTGCTGACAAAGATAGTGCTGCCAGAAGCAATACTACTGCTATCAATGTTAGTGCTGCTGAGAGTATTAGTACTTCTAAAACTAACATTGTTAGTACTTCTTCAAATGTTAATACTACTAACCTTGTTAGTGCTTCTAACAAAGTTAGTACTGCTAAACCTGTTAGTGCTGCTAACTCTGTTAGTACTGCTAACTCTGTTAGTACTTCTAAAATTAGTACTGCTTCTAGTATTTGTGCTTCTAGACCAATCATCTTGACAAAGTACTCCAGTAAAGAGTTTTCTGAATTTAAAAATCTCATCAAAAAGGAGTGCAAGTACTTTGATGAGAAAGGGAGGCCCAAGACCACTTTGGCTTGGGTTCCCAGTCAATACTAATTGATTTATCTTATGTGCAAGGCAACTAGCAACTCAAGGGAAAGAGCATTTGGCATGTTGACAGTGGTTGCTCTAGGCACATGACAGGGAACATGGCTTGCCTCAAGAATTTCAAGAAAATTGATGGAGGGCATGTTGCCTTTGGTAATACTCCAGATGGAGGTAAGATTAGTGGTAAGGGAGATGTAACAAAAGGTAAGATGACCTTTGAAGATGTTTTCTATGTTGAACATTTAACCTGTTAAGTGTATCACAGGTTTGTGACAAAAAGCATAGTATATTATTCACTGATTCAGAATGCATTATTCTTGCTCCTGGATTCAAGGTAGTTGATGAAAAGATGATACTACTAAGAACTCCTAGAAAGGATAATGTCTATTGTTTGGACATGGAAAATGTTTCAAATGATTCATCCCTAAACTGTCTTGTTTCAAAATCTTCTTTGGATGAATCATCACTTTGGCACAGAAGGATGTGTCACATGAACTTTAAAACAATGAATAAACTTGTTAAAAACAACCTTGTAAGAGGTCTGCCTTCAAAAGTATTTTCATATGATGATCATTGTGTTGCTTGTCTCAAAGGCAAACAACACAAAACTTCTCATAAGTCCAAAGAGTTGAACACAATTTCTTTTTCTCTTCAGTTGTTGCATATGGATCTATTTGGTCCTACAAATGTCATGAGTATAGGTAAGAAATCATACTGCCTAGTTATTGTAGATGATTACTCTAGATTTACTTGGGTATATTTTCTAAGGACTAAGGATGAGACAAGTGGACTGATCAAATCCTTTATTCGAAGAATTGAAAACCAAACAAATCAAAAGGTAAAAGTCATTAGGTCAGATAATGGTACTGAATTTAAAAATCTGGATCTAAACACCTTTTGTGAGGAAAAAGAAATTGAGATGCAATACAGTGCTCCTAGGACTCCACAACAAAATGGTGTTGCTGAGAGAAGGAATAGGACACTGATTGAAGCTGCTAGATCTCTGTTAGCTGATTCAAAACTTCCAATTACTTTCTGGGTTGAAGCAGTTAATACTGCTTGCTATGTCTAAAACAGAGTTCTAGTAGTCAAGCCTAAAAACAAGACACAATATGAGCTTTTAAATAAAAGAAAACCATTTATTGGATTTTTCAAACCTTTTGGGTGTCCTTGTACCATTCTTAATACCAAAACTCACTTAGGAAAGTTTGATAGCAAAACAGATGATGGTTTTCTTGTTGGTTACTCATCTCAGAGTAAGGTCTTCAGAGTATTTAATTCTTCTTCTAGAATAATTGAGGAAAGTGAATGTCAAATGCAATGAGAACACACCAAATCCTATTGGTTCAGGTCCTCAGTGGTTATTTGACATTGATTCACTAACTAACTCTTTGGGTTTCAGTAGTGATGATCATGCAGGATCAGGAAGTAGAGGATCAGGGGATGAACAAGTACAAGATATTATTCCTTAGTCTGTGATCTTTCCTATACCTACAATGTCCCCTGTTGAAATTTATGAAAGGGAGACTTTTACTGAACCAAGTCAGAGTGAAGAAGAAAGAAGAGATGATGAGAATTTAGAGCATGAAGGGTCAGAAGCAGCTGATGAGATTCCCTCAGATGACTTAAATGATTCCAATTTAGATGTGGGAATGAATGAAGAACTTAGTCTTCAGACAAGAACTCAGAAAAATCATCCTCCTGAGCTGGTAATAGGAGACATCACTTCTCCTATGATAACTAGGAATCAAAGCAGACTTCAAGATTTGCAGGATCAACAACATACAGTACTCTCTTGCTTTCTATCCCAGATTGAGCCTAAGAAGGCTTATGAAGCAATGAAAGATTCAAGTTGGATAGAATCCATGCAAGAAGAGTTGCTACAGTTAAAATTGCAAGATGTTTGGGACTTGGTGGACCTTCCTAAAGGTCATAGAGCAATTGGCACCAAGTGGATTTTCAGAAATAAAAAGGATGAGAGAGGAATAGTAATCAGGAACAAAGCAAGGCTAGTGGCACAAGGGTACACTCAGGAAGAAGGCATAGACTATGAGGAAGTTTTTGCTCCAGTTGCAAGGGTAGAGGCAATTAGGCTGTTTCTAGCCTATGCTTCATTTATGAAATTCAAGGTATACCAGATGGATGTGAAAAGTGCCTTTCTGTATGGAACAATTGATGAGGAAGTATATGTCTGTCAGCCCCCTGGATTTGAGAATCCATCATATCCTGACAGAGTATACAAACTGAAGAAAGCTCTCTATGGTCTACATCAAGCCCCAAGAGCATGGTATGATACTCTGTCTACCTATCTCTTGGAAAATGGGTTTGAAAGAGGAATAATTGACAAAACCCTTTTCATTAGAAGAAGTAAGAAGGACATCCTACTTGTTCAGATCTATGTGGATGACATCATCTTTGGATCCACAAAAGATCAGATGTGTAGAGACTTTGAAGAGTTGATACACAGGAGCTTCAAAATGAGTTCAATGGGTGAACTTACTTTCTTCCTTGGGATTCAAGTGAAACAACAGAAAGATGGGATTTTCATAAGTCAATCAAAGTATGTGAAAGCATCCTAGATAAGTATGGTCTATCAGACTCAAAGCCAACAAGCACACCAATGGAAACACACAAACAGATCACAGCTGATCTTGAGGGGGAGGAAGTTGATGTCCATCTTTATAGATCAATGATTGGATCCCTCATGTATCTCACAACCTCAAGACCAGATATCATGTTTCCAGTGTGTGTGTGTGTGCCAGATTCCAAGTCAAGCCAAAGCAGTCACATCTTAAGAGGGCAACCTAGATTAGGTCTTTGGTATCCGTATGAATCTACTTTTGACTTGATTGCATATTCAGACAGTGACTTGGGTGGTGCTAATATGGATAGAAAGTCTACTTCAGGGGGATGTCAACTTTTGGGTCCCAGACTAGTATCTTGGCAGTGTAAGAAGCAAACCACAGTGTCCTTATCCACAACAAAAGCGGAGTACATTGCTGCTGCAAGTTGCTGTTCACAGGTTCTATGGATTCAGAATCAAATGCTGGACTCTGGGGTAACCCTTCTTCACACTCCAATCTTCATTGACAATAGCAGTGCTATTAGCATTGTTAACAATCCAATCAAGCACTCCAAAACAAAGCATATTGAAATCAGGTATCACTTTATTAGAGACTGCAATGAAAAGAAGCTTATTCAAGTTGCTAAAGTTCATACTGATAACCAGTTTGCTGATCTATTCACTAAAGCTTTTGATGTGGGTAGATTCACTTTCTTGGTCACAAGTGTGGGCATGATCAACTCTGAATGATCTCATGTTTAAAAAGTGTTTGTATACCTGTTATTTGTTTATTTTGTTTGGTGTTACTAATCATCTTTCTCAGGAAGTTTATTGCCTTGCTCAGACTAACACAAGCTTTAACAGTGTAAGTATAGTTAATGCTGCCAGTGCAGTTTTAATACTGCCAGTGCAAGGTTACTACTTCAGATTCACTATTACTACTGCTAGTCTGAGTGACTACTTCAGGTATGTGTTAATGCTGCTAGTAGTTAATACTGCTAGTTAGTTAATACTGCTAGGAGTTAATACTGCTAGTCGTTAATACTGCTAGTTAGTTAATACTGCTCGTAGTTAATACTGCTAGTCGTTAATACTGCTAGTTAGTTAATACTGCTCGTAGTTAATACTGCTAGTTCGTTAATACTGCTAGTTAGTTACTACTACTCTCAGTTAATACTGCGAGTGGTTAGTACTGCTTTAACGGAAAATAAGGTTAATACTGCTTCTTTCCCGAATCATATAAATACCCTCTTTGCCCGCCTAAAAGCTCACAACGACTCTTTGAATACTGTTCATCTTCTCTCTCACTCTTTTTTCTCAAGCAACAAGTGTGTTTCAGTCCAGTATCCTCAAGAACGATGGCATCCATGGCGTTTATTGATGAACAAAATGAGATCGCAATGCTTCAAAAGCCGAAGCAGGCTGATGGATTCCATCAAATAGTCGATTTTCTCAAGACCAGTCATATAGCATATGCTCTTACTGTGTCACCACCAATCTTCATCGAGCACCAGAAGCAATTTTGGGCCAATGCCACCGCGGTTACTGAAAACGATGTGCAGTTTATCAAGACAAGGGTGTGTGATAAACCCTTGATAGTCACTGAAGAGATCATTCGCATTAGTCTACGTCTGGACGATGCCTCAGGTATTACCTCTATCCCTAATGAAGAACTGTTTTCCCATCTCACAAGAATGGGGTATGAAGGCCAATAGGGTGTTTTCAAATTTTACAAAGCTAATTTTTCTCCCCAATGGCGGTTCTTTGTTCATACCCTTATGCACTGTATTTCTAGAAAAACTACTGGATGGAGTCAGTTCAGCAGTACCATTGCTTATGCTTTGGTCTGCTTGTCTACTGCCAGAAAGTATAATTTCTCAAAAATGATTTTCAATGACCTTATGTCAAACTTGGGAAATAAAAAGAGTTTCTATATGTACCCAAGATTTGTCCAGGCAGTTATAACCTCTGAATTGATGGATATACCTCTGTTTAATGAGGTATATGTACCTAAAATCCCTAAGGGCAAGGTCTTTTCAAATATGAAAAGATCTGCCAAGGACTCGAAAGGAGTTGACACCCCATTGTTCTCTACAATGATAGTGGTGTCCCACAACCAAGAAGGTATGGCATTAGGGTCAAGGCCCTCACTAGACCATCCCACTGAGATCCAAACCCAACCTTCAACCACTATATCACTTCCTCAGTCTCTTGTTCATAAGCCAACACCTGTGTTAACCAAAACTTATGCTAAGAGAAAGGTACACAAGGCTCTTTTCTTTGTTGTACCTCCTACAATCCCAGAACCTCAAAGCCCTCTAATGGAGCATTCTCCATTAGAGAATATCCATAGGGAAACCATTGGGATGTCTCCCAACCCCAAGGAGGTGCTCACTTAGGAGATGTATGAGCATGTGGGTGAGAAGGCTGCCACTACTCCTGCTAGCATAGAGGAGGACAGTGGTAACATCACTAAGACCTTCCCCATGGCAACTTTGGGTGAGCAATCATCCAAAGGTTCCAGGTGCCAAGAAACTAAGGGGGTGGATGGTGCTTCTGCTAGGCAGAAGACCTCCACTACTAAATGTTCCAATGATCCCTCAAAAGGGGTTAACACTCCTGGAGAAGGTGAGGATAGATATGGCTACCATGAATTGATTTCTGCCATGTCCAAAATGGCAACTGAACTGGATGCTCAAAAGCAGGTTGTCAATGAACTCAAGAAAGTCATCATCAACCAACAAGAAGAGATCAATAGCTTAAAGAAGTTGGTTCAGAAGGTGGTTCAAAAGAAGAAGAAGCAAAGGTTTGTGCTCAGAAGAAGGAACCCAGTGGATGATGCTCCCAAAAAGGGGGAGTCAGAAGCTGAGATCAACTTGGAGAAGGAAATACATGGAGTTGGGAGTTTAATGTACAAACAGAAACAGGGTTTGTGTTTGAAGAAGCAGCAGTAACAGAGCAAGCAAGCAAAGCAGCAGTAACAGAGCAAGCAAGCAAAGCAGCAGAAACAGTTAATGCTGCTGATTCAAATGAAGCAGCAGAAATTGTTAAAGAGGTATTAACTGACCTCATTAGCAGAAATCTGGAAGAAATTGAGATAGCTGAAGCTCTAATCAAAGCTAAACATGATACTCCAAAGGTCATTTCAAAGGCCAAAGGAGTTGTCATCAAAGAAAAGGGTGAGGTTATCAAGAAAGCAAGTATTGAGAAGGCTGCAAGCAAGGATAAAGGCAAAGCCAAGATAGTGGAATCTGACCAACCACTTAAAAAGCAAAAGCTGATTGAGTCAGATGAAGCTTTGGATAGGAAGATTCAAGCAGAACTTGAACAAGCAGAAACAGTTCAAATGAAGAAAGATAGGGAGATGGCAAAAGCTCTAGCTGCAGAGCTTAATGAAGTATATCAATAGAGCTTGGCAACAGAGATAGCACAGAAGAAAGCTGCAACTCTAAAGAAGCCTGTGATGATCAAAATGGCTGCTAAGAAGAGGCAACCTTCAAAGACCTACCTTGGCACTCAAGAGAGAAAGAAGATGATCACTTTCCTCAAAGGTGCTGTGGGAGTCAAAAAGGAGATGTTCTCAAAGATGTCATTTGAACAGATCAAAGGGTTGTATGATGCAGAGATGACTAAGCTTCAAGGGAATGACAAAGCCAGAGTTGAAATGGAAAAGAGGATGAAAGAGAGTAATGACTTTCTAATAGGAAAACCTTTTCCTGATGATCAAGAAACTCCAAAGAAGGAAGCTACTCTAGGTGAAAATTTGAAAACTTTGAAAAGAACTAAAATGATGGCAAGAAGAAAACATGTTAAGAAACCTAGAGTGGCTGAGGAAGTAGCTGAACAAAAGGTAGCTGAAGAAGAAGGGGCACCTAAGTCTGAAGAAAAGAAAGCTCAATCTCAGGAAGAACCATCAAGTACTTATGATGTAAATATGTACAAGGTGGTGATGGAGAAAGTGCCTGAGCCTATAACTGCTGAACCAGTTGGTGTCAAGCCTCCTGAGATTATTCACTGGGATACCATGGAAGTAGATGGTAAGGAATATATCAGGCTGAAAAGGAAGGATGAAAAGTTTGAAGTGTATCCTACTTGGGCCAAGATAGTAAGAATATGCTTCAGATCTGACTTAGAGGAAATGTTTGAAGTAGGGATGAAACTATATGCTGACAAGCTGAAAGCTCCAGGGATACCAGTTACAAAACTTGTGATGGAATATCTGTGTATGTTATTCAAGCCAGAGGAAGTTCAACATGTTATCAGAAATGTTTTCAAAACCATCAACAACTGGACTCTGTATGAAAGAAGTGGAGTATATGCACTGGCTGTGGATACAAGTCATTTTGAATACTTCTTGGTGGATAGAGTTTACAACCATAGCAGATTAAAGCTGCATGCTATGTTGAAGAAGAAGCTTGGTTGTGCACCAAATTCTGAAATGGCAAGGTACTTGATCTAGAGAATTATCAATCAAAGTTTGGAGCTGAATCCTGATATAGGTGTATGAAAATGGAGTTTTGGGAGCATCTGAAGAACTTGACTTATCTTCTCTAAAAGTCAAGTTAGGGGGAGATTGTTGGGAACTGAAGATGTATCTAAGTGATTAATACTGCCAGGCTTTCATGATTACTACTGCTGAGCCAGATTAATACTGCTTCAAGAAATTAATACTGCTGAGCATAGTTAGTGTTGCTGGTGAAGATTAATACTGCTCAGAGTGTTAATGTTGCTGTAACTTAATACTGCTTATTTGATAGTCAAGATATGCGCAGATCAAGGCTTGAAGATAATCATGGAAGGTTGAAGATAACTATGGAAGAATATACTGATGATCTTTTAAGTTTTGTAATTATCTTTTATTTTCAATATATGTATAGATGTATTCAGAATAGTTTTGATATACGAGATTTCTAAGTTTTTGTTTTAGAGAGAGAATTAACCTCAAGGTTTACAATCCTAATTCTAGAGAAGTAGAATTCGTCTTGGTGAGCCTGTTCATCAAGATTGAGGTTTTGTTTGAAAGCTTGTAACTTTAATCATTCAATAAAGTTTACAAGTTGTGATTCATATTTTATTGTTACATTGATAGTTTGAATATTAAAGTGTTTTTCCGCAACTTCTTTAATATTGTTTCTGAGTTTTATTATTCTTGTTATGAATCAGATCCTGACATTTAGCCACTTTGCCTCTTTACCGCAGGCGGCTAATGCAACAAACTCATATTCCATTGTTGAGTTTCTAATGCAAGTTTGCTTCTTGGATTTCGAAGAAATGGCACATCCCCCAAGCAAAAATATCCAACCACTTGTTGAGGAGTGATCCTCCATGTTGGATATCCAACTTGCATCTGAATAACCTTCTAAAACCTAAGGGTGTCCCAAATAACTCAAACCATAATCCATGGTTCCCTTAAGATATTTAAATACTCATTTAACCGTATGCCAATGTTGAGTACTAGGATTACTAATATACCAGCTCAACCGTCCCACGACATGAGCTATATCAGGCTTGGTGCTTGTCATGACGTACATCAAGCTACCAATGGCCTTAGAGTATTCAAGTTATGAAATAACATTGCCCGTATTTGGTATTAATTTCACACTAGGATCTATAGGAGTGATTACAGGAGAACAATCACGATAACTGAACTTATTGAGAATTTTATCAATATAATGTGATTGCGTCATAACAATTCCTTTGTTAACCCATTTAATCCTTATACCACGGATTACATCATCCTCTCCCATGTATTTCATGGAAAACTTAGATGACAACAATTTCTTAGTTTCATCTACCTAATTTCGGTCAGTCCTAAAAATCAGCATATCATCTACATACAAGCAGATGATCACACAAGCACCATTAACATCAAATCTGCTATAAACGGATTTGTCACATTGGTTTACATCAAAACCACATGACAAAATAACTTCATCAAACTTTTTTATGCCATTGTTTAGGTGCTTGTTTCATCCCGTACAAGGATTTCATAAGTTTACATACGTTATACTCGTTTTCGGGCATAACGAAACCTTTCAGTTGTTTCATGTAAACTTCCACATGAAGATTGCCATTCAAGAAGTATGTTTTAACATCCATTTGATGGATAAACAGATTGTGTATTGCCTCTAAAGCGATTAACAATCTAATAGTCGAAATACGTGCCATCGGAGCATACATATCGAAAAAGTCAATATTGGGTTTTTGCCAAAACCCTTGAATTACTAATCGTGCCTTGAAGTTATCAATCTTCCCATAAATTTTCATCTTATTTTTGAAGATCCATTTGCATCCAAGTGGTTTAGAACCTCGAGCAAATCCGATAACACCCAAGTGTTATTCTCAAGAATTGATGATATTTCGTAATCAATTGCTTCCTTCCAAAAGGCGACATCTCGAGACTCCATCGCTTCTTTGAAAGCCTTTGGGTCATCCTCAATACTATAACAATAAACGTATTGAAGCCCAAGTACATCCTTTGAACCTTCCACCAAATATAGTTGGAAGTGTTGGCCGAAATTTTTGGCAATTCGGCCTCTTTTGCTTCTTCGGACCTGCTGTGTTTCTGGACTAGAAACACCATCCAAAATTTCTGGATTTGCACTTTATGAGTGATATGAATCAGGTCCTTAAATCTTTGCATTGATGAAAATCACATCTCATCAAAAATCACATCACGCGACTCGATTACGGTGTTAATCGACACCGAATCATTGGGTTCTATTATGTCGAACCTATAAGCCTGGAATTTTCTGCATATCCATGAATATACAATCAATTCCATGTTCATCCAAAGTTTTCCTTTTGGGTTCAGTTAGTTTTACAACAACCCGACAACCCCGAATTCGAAAATAACTCAAATTCGGAGTTTTCTTGAACCAAAGTTCATATGGGGTTGTTTTGTTCCTTTTATTTGGAACTCTATTCAAAACATAACAGACCGTTAACATGACCTCTCCCCAAAATCCCTTACTCAATCCTGAGTAAGAAAGCATTGAGTTTCCCATATCCTTTAAAACTCGATTTTTACGTTCGGAAATCCCGTTTTGTTGAGGTGTGTATGGTGCTGTTGTCTCATGGATGATACCAACTTATTGGAAGTATTGGGGATCTATATATTCTCCTCCCCGGTCAGTTCTAAGACCTATAATTGAATTACCCAATTGTAATTCAACATCGGTTTTGTAGATTTTAAACTTTTCCAAAACTTCGACTTTGGCATACAAAAGATATACATAGCAAAACCGAGTGTTGTCATCAATAGATGTGACAACATACTTTTTGTCTCCCAAGGAGAGAGTGGAGTGGAAATCACACAGGTCACTGTGTATAAGTTCCAAAATAGACGTATTCCTTTTAACGTTCGGAAAAGGTTGTTTTGTAACTTTAATGAGCATTCAAGTTTTGCACTTCTCTGCAATAATGTCAAAGGTTGGAATTAATCCATCTTTTGACATTTCATGCATCCTTCAAAAATTCACATGACCCAATCTAGCATGCCAAATCATTGAATCATCAATTTTAGAAGAAGACGATGACGATAAAAACCCATAATTTTCAGAACATAAAATTTTCTGACCTCCTTTCACTTGATCGTGATCCTTAGACCCCGATCCACTTCCACTCGTTCCCACACCATTGTTGTTCAACTTCAATCGACAATCACTTTTGTAATGGCCCACCTTGTTGCATCTCTAACACACCAAATTCTATTCTCTTTTTAGAGGATTTTTTGGGTCCATCAAACTTACGCTTCTTGCCTTTTCCTTTGTTGTTGGAGTTTATTTCTTCTCCTCAACCATGTGAACAGAGGGCTGTCTAGATTCAACTTTCCCCTTGGTTTTGTCATTTATTTTTGCACCCAAAGAAATTCTTCGATACACAAATGACTCCTAAGTTGAACCAATGACAATTCCTCCTTTTGATGTTTCAAATTATGCTTAAAAATCTTTCCAAGATGGTGGAAGTTTGTCAATCACACTCGACACAGCAAGGGATTCATCCATATTCATTTTGTGTAGTGTAAATTGACCCAAAATGCGAAGGATTTGTTTATATTGTTCCATTATGGGCCTCGTGTCCACCATTTTATAATTGTTAAAATCGCTAACCAAGAACTTCTTACTAGAAGCATCTTCAACGATACTTAGACTCAAGGGAATTCCATAATTCCTTTGCACTTTCCACATTTTGGTAAATATCGAATAAATAATCTCACATACCATTCAAGATGTGACCTCTGCAAATATAGTCATCGTTCTCCCACTTGCTCCTCCTCCTGGTCTGTTCCAACGTCTCATCTTCCACGACTTCTGGCATGGGGGTACTCAGCACATACTCCACCTTCAAGGTCGTCAACAGAAAATGCATCTTTTTATGCCAGCGCCTAAAGTCAATACCTTCAAACTTCTCCAACTTTCCGAACTTCAAAGTCATCTCTTTCACAAAATCGTCCATGATCGACATAAAAAATTATCAATTCGATTGTTAGAAAACGGGTAGGAGAAAATAGGGTAAAAGAATCGATGAGGTAACCGATTTGCTGGAGAATCGTGTGAGTTCACTTTTTGAATTGATATTTCGACCCTATGCTTGCGTTTCACGAAATTCATTATGGGATAAGACACAAGACCACTATCGATTTTAGGCACAAAATCGAGAGCAATTACAAGAGAGTATATGAAGTTTAAAAATGTGTGTACCAAAATGTAAGTATATATGTATTATATATACTAGTTCCATTTGAAAAATGAGGAAAATAACTGAAATGGAAATCATGGCTAATTATTAGCAGTAATGGACGGTTACAATTGTTTCAGCTAAGATCATGGGTTGGCAATAACTACACAATAATCGCACAGTAACTGCTCCAGAGTTCTGGACGTGTAGGTTAAGAGCTCTGGTTACACGAGACCAGAAGTACCCAACCGTAGCCTCTGGTCCGACCAACCAGAGCCTCTGGTCTAACCAACCAGATCTTCTGGTCATAAAAGGTACTTCATTCGTGTGACAAGAGATAGTCACAACCATATGTATGATCAACCAGAGCCTCTGGTCCGAGCAACCATGGCCTCTGGTCTGAGTAACCAGAGCCTCTAGTCCGAGCAACCAGAGCCTTTGGTCCATGTTTTCTAGAACTAATTCTGAAAACAAACCACTTGATCTTAAACTCAAAACTAATCAAAAATGAAGTTTTCCTTCATTCTAATTACGTTTTTCCACTGCATTCCAAGTCAAAAATTCTATAGAGGTTTTGGGGTGCTGCCCCTTGGACCCCGCCAGGGGCTCTGTCCCTTGGACCCCACAAGGGGGTGCAACCCCCTTGACCCTTGACATTTCGTCGTGTCTAGGATCAAACTCGCCTTATATACAAGTGTGCACTCTACACCTCCTTACTTGAATTCGAACACAGTTTGAAACATCGGCACTCGTGTTACTTCCAGTTACACTTAAATGCCCAGTAACACTAAAATCACCAACACTTCTTACCCTTCTCACCATAACTTTCATTCTTACCACATATATTTTAATAAAAAAGTTACAAATTTTTAGAGTCCCAGGATGTAGATGTAGTAGTATAGTTAACATAGAATGATATACAAGTAATCAACCATAAACACACACACACACATCTTGGACTTCCAACATGAAGTTAGACTATTCTATCATCATGGAAATACTCAAGGGTCATCCACTTAGCACTGCATTGAACAAATATGCCAAGATGCCTATCATCTACTTGCAACATTTCTGGAAGACTCTTACCTATCATCCATTACCAAAAGATCTTCATTTCACCGCATAGATAGATCATTTATAGAAAAGTCTTACCCTTAGTAGACTCAGAAGGGTACTTGGTCTACCCATACAAGACGCATTTCCTGGCTTAGCAGAATTTGAAGATGTTGCTTCAGAGGAAGCATCGTGTGGCGACATTATATCTTTGGGTACATAGATCTGCTGACCAAAACATCAACTGTCAAGAGGAAATTCTTACCACCCATGTGGCACACTTTATTCTATGTTATCAACCAGTGCCTTATCTCCAAGCACACAAAACTTGATCGTAGCAATATTTCAGTCGTACATATATTTCATGGTGTTTTCTCCAATAGACACTATGGCTATGCAATGCTCATATAGAATGAGTTGATAGAGATGGTGCAGATAAGTCAAAGCCCACCAAAGTTAGATCATTCATTCATTTCCAGAGGTTCATGCAGCTCTTCATTTAGAGCATGATTAATGGAAATAAGATTATTCCAAGAAGATAGTGCACAACTTGGACAGAGAATACTATGCAATTCTTAAAGTATCCAGAACTTGAATTTCCATATGTCAGGCCAATTTTAGCTGAATTAATCTTATATACAAATCAACCAGTAGACTGTGTGATAGAATATATGAGAGAAAACGCATTGATGGTCCATCCAGAACCGGGGGGACCTACCCCCAATGCATCCCATGCCTTAACTGAGAGAGATAGAGCGTCTAGGTGTAAAGAAGGAGGATCAAGAACAAGGGGTTTCTGATCGGGGAGAGTAGAAGGGAAATGAAAATGAGGGGGATTTGGGGAAGGGGCTGCCTTTGCTGATCTTGCTACTGCTGATATTGTTTTGCATGCTGATTTTGATGATGATGATGATTATGACCTATTCCTAGATGATCCTGAAGATGTCTTCCCTGCACCTTCAAGTGATGATGACCAAGAAGTTAATATAGAAGAATCATCCGACAGTGACAATGATGGAGATGATGATGTTGATGATTCCCATGATGTTGAAATTCATAGAATTCCACAACATGTTGATCCCAGACCATGTGTTGATGATGACAACTCTGAAGAAATTCCTATATATGCTAGTGAAGTTATGGAAATTGACACCGTGGTTGTTAGGTCAAATATTATTGTACATGATATCATTAGATGAGGATATCATGATGAATATAAGAAAGCCAAAGCTTGATGTCAAAGTAATCAAGAAAGTCAAAGTTGTCAAGAATATTCAACTGTAAAAGTCATTGTATGTTGTTTAATTGCTTTCTACTATAGAATATAAATAGTTTTTGTCCTTGTAATCTTGAAGCTTAGATTTTAGAGAGATCATTTTGTAAGAGATCTTAGAGAGAATTCTAGAGAGAGAGTCTAGAGTGAGAAAGTGGGCTTCATTCCAGTTTGTAACTTTCCTCTATAATTCAATAAAGATGAAGCTTGTGAATCATTTTTTTTTGGAAAGGAGGCGACACTCCTGGAAATTATGAATCACTGTTACTTGATCATGATGGGACTATCATGTGGTATCAGAGCTTGAACAAAAGATTTGTCCAAGATTTCTTGAAAATTTTGAAGATTTGAAGAATTTTTTGTTGGTGTTTGAAGATTTGTTCTTGAAAATTTTTCGGATCAATGAATTTTGTCTGGATTTGTGTTCTAAATGATGAATTGATCATCATTGATCCATTATATATTGATTTATTAAATCGATTTCATCTTTTGGATCTAATCTTGATCAAGTTTTTGAGTTTTTGAGAAACTTGAAAAGTGGGTGTGTTCTTCGAGTTTTTGATTGATTTTGGATAAATCTGATGTTTTTATTGAATATTTTTCCACAAATATGTTTTTCTACCGAGTTTCAACATTCATACTTGTGTTTTAGTGTTTGGTGATGTCGACAGTTGCATGAGTTTTATGTTGATCTTCATACTTGTCGCAACATTCAAAATTGTCACACACAATTGGCCTTCATACTCCTCGCACAATTCTTAGTTAACGCACACTATGCATATATACATTTCTCGCATGAATCATCTACTAGTAAACAAAGCTTATATTGATCAAAGTTTGTAGGCTTATAAGAAATCTGTGGTCAATCTGAAATGTTAGTCAACGTTGGTGTACTGTTGCTGCGTTTGTTTTTCATCATCATTTTTTTAATCGCATAATTCATGCTTATCGCACGTCATGGACCTTCAAGTTTATCGCATACCATATGACTTCATAGTTTTCGCACACTTCACCTTTGGGTTTATCGCACATCACTATCCTTAAGGTTACCGCACACAAAGAAAACATGGTTATCGGCTTGTCGCACGCTGCATACTGTCAAACTTGAGGTTTTGATCAACTTTTGTCAACTGCATCTGTTGCATAAGGGTTGCAAGCAATCTGTTATCGCATGAGTTTACTGTTTTCGGTGGTCTTGAATCGACTATAGCTTGCTTCTTGATTGCTTCATGGTTACTGAAGTTCACTTAAACACATAGGTTACATAAATTACAATTGTAATTTCATGTGTTTGTCATGGTTGTTGCGGGTTGACTCAAGATAGATGATGACACTGTTCCGTTAAGCGTCTGTTAGCGTCGTTAAGTTTTGTTACATTTTTAGTCCTTTTTTCCATTAAGTCTGTTAAATGTTTTTCAATTTTAGTCCTTTTTTTGTTAAGTGTTGTTCTCTCTGTAGTGTTAACTTTTTGTTACTTTTTCTTTTCAAAGTTAGTCCTTTCTGTTATCTTTGTTAGTTCATCTTTTATTTTTGTACATTTTTAGTACCTGGACTTTAAAGTCACATATATTGTCACTTTTAATCCCTGAGCTTTAAGTTTCAAATTTTATCACTTTTAGTCCTTGGACTTGAAGTTTGGAAATTTTACTTTTCCGGTCCTTGTAACGTGTTTGTGTAATTTTTGTGTTGTTCAAGTGTGCACAATTCATCTTCTAATCGAAGTTTCTGTCAATGATCATTTGTATTTCAGGTAACAATGTCTTCACAACAAGATATTATTAACTTCAAAGACAAAGTTATTGAGAAATTGAATCTTGATCAAGCTTATCTTTAGTTAGATTTTGGATAATCTGAGAAATGAGGGCCAAGCTTATCGTGATATATGTGCTTTACAGACAAGCAATGAATGGCTCAAGGAAAGAAATTCCAAACTTGAAAAAGTAGCTAGAAGTGGTTCATATTCATTGTTGTATGCTGAAGAGAAAATTAAATTAAGCAAATTTCTGATCTTCAGAAAAATTTTGAAAAGGAAAAACAAGGTTTTGAAACAGAAAGAATATCTTTTTCATTGAAGTTATCTGATTGGAGAAGTTGTTAGAGAAAGAAAGATAGAAAGGAATTTGAATGTAAGAAAACTATTTTTCAAGAAGAAAAGTGTTAGGACTGAAAAGTCCTAGTGCGTTGAAAGTTGTATAGCGCATTTATAGAGTTTAATTGTTTTATTATTTATTGTGTTGTAAAAGCCTATATTGTTAATGGGCTTGTTAGTGTATAAAAGTCTTGGAAAGTAAATGTATTTGATTTGTTTGTAATTGTAATTGGGCCTATTGGGCTTATGTAGTAGATGGGCTTGGGCTTATAGTTGTAACAAGGTAGTGGGTAGGTGATAGACTATAAATAGGTATTAGCTTGTAATATTTTCATAATTCAATTCCATAATTCACAATGTAGCTCCTAAATCATATTTGCTCTCTTGAGTGTAGATTTACTTTCTCTCTCTAAATAAATAGGCCTACTCCTATTCTACCTAATCAATCTCAAACATGAATGTCTAGATCTCGGACCTAACATGTGGTATACGAGCCAAACGATAACATTCTTATCGAAACGATTATCGGATCTTGACATTTCGTGTTTTTTAGCCCGATCTACATGTAAGTGCCTTCATATCTCATTTGCTCTTGAAGATTTGTTCCTTATACGATTACAGATCTACTACAATTTTTGGATTCAAATTTCGTTGAGTTTTGAAGATTTTTCGAATTTTCATTCGAAATTTTCGGTGTTCTTCGCGTCTATTTTTAGATCCGAAAGTTTTCTTTCATGAGGTGATTTAACTTGCCTGGATCTATTCTTTGTCGAATTTCAAGCATTCTACTATTTTTAGAATCGAAAAACGATGAAAAATGAGTGAGATAGGAGGATTTGAAGATTGTTCACCGGAAAAACGTTTTCACCGGAACGGTTACTGTTCATGGCCGGAAAAATGAGGTTTAAGCTGTGATTTTGTCATATACTCGTCCAGATCTATTCTATAATGTCTAGAAATTGATTATTTGTTGTTTGATGAAGTTTGAGCACACAAAATCGAGATTACATTGATCTGTTTATTAGCCTCGTCGGAAAAACGTGAGCTGTCGGAAAATACACAGATCTCGCCGGTGTTTTTCTGTAAATTGATCAAGATCTGTTTGTTTTTGTTATATTGATCATTTGGCACATGAATAGCAAAGGATTCAACATGTAATCGTGAGTTTTGGAGCTGCTTTGATTGTTTAAAGTAAATCTCGCCAAAAAGTTGTTGTCACCGGAAAACTCACTGTTTGGGCGAAATTTCACTGTTATTTCGATCCAGATCTGTGAGTGTAATCATTTTGATCAGTTTGCAACTCATTTTTGCAAGAAATTGAAGGTTTTGAGTTGATTGGAAGAAGATCTCATCGAAAACAAAACGTTTTCGCCGGAAAAACGTTTTGGTCGGAAGTTGACTGTTTCGTCGGAGTTGGATGTATTTTCGACACAGATCAGTTTATTTGTTCAGACCGATCAGTTTGCAAAGTAATTAGATGCAACAAACAAGTTTTTAATTGTGATTTCTTGAAAAAAAAAGAAGCAAATCGTGAAGTGTGGTTGAAAGAGATGATGAATAGTAAAACTTAACGGACCGTTAGTCCCGTTAGTTTTTTTTAACAGTTTTGGTCCAAATTCCGTTAGTTTGGTCAAAATTGTTCCTCAAATCCTACCATGTAGTGTGTGCCCTATCGTTCCCTTTTCGAGCAACACGTTTACGACTCTCAAGCCGAACTCCTATTCGACTCGAGGTTAACGACGGGTTCTTTGTTAAAAACTAAGGATGCACTCGGTTTGTCACATAAAATTAACTCGTTATCATTCTTGTGGGTGTATCGGAACGAGTTTCGTTTCTACATTTCGAGATGTTTTATCGTGCACTTAGTCTAGCTTACGGTGTACATCGGATCCGGTTTTAAAGTCGAAAACAAAGAATGAGAGCAACTTTCAAGGGGGAGCCGAGCTTATAATTGTTAATGCATGCACTAAAGTTTTTTCAAGCAAATCAAGGGGGATAGGAGATTAGAGCTTGCAGATGATTTACTTTCCAAAACTTTAGGGGGAGAATGTTAGTGTATAAAAGTCTTGGAAAGTAAATGTATTTGATTTGTTTGTAATTGTAATTGGGCCTATTGGGCTTATGTAGTAGATGGGCTTGGGCTTATAATTGTAACAAGGTAGTGGGTAGGTGATAGACTATAAATAGGTATTAGCTTGTAATGTTTTCATAATTCAATTCCATAATTCCCAATGTAGCTCCTAAATCATATTTGCTCTCTTTAGTGTAGATTTACTTTCTCTCTCTAAATAAATAAGCCTACTCCTATCCTACCTAATCAATCTCAAACATGAATGTCTAGATATCGGACCTACCGAGGCTTGTCTTGTTTAATGGGCTTGGGCCTTAGGGTTTAGGCCCTTGGTGTAAATAAGTTATATTGCTAGGGTTTTGAGAGGAAAATGGTCATTATTAGGGTTTACTTAGCCGTATCAGAAATTTTCTCTATAAACCTTAAACCCTTTATTGATAAATCTAATAATATGACCAACAGTTGTGATTCAATCATTGTTTGTTATTGATTATTATTGTGTTTGCATTGTTTCTGAGATCTACAATTGGTATCAGAGTCGAATCAAATTAACTTTTATTCGATACGATCAAAAGGTTTGTCTAAATCCCTTCATCTTATCGATTTTAATGTTTAATCGACTGTTGGTTCGGCAGCTTTATCGTGTTCATCATAATCGATTTCTTAGGTTTTAGTATTAGTTGTTTTTCTGCTAAATTAAATCTGGGTTTGTGATCGCTATTCAATTTCATTTGATTAATTCTTATTTAAAAGGTTTGATCTGGTTGAAATTTGAAGTTGTTAGAATTTTTTGTTCATACGACAACCTTCTAAGCTCTTCAAAATTAAAGTTCTAGTTTGAGTTTTGGTGTTTTAATCATGTTGGGTTTGTGTCTTTGAAGCTAAATAGTCAAGTAATTTGGATTTAGAAAAGTGTTTTTGGTTGAAATTTTTGAGCTATCGCCGAATTGTTCGAAGAACACCAAACCCAGATTCTTGATCTCCCGGTACTACCCAATCTCCCGGTCCTTCATAGTGGGAATTAATTTTTTCCCGGGACTCGACAATCTCCCGGTACTCAACAATCTCCCGGTACAGCCACATCCCAGACTTGAACTTCGCTTGTCATCCGGGAATGAAAGTCAACGTGTCTACCAAGAGTTGACGCCACATCCGAATTTCAGATTTTACACTTTGCCTTCGGAGAGTTTGATGTCCATTGTGATTGGGTGATTAAAATCATAGTGGGTCGATGCTTCTAAATTTGTGATAGAGGTTGCTGTTTTGTTTTTAATATCGATTATTAAGGATAGTGGGTCGGTGGAGATTTTAATATAGATAACATCCGGGTAAAAATCATAGCATCTGGGAGTTACATTGGACCGGGAAACTATTATCATCCGAGAAATAAATTTTTGATTCGGGAACCGAATCTCCCGTGTTAAACCCAAAATTCAAGTTCTAATCAAACAAAACAATCAAGATGAACAAACAATGAAATCACATGTCATTGATTCAATCACAGATTACAATCAATCTCACTTTCTCTCACTACATTTACTTTCTCTCTCTAGAATGATATTTCAATCTATTCTTCTCTGATTCATATGCTTGTTGCTGTTACATAGAATACAAAGACTTAAGGAACCTATTTATACCAAGCAACATAACAAGGAAACAAATACAAGACACTTTGACTTTGACTTATTACACTGACTTTGACTTTGATGCTTGAGAGTTGACTTCAGCTTTGACTTTTATCTTCATTCTTTATGATCTTGCATCCAACAAATATGTGCTCTAACATTCTCCCCCTTTGGATCAAGATCATCTCTAAAAAGATATTGCAATTCAATCTTCTCTTTTAAGCTCAATTTGTATCTTCTCCCTTTGATGTAAACAAGATCTTCTCAAGCAATCAACATTCTCCCCCTATTCATATGAAAAAAATTGACATTCTCCCCTTTCTTTGATAAATTCAGTATCTTCAAAAACTTTCAGCAATCTTCTCAAAATCTGTTCTTCAAGAATAATAACATTCTCCCTAAAGGTTGTAAACAAACCTCTCTCCCAGACTTGAAAATAAATTATCTTCAAATTTAGCACACTTTGCTTCAGCAAATTTATCTTCAACAATTCTGAAAAACTTTAAACTCTTGCTTTCAACTTTTAAACAAACTTCAACAATGTTTCTTTCTTTCACAGTCAATCTTTGAATATTTCTCCCCTTATACGATACAAACTGTTCTTTCCGGACATTTTTTTAACATTGTTTTCTCCTCTCAACATTTCTTGAACCTTTCTCCCCCCTTTTGATGATTAGAGCATTGAAATCATCAAAACTTCACAAGAAATGTCGTTGATAATCTGTACTGACCATTGAACTTTAATACTGAGCCTCTGATTCTCCGTTGATCCAAAAAGATATTCATCCGAATCTTTTCAAATTCAGACAAATTATGATTGTAACACCTGAATCAACAAATGAATCAGTTAGAAGTGCCTGTCAGTAACACGAAGTTACTGTATGTAACGAATACACATTGTAAAGGAGCTTTTATGATGTTCACTCCCCCAGGGCTTCCATTCAATCATCGAAACACCACAAAGATATTTCTATGAACGTTATGACAAGAAAAACAAATTTCCTTGTGTGTTCGTGCAAGTGTTAGAAAGAATTAAGCACATGATGATTGCTTGTTATAAGGCTCAACATTTGTGTAAACCACTGAGACAACAGTAAGTAAACACAGACTCAATTTGTGCATGATCGATGTGCGAAGGTGGGGCAGACTTCCTTCTGTTTCAATATTCAGATTTTCCAAATGAAAACAAGATAGATTATATGTTGCGTCCCCTTGAAATATGAAACATTTTCTTTTTAAGAAGAAAATGAGTAGCTGGTGGGGTTTTTATCAAGAGTTGGTATGAGCTAGTTGCCTGTTTCAATAATGTTCACGAAAAAAATGTGAAACACTAGCAATGTAGCTGCCCGACTCAGAAAAAGTTGGTGCAGAGTTTGATATTCTTTTACTCTGACCTCACACACTCTTTCTTTTTAAACATTGAGGTCGCATCTAACCAAACTCTCATTTACATTTTACCTCTTCACACAACCCACACTCATTTCTTTTTGACTCCTCACACTCGATCACTAAGGATTAACTTCTTGGGTAGGAAACACTGGTTAACATGAATCCATAGAAGTTTCATTAAAGCTCACACTAAGAACCCATATTTTCCTAAAAGAATATGTTGTTCAGATGGTGTAACTAAAACAGTTAAAGCACAGATTATGAAATACAAGTCAGATGTCTGTATGCTCAGATATGTAATCATGAAGATTTTAGAATTTTTAAATATTGAAGACTTTTAAAACAAGATAATTGAATGAATGAAATGAATACAAGAAACTTGTTTGAAAATCTGACATTGTATGAAAAAGATCAAATACGAATGATATAACAATCAAGGCTTTGGTCATCAAAAATTGATATTGTCTATACGAATAAAAAATATAGACATTCTTGAAGGAACGTTTAGAAATGAAATCACGCTCAAACATTGAATAACAATCGGGGTGTCTTACCATCGAAAAATTTGTTTCAATTTAGAGACATGGTAATAACGAATTCAACAAAAATTAAACCGGTGTGTGAATACTTGACAGTATATAGACAAGATAATACACAAGTATTAATCTTTGGAAACACACGGTTTGTTGATCATTGAAGCACAAATAAAATGAAAACATTTAAAAATCACACTTCTATATTCATGAAATCATTTAAGAATCAGAAATGGTTTGAACATTTAAGAACATGTTTTCTATGATTGAA
Organism: Arctium minus; assembly: GCA_954870635.1. NCBI lineage: Eukaryota > Viridiplantae > Streptophyta > Magnoliopsida > Asterales > Asteraceae > Arctium > Arctium minus. The sequence goes on along the minus strand of OX941085.1, from coordinate 72,693,271 downwards.
AGTCGTCCTTCTTTCAACCATATATGAGAATAAGAATAAAAATAAACCTTTTCGATCTGTCTTAAATCTCATGAAGTCACCTTAAAGTCATAATGATATGATCATTAAGTATCTTCTCAATCTGCATCAGTCATAAAGTCCATCAAAGCAACTTTATTCACAACATTTATTGAAAAATAAAATGACATAAAGCAGTAAAACAATGAATGTACGAGTTCTGATCTGAAGTAATCAGAAGTCATAATTCTTACTCCCCCTGAAATTATGTATCTGTAATTTATTAGTGAAAAAGCACATGATAGAGATCTACAACTCCCCCTGAAGTGTAGTTCATCATATCTTCCGAATGCATATTTCCAGAAAAAAATATGTACTCCCCATTGAAGGTTGATTTCCTCATTTGAGTATCGGAGTACAATCTCTTATCAGCTCTGGAGTATCATTTATTTTTATCATTGAAGAGCGAGTCCTAAACTATTGTGTTTAGAAGTCAAACTCCGTAGTCTTTGAAGAACGGGTCCTGAACTGTAATATTCAGAAGCCTTGATTCTCTTACTCCCCCTTAACTTGAGGTGCCTGCAATACATAATCATCTTTTGGTTTTGGTACCCACTAGTATTTGGGTCCATGTTTGTGAGTTGTAGTTCTATTGGGAGTAATTGAATAAGAACCATACCAGAAATGATCACTAGACCTATGAACAAAATCATATGTATGACAGTAAGAGAAATACCTTTTTCTAGACAACTTGATCAATTGATCTCTCGAGTAAGCAAGATCAGGTTTACATTTCAGCACTTTGTTCTTCTTTGCATTTGATGCATGTACAAATGATTTGTTTTCCATCTTCTCGACCTTCTTTCCTTTCTGTTCTTCATCTACTAGTTTCACTTTCCAAACCAGTTTCTCTTCATTATATCTTCTTCTTCTTCTTCTTCTTTGTGTACCTGAACCATCTATATTTCGATCATAGAAAATGTTAGTAGTACGAATTTGATCAAATGATTTAACTGACCTTTTTGAAGAAACAATTTTCTGATGTGAGCTTGAGGCGGTCTTATTAGAACCAACTGAACTATTCCTAGGTATATGGATTTGTGACTCTGGAGTCGTTTGCTCAGTCACCACAACCTTTGAAATAATGTCTTTAAGCTCTTTTATCTTTGAAGAATAATCGTCTCTTTCTTTGACAAGTAGATCAATATCTTTCTTGAATTCAGACTTCGCTTTCTGCTCTTTCAGTGCATTTGTAGATAGCTCAGATAGCTTCTCAGTAAGCTTCTTTATTTCTTCCTCAAAAACCTGTCTTTCTTCTTCAAAGTCTTTTTCCACATTCTTTCTTCCATCATATATCTCTTTAAAGAATCCTACATTCTTTTGTTCTATAATCTTCTTCTCTTTGTCAAACTTTTCTCTTTCCAAAATGATTACTTTCTCAAAGTCAGAAACTTGTTGAGAAAGCTTTATACATTTGAGCTCCAAACCTTTCTTTTCTTCAAAACTTTTTCTTGAAAAGTCTAAGAACTTCTTTGAAAATCCTTTCTTCTCACTTTCAAAATCATCTTTATCTTTGACCATATTTTGTTCCAAATCAGATATCTTCTATTGAAACTCAGCATTAGCATCCTCCAGATTCTCAATCTTCTCTTCATAACTGTCAACAAAGGCTGCTTGCTGGATTTGAGCAATTTGATCTTCCAAATATGAGATATTTCTTTTCAGCTTTGCATTCTCAACTTTCAACTTCTCAGATTCCATCCATTTGTCTTCTTTCAAAGCATGAAGAACTTCTCTTTCAAGTTGAGTTATATGTTCTTTATATGCAGCAAAGAAATCTGAAAATTTTCCCGAACTAGTTGCCTTTTTCAGTAAGCCTATATGTGAATGCATCTATTCTTTAAGACTAATAAAAGTAGCAACTTGATCATTTTCTTTCTGCTTATAGTACTCAAGATTTTCTTTAGACACAACAACATCAACATGTAACTTATCAAGTTTCACATTCTTTTGTACAATCTTCTTTTCAAGAGAGACAATCTTGGCTTTCAGTTTAGTAATCTCTTCTGTTGATGACATCTTGATCTTATCACCGATTGCAAGAGCTTCTCTGGAAGTAGAAATCTTATGCTCCTGACTTTTCTCTTTACGCCCTTCAGAAGTATATTCTTCAACAAAGAAATAATCATCCATGATTCTTGTTTCAAAAAGAACTTGAATTTCATCGTTAATCCAACATGAAATCAAGTAAATCAGAAAACCTTAGACAGAAAAGAGAGAGGAGAGAGAGAGAGGATAGAGAGAGAAGAGAGAGGAGAGGAGAGAGAGAGAGGAGAGGAGAGAGAGAGGAGAGAGAGAGGAGTGAGAGGGGAGAGGAGAGGAGAGAGAGAGGGATAGAGAGGAAAGAGAGGGAGAGAGGAGAGAGAGAGGAGAGAGAGGAGAGAGAGAGGGAGAGAAGAGAGAGAGAGAGGGAGAGAGGAGAGAGAGTTGGTGTGTGCTAATAATGTTGAACGGTAGTGGTGGCCGGTGATGGTGGTTGCCGGTGGCGGTGGTGGTCGGAGGTGGTGGTGGCCGATGGCGGTGGTCGGAGGTGGTGGTGGTGGCCGGTGTTGGTAGTCGGAGGTGGTGGTGGCTGGTGGTGGTCGGTGGTGGCCGGAGGTGGTCGATGATGGCCGGAGGTGGTGGCCGGTGGCGGTGGCCGGTGGCGGTGGCCGATGGTGGTGGCCGGAGGTGGTGGTGTATATTAGGACGAGGGACAATTTTGTCCAAAAAAAAATATGACATTCCATTCCAATGAAATACCACCTCCCCCCAAGGAATGTTGAATCCTTCATTTGTGGAATTCATTGGAATTCAACATTCCAATTCCTTAAAAAGAATGAACCAATCGATGTAATGGAATCTGGTCAACGGAATTCAACATTCCAATTACATCAGATTCCATCAGAATCTGCGAACCAAACGCCCCCTAAGTATGAAATTCGTAAGATATACTATGAAGTATATTGAATTCGCAAACCACAGAAATTCGCAAGAAATGAACTTCAAAAATTCGCAAGCAAAGAAAATTCATAAGTAATGAACACAAGAATTCGTAAACACTCAGAATTCGTAAGAAACACTTTTTCGCAGAAAACCTTTATACTAATTCTTAACTTTGAAATTTTGAGCAACAAGAATTCGTAAGCAAAGAGAAACTTAGAATTCTCAAGCAATGACAATACAAAGATTCGCAGACAACAAATACCAACTTCAGAATTCGCAGACTATAAGAAGTCAGAATTCGTAACTCTCAAACCTACGAATCCTGAGGAATTCGCAAGAAACAATGTACGAAATCTTCACTTTTCGCAAGTTTCAAGACTGCGAATTCTGTCCTTGACAAAAAGTTTCAAAAAATAACTTTTCTCACAAAAGATATATGCGAATTCTATTGATTCTACGAATTCTTGGCAAAGTTGACTTATGCGAATTCTTAGCAATTCACAGACAGGCCAATACGAATACTGAAGGATTCTCAACACAAAGGCCTGCGAATCCTAGAAAATTCGCAACACAAACATCTGCGAATTTTACACTTATAAAATTTTAGAGATCAATAAACTCTGCAAAATCTGAATATCTGCGAAAACTCGATCTGCGAGTTCTTCAGGGATCTGCAAGTTCTTCATGTAATCTTGCGAGTTCTTCAAATCTCGAATGAAAACATCCTCTGATCGACTCAAAATCCTATCTAAACTTCGAATTTCAATTCGAAACTTTGACAATTGGATCACTAACACACCTAGAACCAAAATCTAACAACGATTTTCAATATAACGCACAAACCATTACAATTTGATTCAAAATACAGTGCGTAGACTCGTGAACTCAAAAACTCAATGAAATCATCAAATTAATGAAAATTACATTGCAAAACTTGAATTAAACTATACAAGCTCAATCTAAATCAATATACGAACTCATTCTCCTCAATTACAAATACTAATTCGCACAAAAACTCGAAATTCGATTCAAGAACTCAAGAACACAGTACAAATCATTTTTCTCGATTGATTTCACTTAGATCTGCTTTGATACCAATTGTTACACCCAAAATTCAAGTTCTAATCAAACAAAACAATCAAGATGAACAAACAATGAAATCACATGTCATTGATTCAATCACAGATTACAATCAATCTCACTTTCTCTCACTACATTTACTTTCTCTCTCTAGAATGATATTTCATTATGTTCTTCTCTGATTCGTATGCTTGTTGTTACATAGAATACAAAGACTTAAGGAACCTATTTATACCAAGCAACATAACAAGGAAAAAAATACAAGACACTTTGACTTTGACTTATTACACTAACTTTGACTTTGATACTTGAGAGTTGACTTCAGCTTTGACTTTTATCTTCATTCTTTATGATCTTGCATCTAACAAATATGTGCTCTAACATCCCGGGACTTAATTTCATCCAGGAACCATTCCACCGGGAACTTGTTTACCGGGAATAAAATTTAGCATCTTACAGTGAATCAAGCAAGTGGATTGCAACATAGAGTTGCACAAAAGATATTGAGAGACGAACAAAGAACAAATGCGTTGCTTGAGTTTGTGAGTTTATTTGAAGGTTACAATAAGTTTTCGAGGTGTAAGTTTTTTCGAAAAAAAATTCGGTTAATTCGGTAGTGATTGTGGACGAACCTTTTCGATTTTAAATTGTTAAAGGGTGTTTACAAAGCTTAAACGAACATCTTTGATCGAAAATTTTTCACCCATGTCAAATATTTGAGTTGTCGATCGTTTTTCGATAAACTTTCAGTTGCTTCGTTCGAGAGTTTAAGAGATTGTTTCGGGTTCTAATCAGTTGAGGGAACTTAAGGGAACATAAACGATCGATTTTGGTCGAAATTTTTTAACCCATGTCGAGTTTCTAAGTTTTCGATCGTTTTCCGAAAAGTTTTCAGTTGGTTCGTTTGTGATCTTGGGTTGACCGTTTGAGTTTTAATATGTTAAGGAGTGATCAGGGAGCTTTAACGATCGTTTTGCATTGAATATTTTTAACCCGTTCGAAGTTTTGCAGGTTGGATCAACAAAGAAGATGATGAATAGTGTTTCCGTTAAGTGACGGTTAAATTCGTTACATTTTGGTCCTTTTTCCGTTAGTCCAATTAGTGTCCGTTAGTTTGTTAGTTTGGTTAGTTTTTTATATCATTTTTAGTCCTTTTTCAGTTAGAGTCCAGTTAAGTCCGTTAGAAGTTTCACTTTTTACACTTTTAGTCCCTCTAGTTAGTAGTTTTAACCTATGTCATTTCTAGTCCTTCTAGTTTTAAGTTTCAGTTTGTGTCACTTTCAGTCCCCGTACTTCAAAGTTTCAAAGTTTGTCAATTGTGACCCCTAAACTTTCAAGTTTCACTCGTCACTTTTGGTCCTTGCACTTTGAATCTTTCATATATTGACAAGTACTGTCCCTGGACTTCAAGCTTTGCAAGTAACAATGCCTTTTGTACCCATGTCTGAACACAAAGCAATGATTACAACTCTTGAAAAGAAATTGGAAAACATGTTAAAGTTCGTGAACACACTGATGGAAGAGAATGCTTTTCTTCAGTTAGATTTGGACAATCTGAGATCGAAAAGCCAGATGTATAAAGATATGTGTGCCTTACAGACAAGCAATGACTGGCTCAGGGATAGGAATTCTCAACTTGAAAGGGCGACAAAAAATAGTTCATATCACATAATGTTTTCTGACCAAATAAATTCTCTTAAAAGAAAGATTTCAGATCTTGAAAACGAAGCTTATATGAAGAAAAGTAGTCTGACAAGTGCTGAAATTTTAAACAAAATATCTGAACTTGAAAGAAAAGTTGCAGATTTTGAAGCCAAAGAAGAGAAGAATCTGTCGTTTGAAGAAAGAGGAAACATGTTGGAGAGTGAAAATCTCGACCTGAAGAAAAGACTTCCTGTTTTTGAAAAAGAAAAAGTTGAATTTTCAAATGAAAGAAAGAATTTTGAAAGAAAGATTCTTGATCTTTCTGTTGATCCCAATAATGAAGCTCTTTAACTTGATTTAACCTTTCACTACACACAGATTAATTAAACAGAGTACGGAAGCGTTTAAGATGTGTAAGAAAGATAGAACATGCAAGGTAGTAGACACACAAGTAATCAATAAAACAACAAGTAAAATAATATGAGATAATCACTCAAAACAACTGTTTCATTGATTACTGTAGAACACCAAGAACACGCACTGGTATGTGCAAATATTCTCTTGGAAGATACAAACTCTATTTTCTATTGTGTGTGCTCACTTTTCCGAAACAGGAAAGAGGTGCTCCTATATAATACAAGGAGCGTGTACCTCGTAGTACAAGACAAAGGCTAACATTCCATATAAAGAATGCCACCTGTAAAGTAAAACATCGTGGGACGCCCATTAATTTATCTTGAGGATCTTCGTACAACAGGCCTCACGTGTTCTGCACGTGGTCTTGTCTTGAACTATCTTGCGAGAAACTCTAACACTGATCTCCAGAGGTTAGCCTTCACAGAGGCTCTGTGAGTGATCACAGAGGCTCTGTGATATGAGCATCATCTTCAGGTTTGACCTCGGGTACACCTTATGCGGGGTAACCTCTGAACTTTGCATCTTCTGTGGTGACTTAGCAATCAACAGAAGTTTCTATACTTAGCCTATTTTTCAACACTTCTAATCTTGGTAGATGGAGCTAACAATCTCCCCCTAAGTGTTGAAAAATAAAATTTTGAAATTTGAGGTGTTGGCTAAGCTAGAAACAAAAAGAGGTGAAAGGAACTCAACCTCTGAATACAGATTTTCATTCATAAAAGAAAAATGCTAGAAGGCAATTACATTAAGGAACAGATACATGAATGAAAAGCAAAAAGAAAATTACACAAGTCATTGAGGAAAATCATTTATCGGATTGGTAAAGCTTTCGGCTAGAGTTTTCTTCATCGATAAAATGAGATCCCTGTACTTCAGTTGAGCATCAATCTGTTCGATCATCCTTTCTGCAGGTCCCGCTTGCACAGTCTCAGTGCCCTTCTTCCTCAGAATCGTGTTCTTTATCTTCAACAGAGTGTTGTTCGAGTACTTGTGACTTTGATTTGGCCTGTACATCTTCTAAAGCCCATCATCGTCTTTGTAGATGAACCCGAATTCAGGCTCTGTGATTAGAGAGTTTGATGGAACATTTTCGATTCCGGGGAATTGGTCATTTGGTTTGGTGATCGACAGCTTCTCGAATCCGAGTTGTAGAGCTACCTCGAAATCCATTTTGCTATGATATCTGACATGTTCGCGCATCACCTCCTTGATCCTGCCATTTGCTATCATGTACTCCTTTTGCTTTTCAAGTCTTTGCTCTGTGAAGGTTGAGAGGATGGGGTGGATTTTGGTTCCCCAGATAGAAGTGGCACAGAGGATGAAGGAATATCCTCTGTCCGGCTGGTTAGGGCTGGGTTCGGACTGTGCAGTCCTTCTTTAATACCCTTCTGCACTAGAACTGTAGTGGTAGTAACATGGGTTGCACGGGGAGTTGGTTTGAGTTGTGTGCCTATGGCATCTTTTTCTCCTATCTCCTCCGAGATTTTCACACCCTGATCACCAGAGCTTGAAAGCCCCGTAATGTCCTGCACTTCAACTTCTATGGTTTCATCTAAGTCCATAGAGTGCAGCTTCTGTACTTCCTTAGCTATGTCCATTGCGACATGGAGAGGACTAGGGATTCTATCTTCAGAGCTTTCAATGATGTGGGCTTTTCGCCTTCTCCTCTGCAGAGGTTGTTCTTATTCTTCAAGTTCACTCACTTCTTGCGTGATGACATGTTCAGAGGTTGCTAATTTGGTTAATTTCCTAGCCTTCTTTTTCGGCTTGGCAACCTCTGAGGGTGATTTTGGAGTCTCTTCTTCTGCGACTCTTTTCTTGGGTTTTCTTTTCTTTTTGAGCTTCTTTTTCCCCACCTCACTCTCGTGAGCTATAACTCCTGTCCCAATTTGGGTTTCTTCTGCTATATCTACTCCAGCTCCCTCACCCACTTCTATCATAAGGTAAACAACTATGTCTCCCACTTGGAATCCTACACGTGGGGGGTTGCAGGACTCGGTGCAGGAGTCTTGTGCCCACGAATGTAAGTCCTAGCAGCATCTTCACTACCCAGGTAAGCTAGAATGCGGGCCGGCAGAGGTCTTGCTCCAGGATATCCAGTCTTTAGAACAGTTGGCTTGTGCGACTTCATGTCGTAGACTTTGATCATTATACCCTCTGAGGGTAACTTCCCTTCTCCTATCAGAGCGTCTCCTAACAGAACTGCAAAGAACCTGTTGAAAACGAGATTTTTGGGCTCTGTGCCTCGAGCTTGGTCCTCTTGTTTGGCTATGACCGTATTTCTGATCTCCCTGAAAATAAGTGTTTCATAGTCCAATGGTAAATCATAGTACATGCCATACATTATTGCAAGTATGGTATGGCTAGATTGGTCAGGACTACCTACTTTGCAAGTCAAGCAGCAATTTAGAATTGAAAAGAGAATGTTCCACAGAGGTGGAAGGTTCTGGCGTCTGAAATCAGTTCTGCTGGAAATCGGTGCAACATACCCTATGAATTTGAGACACTCGAGAATTTCATCATCTGAGGGCTCGTCAGAGAATTTTGTCAGGTTCAACTGGGTCTTGGTAGGAAGTCCGAATACCTCTGAGACTCATCTACGGTTTATGCCAAGGTCCAGTATTTTAGTAGTGGAGGGATGAGTGGCATAACCCATGACACAGTAGCCATAATGGTCCAGTTTTTCATGCTTAACACTCAACCAGAATTGTTGAATGTAAGTTTCTAGGATATCAATTATTTTTAGGGTTAGGGCTCTGGTGAGCATGTGGTTTTTCAGGATTTGAAGTAAAAGAGAAACTTCCTCGGGGTATCCCTTGGGTTCCAAGACGACATAATGATTGTTAGGCTTGAGGTTTAGTTGTCTGGAGTGGTAATCATGGTGTGTGAAGGAGAGCATTCTGCTTGTGAGGACATGTTCTTGTTCAACAGAATGGGAATCGGCCTTTTTGGCCTCAGAGTGCATTGAGTAGTTTGATGCAGAAGAACCCTTGGAGTTTTTGGAAGAAGCAAATTTGGATGCCATGGAAAGAGATGAAGAAGGGAGATTCTTTGCAAAGGAATTATTGAGAGAAAAAAATTGCAGGTAAAAAGGAGATGAAGGGTATGAGAGGGGTTTATATATACAGAGAGAGGGTAAAAAGATTAAGCGGTAAAAAATAAAATTTGAAATCCGAAATGAGTGGTAACGGATAAGAGCCCGTTTCTGAAAAACGACGGTACAGATACGAACCAATCAAATATTGCCATGTCAGATAATGGCGGTGCACGATCTAGGACGTGCGCCTCCACCTATGTTCACGTGCGTGGCATTTACTATTCCCACATGACAGTGAGTTTAAAAAATAACCCGCAACAAATCACCTGAATAACTTCTCAAGTGATGGGAATGACAGAAGCTCTGTGGATAAGACGCTTCTGAGTTCATAGGTAAGGTTTTGATCAAAAGAGCATTTTAAGAGGGAGGAAAGTGCGATGAAATGATCGAGTTCCTTTTAGAGGAGTGCATCGGTCAAATGTCCTAAGTTTTGAGGTGCAGAGGCTCTGTGATAGATCACAGAGGCTCTGTGGTTGACCTCAGAGGTTTTGAGACCAAAAAATTCCTTTTAAGGAAAGATTTTCAAAGTTTTGATCATTTCAAAGTTTAGACAGAAAACTAGGTACAAAGTGGGATCTTTCTGAGGGCATAGTGCTCGAGAAAGAATTTTGACCCTTGGTTCAGATGGACTAACCTCACTCTATAGTCTATGTTGCATAGAACTGTCCCTGGATATCGGAACTGTCTTGCTCTCCCTGGAATAGGAAAGATAGATCTTTGTTGGTTTGATCTGCTCCCCATCCAACTATGCTTGGATCATATAAAGATAAGACTTGTACAAGACGTAAAAAAAATAAAGCTTCAGAAACTATTTACAAACAAGGAATAAGTTGCATAAAGGTAAATATGTACAACAGAGGCTCTGTGCAAGGGTACAGAGGCTCTGTGGTCAACTCATGTTAAGCATACCAATCTTACCAACTAGAAAAGTGAATCTTTTCTCATCCAATGCCTTCGTGAAAAGGTCGGCAAACTGGTAGTCTGTGGGCACAAAGTACATCTCTATTGTCCCATGCTCCACATGATGTTTCAGAAAGTGATACCTGATATCAATGTGCTTGGTCTTGGAGTGCTGCACAGGATTGGCAGAGATCGCAATGGCCCTTTTGGAGTCGCAGAGGATGGGAATTTTCTCGATGTCAAATCCATAGTCTCTAAGTTGGGTTCTCATCCACAGAACTTGTGAACAACAACTGGCAGCGGCAACGTATTCCGCTTCTACCGTAGAGGTTGAGACACAATTCTGCTTCTTTGAGGTCCAACTTACCAATTTCCCTCCAAGGAATTGACAACTCCCAGAGGTACTTTTTCTGTCTAACTTGCATCCTTCGTAATCTGAACCGGTATAAGCCACTAGATCAAAGCCAGAGTTCTCCGGATACCAATGCCCAAGATTTTTGGTCCCTTTCAGGTATCTGAAGATTCTATTTACAACATATAGATGAGATTCTTTAGGGTTAGCTTGAAATCTTGCACAGAGGCATGTGGCAAACATTATATCGGGTCAACTTGCAGTTAATTACAATAGAGACCCTATCATACCTCTGTAGAGTTTACACTCCACATACTTGCCTTATGGATCTGCATGAAGCTTAGATCCAGTGGCCATAGGAGTCTTCATTGGTGAAGAGTCAGAGAGCTTATATTTTTCAAGTATGTCAGAGACATATTTTGATTGATTTATGAAAATCCCCTCTGTGGTTTGTTTGACTTGCAATCCTAAGAAGAATGTAAGTTCTCCCATCATGCTCATCTCAAACTCACTTTTCATCAATGATTCAAACTTTTTGCAGTATAAGTCATTTGTAGACCCAAAAATAATGTCATCAACATAGATTTGTACAAGTAGAATCTCACCTTTTCTCTTCTTATAAAATAAAGTAGTATCAGTTGTACCTCTTTTGAAACCATTGGCAAGGAGGAAGTTTGAAAGTCTGTCGTACCAGGCTCTGGGGTCTTGTTTCAGTCCATACAGAGCCTTGTCCAAAAAGTAGACGTGATTTGGGTACTTAGAGTTTTCAAACCCTGGTGGTTGTTGGACATATACTTCTTCTTGAATCTGCCCATTCAGAAAGGCTGACTTAACGTCCATTTGATATACTTTGAAACCTCTGTGGGCTGCGAAGGCAAGGAGGATCCTTATAGCTTCTAGTCGTGCCACAGGGGCAAAGGTTTCTTCATAATCAATGTCTTCTTCTTGACAGTATCCCTTGGCCACCAGTCTTGCTTTGTTCCTGACCACCACATCATCTTCATCCTTTTTGTTCCTGAAGACCCATTTGGTTCCTATAGCCGTTTTGCCTTTTGGCAGAGGCACTAGGGTCCATACTTCGTTTCTCTCAAACTGCAAAAGCTTCTCTTGCATAGCTTCTACCCAGTTTGGGTCTTCAAGAGCTTCAGATATATTTTTGGGTTCGATGATACTCACAAAATTTGGATAGTAACAAAAATTTGCAGTAATCGATCGAGTTTGGACCTTGTCAGATGGGTCACCAATAATTTGGCTCTGTGGATGACTCTTGGTCCACTTTGTCATGCGAGGCAGGTGATCATTGGAACCTTCTGTGGCTAACTCAGGAGCACGTTCATCTTGATGTAGATCATTCTCTGTTGAGGGAAATTGATCGTTTGTACTTGCCACAGGACTTGGTTGTTCACTATTAGTTGAGGTAGAGAGCTCTGCGGAGCCTTGATCAGAGTTCTCTGATTGTTCTGGTGTTGACCCTTCAGAGATATTTTGAAGATGACCATGATCTGGATTGAGCTTGGGGCCTTGATTCATATTGTCCTATGAGTGCTCCCCCTCGATAGTTGCACCTGCAACAGTAGTGGAAGAGGGTGAAGCATCACTAGGACCAGTAAGAGAAGTACCTGTTTGGTCCTCAGAGGGTTCGGCTTCAGAGGCTCTGCGGTCACCTTCAGAGGGTCCATCATCATTGAACATTTCTTCAAATAGATGATGAAGATCATTTGTTCTTGATGAACTACCAGAATCTTCATCTTGAAGTTTGAGTCCTGAGCTGATTTGCTCAGAAGTCACCTGAAAAGAGTCATCAAATGAAACATTAATACTTTCAAGTATATGTTTGGATTTGAGTACATAGACTCTGTATGCCTTGGAGTTTGATGAATAGCCAATAAATTTGGCTTCATCGGCTTTTGGACTGAAATTCCCTATCTGCTCTCTGTCGTTCAGCACAAAACATCTGCAGCCGAAGACATGGAAGTACTTGATGTTCGACTTCCTCTGGTGTAGTAAGTGGTATGGTGTTTTTGCATGCCTCTTCACTATCAAAGATCGATTTTGGGTGAAACATGTGGTTGAAATGGCTTCTGCCCAGAAATAAATAGATAGCCCTGAAGCAGTGAGCATAGTTCTTGCGGCTTCCACTAGTGTTCTGTTCTTTCGTTCAAGAACACCGTTCTGTTGTGGAGTCCTTGTAGCAGAGAAGTTCTGTGATATGCCTTATGTCGAAAGATAGGCTTCAATGGTTGAATTCTTAAACTCTGTGCCATTATCAGTTCAGATTCTCTGTACCCTGCAATCATAAAGAACTTGTATTCTCTTGATAAGATTGATTAGTACTTCAGGAACATCTGATTTCTTTCGAACGAATTCAACCCAAGTATATCTAGAGAATTCATCTATAAGTACAAGGATGTACTTCTTGCCACCAAGACTCTGCACAGATATAGGACCACAGAGGTCAATATGAAGCATCTGTAGAGGTCTGGTGGAAGATATGTCAGACTTAGTTTTGTGGGTAGCCCTTTTAAGTTTGCCCATCTCACAAGCAGAGCATAGATGATCCTTGTCGAATCTAATACTTGGTAGACCACTTACCAGGTCTAGTTTCACAAGTTTGTCAAGTGTGTGAAATTTTAGATGATAGAACTTGTTGTGCCAGAGCCAAGCTTCTTCATTCTTACTTGAGACTAAGCAGAGCTTTTCTTCTTTGTTAGTTGATTTAAAGTCCATGAGGTATAGATCGCCTCGTCTTTTGGCTCGCAGAAGCTCTATGGTGGTATCTTCCTTCAACAGAGAGCAATACTGTCTTTTAAACATCACATCAAGTCCATTGTCACAGAGTTGACTTACACTCAGTAAGTTGTGCTTGAGGCCATCCACATAGGCAACTCTGTTGACATCGATGTCTCCTTTGGCAATGACCCCATAGCCTTTTATTTGTCCTTTCTTGTTATCTCCAAAAGTCACAGATCCTCCTCCATGTTTTTCTTTATAAGAGGAAAGCAACCCTCTGTCGCCAGTCATGTGTCTTGAACACCCGGAGTCTAGGTACCAAATGGGCACATGTTGTTTCTTCTGTGGACATATCAAGAAGATTTAGGTACCCATCTCCAAATGGGTCCAGTTTTGTTAGGAGGCTGTGAAGATGCCTTTACACCTTTGGTTTTGGGCTTATCCTCTTTGGCAGAGGTACCAAATTGTCTCTTTTCACCCTTGAATTTTGTATTCTTGGATTTGGGGTGAGATATAAGACAGGAGGGCCTCGAGAAATGTTGATTTAAGGCATGCATAAGGTCAAGATATTTACAATAAGGAATATTAGAGGCAAACTTCTTGAAAATTTCATTAAAATTGTCAAAGGAGGGTACAAAGCAAATTTTACTACAACCCATTTTAGATTTGGGTTTCTTTTTACAGAAAGCTTTGTCTAATCTGGGTTGAGTTTTTTCAAAAACTCCTATTGAGTGGCTCTGAGATTGTACTCTCCCTTGATCTTCTTTCCTTGCTTTCACTACAACAGAAGCATTATTTTTGTCAATTTTGGGCCAATTTGTCTTCTGTTGCCAGGTGAGTTTTTCTTGAAAAGGTTTTGAAGCAAAGACAATTTTTCGAATTACGGGAGTTTGAGTGATCTTGATCTTTTCATTTCTCAAATTTTCAAGCTCAAGAGAAGTCTTTGCTTGGAGACACATATCCAAGAAGTCAGGGCAGATTGGTATTCCTGTGGTTCTCCTTTTGGGAGCAATTATCCTGTTAAGGATGCCAGAGGGTAGTTTATTATCCTCTGGACCACTGATGACCATGTCAAGTTCCACAGAACTTGTCTCTGATTCTACAGAGGACTCAGATTCTGATTCAGAGTTTGTGTCAAGGAAGTCTCTGTGAATATGATCGTGACTTTCTGGAGAAGCGTTCCTTTGCAAATACATAGTGTCCTTGGGATTGTTTAAATCTTTTGAAATGCAAGGAATGACCATAGGAACACTAAGCCAATTTAGAAGATCTTGCTCAAAGATTTCTCTTATTTCAGAGGTTAGATGAGGATGGTTGAGAAAGTGATTTTCATAGGTTTTTCTCAAGTCACTTTCCAGGAACCTTTTAAAAAGTTTTTCTTCCACAGAGGCGGGAATAAACTCTGGTGCATCAGAGGATAGTTTTTTTTCAGGGACCATCATGCACATAAAAGCCATTTGAGTTTGGGTTTTTGGGTAACCAAATCTGAAGACTCCTATCTGTTTTTGAGACAGATTTTTCGTTGGAATAGATTTTCTCTTTGATGATAGTGCGGATGGTAAATCATTGTTTTCATACCATACATTTGCCACCTGCAGAGGTTTCCTCAGATGTGGTCCTTCAGACGTTCTGCGCCTCTTGAATGTGGATAATAGGTTTGGAAGACTTGGTCTTAGAAACTGTCCAGGGCATAAGATGTTTGATAAAGATTTGTTTCTTTTATTTCCTGTGTAAGGGTCAATATCCTCGAACCCTATTCCTCTTCTGCCGATTTGGGTGTTGACTTTTTCATGGACCTTTTGAGCATCCTGATACCTCTTAATTTGGAGATCTCTGTCGAACAGATCTTGATGAAGGACTTCTCTTTGTTTTTGAAAAAAGTTTTTCAGGGAAATGGCGTTTAATCAATCGCTCTCACTTTTCTTTAACTCTTTGACCTTTTCTTTCAAAGCTTGGTCAAGTTTTGAAATTCTCTCCTTGAGACCCTTATTGTTCAAAATATGCTCAGAGGTAAGAGTTTTTCTTTCAAGGTAAAGCTTATCCTTCTCTTGGGTAAGAAGTCTAGTTTCTCTTTCAAAGAAGGCAAGCTTTTTCTCAAGTTCTGAGCATGTGTTTTTATAAGCAAGAAGATCATTTTGTATTTCAAGAGGTTTGCTTTCAGAGTTCGAGTTGTAAGAGTCAGAAGTGGATACCTCACTCTTGTCGTCGGAAGAGTGGACTTCTGCCATTCCACAGAAGAGTGCGTTGTCTTCTCCTTCATCAGAGGATTCATCGGTCACAAGGTTCTGTTGTTCTGCCATTAGGGATTTCTGAGTATAGTACTCTGCTTTATTTTTGTAGAAAGCAGCGTCTCTTGTGGGTTTCCCTTTATTGGCAGAAGACCTGCACTCTGCGGCGAAGTGGCCTGGTTTCTTACATTTGAAGCAGCCTTCAGTTTGCTTTGGAAATTTGTCACCACCTCTGCCGTCTGACGTCTGTCCACCCCTTTCTTCTTGCCTTTGCTCCTCAGACTCTTCTCTTCCATGCTTTCTCACCTCACCATATCCTCTGCTTCTGTCATCTCTTTCTTCTCTCCCTCTGTACTCTGGCTTCTTCTTGAAAGCACGATTGAATTGTCGGGTCATAAGTGCAAGCGTTTTGGCCAGAGCAGCCATATCAATCTTCTCCTCAGATCCTTCTTCACTTTCACTCTCTGCTACAAACACATTCTTCTTTTTCTTCCTCTGCGCATCCTCAGTTGCCTTTTCCTTCTTTCCCTTGTCTTTGCCTTCTGAGGCACTTCCTACAAGAGCCAGAGGACCTCCGACAGAGGTTATCAACTTGGAAATTCTGTTCTCTTGGCTAATCAGTGTTCCAAAGAGATCAGATATGGACCATACATCAAGATCCAAAGTTGCCTGCATGGACATGGTTAGATGAAGCCATTCATCATTCAGGCTCTGAAGGATTCTGACATTGTTTTCTTCAGAGGTTCTGTGGATCCCATACCTCTTGCACTTGTTCAATAAGGACTTGTACCTGTTGTATGTGCTTTTAATGGATTCACCTGCCAGAGCTTTAAATGCAAAGTATTCATTTATGCATAAAGCCTTGTTGTTCTTGAGGGTTTTAGCACCACCCTCAAGCTGTATCTCCAACTCCAACCATAGGTCCTTCGATGTTTCACAGGAATCAAGAGACTGGAAGATGTCGTTTGGGATAGCCATTATGATTAGTCTTTTGGCTTTCTTTGCAAGTTCATGCAATGCCTTTTCTTCTTCAGTCCATTCGATGATTGGTTTGGGATGTTGATACTCAGGAACTTCAGGGGTATTCGCAGTGGCAGGAACACGAGGAACAATTGTCATTGGGATGAAAGGAGGATTGTGAAGAAACTCAACCAGACCAGGATCCACACCTTCAAGGAAGTGCACCATCCTGATCTTCCACTGAGGATATTCATCCCTTAGTATAGTGGGTGGTTTAGACTGAGATCCTGCACTAAAGTAGTTAACTGTGTTTGCCATTTTAGTTTAGAGAGAAAAACAGAGTATAACACGAACCAGAGAGAATACAACAGTAACGGTCTTAGAGATGATGAGTGTATGAACAGAGAGAACAAATGACCAACCAACGAGCTTTGAATCTGTCTTTGAGTGTGAAGAGCACAGTTGTACCTGTATCTATACCAAACTGGCTGATATAGCTTCAGAAAACAAAGTGTGATTGTGAATGGTGTTCAGGACGAAGAACAGACTCAAAATACTACCTTGAACACTGGAAACAAGTATAAAACAAGATCCTTTGATATTGAAAATCAAAGTTTGCTCTGATACCAATTGTTGATCCCAATAATGAAGTTCTTTAACTTGATTTAACCTTTCACTACACACAGATTAATTAAACAGAGTGCGAAAACGTTTAAGATGTGTAAGAAAGATAGAACATGCAAGGTAGTAGACACACAAGTAATCAATAAAACAACAAGAAAAATAATATGAGACAATCACTCAAAACAACTGTTTCATTGATTACTGTAGAACACCAAGAACACGCACTGGTATGTGCAAATATTCTCTTGGAAGATACAAACTCTATTTTCTATTGTGTGTGCTCACTTTTCCGAAACAGGAAAGAGGTGCTCCTATATAATACAAGGAGCGTGTACCTCGTAGTACAAGACAAAGGCTGACATTCCATATAAAGAATGCCACCTGTAAAGTAAAACATCGTGGGACGCCCATTAATTTATCTTGAGGATCTTCGTACAGCAGGCCTCACGTGTTCTACACGTGGTCTTGTCTTGAACTATCTTGCGAGAAACTCTAACACTGATCTCCAGAGGTTAGCCTTCAAAGAGGCTCTGTGAGTGATCACAGAGGCTCTGTGATCTGAGCATCATCTTCAGGTTTGACCTCGGGTACACCTTATGCGGAGTAACCTCTAAGCTTTGCATCCTCTGTGGTGACTTAGCAGTCAACAGAAGTTTCTATACTTAGCCTATTTTTCAACACTTCTAATCTTGGTAGATGGAGCTCACACTTTCAAAGAAAGTTTTTGACGAAAGAAAAACTTTTGAGACTCAAAATGCTAAACTTTGAAAACAGATCTTTGATTTTGAAAATGTTTTGATAATTGAAAGAGATTCTTTTGAGAAAGAGCGAAAAGGTTTTGAGAGTGAAAAGAAAATGCTTGAAAAGAAGAATGTTCTGATTTTTAAAAGAGATATCTGATAAATGCAACAATATAGAAAAGGATTTTGAAAGTGAAAGAAAGATTTTCGAAACTGGGATTCATCAGCTTTCAAAGAAATTATCAGGATTAGCAACAGAGATTTTGAAAGAACATAAGGTAAAATCCGATTTACAAAAACAATTTGACTTGATTCTAGAAGAAAGAAATGTTTTATCCGTAAAAGTCAAGAAACTTGAAGAAATAAATCCTAAAGTTGATTTATCTGAACTAGCCAGTCCCGATACTGTTGTTCAGCCTCCTTATTCTTCAAGTTCACCTTTTACATATAATTTTTCGAATAAGTTTGTCAAATCAAATGAAATTTGAAAAGATCGGATTTGTCCTTCATATCTTTTCTATAATTCATTTGTTGATGATTCAAATAATTCTCTTTTTGGTGAAAGAAACCAACTACAGAAAGTAGTGATGGAAAAAAGCCTCATGATTCTCCCGTAGTTGATACAAAGTCATTTGTTTCCAAGACTGATTCACCTACTTATGTCTATTCTACAGCGAAGTTGATTAGTCTAAACCGAACAAAGATTTGTTGCACTCACTGTGGAAAGAGCGACTTTGTCCATCCAAGGTACGTTAATAGTTGGTATAGTACTTATATCATCCCCAATCCTCAGTTTAATAACTTCAAAGCCAAGGTAACTAACCATCAAGGATCCATCACAACATGGATACCAAAACCAAAATCTTCCTAATCTGTTTTGCAGGAATGTCATGTGTGATTTAATTCAAATTATTCACGTCACATGACTACAATCAAGGGTTTTGCCACTTTTGAGGGGGAGTACCATTTTGTTTTGTTTAAATTTTCATATCAACTTCTAAACACTTCAGTTCAGGACTCGTTCCTAAATGTTTGACTTCTGAATGTTTACATCAATGTTTCATTTTGGAGAGTTAAAGGAGTGTTAGGGCTCATAATGTTTCTATGGTCAATCCAGAACCGGAAGGACCTACCCAAGAAATACATCCAATTCATAGATACCAGTGAGGGGTCTAGATTGATCGATGAGTTCAGAGCGAAAAGAATACGGTGAGATGTGACAAGACTTAAAAGAATTATTGGTCCTTACCAAACCGAGTCAGTTATCCGGGTTACCACATAATCTATTCATTCTCGTTCTTTGGAGATGGATATTGAAACAGACATGGACCTAGTGTCGATAACTCGTGTCACCCCACCCAGCCACTCAAGTATCTCACAAAAGATACTTGTTTCATATATACACGGAGATTTAGCACATAATCTATCTATTCCTCACTCGGAGGTCTTAGATATTGAAAAAGGAAGACATCAGCTCCGGTCTCCGAACTTCATATTCATCTCACTGTGTCTATTGATTTCAAACCTGCGTCTCAGGTTGAATCAATCTTTGAGCTGAAAAGATACATATTTATATTTCTTTCACACACGCATGAATCTTTGTGATTCCAATCGCATATCTTTGTGATATTGCCGGAACAGTTTGAGAAGTAATTTTTTAATATTTTACTTCAGTGATAAGTGGAAGTCCTATCAGAGATACCCCTTTGCCAACTCTGAAATAGGCCATACAATAATATCAATTGTTGTGATAACATTTACTATTGTGATTCTGTGTTAGCTATTACCCTTGGTTACTGAATCATTTTATCTGGTATTTTGCTACTCATCCATTTAATCTTTGAAGTTACATGATGCTCAAGATTCTTCTAATCATCATGAAGGGGAGAATGACATAAAATTCAAAGACATAGATTATCGTATTGAGAGGAGTTAGCAAAAGTTGAGGGGGAGTAACAAAATTTCTTAAATATGAGGTTGAAAAGCCCTTGGATTTCAAGATTGCATTTCTTCTATCCCTTATCATATGGTGTTTGCTACAAGTTGATTCATCCTACAAGCTGATTGAAACAAGTTGTAAAGCTTAAAGCATATTCAACTCGCGATTCAAAGACAAATTCTTTGTTTTTAAACTGAAGATGCACCGTGGAATGTCACGTAACTCGCACATTATCTTTCTTATGCGCTGATCCGATGTGTTGAGTTTCTACAGTTGAATAGTGTATTCAGTCGAGGCTATTGTACATTGAATCTGGTTACAAAGTTGAAACTATGAAGACCAAGAGCTTTATTCAAGGGGGAGCTTGGAAAGACATGAAAACAAGTAACACCAAAGTTTTTAGAGATTCAAGAGGGAGAGAAGATCAAGGCCTGAAGATTTCAAGATGATAAATGCCTTATTCAACTTTAGGGGAGATTGTTAGGACTGAAAGTTCTAGTGTGTTGAAAGTTGTTTGTCCCACAATGACAAGTTCTTATCACAAATTAACAAGATTACAAATTCAGTTTTTCAATCAATTTCCATTTCCAATCAGAATGGATTACAATCAGAATGCTCCCAATATTTCTCTCTCTAAACAGTAACTTTCAGGTAGTCATATGAGTCTACAAACGAAAAACCTATTTATACCTAAAACACTTACAAAACAAAAACACTTACAACACTAATACTTTGACTTTGACTTTATTACAAAGACTTTGACTTTAGCATGAGAGTTGACTTGAGGTTTTGACTTGACTTTCATCTTCAATCACCATGGTCTTGTATCCAACATATTTATGCACTAACAATCTCCCCCTTTGGATTCAAGATCATCTTCAAAAAGATATGCAATACAATCTCCCCCTTTGTAGATTACTTTCACAAATTTAATCTCCCCCTTTCGGATAAACAAAAGTTAACTTTCAGCATCATAGAACAATCTCCGCTTTTGTTTAAGCAGTCTTCAAACTATCAGTAATCTCCCCAAAGTCTATGAGTATGTTCTTAAAAAAACCTTTAACAATCTCCCCCAAAGGTTGTAGAAACCTCTTCCAGACTTTAGAAAGAAATTATTTTCAGATTTAGCTCTCTTTTCTTCAGCAAATCAACTTCAAAGAAAATTTTAGTAAATTCCAACAAACTTTCCAAAATCTTTTGAATTTTCTCTAATTCTGTGCAATTTCCACATAACTTGCATTCTTTGACAAAATCTTGCAACAAACTTTCTCCAAATCATCTTTCTTGAAATAATTTCTCCAAAAACCGTTACAAGCTTATCTTCAACTAACCATTTCTTGAAATTAGCTTCTCCATTTCTTGAGTCTTTCCCCCTTTTTGATGATGTAGAGTAGAGAAATCATCAAAACTTCCACAAGAAATGTCATGAAACTTTTCTGACCATTGATCTTTATCACACGAGCCTCTGATCATCCGTCAATTCATAATGTATTCATCCGATTCTTTTCAAATTCAGACAAATAAGAATGTAACATCTAAATCAGTTAATAATGCCTGTCAGTAGCACAAAGCTACTGTGTGTAATAAATACACATTGGAAAGGAACTTTTTGATGTTCACTCCCCCAGGTCTTCCATTCAATCATCGAATAACACAAGGTTAAACTATGAACGTTTAGACAGAAAAACGAATTTCGTGTGTGTATGTGCTTGTGTATGTGCTTGTGTATGAAAGAATTAAGCATGATGATTGCTTTTAATAGGCTCAAAGTGTGTAAACCATTGAGACAACAACAGTATTACACGAACTCAATTGTGCATGATCGAAGTGCGAAGGTGGGGCAAACTTCCTTCTTTTTCAATATCCACATCTTCCGAATGAAGACGAGATAGATTATGTACTGCATCCCCAGAAAAATTGAAACATCTCTTTGTTGAGAAAAAGATGAGTAGCTGGTGGGGTTTTTAAAGCAAGAGTTGGCATTGGCTAGTTGCCTTTTTCAATGAAGTTCACGAAGAATTGTGAAACAACAGATAATGTGGCTGCCCGACTCATAAAAAGTTGGTGCAGAGTTTGATATTCTCTTACTCTGATCTCTCACCCTCTTTCTTTTTATCATTGTAGCTCACTTCTAACCAAACTCTCTTTTCATTTTATCTCAGCACACACCCACACTCATATATTTTGACTCCTCGCCTCTCGATCACTCAAGAATAACTTCTCGGGTAAGAAACACTAGTTACCATGAATCCATAAAAGTTCTGTTAAGCTCACACAATTCCCATGTAATTGTCCTATAAGCAAAATGTTGCTCAAATGGTTTAACTTTTCAGTTAAAGCACATAATGAAATACATGTCAGATACATGTATGCTCAGTAAGATAATCATGAAGATTTGAGCATATTTATCATGAAAGATTTTCTCAAAAACAAGTATATTGAAAGAATGAAATGAATACAAAAGACTTGTTTGAGAATCTGACATTGTATGAAAAGATCAAATATGAATGATTTAATAATAAAAGCTTAGGTCATGAAAAATAGGATGTTGTCTATAAGAACAATTATAGACATTCTTGAAGGAAACGTTTTGAACGAAATCGCGCTCAAATATCAATGAAGTACAAAACGGGGTGTATCACCATCGAAAAATTGGTTAATATGAGACATGGTTATAACATAAACAACAAAATACTAAACCGGTGTGTGTGAATACTTGAAAATATATGGAAAAGATAATACACAAGTGTTTATCTTTGAAAACACACATTTTTTTAACAATTAAGCTCATGAAAAATGAAAACATTTAAAATCACACTTCTAAATTCAAGAAATTTGTTTAAGAATCAGAAGTGGTTTGAACATTTAAGAACATGTTTTCATATCTGAAAGTTGTCCTTCTTTCAGACATGTATGAGATTAAGTTTAGAATGAACCTTACGTTCAACTTATATCTCATAAAGTCAGCTCGAAAGTCATATTGCATTCAGTCAAAAAGTCGTCAAAGTACAAAGTCTTATTCACAAACTTTATTGAAAAAATAAAAGACATGAAAGCAATAAAACTTGTTAAGAATGAGTTCTGATCAGATGTAATAAGAAGTCATTGTCCTTACTTTCCCCTGAAAATATGCATCATAAGATATATCAGTGTAAGATATATGCAAATATCTCTAATTCTCCCTTAGAATGTAGATCAAATAAGCTTTATCTAACTCCCACTGAAAACATGAACAAAACCTTTCATTGCAGATATCTTTCAGATTAACAGTAAAGAAAAGAAGAAAAATAACAAAATCTAAATTGTACTAGATAACAATAGATTAAGTCTTGAGATTTAGCATGCCAAGTTTTAAAATGAGAAAATTAAATCTCTTTTCGTCAAGTGGCTTGGTAAACAAATATGCAAGTTGATAATCTGTGTTTACAAAGTAAAGTTCGATTGTACCTTTTTCGACATTATCTTTGATAAAATGATATCTCACATCAATATGTTTAGTTTTAGTGTGCTGAACAGGATTAGCTGATATTGCAATAACGCTCTTCGAATCACAGTATATCGGAATTTTGTTGAACTGGAAACCATAGTCTCGAAGTTGTGTTCTCATCCACACCACTTGTGAGCAGCAACTGGCAGCAACTACGTACTCTGCTTCAGCAGTCGATGTGGAAACACAAAGTTGTTTCTTTGATGCCCAACTTACGAGTTTGTCTCCAAGAAATTGTATGTGACCCGATGTGCTCTTCCTGTCTAGCATACAGCCTACATGATCTACGTCTGAATACGCTGTTAGTTCAAAACATGTATTTTTAGGAATCCATAAACCAAGATCTACAGTTCCCTTCAGATATCTAAATATGCGCTTTACAACAGACATATGGGATTCTTTGGGTGAGGCTTGATATCTAGCGCATAAGCATGTAGAGAACATTATATCTGGACGACTAGATTTCAAGTACATTAAAGAACCAATCATTCCTCTATAGGTTCTAAGATCATCTCCGATTTTAGTTCCAGGTGCCATCGGGGGTAGAAATTGGAGTACAATTTGACATATTAAATTTCTTTAAAATGTCAGCAATATACTTCGTTTGATTTATAAAAATCCCCGTAGAAAATTGTTTGACTTGTAATCCGAGAAAGAAATTCATCTCTCCCATCATACTCATCTGAAAACGTGACACCATGAGGCTAGAAAAATTCTTATAGTACTTTGGATTAGTTTAACCAAATATAATATCATCTACATATATTTGAATTAAAATGATATCAGCTTTTTCCCTTTTAATGAATAAAGTGGTGTCGATTTTACCTTTTGAGAAGCCATAATTGACCAGGAATTTGGATAAAACATCATACTAGGCTCGATGGGCTTGTTTGAGTCCGTAGAGTGCTTTATCTAGAATATAGACGTGATCTGGTTTGTCTTCACTTATGAATCCTTCTGGTTGAGAAACGCACACCTCTTCTTTTAGCAATCCATTCAGAAAGGCTGTCTTGACATCCATCTGATAGACCGTAAAATTCTTATGTGCAGCGTAGGCTAGAAACATTCTAACTGCCTCAATACGCGCAACTGGTGCATACGTCTCATCATAATCAATGTCTTCCTCTTGTCTGTATCCTTTGACAACAAGTCTTGCTTTGTTTCTAATCACAACACCATCTTCATCTTTCTTATTCTTGAATACCCATTTGGTGCCAATAATAGTCTTCCCTTCAGGTCGGGGCACCAATCGCCATACTTTTAGCGCTTCGAATTGATTGAGCTCTTCTTGCATAGCTGTAACCCAATCTGGATCACTAAGAGCTTCTAAAACTTTTGTTGGTTCTGTTTTGCTCAGAAAGAAATCATGCATGCACTGGTTTAATGTCACAGACCTAGTTTGCACCGACTTGGATGGATCTCCAATGATTTGATGTATTGGGTGCTTTTTGGTCCACTTATGTTCATGAGGGAGTGGATTAGATGTAGATTGATCATGATAATCAGCTAAATATCCACTTTCATCTTCTTGTTGTTAAGTAAGGGGTTCAGTTGAAGTAATCAGTGCAGAAGCTTCAGTTGGTTGAACACTTGAAGTCTGTTGAGTAGGCATTGTAGTACATCCAACTGATTGAGTTACTTATGTATCTTCATTAACATTTACAACTTCAACTGATTGAGTAGGCATTTGAATTTGAATTTCTTTCTGAATCGGGGAATTTGATTCAGTTGAGATATCTGAAGTGGTTGGATGATGATTACTCGAATCTTCCGATCTATCAATCACAACAGGTTTAGTTACTCTAGAACCAAGAAATTCATCATAGAAAAATTCAAACAATAAATCTAAATCTGATAAATGAGATGAAGACGTTGATGCATTATCAGAATTAGTAACGTTAACCGCAGGTTCTGGACCAATTTGCCCAGAAGCTAATACTCCGGTTATCACGGGTTCTGAACTGTTTTGAACATAAGCCATTTCTTCATCGAATGTAACGTTTACGCTCTCCACCACAATCTTCAACTTCTTTAAATAAACTCTGTAAGTAGCAGACGTTTGAGAATAGCCAATAAAAATGCCTTCATCAGCCTTTGGACTGAACTTGTTCAAATTCTCTGTCGTTTAGCACGAAACACTTGCATCCAAATATATGAAAATGTTTAATGCTAGGTATTCTATTGTTAATCAAAGCGTATGGCTTTTTACCAAACCGACGATGAATTATGTAACGATTTTGTGTATAGCATGCAGTTAACACAACTTCAGCCCACAAAAATAGAGGTAGATCTGACTGACTCAGCATCGTACGAGCAGCCTCTACTAGAGTTATGTTTCACCTCTCTACTACTCCATTCTGTTGAGGTGTTCTGGCAGCAGAAAATTGATGTGTTATCCCGACCGATTCGAGATAATCATCTACAATCTTGTTCTTGAATTCTGTGTCATTGTCTGTTTTGAGAAGCTTGATTGTCTTCTATAAATTCACTTGAGTGATCTTTAAAAATGAGATGATGACATCGTACGTCTCATCTTTTGATCTAAGAAATTTGATCCAAGTGTATCTAGAATAATCGTCCACAATCACTAGAACATATTTCTTGCCGTTGATGCTTTGAGTTCGCATTGGACCACAAAGATCCATATGCAACAGTTCTAATGAAGTATTTGTGCTTGGTTCAGGCTTAGGCTTATGAGAAGCTCTTTTCATCTTACCCTTCTCACACGCCGCACACAGATGTTCTTTGACATATTTCAGTTCAGGAAGTCCTTTCACCAAGTTACCAGTCACCAGCTTGTTGATGTATCGAAAGTTGAGGTGAAATAGCCGTCTATGCCATAACCGGCTCTGTTGCATACAGGCTTTTGAAAGTAGACACACCTCATTATCAGTCTTGACTTTTGAAAAATTAATCGTGTAGAGGTTTGACTTCCGCGTCCCAACCAAAAGTTCTTTACCATCTTCAGTTCTAACGCAACAACTCTTGGCCTTAAAATTCACCTCTAAATCTTTGTCACAGAATTGACCAATGCTGAATAAGTTATGTCCTAGTCCTTCAACATAGCTCACATTCTTGATCGTTACATTGTCTTGCACAACATCACCGTATCCCAAAATTGGTGAAACCTGGTCATTTCCAAGTCGAACGTTCCCGCAGAATTTCTCTGTATAATTAGATAAAATATCTTTCTGCCCAGTCATATGCTTGGAGCAACCAAAATCCAAGTACCACATATGACGGGTCTATACATGAGAAATCAAGGAACAACAGGTTTAGGTACCCATTTATATCTGGGTCCTATCGTTTTAGCACCCATTTGAATTTGGGTCCTCTTTGATTTTGAAAAGCTTTTGAAACATATGAATTAGAAACATGATATGACCCAAACCAATCATCAGAAAATCGTCAAGACACAAAATCATGTCTACGATATGTAGAAGACTTTTTAGTAGACGCAGATAATTGGAGTAATTGCTTTATTGAGTAATGCTTGTAAGAAGTTACAAGTTTTGGTTTATGAAAAGAAACATTAGCAATTACATCAGTATTACTATCAGTCATTCTATTACAAGGAATATCAGAACATGATTTTACAGTCTCATCAATTTTCTTCTTTGGTCTCCACTCTGATTTCACTTAAGTCTTTCTCTTTTTCACATCTGAAACATTTGAACTTTGAAAGTTAGAACTATGAGATTTAAAAGATTGTTTATTCTTTGATTTACCAGTGGTAGCCAGTTTTCGTGAGTGCTTATTCCTTTTCTTCTTACCTTTGGCATGAGTGGTACTTACAGAAACTGGTATCAACTTTCGTTGATAATTCACCTTTCTCATACACACTAGGTAAACCATTAGAATTAATGATGAATTGAGAATGATCTGGAGGTTTTGCATTAAAGTCAAATTGATCAATACAATCATCAAACAACCACCAGAGTTTAGGAAATCAAACTCTTCATCAAGCAGACCATTAACTGATTTAGAAGCTTTGGAAGATTTTGAAAAATCAGTATTAATGAAAACAGTTGAAAACACCATTTGTTCTAACCCAGTCAAAATCCTCTCTTCTACAAGAGTGTTCTCGAGTTCAGAAATTTTACTTTCTAAAACGAGTGGAGGAACATAAATTTTACCTTCAACTGGTTTTGCCTCCATTTCCTCTGTAGAATAGCTTTGAAAATAATCGTTAGAAAGAAATCCCTTTTTTCAGATAGCGTGGGTTCTCATAACCAAGACCCCAGCACTCACTACTCTCTTTTGGTTTGTTAAGGTGAATGGTTTGTTTAGTTTGACCCAAAGTATAAAGTTTTTCTTCCAAAACATTCACTTTCTCAACCAAAGATTTGTTTTCTTTCTTAAAAAATAAACACTTTTTTGCAACCTATTTAACCTCAAGTTCACACAATTTATATTTTGAAGTTGTTTCAGATAGTTGATTATGAATTACAGTCTTTTCTCTCGCACTGGTATCAATATTTTTATGTAAAGCCTCAATCAATACATTCTTCTCAGCAATATCATTGTTGAGCTTCAATATTGATTGGTTTTTCTCTTTAATGATACTTTTTTCTCGTTTAAGCTTAGACTGCAAATCCTGAAGTTCAATCATCATGGATTACATTTGATTAAAAAAATCAGATTTGGACATATCACATACCTCTTCAGAATCTTCAGTATCAGAATCTGCTTCAGACTCTTTCTGACCCATAAAACACATGTTAGCATTTTCTTCTTTGTCAGACTCGGGTTAAGAATGATCCAACCAGTACTCATCTTCAGCCATCAATGCTTTGCCAACTTCTTGCTGCTTGGCCAAAAGCATTTTGTTCTTGTAGTATTCCGAATTATGGACCTTCGGTTTCCGACAATCCTTAGCATAATGGCCTACTTTTCCACAGTTGTAGCACTTTACCGGCTCAGATTCTTTCTTCTCCTCATTCCTGTACCCAAATTTCTTCTCCTCTGGCCGTTTCTCCTCAAATCTTTTCCTTTCAACTCTTTTATTATGCTCATAATTTCTTGATCCCGATGAGTATCTCTGACTGTTTGACCCTGGTTTCTTGTAGAATTTCTTCTGGAAAGCTTTGGTCAATAGTAGCATAGCTTGTTTCAGATTTTCACAATCATTAGAATCAGAATCTTCTTCACTTTCAACCTCATCAGATTCAGACACAATTACCTCCTCCTCCTCCTCCTCCTCCTCCTCCTCCTTCTTCTTCTTCTTCTTCTCCTTCTCCTTCTTTAAGAGATAATCTGATGTAGTCACCCAAATCATTTCGATCAATGAAGTCTAAGAATCTATCCTTCTACTCCTCATACTCTCCTTTGAATAACACTGGTGTCTTCACGTCTGTACCGATAGCAAGAGCCTCTATGGAAGTCATCTTTTCGCACGAAGCTTTATGCGAAATCTGTCCTTCAACTAACTTTTCGTATATGAGAGTTATGCGAATCCTGATCAATTCGCACAACACCTTATGCGAATTCTGTACTTGTGATTTTTCAGACAATTTTATGCGAAATCCCTGATGCGAAATCCTTGAATCTTGCGAGTTCTTCAGAAATTATGCGAGTTCTTCAAGGATTTATGTGAGTTCTTCATATCTCAACTCCGAAAAATACAAATTCAGCCTAAAAACGATCTAAATCCTTGAATTAAACCATGAAAATTCATAGATTTGATCTCGATCAAGGTATGAACAGATTACAAACAAACAATTACAATCAAAACGACAAAAATTACAACTTGATCTTTAGAACAGTGCTTCGAGCTCGTGAACTCCAAAACTTACAAAATCTCAAAATTGATCGAAAATTACAGTGCAATTGTAATACAAATTGATACTAACTTATTCTAAAACACATATCGAACAACATACACTTGAAATTTCAATCTATTACGATTTACAACTCAAAAATTCGATCAAACAGTAAACTATGGTGCGTAAAACATATTTTCTTGATTTCGATTGAACTTTCTGCTCTGATACCAATTGTTTGTCCCACAATGACAAGTTCTTATCACAAATTAACAAGATTACAAATTTAGTTTTTCAATCAATTTCCATTTCCAATCAGAATCGATTAGAATCATAATGCTCCCAATATTTCTCTCTCTAAAAAGTAACTTTCAGGTAGTCATATGAGTCTACAAACGAAAAACCTATTTATACCTAAAAGACTTACAAAACAAGAACACTTACAACACTAATACTTTGACTTTGACTTTATTACAAAGACTCTGACTTTAGCTTGAGAGTTGACTTGAGCTTTTGACTTGACTTGAGCTTTTGACTTGAGCTTTTGACTTGACTTTCATTTTCAATCACTATGATCTTGTATCCAACATATTTATGCACTAACAAAAGTTGTATAACGCATTTATAGAGATTAATTGTTTTATTATTTATTGCGTTGTAAAAGCCTATATTGTTAATGGGCTTATCTTGTTTAATGGGCTTGGGCCTTAGGGTTTAGGCCCTTGGTATAAATAGGTTATATTGCTAGGGGTTTGAGAGGAAAATGGTCATTAATGTCATAAGTATTACAAACACATGACTGGAAAATAGAAGAGAAGTGTGCAAAATTTAAAGAGAAGTACTAGTGTTTTTCAATGTTTTATCTACTACTGAACTTCATGCATATTTTCAAGGAAAGAGATTCTAATTTTTGGATTATATATGTGCTTATTGATAGAATTTTTTATGCATGTTTGTAGGGGGAGTAAGCGGATTTAAGACTTCTGAACAAAGAAGTTCAAAACTCATTCTTCAATGTTATAGACTTCTAAACATCTCAGTTTAGAACTCATACTTCAAAGATTTTGACTTTTGATCATTCCAGATCAGGACTCGTTTTTCAACGGCTATGACGTCTAAATTTACTTTCAATTCCTAGTAATTCAGAACTAGTTTTACTTATTAAGGATGTTTTAATCTAAGTCTTGTTATATGTGTATATTTTGTCTAGATAAAGATATTTTGCATATGTTAAGGGCGATCTTATCTGATTTTAAATCATTTTATCATGATTTGAGGGCGAATTATGAGAACTATACTGAATGTAAGATTATTTTGATCTCAAACTCAGATTACTTGAAAGAAGAACAACTTTTAAGTATGAAAATGTTTTTCTAAATGTTCAAACCACTTCTCTATTCTCAAACAGATTTTATGAATTTAGAAGTTGGATTTTAAATGTTTTTATATTTGAGCTTTACTGATTTTTTGACCGCGTGTTTCCAAAGATTAATACTTGTGTATTATCTTTTCAAGTATTCATACACACCGGTTCAGTTTCTTATTGACCTTGTTATCATCATGTCTCAAAATGAAACATTTTTTTGATGGTAATATTACTCCCGTTTGTATTCCAAGTTTGTTGAGCATCATAAATTCTTTCAACATAAGCGATTCTTTCATGATTTTTTATATTTGTTCATATGGACAAAATTACATTTTTTTCATGAACCTAAGCCTTTCATGCTTATCATTCATAATATTTGATCTTTCTGATACACTGTCAGATTCTCAAACAAGTCTTTCGAATTTCATTCATTCAATATTCTTGTTGAGAAATCTTCAAAATTCAAATGCTCAAATAATAATGATATCTTTCAGAGCATATATTCATATGACAATGTGTTTCACATTCTGAGGTGTAAACTTTGTTCAAGTTGAATTGTTGAAGAACACAATCCTTTTAGGACAAATTTCATTGGATCAGTGTGAGAGCTTAACATACTTCTATGGATTCATGTCAACCTGTGTTTCCTACCCAAGAAGTTATTCCATAGTGATTGAGGGGTGAAGGGTTTTACATCAAAGAGTGGGGGAGATAACTTATCCAATTGAGTGATCTCATTGTGCTAAGCAGTAAAATGAAAATGAGAGTTTGGTTAGAAGTGAGAAAATTGAAAACAGACAGAGGGTCTGAGAACATAGTTAAAAGAATAAGAGAACTTTGCACCAACCACTTCTGAGTCGGGCATGCACATTTACTAATTGGTTCACATCTCTTTGGTGACCATCATTGAAAAAGGCAACAAGCCCATGCCAACTCTTGATTTAAACCCCACCAGGTACTCATTTCTTTCTCAACAAAGAAGTGTTTTAATTTTTCATGGGGAACGTAACACATAATCTATCTAATCTTCATTTGGAAGATTTGGATAATGAAAAGAAGAAAGTTTACCCCACCTTCGCACATCAATCATTCATATTGAGTCCGTGGAAAACTTGTTGTGTCTCAACAATTTACACAATTTGAACCTGATCAAGCATACATTGCTTAAATTCTTTCATACACAAGCATATACACATAGAGAATATGCTTTTATGTCATAACATTCATAGAAATTCATTTTTGTTTTTCAATGAGTGAATGGAATCCTTAGGGGAGTGAACATACAAAAATACTTAGTACATTTGTTGTACTAAGTGGCTTTGTGTTACTTACAAGCATTTTTAATTGTTTCATTTGTTGATTCAGGGTTACTAATTGTTCTGAATTTGAAAAGATTCGGACTTTTTATTCATTCAGAGGTGAAAGTGGTGTTCATCAGAAATTGAGAGCATGTTTTTGTTATGAAGTTTTGATGATCATGATGCTGATAATCATCAAAAAGGGGGGACACAAAGAAATAAGAAGAGAAGAATTATGAAGTTCAAGAAAAAAAATGATACAAAGTCTGTTGAAAGATATTTTTGAAGAAGACAAGACTTTTTACAAAGATTAAAGAAGTCAAAGAGAAGGGTTCTGAAATATTCTGAAGATGATTTCAAGTTAAAGATTTCACTCTGAAGGTGATGTTTGTTAAAAATGGGAGATCGTTTTTCCCGTTGATACAATTGATTGATAAAGTTTGTTTGACTTCAAGAGAGAAGATTGTTAAAGCTGAAATTCAGTTGATGAGTGATCTCGAAAATAAAGTGGGAGATTGTTAGGTCAAATATTATTGTATCTGATATCACTAGATGAGGATATCATGATTAATATAAGAAAGTCAAAACTTGAAGTCAAAGTAATCAAGAAAGTCAAAGTTGTCAAGAATATTCAATTATAAAAGTCAAAGTATATTGTTTAATTGCTTTCTACTATAGAGTATAAATAGTCTTTGCCTTGTAATCTTGAAGCTTAGATTTTAGATAGATCATTTTGTAAGAGATCTTAGAGAGAATATTCTTTGAGATAATTCTAGAGTGAGATTCTAGAGAGAGAAAGTGGGTTTCGTTCCAATTTGTAACTTTTCTATATAATTCAATAAAGATGAAGCTTGTGAATCATTGTTACTTGATCATGATGGGACTATCAGTGGTCACTAACACAAGTGGAGAGATAAGGATGGACGAGGGAGTTCCAGTCGATACAGAATGTAATGTGAGCCAGAGTGAAAAAAGAGGAGAAAAATATGGTGAGAGTGAGACAAGGCAAGAAAATAGTGAAAGCCTTCCCCACACCACTTTCAGTGGGGTAGCCACATCTACTACCAGATTACATATGTTGCAACTGGGTATTGAACAATCCATTGTGGACCCAACAACGCATGTGCACACCCCTAGACACTCAACAGTCTCCCAATAGGTTGTTGTTTCTTATACACACGGAGACTTAGCTCATGATCTATCGGCTTCTCACTTGGAGAATGCTGATATTGAAAAAGATAGGCAACAACGCCTGCCATAGACTTCAGTTCATTGCACATTGAGTCTAGAGCCCATACACTCTAGGACACTTACTGAGACTAAATCGGTTGTTGTGAGCCTTTGTGGCCCAACTGGAACATATGTAATGATACCTTTTACATGTATTTCACGAGGATCAGATGGAAATGATGTCAATGTCAACACCATGCCAACATTGAACATAGGTACAAAGGTTGATTCAACCGTTGTTACAACTGGTATCCTAAGTGGACCAGGTATGTTACCGGTTAGTTACCCTCATTTGATCACTAGAGAGCTATTCAAGGAGGGGTTGGAGGCTGTCAACACCTCCTTCAAGAATAATTTTATGGAAAGAGATCCCACAATTCATAAGCTATCAGAAGATGTCCAGAGATTGATCAAAGGGAAAACATGTTGCTGAGGAGATTCCAACTCCTACTCTACCTCCATCACCACCAAGTCAGAAGGATATGTTAGTAGATGAGCTGAAATCTCTACTTTATGCCAAGATTCCTATATGAATGCCATGAGAGTAATCAGGAGGATGCTGATCTGGTTGTTTTGTTAAAAAGACAATCAGAGATTCAGAGTCAAATGGTCACCAAGTTTGATTTACTAGAGCTAAAAGATTTCATGCAGACTACAACAGATTCCATCAACAAGTATTTGAATGCTTTATCTAAAAGGGTTTCCACGCTAGAGGATACATGTAAAGCTCAAGCCAGGATGTCTAAAAGAAAGCATGATGATCAGGATGATCCTGGTCACCATGAGGGGAAGAGAAAAAAAGGAAAAGAGTGTCTGAGTCCGCTAGAAATGTAATTGAAGATGATGTTAATGTACAAGGAGTTGTTGATAGACAAAATGAAGAAGTTAGAGAGGAAGAGATCCCAGTTATTGCTGATGTGAAACCAATGGTTCAAAAGCCCAAGGTTGCGGACAAAAGACAGAGGAAAAGGTTATGGTTGATAGTCTATTTGTTGATATCATTGACATTGATTCAGATTAGAGGTGATCATTTGCAGGCTTGGGTCTGGCACGGTCCGAGACTAACATAATTTTGTCCAACGGGCCTAATCCTCCAAGCCTATTTTGCAGGATTATGGACTTGCTCATACCCGCCTTTTAAACGGGCTCGGCTTGCCCACGAAGTAGCGGTCTTATCCTTTTTACATATGAAAAATCATTTACTTAAGGTCTTTGGCAATTTCGTCACGAAGTCCATAGTTATATGTTCCTACTTCCATTCCGGAATCTTCAAGGACTGTAAACTCCCATAAGGTCGTTGGTGCTCGACCTTCACTTGCGAACAAGTCACAAATCGTTCTACGTAATGTGCCACATCAAGTTTCATAACTGTACACCAATAGTGCAACTTCAAATCTCGATACATCTTTGTGCTTCCCGGATGGATAAATATATTTTGACTTGTGGGCATCCTCGAGAAGGAGTTCCCGATTGACCCCGATCTTGGGCACCCAAACACGCTCGTTGAATAGTTTTACTCCCTGAGTGTCTTACGTCAAAAGTAGATGTTGCTTTGACATAACTTCTTCCTTGAGGTTCTCTTCTAGGAAGGCCTTGACTTGCAAAAAATTGATTCAATCAATGAGTGTTGACACCAATTCGACTCGTGCAATTGTGGCTCGAGAATTTCCCCCATAGTCTTTCTGACTCAAAGCATCAGCGACGATGTTTGCCTTACCCAGGTGGTAAAACAATTCGCAGTCGTAATCCTTTAGTAACTCCAACCACCTCCTTTGTCTCATATTCAATTCTTTTTGCTCGAATATGTGTTTAAAACTCTTGTGATTCGTGTAGAGAGTGCACTTTGTACCGTAGAGGTAGTCTCGCCACAACTTCAAAGCAAACACCACCGCCACCAATTCCAAGTCGTGAGTAGGGTAGTTGATTTCATGCACCTTGAGTTGCCTTGATGCGTAGGCAATCACCTTGCCCCTTTGTATTAGAACACAACCCAAACCCATCTTCGACGCGTCACTATATACTACAAAATCTTTCGACCCTTCGGGTAGGGATAGGATTGGAACTTCATAAATTTTCCTTTGTAGAGTCCAAAACGCCCTCTCTTGACTCTCGGTCCACACGAACTTCACGTTCTTTCGGGTTAGGGCCGTTAGCGATGAAGCTATATTGGAAAAATCTTGAATGAATCTCCGATAATATCCCGCCAATCCTAGAAAACTTCGGATTTCTGACGGACTCTTGGGAGGTTCCTAATTCATCATCGCCTCGATCTTTGCGAGGTCCACCTTCACTCCTTCCTTCGTAACTACATGACCCAAAAATTGCACTTCACGAAGCCAAAAGTTGCACTTTGAAAACTTCACGTATAACTTCTCTCGTCTTAGCACTTCTAGAACTTCTCGGAGATTTGCTTGTGATCTGACTCGTCCTTGGAGTACACTAGAATGTCATCGATGAACACAATCACCGACTTGTCAAGGAATGGTTGGCACACTCAGTTCATCAAGTCCATAAATATTGCTAGTGCATTGGTTAGGTCGAACGACATTACTAGGAATTAGTAACGGTCGTATCACGACCTAAACGCCGTCTTCGGAATGTCGTCCTTCTTTACCTTTACTTGATGATACCCCAAACGGAGGTCGATCTTTGAGAAACAACCCACGCCTTGAAGTTGGTCAAACAAGTCATCGATCCTTGGAAGTGGGTACTTGTTCTTTACCGTCACCTTATTTAATTCTCTGTAGTCGATACACATCCGCATCGTGTCGTCCTTTTTCTTAACGAACAAGACCGGAGCTCCCCAAGGCGACGAGCTCGGTCTCACGAAACCATCCTCAAGAAGGTCTTGTAGTTGAGTCATCATCTCTTGCATCTCGGAGAGAGCTAACTGATAGAGAGCTCGAGCAATCAGAGCCGTCCCCAGAGCAAGGTCAATCCGAAATTCCACTTGGCGATCGGGTGGCAAGCCGGTCTAGTCGTCCGAGAAAATATCAGAGAACTCGCGCACCACCTTTACATCTTCAATCTTTCTTTTCTCAAGTTTGGTATCTATCGCGTACGCCAAGAAGGATGAGCATCATTTCGCCAAACACTTCCTCGCTTGGATCATCGAGATAACCGCCACTTCGCCTTTCCTTTGTTCGCCATAGATGATTACCGTCTCTCCATCCGTAATGGGTAGTCGGATCATCTTCTTGGAACACACGATCTCGACTTGGTTCTCGGCTAACCAATCCATTCCAACCACCGCATCGAATTCGCCAATTTGCATAGGCATTAAATTGATTGGAAATTCCCTACCTTCAATCTCAAGAGTGCAACCTCTCAAAACATCACAAATTACTACTTGGCCACCATCAGCTATTTCTACCACTATAGCATAGGCATGACAAGCTTTGGAAAAAACACATCGGATATGAAAGAGAAGCTGGCACCCGAGTCAAATAATACACGCGTAGGTACGGAGTTTAGGAGAAGCATACCCGATACCACATCGGTGGATGTCTTGGCCTCCTTCGTTGTCATCTGAAATGCCCTTTCGGGCGCTCTTGGAGGATCCACTTTCTTCCTACCATTTCCTCCAGTCTTCAACTTCGGGCATTCCGCCCTAACGTGCCCTGGTTCCTTGCATTTGAAGCACATTTGTCTCTTGATAGGACAGCCCCTAAAATCATGCCTGGGCTTCCCGCACTTATAGCAAGTCCCGGGAACAAAGTTGTATGGGTCTAAATGTTTGTTTCGACATTTGGATCACCACCTAGCATCGCGCCTAGGATCGGCTCCACATTGATTGTTGTTGAAGAACCTTGGTTTCTTTGAGGGCACCGAGCTTCCCTCCCATCTTCTCTTCTCGACTTGGTGGCTACCTTCCTCTTTGCCATGGTTGTAGGTGTCTTCCATTAATTAGGCCTCTTCGATCGCTTCTCGAAGGGTGGAGGCCATTGACACTCGGACCATTGACATCATGTCCGATGGAAGGCCCTTGATATAAGCCTTGATCTTTTCTTTTTCAGTCGGGACCAGATATCCTACCAATCCCAACTTGTCCATGAACAAACGGTTGTACTCCTTCACAAACAAATTACCCTTTTTCGACTTTCGGAACTCTTCTTCGATCTATTCTATCGATCTTTCATTGCAATATTACTCTAGCAGTTCTCTTTGAATGTCACCCAAGTAAATTTGTCCAAGACAGTTGCCTCAACAGAAGCGTGTTAGCTCCAAATCATCTGTTAAAGTGTTGAAAATAACCGTCCTATTTCAGAGAAGACATCAGAGGACGAAGACTTCAGAGGACAAACCTGCCTCTGAAGTACTTATCAGAGCAACTGAGAAGACATCAGAGGACGAAGACTTCAGAGGACAAACCTGCCTCTGAAGTACTTATCAGAGCAACTGAGAAGACATCAGAGGACGAAGACTTCAGAGGACAAACCTGCCTCTGAAGTACTTATCAGAGATTGCAACTTACATCAGAGATAGCTTCATCAGAGGCTCTGAAGACAACGTCAGAGCTCTGAAGACATTCTCTCTGAAAATGCACAAGTTTTCTAATGTACAGAAGAACAGATGACACGTCACTTAGTGATAAGATTTACTTTCTAGAGTAGGTCACTGTTCAGCATGCTCTTTTTGTCATGCAAGTACACTGCTTACTTTATGGTCCTATAAATAGGACCATCACCTTATAGTTCAAGAGTGCTTAAGAAGATATAAATCTAATAATATAAGTTGAATATTTTATTAAAGAATATCTTGTTTATCTTTATCTGCTTTATGAACTGTGATATTTGAATCTCCTTTGATATTAAACTGTATTGCTTCCGCTGTCATTACTCTTATTGTTTATATCATTGTTACGAGATTAGATCTGGGACCCAACAAAGCGGAATATACATTCTATCAAGTGAGGGTCGCGCCCCTCAACATCTGATACCCAAACTTTGCCTTTTGGTGATCGTCGCATTCACTAGTTCGGAAGGCTTGCTCAATTTCTTGGATTCAATTCATACACAAGATTAGATCATCTGCGCCTTTGAATTTGGGTGGTCGGCAACTTAGAAAGGCCTTGAAGGAATAAGTCTTCGTCTCTGATCTTGTATCCAAGGTCACAGGACCTTCAATTGGAATTTCGTTTCTGGTACCCTCGGATCCCATGACCACAACATTCTCTACAATAGTTTCATGCCTACAGTTGTTGGTGTCTCTGTCTTTTAGGAGCTTTAGGAACAATTCTTGTTGTTACGACATGGCCTTATTCATGGCCAACATCATTCGATCCATCAATCGAGTTTCCACCGTCACCTCTTCCATGATAGGTTCCGACGTCTCTAGATTGACGTTGGGGAATTTGTTCGGTTCTTCCACCCAATACTTCATTTAGACGGGAAGGTTCCTACGACACGGTCACCCGTGGTTGGTCGGCTATGGATGCCGTCGCATCGTGGCCATCCGTTCTATTCCAGGTATTTACCATCACAGTCTTCCATACAAGCGAGAATTGAGGTGAGAATAAGTTGCGGAAATAAAACACAAACAAACGTACTACTACATTCATTAATCATCATAACGA
Source organism: Arctium minus (assembly GCA_954870635.1). NCBI lineage: Eukaryota > Viridiplantae > Streptophyta > Magnoliopsida > Asterales > Asteraceae > Arctium > Arctium minus. The sequence continues at coordinate 72,654,860 of OX941085.1, read as the reverse complement.
CGGTAATCTCAGCATGCCTACATACGATATAATCATAATAGCAATAGCTAATTGAAATTATGAACATACTACACATGAGGATTCTCGTTACCGCAGTCACAATTCTCAATTAGTGTAATTTCCGTGGACTCTAAGACCATCCTATCTTAAGAGTTATAGATTAATAACCTCGGCTTAAGTCTAGGCATCTTACATTCATACCTAGTTCACTTAAACTAGAGCTCTGTTACCAACTTGTAACATCCTAAATTTAGGGTAAATTTACAATTCGAAATTTTGCAATATGACGTCTATAAATAGAGGAAACTTGTTCACCCTAAATAGGGGTAAATCAAAACCTGAATATTACGGTAGTGACATATCAAAACTAAAGTGTATCATCCCAAAACGGGGAAACCCATATGGCGATTACAAACCCAATAAGAATGAAGAATAAAATCGACAACCTAATAATATAAAATTTGCCAATTAGATTAGTCTGGTGTCGCTATCCTTCCAAAAAGACCACTCACGACCCCAAAGTCGTCCACTCAGTCTCGACGAATCCCACCGCTAAGATGACCTGTAAGACATGACAACCAATGAACAAGCGTTAGGCTAAAGCCTAGTGAGAACAATTCAATTGAAATAGAAGTACTAAACCCATTTGAAGTAGTACGGTGGATATAGCCATGAGCTAAATCAAACAATCAAACAAACCATTAGTGATCATAATATGTTACAAATAACACCCATCACATAGTGAGCTCAACTCCTCTAAGTCTATTGCTTGAAAACATCAAATCAACCCTTCTAGATCTATTCTTGATAGTTCCAAAACGGGAACTCATGCACAATGGAATTTGTTTGTCCCACAATAAAAGTTCTAATCTAGATTAACAACAACAAAATTCAACTCAAATTGTCATATGTCATTGAATTCAATTTCACAGTTTACAGAATTCTTACACATAGTGCTTTCTCTCTACTTTCTCTCTACTTTCTCTCTCTAAGAGTCTCTCAATCTGCGTATACTCTTGCTAAGTTCACTCACACAATTCTAATTTCTACACACGCACGCTACAAAAAGAACAAAAGAAAAACTATTTATATAAAAGAATTACAAAGGAATCTAAACAAAAACAAGTTGACTTTATTTGACTTTGAGCTTTGACTTTGACTTTGCTTGAGAGGCTTTGACTTGTGCTTTGACTTTAATTCCCATGATCTTGGATCCAACATATTTGTGCACTAATAGAATTACACCTTACTACCCATAGGACGTTGCCCAACCATATAGGTCCACACCTTACTTACCATGGTGACCCAATGCCTATTCCGTGCCAAAGTGGTAAACCTAATGTCCAAAACGGGACATTGGGAACGCCATGCCTATGGATCGATTACACTAAGACCAAACACCAAAACATTTCAGTACATCACAATCGATCATGTATAAAAAGTTGCCACTAGTTTACATGTATAAAACTAACCAATATGGAGTCTTGACTCCCAACCTTAAAAGATTTCAATAACACAATCCATCGACGGTATATTATAAATCCCATTCCCATCACAAATTTATCAATAAATAACCCCGTACTTGCGTCCCATCAAAACCCTAATTTCACTTTGGGTCTTACCAAAATCTCATAACGCAAGGGTTGGTTACCAAGTATGTAAAGAATATAGAAAACCCTTTCCTCATAATTTAAATACATTTTTCAACCATTCTTACTTAGGTTTCCAAATCCTAACATCTCCAAAACTCATATTTAGGTCAAAACATAACCAACCCAAATACTTGGTTAGGAGGCATAGATGAAACTAAAACACATGAACCCTAGTAATATGTAAGACGAAGGATGGGAAAACTCACTTTGTAAGGTTGAACACAAACCCTAGAGGTTGAGACTTGAGAGAAGAAAGTAGGAGACTTGAATGCTCAACTTCTAGATACCAACTTGATGACCAACAACCTAATTCAAAACCATTAATACATGTAAGGATCTCTTCTAATCGGTAATGAATGAAGAGAGATGGAAACCCTACCTTTTGTTTCCCTAAACTCGCACCTCTAGAAGTTTCAAAATGAGAAAATGGAAGAAAAGGTGAAAATCCCGACTTTTGGTCTGTTGTGCTTCCCCGCGGTTTTGGCCGTGGCTATGGGGTCGCACCGCAGGCCACTCGTGTTCTCAACCTCGAGGCTCCAGCGATTCCCGCGGCTTTGGCCGTGGTTCTCAAGCCGTGCAAGATCCCGTGAAAGTCGCTGCCACTCCCCTCCAATTGCTTCAAGATTTTACACTCTAAGCTCTCAATTCTCAAGTGCCAAAGCTTGGAAACTTACACTAAGTGCGAACAATACCAACAGTTGACTTGACTCGAGAATATACTTACATATATATAATATATACATAATTCCACAAGGTGTAAGCAAAATTTACGGGTGTTACAAAGGAAGCGGTCCATTTAATTGAATTGATGAATGGCTTAGGCTTCGAGCAACCTTTCGTGCGCATTTTCTGCGATAATCAAAGTGCCATACATTTGGCAACTAATTTGGCTTTCTGTTCCCGGACAAAGCACATATAGGTGCATCACGCATATCTTGTGAGATTATATGAAGCAAAGATTGTCTACTTGAAGGAAGTCCTGACATACGACAATCCCACTGATATGTTCACTAAGTCGCTACTGCCAGCTTAATCATCTCCGTTTGTGTCAGTGCCATTGGGTACTTTGCGCGCGCGCGCGAGAGAGAGAGAGAAGATATTACCACATCTTTGAAGGAATTACTTTGTTAAGTTCTTAGAGCTTTGCTTATGCTCTACCTTATTTAAGCGGATTGTGCATTTGAGGTTATTTGTTTTCTTGTGACTTTGACTGGCGATGACCATGTCGAAGCTCGTCATGGTTGGAATGCAATTTTGCTACCTCATGCCAATTTACTTTGCTATCTACTTGTTATGACCAACCGTTGGAAGGACTCGTATTGGGATTCGTTTCGCTATCAAGGATAGGGTTGTGCAAAACCCGATTCAACCCGAAAAAATCGAAAACCTAACCCAAAAAACTTCAAAAACCACCGACCCATATTACCCAATTTTACCCGACCCCCGAAACCCGAGTACTCGATTGACTTGGAAGGGTCGGTTAGGGTATTCAAAATTCTGCCCCGAACCCGTTTGAAACCCGACAAGAGTATAAATTATATTTTTTTTCGTATTTTCTTCTACACCGGTAATCGTTATCGTATTATGGTAATTGGTAAACCTTAAACGCAATACGACATAATCAAGAAATAAGTAATCATCATTTTCATTCATCAATATTCAACGTTCAACCTTCATTCATCGAGATCCATTCATTCAAGTGGCAATGTGCGTCTACGATATCTATTCTCTCTGTCGTAATCTCGTTGGTCAGTCTTCCAGATTCCATAAGGGCTAACCCAAACGTCGACGGCAGACCACCACTACCATCGCACGTCCGCACCTGGCACCACAGAACGCTATCTCCTCTCTCTCTTGTTTACTTCTAGTTTATACATAGTAGTATGACCATTGACCACGTTGACTCGTTTGTACTTTGTTAACTCCTCATTGTCGTTTGTTACATTGCTTCATGTATGACCATGTTGACTCGTTGTTGACTGTTGAGTACATTGAGTGATTGAGATGAGAGAGAGAGAGAGAGAGAGAGGTGTACTAGTATAATACTCTGTTTTCCATTCTTTATTTCATGTGTTTGCATATTCATGGAGAAAGTAAATATATACATATATTATATATATAATTGAGACTTGAGAGAGAAAGAGAGAGAGCCAAGAGGTGTCAGGTGTAATGTTGTATATTATATTCATGCATGCATGATGTATTGATGTATTGATGTATGCATTCTTTGCATGTTTCTAAATTCTGAGTTTCTCATGTAGAATTATAGACAACTAGACATGTATTATATTTATATGCATGATTGATTGATTGTATGGTTAAAGACTTCAAGCCTTAAAAGGTAAATGCGTATCAAAAATTATTTAATTGAGAGAGAGAGAGAGAGGGAGAGAGAGAGAGAGAGAGAGAGAGAAAGTGATAGTGTCATACCCATGCTATTCAAGTAGTCATAACTCATAAACATATATGTATAAAAAATTAAATACCGTAAAGATCTAGATTCTATAGTAACTCAAACATCTGTTCCAGAACATATATCATTATATCATTGCTAACTTGTTAATTGTTATCGTTTATTCTTGTGTAGGATTAAAGACGGAAAAAATTAACATGCCTCGGTCTGAAAGTAATAGTCAACAACCTCCTGGTGAATCTAATCCTATAGTAACTCAAACATCTGTTCCAGAAAGTACAATGAAACAGAAACCGTCAGAAACCAAACCTCAAGTTTGGGACCATTTTGAGAAGATTTTAAACGATGTCGGGGTAGTTATTAAAGGTAAGTGTCTATATTGTTCAAAAGTGTATGCATCCGAGGCTAAAAAGCATGGAACTTCATCTTTAAATACCCACATGCGTGTTTGTCTTAAAAATCCACATGCTAAGGAAAAGAAACAGTCCATGCTTGCATTTCAATCTGGAAAATCTGATAATAGTGATAGTGCTTTGACTTCTTGGGTTTTTAATCAAGAGGCTATTCAAAAGGCTTTAGCTAAAATGATTATAATAGATGAGCTTCCATTTAGGTTTGTCGAAGGGAGGGGTTTTAAGCAGTTTGTTGAGACTGCATGCCCTAGATTTAAGATCCCATCTAGATGGACAGTTAATAGGGATACATTTGGTATTTATTTTGAAGAGAAGACAAACCTTAAGAAATTGTTCAAGTCAAGCACACAACGTATCAGTTTGACTACCGATACTTGGACATCTATTCAAAGAACTAATTATATGTGCATAACTGCACATTTTATTGACATAAGGGGGAATGCATAGCTAAAGCCTTAGATAGTTGTTTGCTTGAATGGGGAGTAAAAAATATTTTCACTATCACAGTTGATAATGCGTCGATCAATGATGTTGTCATTGGATTCTTGAAAAACAAGTGAGTTGGGGTGGTTCTTCTACTAGGGTTGAGTACATACATATGAGATGCAATGCTCATATTCTGAATTTAGTTGAACAAGATGGGTTGAAATTAGCAGATGCATCAGTTAAGAAGATTAGGGATTGCATTAGGAGGGTGAGGGGTTCTCCATCTAGGTTGCTTAAATTTAGAGAATATGCAGAGTTGCTTGAAGTGGAAGAGAAAAGTTCTTTATGTCTTGATGTTCTAACTAGATGGAACTCACCTATATGATGCTTCGAACTGCAATAGCTTACATACAAGTGTTTGAAACGTATGAGAGTAGTGACAACACGTTGAATTTGGAGTTGGGTAATTCGGTGCCTTCAAATCTTGATTGGTTATCTGTTGAGAGCTTAGTGATATTTTTGAAAACATTTTATGAGATGACAATCAGAATTTCTGGCTCGCTTTATGTCACTTCAAATTCTTTCTTATCCGAAATTTCGGATCTAAGTTGCATTATTTTCGATATGTTACAATCCAAATCAAACATTGAAGAGGTATGTCTATTTTCCTTTAATTTTAAAGTTTAAATCAACTTCACTACTTCAGTTTTAATATTTACATGTATTTGGTTTTTTATTTATGATTTATGAACAGGCCATGGGTGCTAAAATGAAAGAGAAGTTTAGTAAATATTGGGGTGATCCCGAGAAGATGAGTTTTATAATATTTTTTGCCAACATATTGGATCCAAGAGACAAGGTTGAGTACATACAATTCCAGCTAAATCAAATGTATGGTGACAACCAAGGTTAGACATGTTTTAAGAAGGTAAAGTTTAAACTAGATATGTTATTTCAAGAGTATGTCTCAACATATTCTGAATCATCTACTACTAGTACGATGCCTCCTCCTTCTGTTCCATGTGAGAATGTTCCAGTTGGAAGGGTACAATCTAGATTAAAAAGCCAGCTAAAAAACAAAAGATGAAAATTGTCTGTAACACCCCCTTCCCGAGATAGAAAAGAAGGTTACATCCGAACCTAAAACAAACCTTCAATAAAAGAATACAGAGCATTATTAAACCTTGATTAAAATAATCACCATCAAAAAAAAAATGTCTCGAACGATACACTTTCTTTCTTCCAATACTTACATCAAAACATTAATAAAACCTAAAACTTCTTACCAACAAACCTCTTATATAGGATGAAGCTCTGAATTCCTTAAACTCTTTAGATTCCCTTCGAATACCTGCCGCGAACAAAGAAATGCGGCTGAGCCAAACGTTCAGTGCACAGATACAATAGATAACAAACGAATAATTGAACCCAATGTCGAATATAATAAAAATATGAATTTTGGACAAGAGCCTTGAATTTTTTAGTGTTTACGAAAGCTAAATTGAGTATAATCATTCCACATCTAACTTCAGCTACAGACTTTAATACCCCAAAACAAAGAAAACGAAACCAAAAGAAATTAGACCAAAAGACTCAAATTTAATTGCTTAATCAAAAGTCATAACAAAATGAATAAATCCAAATTCATATATCGAGACAGTAATTTTGTCAAAATTCAGAAATGTCAAATCCAAACAAATATTATCAACTAAATATCAAATGAATCTGAGAAGCTTAAATCAAAATCATATCATAAGATTGCATAACGAGCTCGAACAAATAATCGCATACACTTGAGTTTCATGTCAAACATAAACAGATACAACAAGTGTCAGACATAAGCCACATAGGCATGTACGTTGGCCATTCTCATCCAACTGTACTAAATAATGTGAGATGCGGTGTTGGGCACTACACCGTCATCCACCCTAAAAACTAGGGTCGACCCATACACCTCCCATCACACCATGCCAGCTCTCATCAGAGCACACAAAATCAAAAGGAGACGTCGTGGACTGATCACACCTCCACGGGTGGTGTCACGCCATCGGTGCCACAATGACGTGCCTATGGTACCCCCATAGGTGGTTAGTAGCTCAATACACCTTAACGTATAAACTTCAAAAGTATGTCACAACACATGTGATTATACTAAATGAGTATCAAATCATACAAATTACAAAATGAATAAAAAGGATATTTGAACGTACAAAAATATTGACCGCTACACTTAAAAACTTTATTTTTCGAACACTCTAAAACTAAGAGACTTACAAATCGAAAGAAAATAAAATGGGACGAGTTTAGTAAACCGTTGACGTAACTTCATGTATGAACCTTTACAAAAGAGTTTGAAACCAAAATGTACGGCAAATCAAATCCGAACATAGACTATGAATTCCACACTCACAACTTTTCGAAATCATGTCGTACTATTTTCAGAACTTTACACGTTTACAAATCCGATATTTTATCATAATTCCAATAAGTTTTAGAAAACAATATCTAAACAGAAGTTTTAAATAAATGTCTTCTGATTCCAAGGAATTAAGAATGAACTGAATTGGATTTAAAATAGATTTTTCACGAATTTTTGAAAACAGTTGCGCTGTTCTCGTATAAAACGAGACCAGTTTCGGAAAAACCCAAATTTTAGACACCTTAGCATAAAAATCACAGTTTTCTCGTGTGACAGTAAATCGTAGACGACATCTCCAGCTTTTCAAAACCTTATCGTATGCCTTAATCCGATAAACAAGTGATTTGTTATGATTTTTACAAATAACACGAAAATTTCAAAGCGAAAATCAGCAGATTTATAAATTGAATTTGACGTTTTTAACATATTCCAACCTCGATTTATCGAATGCAAAACCAAAAGAGAACTAAACGGTAACCTAACCGGACGAGAAAGCAAACCGAATTGATGGAAGAAAGAACACATTAACCAAATCGAACGGAAGAGTCGAAAGAAAAAGCAATGAAATCGTACATATATGTAACGAATCAAATAAATGTAAACGGAATTAACACATAACCAACGGATCGAATAAACACAAAAGTGGGGAACATGAAGAATCCATACACATATATATAACGACTTAAATAAACACAAATTAATGAGGGAAGAATAAGGAATCCGTACCTTTAACTAATATATATGACAATCGCTATTCGATAACGAAAATTCCATCAACTTTCTTCACGAGTCTCTAATCACGATCAAAACTTTCAACACGAATCCAACTTGAAACCTAAAAAAAAGCTGCTTGGAACTTCAAAAATTGAATGCAAGTCTCGATTTTTTTTAGACTTGATTTCCTCCATTAATATCTTGACCTAATCCATAAAATCAAATAATTATAATCTTTAATGTTTATGGGATAAGCCATCGAGATTTCCTTAGGCTTATCCCAAAAATTTCAAGATTTCCCCTATTGCTAAAACCAGCCCCTCAAGTTTCACAAGGTTTTCAAACTTGAATCACATATTTATATGATTGATATTTTCTTATAACTACGGGGTATTACAGGGGCCTCACTCAATAAACAGACTGAACTTGAAGTTTATTTAAGTGAGTCCACCATAGATGATACAAACGATTTTGACATTTTAAGATGGTGGAAGGTTAACAGTGAAAGGTTTACTGTTCTTTCGAAAGTAGCTAGAGATATACTTGCGGTACCAATTTCAACAGTGGATTTTGAATCGACTTTTAGTACTAGTGGTAGGGTATTAGATGCTTTTAGAAGTTCTCTATCTCTTAAAATGGTGGAAGCCCTTATTTGTACACAAGATTGGCTAAGAGGTCCTAATCAGCGAATTGCAGTTGAAGAAAACAAAGATGATATTGAAAAGTTTAATAATGGTACAACATTAATTATGTTAGTATATAATTGAATTTGTGTATTTATATTGTGCTTTTAGTTTGTTTCTATTTATGCAGAATTGGCAAATACGAGAATTGGAAGTTCAAATTATGTTCCTGATCGTGAAGATTCTATTCCAACAGTTGATCTAGATGATGCTTAGAGGAAGAACAACAACTGATTTTCATTGCTTTATGGATGGAATTTTGGACCTTGCCACTTTAGAAAATGGAATAAATGCATTCTTCAAGAATTATTCATAGATAAATAATTGTTATTTATTTTGTATTTTGATAATTGATAATTGCCACTTTGATCTTTCTTACTTTATTATTTTATGGATGAAGTTTGGTTTGTTTATATAATTATACATTTATCTTCGTGGATTACAGTAACTATGAGTCTATAAGGTACATGCACAATTACACATGCAATGCATGCATGAACCATGATATATCATCTTATCATGTAGTATAGTATGATGAGTTGATGAATGATGACCGTATCGAGTATGGACCAAATGACCAATAGACCATATTGTTGTGTACTATGTCTATGTATCACCCATGACCCACCCACCTTCCTATTCCTAGGTCCTACTGTCATAGTCCCTACCCTAGTCCCATCAATGATCAAACAAAGTGGCATAAAGTAAATAAGTAATAAAGGAATTGAATATATAGTTTAATAATTTAATGCTAATATGTCACTTCTGATGAATGTAGTGATTCACACCCCTCATGTTTCCTACTTTCCTATATATCTGCAAATTGCAGAACGACATAATTACATAACAGAAGCAGCAGAAATTCAGAAAACCAGAAGCATGCACATATTGTTTTACTAAGCTTTGGAAAATAAACTGGTATAGGTGGGCCTTGTTGGAAATTTTACTTCATGACAATTGTGGTTTAAAGAAAATAATTTTGGAATTGGAAATTGCAAAGCTCCTCTTTAGAGTTTGAAAAAAAAACATAGATTGCAGATGTTTAAATACAGAAAATTATTTTCATGTACACGACATGGATTGATGCATGCTAGGACCATAGTGGCCCATTTGAAAACTTTGTTACATGCCTTTTGTTATTGCCATTATTAAAGTGAATAAGGATCAAATGAATTTCGAAATGTTTTCATATGTGTGGCATTAGTGACCACTTTCCACACCTACCGAGTAAACGACGGTGAATTTTTACACGTACGATTAATTGTTATAAAGCTTTTGCATTTGAAAGTTTTATAAAATGTTAATTTGGCATATTAGCTTGAAAAACCCTTAAACTCGTTAGAACCATAGTTTTAAACCCCTCTTTGTGCAAGGACTTGTTAATAAGGGCTAGAGACGTCCTTGGGAGTTGAAGCGTCGGATGAGACGACGACTGGTGGCCAATTCCGAATTTTAGATTCAGTTTCATGAACTGGTTCACGCAGAAGTATTTGGGGCGTTAGATTCATACTTTTCCCAGTTAATTAAGTGATGATATTTCCGATCTGATGAATATTTGGGTTAAAACCTTGTGTGGTTGTCTATGTATGGTTGGTTTTAAATTTGGGGGTTGATGGTACGACAACATACTATATGGTTGTGGTGTACCACCTTAATGGGTATTTGTGAATATTGATGATGTTATGGTTGGTTAGTAAGGCTGTTTGATTTGGGGAGGGTTATTTCCAAGAGTAGGTGTCAACTTCGAATCGACATTGCTAATTGGGAATGGAATATTTGGTAGTATATCCACATTGCAGATAGTTGTTTTGAGGATAGGTGTTCACATGCGTTTTGAGGACAATAACCGTTGGAGTGATTAAGAGCACTTTCGATGAATCCTGTGCAGTTGTGATTTAAGGGGTAACTTTAAGAAGATTGGACGTTGGCAATTATGGGATTTATCATTGGTATTCCGATAAGTGGCAAGGCTTTCGCTGATTTGTCAACCGACGCGTGAATGCATTATGGAAGTTGTGTAACCTTGGAGTTTGGGGATAATTATCTATCTGTAAAATGTGATGGTACGTTTTGGATGAAACGCCAGACCGATACGTTGTTTAGGGGAAGTTTGAGAACCCTAACATATGTCGTGCTTGTGTCAGCTTGAGGAACAGAATTGTCATTATGATGAATCGGACCAAACTAGTGTTAGGGATTTCTTCAAGGAAAGGACGATTAATCTTTCATGGTATAGATTACTGGTGAACTTGGTGAGAATGTCAGGATCGACTTTAAGTAGAAATCGATTATTGAGGAGACTTTGATTTGTCAAAATTAGGAGTTTTTGAAGGTAAAGTTCTCTTTGGGATATCATTGGCGAAAATAGTTAGTTAAGTTCGTACACCACTTTTGGAGTGATAGGTGCAACCTCAGGTTGGGAAGCAACCGAGATCTTAATGATAGAAAAGTGATTTGATAAGGACTCGATGTTCACCCCGTCATCGGTAAGATACGCCGAACCTTGGGATTAAGTTGTGGCAGCTCGTTATGAGAAACGTAGTGACAGTCTTGGATGGGAAGTAATCGGTTTCGTATTTGAGGCAATGTATCGTCGAAGCATTCTTTTGGCTAGGGGACCATCCATCTTGTGAAAAGGATGTCCTCTAAAGTCCCCACCACATGGTTGTTAGCATTTTTCGGAGCGAATGGATGAAAAGTGTAACACCCTAAAATTTAGAGTAATTTAAAAACTGAAAATTTGGCAATATGACGTTGTATTTGGAATAAACCACCCAAAAAGGGTAAATGTATGAAGCATTTACAAAACCTACGAACGGATATGAAAAATCAACAACAAACTAATCTAAACATGTACTATCTAGATTACATCGGTTGTCAACCCAAAATCACCAAAATAAGGAGCTCAATTAAATGCCCAAAACACCAAATGTCTAGTCATCTAAAAAATTTCTCAAGCCCACGCTCGACACTTAAGACATTTGGCAACCCACAGCTAAAGGAACCTGTTATACACATCATTTCAGAAAAAGTGTTAGTCTTAAAGCCTAGTGAGAACATACAGTTTATAATTCAAAGAAATACAGACGGTTGTAACGAAATAAAACCTTTTCAAACGAGTTGAGTTTACAGTTTGAAATATTAAACGCTTAAGGACCTTTTGGTCCAAAAATTACATCTTGCGATGACAGGGGAAACCTGATTTACCAAGGATTGTAGCGGAACACAAAAGTAAGCCACAATCCAAGTTATGAGCTAAATACTTGGAAACCATGGCCACGAACAACGTTGGTCCGTACTAAGATGTGGGGGAGGGCACCCAAGGAATCCAAGTCATACTCGTTCACTAGGATTACATTTACGATCTATGGCTAGTAACCGGTCCCACATAACCGTACCAAGTGGCCTCCGATAATCCAATGCCTCAACTAGCTACAAGGGGGAAAACATCCCAAACATAAGCCGACTCAATACCTATGGATCCACTAGTAATAGTTTAGACTTGTCACAATTTCATTTGTGACCAACTATAGTTAAACATATAGTCCTCAATACCATTTATTTTCAAATATGCATTTCCAAGTTTAACTGCTGATAAGAATGAAAATCATAAAACGAGATTATATACATTATTTCAAGTACCTCACATAAATGTGCAAGTAGTACTTTAGTTTACTACATATAAAATGGAACCCTTCCTTTTAGCAAAATAGTAAGAACCCTAAAATCTCCAAAAACCCCATAATGTAAACAAGGAGATGATAATAGGTTCAAAAGTCTAGCTTTGATGTGTATAAAGTTTTAATGAAAAGAAATATGAACTCACCAAGTGGGTTTTTGAAGAAAACCCAAAACCCTAGCTTAACCTCTTGGAGAAGATGACAATGGAGGTGGTGATTTAGTGCCCAAATCTTGAATCCTTAGTTGATACACCCAACTTCTAGCAATAAATATGGAGGATTTGAGTTGGTGAAACCCTAATGCGTAATAGTGTAAGTGCAATTGATTTTGAGAGAGAGATAGGAAAGGTAGATAGGAAATAAATGAGAAAAAGGAAAAGAAACCCGTATAAGGGCATTCAGGGAAACCTCGCGGCTTATGCCGCGACTTTTAGGCCGCGGCATAGTCCGCGCGTGTTTATGAGATGGAAGACAGACAGTGGGTTACTGATAAGTGCATAACTTGTCACATTCTAGCACTTATTTGTTTTATATTTTCTCTTATTTTAGTCTCCCAATCACCAAATTTGAGTCTTTTAGTCTGTTTTTACCCTTTTATCGTAGTTTGGAGCTAAGTAAGAGGAATGTCCCATGTTTGTGCTATTTTTGATGAAGAATTTAACAGTTTGGTATGCTGCAGCAGGAGGCTACAACATGGACGTAGTTCCAGCAAGTACAAGACGTCATTTCATAAGCTTTTTGCAGGAGAATCAGATTCCAACCGCCTGAAACTGTTTTGCTGGCTGGAGCTGGTGGCATCTTTGAAGAATATCATTATATTTTTGAAGAAATCATCTTTGTACTCCTATTACCCATTGGGTAAAGACCTTTGGTTTAAGGAATCTTTGTACTACCTAATTGACATTTGATGCTTTTTTGATGCCCTCCTCTTGTATAAGTAGGGGCTTATTTTCAGTAGTTAGGGAGCAACTTATGTAACTTAGACATAACTTGAAGCTTACTTTGGCTTTAATATTTTCATTTTGGTTTCTTTGACAAGGTAAACAACTAGGTGATTTTCTAAACTACTTAGTAGTTATTGTCATCTTTTATTTACTTTAATTGAAGTAATATTTTGGCACTTTATATTTCATGTCTTTACATTTCACATTTATTTTTATGTCGTGTATTTATTTTCAAGCGATGATGGGCTAATACCCCTAGCTTGGGTGTAAGTAAGGGTTGGGAGATAAAAGCCTTTGTGATAGTGGAAGATTGCTTTAGCTATCGACCATCCTCTTGCTATTCACCCTATGTTCCTAAGTTTCATCCGAATGTTTTTTCACAAAGTGACGCATGTTGTTCTACTTAGATGAGTTGGACTTGCATTCAAGACAATGTAAATTTTAGAACATCGGGGTGTTGTGGTAGGTAATACCGTATCAATCCCTTGGGATTGTGAACTACATGAAAAGAGCAGTAAGATTTGCACGACATTGGTTGGGTCTCCCGAAGGCGTGGAGCTGCCAGTACATAGTCTCATCTGCAGTTTGAAAGAGGGCTTCTCAATTCAGTAGTAAGGTTAAGAACCAATGTTGCAGCTTCATGCTGTAGCAGTCTACCTAAACACACTGTAGCTAAACTCCAGCCTGAACTTACACCCATGCACTTCCTTTATTGTTTTAAATCCTTTTCAAAGCTCTCAACTTACTCAAAGATCATTCCTTCGAATTCTCTAATTGAAATCACCTTTTAAGTTGACTTGGATCAATTGCTTGCTTTAATTGTCTTTGTGGGATCGATATTCTGTACTTAGTACTACTTATTACTTGTTTTAAAAACGATACTGGTTTGGCATGTATACTTGTGTGCTATTTCTTTATTGAAAAATAGGGATACATTTCCTAGATACCATGTTTTCTTAAGTCACTTTTAATCTGATTTTTTTAGTCAAATTTTGTTACTAATTTTGGTTTCATGCCACATTTGTTTCACGGTGAAGTACTTGATTTAGATCCTAATATTGAAAGAACATTTCAAAGAAGGAGAAGAATACAAAGAAATATTGCATCGATTCTTGAAGCATTCGAAATGGATGAACCAATGAATGGACCACATCCGAGGCCTGAGCCTCAAGACATTATTCATATTGCAAACTCTAAGGAGGGAAGGATTATGGACTATGCTATGCCTATGCTTGATCAATTACATACTGGCATAGTTAGACCACAGATTGAGTGTGCCCATTTTGAACTGAAACCTGTAATGTTTAACATGTTACAATCCAGTTCAGTGGCATGCCATCTGAAGACCCTCATTTGCATCTTAAAACTTTCATGGAAATCACTAACTCTTTTCAACTCAGTAGAGTAATTGATGAAGCCTTAAGGCTGAAGTTATTTCCTTTTTCACTCAGAGATAGAGCAAGATCATGGTATAATTCTTTGCAGCTCAACTCAGTTGAAACATGGAATGAAATGGCTGAAAAGTTTTTAAAAAAATATTTTCCACCAACACAGAATGCTAAGTCTAGAAATGAGATAAGCATGTTTAGACAAATGGACGATGAAGCAATTCCGGATGCTTGGGAAAGGTTCAAAGAGTTGTTAAGGAAATGCCCTCACCATGGCATACCCTACTGTATACAGCTAGAGACATTCTACAATGGTTTAAATACCACTGCTAAAAAGATGCTCGATTCTACTACAGGAGGAGCCTTCACCTCTAGTACCTATAATGATGGTTTTGACATTTTGGAAAACATTTCAAGTAACAACGGTTATTTGTCAGATCCACGTGCACTAGTACCTAAAAAGACAGCTGGTATTCATGAAGTAGATCCTTATACTGCACTTACTACACAGCTTACCTCCATAGCGAACATGATTAAAAACATGTCTGCTGCCACTGGTACTGTTGCTGCAACATCTACTCCTGAACCTCTGCCTGTACAATGTGTAGTTTGTGGTGAAGGACATACCTATGACCAATGCACCCACAACACTGAATCTGTGAACTATATTGCATAACATAAATGGACAGTTTTCAAACAGCTACAACTCAAGTTGGAAGCATCATCCCAATTTTTCTTGGAATAGTCCTAGTTTGAACCCAACTAATGCAAAAGAACAGAGAACATCCAATTTTCGAAACCAACCAAGCAGTTCTCAAAATCATTTTCAGCAAAATTAATCATCTTTTCAAGGAAAATCAAACCAACATGTTGATTCATCTGCTTCTTTGGAGGCAATGTTGAAAGGTTTTATAAACCACACAAACTCAACAATTAATCATCAAAATACAACTTTGAGAACCTTGGAAACACAGATTGGGCAGATTGCTTTGGAACTGAGAAACAAACTTGTTGAAACCTTACCTAGTGATACTGAGACTCCCAAGAACACCAACAAATAGGGGTGTTAAAAAAAACCGTTGGACCGCTCAAACCGGTCGAACCAAGTCAAATCGGACCGTTTTTGGCGGTTTGAGTGGTCTGGCGGTCCGATCTGGTATGAGAAATAGCCAAACCGCTCGGTCCGGTCTGGTCTGCGGTTTGACCCTTTTTTTGAGCGGTCTGGACCAAACCAACCGCCAAAAATACACACATATTAATCATATTTTCATGTTGTACGCTCAATTTTTATGGCTCAATTAAAAAAAGTTTGTCAAAGAATTATGTCTTTATTTTTCATTTTCTCCATTGATTGTGTTATTTTAATTAACAATGTTCTAAGATTCATTAAAAATAAAAAAACTCAAATCTAAAATCCAAACTGTCATTCGACTTTCTCAATATTTGTCCAAAATTCAACCATTATTGTTGGACTTGTTTAACTTTTTTTCAACTTGTTCAATGTTGTTTTTAATTTAATATATAAATGTTTTTATAATTCGAAATACTATTTTTTTAATAATGTTATATTGGTAGAAATTTTATTTTGGATATAGAGTTTATGTTCATTTGGCTTAATGCCCAAAAGAGGCCCAAACCGCCTAAACCGGTCAGACCAGACCGCCTTTTTGTGGTCCGGTTTGACCGGTTTGGTCACTTGCTACCAAACCGCTCGGATTGAAAATTTCCCAAACCGCCATTTGTGGTTTGGTTTGTGGTTTGAGGGGTTAAACCGCCCAAACCGGACCGCGAACACCCCTACTAACAAAGAACATGTTAAAGTTGTGTCCCTTAGGAGTGGAAAAGGATTAGTTGAGACCATGCCAAAAGACCCACAGACTGTTAGTAGCACAGACAAAGAAATGAGTGTTACTATAGTACCCACTACTATTGTTACACCTCCTGAAAACGTCCTTAAACCCACATCAATTCTTGTTTCTGTGTCTATTCCAGAAAGGTCTGAGTTGCCTCTGTTATTCCTTGATGATAACAAGAAGGATAAGTCTACTGCAGTAGATGCTACGGCAGATGCTGCAACATCAACTAGCAGAACTGGAAAACCAAAAATAGCAAGTGAACAGGTGACACCTACTGTTCTAACCACTTCTGATCCCAAGAAGACTGTTATCCCACCAATACCCCTTTACATTCCATACCCCCAGAGGCTAAGGAATCAAAAGGAGGAGGAACAATTCAAGAAGTTTCTAGATGTGTTCAAACAATTGCACATCAACATCCCTTTGGTTGAGGCAATTGAAAACATGCCTAGCTATACCAAATTCCTTAAGGAAATTTTGAGCAAGAAAAAGAAACTCAATGAATATGAGACCGTGGCCTTGACAGAAGGGTGTAGTGCCTTGTTGACCAACAAACTTCCCCCTAAGCAGAAAGACCCAGGTAGTTTCACAATTCCCTGTTCTATAGGAGGAAAAGAGGTCGGAAAAGCTTTGTGTGATCTAGGTGCTAGCATCAATCTTATGCCTTTGTCTCTTTTCAACACTCTAGGAATAGGAGAGGCTAGACCCAGAACTGTTACCTTACAGTTAGCTGAAAGCTCTATAGCATACCCCAAAGGAAAGATTGAAGATGTCTTGGTGCAAGTAGACAAATTCATATTTCGTGTTGATTTCATCATTTTGGACTTTGAGGTTGATAAAGATGCTCCTATTTTGTTAGGAAGGCCATTCTTAGCCACTGGTAGAACCCTCATAGATGTCCAGAAAGGAGAATTAACCATGAGAGTTCAAGACCAAAATGTCACCTTCAATGTCTTTAATGCTATGAAATTCCCAGATGAAAAAGAAGATTGTTATAGCCTAAGCTCTATAGACTCTTTAAGTCATGAGTAATCCTTAGAAGAAATTCTAGGAGAAATGATAAAAGATGAAGAGTATGATGAGGATGACTTGAATGTATATGACTTAGAAGATGAGGAATATGATGATGATTTAGATGATAGTAATGACCATCATAGTGTGAATATGCTACAGCCTGTGGCAACATATGAAATGTTGGAAGAAAGAACTAGAGAAAACCCTTTACCATCCATTGAAGTACCCCCAGTTTTTTAACTTAAACAACTTCCTGTACATCTCAAATATGTTTTTCTAAATAAAGGAGACAAATTACCTGTAATTATTTCTGCCACTTTGGAACAAAAACAGGAAGAACAGTTAGTGAAAGTACTTCAAGCCCACACTAAGGCCATAGGTTGGACAATTTTTGACCTAAAAGGCATCAGTCCATCAATTTTCCAGCACAAAATCATCTTAGAGGACAAGGATTTCAGATCTGTAGAGCCACAAAGGAGACTAAACCCTGTAATGAAAGAGGTAGTTAAGAAAGAAATACTTAAGTGGTTAGATGCTGGAATAATTTACCCCATTTCTGGTAGTTCTTGGATAAGTCTTGTCCAATGTGTCCCTAAGAAAGGAGGTGTGACAGTGGTGGAGAATGAAAAGAATGAGTTGATCCCAACTAGGGTAGTGTCAGGATGGAGAATCTGTATGGACTATAGGAAGCTTAACAAAGCAACCCATAAGGACCATTTTCCATTGCCTTTCATTGACCAAATGTTGGATAGACTTGCTGGTAAGTAGTATTACTGTTTTCTAGATGGATATTATGGCTACAATCAGATTGCCACAACACCTGAGGACCAAGAAAAAACCACTTTCACTTGTCCTTTTGGTACTTTTGCTTTTAGGAGAATGCCTTTTGGACTATGCAATGCACCAGCTACATTTCAAAGATGCATGATGTCCATATTCTCTGACATGTTGGAAACTTCTATGGAAATATTCATGGATGATTTTTCTATCTATGGATCTTCCTATGAAGAATGTTTGAAAAATCTAGAACAAAGCCTTAAAAGATGTGAAGAGACTGATTTAGTTTTAAATTGGGAAAAATGTCACTTCATGGTCAAAGAAGGCATTGTTTTAGGACACATGGTTTCAAATAGAGGAATAGAGGTTGACAAAGAAATATTAGAAGTGATTGAAAAACTCCCAAAACCTACAGATGTCAAGGGAATTAGAAGTTTTCTTGGTCATGCTGGTTTTTACAGAAGATTCATAAAAGACTTTTCAAAAATTTCAAAACCCCTCTGTATATTGTTGCAGCATGACCAGCCTTTTGATTTCAATGATGAATGTAGGAAAGATTTTAAAATTTTGAAAGATGCTTTGATTTCAGCACCTATTGTGACCACACCAGATTGGACAAAACCATTTGAACTAATGTGTGATGCAAGTGATTGGGCACTTGGTGCAGTTTTGGGACAAAAGAAAGAAAAGATTTTTCACCCTATCTATTACTCTAGTAAAACTCTTAATGTTGCACAAATTAACTACACAACCACTGAAAAGGAATTGTTGGTTGTTGTTTTTGCCTTTGAAAAATTCAGATCATATCTGATGGGGACCAAGGTTATACTTCACACTGACCATGCAACCATTAAGTACTTGATTTCTAAAAAAGATGCAAAGCCAAGATTAATTCGGTGGGTGTTGTTATTACAAGAGTTTGATCTAGAAATAATAGATAGAAAGGGAACTAAGAACCAAGTTGCAGATCACTTGTCTAGACTAGATAAAGGAAAAGGAACTCTTGTTGAAATAAATGAATAGTTTCTTGATGAACAGCTCTTGAAGCTCCAGCATCATGCTACAGCACCCTGTTTTGCTGATATTGCAAACTATTTGGCTGCTGGGAGCATCTCACCTGAACTCACCAAAAACCAAAAGAAAAAGTTGTTTTCTGATGCAAAGAACTATCTTTGGGATGATCCATTTTTATTCAAACTAGGGGCTGATCATATTTTGAGGAGGTGTATCCCTCAAGAAGATGTGACTGCAGTGCTTGAGCATTGTCATGCTTCAGCATATGGTGGCCACTTTGGTGGCCAAAGAACTGCGACAAAAGTACTCCAATATGGATTCTTTTGGCCCACACTTTTTCATGATGCTGACAATTTTGTTAAAAGATGTAATGAATGTCAAAGGACTGGATCTATTTTCCAAAGACATGAGATGCCTCTTAATGGCATTTTGGAAGTTGAAATATTTAATGTTTGGGGAATAGATTTCATGAGACCATTTCCTATTTCTGGAAATTGTCAATACATCTTGGTAGCTGTAGACTATGTCTCTAAATGGGTAGAGGCTACAACTTGCCACATTAATGATGCAAAGACAGTGGTCAAATTCCTTTATAGGAACATTTTTACCAGATTTGGCACACCTAGGGCCATAATTAGTGATGAAGGAACACACTTTGTAAATAAGATGATGAAAGATGTTTTGGAAAAGTATAACATCAGTCATAGAGTTGCTACAACCTATCACCCTAAAATAAATGGCTTAGCTGAACTCTCAAACAGGGAAATCAAGAGTATCCTAGAAAAAGTGGTTAAACCTTCCAGGAAGGATTGGTCATTTAAGCTAGATGATGCTCTTTGGGCTTATAAGACTGCCTATAAATCCCTAATTAGAATGTCTCCTTAAAAGCTTGTCTTTGGAAAAGCTTGTCACTTGCCATTAGAACTAGAGTACAAAGCATTTTGGGCCCTAAAAGGACTGAACATGAATATTAATGATGCAGGTGAAAGGAGAAAATTGCAGATAAATGAGTTGGAAGAACTAAGGGACCAATCCTATGAGAATGCCAAGATATACAAGGAAAAAAC
Source organism: Arctium minus (assembly GCA_954870635.1). Classification (NCBI taxonomy): domain Eukaryota; kingdom Viridiplantae; phylum Streptophyta; class Magnoliopsida; order Asterales; family Asteraceae; genus Arctium; species Arctium minus. The sequence continues at coordinate 72,634,400 of OX941085.1, read as the reverse complement.
AAAAAGTGGCATGATAAAAGGATTTTACAAAAGAATTTTCAAGTTGGTCAAAAAGTTTTGTTGCTTAACTCAAGACTGAAACTCTTTCCTGGAAAACTAAGGTCAAAGTGGACTGGACATTTTGAAATCAAACATTTTTTTTCCTTATGGAGTTGTGGAGCTCATAGATCCAAACACTGGATCTTTCTTCAAAGTGAATGGACAAAGGATCAAGTCTTATCTAGATGGTGCCACTACAGGGTCAACTTCTGTAGTGCAACTCCAACCCCAATGATCCTTTGGTCCATGGCACTCCCAAAAGTCCAAATTGTACATTTGTAAATACTGTTTAATTTATTTTTAGAATAATTGTGTTTTAATCCTTGTGGCAATGTGCAGTGGAAAAAAAAAAGTGTGGAGTGGAGAGATTGTTGCTACAGCTTTAAATTCAGATTTTGGACTCATTGGTTTTCAAAAATTAAAGATAAAATGAAGATAACAACTTTAAAACTTTGTATTTCTTAGAATAGTTCAGAGCCAAGTTTTAAAATATAACCTAAAAAGAAAACAAGTAATTTATTTACTTGTAGTTTTTAAGGAAAAGAAAAAGGAGAAAAGTAAAAAGTATACTCTAAAAAAGAAATAGACTTACCTAGCCATCATGAAGATTCTTTAGAGTGTACTCCTTTTTTCCTTTTTAAATTTTTTTAAGCAACAAATAGTCACTTCTTGGCATAACTATTGAACTAAATACAAAATTTTTAGTTGAAATCTAATTGTTTTTTAAAAGGGGACCGGTTTTTATTAAGAAAACCGAAGGCAAGCGGTTTTTCTTACAAAAACCCATTTGAAAACCAACTCTTCATCTCCCTCTCATTCATTGTCGATCAAGAAACCGCCCTCTGAATTTTTCTCTATAAACGACAATGGAAGACAAGAAGAAGGAAACGCCAAACAAATCCGTTACTTACAATCGACAGAAGACCAGATCATCTGCTGAAAAGTCCAAAACATAAAGCAAGAAGCAGAAGGAAGTAGTGATCCACTCGCCGGAATCCTCACCGGCGGTGACCACTAAGTCGAAGCAGAAGGAAGTAGGAAGAAAAAAAAAGGTAAAGCCATTCGTGCACCCTATCCTTCTCCTACTGAAAATGCCAATGAACCATCCCCTATTCTTGACCCATCTACTGAACCCTCTGTGATTGCACCCTCTGTGGTAGAACCCACCACGACTTCTTCCCGTGGGGAAGTGTACAACCTAGACAAAAACACAAGGAGACCCTTAGACCTCAACATTACAAATCCAAACACTCCTGTGAATCAAGATGAAGAATTTTCTCTTTTGCATGATGCCCAAAATCCCAAAGACTCTATCAACCCTCACTCTGATACATTTGATATCAACCTCTTACCCTCACAACAAGCCCAAAGCCTACCTCTAATCACAACCACTATGAACACCACCATGCAAATTGTCCCTACAATCATTTCCCCTGCTTCTGTACTAAACACTTTCGTGTTTAGCACAGAGGCACATGCAACCATCACCATGGATATCCCAGTGTCTCAGCCTGATGTTGTGACCGTTACTGTACCCCCATCACCACCAAGAACAAATGCTGAGATCAATGAGGAGTTAGATGTTCTTCTCAACATTTCAAAAAACACCATCTCTGACTTAGGGGTGAACATTGAAGGGGAGGAGGCTGTTGAAGGTGAGCAAAATGATGTATGGAAGGAGAACTTAATGGTAATGAGGAAGTGGCAGAAGAAGAGCATGTGGAGAAGGTTGTGGTGAAAAAGAAATCTAAGGGTAAGAAAAGGCAGAGAATAGAGAGAGCTACTAGAAGGACAACCAGGGCTTCCAAAGCCATGGCATCCTCATCTAGGCCTGTAGAAGACAGATAAGAGGAAGAAAATGTAGAGGAGGAGGTGGTTGAAGCAGATAATGAGGAGGAAGAGCAGTTTGAGGAAGAGAAGTTGGATCAAACTCTTACTGGAAGGTTTGGGAGAATGTTTAGTTGTTTAAATGCAAAGGATACTTATGAGCAGTTCATGAACAAGGATGGTCATTTGGACAAAGGATTCACAACAAGGGTCATTAAAACTACCCCATTCATCAAGGATACCATTGAAATCTTGGGATGGGAAGAGTTGTTCCAGGTCCCCTCTACCCATAACATTGATTGGGTAAGGGAGTTTTTCACTGAGGTGGCAATATCAAAGAAGGATGTTGTGACAGTAAGGGGCAGAAAGGTAGTATACTCACCTTCACAAATAAACTCCCTTTTTAAACTAACCCCACCTGCAGATTCAGTATATAGAAAGATGATGAGGAGAGCCTCTGCTGCTGACTCCAAGAGGATTTTGGATGTGATTGCCAAGCCTAGGGTAGAATGGGCAGAGCAGAGAGAAGGAGGAAAAATCTTGAGAGCCCACAATCTGAAGCCTCAAGCAAATGTTTGGTACCATTTCATCAGGCACACCATTCTACCTACCTCACATGACACCAATGTGACTTTTAAAAGGTGTGTGCTAATTTACTCAGTCATGGAAAAGAAGACTTTTGATGTGGGTTATCTCATCAACAAGAGCATAAAGGCTTGTGCTGAAAAGCCTAGGGGTGGTCTATGGCATCCTGCCTTGATCACCACCCTCATGAAAAAGGCTAGAGTGGAGGAGATGGATGAAGATGAGAAGGTGAATAAGAATACTGCGATGGACACTATAGCAGTGGAGAGGATCCTGAGAAACCAAGCCAGAAAGAAGAGTAAAGAGCCAAAGAGCATCACTGGTGACTATGCTGCAGCATCTGCTGCAGCATCTGAAGCTAGTCCCAGTACACTGGATACTACTGTTGTGGATTTGCTCATAAAGATGCTGGAAGAAAACCAACAGAAGATCATTGCAAGGTTGAAAGATCAAGAGAGTGTTTGGGAGGAAAAGTTTAATACCCAAAGGGATGACCTCATGGCAGATTTTGAAGAAAAAGAGTTGGTGTTGGGAAGGAGAATCAAGAAGCGGGAAAGAGAGTTAGAGAAGGTGAGAAGAGAACTTGCCTTGCATAGGCAGTGGGAAAAGAGGAAGGATGATGTGATGATGGGAGTTTGGGAAGAGCAGAACATGGAAGCTGCTACTGGATTGCCAACATACCCACAGGAGCTGATTGATGGAGATGAGAGGTTGCTGGGAACTGCTACAACACCTACTCATCATGAGTAGGCAGGTTCATTCTTATTTTTTAGCTCCATTTAGATTTTACACTTTGTTATTTTTCAATTTTTTAGTCCATAGGAGTCTGGGAACTTTTTACATTTTATTATGATAATTAGTTAGTTGGATAGCCAAACATGATATAGCCCAAATAATTTGACTGTTGCATGTTCATTTTCCTTTGTACATACTAGAACCAAGCCATGACCACCTGGGAAGCAAATAGGCAACAATTTGGACTTTAGGAAAGGATTTAGTCCATCTTTCTCATACACTAAGCCTAGTAACCAACAACCCTTGCACCATTAGACCTTAGTGCCTAACATGTTCTTCTTAACAATGAGGACATTGTTTCATTCAAGTATGGAGTAGGGATCTGTGTGGTCTGTGTCCAAACAGATAGACAATATCTTGTTCAATAAAGATAGAAATATTTCTGTGATATCGGCATCACTGGCTCAATCAACCCTTGTGATATTGGCATCATAGGCTCAATCAACCCTCTTGATATTGGCACTCATGACTCAATCATATGCCTTGTTCCTCTGGATCTAGGTACAATAAGGTCAAACAAACCTTTCTAGGCCAATGTAAAATTTTAAAAAATCTGGCAGAAGGTAAATGCTGCAACATCTCTTGTAGAATGGGCACAAAATGCAAGGAAAGTGAGAGAAAGTGAATAGAGCCCTGAATTTCCAAACCTAAAAAGCCCTACTGATCCTTAGTCCAGAGTCTATTTTTGCCTGACAATAGGAATATGTGCCTTGGCATATGGTGGTGCCTTGTGAAAATTGAATAAACCTTGATTTATGAAAGGTTATGTCAATTGTTTAATGCTTTATTCACTAACCTCTATTTTATGTTATTTTATCTTTCACCTTTCAAATTGAGTCTTTGTATTTGTCTTTTTCATTGCTTGGGGACAAGAAATAGTTCAAGTGTGGAGTTGTGATAAGTGCATAACTTGTCACATTCTAGCACTTATTTGTTTTATATTTTCTCTTATTTTAGTCTCCCAATCACCAAATTTGAGTCTTTTAGTCTGTTTTTACCCTTTTATTGAAGTTTAGAGCTATGTAAGAGGAATGTCCCATGTTTGTGCTATTTTTGATGAAGAATTTAACAGTTTGGTATGCTGCAGCAGGAGGCTACAACATGGACGTAGTTCCAGCAAGTATAAGACGTCACTTCATAAGCTTTTTGCAGGAGAATCAGATTCCAGCCGCCTGAAACTGTTTTGTTGGCTGGAGCTGGTGGCATCTTTGAAGAATATCATTATATTTTTGAAGAAATCATCTTTTTACTCCTATTACCCATTGGGTAAAGACCTTTGGTTTAAGGAATCTTTGTACTACCTAATTGACATTTGATGCTCTTTTGATGCCCTCCTCTTGTATAAGTAGGGGCTTATTTTCAGTAGTTAGGGAGCAACTTATGTAACTTAGACATAACTTGAAGCTTACTTTGGCTTTAATATTTTCATTTTGGTTTCTTTGACAAGGGAAACAACTAGGTGGTTTTCTAAATTACTTAGTAGTTATTGTCATCTTTTATTTACTTTAATCTAAGTAATCTTTTGGCACTTTATATTTCATGTCTTTACATTTCACATTTATTTTTTTGTCGTGTATTTATTTTCAAGCGATGATGGGCTAATACCCCTAGCTTGGGTGTAAGTAAGGGTTGGGAGATAAAGGACTTTATGATAGTGGAAGATTGCTTTAGCTATCGGCCATCCTCCTTACTATTCACCCTATGTTCCTAAGTTTCATCTTAGTGTTTCTTGACAAAGTGACACATGTTGTTCCACTTAGATGAGTTGGACTTGCATTCAAGACAACGTAAATTTTAGAACATCGGGGTGTTATGGTAGGTAATACCGTATCAATCCCTTGGGATTGTGAACTACATGAAAAGAGCAGTAAGATTTGCACGACATTGGTTGGGTCTCCCGAAGGCCTGAAGCTGCCAGTACATAGTCTCATCTACACCTTGAAAGAGGGCTTCTCAATTTAGTAGTAAGGTTGTGAACCAATGTTGCAGCTTCATGCTGTAGCAGTCTACCTAAACACACTGTAGCTAAACTCCAGCCTGAACTCACACCTATGCACTTCCTTTACTATTTTAAATCCATTTCAAAGCTATCAACTTACTCAAAGATCATTCCTTCGAATTCTCTAATTGAAATCACCTTTTAAGTTGACTTGGATCAATTGCTTGCTTTAATTGTCTCTGTGGGATCGATATTCGGTTTGGCATGTATACTTGTGTTCAATTCCTTTATTGAAAACTAGGTATACATTTCCTAGAGACTAGTTACGCAGCTTGTGTCGCGGCTTGCAAGTCGCGAAGTAACCTACGTAAGCCACTAGGTTCTCTTTTCCAAAATCAAGACTTAACACACGAGCTTGGCTAAAACATGCGATAAGCACAATTAAGGGTAAACTCAAGATAACTATGATTCAAAATAAGGAAGGCTAGAAGTCTTAACAATAGAATTATACAACGAAAATTTGGGGGGTTACAAAAAGCCATCTAACAGACTTGTTTCCGGGACGAGTGACTTTTTGAACGGTCTGATACTTCTCTTTCAACTCTTGTGCTTTCTGGAAAGGGAAAATGGTGATTTATCAAGGTCAGGAAGACCCTTGATTCGAGGTTTGGTTGTCAGAGAGGACCCAAGTATGAAGAATAAATCAATCTTGTTAAATACGACATTTGGGTGTTTGGGCGGTGACGTATTTCGAGGACGAAATCTCTTTCAAGGTTGGGAGGATTGTAACACCCGTGATTTTAGAAATCCTTAACCCATAATGTTGTAACCGTATGACCATTATAATGGAGGTTTAGTAAGGTTTTACTTCCCTTTTGTAGTGGAGCCATCGAGGATCGAATCGGACGCAAAAACGGAAGGAGACGGGGGGAAATGGATTCCCACGGTTTGGTGTGTGGCTTGGAAGTCGCGACACAAACCACCTAAGTCACTGGGTCGACATCATAAGACACGCACGACTTACCACGCGGCCTCAAGTCGCAGGCAAACCCGCGAGAGCGACCTGGAAGCTTAAAATCGACATTTTTGGGGTTTTTCTTCATTTGGTTGAATCTCCTTCATCCTAGGTCCGATTTGGGTGATTCTTGGGCCTAGGGTTTCGTTTTTGGAAGCTTTCCAAAATGATATTGAAGACGATTGATGATCTTGGGTTGATTCAAGGTTTTGTGGTCAAGGTAAGCTCATCATCACCTCAATCTACAAACTAGGTTTTGATACCCTTCATTCTCTCCCTTATATCCTTCAAATTTGGTGTATGTTGGTAGCTTTGTGGTAAAGGTAACGTTATGGGAATGTTGGATCTATCAACTAGAGAGGTCCCTTGAAGATCTCTAGTCTTCATTAAAGGAAGCTCAACATTTGGGGATAAAATCTAGATTTAGTCTAAATCTAGCAAGATGGGTTCAAGTTGATTTGTGAAACGGTGTACATGCCAAAATGTCAATCTTTACATGTTTATATGTTTTACATGAAATTATTAACTATTGAGTTATTTGATAAGTTTTGATTTTTTTTAAATGTCTTAACCTTGTAAACTTGTAAAATACCCACACTTGGCATTTCGGGCATTTTGATAGATAAATCATATATTTTGGTATCTTAATTGTTTATTTCATGGAAGTATATTTTTGAGTATAAAAGTGTTTTATCGAGTGTTTTGGAGAAATGTTTGATGTTGTGTTATGGGACGTTTTGAAAGGATAAATTTTATAAACTCACTTGGAAAATGTTTTGTCCCAATTTAAACTATGTTGGAGTTATCTCTAAATTTTGGAGCATGGGTTTGCATAAATGCGGGTTGTTTACGTTTGGTTTCATTTTATGATTTTCTTACAATTGGTCTTTCGATTGTTGAGCCTATGGCTCAGTTTGGACCTCGTTGGGACTTGGGGACAATTGTCCGGGTTTTGATAACTCAATATAGAATGTTTGGTCATGATATGCATTTATTGCATCTTATTTGAGAATTACATGTTTTGAATGCGTTAGTTCATTCGTTTTGAGTCATGTAATGTTTTAGTTAGTGCAGTGGATCCATAGGCACGGTGTTCTTATGTCTCGTTTTCGACAAGTTCACCACTTTGGCACGGAATAGGCAACGGGTCACCATGGTAAGTAAGGTGTGGACCTATATGGTCGGGCAGCGTCCCATGGGCAGTAAGGTGTAATTCCCTTGTGCTAGAGTTCCCGTTTTGGAACTCTCAAGAATAGACCTAGAGGGGTTGACTTGATATTTTCGAGCAATAGACTTAGAGGAGTTGAGCTCGGTATGTTTTATGGGTATAACCCATATGTTTTGGTTTCCTACATAGTTATGTGACCTACTTTTGTGTTCCGTCACATACTATGTAATCGGGTCTCCCCCGTCACCGAAATGTTGTTTTGGTTATGGAGTTTTATAATCCATGTTTTCGATGATGTTTTGGGTATGGATTGTTATCCATGTTTTTGGGTTTTGCATACTGAACTTTATCCATGCTTTTGGAATATTTTGGATGAGATAGTTTTTCCACGTTTTCAGTATTTGATTTTTAAAGTGTCAGTTATGTATTACGCGAGTTTTGGGTTTTGGATTTATATTCGAAGAAACGTTTTGTTTTGTGATTTTAATCTCGAAGAGGGTGAATGTTGAAAAAGGGATTGCTTCCAGATTTAACGTATTTCATTTTGGAAGTCACGATTTAATTAATTTTCTTAAAGTTATTGTTTTATATATATATATAATGAAAACTCTTGAACTCACTAGGCGTTACGCCTAACCTTTTTACTTGTCGGCATGTTCATCAGGTTCCAATTGAGGTTTGGTTCTAGCGATGCTTTGAAGAGATGCGTACTAGATTTACACGAGGGTGAGTAGTTTGGTGAAGTCTTCCGCAGTTGGAGATAGTAACTGTTATTGGGTTTTAGTAACATCCATACCTATTATAGATCGTGTATAAGGATTTAAATGTGTTTATTGAAGTTAAACCTTAATTTATCGTTGTAGATGATTCATTTATCGATGTATTTAGAAAATTTTAAATTAGTTGTTATTTCTAGTTTTGAGGGTGTTACAAGTTTAATCAGAGCTTAAGCTTGAGAGAATTAGGTATTGATTTTGGATGCCTAGACTCAAAACTAGCATTATTTTAAGTGATTGAAAGTGAAGTTGCACCAATAGGCACATTAAGATTGGATGTTTTGAGGTTGATGGAGTCTCTAGGAACGGGAATCGCGTCGAGAGTAGCACGGATGACCATGTACAGTACGTTCATAATTGCACCTGGCCAGTGTTATGGTGAACCTACATGGTACATGTGTATGCTTAAGCTGCCTTGATATGATGATCGTTAGGGTAGTGAAGGAGTTTCTAAATGGGTAACCATTAGAAGGAGTTGACGATTTTAGCATCCGTCACTTGGAGTGACATCAAGCATGGTGATTGCATTAAGTGGACCATTTTGGGTCAGAGTTATTGTTTGGTTTTAGAACCATAGACTTAAGGAATCGCCCTTATTCAAGGAGAAAGTTGTAAGGTGAACCGATGAAATCGTCGATGATTGCTTTAAGATGTTTGAACATCCGGGTGACAATAGCATGTGCGGAAATTGTGGAACGTGATTTCGGGATGTTGAGTTCCGACCAAATTCATGCACTAAGTTTATTTCTAAAATAAGTTTGCATCAATAGTTTCTCATATTCTCAAATCACAAAGTCAGTAGAATTACAAAATTTTAGAAAAAGTTTTAGCATACGCAAGATTTTTAAACATGCATGAAGTTGTTTTATGGCATACGATTGCAGACTTTGTTGAGATTTTCTTTATCCTTGTTTCGTCGAATGCTATTTTCGGATATTGTAGTATTTTACGGTTCAACCTTGTTCAAAGTCTCGGGCAAGTAGCTGCGATTTATGACCTTGACGTTGGATCTCCTCCACATATGTTAAGGTTTTAGAGGAAAGGCTATTCCCATGTTTTGGTATTCGAGTTTTATTGGAAATTTTATTCCGTGTGAGTTTTGTTGAGTTTTATGAAGTATTATTTTATGACGTTTTGCTACGCATGAGTGAACCTTGAAATGCGTAGGCTTTAATTTTGATGCATGTAAATTCAAGAGTTTTATTGAGCGTTATGTCTCATGCGAGTTTTGTTGAAATGTGTCAGTTTATATCAAATGCGATAAAATGGAAATTTTTGGGATTATGACATTTTAGTCATGAATTTGTTTTATGCTATTTGTTTATTGGGAATGAGGATTTTGGCACCATATAATTTTGAGTGTCGTTGAGTTTCATTGAGTTTTATGGAAAATTTCGTTGGGTCTTATGGAATTCTATTTTACGACATTTTGCGTCTTGAAGATGAAATTTGAAACGCGTATACTTGAATTATTGTGTGCGTTAACTTATGAGTTTTGTTTAATATTTTGCCTCCTGCGAGTTTTGCACATGTCTTTTCGTAACCATAAGAGACGTCTTGAGAGTTTTGTTGGTAGATGTTATCCCATACGTTATTTTGGAAACGTCATTATCGGGTACCTGCACTTTTGGGTTTTATGCAAGAGTATTTCGTTGTATGCTAGTTAATTTGCACATGTCTTTTCGTAACCATAAGAGACGTCTTGAGAGTTTTGTTGGTAGATGTTATCCCATACGTTATTTTGGAAACGTCATTATCGGGTACCTGCACTTTTGGGTTTTATGCAAGAGTATTTCGTTGTATGCTAGTTAATATTTGAATTGATATATACCTTAGTGTGAGTAAACGTATAAAGGACCTCCGACAGTTCGTGTTGAATTGTTGCTGTATGCATCATTCGATTCTTGATTTTATCGTTATTGTTTCATGTAGTGCATTATATTGATTTGTTAGTACGCATGACTTTATAATCACCATTTTTAGACAAGTGCATTTCATTCGTGCGGCCCTGTTAGAACATAAATATGTTCTATTTAGAAGTTTAGTAAAGTAATCAACATGTAATTGTATTGGGCCTTGTATTAGGTTTGGGCTTATTGTGTACAAGGGATGTGAGGGTATATAAGGAGTCTGTATGTGTTAGTTAGTTTGTAAGTTTTCATTCAACAATGTAGATCGTACGAATTCCTCTCTGTAGTTGTAGTTTACTTTTCTGTCATAAATAAAACTACATATTTCCTATTCCCAATCTCTTGTTAATCTTATCAATCAATCAATCATGATCTCAGGGACTTAACAAGTGGTATCAGAGTTGAACGCAAATTTATTCTACGCACGATCGAGATCAGTTTGATTGAAAAGAACAGTCGCTATGGAAATTTTTCGATTTCTGGATTTGATACTAAATTGGATGATATTTGTTGCCAAATTGATTCAGACGTTATTGTCGATCATTATTGAATCAATTACTTGTTCCAATTTCATTTCAGAAAGTCGAATTGATCATTTTTGAGAAATTTTGTTCGAAAAATTCGTATCACTGTGGTTATGATCGATTATACCTTAGAGTCGTATTTGGACATGATTATCAGCTACAATTGGCTCAAAAGTTATTTTCGAACCTGCTCTCAAAATATTATCTCAAAATTCAAAGTTTTGAAGGATAATTTGAAGAAAAGTTGAAAAATCGTTCGAGATCCATAGAATTCGCATGATCACATGAAGAACTCGCAGAAATTGAAGAACTCGCAAGGATATGGAAAGAATTCGCATAGATAAAATGTTTGAAGATTTCGCATGTCTAAGAATTCGCACAATGGTCTTTGAAGATGAAATCTGTTAAGTATAGATTTCGCATATCAGTGAGAAGCGAAATGTGCAGAATTCGCATGCTAGTGGTGTACGAAAAGTTGATACGAATTCCTGTGGTCAAAGAGATTTCTAAGTGAAGAATTCGTAGGTAGTCATATGCGAAATGTTCAGAATTCGCATACTACCTTATGCGAATTGTGTGGAATTTGTATATGAGAGATATGCGAGAAGTCTAGATTTCGCAAGTGTGAGTGATGCGAATTATGAAGATTTCGCAGAAGAGAGTTATGCGAATTGTGGTGTTAGGATATGTCCATCATGCGAATTGTGCATAAAAGTGAATAGTGATCTGCGAATTGTGATTGATATGCGAAAAGTTTTGATCTTTTTGAGAATTTTGACTGTTCTGAACCCTGTTTACTACAAGTTTGCCCTGTTCCCGAAGCTTTTTGACGCGTAATGCATATGTGACATCACTCTTATCATATGTTGGTCACATATCTTTAGCAATCGATCTATATTTCATGAGTGCTCATGCTTTTCAAGATTTTCAGATACTGGATTTGAGGATTTAGTCTCTGATTGGATTGAGTTAGCTGCCTGAGCATTTGCAATCATCAGTCTGGAAAGCTTCTTTTGTTGTTAGACCATTGAGAGCACTTTATCACTCTTTTAACCTGATCACTCAGTAGTGTGAGTGACTTCATTCATTGTTCTGATTCTTGAGTTGTAATTCAGAATCATGAGTGCTTATAATCATCCAGCTGATTCGTGAAGAAAGGAGTTCTGGATTTGATTGTTCAGTATTCTGGAAAGCAGTCAGAAAAAAAGTGTCTTCTATCAGTTGTTGAACAATGCTTGCCTTCTAACCCTTGCCTTGTAGTGTTGCTATTGTTGCTACCGCCCGTAAGTTGATCAGATAAAGTTCTTGAGTAGAATTCTTATTTCAACTCGTGGTTCAAAGACCGATCAAATGTTATACACTGAAGATGCACTTGGTTGTCATTCCAATATTCAACACATATCATTCTTGAGGGCATACGGAATGTATTGGATTTACAAGAGTCAAAAGTTGTCTTTATGTGCACTCAGTTGAGGTTATGGTCTACAATAGATCTGGTATTTCAGTTGAACCTCCAAGGATAATAGCTACTTTCAAGGGGAAGCTAGAGGAGCTCTGAAGTTTATGCAACGCTAAGTTTTATAAAGAAATCAAGGGGGAGAGGAGCTGAAGCTGGAGCTTAAAAGATAATGATTACTTTACAAAAGTTAGGGGGAGAATGTTAGAACATAAATATGTTCTACTTAGAAGTTTAGTAAAGTAATCAACATGTTATTATATTGGGCCTTGTATTGGGTTTGGGCTTATTGTGTACAAGGGATGTGGGGGTATATAAGGAGTCTGTATGTGTTAGTTAGTTTGTAAGTTTTCATTCAACAATGTAGATCGTACGAATTCCTCTCTGTAGTTGTAGTTTACTTTTCTGTCTTAAATAAAACTACAGATTTCCTATTCCCAATCTCTTGTTAATCTTATCAATCAATCATGATCTTAGGGTTTTGGGCTTATTGTGTACAAGGGATGTAGGGGTATATAAGGAGTTTGTATGTGTTAGTTAGTTTGTAAGTTTTCATTCAACAATGTAGATCGTACGAATTCATCTCTGTAGTTGTAGTTTACTTTTCTGTCATAAATAAAACTACAGATTTCCTATTCCCAATCTCTTGTTAATCTTATCAATCAATCAATCATGATCTCAGGGACTTAACAGGCCCAAGGTTTGAAATCGATTTAAAATTTGTTTACGTTTGACCAAATCGCATGCACCTATTGTTTTACTAAGCTTTGGAAAATAAACTGGTATAGGTGGGCCTTGTTGGAAATTTTACTTCATGACAATTGTGGTTTAAAGAAAATAATTTTGGAAATGGAGATTGCGAAGCTCCTCTTTAGAGTTTGAAAAAAAACATTTATTGCACATGTTTTTAGTGCAGAAAATTATTTTCATGTACACGGCATGGATTGATGCATGCTAGGACCATAGTGGCCCATTTGAAAACTTTGTTACATGCCTTTTGTTATTGCCATTATTAACGCGAGTAAGGATCAAATGAATTTCGAAATGGTTTTATATGTGTGGCATTGATGACCACTTTGCACACCTATCGAGTAAACGGTAGTGGATTTTTACACGTACAATTAATAGTTATAAAATGTGATGGTACATTTTGGATGAAATGCCAGACCGATACGTTGTTTAGTGGAAGTTTGAGAACCCTTACAGATATCGTGCTTGTGTCAGCTTGAGGAATAGGACTGTAATTATGATGAATCAGACCAAACTAGTGTTAGGGATTTCTTCAAGGAAAGGACGATTAATCTTTCATGGTATAGATTACTGGTGAACTTGGTGAGAATGTCGGGATCGACTTTAAGTAGAAATCGATTATTGAGGAGACTTTGATTTGTCAAAATTAGGAGTTTTTGAAGGTAAAGTTCTCTTTGGGATATCATTGGCGGAAATAGTTAGTTAAGTTCGTACACCACTTTTGGAGTGATAGGTGGAACCTAAGGTTGGGAAGCAACCGAGATCTTGATAGATAAATCATATATTTTGGTATCTTAATGGTTTATTTCATGGAAGTATATTTTTGAGTATAAAAGTGTTTTATCGAGTGTTTTGGAGAAATGTTTGATGTTGTGTTATGGGACGTTTTGAAAGGATAAATGTTATAAACTCACTTGGAAAATGTTTTGTCCCAATTTAAACTATGTTGGAGTTATCTCTAAATTTTGGAGCATGGGTTTGCATAAATGCGGGTTGTTTACGTTTGGTTTCATTTTATGATTTTCTTACAATTGGTCTTTCGATTGTTGAGCCTATGGCTCGGTTTCGACCTCGTTGGGTCTTGGGGACAATTGTCCTGGTTTTGATAGCTCAATATAGAGTGTTTGGTCATGATATGCATTTACTGCATCTTATTTGAGAATTACATGTTTTGAATGCGTTAGTTCATTCGTTTTGAGTCATGTAATGTTTTAGTTAGTGCAGTGGATCCATAGGCACGGTGTTCTTATGTCTCGTTTTGGACAAGTTCACCACTTTGGCACGGAATAGGCATCGGGTCACCATGGTAAGTAAGGTGTGGACCTATATGGTCGGGCAGCGTCCCATGGGCAGTAAGGTGTAATTCCCTTGTGCTAGAGTTCCCGTTTTGGAACTCTCAAGAATAGACCTAGAGGGGTTGACTTGATGTTTTCGAGCAATAGACTTAGAGGAGTTGAGCTCAGTATGTTTTATGGGTATAACCCATAGTTTTGGTTTCTTACATAGTTATGTGACCTACTTTTGTGTTCCGTCACATACTATGTAATTAGGTCTCCCCCGTCAACGAAAGGTGTTGTTTTGGTTATGGAGTTTTATAATCCATGTTTTCGATGATGTTTTGGGTATGGATTGTTATCCATGTTTTTGGGTTTTGCATATTGAACTTTATCCATGCTTTTGGAATATTTTGGATGACAGAGTTTATCCACGTTTTCAGTATTTGATTATTAAAGTGTCAGTTATGTATTACGCGAGTTTTGGGTTATGGATTTATATTCGAAGAAACGTTTTGTTTTGTGATTTTAATCACGAAGAGGGTGAATGCTGAAAAATAGATTGTTTTCAGATTTAACGTATTTCATTTTGGAAGTCACGATTTAATTAACGTTCTTAAAGTTATTGTTTTATATATATCTAATGAAAACTCTTGAGCCCACTGGGCGTTAAGCCTAACCTTTTTATTTGTCGGCATGTGCATCAGGTTCCAATTGGGGCTTGGTTCTAGCGGTGCTATGAAGAGATGAACACTACATTTACACGAGGGTGAGTAGTTTGGTGAAGTCTTCCGCAGTTGGAGATAGTTACTGTTATTGGGTTTTAGTAACATCCATACCTATTATAGATCGTGTATAAGGATTAAAATGTGTTTATTGAAGTTAAACCTTAATTTGTCGTTGTCGATGATTCAGTTATCGTTGTATTTAGAAAATTTTGAATTAGTTGCTATTTCTATATTTGAGAGTGTTACAGTGAGTTGGGGTGGTTCTTCTACTAGGGCTGAGTACATACATTTGAGATGCATTGCTTATATTCTTAATTTAGTTGTACAAGATGGGTTGAAATTAGCAGATGCATCAGTTAAGAAGATTAGGGATTGCATTTAAAGGGTGAGGGGTTCTCCATCTAGGTTGCTTAAATTTAGAGAATATGCAGAGTTGCTTGAAGTGGAAGAGAAAAGTTCTTTATTTCTTTATGTTCCAACTAGATTGAACTCCACCTATATGATGCTTCAAACTGCAATAGCTTACAGACAAGTGTTTGAAACGTATGAGAGTAGTGACAACACGTTGAATTTCGAGTTGGGTAATTCGGTGCCTTCAAATATTGATTGGTTATCTGTTGAGAACTTAGTGATATTTTTGAAGACATTTTATGAGATGACAATCAGAATTTCTGGCTCGCTTTATGTCACTTCAAATTCTTTCTTATCCGAGATTTCTGATCTGAGTTGCATTATTGCCGATATGTTACAATCCAAATCAAACATTGAAGAGGTATGTCTATTTTCCTTTAATTTTAAAGTTTAAATCAACTTCACTACTTCAGTTTTATTATTTACTTGTATTTGGTTTTTATTTATAATTTATGAACAGGCCATGGGTGCTAAAATGAAAGAGAAGTTTAGTAAATATTGGGATGATCCTGAGAAGATGAATTTTATAATATTTTTTGCCAACATATTGGATCCAAGAGACAAGGTTGAGTACATGCAAGTCCAGCTAAATCAAATGTATGGTGACGACCAAGGTAAGGCATGTTTTGAGAAGGTAAAGTTTAAACTATATATGTTATTTCAAGAGTATGTCTCAACATATTTTGAATCATCTACTACTAGTACGATGCCTCCTCCTCTTCTTCCATGTGAGAATGTTCCAGTTGGAAGGGTACAATCTAGATTAAAAAGACAGCTAAAGAAACAAAAGATGGAAAGTGGGGCCTCACTCAATAAACAGACAGAACTTGAAGTTTATTTTAGTGAGTCCACCATAGATGATACAAACGATTTTGACATTTTAAGATGGCGAAAGGTTAACAGTGAAAGGTTTACTGTTCTTTCAAAAGTAGCTAGAGATATACTTTTTTTGAAGGAAAACCCGACAAATATATTAAAACAAAGAAACAAAAAAAGTTACATCAAACATCCAACAAAAGACCCAAGCAAAGGACAGAAAGCACCATAAAAAGCCAAAAACAACAACTACCAACTCTAAACAGAAGCCAAAAAAACACCACCACCCAACAAGAGGCGCAAAACAACCAAACCAAAGAAAGATCACGTCGGGCCATGAATCTGATTCCTAATCCGCCGAGTATTCCAAGAAAGCCGCATAGTGACAATGTTCCTTATATCCTGAACAATTTGGTCCACCGAGATATACTTGTGGTACCAATTTCAACAGTGGATTTTGAATTGACTTTTAGTACTAGTGGTAGGGTCTTAGATGCTTTTAGAAGTTCTTTATCTCCTAAAATGGTGGAAGCCCTTATTTGTACACAAGATTGGTTAAGAGGTCCTAATCAGCGAATTGCAGTTGAAGAAAACATATATGATATTGAAAAGTTTAATAATGGTACGACATTAATTATGTTAGTATATAATTGAATTTGTGTATTTATATCATGCTTTTAATTTGTTTCTATTTATGCAGAATTGGCAAATATGAGAATTGGAGGTTCAAATTATGTTCCTGATCGTGAAGATTCTATTCCGACAGTTGATCTAGATGATGCTTAGAGGAAGAACAACAACTTATTTTCCCTGCTTTATGGATGGAATTTTGGACCTTGCCACTTTAGAAAATGGAATAAATGCATTCTTCAAGCATTATTCATAGATAAATAATTGTTATTTATTTTATATTTTGATAATTGATAATTGCCACTTTGATCTTTCTTACTTTATTACTTTATTATTTTATGGATGAAGTTTGGTTTGTTTCTATAATTATACATTTATCTTCGTGGAATACAGTAACTATGAGTCTATAAGGTACATGCACAATTGCACATGCAATGCATGTATGAACCATGATGTATCATCTTATCATGTAGTATAGTATGATGAGTTGATGAATGATGATCGTATGGAGTATGGACCAAATGACCAATAGACCATATTGTTGTGTACTATGTCTATGTATCACCCATGACCCACCCACCTTCCTATTCCTAGGTCCTACTGTCATAGTCCCTACCCTAGTCCCATCAATGATCAAACAAAGTGGCATAAAGTAAATAAGTAATAAAGGAATTGAATATATACTTTAATGTTAATATGTCACTTCTCATGAATGTAGTGATTCACACCCCTCATGTTTCCTACTTTCCTATATATCTGTAAATTGCAGAACAACAGAATTACATAAGAGAAGCAGCAAAAATTCAGAAAACCAGAAGCATTTTTTTGACATAAACTCGACATATTACCTGATTGAACCCGACCCGAAAACAGCCCGAAACCCGAAAACCCCCATAACCCGTTTGTGCTATTCGAAGGATGATTTTCTTTACCCGAACCCTGATCGGGTTTCCTTTTTCTAGCCTCGACCTGACCCACCCATGCTCACCCCTAATCGAGGATCACGTGCATCATGGTGGAGTTTTATAATATTTAATTATCTTATTTTTTCAGTTTCTTGGATGCTACACCTAAGGAAAAGGTCAAACCTGGCCTCCACTCTTTTCAACTTGCTCCCCAAGATTGCCAAGCTTGCTCCATACGTCTCCAAGATACTTGCTCACTGCTCCACGCAACTTGGTCCACACTCTTTCCATTACCATAATACACCCTTTAGCCCTAGCTTTTTAGATATCTTGGTTTGAGCTTCTCTAGTTACAACACAAAAAATACTCTCCCTAGTATATCCTTCTAATATACATAGTTTATGTGAGGTCGAGAGTATTCTTGATATTCTATGGTGTTCTTAAATATTTGTTAGTTGATCGTGGATCTCGAATCCTTATACAAGCACTTTGTATTTTCCTTCGTGGTAATAAAATTCTTGCTCTCTCTCTCTTTGGTGGACATACACTATCACATCGAAGTGGAACCACGTTAAATTCTTGTGTTATTTGTTTGTGAATTTGCTATATTCATAGATAATAACATATATTGTTATTATTGTGGGTTGTTTATCTTCGTTATAGTATTTGTGCAACATCTAGATTATTGTTATCCACATTTGTTGTTGGGCTTGTTGTGCTCTTGAATTTCTACAAGTTAAGGATCTTAGAAATCACTTGCTAGCATTGTTTGTGTGGCACCACGTTTCCTAACAAGTAGTTCAATTGATGGTGTAGAACAAAAACAAGAAGGAGAAGATGAAGTGGTCAAAGATTTTATTCGACAAAATGGCATAAAGATTGATGAAGATGAAAAAGAGAAACAGGAGTAGTATTGTGTTTATTATGACACAAATAAAGGTAAATTAAAAAATAAGATCTAAATCTAATAATAGCACTGTATTTGGGGTTGCCCAGGGATTCACCAGGATGGATAATTATCCCTGTACACACCGAGGATTGGAGCCGGGGCCGAGGTCCATTACTAGAAACTGGGGCTGAGGTCGGGGGTTGTTAAACCCGTCCCATACCCTCCCTGTTACCCTCGTTTTTTTATACCCTTCCTTTAAAAACATTTAATCATTTGATCCAAGGGTTATGATTACTTCTCCACTTCTCACACATTTAGCTTCTCAAATTAACATATCCCTTTCTCTCTATATATATATATATACATATATATGATAGGAGCTGATGGATGATAAGTTGGCAAACTTGAAAGTAACAAAAGGATATTATCATATCTCTTGATTGTAGGATTCTTGATTAAGCAAGCAGAAACTACCTTTTTCTTGGAAGATGCAAATTAAGTTCATCTTCATTCTCATGTTTAATTCCAATGAGTAATGACAATTAATGGTTGATGAAAATATAATTAAAAACCAACCCTAAAACAAAACACTTGAATCCAATAGCATAACATCCACCTAAACATATCATCACCATCATTTGCTTACAAAACCCAACACCAACAAGAAAACCAAAATCTGGCCCGGAATCATCCTTGCTTTCTCACTTGAACAAGATTCAACTGCTTCGTCATGCTTAACTTCACACCACCACATAAAAGTCAAATAAAATACACAACACATTATCACAACGGATTAGAAACGTAAATATGACCCCCTGTCAAGGATTTCAAGAATCCACGTAATACCGGGATGTCTTGTTTGTTGCTTTCCTTTATGAACATCATGTAACCAACATTCTTTAAAGAATAGCATAGTTGTTATGCAACATGATCATGTATATAAAATAATATATGTTTTATAAATCATGTTCCTTTTCATGTTCAAAAGTTATATGTTTTCCTTGTATTTACTAACTTGAAAATCATATATATATAATTCATTAGTAACTAAATGTAACAACCTATTTCCGGGCCTACATGATGTTACAATCTGGAATTGTAATTGCGTTAGTGAATAAAAAGATCAACCGATAGGATTCAAGATATATTGAAACCTTATCATGAATATGTTCTAGGATTTGTAAGGTCTTGATAGAGATCAAATCCCAAGAAGTAACCTATAATGTTAACCTATAATAAAACATACTAAACGGTGCGATCGACTTACTAATCGGTTAATATTAGTGTACCGACGATTAAACCGAATGTTAAGTGTTGGTGATTATAGTGTCATCAATTAAGCATTTTGGTGTAACTATGATTTAATTGAGATCAATTAAGGCGATGAGGAAAACATATGTGAGTCAGGAGGTGCGAAGTGCACACTTACAAATGTTGCCCCTATCACCTAAGATCGCCATAAAGCGGTGGTGAAGGGGGGTGCGCTCCTTTGCAGAGTTCTATGGGTAGCGCCCGTAGTGGGGTTCTAAGGGACAGAGCCCCTTGGCGGTGTTCCCGCTAACCGGTCATTGAAGAATCTGAGTCCTGAAGACTTAGAAATTTTACTAAGTCGTAAGTCTAGACTTAGGCATCTAGGAGGTACTAAGTCCCAGGTCCCAACTAATTTTCTAAGTCCTAATGCATGTTTCAGAACTCAGATTCAGTTATAACTACCCTTCGATCTTATTAACCAAGCCCCAAAGGCATAATGAACGTTTGGCTAAGAAATTACGCGAGCCAAAGTGTTTACATAAACCAAATTACATCTTTTCCCAAAATCTTTGACCCTCAATTCACCATTGGCCTTCGGCCCAAAACCAAAAAGGTTTACAATTTCCAAAATGTTCCCAAGGTTGGGAGTAACCAAAATTAAACGACTCACACATTCGTACCTTCAAAAACGTTCCATTACATAAATGATGCATGTTTCCAACAAACACTAAAAGTGCATTTTGACCAAGTAATCTCCATTTATGCAATAATTCATACAAACACTTTCATTTATAGATTATTTATCAAAATGCCCAAAAATCCCAAATGTGGGTGTTTTACAAAGTTTATAAAGCTAAACACTTCAAATAATCAAAAGTTACCAAATAGCTCAACAGTTGACAATTTCATGTAAAACACATAAACACTTTAAAATTGACATTTTGGCATTTACAACATTTTCACAAATCAACTTGAACTCACCTTGCTAAATTTAGCTAAATCTATATTTTACCCCGACTTGAGCTTCCATGAATAAATTTGAACCCTCAAGCCAAATCTTCCAAAACCTAGATCCACAAGATTCCAACCATAAAATTCATGTTAAACCATATGGAATCGCTCCACAAACATTTTACATGAAGATCTCATCATATCTTAAAACCTTAATTTCCATAGTCGAAGAGAAGAAAATATTACCTTTACCAAGACTTGCATCCATCAACAACACTCTTCTAGGTCACCACTATGACCTCCAATTCCAAATCATCAAAAGAATGGGAAAAGGGTTTGGAGAGATTTGATAGAACCTTAAAACCCTAGAAAAGATGGGGGATGAGATGAAGAGCCCCAACTTGTTTCCAAATCTCCCTAAAATGTAGAGGATTACTTTAAACCTTTAAGAATCGAAGCTTTGATTGTTCTAAGTGCCAAACCAAGGTAAAGGGTTCCTTTTAGAGAGAGTGGAACTGAATTGGGGAAGTAACAAATGAGAAATGGGGCTAAAATCTGATTTTAATCGACCAGGGGCCGACCGCGATGGTGTCACGCGATTGTCCCCTGGGCACTCTCGCGGGCACTATCACCGAGATTGTACTGTGGGGGTCACAGCCCGTGCGGCTGTGCCATGCGATTGTGACCAAGGTCACTCTCGCCGGGCACTCTCACCCTGCTCGTACCAAGAGCATTCTCCATCACGCGACTTTGCCTGGCAATTGTGACCACTGTCACTCTCACCGGGCATTCTCGCCAGGTCTCTCCCACCTTCGAAAATCCAGCTCAACTCTTCTGAAACGTTCCTGACCCACGACAGAGGCAACCGTAAGCCTTTCCCAAACCGAGGACTTATGAAATTAGGATTGTCATCCGGTATAGGGCACTTTTCTCACAACGAAAACTTGGGTGTTACAATCCTCCCAACCTTAGAATGATTTCGTCCTCGAAATCTGTTTCTCACACAAGGCATTTAATACTACCCTTAGATCTCATTGGGTTTCCTCTGTCCCCAGAGGTAATGACATATCATCGACCTCAATGATATCATTCTCCTAAGACGACCGTCTACCTTCCCGAGGGTTGTCTCTAATCAATTTCAACTTTGAGCTACAACTCAATGACTTATTGACGCAACTGTCATACTGATTTTTGTGAAGGCCCGCGTACCCAATATCCACCATGATACATTACATCCATACTAGAGCGAACGTAGAACCTTATTCCAAAGGAACCTCTAATCATACGGTCTCGGTTGCTTCCCAACCTTAGGTGTCACGTATTACCTCATGGGCGGCTAGTGACCTCCACTTTCCATTGACTAATTTGACTTAGTTCAATACGATTATGTATCAGTATTCCAAAGATCAATCCCCGAGCCCAAAGGATTCCCAAAATTCCTTAGTAATTCACCTTCGTTATCGGTAGAGCCTTCCTTCCAGGAACTTGCCATTATACCCTCTAGGGAGTCGGTTTGTCCAAAATGGGTGATTATGCAACTCCAAACCGTATTCCCTCAACAATCGTTTGTCCAATAAAATCTTCACCATATTAAGAAAATCTTACTCATCGATGCTTAATTACCATCATCTACTCTCCGTAAAGTTCCGATACTGAGAGGCTAACATTTCTTATGGTCCAATGATGAGTGGATAACTTATCACATTTTCCATCACTTTTTAGTAATATTTTCTGTCTTTTCAATTTCCCAAATCACAATATTTGAGTCTTTTATTCTTATTTTCATCATTTGTTGAGTTGGGAGCTAAGTAGTGGAAATTGACCTTACTTGTGTGCTTTTATGTTAACTTACTAATGAATGATGTTGCAGCAAGAGTCACAGCAGGAGGACCACAGTCATGGACTAAACTTCGTAATCTTTTTGGTTAGTGCAACTAAGCTCTTTGAAGGAAACTTGGAGATATTCGGTGAAAGAAGACAAGGAGCAGAGCATATATGCTCTTTTGACATTTTCTTGTTTCCTTAAAAGATGCTAATGTACCTTAATTGACATTTGATTCCTAGTTAGTGGTAGGGACCACGTCCTTTGCACTTTGATTCTCTTAATATGCTTTCTTAAGATGCTAAGTTAGGAGCTCTTCTATGTATAAATAGAGAGATCAATCCAGTAGTTTCAGCAGGTTCTCTCGGTTGGATAGCTCACATAGCTATCTCAACTTGTTACTTTAATCATTTTAATATTAAGTTTTTCATTTCAGTACGCTACTATTCAGTGTCACAGAACCGTTCACAACACCTTTACATTTCCTTGTCATTTACAATTCGGCTTTACATTTCTTCTTTACCTTTCTATTCTTTACATTTACGCTGTCCAATTCCAGTCATTTACTTTCATGCATTTGCTTGTTGTCTTTTCAATAATGCCGCACACCATGTGTCAAGCGATGATGGGGTAAGTCCCTAGCTTGGGTGTAAGTGATGGTTGGGAGATAAAAGCCTATGTAACTATAGATTAATGTTTTGTTTAGGTGAGAAGATAGATGATGACCTAGAAGATGATGAGTTAGAGGAAGATAATTCTGATGATGATGACTTGAATGTTGATGACTTAGACGAGGAATATGATGATGATGATGATGATTTGGATGGTAGCAATCACTGTGATGATATGCTACAGCCTGTGCTGCAGCCTGTGGCAGCATATGAGCTGCTGGAAGAGAAGATAAGAGAGAACCCCTTACCATCAATTGAAGCACCACCAGACCTTCACTAAAACAACTTCCTTCCCATCTTAAGTATGTTTTTCTAAGTGATGAGAACAAATTACCTGTGATCATTTTAGCAACCTTAGATCCAAAACAGGAAGAGCAGTTAGTGAGAGTTCTTCAAGCCCACACTAAGGCCATAGGTTGGACAATTTCTGACTTAAAAGGCATTAGTTCTTCAATCTGTCAACACAAAATTATTTTAGAGGACAAGGATTTCAGATCTGTAGATCCACAAAGAAGACTGAACCCTTTAATGAAAGAAGTAGTCAAGAAAGAAATACTCGAGTGGTTAGATGCTGGAATTATTTACCCCATATCTGGTAGTTCTTGGGTAATCCCTGTCCAATGTGTCCCTAAGAAAGGAGGTGTGACAGTTGTTGAAAATGAAAAGAACGACTTGATCCCAACTAGGGTAGTGTCAGGATGGAGAATCTGTATGGATTATAGGAAACTTAACAAAGCAACCCATAAGGACCATTTCCCATTGCCTTTCATTGACCAAATGTTGGATAGACTAGTTGGTAAGAAGTATTACTGTTTCTTAGATGGATATTGTGGTTACAACCAGATTGCCATAGCACCTGAGGACCAAGAGAAAACCACTTTCACTTGACCTTTTGGCACTTTTGCCTTTAGGAGAATGCCCTTTGGACTATGCAATGCCCCTGCCACATTTGTTTTGTGTTTGTTTGATTAAGTGTTTAGAAACTAGAATCTGGGCACACAATTGGTATCAGAGCAAATCCAAATCGAAATCAGATCAAGAAATCGAGATACTATTCATCGTCACTATGTTCTTCATTGTTAAGATCAAGTCTGAGTTTTAGTGCAAACTAGATGTTGAATTTGGTCAGGTTATGATAGCAGAGTGTATTTGATCGAGTCTGTATAGTCAAATTTGTCATTTGCACTGTAATTGATAGATAATTTCGTATTTTTGTTGAAATTTTTGTTCACGAGTTCATACGCACTGTATCATCAATCATTTTGTATTGTGAATGTTTGTTTTTGAAATTCTTGTGTTGTAATAAGTTCTAATATTGTAATCGAGCATCCATACAAAGTTTCAAGTCAATTGGACAAGGTTTGGATCGAAATCAGTGAGAAAAGTTGGTATTTGGTCGACTTTCTGAAGAACGCGCTAGATTTGAAGAACGCGCAAGTTCTTCGTTAGAACGCGCAAGTGGAAGATTTTGGTCAAAACGCGCAAGTAACAATTAGCGAGTTCTACAAACGCGCTAATCGAAGTCTGCGAGTTATTGAAAATTGAGAAATTTTTCTAAGGATCAGAACGCGCACGTAGTGGTTAGAGAGTTCTACAAACGCGCTAATCGAAGGGTATGAGTTTGAGAAGGAACAGTGATCTGCGAGTTCTTTCATCGTGCGAGTTTGGAATTTCAAGAAAAGTTTCTAAGTGTTGGAACGTGCAAGCTTGGTTAGCGAGTTTGTTCAAATGCGCAAGTATTGACTAGCGAGTTTTGGAAACGTGCACGTCTCATTTAGCGCGTTTCATCGTGAATAGTGGTCTGCGTGTTTAGACGTTAGCGAGTTCAAAAGGAATAGTCACTTGCGAGTTTCAGCGTCAAGCGAGTTTTAGCTATCTGCGAGTTTATCAGAACACGTAAGTCTTTGCGTGCGAGTTTCACAAACGCGCAAGCTTAAGCCTGCGAGTTTCTCAGTAAACAGTTGTTTGCAAGTTTCAGCGTCTGCGAGTTTCATATTTTAATAGTGACTTGCGAGTTTCTATACTTAGAATATTTTCTGAGAAATTTTCAAAACAGTAAGATTTCTGATTGTGATCAAAATTTCTGAATCTCTATTTTAAGATTTCTTGTGTTTTGGTGATTTCATATTTTGGACTAACGATCAGTTCTAGTTTCTTATTGCATATCTTTTATCAAACAGGTACAGACAATATGACTTTTAAAGATGCACTTTCCATTGGCACTGATGTCAAGTGTTAGCCCCAAATCTGAACCACTGAAAGTATTGAAAATAACTCAGTCTTCAACTAAAGACTTTCAAGAGACAACAGTGAAGAAAGCAAGTTTGTCTCTGAAGTCAGTTCAGAGTCAGTCTGAAGAAAGCACGTTTGTCTCTGAAGTCAGTTCAGAGTCAGTCTCGGAGAAAGCAAGTCTATCTCTGAAGTCAGTTCAGAGTCAGTCTCGGAGAAAGCATGTCTGTCTCTGAAGTCAGTTCAGAGACAGTCTCACGGAAAGACATCAGAGAGCTCCTCATCAGAGATCTTACTTCAGAGCTCTGAAGATGTTCACTCTGAATTTCTTGACAAAGAAGAACAGATGACACGTCACCTAGTGATAAGATTTACTTTCTAGAGTATGCCACTGTTCAAGCATGTTTTGATCTTACCTCTTAGGTAAGACACTGTTCAAGCATGCTTCTATTTGTCAGATAAGTACACTATTTACTTTATGGTCCTATAAATAGGACCATCACCTTATTGTTCAAATAGTGCTTAAGAAGTCTTATAACTGATAATATAAGTTGAATATTTTATTGAAAGAATATCTTGTTTAACTATTATCTGCTTTATGAACTGTGATATTTGAATCTCCTTTGATATTAAACTATATTTCTTCCGTTGTTATTACTCTTATTGTTTATATCATTGTTGTGAGATTAAATCTGGGATCCAACATCAAGCCTCCTGTACTGTTTAAAGGAGAGTATGAACAATGGAAGAACAGATTCCTTGATTTCGTGGACCGGCACACAAATGGAGAGAATATTCTTCTGTCAATTACAGAAGGTCCTATGGCACCAATCATAGTACAAGTACCTGCTGATGATGATTCATCTGATAGTGGACATGGTGATGTAGAAAGAGAACAAAAGACAAAACCAGTTAAAGTGGATTTATCTCAGTACTCTGAAGAACAGAAAAGTCGATATAAAGCAGACAAGCAAGCAAGATCTCTTCTACTTCAAAGCATTCCTAATGAGATTTACATCAAGATTGATAGCTACAAGGATGATGCTAAGAAGATGTGGGATCAATTGCAAAAGATGATGATGGGATCCAAGGTCGGGAATCAGATGAAAGTGGCTAACTGCATCAATAGCTACGAGGAATTCAAAGCCAAAGAGAATGAGAGTTTGGAAGATACTTATGAACGGTTTACTTTGCTTCTGAATGAACTGACGAAGAACAAAGTGACAAAGAAGCAGCTGGAAAACAATGTCAAATTGCTGAGTATCCTATGACCTGAATGGAAGAAACATACACGTAGGATGAAGCAGATGAAAAACTTGAATGACATACCTATTCACGAAGTCTATGAGACTTTATGACAGAATGAAGAAGAGGTTGAGGAGAAAAGAGTTGAAAAGAAGAAGGTTGAAAAGGTTCCTGATCCAATTGCTTTGGTTGTTGGAGAGAAGAAGAAAGAAAAGAAAGAAAAGGCAGAGAAGAAGAAAAAGAAGAAAGTGCTTACGAGTTCTGAGTCAGAATCTGAATCAGATGGTGATGATGGAGAAAGTCTGAAACAAGCCATGATGTTACTGACCCGTGCCTTTCAAAAGAAATTCTACAAGAAGTGGGGATCAAATTCTCAAAGGTATTCTTCATCAAGTTCAAAGAATCATGAGCACCGAGAGAGGGTGGAAGGAAAGAGATATGAAGAAAACAGATATGTTGAGAAGAAACCTGATGAAAGGAAGAAGTTCGTGAATGATTACACTGTTGCCGAAAAGCCAGTAAGTGATCCAGTCAAATGCTACAACTGTGGCAAGATTGGCCATTTTGCAAAAGATTGTAGAAAGCCAAAAGTTCGTAATTCTCAGTATTATCAGAACAAATTGCTATTGTCCAAACAGCAAGAAGCGGGCATTGCATTAATGGCTGAGGACGAATTTTGGCTGGATCATTCAGATGGTGAAGAAAAAGAGAAAGAAGAAGTTGCTCATCTCTGTCTAATGGGAAAAGAAGTGAAGTATGATGAGTTAGATGACGAGACAGCTGATGAGGTATTAAACTTAACTGAAAAAGATTTCATAACCAAAATGGAAGCTATGATGGTTGAGCTTAATGATCTTCAAGTAAAACTGAAGAAAGAAAAAGACAGAGTTGCTAAAAGAAACAACAAAATCTTTGAACTCAATAAGTCTGTTATTGGGAACAAAGATCTAATTGATTCTTTACGCAAGTCTGCTTCTGATTCTAAACTTCAAGTAGATTGTTTTGAAAAGAAGATTTCTGATTTTGAAGTTAAAGTTTCTAAGTATGAGTTTGAGAAGAAAGAATTTGCACTAACTGTTCATAAACTACAGGTTGAGAACAAGCTTTTGAATAAGAAGGTAAATTGTCTGGAAGCCAAACTCTATGCAAGAGGCCAAACAGATCAAACTATCTTTCTTAATGCACCTAATGAAGAGGCTGATGTTAAAGAAAAATGGGGACTTGGTTTTGAAAACCCCCATTATCTTAAGAAAGCCTTTAGAAAACAACCAACACTTTATAATTTTGATTTTCTTGCTTGTGCTGGTAAACATACTCATTTAAAACCCAAATTTGTTACCAAATTACCAGAAGAAGTTGAGGTCAAAGAAACTGAAAATAGAAAGAATGTAAAGAAAATGCAAGTACCATTTAACTATGCAAAGTTAAATGATAGTTATCTTTCAGAAACACCAAAAGTTCTTTCAAACGATTATTTTGCTAGTTATTCTGTTTCTGAGATGAAGGCAAAACCGGCAGTTGCAAAGGTTTATGTTCCTTCACTCATTCTTGAAAGCAAAATAGTTGAGTTGGAAAATGTTTTATCTGATGAAAAACTTTTGGTTAATATTCAACAAAGTGTATTTTCTACAGTTTTAAAGAACACGGTTTTTCAATCTACATCTACAAAGTGTTCTAAAGTTTCTAAGGCACCTCAAACTTCGTCTGATAATTTTGATGACTTATTTGAGTCTGCAAATGATTTTCTTAATTCTGATGATGGGTGCATAGACGAAATTGATATGTTTGACTTTAATGCTATTCTTCCTGATCATTCTACTTGTCTTACAAATGAAAAAGAGTTACCAAATGTGTTAATATTGATGACTCATCAACTAAGCTTGGTGAATCAGTTTCTGTAACTACTGATTACTATGTTCAAGGTAAGAAACATAAGAAACAGCGATTACAGAAACATAAATACAATGGTACACAAAAGAAAACTCAGTCTCAGAAATCTGCTTTTCCTAATAAATCTACATCTTCTGTTTCAGATATAAGCAAGAAAAAGTCGAAAGCTCGAACTGAATGGCGACCAAAAAGGAAGGATCATGAGAAAGCTGAATCAGTTTCTTATAACTCTTGTAATAGATCAGTTAGTAGTGATACTGATGTAGTTGATCAATTTTCTTCAAATAAACAAAACCTTGTAACTTCTTACAAGCGGTATTCAATAAAGCAATTGATTCAATTATCTCCTATTTCTACTACATCTTATCATTATCGGAGAAATGATTTTGCTTACTCTCATAATTCTTCTGATTGGTTCGGATCTTATCATGTGTATTCTTCAAGATCAAATGTTTTTAAAAGTTTTCAAAGAAAAGGAGGATCCATTTTCAAATGGATACCAAAATCTTGTGCTAATCTGTTAGGACCCGTTTTTAAATGGGTACCTAAATCTATTGTTTCCTGATTTCTCTTGCAGACCCGGCATATGTGGTACTTGGACAGTGGATGTTCCAAGCATATGACTGGGCAAAAAGCTTTATTGTCTAATTATACAGAGAAATTCAGTGGAAATGTCAGATTTGGAAACGATCAGCTTTCACCAATCTTAGGATATGGTGACATCATTCATGACAACATAACGATAAGTAAGGTGAGTTATGTCGAAGGCTTGGGGCACAACTTATTTAGCATTGGTCAATTCTGCGATAAAGGGTTAGAGGTCAACTTCAAATCTAAGAGTTGCTCGGTTCGTACTGAAGACGGCACAGAACTCTTAGGTGGACATCGAAAGACAAACCTCTATACCATCAACCTGTCCAAAGTTCAGATTGATAATCAGGTATGTTTAATGACAAAAGCTACAATGCAACAAAGTTGGATCTGGCACAGACGTTTATCACACCTGAACTTTCGTTATATCAACAAGCTGGTTAGTGGGAAATTGGTAAAAGGACTTCCTGAGCTGAAATACGAGAAAGAACACTTATGTGATGCATGTGAGAAGGGTATGATGAAGAGAGATCCACATAAACCGAAGCCTGAACCAAGCACTAGTTCTTCGTTAGAATTGTTACATATGGATTTGTGTGGTCCAATGAGAACTCAGAGTTTGGGTGGAAAGAAATACGTGTTGGTTATTGCGGACGATTACTCAAGATACACGTCGGTCAAATTTCTTCGATCAAAAGATGAGACGCCCGAAGTTCTCATTACTTTTTTAAAGACGACCCATGTGAAAATGCAGCGACAAGTCAAGTTTCTTCGAACGGACAACGGCACAGAGTTCAAAAACAAAACAGTTGAAGAATATCTCGAATCGGTCAGGATATCACATCAGTACTCTGCTACTCGTACGCCTGAACAAAATGGAGTAGTCGAAAGGCGAAATCGGACGCTAGTCGAGGCCGCTCGGACTATGCTTAGCCAATTGGACTTACCTCTATTCTTGTGGGCAGAAGCTGTGTCGACTGCATGCCATACTCAAAATCGATCCATGATTCACCACCGTTTTCAAAAGACTCCATATGAGCTGATCAACAACAGAACACCGACAATCAAGTATTTTCACATATTTGGGTGTAAATGTTTTGTGCTTAACGACAAAGAGAGTCTGAATAAATTTAGTGCTAAGGCGGACGAAGGCATGTTTATCGGTTATTCTTCCACATCAGCAGCATATCGTGTTTATCTGAAGAAGTCAAAGACCGTTGTCGAGAGCGTGAATGTAACATTCGATGAAGAAATGGCTTCTGAACAACTCAGTTCAGAACCCATTATCATTGGAGTATTAGCTTCTGGGCAGATCAGTCCAGAACCTGCTTCTACAGCGAATAATTTGAATAACGCTTCTACTTCTATTTCACATTTAACTGATTTAGATTTGTTATTTGAATTCTTTTGTGATGAGTTTCTAGGATCTAATGTACCTAAATCTGTTGTGACTGACAGGTCTGAAGACACAAGTTGCAATGATTCAGTCACTTCAAAAGTTATAACTGAACTTGTATTCCCCGTTCAGTCAGAAACTCATATTCCAACATCTACTCCTACAGTTGAAGATAAACAAGTAACTGCTGAGCCAGAAGTAACTATATTAGTTGGGTGTGATATAATGTCTACTCAACAGCCAGAGACTGTTGTTCCAACTGATGCTTCTACACCTGAAACTTCAACTGCAAACCTTCCTCCATCTATTCAATATGAAGAGCCTGATAGTGGATTTCTAGATGATGATCATGTTCAATCATATCTACTCCACTACCTCATGAGCATCGCTGGACCAAAGAGCATCCATTACATCAAGTAATTGGAGATCTCAACAAGCCTGTACAAACTAGGTCAGCGACTCTTAATCAATGCATGCATGACTCATTCCTCGGTAAGATTGAGCCAACGCGAGTATCAGAGGCTTTTGCTGATTCGGACTGGGTATCTGCTATGCAAGAAGAGATCAATCAGTTTGAAGCCCTGAAGGTCTGGAGATTAGTTCCAAAACCGGAAGGAAAATCCATAATTGGCACTAAATGGGTATTCAAGAATAAAAAGGATGAAGATGGTATCGTCATAAGAAACAAAGCTAGACTTGTTGCCAAAGGTTACCGGCAAGAGGAAGGCATAGACTACGATGAGACGTATGCTCCAGTAGCGCTCATAGAAGCAATCCGTATGTTTCTAGCCTATGCAGCTTATAAGAATTTCACAGTCTTTCAGATGGATGTGAAAACAGCCTTTCTGAATGGCATTCTTAAAGAGGAAGTGTACGTGTCTCAACCAGAAGGGTTCGTCAATCCAGATAAGCCAGATCATGTCTACATCTTGGATAAAACCCTGTACGGTTTAAAACAAGCCCCTCGAGCATGGTATGACGTTTTATCTAAATTTTTGGTCAAGTCCGGTTTTTCTAAAGGTAAGGTTGATACCACTTTATTCATCAAAAAATAAAAAGCCGGTATCATCCTTATTCAAATATATGTTGATGATATAATATTTGGCTCTACAAATCTTAAATTTTGCAAAAACTTTTCTAACCTCATGGTGT
This sequence comes from Arctium minus, assembly GCA_954870635.1. Lineage (NCBI taxonomy): Eukaryota > Viridiplantae > Streptophyta > Magnoliopsida > Asterales > Asteraceae > Arctium > Arctium minus. Next base: position 72,602,765 of record OX941085.1, on the reverse strand, counting down.
CACGTTTCCAAATGAGTATGATGGGAGAGATGAATTTCTTTCTCGGATTACAAGTAAAACAGTTTTCAATGGGGATTTTCATTAACCAATCTAAGTACATTTTGGATATTCTTCGGAAGTTCAATATGGAAAATTGTAAACCAATTGGAACCCCGATGGCACCAGGTACTAAAATTAGCACTAATCCTTCGGGTAAAAGTGTTGATGTTAGGACTTATAGAGGTATGATAGGATCGTTAATGTGTCTTACTTCAAGTAGGCCAGATATTATGTTTTCAACATGCTTAATGTTCTAGATATCAGGCTGCTCCTAAAGAATCCCATTTGGCTGCTGTCAAAAGGATTTTTAGGTATCTTAAGGGGACTGCAGATCTTGGTCTGTGGTATCCTAAGGATACTGGTTTTCAACTGACTGCCTATTCAGATGCAGATCATACAGGTTGCAGGTTGGACAGAAAGAGTACTTCAGGTCACATTCAATTTCTTGGATACAAGCTCGTTAGCTGGGCATCAAAGAAACAATTATGCGTTTCCACATCGACTGCTGAAGCAGAGTATGTAGCTGCTGCCAGTTGCTGCTCTCAAGTTCTGTGGATGCGAACACAGCTGGGAGACTATGGATTCAAGTTTGATAAAATTCCAATATATTGTGACTCGAAGAGTGCAATCGCGATATCTGCTAATCCTGTCCAGCATACGAAAACCAAACACATTGATGTCAGATATCATTTTATTAAGGATAATGTAGAAAAAGGAACAATTGAACTCTATTTTGTAAAAACAGATTATCAACTTGCAGATTTATTTACCAAACCATTAGATGAAAAGATATTTAATTTTCTTATCTCTAAGCTTGGTATGTTAAATCTGAAGACATAATCAGTTATTACCTAATATAGTTAAGTATTGTTATTTTTCATCATATTTTTTATCTCTATTTCTGAAAGATACCTGCACTTTAATTGTTTGCTTATGATCTCAGGGGGAGTAAGAGAAGATTTTAGATGATCTACATTCATTTGAGGGGGAGCATAACTAATTTCTTCATTTTGCTTAACTGATAAAATTTTGTAATGCATGATTTTAGGGGGAGCTTATATGTCATTTCAAAAGGAGTAAGACGATGATTTCTGATCATCTCAGATCATAACTCGTACTTTAAACGTTTTATTGCTTTATGTCTTTTACATTTAAATAAATTTGTGAATAAAAGTTGCTTTGACTAGACTTTGAGACTTGTGCAGGATGAGAGGAAGCTATCAAGATCATATCTTTATGACTTCAGCTGACTTCATGAGATTCAAGACGAAGCATAAAGGTTTACAATTCTAATCTTAATCTCATATATGGTTGAAAGAAGGACAACTTTCAATCATATAAAACATGTTCTTAAAATGTTCAAACCACTTCCCGATTCTTCAAAAGATTTCATGAATTGGAAGTGTGATTTTAAATGTTTTCATTTTTCATTTTGAGCTTCAATGATTAATAAACCGTGTGTTTCCAAAGATAAATACTTGTGTATTGTCTTTTCTTTATACTTTTAAGTATTCACACACACCGGTTTGACTTTTTGTTCAAATTGTTCTTACCATGTCTCATATTGAAACATAATTTTTCGATGGTAAGACACTCCGCTTGTACTTCAAAGAATTTTGAGCGATATTTCATTTCGAAACGTCATTTCAAGAATGTCTATATTTTTGTTTCATATAGACAATATCCATTATTCTTGACCATAAGCCTTAATTGATATATAATTCATTTCTGATCATTTTCATACAATGTCAGATTTTCAAACAAACCTTTGCATTCATATTCATTCATTTCATATACTTGTTTGAAAATACTTTCATGTTTAAAAATGCTCATATCTTCATGATTATTTTCTGAGCATATTCATATCTGACATTTGTATATGAGCTTTAACTGATAAAGTTAAACCATCTTGAGCAACACATGCTTATTAGGATATTATGGGTTCTTTGTGCTAGGACTTAAATGAACTTCTATGGATTCACGTTAACCAGTGTTTCCTACCCAAGAAGTTAATTCAATAGTGATTGAGTGTGAGGAGTCTAAAAGAAATGAGTGTGGATGTGATGAGGTAAAATGGAAAAGAGAGTTTGGTTAGTAGTAAGCTTAATGATTAAAAGAAAGAGGGTGTGAGATCAGAGTAAAAGAATATCAAACTCTGCACCAACTACTTTCTGAGCCGGTCAGCCACATTACTAGCGTTTCACAACTCTTTGGTGAACGTTATTGAAACAGGCATCTAGCCCATGCCAACTCTTGACTAAACCCCACAAGCTACTCATTTTCTTCTCAAAAAGAAAATGTTTCACATTTTAAAGGGGACGCAGCATATAATCTATCTGGTTTTCAATTGGAAAATCTGGATATTGAAAAAGAAGGAAGTCTGCCCCACCTTCGCACTTCAATCATGCACATTGAGTCTGTGTTTATCTACTGTTGTCTCAGTGATTTACACTATGTTGAGCCTTTATAAAAGCAATTATTCGTGCTTAATTCTTTCTACACTTGCACGAGCACACAAAGAATTTGTTTCTTTGTCATAACATTCATAGAAATTGCCTTTGTGGTGTTTCGATGATTGGATGGAAGCCCTGGGGGAGTGAACATTAAAAAGCTCCTTTATATTGTGTATTCGTTACACACAGTGACTTCGTGTTACTGACAGGCATTTTAACTGATTCATTTGTTGATTCAGGTGTTACACATTTCTATTTTGTCTGGATTTGAAAAGATCTAGATAAATACATGGTTACGGATCATCGAATCAGAGGCTCAGTTTGACAGATCAGAATGGTCAAAGACATTTCTTGGAAGAAAAGTTTTTATGATATAGATGCTCAAATCATCAAAAAGGGGGAGATGGTATCAAGAAATGATAAAGTTTTGAGAGATGATTTTCAGAAATGTCCAAGTCAAAAAGTTCAAAGTAAAGATTTGAAGAAGATCAAAGAATTTCTGAAGATTTGAGAAAATTTTTCTTTGAAGATTATCTGCTAAAGCAATTCGAGCTGATTATGAAGATAATTTCTTTCCATAGTCTGAAAGTATCTTGTGAAAGTTTTGAGGAGATCGTTAATCATTTGAAGACAGTTTTGGAAAGAATACCGTCAAAGAAAAAGGGAGATTGTATTGACAGAGCTTAAAAGTGAAGACTGAATTGCTAGATCTTTCAACAGTGATCTTGAATCCAAAGGGGGAGTTGTTAGAGCATAAATATGTTGGATACAAGATCAAGAAGACTGAAGGTCAAAGTGTAAGAAGTCAAAGCTGAGAAAGTCAACACTCATTAAAGTCAAAGTTCTTTTGTAATAAAAGTCAAAGTCTTTGTATTTGTATTTTAGTAGTTTAAGTTTCCTTGTTTTAGTTGTAGGTATAAATAGTTTCTATTTCTGTTTTTAGTAGTGGGATCAAAGAGTTGTAAGTTGTACGAAGAAGCCAGAGAGAGAGAAAGAAGTTGTCTAGTTGAGAGAGAATACGTTAGAGAGAGAAAGAGAAGTTCTAGAGAGAGAAAGTTGTAATCTTGGAATTGAAAGTTAATCAAACAGGTAATTGATTGAATTCTTGTTTTGTGTTTGTTTGATTAAGTGTTTAGAAACTAGAATCTGGGCACACACCAAAGATGCATGATGTCCACTTTCTCTGATATGTTGGAAACCTCTATGGAAATATTCATGGATGACTTTTCTGTCTATGGATCTTCATATGAACAATGTTTGAAAAACCTTGAATAAAGCCTTAAAAGATGTGAAGAGACTGACTTGGTTTTAAATTGGGAAAAATGTCATTTCATGATCAAAGAAGGCGTTGTTTTGGGACATTTAATTTCAAATAGAGGAATAGAAGTTGACAAAGCAAAACTGGAAGTCATTGAAAAACTTCCAGAACCTACAAATATTAAAGGAATTAGAAGTTTCCTTGGTCATGCTGGCTTTTACAAAAGATTTTTCAAAGATTTTTCAAAGATTTCAAAACCACTTTGTATACTGCTGCAGCATGACCAGCCTTTTGATTTCAACAATGAATGTAGGGAAGCTTTCAAAATTTTGAAACAAGCTTTGATTTCAGCACCTATTGTGATCACACCTGATTGGACACAACCATTTGAACTCATGTGTGATGCAAGTGATTGGGCAATTGGTGCAGTTTTGGGACAAAAGAAAGGAAAGATATTTCACTCTATTTATTACTCTAGTAAAAGTCTAAATGAAGCACAAGTTAACTACACAACCACTGAGAAGGAATTATTGGTTGTTGTATTTGCCTTTGAAAATTTCAGATCTTATCTGATGGGGACCAAGGTTGTAGTTCACACTGACCATGCAACCATCAAGTACTTAATTTCTAAAAAAGATGCAAAGCCAAGGTTAATTCGGTGGGTGTTGTTACAAGAGTTTGACCTAGAAATAATAGATAGGAAAGGTACTGAAAACCAAGTTGCTGATCATTTTTCCAGATTAGAAAAAGGAAAGAACCTTTAATAGAGATAAATGAAAAGTTCCCTGATGAACAGTTACTGGTGCTGCTACAGCACCATGGTTTGGTGACATTGCAAATTACCTAGCTGTTGGGATCATTCCACCTGAATATAACAGAAACCAAAGAAAGAAACTGTTCAGTGATGCAAAGAATTACCTTTGGGATGATCCATTTCTGTTTAAGCTAGGAGCTGACCAAATCCTAAGGAGGTGTATACCTCATGAGGACACAACTGCAGTGCTGCAGCACTGTCATGCTGCTGCATATGGAGGACACTTTGGTGGCCAAAGAACTGCAGCAAAAGTCCTCCAATCTGGATTCTTTTGGCCTACACTTTTAATTGATGCTGATAAATTTGTTAAAAGGTCTAATGAATGTCAAAGAGTTGGTTCTATTTCCCAAAGACATGAGATGCCCCTTAATGGCATTTTAGAGGTTGAAATATTTGATGTTTGGGGATTAGACTTCATGGGACCATTTCCCATATCTGGAAACTGTTAGTACATCTTGGTAGCTATGGATTACGTCTCTAAATGGGTAGAGGCAATAGCTTGCCTTAGCAATTGTGTGTCCTGTTTCTAGTTCCTAATCACAATCAAACAATCAAACAAACAAGATTGAATTACTACCTGTTTGATTCAATTTCAATCCAAACGATTACAAACAGTGTTCTTGACTTTCTCTCTCTACATGACTCTTTCTCTCTCTACAATTTTCTCTCTGAAAACGTACAACTCAATATCCCCTACTACAAAAACAACAAAAGAAAAACTATTTATATCTAGAACTAAAATACAAGGAAATACAAAATACAAATACAAGGACTTTGACCTTTTTATTACAAAAAAGACTTTGACTTTAATGAGAGCTGACTTTCTCAGTATTTGACTTCTTGAACTTTGACTTTTGTCTTCTTGATCTTGTATCCAACTATTTCATGCTCTAACAATCTCCCCCTTTGGATTCAATATCACTGTTGAAAGATCTAACAATTCAGTCTTCTCTTTTAAGCTCTGTCGGATGCAATCTTTCTCTTTATCATTGTAATCTTCCAAGTCTGTCTCCAAAGAATATAACAATCTCCCCAAATATGATAAACAAGATCTTCACCAATCTCTTCAGTAATATCACAATTCTTTCGGACTTCGGAAAGAAATTATCATCAGATTCAGCTCGGATTGCTTTAGCAAAATAATCTTCAAAGAAAATTTCCTCAAAATCAGCACATCTTCAGAAATTCTTTGATCTTCTTCAAATCTTTACTTTGAATCTTCTGACTTGGACATTTCTTTAAAAAACACATCTCCCAAAACTTTAACATTTCTTGACACCATCTCCCCCTTTTTGATGAAATGAGCATCAATATCATCAAAACTTTCAGTAAGAAATGTTTGTATCCAGTCTGACCACTGATCTGTTTACGAGCCTCTAATTCTTTGCCAATTCGAACAATGTATTCATCCAGATCTTTTCAAGTCTAGACAAAATAGGAATGTAACACCTGAATCAACGAATGAATCAGTTAAAATGCATGTCAATAACACAAAGTTATTGTGTGTAACGAATACACAATATAAAGGAGCTTTTTTGATGTTCACTCCCCCGGGGCTTCCATCCAATCATTGAAACACCACAAAGGCAGATTCTATGAATGCTAGGACAAGAAAACAAATTCCTTGTGTGTTCGTACAAGTGTAGAAAGAATTACGCACGATGTATTTCTTTTTAAGGCTCAACATAGTGTAAACCACTGAGACAACAGTAGATAAACACATACTCTAAGTGCATGATTGAAGTGCGAAGGTGGGGCAGACTTCCTTCTTTTTCAATATCCAGATTTTCCGAATGAAAACCAGATAGATTATATGTTGCGTCCCCTTTAAAATATGAAACATTTTCTTTTTGAGAAGAAAATGAGTGGCTGGTGGGGTTAAAGTCAAAAGTTGGCATGGGCTATTTGCCTGTTTCAATAATGTTCACCAAGAATTGTGAAAAATTAGTAATGTGGCTGCCCGGCTCAGAAAGTAGTTGGTGCAGAGTTTGATATTCTTTTACTCTGATCTCACACCCTCTTTCTTTTTATCATTAAGCTCACATCTAACCAAACTCTCCTTTACATTTTACCTCATCACACCCACACTCATTTCTTTTAGACTCCTCACACTCAATCTCTATGGATTAACTTCTTGGGTAGAAATCACTAGTTAACGTGATTCCATAGAAGTTCAGTTAATCCCTAGCACAATGAACCCATGTAGTCCTAGAAAGCATATGTTACTCAGATGATTTAACTTTATTAGTTAAAGCTCATATACAAATGTCAGATGAATGTATGCTCAGATGATATAATCATGAAAATATGAGCATTTTTAAACATTGAAATATTTTCAAACAAGTATATTGAATGAATATATATATGAATGCAAAAGACTTGTTTGAAAACCTGACATTGTATGAAAATGATCAGAAAATGAAATGATATATCAATTAAGGCTTTTGGTCAAGAATAACGGTTATAGTCTATATGAAACAAAAATATAGACATTCTTGAACTAAATTCTTTGAAATGAAAATACGCTCAAAAATCTTTGAATATGTTTCAATATGAGACATGGTAAGAACTATTTGAACAAGAAATCAAACCAGTGTGTGAATACTTGAAAGTATATGAAAAGACAATACGCAAGTATTTATCTTTGGAAACACACGGTTTGTAAACTTTGAAGCACAAATAAAAATGAAAATATTTAAAATCACACTTCCAATTCATAAAATATGTTTAAGAATCGAGAAGTGGTTTGAACATTTAAGAACATGTTTTCTATGATTGAAAGTTTTCCTTCTTTCAACCATATATGAGATTAAGATAAAAAAATTTAACCTTTCTGTGCAATCTTAGATCTCATGAAGTCAGCTGAAGTCAAAAAGATATGATCTTGATAGCTTCCTCTCATTTTGCACAAGTCTCAAAGTCTAGTCAAAGCAACTTTATTCACAAAATTTATTCAAAACTAAAAGACATAAAGCAGTAAAACGATTAATGTACGAGTTCTGATATGAATTAATCAGAAATCATAGTCTTACTCCTTTGACTTGACTTATATGCTCCCCCTAAAATCATGCATCACAAAAATTTAGCAGTTAAAAAAAATGCAGAAATTAGATATGCTCCCCCTCAAAAGAATGTAGATCAACTTAAAGTACATCTCACTCTCCCCCTGAGATCAAGAGCAAACTATTAAAGTGCAGATATCTTTTCAGAAATAAAGATAAAGAAAATGATGAAAAATCACAATACTTAACTTTATTAGGTAACAACCAATTATGTCTTAAGATTTAACATACCAAAGCTTAAAGACAAGAAAATTAAATCTCTTTTCATCTAAGGGTTTGGTAAATAAATCTGCAAGCTGATAATCTCTTTTTACAAAATAAAGTTCAATTGTTCCTTTTTCTACATTATCTTTGATAAAATGATACCTGACGTCAATGTGATTGGTTTTCGTATGCTGGACAGGATTAGCAGATATCGTGATTGCATTCTTCGAGTCACAATATATTGGTATTTTATCAAACTTGAATCCATAGTCTCGCAGCTGTGTTCGCATCCACAGGACTTGAGAGCAGCAACTGGCAGCAGCTACATACTCTGCTTCAGCAGTCGATGTGGAAACGCATAATTGTTTCTTTGATGCCCAGCTAACGAGCTTATTTCCAAGAAATTGAATGTGACCTGAAGTGCTCTTTCTGTCCAACATGCAACCTGCATGATCTGCATCTGAATTTCGCCTATCGACTACTTCATTTTGTTCAAGTGTACGTGCAGCAGAGTATTGATGTGATATCCCAACCGATTCGAGATATTCTTCAACTGTTTTGTTTTTGAACTTTGTACCGTTGTCAGTTCGAAGAAGCTTAACTTGTCTCTGCATATTCACCTGGGTCATCTTTAAGAAGGTAATGAGAACTTCGGGTGTCTCATCTTTTGATCGTAGAAATTTGACCCACGTGTATCTTGAATAATCGTCCACAATAACCAACACGTATCTCTTTCCACCTAAGCTTTGAGTTCTCATTGGACCGCAAAGATCCATATGTAATAACTCTAGTGGAGAATTGGTGCTTGGTTCAGGCTTCGGTTTATGTGCATCTCTCTTCATCTTACCCTCTTCACATGCAGCACACAAGTGTTCTTTCTCATATCTCAGCTCAGGAAGTCCTTTTACCAACTTATCTTTGACCAATTTGTTGATATAACGAAAATTCAGGTGTGATAGTCGTCTGTGTCAAAGCCAACTTTGTTGCATCGAAGCTTTTGTCAATAAACAAACGTGACTGTCATTCTGAACCTTTGAAAGATTGATGGTGTAGAGATTTGTCTTTCGATTGCCGACTAAGAGTTCATTTCCGTCTTCAGTACGAACCGAACATCTCTTAGCTTTGAAGTTGACCTCTAACCCTTTATCCAGAATTGACCAATGCTGAACAAGTTGTGACCTAAGCCTTCGACATAGCTCACCTTCCTAATCGTTATGTTATCTTGAATGATGTCACCATATCCTAAGATCGGTGAAAATTGGTCGTTCCCAAATCTGACATTGCCACTGAATTTCTCTGTATAATTAGACAATAAAGCTTTTTGCCCGGTCATATGCTTGGAATAGCCGCTATCCAAGTACCACATATGCCGGGTCTGCAAGAGAAATCAGGAAATAACAATTTTAGGTACCCATTTAAAAACGGGTCCTAACAGATTAGCACAAGATTTTGGTATCCATTTGAAAATGGACCCTCTGTTCTTTTGAAAACCTCGAAAAACATTTGATCTTGAAGAATAAACATGATAAGATCCAAACCAATTATTAGAATTATGATGAGAAACAAAATCATGTCTCCGATAATGATAAGATTTAGCAGTAGTATAAGATAATTGAATCAATTGCTTTATTGAATAACGCTTGTAAGAAGTTACAAGGTTTTGTTTAGGAGAAGCAAGTTGACCAACTATAGCACTATCACTACTATCAGATCTATTACAGGAATTATCAGAAATTGATTCAGCAGTCTCATCATTCTTCCTTTTTGGTCTCCATTCAGATCTTGCTTTCGACCTTTTCTTTCTTAAATCTGAAACAGAAGATTTAGATTTATTAGGAAAATTAGATTTCTGAGATTGATTTTTCTTTTGTGTACCAGTGTATTTCTGTTTCTGTAATAGTTGTTTCTTATGTTTCTTACCTTGAGCATAGTAATCAGCAGTTATAGAAACTAATTCACCAACCTTAGCTGATGATTCACCAATATTAAAAACACTTGGTAACACTTTTTCATTTATAAGAAAAGTAGAATGATCCGGAAGTGGAGCATTGAAGTCAAACATATCAATTTCATTTATGCACCCATCATCAGAATTTAGAAAATCATTTGCAGACGCAAATAAGTCATCAAAGTTATCAGTAGAAGTTCGAGGTGCCTTAGAAACTTTAGAACACTTTGTAGATTTAGATTGAAAAACTGTGTTCTTTAAAACTGTAGAAAATACACTTTGTTCAATATCTACCAAAAGTCTTTCATCAGAAAAAACATTTTCAAGCTCAACTATTTTGCTTTCAAGAATGAGCGGAGGAACATAAACTTTTGCAATAGAAGGTTTTGCCTCCATCTCAGAAACAGAATAACTAGCAAAATAATCGTTTGAAAGAACTTTTGGTGTTTCAGAAAGATAACTATCATTTAACTTTGTATAGTTAAATGGTAGTTGCATTTTCTTAATATTCTTTGATTTCTTTCTATTTTCAGTTTCCTTGGCCTCAACTTCTTCTGGTAATTTGGTAACAAATTTGGGTTTTAAATGAGGATGTTTACCAGCAACAGCAAGAAAGTCAAAATTATATAATGCTGGTTGTTTTCTTATGGCTTTCTTTAAGTAATGGGGGTTTTCAAAACCAAGTCCCCATTTTTCTTTAACATCAGCCTCTTCGTTAGGTGCATTGAGAAAAATAGTTTGATCTGTTTGGCCTCTTGCATAAAGTTTGGCTTCCAGACCATTTACCTTCTTATTTAAGAGCTTGTTTTCAACCTGCAATTTATAAACAGTTAGTGCAGATTCTTTCTTTTCTAACTCAGACTTGGAAATTTTAACTTCAAAATCAGAATCTTCTTTTCAAAACAATCTACTTGAATTTTAGAATCAGAAGCAGACTTGCGTAAAGAATCAATTCGATCTTTGTTCCCAATAACGGACTTATTAAGCTCAAAGATCTTATTGTTTCTTTTAGCAACTCTGTCTTTTTCCTTTTTCAGTTTTATTTGAAGGTCATTAAGCTCAATCATCATAGCTTCCATTTTGGTTATGAAATCTTTTTCAGTTAAGTTTATTACCTCATCAGTCGCTTCATCATCTGAATCATCATATTTGACCTCGTTTTCTTCCTGTTGATCAGAATGATCCAACCAGTATTCATCTTCAGTCATTAATGCCCTGCCAGCTTCTTGTTGCTTGGCCAAGAGCAATTTGTTCTGATAATACTCTGAGTTGCGAACCTTTGGCTTCCGACATTCTTTTGCATAATGTCCAAACTTGCCACAGTTGTAGCATTTGATTAGATCATTAGCAGTCTTCTTTTCAGTACTGGTATAATCATTCACAAACCTCTTCTTTTCTTCTGGCTTCCTTTCCACAGATCTATTTCCTTCTACCCTTTCTCTATGCTCATGGTTCTTGAAGCTGGACGAAGAGTATCTCTGAGAATTGGATCCCGTCTTCTAGTAAAATTTCTTTTGGAATGCTCGGGTCAGTAATAGCATTGCCTGCTTGAGACTTTCTCCGTCATCTCCATCAGATTCTGATTCTGATTCAGAACTAGTAATAACTTTCTTCTTTTTCTTCTTCTCTTTCTTTTCTTTCTCCTTCTCTCCGGCCACAAGTGCAATGGGATCTACAACTTTTTCTGTTTTCTTCTTCTCACTCCTTTTCTCTTCTACTTCTTCTTCATTCTGTCGCAAAGTCTCGTATACCTCATGCAACGGTATGTCACTTAGATCCTTCATCTGTTTCATGCGACAAGTGTGCTTTTTCCATTCAGGTTGCAGAATACTTAGAAACTTGACATTGTTCTCAAGTTGCTTCTTTTTCACCTTATTCTTTGACAACTCATTCAGAAGCAAGACAAAACGTTCATAAGTATCTTCCAAGCTTTCATTCTCTTTGGATTTAAACTCTTCATAACTGTTAACGCAGTTAGCCACTTTCATTTGATTCCCGACCTTGGATCCCATCATCATCTTTTGCAGTTGATCCCACATCTTCTTAGCATTTGCCTTGTAACTATCAATCTTGATGTATATCTCGTTTGGAATGATTTGAAGAAGTAAGGACCTTGCTTGTTTATCTGCTTTAAATCGGCTTTTCTGCTCTTCAGAATACTGGGTAAAATCCATTGGAACGGTTCTCATCTTTTGTACTCTATCCTCATCTCCATCCTCACTGTCTGACGATTCATCATCAGGGATTTGAATAGTAGGTAGAATCATTGGACCTTCTGTAATTGACAGTAGTATGTTCTCCCCATTCGCATGTCTATCCACAAAATCCAGAAATCTGTCTTTCCACTGTTCATATTCTCCTTTGAACAGTACTAGAGGTTTGACATCAGTGTGTAACACCCTCAAGTCTGAAGATAGCAACTTATTAAAAATTTTCTAAATACATCAATAAATACTTCAAACTACAAACATAAATTGAGAATTAACCCCAAAGATCACATTCATCCTATTCTAGGAAAAGGACGGGTGTTACTAAACCCAATAACAATCACTATCTCCAATCTGCGGAAGACTTCACCAGCTACTTACCCTTGTATAAAGCTAAGGGGTTGTTTGTTTGGCTCTTAATGGTAACCATTAAGAGCCTACCTCTTAATCGGTCAGAGGTAGAGTCTGTTTGGCAAAAAACAATTGACCTCTTAATGGTTAGAATTACCTCTTAACCATTTTGAGCCTAGGGTTACACTAAATGGTTCAGATCTTGGATTCTTCCACTTTTTCCCTTCCCACTCTATCACACGCCTCTTTCTCTCTCAGTCCACACCATTCGATTCTTCCACTTTCGCCGGTCTTCTCCATCGACACTCACGCAGGTAGATCATCTTCCATCGACACTTACGCAGGTATCAGTCGACACTCACACAGGTGATCTTCTCCATCGACACCCACGCAGGTCTTCTCCATCGACATTCATGCAGGTATCAGTCTTCTCCCAAACTCTCAAAATCGTATGTTTAATCCCCTCACTCGACAACCCCTTACTCGATAGCCCTCACCCAACAGCCCTCACCCAACAGCCCCTCAGTCAAAATCGACAGCATTTCTTTTTTTCTGTTTTTTCACTCAACTGCCCCTCAATCGGTAGCTTTTTTTGGTGTGTGTTAAGGCTTTTTTTTTTAAATTTTTTCTTGTACAAGATCCAAAGTTTGTGGAAATGTTTGCTATTGTTGATTTTTATTTTTGTACAAGATCTAAACTTTGTTTCCATGTTTGCTATTGTTGATTTTTCTTTTTGTACAAAATCTAAAGTTTGTTTCCATGTTTGCTACTGTTGATTTTTATTTTTGTACAAGATCCAAAGTTTGTTTCCTAGTTTACTATTGTTGATTTTGATTCATTGTTGATCCAAGTTTGCTATATTCATGCTACTTTGTGTTTTATCCAAGTTTGCTACTTTATGTTGATTCAAGTTTGCTATTTATCAAAGTTTGCTACTTTGTGTTCATTCAAGTTGCTATATTAATGCTACTTTATGTTTTATCCAAGTTTGCTATGTTGATTCAAGTTTGCAATATTTGTATGTTGATCCATGTTACTTTATGTTTTGGTTCTTCATTGTGATATTGTTTGGACTAGGTATGGAATTAGTTGGTGAATCTACGCACCAAAAGAAACGTAGGATTACTTGGAAAAAATATGGGTTGGTTCACACATTTCTTGAAGCTTGTTTACACGAGACAATTAAAAATGGGCGAGAAGGTAGTAGTCTTAAGTCCCAATCGTGGAAGAATGTTGGAGAAGAATTGAAAAAGAAACATAACATTGACGTCGAACAACGACAAATGAAAAATCACTACTATTATCTTAAGGGGAAATATGCAGCTTGGTCTAAATTGAAAAACAAAACGGGCAATGTCTACGATCCATCAACCAACACATTCAATCTATCCGAGGAAGAATGGAAGATAGAAATTTTGGTCACTTTCTTTCTTATCTTTTATATAATTATTCTTTTATAATATATTTATTTATATGGATATAATTCTTTTAAAACAACAAAGTAAATACATGGAAACATTGAGGAGTACGGGACTGCTTTACCCAGAACTTTGTGTCCAACTATTTGACGGGGTTGCTAGTGTGGGTCTTGAGAGCTATGGAACCACATCGACGATTCCTGATCCTTACGACTCTGATCCCAATGTGAATGAAGATGTTGAAGTTATGCCTGACACACAAGAAACCGGGGGCCCAACTTCAACTCAAGAGTGTTCTTCTCGCCCTCCAACCCAAAACAAAAGGCGGAAAGCTAAAGAAACATGTAGTTCAAACAAAGCCCAAGTTGAAGAAACTATTATGAAGGTTATGAATGTCATGATAGAAAAACATGGAGCCTCAACTACAAACGATGATCTTGATGATTGCTTGAAGAAGTTGACGGAACTTGGATGGGGTACACCATTGCATGACGTAACACTATTTGTTTTAGGTGAAAGTGCGGACTATAGGAGAATGTGGATGCGTTTAGAGCCGGAGAAATGTGAGGGTTGGATTAGACTTACGGCACGTAAGTATGGGTTGCTTTAATTATTGGGTTTGGATTAAACTTGTTTTTGGGAAGATGTGCGTCTTGGATTAAACTTGTATTTTGGATTACACTTGTCTTTTGGGAAGATGTGCGTCTTGGATTAAACTTGTCTTTTGGATTAAACTTGTTATTCGTAAGATGTATCTTTTGGATGAAACTTGTTATTGGTAATATTTGTGATTTGTTTTGGCTTCAACTTGGTATTATGTTGTTTTTGTGTTTAATATATGATTGTCCAATGATAGATATTGTATGTTATTTTCAAGGTAATACATGGACTTTGAGGAAGAACTTTTGTTAGTTTTGATCATCTATTGGTGGTGGAAATACAAGTTTTCACCAACAATAGAACGAATGAGAGACAACACTTCTGCCTTAACTGGACATGCGTATACACTAGAATTGTTAGGCGGATCGAATACCCAATGTGTTGAATTGATGTGGCTTTCTCGTGATGCATATATACTATTGTGCAACCATTTTAAACAAAAAAATTGGTTGCAAGACAGTAGAAATGTCACCGTCGAGGAGAAGATGGCAATTTTCTTGACGATTATTGGTCATTATGAACGCTTTAGAATGGTTAAACGGAGATTTCAACATTCCACAGAGACTATTCATAGACATTTCCGTGAGGTGTTACGAGCAATGATGAAATTTGCAAAAGAAGTTATACAACCAACACATTTCGAGGAAAGCCCGAATACATCAGAACGTCAAAGAAATCTCAGACAAATATTTCCTGTAAGTTTTCTATTATTTTTTTTGTAAAACCAAAATATACAATTGTGTCTAATGAGATGCATTTTATAATAAAGGGGGCAATTGGTGCATTAGATAGAACGCTCGTACATGCAATTGTGCCTGCTGATCAGCAAGATCGTTATAGAGGTCGAGGAAGAGGTGAATGTTAACAAAATGTTTTAGGTATTTGTGATTTTAATATGCTTTTTACGTACGTTTGGGCTGGATGGGAGGGTATATCACATGATGCTCAAGTGCTGAGAGAAGTTGCATTTAGTCCAACATCCGGCTTTCCATTTCCTCCACGAGGTATGTACACTTTTTACTTATTTTTTAATATTTATCGTTTCTTATACATTTTATATAAATATTATCTTTGTGGTAAATATTGTAGATAAATATTATCTTTGTGATGCTGCTTATGCCAACACGCGTGGTTTTATGACTCCATACCGCAATACGAGGTATTGGCTTGCTGATTTTCGACGACAACGTGCCTTGACAAGAGTAGAAAGGTTCAACCATGCTCATGCGCAACTCAGAAATGTTATCGAGCGTGCCTACGGTGTCTTGAAGGCATGATTTCCAATTTTAAAGCAAATGGCTCCCTATCCGTTTCGAATACAAAGAAACGTTGTAATTGCTTGTTTTGCGGTTCACAATTTTATAAGAAGATGCAATATCCACGATCAGCTATTCATGGATTATGACAATGACTCCACGTTTATTGCCGAGGGACAAGAAGAAATTGAGGGAGGTGATGAAGATGACATGGATGGAAGGCCTTTTGGTACTCAAAACAATTAGTACATGGCTAATTTACGTAATTAGATTGCGAATCAATTAATGTTAAATGCATAAATTTAAGAATTGTTTGAAAACTATTATGTTGGAATTTGATTGTTATGTTTTGTTTATTCTAGAACTTGAAAAATTAATGTTATGCTTGTTTGGATTAATAAATACTTTTTTTAACTAATAATATTGATTATGTAGTTATATTTGCAAAATAATTGTTTTATTCAGATATCTGCCAAACAGTTATCTGCCATTCAGAACTAAATCATTCAGAGGGTTAAAATGGCAATTTGTTGTCATTCAGACTGTCCATTCAGAGCAGTTACCAAACAACCATATTTCATTCTGCACTAAATCATACAGAGCCTCTCAACCATTCTGACCTCTTAACTATTCTGCACTCAACCATTCAGCAACTGCCAAACAGCCCCTAAGGCTCAATCCTCATAGCACTTGCTAGAACCGAACCCCCAACTGGAACCTGATGTACATGCCGACAAATAAAAAGGTTAGGCTTAATGCCTAGTGAGCTCAAGAGTTTTAACATGAATGAATATATCTTTGAAAGACAGGAAATCAGTTTTAAAGCAAGATCCTTCAAAACCTTAAACTTCACAATAGAAACGACACATTTTCCCATAATATACACTTTTAAAGACAATGCTCCCAAACATGCATTTCTTGTAAAACGATGCAACCCGTAATCACCCAAGACGGGGTCATAGTTCGATACTCAATGTGCTAAAATGTAAATAATACTTCATAGCTCAAAACACCCAAAGTTCGGGTGGAACATAATACTCGACCCTTAATTAAAGAAAACAATCCATATGAATGTGATACGCCATTAAAACATGGAACCGAAACTTAATGCTCACGCGACCATAAAATGGAATGAAATCTCAATATTAAAGCTTGGACAATTAAATATCCAAAATACCACGGGTCGACAACGGGGGATACCCGTATCCGTTGAGAGCGGAGGAACACAAAAGTATGCCACTCAACAACGTTGATCGTATGACACTTCACGACACGCAAGCCCAAGTGCCCCTACGACCTCTTGACGAGTTTCACCCAAAGAGATAGCTGACCTTAGCGAACAACACCGGAATTACCGCCAAAGGCTCGGCCCACGGGGGATACAACGAAGGCATTGCCCCACATGGCGAAGGTCCCAACGCCCATCAGAGGACTACCCCCTAGTCATAATAGCTCAACCGGAACTCAACCACTATTAGTGCCTACTCGTAAAGACAAGGTCATATCCCATGAGTCCCGGAGTCCAACCCCGTACCACCCAAATGACCATCAAATAAGACTGACTCATGTGCCTATGGATCCAATGCAACACAATCTAAAGTTACACGACTACCCATGAATGACTAAAGCACTCGAGCCTGTAATGATTATAATTATGCAATAAAATGCATTAAGATGTAACTCTTAAATTTGACTCTACATCGAGCCATTAAAACCGGACAAATGTCCTCAAGACTCCTTTAAGCCAAAACCGAGCTAAAATGCTCAAAATCCATTTGACCAACGGTTACTGGTCCCCCAAATGATGAAATGCCTTTAAACAACGTTTACGAAGACATTTACCTCAAGACAAGCTTAACCCAAAACTTAATGCATAATAGGATCGAAGGTTTTCCAAAAGGTTTATGAATACGAATATACCAACATGCATATAACATGGAATAGACCTCATTTGTACAAAATCCTCAAAGATGCATAACTTATAAAATAGGCCTTACTTGTACAAAATCACCAAGAATACGTAAATCATGTTATTTAGTTGTTGAAATGTTCAAAACCCAAAATAAGCATTTTAAGAGGTTAACACAACCCAAGTTTACTAAATATGAAAACTTATCAAAATACTCACTCTTTGACATATAACCAAGTAAAACATATTTTACTTCAAAATGCGCAAAACTTATCAGCAGTTAACCATTTCATGTAAAATACAAAACACTTTAAAATAAACATTTTGGCATGTACACCGTTTTCACAAATCACTTGAACTCACCTTGCTAGATTTAGGCTAAATCTAGATTTCACCCAACGAGCTCTTTTGAAGACCACTCGAATCCTCAAGCCGGAAACTTCCAAAACCTAGATCCAAACATTTCAAACCATAAATACCCATACTCAACCATTTAGAAGTATTTCCCCCAAACAATATACCAAAACCCCAAACGAGATCAAAACCCTAGTTTTCTCCAAAACTTACCAAATCCGAGATTTGAGAAACCAAACACTAAGAAACCATCAATGGAGCATTTTATAACTTATTACAAGAAAACTTACCCTTGAAGACAAAGAGACTTCCGAGAACACCCAATCCAACACTTCAACGCGAGCTCCCAACCATTGAACTTGATGAGGAAGATGAAGATGAAGGTTTTGTAGGTTATCATCCCAACTAGCTAGATGATTAAGAATCATCTGGTAAGAAGAGGAAAAACCCCCAAAATAGGCTAGGGTTCGGTTTTAGGGTTTGGGAGAGAAAAGGGAAGAAGAAGATAAGTGAGAAATGAGAAATGGGCTGATTTTCGCGACTTAACAGCCTCTCAACCCCCCGCGCGCGACAATGACACGGCGACTATGCCCTTGGCATAGTCGCGGGGCATAGTCGCCCGCTGCTAAGAGCTCGTGGTACACTGCTCGCGATTGTGACACGGCGACAGTGACACTTGTCACTGTCGCAGGCATTGTCGCCCAGACCTCCACGAGTCCCAAAACTCGAATTCTTCCAACACCAAACAACCCCGATACTATAAGGGACTTTAAACAAGACATTTCCCAACAAAGCCCCACTTATTACAAGTCACAGAAATGTCCGGTTAACATTTACTTACCGAAAATTACGGGTGTTACACAGTGCCAATAGAAAGAGCATCTTTAGAAGTCATCTTGTATGAACCTGTTTGAAAAATATATTCAATAAGAAACTAGAAACTGATCGTTAGTCCAAATGAATCAACAAGAAAAATACAGACTTCTTGAAAAATATGTAAAACACAGAAATTCTCTAAGGACTGAAATGTAAAAGTCACAAATGTTCCAAGTAAAGCTAGCGCAAACTCTGATATGCGCTAAGAGTAGGTGGCGTAAAACACACTATGCGCTACAAGAGAATGGCACAAACAAAAACTTTGCGTTACAGGTTATTGGCGCAAAGATAACTTTGCGCGACGTGAAGATGGCGCAAAGTAATACTTTGCGTGACAAGTAGATGGCGCAAATTACAACTTCTCGTTAACCAGCAATGACGCAAACACCACTTTGCGTTAAAAGATGTTGGCACAAAGTACACTTGTCTATCTGAACTCAATCACTTCAACTTTGCGTTAATAGACTCTGTTAATAGACTCTGGCGCAAACTAAGGTTTTCGCTTCTTGTTGATGGCGCAAAGGTCACTTTGCGTTTCTTGTTGAAGACGCAAAGCTCAATTTGCGTTTCTTGTTGAAGACGCAAAGCTCAGAACAATCACTTGGTGAATCTCTTGATGAACAGGCGCAAACCGTGATGAACTCGCGCAAACCATGATGAACTGGCGCAAAGTATAGATCTCACGCAAACCTCTAAAAACCGATCAGATTCGTACTAAAAAACACTTTAGACTCCGAATTTCAACTCTAAACTTTGTCAATTCGATAGTCTAACCATCTAGAACACAATTCTAGCAATAAATTTCGATTAAAAACACAAAACGATACAAATTGGACCAAATACAGTGCATGAAACTCGTGAACTCCAAACTCAACAAAATTCAAAATTAAAACTCAATTACAGTGCAATTAACAAATCTATCCATATAGACTCGATCGATTATACTATACGAACAACCCTGATCGATTACAGCTTCTAATTTGCACAAGAACTCGAAATCAATTCTGATTTCGACGAACACAGAGTCGAACTATTTTCTTGATTTGATTTCAGATGGAATCTGCTCTGATACCAATTATGTGTCCTGTTTCTAGTTCCTAATCACAATCAAACAATCAAACAAACAAGATTGAATTACTACCTGTTTGATTCAATTTCAATCCAAACGATTACAAACAGTGTTCTTGACTTTCTCTCTATATATGACTCTTTCTCTCTCTACAATTTTCTCTCTGAAAATGTACAACTCAATATCCCCTATTACAAAAACAACAAAAGAAAAACTAATTATATCTAGAACTAAAATACAAGGAAATATAAAATACAAATACAAGGACTTTGACCTTTTTATTACAAAAAAGACTTTGACTTTAATGAGAGTTGACTTTCTCAGTATTTGACTTCTTGAACTTTGACTTTTGTCTTCTTGATCTTGTATTCAACTATTTCATGCTCTAACAGCAATGATGCAAAGACAGTGGTGAAATTCCTTCACAGAAACATATTCACAAGATTTGGGACCCCTAGGGCCATAATCAGTGATGAAAGCACCCATTTTATGAACAACATGATGAAAGGAGTTTTGGAAAAATACAACATAAGTTATAGAGTTGCTACACCCTATCATCCACAAACAAATGGCTTAGCAGAACTCTCAAATAGGGAAATCAAGAGTATTCTAGAGAAAGTGGTCAAACCTTCAAGAAAAGATTGGTCATTTAAACTAGATGATGCTCTTTGGGCTTATAGGACTGCCTATAAATCCCCAATTGGAATGTCTCCTTACAAGCTTATCTTTGGAAAAGCTTGTCACTTGCCATTAGAACTTGAACACAAAGCATTTTGGGCTCTTAAAGAACTTAACATGAATGTTAATGATCCAGGTGAAAGGAGAAAGTTGCAAATCAATGAATTGGAAGAACTAAGAAATCAATCCTAGGAGAATGCCAAGATCTACAAAGATAAAACCAAAAGATGGCATGACAAGAGGATTATGCACAAGCATTTCAAAGTTGGTGAAAAGGTTTTGTTGTTTAACTCAAGACTTAAACTTTTCCCTGGAAAATTAAGGTCAAAGTGGACTAGACCTTTTGAAATCAAGAATGTTTTTCCATATGGAGTTGTAGAACTCATTGATCCAAACAATGGAGCCTCATTCAAAGTTAATGGACAAAGAGTAAAGACTTTTCTGAATACAACTGTACCTACAGGATCCTCTTCTGTGGTACAACTTCGACCACTCTGAATCCATGATTTTGGGGAGCCCCCAAAAACAGTCAAATTGTACATGTGTATAGTGTCCTTTTGTTTAATTTGTGTATGTTTAAAGTTTGTGAGATTGTGCAGATTCTGAAGTATCAGATGATGCTGCAGCCTCTGCTATAGCATCGGATCCATGTGGGACCCGTAAGACATATAAAGCTTTATTTTTAATTCAGTATAAAAAATAATCAGATTAGCTTTATTAAAAAATCTTATAAAGGTTTCCAGTTGTTTTTATTTGTACCATGTAGAAGAAAGTGAAAAGCAATAAAGTAAAGCATCTTTACTTTTGCAAAAAGTCATCTCAAGAGGGGTAGTATAAGAATCTTGATAATTACCTACTATCCCTAAAACTCTCTTTCTTCTTCCAATTAAACCCACCGCCGGTTTTGGCCAAAAGCAAGAAAACAAAACCAACTTTTAAGTTTCTTTATAAAACCAAATCTTTTTATACCTCCAAAAACCACCTTTTCGATTTCCCCAAAAAGGCCAAAGTGATAACCATTTTTCGGTTATCACTTCTCATTCATTAACCCCTGTTTCACCATTTTCTCTCTATTGTCTTTGTTCTCATACTACAGCAGAAGAAGAAGCATGAAGAAATCATCGAAGAAAGCAATGCCATCACCAAAGGATGATGACTTGGTGAAAGGGCTACGAATGTCGAAGCGTTCGAAAGAGGGTCTGGATGATAAAACTTCGAAGGCTAAGAAGAAGAATGTACTAAAGAAAGTAGGGGAGGGAAGTTCGAAGAAAAAGGAAGTCGAGAACACTGTCGAGGCTGAGGTAAACCCAGAAACCCAAAACTCTTCCAAGGATTTCACTCGATCCCCTTCTCCAAACAAACCTCTGGAAGAACCCAAAACAGGGTCTGTGATCCTTGTGGTGGTGGAAAAAACCTTCTACTACCATAGTTGGTGATCAACCTAGTGTGGAGGGTGTCAACCAACCTATTACCACTATGGAAACAAGCCAAACCCAAAACCCACTTCTTCAAGATGCTCAAGAACCCACTTCGTTCAATACAAGCTTATCACCATCCCACCATGAAGCCTTTGATATGATCCAACCACCAAGCGTAGAAACTGAAACATGCCCTGAGACCAGCAACAACCCATCACCAGAAACTAACATTCCTATTTCCATTTCCCCAGTTTCTGTATTGGATGCAACCTTGATCCATGATATACGAAGTGTCGCAGCGTGAGGCAGTAGCAGTGACCATCCCTGAAAACCCAATGAATGTTCAAAGCAGAGTGGGAAATGATCCCATTTTAAATGAACTTTTGAGAACCCCAAAAAACTCCGGGGATGACGATGAGTTTGTTGGTGACAAAGAACAAGAGATAGAGGTTGTGGAGATGGATGATGATAAGGAAGATAGTGTTGAGGAATAGATTGGTGAGTGGATAAAAAGGCATGAGAAAGAAGGAGAGGAAGCTGCAGCAGTAGAAAAGCTTAAAAAGAAGAAAGGCAAAAAGAATGACAAAAAGGCCAAGGAAACTCAGTCAAAGGCCACACCAAAGAGGAAGGCTAAAGGCATTGGTTATGGGAGGAAAACAGCCAAGAAGTTGACAAGAGAAGAGAAAGGAAAGCAGCAGATGGTGGAACAAGATGATGATGAGGAGGACTATGAAGAGAGGTTGACAAAATTCACATGCAAGAAAGCTGAGGAAAAGTATGATCAGTTCAAGATGCAAGGTGGGCTTCAAGACAAAGGATTCAGTCCTAGAATCATTTCTGAGTACCCTTTTGTCCAAGAAGCCATACAAGCTTTGGGGTGGGAACTATTGTGCAAAGTGCCACCAAAGTATAATTTTGACTGGGTAAGAGAGTTTTATGTTGAAGCTGTTGTGACACCAGATGATATTGTCACAGTACGAGGAATGGATGTTTGCTACTCAGCGGAGGCCATAAACAACATCTTTGGGCTTGTTCCTCCACCAGTATCAGTGTACAATAAACTGACGAGGAGAGACAGTGTTGCTGATGCAAATAGAGTACTAGAGACTATAGCCAGAGATGGAGCAACTTGGAGAAACAAAGGCGAAGCAAGGAAGTTGGAGTTTGCGGACCTGTCCTCTAAGGCCAATGCGTGGTTCCACTTTATCAGACACACACGGATGCCTACTTCCCATGACACCAGCATCCCATTTGAAAGGTGTGTGCACTTATACTCCATTTTGACTGGGCAAAAATTTGATGTTAGACAGGTTATCAACAAGAGTATCAAGGCCTGCACAGAAAAGACTAAAGGCGGATTATGGCATTCTGCCTTAATCAATGCCTTGATAAAGAAGGCAAAAGCTAGAACTTTTGATACTGAAGAATACGTGGACAAGAAGGTTGTGATAGACACTCTGGCCATCAACAGGATAATGAGGAACCAAAAGAGAAAGCATGGTGATGAAGGTAATGTGCTGCGACCAGTACATGTTGCAGGCAGTGTTGCAGCATTTGGCCGGGAAGAGGCAGCAGCATTCACAATGATGATTAGCATTCTGAAGAAAAACCAAAAGAAATTAATGGATAAGTTGGATGACCAAGAGGAGTATTGGGATGAGAAGTTGGCCTCACGGAAGGAGGAGTTTGAGAGGATGCTGGAGGAGAAAGAGTTGGCAGTGACAAGAAAGATGAAAAGATAGGAAAAGTTGATCAAGGAGCTGATGAAGGAGACTGCCATTTACGTAAAGTGGCACAAGAAAAGAAAGGATGTCAAAGACCAGGTCTGGGCAAAAGACCACATTGAGGCATCCACCTATCTGCCAGAGTACCCTGCAGCACTGACTAAGCTGCGGGATGAGTTCCTTGGAGGCCCTGCAGCAGAAGAGCCTACTCATTCTAAGTAGGATAGGTCCATTTCTATTCCTTAGCTCCATGTGGTGTCTTTTATTTTGTTATTTTCTTCTTTATTTAGTACATTAAGAGTCTGGGAATTTTCTGTATTCTGTGATAGTTTAATTCTAGGTCAGTACACATAACGTAACCCAAATAATTCATTTATACATGTTCATTTTCAATACTTATGCTAGAACCAAACCAAGGCACCTGGGAAGCAAACAGGCCAACTGTTTTGAAAGAGGAAAGGATATAGGACATTTTTTTACATAACCTTATACACTCTCCTTGCCCCCTTATAACCTATTGAGCCTAAACATGTTCTCAAAAACAATGAGGACATTGTTTCCTTCTAAGTGTGGGAAAGGAAGTTTTGTGTAAAAACTGAAAAGATGAAAAGGTTTGAGTCCTTTAAGTCTTGTTCAATAAAAATAGTTGTGATACTGGCACCACACGGCTCAATCATGTGGTATTGGCATCACAAGGCTCAATCAATTGTGATATTGGCAACTTTGGCTCAATCAAGTTCTTTTCACTGTGATATTGGCATATCATGGCTCAATCATACCTATCTAGACCAACAAAAACAAATCTGGCATATAGGACAGGCTGTAGCAGATGTTGCAGCATCTGGACACAGAAAGTAAGGTGTGTGTGAGAAAGTGAGAAAGCCCAAAAATAGCAAAAGAATCCATAAAGTCCTATTGATCCTATTTTCAGAAAGTAATCATGCCTAACAATAGGAAATTGTGTTTTGGCCTATGGTGTTTGTGTTTGCAAAGTGAATATAAGGTGATTTATGAAAGGCTATGTCTATTGTTTGTTGAACTGACCACTATCACTTTTCTTTTTAAATTTTACCTTTCAAAAATTGAGTCTTTATGTTTGTCTTTTTTGTTGCTTGGGGACAAACAACAGTTCAAGTGTGGGGATGTGATGAGTGGATAACTTATCACTTTTTCCATCACTTTTTAGTAAGATTTTCTATCATTTTAATTTCCCAAATCACAATATTTGAGTCTTTTATTCTTATTTTCATGATTTGTTGAGTTGGGAGCTAAGTAGTGGAAATTGACCTTACTTATGTGCTTTTATGTTAACTTAATGATGAATGATGTTGTAGCAGGAGTCACAACAGGAGGACTGAAGTCATGGACTAAACTTCATAATCTTTTTGGTTAGTGCAACTAAGCTCTTTGAAGGGAACTTGGAGATATTCGGTGAAAGAAGACAAGGAGCAGAGCATATATGCTCTTTTGACATTTTCTTGTTTCCTTAAAAGATGCTAATGTACCTTAACTGACATTTGATTCCTAGTTAGTGGTAGGGACCACGTCCTTTGTACTTTGATTCTCTTAATATGCTTTCTTAAGATGCTAAGTTAGGAGCTCTTCTATGTATAAATAGAGAGCTCAATCCAGTAGTTTCAGCAGGTTCTCTCGGTTGGATAGCTCACATTGCTATCTCAACTTATTACTTTAAGCATTTTAATATTAAGTTTTTAATTTCAGTACGCTACTATTCAGTGTCACAACACCTTTACATTTCCTTGTCATTTACAATTTGGCTTTACATTTATGCTTTACATTTCTGTCCTTTACATTTACGTTGTCCAATTCCAGTCATTTACTTTCATGCATTTTCTTATTGTCTTTTCAATAATGTCGCACACCATGTGTCAAGCGATGATGGGGTAAGTCCCTAGCTTGGGTGTAAGTGATGGTTGGGAGATAAAAGCCTATGTAACTATGGATTAATGTTTTGCCACTAGCTATCAATTTCACTATTCACTCCTTGTTTCTGAGTTTCGACCAAGTGCTTCTTGATGAGGTGACGTACATTGTTTCACTTGAGTGAGCGGCTTGATTGCAAGCTAGCATAAACTTCAGAACACTGACAAGCCCTCTCAATCTTTATTGATTGTAAACTATATGGGGATCATAATAATATATGTGCGGAACCAGTTGGGTCGCCTAATTAGTCGCTGCCGGTAAACGTATTCTAATATGAACCTTGCAAAAGGGTTTTGTGAACCGATAGTGAAGTTGAGAACCTAGTGTTGCAGTATCTGCTGCAGCATTAGTCCTATTATTTAGTTGCTTACAACTCCAGCAGGATCTTGCACCCCTTGCTTTCTTTTAATTTGTCCAAGCACTTTAATTTACTGTTGCCAACACTCAAAGATCATTCCTTCCAAATCTCTTTCTGAAATCACCTTTTAAGACTTACTTAAGAATCACAACTTGTTTTATTGTCTCTGTGGGATCGATACTTGGTACTTAGTACCACTTTATTACTTGTTCAAATGATAGTAGTTTTACATGTATACTTGCATGGAATTCCATTTGTGATTTTCGGGTTACATAATCCGTCGACCATCCAACGAGAGTACTTCAATACTCTAAACATTCATTGACCTCAAAAGGCCAAGTCGGCGCCTAAAGTCAAAATGGTCATATTGAAAACATAGGTCTATCATCAAATATTTCATTTCAGATTTCCCGTTGTCGAATTAAAGTTGACACCTGACATGGCACTAAAATTCCCAATCTTACAACCCAACAAACGAACCACAGGATTTCCTTAATTCCTGAAATCTCACCCAGGTGGCACACCCCCATCACATACGTGATGAAGAACAATCAACCCAACAACTCATAT
Source organism: Arctium minus (assembly GCA_954870635.1). NCBI lineage: Eukaryota > Viridiplantae > Streptophyta > Magnoliopsida > Asterales > Asteraceae > Arctium > Arctium minus. Next base: position 72,576,195 of record OX941085.1, on the reverse strand, counting down.
CCAACCAAAAACAAGCAATCACGAGATCTTAACCCACGGATTAACGAAGCAGACAAGTTACCCTTTAATTAACTGGGAGAGGGCATAGATCTAATACCTCAATTATTCATGTGTGTACTGATTCCTAAATTGAAACCCAAAATTCAAGACTGGCCACAAGACAGACCGTCTGACGCTTCAATTCTCAAAGACTTCCCTAGTCCCTCCACACAACCTCTTTCACGATAGGGGTTTAAATCTATAGCCCAAATGAGTTCAAGGTTTTTACAAACTAATGTGCCAATTTGAGATTTTATAAAACTTTCAAGTGCAACAGTTTTATAACAATCAATCGTGTGTGTGAAAATCCACCACCGTTTACTCGGTAAGTGTGCAAAGTGGTCGCAAGTACCACACACATAAAACTATTTTGAAAAGCATTTGAGCATTACTCACACAAATAAAGACAATAACAAAAAGGTGCAACAACTTTTCAAATGGACCACTATAGTCCTTATATGCATTAATCCATGTCGTGCACGTAAAATAATTTCCTGCACCAATATCATGCGAAATATATATTGTACAGACTCCCAAAAGGGAACTTCACAATTTCAAGATCCAAATCCTCCTTTTTAACCATAAAATGACATAAAATAAAATTTCCAACAAGACTCACATACATTGGTTTATTTTCCCAAACTTAGTAAGACGATAGATGCATGCGATTTGGTCGAAACGTAAAATAATTTAAATTGACTTCAAACATTTAAATTGCACAAACAAGACACTCTTTGTTCCAAAATAGTGACCACCATGTCATGCATACCAACAGATCAATAAAATGCATTGTGCAACACAATAATGGTAAAACCCAACAACCCAAAAGAATGTTCAAAGCAAGAATTCAACATGAAATACCCTTGTATAAAACCCAAAAGCCCAACTACGTAATATGAAGACTCTCAAGACGCCTCTTGCAGTTGCGAAAAGAAAGGTGCAAAACTCGCAGGAGACAATAATGTTAAACAACAACCCGTAAGTTGACGCACACAATAATTCAGTATACGAGTTTCAAAATTCATCTACGCAACGCAAAATGTCATAAAATGAAACTCCATAAGACCCAACTAAATTCTCATAAAATTTAATGACACAACAAAAAAATCAAGTGGTTCCAAGATCCTCGTTCCCAAAATAAAAGAAAACATAAGACGAAGTTGCGACTAAGACGTCATAATTCCAAGAGTTTCCCTTTGGTCGCAATGTGATTTAAAAGTGACACTTTTCAACAAAACTCGTATGAGACATGACGCTCAAATATCTCATAAATTTACACGCAACATAATTAGAGCTTAAGCATTTCAAAGTTCACCCACGCATCGAAAAACGTCGCAAAATAATACCCTATAAAACTCAACAAGACTCGTACAGACTATAATTCCCAAGAAAACTCAGACGCAAAAACATGGGAATAACTTTTCCTTTAAAACATTAACATACGTAGAAGAGATCCAATGTCAAGGTTAAAATTTCGCAGTTACTTGCCTAATACTCCAAATAACATTAAAACACGGATATTATAGTATCCAAAAACAGCGTTAGATAAGAAACGGGGATGAAGATATTTTCAATGAAAATTTGCAACCACGTGCAATAAAACAATTTCATGCATGTTTAAACTCACGGTTTAAAATATGGTGCGTGCTAAAGCTTTTTCCAATATTTCATAATATAATGCACTTTATGATTCGGGAAACATGAGAAATAATCGATGCAGGTTTATTTTAGAAATAAATCATGTGCATGAATTTGGTCGGCACTCAGCATCTCGAAATCACGTTCCTCAATTTCCTAGTCATACTATTGTCATCTGGATGCTTAAAACATCTTACAGCAATAATCAAGTGTTTCATCTCTTCATCTTACAATTTCTCCTCGAATAAGGTCGATTCAATAAGCCTATGGTTCTACTTCAACCAATTGCCCTGACCCAAAATGGTCGATTGAATGTATTCCTCATTCTTGACCGTCACTACAAGTGACCGCATTATAAATATTAACTTATTCAAGCCACTACTCCTCGGAAACTCATCACTACCCCATCGATCCTCACATAAGGGCGGTTCAATCACATACATATAACACGTAAGTTCACCACGACACTGGTCAGGTGCAATTATGAAGGTACTGTACATGATTATCTTTGCTACCCTCGACGTGATTCCCGTTCCTAGTGACTCCATTATCCTCATAACATTCAATCTTTAAGTGCCTATTGGTGCAATTTCTCTCTCATTCACTTAAAAGAACACTAGTTTGAGTCTAGACATCCAAAATCAACACCTAATTCTCCCAAACTTAAGCTCTGATACCAACTTGTAACACCCTCAAATTTGAAAGGAGCAGCTAATTTAAAATTTCTATGTAACATCAAATAAAGTACAAAACTTCATCCTACAAATCAAAACCTAATATACCTCAAATTTAAAATTCTATGTTTTAACCTCAAAATTATAAACTCCAGAAATACACAAGTACTAAATCGAAGGCAGGTGTTACTTAACCCATTTACAAGTTGCTCTTCTTGAAACAAATGTGAAAGGCTTCACTAAGCTATACACTCCTCGAGCACACAACTAGCACTCTTCTCTTCACAGTGTCACTAGGATTATTCTCAACCGGAACCTGTTGCACATGCCGACAAATAAAAAGGTTAGGCTAACGACTAGTGAGTTCAAGAGTTTTCAATATGAATAAATATATCATTAAAAGGAAGAATGCAATTTAAATCATAATCTTTCAAAATGATATGCCTCAAATATGAAAACGACTTGTTTTCCAACAATATGCATTTTAGACGAAGGAAACACCAATATAAACGTTTTCCAAATAAAACTGTTTTAAGGACTGAAATCCATATATAAAACGTTCTTTCGTAAATTAAATTCAACCCAAAACTCACTCAAAATGAGAATAGAAATCGAACTCCCAATTTATGAAACACGGGTAAGACTTTATATCCCAAAACACCCAAAATACGGGTGGGGCATAATACTCAACCCATAAACCATGGATAAAAACCCATATAAACAAAACGTCACCGAAAACATGGATAATAAAACTCAATACCCAAAGCAACACCTTTCAGTGACGGGGGAGACCCGAATTCCATCGAATGTGACGAGCGAACAAAGTTAAGCCACTTATCAATGTTCTCGAGTTTCACATAGAGTCATGGATCCCCGTATACGGCTCACTACCGAGCAACCACAAGATACCCAAATGACCCTAGTGTCTACTCGACCTCTAGATGAGTGTCACCACAAAAGCCACAAGTCCCCGTATCCGGCTCACCATGGGCACCACCGCAAGACTTAGTTCCTTCGTATACGGCTCTACAGAGCACCACCGCAAGCTTACATAAAAACATGACTTGGGGACCACTCACTAGACTTCAAACGCGGACACTAAATTCCATGATAAATAACCAGACTGGATTACAAACGGACATCGAGTTCAACCACCCACGATCTATACCTCGAGCCCTTCACTAAAGGTTACACGGTTATCGAGTTCAACCACCCACGATCTATACCTCGAGCTCCCGCTAGCCATAAACAATTTCCAGTCCCAAAACAGGGATAAAGTCCCCAACCAAACCAACTGACTGACTCATATGCCTATGGATCCAATGCATTACAGTCTAAAACGTTACATTACTCAACTGAATGAACTAACGCATCCAAAACATGTAACTCTCAAATAAGATGCAGCTAAGTACACCATACGTCCAAGGTTTCTTAACGAGCTACCAAAATTGAACAAATGTTTCCAAAGACTCATCTAAGTATAAACCAAGCCCCAAAGGCATAATGAACAAACTTGGCTAAGAAATTACGCGAGCCAAAGTGTTTACATAAACCAAATTACATCTTTTCCCAAAATCTTTGACCCTCAATTCACCATTGGCCTTCGACCCAAAACCAAAAAGGTTTACAATTTCCAAAATGTTCCCAAGGTCGGGAGTAACCAAAATTAAACGACTCACACATTCGTACCTTCAAAAACGTTCCATTACATAAATGATGCATGTTTCCAACAAACACTAAAACTGAATTTTGACCAAGTAATCTCCATTTATGCAATAATTCATACAAACACTTTCATTTATAACGTATTTATCAAAATGCCCAAAAATGCCAAATGTGGGTGTTTTACAGAGTTTATAAAGCTAAACATTTCAAATAATCAAAAGTTACCAAATAGCTCAACAGTTGATAATTTCATGTAAAACAAATAAACACTTTAAAATGGATATCTTGGCATGTACAACGTTTTCACAAATCAACTTGAACACACCTTGCTAAATCTAGATTTTACCCCGACTTGAGCTTCCTTGAAGAAATCTGAACCCTCAAGCCAAATCTTCCAAAACCTAGATCTACAAGATTCCAACCATAAACATTCATGTTTAACCATATGGAATCGTTCCCTAAACATTTTACATGAAGATCTCATCATATCTCAAAACCCTAATTTCCATAGTCGAGGAGAAGAAAATATTACCTTTACCAAGACTTGCATCCATCAACAACACTCTCTAGGTCACCACTATGACCTCCAATTCCAAATCATCAAAAGAATGGGAAAAGGGTTTGGAGAGATTTGATAGAACCTTAAAACCCTAGAAAAGATGGGGGATGAGATGAGGAGCCCTAACTTGTTTCCAAATCTCCCCAAAACATGGAGGATCACTTTAAACCTTCAAGAATCGAAGCTTTGAATGTTCTAAGTGCCAAACAAAGGGAAAGGGTTCGTTTGAGAGAGAGTGGAACTGAATTGGGGAAGTAACGAATGAGAAATGTGGCTAAAATCTGATTTTAATCGACCAAGGGCCGACCCGTGGGGGTCACGGCCCGCGCGGTTGTGCCGCGCGATTGTGACCAAGGTCACTCTCGCCCTGATCGTACCGAGAGCATTCCCCATCACGCGACTTTGCCTGGCGATTGTGACCACTGTCACTCTCGCTGGGTCTCTCCTACCTTCGAAAATCCAGCTCAACTCTTCTAAACGTTCCAGACCCGCGACAGAGGCAACCGTAAGCACTTCCCAAACCGAGGACTTATGAAATTAGGATTGTCATCCGAAATAGGGCACTTTTCTCACTACGAAAACTCGGGTGTTACATCTTATACATTTTAAATGCGTTTTGCTACAGATCACATATGATTATGTTTTCATTTTTTTTCAATGTTTAATTTGAATCATTGTTTTTTCAAATTTTAAATCGTATATGATTAGGAAAACATTTTGGGAAAAAAAATTAATTCATTGTGAATCACGTGTGATTTTGATGAAAATTACGAATTACGTTTTGAAGTACATTTGATCTTATACATTAATTTTAATTGTGTTTTGCTACAAATCACATATGATTTTGTTTTCTTTATTTTTTTTCAATGTTTAATTTGAATCATTGTTTTTCAAATTTTAAATCACATATGATTAGGAAAACATTTTGAAAAAAAATTAATTCATTATGAATCACATGTGATTTTTATGAAAAATTATGAATTACGTTTATAAATACATGTGATCTTATGCATTAATTTTAATTGTGTTTTGCTATACATCACATACGATTTTGTTTTCATTATTTTTTCTTTTCAATGTTTAATTTGAATTATTGTTTTTCAAATTTTAAATCACATATGATTAGGAAAAAAATTTGAAAAAAAATTAATTCATTATGAATCACATGTGATTTTTATGAAAAAATATGAATTACGTTTAAAATACATGTGATCTTATATATTAATTTTAATTGTGTTTTGCTACACATCACATATAATTCTGTTGTCATTATTTTTTCTTTTCAATGTTTAATTTAAATTATTGTTTTTCAAATTTTAAATCACATATAATTAGGAAAACATTTTGAAAAAAAAATTAATTCATTATGAATCACATGTGATTTTTATGAAAATTGTAATTTTTTAAATATTACTTTAAATAAAAAAAAATTAGATGAAAATTAAATATGCTTATTTTAAATGAATTAAATAAAAAATTATTTAATAAAAAATTAAATCATATTAAATTTACAAATATGATAAAAGTAGAATCTTAAATAAATAACTAAAATAACTTTTATATAACTAAATTACCTTTAATACCCTTATTTATTTATTTTTAGAATTAATTATTTAAGGTATTATTTAATAAAATGATTAGCCTAAATTATTCTCATATTCTTTTAAATAGTTAGCATTCTCGTTTGATCCTCCCTCTATATATATGATATATAAATATATGTATAAAATTAAAATAATAAAAAAAATAAACTTGCAAAAAGGCAAAAAGAGTAAACTACAACTTTGGTATGTGGTTTTTAATTGGGTAAAATACAAAAGAAAATCGGTAAAAAGATAAAAGCGCCACCCATCTAAGGAATTTTTTTAGCAGCCATTAGAGGGTAGACCAAATCTGAACCTTTTTGCAAACCACAATAGACATGTAATTTAGAAACTGCAGACAAGAAAAGTGATATTTTCGAGAAACCAAAGGGACGAAATTTGTAGTTTACTCTATACCTAAATTTGACCTTGTTGGTAACAATTAGATTCACTTCTCTTTGGCTATGTTCCAATATTTGAATAATTAACATCAACCCCACCTTGTAATTGTATTAAAAATTGGAATTTAAAATTAAAAGTAATGATGGTTGTAATTGAGATATTCCCAGAAGCGTGGGAGACTAAACTCTACATTCTTAGGAGACTTGAGATACATTGCATACACTTGTCTTATCTTTTCCTCAAATGCTTCTTTAATCCTCACAACCTGAAAATACATAATCAAAATCATCAACCATTCTACTAACTAAACTAATCATTTACATTCTAAATATAACCAACCAACCAACCTCAGCCATGTTCACAGCAGAAGCATTCACAACCGATCCAAACTCCAATGCACATTGCAGAATGCTTTCAATCATCTCCGCTATAGGTTTCATATTATCCGACAAAAAACATCTGCAAAACAACAATATATCATCACACCACACATACAAAAACACATCAAACACAATCCTTTTACTTACATGCTTAGCGAATCATTCAGATAATCCATGTGAACAAGCTCCAGATCTGTCAAATCCTTAACCTGTGGAACCCAAAAAAAAATCGTAACAATGAATACTAATTGGTTGTACAACTATGCAATACCAAAAATGCATCCAATTAACATGAACTAAAACTTTCAAATATAATGATTGTTTCAAACCTTGTGCTTGAGAGACTGTAGAAATCTGCACCAGGACACATGTGATAACTGGGACTGAACATATTGCTGCAATGTTGATACAAAATGAAATATCTGCTGCCTGAAACATACAGAAAAATTGCATTTATAATAAAAAATGTACAACACAAAACATCATATAGATTACAAAAACAAAGTATTCATTCGTTATGCTATCTTTCCTAACAAATTTCAGCACTTGTATTCATAAATGATATTCATTCTTGTATATTTTGCATATTTAGCGTGCCCTCTACGTGGTTCTACTTAATTATTTTCTTCTTTCTAACACATAGATTTGTGGGATTGTATCATATCAAGTATGCGCTCACGCCCCAGCAGCAGGGATTTTCTTGATAACACTCACAGATGAAACACCGTTTGACATCAACAAAATGCTGACATGCTTGAGACCTCATTAAGGAACAACAGAATATCTAAGGATCATGCTCTTAGATTCATAAGTGATGATTATTTTTTTAGCTACAGCAGATATAATGAATTTACAGACACACGTTGATGCTCCAACCATGTCTTCTTCTTTACTCTCTTTCACATGCAGCATGGTAAAATGTTTGGCAGCACAATGTCGAGTACTTCTGTAAGATTTCTATGTTTAATTCCACATGATTCTCTTCTTTCCTTCATAGCAAAAACATAACAGCAGAAAGAAAAAAGCTTGGGAATACTTTTATGTGTTCACAAACCAGTTATGGATTGGAAAGTCACAATTTATAATTCTGGGGGATACAACAATGAGGACTGACATAAATTGCAAAGGATTTTTTTTTTTTTTTTTGTGTGTGTGTGTGGGGGGGGGGGGGGGGGGGGTTGAGAACATTCTGCTTTGAAGATAAATCTTAGGGTTCAGCGGCAGTGAGAAATAAAATGTTCACATGTGAGGGAAAATAGAGAAAAAAGCACAAGAATGCCAGTACTGGAATTGCAATACACAGTATAATGATCCTTAATCAGCCCATGAAAAATGTGATTAATCTTGACATTTGAATTTCTATGACAGGATAATTTGGAGAGTATTATTGAGACACATTCCAGTCATGTGATGTTACTGGGAGAAAACCTGTAAACAAAGGTTCAAGCATACCTCAATTTCACCATGATATTGAAATGGCAAGCCTTTGATTTCTGTAAATCAGAATAACTGCCCTGGTTGGTGAAATGGACGAATTCCTGAATATCAACAACGCATATTAGTATACGTTATAACTATACTATGAAGTTATACTAGAATTCCATCAGCTCAGAAGACTTAAATGACCACTAAGGTAAGTGTTATACAATCAACAAGAAAAGGAACAAAATCATTTAGATTAGGAAAATATAGAGATTCGGTTTCCTCAAACCATGTAACAAAATATATGTATTTTGTATGTAAAGTGAATCAAGTGAAATACAATCTTGATTTCATGGTATCAGAGCTAAAACAACCAAATCCTCTTAAAAGTTTAGGGTTTTTTAGGGGCTGAACTAGGGCCCCCATCTAGAGTGCTTGTTAGGTCTCACAGCCACCGCAGGTCAACTCAGACCAACTTCGCCGGCCGTACCCTGTGATTGCAACAGGACATGTTCCGTGAAAAGATCAGTTAGGAGACATTTTTACAAAAACCGTGAATGGGAACCGTATTGACTATATATTAGTAACAAGTTGCACATGATCAATATCTATGCTCCAGCTTGAGGGGAGTGTTATGGAATCAACAAGAAAAGAAAACAAAATCATTTAGAATAGTAAATTATAGAGATCCGGTTTCCTCAAACCCTGTAAAAGTATATGTATTTTGTATGTGAATTGAATCAAGTGAAATACAATTGATATTGATTTCAGTAAGGATAGCTCAAAAGGCATTCAATGATGGTACATCTCTGTTTTTCATTTTGAACTTGCTATCAGCCTCTATAATGAAGTCAGGCTCATCTAATAAATCAACTCCAAATGATAAAACAACAATATAAACAAATAGAGCAAGTGCTGACCAAGAAGAACCATGGAGTGTCGCAAAAAAAGCTGCATACCAACTCAAACAAGGAAATCATATCTGCATGCACTGTGTAAACTAATTCCTGCAGTACCATACCTTAAATGAGCACCATACTTCAGTCAAAGAAGATAGTGCAAGCTTGACTTGTAACAAGAAACTGAAGATTTGAGCATATATCTTCAATGCACCAGGAGTCAAAACGATGCTAATTGGCCAATCTACTCTGTAACCCAGGCCTAAAACGTTGAAGGACTGTATACCTGCCAGCATGCCATGCCTTTAATCACTCAAAATTATATAAGATGTGAAGTTTACATGTCCAAGACCATACATAACGCTATTCAGGGGAGAAAGAAAGTAAGAACAAAGGAAGTTGTAGATCAGCCAAAAATCAATATACCAGTTGCAAAAGCAGGAAGAGAAGTGGAGCCTTGATCTTTCATGTACACGAACAATCTATCTTTATAATGGTCTCTTTCGCATGAAGACCTCTGAACTGCAAGCTCCAGAAGCCCCTGAATTTCAGATATCCTTTTATCTGCCTCTGTCACATGCCATTTCTAAAAAATAAAACAAAATTTAGTATAGGATTTAATATTCAAGCATACACAGAATAAAGTCTTTTAGAAGAGACTAGGAAGAACATAGTACATGATGCCGAAGTGACACAATAAACAAATCTACCCAGTCTGCTGACTCCATCATGTGGTAACGTCGCAAAGACAGCAAATGTTCTTGCAAGGAGAAACCTTCCTCAAGTAGCTTAATTGTCAACTTACTGACATAAATATATCTACCAACATTAAGGAGACACATGAAGGAAGTAACTCTAATAGAAAACTCATGTGCTTGAATCCCTACTTTACAGAACCTTTTTAACAAATAAAGCGTCCACTAAAAATACAACCTTCTCAAATGAATAAAATTCATGATTGGGTTGCTTGTCAGAAAATAAGTATCGAGGCTTCTTCATCTTGAAGCAAACATATACAAAACAAAAATCAATCCCAACAACTTTTGGAGGTAATTAATCTTAATAAAACAAATACATATTCTTAGTTACAGCTAGTCTCCTTTAGGGTTCCTAATTTACGTTTTTGTTTTATGCTTCTGCTCATGGCAGGTTATGTCAAAGAGGGTTCTTATTACAAAACATGATACAGAATATACCAGGGACAGAAAACCCATGTATATATACATTAGGAACATCTATACTTCGAAATAAGGATAGACTACAAGGGAAGTATTAAATAAACTAGGATTAGGAGCCTAAAACCAACTAGTCACATATGAGCACTCCTCTCACTCCTCAAGTGGGCCATTGATGTCAATCAAGCCCAACTTGTCACATATTGTTTCAACTTGTAACCCTCAAGCGGCTTTGTTAATATATATGAGCAAGTTGGTCTCCCGACCAAACCCAAGCTGGCTCGATAGATGGTGGTTCACAAGTAGTATCAACTACCTTTTCACAAACAAAGTGGCAGTCTATCTCAATATGCTTTGTACGCTCATGAAAATTTTGGTTTACGGATATGTGAGAGGCAACCACGTTTTTATCACAATACATCTCCATAAACCTATCTACAACTCCAGTGTCAAACGTTGTATTTGTACAGTGTCAAACGTTGTATTTGTACCATGTCAACTTGCAAGCAGGCTGGGGCATGGCTCTACACTCATTTTCTACACTGACAAAGATACCAATTTTGCAAGATCCCGTGGTATACTGTAACAGCCCTCGTTTCCGCCTCCAAACCGAGACCCAACAAAGGGTGTTACGAACCAAGTCTCAACCATTTATATATAATTGAAAGAAGACAATAGAAAAATGTGGAAGCAAAACATAGTTTATTTTAATCAAAACATTCCACGATGGATTATAATTACAATGTACATATTTATATTCTAATAACACATACTAAGTTAAGTTATGAAAACCAAATTATACAAACCAAAACAACACCCGATTAGACCACGAAATGAAGCTTTCGATAATCCCTTCGAGACTTCCTTTTCACGGTTTACGTAACCTTGTCCACAACTGAGATACATATTTATAATTTTTAAGCCATTGATTGACTTGTGATTACAAATCTCATTTCAATGTATAAAATATTTAGAAAATCAATTCATAGCCTCAAATAAGCTATTGTATCATGTATATGCATGTAAAACATGTAAACATTTAAGATTTCCAGATTTAATCTCTCCCGGTGGGTGTCGCCCCTTTCCGGCTTTTATTCGGAACCCCTCGTCAAGGATCCGGAACCGTTTCTACGACCCCTTACCATGGTTATACCGTCTCGTTGATTCTTATTCCACCGGTGATCAAATTTGTTCCTTTATCATGCGTTTTAAAAATACATATTACATGTTATACATAGCTATTTCATTAAAGGTTGTCCATATTGTTTATAATAACCAAGTATGAATAAAATTTCATGAAAACATATACACAAATATGTATCTCATGTTTGGGAATCAAACTAAAAGAAAAGATAAGTAATCACCATGGTTTTTGGCTAAATGAAACCTAAACTCTGCAACCCTCTACCCTTGCTTGCTAATCTTCTCTTTCTCCTCACAAAATATGGAATTGTATGTGTGTGTGATTGTTTTTTGTTGGAGGTTGCACAAAAGGAGAGAAATAACAAGAAGAGACTACCTATTTATGCCAAAGGTTGAGGAGCTTGGAACTAGGTTAGTCACTACTTGATGTGGCCTCCTCCCATGCACCATATGCCACCATACGACACCTCAAGCTGCGACTAACAGCCCCCTTTTTTTCCAGCCCCTTTTCTTTTGTCGTTAGTGCACAACTTTATTTACAACCCTTTTCTTTGTTTATTAATACATAATAATTCTTTTATTTATTTCTATTTATTAATATCAAGGAGATTTTTTTCTGTTTTATTAAAATTTCAGCAGCCATATTACTTTTTTTCTTAGTTAAAACAGGTTGTTACATATATCTTGTATACATGGACATCCATGATGACTAGCATATGAATACCCGATGATTCAAGTTTGTCCTTGATCAGTATAGAGGAGACCCTCTCCAGGAGAACTGCATCCGAGTGACTTGTGCAAGGAGATGACATAAACTGGCTCACTACACTCATTAAAAAAGAAATGTAGATCGTGAGATAGTTCCACCAATTTTCTGAACCTTCCTAGGTCTTCTAATAGCTCCCCGTCATTAGGGTGAAGTTTGATATTTGGATCAATGGAGAGTTAGTAACACGATAATCAAGCATACCTATCTCGGCAAACATGTCCAAAACATACTTCCTCTAACAAAGAAAGATATCTTTTCATGATCTGGCCACCTTAATACCTAAGAAGCACTTGAGACTTCCCAAGGTCCTTAGTTTGAAGTTCTTTCTGAATAAATCCTCAACGTCATCTCCAGTAATAACAATATTACTCATACAATACTAGAACAATTCTCTTACCATTCTTCTAACAAAAGTTCCAAAACTCTCCAATGCCTAAGGGAATGCAAAGAAACGGACTCGAGGGTCCTGTTTTAGGCCATAGAGAGATGTTCGTAGACGGCAAACTTTTGAGGACAAACCAGGTCCGCTCCTGGTAAACTTCCTCCTTAAAAGTTGCTTTAAGAAATGCATTATTGATATCAAGTTGATGTCATTGCCACTTATATATAGCTGCTTGAGCCAGGATGAGTCGAACATACATCATTTTTGCGGACTGAAAGTTCCATTGTAATCATTAGTTCATTACCATATAATTGAGAGTACCCTTTGGCTACTAATTGAACCTTCAAGCGAGCAAGAAGACCATTAGTATCCAGTTTTGTTGGGAACACCCAATTACATAGCACTGTCCTTCACAGGAGCTAGGAGGTCAACCAAATCTCATGTTTGGTTTTATTGTAGAGCAGACATTTCCTCGTGCATTGCTTGTTGCCATCCAGGATATGTTAGAGCATCAGACACATTTCGAGGAATGTGCTTAACTATCATGGCTGAAACAAAGGTATAATATAATGATCTGAAGAAAGAAAAGCATAGGAATTGTGAGATACAGAAGAGCCTAGTCTATCAATGGGTTTACCACCATCAACTTTTTCTTTATATCCCACATCAAACATTGATTTATTTATTTTACGAGAACTAGTGGGAATCCCGATAAACGAGAATCTGGAGGCAAACTTCTCGTCAAAAATACTAAAGACCAAGTTGAATAAATAACTTGGTGTCAACTGTCTGGTTAAATAAGGCAATCAACACAAACAGTGCATAGAACAGAACGAATCATAAAACAGGGGCTGGAACAAAAACAATTGCAAACCGGTTTGGGTTCACAGCTATGCTGTTAATATCGGATATCGGTGGTGTATCGGTCAAGGACCGATACACGATATATCAGAAATATCGGTGATATATCGGTTCATATAATATTTCTTAGAATTATATAATATATATATATATATATATTTATATCAGTATGCATCCATAAACATATCATATGCATTAACTAAAAATATAGTTTCAACATCAAACATCAACTTAAAATAGTTTCAACATCAACTTAAACAAGAAACAGCAGTCAGCAGCAGGAAAGAAGAGAAGAAATCGACCACCTCTGAAGAAGAGAAGAAACAACAGCAGTAAAAGAAGAGAAGAAGGGAAGAAGTCGATGTACGTTGTCTGTTGAAGAAGAAGTCGATAAAAGAATTGAAGAAGAAGTCGTATATGTTAAAACCTAACTTAGATTTAAAAAAAGACCCATATAGGAATAAAGTTAGTAAAAAAAGGCCCAAAAAAAGCCCAGCCCGGTAATAGTATTACAAAAAAATAGGCCCATAATTGTATTACCAAAAAATCGGTATTATCGGCCGATATTTTTGTCAAAATATCGCCGATATATCGGGTGCCGATATAAGGAGCGATATTTGAACACCGAGATTTTATATAGGAGCAATACACGATATATCGGCGATATATCGCGATATTAACAGCACAGGTTCACAGATCAGATGATGTTCACTAGATGTTAGGTATCAGCAAGTGGTGTGGCGACAGCAAGGACTTTGCAACAATAGAATACTTCGCCAATCTCGGTTTTGCAAAAGCTGCCTTTCACGAGTTTGAAGTTTGCAAAAGACCAGGGTTCATTGAATTAGGTTCAAGGTGTCTTTCAAGGTGCGATTACTCAGAATCTGTCAACAGGCCAGGATTCATGATTATATGGTGGTGATTGACGACGGCAGTTAGGTAATGGGTTCATACTGGTCACAACTGGGTGATGGCTGCAACAATCACGATGGGAGGCGACAGCGAGTTTCAATGCGAGGCAACAATGTCTTTTGATTGCAAACTCTCACTCTATCCTCTCTTCCTTTTTTCTATTCTTCTATTTAGTAGCTAACAATGATGCCGTTAAGACTTGTACCAAAACCTTTGGCTCTGATACCATGATAAAAAAATATATCACGAAATCATGCTTCAGTTATTAGGCAGAAAACTCCTATACAAGTACATTAGGAACATCTACACCTGGAGACAAAGATCCATAAGGAAAGTATTAAATAAACTAGGATTAGGACACCTTTAACAAAACAAATTTATCTTTTTCCTATAGACAATTATATGGGTATCAGATCCAGAGGCTGTAGGATTCAAACGAAGGTACTAACAAACCTTTCCATGAAAGGGATCCTGCTAGTGTCTGCAGTCCATCACCTGATCAAAGTTACAGGAGCTGAAGCTCCATTGAGGGCAAGATATCTCCTACTGCCACCGGAAGATTATTGCACTGGAGCATCAACAACATGGAAGTAATGGTTGTCAAGGCGTCACGACACGCAGTTAGGTATGGGACAGCACAGCAAGGCATAAATAAACTCAAGGTTGTTGTCTCCATGACTAATACCAAGCTGAAGTTTGTGATGCAAGCCATCACAGGAAGATCGAAGGTATCACCCTACTTCTAAGGAATAGAGATAAGCATGATAGACATTAAATGACTCAAAGTCTACATTGTCAAGGGAGTGTGCGAGACCATGCGATTTACAATGCAAGCCCAACTAAGAGAGCTTGGCAAATACTAGATAAAAGGATCTTCACCATTCCAGCCACAAACATTCACAGACACAGTTTAGTGAGAAATTATGTCTTCGATATCCCATCTTTTCTCACCACTTCCAGATAAGTCCTCGACTTCATCATCAGACCCCAACCTCAACGAACACCACGAGATGAGTGTAATTGGCCTTGTGGTGATCGCTATGAGTCAGCTTCTGCGACGAGCAGAAACATCGCTACGTTCTCAACGGAACCATATTTAATGTTACTATGGGGCTGTTTACCAAATTTTTCATCAAGTCCATAATGGATAAATGTGTCTGTCCGGATAAATTTGTCTGTCTGGATAAATTGATGTTGTTGTTTACTTTTTTATCTGAATTAACAGTCTGAATAACAGAAATGACCAATTTACCCCTGAATATGAATTTTAAGTTGTTTTATAAATTGATGTTTATTTTTTAAGCCATATATTTCATAAATTCATTGATATAATCCAAAAATCAAACAAAAATTCATTAAGTACTTAAACTTCCAAGTTCAAACACAATGTAGTCAAGTTCAAACAAAAAGTAGCAAGTATGAAACAAGTATGAAATCGACATTGTAGAAATCATGATTACAAAAATCTACATTGCAGAAATGTCGAGCAGCTATGGAGAAGAAACAAGTATGGAACAAAAATTGACTGAAAAAACAAGTAAGGATTAAGGAACAACAATCAACTGAAGAAAACAAGTATGGAACAACAATCGACTTAAGAAATAAGTATAGAACAACAATCGACTGAAGAAACAAGTATGAAACAACAATCGAGTATGGAGAAGAAACAAATATCGAACAATCAGTAAAATCATTACCTTTGGAGAAATCGACCAAAGGAAATTATTGTATAGGGTTGAAATCAAACCAGCAATGAATTGAAATAGTGTAATCGAACCAGCAATGAACTCGAAGCAGTAAAATCGAACGAGCGGTGAAGGTGAAATCGAAATCGAACAAGTAGTGAAGGTGAAATCGAGCACCTAGGTTTTTATTGCGTGATTATTGAGTAGGAAGATAGGCATGTCTTTATTTTTAAAGGGTATAAATGTCAAAGATGTGTCTTAATGGGGACAACACATATTTCCCCTACTTAGTGATTAAGCCGGAAATGTCTGCGCGAATAAGCCGGTTTTGTCATTAAGCCCCAAGTAAACACTCCAAACGTCTGCGCGAATAAGCCGATTTTGTCATTAAGCTCATTAAGCCCCAAGTAAACACCCCCTATGTCATTATCATATAAGTTTAAGAAAATATAACCAAGTACATGTTTCGTCTATAGCAACAACTTAAAAATGAATAGAGCAATAAATCATCTACACCTAGAAAATCATTCTGTTTCAATCCTCTGCCATACTTTATCAGCAATGATAATATCAACTAATCACAAATAGAAATCCATCTCAACAAAATTTAACCTATTTACAAACTATCAACAGAGAACGGACCTCACATGCAATAACACCTACATACCATCCATAGCTGCAAATATGCTACAAATGTGTTCCTTGCATATCATTTTCAATCTCATGGAGGATTCAAGTACAGGGTCATAGGTACCATTTAGCATTTTCTTTGGCATGCTTTCATGAGCAACGTTAGTGAATACTTGTCGATTTTAAGGAGAGAAAAAAAAATATATGATGGTGTGTGAGACTGATAAAGCCACACAGTTTGGCTAAGTGCAAGCTAAGGTAAGATGAGACAATTAGGCATAGCCTAGGACACCCTTATCAAAAAAAAAAATGAGACAATTCCAATTTGTTAACTGGAAGAACGAAAGTATCCACTAGCAAAAAAAAACACATACCAGAAGCAGCTGTGATTTAAACTTTTACTGTACAGATTGCATGAAATTAAGGATACTGTAGCTGAATCTCCTCCAACAGGCATTTCTCAAGAACAAAGTCCAATGGTATCTCAATAACTGTAGCCGCACTGGTCTTATGCTCACGAGGGCGGATATCATTTGTGCTGCCAGAGCCATCAAGCAAATGTTCCCAACAACCGCCACCAGTTACATTCTGTAACAATGATTGTTCTTGGTGATCAATTTTCAAACCAAGAGGTGCACATAAGGACTTCTTGATGATGAGTGCATCACCACCATGGCCTTCATTACGGTAATTTTTCATAGTAGAACTATTACTTGATACCAAGAATTGGCCACCTCTGTTAGAACTGCCTAACCTATCCACGCATTCAGTAAACGGATCTCTTACAGACCTAAAGTCAAAAGAAGGTAAATACACTTTGGAACATCTTTCCCGAAGCTTGCTTGTCCCCAGTATTAGGTTAGCACATTTTACCTCCCATGATCTCAAGCATCTCAAACTCAAAGCATCCCCAGATGGATGATGAGACTTGTTAGCAACCCCTTTTGCTGGGTCACTGCAAGTGAGAATCACATCTCTGCAGTGTGACGTGTTTTTTTCTTGGACTCCTGAGCTTAGATCATTTTGGCGCTTGTACCTAGAAGCATTTAACCCTGTATCATCTACGTTCCCTATGACATTACTAATAGGATTCTTTGCAATCGGATTGAGTGGCCATCCACTATCAAGCTGACCATTAGGATATTGGCCTTCCATCATGCATGACAAATTCCAACCTAATTCAAGGGGAACACCATTCATATTCATCCATGAATGCTGAGGATGCAGAGGATAACGAGGTAAATCAGCAAGTTTTGATAATTCATGTGAAACATTTCCCATAGTGGATGGACTTTTAACTTGGGAAGGCTTTTTTAATAGAATATTGGAGGATGTATCTGAATTAAATTCTAAAGCAGACAAGTACTTTTTCTCAAGATCTTCTGAATCATGAAAAAGGTCAACCATCTTCTGAGATTCATCTACCTCTTCTTCACCAGAGTTTTCAATAGATGAACATTCATATTGATCCAATTGATCCTCCACATAAGAGTCCTCTGTCATGCTAGATGCATCAGAATCCACTGTACCAAGAGGCCTGATGGTCAGAAGATCAACACTTTAGGAAATTTATAAGAGCCTTGAAAAAAAATCGAACAAACGGATAAATAGAGCTTAAAATGCAGGTTACTTATGATTTGTATGCAAGCCAAGGTGTTGGAAGGGCATTAGCAGCTGCATTTTAATGTAAGCACATACAATGTTACCTAATTCATGATATCCACTGGTTGTGGTAGGGGTACGAGTGTGCGGAATATAGAGTTAGTGCTATATGGTTTGTCAGGGTTCGTCTCATCAGCTTCATTATTATGGTACACCGTACATGATTGCCAAAATATCTTAGTAGGGGAAGTTTAGTGATTATCTTTTCTAAGAGTAGATAATATCGATGACCATAAATAAATATGTATAGCGTTATGAATTATAATTAGTCAAGTGAATCTTCATAGAACTCTTTGTATAAAAATAATTGGTTAGCATTCAGTTCTTCAGTATCATTTATTATACATCAATAGTTTACAATAAAGGAGTATGAAATCTTTGTCATTTAAAGGGGAAAAAATAGGCTTTCTATTTTATAATTCGATTGCTCAATTAAAAAAGAGTTGAAAGCCTGTGGTTCTAATATATTGCTATCATCTATTCCAGATGGACACCTTACTCATTCCAAACATGGTTAAGTCGATGAAAAGAATAGAATATATCAAAGCATAGACAATTTTTCTAGCCTCTTTCATGTTTTCTTTCTCAAACCCGTCACACCTTTTTCTACTTCTCTTCCTCTGCCATACACAAATCCTTCCCAAGAAAACCCCAATTCAAGAAACAAGATGCATCTAAAAACTGTTGAATATATCTTGACATACATTGTCTACATTTTCTTCTTTTTCTTCAATAATCAACTTGATTGGAACTATTTGTATGTGTTCTACTGTATTCCTTAAGATTTCATAGTATGTGTTTACTTTCATAAAGCAGTTGGCAAACCCACTTAACATTTTATACACAATAATGTGTTTACTTTCATAAAAGGTATGAACTAATCAAATCATGATTCCTAGGGGTGAGGGTGAACCAGATAACATTTTATACACGATAAATAAGAGGGCTTCGTATCTTATTCTTTATGCTTTCCTAACCCTCTCCACATTTGGATCCTCACACTAGGATGCTACAAATGAGGGAGGCCTCCACTGCTTGTAGGAGTCTCCAACCCTCCCAAGAAGCAAATATACAGTCCCTAACAGTTCTGTCACCCAAGTTATTTTATCTTTCTAGGGCAACAGAAAAACAATTCCCCACATTGTTAGTTGCTCATATAGATACATAAACAAAGAGATCTTACAGATTTTGATTCATATTCTTAGTTGAAGGAGAAACCCATCTATCATTAGCTGCAAATGGTACTTCCAGACTTCCTCTCCCAGTAGAAACAGAAGTGGGTAATATATAGTGTGGAATTACCTATGAAATGTAACATCCAGGTCAGCCATGAATTGAGAGATAAAGTTCAGCGACAATTCACCCACAAAATCATACACCAGAAAAGTATGTGAAAATAATGTTGAACCATGACGGTATATAGTCCTTGGTTTTTAAACGCTGCCTAAACAATATTATTATGAATAAAAAACTTTCATTAAATCTATTTGCTAGTGATTAATGGTTTCTCACTGGTTAAGAAAAAAACAGTGAGAAGAGCAAGACACATTGAAAACAATGGGTAAAGTAAGCTGACCAATGGTTAGATTAGGTATTAATTATTATATTGATGATATGCTCTTACCATTTCATACTACCTCATCATGGGTATGGAAACATCCCATATTATACTTCTAAAAATGTTTGCGCATTCCCTTCTTGGACCATGCAAGTATTTGGACCTTATTGGCATTAGTTGGCCGGGAGGCGTAGCATCGCTCATACATTCTCATTCAACTATGTTCAATGAAATCCCAGCACCTAGATTGTGCAACATAGCCAACTATAATGGGAACTATGCTTGTTTTGCAAAATAATGGCAGGATAATACTTTATTATCTCCTAGAGGGTACTTTGGCTTTGCATAATGCTATAATAAGCCTTCAAAGTACAATTATGTGGTGCATGCTCATACTTCCTTGTGCAGGAGATGCACAATTACAGTCACAAAGCTAACTTCCATGTGGGTGAAGGCAGATTCGCAGACTGTAACAATATAATAAAAAGATTCATCATTTTCACTAAATCCTATATGTCGGGTAGTCCTTTGTTGAAATTTCACCATTTAATGTGCACGTGTTGGGTTGGGCGGTTTGAGGCCATTTGGACTACCCATCCCAACCCAACTACTTCGGTTTGGGAAACCATTCAACTCTTTTTAAATCTATAATCCAACCCAAACCAACCCTTTACATGCCGGGTTGGGTTTGTGCAGTTTGGGTTGGGTGGCTTGAACGTATGTTTAAAAAGATGATTATATAACAATTTCAAAACAAAACAAAAAATCGAATATTAGTGATTGATACTTAACCGCTCCAAAATATTCATCCAAGTTTACGTCTAATTGTCTAAACATAAGTGTCAAGATACATGTTATGATAAGTGTAGAATTAAAAAATACACTATCGTTCAACAACGAAGGTTTTCAACTTTTCTTACTCCGATATTGCTTAACATTAACCTTGAGTTTGTTCATGTTGTCTAAGGTTAAGAAACAAAAGTTAGACTCATTGGAGTATTCAATTAGAAAGAGTCTATAAAATTGTTAATGGACTTCCATTTAATGGACTACATGCTCCTGTATGTTACTAGACATTTAATAATCAATAATATGAATTTTTTAGTTTTATTATAATTTTGTCTGGATTGACGGGTTGGTTTGGTTTGACCTGGACCTAACCCATAATCGACCCTACTCCCATCGGTTTGTATAATTTATAAACCAATTAAACCTTGGGTTAGATTGTGTTGGGTTGGTCGGTCTATTTTTCGGGTTGGGTTGGGTGGGTTGGCGGTTTGGTCGGTTTTTGTGCATCCCTAATTTAATACCAACTTCCTGTAATTTAGGTTTTTTTTAGAGGGTATTTTAGGTTCTTTTCAAATGCCACTGTTTCATTTTAACTTGTTCTGGGTGTCAACTTTCAGATTTTCTCAAATTTCTTCTCTTTTTTTCATTTTTTCTGAACAAAAAACAAGTAGACATTATGAAATATATCAATTTTAATTGAATCGCATAAAAGGTATCCCAACATTCTAGGGATCGAATCAATAAGTAAATATAAACTCGTTATACACCTAACTAATTTGCTAAATTAAATATTTAAAAGAGAATGGATATGTTCACTAATTTATCAAATATCATAATTCAATAGGTCCACCCAAGATTACAACTGACGGATTTTATAATTCAGCGATAAGTTTTTCACATGGACACCATCATAAATCTCACAATGATTAAACCAAAACTGACATCAACTATGATATTTCAATTTTGAGTAAACTACGATTTTCATCCTTGTGGTTTGTTGTTTATTGCTATTTTCATCAGTGGTCTTTAAGAGTCTTGCCTCTATCTTCCCGGGACCCCTGCGGGCTAGAGAGATGGAACTACTGAAGCAGAATTGCTTTTTTCGTCCTTGTGGTTTTCAATTCATTTCGTTTTTCGTCCTTGATGCTAACTCTGTTAAAATAATCGTTAAATTAAGGGTAATTTGGTCTTTTGATAATTACTTATCATTTTCTTATTCTTTTATTAAATATTGATACAATAAAACATTTATTTAAAAAAAAAACTAGAACTAAACCAACCCACGTGATTACACCCTCCCCACCCACCCTTCCATCTTCTTCCCTTCAACCCATGACCACCACTCTCTTCCTGTTCGCATCACCTTCCCATCCCCCAGGCCCTCATTTTTTTCCAACCATTTTCCGCCCCTTTCATATATTTTTCAAGATTCTCATAGTTTCTTTCGTTCAAAGAGCAACACTGGAAACTGGAAATAGTTTACATACGCAAAGGACAAGGTTGCTTGATTCTCAACGGCTGTGGTTGATATCTGCTACCACCAAAAGGGGATCGAGAAAAAATGAAGAAGAAGGTGACTGGGATCGAAGGGATATGTTCAATCCTTGAGGTTAAAAACTTAAAATCAAGATTTTGCCCCTATGTTTCCATCTCCGACGACTACACCAAGAGCAACATCTCCGGTGTCTGTTGCTCTCTGTTTCAGAACCACCAAGGTTTTAAAAAACGGAATCGTGCCTCGAGGCGTTTTCCCTCAATGAGGCGAGGCGTAAGCCTCGAGGTGGTCCGAGGCGTAAGCCTTGAGGCGGAAATATATACATTGTACACAATATATATATACACACACCAATTTGCATTCCACTGCTTCTGCTCATAAATATATGCAATATATATACGCACACTTGACACTTAAGTGCTAGACAACAAAATATATATCATACTAAATTACTAAAAGAATTTACATATACTTTTTTCAATCACGAAATATAGATGTACATATAGTAACAAAGAAAAAAATTATTGATCTATTCATAACACACACACACACACACATATATATGTATATGTATATATTAATATGCTCACAACTCATAAAGAAAAAATATTAAATATCAACAAAGTGTGAGTAGAAGTGTGACTGTGACCCTCACACGTAGTAGAAACTAAATATAAAAGAAATGTATCCAGTAGATACATATACATAATATTTTTGTGAACCGAACAGAATCGAAGAAGAAGATGCAAAGAAAATGGGAGAAAAATGGAACTCACGAAAGACAATAGATGAATGCAGATAGGGCTTAGAAGAACCGGAGAAGAACAAGGTTTTCAAAAAAGAAATAGAGGAGGTTTTAGTCAATTTTTAAAATAATTTAGCCTCGGTATTGAGGCGTACGCCTCTCTACCGCCTCACCGCCTTAGACAAACGAAGCGTACGCCTCATCTAGAGATTGAGAGGCGCCGCCTCAGGTGCGATTTTGGACCGCCTCGCCTCGAGGCGTACGCCTCACACACTTTTGAAAACCATGAGAACCACCACTAACCACCAGATTTTTGCCCCTAGATTCCTGGAAATAGTTTTAGTTTAAAATTTGAAGAAGATGGTCCACGGTTTTCATTTTTGGGTTTGATTCAACTTCAAATGGGTATTGACTTTTGATGATGAACAAAGAACAATGAACAAGTTTGTGATTTTGATTCAACCAGCAAATGATTAACCTGTTCATTTTGAGAAGAAAGTGAAACATCTATTCCTCTACAAAATCAATTAATAAAAAGAAGAGTAAATTTTAAAATTGTTATAAACAACAAACTGAAGAAGAGTATGCTTTGATCTCGATCTTCGTATTTAGAGGGAAGGGATGGGTATGGGGTTCTATAGGGTGAGGGGAGATCAGAGATGTATATGTGTGTGTGTGTGTGTATATATATATGTTATTATTATTTTAACAGAAAATTAGTTTAAATTGTAAAAAGACTAAAGTACCCTTAAGATAACAACTGAAATTTAATAGAGTTAGTCCCAGGGACGAAAAGCGAAACAAAATAGAAACCACAAGGACATAAAAAGCAATTTTAAAGACCAGGGACAAAAATAGTTATAAACAACAAACCACAAGGACAAAAATCGTAGTTTACTCTTCAAATTTTTAATGCGTCTTCACATGTGAATACAATAAGCAATAGATTTTCCAATTTACTTTATTATGAGAATACTTCTTTGGAAACAAAGGGGACTAATTTCAACAATTTACACATTACTGTGATATTTAAATGATAAATATGATGTGGTTTAGCGTATGTGTATCATTTTTTCCAAACATGTCCTAAATAATATTAAAATTGAGGTCAAACCCCCACACATTTGTTCATTTACAATTTATCTTCCATTTTCTACAAGTATAATCAAATAAATTATTTACTATAAGGGTATTTATAGGCTAATCTGTGCATAAAGTCAAAGCTCATAATAAAAAAAGACGAAAACTAAAAGAATTATCCCAGGGTTAAAATTCTATACCTCTATGTTTCATCAAAGTAATGACGATTTTACTTTAAGATATATCATTTTAATTTTGTTTTCTTTTTTAGTAAAATATTAGAATAAAATTATTTAGTTGCCCCTTCCGAAAGCATCAGTCCAGAAGATATTATGACACTAACTTGGTCCTTGATATCTACTTTGTCTCAAAACTTATAAGTTTGGTCCTTGAGATCTACTTTGTCTCAAAACTAAGAGTTAAGGCAAATATTTCTTTCCTTTCCTTATGATGAAGGGGTATTCTGAATTTCTAATCAAAAAGTGTGTCAACTATTACAAGACAACAGCAAGTGTGAACACAGACTGAGAACTAGTGTTAAAGGCTACTACCACCATAGAGGTTTATCCTTTCTTTTACCAAAAACTGTCTTTTAAGTTCCACTTTTTCTCCCATTAATATTTTCATATTCCTTGGTCAGCTTGAAGGTTAAGCTTTAGGTAAGAGTTTCCACCATTATTTTTTGGGTTAGTATATTCTATTTGATTTCTCAGGTATGACATTCTTACCACAGTGGGGACTGGTGTTTTATTTTATTTTATTTTGGTCTTTTGGTGGCTTATGGAATGATTGTGTGAACATATTCCTTGGTCAGCTTGAAGGTTAAGCTTTAGGTAAGAGTTTCCACCATTATTTTTTGGGTTAGTATATTCTATTTGATTTCTCAGGTATGACATTCTTACCACAGTGGGGACTGGTGTTTTATTTTATTTTATTTTGGTCTTTTGGTGGCTTATGGAATGATTGTGTGAACTACTTCTATATCAGGATTAACTTTTAGAATTTCTTCAATTAACATTCTATTGAGTTCTATTAATGTTGTAACATGGGGAATAGATGGTAGTGGCGTCCTTCACTAAGGATGAGCATGGAGCTATGCATCATCATGTTGGATATCTAATATGCTATTGTTCAAACTCTTCTGTGGTTGTTAATTTTATCAAGTTACCGTCACATTAGACTTGTTACATGAAAAGTTTCAAGGTTCATCTAAGCACCAACTGGTAGCATCAAAATTCCTACTCAGCATGAGAAATGAAACATACAAAGATTGATAGTTACAAGAAGTTTCAATGAGAAGCTGAACCATACTAGCATTTGTATCCAATGTGCAAGTCAATCAGCTGATGATCTTAGCCTGTTAATATGAAGCAATTTTTCCTTGAATCCACATAATGAAAGTTGCATATGATTACTATTGTGGCTTTAACTTTTTTTCTCCATGTTTTACTAAATAAGAAACCATTATCCCTTTCAAAGAAAATAATGCCAATCGACATATTTTTTAAGACCATAAAAAAGACTAGTTATATGGAATTTATCATTTAATTACTACAGTTACTATTATTAGTATGTTATCATATTCAATGTAATCATGACCATCTTTAATATTATCTATTGCACAAAGTCTATGGAATTCATTGATCTCTTGATTCTTGAAAGACGCCTTCACTTAAAAGTTCTATACGCACACTATGAAAAAGAGGACAAATTATAGGACAATACTAGAGACAGGAATAAACAGAGGAGTTAATTTCCTAATAACATTATTGAAAGTAAATGTGATATTGATCAAGCATTTCTTCCATATAAATTTATTTCATTCCCAATTAAGACAGCCTAATATAAGCTTGTTATCAAGCTAAATGCATTATGCATGTTTCCTTATAAGTCCACTACCACCTCTCCTGTTGTAGCTTAAGTTCAAATTTCACAGTTCACATCACATGACTTGCAAAGGAAGTTGCAAAAACAATATATACAATGGTTTAAAATTTAGAATAGGACACATTAAAAGTAGAGAGTATTAATTTGTGTGGCTACCCTTAGTAATTAGAATTCAAAATGTCTGGCAACGACTCTAAATAGTTAAGCAAGTTTTTCTCCAAAAGAAATTAAATCTCAGGCTGGAAACTTAGGGGCCATTAACCCAAAGGCTTACCCGGTAAGAGTCAACCTTACTTTACTGGGTAAAATCGTAGTCCATCAAAACAGTATCATATGCAACAATTTACCCGGTAAGCGCTTACCTGGTAGGAGTCCTCACCCTTACTTACTGGGTAAGACTCTCCATCCTTAGCATCGCTCTTACCGGGTAAGATTTAGTAAATGGCCCTTAGTATCTATTGTTTATGCATTAGAAGAAACACCGCTGACTATTCGACATTAAGTTGTATATAGGGAAAGAAGGAAAGAATCATTTTAGTATGGTCTAACTAGAATACATACTAGATATGATTTATGAATAGGTAAGGCTTATGATGAAATTACCTGATGATATTTAAATTCTAGGTTTGGCAAATGATTTTTGAGTTTTTCCATCATGATTTTATAGTAGCGTCTCCTTGCAAGTACTATCATATCAATTCCTTCCTTACTGAAAGACAAATGAGATGCATGTGATAGACGGGAGCTTGACATTCCACTCCAATAGGGAAGGAAGTCCTCATAAGTACGGTTCCAACTGCCAACACCATCAGAAAATTCCAGCAATTTAATCAGTACTTGAAGCTGCTCACCAGCCCTAAAAAGCGGAATCAAGAAGTCTTTCAGAAAACAAGGAACAGAAACTCCATCTTGCTCCTGGAATGAAAAATTCACATAGAATAAGCATCAAAGAGTATTAAGCCCATATGTTTGAAATAGCAACTCTGATTCTGAATAGAAGAATAATTGTGATAAAATCCAGTATTTACCCTGATGGTGGCTGACGGGAAGTCAACAAGGGCTCCAGTGTTGGAAAGTGAATAAGATTGTTGACTGTTAGCCTCAGCCACTATGAACTCATTAAAAGGATCAGTAATTTTGGCCTTGAAAATCCAGGATCTAATAAAGTCAAAATACGGTTCACATGAGCGGATGAAGAGAGTTTTGAGAAGAGCACAATGGACTGGATCAGCAACCTGACATGTTCACATCAGAAAAAATAGATGACAAAAACAGGTTTCAAATGGAAATATAGCATGGGGCATAACTTTTTATCACTGATTCCAAGATCATGGAATTCAAAATTTTAAATTCTATCAGGAAGAGTCAAGCAAAGCCATAATGATTCATCATTGCACCATTACTTTCACATTATGTTGTATGAAGACCAAAATAACTGAAATTGATATCAAAGGCATGTCCATCGAGCCAAATAATGACAAACAATTTCCTAAATTAACCAGCAGTAATGCCAATACTATCTATCGAACTTAAAGTAGCTAAAAGTTTAGGAAACATCACGACCAATAAAAGTTGATTTTTATAGGGCAAAACCTACACCTAAAAGTAACTATTCTGTTTGAAGCCTGATCTAAATGAGGATAACACAATTGAAAATAGGCTACCAAAGGATAGAACATAAATGAACATGTCCAGAAGACAAGAATCAAGTAGATTGATATGAAAGTTACATTTCTGGATAATAAGGAAATGAACTAACCTTGAGCTCCATATACAAGTAAGTGAGAAGATTCCCACCTCTTGGAAAGTCACTAAATTTTGTTTGAGTATCTAAATCCTCAAGGGGTGAAAGTGAGAAGCAAAGAGCCAGATTGTGCACGTTGCAGATGCTTCCAATAACCTCGATCTGACTTCTCAATTCTTTCGTATGAAGGTAAACCTCCAACAGCGTAACTTCAGAGTGCCCAACACTGGAAAGACAGCCGATCCCCAAAGTAGAAGTACAGGACATGCTATCACTCTTTGATAACCGTCTCAAACCAACAGATGAAGATAAAGTATCCAATGCAGCAACATAACCTTCCAAAACATCTCCAACAGCAACTGCAAAAGCCTGGTTGACAAGACTGTATAGAGGATAATCACTCCCTGCCTCGTCATGATACCTTTTGCTTTCTTCCAGTTCTGACTCAGCTTTATTATCGCTTCTCAAATCGGCATCCCAATTTAAGTTTGTGAAATGATTAACAAACTTATGGAGTAAGAAAACTTCACAACCCATGCAACCTAAGGATCTAAGTATCTTTTCAAGAGCAAGTGTACTTACAGACTGGTTCCACAGACTATGAATTCGGTGAAATGTTCTGTCTGTTGGATCACAACGAAATATTGCACATAGTTTGTCAATGCTTGTAAGAGATGACTGCAAACCTTGCAGAGCATTCATCGCCAACCTCACTAAACTTGCCTCCTGAAGCATACGTGAAATTATCAGTTAGCTAATGGACACACCATGAAAGGGAAAACCAAGCATAGTAATACAAATTATCCAAAAAAATCAACCTGTTACTGTGGCTTTTTGCGGCAAACTGAATATGGACATGAAAGGTCAGTTCTACATTTATTACCCTCCTTTTTTTGAGGGGGGTGTTCATACACAATCACTAGGATTATTAACTAATAAGGAGTGTGAGAAAGGACTCACTAAGCCGGGATCACTAACTAAGACTAAAAATGATTCAAACTATCTTAATACTACCACTTTCCCATAACCATAAGCAAGAAAAAAAAAGTTGAAGTTTGACTTATAAGTTCACGGGTCAGGTTTTTAACTTTAAAAATTGACAACAACTATTTTGGTTGTGACTACAAAATTGTTACACTAAATAAACGATGTACTATGATAATATAAAGAGTGAATTACATATTTGGTCCCTAGGGTTTGGTGGTTTTAACACTATGGGTCCCTAAAATGAAATATCTATGGCTTGCATCCTCGTGGTTTGCATTTTATAACGCCTTGGGTCCCTACTTTTAACTCCGTTAAAAAAATTTTGTTAACTCATTTATTTTAGAGGGTATTTTAGTCATTTAATGTATTTTTTATTTTATATTAAATCACAGGGACCAAGAATGTAATTTACTCAATTTTTTATTTAAACCACAGGGACCAACTATGTAATTACTCTAATATATACACGATATATATATGTATATGTATATTCATCTTCCTCAACAAACCCTAAATCCAAAAAGAGTTCTTCATCCCTATTCTATGGTTGATTGATCCATCGATCGATTGAATTGAAGGTTTATTGGTTTAATGAACTCGATTTCGTCTCTGTCAAAACATGAGAAGAAGAAGAAGCCACACACACACATGAAACACCTTTAACTGTGTGTATCAGAACTCTAGCGAAGAGCACAAACAAGATCGAAGAAGATGGTGAATAAAATCAAATTCCACTGTAAAAAGATAAGGTTTTGGAGGTTAGTGAGGAGAGCACGAGAGAGAGAGACCGAGAAAAAATTGTACAAAGCCCAAGTGATCCAAGTCTGGTGAGGTTTCCAAGCTCCGACGTGATTATTCCGGTGAGTAAGTTGGAAGAGAGATCAAGAGATTCAAGGTCTGACAACTTTCCGATCTCCCTAGGGATTATGCTGGACACCGGCACCAACGTCTTCTCCTTCGACCCCCTAGCTTCAGTCATCCTCCTCCCCTTAGTTTTCATCGTCCCTGTGGTCTATCGATTTACATCCCTGTGGTATGGTAAGCGATTTACGTCCCTGTGGAAGACCTCAAAGTGGAAGACCCTCCGACGAACACAGGGACATTCCCTTCTCCTGCAACCATCGTCTTCTCTTGAAGAGAGATATGGAAACCAGACTTGTTACTTCCGGTGACAAGAATGCAAATCGAGTAGTCACCGGTGACAAGAATGAAAATCGGGACAGTTTAATAAGCCCATTTTCGAATTAACGCCGCTGTGAACACCGATTGCCGCTTCATTTGCTATATTTTGACCTGCTTTCTTCGACCCACTCTTTCTAGACTTTCTTTCGATTATTGTTTCCCTATCGATTGTTCACAATTTCATAGGTTTAAACCATGATTTATTTTGCTGTTGATTTTTGGGAACGGAATCATGAGATCAAAAATGAATAAAATGAACATGTGTATGTACTTGGGATAAGTTATCTTGAATGTATTTGATTTTGTGATGACATGGGGTGCATCAGGAGATTAAGTGGGGTTAGAGAAAACGGAATCATGGGTTGCAGCAGGTGGTGGTGGTTGTAGCAGGAGGAGGTGGTGGTGGTGGAGGAGAGGCGGGGTTAGAGAAAACTAAAAAAATAAATAAAAAGAGGTGGCACCATTTGATTGGTAAAAGAGAAAAATGTGGGACCAATTATTAATAAATAATTAAGTAAATTACGTCCTTGGTCCCTGTGGTTTTAATTGAAAATAAAAGATAAAATAGATTGACCAAAATACCCCTGTAAATAACATACTTAACAGAAATTTTTTAACGGAGTTAAAAATTGGGACCTAATATGTTATAAAATGCAAACCACGAGGATGCAATCCATAGATATTTCATTTTAGGGACCCAGAGTGTTAAAACCACTAAACCCCAGGGACCAAATATGTAATTCACTCTAATAAAAATCTTTTCAAAACTAACAAAAAAATCATCCATAATTCCGATAATTACATATTGGAGGTGAAGAGAGTAGACTCTTTTATGAGATTGAGGCAGCTATTAAAATACATCTGTGGTTAACAGATGACCTTGAAAATAAAGGTTCTACATAATTATTAACATATAGGCTATTTGATAGATCTTTTAGTTATATTTTGATTTTTTTCTATGTTTAGCGAATATGAAAGATGTTCCTGGATTCTCTTTTCATATGCGCTAATGAATTTTGAGTTATATACAGTGTACACACTTCTTTGTGTTTTATTGCAAACCATCTAGCATCTACAAACGTACTGCTTGCACCTCACCATGTGCGGAAGTTTTGCTGCTAGGAATTATTGTTGGCATGTTTGCACAACCAATGTTTGCAAAGTCAGTAGCTCAAGTGTTAAATGGCTTTGGTTTTAATTGTTCAATAATCTATATATTTTGGTATACAATTGTTTAATTTACAATTTAATCATTAACAATGTTGAAATAATATTATTTTATTGGCATACAATTGTTTTTTATTTAGCACTTAATCCAAACAAAAGGGTAAAATGGTATTTTATGTCATTCAGACTATTTATTCAGCAGAACAAAAAATAACAATTTAGCTTAATTCCATAAAGAACTTGATGAAAGAACAAACAAACAACACCTAAGTAGCAGATAAGTATTAGTACATAACAGATAGGTTTGTAAGAGCCCACAAAAACCAATAGAGGATGTTCTACATACATTGGAACTAAATAGATTTTTCATACCCTCTCCGTCACATAGAAACTGAAATATTCGATCGGCATATAGTTTTGCACAGGTGTTTAAGTATTAATCATTTAATCTAATGTCTAAAATGTTCAATATCGAAATAGGGAAAATGTAGTGAGTCATAGTCAATGTCATGAATAATTTGTAAAATTGAGAAAGGCTAATAATTAATTTTTAACATAAAATTTTGTGAAATCTCAAAACGGAAGTTGCTATATGGCACAGAGGGAATACAAAATAACATAGACGTCCACTTCAAGAGCACGTACGCATTGAGGAAGCAGTTTATAGACAGCATTACCTGTTCATGGTATCATTCAATGGCCTAACATGAATTAATCGTATCCCATGTTTGCCTAGATAAGATGACTTCATCCTTGCCGCTAAATAACGAGATGAGTGTCAATGTGTCGTATGTGAATCTGTGGACTTGGCTTATACGTGGTCTCAATATATGTATGTATGTGTGTATAAGTGTGGATGTATGTTGGTGGGTGTGGGCATGTACATGAAACATAAGCATACATCTAAATTGGGTGAACGGTCTTATATCAAGAGGTTCTGGGTTTCTTGGGTATGAAGAGACATGTAGTTACAATTAACCAATAAAAGAGTATCAAACAACCACTTTGAATTCCAAGATTTGAAATGAATGATAAATCATAAATCTAACAGATGCAACTCTATACCAAACATAAGCAAAAATACAATTTCCTTTGGGGGAAGGGGGGGCTTAATATGGAGAGCTCTAGGGTACATATTGTTAATGTTATAATATTTAATTATTTTTTATTTATGTTACACGTGAGAATTAGAAGCCAAGCTTGGCCTCCAAGCTTGCCAACTTGATCCCCAATCCATAAACTTGGTTATCACTCATAAAATTTGGTCACCACACTCTCAACCTTGATGACTACTCCTCCCATTAGTATAAATATGGTCTCTCCTCCAACATTATTGATTATCCCTTTCTTAAGCTTCTCTAGATAAAACATCAAATACTCTCCCTAGTATATCCTTTCGATAACTTAGTTTATGTGAGGTCGAGAGTGTTCTTGATATTCGGTGGTGTTCGTGAAGTTTTCGTTAGGCGATAGTGGATCTCAAGATCCTTGTACAAGCACTTTGTAATTTCCTTGGTGGTAATAATATTCTTCCTCTCTCTCTCTCTTTGGTGATGTATACTATCACACCAACAGTGGAACCACATTAAATCCCGGTGTTATTTGTTTTGAACTTGCTATAATTATAGATAATAACGTTTGTTACTATCTATATTTGGTAGGTTTATTTTTCTACATAAAAGAAATATTATGCAACATCTAAATTATTGTTATATGCATTTGTTGTTAGGTTAATTGTGCACTTGGATTTATACTCATTTGGGACTTTAGAAATCATTTGCTAACATTGTATTTGTGAGGCACACATTTACCTAACACATATAGACACAAAGTACCACATCAAACTAGAATAAAACCATTTTGGAGTCTGAAATCCATAAATGATCAAGGCGATGACAAATTTTGAAGTACTGAGTTAAAACTATCAAAATCAATTGGCATTTCGTTTGACAAAAAGGAGTAAAATTGATTTTGAGATGAAGAGGATAGCAAGCAAAAAAAAGATAGAGAGAGAGAACTTACAGAAACAGTAGACGTGTCATAGAAACGTCTAGAACTATAAGGAGAGGACAGAGATGTCGAAGTGACAGAGAGTCCACTTTCCGTAGGTATCGATTCCCAAGGTCTAGGTGGAAGCCATGGATCTTGGACCTTCAAATTGTTTAAAAGCGATGCAAATTCCGTATCGACAGCCATGGTTGGCCGGGGAAGATAATGCCGGCGATGCAAGTGGTGTTGCTTTTTTTCTTTCTGTAAATCAGTGAGAGTTGAGGATGAATGAAGAATTCAAAAGAGTGTTTGGAAATCTGCAAACGGAAGAGGAATTCGGAAATTGATTGACCCGCTTTGTTTTTCAGGATTTGGGGGGTGTCTGGGATTGGTTATCTAAAGTGGTTTTTAGCTTTTTGCGATTTCGCATAGGATATAAGCATTTTTGAGTGTTTAGATGGGTAAAATTTAAAATGACTTATAGCGATCCCAAACCACTGAAAATAAGTCATTTGGTTTTAACTTATCAGCTTATTTGAAAAGTGCTTATGACTTTTTTTATTACTTTATATGTATAAGCAATCTCAAACACCTTTAAATAACAACTTATTAGCTTATCACGTTTTGGTATCACAATAAGCTAATCCAAACATCTTTTTAAAAACTCCGATTTGATACCACATAAGCTAATAAGCACTTTTTAAAATAAGGATAAGTTGTTTTAAATAAGCAATCCCAAACCCCCCCCCCCCCCCCCCTTGTTCCATGTGGTTTAACGAAAATTACGACTAACATCATCATTATACTTGATTTATTATAGGTTTGGTCCCTCTAGTTGTCATTTTTGTATGATTACAGTCCCCCTCCCTAACTTTGTTACCGTAACTCAGGGGTATTTGAATTTTTTTACCCTTTTTCTTCCTTTTTTTTTATTATAGTTTTTCTAAAACAAAGAATCAAGAGTCAAAATATTTATAAAAATTACATCCAACTCCAATAGATACTTTATTTTAAAGATTCTAACATTAGTTATATTATTAAAATATTCAATACATTTAGTAAAATATATTTTTCTTAAAAAAATTTAATTTCAAATGTTGGTGGGAAAAAAGTAAATATTATTTTTCTCTATTAAATATAGAGTTTTTAAGATTTATCAAAATTTAGAGTTTTCCACCATCTCTCTCTATTTTAACGTACATTATAGCATAGTTGTTGGAGCAAAAATATCTTCTAAATATTCAAAATCTCTATTTTACCATAACTTTCGTTGGAGACAAAGATAACTCTTAAAATCAGTCCTACACAATTTTTAAAAAGAATTTTTATTTAAAAATCCACTTTCAAAAACGTAATACTTCATTTTTTTAATTATGCTTAATCTTCAATGTTGATGATGTAATTTTTTCTTTGAAATGATGTTGATGTAACTATGATATCAAAGAGAGAACATTCCAAGACATTTTGCCATAACATACATGATAAGAACAAATTCTGAAAGCATATTGGATAATAAATTGGCAATCATTGAGCTTCCTTGGGTTTCTAAAAATTAACTCTGAACTTTTAGCAATTGAGTAAGGGTGTTGTTATCCCTATCCCCTTCTCACTCACAAAACCCCTCGTACCCCCTATCTCACTCACATACCCTCTCCTACCTCACTCATATATCACCTCTAGGAGGGGGTATAGATAGAATTCACCTTGAGTAATCATATAATTCCAATTTTAAATCAACCCTCTATTTGTTTTATAGCTTTAATTTGAGGTGTAGACCCTACTCTAAAAATAGAGATAGTCCGTTTTTAGAGAATGATACAACTATTGTAAAACATTTATATATTGTGAACTATGGAACTTAACTTGTGGATACAAATTTAAACTCTCATGTCCAATCTACAATCAAATTGTTCAATAATTACCCATATAAACCATGTAGATGAATAGGAGATTATGTAGTATAAATACCCCCTTATGTAAATGTAAAAAACACACATCAATATACTTAGACAAGTATTTCATTCTCTCCAACTTTCTTACTTTCTTTCTCTATAAATCTCTTAATCCATTATTAATCTAGTGATAATCTTGGTTATTTATAATACGTTATCAGCACGAGAGTTCTAATCAAATTACAATATGTCAAATCTTGCAAAGATTGAGTTTACGGCTCTTGATGTAAATGGAAAGAATTATATTGCCTGGATTATGGATGTCAAAATGCACCTTGAGTCTATGGGCATTTTAGTCACTTTAAATGAAAACAATCAATGATTGTCGCAAGACAAAGCAAATGTCAACATTTTTCTTCGGAAACATGTTGACGATATGTTAAATTTTGAATATCTCAATACCAGTGATCCAAGCATTCTGTGGAAAGACCTGAAAGATAGGTTTGATCACCAAAAGGAAGTTTTATTCCCGACTACCAGAGATGAGTGGAGAACTTTGAGGTTTCAAGATTTTAAAAAAATGAATGAATATAGCTCTGCATTGTTTAGAGTATGTTCACAACTTAGGTTTTGTGGACAAAGTGTTACCGATGTGGATATGTTGGGGGATACTCTACTTTCCATGCACCAAACATTACTTTGCAACAACAATATCGAATACAAAAATTCACAAGATATTATGAGTTTAATTCACGTTTACTTGTTGCAGAACAAAATAATGAACTCTTGATGAAAAACCATCAATCACGTCCGACAGGTTCAGTAGCATTTCCTGATGCAAATGCTATAAATAATGATAGCCCTAGAAATAATTTTCGTGGACAAGGTCGTGGTCATTTTGGTCAAAATCATTTTTATGGTCGAAACTACAATTTTGGTTGAGGCCACCCTTACGGTCGAGGTCGTAGTTTTAATCGTGGCCGTGGGCAAAGAGCAAATAATCATCATGTTCCACAAGGCTATAAGACCCAACCACAAAATAAGCTCAAAATGCCAAAACATGATGCAGGAACAAGTCATTCTCAAAATCGTGAAGGTTCTTGTTACAGATACGGTATCACAGACCACTGGTCAAAGACATGTTGCATACCTCCACATCTCTGTCAGCTCTATAAAGAATCTCTCAGAGGAAAAGAGAAGGAAGTAAACCTTATGGATAACTTGGAGTTATCAAACACTGAGCTAAATGTTTCTGATTTCCTTAACGATATCGATCTTTGAGTTATACGAATGTTGTTAGTCTTTTTATTCTAATAAATATGTATTTTCATTTTCGTAACTATGTATTCCCTTTTTATGCTATATGAATTTGATGGTCTTCTTATTCTACTAATTATGTATTCCATTTTTCATAAATATTTATTCTTTTTTTCATATAAAATATTTCTATAATAACAGTGTCCTATTATTACGATTCTTATTGTTATTATTATAAACTTACGGTTTGTTTCATATATGAAGTTTGATATGAATTCCATTGGAGCAAAACATCAAGCAAATGTTGGTGTAACACCCTAAAATTTGGAAAAAGCGACCAATTTAAAGTTTTCAATAATACATCAATTAAGGAATAAACTCATTTCTAATTGTCAATACTTGCTTACCTAAAAAGGTTATCGAAGGCTTAACATCATGAAATAATAAATCCAAACCTTACACAAAAATCTAGATTAAGGGCAGGTGCTACTAAAACCCAATAATTGTCGCTATCTCCAACTTGCGGAAGACGTCAACCAAATCACTACATCCTTCTTGTGCACCTAACTAGCATTCAACTCTTCACAGTGTCGCTAGTACCATTCCCCAACAAGGACCTGATGCACATGCCGACAAATAAAAAATGTTAGGCTTAATGCCTAGTGAGTTCAAACAGTTTTCATCTTTAATATAAAACAGTAAAACTGAAAATATGTTATTTAAAACACAGTTTCTCAAACGAAATGTATTTAATATAAAAGCAACATCCTTTCCAAAACCTACCATTTCATGATAAAAATTCATTAATTAGAACACTCATTTATCATGAGACCAAAACACAATACCCATCCGAACAACAATAAGGTTAAATATTCCAATATCGAAAAATACGTGTAGAAACTCTATTATCCAAAACACCTAAAGAACATGGGTAAGGTGCAAAACCCAAAACAACAAAACATGGATAAGTTCCAAGATGTCATGACCATAAAATATTGATACACTACATACTCAAAACAATATGGATACTGCAATATCCATAAATAACACCTTTCGGTGACAGAGGACCCGTTTCCATTAAGTGGCGAAACACTAAGGTTTTTTTTTAAATCTTTTAATGTCTCTTAAGTCTAAATAGTTCAGACCTTTTTACACACCACCTCTTATTAATCATAACTAAATTAAGACTTCAGACTTTAGACCTCTTAAAAAACAAACGGCACCTAAGTAAGCCACATTGAGATGTTGACGAGCAAATCACCCCCAACTTACAAGCCTTGGTAGTTACTCTTATTGGGGCCAAGATAAGAACATCAAAACTCTTTACTTAGTCAGTCCCCAAGTTACAAGATGAGAACATCAAAACTCCTCACTCGCCTAAAATCAAAGGTTCTTAAGCGAGAACATCAAAACTCCTCACTTTGTCCCAAACCATTGATATCAAGAAGATAACCTCAAAACTTCTCTCTTGTTACAAACCAAAAAGGGGCCAAGTTGAGAACATCAAAAACCCTCACTTGACTAAACCATATGGCTCCAAGACGAGAACATCAAAACTCCTCGCTTGGCAAAACACGACTGATACATATGCCTATGGACCCAATACATTGCAGTCTAAATTACATGACTCTAAATGAATAACCAACACACTCAAAACATGTAATTCTTAAATAACAAATTGCAATAAATGCATATCATGTCCCAAGATCAACATAGAGCAGATAAAAGTGGACAAATGTCCTCAAAACTCGTCTGAGTCAAAACCGAGCCAATAACTCCACAATTCAATTGACTATTAAATAAAAATCAATATAAACCAATAAAATACAATTACTCAAAGTTTATAAAACTTATGCTTAAAAAATGTGAATACCCTTATTATCGATTAAAAGGTTGGGCAAAATCCAACACACACCATAACTTCAATAAAACATTTCTAAATAAGTAATGGCACTTAAAACGTACCCAACAGCTCAATCAGTTTCTATTTCTCGAATAATTTATAAAAATCAAAATGCCAAAGGTGTATAAACCACAAATAATACCATAAGAAGGATAAATCATCAAGAGAACACGCTTATGATTCTTTTTATCAAAATACTCAAATATCCCAATTACATGAATATTTCAAGATTTATTAACCAAATGTACCAAATATGCAAAACTCAACAAATAACCAATATATTCGATAAATATCAAATAAAACACGTTAATACTTCAAAATGGACTTTTTGGCATGTACATAGTTTTCTCAAAGCAACTTGAACTCACATTGCTAGATTAAGTTGAACCTAGGTTCCAAATCCAACTCTAGCTTCCAAAATGTGAAGGCTTGAGATCCCTAAGCAAATCCTTTCAAGAAAACTCTTCAAAACTACCAAGAAAGCTAGAAGACTCCAAATATTACAACTCTAAATCTACAAAGATCCTCCAAATATTTCATCTCTCAAGTGCCAACAACTTCTCTTTCCAAAATGTTACCATTTTATATAAAACCCTCCCAAAATGAACAAAATCACATATACTTAAATCATGAGATTCAAACCCCAAAATAACATTTTTGTACTTAAAACGCTCTTTTATAACACATTCTTGAAGATTCAACATTTACTAGCAAAAAAGGTTAAAACCCCTAAATCTCCCAAAATGCCCTAAATCGGTCAAAATCCATAGAAGTGTAAAATACATCAAGAGGGATGTTATAGAAGACTAAAATGAAGGATTTTGGCAAGAATAAAGGTTTAGAAAGGTTAAGATGAACTTACAAATGGGTTTTTAAGAAAACCCCCAAAACTAGTTGACAATGGTGGAAAAGGGTGGTGAGGAAGATGAAGAAGATCAAGATGATAGAGAGCTCTATCACACAAGACTTGAATCTCTAGCTCCAAGACTCTTTAATCCTCATGAAGAAAATCGATTGTGAGAGGTAGAAACTCAAGAACTAAATGAGAGGTAGGAGAAGTGAGTAAGTGTAGCAAAAATGAAGAGAAAAGGGATAAAATCCCGTTTTTTAAAGGGAAAGAATAGCTGAAAATTCTGCCCATCCTTCCCGGGCGTGAAGATTTCTCCCCGGACGTGAAACTTCTCTAGAAAAATAAATTACTTGATTTTCACCCCAAAACATTATACCAACTCAAAATTCATACCAAGAGTTACTCTAAGGTAGAAATATAATTGTAGAGTTCGAAATAAACATACCAAAAATCTGGGTGTTACAGTTGGAGACTACACCTGATAGTGGTACCACAAACACCATCCTGAAAGCTATGAAATATTTTTCTAAATTAAAACCAACAAAAGGAACCATACATACTATATCAGGTCCTGCAGACATGATAGAAGGAATAGGAATAGCTCATTTATATTACCGAATGGTACAAAGTTCCTTATAAATAATGCTTTGTTTTCTCCAAAATAAAAAAGAAATCTATTAAGTTTCAATGACATATAAATGTGGTTGAAACAAATATTATAGTTAAAAGAAAAATATTGTGATCCTACGATATTTGGTTTATGGTATGACAGGTTAGGCCATCCAGGATCGACAATGATGCGCAAGATAATTGGAAGTACACA
Source organism: Arctium minus (assembly GCA_954870635.1). Taxonomy (NCBI): domain Eukaryota; kingdom Viridiplantae; phylum Streptophyta; class Magnoliopsida; order Asterales; family Asteraceae; genus Arctium; species Arctium minus. The sequence goes on along the minus strand of OX941085.1, from coordinate 72,536,367 downwards.
TGGACATCAATTGAAGGACCAGAAGCTCCCCCAAACAAGTAAAGTTACTCCATGTACATCTTGTTCACTTGGAAAATTAATTGTGAGACTTTCACCATCTAAAATTGAAAAGGAAACACATATGTTTCTTGAAAGAATTCAAGGTGATATATATGGACCAATTCATCCACCATGTGGACCATTTAGATACTTCATGGTCCTAATAGATGCATCAAGTAGATGGTCTCATGTTTGCCTCTTATCAACTCGTAATGTGGTATTTGCAAAGTTTCTTGCTCAAATTATTAAATTAAGAACACATTTTCCAGATTATTTTATTATAAAGTGAGACTTGATAATGCCGGTGAATTTACGTCTCAAGCTTTTAATAACTATTGCATGTCTGTAGGAATTGTTGTTAAACATCCAGTTGCTTATGTTCACACACAAAATGGTTTAGCTAAATCATTAATTAAACGTCTTCAACTAATAGCTAGACCATTAATAATGAGAACACAACTTCCAATTTCTATATAGGGTCATGCAATTTTACATGCTGCATCATTATTTCGCATCAGACTGAGTGCATATCATACATACACTCCTATACAACTTGCTTTTGGTCAAGAGCCAAATATTTCCCACCTTAGAATTTTTTGATGTGCAGTATATGTCCATATTACACCACCACAACGCACAAAAATGGGTCCTCAAAGAAGATTGGGAATATATGTTGGGTATGATAGATCATCTATCATAAGATATCTTGAACCACTAACGGGTGATGTTTTTACAGCACGTTTTGTCGATTGCCATTTTAACGAGACAATGTTCCCAGCATTAGGGGGAGAAAAGAAATCCAGGAAAAGGATGTTTCATGGTGTGAACCATCATTGTTATATCTTGATCCTCATACGAAACAATGTGAAACAGAGGTGCAAAAGATAATGCATTTACAAGAAATTGCAAACTAATTACCTGATGCATTTACTGATACAAAAAGAGTGACCAAATCTTATATACCATTTGTTAATGCTCCAGCTCGAATTGAAGTCCTAGTTGGACAAACAAATGATAAAGTCACTGAAGAGTTTAAAGCACGCCTGAAGCGTGGAAGACCATTGGGCTCTAAAGATAAAAATCTCCGAAAAAGAAAAAGAACAAAACTTGCAATTGGTAACGAGGAAAATGTTTCCAAAGAGATACAAAATATCAAAAGTTCCCTAGATTAGGAAATGAATGATATCAAATAAAGAGGTTGCAATTAGTTATAGGTATACGAAAAAGTTATGGAACAGAAATGAAATGAGAAATATCGATGATATATTTTCTTATGGTGTTGCATGTGATATTTTTGTAAATGATGACCCTGAACCAATGTTTGTCATCGAATGTAAAAATAGACATGATTGGGTTAAATGGAAAGATGTTATTCAGGTTGAATTGAATTCCCTCAATAAAAGAAACGTTTTTGAACCCATCGTTCTCATGCCAGAAGCCGTGAAACCTATTTGAAAAAAATGGGGTTTCGTACGGAAAAGAAATGAGAAAAATGAAATTATGAGATACAAAGTCAGACTTATGGCTCAAGGTTTTTCTTAATGACCAGGAATTGATTATGAAGAAACATATTCTCCTGTTATGGATGCAATTATTTTTAGATATATAATCAACCTAGCAATCTCTGAGAATTTAGAGATGCGTCTTATGGATGTTGTTACAACATACTTGTATGGATCACTTGATAGTGATATCTATATGAAAATTCCTGAGGAATTTAAAATGCCTGAAGCATTAAGTACAAAACCCAAAGAAATGTATTCGATTAAGTTACAAAGATCTTTATATGGGTTAAGGCAATCTGGACGCATGTGGTATAATCGTTTAAGCGATAACTTGATAAGTAAAGGTTATAGAAATAATCTTATTTTCCCATTTGTCTTTATTAAGAAAACAACATCTAGATATGTAATAATAGTTGTTTATGTTGATGATCTAAATATCATTGGGACAAATAAAGAGATCCATGAAGTGATTGTGCTTTTGAAGGAAGAATTTGAAATGAAAGATCTTGGAAAAACCAAATATTATATTGGTTTACAGATTGAGCACATGCACAAGGGAATACTTGTGCATCAATCAAATTATGTTGAAAAGGTCTTACAACGTTTCAATATGGACAAAGCAAATCCTTTAAGCACTCCAATGGTTGTTAGATCACTCAATATATGTTGGTCCTGAAGGTGTTATACAAGTTTGTAGAAAGGGTGGTGAATATAAACATAAATTTTAAGTTTAATAAATTGTTTATTGATAAATCAAATTACAATTTACAGTTTGTTGCGGAATAAGATTAAGTAAACCTAATCTAAACAAACTCGATAAAACACTAAGTAGGTTGCACAAGAACAAGGAGATAGAGAGGTTGAGGGACTTATAGAAATCAAGGGTTTCTATAAGATACACTGAGAGAAAGGAGGTATAGAGCAACACTTCAAAATGAAGTATAATCCTCCTATTTATTGTATGGCATAGGTACTTTACACGTGTCATCATTTGGTTGGGTGCATGCTTCTGACTTTTAGCGACATGCTCCCAACCGTATGGTGAACAGTGTAGTCTTCAGAGTTGTTGTACAATCTTGGACAAAAGTATGTCTCTTCTGACAAATCGTACTATTTGTGCAAGGATGGGACAAACGAACCTTGGAGTGTAAGTTTCATGGTCAGTGATCGCTGATGACGTTATTTATCATAGAGTTCTAATAAAAATCAGTTATCGTTGAAGCGTTCCTTCTTGATTCGTTGCGTGTGTGGACTTGTCTTGGTTTCACTAATATATGCATCAGATCATGAGTAGACTTGTCACTTGTTCATCAGCTTTGTCTTCGATGTCAGCGATGAACGTCTTTGAACACGAGAATTGTCTTCAGGGATTACATTCAACAAATACATCAGAGATCATAAGCGATACTGAACAGACTCAGTATATAATCGCTGATGGTGAAACACTAATACATACAGATGTTAAATGTAATTTTCACTAAGTAATTCAAAGGGTCACTATCAAATCAAAGAGAGAGTTTGGATCAACAAGCTCCCCCTATTTGATGATGACAAAGCAACATAAGAAAATTGCTTAAGTTCAAAATATAAGGATAATAAGGACTAGTAAAATACATGTCCCAATTACTATTTTGAGGGATCTTTTACAGTACTGATGGAGTAAAGTATTTCACTGAAAATTTTCATTAATTCGAAAGAAGATTACATAGGGAATATGAAAATTCTTAAGTACAAGTGAAAAACTATACAAGTACTACAAGTATAACTAATATATTACAAGAAGAAAGGATAATCTATTAGTTAGGTTGGTTCTTCCTTAACTTCGAATTATTCTTCAGCTATCATGTGATAAGGTATCTCTTCTCCTCTCTGTGTTCTAGCGGTTGCCTCCTTTCGAATAAGAGATTTGATGAGAGTCCCTGATGTTGAGTTGTCGTATTAGCAATAAAGAAGATCTTTCAGATGTGCAAGAGGGCAGAGAGAAATCTCTGAGACTCTTTGCAATCTGATGAAGTCACCATCATCAAGGAAAGTTATGCCATAAGGATTACTTGTCACTTGCCCAGGTACAAAAGGTCCTCCAGGGGGCAGTGATAAGTCAAGAGCTGAAAGGTCAGGTGGAGGTCCAACAATTGCATCTCTGGAGAATTTGATTGAGGATTCATTTTAGAGAACTGCATCGTTGTCAGAAGTAGATGCACGTTTCTTTTGTCTAGCTGGTCTTGAATTCCGAGGTAGAGGATCAGGGATGTCAATCTTTGCAGAGACTATGTCGATTAGAAGATTTACTGGGGAATCGACGTGGCCTTTGTACTTTGATTTAGATTTCTTCAGCGCTTCTCTGAACTCTAACCACTCGTAGAACCTAAAACTTTCCAGCTTTGACAGGTACATTGTCTTCACTGTGCCATCTATTCTGAAGACTTCCATTGTCACTATCACTGATCCTTTCTTGCTCTTCCCTGTTATTGTCATGGTTGAGATCTTGTATGGATCAACTCTATGAACAAGCTTATTCTTGCACCAAGCAAGTTCAGAGTCGCTGACCGCTTTTGTAAGACCCAAAAATATCGGTAAGTAATGGCGTCATTCCCTTTCTTTTGTCGTACGTTATGTCACAAAATTGTGCTACCATTTCATGTCCATGCCTTATGTCGAACCATGCACCTTCAGTTCATAAAGTCAGATTCGGTACCCATGGGGCGAGAGTGCCCGACGACTATGCCCTGGGCGTAGTCGCGGTGTCACAATTGCGGACCAGGGGTGGGTCTCGGTACGCATTGGACGACAGTGCCCGACGATTATGCCCGGGTCACTGTCACGTGTCACTTTCGCTTCAGTTGTACCGAAGAGCCCCTTTAGCGGGCGACTATGACCGGCGATAGTGCCAGTGTCATAGTCGCGGAGCAAGGTCGCCGTCGGGCCAGGCTTCCTTAAAAGCTTTTCATCTTTACTCTTCTCATTCAAGACTCCTAAACCTAAACTCAAAACTCTCTCTCTCTCTCTCTCTCTCTCTCTCTTCTTTATTATCCGATTCTAGGGATCTTAGGAGCATTTACTCCCATTTATTTCACATTTTAGGTGTCATTAATCAAGATTGGAAGTTAGAGTTCTCATCACATCATCTTCATTGTCATCCTCTTCAAGTGAAGGAAATCTAGGGTTTAGGGTTTTCATCAAAACCCTATTTTGTGAGTTCATCATTCATAATAAATGCCTATATGCTTCCATGAAAACCTTTTCTTTACATTACTTTAAATATTTATATTTTTCTCCATTTTGTGTTCTTGAACTATCTAGGTCAAAATCTAGGGTTTTAACACTATGGTGATGTTATGAGTTATGATGACCTAAAATGTTGGTGGGATGACAAACATGGATTATTTATGCATTATGAAACTTGTAAAGTAAAATGGGTGAAATAATTTATTTGGTTTACTTTGGAAAGTTAGATTGTGAGTCCATGGTCTAAATATGTTAATGACACTTGTGTGTAGGGAACGTTATGTTAATATGTTATCCATGTTGGGTAGAATGAGATTACATGAAAAGAAATGTTATACATGTATGTTGGGTTTACCTTGTAATGACATGGTGCTATATGAGATTCATGTGTTTGGAATTTATAGCAAAATACAAATTGTTATGTTGATGAATCATGTTAGCTTTGGAGATGGTGAGGTCCCAAGGTAAAGATCCATGGATAGGATTGAACTTGGTGACTCTTTGGGGTAAAGGCTCGGATTGAGTTGAACCCATATTTACATTGAACTAAATATTCATGGATAGAGTTGATGTTCTAACGGCTAAAGATTCATGGATAGAGTTGACGCCGGTAAATAATCATTCCAACTAAGTGCTCCGTATGGGTTGTGGCCTACTTTCGTGTTCCGCCACAACCTATGGTGGAACGGGTCTCCCCCGTCTCGCATAAGGTTCAAACATTGGAAGATTCAATTATTATTATTACCCTATTTTATTGTTAAATTTTCACCAATGTATTATACTTTCATGCACATATATTTTTGGATGTTCTCACTAGGTTCCAAGGCTAACACTTGTTTGCTTTGGTGTACATATCAGGTTCCGTTAGTGGAGGGGTGGCTAATCCTTGAGCGGAGAGTTGGGTCAACATTTTGGGGACATAGCATTTGACGAGATATAGAGCGTGCATATAACATTGTCGATATTTTGGGAATTGATGACGACACCCAATTATAATCTAAACTAGAATATTTTAGATGAAGTAGGTTGTCGGTCCTTATTTCATTTCATTTGTGTATTGTAAACGCATATACTCTTCCCCATTCTTGGGGTGATGTCATTTGTGAAACCTTATTTCAGAAAAAATGTTCCAGGTTTAAATTCCCTTCAAATTACAACGTCATATTGCGAAAATTTCAAGTTTTTTTGAAATCACTAAATTTAGGGTGTTATAAGTTGGTATCAGAGCATTAGTGTAAGTGAACTAGGCATGAACGTAAGATGTCTAGACTTAAGCTGAGTTATTAAGCTATGATTAGTGAGGATTGGGTTGAATTTCTGAGATAGGATGTTCTTAGAATCGACGGAATTGCATGAATTAAGAATTGTTGTTGATCCCAATCACGATGTTCTATAACTTGATCTAACCTTTCACTACACACAGATTAATTAAACAGAGTGCGGAAGCGTTTAGGATGTGTAGAAAGGTGGAACATGCAAGGTAGTAAACACACAAGTAATCAATAAACAAGAAGTAAAGTATTACTAGAAAGTTACTCAAAGAACTATTTCATTGATTACTGTAGAACACCAAAAACATGCACTGGTGTGTGCAAAATGTTCTCTTGGAAGATACAATCACTATTCTCTATTTGTGTGTGCTCGTATTCTCTCCAAAAAAACTCTAAGGTGGTGCTCCCATAATATACAAGAAGGATGCACCCCTTAGTACAAGACAAAGACTGACATTCCATAAACGGAATGCCACCTGGAAAGTGAAACCATCGTGTACCGCACTAAAGGTGATCTGGAAATCTTCGTACAACAGGCATCATGTGATCTGTATGTGATCTTGTCTTGAACGGAGTTTGCATAAATCTTCGAACTGTCTCCAGAGGTTAGCCATCACAGAGGCTCTGTGAGTGATCACAGAGGCTATGTGATCTGAAGATCATTATCAGGTGTTGTTCTCTGGTAGAGTGTCGATGGATGTCTTCTGGATCGCATCTTCTGTGGTGCACTTGGTTGTTCTGTGACAAACTTCTGCGGTTCCTATACTTGGCCTATTTTTCAATACTTCTATACAATGTGATTGGAGCTAACAATCTCCCCCTAAGTATTGAAAAATAAAGAAATGGAAAAATGAGCATTTGGCCAAGTTAGAAACACAAAGAGGTGAAAGGAACTCATCCTCTGTCTACTTACTTTCATTTAAGAGAAATTCCAGAAGGCAATTACATTTGATTACAATAATGAAAGTAAAATTGAAAATACAATTCTTCAGAGCCTATACTTTGGCGTCTGGAAAGTCGTTTATCTTTCTTCCAAAACCTCTTTCCTTCTTCAGCTCTCTGTAATAGAACGCGCACAAGTCCTTGAAGTTAAGAGTCGCCCGTATGTTCTCCAGAAGGACGTTTGCAGGTTCTGTGGGGACGAGTGGTGTTCCTCTATGCTTGATGATGAGTTCTTGGATGAGTAACATAGACTGAGTAGAATACTTGTGGCTTTCAATCCCCATAAATAACTTCTTTTCGCCCTTGGGATTTATGTACACAAAGCCAAAGGAAGGTGAGTTGATTATAGAGTTTGGAAGTATTATGGCAGAGGGTGATAAACTGTCCTCTGGTGCAGGAAAGTTCACCTTTTTGACCCCGAGGTCAAGTGCCACCTGAAAGTCCACCATGCTATAGAAGAGTAGCTTTTCCCTCATAATTCTTTTGATCATTTAGCGGGCTTCTTGGTACTCCCTCTTCCACCCATACTTGTCTTCTGTCCATTTGTGCAGCTCTGGGAGATCGTGGGGATGGAGAGTTGTCAGATCTGCATCTGTGAATGTCCATATATTCCCATCCTCTCTCTTCATGGCATACGCGTAGAACCAGAAGTTTTTGCATTTGGTGTGGCTAAGCTTTATTGACAGAATCTCTGTGATTTTGAACATAGAGAAGACTTGGTCCCTTGGTTTGAATTTATCTTTGTAGAATCTCCTCCTCTCTTCTGAGATGATTTCCTCTGTGAGCTTGACCGAAGGTTGATCATGGATCCCGCGACTGTAGAGATACTTGTAGACGTCTTCTTCTAGGTTCTTCTTCTGAGGAACGGGGAAGGGTCTTCTCAAGATCTCGAAGCCTTGCATTACCTCTGCCACTCTGTCCTCTGATGGTTTTTCAATGGGTCAAGGACGGGGAGTTCAGAGAGGGGTTATAGATCAAAAGCCCAGTCTTCCTCTTCAGGTTTAATGCCTCTCAGAGCCTCACCTCTGATTGGCATCCATAGAGCTTTGGAGGAGCTTCTCTGTGCTAGGAGGGGCCTTCTTTTTCAGAGGTTCTGTGGCAATAGCTTTGCCTTTGTCTTTTGAGGTGGGTGGTGCTTTTGTTTGGATTTTTGGGATTTGGACTTTGAGGGATGATGGAGCTGCAGAGGCCTGTTTCTGATCTGACTTCTGTGGTCCAGGCTCTGAGCTTGTAGGGACTTGGTTCAGGGGTTCAACTGCTGAAATGATTATTACTTCTGATGGCATGTTCTCCCCTTCATGAGGACCAGAGGCATCAGGATCCTGGTCCTCATGCCTAGCCCTTTTCTACGATGCCTCTGCTTGGCAAGTCGCAGGTGCCTTCCTCTTCCTTTGCTTGCAGAGGTGCTCGTCGACATGCCACGTGATCTTCTTTAAAACGTTCTCTGTAGCCAACGACATTCTGTTGACTTCCAGATCAGATTTGAACTTGATCGTGGCTACAGTTTTCTTCAAATCTTCTACCACCTTTTTGCCCTGTTGAGAGATGTCAGAGCCAATGAGGTTGAGGTTGCTTAGAACCATTTTCCCCATTGTTTCTAACTCTTTCTTTGTTGCGAAGGCGGAGAGGTCAGTGGCAGAGGTTGATGGTGGGGGAGTAGAGGTGGACGCTTGAGGTTGGAAAGGGACTATAACACTGCGAGTTATATCCTTGATTTCTTCTCGAAGTTTGGTCAGGTCATCCACATATGACTGAACTATTTGAGCATAAAATTTTGGAATTTCTTCTGTGCAGAGATCCCCCAGAATCTGAATTTGATTGGAATGTGCGATGATTGTTTTACCAAATGCCTTTAGATCATCTCGAGTCGCACAGTTCGTTGTTAGCTTAGTGATCACCGCTGATTGTTGAATTGAAGATTGGCGAAGGTCGTTCAGAGCTTCTGTATTTGCTTTGAGAGCCTCTGCAAGGATTTGAGAGTGGGCTTGTGATTCCCTTGTGACAGAGCTTTTCAACTCGTCAAATTTTTGGAATACCATGTCAACAAAAGCTTTAAACTCGCCCTTTGTGACAAACGTGTCCGAGGTAACCTATGGAACAACACATGTTCCAGATTTAGCCAACGAGTCTTTGGCACCTTCAGAGCCTGTGATTATGTTGAGCTCTGGAGGATTTCCTTCCAATCCTCGATGTTCCACAGAGGAAGCATCTATGGAAGTTCTGTCAGCAAGTTTCTTGGGGGAGGGTTCAGAGGCTTCCCCAAGATCCTTAGTGATTGGGTTTTGTGGTTGTTCTAGAACCACAGAACCAGTGTGATCTCGCACTGCCAGCTCTGAAGCAGTTTTGTGGCCACTCGTGTGCGTGACAGAGGCAACAAATGCCTCTGTGTGTGATGGAGTGTCCTAGGGCGAATGGACACGAAGAACAACACTCTCACCCTTTTGATAGGGTGAGGTGGATTTAGTTTCCCCGGATGGTGGTACAGAGGATGAAGGGATATCCTCTGTCCGGATGGCTGGGGTTGGGATCGGACTGTGCGGTCCTTCTTCAATATCTTTCTGCACTAGAACTGCAGAGGTAGTGATGTGGGTTGCACGGGGAGTTGGTGTAGGTTGTGTGCCCAAGGCATCTTTTATACTGCTCTCCTCCTCCGATTTTTCTTTTACTTCTTGTTCTTCCTCACTCTGTGACTTACCAGTCACATCTTCGAATCTCTATGGCCACGGTTTCGCCTAGGTCTCCTGAGTACCTAAGAAAGACCTCTCTAGCTATGTCAGTGGCCAATTTTATTGGGCTCTGAGGTCTATCCTTAGGGGATTCTGCGAAGACTAGGGTTCTTTTTGTCTTCTGCAGAGGTTTTTCCACACCCTCTGCAGGTTCGGTTCTAGCAATGAGATCCTCTACTAGATCTTTTCTTCGTTGCTGGATGGCTTCCACAGGTTTTTCTTTTTCAGCCAGAGTACGCAGTTTTCTCTTTTTCTTCTGCTCAGAGGACTTGACCTTTGTAGTCTCTTTGGCTTTCTCTTTTACCTCTTCTTCTGTGGTCCTCTTCTTGTATTTCCTTTGATCAGAGGATTTTGAGCCTCTACTTCTTCTGCTCTCTTTTTCTTGCTTTTCTTTTTCTCCTTTTTTCTCACTCCCCTCCCCTCTAACTATCGCTCTCGCTTTCTCACTCACTTGAGCCTCTGCGGCTTCAACTTATGTGTTGGGAACGGAAGATTCTACTAAGTGTAGTTACTACTGCCAGAACAAGTTGAAGATTAATACTGCTAAGTGTTACTACTGCTAGTAGAATTACTACTGCTAGTTAAAGTTAGTACTGCTTGAACAAAGTTAGTACTGCTTAGCTAGTTAGTACTGCTAGTAGTTAGTACTGCTTGCAGTTAATGCTGCTAGATGAAGTTAATGCTGCTGAGCATTATTAGTGCTGCTAAAGAGATCCGGATAGAATGTACTACAGCTGGATATACTGAAGATATACTTAGAAGATATACATGGAAGATATACTGAAGATTTGTTTATTCTTTGTAATTATCTTTTTATCAGTATATGTATAGAATGTTTAGAATAGATAGAGATAACTTTTGATAATTGTTTTTCAAGAGAGAAATCAAACTCAAGGCATAGATCCTAATTCTAGAGAAGTAGAATTCGTATTGGTGAGCCTGTTCATCAATATTGAGGTTGAGTGAGTAATCTTGTAACTGCAAAGCATCAAATAAAAGCTTACAGTTTGTTATTCATATTTACTGTGTTGATTTACTGTTTCATTGAATATCAAAGTGTTATTCCGCAAACTTCTTTGATATTGTTTCTGAGAATTAATTCTTGTTAAGAATTCGATCCTGACAAGTGGTATCAGAGCCTGATTTCTCAGACTCAGAAACAAACTATTCATCATGGAAAACCTTACAGAATCAAGCAGTACTTTGGTATCAAAAGTTCCAATGCTCAGATCCAATGAATTTGACATGTGGAAAATCAGAATCAAGCAATATATTCTCCTCACAGATTACTCTATGTGGGACATTATTGAGAATGGCCCATCTGATGCAGGAAAGATTGGTGAAGATGGCAAAAGAACCCCTCCAAAGACAGATGCAGACAGGAAGACAAGGCAGATAGAGATGAAAGCCTTGAGCACACTGCTCTTGGCCATTCCAAATGAGTATCAACACCAATTCTGCAATTGTACTGATGCACAGATGCTCTGGAATGCTCTAGAGAAGAGATTCTCAGGTACTAAAAGTACCAAGAGAAATCAAAAGGCAATCTTAAAACAACAGTATGAAAACTTCATCTCAACTAAGAATGAGTCCATGACTCAAACTTTTGACAGGTTTAATAAACTAATTGGTGAATTAGCTACTATGGGAGTACAGATTGATCAAGATGATGTGAACAGAAAGTTCTTAAGGTCCCTTGGAGATGAATGGACCATGTACACTGTGTCATTCAGACAGAATGATCAGTTGGAAGACAAAGAACTTGATGATCTGTACAATGATCTTAGAGTATTTGAAGTTGAGGTGGAGGCAAAGAAGAAGCCTTCTGGATATGTTCATAATGCTGCACTCCTATCAGCATCAATTGATTCTACTGCTAACTCTGAATCAGTTAATGCTGCTAATGGATCAAATCTAGATAAAGGCACTGATTATGTATTTGAAGCTCTTCTTTCTAATCATGGAAATTCTTCTTTGATCAATGATGACTTAGAACAACTTCATCCTGATGATCTGGAAGAGATGGACATTAAATGGCAGATGGCTATGCTCTCCATGAGGGTTAAGAAGTTTATAAAGAGGACTGGAAGAAACAACTTCTCACAAAGAAGAGAAGATGGAGCAGGGTTTGATAAATCAAAGGTAGAATGCTACAAATGCCATCTGAAGGGACATTTTGCTAAAGAATGCAGAAGTGGAATGTCTCACAACAACAATCATCAACAAGCTCAATCTGGAAGCTTCAACAACAACAGAAACTCTGCTCAAGCCCTTGTTTCTCAACAAGGAATGGGGTTTGATTGGAGTGATCAAGCAGAAGAAGCTATTCAGAATCAAGCTCTTATGGCTAAAGTATCTGATCTCCCATCTGAGGTAAGCTCTAATCTCTGCTCTAAAACTTGCATAGACACTGTTAAAAGGTACAGGGATCACAATCAGAAGATGAGTGATGACCTTAAGAGACTAGAAAAGGATATAAAAGACTATGTGAGGATAGTAGAGAGATTTGAAGATCAAATCAAAGGTTTTCAAGCTAATGAACTACAACACTCATATGACACCAATTACTGGCAGTGGGAGAAAAAGGATTTAGAACTTAAACTGACCAAATCTAAAGAGGAGGTTGAAAAACTGAAAGAGGAGTTAACCAAGGTTAAGCTTGATGTAGAAAAGTTTTCCAATGCTTCTAAAGCAATGGACTCCTTACTGCAAAATCAGATTCATGATAAATTAAGAAGAGGAATTGGGTATAATGCCACACCTCCACCATATAACAACAATTACATTCCTCCTACTTCAGACCTGTTAGACACCAAAGATAGGAAGGACTTGCCTGAGGGAGCCACTGAAATAGATCCCTTAGATGAGGTAATTGTTGAGGATAAGACTGAGAAAGAGGTTGGCAAGAGTAAGAAGAACAAGGTGAGTGGTGAGATTTCTATAGAAAACAACATTATCACCAATGAGGATTGTGGAAGGGCTTGGATCAAATCCAAGAACATAGAGAAGACAGAGGAAAAGTCTGGTAAGGTCCACTATAAACAGACCACGGTTGTGAATCCAGGTCCTTGCAAACAGTGTACTTGTAAGAAGAATGAGCCCCAAAAATAGGACAAGAAGAGGGGAAATCAAAGAAACTGGAATAATCAATGGGCACATAAACAAGGGGTTGATCTGAGTAAAATCAATAGACCAAAACCTTGTTTTATCTGTAGCAAATTGAATCATCTTGCAAAATTCTGTTATTTCAATCCTATGAACCAAAGAATGAATTTCCAAAGATCCATGCAAAAACCCTTTGGTTATAAGAAAATTGAAAAGAATCATGTGGCTAAGAAAACTGTTAAAACTAAAAGCCACATGAAGAAAAAGTGTTCTGTTAAAGAAAGTGTCAATATGTGGATTCCTAAAAGCACTAAAACTGTTAGTACTGCCACCACAAATAGTGCTGCTGACAATGATAGTGCTGCTAGAAGTAATACTACTGCTAACAATGTTAGTACTTCCAAGGTTAGTACTACTAAACCTGTTAGTACTGCTAACTCTGTTAGTACTTCCAAGGTTAGTACTACTAAACCTGTTAGTACTGCTAACTCTGTTAGTACTTCTAAGGTTAGTACTGCTTCTAGTGTTGATTCTGCTAAGCCAATCATATTGACAAAGTACTCTAATAAAGAGTACTCTGAGTTTAGAAACCTCATTAAAAAGGAATGTAAATACTTTGATGAGAAAGGAAGACCCAAGATCACTTTGGCTTGGGTCCCCAATCATACTAATTGATTTATTTAATGTGCAGGGCAACCAACAACTCAAAGGAAAGAGCATATGGCATGTTGATAGTGGTTGCTCTAGGCACATGACAGGCAACATGTCATGCCTTCAGGATTTCAAGCACATTAATGGAGGACATGTTGCATTTGGAGACAATCTTACTGGTGGTAAGATAAGTGGAAAAGGTAATGTCACCAAAGGTAAGATGACATTTGAGGATGTCTACTATGTTGATCAATTAAAGTACAACCTGTTAAGTGTATCACAGGTTTGTGACAAACAACATAGTATATTATTTACTAATACTGAGTGTATGATTCTTGCCCCAGGGTTCAAGGTAGTTGATGAAAGCATGATACTACTTAGAACTCCAAGGAAGGACAATGTTTATTGTCTTGATTTGGACAATGTTGATAGTGATTCATCTTTAAATTGTCTTGTTTCAAAAGCTTCTATAGATGAATCCTCCCTTTGGCACAGAAGGATGTGTCACATGAATTTCAAGACTATGAACAATCTTGTTAAAAATAACCTTGTAAGAGGTTTACCTTCAAAAGTCTTCTCATGTGATGATCATTGTGTTGCTTGTCTTAAAGGCAAACAACACAAAACTTCTCATAAGACCAAAGAGTTAAATTCTGTTTCTTCTTGTCTCCAGTTATTGCATATGGATCTGTTTGGTCCTACAAATGTTATGAGTATAGGCAAGAAATCTTACTGCTTGGTTATTGTTGATGATTACTCCAGATTTACTTGGGTATATTTTCTAAGGACTAAGGATGAAACAAGTGGTCTTATCAAATCCTTTATTCTAAGAATTGAAAACCAAACTAATCAAAGAGTAAAAGTCATTAGATCAGACAATGGAACTGAGTTTAAAAATCATGATCTAAACACCTTTTGTGAAGGAAAAGGTATTGAGAGACAATATAGTGCTCCTAGGACTCCACAACAGAATGGTGTTGCTGAAAGGAGAAATAGGACACTAATAGAGGCTGCTAGATCTCTGTTGGCTGATTCAAAATTGCCAATTACTTTCTGGGCTGAAGCAGTTAATACTGCTTGTTATGTCCAAAACAGAGTTCTAGTGGTCAAGCAAAAGAACAAGACCCCATATGAGCTTTTAAATCAAAGAAAACCTTCTATTGGTTTCTTCAAACCTTTTGGGTGTCCTTGTACAATTCTAAATACCAAATCTCATTTAGGTAAGTTTGATAGCAAAGCAGATGATGGATTTCTTGTTGGATATTCATCTCAGAGTATGGCCTACAGAGTTTTTAACTCTTCTTCTAGAATAATTGAAGAAAGTGACAATGTTAAATGCAATGAGAACACACCAAATCCTGTTGGGTCTGGACCTCAGTGGCTATTTGACATTGATTCACTAACTAACTCCCTTGGTTTCAGTAATGAGTATACAGGAACAGGTGGTGGAGAATCAGAAATCACACAAGTTCAAGAAAGTATATCTAAATCTGTGATTTTTCCCATACCCACAGTAAATGAAGACTGTGAAAAGGAATCATTTACTGAACCAAGTCAGAATGAAGAAAACACTAGAGATGAGGATACTCAAGAATCAGAAGTGACATCTGAAGACACTTCAGTTGAATTGCATGACTCTAATCTAGAGGCTGGACTGACTGAAGAACCTAGTCATAACACAAGAGTTCAAAAGAATCATCCTCCACAGTTGATAATAGGTGATGTCTCTTCTCCCATGATGACTAGACATCAAAGCAGGCTTCAGGAAATGCAAGATCAACAACATACAGTGCTCTCATGTTTTCTATCCCAGCTTGAGCCCAAAAAGGCACATGATGCTATGAAAGAATCTAGCTGGATAGAAGCAATGCAAGAAGAATTGTTACAGTTCAAGCTACAAGATGTGTGGGATCTAGTAGACCTTCCTAAAGGTCACAGAGCAATTGGCACAAAATGGATCTTCAGAAACAAGAGAGATGAAAGAGGTATTGTTATAAGAAACAAAGCAAGGCTGGTAGCTCAAGGCTACACTCAAGAAGAGGGCATAGATTATGAAGAAGTTTTTGCACCTGTATCTAGGATAGAAGCAATCAGACTATTCCTAGCCTATGCTTCTTACATGAACTTCAAAGTCTACCAAATGGATGTAAAAAGTGCTTTTCTCTATGGGTCAATTGAAGAAGAAGTATATGTCTGTCAACCACCAGGGTTTGAAAACCCAAGCTATCCAGACAGAGTATACAAATTAAAGAAAGCACTTTATGGACTACATTAAGCCCCAAGAGCATGGTATGACACCCTGTCATCCTATCTCTTGGAAAATGACTTTGAAAGAGGAGTCATTGATAAGACTCTATTTATCAAAAGAAAGAAGAAGGATATCTTGCTGGTCCAAATATATGTTGATGACATTATTTTTGGTTCTACAAGAAACATCATGTGCAAGGAGTTTGAGGACTTAATGCATCAAAGGTTCAAAATGAGTTCCATGGGGGAACTTACTTTCTTCCTTGGACTCCAAGTTCAACAGAAGTCAGATGGAATTTTTATATGTCAATCCAAGTATGTGCAGGATATTCTAACCAAGTTTGGTTTCTCAGAATCAAAACCTGCCAGCACACCTATGGAAACACACAAGCAGATCACAGCAGATCTTGAGGGGGAGGATATGGATGTGCATCTTTATAGATCCATGATTGGCTCTCTCATGTATCTCACAGCATCAAGGCCAGATATTATGTTTCCAGTCTGCGTATGTGCAAGATTTCAAGTTAGGCCAAAGCAATCTCACTTTCAAGCTGTTAAGAGGATATTCAGATATCTCAAAGGGCAACCCAGATTGGGACTTTGGTATCCTCATAACTCATCTTTTGACCTAATAGCATACTCAGACAGTGATCTAGGTGGGGCAAACATGGACAGAAAATCTACTTCTGGAGGATGTCAGTTTTTGGGTGCTAGACTAGTCTCATGGCAGTGCAAGAAACAAACCACAGTATCTACATCTACAACAGAGGCAGAGTACATAGCAGCTGCAAGTTGCTGTTCTCAAGTCTTATGGATTCAGAATCAAATGCTGGATTATGGGGTAACCTTTCTACACACTCCAATCTTTATTGACAATAGCAGTGCTATTAGCATTGTAAATAATCCAGTCAAGCACTCAAAGACAAAGCACATTGAAATCAGGTATCACTTTATAAGAGATTGTAATGAAAAGAAACTTATTCAAGTTGTCAAAGTTCACACTGATAATCAGTTTGCTGATCTATTCACTAAAGCTTTTGATGTGGGTAGATTCACTTTCTTGGTAACAAGTGTGGGAATGATAAACTCTGAATAATCTTCTTCTCAAAAAGTGGTTTTATACCTGTATATTTTTATTCTTGGTGTTACTAATCTTCTTTTTCAGGATATGCATAGCAGTACTCAGTATTTAGCAAGTTGAAAAGGAGTAAGTATAGTTAATACTGCTAGTGGTTAATACTGCTTTCAGTTAACACTGCTAGTGGTTAATACTGCTTTCAGTTAATACTGCTTTCAGTTAATACTGCTTGTAGTTAATACTGCTTTGTAGTTAATGCTGCTAGTTAGTTAATACTGCTAGCCGTTACTACTGCTAGTAGTTAATACTGCTCTAGGTTAATACTGCTTATATTCCGAATACAATAAATACTTTTTGCCCGCCTAAAAGTTCATAACGACTCTTTGCATACTGTTCTCTTGCGCTCTAAACCCTTTCTCTCTCAAGTTCGAAGTTTTCAGGCAAGATTTCACTACGATCAATGGCATCCATGACGTTCATCGACGAACACAACGAGATTGCGATGCTACAAAAGCCAAAGCAAGCTTCAGGATTTCATCAGATTGTGGATTTCCTCAAGTCAAGCCACATTGCTCATGCTCTGACTGTATCCCCTACAATCTACATTGAGCACCAAAGGCAGTTCTGGGCTAATGCAACCATTGTTGTGGAAAATGGTGTGCAAATGATCAAGACAAGAATCTGTGATCACTCACTAACAGTTACTGAAGAAGTTATTCGCATTAGTCTACGTCTAGACGATGCATCTGGTATAACTTCTATCCCAAATGATGAACTGTTTTCAAATGTTACAAGAATGGGGTATGGAGGCCCATTGGGTGTTTTCAAATTTTCTAAAGCTAAATTCTCACCCCAATGGCGTTTCTTTGTCCATACTCTTATGCATTGCATATCCAAAAAGACTACTGGATGGAGTGAGTTCAGCAGCACTATTGCTTATGCTTTGGTGTGCTTGGCCACTGCCCAAAAGTACAATTTTTCTAAAATGATTTTCAATGATCTTGTATCAAACATGGGAAACAAAAAGAGCTTCTTTATGTATCCCAGGTTTGTTCAAGAAGTTATTACTAATCAATTGACGGATATACCTCAACCTGTTGGGGTATATGTACCTAAACCCCCCAAAGGCAAGGTTTTCTCAAATATGAGAAGATCTGCTGGGGACTCTGAAGGAGTTGACACCCCATTGTTCTCTACAATGATGGTGGTGTCCCAAACCAATGAAGGTATGGCAGCAGGGTCAAGGCCCCCATTAGACAAACCCACTGCTAGCCAAGCCCAACCTTCCCACTCTATATCTATCCCACAGTCCCTACTAAATAAGCCCACTTCTCCAATTACCCAAACTTATCAAAGAAAACAGGTAAGGAAGGCTCCTTCCCTTCTTGTACCATCACCCACTCAGCCTTTAAGCCCTCTAAGGGAGAATTCTCCCCTAGAGAATATCCAAAGGGAAACCACAAGGGTGTCTCCCAACCCAAAGGAGGTGCTCTCTGAGGAGGAGGTAGAGCATATGGGTGATGAGGCTGCCACTACTCCTGCTAGCACAGAGGAGGAAAGTGGTAACATCAATAAGACCTCCCCCATGGCAACTTTGAATGAGCACTCATTTGAAGGTCCCTGGTGCCAAGAAACCACAGGGGTGGATAGTGCTTCTGCTAGGCAGAAGACTTCCACTACTAAAAGATCCAATGATCCTTCAATAGGGGGTAACACTCCTGGAGAAGGTGAGGACAGATATAACTATGATGACTTGATGGAGGCAATGGGCAACATCAACATGGATGTACTCAAACAGGGCAAAGATATAGAAGAGCTAAAACTGGTAATACTGTCACAACAAGAACAAATCATCAAGTTGAAGCAAATGGTAAGGAAACTGATTTTGCAAAAGAAGAAGAAACAATTTGTGCTCAGAAGGAGGAAACCAGTGACTGATGCTCCCAAAAAGGGGGAGTCAGAAGCTGATGCCAAAGCTAAGGGGGAGCAAGAGGAAAAACATAATGTTGAGGGGGAAAATGAGCAAGCAGCAGTAACAGAGTTAACACCAACAGAAATTGAAGTAGCTGAAGTGCTAATCAAAGCTAAGAATGACACTCCCAAAGCAAAGGGAGTGGTCATAAATGAAGGGAGAGACAGAAAATCAGAACAGAAAGACAAAGCTGCAGAATCAAAGAATAAGGGAAAAGAAAAGATAGTGGAATCTGATCAACCAATCAAGAAGCAAAGGTTGGTTGAATCAGATGAAGCTTTAGCAAGGAAAATGCAGAAGGAGATGGAAAAAGAAGAAAGAGCTCAGGTGGAGAAGGACAGGGAAATGGCAAAGGCTTTAGCTGCTGAGCTAAATAAAGCCTATCAAAAGGGGCTTGAAACTGAAAAGGCTAAACAAAGGGCTATAAGTCTGAGAAAGGCTATGATGGCTAATACAAGTGCAAAGAAAAGAAGACCTTCACAAACTTACCTTGCCACTCAGGAAAGAAACAAAATGATAACTTTCTTGAGGAGTGCAATTGGGGTAAAGAAAGAAATGTTTGTGAAGATGAGTTTTGATCAAATCAGAGAGCTCTATGAAAAAGAAATGGGGAATCTGAAGAACAATGAAAAGAAAAGAGTAGAGTTTGAAAAGAAGGCCAAGGAGAGTAATGATATAGATATGAATCAACCATTCCCTGAAAGTGAAGAGGGAACTCCTCAAAGAAATGGCAAGGGAAAAGGAAGAAAAGAAGAAGGAAGCTACTCTAGTACAGGTTCAAAAGACTTTGAAAAGAACCAAGATGATGGCCAAAAGAAAGAAAGATAAGAAGCCTAGAGTAGAAGAAGAACAAAATGTTGCTGAAGAAGAAGTGGCACCTGAGTCATCAAGCCAGCAAGGGTCATCAATCAAAGATGATGTAAGCTTATATATGGTAGTGATGGACAAAGTGCCTGAACCAATTTCTGCAGAACCTATTGGAGTTAAGCCACCTGAGATCATTCACTGGGATGTACTGACAATGGATGGGAAAGATTACATCAGACTCAAGAGGAAGGGTGATAAGTATGAAGTATTCAACACTTGGGTCAAGATTGTCAGAACATGCTCTAGATCTGATATAGAAGAGATGTTTGACATAGGAATTAAGCTGTATGCAGATCATCTGAATACTCCAGGAATTTCTCTTACAAGACTGGTGATGGAGTATCTATGCATGATGTTCAAACCTGAAGAAGTGGACCAGGTCATCAAGAGTGTGTTTAAAGAAGTCACAAGTTGGACTCTATATGAAACTAGTGGAGTATATGCAGTGACTTTGGATAGAAATCACACAGAATACTTCCTAGTGGATAGAGTATATAATCACACCAGACTGAAGGTTCATGCCATGTTAAAGAAGAAGTTGGGTTGTGCACCAAATTCAGAAATGGCCAAGTACCTAATTCAGAGGATAATCAATCAGAGTTTGGGACTGAATCCAGACTTAGGAGCATGATCTTGGAAGTTTTGGGAGCATCAAAAAGAGCATCTGGAAGAATATCTGAAGAACTTGACTTCTCTTCTAAAAGTCAAGTTAGGGGGAGATTGTTGGGAACGGAAGATTCTACTAAGTGTAGTTACTACTGCCAGAACAAGTTGAAGATTAATACTGCTAAGTGTTACTACTGCTAGTAGAATTACTACTGCTAGTTAAAGTTAGTACTGCTTGAACAAAGTTAGTACTGCTTAGCTAGTTAGTACTGCTAGTAGTTAGTACTGCTTGCAGTTAATGCTGCTAGATGAAGTTAATGCTGCTGAGCATTATTAGTGCTGCTAAAGAGATCCGGATAGAATGTACTACAACTGGATATACTGAAGATATACTTAGAAGATATACATGGAAGATATACTGAAGATTTGTTTATTCTTTGTAATTATCTTTTTATCAGTATATGTATAGAATGTTTAGAATAGATAGAGATAACTTTTGATAATTGTTTTTCAAGAGAGAAATCAACCTCAAGGCATAGATCCTAATTCTAGAGAAGTAGAATTCGTATTGGTGAGCCTGTTCATCAATATTGAGGTTGAGTGAGTAATCTTGTAACTGCAAAGCATCAAATAAAAGCTTACAGTTTGTTATTCATATTTACTGTGTTGATTTACTGTTTCATTGAATATCAAAGTGTTATTCCGCAAACTTCTTTGATATTGTTTATGAGAATTAATTCTTGTTAAGAATTCGATCCTGACATTATGTCCCCTGTTCTTCCTCATTCCTAAGGTATATCACTATATCTCCTACTTGGAATCCTACGTGAGGGGGGGTTGCAGGACTCGGTTCAGGAGTCCTGTTCCCTCATATGTAATCCTTAGTACCCTCTTCACTACCCAAGTAGATCAACATTCTAGCAGACAGAGGCCTTGCAGAGGGGTAACCTGTTTGAAGAGTAGTGGGTTTGTGAGACTTCATCTCATGCAACTTTATTGTCTTCCCTTCTGCAGGCAGCTTACCCTCCCCGATCAAGTCATCTCCCAGAAGCAAGCCTAGGAAACGTCCAAAGACTATATTTTTGGGCTCTGTGCCCCTGTCTTGATCTTACTGTTTGGAGATCACAGCATTTTGGATTTCCCTGAATATTAGACCCGCATAGTCTAATGGAAGATCGTAATAGATCCCATACATGATTGCCAAAATAGTGTGGCTAGACTGGTTTGGGCTCCCCACCTTTGACGTCAGACAACGGTTCAGAATTGAGAAGAGCACATTCCACAGAGGAGGTAGGTTTTGCCTTCTGAAGTTTGTTCGTTTGGAGATCGGCACTGCATACCCAATGAACCTTAGAAATTCCAGGATTTTTTCCTTTGTGGTCTCTTCTGAGAACTTGCGCAGGTTGAGATCTGCCATAGTGGGAAGTTCAAAAACTTCAGATAGTTTTCTACGGTTGATGCCTAAGTCCAGAATCTTTGTTGTCGAAGGATGGGTTGCATAACCAATGATGCAATGTCCATATTTCTCCATTTTGGCATGGCGAGCACTCAACCAGAACTGCTGAATGTAGGATTCAGGGATGTCATTATGTTTTAGGGTTTTGACTTTGAACAGAAAATGGTTCTTGAGGATGGTGAGCAGGGGAGCTGCTTCGGCAGGGAATCCAGAATGATTAAGAGTCACAAAATGATTGTTTGGTTTGTTATTCATTT
The DNA here is from genome assembly GCA_954870635.1 of Arctium minus. Lineage (NCBI taxonomy): Eukaryota > Viridiplantae > Streptophyta > Magnoliopsida > Asterales > Asteraceae > Arctium > Arctium minus. The sequence goes on along the minus strand of OX941085.1, from coordinate 72,514,420 downwards.
GAAGCATGTGATAATCATGCCTGGTAAAGGAGAGCATTCTGCTCGTGAGCACTTGTTCTTGTCCAATGGAGGTCGAATCGGCCTTTTGAGCAGTAGATTGATGGGAGTTGATGGAGTTGTGGGAGCCATTAGAGTTCTTTGAAGATGCAGATTGAGAAGCCATGGAGAGAGATGAAGAAAGGAAATTCTTTGCAAAGGGAGTTCTTGAGAGCAAAAATTTCAGGTAAAAAGAGAAGGAAGATAAGGAAGGGTTTATTTATACAGAAAGGGGGGGAGGGGTAGAAGGAATTAGCAGTAAAAAATAAATATTTGAAATCCGTCATGAGTGCTAACGGATAATTAGCCGTTTTCAAAAAACGACGGTACAAATACAGACCAATAGATGTGTGCCACGTCAGGATAGGCGGTGCACGATCGAGTACGTGCGCCTCCCTCTATTCTCACGCACGTGGCAGTTACTATTCCCACATGACAGTGATTTTGGTAAATAACCCGCACATAATGACCATGGTAAATAAGTGTTAGAAGTCAAACTTCGCAGAAGCTCTGTGGGACAAGAGCTTCTGTGATCATTATGAGGTTTCAAGATATCCGAAATGACCGACATTCTTAAAAAGGCGTACGAGTTGATCGACCACAGCTCCAATTTAGGTACAGAGGCTCTGTGAAGGGTCACAGAGACTCTGTGGAGGACCTCAGAGGTTCTGAGATTCAAAATTTCTAATTTAGGAAATGATGTGTTTGGTGATCACTCGATAGCTGTGAGAGCAATGATGAGGGGCAGAGCAACATGTTTGTCAGAAGATGTCTGCTCCCCCTTGAAGTGTCAAAATCTTTTATCTTTGCTCCCCCTTGAACTGTGCACGGGTTTTTGAAAAAGGCTATTTTGAAAAAGGCTTCTAAGAGAATGTACAAAAGCTATTTACAAGGATACAGTATGAACTTACAGAGGCGCTGTGCAAGGGTACAGAGGCTCTGTGAATCAACTCATATTGAGCATGCCAATTTTGCCAACAAGAAAAGTGAATATTTTCTCGTCTAATGCCTTCGTGAAAAGGTCGGCAAGCTGGTAATCTGTGGGGACAAAATACATTTCAATTGTCCCATGCTCTACATGATGTTTCAGAAAGTGATACCTGATATCGATATACTTCATTTTAGAGTGCTGAACTGGATTGGCAGAGATCACAATGGCACTTTTAGAGTCACAGAGGATGGGGATTTTCTCGATGTCAAATCCGTAGTCTCTGAGTTGGGTTCTCATCCACAGAACTTGCGAGCAACAACTAGCAGCGGCAACGTATTCAACTTCTGCCGTAGAGGTCGAGACACAGTTCTGCTTCTTGGAAGTCCAACTTACTAATTTCCCTCCAAGGAATTGGCAACTCCCAGAGGTACTTTTTTTGTCGAGCTTGCATCCTCCATAATCTGAGTCTGTATAAGCCACAAGATCAAAGCTAGAGTTCTCCGGATACCAAAGCCCAAGATTTTTGGTTCCTTTTAGGTATCTGAAGATCCTCTTGACAGCATGAAGATGAGATTCTTTGAGGTTAGCTTGAAATCTTGCACAGAGGCATGTGGCGAACATTATATCAGGTCGACTTGCGGTTAAGTACAACAGAGACCCTATCATACCTCTGTAGAGTTTACACTCCACAGATTTGCCCTCTGGGTCTGCATAAAGTTTAGATCCAGTGGCCATAGGGGTTTTCATTGGTGAAGAGTCAGAGAGCTTGTATTTTTCAAGTATGTCAGAGACATATTTATATTGGTTTATAAAAATACCCTCTTTGGTTTGTTTGACTTGCAATCCTAAGAAGAAGGTAAGTTCTCCCATCATGCTCATCTCAAACTCACTCTTCATCAAAGACTCAAACTTTTTGCAGTATGATTCATTTGTGGACCCAAAAATAATGTCATCAACATAAATCTGTACAAGTAGAATCTCACCTTTTCTCTTCTTATAAAATAAAGTTGTATCAGTTGTACCTCTTTCGAAACCATTTGCAAGAAGGAAGTTTGAAAGTCTGTCGTACCAGGCTCTGGGGGCTTGCTTGAGTCCATACAGAGCCTTGTCCAAGAAGTATACATGATTTGGGTACTTGGAGATTTCAAACCCTGGTGGTTGTTGGACTTATACTTCTTCTTGAATTTGGCCATTCAGAAAGGCTGACTTAACATCCATTTGAAAAACTTTGAAACCTCTGTGGGCTGCGAAGGCAAGAAATATCCTTATCGCTTCGAGTCTGGCCATAGGGGTAAAAGTTTCTTCGTAGTCAATCCCTTCTTCTTGACAGTATCCCTTAGCCACCAGCCTTGCTTTGTTCCTGATCACCACACCATCCTCGTCCTTTTTGTTCCTAAAGACCCATTTGGTCCCTATTGCGGGCTTTCCTCTCGGTAGAGGCACTAGGGTCCATACTTCGTTCCTTTCAAACTGCAGAAGCTCATCTTGCATAGATTCTACCCAGTTTGGGTCTTCAAGAGCTTCAGAGATCTTTTTGGGTTCAATTATACTCACAAAATTTGTGTAGTAACAAAAGTTTGCAGTACTTGATCGAGTTTGGACTCTGTCAGATGGGTCACCAATAATTTGACTCTGTGGGTGACTTCTGGTCCACTTGGTCATTCGAGGTAGGTGATCATTTGAACCTTCTTGGAACACATCTGGAGCATGTTCATTTTCTTGAACCTGATCTTCCTCTGTAGGAAGGAGATCATTTGTACTTGTCACTGGACTTTGGTCATTCTGAGTCGATGTCATGAGCTCTGTCATGCCTTGTTCAGAGTTCTCTGATTGCTCTGGTGTTGACCCTTCAGAGATGTTTGGAAGTTGACCATGTTCTTGATTGAGTGTGGAGCCTTGATTAATGTTACCCTCTAAGTGCTCCCCCTCGACATTTGCACCTGTAAAAGTGTTGGAAGAGGGTGAAGTATTGCTAGGACCTGACAGAGAGGTACCTGATTGTTCTGCAGAGGCTTTAGCTCCAGAGGCTCTGTGGTCATCCTCTGAGGGTCCATCATCGCTGAACATCTCTTCAAATAGGTGATGCAACTCATTTGTTCTTGATGAGTCACCAGTTTCCTTATCTTGGAGCTTGAGTCCTGAGCTGATTTGCTCAGAAGTCACCTGAAACGAGTCATCAAATGAAACATTTATACTCTCAAGTATATGTTTTGATTTAAGCACATAGACTCGATAAGCCTTGGAGTTTGATGAGTAGCCGACAAATTTGGCCTCATCAGCTTTAGGACTGAATTTCCCTATCTGCTCTCTGTCGTTCAACACAAAGCATCTACAGCCAAAGACATGGAAGAACTTGATGTTTGGCTTTCTTTGATTGAGTATATGGTAAGGGGTCTTTTCATGTCTTTTCTCCACCAACGATCGATTTTGGGTGAAGCATGCCATTGAGATGGCTTCTGCCCAAAAGGAAATTGGAAATCCTGAGGCAGTGAGCATAGTTCTTGCTGCTTCCACAAGCGTTCGGTTCTTGCGTTCAACAACACCGTTTTGTTGTGGAGTCCTTGCAGCAGAGAAGTTCTGTGAGATTCCCTCTGTCGTGAGATAGGCCTCTATTGTCGAGTTCTTGAACTCCGTCCCATTGTCACTTCGAACTCTCTGTACCCTGCAATCATAAAGAACTTGTATCCTCTTAAGGAGATTGATTAGTACCTCAGGAACATCTGATTTCCTTCGAACGAACTTTACCCATGTGTATCTTGAGAAGGATTTACTTCTTGCCACCTAAACTCTGCACAGATATAGGACCACAGAGGTCTACATGACGCATTTGCAGAGGTCTGGTGCAAGACATGTCTATTTTGGTCTTATGGGCAACTCTTTTGAGTTTGCCCATTTCACATGCAGAGCATAAATGATCTCTGTTGAATTTGACATTTGGTAGCCCCTTCACTAGGTCTAAGTTCACAAGTTTGTCTAAAGAATGAAAGTTTAAGTGACAGAACCAGTTGTGCCAAAGCCAAGCTTCTTCGTTCTTACTTGAGACTAGACAGAGCTTTTCATCTCTGTTGATGGACTTGAAGTCCATGAGGTATAGATCACCTCGTCTCTTGGCTAGCAGAAGCTCTATGGTGGTGTCTTCCCTGAACAAAGAATAATGTTTCTTCTTGAACATCACATCGAGTCCATTATCACAAAGTTGACTAACACTTAGCAGATTGTGCTTAAGGCCATCCACATATGCAACTCTGTTGACATCGATGTCTCAGTTGGCAATGACTCCATAGCCTTTGATTTGTCCCTTCTTGTTGTCTCTGAAGGTTACTGAACCACCTCCAGATTTTTCTTTGTAGGCGGAGAGTAACCCTCTGTCGCCAGTCATGTGCCTTGAGCACCCGGAGTCTAGGTACCAAATGGGCACATGCTGTTTCTTCTGCGGACAGATCAAGAAGATTTAGGTACCCATTTCCAAATGGGTCCAGATTTGTTAGAAGTCTTTGAAGATGCCTTAACATCTTTGATTTTGGCTTTATCCTCTTTAATAGAGGTACCATTTTGTCCTTTCTTACCCTTGAATTTGGCATTCATTGGCTTTGGGTGAGATACAAGACAGGAGGACCTTGAGAAATGTTGATTTAATGCATGCATAAGATCAAAACATTTGCAATGAGGAACCTTGAAAGCAAACTTCTTAAATATTTCATTAAAATTGTCAAAGGAGTGTACAGAGCAATTTTTATAACAACACATTTTAGATTCGGGTTTCTTTTTACAGAAAACTTTGTCTAATCTAGGTTGTCTTTAGTCAAAAACTCCACTTGAATGGATCTCTTTGTGTACTCTCCCTCGACGATCATTCCTTTGAGCATTTACTGCCATAGAAGCATCAATTTTGTCAATTTTTGGCCATTTAGCTTTCTGTTGCCAGGTGAGCTTTTCTTGAAAAGGTCTTGATACAGAGACAGGTTTTGGAACTGTGGGAGTTTGAGTGATCTTGATCTTTTCATTTTTCAACTTTTCAAGCTCAAGAGAAGTCTTTGCTTGAAGACACATGTCCAAGAAGTCAGGACAGATTGGTATTCCTGTGGTTCTCCTTTTGGGAGCAATTGTCCTGTTAAGGATGCCAGAGGGTAGTTTATTATCCTCTGGACCACAGAAGACCATGTCAAGTTCTACAGAACTTGTCTCCGATATGACAGAGGACTCAGATTCTGATTCAGAGTCTGAATCGAGAAAGTTTCTATGAATGAGAGGCTGACCTTCTGTAAGTGCCTTTCTTTATCCATTGGTGTCCTCTAAAGTATTTAGAATTTTTGAAATACAAGGAATGACCATAGGAACACTAAGACAATTTTGCAGATCTTGCTCAAAGATTTCTCTTATTTCAGAGGTTAAATCAGGATGGTTGAGAAAATGATTTTCATAAGTTCTTCTCAAGTCGCTTTCCAAAAACCTTTTAAATAGTTTTTCTTCCACAGAGGCTGGAACGAACTCTGTTGCATCAGAGGATAGTTCCTTTTCAGGAACCATCAGGCACATGAAAGCCATTTGGGTTTGAGTTTCTGGGTGACCGAATCTGAAGATTCCTATCTGTTTTTGAGACAGATATTTCTTTGGAATAGATTTTCTCTTTGACGAGAGTGCAGATGCTGAATCATTGTTTTCATACCATACATTCGTCATCTGCAGAGGTTTCCTCGGATGTGGTCCCTCAGAGGTTCTGCACCTCTTAAATGTGGATAATAGGTTTGGAAGACTTGGTTTTAGAAATTGTCTAGGGCAGAAGATGTTTGATAAAGATTTGTTTCTTTTATTTCCTGTGTAAGGGTCAATATCCTCAAACCCTATTCCTCTTCTGCCAATCTGGGTGTTGACCTTTTCATGGACCTTTTGAGCATCCTGATACCTCTTAATTTGGAGATCTCTGTCGAACAGATCTTGATGAAGTACTTCTCTTTCTTTTTGAAAAAAGTTTTTCAAAGAAATGACATTTAATCGATCACTCTCACATTTCTTTAGTTCATTTACTTTGTCTTTTAAGGCTTGATCAAGTTTGGAAATTTTATCTTTTAATCCTTTCCTTTCGATGATGTGTTCAGAAACAAGAGTTTTTCTTTCTTGATAGAGTTTGTCCTTTTCTTGAGTGAGAAGCCTTGTTTCTCTCTCAAAGAAGGCCAATTTATTCTCTAGTTCTGAGCACATGTTTTTGTAGGCAAGAAACTCATTTTGTATTGTAAGAAGTTTGTTCTCAGAGTCAGAATCATTGGAGTTAGAAGTAGATACCTCACTTTTGTTGTCGGAAGAGTGGACTTCAGCCATTCCACAGAAGAGAGCATTGTTGTCCCCTTCATCAGAGGACTCATCAGTCTCAAGGTCTTGCTTCTCTGCCATCAGGGACCTCTGTGTGTAATATTCTGCCTTATTTTTGTAGAAAGCAATATCTCTAGTCGGCTTCCCTTTGTTGACAGAGGACCTGCACTCTGCAGCATAGTGGCCTGGTTTTCCGCATTTAAAGCAGCCTTCAGTTTGCTTTGAGGCTCTGTCATCGCTTCTGCCGTCTGGCCTTTGTCCGCTCTTCTTGTCTTGTCTTTGCTCCTCGAATTCTTCTCTCCCATACTTTCTTACCTCACCAAATCCTCTACTTCTTTCAACTCTATCCTCTCTCCCTCTGTACTCAGGCTTTTTCTTGAGACCACGATTGAATTGTCGGGTCATTAGAGCAAGAGTCTTGGCTAAAGCAGCCATATCAATCTCTTCTTCCGATTCTTCCTCACTTTTGCTCTCTGCCACTAGAACCTTCTTCTTCTTCTTCTTCTTTTGGACATCCTCTATAGCTTTTTCTTTCCCTTTGTCCTGACCTTCTGTGGTGCTTCCATCAATGCCAGAGGACCACCGACAGGGGTCATTAGTTTTGATATCCTGTTTTCTTGACTTATCAAAGTCCCGAAGAGGTCTGAGATGGACCAAACATCGAGATCCAGTGTAGCTTGCATGGACATGGTTAGATGGAGCCATTCATCATTCAGACTTTGAAGAAATCTGACATTGTTTTCTTCAGAGGTTCTGTGGATGCCATACCTTTTGCACTTGTTCAGTAAGGAGTTGTACCTGTTGTATGTGCTTTAGATGGATTCACCTGGCAGAGCCTTGAATGCAAAATACTCATTGATGCATAGTGCTCTATTGTTCTTAAGAGTTTTGGCACCACCCTCAAGCTGTTTCTCCAACTCCAACCATAAGTCTTTCGATGTTTCACAGGAATCAAGGGACTGGAAGATATCGTTTGGAATAGCCACAATGATCAATCTTTTGGCTTTCTTTGCAAGTTCATGTTGTGCCTTTTCTTCTTCACTCCATTCAAGGACAGGTTTGGGGTGTTGATACTCAGGGATTTCAGGGGTATTTGCAGTGGCGGGAACACGAGGAACTGTTGTCATTGGGATGAAAGGAGGATTGTGAAGAAACTTAATCAGACCAGGATCCACACCTTCGAGAAAGTGCACCATCCTGATCTTCCACTGAGGATATTCATCCCTCAGTAGAGTGGGAGGTTTAGACTGAGATCCTGCACTGAAGTAGTTGATGGGGTTTGCCATTTTTGAGTAAAATGTAAAACAGAGTATGAGGAGATTTTTTGAGAAAGATGGGAAATGTTTTTAGCAGGGATGATTTCTTGGTATGAGAAAGATAACAACTAGCTAAGCTGAGCTTTGAATCTGTCTTCGAGGGTTTTAAGCACACTTGCTTTCGAATCTACGTCAAACAGGTTGATGTAGCTGATGAAAACAGAGTGTTGTTCAAGGTGAATAAACAGACTTCAAACTACTACCTGGAACGTGGGAATCAAGTATAGAACAAGATCCTTTGACATTACGAATCAAAGTCTGCTCTGATACCAATTGTTGATCCCAATCACGATGTTCTATAACTTGATTTAACCTTTCACTACACAGATTAATTAAACAGAGTGCGGAAGCATTTAGGATGTGTAGAAAGGTGGAACATGCAAGGTAGTAAACACACAAGTAATCAATAAACAAGAAGTAAAGTATTACTAGAAAATTACTCAAAGAACTGTTTCATTGATTACTGTAGAACACCAAAAACACGCACTGGTGTGTGCAAAATGTTCTCTTGGAAGATACAATCACTATTCTCTATTTGTGTGTGCTCGTATTCTCTCCAAAAAACTCTAAGGGGGCGTTTGGTTCGTGGAATGGAATTCGAAGGAATTGGAATTCGTCAATGAATTTGACTTCGATGGAATTGGAATGGAATTTGATGGAATTTGACCACGTAGTTTCGTCGCGTTTGGTTGGATGGAATTAGAATTGGAAATTTTTGTTTGGTTCACGGAATTCGACTTAAGAATTGGAATTGGAATTTTTTTTTTGAAAAGACTTTAGAATTGGAATTAAATATCAACAAATGACATTTTATAATTTTTCTATCATTTTCTTTAAAATTATAAATATCAGTAAAGTTATAATTCAATATGTTAAATTATATAAATTTCCGTTCATTAAATAAAAAATAAAATTTTATCATTTAATTAAATAAAACAAACATAAAATTGCGGAAACTACATAACCATAAACCAAATTACATTACTAATATCCGTAACATCTAAAATTGTTCACTACATAACATCTACTAATATCCGAAGCGTACCTTGTTTCCAAAAACCAAATTGAAGTTTTTAAAATCATAAACCAAGTCAACTTTCTAAAATAAACCTTACCCACTCCTCTCGCTCACTTTCTTCCAAACTCCAAAAGATTAAAACGTTATTAGGCTCATCTGTTATCTTCTTGATTGCTCTGAACCTTTCCATTCTTGAAAGTGATTGGATTTTGGCAAGTTCATAATTCACCATGGAAGTCTTTTTTTGTATTTCCATCTCCGTATCTACCATATTCTTCGTTGCATTTTCGAACTTCTCCCCAAGAAGGAGAGCTGCACTATGCATTCCATCAACAAGAGTATCAACTCGGGTTTTCCTCTTTTTACTGCCTCGACTTGAGCCTTCTTCACTTCGCATATCCGTAGCATTATGTACGTTGTGGCTACTTTCCGTCTCCTCCGTTTGTTCTTGTTCCTCAAGATTTACTCGATCCTCCATCTCGACAACATCCATAGCTCTACTTCCTTGAGCTCTATCTTTTCCGAAAACAATAGACAAATCTTCAAAATGTGGAAACGTTTTGTTTCTCCATTTCGCCGCCTCTTTATGTACCTATTTCATGCCATAAAAGTTAATTAGCAAGGTAACAAATAATAACTACAAATATAGCATGAAAACTGAAATGGTACCTTCAGGTAAGACTCCCAAACTGGTGCTTCGGCAGTTACACATTGTTTCACACTGTCATAACCAAACCCACTCGTATTTGTCCCGTTCACCATGTCATGTACAACTTGCCAATCTTTTTTCATTGTTTTAATTCTTGACTCAATGTGTGGTCTACCCAATATATGAGACTCGGGAACTGAATCTTTCATCACTTGTTCGAGATACTGTAAATATCCAGATTTAAAGCCGTTATCAGCTTTAAATCCTCCAGTGTTAACCATGTTAATCAAAGCCTCCACAAGTTTAGCATCTTCAGTAATTGTCCAATTTCGATAGTTTCTATTACGACTTCGATCCGCCATACCTATTGTTGAATGAATTAAATAATAAACAAATAACATGTAAACATAAACATGCAAATCATAATGATATGCAACATACTAAAAAAAAACAAGTTGCAGCATTACAAATCATAATGGTACGCAACATAGATATCAAATTCATAACAAACCATAAAGATAAATTTCTAACATTACAAATCATAATGGTACGAAACATAGATATCAAATTCATAACAAACCATAAAAAGATAAATTTCTAGCATTACAAATCATAAAGGTCAATGTGTAGCGTTCCAAGCCTCAAACATTTGTTGTGCCAAATTATTTCTAAATGTAGTCCACTCGGTTGATGTCCCAACAGAACTGACATTATCCATATCTTGGTCTCCATCATCTTCGGTTGTTTCGTCCAACCCATCATTCTCAATCAGATCATTTGGCATTTCTCGCCTGATATGATTATGAAGTAGACAACATGCCATTATGATCTTGTTTTTCAGTTCAACGTGATAGTACGAGTTATCTTTTAAAATTCCCCACCTTGCCTTTAAAATGCCAAAACATCGTTCGATGACATTTCTTGCGGAGGAATGTCTCATGTTAAATAGTTCTTTTGGCGTGGTTGGTTGGTATCCATCCCTCCAATCATTTAAGTGATATCTCTGACCTCTATATGGGGCGAGGAAACCCTCGCCATTTGTGTATCCAACATCTACCAGGTAATAATATGGCCTTGGTACCTTTAACCCATGTGGCCTAAGAAGAGCATCTCGAAGTACTCTACCATCGGCCGCTAACCCCTCCCATCCAGGTAACACATAAATAAATTGCATATCTTGAGAACAGACCCCTAACACGTTTGTGGCAATATCATTCTTTCTCGTTCTATATCGAGCCTTGTCTTCAAGTGGCACTAAACACCTTATGTATGTTCCATCTAAAGCTCCTAGACAATTCTAAAACCAAGAAAATAGAAATGGTCATTACAGACTTTAAGTTACTTATATTTGAATACCCAAAATATATATATATATATATATATTGTATACCTTGAACCACTTCCATCTTCCATCAGTAGAATCCTCTCGAACGGGTTCGGGTTTTTTAAGAAAATGTGAATGCAATCTTATCACCGCGTTGCAAACTCGAGTAAATAGTCTACTAATTGTTTCTCCCGAACGATGAAAACGACATGTGATGACTCGAACTTTAACATTATGAGCCATAATGTGAAGAAAAATGGCAACTTGTTCATCAATATTCATATTCCTACTTGCTCGTAATCCTTCTAATGTTTCCAACATATCACATAACTTCTTGAAACACCCTCTGTTCATGCTAAGTTGTGATATGCACATATTGTCACTCTCATAAGCATACCTATGCAATATTGCAACTCGACCCATATTTGACAAAGAGTATCGAATTCGTGGTTTATCCCTTTCGCATTCGGCTATTACAGTGCAAATCGTAACGAAAAACCAAACAATAATGGTCATAGCTTCGTGCAAAAACAACCTCATAAGCCTACGTCTGCGTGTTCTGAAACTAAGTCGGGACATTTCCTGTTCAAAGACATACGAATGGTTTTATTTCCAATTGTTTGAATTGAACTTTTCTTTAGCATTTCAGATGGACTTTTGCACAAAAGTGCGAGCAAACAGTAGAGGAAACAAATGCTAATACTAATACTAATACATAATGAACATAGAATGGGAAAAGAAGTAACAAAAAAAAAATACACAATACAATGAACACAGAATGGGAACCTTTTACAATTTACCCAGTTTAAAACTATTTGCAGGTCAGATTAGCATATATGCCCTCACCCACAATTTTCACCCAATTGGTTGTAAATTTTGTTATAATAAAAGTGTTCATTAATCTAGTTGCATATCTGTCTTAAGTTGCAATCTTTGGACATGCTAATTGGGTCTAATATTAAATTCAAAAGCATGATATATGCCTAAACATATCATAGTTCTTGCTGCAAACATATCTTTACCCAATAAAAAATGCAACAAACCAACAAAAATCATTTTATAATAAAATTCCTCAAGGAAATAATTAATTATCTTTAAAAAGTAAAAATCACCTAAACCTCCCTGGTTTAGCAATGGACCATTTCCTCAACTTTTTTGTCATATTATCATGTTTAATAAAAGTAAACACAATCTTTAATTAAATATTTTCATCCTCCCCACTTTTCCAGATCTCCAAAAAAAAACACAATAATCTTACAACCTCCAATGCAAAATGTACAACTCATTAAAGCACAACATTTCTATACTTAACTACCATATCCCTGGTAAAAAAGAGCCCAAAATCTGGATAAAGTAAACAATACATAGTGGAATAAAAAAGAACAAAAAGGAAGAAAAAACAGAATGTTGATTATTTAATCTATATTTTGATGTTCACTTCTTACCATCCAGAAAACCCTTTTGCTTCAATCCAACTCATTAAGTAATTGCATTCTTGGGTAATTAAGTTGGGTATGTGTTCGGATGTTTGTGTTGGGTGCAGTCTTGTGGACATGTATGCAAAGTGTGCAACTACTGAACCAATGGAGGATGCTAGAAAAGTTTTTGAATGGATGCCTGATCATAATGTGATGTCTTGGACTGCGATCATTACAGAACATGTGCAAAGTGGAGGTCTGGATACAACTGCCATCGAACTCTATTGCAAGATGATCACACAAGGTGATGTCTTACCAAATCATTTCACTTATTCCAGCCTTCTAAAGGCATGTGCAAGTCTTTCAAATCTGCAAGTCGGTAAACAAATACATAATCATGCAGTAAAAGTCAAAAAAGACTCTGGCCTTGTTTGTTTTTTACAAAACCTCTTATCAAGAAATCACACCACTTCCCTTTTTGCTTATTCTTTCAAGAAATCTTGTGGGTGTTTTCCCATTTTGCTCTCAATTAAAACATGATTCATAATCCAAATTTCAAGCTTTTATCTTCTGGTATGTATGTCACTCTCATCAATACCCTTTTCTGAAGTTTTTTATTTGGTTCATTACTATTCCAGCCCATGGTTACCAAAAAAGAAAGCAACCCATTCACTATTTCCGAAATCATAATCTAGCATAACTTGTTTTTCATCTTAAAGACCGATAACCCAGAATCCCCAATCGACAAAAAGATCTGCAGCCCTCTAATTTAGTTTTCCATATGTTTGTGGTTTTTGGATTTGATTTCTGCCTCATAAATGAAAGAAGTAAAGTGATACACAAACTATATTTCTATCTTCACAATGATAGATGGGATCAAAATTTCCTAGCGCTATTGATAAAAGCACACAGGTACTGCCATTTTAAAGGTATTTCAAATACTTCTAATCAATATTCATATCTTCACAGGTATTTCAACAAGATAGAATCAAAAAATTTCACATAACAATGGTTTGTTTAAATAACAACACATAACATACCCTGCTTCACAGGAATCTAACAAGGGACCAAATAGCTTTGTACTACGAAAAATAATTTCATCAACAAGGGCAGAGCAAGATCAAGTGGATTCAAGTCCAAGCCAAGTTATCAATCATGGTATTTCACGTTCAAGGCTCAATTTTTCAATAGGGTTTTAATGGTTTCTTTGCTTTAATTAACAAGTACAATAGGTTTTCTACATATAAGATCCAGCACACAAACAAACTATAATGTTTAGCTAAAACAAACAGACAATACATATACACAAACAATCCAGTGAAGTACCTAAACACAAACAATCCAGTGAAGTATGTAAACCCAACATACAAAGTTAATTGGGTTTTTCAGTTAAGAAGCTAAAAACGTAAACACAAACAATCTGGTTATGCTTATCACATAATCGATTATCAAAGAAAAAATATCCAGGTTATTTGGGAGACAAACAGTCGATCGATATTTTGAGAAATCCACAGAAGCGAATGATTTGAGAAAGCGAATGATTTGAGAAAACGATAGATGGAGAGATGAGAAAGCCATAGATGGAGAAAGCGAGAGAGAAAGAGAACGTACCAGATGCGATTGCAGAACGAAGATCGTTGGGAGAGATGAACCGCACAAATCGAGAGAATAGAGAGCGCTGATTTGATTAGGGCAACATTCCGTCGGAAAGATATGAATTCCGTGGGATGTTTGAAGGATTTATGAAATCGATTGTTTAAGGAATCCACGGGAATTTGAAGGATTCCTTTGTTTTAATTAGGTGAACCAAACACAACTTTGGAATTTGGTCAATGGAATTGGACATTCCAATTCCGTCCAATTCCATCCAATTCCGCGAACCAAACACCCCCTAAGGTGGTGCTCCCATAATATACAAGAAGGATGCACCCCTTAGTACAAGACAAAGACTGACATTCCATAAACGGAATGCCACCTGGAAAGTGAAACCATCGTGTGCCGTACTAAAGGTTATCTGGAAATCTTCGTACATCAGGCATCACGTGATCTGCATGTGATCTTGTCTTGAACGGAGTTTGCATAAATCTTCGAACTGTCTCTAGAGGTTAGCCATCACAGAGGCTCTGTGAGTGATCACAGAGGCTCTGTGAGTGATCACAGAGGCTCTGTGATCTGAAGATCATTATCAGGTGTTGTCCTCTGGTAGAGTGTCGATGGATGTCTTCTGGATCGCATCTTCTGTGGTGCACTTGGTTGTTCTGTGACAAACTTCTGCAGTTCCTATACTTGGCCTATTTTTCAATACTTCTATACAATGTGATTGGAGCTAACAATTGTAATGATGGTAACGAGAACCCTTGTGTATGGTGTGTTCATAATTGCACGTAGCTAATGCCATTATGAATATATTGTTACGTAAGCATGCTTGATTTACTAATGTCATGACGATTGATGAATGTATTAGTACGTCTTCTTTGTGTTTCGATCGAATCTCTTATTTTCTCTCGTGCTTGTGTGGCAGCCTTTGTTCTATCATGGTGAATACTCGAAGTCGACCGTTGGTTGAGGGGGAAATTCATGAAGATAGCACATCCAACCCAAATCTAGTGACTAGGGTGATGAATGTTGTCTCTCCCAATATGCCGCCGATATTCACCGAAGAGGTAGAGCGCATACCCAGGGTGGATTTGGCATCCTCAAACCCGGTTGATCAAGAGGAAAACCCTCAAGCCAATATGATGGCCAACGTCACGCAGATGGTGTCATCGGCTATGGAGAAGCAGCAAGAGGCATTCCTGAAGATATTGGAGGATAGGGATGCTAGTGTCCGGAGGCCGGAGATAGTTGCTGAGAATGTGGAGGTGGGTTCGGGTGGTACCGGGAATAGGATCAGGACGGAAGAGCATGTGGTTGTTGGTGCTCTGAGGGGCAGAAAAACCTGCTCATACAAGACTTTCCTTTGTAGCAAACCGCCCGAGTTCACAGTATCTGATGACCCAGTCGCGTGTATGAACTAGATCCAAGCAATCGAGTAGGCTTTCGATTCCAGCGAGTGCGGGGAAGAACAGAAAGTAAGATTCTCCTCACAGATGCTTAAAGGCCTAACACATCGGTGGTGGAATGTCACCAAGTCCACCCTCAATGCTGTCATCCTGGCCCAGTTCTCTTGGGATTCATTCAAGAAGAAAATCATGGAAGAGTATTGCAACGACTGGGCAATGGATCAGATTGTTGATGAGTTCTGAGCCCTCAAGAAGGGTAATCTATCAGTGAGGGATTAATCGAGGAAGTTCGTTGAGAAACTTGATCTGGTGGGGCACGTGGCCCCAACTAAAAATGATAAAGTGAAGGCGTATCTGAAAGGGTTTCCGGCGGACATGATGTTCATGGTTCGCAACGCCAAGCCCTCTACTCTCCGTGAGGCCATTGAAGAGGCCAAAGTCATGGAGGATGTTTATGCTCTGAGTCGCGAGGAGAGGGTCGGGGCGATCGAGAATAGAAGATGGGAAGGCAACTCTTTGCCCTCTAAGAAACCACGAGCCTTTAACAACAACATCAATAGGGGGACCGAGCTTAGGCGAGAGGCTAGGTGGTGCCCTAAATTTAGAAGCAAACAATTTGGCCCATGCAACTCTAGCAGGATGAATTGCTTTAAATGTGGCAAGGCGGGGCATGCTCGTGAAAATTGCCCGATCTGTGGGGTCATATGCTATGAATGAAAGGAACCAGGCCACATCCGGAGTGAGTGCCCGAAGTTGAAGGCGGGAGGACCGTAAGGTAAAAAGGAAAAACCTTCAAGGGTTCCAGGGATGGATTTCCAAATGAACGTCGATGAGGCGAAGGCTTCGCCGGATGTCGTTTCAGGTACGTTCCTTGTCAACTCAGTACCCGCTCTAATATTGTTTGACTCCGGTGCCAGTTTTTCCTTTGTGTCGAATTCGTTTTGACAAAACCTTTCGATGGCCACTAGAGCAATAGATGATGCCTTAGTTGGTGAGATAGCTAACGGTTGTCAAGTAGTGGTCCGTGAGTTGTTGTGGGGTTGCACCTTAGAAATCTGAGGGAAGAAATTCTCGATCGATCTCATACCAATGACCATTGGGGGATTTGATGTGGTGATCAGGATGGATTGGTTGGCCGAGAATCAAGTAGAAATTATATGTGCCAAGAAACTGATTTGAATTCCGACTACCGATGGGGTGGGGTAGTCGTCTATGGTGAGAGAAGGAAGGGAGATGTACTCCTCATCACAATGGCTAAGGCACGTAGGTTCTAGTAAAGGGGTGTTCCCCTTTCTTAGCCTACGTGTTGGACGCCAAACTCGAAAAGAAGAAGCTCGGAGATGTGAAAGTGGTTCGAGAATTCCCCGACGTCTTCGAGGACGATTTGCCCGGTTTGCCACCAGAAAGGCAGGTCTAATTTCAGATCGATCTAGTCCCGGGAGCGGATCCAATTGCTAGAACTCCCTACCGATTGGGTCCTTCTGAAATGCAAGAAATGTTGTCTCAACTCCAAGATCTACTCGAGAAGGGGTTCGTAAGGCCGAGTTCCTCGCCGTAGGGAGCCCCGATCTTATTCGTCAAGAAGAAGGACGGTACGATGAGGGTGTGCATCGATTAACGGGAGTTGAACAAGGCAACCGTGAAGAACAAGTACCCACTCTCGAGGATCGACGACTTGTTTGATCAACTTCAAGGAGCAGGTTGCTTTTCAAAGATGGGGTTGGGGTGTCTTGATGCAGTGAGGGAAGGTGATCGCCTATGCATCGAGGCAACTCAAGGTGCACGAAAAGAATTACCCTACCCACGACTTAGAGTTGGCAGTGGTGGTATTCACATTAAATCTTTGGCGACACTACCTTTATGACACCAAGTGCACCCTCTATACTGATCACAAGATCTTAAAGCACATCTTTGATCAGAAAGAGTTGAATATGAGGCAAAGGAGATGGTTAGAACTCCTAAAAGACTACGACTGTGAGCTACTCTATCACCTCGGTAAGGCAAACGTGGTGGCGGATGCTTTAAGTCGCAAGGAGTATAGTAGTAGCCTACGTGTCTCTCTCTCACGAATCAAATTGGTATCAAACTTGATCGAGAAGATCAAGGAGTCTCAAACCGAAACTCTTCGGGAAGAGAATCTTAAAAGCGAAGTGATGGTAAAGCAACGTCTTCTCTTGACCGAAGATGGTCGTGGAGTGAAGCTCTTCAAGAGACGAGTTTGGGTGCCCAAAGTCGGGGGCAATCGGTAATTATTATCGAAGACGCCCACAAGTCCAAAGTATTCTATCCACCCGAGGAGTACAAAGATGTATCGGGATTTGAAACTCAATATTGGTGGCCCGTCATGAAGTTAGACGTGGCAAATTACATGGAGCGATGTGTAACATGCCTTCAAGTCAAAGTCGAACACCAACGACCATACGGAAGTCTCCAATCCTTGGAAATTCCGAAATGGAAGTGGAAACACATCACCATGGATTTTGTGACCAGGCTACCTAAGACTCTGAGAGGGCACGATACAATATGGGTGGTGGTGGACCGTCTCACCAAGAGTGTACATTTCCTTGCTATGAGAGAGACCCTTCCGATGGATGAGTTGGCCAAAACTTTACATTGACGAAGTCGTCTCGAGGCATGGTGTGCCATTGTCTATTGTGTCGGATCGTGATAGCCGTTTCACCTCAAATTTTTGGGATGGTCTCCAGAAAAAGTTGGGTACTAGAGTAAAGTTGAGCACGACCTATCATCCCCAAACTGACGGTCAAAGTGAGTGGACCATTCAAACACTTGAGGATATGCTAAGGTCATGTGTTATTGACTTTGGCAGGAATTGGGACTCACACCGACCTCTAGTGGAGTTCGCCTACAACAACAGTTACCATTCTAGCATTGGCATGGCCCCATTCGAGGCTTTTTATGGCCGGAAGTGTCGAACTCCGGTTTGTTGATTAGAGGCAGGTGAGAAACAATTTGTTGGACCCGAAATTGTGCAAGAAACCGCGGATAAGGTCAAGATTATCCGGGAACGCTTAAAGGCAGCCCAAGACTGACAAAAGAGCTATGCGGATAAGAAGAGGCGACAGGTTGAATTCCAAGTGGGCGACCGAGTCATGCTCAAGGTATCACCTTGGAAGGGAATCATACGGTTTGGTAAGCAGGGAAAGTTGAGTCCTCGATTTCTTGGACCATTCACCATAACCAAGCGGGTTGGGCTCCAAGCTTACCATTTGAAGATTCCACCCGAGATGAATGGAATCCATAATACATTTCACGTATGTTACCTTTGGAAGTGCTTGGCGGAGGAGGAAAGAGTCATTCCCCTTTCGGAGATAAGAGTGGATGAAGGTAACCGATGTATTGAGAAATCCAAAGCCATTTTCGAAAATAAATTCAAGAAACTCCATCACAAGGAAGTCACAATGGTCAAAGTCCAGTGGAAGCATCACCAAGGGGCTAACGTGAGTTGGGAAGCGAAAGAAGATATGAAGAAGAGATACCCTCACCTCTTTGGGTGAGCGTCGATTTCGAGGACGAAATCCTTTCCAAGTTGGGGAGGATTGTAACACCCGAAAATCTTGGTAAGTAATGACGTCATTCCCTTTCTTTTGTCGTACTTTACGTCACAAAATTGTGCTACCATTTCATGTCCATGCCTTATGTCGAACCATGCAACTTCAGCTCATAAAGTCAGATTCGGTAGCCACGGGGCGAGAGTGCCCGACGACTATGCCCTGGGCATAGTCGCGGTGTCACAATCGCAGCTTAGGGGTGGGTCTCGGTATGCATTGGGCGACAGTGTCCGGGTCACTGTCGCGTGTCACTTTTGCTTGAGTTGTACCGAAGAGCCTCTTTAGGGGGCGACTATGACCGACGATAGTGCCAGTGTCATAGTCGCGGGGCAAGGTCACCGTCGGGCCAGGCTTCATTAAAAGCTTTTCATCTTTACTCTTCTTATTTAGGACTCCTAAACCTAAACTCAAAACTCTCTCTCTCTTCTTTATTATCCGATTCTAGGGCTCTTAGGAGCATTTACTCCCATTTATTTCATATTTTGGGTGCCATTAATCAAGATTGGAAGTTAGAGTTGTCATCACATCATCTCCATTGTCATCCTCTTCAAGTGAAGGAAATCTAGGGTTTAGGGTTTTCATCAAAACCCTATTTTGTGAGTTCATCTTTCATAATAAATGCCTATATGCTTCCATGAAAACCTTTTCTTTACATTACTTTAAATATTTACATTTTTCTCCATTTTGTGTTCTTGAACCATCTAGGTCAAAATCTAGGGTTTTAACACTATGGTGATGTTATGAGTTATGATGACCTAAAATGTTGACGGGATGACAAACATGGATTATTTATGCATTATGAAACTTGTAAAGTCAAATGGGTGAAATAATTTGTTAGATATAAGTTTGAATCAATTTGTATTGTAAGTTTGACTTTTTGTAAGTATGAGGTCATGGCTTGTATGACTCATATAAATACCCTTTGTCTTTGTTTTTCTTTGTAAGTCATGTAAGAGTTCTAAGGTCATGTTTGTAAGTCTTGTGGTATTGTAACTCAACGTGAGATATATGACAATACGACTTATGACATATTTCTCTCTCTAGATTCTTCATTTAATATTTGTTCTTTGATTGTTAATATGCTTGAAATCTGGGATCATAATTGGTATCAGAGCTGAATCAGATTCAATTGAAAAGATCAACATTCAACAATTTGAAGAAATTGGATTTCAAATTCGGGAAAGTTCACTGTTCAACCACGACTACTGTTTCATTGATCTTGTTTGGTTTGTAGTGTTAGTTTTTATGTAAAAGTGATTGCACTGTACTCATATCATGTTTTAGAACAAGTTTTATTCAAATTGTAACCACTGATTCACATTAATTCATTGTCAATTTCTAAAATTTGTAAATATTTCAAATTTAAATCTGTGAAATTTGTTGTTCTTGATGAAATTGATAATCAAGGGTTGTTCAAGATCATAATCTGAGCAAATTCTTGAAGTTTGGTGATCTAATTCGAAGGATTTGGTGGAAAACAGTGAAAATCAAGCCGAAAATATTCAAGATCTGAAGAATTCACATCCTTCATGAAGAACTCGCATCCTGCATGATGAAGACAAAATTTGCATGATGATGAAAGTTGAATTCTGCTAAGGCAAGAATTCGCACCTCAAAGGATACGAATTTCAAGGAATCCGCATCCTTCAATATACAAATTTTTAGAATTCGCATCTAGTCTTATACGAGAAGTTCAAGGATTCGCATCATAAAGTGAAAATTTTCTAAGGCAAGAATCTGCATCGATACGGATTGTTTGAAGCTGGAAAATTTTGTAAGGGAGGAATTTGTATCACAGTGAAGAGGTGTTGTGCAAAAAGTTCAGAATCCGCATCCTTCCTTATGCGAAAAGAAGGAATTCACATCCCTCTATATGCGAAAAGTTAAGAATTTGCATGTAACTGTATGCGAAAAGTGAAGAATTCTCATCCCTTTGCGTGTGAATTTCTTGTGTGCGAATTGTTTTTCTTAGTGGTGTGCGAACTTTATACTTAGAATATTTCTGAGTGATTTTTGTGTATTTTTCAAAGTTGATTTCTTTTTTATTATCTGACTAACGATCTTTTCAAGCATTCTTTCAGATATATTTTCACAATGCCTTACACAGATGAAAAAAGAAATATGATTCTTACAAATAGAGACTGTGCACTGGCATACATGCCTGAGATACCCAAAATTGAAGTTGAAAATGAACAGCTTAAACTTCAGAACTCAGAACTGAAAGCTGAGATTGATAATCTAAATGTCAAACTGAAGAAGGCTGAAATTCAAGTATCTACTTACTAGGCAAAAGGATCTTATTGGTTAAAGAAGGTTGATGAGAGAAGTAAGAAAGAGAAAGTTGAGCTAGAGAAAACTTTCAATCAAAGATTATCTGATCTTTCAAGAAGTGATGAAAAGGAAAAGAAAGATTTAGAAATCAGATGTGCTAAACTTTCAAAACAAGTTTCTGAATTTGAGAAAATTGTAATTTCTGAAAGAGATATTTTTGAAAAAGAAAAGAAAAATACTGAAAAGAAAAATATTGCTCTTTTCAAAGAAATTTCAGAGAAAAATCAGAACTTGGAAAAAGATTTTGAATCTGAAAGGAAAGTTTTTGAGAATGAGATTTCTAAACTCACAAGTAAGTTGACTACTTTATCTTCAGATATTTTGAAAGGACAGAAGAGTAGATCTGATCTGCAAAGTAAGTTTGATAAACTTTGCAATGAAAAATCCAAGTTGAAGGACAAGATCAAACAACTTGAAATAACTAATATTGATTTGTCAAACAAAATAACAGTTGATATAACTAACTTATCTTCTTTCGATGATTCAGCAAAACCAATATGTTTTTTCAATCAGTTTCAAGCTTATTTCAGAAAATGGTTTTCAAGAAAAAGAATGTCAAATCAGAAATCTTGAAACCAGATCAGATTAAAACTTCAAGTTCATTTTATGTTAAATCTGGTGATAAACAAGCTGTTTATTTTTCAAAATCTGGATATAAAACATCTGAGAAAGAGAAGATGATCTGGGTTGTTAAGGGATCTCCAGAAGCAGTCTAATACCAGAAATCATCTGCACAAGCTTCAAAGGAAAACAAGATCAAGGCATCAAAAGGTAAATCTTTTACTACTCCTGATTACATTAAATCTACAAAACATTTAATTAGGTTATCAAAAAGAAAACTTTGTTGTTATTATTGTTGTACTGATGGTTTTGTTCACAAAGTACACATCTATAACTGGTATGATTCTTACAAGTATTCTTATAGAACTGCATTTCACAGAGGTGGAAACCACTCAAAGAAGTTTTCACATACTAACAATGATGGACCAAAATTCATCTGGGTACCAAAACCTGTTAAACCTGTGATGCAGGAACCCACACTCAAGAAAGAGTGAAAGGATGATAACTTCTGAGTAAAGCAGCTCAAGACTCAATCTTCAATGTTTAAGGTTGATGACTTCTAAACACAACAGTTCAGGACTCAGTCTTCAAAGACAAAATACGAGCCCTAATCTGAACTCATACTTCAATGAATATTTTTAATTCTAAGGGAGAAACAATTATGAATCACATTTCTAAGGGAGTATTTCTTATTTCTGATTCATTGGGGAGATTGTTATATTTTTCATATATCATATTTGTAATATCCCGTAATTTTAAGAAATTTCTAAGTAAATGTAATTATTTAAAGTGGAAGTCCTATAAAACTTAAGGGACTAGTTTGTAAAATTAAAAAAAATGGGATAAACCTTATGTAATCTCGGTGGCATTAGTTCCTTAACAAACTAGGATTTCAATTATACCAATCCTATGGGTTTCAACCCATAAATCCTTTAGTGCGCCAACATTAAACAAAGGAGAGTTTTATTGAAATATTTGGAGTTCCAAACATCAACATTAGGGTTTGAGGTTGAGGTTGGGCTTGAAGTTTTGTTCGTGATTATAAGTGCTTGCTGAAGAAATCGGAAGGAATTTTCATTAGCGATTTTCAGATATTAGCTAAGGTACGGATTCCATATTCTTCCCTCATTAATTTGTGTTTATTTGAGTCGTTATATATATGTGTACGGATTCTTCGTGTATCCCACTTTTGTGTTTATTCGATCCGTTGTTTATGTGTTAATTCCGTTTACATTTATTTGATTCGTTACATATATGTACGATTTCATTGTTTTTTCTTTCGACTCTTCCGTTCGATTTGGTTAATGTGTTCTTTCTTCCATCAATTCGGTTTTCTTTCTCGTCCGGTTAGTTTACCGTTTAGTTCTCTTTTGGTTGTGCATTCGATAAATCGATGTTTGAATATGTTAAAAACGTCAAATTCAAATTATAAATCTGCTGATTTTCGCTCTGAAAATTTCGTGTTAATTGTAAAAATCATAACAAATCACTCGTTTATCGGATTAAGGCATACGATAAGGTTTTGAAAAGCTGGAGATGTCACCTACGATTTACTGTCACACGAGAAAACTGTGATTTTTATGCTAAGGTATCTAAAACTTGGGTTTTCTGAAACCGATATCGTTTTAGACGAGAACATCGCAACTGTTTCAAAAATTCGTCAAAAATCTATTTTAAATCCAATTCGGTTCATTCTTGATTCCTTGGAATCAGAAGACATTTATTTAAAACTTCTGTTTAGATATTTTTTTTCTAAAACTTATTGGAATTATGATAAAATATCGGATTTGTAAGCGTGTAAAGTTCTGAAAATAGTACGACATGATTTCGAAAAGTTGTGAGTGTGGAATTCATAGTCTATGTTCGGATTTGATTTTCCGTACATTTTGGTTTCAAACTCTTTGTAAAGGTTCGTACATGAAGTTACGTCAACGGTTTACTAAACTCGTCCCATTTAATTTTCTTTCGATTTGTAAGTCTCTTAGTTTTAGAGTGTTCGAAAAATAAAGTTTTTAAGTGGAGCGGTCAATATTTTTGTACGTTCAAATATCATTTTTTATTCGTTTTGCAATTTGTATGATTTGATATTCATTTAGTATGATCACATGTGTTGTGATATACTTTTGAAGTTTATGCGTTAAGGTGTACCGAGCTACTAACCACCTATGGGGGTACCATAGGCACGTCATTGTGGCACCGATGGCGTGACACCACCCGTGGCGGTGTGATCAGTCCACGGCGTCTCCTTTTGCTTTTGTGTGCTCTGATGAGAGCTGGAGTGGTGTGATGGGAGGCGTATGGGTCGGCCCTAGTTTGTAGGGTGGATGACGGTGTAGTGCCCAACACCGCATCTCACATTATTTAGTACAGTTGGATGAGAATGTCCAACGTACATGCCTATGTGGCTTATGTCTGACACTTGTTGTATCTGTTTATGCGTGGCATGAAACTCAAGTGTATGCGATTATTTGTTCGAGCTTGTTATGCAATCTTATGATATGATTTTGATTTAAGCTTCTCGGATTAGTTTGATATTCAGTGGACGATATTTGTTTTGATTTAACAGCTCTAGTTCTGGTTTTTGACGAGATTACTGTATCGATATAATGAATTCAGATATGTATTCATTTTATTAGGACTTTTGGTTAAACAATTAAATTGAGTTATTTAGTCTAACTTCTTTTGGTTTCTTTTTCTTTGTTTGGGATATTTTGGTATGTTGTTGAAGTTAGATGTTGAATGAATTAATACTCGATCTAGCTTTCATGAACACTCAAAAATTCGAGTCTCGTGTCCAAAATCTAGATTTTTATTGTATTCGGTAGAGTTCGGTTATTCGTTTGTTATCTATTGTATCCGTGCACTGAGTGTTTGGCTCAACCGTTTTCTTTCTTCGCGGCAGGTATCCAAGGATAAACTAAGGAGTAAGGGATCCAAGTATCTAAGAGGTTTGTTGATTTGCATTTGTAGGTCTTGTTAATAATTTTTTAAGCATGTATTAGAAGAAAAAAATGTATCGTTTGAGTCGATTGTTATTTTTGTTGGTGCTTATTTTAATTAAGGTTTTACTAATGCTCTGTATGCTCTTGTTAGCAGTTTGTGTTAGGTTCAGACGTAACCTCTTTTTCCATCTCGGGAAGGGGGTGTTACAAGAATGGTATCAGAGCTCTAGGTTCTATCTTGTAGAAAACCAAATAGGTTTGACCTATGAGTATGGGCAGATTAAGAGAGGACATCTAAATTGGGTAGCGGAAGCGTGGTGGTCGAATTGTCTTTTCCGATTATCCTAAATGCCCTCTAGTTGGCTCGAGGATTAATGAGTTCTGGTTTGGATTAGCATTTAGGTTGATAAAGTTAATCGTCGAAATTACAATAGGTGGTATTTTATTGAAGTTTGCTTGCATTGTTCATGGTTAAAATATGTGGATGTTACCTTAATGTTAGGCTATCTAATTTCATGGAAGCGATATAAATTAGTGGATGGATTTGCCAAGGCAAATAGTCTTAAGATTATTAGATTTTAGGTTGTTTGAATGAAGGATAAAGTTGTAATTATTGACCGCGATTATCTGTAAGGAGGGTTACGATTTGGTATACTTAGAACGTAGTTGTATTGAAGAAATAGTTATGCGTTATTCGAGAAACAAGAAAATTTGATAAAATATCTTTTCAGGATTAGTTGAAATGTGATGGTAGTAAGTGGTTTTGGGTAAATTTTATTAAGGGTAATTAAAGTTCTCGGCATCATTTTTTTTAAATGATTAAGGATGAAATTTTGGGTTTCGATTTTTTTATAGTTTAAAGACATTTATTTATAGATATCGGAATAAGCAAGTCTAATGGTTTGAGTTAGAATTTGATTTCTAAGACGATATTAGATGTGCAATTTTGTATCTATAATCAAGAGATATGGTATTTAGAAATTGGTGATTTTGGTGGATATTTTGGTACATTATTGAGGAGTTATTCTAGTTGAGATGTTAACTTAGGATATTGGAAAAAAATTTGGTCTTTTATTTCTTGTAAGATTGAATTGTGACTTGTGAAATCGTGAGTATTGATATTTTGAGACTTTGGGTAATGAACTTCGAAGACCAACTTTTTTTAAGTGGGGTGGATCGTAATAATCTTACCGCTTCATATTTGAAGATTAAAATATCTTAATTAAACATTTATTGACTAAAGTTTTGATTCAATTTTGAGAACTCGTAAGGTATGGTAATCTAGAATCATTTATGCTCGGTATTTAGAAGACTGGTATTTGATTGTTTGTTTCATAATAAGGTTTACTTAAATTCCGAGGACGGAATTTCTTTAAGGGGGGTAGATTGTAATATCCCGTAATTTTAAGAAATTTCTAAGTAAATGTAATTATTTAAAGTGGAAGTCCTATAAAACTTAAGGGACTAGTTTGTAAAATTAAAAAAAAAATGGGATAAATCTTATGTAATCTCGGTGGCAGTAGTTCCTTAACAAACTAGGATTTCAATTATACCAATCCTATGGGTTTCAACCCATAAATCCTTTAGTGCGCCAAAATTAAACATAAGAGAGTTTTATTGAAATATTTGGAGTTCCAAACATCAACATTAGGGTTTGAGGTTGAGGTTGGGCTTGAAGTTTTGTTCGTGATTATATGTGCTTGCTGAAGAAATCGGATGGAATTTTCATTAGCAATTTTCAAATATTAGCTAAGGTACGGATTTCTTATTCTTCCCTCATTAATTTGTGTTTATTTGAGTCGTTATATATATGTGTACGGATTCTTCGTGTATCCCACTTTTGTGTTTATTCGATCCGTTGTTTATGTGTTAATTCCGTTTACATTTATTTGATTCGTTACATATATGTACGATTTCATTGTTTTTTTCTTTCGACTCTTCCGTTCGATTTGGTTAATGTGTTCTTTCTTCCATCAATTCGGTTTGCTTTCTCGTCCGGTTAGTTTACCGTTTAGTTCTCTTTTGGTTGTGCATTCGATAAATCGATGTTTGAATATGTTAAAAACGTCAAATTCAAATTATAAATCTGCTGATTTTCGCTCTTAAAATTTCGTGTTAATTGTAAAAACCATAACAAATCACTCGTTTATCAGATTAAGGCATACGATAAGGTTTTGAAAAGCTGGAGATGTCGCCTACGATTTACTGTCACACGAGAAAACTGTGATTTTTATGCTAAGGTATCTAAAACTTGGGTTTTCCGAAACCGATATCATTTTAGACGAGAACAACGCAACTGTTTCAAAAATTCGTGAAAAATCTATTTTAAATCCAATTCGGTTCATTCTTGATTCCTTGGAATCAGAAGACATTTATTTAAAACTTCTGTTTAGATATTTTTTTTCTAAAACTTATTGGAATTATGATAAAATATCGGATTTGTAAGCGTGTAAAGTTCTGAAAATAGTACGACATGATTTCGAAAAGTTGTGAGTGTGGAATTCATAGTCTATGTTCGGATTTGATTTTCCGTACATTTTGGTTTCAAACTCTTTGTAAAGGTTCGTACATGAAGTTACGTCAACGGTTTACTAAACTCGTCCCATTTAATTTTCTTTCGATTTGTAAGTCTCTTAGTTTTAGAGTGTTCGAAAAATAAAGTTTTTAAGTGGAGCGGTCAATATTTTTGTACGTTCAAATATCATTTTTTATTCGTTTTGCAATTTGTATGATTTGATATTCATTTAGTATGATCACATGTGTTGTGATATACTTTTGAAGTTTATACGTTAAGGTGTACCGAGCTACTAACCACCTATGGGGTACCATAGGCACGTCATTGTGGCACCGATGGCGTGACACCACCCGTGGCGGTGTGATCAGTCCACGGCGTCTCCTTTTGCTTTTGTGTGCTCTGATGAGAGCTGGCGTGGTGTGATGGGAGGCGTATGGGTCGGCCCTAGTTTGTAGGGTGGATGACGGTGTAGTGCCCAACACCGCATCTCACATTATTTAGTACAGTTGGATGTGAATGTCCAACGTACGTGCCTATGTGGCTTATGTCTGACACTTGTTGTATTTGTTTATGCGTGGCATGAAACTCAAGTGTATGCGATTATTTGTTCGAGCTCGTTATGCAATCTTATGATATGATTTTGATTTAAGCTTCTCGGATTAGTTTGGTATTCAATGGGCGATATTTGTTTTGATTTAACAGCTCTAGTTCTGGTTTTTGACGAGATTACTGTATCGATATAATGAATTCAGATATGTATTCATTTTATTAGGACTTTTGGTTAAACAATTAAATTGAGTTATTTAGTCTAACTTCTTTTGGTTTCTTTTTCTTTGTTTGGGATATTTTGGTATGTTGTTGAAGTTAGATGTTGAATGAATTAATACTCGATCTAGCTTTCATGAACACTCAAAAATTCGAGTCTCGTGTCCAAAATCTAGATTTTTATTGTATTCGGTAGAGTTCGGTTATCCGTTTGTTATCTATTGTATCCGTGCACTGAGCGTTTGGCTCAGCCGTTTTCTTTCTTCGCGGCAGGTATCCAAGGATAAACTAAGGAGTAAGGGATCCAAGTATCTAAGAGGTTTGTTGATTTGCATTTGTAGGTCTTGTTAATAATTTTTTTAAGCATGTATTAGAAGAAAAAAATGTATCGTTTGAGTCGATTGTTATTTTTGTTGGTGCTTATTTTAATTAAGATTTTACTAATGCTCTGTATGCTCTTGTTAGCAGTTTGTGTTAGGTTCAGACGTAACCTCTTTTTCCATCTCGGGAAGGGGGTGTTACAAGAATGATATCAGAGCTCTAGGTTCTATCTTGTAGAAAACCAAATAGGTTTGACCTATGAGTATGGGCAGATTAAGAGAGGACATCTAAATTGGGTAGCGGAAGCGTGGTGGTCGAATTGTCTTTTCCAATTATCCTAAATGCCCTCTAGTTGGCTCGAGGATTAATGAGTTTTGGTTTGGATTAGCATTTAGGTTGATAAAGTTAATCGTCGAAATTACAATAGGTGGTATGTTATTGAAGTTTGCTTGCATTGTTCATGGTTAAAATATGTGGATGTTACCTTAATGTTAGGCTATCTAATTTCATGGAAGCGATTTAAATCAGTGGATGGATAGTCTTAAGATTATTAGATTTTAGGTTATTTGAATGAAGGATAAAGTTGTAATTATTGACCGCGATTATCTGTAAGGAGGGTTACGATTTGGTATACTTAGAACGTAGTTGTATTGAAGAAATAGTTATGCGTTATTCGAGAAACAAGAAAATTTGATAAAATATCTTTTCAGGATTAGTTGAAATGTGATGGTAGTAAGTGGTTTTGGGTAAATTTTAATAAGGGTAATTAAAGTTCTCGGCATCATTTTTTTTAAATGATTAAGGATGAAATTTTGGGTTTCGATTTTTTTTATAGTTTAAAGACGTTTATTTATAGATATCGGAATAAGCAAGTCTAATGGTTTGAGTTAGAAATTGATTTCTAAGACGATATTAGATGTGCAATTTTGTATCTATAATCAAGAGATATGGTATTTAGAAATTGGTGATTTTGGTGGATATTTTGGTACATTATTGAGGAGTTATTCTAGTTGAGATGTTAACTTAGGATATTGGAAAAAAATTTGGTCTTTTATTTCTTGTAAGATTGAATTGTGACTTGTGAAATCGTGAGTATTGATATTTTGAGACTTTGGGTGATGAACTTCGAAGACCAACTTTTTTTTTAAGTGGGGTGGATCGTAATAATATTACCGCTTCATATTTGAAGATTAAAATATCTTAATTAAGCATTTATTGACTAAAGTTTTGATTCAATTTTGAGAACTCGTAAGGTATGGTAATCTAGAATCATTTATGCTCGGCATTTAGAAGACTGGTATTTGATTGTTTGTTTCATAATAAGGTTTACTTAAATTCCGAGGACGGAATTTCTTTAAGGGGGGTAGATTGTAATATCCCGTAATTTTAAGAAATTTCTAAGTAAATGTAATTATTTAAAGTGGAAGTCCTATAAAACTTAAGGGACTAGTTTGTAAAATTAAAAAAAAATGGGATAAACCTTATGTAATCTTGGTGGCAGTAGTTCCTTAACAAACTAGGATTTCAATTATACCAATCCTATGGGTTTCAACCCATAAATCCTTTAGTGCGCCAACATTAAACATAAGAGAGTTTTATTGAAATATTTGGAGTTCCAAACATCAACATTAGGGTTTGAGGTTGAGGTTGGGCTTGAAGTTTTGTTCATGATTATATGTGCTTGCTGAAGAAATCGGATGGAATTTTCATTAGCAATTTTCAAATATTAGCTAAGGTACGGATTTCTTATTATTCCCTCATTAATTTGTGTTTATTTGAGTCGTTATATATATATGTGTACGGATTCTTCGTGTATCCCACTTTTGTGTTTATTCGATCCGTTGTTTATGTGTTAATTCCGTTTACATTTATTTGATTCGTTACATATATCTATGATTTCATTGTTTTTTTCTTTCGACTCTTTCGTTCGATTTGGTTAATGTGTTCTTTCTTCCATCAATTCGGTTTGCTTTCTCGTCCGGTTAGTTTACCGTTTAGTTCTCTTTTGGTTGTGCATTCGATAAATCGATGTTTGAATATGTTAAAAACGTCAAATTCAAATTATAAATCTTCTGATTTTCGCTCTGAAAATTTCGTGTTAATTGTAAAAACCATAACAAATCACTCGTTTATCGGATTAAGGCATACGATAAGGTTTTGAAAAGCTGGAGATGTCGCCTACGATTTACTGTCACACGAGAAAACTGTGATTTTTATGCTAAGGTATCTAAAACTTGGGTTTTCCGAAACCGATATCATTTTAGACGAGAACAGCGCAACTGTTTCAAAAATTCGTGAAAAATCTATTTTAAATCCAATTCGGTTCATTCTTGATTCCTTGGAATCAGAAGACATTTATTTAAAACTTCTGTTTAGATATTTTTTTTCTAAAACTTATTGGAATTATGATAAAATATCGGATTTGTAAGCGTGTAAAGTTCTGAAAATAGTACGACATGATTTCGAAAAGTTGTGAGTGTGGAATTCATAGTCTATGTTCGGATTTGATTTTCCGTACATTTTGGTTTCAAACTCTTTGTAAAGGTTCGTACATGAAGTTACGTCAACGGTTTACTAAACTCGTCCCATTTAATTTTCTTTCGATTTGTAAGTCTCTTAGTTTTAGAGTGTTCGAAAAATAAAGTTTTTAAGTGGAGCGGTCAATATTTTTGTACGTTCAAATATCATTTTTTATTCGTTTTGCAATTTGTATGATTTGATATTCATTTAGTATGATCACATGTGTTGTGATATACTTTTGAAGTTTATACGTTAAGGTGTACCGAGCTAATAACCACCTATGGGGGTACCATAGGCACGTCATTGTGGCACCGATGGCGTGACACCACCCGTGGCGGTGTGATCAGTCCACGGCGTCTCCTTTTGCTTTTGTGTGCTTTGATGAGAGCTGGCGTGGTGTGATGGGAGGCGTATGGGTCGGCCCTAGTTTGTAGGGTGGATGACGGTGTAGTGCCCAATACCGTATCTCACATTATTTAGTACAGTTGGATGAGAATGTCCAACATACGTGCCTATGTGGCTTATGTCTGACACTTGTTGTATCTGTTTATGCGTGACATGAAACTCAAGTGTATGCGATTATTTGTTCGAGCTCGTTATGCAATCTTATGATATGATTTTGATTTAAGCTTCTCGGATTAGTTTGGTATTCAGTAGACGATATTTGTTTTGATTTAACAGCTCTAGTTCTGGTTTTTGACGAGATTACTGTATCGATATAATGAATTCAGATATGTATTCATTTTATTAGGAATTTTGGTTAAACAATTAAATTGAGTTATTTAGTCTAATTTCTTTTGGTTTCTTTTTCTTTGTTTGGGATATTTTGGTATGTTGTTGAAGTTAGATTACTGTCTCGATATAATGAATTCAGATATGTATTCATTTTATTAGGAATTTTGGTTAAACAATTAAATTGAGTTATTTAGTCTAATTTCTTTTGGTTTCTTTTTCTTTGTTTGGGATATTTTGGTATGTTGTTGAAGTTAGATGTTGAATGAATTAATACTCGATATAGCTTTCATGAACACTCAAAAATTCGAGTCTCGTGTCCAAAATCTAGATTTTTATTGTATTCGGTAGAGTTCGGTTATCCGTTTGTTATGTATTGTATCCGTGCACTGAGCGTTTGGCTCAACCGTTTTCTTTCTTCGCGGAAGGTATCCAAGGATAAACTAAGGAGTAAGGGATCCAAGTATCTAAGAGGTTTGTTGATTTGCATTTGTAGGTCCTGTTAATGATTTTTTTAAGCATGTATTAGAAGAAAAAAAATGTATCGTTTGAGTCGATTGTTATTTTTGTTGGTGCTTATTTTAATTAAGATTTTACTAATGCTCTGTATGCTCTTGTTAGCAGTTTGTGTTAGGTTCAGACGTAACCTCTTTTTCCATCTCGGGAAGGGGGTGTTACAATATTATTGGGGAGATTGTCATACTTTTTAATGCATAATGTGAAATGTATGCAGATATGAAGGGGGATCATATATGTACAAGTCCTTAAGATCCATACATGTCAAGGGGGATCAACAAAATATCAGATCACAATTGATGTCAAATCAATGAGAACAAATCAAAGATCAAGTCAATGGGGATCAAATCAAGTCAAGTCAAAGGGAAGCACAATATGGAAATATCAATCAAAGGGGAGTAAGTTCAAGGGAGTAAGTATGTGTGTGTAAATCTTTTTGAGAAATAAAACGTGCTTAAAATGTCCATTTTTGGAAAGTTTCCAATTTGGAAAGTTTTTATTTTTGCCAAAATTAGAAATTTTGCAAATTTCCATGTTTAGAATGTTTTTCAAAAGATTCGAAATTTTGCTAAGTCCAAAATTCGCACACAATGGTATGCGAATTCCTGGAATCCGCACCCTATGTCATGCGAATTGATGGAATTCACATATAATGGCATACGAATTCTAACTTCTCGCATCCTTCTATATGAGAAAAGTGAGGAATTCACATCCAATGCCATGCGAATTGTTTTTTAGGCACATAATTCGCATATTGTGCCATGCGAATTCTTACACAATTGTCTAATTCTTCATAGACAATCCACATTCCTTTGCCATGCGAAAAGTTGTTTGACCACTCAAATCGTGCCACGTGTCTCATTTATTCCAGAGTATAAATATGTGGTTTTCCTCAGACATGATCACTTTTCAAGTTTTTGGCATTTCATACGATTTCCTTGAGCACTTAGCATCCTTAAACCTCCTTGTGCGAACTTTCGGTTTCAGATTTGTTCTTCGAAAATTTTCTTGATTCAAAAGGTTTTATTTTGTTCTTATTTTGATTTTGTATTGCTTTTGTACTTGTATTCTTTGATTCTTGCAGGCTTATCTCGACTGGATTTAGGATTCTAGGGTTTTTTATTCGAACTCATATGGACTGTTCATCTTCGACAATGGACTGAAACTTGAATTATTCAAACATTAAATTTTGATTATGTTCTTTGGTGTTAAAAGGGAACCTAAGAGCAACTCCAACCATACTACAAATATGCTGATTTGCAGTATGGTGAAATCCAATCATACTCCAAACACCAAAAGTTTTTGCCATTTCAATTTTTTTTCAAGAAGAAAACACCAAATTTGGTGTCATACTATTCACCCTTCAAAAAGGGGATGACCCACCACTAATCCATTTTTAAATATTTTTTTATAATATCATTATTATTATTATTTGTAATAATATCATTAATAATAATGAAAAATGTTTAATAATAATGAAAATTGTTTTTTATATGGTTTTAGAAGATTTGGTGTTTTTTTTGAAGTATGGTTGGAGTTGAATTTTTTTAGTGTCAAGGGTCCCACCAGTTTTAGTGTTTTTGATGTTATTTTTGGTGTTATGGGTTGGAGTTGGTCTAAGTAACATTATCTTGATGAAATTGAACCCTGAACACTTAATATTTTGACCTAATTTGAACAATTTGGGTTTAAGATTGGTTTTTGGATTATCGACCTTTCGACTGAGTTTTTATGGATGTTCATATGGTTCTTGATCAAAACTCAGAAATTGGTATTTTTAATGGATTTTTAATTCAAATCTAAATGATAAATCTTATTTCTAATCTGTAATCGAACCTCAAGGCTAACCAATTTTAGGTTTAAAATCAAAATCAAGATTTTTGTCATATGGGTTTAAGAAGATGTTCATGAGTTTTTGATGAATATCATCATAGTGTTCTTGGTGTTCTTAGTTCAACACTTTGAAATTTTTCAAAATTTAAAATTTTGAATTTTCCAAGTTCATGCGAATTGTTGATGGATTCTATTCCATACGAATTCTTGGTGTTTCCTTGTCATATTCATTCCAAGTCAAGAATTCGCATATTGATGCATGCAAATTCTGAAGTGTTGTCATTTTCATTCCAAGTTAGGAATTCGCATATTGGCTCATGCGAATTCTACACTTAGTGAATTTTAGAAAAAAAATTCAAAGTCAATATTTTTGTGTTTTAACTGACATATTGGATACCTGTCCATACTGTTCATCTTTTTCAGGTAATCAATGGCAAACAATCAGTCAGTTGATCATCATGTGCAAATGGGTGAAAACTCATTACCTGAGGCATCCCGAGAATGTCCTATGCCATCATCAAGGTCTGACTACCAACCTGTATCTGGTGTCAATCCTGACCTTATTCTCATTTCTCCATCTGAGATGAAACCTCAGCAGCCAAACAATCATCACATGGAGTTCACTATCAAGATTGATCCTCTTGTACTGGACATTCTGAAGAACCATCTTTTAAGATGTGCTTTAACTTCTTAAGGTAGTGTTCCAGAGCTCTATGTTAAACAAGCTTGGAAAACAATCAGAGTCACCACAGTCAAAGCTGGTAATGAGAGAGTTCCTATTTTCAAACTGAAAATTGATCATTACACTTCTGTTTTGGACTACCAGACGCTTAGATTCATCTTGAGTCTACATGTTGCTGATTCCAGGGAAGGAAAACTTCCTATGATGATTTTCCTACAGATGCTGAAGTATTTCAAGATATCAAGAATATGGGTTATGTTGTACAGCTAACTCAAGTGAACCATTTCAAGAAGAACAATCTGCCACCGTTCTACTACACATTGTTTTCAGTAATCAACCGGCGTCTAACTGCTAAAGTCCATGGTATAGACAATGACAGCATCCACATACTTAGACTGTTTCATGTAGTAGTCTATGATCTACATGTAGACTATACAATCATTTTATGGACAGAGCTTTATGAGAAAGTAATTTCAAAGAAGACTTCAAAGGCACCTAACTATATTCCATACCAGAGATTCATGACCTTGATTGTGAGAAGCATGTCGAGGAGCAACAAGGATATTCCAAAGAGAATTGATTATCCTTCTCACCTGTTAGTGAAATGAGATTTCTGATGAAACAAAAGGAGTTCAGTTTTTCCATGCTAGTACCAGAAGCTCTTTTAGAGTATGTTGATCCAGAATCTGAATCTATTATAGCCTATAGAGAGTCTATGGGATAACCAGGACCAGTTGCCCCTACCCCAGGATCAACCCTTAGGAGAGAGGAGTCTGTGAGGGTTCCTGTTACCCAGGGGGTACATGAACGGGGTCTGAAGAGGAAAAATACCGAGAGGGGTAAAGAAGGGGGTCGGAGACCTAGACTTGAAACTTCAGGGTCATGGGCCAGTGCCCTACATCTTGTGACACCTTCAGTTAATGAAAGTCAAGGCTCTGAACGTGAGTCAGATCCGGATGCAACAAATGATGATAGTGAGGATATTCCTTCAGCTACTAGTGACAATGAAGAAGAAGAAATTGTTGATGTTTTTAGTGATGGAAACAATAATGATAATGATGATAGTGCTGATGAATCAGAAGGTGATGATGATGATGATGATGACAATGAAAGTGATGGAAATGATTCTAATCAAAATGATCAAGATCAAGGTGGTGCTAGTATTCAAGCTGATGATACTGAGCAGGTTGATGTATTTGAGCAATTTTATGAGGCCGATGATATGGAAATTGATGTTGATTCAACCATCAGAAATATTGTCGGAGATATAAGGAGTAATGAGGGAGCTCTAGTTGAAAATTTAAATGAGAGGATGAGTGAGAATGTAGAAAAAAATATGGTGAGCGTGTGTGTACCAAACCTACATATCCAAAAGGGCATCCGCATCTACCATTTCTCCGCATGTGTTGCGAGCAAGTGTTGAAAAAGACATAAGTAGCCCACTTATGCATTTGCACACCCAAGCCATCCACTCTATCTCCTCTCAACAGGAGTTAGCTTCAATTCAACATGGGGATTTAGCACAAAATCTACTTGGTTCTCACTCGGAGACCACATGTATTGAAAATAGAGAACATCAACCCCCGTTCTCAACTTCTTTCTCTGCACATGTAAGTCTCTCTAGCCAATTGTTACATCTTTGTCAATTTCTAGGACACATATAAAAACTACTACCATCGGAAGTCTTCGTGACCCGATCGGAACATCCATAGTAGATTCGCAATCCGGACTACGAGGATTAGATGGAAGTCTTGTCATTGCTAACATTCCGCCAGCTTTGAACACATGCCACATGGTTGATTCATCAACTACTGTGAGAACGGAGAGTCTAAGTGACCCCGGTGTTACTTTACTAGACTTTGTGTCGAAGGAATTTCTCAATGACGCCTTAAAGGTTGTTGAAATGAAGTTGTTGGATAAAATTGAAGAAGAGGTTGGTGGAGTTAAAAGATTGTTAAAAGGGAAAAATACAGCTGAACCTAAGCCAATTCAACCAGTTCTACAACCACCACAAATTACCCAGCCTATTGATTTGTCTATTGATGAGCTTAAATCCTTGTTGTTTGCTAAACTCTTATCTCAAGCTCCGACAATCAACAAGATGCAGATCTTCTTTCACTTCTGTAATCCCACCATCAATTACAACCACCACAATCTGTGCAACCAACAGATTTGGTTAGAGCTTCAAATTTTAATTCATTTAAAGCTGATATTTTGCATGCCATTTCTGATCTTAAACAGGTAGTGCAAACATCATGCAAATCCCAAGCTTCTGTTCTAAGGCATGATCATGATTCTAATCATGACCATGAGGGGGAGAATAGGGAGAAACAGAATGCTAATATGTTTGATGTTGCTGCTAGATTGGGTGAGCAAGCTTAGAATGTTAAAAATGTTGGTGGAGATAAAGCTGATAATGTTGATGATCATGGTACTAAGTAGAGTGATCAAGCTGATGAAACTACAGGAATGGAGCTAGTTTTATATGTTGATACAGATGTAGAACCAAGGGTTGAAAAGCCTAAGGTTGCTTCAAGAGAAGAAATTTTGGAGATGACTGGGTTGGAGAACATAAATGTTATCATTCTTTCAAATAATGATGATGAGAGTGATATTGATGCAAAGTATGAATTGTTTTGGAAGATAAAGGAGGAGGAGAAGGAAGGCTTCATGGAAATTGCTTCTGATGATGATGATGTTAAGATAGTGAATGTTGTAGAAAGAGAAGTTGAAGTTGTTCCAGAAAATGCAGATAGTGTACTTGATGGACTCTTTGAAGATAAAGATTCTGATGTATTGAATGTGTTATTTGCTCAGAATTCTCCAGACACGTGAAATAAATGAAAATAAATTCCGGTACCCCAAACACGTGAAATAAATGTTTGTACAGCTCCAAAAGAGAACTTTCACAACTTTTAACTTTTAACTTTCCTTCTTTAACCAAAACGTTATGGCATAAAGTCTCCAACAGGTTTCTTATGCATTAGTTTATTCCCCCAAACTTTGCAGGATGATGGGAACACAAATACATTTTTCAAATCGAGTTTAAAGCCTTGAGTCACACCGATAAAACACATTTGACCAAAATGGTAATTACAACGACATGCAATCCGAAAATTCATTTCATGCATTGCAGAAAATTTATAACAACAAGGTCAACAATTGAAACACGTTTAGATTAAAAGTTTAGTATGAGATAACATAAATATTTCACATATTTACTCACGCGAGTGAAAATCAGATTCAACCCCAAAGGTATGCACATATATCGTGTGAAACTCAAGATGAAATCATGCGACATTAAGATTTTCAAGGTGACTCTCACGGTTGCAAGAACGTAGGTGTAAGACTCTCATGAGACAAAGTTTTAAACATAACTCATAAATTAACGCACACAATAATGCAAGTCTACACGTTCCAAATTTTCTTTTTATTACGCGGTTCGGATGGTCATAAATTAAAACGCCATAAACCCAACTAAACTTTCATAGACTCATTAACGGTAAAATCAAGCGGATGACAAAATCTCTGTTTCCCAACATAAAAGCGTAAAACGACAATAAGTCTAAAAATGTCAAAACTCTAAACCACCACGTAAGATAAAGTGACCATTTTTCCACAAAACTCTCATTAGAGGCGACACCCGAAAGTTCGTAAATTATACGCCATAAAATTAAACTCACGCATCTCAAAATACATTCACCAACTCAAAAGGTTGCAAAACTATACCCCGTAAAATGTAACACGACTCATACAGAATAAAATTTTCCAGAAAGTTCCGACTCAAGAACAGTGGGACAACTCTTCCTTTAAAACCTTAACATACGTGGAGGAGATCCAATGTCAAGGCTAAAAATTCTATAGTTACTCGTCCACCACCACATGTGGCATTAAAACACGGACCTTAAGATGTCCAAAGATAACATTAACACAAAACAGGGATGGGGAGATTTTTCCATAAAAATTGCAATAACTTGCAACCAAACAACTCCATGCATGCTTAAGCTTCACGGTTTAAAATCTGATGAGTGCTAAATGTTTTACCAAGACTTCAAAGTATAACACACTTTATGCTTCGAATATATGAGAAACAATTGATGCAAACTTATTTTAGAAATAAATTTCGTGCATGAATTTAGTCGGCATTCACCCCCTCCGGACTACGCTTCCCAATAACACGGCATACTAGTGTCATCCGGGTGTATCAAACATCTTAGGGCAATAATCCCATTATTTAACTTACAAATTCTCCTCGAAATAGAAACGATATAACAGACTTATAGTTCTAATCCAACCAATAAATCTGACTCAAGATGGTTAGCTTAATGCATTCATTGCACCTACTATCACTTCTAAGTGACATCGCTATAAACGTCAATCCTCCCTTAGCCCACTCGCTTAGAAACTTTCTCACTACCCCAGCGGTCATCATACCAAGGTAGCTCAAGTATACATATGTAGCATGTAGGTTCACCATGACACTGGCCAGGTGCCACTATGAACGTACCGTACACAATCATCCTTGCGACCCTCGACAAGTTTCCCGTTTCCAACGACTAGATCAATCTCAAAATATCTTATCTTAAGGTACCTAATGTGCAACTTCACTTATCTTCACTTATAAGAACGCTAGTTTGAGTCTAGGCATCCACAAACCAATACCTAATTCTCTCAAACTTAAGCTCTGATACCAACTTGTAACACCCTCAAATCTGGAAATAGCAACTTATTTAAAATTTTCTAAATACATCAATAAATTAATCATCTACAACCACAAATTTAGATTCAACTACAATACACATATACTACCTTATATATACGGACTACAAAGGACGGGTGCTACTAATACCCATGCATAGTCACTATCTCCATAAAGCGGAAGACTTCACCGAATACTTACTTTCGGATCTATCTAAGGCTCTACTCTTCATAGGATGGCTAGAACCAACTCTCAACCTGGAAACCTGATGCACATGCCGACAAATAAAAAGGGTTAGGCTTAACGCCTAGTGAGCTCAAGAGTTTTAACATGAATGAATATATCCTTAAAAGAAGGAAATCAGTTTAAAGCAAGATCCTTCGAAATATTATACATCAAAATAGAAACGACACAATTTCCCATAAAATGCACTTTTAAAGACAATGCTCCCAAACACCCATTTCTTGTAAAAAGATGCAACCCGTAACTCACCCAAAACGGGATCATGGTCTGATACTCAATTGTAAAATGTAAATAATACTTCATATCCCGAAACACCCCAAAACTCGTGTGGGACATAATACTCGACCCTTAAATAACTAAAACAATCCATATAAATATGATACGTCGATGAAACATGGAACTGAAACTTAATACTCACGTGACCATAAAATGGAATGAAAACCAAATATTAAATCATGGATAATTAAATATCCAAAATACAGTGGGCCGACAACGGGGGATACCCGTATCCGTTGAGAGCGGAGGAACACAAAAGTATGCCACTCAAACAACGTTGATCGTACGAAACTTCACGACACGCAAGCCCAAGTGTCCCTACGACCTCTTAACAAGTTTCACCCAAAGAGACAACTAACCTTAGTGAACAACACCGGAGTTACCACCAAAGGCTCGGCACACGGGGGATACAACGAAGGCATTGCCCCACATGGCGAAGGTCCCAACGCCCATCAGAGGACTACCCATAGTCATAATAGCTCAACCAGAACTCAACCACTCTTAGTGCCTACTCGTAAAGACAAGGTCATAAACCATGAGTCCCGGAGTCTAACCCCGTACCACCCAATTGACCATCAATTAAGACTGACTTATGTGCCTATAGATCCAATGCAACACAATATATAGTTACACGACTACTCATGAATGACTAAAGCACTCGAGCCTGTAATGATTATAAATATGCAATAAAATGCATTAAGATGTAACTCTTAAATTGAACTCTACATCGAGCCATTAAAACCGGATAAATGTCCTCAAGACTCCTTTAAGCCAAAACGAGCTAAAATGCTCAAAATCCATTTGACCAACAGTTACTGGTCCCCCAAATGATGAAATGCCTTTAAACAACGTTTACGAATACACCAACATGCATATAACATGGAATATACCTCATTTGTACAAAATCCTCAAAGATGCATAAATTATAAAATAGACTTTACTTGTACAAAATCACCAAAAATACGTAAATCATGCTATTTAGTTTTTGAAATGTTCAAAACCTAATATAAGCATTTGAAGAGGTTACACGACCCAAGATATGAAAACTTATCAAAATATTCACTCTTTGACATATAACCAAGTAAGACATATTTTACTTCAAAATACACAAAACTTATCAGTAGTTAGCCATTTCATGTAAAACACAAAACACTTTAAAATGAACATTTTGGCATGTACACCGTTTTCACAAATCACTTGAACTCACCTTGCTAGATTTAGGTTAAATCTAGATTTCACCCAACGAGCTCTT
Source organism: Arctium minus (assembly GCA_954870635.1). Classification (NCBI taxonomy): domain Eukaryota; kingdom Viridiplantae; phylum Streptophyta; class Magnoliopsida; order Asterales; family Asteraceae; genus Arctium; species Arctium minus. The sequence continues at coordinate 72,473,662 of OX941085.1, read as the reverse complement.
TTGAAGGCCACTTGAATCCTCAAGTCGAAACCTTCCAAAACCTAGATACAAATATTAAAAACCATAAATACCCATATTTAACCATTTAGAAACATTCTCCAAACATTATATACCAAAATCCCAAACAAGGTCAAAACCCTAATTTCTCCAAGACCAACAAATCTGAGATTTGAGATACCAAACACTAAGAAACCACCAATGGAGCATTTATAACATTATTTCAAGAAAGCTTACCACTTAAGATGATGAGACTTTCCGAGGACACCCAAACCAACACTTCAACCCAAGCTCCCAACCGTTGAACTTGATGAGGAAGATGAAGATGAAGGTTTTGTGGTTTATTGACCCAACTAGTTAGATGGTGAAGAATCATGTGATTTGAGGAGGAAAACCCCCCAAAATAGGTTAGGGTTCGGTTTTGGGATTTGGGAGAGAAAAGGGAAGAAGGTGAAAGTGAGAAATGAGGAGAATGGTGAGAAATTCGGACTAAACAGCCTCTCAGCCCCCCGCCCGCGACATTGACTTGGCGACTATGCCCTTGGCATAGTCGTGGGGCATAGTCGCCCGCTCCTTAGTGCCCACGGTACCTCTTCCGCGAGAATGACACGGCGACAATGACACTTGTCACTGTCGCGGGCATTGTCGCCCAAACCTCCTCGAGTCCCAAAACTTGACTTCTTCCATGCCAACACTCTCGAAACCCTTAGGGACTTTGAACAAAGCATTTCCCAACAAAACCCCACTGTTTACCAGTCACAGAAACGTCCGGGTGACAATTACTTACCGAAAATTACGGGTGTTACACAGGGCAAGGTCGACGTCGGCCAAGCTTCCTTAAAAGCTTTTCATCTTTACTCTTCTCATTCAGGACTCCTAAAACTAAACTCAAAACTCTCCCTCTCTTCTTTATTATCCTATTCTAGGGCTCTTAAGAGCATTTACTCCCATTTATTTCACATTTTCAGTGCCATTAATCAAGATTGGAAGTTAGAGTTGTCATCACATCATCTTCATTGTCATCCTCTTCAAGTGAAGGAAATATAGGGTTTAGGGTTTTCATCAAAACCCTATTTTGTGAGTTCATCTTTCATAATAAATGCCTATATGCTTCCATTAAAACCTTTTATTTACATTACTTTAAATATTTACATTTTTCTCTATTTTGTGTTCTTGAACTATCTTGGTCAAAATCTAGGGTTTTAACACTATGGTGATGATGTTTTGAGTTATGATGATCTAAAATGTTGGTGGGATGACAAACATGGATTATTTATGCATTATGAAACTTGTAAAGTAAAATGGGTGAAATAATTTATTTGGTTTACTTTGGAAAGTTAGATTGTGAGTCCATGGTCTAAATATGTTAATGACACTTGTGTGTAGGGAACTTTATGTTAATATGTTCTCCAGGTTGGGTAGAATGAGATTACATGAAAAGAAATGTTATACATGTATGTTGGGTTTACCTTGTAATGCCATGGTGCTATATGAGATTCATGTGTTTGGAATTTATAGCAAAATACAAATTGTTATGTTGATGAATCATGTTAGCTTTGGAAATGGTGAGGTCCCAAGGTAAAGATCCATGGATAGGATTGAACTTGGTGACTCTTTGGGGTAAAGGCTCGGATTGAGTTGAACCCATATTTACATTGAACTAAATATTCATGGATAGAGTTGATGTTCCAACGGCTAAAGATTCATGGATAGAGTTGACGCCGGTAAATAACCATTCCAACTAAATGCTCCATATGGGTTGTGGCCTACTTTCGTGTTCCGCCACAACCTATGGTGGAACGGATCTCCCCCGTCTCGCATAAGGTTCAAACGTGGGAAGATTCAATTATTATTACCCTATTTTATTATTAAATGTTCACCAATGTATTATACTTTCATGTACATATATTTTTGGATGTTCTCACTAGGCTCTAAGCCTAACACTTGTTTGCTTTGGTGTACATATCAGGTTCCGTTAGTGGAGGGGTGGCTAATCCTTGAGCGGAGAGTTGGGTCAACATTTTAGGGACATAACATTTGACGAGATATAGAGCGTGCATATTACATTGACGATATTTTGGGAATTGATGACGACACCCAATTATAATCTAAAGTAGAATATTTTAGATTAAGTAGGTTGTCGGTCCTCATTTCATTTCATTTGTGTATTGTAAACGCATATACTCTTCCCCATTCTTGAGGGTGATGTCATTTGTGAAACCTAATTTCAGAAAAAATGTTCCAGGTTTAAATTCCCTTCAAATTACAACGTTATATTGCAAAAATTTCATGTTTTTTTGAAATCACTAAATTTAGGGTGTTACAAGTTGGTATCAGAGCATTAGTTTAAGTGAACTAGGCATGAATGTAAGATTTCTAGACTTAAGCTGAAGTTATAAGCTATGAATGGTGAGGATTGGGTAGAACTTCTAAGATAGGATGTTCTTAGAATCGACGGAATTGCATGAATTAAGAATTGTGATGATGGTAACGAGAACCCTTGTGTATGGTGTGTTCATAATTGCACGTAGCTAATGCTATTATGAATATATTGTTACGTAAGCATGCTTGATTTACTAATGTCATGACGATTGATGAATGTATTAGTACGTTTTCTTTGTGTTTCGATCAAATCTCTTATTCTCTCTCGTGCTTGAGTGGCAGCCTTTGTTCTATCACGGTGAATACTCAGAAGGCATATCTTTTACACTTACTGCTATGATTTCCAGCTTGGCATTGAAACAAATCAGAGGAGAGTGAATATGCTTGTACCTAATATGACTCATCCATTACTTGAAGAAACTCCGCTTTACACTGTGCTTAAAGAACCAGAGCTGGGAGTTGTTTATGAAAATGGAGAGAAGGTTAAGAGATTCATGAGAGCCTCAGAAATTGCTAAATATTCTGATGGCACTTTGAAATTAGTCTTGAAGGAAATCAAAACCAGATATGATGAAAGTGAGAAGAAAAGACTTGAAGAGAATGATCATATGCCAAGATCTGTGAGAATCTTCACTGGTCATGTGATTCTTGCTATTCAAGACAGGATTCGTTTCAGAGAAGGTATCAGAAGGTTTGAATCATTTTTGGGCATCTGGAGAACAAGTAAGAGAAGATGGACAAATTGAAGACATGCAAATTGATCCAAAAGGGGGAGATTGTTAGATATAAGTTTGAATCAACTTGTATTGTAAGTTTGACTTTTTGTAAGTTGTTGTTTGACTTTCTACTTTGTGTATTGTATGAGGTCATGGCTTGTATGACTCATATAAATACCCTTTGTCTTTGTTTTTCTTTGTAAGTCATGTAAGAGTTCAAACGTCATGTTTGTAAGTCTTGTGGTATTGTAACTCAACGTGAGATATATGACAATACGACTTATGACATATTTCTCTCTCTAGATCCTTTCTAGATTCTTTCTTTAATCTTTGTTCCTTGATTGTTAATATGCTTGAAATCTGGGATCACATAATTTATTTGGTTTACTTTGGAAAGTTAGATTGTGAGTCCATGGTCTAAATATGTTAATGACACTTGTGTGTAGGGAACGTTATGTTAATATGTTTTCCATGTTGGGTAGAATGAGATTACATGAGAAGAAATGTTATACATGTGTGTTGGGTTTAACTTGTAATGACATGGTGCTATATGAGATTCATGTGTTTGGAATTTATAGCAAAATACAAATTGTTATGTTGATGAATCATGTTAGCTTTGGAAATGGTGAGGTCCCAAGGTCTCCATGGATAGGAATGAACTTGGTGACTCTTTGGGGTAAAGGCTCGGATTGAGTCGAACCCATATTTACATTGAAATAAATATTCATGGATAGAGTTGAAGTTCTAACGGCTAAAGATTCATGGTAGAGTTGACGCCGGTAAATAACCATTCCAACTAAGTGCTCCATATGGGTTGTGGCCTACTTTCGTGTTCTGCCACAACCTATGGTGGAACGGGTTTCCCCCGTCTCGCATAAGGTTCAAATGTGGGAAGATTCAATTATTATTACCCTATTTTATTATTAAATGTTCACCAATGTATTATACTTTCATGCATATATATTTTTTGATGTTCTCACTAGGCTCCAAGCCTAACACTTGTGTGCTTTGGTGTACATATCAGGTTCCGTTAGTGGAGGGGTGGCTAATCCTTGAGCGGAGAGTTGGGTCAACATTTTGGGGACATAGCATTTTAAGAGATATAGAGCGTGCATATTACATTGTCGATATATTGGGAATTGATGACGACACCCAATTATAATCTAAACTAGAATATTTTAGATTAAGTAGGTTGTCGGTCCTCATTTCATTTCATTTGTGTATTGTAAACGCATATACTCTTCCCCATTCTTGGGGTGATGTCATTTGTGAAACCTTATTTCAAAAAAAATGTTCCAGGTTTAGATTCCCTTCAAATTACAACGTTATATTGCGAAAATTTCAAGTTTTTTGAAATCACTAAATTTAGGTTGTTACAAGTTGGTATCATAGGATTAGTTTAAGTGAACTAGGCATAAACGTAAGATTTCTAGACTTAAGTTGAAGTTATTAAGCTATGAATGGTGAGGATTGGGTAGAATTTCTAAGATAGGATGTTCTTAGAATCGACGGAATTGCATGAATTAAGAATTGTGATGATGGTAACGAGAACCCGTGTGTATGATGTGTTCATAATTGCATGTAGCTAATGCCATTATGAATATATTGGTATGTAAGCATGCTTGATTTACTAATGTCATGACGATTGATGAATGTATTAGTACGTTTTCTTCCAAGTTTAAATTCCCTTCAAATTACAACGTTATATTGCGAAAATTTCATGTTTTTTTGAAATCACTAAATTTAGGGTGTTACAACTTTTGCTTGTTATACCTCCTCCTCAATTTCTTTCAGCAGGGCTTCTTGAACTCTGATTGGATTCTTCTTTAGCTTCTTATCAGAGACTAAGTTGCGCGACACCTTAAGGGTAAGTTTGGCGTTCTTTTGGCATGCATCAAGTAGTTTCTCAGCCCTGATAGATTCTTCTCGTTCTGTCGGAGTCTGGAAATCAAGCTCTTCAGTGCTTTGTTGAGGAGGGACTGAGCCGTTGACTTTCTAGCTTTTGAATCATCGCTGATCGCTTTTGAACTTCATCCTCAGACCTTTTGATAAGTCGTGAGCTGTTTGGGTGAGTCAACGATTCTTTTTTTTCTTCTTGTTCATCAGTCTCTAGAGCAGAGACTGGAATTATTTGTAGATCATCAGCAGGGATTGCTGGGATTATTGGTAGATCAAGTGGTCTCTCAAGCAGGGGAGAGAACTAGCTGATTGAAAAAGAAGGAAAAGTTAATTTATTGGTAGGAGACAGATAAAGGTTTATAAATGAAGTAGGGGTTTTAGATGAGAGAAAGAAGTAGAGTAGGGAATTACGGAGAGGCATACCTGAGAAGGTTGTTCCCCCTCAGATGTTGAGATCATCTTCAAATTACCAGAGGCAACGATACCTTTTTGCTTTCCTTGGAATGTTGGCTTTGAAGTGTTCTCGGTTCTCCCCCGTGCTTCATTTATGACCACACCCTTTAGCTAAGGCACGCTGATGGGATTCGATGTGAACCACACATCTGATTCATCATCATCCTCATCACCAGCGTCCTTAGAGTCTTATTGATCTACAAGCTCCAACTATTCCTCGTCTTCATCTTCTTCTTCAGGGATCACCATATTGGAAGAGGAAGGGAGGGGCTTGGGTGTCTTTCTCCCCCTCAAACTGAGGGATGGCTTCAACATTTCCCTCAGTGGTCTTCTCCCCCTCTTTGTCATCATCATTTGGGGGAGGGAGATCAGTAGTAGTAGCGACTGAGGTAGAAGGCGTATCAACTTCCAGCTTTTTCATCCTGGCTTCTAGGTCAGGGATGACCTTAATCGCTTCGAAAATGAAATCAGCAGTGAGTTGGAGTGACTCACGATAAGCTTCTGTGAACGAAGGAGTAGGGTTTGTGAACTGATTCCTTCAGAATTGCCAGAACCTGCTCGCTGGTTGGTAGAATCAGCCTTTGTGCTAAGGGTTTTGACAACAGTGTTGAGGGAGCTGATGTGGCCATTTAGAAATTGCAGTGTTGTGGGGTTCTTGGCCACGTCCTCCTTTAAATTTGAGACCTCATCCACAAGCGCTAATAGCTGAAATTATCAGCCTTGAAGGAGAGAGAGGTAGTGAGGTCTTTCAGCGCTTCGCCGACTGAGTTTACGGCGGCGGTGTTGATGTTGATGGTGGTGGAGAGAGATTCCAATTTGTCACTGACCTCTGTGATAGAGGTGTTGAGAGTGGCCAACGTAGAACCTGAAAAAAAAAAGGTTGAGCGAAAAAATGCTCAGGCTTATTTATTATCAGGGAAGGAGTGTATGAGGGATGGGGTGTACCTGATGGTGCCGAGAACAAGTCAAAATGACTGTGTCCCGTATAAAACTCCATGTCCTGCTCAAAAGGAGTCTGGGAGATGGGTATCTGTTGACTGGCTCCGAGAGGGAAACCATCAGGTCCTATGTTGCCGCGAGTGAGATTCGACATCTGAGAAGTAAAAACATCAGTGACCAAAGAAGAAGAGACAAGAGTTGAGAAAATAGTAGGGAGGGCACTAGTGTTGCCCGAAATTACCTCAGCAGTGCTTAGAGGCACTGAGAGACTGGGTGTGCACCAGCGTAGAGTCAGTGCACAAAGGCACTGAAGCAGTGTTGGTTGCAGAAGTGAAGGAGCGTTCCACGAAGGTGTCAAGGGAGGTCTGTAGAGAGACTATCCCTGAAGTAGGTAGTTCTTGCTGCTGGAGGGTTGACTCCTTGACTCTCTTAGCCTTATTGGACTTGCCAAGAGGAGTAGTAGAGGTTTACCTTTTAGAAGGGGTTGTAGTAGCATGGGTAGCCTCGGTGGGTGGTAGCTAAATAACGTGCACTCAAAGCGTGGACATTGAGTTTCCCAGCGTGGACACAAGTATATATCAACACTGGGATCACTACAAGTAATAAAATGGTACAAGTACTGAGTATCGTACCCACAGGGACTGAACTACTGAGAATTGCTGACTTTCATGAACTTCTTGCACAAGTTTCGAGTTGGGAGAAATATTTGTTTGGTTGGTGAATTAATTCTAAAAATACGAAATGAACTTTTTATAATTAAAGAATGGGTATGGGTATAAGCATTCCTTGAGACAAATGTAGTAACAAAATGGTCGAGCGCTTTGTAGTATGGAAAGTCTATAAAAAGTCCGATCTCTCGAAAGTGGATTTTTAAAGACCGGTCCTACAAAATGCTCGTAAAGTGTCCATCGTTACCAATCCTTAATCTTGCCGATTTAACCAAGTTGATAAAAATCAAGCTATACCGGTACGGAGATTTATACCCAAATCTCTTTGTGATATAAATCTCCTCTGACGTTTGAACCTTAGTAAATCATACAAAACCCGTATCTCTACGTGGTTATCAAAGACTCTCTCAAATCTTTGTGCATCACATAAGCCGTATTTCGAATCCGCCCCTCTCGAGGACAAGATCTAATATTAACATTTTAAAGTGATCGGCTTATCCGCGTTGAGTTTAAGTCCCGACTCAACTGACCAAGCTTAAGGACTAGTAATAATGGCCACACCCAAGTGTTGCCTACTAGTCCCAAGTTAACTCACACCCACACCCAAGAGGTGCTTAGCTCATGCTAATAATAGAAGACATAATAATATAAGAGAAATAAAACCTAACTACTTGAATGAATATAAATAAAGTAAGAGCAAAGTAAGAAAATAAACTACGGAATTTAAAATGCTAAAATTAAAGACAAAGAAATTAAAGTACAAAAATTAAAGAGCAAGAAAATAAAATACTTAAAGTTAAACTTGCAATAAATTAAAAGACTAGGAAGTTTAATACATAAAAGTAAAGAACAAGAAATTAAAGACAAGAACTAAACTAATCTTTAAAGCTAAGTTCTCTCTTTTTGGAGAGAACTTAGGAAGATGAGAGAGTGATAGAATTGTTGTTGGTGGAATGATGGCTAAAATGAAGAACCCAAGGCCTCTTTATATAGGAAGTGAGAGAGAGAAAACCCTTGTGAAGCATGTGACCCTGAAGCTTCGGGTGCCCACCGCGGGCACTCACTGCTCTCCCCGACAGTTTTCCCAAGATCTGCACAAAAATTACTTTTGATGTCATTATCATAACTTGCTTTAATTATAGACCAAAAGAAGATAGAAAGGAACAAAAGTGGGTATAAATGGGGAATAAGACACGGAAAAGAGCGATAAATAACACTCAGGAATGAGGGTTATCATATCCTCAAACTTGAACTGTTACTTGTCCTCAAGTAACCAAAAACTAGAAAAGAAAGTTTTACGAAGAAAGAAAGCGATAGAGAAAAGAAAAACCGAAAATTAAATTACCACCTACGGAGGGACTGTTGATCTTTCTCTAGCGGGAGTGATGTACATTCTTCCATTCTTGACCATGGTTCCGATGAAATTAATCAGTAGGATTTGAGGGTTAGTGTTTGATGGGTACAAAATTTTACTAACTTCCTCAAACTTGAGTGATACTACAAAAGGATTTTATGTCTCTCTTTATTTCTCACTTTTGAGTATTTTTTTTATATCGCATTTCCCAAGACTTGTGATTTTATCAATTGTTTTATGCCTTTGGGTTGTGCGTGTCTCCCAATTTTCCAAAGACTTATTTTATCCCCCCACCCTTTATATTATTATTTTTAAATGATCAAGCAATTATGACGATGATCATTGCGAACCCCCCTCCTCAAACTTGAGGTTATCGATGTCCTCATCGATTTTCAAAAGTTATAGAGATATATGGCTTTGGTGAGGTGTCAATGGGTAAGTGTATGGATTGAAGTGAAGGGATGGACTACGTCCTTTTAATCGCATCAAACATCAAAATCATGAATGTAGGAATGTACCTGAAAAAGAACATGCTAGAGACAACAACGAAATGATCAACAACCATGGATTAAAACAAACGCCAAAAATTGCTTAAGCAATATACAAAAGTGGCGCACAGAGTTAGCAGTTCCAAAAATACCCAAACGAGAGAACACAAAAGATTAACCATAGAAAGTTTTGATAATAACCGCAAAAGAATCACAGATGCCTACACTACTGCTCACTGGGAGCAGTAGCCATAGCAGTTGTGCCCTTCGTAGAGGGAGGTGCAGAAACTGGAACAGCAGCCGGTGGGAGAGGAGCGAGTACTTCAGCTGGGAATCGTGGCAAAGTAGTTGTCACACTGGGGTTGATGGAATGCAAGATCCGTTGGAATCCCGCGTTCCACTCCTGATGATATGTCCACATCCAGAGCTCCCGTTCATGGAATTCCCTCTGTCGATCCTCCAGTCCTTCTAATCGAGCCAGCACAGTTTCATTTTGTCCTGCGAGAATCGTCATCCAAACTTCTGCCCCATAAACAGTGCTCGAAGGGGGGGTGCATAGGGAAAGCAGAAGATGCAGCACGGGGGGTGATTGTTGCAGTGGGCGCGGCAGTACCGAAGACGTTGGCAGTAGGCACTGCAGCACCCGCAACATCTGCAGTGGACACTGCAACATGAACAGTCCGTGCAGGTCTTGTTCTCTTCAATGCTCTTTGTCTCCTCTCCAGCGTTTCCATGCTGATTAAGTTAGCAACATGCAATGGTTGGTCTGTATCGTAACGAGGGATACCCACCATTTTCATTAGCTTAGTGATGAGAGATGGAAAAATAAGACGAGAAACCATTCTCGAAGCTGCATAGACGAGGGCTGCATGGGCAACCGGACCCACGTCGATGGGTAGTTCCTTCATGATACAATAAAGCAGAAAACATTTCTCTCGGGACAGAGTGCCATCATGAGCACTTGGCATGATGTTATGCTGCAGAAATTGAAACCACATAGATGCATTTTGATTGAGGTCCCCGGTAGTGATCACTAGTCGTTTGTTATCCCGGGACAAACCTTTACCAGGTAAAGCCAGCAAGGTTGCAATGTCCTCATCGTGTACACTCGTGATTTTAGCAACCATTTGATTGAAAGAGCAGATGAAGGGGGTTTGCAACCCCAGGGCTCTGTTAATGCTTTCCCCTGACCAGTTCACGTCGCGACCACGAATTGTCACCACACTTTGCTTGCACACCCTGATGGTGGCAAAAAAATTCCTTGACCCATGTAAGATTGGCCTCAAAGGGGAGACCAATCAGACATTCCCATTGGTGGGCTCTCAAGGTGTGTTTTACGTGTAAAGCCGATTCAACCAATTTTGGGTCGAATGGCCTTTCGTAGTGTGGATTACGATTTTTGATAATGTTATACCTGACAGCTATTTCAAGCTTCTGCGCTGCCGTGGGTACTGCTTCCCATAGTTCAGCCTCCTCGGGATCAGACTCCTCATGATCAGACTCCTCGATCACTTTTTCTTTTCCTTTTGCAGTTGGCTTCCTGAGGCTCCTCCTTCTGTTATGTACCCCCTGTTCTTCCCTGCCCACTGGCTTCTTGGTTGTTCTACCCTTTGCTTTCCTCCAGCCCGCTTTCTGATCTCCCAATGGCTCTTCTGGCACGAAATCACTATCATCATAACTATCAGTTTTCCTCTGTTTTTTCGGAGGGGGAGCTTCCTCGGAAGACGAAGAATCTTCTGCTGCACTGGAGGAACTATATTCCCCCTCTGTGTGACTATTGGATGCACTTTTAGATGGTGAAGCCGGTGGAGTGGCCACTGCCTCTCCTCCGCGGGCAGTGATGGGGTTCGAGCTTTCTGCCGTAGCGAGACCATGGCTCACGGTGTTGCACGGTGGTGACGGGAATGGCAGATCATCTTGGGGACTACCATCGTGATGCTCTTCGAAATCAAACATAAGATTTCCTTCCAGAATAGCATCAATATCATCATCATCGAAATCTTCTATTTCATTCAAATCGAAATGATGGATTTGTGAGCCGCTAGGGTTTAGGGATGGATTTGGGGGAATATGGGGTAGTTCATTGGGGACAGGGGTGGGATTTTTAGAAATGGTGGTTGCAGATGTAGGGATTCGTATGTTTAGGAAAATGGGTTTAGGGCTTATGGTGGTCGCTGACGTAGCGGTGGCGACGGAGGGTGGCGGTGGTGTGGTAACAGAGATAGTAGGAGTAGGAAAGTGGGTGACTTTTGTTAGAACCTCATGGCTCTCAAGATAATTGTGGAGAAAGAAAGATGGGGAAGATGATTGAGCTTGGGATTCATCAGCTTACCATGGAGGTACCGGCGATGTTCTGAACACCGGTCATCGACGAACCGACGGAAAACATAGTCGTCTGAACGACTGTGGGCTGCGTGACAGGGATAGCAGGCGGCGGCGATGGCGGTGCTTCGACAGTGGTATCGGCAGCCTACAATCGTAAACTCCGGCAAAATGGTACAATGTTGGGGTTGGGTGTAAGTTTTTTCAACCTAGCCATGAACAAGATTAAAGGGTTTTTTTCTTGGGTTTTGAAAGTTTGGGGTTTAATTTCTTGGGGAAGATGAAGGTTAGTGATTAAAAAGAAACTACTTAATTAAAAAGAAACTACTCCCTCTTTTTAAAAAAATAAAACCGCCGGTTTTAAAAAGAAAACCACTAGAAGTTTTAAAAAAAACAACAAAACCCAAATTTTTTCTAAAAAGGTACATAGAAATCTTACATGGAAAGATCTTACACCACTCCTTTCGCCACGTGTCCTACCAGGTACTCCCACACCATGCTTTAGAAAATAAAATATTTTTCTAAAAAGGTAAATAGAAATCTTACATGGAAAGATCTTACACCACTCCTTTCGCCACGTGTCCTGCCAGGTACTCCCACACCATGCTTTAGAAAAGAAAATAAGATATCCAAAATCTTACCTAGTACGCTTTCCTGCCTAACAGTAGTAGTGGGAACTCTGAATCCACAGTGGACACTCCGGAAATTTTCAAAAACAACAAAATTTAAACTGTACAATTTATTTACAGATCGAACTTCTCTTAACTTAAACATTTCGATTGGCAGGTTTGGGTACTGCATCAGGGATGTAGTGCTTGACCTGATGCGCGTTGACTTTAAATGTGCTTCCATCTTGTGGATTTAAAAGGCCAACCGTACCAAAACGACGGACCTCGACAATAGTGAATGGCCCTGACCAACTCGATTTTAATTTTCCCGGAAAAAGCTTTAATCGTGAATTAAAGAGGAGGACATGCTGATCATTTTCAAAAGTTCTTTGATTTATCCTACGATCATGCCAAAGTTTAGTTTTTTCTTTCTAAATTTTTGCATTATCGTAGGCATGATATCTCAGCTCCTCTAATTCACTCAATTGAAGTTTTCTCTTCTTACCTGCAACATCCTCACTTAAATTTAACTCTTTTATTGCCCAAAAGCCTTGTATTCAAGTTCCAAAGGTAAATGACATGCCTTTCCAAAAACCAATTTGTACGGTGACATGTCCAATGGGGTTTTAAAATGTGTTCTGTAAGCCCATACCACGTCATCCAACTTAAGTGATCAATCCTTTCTATCGGGTTTAACTACTTTTTCCAAAACTGATTTTATTTCCCGATTTGAAAGTTCGGCCAGACCATTAGTTTGCGGATGGTATGCCATGGAAACCTTATGTTGGATATTGTATTTGCCAAGAACAGTGCTTAACATTTTGTTCACAAAATGTGTCCCTTCATCGCTAATTAAAGCTCGGGGTGTACCAAACCGTACAAAAATATTTTTGTGGAGAAAGTTAATCACTGTTTTAACATCATTTCGAGGACATGCTATTGCTTCCACCCATTTGGAGACATAATCAACCGCAATCAAAATGTACTGATTATTAAAAGACATTGGAAATGGTCCCATGAAATCAATGCCCCATACATCAAAAATTTCTACTTCCAAAATATTATTCAAGGGTATTTCATTTCGTTGGGACAGATTTCCTGTTCTTTGGCATTGGTCACAACCTTTGACAAACTCAAAAGAATCCTTGAATAATGTGGGCCAAAAGAATCCGCTTTGCATGATTTTTGCCGCCGTACGTTGTCCATCAAAATGGCCACCGTAAGGTGAGGCATGACAATCACTCAAAATATTCCTCATTTCTAAACTCGGGACGCATTTTCGCAAAACTTGGTCTGCACCTAATTTATACAAAAATGGGTCATCCCAAAAATAATGTTTGCAATCATGAATGAACTTTTTGAATTGTTGTCCTCGCATATGGTACGACCTAATTCCGCTAGAAAGATAGTTCGCAATATCAGCGTACCATGGGACATTTTTGTCAAAATGATGCTGGATAGCCAAGATGTGCTCATCCGGAAAAACTTCTTTTATCTCATGATTTCCACCACTTGACACGTCATTTTCAATCCTAGAAAGGTGGTCGGCAACCTGATTGTCCACTCCTTTTCTATCAAGTATCTCTATATCAAATTCTTGTAACAAAAGGACCCAACGAATAAGCCGTGGCTTTGCGTCAGTTTTGCTAAAAAGATACTTAATAGCGGAGTGATCCGTGTGAACGATGACCTTTGTGCCAATCAAATAGGATCGAAACGATCAAATGCAAATACTACAGCAAGTAACTCCTTCTCAGTTGTGGTGTAGTTTATTTGAGTTTCAATGAGAGTTTTACTTGCGTAGTAAATGGGGGGGAAAATTTTTCCTCGTCTTTGCCCCAAAACAGCACCCACGACCCAATCACTAGCATCGCACATTACCTCAACAGGTAATGTCCAATCTGGTGCTATAACTATGGGTGCCGAAACAAGGGCGGCTTTGATCGTTTCAAAAGCTTTTTTACATTCGGAAGTAAAGCCGAAAGTTTGATCGACATGCAATAAGTTGCAAAGGGGTTTTGTTATTTTTGAAAAATCTTTAATAAACCGCCTATAAAACCCCGCATGTCCTAAAAAACTCCGAATACCTTTAACCAAACTAGGTTCGGGTAATTGCATGATTACTTCAAGTTTAGCTTTATCCACTTCTAAACCTTTCTTGGAAACCATATGACCCAACATGATTCCTTCTTGTACCATAAAATGACATTTTTCCCAGTTTAAAATTAAATCATGTGTTTCACATCTTTCCAAGCTCTTTTTCAAAATTTCCAAACAATTTTCAAACGATGTGCCAATAACTGAAAAATCATCCATAAAGACTTCCATGGAATTTTCAATCATATCAGAAAAAATTGACATCATACAACGCTGAAAAGTAGCGGGTGCATTGCATAGACCAAATGGCATTCGGCGAAAAGCAAAAGTTCCTAAAGGACAAGTGAAGGTGATCTTCTCTTGATCTTCGGGTGCGATGTGAATTTGGTTATACCCCGAATATCCATCCAAAAAGCAATAAAATTCCTTTCCGGCCAACCTATCTAACATTTGATCAACAAAGGGCAAAGGAAAATGGTCCTTTTTGGTGGCTAGATTGAGTTGTCTATAGTCCATACATATTCTCCACCCTGTAACAGTTTGGGTTGGTATAAGCTCGTTCTTTTCATTGGTGATAACGATTGTACCACCCTTTTTCGGTACACATTGTACTAGACTTACCCAACCACTACTTGAGATGGGGTAAATGATACCCGCATCAAGCCATTTTAAAATTTCTTTCTTGACGACTTCTTTCATGATTGGGTTAAGTCTTCTTTGAGGTTGCACTTTGCCAACACTATTATCATCCAAAATTATCTTATGTTGTCAAAGAGATGGACTAATTCCCTTGATGTCAGCTATCGTCCATCCTATGGCCTTCTTGTGATTTTTTAACAACTCTATTAACTTTACCTCTTGCTCACTACTTAAGTTGGAAGAAATAATGACGGGCAATTTCTCTTCTTCCATGAGATAAGCATACTTAAGTTGAGTAGGAAGTGGCTTTAATTCGAGTTCAGGTGCCTTAATTATAGAAGGAACTTGGGTCGGCCTATCATTAAAGTCCAATTGCTCAAATACATCAACCACCTCAATCAAATCATCTTCCAAAATATCTTCCGCTAAACAACTAATCAACCTCATCTCAAATTCATCATCCAAGGCATTTAGGCAAGAGTAATCCTCAATTTCACCGTTAAACTTAAGGGGTTTGAAAATGTTGAAAGTTACTTGTTGGTCGTTCACTCTCATAGTTAACTCACCCTTTTGCACGTCTATCAAGGTTCTACTGGTTGCTAAAAATGGTCTGCCTAAAATGATGGGGACATCCTTATCTGTTTCGTAGTCCAAAACTAGAAAGTCAACCGAAAAGATGAATTTATCGACTTTTACCAAAATGTCCTCAATTTTTCCTTTCGGATATGCCAAAGATCTGTCTGCGAGTTGCAAAGTGACTGTGGTGGGTCGAACTTCACCAATTCCTAATTTTTTAAAAACTGACAAAGGCATGAGGTTTATGCTTGCTCCCAAATCACATAGAGCATGTCCTACTTCTTGTCCCCCGATAGAACACGGGATGGTGAAACTTCCCGGGTCCTTTAGCTTCGGCGGGATTTTGCAAGTAAGAAGTGCACTACATTCTTTAGTCAAAGCAACAGTTTCAAATTCTCCCAACCTTCGTTTCTTGATTAGAATATCTTTCAAAAATTTAACATAACTTGGCATTTGCTCGAGAGCCTCTACCAAAGAAATGTTAATGTGGAGTTGTTTGAAAATGTCCAAATACTTTTTGAATTGTTCATCCACATTTTTGTTTTTTAATCTCTCAGGAAAAGGTAGTTCTCACAGATCTGGGGTTGCTTTGTTCTTTTCAGGAATGCATGGAAGTACTGGTTCTGGAGTGGGCACAGCCTGCCCGCGGTGAGCAAGCTGGGCTGGCCTGCCTGAAACAATTGGGCCAGATGTTTGGACCGGAGTTTCTGGTTTTTCTGTTGTCTTAGGAGTTGGGAACAGATCTGGAAATTTTGAACTATCAAAGGGGTGCGAGTTTTCTTCCAAAATTGGTGAGAGCGGTGATTTCTCGACCTTTTTAGATTTTTCTACACTCTCAATTTCTTTTATGCTCACAGCCTTGACATGTTCCTTATGGATGCCTTTAGGATTTTCGGTGTCACTCGGCAAAGTCCCTTGTGGCCTACTCTTGAGTTCAATGGCAAATTGTCCAAGTTGGGTTTCAAAACCCCTCAAGGTTGCATTGGTTTGGTTTATAAAACCTTTAAGTAACGATTCGATTGAACCAATAACGTCCGATGCATTTTGTTGCCTAGGTGCATGTGATTGTGAAGATTGTCCATGTTGAAAATTTTGAGGGTGGTTTTGGTGAAATCCCGGGGGATTTTGTGGTCGGTTTTGGACTTGACTTACCCCGGGGGGTTGAAGTCCTTGATTTCCCGACCATGAGAAGTTTGGATGGTTTCTCCAATTCGGGTTGTATGTTTGGGAAAACGGATTATTTCTAGCGTGATTCCCAACATAGTTTACCGCTGCGGGATTACCGGGGCAACACTCAAAAGGGTGATTTTCTCCACAAAAACTACACGACTCATTTAAAGCTTGATGAATGGCTTGCACTTGACTCTTTTCTCCATTAAGGCTCAAATTGTTTTTAACCAGATTAGTTAAGGCTACAATTTGTGCATTTAAAGCGGAGATGGCATCAATCTCACGAACTCCTGACGCAGTCTTAGGAATTATAGCACGAGGGTTTGACCAATCAGTGTTATTATTGGCAACCTTTTCCAAAATGTCATACCCCTCGTTGTATGTTTTTGAAGTAAAAGCGCCACCAGATGTGGCATCAAGGATGATTTTAGCAGAATTAGAAAGACCGTTGTAAAAGGTTTCCAATTGGATGCAGTGAGGGATTCCGTGGTGAGGACATTTTCGAATTAAATTTTTGAATCTCTCCCATGCATCCGATACTGCCTCATCTTCCTTTTGTTTAAACATTAAAATCTCATTTCTAAATTTTACATTCCTAGTGGGAGGAAAGTATTTCTTTAGAAATTTTTCAGCTAAACTCGTCCAAGTGTCAATTGAATGAGGTGGCTGAGAATTTAGCCAGGCTTTGGCTCTATCTCTCAATGTATAAGAGAAGAGTGTCAACCGTAAGGCTTCTGCGGAAACTCCGGGAATGAGAAAATGATCCGTCATTTCTAAAAATGATTTTAAGTGAGAGTGCGGATCTTCCGAAGGTAATCCTCCAAATTGACTCATTGCTTGGATCATTTGAAACATTACCGGTTTCGATTCAAAATTTTGCGCAGTAATGTGGGGCCTAAGAATACCTGACTTGAGTTGATCAAATTCGGGTGTTGCATAGTCCCATATTCCCCTTTCTTTGTCATCGGCAATTTTAATCATTGTTTCCACAAGCGGAGGTGGAGGATTTGCTACCCCTTCCGCCATGGTTTGATTTAAAATTGGGTTTTGCCGATTTCCTCTACCTCTTCTTCTTCTTTTCAAAGTTTTTTCAAATTCAAGATCGAGAGGTAAAAGTTCACCGTGTTGTAGCCGTGGCATACAACACGATAAATGCTTTGAAGGTGAAACAAGTGACACAGGCTCGAACAAAAATCAGTAACTCAAAATGTAAAATCGTGCCAATCTCCGGCAACGGCGCCAAAAACTTAGTAGCTAAATAACGTGCACTCAAAGCGTGGACACTGAGTTTCCCAGCGTGGACACAAGTATATATCAACACTGGGATCGCTACAAGTAATAAAATGGTACAAGTACCGAGTATCGTACCCACAGGGACTGAACTACTAAGAATTGCTGACTTTCATGAACTTCTTGCACAAGTTTCGAGTAGGGAGAAATATTTGTTTGGTTGGTGAATTAATTCTAAAAATATGAAATGAAATTTTTATAATTAAAGAATGGGTATGGGTGTAAGCATTCCTTGAGACAAATGTAGTAACAAAATGGTCGGGCGCTTTGTAGTACGGAAAGTCTATAAAAAGTCCGATCTCTCGAAAGTGGATTTTTAAAGACCGGTCCTACAAAATGCTCGTAAAGTGTCCATCGTTACCAATCCTTAATCTTGCCGATTTAACCAAGTTGATAAAAATCAAGTTATACCGGTACGGAGATTTATACCCAAATCTCTTTGTGATATAAATCTCTTCCGACGTTTGAACCTTAGTAAATCATACAAAACCCGTATCTCTACGTGGTTATCAAAGACTCTCTCAAATCTTTGTGCATCACTTAAGCCGTATTTCGAATCCGCCCCTCTCGAGGTCAAGATCTAATATTAACACTTTAAAGTGATCGCCTTATCCGCGTTGAGTTTAAGTCCCGACTCAAGTGACCAAGCTTAAGGACTAGTAGTAATAATGGCCACTCTCAAGTGTTGCCTATTAGTCCCAAGTTAACTCACACCCACACCCAAGAGGTGCTTAGTTCATGCTAATAATAGAAGACATAATAATATAAGAGAAATAAAACCTAACTACTTGCATGAATATAAATAAAGTAAGAGCAAAGTAAGAAAATAAACTACGGAATTTAAAATGCTAAAATTAAAGACAAAGAAATTAAAGTACTAAAATTAAAGAGCAAGAAAATAAAATACTTAAAGTTAAACTTGCAATAAATTAAAAGACTAGGAAGTTTAATACATAAAAGTAAAGAACAAGAAATTAAAGACAAGAACTAAACTAATCTTCAAAGTTAAGTTCTCTCTTTTTGGAGAGAAGAACTTATGAAGATGAGAGAGTGATAGAATTGTTGTTGGTGGAATGATGGCTAAAATGAAGAACCCAAGGCCTCTTTATATAGGAAGTGAGAGAGAGAAAACCCCTTGTGAAGCATGTGACCCTGAAGCTTTGGGTGCCCACCGCGGGCACTCACTGCTCTCCCCGACAGTTTTCCCAAGATCTGCACAAAAATTACTTTTGATGCCATTATCATAACTTGCTTTAATTATAGACCAAAAGAAGATAGAAAGGAACAAAAGTGGGTATAAATGGGAAATAAGACACGGAAAAGAGAGATAAATAACACTCATGAAAGAGGGTTATCAGTAGGTATTGCCGAAAGCTTTGCCGCTGAAGAAGAAGAAGTTGAAGAGAGGCGACGTCGAAGTTTAACGAGACTTACCTCATTATCAGTTCACTCCGCATCGAGGATACGAACCCCGAGTTTCAGAAGCTGATAGTCACCCTCGGTCGGGTAGAGCTTCTGAAGGAAGTTATTGAAGAGCGCTGAAATGAATCGTACGTAGGGAACTTTAACTTCCCTGTCAGGTTTTTCGACCTTTGCCTTCAAGCCATCGAATATCATTGCTGCGAAATCGATGTTTCTTCTAGCAATGATGTTGTACCCCATCTGAAGTTGAGCCCGGTTGGCCTGATCCAAGGAGCCCGTCTTTCCACTCATGTATTGAATCACATGAGTGAAGATAAAATTCATCTCTGAAGGCATTTTAGCCTTGAGGATCTTTGTCAGTCTTTTGTCCAAAGTCTTGGACCTGGGCTTTGTCTCCCACTCATATTCCATAAGATCGAGGAAGTTGATCAGCTTTTCATCAGTTGGTAGAACGTCGAAAGTGAGGAGGGAAGGCGTAAGCTCTGACGTAGGCCGTTGGGAGTGATGCTTGCTTCCCCATACTAAGTTTGGAAGGAGATGACCGTCAGCTTTTTCCCAGATTTGGTGGTTTTCTCAGTCCTTTCAGTGGTGTACCAGAATTGCTGAAGGAGGTGTTTATGAGCAGGTGGAGAGACCGTCAGGGCATAAGCAATGGGAGATGTCTTCAGTGCTACAACAGCGTCAGCGAGATGCAATGAGGGTTTCTTAGCAAGGAATGAGAGGAGAGCAAGGTTGTTTCCAGTGAACTGTACTGCACTGAGTTCGAACTTAACGTTCTTACAGGCCCGTTCCTAACAATTTATAGGCCCTATGAGATATAGAAAAAGGGCTCTCGATAATTATGAAAAAACAAATATTTGATATATTGTTTTTTTTCATAAGAAATAAAAATTGAATTCAAGAAATACTAATAATTCATATAAATCGTTTTTTCGAGTATTTCTAGACACAAAATCAATCAATAATTATTTCTAAATTAATAGTACCTACCATATCAATTTACATAACATCCTTATTTTGTTTCACCGTCAAAAACATCCTTATGATGTACATTTAATATATAAAATGGCTTAATTTGGATCAAAATGTTGACTATTCGAAGTAATACTCTATGTAAATCAATATAAATTGTGTTTCCATCTCATCCTAGGTTTCATCATCGTATTAAACTTTTAGGGTTGAAACAAACTTTTTCAGAACCATCAATCTTAGAATAAAAAGCTCATGTTGGTTATAGCTTAAGATTTTATTATTGTTTTAGAGATATGAGAGTACTCAAGATTCATGCACTCAATATTAGGTAATAAAAAATCAATAATGATTGAAAAAACAAGGGTGTAATGTAGTTGAGCCGTCTCATATGGTTAGTATTTTTTTCAAAAGGTAGGAGGCATGCTCTCTTAGTTAATAATAAGAAATTTACTATATTCTAATACACATATAGAATTCATACGGATAAAATAATTAAAAGAGTCCGTGGGAGATGAATGATGAATAATATATCAACATTTTCTAAGTAGGTAGTTTTAGACTTTGATAAACTATAGGAAATACTATAAAATGAACGACTAATTAACTTGTTACATATTTTCTTTTCCAATGTAATTAACTAATACATGTTTGGGCCCTTAATACAATACAAAATTCTTTAGGTCCCATTAGACTTTGGATTTCTAACAGGACAAGTGGTAGATGAATGATGGATAATCTATCAGAGTTTTTTAGGCAAGTAGTTTTAGAGTTTTGTACTAGATAAAAAACTTAGTGAAACAATAAACAATACCATAAAATATACAACCAATTATATTTTAACATATTTTATTTCCCAATGTAATTAATTAATACATGTATGGACCATAATATAATACGAAATTCTTTGGGTCCTATTAGATATTAAAAGAATTTCTTTCTTTTATTTACTATTTTTTTACTACTACTACATACTAAAAAAAGTTGGGCCCCTACTTCTCGTGGGCCCTGGGCGTATGCCCAGCCCGCCCTCCCCCAGGCACGACCCTGAGTTCTTAGACTTGATGAGAGTTGCTCGAGATGCCATTTCTGAGGAAAAAAAACAGAAAATGGAAGGTACAAGTAGGGGTGTAAATGATGCGAGTCGAGCTCGAGTATCATAATACTCGACTCGAACTCGAAAGCCAATTCCCAAGCTCGAATTAGACTCGAAAACTCGCGAGTAGTGAAAATCCAAACACGAACTCGATAACCAACTCCCAAGCTCGTACTCGAACTCGAACTCGTTTCAAACTCGAAACAAGCTCGAACAAAGCTCAAACTCGAACTCGTTTCAAGCTTGAACTCGACCTCGTTTCAAGCTCGAATCAAGATCGAACTCGAACTCGTTCAAGCTCGAATCAAACTCATTTAGTGTATAACAATATTAAAAGTTACTGAACAAAGCCAATAGGCTCAAGTCACTAAACCCAAATACTCTCAAAATACTTAACTCAAGCCAATGGGCTCAAGTCACTAGGCTAATACCACTACTTGGTGGAAAATCAATTAAGTTTCAAGGGAATGAGGGTTGTATATATAACCAAGAGAGAAAGCAAAAAGATTCCTAGACAAGCGATGTGGGATAGAAATGCTCTTAGCAAACACCTTCATTCTAATCCACTAACCCATTGAGTTGTAATGGTCCATGTGTTTTTTTTATTTGATCATTCCGCAGCATACAAACAATTTTGACTAAACTTAAACTTTGGTCCCTTTGTTTTTTTAATTTACTTAGATTTAGTCCATGAAACTTGTTTATTACAAATTCGTCATATGAGTTAGGTGATTTTGTTTGGTTTTGATTCATGAAACAAACGATAATTATTTTTCTCTCTCGATTAATTCTTATTATTATTAAATTTTTTACATTACATTTTATAAATTATAATATAAAATTAATTATATATAAAATATATTTGAGTATCTCACGAGTTTATCGAGTCGAGTATCAGGTCGCTCGACTCGACTCGTTAGTATGTCGAATCGAGTTCGAGTCGAGCCTATTCGAGTCGAGTGTTGACAGAGTTTTGACCGAGTCGATCTCGAGTAGCTCATGAGTTGTCTCATCTCATTTAAAATCTAGATACAAGGAGTTTTAGAATAAGAAAAGAAACACGAAATATTACCAGTTTCCTTTTTGCGAAAGAAACATGCAAAACAAGATTTCCAATTTCTTTGAGTAGAATTTTCAAACAGAGTAGGTTTATCAGTTTCCTTTTTAAGAAGGAATTTGAAAGACCTTTGAAGAAAGAAAATAGGAAAAGTCTAAAAAAGTTTTAAACCTTAAAAACCTTTGAGGGTTTTTGAAATAAAAATCATGAGAAAGAAGATTTTGACAGAAAAAAAAAAGTATTTGATCTTGTAAATAAAGATTTTAAGATCAAAAATGTGTTTTTATGAAGATTTAGGAGAGAGAATAAGAACCTGTTATTGAGTTTTGGGAATAAGTTCTTAAGTTCTTGGAAAGCTTTGTTTGCCTTGAATTGTTCTTGCCTTGAGAGAGTTTTTGTGCGCGTAAAAGAGGAGAATATGAACAATGGATTGTTTATATAGGTGTGAGTGAGGAGAGAGAAAAATGATGAGTGGGAAAAATACTTGTAACAACCCAAAACTTCCAACAATATAACATAACCAATTCATATAAAATCCATGCCAAAAACAGCCCCCAAGTCTACAATAGATTTTAAGGTTTGCAGCAAATCAACCTATTACACAATTGAGAATTTAAAACAACTAACTATAAGGAAGTCTTCTAGGATCGGGGACCGCTCACAACTTCTCTTTGCCCTTACCGAAACCTTCTACTTGGCGCCTACCTGAAAAGGCTTTTAATTTTTAAAGGGCGAGGGTTAAACCGAAGGTCTAGTGAGTCCCCTCAAACAACAGTTTAAACAACATAAAAGCATTTATAACAATAACCAATTCAGTTTAAAAACAACTCCACACTGATAAACCACGCTTCTGGCCTACACTACCGTCATGCAAGGATGACGGCGTGTCTGACTCGTACTGCCTTATTTGGGACACATCCCCAATGGCATAAACGGAACACGCCACCCGGTACGAGAGCAGGCAGGACACACCCCCCGCCTTAGGCCATAACTCACGAACACAATGTATGCATACATTTAATCATCAACAAAAATATAAACTACTTCTAATAAATCTCGCATGTATAAGCAACGTAAATAATAAATGCTTTAAGAAAAATTTGACGCGCCTTTAACCATTTAAAGATAAAAGCTTTTAATTTAGAAAACTCACCTGGTGCTTCTCGCAACACTTAACTGCTAATCACTTCTACAAGGGACCTACAAACAGTAATAGAAAGTGTGAGGTTTGAAAAACTTCATCGGCTTGAGACCTCGACCGGACACCCCTCCCCGGGTCACCCCCGGAAGACTACTCCCGCTACACCCTCGGGATGCCGACTCCCGGCCTTGCCCGGGTTTCCGCCTCCCGACCTGCTCACACCCGGCCCCGCCCGGGCCCCCGCCTCCCGGGGTCCGCCCGGGTTTCAACACCGACTCCCGGGGCTAAGCACTACCGGGCGCCCCGACTCCCGGGGTTCCACGCCCGGTCCCCCCTTACCTGTACCCCGGTAGAGCACTCCCGGGCCGCCCCGGTCGAGTAGCGCCCGACCCCCCTTGGGTTTACATCTTTATCGCCGTAGCCTAGTGTTGGCGTCGCTGGGTTAGGCGACGTTTCGATGGGACGCGTTCCAGCAACGGAATAGAAGCAACCCCCCCCCACACACACACACTTCAACAAAAATCTCGATTCCAAATCCAAACAACAAAGGGCTCACACTAAATAAGTCTAAAAACCAAAGAATCAATGGAAGTAAACCCCTTTCTCAAATGAATCAGTAACCCACCTAATCCTCTATCGAAATCGACCCCAACTTGTCCAAGGTCCTCATTTCTCGACCCATAAACAAAAACAAAGGATTTAGAACTTACCTTGAGAAGAAATTATCCAGACATTCCTTCCAATCGAGCTTTCGTTCTCCCCTTGCCCTTTTCTCTCCAAAATTGCCCTCTTCCCTTTAGCCGCCACACCAATCAGTAAAAAGAAATTAGGGTAAGAGACTTAATCCCTTAATACCCTTTATTACACTAACCCCCTTCCATTTTAAACTTTTAGCAGCATTTCCCCCAAACTACTATTATAAACAAAAGACACGGATATTACAATATCCCCCCTCAAGAGAATTTCGTTCTCAGAATTCCATCGCCGAACAAATTAGGATATTGGGACCTCATGTCCGCCTCCACTTCCCACGTTGACTCTTGACCTTTATGAAATTTCCACTGCACCTTCACCAATCGAATTTCTTTATTCCTCAGCTTCTTCACTTTATGGTCCAAGATGGCCACCGGCTCCTCGCTTGTAGCTTAGATTTTCGTCCACGTGAATCTCACCCAACGTCACTACCATATCAGTTTCCGCCAAACACTTCTTCAGATTCGACACACGAAAAGTAGGGTGAATCCCTCGCAGATCCACAGGTAAATCCAGTTTATATGTTACTTCCCCAACGCGTTCTATGATAGCAAATGGTCCAACGAACCCCAGTCTCAACTTCCCCTACTTGCCGAAACGAACTACCCCCTTCCAAGGCGAGACCTTTAACATAACCACGTCTCCTACTTGGAATTCGATCGGTTTCCTTTGCTTATTTGCGTACATTTTCTGACGGTCTTGCGTCGTTTTCAATCTTTCTTGAATTTGGTTCACTTTATCGGTCGTCACTTGCACTATCTCCGGACCTGCCAACTGACGTTCTCCCACCCCGTTCCAACACAAGTGTGTCCTACATCTGCGTCCGTATAACGCTTCGAACGGTGTTGCTTGAATGCTCGCATGGTAACTGTTATTATAAGAGAACTATATCAATGGTAGATGAACTTCCTACGAACCTTTGAAATCAATAACTCATGCTCGAAGCATGTCTTCCAACGTTTGAATGGTCCTCTCACTCTGACCATCCGTTTGCGGGTGATAAGTCGTACTCAACTTGAGTTGAGAACCTAACTCTCTTTGTAGGCTCCCCCAAAAAAGATGGCGTGAACCGGCCATCTCAGTCGGACACTATGGACGACGGCACTCCGTGCCTGGACACAATCTCATCTAAATACAAGTACAACTTAGCCAACTTTTCCAACGGGTACGCCTCCTTAATCGGTAGGAAGTGAGCTGATTTTGTAAGTCGATCCACTATCACCCAAATGGCGTCGTGCCTTTTGGGTGATCGCGGAAGCCCTGTGACAAAGTCCATCGCTATTTCATCCCACTTCCATACTGGTATTTCCAACGGTTGCAACTCACCGTAAGGTCTTTGACGTTCCGCCTTCACCTTTAGGCATGTCAGGCATCGCTTGACAAAGTAAGCGATGTCTTTCTTCAAATTCGGCCACCAATAACTTTGCTTCAAGTCTCGATACATTTTATTGGTTCCCGGATGAATGGAATAACGAGATTTATGTGCTTCTTCCAACACCTTCTTACGAAGGTCGCCCAATTTCGGAATCCACACTCGATCGCCAAAACATCTTATTCTGCGGCCATCCATGGTTACAGTTACAGTTCCGACAATCCTCTCACTCTTCAAATTCTCACTCTTGAGTGTTTCCTCTTGGAACCTCTTGACTTCCTCCAAGAAATTGGATGTTGCTTCAACTCTAAAGGCTACCACTTTCGTTGAATCTACTCGCTACTTCCGACTTAAGGCATCGACCACCACATTGGCTTTACCCGGATGGTAAAGGATCTCACAGTCATAGTCTCTTAACAGGTCCATCCATCTTCACTACCTCATATTCAGCTCTTTTTGGTTGAATAGATGTTGGGAGACTTTTGTGGTCAGTATAAATTTGACACTTAACCCCATACAGATAATGCCTCCAAATTTTCAAGGCGAGAACTACTGCTGCCAATTCCAGGTCATGCGTCGGGTAGTTCTTCTCATGCTCTTTTAGCTGGCGAGATGCATAATCGATCACTTTTCCCTCTTGCATCAACACGCACCCTAATCCCAACTTTGAAGCATCGCTATAGATCACGAATCCTTCAGATCCGTTGGGTAAGGATAAGATGGGTGCATTACTCAGGTTTTCCTTCAGTTTACCAAACGCATCCTCTTGAGTTTCAGCCCATACAAACTTAACGTTTTTCTTGTTAGGGCAGTTAACGGCGTGGCTATTTTTGAGAAGTCCCGAATGAACTTCCGGTAATAACCCGCCAACCCAAGGAAACTTCTTACTTCTGACGATGATTTCAGCGCTTCCCAATCCTTGATAGCTTCAATCTTCCTGGATCCACCTTGATTCCATCCTCCGACACCACGTACCCTAGGAATTGCACCTCCCTCAGCCAAAACTCACACTTCGAGAACTTGGCATACAACTTCTCGCATTTAAGCAATTCCAATATCGATCGCAGGTGTGTCTCGTGCTCATCCATGGACCGTGAATAAATTAGTATGTCATCAAAAAAGACAATAACACACTTGTCCACTAGTGGACTACATACCCTATTCATCAGGTCCATGAATACTACTGGCGCGTTAGTCAAACGAAAGGGCATGACTAAGAACTCATAGTGTTCGTGCCTTGTACGAAAAGCAGTCTTAGGCACATCCTCCTCTCTCACCTTTAACTGGTGATAGCCCGATCGCAGATCTATCTTCGAAAAGTAGCTCGCTCCTTGCAGCTGATCGAAGATATCATCAATTCTGGGAAGCGGGTACTTATTCTTGATTGTTACCTTATTAAGCTCGCGATAGTTTATGCACATCCTCATGGACCCCGTCCTTCTTCTTAACGAACAACATCGGTGCTCCCCACGGTGAAGTGTTGGGACGAATAAACCCCTTGTCGAGCAGTTCTTGCAGTTGAGTCATCATCTCTTTCATTTCGGCCGACGCCAACCGGTAGGGTGCTCTTGCGATTGGTGTCACTCCAGGCACCAAGTCTATCTGGAACTCCACTTGCCGATCAGGAGGCAAAGTGGTCAAGTCTTCTGGAAACACTTCTGGGTATTCTCATACTACCGGAACCGACTCCAACCCCTTCTTCTCTTTCTTAGCGTCTACTACATACGCTAAGAACCCCACACACCCTTTCCCTAAGCATCGCCTACCCTTGATCACAAAGATCAAACACGACTTCCTATCCCGACGATCTCCATATACTACCACCTCTCCCTTATCACGCAACGCTATTTGGATAAACTTTTTATTGCACACTAATTGGGTATCATTAGACGCCAACCAATCCATCCCCACGATGACGTCAAATTCCCCCATACCCATCGGGTATAGTCGTAACGGGAATAAGTGACTGTCGATGTCAATAGTACACCCTTCATATACTTCCCCCACCAAGACTCGACTATCATCCACTACTTCTCTACCTCAAACCCATGACTAAACTTCTTGGGTTTCACACGCAATTTATAAACAAAGTTCGGCGACACAAACGAACGGTTTGCCCCCAAATCAAACAACACCTTAGCAAAAGTCGAGTCTATAGGGAAAATACCTACCACCACATCCGGTGTTTCCACCGCCTCCTCCACTGTCATGTTAAACGCCCTTGCTCTTGCTCGGGCGGGTTCCACCTTTCTTTCTCCTCCTTTCCCCCCAAAATTTCCGACAGCTCCCTTCTTCAGTTGTGGACAATCTGTTTTGATGTGATCTGGAGAACTGCATTTGTAACAAGTCTTCGATCCTTGACAGTCCCGAGCCATATGACCCGCCTTCCCGCACTTAAAACAACCATCTATGTCCATCAAACACTCCCCCTTATGCATCCGGTTACACTTGCTGCACGACTTGTTCTCAAACCTTGGTATTGGCATTGCCCTCTGCTCAGGTCTTGTAGACTTTGCTCTCTTAACATCACGTGTGGATCCTTCCCACTTTCTCTTTTCAGTACTTCTTTCAGACAATTGACGATTCTTGTCTTTTTCCGTCATCTCCGCTGCATTAACGGCCGCCTGGAAGGTAGCAGGTTCTCTTGCAGTTATCAGCTCTCGGATGTTGCTCCTTAACCCAAACAGATATTTGTCTATCCGTTGTTCCTCATTTGGCACGTATATCTCGGCAAAACGTGCCTTTTCCAGGAACTTAGTCGTATACTCCCTGAGCGTCATCTCTCCTTGCTCCAAATTCAGGAATTCCTCTTCCAACTTTTTCACGGCTGCTAAAGGGAAGAACTGTCGTTTGAATCGAACGACAAAAGTTTCCCAAGCCATTCCCTTAGCCGCTTGCGAACCCTTTCCTCCGGTCTCAGCCTCCCACCAAAACACGGCATTATCTCTCAGTATGGATAGCGCAAACACTACCTTGTCCTCCTCAGCACACTTACTGGTGTCGAAGGCTAGCTCCATCTCCCCAATCCACTTGATCACTACAACTGGATCGCATTCCTCTTTGAAAACAGGGGGCTTGCATGCAGCAAAGAACTTGTAATTGCATCCCTTTTCTGTAACTGTTTTAGTTGCCATTTCAGGAGTCGACTGAGAGTGGCTACCCATCACAGTCATTGGTGAGTTAGTCATCTCAGTCACCTCCCTCTCCTCACTCCTTTCCTTGCTTGCCGATGCATCCATAGTCTGATGAGCCAATAAGGCTTGCAGAGTTTCTTGTAACTTCCCCATCTCTGTGGCGAAAGTCTCTTGCGTTACAAAGGCTTAGGTTCGACCTCCACCACGGTTCCTCATCGGTCTCCTTCCTCTCACAGTAGTTGAACTCTCCTGAAGAGAGGATTCTTGCTCAGCCATCACTTCCACACTTCTTGCTCGATGGGCAACTCGTACCGTTTTCCTCCCTTGGATTCTCGTTTCAGGTTCGTCCACTTGAGTAGCCGCCTTTCGGGTCGTCTTTCCTTTCCCCTTAGGTTGTCCATGACCCTTTCCTCGAGTGGCAGCCGGCCGAGGAGGAACTACTGGTCCATCCACAACAGCTTAATTCACCGGTACTATCTCAGCTACCGGCACAGATCTACTCCTTGTTACCCGCTCCGACATGACTACTGATAAGACGTAAACATACAACATTCAATACAATAGGTCCAATGCAATAAGGCAAGTTAAGCACACACATGTACTTGTAAATTCACAATTACATTGGCCAGATGTAATTCCAAATTTACCTTACATGCTAGTCCTCACTACCCTACCACTCATCTTCCTAAGGTTATCCTAATTCTCAGTTGTGTTCCACTCTCCTAGTTTAAGTCTAGGCCCGTCCGGTCACCTAGATCCCTTAAACTATGGCTCTGATACCAATTGTAACAACCTAAAACTTCCAACAATATAACATAACCAATTCATATAAAATCCATGCCAAAAACGGCCCCAAGTCTACAATAGATTTCAAGGTTTACAGCAAAGCAACCTATCATAACACGAACACGTTCCACGAAGATGATTGGTCAAGAAGTGCAACGGACGAACGTGTCAGACAAAAATGTGTGCCATGGATTATCGTCTAGGATGACATCACACAAAAAAAATGTCCTTTTATTTTTCAAAGACATCTCTGATAGAAAATCAGTGATCAATTTTGTTTAAAAAGAATCACTGATGAGAAACGTCAGTGATGGTTTTGTTTTCAAAAAGCTTTTAATCACTTGAAGAAAGTTAGTGATTAAGTTTTGAGAATTTTGAAAAAACGTCTCGCTGAATAAAATTTCTGTGAGAAAGGTTAGAAGACATAACTAAACATCAGAGGAAATTTGCTTAGAGATTATGGGATGAATATTAGAAAAGAATTTTATTACTGACGTAATGCATGATCGCTGAAGAATTTTATTTCAAGGTTCAACATTCCAAGCTCACTAATGAGAAAGTTGAATCTTGTCTTATCAAGGGGTTTGGTAAAGAGATCAGCTAGCTGATAGTCAGTGGGAATAAAATGAAGTTCTATATCTCCATTCATCACATGATCTCTAATAAAATGGTATATGATTTCGATGTGTTTAGTCTTTGAGTGTAGCATGGGATTATTTGCTATAGCGATGGCACTAGTATTGTCGCAATAGATAGGTATCTCTGATAGCTGAAGGTCATAGTCTAATAGCTGATTTCTCATCCATAAGACTTGAGCACAACAACTACCAACAACTACGTACTCAGCTTCAGCGGTGGAGGTGGATACTGAGTTTTGCTTCTTACTCGTCCAACTTACCAGCTTTCCACCTAGGAGCTGACAGCCTCCTGTGGTGCTTTTTCTATCCAGTTTGCAACCTGCGAAATCACTATCTGAATAGGCAATTAGATCGAACCCTGAGTCTTTAGGATACTAAAGACCTAGGTTAGGAGTGCCCTTCAGGTATCTGAAAATTCGCTTGACAGGGATCAGATGGGATTCCTTGGGTTCTGATTGATATCGTGCACAAAGACAAGTAGAATACATGATATCAGGTTGGCTCGGTGTAAGATACAGAAGGGAGCTGATCATTCCTCTATAGGCAATGACGTTAACAGGTTTTCAACGGGATCCTTGTTTAATGTCAGTGGTGGTGCCATAGGAATTTTCATCGTTGATGTTTGAGTATGATCAAACTTTTTCAGCATATCTTTAACATACTTACCTTGATGAATAAACATGCCTTAATCAGATTGCTTGATCTGAAGTCCAAGGAAGTAAGTTAGCTCACTCATCATATTCATTTTATATTCTTTCTTCATTTGTTCAGCGAATCGAGTACATAGAGATGGGTTAGTAGAACCAAATATAATGTCATCAACATATATTTGAACAAGAATAATGTGACCTTTAATCTTTCTGAAAAATAGAGTATTATCAAAATTTCCACGTTCAAATTTTTCAGAGATTAGAAAAGAAGATAGAGTATTATACCAAGCACGAGGGGCTTGTTTTAACCCGTAGAGAGCCTTATCCAGTTTATATACATAATTTGGATGCTTAGGGTCAGAGAACCCTGGGGGTTGTTCAGCATAGATTTCTTCACTCAGCTTTCCATTTAGAAAAGTTGATTTGACATCCATTTGATACTTTAAAGTTTTTGTGAACTGCATAGGCTAAGAATAATCGAATTGCTTCGAGCTAGCCACAGGGACAATAGTTTCATCATAGTCTATACATTCCTCTTGTCTGTATCCCTAAGCAACAAGTCTAGTTTTGTTGCGAGTTACAGTTCCATTTTCATCTAACTTGTTACGATACACCCATTTGATGCCTATAACAGTCTTGTTCGATGGTAGGGGAACGAGATTCCAAACTTTGTTTCTTTCAAACTCATTCAACTCTTCTTGCATAACGCTGACCCAGTTTGGATCTCTCAGGGCATCATCGGTCTTCTTTGGCTCGAGGAGAGAGAGAAAGTTTACATAGAGACAGATGTTACCTGAACTTCGTCGAGTCTGAATACCTGCATCTGGATCACCAAGAATTTGATCAATTGGGTGATTCTTAGTCCATCTCCGAGCGAGGGCTTGAGCATCCATGTTTGAAATTTGATCAGAAATGGGAATGTTTGTTGAGGAAGAAGCTTCAGCCTGCGGTTCATCAGCAATCAACTGTTGAGTTTTAGGTTGAACGTCATTCACTGAGAGCTCTTCAGATATGAGAGGATATCTAGAGGTTGGAGGTTCAGAGGGAGGTAAAGTATTTAAGGGAACAGTTGAAACCTAAGAAGTGGATTCAGTATTAGGGGGAATAATGACTGGATCATCATCGACATTCGGAGGGTTTGCATGATGGTTTATGTTGAAGAAGGGTTCAGCTTCTCCATAGTGAGAAAACATCCGGGCATTAAGTTCATCATTATTAGTGATAGGTTTTGAGTTTGCTGATCTAGATTTGTCAAAGGTGACATGAATGGTTTCTTCTACTGTTTGTCTTCTTTTGTTGAAGACTCCAAGGAATATTCCATCATTAGCCTTTGGATCAAATTTCCCAAGGGTATCTCTGTTGTTTAGAATAAAGCACTAACAACCAAAGATATGAAGAAAGTTGATAGAAGGCTTTCTCCCATGGAAAAGTTCATAGGCAGTCTTGTTGAATCTTTTGACAATCAGCGACCTATTGTGAGTGAAACAGGCAGTATTAACAGTTTCTGCCCAGAATTGAGTTGGAAGATGAGAATCGTTGAGTATGGCTCGAGCAGCTTCGATGATCGTTCTGTTTCTTCTTTTAGCGACTCCATTTTGCAGAGGAGTCCTCAAAGCTGAAAAATTGTGAGAGATTCCCTTGCTCTCAAAGAATTTATCTAGAGAACTGTTTTTAAATTCAGTTCCATGATCACTCCTTATTGAGCAAACCGTCATATTATTCAGAACTTCCATTTTTCTGACAAATGAGATGAGTTCATCTGGGGTGTCACTCTTGGAACAGAGAAACATGACCTAGGTATAACGAGATTATTCATCTACTATGAGAAGAGTGTATTTCTTTCCGGCAATGGATTGCATATTGACAGGACCAAATAAATCCATATGTAGAAGTTGAAGGGGCTTGTCACTGATGATACTTGTTTTGATTTGAAACTAGCTTTAGTCTGCTTTCCATTTTCACAAGCTGAGCAAAGAGATTCCTTAGCATAAGAGTGTTGAGGTAAACCAGAGACTAGTTCTTTTGAAGATAAAATATTCAGCGTCTTGAAGTTGAGATGAGAGTCTTTTATGCCATAGCCAGTTGACATCTGATGAGGCTTTGGATAAAAAGCAGATGTTCTCTATAGTTGTTGAGTCCATGTTTATGACGTAAGTGATAGCGGAATATCGTATAGGTCCACAAAGTGGCAACTATGTTGCCACAGTGGCGGTGCAAGTGCACACCGGACACTATGATCGCTATAAGTAATAAAGTGGTAAAAATACCGAGATCGTATCCACAGGGATCAGACTTCAAAGTTTCGAGTAGTAGGTCGAGAATACAATGGTTTCAATTAGAGAAGAAGAAAATATCTTTGAGCGAGATTGGTGCTTTTAACAATTAACAAATACTTTAAAGAAAAGGGAGGATGTGGGTACAATCATTAACTAAGACTGATGTAGTAACAACTTGGTCAGAAACAAAATGACACACGACAGCCTTAAAAACCTTTTTCTCTCGAAAATAAGTTTCCTCGGAACGTGGCCACGTTGCACCCACTTTGTCACCACGTTGGCCAACTCAAGACTTGCCGACTTAACTAAGTAAACCTCTAAGGATTTCAGTTCCACCAGTATAGATATAGACGCCCAAATCTCTTTGTGACACCCATATCGACCGACATTTGAACCTTAGTTAAAATCATGCAAAAACCCGTATCTCTACGTGGTTATAAAAGACTTTCTCAAATATTATTTGCATCACTCAAGCCGTATTTCGGATCTGCCCCTCTCGAGGTCTAAGATCTAATATTAACACTAACAAGTGATCGGCTTGTCCGCGTTGAGTTGAAGTCCCGACTCGAGCGACCAAGTCTAAGAGTTAGCAAAGATGGCAACACCCAAGTGTTGTCTACTAGTCTTAGATTTGGCACACACCCACACCCAAAGGGGTGTTTAGTTCATAATAACAGTAGAAGACATGAAAGAAGAAGGAGAGAACATAAACTTAAATTGCATAAATGAAACTTAAAAGTTGCTGCCAACGTGGCGACAACGTGGCCACTTTGAGCAGGAAATTAAATACTAGAAAATAAATTACAACTACAATTACAACTACAACTATCTAAGAGAAAAAAGAAAGAACAATAGCTGAATTATGCTACATGTTGGAGCTCCTCCTTCAAATGACATCCATGACTTCAATTTATAGTGGAAGATGAAAAGGGTGGTGGAGGATTTTACCCACAAAACCTTTCAATGAGTTCAAGCCTTCTTTTACCCAAAGGCTCCTTGCCTTTTTCATCTATTTTCTCATGAAAGCTCATCTTTTGCTTTATCTCATTTAGGCTTTTAGGTAGGCATTTTTGGCATTGATATCTTTCCACCAACTTTTTGCTTTTATCCTTTGTCTTCTCTTCATCCCCTTGGTTTCTAAAGCTTAGCCTTTAAGAAAGCATTTATGCAGTTGAACTGGACATAAAAATACATGCAAAATATAATTTTTTTCAGTTGTCCTCGGATTTACAACGTTCACCAACGTGGCGACAAAGTGGCCACTTTCTGCAGTCCAACATTTAGCCCAAAAATGGTGCTTTCAACCATCAAAACACAAACTTTTATCCTCAACACCTCCAAATGAAAATAAATAAATAAATAAATAAATAAAAGAAACATGAACACGTAAAGGGAAAACACACACTAAAATTAAAGAAAAACACACATAAACAATGTGTAAATAACACTCAAAATGAGAGTTATCAGTAAGCATTTTTCAAACGATAACCGCTGAGAGCAAGTTTTCCACTTTTATCCATAACAAAACATGCTTTCTTAGTAAAGCATACTTTAAAGTCTTTGTCACATAGTTGAATGATGCTGAGGAGATTATGCTTCAATCCATCTACGTAAGCGACTTTTCGGAAGCTAGTTGTACCATTGCTGAGTACACCAAACCCTCAGGTATAACCTTTTCCGTTTCCACCAAAGGTCACTGAGGGACCTTTCTCTTCCTTGTAGTCAGCGAGTAGGTTCTTTTGACCAGTCATGTGTTGAGAGCATTCGCTATCAAGATACCAGATACCCTTCGAGTCCTGGATGCAAAAGGAAGATTAATTTTTGATTGGTACCCACTTTACAATGGATCTAGATGAGTTAGTGGAGATGGAAGGTTCAACAGTCTTCACAACATATGATGATTCAACATCAATGACAATCCTCACTTTAGTTAATTTCTTAATTTTAGTGGCATTTTTCACCTTGGTAGGTTTCTCAGCTTTGATGACCTTCTTTGCCTTTGAGGCATTCATCTTCACTTTAGCTGACTTTTCAGCTATTGTGGCAGT
This sequence comes from Arctium minus, assembly GCA_954870635.1. Taxonomy (NCBI): domain Eukaryota; kingdom Viridiplantae; phylum Streptophyta; class Magnoliopsida; order Asterales; family Asteraceae; genus Arctium; species Arctium minus. The sequence continues at coordinate 72,438,722 of OX941085.1, read as the reverse complement.
GGGACATTTATTGGCAATGAATGTGGTCAGTAAGTCCACAGTGACAACATTTTCTATAGTTGAAGGCGGTCTTAAGAACATGAGCATTTTCATTAGAAAACTTTAGATGAGTTGGGCCAGCTCCAAGAATGCCCTTTGCATTTGATCTCGGAGGAACTTTCAGTTCTTCAGATTTCTTAGGCAAAATGTCAATCTTCAACTTTGGAGTAGATCTCTGAGTTTTACCAGTGATCTTAGATCCAGATCCAGAGCCAGAGGGTTGACTAGCTGAAGGTTTGGAAGGAACCTTCTTCAACTTTGGTGCTTTAATAGCCTTCTGAGGATGATGGGAAACAAACTTCCCTTTATCAACAAGTTTAGAACTTTTTGATAAATCCTCAAGGATAGGAACTTGAAAGGAAGAAGAGCACTGAGAGGAGGAAGTGTCAGGGATAGATGAGACAAACATTCAAAACTTAAGCATGGAACAGTCTTTACTAGATTCATCCTTATCAGATTTATAACCAAGACCGGTTTTATCATGAGCAGGGATTTGAGCACTTATGATCTCAGTGATCTTAGCTGAGGACTTACACCATCCTTCAACTGTAGCTTTCTCAGACTTGAGAGCAGCGATAGCTTGTTCGCGTTCAATGCTGATAATTTCATTTACAATAACCTGATCTTTTAAAGTTTCCTCTAAATGAGTCAGTTCTTTGATCTTTAGATGACATTTCTTAAGCTGCTCAATTAAATCAATATTTTAGTTTTCAGCTTGAGTTTTGCCATTCAGGGCATTGTACAAATCAATTGTCAGCACATCAACAGCGCGATGTCTCTCAGCTTCAGTAAGAGTTGGATCAGTAGATATTAATACCTGAGAGGTGGATAGTGCTTGTGGATGTTCCATATGGTTCTTCCACTTCTTCTTTAATCTCAGCCATTAGACAAAGATTAGTTGCATCTTCTTCATCAGAACTTGACTCTTATAATTCAGCCCAATCGTGTTCTTCAGCTATCAGACTTTTACCTTTTCGCTTGAAGCCTTTCAGCTTCTGATATTTTTCTTTCAGCTTTAGGTATTTGTCATCACTGGATTTTCGGGATGAAGAAGGTTTGAAGGCTTTATTTGACCTGCATTCGCTGGCAAAATGTCCAACTTTCTCGCAGTTATAGCAAGTAGCAGTTGCCTTATCCATAGGTGTTGACTTAGGCTTGTCAGATATGGAGAGAGGCTTATTTCTTCTGAAATTGCTTTTTCTTGCAAATATCTTAAAAGAGTTTGTCAAGAGTGCCAGAGATTCATCAAACTCTGAAAGGTCAGTGTTAGGTCCATAGATCACAGTTAATTTGATGTAAGAAAGATTAACAAGAGGATTGGGAGGAATTTGTTTGTTTTATTCACAAACTAGAGAGAGCATAATGATTCTCTCTCTAGAACACACAGTACACTTACACGACTACATTTTCAAATGAAAGTTACAAATAAACAATACAAACAAATCCTATATATACCCTCACACCCTTGTTTACATATAAGCCCCAACCCAAAGCTATTACAAGGCCCAAACTACAACTTAAATGATTATTTTACAAAACTTCTAAACAAAGAACATTTTATGTTCTAACAATCAGTGTCTGATGGATCCTCTGAGTCAGAATCTAACTCAGTGATAGTAAGAGTAAAGGATCGCTGAGATGGGATCATCTCTGAAGAGACTAAAGTAACAGGTGTGCTTTTGGAGTCTTTGGAATCTTTTGACAAGATTCTCCATCAGTTAATTGGATTGCTCAAAGTTGAGCAAGATCCCATAAAGGGTACTAAGAGAAAGGTGATTTAAGTCTTTTGTTAGCTTGAGACACATTGAATAACTGTCCCAACTTTCAAGAAGATGTTCCAGGAATTTAGTAAGAACCTTAGGTGGCGTTTGGTTCGCAGAATATTTTTGGATGGAATGGAATCTGTCAAAGTAATTTGACTTTGAAGGAATTGGAATGGAATGTTGTCAGGTTTGATCACATGTTTGGTTGACAGAATTTGAATGAAATTTGTTAAAGGAATTGGAATTTGTCTGTTTGGTTCCCAGAATGTAGCTTTGGAATTGGAATGAAATGTTGAAAATGACCAAAATACCCTTTTCGATAATTTTAATTTTTCTAAACAAAACATGCTTTAATAAAATAGCCATTAAAAATACTTTATTTGTAACGGTGGTTCAGATTGGTGGTGGTCAGTGGCGGTTTAGAACGATGGTTCAGATCGGATGTGGTCGGTGGTGGTTTAGATCGGAAGTGGTCGACGATGGTCGGTGGTTGGAGGTGGTTCAGAACGGCGGTGGTTCAGATCGACAGTGGTCGGCGTCTGACGGTGGTGGTTCAGATCAGTGATTATCGGTGGTCGGCGGTGGTTCAGATCGGCGGTGGTTCAGAATGGCGGTGGTCGGTGGTGGTTCAGAACGACGGTAGTCGATGGTCGGAGGTGGTCAGTGGTGGTCGGCGGTGGTTCAGAACGACGGTGGTCGGCGGTGGTTTAGATCGGCGGTGGTCGACGGTGGTTTAGAGAAGGAACCAATTGAGGCATGGTTATATTGAATTGAGGGCATATGTGGTATTATGAAGAAAAAAAAAGGAATTTCATTCCATCAAAATACCTTGTAGTTGCTAAGGAATGTTAGATTCCCTCATTTGTGGAATTTGATGGAATTTAGAGATTCCTTCCGTGAAAAAGAATGAACCAAACAAAGAAATGAAATTTGGTCAATGGAATTCAACATTCCAATTCCATCAGATTCCATCAGAATCTACAAACCAAACGCCACCTTAGAGTTAGAGTAGGTCCTATCAACAGTCCTTAGATCAATGCTTAAGAAATTAAAACGCTGGTGAACATCAGATAAGGATTTATTCTTACCACAAATGAAACGTTCATAATGTCTTACTCTTACCAAATTGATCTTTCTTGTTTCTTGGATCTCAGTGGTACCTTCATATTGAACACATATTGTGTCCCACATTTCTTTGGAGGTTTTTAGATGCATGATGGAATGGAAAGCTTCATCAGGTAAAGCCATAGAGATAATGTTTTAGCTTTAGCATCAAGGCCCACTTTCTTCTTGTCTCCATCACTCCATTGCCTTATTTCTTTGGCAGCTTGTCTTTCAGGGACAACTCCAGTAGTTGCAGTGGCAGGGACTGCATCTATGATGACAAATGGTTCATAAGGTCCATTTGCAACATATTCAGGCATAGTGGGATCTACACCTTCTAGAAATAGCATCGTTCGATTCTTCCAGAGATCAAAGTTGTCTCTGCTGAATCGAGGAAGTTTAGAAAGGGAACCATTATCATAATAATTTGAGTTTGTGTTCAATGCCATTTTAGAGAATAGCAAGGAAGAGAATTAAGCAAAATCTTATTTATACATTAAACAATCTGCTTTGATACCACTTGTTGGTTGGTCCCGAAGGTGTTATACAAGTTTGTAGAAAGGGGGGGTGAATACACAAATTTTAAGTTTAAAAAATTGTTTATCGATAAATCAAATTACAATTTATAGTTTGTTGCGGAATAAGATTAAGTAAACCTAATCTAAACAAACTCGAGAAAACACTAAGTATATTGCACAAGAACAAGGAGTAAGAGAGGTTGAGGGACTTATAGAAATCAAGGGTTTGTATAGAAAGCAACACTTCAAAATGAAGAATAATCCTCCTATTTATACCTTATGCATTTAATGCATGGCAGAGGTACTTTACACATGTCATCATTTGGTTGGGTGCATGCTTATGACTTTTAGCGACATGCTACTAGTCGTATGGTGAACAGTGTAGTCTTCAGAGTTGTTGTACGATATTGGATAAAAGTATGTCTCTTCTGACAAATCATACTATTTGTGCAAGGATGAGATAAACGAACCTTGGAGTGTAAGCTTCATGATCAGTGATCATTGATGAAGTTATTTATCATAGAGTTCTGATAAAAATCAGTTATCGTTGATGCTTTCCTTCTTGATTCGTCGCGTGTGTGGACTTGTCTTTGTTTCACTGATGTCCATATAAGTAGGCTTGTCACTTGTTCATCAGCTTTGTCTTTGATGTCAGCGATGAACATCTTTGAACGCGAGACTTGTCTTCAGGGATTACATTCAACAAATACATCAGAGATCATCAGTGATACTGAACAGACTCGGTATATAATCGTTGATGGTGAAACACTAATACATATGTTAAATGTAATTTTTACTAAGTAATTCTAAGGGTCATTATCAAATCACTGAGAGAGTTTGGATCAACAATATCGACAATGATCAATTTCGTCCTTGCAAAGAAAATGAAGAGGTTCTTGGTCCAGAAGTACCATACCTTAGTGCAATTGGAGCTCTTATGTATCTTACGAAATTTACTAGACCTGACATTTCTTTTGCAGTGAATTTGTTAGCAAGATTTAGTTCATCTCCCACAAAGAGATATTGGAACGGAATCAAACACATATTCCGATACCTTCGAGGAACTGTTGATTTAGGTCTATTTTATTCTAACAATTCAAAAGAAGTTTTGATTGGTTATGCAGATGCAGGTTATTTGTCTGATCCTGATAAAGCTAGATCTCAAACTAGATACGTGTTCATGAACGGAGGTACTGCTATTTCCTAGCGCTCTCAGAAACAAACACTTGTTGCCACATCTTCAAATCATGTTGAAGTTATTGCACTTCATGAAGCTAGTAGAGAGTGGGTTTGGTTGAGATCAATGACACAACTCATTTTGACTTCGTGCGGGATAGAGAAGGACAAAATTCCAACTTTGATCTATGAAGATAACGCCGCATGTGTCACACAAATGAGAGAAGGATATATCAAAAGTGACGGGACAAAACATATCCCTCCAAGGTTCTTCTCATACACTCAATATCTTATAAAAGATAATCAGATTGAAATTAAATATATTCAATCGAGTAACAACGCTGCTGCAGATCTTTTCACAAAGACACTACCTACTGCAACTTTCAGAAAACATGTTCACAGTATCGGTATGCGACACACGCATAACATGTGATGATTCATGGATGTCAACATCAGGGGGAGTCAACTACCAACTGCACTCTTTTTCCCTTAGCTAAAGTTTTTTTTCCATTGGCTTTTCTTTAGTAAGGTTTTTAATGAGGCGGTACATCAAGGTCGAACTCCGATTTGAAATTGTCATCCAAGGGGGGGTAATGTAAACATTATATATATATATATATATATATATATATATATATATATATATATATATATATATATATATATATATATATATAGGGGTGGGTTCAAACGAGAACATAATGTGTTTAAAAGAATAAAGGGACAATTCTCAGTCAATCATTTTTTAAATTAATTCCAAAAATAATAGTTTCTAAAATTAAGAGTAAAAGGGCAATAAAGTCATATTACGTTTTGGATAAATTAAGACATTATTAAATTCCAAAAAAAAAAGGGATTATAATATTTAATTCAAATAAAAAAAGAAATCTCTTCCTAATTTATCTCAACACGTCTCAATCTCTCCCCATTTTTTCTGAAAATAAATTCAAAATTCGTTTATCATGGTAAGCACAAGTGATTCGCTGCTATAATGAATTCAAATTTGGTTTATCATGTTAATCACAAGTGATCTGCTGCTATAAAATTCATAATTCGTTTATCATGGTAATCATAAGTGATTCGCTACTATAATGAATTCAAAATTGGTTTTATCATGTTAATCACAAGTGATTTCGTACTAAATAACTTGGATATAATACTTGACACCAAAATCACATGTGATTTTGTTCTAAATACTTAACACCAACTTCATACTTAACACCGAAATCAAATATGATTTTGTACTAAATAATTTGGCTATAATACTTAACACCAAAATCATATGTGATGTTGTTCTAAATACTTAACACCAAATTCATACTTAACACCAAAATCATATGTGATTTTGTACTAAATAACTTGACTATAATACTTAACACCAAAATCATATGTGATTTTGTTCTAAAATATTAGACAAAATGTTTCCATATAAATTGGATATGGAAAAACAGAATAGTACCATTTATACAACAATCATGGATCCCAATAATCGTACCATTTATACATCTATCACACTGATCTCTCGATAAATCCGGCGAATTTTGCGTAACGCCATAGATCGTGAGCGAATCCGGTCCCCAAGTCACATTTCCGGACGCAAATTTCCGAACCGAATCACCGCCGGCGGCCTCTGCCTTTAACCTAGTGGTCAGATCACTCAACGCCTTGTTGAACTCCAAAATGTCGACAACAATCGCCGTGTTGGATAAGTTACCGGAGGTCTAGTTGTCGAGCACTCCGATGATCTTCCGATCGGAGTAACGGACCATACAATCGGCGTACCATACAGCCGCCTCCGTTTGGTTGTGGCAGGTGCGACGGAGTGACGGAATCGAGTTTTTGACGTAGTCTTCGCAGAGTGTCGGTGAGATGTTGTCGCGACAAAGAGTGGTGGCAGTGGTATTGCCGGCGGAGGAGTGGTGGAAGCCGCCGTGGATTGCGACATTGCCATGGACGATAGGATGGAACGACCGATCTTGATGGTCAACAAAAAAAGAGAGGGAATTTGGGGAGAAATTTGTGTGGACTTTAATCTCTTCTTCAATTTGTTGACTGGAATCCCATTAATTTAGGACATGATTTACTAATTTCTTAAAATAAACAATTACTAATGAAAAATGACATTTATACCCTTTTTTATTAAAAAAACAATTATTAATTTCTTAATTATGATTGGTCCAGAATTGTCCCTTTATTCCTTTAAATCGTTATCATTCTCGTATGAACCTATCTCTCTCTCTCTCTCTCTCTCTCTCTATATATATATATATATATATATATATATAGGGTGCGTTTCTTTTGCAAACCAAGCAATTTGTACAAACTATGCAAACCAATCTTAGCCGTTCATCAAGTCTAATGAATATATGATTTTATTATGTTTCCTAATTTAAAATCATGATTATAATGAATAAACTTAACATTTCCTAATTTAAAATCATGATTATAATGAATAAACTTAACATTTTTCATATATATCACAATCATTATTAATGAATCATAATCATTATCCATAAATATATCTATTGTTTCCTAACATAGTGGTTTGCATAGTTTGTACAAATTGTTTGGTTTGCAAAAGAAACGCACCCTATATATATATATATATATATATATATATATATATATATATATATATATATATATATTGTGAAGTATGGGGCTTAACTTGTGGATGCAAATTTCAACTCTCATAATACCTCCTTATGTAAATGTAAAAAACACACATCAATATACTTGCATAAGTATTTCATTCTCTCCAACCTTCTTACTTTCTTTCTCTATAAATCTCTTAATCTATTATTAATCTAGTGATAATCTTGGTTATTTATAACAACAAGAAGGATAGATGAAAACAATGTTCAAGAATAAATTCGCAATAACCATTGTGAAATACATAGATATCGAAAGCACTCTAATGGATCGAATAGATTTACAAAAACCATCATTTTCTTCTGGTACCAAAAACTATGATTTTGGATCAAATATAGAATTTTACTCCTATATGATTGAAACACTGAAAATATGATATCAAATACCAGTTGTAGATAAAACATATCAATGGATACAAAATGTAAAAAGATGTATGATCATGGCATAATCTCCACCAGCATTCATTTGAAAAGTGCCATCAAATGGGTACTAGCTAGTTGTGCACTTGGCTCAAAACAAGTCATAATAGATACAAAACCAACAATTAATGTATAAACAACTTCATTTGATTTTGGCATTCATATACATAAACATTGAGTTATCTAATTCATGTTTTAAATGTACACTACAGGGTCCAACCAAAACCCAGGAATTTCATAGTAATAGTAATACATACTCATGGATCATGTGGTTGTTGCCGCCTTCGTCTTCCCACGGAAGGGGGACAATAGAGAAAAGTGTCTTGAAGCTGTCAAGTAGAAACAAACAATCACATACTCGATAGTCGATACAAACAAATTCGTACTTTTACTTGGCCAAAAATTAAGTAAGAATATAAATTATCAAATTCAATACTAGAGTAGCTTACACTCACACTTTTGAGAAGTATGAGCATGAATGGGAGTTTGATCTTCAGAGATCAAGGTCTTCAATGTTTGAACTGCTGAAAGTCATCACATACTAATATTAGAGTAGTCATAGTGGTCCTTAAATATGTAGTTATTCGCCAATTAATTTGGGTGGTTAAGTAGTTATTTGAAGATAAGATCAGTCATGAAATAACTACTAATAGATAAGATCAACAGTGGTTATTGCACCAAAGTTCATTATGAATTCAAGTCTCACATTCTAAGGGTGAAGTTCAGAAGGCTACATGCCTTCTGAATAGAACTTGGTGCATATCGCCAAGGGGCTTGCTGCCCCTAGAACCCCCAAAGGGGGGTGACCTCCGCGCTTTATGGTGATCTTAGGTCCACGATAGCTTATACGAGCGTGCAATCTGCCCCTCCTAACTCATATTATAGCTTAACCAATGAACCCCATCAATCTAAAGTAAATCACAACTACACTAAAATGCTTGATGACACTAAAATCACCGACATAGATTTGTTGAATTAGTTTTGATATGAATCTAGTTCAGTTATGAAAACCAAGAGTCCCTATTTGTTTATACTCAATACAGCTAGAGTACTAGACGGTTAGACCTTCCATATACTTTGGGAAAAAAAACCAATGTACTTAATAAAGCAATTTGGAGTTACCTTCACCAGAAGCAGCATCATTCAATGTAACATTATCTGGTCCAAAACCATTCCCATTTGAAGTATCTGAAGGGCTGTGGCTTTTCTTTCCTAGTTTCAGAAGCCGTCTGAATCCTTTTGCTTCCTTTACTTGGGGCTTCTCAAGGACTTCAGGGATCTTTTCCAGCTTCAAGTTGTTAAAATCAGAAATATATGCCTTTTCAGTTCCCCCACCCAAAGACGCAATCCCAAAGGTTGTCTGGGGTGCTTTCGCATAGTCTGAATTTCTAGTAGATGGGTCTTCGAAAGATGAAACACGTGCATAAGGAGCTTGGTAGGTTTTTTCAGCTGAACTTGTGCCTGGATTTTCAGCCAATTCCTCCACAGAACTTTTCCTCACCTGATCAACGGGATAACAACATTAAGGAAGACAATCTGTAACCCAGATTACTACAGTTAAAATGAGAACAACAATTTGATGTCACAGTAAAGTATTTGGTATCATGGCACCTAAATGTTTAAGATTCACAGATACAATTATCAAAGGGAATATCCTGAATGTATAGTACATCAAATAATAGATACACATAAAAAGCCCATATTGTAACCTAAGTTTGTCCCATTTTTCCAAATAATAGATACACATAAAAAGCCCATATTGTAACCTAAGTTTATCTCCTGCACTATGTTAGAGAATGTATATCAATCATCTTCAACTTAACAAACAAAAGAGGATTTACATAACTGAAAGAGACAAAACTAAAAAGGAACCATTTTTTCAATTGTCTTTTCTTCTTAAATGATGCTCCTCTATATGGTCCTACCCTTCTCTCCTTAAAGAAATCTTGATGCGAAATTCTGATGGATTTAGAAGATCAGTTCATATAAACTCCATTCTTATCCTAGAAGAGTAAGAAACCGCATTTTGATTTCTAAAGTTAAGCCCCTGAGCATCGGGCTATTCCTTGGAGAATTTTAGCTGTCACAAGTTCGTAATATGGTAGAAGACTTGGGAGATTCTATGTTTGGTTTGATGGAGATGTACGTGAAAAATGAAGCAGCTATGCACATCTTTGAGAATTATATATTTAACTGGTATTCAATGAACGGGTGGATGATAATTTGTCTCATCTAAAGGTCGTTGGTACTTCCACCAACCTGCTTTGATTGAGCTGATATAGGTGTATCATGGAGATCATGCAGCCAATGTACTGCTGATGCCCATGAACAACATATATAGATCGTTTATGTTAAAGGTTGAGCAATTCTCCAGCTTCAGGTGTGTTATTATCTAATAGGTTTAGTTAAGGTTTCAATGTCATGCTTTCGACCCACTGGCTTGCTTTCATACTCTACTTATTCTTGCTTCAAGTAAGTGATATAGTTACACTTTTCAATAAGCATTCGTTTGCAGTTGGAAAAATAAAGTAAATCTGTACAACATACATAGTTCTCAAGCAGATATATGAACAATGAAACAGAGAAAATAAATATGAAACTAGATATTATATCTATAAAACAACTTGATAACCAGAATAGCAGTGCAACTTTTGATTCGGCGTTTGAATACCCCTGAATAAATGAAAACGAATAAGATGCCATGGACCACAACCACACGCTATCCATATTCTTTAATGGTTACTTATGGAGAAAGAGGTCATTTTGAATCAAAACTTAACCAAAAAGAAAATGTTGCATCTATTTTTTGTGACATCCCAAAAAAGGAAATGGTAGCATTTGTTAAGTGGTGCACAGAGTATGTGATGAAAAATACACAAAATTCTCACTGATTTTACCTCACAAGATCTAGGATGTTTCTGTGGTTGGATTGAAATTGTCCCCTTGTCAACAATTTCCATGGACAAAGGCACCTGATGACTGGCTGCACAATCTTCCTCAATGTTCTTCCCTATTCCGTCACTACTATCAAATTCCTTAGTTACTCTAGCTGCATTTGCCGAAGTTATTGATGGCTGCTTATGTTCAAGCATAACAGTCTTGTCAATGATAGGGTTGTCAGCAGCATCACTCTGATGCAATAACCTTTTGTTTAAATTCAGTTGAACAACTTCAGAAGTTGCAACAAGCTTGTCATTCTTCACCTTCACAACAGTTTCCTTTGCACCTGAAATCTTTTGGCTTGGCTTTGAAGGTACTTTAGATATTCTGATCTTCAGCTCGGGCAGCGTTGCAGCCTTACTTTGATCAAGGTTCATAATAGCAGAAACCTTCCCGTTGGATAATTTTGGTTTTGAAACAGGATCTGCACTCCGTGTCTTGAATGAAGTAGCAGCATGACTGTTGATCTTTTTAGGCTCAGATAGTCTTCTAATCCGTGTCATAGAAGCCTTTGAATCAGGAGTAACAGAATTGATTTCTTTCTTTGTATCCGACATGGATGACATGGATCTAGTCAATCTATTCCCTGCCGAATTACTCCCATCAATTGATTTGGTGCTTGTTGAGGGTTTCTTTGAATTGCTGTATCCTAAGGAAGTAGTCCTTATTTTGGACCTTTGGAGAGGAGATGATGATCCAGGCTCTGAATCAGTGAACTTGGATCCTCTGTTGGACATATGGGAAAGTTTAGATGGTAACTGTTTTCTGGTGGGCATTGTAGACTGACCAGACATGGAACCGGCTCTTGCTGCAATTCTCTTTTGCCTCTCCATTTTTAGAGCTTCAAGTCTTTTATGTTCTGCATCTTGCTGAAAAGAAACTAGATTTAAGCATATATACATACAGAAAGATTGATCATTCCTGCTAGTGGAAATGAATATGAAATATGATAAAGGTACAGGAAAAACAACGAAAGACAATAAATGATGTTATATGAAATGATAGTTAATTCACATCATTCTAAAATTACTGTTGATTATAGAGAAATAATCAGCAATAGTACCTGCTCGTTCTTCATTTTCTGGAGATCTGCTTTATAGGATCTTAGTTTCTCCGCACGTGCTCGTGCATCCTCTAGAGGATTTAACTTCGATGGTTTTCCCTTCCTCATAGGTCCCCCAAACTTCTTATCTGAAGTAGCCTGGTTAGCTTTCGACTGTTGGTGCTTTTCTGCACTTTTAGACCCTTTCTTGACATCACTCGAAGCCTCTTTGCTCTTTTTCTCATGTGAAGCAGCATCTTCAGCTAACTGCATTTCATAGTCTAAAGCAGGATCATACCCTATAGATCTCTTTTCGAGGCCTCGTTCTGGCATTAAGCTTAGGTCATGCGGCTCAAAGTCAACTTGGTCATGAGTCCTATTAGATTTGTTTTCTGGATTTTGACTACTGGGTGGGAGTTCATAATCCATGTTGATGGTAGTTCTATTGTCATTTACACCTGAAGTTGAACGTAAGGAAACCATCATTGCTTCATCATCAATAGCATGCAAGCCATGTCGGTCCAAATTGGCAGTCACACCCTCGAAACCATTATCGGCCAGTGGATTTGACGAATTCCCTACATTTGCTTGTAATCTTCCACCTACCATAAAATCATCATTTCGGCTCCTGTAGACAATCTTCCTTCCATTTTTGTCATAGGACTGTATACCAATTCTGTGCCCTTCACCATCATCGTTGCGTTCTTCATGAGCTAATGGATCATTAGCAAGGGTTTTTTGCCGTCTTTTTGTTTGAGGATCCCTGTCCATTGCAAATATATCTTCATTAGCAGAGCGGCCATCTTCGGCAGCTCCTTTGAGTAAATAACTTTGAAATGCTTGCCAGTGGCCGCTATCTGCTTCCTTTCCGTTAACAGTCTCAGATTCAGATTCTTTTAGGTTACCTTTTCTCTTTGGGGATCTTAAGTTTCTTTTATGTGTATCACTCTCACTTTCATCACCAGTGTCGGTGTCAGAAACTGGTTCTGATTCATCTTCTGAGGAATTCTGCCTTTTTGAGTTAATGTAGTTAATATTTCGGATAATCACCCTGCCAGATTTCTTTTTACCAGATTTTCCAGCATTCTTATGTCGTTCTGAACCAAATGAACTTTCTTCTTTCACCGATTCAGATTCAGGGTTGTTATATCTATTATCCATGGACAGCCTCTTTTGTTCAGTTCTATGGCCACCACTAGAATGAGGATCCTCCATCGACGGGTAAGGTGGGGAATAAAATGGACCACTTCCTGGATAATGTTGATAGTAGGGCAATCCTTGCATCGGATATGCTTGATAGACTGGTACACCACCGGGTGAAGAATGCATAGCCCAGGGAGCGAAAACTGGATGTGGAAATTGTCCTGTATGATATTCATGCTGACCAGCTGAGCTTGGTCATCCATATGGCAACAAATGAATTTACTTAGCTATTTGTTAATGGAAAATGTCTTCAGAATAAAACCATGATATACCCAAACAAGAGAACTAACAACGTAAACAAACAAGTTCAAGAAGAACATAAAAAAATTGGACTCTAGAAACTATAGCCTAATTGTAAAAGGCTTTTCCCTCTGGTTCTTAAAGTCAACCATATCCTGGATGAACTCTTCAAACGAGGGAGAAAAAATAGACAACTTGAAATTGAACGTGCAAGCATCAAACTAGGGAGGGGGGCTGGCAGCATCACCCCTCATCTTAGCCCATCCCTCGTCAAATCAAAAAATGTTTTTATTTTTATTTTTTTTATACCTAAAACATCATTCAATAAAACAATGTCAAACATAATTATTAAAACTTCATATTAAAACATTATCCAAATAAAACAAGAAAAATATTGAACATTAACCATAAATGCTAGCCTAACATGTTAGCATAAAAGTAATAAACAATTAAACATTAATACATTATATTCCTAAATTTAAATAAAATTAGATAGGGCCTGGTTGAGACCTTTCTAGGGCAGCAAGCCTAGATTGATCCTTGTATTGGGAGGCCGGACCAAGCCTAACTGGGACTGGGCCATAGAGGGACCCGTTGGGACAGGGCTTAGAGCATCGTTACACTATTACTTCCAATTATATCTACTTTCCAAGTTCTGGTGACAATTGAGACTATTAAACAACTTCTGGCACAGAGATCAATAAGCATAGGCTTAATTGAGCATGACGACTTTGTTTATGTGATTTGAGCAACTCTTCACGCTAATTCTTTTTTCAGATTTGCTGAAGAGCATGTTTAAAACATGGCTATGTCTATGTTCTCTAGAATCCAATGGGTTACAAGACAAGCTAATAGGTTCAAGTTAAAAACTGGTTATTCTAGTCAATCAAGTTGTTCCTGTTTTGCCACTACCATTTCTATCGGCCTAGAAGCCTTTCATCTGTGGAATTGTGTAACAGTCTATTTTAACTAATGAAAAAAAAAATTGCTGAAATTTTAATAAATCAGAAAAAAAAAGGGAGCTGCTGGATTTTAATAAAATAAAATAAATAAAAGGAATTATTTAGTATTAATAAATAATTAAAGGGGGTTATAAATAAAGTTGTTATATGTAATAAAGACAAAAGAAAAGGGGCTGGAAAAAAGGGCTGTTAGTGGCAGCTTGAGGTGTTATTTGGTGGCATATGATGCATGGGAGGAGGCCACATCAAGTAGTGACTAACCTACTTCCAAGCTCCTTAACCTCTAGTATAAATATTAGCCTCTTTTGTCTCTTTTTAAGTTCTGGTCCAGCAGAAAACAATCAAACACACACATACAATTCCATATTTTGTGAATAGAAAGAGGAGATTAGCAAGCAAGGGTAGAGGGTTGTAGAATTTAAGTGTCTTTTAGCCAAAAACTAAGGTGATTACTTATCTTTTCTTTTGGTTTGATCTCCAAACCTGGGATACATATTTGTGTACATGTTTTCATGAAGTTTTGTTCATATTTGGTTATTATAAAGAATATGGACAGCCTTTAATGACATAGCTATGTATAACATGTTATATGTATTTTTAAAACGCATGATAAAGGAACAAATTTGATCACCGGTGGAATAAGAACCACCGAGACGGTATAACCGCGGTAAGGGGTCGTAGAAACGGTCCTGGATCCTTGACGAAGGGTTCCGAATAAAAGCCGGAAGGGGCGACACCCACCGGGAGAGATTAAATCCGGAAAGCATAAATGTTTAAATGTTTTACATGCATATACATGATACAGTAGCTTATTTGAGGCTATGAATTGATTTACTAAATATTTTATGCATTGAAATGAGATTTGTAATCACTTCGCCACCTGGGGCTGTAGTATGTTCCAAGGGTTGGGCGAACAGTCAATCAATGGCTTAAAAATTATAAATATGTATCTCAGTTGTGGACAAGATTACTTGAGAAGGTGAAAAGGAAGTCTTGAAGGGATTATCGAAAGCTTCATTTTGTGGTTTAATCGGGTGTTGTTTTGGTTTGTATAATTTGGTTTTTATAACTTAGCTTAGTATGTGTTTATTAGAAGATAAATATGTACTTTGTAACTATGATCCATCGTGGAATGTTTTATATAAAATAAACTATGTTTTTGCTACCGCATTTTTGTAATATGTTTTATTTTAATTATATATAAATGGTTGAGACTCGGTTCGTAACACCTTTCGTTGGGTCTCGGTTTAGAGGCGGAAACGAGGGTTGTTACAAGCTTGGTATCAGAGCCAACTTTTTGAGGGATTTGAAAATTTTCAAACTCAAAGTCTACATGGAAATTTAAAACCGATGGATCAAGTTAACTATTAGGACGAATGAGTTTTGTGCTACTATTTTAGGTTTTAACTTGGTACATAATTATTGGAAGTATGTTTTATGAATGTAAAAGTGTGTTAAGTATAAAAAAATGACTAAAGATAAGGTATGATCAATTGTTTAACTCACTTGAACATGTGTAACAGGTATGTCAACTTCTTCCGAAACAGATCCTAGCATGAACACTGACAAGGACCCCTATTTCACAGATGTGGATATAATTGAACCCCCACCACCACAGGTTTACGTTATTAATGATGATGAAATAGAAGAAAACAATAACCAAGGGGTGACTGAAGCATTAGTTCAAGAGATGACTGAGCTAGTTAATCAAAGGAACCATTATTGATGTATTATTCGTTGGATGGATCGTGAGTTGATCATAAAAAGCAGAGGACTAAGGACAATTGTGAAAGATAAATTACACTATGTTAAAGATATGATCAAGGAGGTTGTTGTCGGTTCATACACTTATCTACCGAGTCTAGTTGCATGGATATTTCGTCGACCTAGGTTCCGTGTTCATCTCTATGAGGAGACCCAAGTGATGTCGTATGGAGAATGGGTTCGACTTAAGTACCATCTACGAGGGGCAGCCAACTAGGGTATGAAATGTGAAAGGGTTTTTGTATGGCTTTAAGCCGGTTTTTGGGAAAGTACAACCGACTATGGACTAGTATTTTTTTATATTATTTTTTTGGAGATGTCTTTGTATGTATGAGCCCTAGAAAGGCTAGGACATCTTGGTACATGAGGTGTGCTCTATGTAAATACCTTTTGTACCCCATGAAAAGATGCCACCTCAATGAATGTAATTTCCTACTGATGTAAAATATATATGTATATAAAGGAAATGTTTGTATAAGTACTTGTGCTTTTGGAAATAGCTTGTTATGTATGGTGTATTAAAATTCCTATTAAAAAAAACTAGTTAAAAAGTGATGACTAACATAAGATAACGTGTATATATTGCTATATCATATCTCAGGGAATGGCTTCACAATTTCAACAAACTTACCAAAGAGGAAAAGGATTGGATGGAACAGAAACAAGTACCACCGAACAAGAGACGATGAGAGATAATGATAGGACTGAAAGTATAAGCAAGAACAATGATTTAGAAACACTCTTGAAGAATGTTCTACCTGCAATATTAAAAGAAAACAGGGAAGAGACAACCCGTTAAATAAATACCCCAAAAGAACAAGATGCAAGGGTAGAACCAAATAACATACTCTCAAAAGAAGTCAATTATAAAACTTTTATGAGCACCAAGCCAGCCCCATTCAAAGGTGAACGTGAACCCCATAAAGCCATGGACTGGTTAATCGGAGTAGAAAGTAACTTTGAAACATGTCAATGTTTGGAAACGCAAAAAGTAAGGTATGCAACTACCTTACTTCAGGAAGACGCATTACACTGGTGGAATTCGGTAAAAGCTATAAAAAAATACCGAGGAAACTACACCTTTGTTATGGGATCAATTCAAAGAAATATTTCTGAATGAATATTGTTCAACCATAGACCGTAAGTGTATGGAACATGAGTTCCTACAATTTAGGCAAGGAAACCTATCAGTACAAGATTACGTGTCTCAATTTATAAAGAAGTCAAGATTTGCGGAGCATCAAGTAGCAACGAAAGCAAGAAAAACAGATTGTTTCGTTGCAGGATTAAGAAACGAAATTCGAAGGTTTGTACTGGCTGGACTACCAGAAACATTTCAGAAAGCAGTCAACATCGCCAAGGTAGTCGAAAAGGATATGGCACCTACATATCAGAGCTCTTTCCAAATAAAGCGAAAAGAACAAAGTGTTGGCCAAAATTGGAATAAGAAACCAAAGTTTGGGGTTCAGAATTTTGTTAAAATAAATCAAAAGAAACCTTGTGACCATTGTGGTAAGAATCACCCTGGTGAGTGTTGGGCAAAGACAGGAGCATGTTTTCGGTGTGGGAAACAAGGACATTTAAAACGGGATTGTCCTCAAGGTAACGGAGAACAGAATAGAAATCAGCCACATCCAGAGGCTAACAGGAATATTAAAGAGGGTAACAAGGGAAAGGCGAAGGCTCGAGCATTTCAAATGACAGAAAAAAAGGCAAATGAAACACCGGACGTAGTGACAGGTACGCACCTTATCAATAATCAACCTGCTCGTATCCTGTTTGATTGTGGTGCAAGTAGATCTTTTATGTCTCTTCCATTTTGTCAAAAGTTGAAAGTAGACAGTAAGGAACTAAAACCAGGCTTTGAGGTTGAACTAGCTGATGGCAGCCATGTTAGGATCAACAAGATTTGTAGAGATTGCACAATAGAAATTGACGGACATCAAATGACCATTGACCTAATACCCATGACTTTAGGTGAATTCGAGGTCATAGCAGGAATGGATTGGTTGTGGAACCACCATGCCAAGATAATTTGTGATCAAAAGAAACTTGAAGTTAGAACTTCTGAAGGAAAAACAATAGTGATAAACGGGGACGAACAGAAAACTAGGATGATGCTAGTAAGTTCAGCTAGAGCACAACGTTGTATAAGGAAGGGGTGCCCAACATTCTTAGCATATGTTATCGGTGAAAGAAGATCAGAAATGATAAAAGCAAAAGATGTACCGGTTGTACAGAAATATTTAGATGTGTTTCCAGAAGATTTACCCGGATTGCCTCCGGACAGACAGGTACGATTTGGATTAACTTAGTACCTGGAACTGTACCAATAGCCAAAACTCCATATCGATTAGCTCCATCTGAAATGCAAGAACTGAGAAGTCAGTTACAGGAGTTACTCGATAAAGGTTTCATCCGAGAAAGTACGTCACCATGGGGTGCACCAATCCTATTCGTTAAGAAAAAGGATAGGTCGATGCGCATGTGCATCGACTACCGAGAATTAAATAAACGAACAATCAAGAATAGATATCCCCTCCCTAGAATCGATGATTTGTTCGACCAACTACAAGGCGCCAAATGCTTCTCAAAAATCGATCTGAGGTCGGGATACCATCAACTAAATGTCAAGAGTGAAGATGTTCCCAAAACGGCATTCAGAACAAGATATGGCCATTATGAATTTTTGGTCATGCCTTTTGGGTTGACAAATGCACCAGCGGCCTTTATGGACTTGATGAATCGAGTATGTAAACCATATCTCGACAAGTTTGTGATTGTGTTTATAGATGACATTCTCATTTATTCCAAGAATGAGGGTGAACATCGAAAACATTTACATACAATACTGAGTCTTTTAAGGCAGGAGAAGTTGTATGCCAAATTTTCAAAGTGTGAATTTTGGCTGAAGGAAGTTCAATTCCTTGGGCATGTGGTTAATGAAAGAGGAATACAAGTAGATCCTGCTAAGGTGAGTGTCGTTATGAAATGGGAAGCTCCGAAAAGTGTGTCAGAGATACGAACTTTTCTAGGATTAGCAGGATATTATTGTAGATTCATTCAGGACTTCTCCAAAATAGCATCTCCAATAACGGCATTGACAAGAAAGGGTAAGAAGTTTGAATGGGGAAAAGAGCAAGAACAAGCTTTTCATACTTTAAAAGGAAAGCTAAGTAGTGCACCCATTCTATCATTGCCAGATGGAACAGAAGGATTAATAGTATACAGCGATGCGTCAAAACTGGGACTAGGGTGTGTACTTATGCAATACGACAAGGTGATAGCTTATGCGTCAAGGCAACTAAAGGAAAACGAGAAGAAATATCCGACACATGATTTAGAACTCGCTGCAGTTGTATTTGCACTAAAGATCGACATTACCTTTATGGTACTCATTGCATCATCTATACTGACCACAAGAGTTTGCAATACTTGTTTAATCAAAAGGACTTAAACATGAGACAACAACGATGGATGGAATTGCTTAAAGATTATGATTGTGAAATTCGATATCATCCTGGCAAAGCTAATGTGGTAGCAGATGCATTGAGCAGAAAGGAACGCGAGAAGCCCACACGAGTTAAAGCGTTGAGAATAGATGTGATGCCTGAATTTTTAGTAAAAATAAAAGAAGCTCAGGCTAGTGCACTTACCGAAGAACACATTAAGAAAGAGCGTATGGTAGGACAAGCCAAATTCTTAAAAACTGATAACAAGGAATGTAGAAGATTTAATGGAAGATTGTGGGTTCCATTGGTAAGCGGTCACCGTGAGGTCTTGTTAAGTGAGGCTCACAAGTCCAAATACTCCATTCACCCTGGCATGGATAAGATGTATCAAGATTTGAAGTTACTATACTGGTGGCCGAGAATGAAAAAGGATGTTAGGAATTTTGTTGAGAAATGTATGAATTGCCTTCAAGTAAAGGCAGAGCATCAGAAACCTTTTAGAGGGTTACAACCTTTAGAGATTCCAATGGGGAAATGGGATCACATTACTATGGATTTTGTGATGAAATTACCTCGAACCAAGAAAGGTAATGATTCCATTTGGGTAATCGTTGATAGGTTAACCAAATCAGCTCACATCTTGTCAATTAAAGAAAGTTATACAGTAGAACGACTTGCAAAACTGTATGTTGATGAAATAATCTCAAGGCACGGGGTACCATTATCAATAATATCATATAGAGATAGCCGATTTACATCACGATTCTGGAGAAGTTTTCAGAAAGAAATGGGGTCAAGACTAAACTTAAGTACAGCCTACCATCCATAAACTAATGGACAGAGTGAACGAACCATTAGAACATTGGAAGACATGCTTAGAGTTTGTGTAATTGATTTAGGTGGTGGTTGGGATGATCACTAACCCCTAATAGAATTCTCGTACAACAATAGTTATCACGCAAGTCTAAAAGTTGCTCCATATGAAGTCTTGTATGGTAGAAAATGTCGAACCCCAGTGTGTTGGAATAACTTTGAAAACAAAGGAATGACGGGACCAGAGCTAATTCAACAAACTTCAGAAAAGGTAAAACAAATTCGGGAAAGGCTACAAGCAGCCCAGGACCGACAGAAAAGCTACGCAAATAAGAGACGAAAGCATATAGAATTTCAAATGGGGGATCGGGTTATGCTCAAAGTTGCTCCTTGGAAAGAATTGATTAGATTCGGAAGGCGAGGAAAGTTGAGTCCTCGTTATATAGGACCCTTTCAAATAATTCAAAGGGTCGGAGAAGTGGCTTATCGGTTAGAAATGTCTGCTGAACTACAAAAGATACATAATACATTCCATGTATCCAACTTGAGGAAGTGTCTGGCTGATGAAGATATGAAGGTTCCATTGGATGAAATTCGAGTGAATGAAAAACTGACATATATGGAACAACTAGAAAGGATAATTGATTGAGCAATTCGAAGATTGAGGAATAAGGAGGTTCCGTTGGTTAAAGTACAGTGGAAATATCATAAAGGTCGCAATGCCACTTGGGAAAATGAGAACGAAATGAAGATGAAGTTTCCTTATCTATTCTAAAGAAAGTAGATTCCAAGGACGGAATCTTTTGTAAGGAGGGGAGATTTGTAACAGTCTATTTTAACTAATGAAAAAAAAAGTTGCTGAAATTTTAATAAATCAGAAAAAAAAGGGAGCTGCTGGATTTTAATAAAATAAAATAAATAAAATGAATTATTTAGTATTAATAAATAATTAAAGGGGGTTATAAATAAAGTTGTTATATGTAATAAAGACAAAAGAAAAGGGGATGGAAAAAGGGGTTGTTAGTGGCAGCTTGAGGTGTTATTTGGTGGCATATGGTGCATGGGAGGAGGCCACATCAAGTAGTGACTAACCTACTTCCAAGTTCCTTAACCTCTAGTATAAATATTAGCCTCTTTTGTCTCTTTTTAAGTTCTGGTCCAGCAGAAAACAATCAAACACACACATACAATTCCATATTTTGTGAATAGAAAGAGGAGATTAGCATGCAAAGGTAGAGGGTTGTAGAATTTAAGTGTCTTTTAGCCAAAAACTAAGGTGATTACTTATCTTTTCTTTTGGTTTGATCTCCAAACCTGGGATACATATTTGTGTACATGTTTTCATGAAGTTTTGTTCATATTTGGTTATTATAAAGAATATGGACAGCCTTTAATGACATAGCTATGTATAACATGTTATATGTATTTTTAAAACGCATGATAAAGGAACAAATTTGATCACCGGTGGAATAAGAACCACCGAGACGGTATAACCGCGGTAAGGGGTCGTAGAAACGGTCCTGGATCCTTGATGAAGGGTTCCGAATAAAAGCCGGAAGGGGCGACACCCACCGGGAGAGATTAAATCCGAAAAGCATAAATATTTAAATGTTTTACATGCATATACATGATACAATAGCTTATTTGAGGCTATGAATTGATTTACTAAATATTTTATGCATTGAAATGAGATTTGTAATCACAAGTCAATCATTGGCTTAAAAATTATAAATATGTATCTCAGTTGTGGACAAGATTACTTGAGAAGGTGAAAAGGAAGTCTTGAAGGGATTATCAAAAGCTTCATTTTGTGGTTTAATCGGGTGTTGTTTTGGTTTGTATAATTTGGTTTTTATAACTTAGCTTAGTATGTGTTTATTAGAAGATAAATATGTACTTTGTAACTATGATCCATCGTGGAATGTTTTATATAAAATAAACTATGTTTTTGCTTCCGCATTTTTTTAATATGTTTTATTTTAATTATATATAAATGGTTGAGACTCGGTTCGTAACACCCTTCGTTGGGTCTCGGTTTAGAGGCAGAAACGAGGGCTGTTACAAATTGAGAGTAGCAGCTTCTATTTGATGATCATATACTGTTATCTCAGGGGTTTAAAAACCCAAACATGACTATTGGGAAGATACAGTCATAGCCTAAATACTTGGATCTGGCAGAAGGGATCATACTGACAATATAGGAAGTGTGGTAATGATGCACAATTTTTATGAAGGGTCAACGTAAATAGTAAAACTGCTCAAGTAAGTCCCTTACCTGCATTTCGATCGCTGCCTGCTTTCTCTTTAGTTTCTGAAGTAGCCTCACTCCTGGGCTCATTATGTATGTTGGTGGTACTTGAAAGCACAACTCCTGATGCATTCATGGCAGAGTAATCTGATTTGCTAAACATTGCATCTTCTGCTTGTATTTCAACCCATTGTCCAGACTCGTGTTTCTGCTTCCACAAATCCATGAACCTCAAGCAAGCACTCCTGTTGTATGTGCATCAATAAAGTGAAAGGAATGAATATGCATGCAAATGGTGTTAGACACGCACATAAACAGCATCACATAAGAATTATTATGCAAATATAGCTGCTTACATTAGACGTGATGCACCAAAGGATTCAGCAAACAATAACAAATTTGCCACCTGGTCAATTTCAAATCCAGCAGCCACAGCACGTGCAAAAGCCATACCTTGTTCTTTCTTCAGCACTGTTTTGCGTGTCTCGAGTACATTTAAGAACTGGACTCTGAATATACGCAAATAGAAAATAAATGTATGCAGCTGGTTAAAGTGAATAAAAATTAAGTAGTGACGCAACTGAATTTTTTTAGTTTGAGACTAAAATATAACCCCATATCTATAAGATAAGAAAATATTTTTCTTTGTTTATACAGCTTTATGAGTTGATTCAAAACAAAGTACTTAATATATTTAACGAACGCTTAAGTACTCTCACATTTTTTCAAATCAATAAAAGATAGGTCTATCAACATTTGTATCACTGTTTGTTAAGTCAATCCAGGAAAAGTTGAAAAGGAATGAGTGGCAGGTTAACGCTTAAAGCACTATGTTAGTTTCACTGTAATATGTGTTGATTGCCCTCCATCCCAAAAATAATAGGGACCATAAAGCATATTTTTAGCACTGATAGAGGTAACTAATATATAGAAATATAGATGTGATTTCTCATGAAGAAGAATGTCATTACACTTATCCTTGAGAGGGAGAGCTTTGAAAGGGAAGATAAGGACGATCGGACAATTGAAGATTTTCTAACTCATACCTCTATAGGCCTACAAAACACAACATTCGCACCTTTGCAGGCCTATAGAACACATTACTACACTAGTGTCATCACACATCAACTGAAACAACTCGAACAATGCCTAACTGAGTCTATACACAATCCTTCAACCACCAATTGAACCTGAACCAGTCCTAAGCAAAACTGCTCTTGGAGATGCATGAGGGTAAGTCCACAACGTGGACTTTTGGAGACGATTAAGAATACAATCCAGGGCCTAATACTTGAGCAATATCTTTTGACTCTTCTCTAAACCTAGTTTACCAGCTGAACTAGAGCCTCATGATGATAACTAAAATTTTCCAATCACTTTTGGGAAAGGATGTAGAGAATGCACCGCTCACTATATCCTCTTGGAAATTATCTTCCATTCAAAAACTTCTCACTTGCACATAAAAAAAGTCACCCTTATCAACAGAAACACTATTTTCCCATTCTCACCAACCTGGGTGAGGCATTATCCAATGAAAAATGGAGATAAACCATGAATGAGAAGATGGAAGAATTAGAAAAAAGAACATGAGAATTAGTAAGGATGCTATAGCCTATAAGAAAAGGAGCCCGTAGAATGCAAGTGGGTGTTTAGAAGTACAGAATAGATGGTTCAATTGAAAGGTATCAGATGACACCTGTTGATAATGTTACATTAAAACTTATAGCATACACTACTACTTGAGGCATTTACACCAATTGTAAAATGAACATTGTGAGAATTAAGTAGATGCCTAGGATTCCATCATTTCCATATAAAAAACATGCAATTTTGTATGGGGATATAGAGGAGGAAAATATGAATAATTCACCAGAATATGAGAAGAAATTGGCCGAGCATAAAGTATGTAAGCTGAAAAGGCCCTAATATGGACTTAAAAATCTCTTGGTGCATGATTTGGAAGATATGCAAAGGTCATGATTGCTATGGGCTATAAACAAAGTCAAGGGTATCACACATAGTTTAAGCCTTTTGATTGAAGGGAGTCAGAACCCTAGCTTGCATGGATCGCTCCTGCTTGATCTCGACTGTGATCCCTGGCCTGGGGTTCAG
This sequence comes from Arctium minus, assembly GCA_954870635.1. Lineage (NCBI taxonomy): Eukaryota > Viridiplantae > Streptophyta > Magnoliopsida > Asterales > Asteraceae > Arctium > Arctium minus. The sequence goes on along the minus strand of OX941085.1, from coordinate 72,414,275 downwards.
AAGAGTTGGAGGAGATATAGTTGTGACATGTTGATCAAGACAAAATGTGGTAGCAAGATCAAGGGCAGAAGCAGAATTTCAAGCAATGACTCAAGGAGTGTGTGAGCTACTCTGGCTGAAGATTGTTTAATAAGATTTGAGATCAATTGGGATGTTCCAATGAGATTGTATTGTGATAATAAGTTAGCAACTAGCATAACCCATTATTTGTTGCAACATGATCAAACAAGCACATATTGACATGCACTTAATCAAGAAGTTGGAGAGGAGCGTTATGTCTCTATACACAGACAGCTTGCAGATGTTTTTACCAAAGGGTTATTCAGTTCACTATTTGAGAGTGTTAAACTCAAGCTGGGAAGGGAATGCTTGAGGGGGAGTGTTGGAGAAAATCGGGTAGAAAATTTGTATTAGGCTGCATAAAAATCCATTAGGATCACATAAACTGTGGCATTAAGTTAGGTTTTGTGCATATACATGCAGCATTTGTACACTTCAAAATCATTAGAAATGATACATTATTGTTCCTCAAGTTCTAACATGTATGTCATGCACCCATCAAGAGGCCCAAGCCCATCCATAGTTGTTATTCTAGAAGGGGTTAGAAAGGGTATTTTGGGTAGTTTCTTTCAATAAATCTAGTATAAATAGGGGTGTGGTGAGGAGTAGCGTATGAGAAAATTAGTGAGTTCTATTTGGGAGAATCCTAGCCTCTCGAATGCTAGTTGGTTCTTTGTTTTCCCTCGTTAATTGAAGCTTTTGGGTAGTGTTCTTGTCTTTTGATTTCCATTTCCATTGTTCAATTTGTTTGGCCCAACATAATTCGTATTCCCAGTTTCACGACATACCCCATATTGCCGACTATGGGAGGTATGGTTGGAGCGACGATCAACGGAAACTGCCTCCACCACCACCGCCCCCACCTCCGCTGCTACCACCACCGCTACTACTACTGCCACCGCCGCTATCGCTACCGTCACCGCCGCTACCACCACCCTCGCTGCCATTGGCACCAACATCATGTGTGGTGACTCGATTGATGCCTAATTCACTTGGTTCTGCATGCAATCGCTGGTTGGAAAAACTTAATAGGACCTCAAGGTTTAATACATGCCTTTACGTTACAGAAATTGAAAAGATAAGTCAATATCATGAAGAAGAAAACCAGGGGGTGGATGGTCTTTTAAAAGAGAAAAATCAGGAAGTGGAGTATGTAAAGGAGAAAAATCAGAAAATGGAAGTTTTCTTAGTGGGTGCTTTGGGAACTGTTCTGGGTACAAAGATTATAAAATTAGAGGGGCTATCTGACGGCTGGTTGGAAGTTGTTCATGGGGGAAATTTATTAAGATCCATAATGGATATTCTAACACATAGTCGATATTTTCAACAACACCAAAGTGGGCATAGTGCTGGACCCATTTCAATTTTATTCACGGGTTCTACTCTGATTCCAAGTTCCAACTCTTATGCTACTCAGTTTACTCAATTTGATGTTGTTTTGAGAGAAGAGGGCACCGGGCAGCAGTGGTTCATTTATTTTTTCTACCCACCTTGAGGACAAGGTGGTTCTTTGGGGGCGGGGTAATGTCATGCACCCATCAAGAGGCCCAAGCCCATCCATAGTTGTTATTCTAGAAGGGGTTAGAAAGGGTATTTTGGGTAGTTGCTTTCAATAAATCTAGTATAAATAGGGGTGTGGTGAGGAGTAGCGTATGGAGAAAATTAGTGAGTTCTATTTGGGAGAGTCCTAGCCTCTCGAATGCTAGTTGGTTCTTTGTTTTCCCTCGTTAATTGAAGCTTTTGGGTAGTGTTCTTGTCTTTTGATTTCCATTTCCATTGTTCAATTTGTCTGGTTCATAACAATGTACACTACATGTACCTTGTATAATGAGGCAAGCATGTCACCTCACTTAGTCACTCCTAGTTCCCAAGGAGATCTCCGTGCCTTGTTGCACCTAATGCCTTAAATAACATTGACCCAGCTAACAGAAGCGACTGAGAGAATTGTTGGCTTGTTGCTGAGGACACTTGCAAACTATGGATGAATAGTCACCATAGTTGACTAATTTGTCAACATAGACGAATTGTTTGTGAAAGAAAGAAACTACATAGGAGTGGGCCGAAACTCTCACTGTCATACCCAACAACCTCTGTTTGTCCCTAGGGAAATGCTAGCAAAGTTGGATCCAACGCTTAGTAATAAAATAAAGTGCAGTACTTCACTCCCCCAAAATAGGCCCTAGGATAAGAAAGTAGATGAGTATGACTGGACAAGGACTGGTTCGTTATTAACTTAATTTTACATAGTGTAGGGTCTGGTCCAACGGTTTTCTGTCAAAAGTCAGGCACTCTATTAACAAGGGATATAAAATCCCTCATTATTAGTAATTTAAAACTCAAGATAATATGACACACATGTTCCACTTCATACTGTGAGTGACTGCAGTTAACTACACCATGAAATAATGCATCTGTATTTTAGTTTCTTATATGCAGCAAATGAACACCAACCACCTTAGACAAAAAGTTACTCCTTCACTCCACAACAAATGTCTTGATTTGACTTTAATAGTCAAGTAGACTACTTTTAAACTTCATACATGATATGCACTTATTTACTAAAAAAATTGGCAACTGCTAAACTACACGAAATAAATTTCTAATGGACAAAAGTAGTGTTAGAAATATAAAGATCATATTAAAAAAATTGGGAAGTGTTGGGTTTTCACACTCAAAAATCAACTTAGGACGCCTATTGTAGAACAATAAACTTAAGAGGAAGCACCAATACTTTGAATTTCCCTCCTTGTCAATGGAACCAGTAGTCTCATGGGCACCAGGCTGCCAGAAGAAAAAAGCAGAATTAATAGCAAATGATAATTTATGAAAACACATCAGACGATGAGCATATTTGGTGACTCATTACCTTGTAAAGGACAATTGCCTTCTCATCATCAGCGTCACATGCAGGTTTATTTCCTGCACAAAGTTGTGATATGAATTTAATACCAAGTTAAGAACCAACAGAAATGGAAATGCAACATGGTCCAAGTCATTTACTATATAATACCTTCATTGCTTGCCACGGGCTTTATGTGTTGTTCTTCTATCTGTCATGGTGAACACTTGGATTAAGAACAAGTTTATCCTGACATGATATACTGATATAGGGTTGGGTTCCGGTGAGAGGTTGAGGTTAACATGAGAAGCGTGAGAAGTGGTTATAAACCGTTGGATGAAAAATGGATGCACATTAGGATGAGATGCACCGAGATAAGATGCACCATATCAATTCCCTTCCAAGCCGCAATTCATGGGAGGGCATTTGATTAAAAGTGATTCAATGGTTCAGATCCACTTCTCACGCTTCTCACGTTAACCTCAACTTCTCACGCGATCCTTCGCCTACTAATATATATATATATATGTGTGTGTGTGTGTGTGTGTGTGTATGTATACTGCTCATAATGCTCACCATAATATCATTGTTTCCTTGAATTGCAATTGCTTCTTCTATCTGTAGGATTTCAGATTCTATGGTGTAGACACGTTCCAGAATCTCGGGAGTGCTCACAAAGCGAACAAAACTATAAACAATAAAGTATTAGGTTTTTTGCTTTTTCTTCAATGTTGAACAGGATTTCATGAGAGAAGGCTTGCAACATGCTTCGCATAAATAGCTTTCAGGTGAAAGGTTTAAAAGCAAACACAATAGTAATTCCCTATAAGTGAAAGCAATGAGCAATAGTGGCACAGTAAATTTTAACTTCTCAGTAGTTCAAACATAAAAGCATGATGGTAATATTTCAACAGAGTCAAAAGAGTGAAAGTTAGCCAGAGGGCACTCGTCAGGGATGATATTAACATGTTCCCAAGTTAAGACAGTCGACCTCAAATAAAATAGCAGCAGTTTACATAGTGATATTGATGGGTAACAGATACAAAGAAGGTGAACAACAAAGAACAAGCCTACACTAATTAATTATCTGGTTGTGAGGCCTTTTAACCGTTATGCCAACAAAATGTCGATGCAAATCAATAACAATTACTAGAACGAGTGGAACTCGATAATTTTATCTTGTTCATCCTAGTTCTCCTTGCTGTCTCCGATGTGACGAAACCCTAGCAACACCCCTGACACTGCCCTCTTTCTGTTTACCTGTTTTAATGCTACTAATCCATAAATCATCACCAATTTGTGGGTTTATAGCTGTCAGAAACACCATTGTCTGAATCATTTTGTTCATCCGAAGTCTTGTTCCAGATTTTAGTATAAATTCATCATGGGATACCAAGTTCCAGTTAAAGAATCAAAGTCTAGTGTTACAATTCCAGGTATAATGCTATTTTGAATATTCCAGGGCGTTTGGTTCATTATAAGGAATGGAAATGAAAATGAAAATAGGATTGTAGGAGAATGGGAATAGGAATGACCATTGCATTGATGTTGTTTGGTTAAACCAATATAATTAATAAAAAATGTTTTATATAATATTTTTAATACAAATATGTGACATCCAACATGAAAATAAAAAAACATTTTACATTCAACATCGACAAATGAAGGAACGCATGAGAAAAGATGACTAAGCGGGAATAAAATTTCCATTCCCCCCAATTTGGTCAGGAATGGAAATTAATGGGTTTGAGGTAATGTGCCCATTATATTATCAAACCAAACAACAATTTTCATCTTCATTCTCATTCCTTACCCCTCAAAACCAAACACCCCCTAAATTCCGTGAATTTAGCTCAATGGAGTATGTTTGTCCAAACCAATCTTAAAAGTTTGGACAAGCACGATTATTTGAGCCAGGACCCTCTAGACCTTATAATTTGGGAGTGAAAGATCAATGATAGTGGAACATGAATGGCCTTATGGTATGCAAATATGCAATGGAACCATAAGTGCCAAGTATCACCCAAAACTATCCTACCACGAAGAAAATGTGGGAGCACTTGTAATCTTCCTTCGGGGCAAGGAATCCATGTCCATATGACTCTGTGTTCGGGTGCTAGTTCAAATGCAAGGTAGCCTCGAGTTTTCTTCCCTGTAACTCTAGATGTTGAAGTTGAGGAGCAGTGGGCTAAAATGGACGTGATGACATTCATTTCAAGATTATCTCCCAAATATTCCAGTGCTTGCACATTGATACTAAGTCACACAACATTTCAGTCATTGGCATTCGGTGCTCGCTCGGAAAATGTACATTAGTAAGTCACCACCACAACCGTCTGGGGGTGACATATCAGCATTTGCATCCAGAAGTACTAAAAAAGGGAAGGTATAAAGAACATCCATTGATTCTGTTGCATGGATTACAAACACATGACATAGACTATCAACCCCAAGTATCCTATGTTGAAGATGTCGCGACCACTCAACCCTTTAGCAAGGAAAAGGCTTCTAGATTCCAGCATGGATCTTCGGGAAAAGTTTCACTCCTAAGAGGCTAATACAACACGGGCATGTACATCGTCTAATTGTTTTTCTGCATGCTCAACATTATTCATCATAAGAGTGGTAAAAAATATCTTATATCCAATCTTAATATCGATATAACCCATAACCTAGTTAGGGTTGCTAATGCATCTTCATATCCAATTATGGGCATAGGATCCAATAGTAACATATAAACCTAACCTTATTATTTTTTTTCTTTATGTTTTCGCTTTCCCTCATAATCTGATATCAGTTAGTCAGTTACTTACCAGAAAATCAAATTGCTCGGTAACCTTTTCTCTAACACGTTGTATTTTTTAGGATTTGGAGACGAACAAGTTGATTGGCATAGGTTTTGGATCCTTATGTATCTATCACATGTATGCCTTGCAATCTCCAAAACCACATCTATGTGATCCGAGTATGAAGGCTCCCTGCCGGATAGGCCCCCCTCCTAACTTGTTTTAGGGACTGTTTGTTTGCCTCTTAATGGTGCTATTCAGAGGTTAGGTCTGAATCGCTAAGAGGTTGAGGTTGTTTGGCAAGAAAAAAGCAACCTCTTAACGATGACAATAGCCTCTTAACCATTTTTCATCCGAGGCTTTACAGAATCGTTCAGATGCTCACTTGTTCCATATTTGCCCTTCCCAAAAAACACGTTCCTCCTTCCAGAGTCGATTTCTTCTCCCACGCTCCTTCCACGAATCGATTTCTTCTCCCACGTTAGTCGATCGCCGGTCGTTCTTGTTGTCGATTTCTTCTCCCACGTCGATAACTATGTCACGGTGGTCGTCTCTGTCGCCGATAGCTATGTCACCGGCGGCCTCTCCATCTATTTCTCACGTTGTTCGATGTCTCAAGGGTGTCTCCTTTAGCTACTGTTTTTTCATCTTTTCAATTTGTTCGTCGATAGCTCTGTCACCGGCAACTTCTTTGAAAAGCTTTCTTCGATTTTACAAAGCTTCTTTGCAAAGATGAACGCTTTCTTCGATTTCATCTTGCTTATTTGACCTAAATCCTATGTAGGTGTTTTTGAGTTTCTACTCTAAATCCTGGCTTTAAAAATGGCTATATACAGAAATGAACATTTACCAAGCATCTTCCATGGATATATCTCTTTAATCGATAACTCTGATGAGATTAGGTAATGACAGGTTACAGAGGGTTAAAATCCTATGTGGTGGTTGTTTTGGTTCCAGAGGGTTAAAATCATATGTGGTTGTTGTTTTGGTTTCATAGGGTTAAAATGGTAATTTGTCGTCATTCATACTATCCATTCAGAGCAATTACCAAACAGTCATATTTCATTCTGCACTATATCATTAAGAGTCTCTTAAGTATTCTGACCACTTAACCATTCTGAATCAAACCATTCAGCAACTGCCAAACAGCCCCTTAGAGCAATTAAGACCAGATTTCTCATCTTTTCATGAATCATCCTGTGAATCATGTCAATTAGGTAAACACGCTCATTGTCCCTATCCCCCTTAAGAGTTGAGTCGAATAAAGACCTTAATCACCTTATTTTAATTAGTTCATTCAGATACATGGGGACCTTATCGGCCGGCTTATCCTCTTACCTATACTAGTGGCTTTAAATATTTATTACATTTGTTGATGAATTTTTCTTGTGCAATATAGGTTTCTAGCTTAAAATACATAATGAAATTTCTTCTATCTTTCATGACTTCTAAACTTAGGTTAAAACCCAACTATACTTCTCATCTAACTTTACAAGTTCTTTCATCCAAGTGTTGCAGTATTGTACATGAGTATACACTATACACCCAGTAAAATGGCATTGTTGAAAGGAAACAAAATGTCATTTGCTAGATGTGGCTCATATGATTAACCCAAAGACCCTTCTCCGTACTATTCCCAAAAGGCACCTCTTTTCCTCTAACTCCTAAAATATTTGGATGTGTCTCCTATGTCTATGATCACTACCGAGGACAATAAATTTAAACCACGAGCTATCGAGTGTGTTCCGTGGTTATTCGCATGTCCAAAAGGGCTATCGTCGTTATAGCCTAAGCCTTTGAAGATATTTTACCTGCATTGACATTACTTGTGTTGGCCTTTAATCACCCCAGATGATTTAAAGCAATGCAAGAGATGGTTTCCCTACAAAAGAACCATCTTCGGTATTTAGAATCACTTCCTCCTAAGTTATAAAATGGGTGTTTACAGTGAAGCTTAATCTTTTTTTTTTGGGAAAGGTGTCCTAGGCTATGCCTGTAAGCTTAATATTTTGTTAATCCCTTGGCAAATTATGACTGTAAGACATCGGCCCTGATTAAACCTTAGTGGCCACAATTGTTGTGAAGCTTGATCTTGACAGTTCATTATATCCCGTTGAAATCTCGGTTAGTTGCAAATGGACATTCTCATTCTTATGGGATGGACTATGATGAGACATTCTTTCTATGGGTGCACATAATTCCGACAAGCCAACCTCAAGTAAAGGGTTGTATTATATATTAAAAATAGTTTGAAAGGATTACGGTTTTCTAGACCAAAGTGGTTGGGTTGGGTTATTCAAATACCCTCAACCCGGCCAACCCAACCCATGTAAACCCTAACTACAACCCTTTTGTCTCTTCTCAACTTCTAAATCCACAATGAGTTTTGATATTTCAAGCCCTGTTCTAAAAGATTGTATGTTTATTTGCATTGAAGTATAGCTAAATCGTTAGTTAAATGTAGACATTAATAACAACAACAAACTAGCATCTCAACATCTCATCCTTTATTTTTTTTATTTTTTAGGTTTTAAATTTAAATTTAACCATATGGTTAAAACTATGTTCAACCCGACCAACCCAACACAACCCAAAACATAATGAGTTGGGTTGGGTTATACATTCAGAATAGTTTGAACATGTCATGATTCTCTAAATCGAAGTAGTTGGGATTGGGTTATTCAAATGCTCAACCGAGGCAACCAGCCCATGTGCGCCCTAATTTTCTTTGGTGACCAAGATGTCCTTCTGTTTGTTTTTGTATAGACTTGGTTGCCATTAATCATTGGTTGCTCCAACTGCTCTCAATCTCAAGCATGTGGACCTTAATGGCATTATTGAGGAGGGGTAAATGAAGCAGTCCTCTGGGTTTGTTACTGATATGGAGGCCTCAAAGGTATATCGATTGTGACATTCATTATATGGTCTCAAGCGGTCCCTAGTTTGTGGTTTGATTATTTTCAGATTTTATTTAGACGTCAAATATAAGGGCTTTGCGTACTGACATGCACTCTGTTAGAGGCAATATGTGCTCTTGATAATAAGATCATAACATAAGACTTAGTCTTAAGCATGTTTATAGACAACAGACCAAAACCTAGAGTGGTTACTAAAATAACAAACGGGTGTCTTGTAGCAATATAGTGACCAACCAATTTATGAATTAAGACTTCAAACTTAGAGTGAAAAACGAGCCATTGTAGAATATGGTGGTCAAAACGTTGTGTAAGGCAAAGTCTTGCCATTCACAATTAATCAAGACCAAAATCTTGATCAAATTAAAACCTCTACATCTCAAACTATTTTATTCCTCAGTAATTTAAAAGTAATTAATCTTGATTTGATCAGAACAAAAATCATAAAAATTAACCAAAATAGTTGACCAATCTAAGACAAGCCGGTTAACGATCTTCTTAGCTAACAACAATGATGGAAGACGGAAAATAAAGTCACATAGCAACTCAAGCAATGCCAATCAGGTAGCAACTACAATGAGAGACAAGAATTTTGCATTGTTAATAAGATTGAGCGAAGTACAATATTGTTAGGTTATAAGGAAGAGATCAACAAAGGTGATTAATCAAGTTACCACGTTGTGTCATGAACCAGATTAAGGACTTGTAAAGCCCATCAAATGTGGTTAAATTGGAGGTTGATGACCGGGTGAATGAGGTGGTGGTTGCAATGGTGACAACAAAAGTTGAGACTTCAAGTAAAGGTTCTGACAAGTTACCGAGGATGTTGTGACGGAACAAAACAAGGCTGGGAATTGAATAACGATGGCAGTTAGGGCCATTAGCCTAGAGTTTGACAACATGTAAGGTTTCCGCTAGCATATGATGACAATGACAAGGGATGTCTATGTGGTTCCTACTTCCTACACCATGTAAGTGATTAGCATGAGAATTGATGTTGATTCAGGAGGGAATACCCTGAAGGAATAGATAACATACAAGCCAAGTTTTATAGGCTTAGAATAAAATGGAATAAACAAAAATCAGCTTAATACGTAATAACACACAATGGAAATACTAACTAAACCATAGTTCAAGTTCCATATTTTAATAGTGTGGATATGTTGTCACTTATCAAGCTTTACAAATTACATTTTGTACTTGCATCAAAGCACTTCAATTCTTCTCTCTGAATTGAGAATCATTATGACTGCTAGTTTAGTGATAAACTGCAAAACCAATTCAACAGGTCATAACACACAAAACTGAAATAGCAACCAAACCTAGGTCTAGTTCTATCTACCAACCGTGTGGCAATGTTGTTACATATAAGGCATTTCAAATTATATATATTTTATGTAAACAAAAACACTTGACTGTTTTCTCTAAAATGAGAATCATTGTGACTGTTAGTTCAGTAATATTCCAAATTGAGAGATTAAAAAGTGCTTACCCAAAAAAAAACAATGCAAAAAGATCTTGAGTAGCAAGAATAATACAAACCTTTCCACCGTACACTTTGTAAACCATGTTGCATTACCGCCAGCTTCTGGTTCAAGCAATACTGAATAGCCACCTTCTGCAATTTGATCCTGAGCTGTCTTTAGGTGGGCAATAAAAGGGCTCAGCAAACCAGAAGCAATTTTCTCTTTCTTATCATTTGCGATGATGTATAAATCGCACCTGGTAATTTGCAGCAGTTACGACTAAATTAAGAATTTCAATAGCCATTCAGAAGTATCAACTATATGCATCTCAACTATAAAGCATAAATAATCGAATGAAGACTGTGACATCATCATATTGCAAAAAGTGATTGGTCTAAGCTTAGATAATTTAAATAAAAAGTGAAAACCCGATATGATAAATAAGTTATTGATCATGATGAAACTCTTTCAAGTATTTGGATTACCCAAAAAAAGTAAAGCAATATTCTTAAAACCTATAGTTTAACACAAGCAATACAAGTTGATATTATACTCCCATTGATAGTGACTAAAGCCCACCTTATCTTCAAGTGATCGGACAGGGGATCCTCTTCTTTGGTAATTTGAATATAAAGCAACATTTCTGCTTTGCCTCGTCTTTCCACCTTCTCCATTTTATGGTGAAATCAATTTGCGATGTTACAGATAAAACCATAAAAGTAGCAATACGTTTCATAGCGTTATTGTAACAAAACCGGGTAAGCAATTTTCTTTTGTATTGTATCCAATGAGGCAAGTTTTAGCATCTCGCTACTATATTTTGTTATTGAATGTGTTCTTTTTTCGTTGCATAGGGTGAACTGATCTAATAGTTGTTCTAACTTCTAACTAGTTCTTTGTAACCTCTATGAAGCATGACAAGAAGAAAAACCAAAAGAATCAACGCACCATTAGTAAAAAAATTTGCTCATTGAAAAATCTATAACACAATCACGAGGGATTTAGAAATCGAGTACTAAGTTAACTATATCTTTAGGAGATTTAATAGATCTAGGTAACTTCTTTAGTAACCATAGCGTCTAGCTAGGAGAGAACAAGATCAAAGAAAACCAAGCCATTGAGGATGGGTTTGAATGATTCGCATAGAATCATTCATGGTCGCCTACTCTTCCTCAACCCATTCCTAGCACTTGTAGCCTATGGTATGTTCAAACAAAAAGAGAATCTACATCAAGGCCATATTCTACCATCTAAGTCATATTGGAACTGCTATTACAATAACTCTAGGTCCTACTTCCATGGCATCTAAAGCCCATCATGCTATCAAAGTGCATCGTAAAGAATTTCCCGGTCTCATTCTTCTTATTCTCAAGAAAAGAACTTTTGTGCCCGCTGCTACATTGAAGTATGTAAGAAGGGAGATATAAGTTTCACTGGACGGGTCAAGGTTTCAATCAGAGCCTTTCTCAACTTGGCTTTCCCTCTTCTTTTGTTAGATTGTGTATACAATCTTGAAAATTCATCCACTTCAATACCTATAAATCACAAATACCTTTGTAATCAACCCAATGTGTTGGTAACACATGGGTATACCCCATGTATTTTCTTACTTCAAAGTAATAATTACATGCTTTCTAGTAAGTAATATAACCTTCATGTTTCCATTACTTTGTATTGTATTTAGCTTTTAGTCGATATGACAATATCTAATTTGATATATATTAATTTATTTTCTTTTGAACATTTGGTGTGTTCCCCAACTTAAAGTTGCCATATTTGTTTTAGATTATGGTTTTTTTTTTATTAACTTAGTTTTATCTTTGTTACTGTCAACTTAACTTAGGTGAGTTAATCTAGGTATTCTTCTATTGGATTAAATTATCTTCTTTGATAGATAAAACTTGAAAGAGAGGTTTAATATTATATATCTTATATTTTGCAAGTATGCGAGAGAGGGACTAAGTCACTTTACTATAAATACCCAAAGATTGTGTACTATTCTACTTGCACTTACTGTAGCGAGTCCAACCGGCTGTCAAGCGTAGATGAATAGGATAATGGAGGTTCAAAAACAAGAATCAAACTTCGCAACCTGTGCCACTGCCTTAGGGCTAGAGATCTACCGGAAGTCGGTGGAGTTTTAAATAAATCAGGATTAATAGTTTAGAAGACAAAAATATCATCGGTTATTCCTCAATTTAAACAAACAACCATGACGGGTAACCAATTAGACACATTTTGTTTCAAAATTGATTAGAAAGAATTTCATTGCCTAATTGTATATTTGTCATGCTATAATGCTTATATGTATGGTCTAACAAGATATTTTTAATCAAACATTCATGCAAATTGTTTATTGGAAAATGAGGATGAAATTATTTATCAAATTGGATAAGGTTTAGCATACCCATAACACATTAGTATTTGTTGTAATTAACCCACCAAACACAATGTGGTGGAACTACAAAAAGATATAAGGCAAGATCGGTCGGCAAAGATACAATCGAGAAGGTAATGACTTCACAAATATCTTTTCGCGTTGTTAGGATCCTTTTGGTGTCTCCTAGCAGCTAACAATTTCCATGACCACTAATCTGATGTAAATAGCATATTCTTACATTTTAACCTCAATAAAAAATCGATATGCAAGTTTCTCGAGGTTACAAGACTATTATGGGTGCTCATATTTGTATTTAAACTCTTCCAATCAATTTATAGACGTAAACCATATTTTAAAAATGTTAAATCAAGCATGGTCTTATCATCCAAAGGGTACAAGCACCCTAATGCTACTATTTCATTTTCATTTCATGATTTCATCACAAGAATCCAACAATGACATAGCTGAAAGTTTTCTTACCCCACTTAGCATTTGAGAACTCCGCGAGACAGTACTACGCATCATTGGTATCATGAGATTAGCTATTGTCCGTCAGTAGAACATAAGAAATATGCGCAGGACTTGCTCATAAAGGTAGCAAAGTTTTGTTAATTTGTATCCTGAGACTATTTGTTAGGGAATTGTTATATAATGCTAATTTATGTATGCATTTTGTTCACAATGATAAGATAAGGTTCTTCAAGTTTTATGTTCTAAAAGTATACATAAAGAAAAGGACCAACGCTTCAAATTGGTAAAGGTACGACAATGTTTGTTCTTTTACTACACATGCACCAAGAATCAACCTATAAATGACTTTGTAGGGGTGTAGTTCCAAATGCCAATAATGACCACGAGGTTTCACGGTCGCAAATATAATCAAGAAACCACAATGCAAACTAACCCAATAAAACAAATGCGGATAAACAAAATCTAAATGTTGTAAATGACGATCCGATCAAGTATACCAATCCACAAGCTAAATAAAGCAGTAAGCTAGTAACAATGCAAATTACAATCAAATACTAAACAGCACGTAAACTGAGATAGCGAGATTTAACGTGGTTCCACTATCAATAGGATAGTGTAATCTCTCAGATTGATTTTATTGCTAACCGGGAGGATTACAACGTGTTACAATGATCCTTGAATCAACAAATCAGCAAAACCAAAGCCTTTTTCATTCCTTACTAAAAATAGAAAGGAACAGCTATGGAAAACTTAACGAGGAAGCTGCCTAAAATATATAAAGACAAGCCTTTTTATACCGAGGGGCCGAACGCGACTTAGGTCGCACGCCAAGTCGTGCACGTCCATGTCGTCGAGTTCGAGGCAAGCATCGTGACTTCCTTACGCGGCTAAGATCGCTGTAAGGGTCACGCGTCCATTCCAGTGGATTGTGCGGGTTCCACATGAGAAGACAAGTCGAGTGAGGTCCATGGCTAATCGGACAGAGACTTACACAACTTGGGCCGCCACCCAAGTCGCGGGTGAGGTCACGCGTCTTTATGTCCTCGAAGATTTGTACAGCATCCAAGAATTCTCAAAATTCAAGGTCTTCACCAAATCATTGGGGAGAATTGAATATTAGTACTACATAAGCAAGTTAGGCGTTACCAATCATTTAAGCTGATGGAGGACAATCCAACCACATGAAAGATCCCTTGGTGATTCAAGATGGCCCAGTTACAAGATCAAGATCGAAACTGATCAAAGAAGCTTTGAAGAGTTTAGTTGCGGAGATTCAAATAAAGTTCGTTGAAGATTTGCATGTAACGCACGGTATTATGCTTATTGGAGCTTTGGATCAATGATGGAGCTTAAAGAAGGCTTTTATTTGAAGATTGCAAGCTTTTGGGCCATTTCAAAGAATAAACCCATGATCAATATTTTGGCAGCCCAAGATTGAACTATTTTCTTTTGTTTATGTTGAATTTGAGCCCAATAAATTTGTGTATAGAGCCCAATCCGTTTTTTTAGGCCCATGTTAAAGTTTAGGTGTTTAAAGTCTTTGAATAATGATTTAGATTATGTCTAGATTCATGAATTAAAGGTATGTCTTTAATTCTTGATTGAAATTTAAGTCTTAGTCTTTATGGAGAGTCTTTTGGGGTGTCTTTTAAACCCTATAAATAGGAGCCTTTGTAATCATTTGAAAATCATCATCCAAGTAATATAAACACTTTCTTTTGAGTTTAACTCATTTTGTGAGCTGTGATTCCTTGCGAGAGCGTTCATAGTTCAAGAACTTATCAAGATTGTGAGCACGATCTTGTGGCGTTTCTGATTCCTTTGGTTCTTAGTTTTATAACTAACGGGTCAAGGATTTGCTCTAGATTAGTTGAAGATTCCTATACCTGGGATATTCGCTTCCTAAACTATCTCATACGAAGGTTCCAAGTTTCTTAACTTGCAGGTCGACGTTTCGTATCATTTGGTATCAGAGCTAAGGTTTGGTTTCTTCTAGTCAATCTTTCTTATATATTTCCTTATATCTTTTATCTTGTTTTTCCTACTTCTACTTCTTCACCGTCTTCTTCCTAAATCTACTCCTTCATCTTCTTCTATTCTCTCAAAGAAAAAAAAAGAAAAAAAAAACATCCAACAAAGTCACAAAAAAAAGAGAGAAAAAAACAAAAGTGCCAAAAAAGAAAAAAAGAGGGAAAGCGTGAAAAAAAAGTTGTATTCTTGGTTGAATTTCTATTCTTATCTCAATATTAATCGAGTAACCCCCGAAAAATTCCAATTTTAAAAGTCAATTCTTGTAGGCATTAGTTATTTCTTACCAAAACCCAAGACCCGTTTGATGAATTGAGTTCTTAAAGGTTTGCCTGAACGCCGGGGTTTGTGCTCAAATTTGATTTGTTCTTTTACCAATTGAGCTCTACAAGGGATCAAGTGGTAAAAGGCATTGAGTGTGTAAGAACAATTGAGGGGAGGTAAAAGCCATATTGAGTGCAAACACGAGAGATTCGTGAGGACAAAAATCTGTTTTATACTAACAGTTAAGTATGTCGAAAAAGGATCCTAATTCACAGGGAAATCCATCCAACGATGAAAGGGAGAATGATTTTACTGTTCGAGCCATGCAACAACAGTTTCAACGACTTGGAGTTGTACTAAAAGGTGTAATGGAAAGATTGGATAGAATTGAAAGGAGGACGGAAGAAGAACCACCTACGCCACGATCTTATCGAGAAGAGGAGTACGAAGGGGAGGAAGAATTTGAAGATGGACCACGACATCCAAGAAGAAGACATGGTAATAGAAGACGAAATCAAAGGGCTGATGGGGGGTTTAGCAACATCAAAATGAAAATTCCACAATTTCAAGGGAAGAGTGATCCGGAAGCTTATTTGGAATGGGAAAAAAGGTGGATCTTATATTTGACTGCAACAACTATTCTGAAGATAAAAAGGTAAAACTAGCTGCCATTGAATTCACGGAATATGCAATTGTATGGTGGGATCAATTGGTAACAAACCGAAGGAGATATGGTGAGAGGCCTATTTCTACTTGGGATGAAATGAAAGCGGTTATGCGGAAGAGGTTTGTTCCTTCTCACTATTTTAGAGATTTGTATTGCAAATTACAATCTTTGAATCAGGGAACAAAATCTGTTGAGGACTATTACAAGGAGATGGAGATTGCTATGATTCGAGCAAATGTTGAAGAAGATAGGGAGGCAACCATGGCAAGGTTTTTGAGTGGCCTAAATCGTGACATTGCCAATGTGGTGGAACTTCAATATTGTGTGGAACTTAAAGACATGGTGCATACGGCCATGAAAGTTGAGAGGCAACTAAAGAAGAGGAATACATATTCAAGGGGTCAAACATCTAGTTTCCAGCCCCAAAATAAACATAAGGGAGAGGCATTCAAGGGTACCAATTCATCCACTTCAAAATCCCAAAATGAAGGCAGCAAAGTGGACAAGGGTAAAGGTATTGGTTCTACCCATTCTAAATCTCGTGAAATTAAGTGTTTTCGTTGTCTAGGTATGGGACATATTGCATCACAATGTCCAAACAAAAGAGCCATGATTCTTCGTGAAAGTGGTGAAGTGGAGTCTGAAAGTGAAAAAGATGATTCCATGGATGAGGAAGAGGACTTGGAGAAAACCGAGGCAGAAAATGGTGAACTATTGGTGGTGAAAAAAGCTATGAACTTGCAAGTGAAGGTGGATGACACGCAACACCGGGAAAACATATTTCATACACGATGTTTGGTGCAAGGCAAGGTATGTACATTAATCATTGACGGTGGGAGTTGTGCAAATGTTGTAAGTACCAAAGTTGTTGAGAAGTTAAATTTGCACACTCTAAAACATCCACTACCATATAAACTTCAATGGCTAAATGAATGTGGGGAAGTGAAAGTGACCAAACAGGTATTGATCTCCTTTTCCATTGGTCAATACAAAGATGAAGTAATGTGCGATGTTGTTCCAATGCATGTCAGCCACATACTTTTGGGGAGGTCGTGGCAATTTGACCGAAAAGTTATCTATGATGGCTTTCATAATCAGTACACTTTCAAACATCATGACAAGAAAGTTGTTCTTGTGTCGTTATCTCCACAACAAGTTCATGAGGATCAAATTAAAATGATCACCGCAAGGCGAGCGAGAGAGGCTGAAAAGAAAAATAATGAGTGTGGTGCATCGAGGGTAAAACAGAGTGATGAAAACAAATTGAAAGGTGAAAAGGAGGAAAAGAAAAAAGAGAAAACCAAGTCAAATTTTTTTGCAAAATCGAGTGAAGTCAAGAGGGTGATGGTTTTGGTTTTCAAGGAGGCTTGTTTGAGTGCTAGTGAACTAACCCAAAATCTTCCGAGTTTTGTTGTGAATCTTTTGCAGGAATATGATGATGTCTTTCCGAAGGAAGAGCCAAGTGGATTGCCACCTCTACGAGGAATAGAGCACCAGATTGATTTCATTCCAGGGGCTACTCTTCCAAATCGTCCAGCTTATAGAGCTAACCCCGAGGAGACAAGAGATCCAAAGACAAGTGGAAGATTTATTGTCAAGAGGAAGGATTCGAGAATCCATGAGTCCTTGTGCCGTTCCCGTGATTGTGGTGCCCAAAAAGACTGGAGAATGGAGAATGTGCACCGATTGCAGAGCCATCAACCAAATCACGGTAAAGTATCGCTATCCTATTCCTAGGTTAGATGACATGCTAGATGAGTTGCATGGGGCTGTCATTTTTTCCAAAATTGATCTTAAAAGTGGGTATCATCAGATTAGAATAAGAGAAGGAGATGAATGGAAAACCGCATTTAAAACAAAATCTGGATTGTACGAGTGGTTAGTTATGCCTTTTGGATTAACTAATGCACCTAGTACATTCATGAGATTGATGAATCATGTGTTGCGTGAGTTTATTGGTAAATTTGTCGTCGTTTACTTTGATGACATCTTGATTTATAGTAAAAATATGGAAGATCACATGATGCATTTACGTGATGTTTTGGACACCTTGAGAAATGAATCTTTGTATGCTAACTTGAAAAAATGCACATTTTGTATGGACAAAGTTGTTTTTCTAGGATTTGTTGTTAGTGGCAAGGGAATTGAAGTGGATCTTGAGAAGGTCAAGGCAATCCAAGAATGGCCAACTCCAACAACGGTTTCGGAGGTAAGAAGCTTTCATGGGCTAGCTAGCTTCTATCGAAGATTTGTTCGTGACTTTAGCACCATAGCCGCCCCACTCAATGAACTTGTGAAGAAAGAGGTAAGTTTTCATTGGGGAGAAAAGCAACAAGCTGCATTTGACTTATTGAAGGAAAGGTTGACCTCTTCTCCTATTCTTGCATTACCAAATTTTGATAAGATGTTTGAACTTGAGTGTGATGCATCCGGGGTGGGTATTGGGGTTGTTTTAATTCAAGAACGCCGTCCCATTGCATATTTTAGTGAAAAACTACAAGGGGCACAATTGAATTATTCAACATATGATAAAGAGCTTTATGCTTTGGTAAGGTCTTTACAAACATGGCAACATTATTTGAGACCAAAAGAGTTTGTGATTCACACGGATCATGAATCTCTTAAGTATCTTGATGGGGTTTGTGAAATTAAAAGGATAACTAACACAGAAATAGAGTGAGGAAGGAGATTATTCAATTACTATCAAATCAAAGAAGAACAACAATCCAGGGATCCATCCCTACTCTCAGCGGAAAGCTTAGAGCCAAAAACGTAAGACGTAAATGAGAAAAACAGAATGACGTTCAACACGTCTCCCTCCCCACAAATACCCTCTCACATCTAACAGAATTAGCCACTTTTAGATTGCCCCTTTTTAGCCCTCCTAGTATAAACTTTTAACACTTTCTCCCCTTCACCATTTGAATTACGATTCCTATCATTACTCCCCTCTTCCAAACAAATCTTGTCCTCAAGATTTAAATTCGGAAACTGATTTTGAATGGTGACCACATCCTCCCATGTAGCTTCATCCTCTGGCTGACCCCTCCATTTAACAAGCCATTGCGGAACCGATTCCTGATGCACCCAAACAGTACGCTCCGCCAACACACAGTCCGGAGTCGGTACTTCATCAGCCGTGATCTCCAATTCAAGAGGTAAAACCAGTTCCGTCGTATTTGACGGAATAGCTTTCTTTAAGAGCGACACATGAAACACGGGGTGAATCCGTGATTCGGGTGGTAACTGAACTCTATATGCCACGGGACCTATGCGTTCCACAACCGGAAAAGGTCCGAAAAAACGAGCCGCCAATTTCTGGTATATCCGTTGGGAAACAGACATCTGCCGGTATGGTTTGAGTTTGACATAAACCCAATCTCCTACCTCAAAATTAACGTCCTTTCGCTTCTTATCAGCGTATTCCTTCATAACTGCTTGGGCATTGATCAAGTGTGCCCGAAGCTGTCTTAAAGCTTCATCACGGTCGCGAAGTTCCTGCCCGACAGCCTCTACCCGAACTTCACCCGGAATAAATTGAACAACCGACGGTGGTTTCCTGCCATAAACGATTTCAAATGGGGACTTTCCGGTGGACACATGGAAAGAGGAGTTATACCAGAACTCTGCCCAGGGCACCCAAGAAGCCCAAGTCCGAGGTTGATCGGTCGCAAAACATCGTAAATACGATTCC
This sequence comes from Arctium minus, assembly GCA_954870635.1. Classification (NCBI taxonomy): domain Eukaryota; kingdom Viridiplantae; phylum Streptophyta; class Magnoliopsida; order Asterales; family Asteraceae; genus Arctium; species Arctium minus. The sequence continues at coordinate 72,394,705 of OX941085.1, read as the reverse complement.
AAACAACGATTAACAACTTCTGTTTGTCCATCAGACTCAGGATGGTACGCGGAACTCATGTGTAACTTAGTTCCTGCAATCGAAATATCTCTTGCCAAAAGTGACTGAGGAAAAGTGGGTCGCGGTCACTGACGATCGATTTTGGGATTCCATGATGTCGTATGACCTCCCGGACAAAAATTTCAGCTACCGAACGGGCCGAATACGGGTGTTTCAGCAGAATGAAATGGCTGTACTTCGACAGCCTATCAACAACCACTAATATAGCATCGAAACCTTTGGACTTGGGAAGGCCCAAAACAAAGTCCATGGAAAGGTGTTCCCAAATTGCTTCAGGAATATTCAAGGGCTGTAATAACCCTCTCGGAGTCGTCGAACTAGCCTTGCAGCGTTGGCAAACATCACACGCGCGTACAAATTGTTGCACCTGAGCAACCATTCCCGACCAATAAAGATTTGCAGCCAGTCGGCGATAAGTACGTAAATATCCCGAATGACCGCCCGATGCGGTGACATGAAACTCCGTTAAGAGGGCGGGAATGAACTTCGAGGTACGAGGAATGACTAATCGACCTTTATAATAAAGGATACCGTTCTTAACTTCATAACAAGGAAATGCAGACGGTTCACGACTCCATCCCTCAACGATATTTTGCAGCTCGACGTCCCTTCTGGCTTCGTCCACTAGTTGCGACCCTTGAACCCAAATTGGAGTTGACACTAATTGCGACAAATCCCCTTCATCGACACGTCGAGAAAGCGCATCGGCAACCCGATTTTCTTTGCCCGATTTGTAGCAGATATCAAAGTTGAATCCCAACAACTTTGCCACCCAATTTTGTTGATCTGGATTCGAAATGCGTTGTTGTAGCAAGAATTTTAAACTTTTTTGATCGGTATAGACCACGAAATGTGTGCCCAACAGATACGCCCGCCAATGTTGCACGGCCAACACCAAGGCCATAATTTCGCGCTCATATGCCGACTTGCTTAAATTCTGTTCACTCAACGCTTTGCTGAAGTAAGCGATGGGTTTCTGCTGCTGCATCAGAACAGCACCGATTCCCCTGCCTGATGCGTCGCATTCGACCACGAACGGTAAATTAAAGTCAGGTAAGGTTAAAACCGGGGCGGAAACCATTGCCTGTTTTAATTCTTCGAAAGCCAATTGAGCGTCATCGCTCCAAAGAAAACCATCTTTTTTTGTTAGTTCCGTCAAGGGCTTAGCTATACTCCCATAGTTTCGAATAAACTTTCTGTAATAGCCCGTTAAACCGAGAAATCCCCTCAAACCCTTTATCTTCTTAGGAGGGGGCCACTCAAGAATGGCTACTATTTTATCTGGATCCATGGCCACGCCATCCCCCGAAATGATATGACCCAGATAGGTGACCGATATCTGACCAAAAGAGCATTTTTTGAGGTTGACGACGAAATGATTCGTCAACAAAATTTGCAACACACAGGCCAAGTCAGTGAGGTGTTGAGACCACGAAGAGCTGTAGACCAAGATATCGTCAAAAAAAACGACCACCCCTTTTCGAAGAATCGGTCTGAAAATGTCGTTCATCACAGCTTGAAAGGTTGCCGGGGCATTGGTTAAGCCAAACGGCATCACCAAATACTCGTAATGCCCGTCATGAGTACGAAACGCCGTTTTCTCGACACTATCAGCCTTCATTCGGATTTGATTGTAACCCGACTTTAAGTCGAGCTTCGAAAAGAATCGGGCCCCTTTTAATTCATCCAATAATTCCTCAACCACGGGAATAGGGAATTTATCCGGAATCGTAGCTTTGTTAAGAGCTCGATAATCCACACACATACGCCACGAATTATCTTTCTTTTTAACCAAAATAACCGGGCTCGAAAAGGCACTCCTGCTGGGTCGGATCATTCCCAACGCTAACAATTCCCTTACTTGTCGTTCTATTTCTTCCTTCTGAATGTGGGGGTATCTGTATGGTCGCACACAGATTGGTTCATGCGGTGCGACGAGAGTAATGCCATGATCGTGGGTACGACTCGGAGGTAATCCCTTCGGCTCCTCAAACACCGGTTTGAATCTTCCACACACCTCCGTTAATTCTTGATTTTGTAGATCCGCTAAAGTCAAATCTGTCTGTGTCATTTCTAAGGCGGCTGTAGCTAAACCCCCCACATCCGTATGGTCATCAACAGGCAACCAGCTATGTAACGAGGACGTCGCACGCAATTCTTCCGTTATTCCTTGAATAAAAACCGAAACTCCCCTGTACATAAATCGCATGGATTGTTTTTCCCAATCGTGAACCACCTCACCCAACGATTTGAGCCATTCCATTCCTAAAACCACATCCAAGTGTCGCATGTCAAACAACAGGACGTCCACCGAAAATTCATTTGAACCGATCTTAACCCTGAGATTTGAACACATTTGCGTTACCATCACTCTATGTCCATCTCCCAGTTGAATCGAGATACCCGGAATGAGTCGGATAGAAAGCCCCAAAGCCATCACCAATTTCCTTGAAATGAAATTGTGAGTAGCCCCGCTGTCAACTAAGATAATCATAGGAATGCCCGAAATAGAGCCCTCAAGTTTCAGAGTCTTACCGCCCGATTTCGTCACCGCCGCAGTCCCCAACAGTTCCAATGAATTACAACTTCCTGTTGGACCCTGTTCCGGCACCGATACTTCTGAATTGTCACCCACTTCCATATTGTGAATTACTCCCTCATCTTCCATCGATTCATCATCCCCCAACAATAATATTCGTAGCTTACCTTCCGGGCATTTGTGACCCGGTCCAAACTGTTGGCCACATTTAAAACACAAGCCCTTTTTCCGACGTTCATCCCATTCAGATCGCGAGAGAGATCGAACTCCCCGATTACGATTAAACAAATTCCCAAATTCAATCGAAGCATTCACCGGCGGACGAGGAGTTGGGAATGATTTCCGTTGATCAACTTGTGAAACGGTTGGTTTGATATTAGAGGGAATGGACTGAGTTCCTCGTGAATCCGATCGGCCCACATACGTTGACCGTTCCACTCCCTCAAAATTCATACCCGGCCCCGGTCCCGTATGGTAACGAAAACGAAATTGGGAATTGCTTCCCGAAGACGGACGGAGCATTTCCTCCACGTCCTTCGCCAAATACATGGCGTCTAAACGAGATTTAGGGCGATGTAAACGGACCCACTGCTTAACTTCATCTCGTAATCCCGCCAAAAAATAACCCAAGGATTGTTCCTCCGGTAAACGGGGAACTAGGGAGAGTAAATACTCGAAATCGTCAATATAATCGTGAATAGACGATACCTGTTTGATGGTGGCCAATTTTTCGAAGGGGTTATGGATTTCCAGACCACTGAATCGCTGCAACAACTCCGAAGTCAATTGTTCCCACGTGATCGAATCGTAAACTTGTTTCACGATGGTAAACCAGTGAACAGCAACCCCGGTCATGCTCAATTGCGCTAGACGGATACGCAGATCCACGGGAGTATTATTGATCTCGAAATACAGCTCCGCTTTTTGAATCCACCCCTGTGGGTCGAATCCTGAGAATTCCGGCATCTTCACCTTCTTCGCCGCCCACGGAAGCAGCTCTGGACGAATTGGAGTCGAACCCATCGGTGGCAGAGGACCCCCGGTCCACCCTGAGGGACCCTTAGGCGGCGGTGTTACAGGGGAAGAGGAATCACCGGACACACCCGAAGCACCACCTTCATCCGGCGAAGGTTGTTTCTCCTGTTTTGCGATCCATCCCAACATGAATTTTCGAAATTCAGCCTCACCCTTCATCCCTGTTTCGATTGCTAAAGTGCAGTTTTAATATCTCCCACATCTGATTGCAATTGCAAAATCTGCTCATCATGTTGATCAGCACGTAATTGCTGAGCCCGAGTTTCCATTGGAGGCATCGGGAAATCCGGCAGGTCGGACCAATGATGGGGTTTGTGAAATTAAAAGGATAACTAACACAGAAATAGAGTAAGGAAGGAGATTATTCAATTACTATCAAATCAAAGAAGAACAACAATCCAGGGATCCATCCCTACTCTCAGCGGAAAGCTTAGAGCCAAAAACGTAAGACGTAAATGAGAAAAACAGAATGACGTTCAACACGTCTCCCTCCCCACAAATACCCTCTCACATCTAACAGAATTAGCCACTTTTAGATTGCCCCTTTTTAGCCCTCCTAGTATAAACTTTTAACACTTTCTCCCCTTCACCATTTGAATTACGATTCCTATCATATCTCAAGGGTCAAGGTAAGCTAAGTAGAAGGCATATCAAGTGGGTTGAGTTTATCGAGTCATTTCCTTATGTGATTAAATACAAGAAAGGAAAAGAAAACATTGTGGCCGATGCGTTGTCTAGACGTCATAGTCTCATCACCACTTTGAGTTCTAAACTTCTTGGATTTGAATCAATTAAGGAAATGTATGAGGATGATTCTGATTTTTCTTCTCTATATGTTGCATGTGAACATGGATCAATTGACAAATTCTATAAACAAGAAGGTTATTTGTTTAAAGAAAACAAGTTGTGCATTCCAAAGTGTTCCATGCGTGAATTGCTTGTGCGTGAGGCTCATGGGGGAGGTTTGATGGGTCACTTTGGTGTTCAAAAGACTTTAGATGTTTTAAAAGAACATTTCTTTTGGCCAAAAATGCGTGAAGATGTTAATAAAATTTGTGAAAGATGTCTAACTTGTAAACAAGCCAAATCAAAATCGAAGCCACATGGATTGTATACCCCGCTACCAATTCCTTCTGAACCTTGGGTAGACATATCCATGGACTTTGTGCTAGGATTCCCTAGGGACAAAGAATGGCCGAGATTCTGTTTTTGTTGTTGTTGATCGATTTTCCAAGATCGCACACTTTATTCCTTGTCATAAAACAGATGATGCCTCACACATTGCTGATTTGTTCTTTAAAGAAATAGTGCGTCTACATGGTGTGCCACGCACTATTGTGAGTGATAGGGATGTCAAATTTTTGAGTCATTTTTGGCGTGTGCTTTGGAGTAAACTGGGTACTAAGCTTTTATTCTCTACTGCAAGTCATCCACAAACTGATGGGCAGACTGAAGTAGTTAATAGAACTTTGTCTCAATTACTTAGAGCCGTTATTTCAAAGAATTTGAAAAGTTGGGAGAGTTGCTTGCCGTTTGTAGAGTTTGCTTATAATCGAAGTGTGCATTCTGCTACTAACTATTCTCCTTTTGAGACTGTGTATGGCTTCAATCCCCTGAGTCCCCTTGATCTCGTTCCTATCCCCATTAAAGAGCGTGCCAGTCTAGATGGAAAAAGGAAGGTTGAATTGGTGAAACAATTGCATGAGAAGGTAAGACTCAACATTGAGAAGAGGACAAATCAATACTTGAAGCAAGCAAACAAAGGTAGAAAGAGAGTTGTGTTTGAACCTGGTGATTGGGTATGGTTACACTTGAGGAAAGAGAGATTCCCGGCAAAAAGAAGATCAAAGTTGCAGCCTAGAGGAGATGGACCATTCCAAGTCCTCGAAAGAATCAATGATAATGCTTATAAGTGATGATTCGTGGACGAATCCTTTTCAAGGGGGAGTGAATGATGGAGGACAATCCAACCACATGAAAGATCCCTTGGTGATTCAAGATGACCCAGTTACAAGATCAAGATCGAAACTGATCAAAGAAGCTTTGAAGAGTTTAGTTGCGGAGATTCAAATAAAGTTCGTTGAAGATTTGCATGTAACGCACGGTATTATGCTTATTGGAGCTTTGGATCAATGATGGAGCTTAAAGAAGGCTTTTATTTGAAGATTGCAAGCTTTTGGGCCATTTCAAAGAATAAACCCATGATCAATATTTTGGCAGCCCAAGATTGAACTATTTTCTTTTGTTTATGTTGAATTTGAGCCCAATAAATTTGTGTATAGAGCCCAATCCGTTTTTTTAGGCCCATGTTAAAGTTTAGGTGTTTAAAGTCTTTGAATAATGATTTAGATTATGTCTAGATTCATGAATTAAAGGTATGTCTTTAATTCTTGATTGAAATTTAAGTCTTAGTCTTTATAGAGAGTCTTTTGGGGTGTCTTTTAAACCCTATAAATAGAAGCCTTTGTAATCATTTGAAAATCATCATCCAAGTAATATAAACACTTTCTTTTAAGTTTAACTCATTTTGTGAGTTGTGATTCCTTGCGAGAGCGTTCATAGTTCAAGAACTTATCAAGATTGTGAGCACGATCTTGTGGCGTTTCTGATTCCTTTGGTTCTTAGTTCTATAACTAACGGGTCAAGGATTTACTCTAGGTTAGTTGAAGATTCCTATACCTGGGATATTCGCTTCCTAAACTATCTCATACGAAGGTTCCAAGTTTCTTAACTTGCGGGTCGACGTTTCGTATCATAAGCCATTCAAATGGTGGAGGGACTAACATAGTTCAAGTGTACTTTTGTATTTTTGTAATAGGCAAAGGGGTTCCTGTTTTACTTTATTTGATGGTTTTGTTAGTCTGAGTTAGTATAGAGTTCCACTTGTTGTGATTGTGACCAGTGGTTAAAGAATTCAAATCCATTTAATTGTTTTACCCTACAATTACAATATTTTCTCCAAAAATTAACAAAGTTGTATCAATTTTGAGCAGGCAAAATGTTGCATTCAAGCAAAAACGGTCAGAAATTTATATCCAGGTGCCAAGCTAAACTGCCCCTCTACGGCATTGGACAATGAAAATAAATAGCAAAGAGTAAACTAGAAATTCCCTAAATCGGGACGCAATCTTGGGTTTAGTATATGTTTGTTTGTTTTCTAGGTTTTCAGATGCTTCAATCTTTGCCAAAAAAAAAAAACAAAGTTTAATCGAACATACATCAAGAAAAAGATATGCACATTCAGAGGAGGTAAAATACCCTAAGGAGCAAGTTCTAACAGAATGAACACTCGGACATCAGAGACACGACATAAAATAAAATGCGACCATATACTGAAACTACAAGGCAAAGTTCCATTTGGAAACTCTTAACATATTTTTACTTTTTGCCAAGTATACATTACCTTGTTCTTGTGGGCGTGAGTTGGAATACGACAGAATCCAAACGAGTTTTTGACTTCATTGTTATCCGATCAATTGGAAAGAAAAGCTGTAGAGTTGGACCTTTTGCGGACTTTGTAATAGTCAGGATTGGGACATTTGAAATCAAACAATTGAACAGATTTGATAGAAAAAGAAAGGAGGAAAAGGTAGAGAAAGTGAAAATAATGTTTATTGAGTGAGGTAATGTTGCAGAGCTAAAGCAGAAACTTGAAATAGAAATGGCTGGCTGGCTGCTGCTGCTGCTGCATCGGAGAGAGAGAGAGCCCTTTTCTCTCGACTGTTTCCTGAAAGAAATTATGAACAATCTTCACATCTACACCCCCTATATTTTGAATAATTTTATATTAACAACCCTCAAATATACAAACACCACAAAAACCATCCACATTTCACATTAATATTTTATATAAAATTTCGTCTTCTTTTTATTTTCATTTGTTTTAGTAACTTTTATAAAGAAATAAAAAAAATCTTAATATAAATCAATTAAGCTATGTTATAAAAAAAGAGGATCTTTACGTTTTTGCTGGGATATATTAATTAATCAATTAATAATTACAAGGACATTGAAAATCTTTTTGCAAAATGAGTTAAGAGCGTGATTCTCTAAAGTGAATAAATGAATACTTTAATCATTTTTTTTTTATCTCAACATATTCTTTAAAATAGATAAAGTAAAAAAAACAATGTAAATTTCTCTAAGTTTAAAGAACTTCCCAAAAACGATTACATGAGATAGCAAAACTTTAAAATTAATCTTTTAGATAGAGAAATAATATTTTATTAGATTAATAAAGTATTTTAATAATATAATCAATATTGTAGTCTCTAAGAGCATCTCTAACAGATTCTCCAAAATGGAGTAAATAGATATTTTGGACCAAATTTTGCTTCAACAGATTTTCTAAAACATTCTCCAAAATAGAGAAAAGATTAGAGTGTGTGAGCATCTCCAATAGATTATCTAAAATGGATAAAATGAATATTTTAGAGATTTTTGTCATGTTTTTTTTTTCCAACAGATTATTCAAAATGGAGAAAATATGAGATATAGTGTAAAATTCTCCAAATTTAAAGAACTCCTCAAAAATGATTTCAATGTGAGAGAAGTATTTTTTTAATATATTCCTACCAATAGAAACTGTGGAATATAATATCTAGAGAAAGAAATAATATTTTATCAGTTAATGAAATATTTTAATAATATAATCAATGTTAAAAATAAAGAATTATTGGAGTTGAATGTTTTTTGTTTTAGAAGTTTTGAAGTTTTATTTTTCATTTTGGATAAATTTTGAAAATATGTTGCAATGCTCTAAAATAAAAAAAAATATGTTGGAGTTAAATTGTATGTTTTTAAGAGATTTAGAAGTTTTATTATTCATTTTAAGAAATTTTGAAGATGCTATCATAATAACACTCTTTTTAATTTAATAAGTGTTTTTGCTCGAATTTATATTCCTCAAACTATAAGCGAAAGTGAAGTTGATTTTCTAGTATAAAAAATTTTAAAAGTTGATTTATTTAAATAAATAATTTAAAAGGTTAATATCACAAATATATCTTAGTTGAGTTTATCTAAATTAAATGGGAGTAAGGATGTGATAATTGATCAAATTATAATATCAAAAATGTAAAATAAAAAAAAGTTTGATATTGATGTATAATTCATTCGAATACAAAATAAACGTTAAGGGTGCGTTTGGTACGCAGACAGAACAGAACATGACAAGATGGAACAGGACAGGACGGAACAGAACAGGACAGTTGTCCAACGTTTGGCAAGACATGACAGAACAGGACTAGACCGGTTAAGTGACGAATTTACCCCTGATGAAAAGTCATAGATTACATCACATAAAACTAATTTACATCACTAATACATAGTGCAATGGATTATCAAAAACATAAAACTAATTTATCACGATTGGATTTTGGATATGGAAATCAAAACCCAAATTTTAAGTTTCAGATTTTAGGTTGTTTCGGGTTTGGGTTGGTCGGGTTTCGGATTGATGTCGGTCGAGTTCGGGTATTGTATAATGCAAAAGTTATATATAAATTCAATTGTTTTTAAGGATGAATACAATCGATTGAAAGATTAATGAAATCGATATAGCAAGTTTAAAATTTAGAAAACATTTAAATAGACTATAATTTACGATATTCAAAAAATAATTAGATAAATAAATAAATATATATATAGTGTTTAAAATATAGATTTATGTTATTTGGGGTTTTCGGACGGGCTGGGTGGCCAACGATCAAACCCAATCCGAACCCGGATATCCTTCTTAAATGTCGGGTTTCGGATTATCGGATTTCGGGGTATTCTGGTTTTGCAAAAACACCTTATTTTCGGTTCGGATGCGGATTCAGATTTCAGACTATTCGGGTTTTGTACACCCCTAGCTTGGAGGCGTGGATGATGAAAATACATGTTTTATGTTTTTAACAAATGGTATATTAGTCAAAATATTGTTGTTCTACTTAGTTCCAGGGGGGTGGAGTAGGACAAGTGTGTCCCATGCTTGTTCCGCTTAGTTTTAGTGTGTCCCACATATGGTCACGCCAAACATGGGACAAGTCTGTTCTGTTATGTCATGTTCCACTCTGTTCTACATACCAAACGCACCCTAAGAGACAATGATTTAACATACCCTAAAAATAAAAGGTAAAAGGGGGAAACAATAGCATCCAAGAAACAAAGAAAAGGGATGAGGCACACGAAGACATTGAAAAAAGCCGACAAGTGGTTGACATTATTTATTAATAAATTAAGAGTGAATTACATTGGTGCTCCCTATGGTTTGTCCAATTTTTGGATTTGATCCCTAAAGTAAACTAACTACGGTGGTAGTCCCTAACTTCTTAATTAGCTTTCACTCATGGTTCCTCTCATCCAACGGTGTTAGTTTTATCCATCACTTTTGTTTAAATACAAGGGCAAATCAGTTTTTAATAAATAAAAAATTAATTCCTTATTTTAAAATAAGCGTAAGACTTCAACTTGACTTCATCTTCAAGATGTGGACTTTCACCCATCTTTAAGGTATTACGTCGAGACGATATTCCCATGGCTCGATTACTTCATCTTATGTTCATAAAATCATAAGGGCCAAGACTTTCACCCATCGGCACCAACACCCTCATTGGCAACGAAAACTGGCCCGAAAACGCCACCCTTCCAAAAACAACTGACTCGCCAACAAGAACACATGTGGTGTCGCTGCTTTTATCCCTTCTTTATCGCCTTCAAGGATACCTTCGAATATGTACGTCACCGACAGAAACAATCCCACCACCGCCCCCAGGAAGCAGTAGAGGCTGAGGAGGTGGTTGTCGTCGCGTCGAAAACGGGTTTGTTTTGGATTGGAGAGGGTTGGGAATGCGAATTTGGATAGGAAGAACATGTAGAAGGAGAGGATAACGAATATGAGATCTTCGAAGGCAACCATGCCGAAGGCGGAGAGGACGACGACGAGGGCCAAGGCGTTGAGTTGTTGGAAGGACAAGATGCCACAGTGGAGATGGGATTTTTGTGGGGTTTTGATGGTTGCTGATTGAGAATGTTCATGCTTGTTTTGTGTTTGGTTTGTTCTGTGAAGACTATGTCGTCATTGGGACCAACCCCACCTGACATTTTTTTCCGATGGCTTTTTTTTTCTTGAAGTTAATTGTGAAAATAAAGATTTTGTTGAAAATGGAGGAAGTGAGAGAGAAAATGTGAATTTTAGAGAGGGGAAGAGAGTGAAAATGGGGTTTTTGAGGATGAGGAAGAAGGAAGACATGTGGCGGTGAGGGTGGGAAAGAAGACGTGTGGGTGGGTGATATTTGGATTTTGACTCCGACGAAGTCTTACAATGGCTTATTTTAAAATAAGAAATTAATTTTTTATTTATTAAAAGACTGATTTGCCCTTGTATTTAAACAAAGTGATGGATAAAACTAACATCGTTAAATAAGAGGGACCATGAGTGAAAGGTAATTAAGAAGTTAGGGACCACCACCGTAGTTAGTTTACTTTAGGGACAAAATCAAAAACCTGGATAAACCACATGGATCACCAGTGTAATTCACTCTAATATTAAAGAACATTAAAAACAATTACTGGATCTTATTTTTTTTGTTATTATATTTCAGTTAATTCATTTATTTTGTTAAAACATTTAATTAATACTATTAAAAGTTTAGTTGAGACATTTGAATTATTAAATATAATATTCAACTTGTTGTTATTTATAATTATCTATATTATTTTATTAAAATTCTAAAACTATTTGTTTTGAACTTTTGAGATAATAAGCACATCCACTTGAATACCACACCTCTTTTTAAATATAGAGTAAACTACGATTTTCGTCCCTGTGGTTTGATGTTTATAACGATTTTCGTCACTGGTCTTTTAAAACTGCTTTTTTAACCCTTGTGGTTTCTATTTGCTTCCATTATCCTAGTTTACATTTTTTTTACTTTTTCTTTATTTATTGTATTTCATCAAGACATTTATTTTTCTATTAATTATATTGTATATTTTCATAAGTATTATAACTTTAATTATAAAAAGAATCAAATAATTTCGTTAAAAATACTGATAAATACATGATATTTTTTTTCAAACTACTAGGTTTAAATCACTTAAAATTAATATTTTATATCTGTTGATTTATTAAAGTTTTTTATTTATTTTAAATTACCATAGAAAAAAGTTTAATAAAATACGAGAAAAAATAGTATTATTTTATAACAACCGATTGTTTTTTGTTAAATGCAATTTATTCCCACTATTCTAAATTTTCATTTAATCTTTATTTTCTATTAATTAATCAAGTTTGTTTAGTATTTAAATAAAACATACACACACACACACCATTTTAAATTAGGTTCTATATTAAAAACAAAAAATAAGACAATAAAAGGATAAGAAGATTTCAATATGGTGTTACAAAAATCATGCAATAAGCCATGACATGCCACAGAATTAACGTGACGTCAAACACAAGGCTTAAATCTCATGTTATTTAGAACATTGATGTATATATATATATATATATGTGTGTGTGTGTGTGTGTGTGTGTGTGTGTGTTTATTTTAAATATTAAACAAATTTGATTAATTAATAAAAATAAAGTTTAATGAAAATATGGAATAATGGAAGTAAAGTAAATTTAACAATAAACAACCGGTTGTTATAAAATAAGACTATTTTTTTCTCGAATTTTATTAAATTTTTTCCAATAGTAATTTAAAATAAATAAAAAGTTTTAATAAATCAATAGATATAAAATATTAATTTTAAATGATTTAAACCTAAAGCTTTGAAAAAACTATCATGTATTTATCAGTATTTTTAACGAAATTATGTGATTTTTTTATAATTAAAGTTATAATAATTACGAAAATATACAATATAATTAATAGAAAAATAAATGTTTTGATGAAATACAATAAATAAAGAATAAGTAAAAATAAATTGTAAACCAGAATAAAAATGTAAAACTTTATATACCATAAGAACTAAATATGTAAATTGCTTATTCAATTTTTAAAAGAATTAACATTTAATTTTAAATAAAATTGGATGGAGGGATGAAAATGGAAGTAAATAGAAACCATAGGGACTATAAAAAAGCAGTTTTGAAATATCAGGGACGAAAATCGTTATAAACATCAAACCACAGGGACGAAAATCGTAGTTTACTCTTACATATATAAGTTACATTTAACATCCTTATAATTAATTATTTAGTTTACTTTTAATCTCTTACTTTTTCATTTTTCACTTTAGACCCTTATCATATTAACATAAATAATCATATATGAATTAAAATGCATTAAAAATACATTTCTTTTTTTTACAAATTATACCATTGTAATCGTTTCGTCAATACCTTTAAAATGAGCCAAATATTGAATATTTTTTGATTTAATCATATTATTAAATATCATGAATATATATGGAATTAATTTGTTCTATACTACTTATATTTTTATTTTTCATTTTACACTCTTATCATATTAAAAATACACAATCATAAAAGTTTGCTTTTCAACTTTTTTATAACTAAAATACATTATAAAATGCATTTATTTTTCTTTTACAAATTATACCATTATAATTATCTCGTCGATATTTTCAAAATAAGTTCACTATTGAATACTTTTTTTAATTTAATAATATTGTAAAATATGATAAATACGTATCGAGATTTTTCAAGAATGATGTATTAAGATTTTTTTAAACATGTACATTTTACACCATTATCTAATATAGGGCCAATCAAATACAAACCTCTTAAAGGTTGCACAAGAGCATCTCCAACAACTATGCAATAATTTTTCTAAAATAAAGTAAAAATTGTTAAAATCTCTAAAAAAAATTACATCCAACTCCAATAGCTACTTTATTTTAGCATATCTATCATCAATTATATTATTAAAATATTCAATGTATTTAATAAAATATTATTTATCTCTCCTAAACACACAACTTCAATGTCTCTTATTGGTGAAAATAATTTAATATTATTTCTCTCTCTTAAATAGAAGTTTTAGAGGTTTCTCCAAATTTGGAGATTTTTACCTTCTCTCTCTTCTTTTTTCTATTTTAGCATATGGTATAGCATAGCTGTGGAGCAAAAAAATTTGCTAAAATCTCACTTTTTTTCTATTTTAGCATAACTGTTGGAGATGCTCTTACAAACCCATCATAGCCCTTCATTTATTATTTCAACCGGTAAAATGAAGGAGGGGCCAAAATTGATATTATTAAAACTATGCATACTATATTTGTAAATTGAGATAGCATAGTGATAACTCTCATTTTGAGTGTTATTTACACATTGTTTGTGTGTGCTTTTCTTTGATTTTAGTGTGTGTTTTCCCTTTACGTGTTCATGTTTCTTTTTTTTTTCTTTTCATTTGGAGGTGTTGAGAATAAAAGTTTGTGTTTTGAAGGTTGAAAGCATCATTTTTGGGCTAAATGTTGGACTGCAGAAAGTGGCCACTTTGTCGCCACTGTGGTGAACGACGTAATCCGAGGACAGTTGAAAAATATCATTTTTTGCATGTATTATTCTATCCATTTCAGCTGGAGAATGACATTCTTAAAGGCCAAGCTTTAGAAACCAAGGGGATGAAGAGAAGACAAAAGACAAAAGACAAAAGCAAAATCTTGGTGGAAAGATATCAATGCCAAAAAAGTCTATCTAAAAAGCTTAAAGAAGATAAAGCAAAATATGAGCTTTCATGAAAAAATAGATGAAGAAGGCAAAGAGCTTTTGGGTAAAAGAAGGTTTGAACTCATTGAAAGTTTTTGTGGGTAAAACCCTCCACCACCCTTTTCATCCTCCACTATAAATAGAGGCCATGGATGTCATTTGAAAAACAACTCCAACAATGTAGAATAATTCAACCATTGATCTCTTCTTTTTTTTCCTAGATAATTATAGTTGTAGTTGTAATTTATTTTCTAGTATTTAATTTCTAGCACTGTTCGCCACTGTGGTGACACAGTGGCCACAGTTTGTACTTTATTTTTAATGCAAGTGATTTTATGTATCTTCTTATTCTATCATGTCTTATCTTTTTATTATGAGCTAAACACCCCTTTGGGTGTGGGTGTATGTCAAATCTAAGACTAGTAGGCAACACTTGGGGTGTTGCCATCGTTGCTAGCTTTTAAACTTGGTCACTTAAGTCGGGACTTCAACTCAACACAGACAAGCCAAACATTTGTTAGTGTTAATATTAGATCTTAGACCCAGAGATGGGCGGATCCGGAAATACGGCTTGAGTGATGCAAAGAAGATTTGAGAAAGTCTTTTATAACCACGTAGAGATACAGGTTTTTGCATGAATTTAACTAAGGTTCAAAATGTCGGTCGATATAGGTGTCACAAAGAGATTTGGGTTTCTATATCCATACTGGTGGAACTAAAATCCTTAGAGGTTTACTTAGTTAAATCGGCAAGTCTTGAGTCGGCAATAGTGACAACTTTGTGGGTGCAAGTGGCCACTTTCTGTGGAAACTCACTTTCGAGAGAAAGGGATTTTTATAGATGTTTGTGTGACACTTTGTTTCTGACCATGAGGTTACTACAAATGTCTTAGATAAAGCATACACCCATACCCTTTTCTTTAAATTATTTGTTAACTGTTAAAAGCACCAATTTCGCTCAAAGATATTTTCTTCTTATCTAATTGAAACCATTGTATTCTCGACCTACTACTCGGAACTTTGAAGTATGATCCCTGTGGATATGATCTCGGTATTTTTACCACTTTATTACTTTAGCGATCTGTTAGGACTGAAAGTCTTAGTGCGTGGAAAGTTCTATAAAGTATTTATAGACTTTATTTGTTAATTATTTAGGTTTAATTTATTTATTTGTAAAAGACTTTAAATGTCATTTGGGCTTAATTATTTGTTAATGGGCTTGGTCCTAGCATGTGTAGGTCCAAGGTATATAATGCTTGTTTAGAGTGAAATTAGGGTTAAGCATTAGACTTAGAGAAACTGTATTGTGCGCTTATCAGGTTTAGAGAGAGAGAGAGAGTTTGCTTTTCAATCCTATGTTTGTAACTCTCTCAATCTTTCAATACAATTAATCGTTCTATTATTCGTTGTTACTTGAGCAATTTGGGATTCACAATTGGTATCAGAGCGAAGAGACGAAGATTTGATTCGAAAAAGGTTTTTTTTCTCTTTACTGTTCTGGTCAATCGACTCCTGTTCTTGAGTTTCTGGTTTTTTTCGATTTCTTCAAAATTATTGAGTTTCTTTGATTTAAACCTCTTTACTCTAGTTAGATTAAGGTTTTGGTAAAGTTTCATGCTCAAATTCGCAATATTGAAGTAGAATTTTGGGTTTTTATAGATCTAAAAGTTTTAGTCTATGTTCTTGAGTTCTTATTGAAAAATCATTGGTTTTTGGTTCAAAAATCAATTGAAAAGGTGTTAGAATTCTGGATTTAATCGATTAACATTGCTAAAGTTCATTTGTTTTTTTTATTAAAAGTTGTTGATTTGGTGTTTGGTGTCGACTGTATTCAAGTGCGCCGCTAAACCCTGTCTTGTTTAACCTACCCGGGTCTCGCGTCCCTTGGTTGAAACCAGGTTCCCAAGCCCAAGCCAGGTTCCCACGAAACCCGTGTCCCACGAAGCCCTATTCATGTTGGTCCCGAAGGTGCTTAACAAGTTTGTAGAAGGGGGGGGGGTGAATACAAACACATAATTTTAAAGTTTAATAAATTGTTTATTGATAAATCAAATCACAATTTACAAGTTTGTTGCGAAATAAGATTAAGTAAAACCTAATATAAACAAAGTTAAGAAATACTAAGAAGGTTGCACTAGAAATAGAGAATAGGGGATTGGGAAAATATAGAAAACAAGGGTTTCTATATACTTATAAAGATGAAGGCCACACTCAGATGGAGTGTTGATCTTTCTATTTATACCCTATGCATTAAATGCATGGCAGAGTACTTTACACGTGTCCTTCATTGGTTGGTTGCATGAGTCTGACTTTAGGAGACATGTTTTTGGACGTATGATGAACAGTGTAGTTGACATAGTTGTTGTACGAATTGCTGCAGAGGTATGTCTTTTCTGACAATCGTACTATGTGTGCAAGGATAAGACAAAAGTGACTTGAGGCATAAGCTAAGTGATCATCAATCGTTGAATATATCTTCCTTCAGAGATACAAAGAAGTTCAGCTATCGCTGAAGCTTTTCCTCAGGTTTCTTCGTGTGTGTAGACTTGTCTTGGCTTCACTGATATCCGCATCAAGTCATGAGTAGACTTGTTTTTGTTCAGCAGCTTTGTCTTCGATTCATCAGTGAACATCTTTTGTCGCAAAACTTGTCTTCAAGGATTATGTCTAACTGTTTACATTCGAAATCATCAACAATACTGAACATACTAAGTATTAGATCGCTGATGGTGAAACACTAATACATATGAATGTTTACATGAGAGATCATCAGCGATAGCTGAACAGACTCAGTATGATCGCTGATGATGAAACACTAATACATAATGTTAAACGTAATTTTCATTAAGTATGGAAAAGGGTCATTATCAAATCACTGAGAGAGTATGGATCAACAATCTCCCCCTATTTGATGATGACAAAGTAACTATGAAGAAAATTACTTTTAAGTCAAAATAAAGGATAAGCAGGACTCATAACATACATGTCCCAATTACTATTTTGAGGGATCTTTTACAGTACTGATAGAGTTAAGTACTTCACTGAAATTTTCATTAATTCAAAGAAAGAATTACAAGAGAGATGAAAATTATAAGTACAAGTGAAGATATAACTACTGTAAGTCTAACTAACAGATTACAAGAAAGAAAAATCTATTAGCTATCTAGATAGGATTTCAGGACCTTGATCATATAATCTGATACTTCTTCTCCTTTTTGTCTTCGATCAGTTGATTCTTGTCGGATGAGAGTCTTGATCCGTTCAACTGAAGGAGAGTAAGTACACCATAAGCACAGAAGGTCCTTGAGATGACTTAGAGGGCAGAGAGGGATTTCAGAGACTCTTTGAAATCTGAGCTGACCTTCATCATCTCTGAAGAAGATTCCAAAAGGGTTATTCAAAACTTGCCCTGGGATGAATGGACCACCAGGAGGCAGGGATAGATCAAGAACTGAGAGATCAGGAGGAGGCCCAAACAGTGCTTCTTTTGAGAACTTGATGGAGGTGTCGTTTTTTATCACTGTGACATTATCAGAGGAGGAGGAGGCAAGCTTTCTCTTTACTTGTTTTGGCTTTGGAGGAAGAGCTGAAGGCACTTTCAGAATAGCAGTGACTCTGTTGATGAGGGCTCCAACGATTCCTTCAACATAGCCTTTGTACGTTGATTTAGACTTCTTCAGTGCTTCCTTGAACTCTAGCCATTCAAAGTAACCAAAATGTTCTAGTCTTGATACGAACATAGCTTTGACGCTTCCATCCTCTCTGGTTATCTCCATAGTCACTGAAGTTTGGTCCTTCTTCTTTCTCCCAGAGATAGTGGCAGCGACGATCTTCATTGGGTCAGAGCGATAGTCTATCTTATGTTTACACCAATCTAGAGTTTTATCGCTGACCTCTTTTTCTTTTGAACGTTCCTCTTCAATCTCTTTAAGCAAAGTAGCTTGAACCTTCACTGGATTCTTCTTCATCTTGTCATCTTTGAATAGAGATGAATGAACCTCAAGACCTACATTAGCGTCTTTTTGGCATTCAACAATCAACTTTTTAACTCTGACAGATTCTTCGATTTCAGCTTGGGTCAGGAAGTCAAGCTCTTTAGTTGAAGATTGAGGAAGGATCGTTAGTCGCTGACTCTCTAGGTGAAAGATCATCTCTGTTCTTCTTTTGAGTTCATCCTCTGACCATTGAGCTGGTCGAGAGGGCCCTCCTGGATGGAGCAGGGTTTCATCTTCTTCTTCTTCTTCTATTTCATCAACCTTATTGAAGGAGGTTGGGATTATTTGATCATCAGTTGTGAGAGTTAGGATTATTTGCAGTGAAGTTCCCTTAAGCAGGAGAGAGAACTGACTGGAAAAAAATTGAAAAAGGGAGTTAGTGTTTATTATAGGAGAAGAAAGATAAAGGCTAGAATGAGATACAGGTTTGGCAGGAAAAGAAGGAGAGAGGGACAATGGATAGGCATACCTGAGAAGGTTGCTCCCCCTCAGATGGTGATATGAGTTTCAGGTTTCCCTCGACAGCTATTCCCTTCTGCTTGCCTTGGGATGGGGTACCTGAAGCTTTATCCTTCTGTCTTCCCACTGCTTCAGTGATAACAACGCCTTTCATCGCTGGCATTGATGAGACGTTTGTGGCTGAGAACCAGAGAGACTGATCCTCTTCATCATCATCATCAGTGGCATTGTTATTTTCTTGATCAGGGAGATCAAGTTCTTCTTCATAATCTTCTTCTTCTTCCTCATCCTCTTCTTCTTCATTATTTAAAGCAAGGGAAGAAGAGGGAGGGGCTTGATCTTTTGTCGCTAAAACTTCAGCGATTTTCTCCCCCTTAACTTGAGAGGGAGTTTCTTCCGTCACCTGAACCTCAGTTGTAGTGTTATTTTCTTCATCTGATCTCTCCCCCTCTTTGTCATCATCAACGTGGGGAAGTTCAACAGTGATAGCTTCAACAGTAGGCTTTGGACGGGCATCAGCCTCCAACTTTTCCAGACGACCTTAAATATTGGGGATCTCTGAAGTGGCCTGATGAATGAATTCAACCGCGACATTCAGCGAAGTACGATCGTTGTCAGTGAAGGAAGGCCTCGTAGTAGGAGCTGGTTCATTCATCTTTGTCATCGCTTGAGTCAGCAGGTTTGTAAATGAGTCAATCTTGGAAGAAAGACCTAGAACCTCAATCGTAAGAGTGCCAATGCGTCCCTGTAGGACCTGTACTTGTTGGTCATTTGTAGCCAAGTCCTCCTTTATTTTTGTAACCTCTTCTTGAAGAGCGGTGACTTGAGAAGCTTCAGCCTTGGAGGTAGAAGCAACAGTGAGTCTTTTCAGCTCCTCACCAACTTGGTTGACAACGCTGGTTGTGGTGTTGAGTGAGGTGGAGAGAGAGTCCACTTTGTCAGCGAGTTTTTTGACGCTGGCGTCAACAGTTCCCAAACTAGGACTTGAAACAAAAGTTAGTGGTTGAGCAAAAAGATGCTCAGACTTATGTGGATAGGTGGGAGAAGTGTATATGGGTTTATGAATACCTGATAGATCAAACATATTGAAGAATTGCATATTTCCTTCAAAATTTGGAGGAGGTGTTTGAGTACCAGGTCCTATGGATGTAGCGATAAGAAGTTGCTGTGATATGTTGGGATGGTTAATGACCAAAGAAATAGTAGAAGAGGGAGGAGTAATGTGGATAGAAGTAGAGAGAACACTAATGTGGATAGAAGTAGAGAGAACACTGGTTATAGTGGAAATTACCTCAGTTGGTGGTTATTGAGGAATTGAGAAAAGTGGGGTTGTCACCGGTGTGGTGTCAGCGATTGACGTCACTGACACGGTTGTTGTTGTGATAGCTGATGTGGAGGACACGGTTGTTGTGATAGCTGATAGTTGACGTCACAAATTCATCCAAAGTAGTTTGTTGAGAAACTACTTCAGGTAAGTTACCAGAAGGGGTTGACTCCTTGGTCTTTTAGGCCTTTTTAGCAGGGCCAGAAAGAGCTGTAGACTGTCGCTTGGAAGGGGTTGTAGCGGCAGGGTTAGCAGAAGAAGGAACCTTCTATGTGGCCGCTGAATTCGAAGAATAGAGAGAGAGAGACGAGATCGTAGAGTAGAAAGACTTACCTCGTTTTCAGTAGGTTTGATGTCCAGCGCTCGTTTGCCAACCCGCGAGAAGATACCATCATTTGTTGTGGGGTACTTCTTGTCAAGGAGAAATTGAAGACAAGCACAAATGAAATGAACATAGGGAATCTTGGGATCCCTTTCAGGCTTCTCGGTCTTTGACAAGAGATCGTCAAAGATCGCTGCAGCATAGTCATAGTGCTTTCCAGCAAGCACCGAATAGCCCATTTGTAGCTGCATTTTGCTGGTCTGGTCCAACGATCCTATCTTTCCACTCATACTCTGAATAAAATGAATGAACATGTAATTGATCTCTTAAGGCATGTTTGCCTTCTGGATTTTAGTTAGCTTCTTGTTGGGAATCTGGGAGCGAGGCTTGTTGTCCCAAGTGTATTCCATGTCATCCAGAAATCGAATGAGTTCAACATCAGTGGGAAGAGAGTCGAAACCATTGGTGGTCTTTGGCAGGGAATCGAAGAGCCTTGCGGATACCAAAGGCAGTGAGATTTTTGGGGCCATGTTCAGTCTGGAAAGAGATGGCAGAGACCACTTCACCTTTTTTGTTGGTCACTGAGCTTAGGGGTGAACATGGTACGGTACCATGTTTTTTTTTTCATATACCATGTACCAACCAATTATAATTGGTATATAAAATTTTATACCATGTACCAACCAACTATACATGGTACCAACTAAATTGGTACCAACTTTTTTCGGTTGGTACATGTTGGTACGGTTTTGTACCAACATCGTAAAAGTTGAAGTTACAAATTTATTTATATTGACATTTTTTACCAATTATATCTAGATGCACTAAAACTATCGAGCATTCAAATAACATGTGGATATATGTTGTACCATTTATCTCTACATATACAAACATTCAAATAACTTTCATGTAATACAAACAATCACTAGTAGTTTAATAGTAACGATCACTGAGTAGTGATGATAGATTGTGAAGGTGTAGAGAAGGTAATAAGGTTGAAAGGGTTACGCAAATGAATTCAACCAAGTTTAGTATATCCATCCATATTATAATTTAGCAAAATTTAAAATATAATAATTTGAAATTGGAAAATCAAAATTAGTTATAATATTAACTAAACTTTAATTAATAAATAATTAAAAAAAATAAGTCGGTACGGTACGGTATTACCGTGGTATACGACTTCTAATACCACGTACCAACCAAGTTTAGATAGTTGGTAGGTATACCAACCAATTATATTGGTACCAACTAAATTGGTACCACTTAAATTGGTACGGTTGGTACATAAATTGGTTGGTTTGTATCGGTACAAAATTGACACCCCTAACTGAGCTCTTATCAGCAGTAAACCAGAATTGCTGAAGTAGTGATTTGGATGGCTTGGGGTCAACAGTAAGAGCATATGCTATGCATGATTGTTTCAGAAAGGTAGCAGCTTCCACCAGATGTGGGTATTTTTCAGGTTCAAAGTCTAAGCGAGCCAGGTGGTTGTTCTTAGGGATTTCAGAGTTAGTAAGTGCGAAATTGACATTCTTCGAAGCAATAAGTGTAGCTTGGGCCATTTATGGAATAGAGAGAAGTAGAGTAGAATAAAGGGTTTAAAGTCTAAAAACAATGAAAAGATTTTACCAGTTTCTCTTTTTGGAAAGAAACATAGAAAAATAAAGTTGTTTTTAGAGTAAAACAATGTTCTTTACGAAAAGAAAGAACAATCTTAAAAACCAAATGTTTTTGAACAAATTAAAATCAAAAGAAATGATTTTAATGTGAGAAACACTTTTAAATCCAAAATAAGAGGATATTTAAGATTCAAGAGTGTTTTTAAGAGGAAAGAATGTGAAGAAACAAAAACCTGATGATCTTGAAGATTTGAAGATTGAGGTGTGTGTTTTTGTTTGCTTGAATGCCGAGAATGCTTTTTCTTGCCTTAGAAGTTTTTGAGAGCGTAAAAGGCAAAAATGTAAATGACATTCCTTTTATATGAGGAAAGAGAAGGAAATTGGAGCGGGAAAAGGAGGTCATCATGACACGGAAACGTCGCATGAAATTGATTGGACATGAAGTACAACGGACGAACGTGTCAGAAAATGGCGTGTCATGGATTATCGTTTAGAATGACGTCATAGGAGAGAGAAAACGTTTCGTTTAGAAAGTATCACTGATAGAAATTCAGAGATAATTTTTCTTTTCAAAGGATCACTGACGAGAAATATCAGTGATAAGATTTGTTTATCAAAAAGATTTTAACCACTTGAAGAAATTCAGTGATTGAAGATTTGATTTTTGAAAAACGTCTTACTGAATGAGATATTCAATGAGAGAGAATGAGAAAACATACATGAGAGTTAGAATATTTAGTCATAGATTACATGATGAAGTGTAGCATATGACATAATGCATGAAAGCTGAAGATTTAATCTTCAAGATTCAACATTCCAAGCTCACTAATAAGAAAGTTAAATCTTGTCTCATCAAGAGGTTTGGTAAAAAGATCAGCGAGCTGATAGTCAGTAGGGATAAAGTGAAGTTCAATATCACCATTCATCACATGATCTCCGACAAAGTGATATTTGATCTCGATGTGTTTTGTCTTTGAGTGTAGTACCAGATTGTTTGCTATAGCGATGGCACTAGTGCTGTCGCAATAGATTGGAATCTTTGATAGCTGAAGGTCATAGTCTAATAGTTGATTTCTCATCCATAAGACTTGAGCACAACAACTTCCAGCGGCTACGTACTCAACTTCAGTTGTGGAAGTGGACACTTTGCTTTTTTACTTGTCCAACTTACCAGTTTTCCTCCTAGTAGTTGACATCCACCAGTGGTGCTTTTTCTATCAAGTTTGCATACTGCAAAATCACTATCTGAATATCCAGTTAGATCGAACCCTGAATCTTTGGGATACCAAAGACCGAGGTTAGGAGTTCCTTTCAGATATCTGAAGATTCTCTTTACAGCGATCAGATGGTATTCCTTGGCTTTAGATTGATAGTGTGCACAAAGACATGTAGAGTACATGATGTTAGGTTGGCTCGCTGTAATATACAACAGGGAGCCAATCATTCCTCTATAGGTAGTGACATTAACAGATTTTCCTGATGGATCATTGTTTAATGTCAGAGGAGGTGCCATAGGAGTTTTCATCACTGAAGTTTGAGTGAGATCAAACTTTTTCAGCATATCTTTAACGTACTTACATTGGTTAATAAATGTACCTTTATCAGTTTGCTTGATCTGAAGTCCAAGGAAGTAAGTTAGTTCACCCATCATACTCATTATATATTATTTTCTTCATTCTTTCAGCGAAGCGAGTACATAGAGATGGGTTAGTAGAACCAAATATAATGTCATCAACATATATTTGCACAAAAATAATGTGACCTTTTATCTTTCTGAAAAACAAGGTATTATCAATTTTACTGCGTTCAAATTTTTCAGAGATAAGAAAAGAGGAGAGAGTGTCATACCAAGCACGAGGGGCTTGTTTTAGACCATAGAGAGCCTTATCCAATTTATATACATAATTTGGATGCTTAGGGTCGGAGAACCCTGGGGGTTGTTCAATATAGACTTCCTCTAGCTTTCCATTTAGGAATGCTGATTTTACATCCATTTGATATACTTTGAAGTGTTTGTAAACCGCATAAGCTAAGAAGAGTCGAATTGCTTGGAGCCTAGCCATAGGGACAAAGGTTTCATCATAATCTATGCCTTCCTCTTGCCTGTATCCCTGAGCAACAAGTCTAGCCTTGTTGCGGGTTACAGACCCATGTTCATCTAATTTGTTTCTAAACACCCATTTAGTGCCTATAACAGTCTTATCAGATGGTCTGGGAACGATATTCCAAACTTTGTTTTGAGCAAACTCAGTTAGCTCATCTTGCATAACTCTGACCCAGTTTGGATCTCTGAGGGCATCATCAGTCTTCTTTGGCTCTAAAAAAGAAAGGAAGTTGACAAAGAGACAAATATTACCTGAAATTCGTCGAGTCTGAAAACCTGCATCGAGATCACCAAGGATTTGATCTATGGGGTGATCTTTGGTCCATCGCTGAGCAGGAGCATGATCGCTCACTTCAGGAGTTGGATCAACAAATAGGGATGTTCACTGATGAAGAAGCTTGAGGTTCATCAACTATTCATTGTTGAGTGTCAGACAGACCATTGTTCACCGAGAGGTTTTCAATAGGGCTGTGCAGAACCCGATTCAACCCGAAAAATCCGAAAACCCGAACTGAAAAAACCCGAAATAAGCCGATCCATAGGACCCGATCTAACCCAACCCTAAAACCCGATGAATTGATTGGGTTGGGAGGTTCGGTTAGGGCCAGCCCCGAACCGATCTGATACCCGAACTAGCCTTATATATATATATATATATATATGTATTTTTTCTAAACCCTAACGTAACATTATATTATTATTCATCGGCATCCCTATCTATTAGCAGGCCATGAATCCACTCCAGGATCATCTTCGTCCGTTCGTCGCTAGTCCAGAGTCTCCAGAATCCAGAAAGAATCCAGAATCAGAAGAGAAGCCTCGAAGTCTCGAAGAGTCAGAATGTTCTTCTGCGGTATTTCTCCTAGTCCTACTCCTCTTATCTCTCATTCGTTATCCATCGTTGGTCGTCGCCGCCAGTCTAGTCCCACCAGGCACCACCGGTCCACCGCTGCACCGCACGTCTGCACACCATCACCATTCACCACGATGATGATAGTTCACACTTCACACCGGTCGTCACGAGTCCACGAACAGTAAACACCATGCATGACTAATGATGACTCTCATTGACTCTCGACTAAATTTGAGATCTGTCTCATGATCTAATCTTTCTAGTCTCTCCCTCTCTCTCGTTCGGTTCAGTCGTTCCTTACTTCCTTACTGTGTAAAATTCATAAGTTTCATGTATCATGTAATTGTAATTTGTAACTGTGAACTGTATATATATTCATTGCTTTCATATGTATATATATATATATATATATTGACAGTGTCATAAGTGTCATGTATCATGTTTGCATCTTCATTGAAAAGTAAATATATACATATATATATATATATATAATTAAAGGAGAGAGAGAGAAGTGTATTGTATCAGTGTATGGCTTAATGCATGATTGACTACATATTCTTTTTTATAAGTTGTCATATCTCGTATACTTATTAATGTACAATTGTAATACATGTATGATGCATAAGTCATAACAATTATGCAGAAGAATTGAAGAAAAACATAAACTGCAAAAGGGAAAAAAAGGTATAGAAACCCGACCACCCGACCCGAGCTTACCCGACCCCAAGATGGTCCGAAACCCGAAGACCCTTCCAACCCTTTTGTCATATTCGGGGATGAATTCCTTACCCGAACCCTGATCGAGTTTTCACTTTTCAGCCCCGACCTGACCCAACCCGACCCACGCTCACCCCTAGTTTTCAGACGAGGGAAGATCTGATGGAGGGAGTGTGTATAGATGCTCAACTGAAACCCATGAGGTGGATTCAACATTAGGTGGTATGATGTTTGGATCATCATCAGCGAGTGAATGATCTGTGTGCTGATGGTTTATGAAGAAGGGTTCTGTTTCTCAATAATGAGAGAACATCCAAGAATTTAGTTCTTCATTGTTAGCGATAGGTTTAGAATTCGCTGAATGGGATTCGTCAAAGGTGACATGAATTGTTTCTTCTATAGTTTGTCTTCTCTTATTGAAGACTCTGTAGGCCTTAGAGATAGAGGAATATCCAAGAAATATTCCATCATCAGCTTTTGGGTCGAACTTTCCAAGAGCATCTTTGTTGTTTAAAATGTAACAATGACAACCAAAGATATGAAGAAAACTGATAGAGAGTTTCCTTCCATGAAATAGTTCATAAGTTGTCTTTCCAAATCGCTTTATTATCAGATATCTGTTTTGAGTAAAGCATGCAGTGTTGACAGCTTCAGCCCAGAACTGAGTAGGGAGATGAGAATCGATGAGCATTGATCTGGCAGCTTCAATGATCGTTTTATTTCTTCTTTCAGCGACACCGTTCTGCTGAGGAGTTCTTACAGAGGAGAAGTTGTGAAAAATTCCCTTACTCTGAAAGAAGTTGTTCAAGGAACTATTTTTGAATTCAGTTCCATGATCACTTCTTATTGAGCGAACAGTAAGATTATTTAGCACTTCCATCTTTCTAACAAAAGATATCAGTTCTTCTGGAGTGTCACTTTTGCAGCGAAGAAAGATTAATGTCGCGGCTTTTCGTGTTTACACCTTTTTAAAATGCAAGAAAATAGACCTCGACGCAAGTATACATCTTAATCTACTGCCGTCTGTAACAAGTAATAATGGTACAAAGTACCGAATATCGATCCCACAGGGAAGCGTGGAAAAGTTCTTCTTGATAGTCGGGTCTGTAAAAGCGAGTCTCAGATGGCGAATTCGAAAACAATATTTTTGATTGGGGGGTTTTGAGTAACAATTACTGAAAAGTTTTAATTATAAAAAGAGCGCAGGGTATAAAGATCAATTGGGACAAATTTAATAATTAAAATAAAAGACGAGATCGCATTCCATCGTTATCTCAAAGTCGATATTTTATGTAACTTAAAGAAGCCGTCATACAACGAACCAATTGTCAGTTGTAATCATACATAAAATATAACTTTGATTTAAATAACGTTGGACAATCATGCGATACGGTACACCTTTTATTTTCTTTTCGGTCTCGGTCCCAATTTTACTTTATACCCCGAACTGAGATGATTAGCCAATCATCATTTTAAGTCATAACTTTAAAGATTGTAAAAGCAATTAAAGAAAATGAGAAATACGTCAACTATTCACTATTAATTTTAAAAATAAATCTTAACGAACTACACACATAACTAAAGCTTTTAGATAAATGAGAAAAATTAAATTACTTGAGAACAACGACTATATTAAATTACAAACACTACAATTAAACGATTTTAATTTAATTAACTCAACGACGTTAAAGTAATGCGAGAATTATAAAATTAACATTTATCAACTAATTTACCACCAGTTATGGAAAGTCTTGTTTTAAATGTGGATTTAGTATTAAATTTACTTTGAGAGTCCTTGGCAACTGTTAATGTAATTATCGTAATATGCGGGAAGATTTTTATAAATTTTGGAAACACAAAACAATTTTAATATTACAACAAACCGTGAACCAAACGAGGTTGGGAATCCGAAATGATTGATCAGACTTCCGGTTTGTAATAGAACTAAAATTGTAGTGAAAACCAAATAAAAACCAAAATCAATCGAACCGTAAGAGATGAGAAGAAATTGCGAAAGTGTAACGAGAGGTAGACATACTAACACTTAAAATAAAGGAACCAAATATTAATTTAACCAAATGATAAGAGAGTTTGATCAATGAGCTTGAGTTTCGATAAAACTTAAGACAACTCACGACTCACTATCAAACTTTCCAAAATGAGAGGCTAGTTTTACTCCTCCTATTACAACTTCATGGCGTCAAAATACTAACTATGGATGGAAAATAAGTTTGCTGGCAACCAAACTAAGGAATGATGGATGATGCTTTCCAGCAAACAAAACCAAGGGCATCCTCCTTTAGCTAGCAACCAACCAACATGCCTTTTTATAGGCCAAGAACCATGGAAGGCCATGGGCTTCTCAAAAAATGGTGGGCTTATCCTACCATGTCAACTACATCGGGCCCACACAAGAGTTTTAATTAGTGTACATAATTTTAGCCCACACTTTGCTAGTTTAGACCATAACAATCTCGGCCCAATTATGTAGTAATAGAAACCCGAAATTTTCAGCCCTTCATTTCTACAAAAATCGGCCCATCAAAATGATTGAAGTCCACGTTGTAAGCTCGATAAATCCGCACGTCAAATTTGTTGGACTTTAATCGGCCAAACTCCGGTCCTAAAACATGTAAATATAGATATATAAGACTTTTGCCGCAATTTTATTATAAAATGGATTTATTAAGACGAAAATGCTAAATATTAATCTAAACCATAAAATCGTAAAAACAAAATGAAAGACGCAATGGGGAAAGGAAAAAAATAGTTTAGAAATATAAAAATAGGACTAAAAATAGGGTAAATAAATTTACCCTATCACAACCCCAAACTTGAATAGTTGCTCGCCCTCGAGTAAATTTTATTAGAACATTAGAAATTTGAGCAACAAAAACGTTTGATTAACAAGAGTATCTTTCCGTACCAATCATCATACACACACCCACAATCTATTTTGTCAAATTCATAACAAATGTGGTGATAGCCCTTCACAAATGACTTTTTTCAACTAGATTAAAATACAATCAACCATAAGCTAGCCAAATAATTATTTGCCTAATTAGGATCAATAACGCAACAAAACAAAAAATGGGTATGCATTTGGCTTTTTCATGCTTTTGATTCAATGCATTGTCTTTTTCCAAGCTTTCTATTTATCTCTTTTTATGGTACCATTTTTCTACCATCTTCTCATTTTGAGGAATGGAGTTTGGACACATTGGTCTCTTTGTGTTTTTGACACTTTCATGATTGCACTGAAAACAAGAGTAGAGCTTTGCTCATTTTTGCATGGGTGTTTTCATTTTCGTGCATTTTTTTTCCGGTGTATGTGATGCATTTTTTAAAGAGATATGTGAGCTAAGAATGATATGGTTATGAATACGAATGTGTGTCCATATCATCCTCTCCCCAAAACTTTGAATGGTTCAATGCCCTCATTGAACGAATGATGGGTGTAATGGAAATATCAAGAACCGTGGAGAAAGTGTATGTGTTGCGTTGACCTTAACAAAAATCGGTGAAAGCAAACAATATTGAGGCTAGTTCTAGTGATATGTAAAAAAAATCCAAATGAGAGAAATGTACATTTGTTGTGGCTATCACACAATGCAATAGAACTTGTTGTCAACAACTTGTGAACGGTATCCATGATGAGAGAACAAGAAAACTAGAACTCTTCGTAACAAAACAAGACAATCCCAGACTCATAGGCTCAAAATTAAAGGAAAGTAAAATGCAAAGGTGATAGAAAATGGAACCTGGCCTACTCGAGAAGAGTAGGTGAACGCTTCGCCGGTTCCCATAAAAGATGCAGTGGGAATGGTGCCATGCGCGACACAACCTCGGGATGCTCCTTTTCTAAAACGATACGGTTTGCATCATCCCGGGACTTCTCAAATTGCATCCAACCAAGCATTATAGTGTGTAAACTTTTCACCGTCTTCTTTAAAGTTGCAACCTCACCTCTCAAATCCACAACCTGTCTATCAATCTGTTTTGACATGAGTATATGGTGACTATTCAATGTGGCCTTAAATTCCCCACGAAGAGACTTTAATTTTGCTTCGAAAGGAACAAAGTTTTCCGGATCATTTCTTGTTTTCGAGCGTGTGTTATTTCGTAAAAATCTTTTCACGTCTTTATTTTCTATTATCATTTTTTCATTCGAAATTCGATCCGTGGTTAACTTGGTAACACCCTCCGTTGTCATTAAAGTGTGAATGACCGTGGGGAAAATAAGACGCAACTTGGATTTTTCCACTCCTTTTCTAAGAAGTGAAGAAATAAGACGCCCCACATTGACTTTCAAACCGGCCATGATGCAATCAATTAAAAACACCCGATCCATACGAAGAGTAGAGTCATGCGCCGAGGGGTGTAAACTGTGGTGTACAAAAAAAAACCACACATTCACGATGGGTTTTAGACATGATGTCTTTAGGACACGCGAACGGCCTTTAAAATCCCATTCCGACCCCGCATGTGCAATGGTGTTTAAAACCGTTTCCAACTCCTCGTCACTAGCACTTTGGGATAATGTGTGAAAATCGCAGTGCATGGGTGGTTTGGGGCCTAAAACATTGTTTATGTGAGCGGCGGTAAAACACACCGGTGTGCCTCGAACATTGACTGTCAGACCCTGAGTGATGGATACCTCAGTGAAAAATTCAGTCACCCAATCTATATTATACGGATTTGGTGTCGTGCAAAATAAATCCCATCCTAGTGCATGCAAGGCTATATGGAATTGTGGGCGTGTGTGTAAAGTTTCCATAGGAAACCCAGGTGACGGTCGACAAATCTTGCGCCTAAAGAGTGGATATTTACGCGCCGTTTCATTACAACTAAAGTATGCAAGAGAGGAGAATGAGAATACCGATTCGTTAATCAATTTGGCTTTTCCTTTATGGTCGGATTGGCGATTTCTTTCATTTGAACCTGCGTCATCGATGATGTTATCATCACCGCCTTTTCCGAAAATGACCGAAAGTTTGCGTTTCTTTTGTGGCGGTACCCCTCGAGATGCAATCGTTTCGTATTTACTTGGTGTTTGTATTTTTGGTAGTCGCGATTGGTTAGAGGATGAATTAGTTAGGTTTAGGGATAAGTTGAGTGTAGGTTGAGGTACGTTTTGATCGTACGTTGGGGACGGGGTGATTGTTGTGAGTGGTCTCGGTGTTGAAATATTGCTGAACGAAGGCTGTTGGGGTTTGACTATCGATGGTGGGTGAGCTATTGGATTCCCATACCTGTCTAGAACACAGATAGATGGGGTGAAAGGTTTGTGTAGCGGTTGTGGTGATACCATCGTCGAAGGTCGAAAAAATGGGAGAATAGGCAGTGTTTGTTGGTGGCATGGTGGAGGTGGGTTTTGATTAGGGTAAAGGTGATGATGGAATCTCGGTGGTGATGTGTAGTGTATCGGGAGAATTGATGAAGACGATGGCCGATCGTACCTTTTAAAAAAATCGATTGTGGTGGCGTACATACGATCCAGAGCAACATCATTTCGGGTTTTGTTTTCCGGAGATGTGGGTGCAACTTTGACGGGTTGGACGATGGCAACTGCAGCGGCAAGAGTGTGGAGAGCAGCGAGCGACGACGTTGGGTTGTGAAGGTGGTGATCGGTAGCGTTGGGTTGTGAAGGTGGGGAATTGCAATTCATCTCTTTGATTCCTTAATCTCTGGGGATAAGGAATATAGAGAGTAATTGGAGTAGGAGATGTAGTCTTTTCAGGAGTAGGTGCTGGAACTGTTGGTGAGGTCTTGTCTACCCTAGTGGATGGTGTAACTTTAACTGGTTCTATAGGTCTGTTATCACAAGGAATTTTGGGACTGTCACCAGATTGTGACACATCCAAAACAGTCTGTTCTTTTTCCTTTTGATCTTTCTTGGGTTCATTTGGGAATAGTGTAGGAAAGTCTGATTTCTATGGAATAGGTGCGGTGTCCGTGGGTCCAACAGTGTTTCCGGACCTAGTGCTCACACTGGGTTGAGCGGAATCTAAGACTGTGTTTTTCTTTTCAGGTTCTGCTTTGTCTGTCTTTTTTAGTTCTTTTTGAATATTTTCTGGTAAATCCTGTCCACTTCTCAATGTCACTGCTTTCACATGTTCTTTTCTGGTTCTCTAAGATATTTCTGTATCACTAGGGGAGAGAACCTGAAGGACGTTTCCTTATTTCCAAAGCCATTTGACCCACCTGGGTCTCCAGATTTTTAATTGATGCTTGCGTTTGGGTCATGAATGCTTTCATCATTGCTTCCAAAGAAGTAGATGAGTCGGCTGTTGGTTTGACTTTTGTTGATAACTAGGTTGATTGTTCTGAAAATTCCCATGTTGGTTAGGTCTGTGATGAGACTGCTGATGGAAATTTGTTTGTCCTTGCAACTTTGGTGGTGGTGGATTTTGGGCAGGATTGTGACAAGAAAAATTCGGATGGTTCCTCCATTCAGGATTGTAAGTTTGAGAAAAAGGTCCACCCTTATTGTTACTACTAACATAATTTACTCTCTCAGGATTTCCAGGACAATGTTCAAAGTGATGACCCTCTCCACAGTAGGTGCACTGTATAGACTGCACAGTAGGGGTAGGCACCACAGTATTAACTTGCACAACATTAAGATTTTTGATTAAAGATGCCATGTCGGCCAGCTGTGAAGATAATAATGCATAAGCATCTGTGTCTTGTACCCCTGCTGCCTTTCTAGGTAATGCACGTGGATCAGCCCATTGACAATTGTTGTTTGAAATTCTTTCAAGGATTTCATATCCTTCATTGTAGGTACAAGCTGTGAAAGCTCCGTGCGCAGTAGCATCGAGCATTTGTTTAGCAGCAGTATTTAAACCACTGTAAAACGTCTCTAGCTGAATGCAGTACGGAATGCCATGATGAGGGCATTTTCTCAGTAGCTCCTTGTACCTATCTCATGCATCAGGAACTGCTTCATCGTCCATTTGTCTAAAAGTGCAGATTTCATTTTCTGGACTTAGCATTCCTCGTGGGTGGAAAATACTTTTTAAAATTTTTTCTGCCAGTTGGGTCCATGTAATTATAGAATCTGGTTTCAACGAGTTGTACCAAAACCTTGCTCTATCTCTTAGTGAGTATGGAAAAAGTTTTAATTTTAGAGCATCGTCTTGGACACCAGGTAGTTTAAAAGAATGCGTAATTTCCATGAAAGATCGGAGGTGAGAATGAGGATCTTCAGAGGGCAAACCAGCGTACTGGCCATTAGTTTGCAACATCTGAAACATTATCGGTTTTAGTTCAAAATTGCAAAGTTGGTTTAAGAATTCCTGAATGTAACTGAGTTAAAACAGGAACAACGTAAGACATAATACCACCATCCTTGGAATTTGCTAACCGAAAAATGTTTTGTTCCTCATCGTCAATATTTATTAATGGCGGTTCATTTGGATCTTCGCGATCATTTAAATCTTCGCGGTCATTGGGAATTTCTCTATCTTGATTTCTTCCATTATTATGATTTTCTCGATCATTTTGACGCCCATTTAGATTTACCTCGGGGATCTGTTCCTTATCCGTCATATATTCATGTTCAGACATTTCAGAAGAATTTAAGACTAAATTAGCCTTTTGGATTCTTCTTCGTTGTCTAAATGTTCGTTCAATATCGGGATCAAATTGGAAAAAATCACCGTGTGACAATCTTGGCATGCACTTTTTCGATTTTTTTTCAAATAGATGGTAGAAAAAATTGCTTTTATAAACCTTACTTAAAATGAAAAACTTTTAGTGTGCTTCCCCGGCAACGGCGCCAAAAACTTGTCGCGGCTTTTCGTGTTTACACATTTTTAAAATGCAAGAAAATAGATCTCGACGCAAGTATACATCTTAATCTACTGGCGTCTGTAACAAATATCGATCCCACAGGAAAGCGTGGAAAAGTTCTCCTCGAAAGTCGGGTTTGTAAAAGCGAGTTTCAGATGGCGAATTCGAAAACAATATTTTTTTGATTGGGGTTTTGATTAACACTACTGAACAGTTAATTAAAAAGAAGTACACGGTACAATGCTCCGTTGGGGTAAGATTAATAATTGGATAAAAAGATGAGATCACATTCCTTCGTTATCTTAAAGTCGATAGGTTATGTAACTCAAATAAGCCGACATACAATAAACCAGTTGTCAATTGATTAATTGCAGTCCACCATAAAATATAACTTTAATTTAAATAACGTCGGACAATCATGCGATACGATACACCATTTTAACTTTTTATCAGTCCCGGTCCCAGCTTAACTTTGTACTGATTCTAAATATTACAGAAAAGTAAATGTAATTTTAACTAAAAGAGGTGGTTGGCGTTTTCAAACAGTCAACAATATCAATCGTAGGAGTGTTGTGCGATTAACCTACCTAAAACAGATGGTTGGCGTTTTCAAACAATCAACGATAGCAATCGTAGGAGTGTTGTGTCATTAACCTCTCTTTAGACATAGAAATAAAATTGCATGAAATAAAGGACTGAAAGTAAAGGACTTGAAATAAATTGCAGAATTTAACTAACGGAAAATAATAGACGGAAAATTAAAGTACATAAATTAAATTGTGGAAATTAATTTGTGGGAATTAAAGTGCGTTAAAATAAATAACGGTAAAGTAAAACGAGAATTATAAAACTAGACGTAATGAGAAATGGTGACGGAAAATCTTGTTTCAAATGTGGAATTCGAACTTGATTTACATGAAGGTTTCATGGTGCTTTAACGATGTAATGATGTAAAGGAAAACTAACCAACGTACAATTGATTTTTATAAAATTGGAAACATAAAACAGATTTAATAAGCTAAAACATAAAATTGGTGGTTTTTAGCATCTTTTTTTCGATGTTATATGCGTCTATTATGTTGTGTTTATTTTGGTTGTTAGTTGATTGGTATGGGGTTGTTTCCAAGTTTTTTTGTTTCTTCGTTTGGTTGTAGGCGGTTTGCCGTACTTTTTGTTTTCGTTTTTTATAATATTGCCGGAGTTTTCCCTAAAAAAAAACCGTGAACCAACAAAAGTTGGGAATCCGAAATTATTTTCCTGACTTCCGATTTGTAATAGAACTAAAGCCGCAATGAGACCAAAATAAAAACCAAGAGTTATCTATCTACGAAGAAACGTAATACGAGAATAATAAGTGACGATGACGAAATACCGGAATTCAAATCGAAAAGAAACATATATTACTAAAAAACCGGTTTGATTCGTGAGCCAAAGCTTCCAACCGTTAGCAAATGACTCCTCTTTTCAAACCCAATACAAGACAATGATCCCAAAAACTTCTAAATATGGTGATGTTAGAATATGTTTAGATTCAATGAATCTAGACTTTACAAAAAAGAAAGAGAGAGAGAGAGAGAGAGAGAGAGAGCCGTGAGAGAGAATGAGGGTGAGAAAAAAATGTAGGTGAAAATTGTTGTTGTATTGTGTTTTTTTTTCTCCTTAAGGCCTTCTATATATAGGATAACAAGACCAAGACCATGGGCTTAATATCAAAAAGGCTTTTAAGCCTTCCAAAAATAAATGGCCCATCAAGAATTTGGCCCAACAGTTTGTAATAAAAAGAAGGATTTCGGCCCATGTGTTTGTAGCCCAAAAAAACGAGGTTCGGCCCAAGCAGTGGCACTCGTCTAACAACAATTCGGTCCATCTTCACGTCTCGTTGTGTCGGTCCAAAAAGGGAAAGTCTTTTGTTGTATCCGCGTCACCACTTGATGTCGACTACCCATGACCTTCGCATCGATCCTAAAATAAAAAATATAAAAAAATAAGTTTTTTTTGCGATGTTTTCTTAAAAAATAGATAACAAACAACGACGAAAGGCGTTAAACAATTATTCATGCGGAAATGCTAAAAAAAACTAAAAAGGACTCAATGGAAAAATAAAAATTGCTTAAAATTATTAAAAGTGAGTTAAAAATAGGGTAAATAAAATTACCCTATCAATTACCCAGGTGTAGCGAGAGTATTCATCTACAATGACAAATGTATATTTCTTTCCAGCTATGGATTGGATATTGACAGGGCCAAATAAATCCATATGCAAGAGTTGAAGAGGACTTGTCACTGAGAAAACTTGTTTAGATTTGAAACTAGCTTTAGTCTGTTTTCCTTTCTCACATGCTGAACATAGAGATTCCTTGGCATATGAGTGTTGAGGAAGACCAGAGACCAGTTCCTTAGTAGAGAGATAATTCTTGAAATTGAGATGAGAAAGACTTTTATGCCATAGCCAGTTGACATCAGAGGAGGCTTTAGAGAGAAAACAAACATTTTCAGTGGTAGTAGAGTCCATGTCTATTACATAGACATTTTCCATACGGTAACCACTGAGAGCAAGTTTTCCATTTTCACTGAACATGTTTTCTTATTGAAGCGAAATTCGTAGTCTTTGTCACATAGCTGACTGATGCTTAGAAGATTGTGCTTCAGTCCATCTACGTAAGCGACTCTTCTGAAGGTAGTTGTCCCATTACCGATGACACCAAACCCTCGGGTATATCCTTTTCCATTTCCACCAATGGTCACTTAGGAACCTTTCTCTTCCTTGTATTCAGTAAGCAGATCTTTTTGTCCAGTCATGTGTCGAGAGCCTCCGCTATCTAGATACCAGATACCCTTTGATCCCTGCAAACATAAGGAAGATTAATTTTTGATTGGTACCCACTTTTCAATGTGTCCAACAATGTTAATGGAGATGGAAGGTTCAACAATCTTCACGGCAGTTGAAGATTCAGCTTCAGTGGTAACCTTCACTTTGGTTAATTGTTTAACCTTAGTGGTATTCTTCACATTGGTTGATTTCTCAGCTTTGGTGACCTTCTCAGCCTTGGGGGCATTAATCTTCACTTTATCTATCTTATCAGCTATTGTGGTAGTAGGACATTTACTGACAATATGGTCAGTGAGTCCACGATAATAGCATTTTATATATTTAATGGTGGCTTTAGGACCATGAGCAGTAAGTTTAGAAAACTTGAGATGAGCAGGGCCAGCTCCAAGAATACCTTTAACATAAGATCTGGGAGGAACTTTCAGTTCTTCAGATTTCTTAGGCTTAAGATCAATTTTCAGCTTTGGAGTTGATATCTGAGAAATATCAGTGATTTTAGTTCCTGAGCTAGAAGATTGACTTACTGAAGGTTTAGAAGGAATTTTCAATTTTGTTTTCTTGGTAGCCTTCCGAGGATGGGAAATGGATTTCCCTTTATCAGCGAGCTTAGAGCCTTTTGATAAGTCCGCAGGAATAGGATTAGAGGAAGAAGAGCACTGAGTAGAAGTGGTGTCAGGGATAGAAGAACAAACATTCCAAACTTAAGCATGGAACTGTCTTCTTTAGGTTCATCCTGTTCTTTCCAAAAACCAAGACCGGTTTTATCACTAGCAGGGATTTGAGCCCTGATGATTTCAGTGATTTTGGTAGAAGAGTTACACCATCCCTTAACAGTTGCCTTTTCTGCTTTTAAAGCAGTGATGGCTTGTTCGCATTCAATGCTGATAATCTCATTCACAATGACTTAATCTTTTAAACGTTCCTCTAAAAGAGTCAGTTCTCTTATCCTTTCATGACATTTTTCTAGCTGTTCGGTTAAATCAATATTTTTGTTTTCAGCTAAAGTTTTGCCATTCAGTGCATTGTACAGATCAATTGTCAGCACATCTACAACGCGACTTCTCTCAGCTTCAGAAAGAGAGGGATTAGTAGAGATAGATACCTGAGAGGAGATGTGACTCATG
This sequence comes from Arctium minus, assembly GCA_954870635.1. Classification (NCBI taxonomy): domain Eukaryota; kingdom Viridiplantae; phylum Streptophyta; class Magnoliopsida; order Asterales; family Asteraceae; genus Arctium; species Arctium minus. The sequence continues at coordinate 72,357,262 of OX941085.1, read as the reverse complement.
GAAGTTCCTGTTGATTCTTCCACTTCTTCTTTAATCTCAGCCATAAGACAGAGATTAGCAGTTTTTTCTTCATCAGAACTAGATTCTTCTGATTCAGCCCAGTAATGCTCTTCAGCGATAAGACCTTTGCCTTTTCTTTTAAAACTTTTCAGTTTTTTGTATTTTTCTTTAAGCTTGAGGTATTTGTTATCGCTGGACTTTCTGGAGGTAGAGGGTTTGAACACTTTCTTTGATCTGCATTCACTAGCAAAGTGTCCAATCTTTTCACAGTTATAGCATATAGCAGTAGCCTTATCAACAGGGGTTGATTTTGGCTTGTCAAATATAAAGAGATGCTTATTTCTTCTGAAATTGCTCTTTCTTGCAAACCTTTTGAAAGAGTTTGTCAAGAGTGCTAAGGATTCATCAAACTCTGAAAGATCAATATCTGATAATTCCTCAGAGTCAGAATCTAACTTAGTGATAGTAAGATTAGATCGCTGAGATGGAATGATCTCTGAAGAGACTAAAGCAACAAGAGTGCTTTTAGAGTCTTTAGAATCTTTTACAAGATTCTTCTTCAGGAGATTTGATTGCTCATAGTTGAGCAATATTCCATATAAGGTGCTAAGAGAGAGAGAATTTAAGTCTTTTGTCAGCTTAAGACACATTGAGTAACTGTCCCAGCTTTCAGGAAGACATTCCAAGAATTTAGTTAAGACCTCAGAGTTAGAATAGGTTCTACCAGCAGTTCTTAGATCAATGATTAGACAGTTAAATCTCTGGTGAACATCAGATAAGGATTCATTCTTACCAGTGATAAAACTTTCATATTGTCTTACCAAATTAATCTTTCGGGTTTCTTGGACTTCAGTGGTACCTTCATATTGAACACATATAGTGTCGTACATTTCTTTGGCAGTTTTAAGATGCATGATGGAATGGAAGGCTTCATCACGCAGAGCCATAGAGATAATGGTTTTTGCCTTAGCATCTAAACCGATTTTCTTTTTATCTTCATCACTCCATTGTCTTATTTCTTTAATAACATATCTTTCAGGGACAACAGGAGTGGTGGTGGTAGCTAGAACTGCAGCTATAATAGTGAAGGGTTCATAAGGGCCATTTGCTACATATTCAGGTATAGTGGGATCTACACCTTCTAAAATAGCATCATTCGATTTTTCCAAAGAACAAAGTTATCTCTGCTAAATCGAGGAGGTTTTGAGAGAGAACCATTATCATAGTAGTTTGTGTTTGTATTGAGTGCCATATTAAGAATTGCAAGGAAGAGAATAAAGCAAGATCTTATTTGTGAGATTAAACAATCTTCTCTGATACCACTTGTTGGTCCCGAAGGTGCTTAACAAGTTTGTAGAAGGGGGGGTTGAATACAAACACAAAATTTTAAAGTTTAATAATTTGTTTATTGAAAAATCAAATCATAATTTACAAGTTTATTGAAAAATCAAACCACAACAGATTTCTTCACATTAGATCCAAGAAATTCATCATAAAACAGTTCAAATAATAAATCTAAATCAGATAAATGATTAGTAGACGTTGATGCTTCATCTGATTTGATCGCTTGAGACGTAGGTTCTGGACTGATTTGCCCAGAAGCTAGTACTCCGGTTATCACAGGTTCTGAACTGTGTTGTTTAGAAGCCATTTCTTCATCAAACGTAACGTTGACGCTTTCAATAACTGTCTTTGACTTCTTCAAATATACACGGTATGCAGTTGATGTAGATGAATAACCAATGAAGATGCCTTCGTCCGCCTTGGTACTGAACTTGTTCAGACTCTCTCTATCGTTTAGAACAAAACACTTACACCCAAATATATGGAAATATTTGATTGTCGGTGTTCGGTTTTTGATCAACGCATAAGGAGTCTTCTTGAATCTGCGGTGTACCATGGAGCGATTCTGAGTGTAGCACGCAGTCGATATAGCTTCAGCCCATAGAAATAGAGGTAAGTCAGATTGACTTAGCATAGTACGAGCAGCCTCGACTAGCGTACGATTTCTTCTTTCGACCACTCCATTCTGTTGAGGCGTACGAGCAGCAGAGTATTGACGTGATATCCCGACCGATTCGAGATATTCTTGAACTGTTTTGTTCTTGAACTCTGTGTCGTTGTCTGTTCTTAGAAGCTTGATCGGTTTCTGCAGATTTACCTGGGTCGTCTTCTGGAATGTAATGAGAACATCTGGTGTCTCATCTTTTGAACGTAGAAATTTGACCCAAGTGTATCGCGAGTAATCGTCCACGATAACTAGTATGTACTTCTTTCCGCCTAGACTTTGCGTTCGCATCGGACCGCATAAGTCCATATGCAACAACTCTAACGGAGAGCTTGTACTCGGTTCAAGCTTTGGTTTATGTGGAGCTCTCTTCATCTTTCCCTTTTCACACGCTGCACAAAGGTGTTCTTTTTCATACTTCAGCTCTGGAAGTCCTTTTACTAACTTTCAACTGACCAGCTTGTTGATGTACCTAAAGTTGAGGTGAGAGAGCCGTCGATGCCATAGCCAACTTTGCTTCATCGAGGCTTTAGAGAGTAGACAAACCTGCTTGTCAGTCTGGACGTTTGACAAATTGATTGTGTGAGGTCGGACTTTCGAGTGCCAACCAAGAGTTCGTTGCCTTCTTCAGTGCGAACAGAACACCTCTTGGCTTTGAAATTGACCTCTAAGCCTTTGTCACAGAACTGGCCTATACTGAACAGGTTGTGTCCTAAGCCTTCAACATAGCTCACCTTCTTGATCGTGACTTTGTCATGTACCATATCACCATATCCTAGTATTGGTGAAAACTGATCGTTGCCGAATCTAACTGTTCCGCAGTATTTCTCTTTAAAGTTGGTCAACATCCCTTTCTGTCCAGTCATATGCTTGGAACATCCGCTATCCAAGTACCACATATGACGGATCTGCACAAGAGAAATTACGAAACAAGAGATTTAGATATCCATAAAACAAAATTGGAGTAAAGACTTTTGAGCATTGAAGTGCGGGTCTTGAACTGTTGTATTCAAGAGCCATTGTTCGTTGAGGTACGAGTCCTAGACTGTTTTGTCTAGAAGTCATACTTCGTTTGAAGTACGGGTTCTAAGCTGAATTGCTTAGAAGCCTCCATCTTGACATTTAAGTCCGGGTTTTGAACTGATTTGTTCAAAAGCCTAAGTTCTATGCTCCCTCTTAAACTTTGAGTTCCTGCAACACAGATTTATCTTTTGGTACCCATTGGAATTTGGGTCCAACTGTGTTAGCACAAGATTTTGGTACCCATTGAAATTTGGGTCCGTTTTTCATTTGAAATTCATTGGAAGCATTAGAATGATAAGAGTGCACATGATAAGTTCCAAACCAAACATCAAAATCTTTACGAGAAGCATAAGCATGTCTATCATAATTGGAAAACTTTCTAGCAGATAAAGATAACTCGAATAATTGCTTCATAGAATATTTCTTGCGATAAACGACAAGTTTTGGTTTCAAAAAAATAGCAACATTCGGATTCAAAACATCTTTAATAGGCATAGTTTTATTACAATTAACACTTGAAAAAGATTTTGCATTCTCGTCTATCTTCTGTTTTGGTTGCCATTCAGACTTAACTCCCTGCCTTTTCTGGCTCAAATCTGAAACATTTGAAACTTGCGAGTTAGACTTTTGAGCAACAACTGAATGCATCTTCTTTGGGTTACCAGTAGTGATCAGTTTCTGTGAATGCTGAGATTTATTATTCATACCTTTTGCATTCTTAGCTTTCACATAAGCTGATTTATCAACTTTCGTTGATGATTTACCTTTTTCAGACATACTGGTTGATCCAAATGATTTTACAACAAAAGATGAATGGTTAGGAAGTTTGGCATTAAAATCAAATTGATCAATACACTCATCTAAAACACCATCGGAGTTTAGAAAATCAAACCCTCCATTAGCTAAACCAAACAGATCATCAGATTTTGAAGCCTTTGAAGATTTAGAAAGAACAGAACTCTTAAGCACAGCTGAAAAAACTTTTTGTTCAATATCAATCAAAAGTCTTTCATCTGTTAAAGATGTCTCAAGTTTAGAAATTTTACTTTCCAAAACGAGAGGAGGGACGTAAATTTTACCTTTAATAGGCTTCGCCTCCATTTCTTTTACAAAGTAACTCTAAAAGAAGTCATTTGAAAGAGATTTCTTTTGATATATTGGATCATCATTATAACTATTATTCAACTTCGCATAACAAAATGGAAGTTGAACATTAGATGTGTTCTTTCGTTTTTCTGTTTCCTTGGCTTCATCCTCTTTTGACAGTCCAGTCCAGAAGACTTTAAGCTCAGGGATTCGTCGAGCTAGTTTCATAAATGTAAAATCATAAAGTGCAGACACTTCAGATTTAGCATTTGAGAATTATTGTCTTTTCTTTAGCGCAGTTATCAAAGTTTTTATGCATTGTCTCAATCAATACTTTATTCTCAGCAATATCCTCGCTAAGTTTCTGTATTGATTGGTTTTTGTCATTGATAACAACTTTTTCTCGCTTAAGCTTCGACTCTAACTCTTCGAGTTTAGTCAACATGGCATGCATTTGATTGAAGAAATCTAAATGAGTTAAATCACATACCTCATTTTCCTCATCATCAGAATCAGCTTCAACTTCTGATTCCTGCTTGCCCATTAAGCACATGTGAGTTGTTTCATCCTTCTCTTCATTCTCATCTTCTGATTGATCAAGCCAATACTCATCTTCTGCCATCAATGCCTTTCCAGCCTCCTGTTGCTTGGCTAGAAGCATTTTATTCTTGTAGTAGTCTGAGTTTCTGACTTTGGGTCTTCGGCAGTCTCTGGCAAAGTGACCTATTTTGCCACAGTTGTAGCATGTTGGAGGTTCTGACTGACTGGATCCTTCAGCTTGATACCTTCTCTCTTCCGGCTTCCTTTCTTCTATTTTCTTTCCTTCAACCCTCTCCTTGTGAACATAGTTGTTTGGACAAGAAGAATACCTCTGACTGTTTGAACTTGGCTTCTTGTAGAACTTCTTCTGAAAAGCCTTTGTCAGCATAAGCATTGCCTGCTTTAGTTGTTCACAGTCGTCCGAGTCAGAGTTCGCTTCATTTTCAACCTCATCTGATTCAGACATAAGCATCTTTTTCTTCTTCTTTTTCACAATAAGAGCAACTGAGTCAGCAACTGTCTTCTCACCCTGTCTCTTTTCATCCAAGATTTCATCCACCTCTTCTTCATTTTGTTTGAGGGTTTCATACACCTCATGAAGTGGAATCTCGTTTAGATCCTTGATTTGCTTCATTTGTCTGGCAAACCTCTTCCATTTAGGCTGGAGAATGCTTAGGAATTTGACATTCAGCTCTATTTGCGATTTATTGACCTTGTTCTTGCTTAGTTCATTTAGCAAGGTCACAAACCTGTCATAAGTTTTTGCTAGTGTTTCTCCAACTCTGCCTTTGAATTCTTCATAGTTGTTTAGGCAGTTGGATATCTTCAGCTGGTTTCCAACTTTTGATCCTAGCATCATCTTCTCTAGCTGATCCCACATCTGTTTGCCTGAGGCCTTATAGCTGTCTATCTTTACGTATATTTCATTTGGAATGCCTTGAAGAATATAAGACTTTGCTAATCTATCACCTTTTGCTCTTTTAAGGTTATCACCTTCTAGTTCATGATACTTAAGTTCAAACTTTGTTGCCACAGTTCCCTCCGTACGAGTCTCATAAACTGGTGCCATAACTCCCTCTTCTATCGATTTCCTGATGAATTCACCCAACTCATGTCTTTCAATGAAGTCCATGAACCGATCTTTCCACTGATCATACTCTCCCTTGAAGAGTACTGGTGGCTTTGAGTAAGTTCCGATCACTAGAGCTTCTCTTGAAGTCATTCTAATTTAAAAAGACCAAGTCTGGTACTGGCGCAAAAGGAGGTTTGCGCGAGGTTTGTGTGGCGCGAAGTAATACTTTGCGCTAGTAGAGGTTGGCGCAAAAGATGGTTTGCGCTACAAGGAGTTGCCGCAAAAATCAACTTTGCGTTATGAGGTGATGGCGCAAAAGTGACTTCGAACAAAGTTTGCGTTCTGAGTTTTGCGCAAACTGAACGTGACGCAAGACTCTCTATGAACTGGCGCAAATCTACAACTCTCGCGAGTTCGTCCCTGTGCTTCGAAAAAATCGACTCTGATTGCTCAAATAACCCTGTTTGACAACGATTAGCAGTCCCAAATTCTAACAAATGACCACAATCACTTCTAGAACAAATTTCTAGCCTTTGAACTCAATAAAAATCACTTTTTGAAAATAAGATCGATGGAACAGTGAGTTTTTGAACTCGAGAACTCAGACACAAAAATCACGAAATTGAAATCGATTAAAGCTCTATAATGAAATTAAACAACACCCAAACGATCTAGACCACAAATCGATCACAATCTGATCGATTTCAACTCCTAAAACACACTTAAACTTGAAAATGATTTTGAAATGAAGAACACAGAGTCGTTGTTTTAAAAACTTGATTTGAATCTGATTTCAGGCTCTGATACCAATTGTCGGTCCACAATATTATCAAGTTCTTATCAAAACAATAAGACATATGATTACCAACCTGTTTAGTTTATAAATCAAAGAATACAGGATTGATGTTTGTTCTTGAAGCTCTCGTTTTTCTCTCTGATTTACACCGTGAGTGTGTGTGTTGAAATGTGTTCTGATATCTTAGCTTCTCTAACACACTAACATAATATCTAAAATATAATATCTAACTAATATCTAATAACTTAGATATTTAGAAATAATAATAAAATACTAAAAACTAAACTTTGACATTTTATTACAAACGACATTAGACTTATATTAAGAGTTGACTTTCCGGCTTTAGCTTCAAATTGGATCTTTAGATTGGATGATCTTGAATCCAATAGATCTGTGCGTTAACAAGGTATGTCTTTTCTGACAATCGTACTATGTGTACAAGGATAAGACAAAAGTGACTTGAGGCATAAGCTAAGTGATCATCAATCGCTGAATATCTCTTCCTTCAGATATACAAAGAAGTTCAACTATCACTGAAGCTTTTCCTCATGTTTCTTCGCGTGTGTAGACTTGTCTTGGCTTCACTGATATCCGCATCAGGTAATGAGTAGACTTGTCTTTATTCAGTAGCTTTGTCTTCGATTCAGCAGTGAACATCTTTTGTCGCGAAACTTGTCTTCAAGGATTACGTCTAACTGTTTACATTCGAAATCATCAACAATATTGAACATACTCAGTATTAGATCGCTGATGGTGAAACACTAATACATATGAATTTTTACAAGAGAGATCATCAGCGATAGCTGAACAGACTCAGTATGATCGCTGATGATGAAACACTAATACATAATGTTAAACGTAATTTTCATTACACTAGTACAAAAATGTTTTTTTGCCACGGTTTTGAAAATTCAAGTTAGTCACGGTTGGGTTTAAAACCGTGGCTGAAAGTCATAAATAAATTTTGAGTATTAGGTTAGCCACAATTTAACTCAATAAATGTGACAATTACAAATCATGTTTAAACATAATGCCATGCTTTAGACAAAAACGTGACTAAATGATTCTTTATGGTCACAATTTTTTTTTGTGGCAAGTAACAACTAAAAACCGTGGCCATATATTGAAATATAGTCACATTTTTTTGTCTAAACCATGACTCTATGTTGTGACGGTTATTTTCCGTGGCCATAGATAAACATATGGCCACATGAAGCCAATTCTCTGTGGCTAAAACCAAACTACATGCAACCACAAAAACATGTTAAACGTTGCCAAAGTCAAGGTGTTTATGACCACGATTTTAATTATCCTCTGTCACCAAAAGGTGACCAATAGTCATGGTTTTACAAATTAAGCATAACTATAGGTCATGAATTGGTAGCGATTAGTATATAATTTGTGTAAGCTAAACGTATATTTAAGGCCACGTTTAAAATTAGTCGGTGGCTAAAAGGAAACTAATAGCCTACTTTCTAAAAATTCAGTTCATGTGACTAATAAGTAACTTGTGGCCATGGTTTTTATTTTTGTGTGTGACCGAAAGTTAACCAATAGCCACGATTCTAAAAGTTAAGCGTAACTATATGTCATGAATTGGTCACGGTTTTATTATTTTTTGTAGCCAAAAGGTAACTATTAGCTAAAGTTCTAAAATTTAAGTGTAACTATATATTACGATTTGATCACGGATAATATGAAATTAGTGTGGCTAAAAGCACAAATAAGATCACGGTTAAAATAAACGTACGTGAATAAAAGGTAACTTGTAGTCACACTTCTAACAATTTAATTCGTGTGGCTAATAAGTTGTTTATGACCAAAATTATTGTTATTAATATGGGTGATAAAATTTTAACCAATAGCCATGGTTAACCATACACCATGAATTGACCATGTTTTTCTTTTATCATTTTGTGTGGCAAAAAAGTAAACAGTTGTCACAGTTATAAAAATTAAGCATAACTATATATTATGATTTGACCACGGTAAATATCAAATTTGTGTGGCAACAAGTACAGTTAAGGTTACAGTTAAAATAAGTTCAAAGGGCGTTAGGATAATCAATGGTCATGTCAAAAAAAATTAGTGGCTATCAGTAGTTATGACCACCGTTTATACTATATTTGAGTGTGTTAGATCCCATTTCAAGCAACAAAAGAAGAACTCCATAGAAAAGTAGAGATAAGATGAAAATTAAGAACATAATTATCAAGAAGTCATCTCATATGATTTGATTGAATAACAATGGAGGGGAAATTGGAAGAACACCACACTGAACATTTAGTCGAATCTCATAAGGTTCACCTAGTCTGTGTGTGTAATTTTGTAGTCTCTACAAAATTACAAATGAGAAATGAACTCCATCCTCTTAGCTTTCCAACAAGCTTTGATTCATCCATTTTGGATGAAAAATGAGTGAGTTGTGCAAGTTTTTCCTCAGCTACGCAGAACGATCGTCAAAACAAAAAAATTGACTCTTAAGATCCTGTTGAGTAAGCGTTCAACACCGAGCCTTAAACTTGAATAAGAGAGGAGGGAGTGACAATCAATGTGTCACATATGTAGCTTGAAACCATGAAGAACCGTCGAGAGAACACCGTTCTTGAAAGGCTCTGCGATCTGCCTCTGTACAACAGTAGCCTCTGCACACTTTGATCAAGTTCTGGACAGTCTCTGTATTTCGAATCTGCTGCACAAATTCAACATAAACAACAACTTCTGTGATCTGCATCTGTATAGAAGCTTCTGTGTTCTGCCCCAACATGCCCATCAAATCTTGCAACATTTGTCTGACTCTTCACATCCCAGATCTTAACAATAGCGCCAGAGGTGCCTGTTCCAAAATCTGAACCAAAATTTGTTTGAATTCTGAAATCAAACAGGTGAACAACATACTGCCATCACAAAACTGGGTAACATGATTATAACTATTAGTTTTTAACTCTGGATAATCTTAATCGTAAATCAGGATGAGCATAATCTGTTCGATCATAGCTTTGAGACCACATAACTTATGTAGTATGAACATTGATCATATAGAAGCTGTGCCAAACTCAAACTCTGGATAACTTTCGAAAATATTTAGGACACAAATTTCACATGAAAATCTTATCTTTGAAACATCTACATAACTCTTGAGAACATTGAAGCAAATTTGGATGCACTTTGAAAACAGTAGCTAACAGACCCAAATGCAACTTCTCGAAATCTGTTATGTATTTGTTAACTAACTTTGGCTTCATGGACAAATACACAAGACGATCCATCTTGGCCACTTCCCGGATTACGACTTTAACTGTGGCCAAAGACCTATGGCCACGATTTTCAATTCACGACTAGTCCATATGCCCAAGTCGCATACACAAGTCACAAAAACCAATTCGAGTATTACATATGGCAATGTCATTCCCATAAGTAGATATATATGCCGCAAAATTTGTACATATCCACTTTGAGCTATCAGACACAATTTAACAGTCCCAAACGATGGAAACAGATGAATCATTTGTTTTTTGAAAAAAGGGGACAGAACTTCAGAAAAACATTTATAGATAAAAAATAATTTACAAAATTAAATGGACATATCCATTGTACAAGATGAAACGCCTAACAAGCCCAACTGAATTTAAGGCCCCATTACCATCATCAATCAATCAAAACATCTAAAGTTGAATCCTTCAACAAAATTCAGAGACCACAAGCCGACTCGAAAGTAGGGGAGAGGCATATTTGGACGATTCCAGTTAGACACAAAATGAATACTTCGGTAGACGAGCCATAAACTTCGAGTTCTGTGATCCTTTCTTAATTGTATCAGGACTTGGCTTGTTAAGTATCCTTTCCCTGTGCTTAAAACTCCATCCTTGTTTAGTAAGCAGTTGATTAAAAATGGACCTTATGCACATTCTAGACGGAGGCAACTTCTGTTAACGATCAACATCTCTAAAAATACGCAGGTTGATCAACAATGATATGTCAGAATTTCTCGTCATTTGTATGAGCTGCACAAATCTCTGGATCAACAGGACTGCATCAAATCTGATTAAAATAAAATCTGGAATCGAACACATATCATATTTGCAAAATTTTGAATCTGTTGCACACCTGCACATTTTGAAATGTCGAAAATGCCAAGTTCACACTCTTTTGACAGCTTGAACGATGTGTAGGTTGCACATTTTGAATCATAAGACCAACTTAAAAACAATCTGAAACCACAAACCACAATTTGCATAAAGCCATACATAACCTTAAAAACAATCTGAAACTACTTACTTGAATACGTTTCTGTTGCACTTCGAATACATTATGCACAAATTAACTATTGCTGCTCTTTTCAAATTCTGGAGAACAGGTGATTGAATTCTGAACAAACACCAACTTAATTCTGTACAATCTGCTGCCCACAACAGCTTTGTACAATAACAGCACAAAAATCTGCATCACTTATTGAATTATGTTGTTACAAGATCTATTTTATGCTGCATACTTTGAATGGATAGAGTACTTACAGTCGTAGGTCTCAAATTCTACACACGAAATCTGGATGAACAGATTTCATTCTTGAAAATGTTGTTGTCCCCTTTCTGTTTTGGAACAAATCAGCAGCAACTGTACTCTGGATTTCGATCATAACAGTAACTAGAATCTTCCAGTAGCTTAATAACTCGGTAATCTACTGTAATTCGAATCTGCTGCTGCTATTTTGATTTGCGCAGACCTGGAATTTGAACAACGTCACAGCAGCCTGTAGTTTTTGAAGTCTTCTGCCTGCTGCACTTTTCGAGCACAAAAACATTGTTTGAGCTCTTTTCCCTCTGTAGTAAATCAACACTTTCAACATGGAAAGCAACAATATCATTCTGGTAGACCAATTCTTTCACACCAAACTCTGCATTTATCGAAATTTGTTTCATAGTTCGAATTGACAGCAACATAAGCACTGGATCAACAACTTTCTGTAATCTGCTTCTGCACATTTCATTTGGATAGTTTCTGTATGTGCATCTGATTAAATTGTCAATAAATAGATGGGCCCAAACCAAAAGCCAAATGGGCCCAAACCAGAAGCTGCGAAAGATAAGAATTATGATCCCCGATAGATCCTACATAAGCAAAACAGGAACATTAGCAGCAAGCAGGTTTGGCCAAAGGAACTAAAACCAAGGGCAACTCCAAACCAGTTAAATGAAATTTGATTCATATCCAACAAGTGAATGTGCAGACCAGAAATAGCACAAACCAGTGATCTAAACAGCAGCCATAGAAACCATAAACTGAGAGTCCAAAAATCCTAAACAGATCCAAAACAGACTGCAAAGAAACCATCCTCTATTACGACCAGAATTCAATTATAGTTCACACTAGCAGACCATAAAAACTCCAAAAGAGAAGGAAAATCCTTATCATCGTGGCCCAAATCCGTAATTTACTCTAAGAAATATAACCAAGCCATAAGCCTACAGTAAAATAGTCGACAAATCAGGAAGGTGCATGAGATTGGAATACTTCAATTGCTAATTAATAGGAAAAACCAATTATGATATGTATGACCTAGTGCTCTGATTAAGATGCTTAGGAGTTTCACTCAATGGGTAAAAAAACAGGTTTAAACCGCATGAGTTGTGTTAGATCCCATGTTAGACAAACAATTGAAGATACTCCATAGAAAAGTAGAGGTAAGATGAAAATTAAGAACATAATAATCAAGAACTCATCTCATATGCTTGTCGCTTGTTAGCTATATCTGCATCAAAGGATGGTAGTTTCTACAAGAAATCATCCACTTTCTGGCCACATCTGTTCCAGCACGATCGTTCCTGGGGTCTGGGTCAGTGTAACCTGATGGTCTTGCCTCTTTCACTACTTCACTGAAGGCTTGTGTCTCAACAAAAATTGTTGAATATATGACTCGATGTCCCACTGAAAATTCCTTCAATGCGTATAATCTTGTCCCTTGTTTGAAGGAGATCTCGTAAAGTGTGCATGATTGGGAGACCAGTTCCAACAGTAGCTTCCTAGAAATAATGAGTGAAGGAACACAATGCACAACTTCAATTGTGGCAGCTCATCAACAATAAAAAGACTGACTTGCTGAACATGCTTTCGCTGCTTCCTACGACGAGATAAAGCATCCCATCTATTAGGGGTGTTGATTATTACCTGGGCCCTCTCAAGTAATTTCAAATCTGTTGCTGTTTCCCCAATCAATTCACAAACTCTCAACACAAGACCATCTCCAAATTCTTTTTCCATTCATTAAATCGCTCTTTGGCAAGTGCTTCAACAAAAGCAATGTACACATTACACATGACGCTATCAGGCCCTTTCTGATGGTTCCTTAAAATTGCAAATTATGCACATAGAAGCCTATAAAAATTTTGAACTTTGGAATCTGCACAAATCGAATCTGTCAATTTGTTCAAATGTATGAACACTGAATTCGATGATGCTGAATTCTAGGAGTTGTTCGAACTGTGGATGTTGTTTCAATTTTGGATCAACAACTCTAGAATTTTGGATTAACAGAATATGGATTCTGTATGTATAAGAACACGGCTGCACATTTCAAACACCCTTTTGACGGTTTAAGCTCTGGACCGCCAGAACTTATACATTTTGATCACAACATCCGAAACATTCAAATCCACACAGATTTGGATCTGCAAGGCTGCACTTTTCTAGAGCTTTGATAGAACATATTCACTTCAATTAAACTCAGATTTCAAAACATCACTTCGAGAAAACTATGCACAAAGACAGCTGCCATAAATCTATGTAGATTGTTCGAATTTGGGATCTGCAGATCTGAGCTGATAAAAACAATAATCCTTCTGATTCAATATGGCAACAGTTAGCTTGGTTTTGAACACACAACACATGACAGATTTTTCTGCACTTCAAATCTGTTGCTACTGTTGCACACTTCTAGCACAGACAGCAGCAAGATTTACTGCACACATAGGACTTTTGCTGCACCCGAAATATGGACCAACTCTGATTGAGTTCTGCTGCACAAAAGTGACATCAACAATCACTTATTCGAAGCAACTTATATCCTGCTGCAGTTTTGGAATTATGCACACAAACAGATTGAAAAACCTAATGTAGACCCACACAAATTAAAGTCTGTTGCTCTATTAATAATCTGGACTGTCAAAAGCAATCTGTCCCATAACTATGCACATGATAACTCAATTTGCTGCACACTTTCAAATTTTGTAAACATGTAACTGCATAAATCTGGAATAATAGGACTGCTGCTTTATACTTTCCGAACACTACATATTTCAAATGGACAGCAACATAGGAAATTTGGATTTATAAAATCTGCAGCCCTTTAATCAAATTCTTGAAAGGATCCCATCTTTGGAGAGTTCTCATTCTGCAGAAGAGAGAGCATCTGATTGTTGTCTTTGTAATGGGCACTCAATATATATTTACAGAATGTTGTCCATAAACATTTGAGCCTTCAAACTCTGTCCACATACATCCAAATCTGCATTTACATTAATGACAGCAGCATAACAACAACTTAACAACAACTTTCTGTTGTTTTCTGCAGCTTGACAGCAACATAACAGCTTAACAACAACTTTCTGCTGTTTTCTGTAGCTTGACAACATTTTGACAAGATCACTATTCGAACTCTGATCAAATTCTGGAATACCATTTTTAGGATTTTGAATGCATAATTCATTCTATTTTGAATCTGACTGATCTCTGCATTTTGAACAAACTGAAAAACTTGCTGTCACATCATCTGATCGATTGAAGCAAAGATTAACATTCTGTCACCTGATTGAATTCTGGAAAAAAAATTCTTTACAACCCTGTCAATGATCATGATACTAGCATTGCAGAACAAATGTACAGTCCTTTTACAGTCTTGCAATAACAGAATCACTCTTACCCCCCTAAGCAACTAGGTCCAATGGTTGGAAAGCCAAGATAACAACCAACAATAAGAGTGAGAAAACATGAATTCTGTTGCCAAATAAATCCATCAACTGACGAACATAAACCTTAGAAACCAATAGGTATAAAATTAACAGGCCAAAATTGATGCCAACAGTAAGAAAACCAAAATGAAACCAAAACAACAACTAAAATGGGAAAAAACAAATAGATCAGAGTAATAAGGATCAGATGATCACTAATAATCCAAAATATAAGCAACAAACTGTCATGGGAAATCAGGTGGGAATCAAATATTGAACATTGCAACCACACATGAAATCAGGCGGGAATCAAATATCGATCGACTTATTCAAAGTTACAAGATTTGTAATTATGACCTGCAAGTGGAAGATGTAGACATATTCGAAATTCTCTTATACTAAGTTATGACAACAAATTCAATGCAATTGATAATTGAAATCTGAACCTTTTTGCTGCATAGAATCTGTCTCTGGATTTCGAGCATAACAACAACTAGAATGGACATATTTCACTTAATCTCGAACTTCTGTTATCAATTAATCGGCATCACAGACTAAAAGCTGATTTTGGACTGCTGCACATTTCAAACTTTATATGCACTGTGAAATATGACAAATGGACAGATGCAAAGCTGGATTGCACCAAGATCAAATCTACAGTTTGCACAAATCTGTTGATGAATTCAAATCTGTTAATAACTCATATTCTACTTTGAAATCCTTTCAAGATCAAACCAACAGTCTGCACAAATCTGAGAGAACTAATCACTGTTGAAACAAAAACAAGCCAAATTTTAAGCCTAACTCTGAACAGGAGATGAAAAACAACAAACGTTGAACATTTTGAAATCCACTACTATTGAATCTTTTGAAATCAATTTGAGACCACAATCGAACATTTTGAAATCCACCACTAAAACATAGATTGTATATGTTGGTTCTATATGCTCAAGAATGATTATAAAATAATATTGTCGGTAATATATGATCCTATAGGGTCACACCAAAAACAAGTAGACACCTAATTAATATTTATAAGAATTCGATTCTTGATAAATATTAATAATTATTGAAAATTATTATTGAACATGATTCATAATATTAGACGCAAATAAAAGATTCTAGTTTATTAATGATATGATGGGCTCATATGTAACTAGAATTACAAGAGGGACTTATAGTAATAAAGTTTAAATTGTTAAAATTATGATTTTAACTAATTTAAACTAGGAGGGCTAAAGGGAAAATATGCATGGCTATATTTTAAAAGTGGAAGGGCTTAAATGAAAATATGCATGGAAGGGAGCATGCTCATTGGTTCTTTTGTGTGGTGGTTGGTTGTTTTTATACAACACTTTCACCTTGCAATTTTGAAGAACATACAACAAGTTTTCAAATGAAAAGAAAACTCCTTTCCTCCTCCCTCTCTCTTGTTTTGGTGTTTCTTGGTTAACCAAATCCCTTATAAATTTGATCCAAGAAAACATCTTTGCATCATCAAGAAGAAATGAACTAGCATTCGAAGTGTTGGAGCTTGTTGGTGGATACCGATAGAGGAACTCTACGTTGGGTTCTACCATCATCATCAACGATCAACCTCCCATGAGGATCCAACGTCTTCAAAGGTTGTATCTCCAAACTTTCTTTTGTATTAAGTTATATCTTTTCATTGCATGTAACAAGATCCTTTGTGGGAATAAAATGGTTTTATGTTTTTGTTCAATTTTTGCTTCCGTTGCATGAAAGATATTTTTAGTCTTTTCACGAGTTTTTGAAACCCCTTTTGAACATTAAATCCCAACAAGTGGTATCAGAGCCGATGTTATATGCATGATTAGATTTTTGGTTGAAACTTGGTTTTTGGAAGCCATGGATAAAAAGTTTTATTTTAAATGAATTGGTTCATGCATGGCTTTTTGGCAACTTTTGCTAGTTTTTATTTTATACTTTATGTAACAAAAATTAAAATGGAGATTTAAATCCATGAGATGTATTTTTGTTACATAAAAGGTTGCCTTAGAAAAACAATGTGTTGTTTTTATTTTTATTTTTTATTATTCTATATTGTATGCATATGTGCATAAAACAAGTCATGGATATGGTTGTAATTCTTTTTTTTTTCATGTTGGCATGTAATAGTAAATAGGTTTTATTATTTCAAGTTTTTTTTTCTCTTGTAAGTATTAGCTTTTGTAGCTAGTTTTCATTTTATAAAAATGTCATAAGAGAGGCCAACATGAAGTTCAAGATGAAAGTTCTTCTTATGGGTCATGCAAGCCTATTTTGGGCTAGATGGACTTTTTCAACACATGAAGGAGGATTTGAAGACTTGCATGCATGGAGATGTTGGAGCAAGTGGGAGCTTCAAGACCTTTTTATTTTGTTTTATTTTTATTTTGTCCCTTAGGAAAGGACTACACATTTCTTGTTATGGCTCACAAGAAATGTTAATAGAATTGGCTTTGATTTTATGCACATCTTCTTGCATGTTGTGGTTGTAGTATTCTTTTATTTTATTGATTTAAAATATAGGATATCTATATTCGCTTTTAAAAGAACAAATAAATTGGTTCTAAGTCACTTTAAAATGGCATAAATTTAAAGTGACAAATTTTAAAAATATGTTTTAAAAGTGAAATGAACCAAACCTTAAAATGGAGATTTTAAGTAAAACAAAATTTAAAACAGAGATTTTAAATCCATAACATGCAAATTGGTTCATATGTGTTTTGAATAAAATAGTTTATTAAAAACACTCTAAAAATTGGTTTTTAAATGAACCGAACAATTTAAAATGGAGATTTTAAATAATTTTGAAGAAATAAGTTTTTTCAAAATTAAGAGTATTATGATGCATGCAATTATATGGTACTAAGAGTTTGGAAATCAAATTTTGACGTTTTTCATAAGACGCTAAAGTGATTTTGTAAATTTTTGTTTTAAAAATTACCAAACGTCAATTTTTTTAATTAATGAAAGGAGTTAAAATGGAGATTTTAAGACCTATCCAAACTCATAGTCTAAATAATAAAATGTTTATTATAGGACTATAATTTTTTTTTATTTTTTATTTTGTGATCAAACCTAAATCTTAATATATGATATTAATATTTTGACCACAAATTTAAGTTGATAAAATGGGGATTTTATTTTAACTAAAAAGAACAATATGATGATAAATAAGTTTTTCAAAATTAATATAGTATCACATATTAGACGCATGCAATAACTCTTAACACTAAAATGTTTTTCAATACTAGAATTGTAAAACATATAAATCCCTCTTAGAAGGCAAATCAATGCCGTCCTTTTGAGAGACACTCAATTTGTCACTATGGCACCCTTGTGGGATAAAGGTCACCTAACCGCTTGGATTGTCTTGTGATGAATGAGGTGATTCTTGTGTCCTTGTAGGATAAAGGTCACCCAACCGTATTGATATAATTTTCACACGTTGTCTCAAGTAGGATGACTTGATCAGGAATTTTTTGTGATAAAGGTCACCTAAACAAAAGAGGCCCGAGGCATAGATGGGATCAAACATGCCAAGTTGACAAAAGTTGTTAAGAATCCCATACCGCTATAAGTTACATCTAGATGTAATTGGTAAGCGTTGTCTACCTTGTTGGATTGAATAGACGGGATAAAGGTCACCTAACCGTTTGTTCGTTTCGCAACTTGGATTATATATTTGACAAATTAATGTTTAAGAAACGTAAGAGGGTATTAATTGAGTCAAATATTAAATATTGAAAATTCTAAATGAACCTTGTTAATTTTTGTAGCTGAACCAAAACACCGCAATTAACTCAGCCTTAAGAGCCTCTCTCTTGGAAGATAGGTTAACTGTCCCAAACTTCCCTTTGTGGATTCAAAGGCTGAGACATATTCTCTCACGTGAAAAGAAATCATACGTACTTTTCGTACCTCTTCCACAAGAACCTCCTCTCACCTCCATAGAGGCCCAAAATGCTTGGTGGAAGCATTATAATGATTCATACGATGTTTCATGTCTTATGCTTGAAACTATGGATCCAGTCTTACGAGAAGATGTGGAGATATTTCAAGATATGGCATATGACCTTGTGGAGAGACTACGGACATATCATAAAAGTTTTATAAGAACAGAAGTCCTTAAAACACGTTGGATACTTCATCAGACCAAAATGAGGGAAGACCAAAGTGTGGGCTCCCATCTTCAAACCATGAGGATGCATCTAGACTATTTAGATAGACTTGGTTGTCCTTATCCGGATATGCTAGCCAAGAATGCGATTCTCGGGTCCTTGAACAAAAGGTTCGATGGTTTTAAAATAGATTTTCGGGAAGTTTCGTTCTCGGACTTAAATATGTTACTAGAAACATATGAAAGAAATCTTCCCGAGGCAGTGACTTCAAGTGTTGGAGGAGATTATCCCCTGTGAAATAAAGTTTTCTAACAAGGAAAGTCCTTCAGGTATCTATAAGATAGATAGAACTTTTACCTTTTCTATTATACACTTGTATTTGATACTAAGTGTAAAACTTTATCTTGTAATTTGTTACAAATATTCAAGAAAGGTAAGCTATTGAAAGACAAGCAAGATGGTGATCAATAATAAGAAAGGAAGACTGCATACCAAGCTTATAGGAGATTTAATTTTGAAACCATATGGCTTGTAATGTTAAAACAATGGTTGTTTTGAACAATGTTTAAATTTAGTTTGACTAAATTATTATTTCAGTTGCATGTTTATTGATTGGATGAAATTCACTTAAGCGTTTTTGAAACGATCATTTTCATATTCAAAATAAATTATTCTATTTCGAGAACCAATTCTCTTAATCGAATAATAAAGTGAATCTCAATAGCCCTCTAAAACATAGTTCAATATAACATTAACACCAAGGACTCAAATGAGATTTGAATCAAATCTGTGGTAAGGCATTGATAAGTTGAATATAGCTCTTCTCTCTAGTTATTGTAACGAAAGAGAAAAGTTGAGATTGATACATTTGGATGTATATGTCTTCTTAATTCATTGTCTAGTTTTGGTGATAGATGATACAATATCTTCACTGATTAACGATTCAAACGTTGAAGTTGTAAACATGAAGCATTTGATATGATTCAAGTCGCTTCAAAGTGAAGATTAAAGAAAACATCACAATGTGATAACCAAAGTCTTTTATAATATAGAGGGATAGTATATGAGACAGAAATTCTTGCATCATCTTAGAAATTGTGAGATAGTCTCACAAGCTCGGTTTATCTAAATCACTTTTTCATCTCAATATGTATGAAAGGATGAACTGAACCTTGTCAGACATGGTTCACTCTATGATGAGAGAAATTACTATTCCTATATGAATTAAGAACTCTGCCTTTAATTACTGTAAGCTATTTTTTACCAACCAAGACGTAGATAAGACACCTTATAAGATTTTGTATGAAAAGTTTCATCCATAATCTTAATTGAAGGTGTAATGAAGCTCATGTAAGACAATAAGCTTCAACCAAACTCGACCTAATATCTACTAAATGCATATATTGTAGAATATACTAAAAATGTTTAGTATACAGATTCTACAATCCCATAAATAATAAAAATTGTTTATTATTTGAACTCCGAGTTCTTGGAAACAAGTTTTCAAATGGGCAAGGCAAATGGTAGGTTTAAGGAATTGAAGAAATTCAAGAACCTCATAACCTAATGCACTTATTGGTTGACACTAGTTATCAAACAAAGGTTGTTAAAACTGAATAATTTGATTGATCAGAAACTTAGTAAATCACAAAGTATTCACAATCCAGTAGAATCATTCAGAAGCCGAGAAATGTCGTTTTCTCACGATTAATGAAGGATGATGTATGACGGGATTCTAGTAAACCCATCAACTACTAAAATACAGTGTCAGATTCTGAATCTGATGAGTGGCTTAGAGTCATAAACACCAAGATGCAATCCATTCATGGATAACTATAAGCATCTTAAAGCTGGAATCTTTATTTTGATGAGAAAATCAAAAGGTTTTAATTTCATCAAATAAAAGAAGACTCATGCATTTACTAAAAGGTTGGTCGGAGCGCAGTAAAATTCCTAGTATTGTATGTAAGAGACATACTAACAACCGGAAGAAAACACAAGGCAAGGCACCGTGTCTTGGCCGGGGCAACACATCTAAATGAAAGACTTAAGAACATGATTATGTTTTTGAAATAGAGATTTGAGGTGAGAGATCTGAAGAGGATTACAGTCATAAATCAAAGTACGTATATAGACATGATCCTAAAAAGGTTCAAGATGCAAGGCTCTAACAGTAGGTTCTTGCAAGTATGGTGTGACATCATTTTAAGCAAGCATTAGATGATGTTACCAACAATTTTCAGGGGAAGTTTTTTTAATGACCATAAAGAACATTCTAAGGTACTTATGTAGAACCACATAAGTGTTCCTTAATTATGGGTTGGAAGAAGATCATAGTAAAAGGTTACATATGATGATAGCTTCCATAGATCTTAAGAAATGAATGAGAAGATCGTTGGAAAAGGGTTCCAAGTGAAAGTAAGGTTCATAATACAGAATAAGAATACATTGCTGCTTTAGAAGCTGCAAAAGGAAAGATGTCTTGGATGAAAGAGTTCATTGAAAAGCTAGGATGATACCTTCCATTCCGGATCACCTAGAAGTCTTTTGCGAAAATAAGCGTGCCATTACGAGATCTAAAGGACGCTATGTCACATCAGAATATCAAGCATCTACTCCAAAACTATATTCGGAATATAGTTTGAAAGGAGTCATTCGCGTTCGCAAAGTTCACACTGATCAAGCCTTAGTATACCCATTCACGAAACTCTTTTACATGCTAAGCTTGAAGGGTCATGCTTAAGCCAAAGGACTTCGTTATTCTAAGTGATGGGATTTGATTTGGATTTAGTATTTGGATATTGGAACAAGTTAAGCAACAAGTATAGTACTATAAATAGATATATAGGATATGATCTTATTCATACTCGTTGTGTTCTATATTAGCATGTTTAATCCATGAATAAATTAGTTATTCTAAATGTCCATAGTCGGTCATAGTTGTGGGAACAACTATGAAGTACGACTAATATGAATTGGATTGGTTGACTTTTAAGGGTAAAAGTGGCAAAGTGTTGCAACCAAGTTCATAGGTACTTGCTAGGGAACAAGTACTGGACATGACCCACATCAAGATCACTTCATGGATCGTTGTCATGAGTGACACTTGAATAAAGGTAATATCTTTGTATCCTTTGACCTGAGATACATATTAGGGACTTGAGTGTAGGGAGTACTGTGCTTTGATATGGTTAACCGCTGATCTTGAAATAATAGGCAGCTATAAAGGCCATCATTGGGTATAGTATGAACTGCATAAGAGGCGTATGTAGTCAAAATGGGATTTGTTCCTCTAAATGGTTTAAGAGTGAGACATCTAAGGCGCCTTACCAAAAGTTGAACGACATATGAGAATGATAGCGATCCATGTCTCATGTTCAAAATGATGTCCGAACAAAGGGATAACTGATACCACACCTTATATACATCAATTGAAGCTTTGAGCTTGTGGGAATTGGATGTTGATGAATGGCACATACAGTCATACGTTGCTGGGGGCAGTGAGATGTTGCTAGACGTCCACCACTGTCTATATTATTCTATAATACAATCTTGAGCAAGTGGGAGATTGTTGGTTCTATATGCTCAAGAATGATTATAAAATAATATTGCCAGTAATATATGATCCTATAGGGTCACACCAAAAACAAGTAGACACCTAATTAATATTTATAAGAATTTGATTCTTGATAAATATTAATAATTCTTGAAAATTATTATTGAATATGATTCATAATATTAGACGCAAATAAAAGATTCTAGTTTATTAATGATATGATGGGCTCATATGTAACTAGAATTACAAGAGGGACTTATAAGTAATAAAGTTTAAATTGTTAAAATTATGATTTTAACTAATTTAAAATAGGAGGGCTAAAGGGAAAATATGCATGGCTATATTTTAAAAGTGGAAGGGCTTAAATGAAAATATGCATGGAAGGGAGCATGCTCATTGGTTCTTTTGTGTGGTGGTTGGTTGTTTTTATACAACACTTTCACCATGCAATTTTGAAGAAGAACATACAACAAGTTTTCAAATGAAAAGAAAACTCCTTTCCTCCTCCCTCTCTCTTGTTTTGGTGTTTCTTGGTTAACCAAATCCCTTATAAATTTGATCCAAGAAAACATCTTTGCATCATCAAGAAGAAAGGAACTAGCATTCGAAGTGTTGGAGCTTGTTGGTGGATACCGATAGAGGAACTCTACGTTGGGTTCTACCATCATCATCAACGATCAACCTCCCATGAGGATCTAACGTCTTCAAAGGTTGTATCTCCAAACTTTCTTTTGTATTAAGTTATATCTTTTCATTGCATGTAACAAGATCCTTTGTGGGAATAAAATGGTTTTATGTTTTTGTTCAATTTTTGCTTCCGTTGCATGAAAGATATTTTTAGTCTTTCACGAGTTTTTGAAACCCCTTTTGAACATTAAATCCCAACAGTGTATATATATATATATATATATATATATATATATATGCACAAAAATTTAAAAGGAACCAGAATGAGATAATAGAAAGCCAATTGCAAAAGTCTAAACAGATTCTGTAATAATGATAGAACAAAGGCAGCAATAGAAAATGATACACAATATGGGGCCAAAGCTGAATCAAACCTCCAAAAAGACCTCTTTATGACTCCAATTCAAGTTCAAAAACCAACCTATCACCTACACCCCCTTATTAGTCAATCCCATAAACCAATCCCATACCCCATTAAGACCCAACTCAGAAAAATAAGAGTACATTGACCAAAATTGATTTAGAACTGATATGATCCAAGTGAAGCAAACATCAAACTCTAAACGAGTATCACACTGTGGATTCCTTGATTCACCAAGGCAGAAACAAAAAAGTTTTATATACCAAAGTCAACTATAAATCATTTATATCCCTATCGTTCACAGCATCACGAGAAAATTAAAAGAGTTGGAGCATGTCAAGTTGCTTTGTGTACAATTATACCCCGACAGTCGGTCCGAAAGTAATCATCTCGAGATTCCTTACCCAAATCAAGCGGATCTAGAAGTGGCATGATGTTATCATTCTGAGGAAGAATTACTGTACTAAATTCCTCGTCGACATCATCATAGGCATCTCTGTAGTTTTTGGAAGGTGTCATAAAGACGATAGACTTCTTCTTATCAAGTTGGTCTTTCACATAGAAAACCTGTTTAGCTTGTGATGCTAAAATGAATGGATCATCCTTATGTCCTAACCTATTAAGATCAACCAAGTGGTAGCCAAGACTATCTCTTTTGACTTCGTGTTTATTGTCAACCCAATCACACTTGAAAAGAGGAACTTTTCTTGTATGATAGTCTAGCACCCATATCTCTTGTAAAACACCGTAATAAAACGCTTGATCATAGGTTACACCATCACTCGAAATGTGCATGTCAGTTGCCTCTACACCAACCCCACTATTCTGGTAGATTATACCTTCACGAGATTTTATGCGAAATAGGTATCCATTGATGTGATATGCAGCGTAGTTCATTACCTCGAGGCGTGGGCCATGCAATATCCACCTTAAGTTCTCTCCAATACTTTCAAGCAAGATTGCCAACTCTCTTTCAACCTAAAAATAAACATAAGCATTAGCATGGGCATGAGCATTAAAAAGAAATTAACATAGCAAAAATAACTTTTACCTTATCTCGTAACCATTGGCCAAACATTTTACTATGCTCTTTCTCCAGCCATGCTTGCCGTTGTGTAGGATGTTGGTTCTTCAAATAGTCCATGTGTCGACTAGAAAATACAATGAAATATTTCATACTTATTTGTAGAAGTTTTCCAATCAAAAAATAAATAAGTATCTAATTCTTACTCGATATAAGGCTCAACTTCAAGTGTATTCTGCAATACATAGAAATGCGCTTTCCACAACATTTTGGGACAAACTTTCATCAATTTACCGGCTGACACCGATCTTCCCTCACTAATATACTGAGAATCCTCACCATTGTCATTTGTGTTATGCGTGTCAGGGGGAATACCTACCGTCTTCATGCTTCTTTGGTAATCACTGAAAAACTCAATGGTCTCTTCTGCAACATTCTCTTCAGCGATGCATCCTTCTGGTTTATTTTTGTTTCGCACATGACCTTTGATAACCTTCATACACCTTTCGAACGGATACATCCATCGAAAGCATACTGGACCACATAATTTCACTTCCATAGTAAGATGTACGGTTAAATGAATCATGATATAAAAAAAAAGATGGAGGAAAGTATTTCTCAAGCAAACATAATGTTACACAAAGTTCTTGTTGTAGTTTATCCAACTCTTCCACGTTGATTTCTTTCCTAGATATTGATCTAAAAAAGAAACAGAACCTGATAATAGCATATCTAGTCGGTGTTGGCATAATTGATCGTATCGCAATGGGCAAAAATTGTTGCATTAACATGTGATAGTCATGCGATTTAAGTCCAATCAACTTACGATCTTTTCGACTCACGAGGCTGGCAAAGTTTGAACAATACCCTTGTGGAACCCTTAAATCATATAAGGTTGTACAAAATATGTCCTTTTCCTCCTTGGTTAATGTATAACATGCTGCCGGAAGTATTGTTTTGTTGCCATTTGTCTGAGGTTCCAATTCTGGTCTTAATTCTGGTCTTAACCCAAAATGCACCAAATCCATTCGAGAAGCTAATCCATCCTTAGTCTTCCCATTCATGTGTAACAATGTTCCGACAAGACTCTCACCCATATTCTTTTCAACGTGCATGAAGTCTATACAATGTTGGACGGAATTATACCACCAATATGGTAGGCGTCGTTGCCATATGTTGCATTTCTTCCAATACGCGGTTTCCTTTGCTGTTTTCTTGTTTTTTCTTCATCTTTCCACCTCTTCCTGTTGAACTTTTCAAGAACTTTGGATCAATATCTTTCACTCCCTTACCCCATGAATTCTCTATAGATTTTACCTCCTCGTATATTTCTTCCCCACTCATAGGTATCGGAGGAGCATTGTCTAATTCTTGTTTTCCATTGAATGCCTTTTTCTGCCTTCTAAATGGATGATCATACGATAGGTATCTTCTATGACCAACATAACTTTGTTTGCCCGAGTAAGGAAGCCTAACACATTTAGTTTTTTCCCGACATACCACACAACCTTTATATCCGCTATAGGGGGGCAACCACACAATGTACCAAGAGCAGGGTAATCATTTATTGTCCATAAAACAACTGCACGTAAAGTAAATTTCTCTTGTGTATATGCATCATATGTTTCCACTCCCACCTCGAATAATAGTTGAAGATCATCAACCAAAGGCTCCAAAAAAAACATCGGTGTCATTAGAAAGGGTACCTGATATTAGTAATGGCAACATGATGAACTTTCTTTTCATACACAACCATGGTGGAAGGTTATAAATCACAGTTAAAATTGGCCATACACTGTGATGTTTGTTTCCTCTGTTTACATCAACCCCATTAGCCGAAATGCCAAGTCGAAGATTTCTTGGATCATTTGCAATTTCAGGAAATCTATGATCTATCGTTCTCCATGCTTTTGAGTCAGCAGGATGACGTAAAACACCATCTTTTTTTTCTAGTCGTCTCATGCCATATTAAATCTTTGGCTGTGATCTTGGATTGATACAGTCGTTTAAGCCTTGGGATGATGGGAAAGTACCACAACACTTTGGCCGAAATATTCTCAAACTTTCTTCCTGTCTTGTCGTCCACTTTCCATCTTGATTTACCACAAGTTGGACACACTTTTAAATCCTTGTACTCATGCATGTAAAGAATGCAATCATTGATACAAGCATGTATCTTTTTATACCCTGAACCCATTGCTTTCATTGTTTTCTTTGCCTCATATGTACTATTCATCATCTCATTACCTTCAGGGAGCATCTTTTTTAACAAAACTAGTATTTCAGTAAAAAAGTTGTCTGATGCTCCGTACTTACTCTTCAAGTTGAACAACTGAACCATTGCAGACAACTTTGTAAAGTTGGGACACCCTTTGTATAAAGGTTTTTCAGCATCTTCAAGTAGCTCTTGGAACTTCTCATGGTCGTCCATGAAATTTTCTTCTGTAGCTTGAACCATTTCAATAGTTTCTGGAGCATCTGTTGGAATGCCCATTGTAGAATCACCAAAGTCTTCTATGTGTAGACCATGGTCGACATTAACAGGCGTACTTCTTGATGGCTCGTCCATTTCCCCATGCTTAGTCCAATTAGTATAGTTTGGTTCGATTCCTTTGCTGAATAGATGATTATCTACCTCGTCAACATCAAGAGTGTAATGGTTTAAGCAGAAAACACATGGACATGGAATCTGGATTTTTTCGGTTGTGTTTTCTGGGTCCATGTTCCTCAAAATCTTCAATTGATGCACAACATACTTGAAAAATGTAGCGACTCCATCTATATACGGCCTTTTCATTCTATTTGTACGCATCCAAGATTTATCCATTTTTTTTTTCTATCTGTGGAATAAAAGATTATGTTAAAAAAGCAAAATATGTCCAAAATTCTGAAGTCGATAACTTAAACGATGGATCCTTAATTTCGTTTAGTTTGTTTCATGTGTTAGATCAACCTCTCTTTAAGTTAATTTACGAAAGACATAAAAAATGTAATGGCTCGTCGGTTCATATTTTATAATATTCAAACATGGAGCTTTAAGAAGGTGTAATCATATATTTGTCAAGCTAATCATATATATCTCATATTCTGCATTATACAACCCCTGTTCTACTGTCAAAACAACCCCAATCGAGCTTTTGTTGCTGTCAAAACAACCCCAATCGAGCCTTAAGAAGTTCTTATATTTCCAACTGTAATACACAATTATATACTTCTTTTTCTAACCATATTTTTTGACAAGTGGAATCAAGAAGTTTTGTTCAAATATATTACAAATATGATGGTAACCAAATAATACTACAAAAGTATGTCAAGTTTAACAAACTGAAATTGGACCTGCAATTTCCCAAAAATAAGAAACAACCAACGATGGAGTTCAAACCAGCAACCGATTGGCAATATTAGACCAATTGAGACAGAACTGGGCATACGTAACAGTAGTATCAGGCAGAAACAACAACTCAGGAGCTTCAATTATAGACCAATAAAGGAGGGGATCAAGAACATACACACCCATCTAAATGAATTAATCAGCTCAAAAAAAATATGATCAATCCATAAATTGAACAATAACCAATTGTAAAGATGATGATTAAGTTGTGTGCTAACGTGAACCAATTGTACATAAAAATCTAAACACTATAATTCTTTTAGACATTTAAACAAACACCTTCTATGCAATCTCCAAATACCCAAGGATAGTAAATTTTTTAACATCTCACCAAACTCATTAACAAAATCTACTTCATAAAATACATGTGCATCATGAAATTCATAACACATACAAGATCACATCAACCCAAACAACAATCAATAGGAAACCTTGTGAGATTATTTTCACTTCTACATTCTAATGAATTATGTACTATTATGGCAAAGGGAAGAAACACGAAATAGAAAATTGAGAGTTTACCTCTGGAAGCGATGCGTAGAGAAGTTGAGTAAGGCTGGAAGAAGTAGAGAAAGGGTGGAAAAAAGTCGACCAATGCTGGAAAATGTCGACCAGGGAGAGGGAGACGGAGGGGGAGGGGGGAGGGTATGGGCTGAGATAGGCATATGTCTTAATGATTTACATTTTTTATTTTAAATTTTTGTTGTAAAAACAAGTTTTATAATTATTTGGTGTAACATCTATATCTATATCTATACTATATTATAAAGTACGGATAAAAAACTCTTAAATACAAATCATTAGGCACAAGGTACCATCATTTTATGCAAGATTTTAAAAATCTCTTAATTTACAAGTTTCAAAGCACAAGATACATATTACTACTGCAGGCTTCTAACACCCACCAATTTGGTATGTGCAAGACCTTTCTTTTATGCAGACCTTTCCATGTATCACTATTAATTAATATATTATATTACTATAAATTTGTTTTAATTATATTATTAAATATGTAATTGGTTATTTTTTCTAGATGTCATTAAAATATATAAGATAATCATTGAATTCTAACAAAATACTTTTTTTTTATATAAAAAACATTATATTATTAAGCCTAAATTAAACAAATTAATAAAAAAACATTATCACTTTCTCAAAACCATCCAAAATCGTATTGTAAATCAACAAAAAAACAAACAATAAAATGAAACATTAAATTCGTGATTTATATCGCTACATTGCGCGAATACGCTTCTAGTAATATGTAACTTTGGTATAATTTGTAAATTTTGGTGCAATAATTTCTTAATATAAAAGTAGCTTAGATTAAATAAATTTTTTATATACAATAATCATTCTATTAGATAATATAAGTTAATTATGAATGACATAAAAAAATAAATAGGCTTGTTAGTTCATATTTTACAATATTCAAATGTGGAGCTTTAAGAAGATGTAAGAGATTAAAAAATAAAGAAAGAAATGTTATTGGGAATAAAGAATCTCAACTATACTAATAGGAAAATAAGAAGATGACTCCATGTGCTCTGACCGTATACGGTTGAAGGTTTAACCTTAAATTGTTGGAAATTATAACAAAATGAGGTTAATGGTTTACAATATAGTACATATTAGTATGATTATATTTCACATGTACTGGTTAGATCAAATGAGAACCACAAATATATTACAAAACTGTGAGAAATGATATAAAAATAAATTTTCACATGTAAATATATGAAGGTTAGCAATTGGTTTTCAAAAGTAGGGCTTGGTTTACCTCATTAAGCCATAATGCTCATCAATCAAACATGGAAGAGCAGTTTGTGGGAATGAGCAAAAGCGCCATGGGTGCGCTTACGTCATCAAGCCAACACCAAAAACCTTTGTAGCTTGTTACAAATGTGGTTTGAAATGAGCTCATATTGCATGTGTGGTTTCATTTTCCATTTTGACAAATAATCGACTGCACCATAATGTGATGCGTACGTTGTATTACCTCATCTACGCATCGACTTGTTAGTGAATCTCAAAAAGGGTGTTGTTCCCAAAGCTGGGACAACAAAGATTTCCAAAAATGAACTGTCGTATATAAAATCTGAAATCTTACTTTTAAAATAACGAGACTTACAACTTATATCATCAACTATATATATAAGACTGTTTGGTAGTGTCCTAATGATATATAAATTATGGGACCGACTATAGGATCGGTCCAATTATCACAACTCTTTTTGCACACTAGGACTTCTTCCATCGACATTCTATCACACCATTTATCACAACTCTCTTGCACACAAATAGGGCTTCTTCCATCTAGGGGTGTAAATGAGACGAGACAACTCGCGAGCTACTCGAGATCGACTCGGTCAAAACTCGGTCAACACTCGACTCGAATAGGCTCGACTCGAACTCGAACTCGACTCGACATACTAATGAGTCGCGTCGAGCGACCTAATACTCGACTCGATAAGCTCGTGAGATACTCGAATATATATTATATATATATAATTAATTTATATTATAATTTATAAAGTATAATGTAAAAAAATTAATAATAATTATTTTAATACAATACATTAATGTTAAGACACTCGAAAATTGTAGCTTGAGCCTTTTTGCTTGAGCTAATGGCTTGACCTAGTGAAAGGGTTTATAGGAGCATACTATCAAAATAGGTGCACCTTCTTTTTATTTAAGTTTGTATATGCTTGTTTTCAGTTTTAAGTTGACGAACAAAAATGAACACGAACATACATACGGCTGTAAACGAACCGAACATCCAACGAACCGTTAATGAACCGTTCGGCAGGAAGTTCGTTTATGTTTGTTTATTTAATAAACAAACGAACATGAACAAGATTTTTTGTTCGTTTAACTAAATGAACGAGCACGAACAAATGTCTCGTTCGTTCATTTACGTTCGTGAACGTTCGTTTATTATGTTTGTTTACGTTCGTTAATGTTCATTTAATTATGTTCGTTTACTAATAATAATAATTAACAAATAAATATTTAAGAAACTAACTATTAAATAATTGTTATTTATATTTATACTTAATACCTAATATATGTATATATATATACCTAATATAATAATAATAATCAAAGCTCCACGATTTTAGTGTAATAAAATAACAATAAAAAATCAATAGCAAGCAATTCTCTAGTCCCTTATTTGTTTAATGTATAGATGTGGGATGACCATCAGTTTTAACACTCTCAAGAGAAGGAGAAAGATGAAATTCCTTCATTTATATCCCACATCGGTGGGATTTACTTTCCTAAGGGCTTGAACTCTAGTATATATATAAGCTTCATCTCATTCTTTTCTCTTGCTATCAATGCCTTCAAAATTTGTTGAGCCCATTGGCTTGAGCCTAGTGGCTTGATTTTAAGTGTAAAGATTTATTGGAGAACCCTCTGAACTTGGGTTCTCTTGTTTGTTTTAGTGTTATGTTTTTGAGTTTGAGCTTGAGAATTTGTTCGAGTTCGAGTTTTGATTCGAGCTTGAAACGAGTTTGAGTTTAAGAATTTGCTTCGAGCATGAATATTGACTACTTGTGAGCTTTCGAGTTCGAGTTTTGATTCGAGCTTGAAACGAGTTCGAGCTCGAGTTCGAGTTTTGATTCGAGCTCGAGCTCGAGTTTGGGAATTGCTTATCGAGTCGAGTTCGAGCTTGAATTTTGACTACTCGCGAGCTTTCGAGTCAAGCTCGAGCTTGAGAATTTTATTTCGAGCTCGAGTCGAGTTTACTGATACTCGAGCTCGACTCACATCATTTACACCCCTACTTCCATCTATCAGTTTGTTCGCACAATTTATCACAGTGTTCTTCAAGTTTATTGGTTCCTGGTTTCTATTGCAAACCTGTATTCCACAAATGGCTATTGGACAAATTGTCTATCAAATGTAGTTCCAATTCTGTTGTAGGGTTGATTATACTCAGATTCTTGTATTCTTTTAGCTATGGAGGGATAAGGATAATTCTATTGATTTATTTTGGAACTGTAGGGATAAGGCTGTTGGATATGGGATATGTCTTCTTTGTTATCACACTGCTATAATACTCAATCATTTTTTTTTTCAAAATCCATTCTATCACAGTCCACTCTACCAAAGTGCATTCCATCACAATATATCACTTTGTTATATAGCACACTCTATCACATAGTGCTTTCACATATATCACATTCCTATAACACTGTATTATATCACACTGTTATCACACCCAATCACATTGATATATATCTTATTTAAATATTACTCTATCACAATGTACCACTTGTTATCACACTAAATCAGAGTGTTATCACAATATGTGACAAATATGAGATTTACTAGCCAACGATCGAAAATTAGGGGATAATTCTTACTAATTAAAATAATATAAAGAATATGAAAAATAACTAATGACGTTACTACCATTCCTTTTCCCTGCAAAATCCACGATAACCAATGTTATAAAAACTGGTTTTTTGGTTGACCCGGTGTGGTGACCGGGTCACGGTTCAACTGGTTCAATCGGTTCAACCGATCCGGGTCAACCCGGTTTCAAGAAATTCTATGTATTTTCTATTTTCCTGCATACGTATATATATATATATATATATATATATATATATATATATAGGGAAAGGTTCATTTGAGAAATGGTAAATGTATGAGAAATAGAGGAGTAATTTTAGCCATTCATCTGGTCAACATTTGCGGCTTTGACCGCGAAGCACCGGTAATTCTTTACATGGTCTATAGAAGGTAGAGGGGTAGTTTCATAAAATACACGGGATGAGTTCATATATGAACCTATATGATTCACATATGAACTATACGTTCATATGTGAATTAGTTAATTAGTTCATATATGAATCACAACAGTTTGTGTATGAATCTGTTAATTAGTTCAACTGATTTATATATGAACTTACAGTTAATTAGTTCATATATGAATTACAAAGGTTCATATATGAATCAATTAAAAGAGTTCAGATGTGAATTACACTGATTCACATATGAACATATAGTTCATATGTGAATTATACAGCTTCATATATGAACACAACCCGTGTATTTTGTAAAAATTACGAAAGTGTCCTTCTATTTTTGGAATAGTCGCAACTTTTGACCAGTCAAAACCGCAACTTTTGACCAGTCAAAGCCAAAATATTTGACCAGTCAAATCTGATCTTTACCGTATGAATGGTTAGGATTACTTCTCTATTTCTCATATATTTACCATTTCTCAAATGAACCTAAGACTATATATATATATATATATATATATATATATATATATAACCAAGAAATTGACGTCCACAAGTTAAAACATTAATAATACACATAACAACAAGTTTTACATCAATCCAAAAACATTAAAAAAACACATAACTACAAGCTTTACATCAATCCAAAAACTTTAAAAAACCACACAAAAGCATAAGTTTTTCATCAATCCAAATACATCAAAACGAAACATAACGTTCAAACCAAATACGTATTGCCTAAATCAATTCAACCGGATAGAACCGGTCGGTTCAATCTGGGTCATAAAATGTCATCAACCCGGTCGCAATTGACCCGGTCTCTTCAACGGTTCCCAGTTCAACCGGTTCGACCCGATTTTTAAAACATTGACGATAACAAACCCTCCTTTTGTCATGTCGTCTTCCACACTATCTCTTCATCTAAAGTTCACTACCTTGGGGACCCAATCTAATTTTTTTCGTTTGAGCGACCCAATCTAAGTTTTTCAATAACCATGGGGACAAAATTTGCAATTTACTCTATAGAATATTATAAACATGGTATATTATGTTAATTGGAAAAGATTTTTATTTTCTTCCTGATTTACTTTAATCGTTCGTTTATCTTGAGAAATTGAAGGAGATGGGTTCTAAGAAATCAATTAATAAATTGATTTCACATTCTCTCACGAATCATTCAACCCAATACAATAGTCAATTGTTTCTCATTGTTGGTTCATCATTAAACCCTAATTTTTTATCCAATGGATGAACTAGAGGATTCAAGTGGGTCAGAATACGAGTCTGAAGATTTTGACGGAGAAGACGACAATGGAGAAGGAGACAATGATACTAGTTCTGAGGAAGAATTTGGTAACTTGCACTATTTTTCTTATTCTTTGTTTTTAATTTCTTCAATTAGTTTATGCGATTTGTGAAGTCTGCTTGTTTATGTGACCAAAATTCAACGACGTCTTTGATAAAATCGCACAACCAGGGGATATTAAAACCTTTAATCATCAACAATTCTAGCCAAGGAAACCAATTAAATATCCCCAAAGTCTTCCCACAAATTTTTTCTTAACTGATTACATCTTATTGTAGCAACCAATAAGAAGAGAAACAAAAGACCAGACTTGAAAGAGCTGATACCTCCACGTAAGTTTGGCTTATTTAAGTTTTTTGATTATTATAAAAATAGGGTTGGTTGTGCAAGAACTATAATGTAACAAACTATAATGGATGTCATGTTACACTCTCTTTGCATTGTTTAAGTTTTTTGATTGTTATAAAATAGGTTTGGCTTTGAAAAGAACCAATGTTTTAAAAACCGGGTAGTACCGGTTGAACCGGAACCGGTGAAGAGACCGGGTCAATTACGACCGGGTTGATGCCATTTTATGACCCGGATTGAACCGACCGGTTCTATTAAAAAACCGGTTGAACCGGTCATAACGAACCGGTATCGAACCGGTTAACCCAACAAAAGTTAAAAACCAATAGTTCGATTTAGGCAAAACGTATTTGGTTTGAACGTTATGTTTCGTTTTGATGTATTTGGATTGATGAAAAACTTATGCTTATGTGTGGTTTTTTAATGTTTTTGGATTGATGTAAAACTTGTTGTTATGTGTTTTTTTAATGTTTTTGGATTGATGTAAAACTTCTTGTTACGTGTATTTTTAATGTTTTAACTTGTGGACATCAATTTCTTGGTTTTTATATATATATATATATATATATACGTATGCAGGAAAATAGAAAATACATAGAATTTCTTGAAACCGGGTTGACCCGGACCGCTTGACCCGGACCGCTTGACCCGGACCGCTTGAACCGGTTGAACCGTGACCCGGTCACCCGAGTCTAATTCTACAATGCACAAACTACTTCCCAAAAAAAAACTGCTTACAAGAATTGGGAAAAATGTTACCCGAGTGTCAATCATATATGTTAATGTTGGGTTTTGATCTATTTTTATACAAGTAAATCTAAAAGATGTTGATCAAGTACCTTTTGATCACTTTTTTGATCACTTGACATGGGTAGCAGTGAACGAAGATATGCATACAAGTCGTTAACCTTCCTACGACGATCTCTTTCACTTGCATTATAACTGAGAACACTGAACATCGAGTATAAGGCCTGAGAACACTTGCATTATAACCCCCCCTCTCACACTACTAAGGATTTATGAATTTCAAATCTAAAACCCCTGCGCACACCAAGAAAAAATTTCTCCAGTTTAACACCCAAACCTCCAGAAGGGCCTCCTTACTACTCCAAAACAAATTCAAATAGCCTATCTCCTTTAACCTACACCCCCTTATAACTCCATCCCAACACCCAACCCCAAAAACCCTTTTGAACTTAGAATACAGAAAGAAATACATGCATATTATTAAGCATTAAGCAGGTATATACCCTCCCTCCCAAAGAAAACCCAAGTGTTTCCCAAAGCTCCCCCCAAAAGGAACCCACCCCATAGGATCACATTTGCACAAAATTTTCCCAATCTAACAATACTCTCATCCAGAATACATCCCAACAGATTTGCCTTCACTTTCTGATTGTCCCAAAGAAACCACCAACCAACCATCAAATTCCAAATAGTAAAGCTATATTCCATGAAGAACAACACATGACTTATCATAAAGCACACCATTACACAACTCCATATCCCAGATCACAGCCCTTCTCACATGCTCATTATTTTTAACTCTCAAACCCATAAGTCTCATTTTTACTAAACCAATAATCTGCCCAGTCATACAAACAACATATCTTTGTTTGTTGGCATTTATTCTTTGATTTCTTTCTTGCCACACCATATAGATCACAACAGCAAAAACTAGCCTGTGAATAACACTCCATATTGAGTTTGAGCAGGGTAAAATAGCGTTTTGCAATCAACTTTGACCATTTATTCACATCTCCCCTCATATCCTGAATGATGTTAAAAACATCCGAAACCCCCTCCAAAGATCTCCATATCTCCTTGGTAAATTCACAATCAACAAAAATATGATTATGCGACTCCACAACATCATTACATAATACGCACAAATTGTCCACAATAACTTTCCAGGAATATAGCCTATCCAGAGTTCTCAATCTTTCTTTAACGGCAAGCCACAAGATGAAAGCATGCCTAGGTATCCCTTGACTGAACCAAATAAGCTTTGACCAAGGCACCACTTCAGAGAAATAAAATGAATCCTTCCAAATAGTAGAGATTTTAAAATCACCCAAAACACCATTTTCACCCTTCCATTTAACACAGTCCTTCACACCATCTTTTAAAACAAGCATGAATTGTTGAAGAATATTACCATACTTGCTCCATATTTCCAATGGCCACAACCATAAATCATCAACTATTACTTCATGGACCTTCATGTCTAACCTCATGCTGGCCATATATATTTCTCTTTTAGAAATGAAATCACATAAGGGGCCTGATGGATGCCATAAATCAAACCATAATGATGTAGATTTTCCATCCCCCAAAACATGGACTATATGGTTTCTGAGCATTCCTCTAAATCTAACAACCTTCCTCCAGAACCAAGCAACATCAAATACCTCTCTAACTTCCCAAAAATTCTTTCCCTTCAACCTGTAAACATTTATCCACTTAACCCATAAAGACTCCTCTTGAACAATGATTTTCCATATCTGCTTAGCAAGAAGAACTTTTTTTAATCTTATTGACTTGGAATCTTGTTAGCTAAACCGTAAGTTACAACCACATAACATAAGCATATGTTAGAAGTTGTTGACTGTGAGGTTTTCCTTATTGACCACCAACCACTCTCTCTTCATGCCAATTTCTTCTAATTTGCCATTTGCCATTTTGCCCTGTATCTGTGGCATATTCTTTACTGCTCAGTGAAAATATATAGTTATATCCTCGATGCAAGAGAATGTGGAAGGATTGTAGTATTTCCCAAGGAAAAATTGAACCTGCATACAGTTATATACTTCTTTTTCTAACCACATAAATATATATATATATATATATATATATATAAACAACTCTACGTATACACTCTACACATATCTGATCTCTAAGTCTTGACAGCATGAGATCATCATCTTCTGATTGGCCTTTATCAACAGTAGGTGCCTCGTTAACACCAACAATTTTATCATCTTCTGAATCCCCACTTTCTTAGGCTGCTTTACAATTCGAATCTATCCATAATTATGCACAAAGGAACTGTTGCTGCACTTTTTAAAGTTATGATATATGCATGTTTAGAAATGTTTTAGTTTTGTCAAAATTGAAAAAGGGTCAAGTGTGGAATCAAAATGGTAAGATTGTATATATATGTTTATCAGCACACCAAGTGTTTGATTAAATGCCTAAGAGATAAAAATTCTAAGATTAAGCTTAGAATGATAACCATTATACTCCATTTTGATGTTTAGTATGTTAAGTTATACAAAACATGTTTAATTGATTAAAAATTGAAGTTTGGATTATAAAAAGTGAATCGGGAAACGTTTGGAAATCGAACGTTAGGATATGTGTAGATCAACTTCTTTAACTATGCATAACTCTCAAACGGTAAGTCCTAATGAGCTCAAATTTTACAAGTAGAATGACCTAAATGTATAGTACAACTCTTATGAAGGGCCTCGAACCTAGTTGTGACTCTAAGTGGCTCAAAAAGTATGTTTTTAGGACTGCTCACAGTGTACTCGGGATCAGTCCCTGTGTTTTTGTAAAATTTCTATAAAATCGATGGATGATCCAAACGGGGTGATTCCAATTTGATTAGAACGATAGGAGGTCATAGAACAACTTTTATTTAGACACTATAATCTATTTTGGCCTCTAAGTAAGAGAAAAATGCTTGAAAAGAAGAGGTTTAGAAGCTGTCAATTGCAGGGGTGGAACTGCACTTGACTATGTATCGAGTTTTACTTTGCTATGCGTATACGACTGTCCATTTTGAAATTGAAGTTACATAAATACCATTAGAATAATTGAATATGAGTTTTATGTTATGCGTAATAATAATTCATGATTTAAATAGTAACTATTTAAATCATAAATGGCTATGATGTTGATCTTGCTGATGTAACATCAAATTGATTTTCTAACACCTTGGATCTTCAAAAATCACAAATTATAAGCAAAATCATCAATGATTATTTCTATCATAATCAAAGATGTGCCACAATCTCCTTTTGTGATGTATGTTGCCTTCCTCTCCTCTTGCTATTCTCCAGATTAGGTTTCCATGCTCTCATGTAAGTATATTTTCTATTTTACCACTTTTGAACTTATTGGATCAACCTTTCTTTCTTCCTGTCACTTAAATGATAGAATGAAAGTTAAAGACTTTGTCACTTCCTGCTCCTTCCCACTAGAAAACATGTTATGAGTTAAACATTAGAGGATTTCCCAGTGATTTCCCAGTTATATTCTAATTGCAGATTAAATTATGTAAATTTGTCCTTCTGAGCTTATATTGATTTGGTTCCACCAGTCAACCCACCATCAACCAGATTCAACAACAAATGAAGGATTACAACTATTTAATTTTACTCATTCATTAATATTCATCATAAAGAACTTTCTTTAATCTTATTGACTTGGAATCTTGTTAACTAAACCGTAAGTTACAACCACATAACAGAAGCATATGTTAGAAGCTGTTGACTGTGAGGTTTTCCTTATTGACCACCAACCACTCTCTCTTCATGCTAATTTCTTCTAATTTGCCATTTGCCATTTTGCCCTGTATCTGTGGCATATTCTTTACTGCTCAGTGAAAATATATAGTTATATCCTGGATGCAAGAGAATGTGGAAGGATTGTAGTATTTCCCAAGGAAAAATTGAACCTGCATACAATTATATACTTCTTTTTCTAACCACACACACACACACACATATATATATATATAAATATATATAAATATAAATATATATATATATATATATATATATATATATATATAAACAACTCTACATATACACTCTACACAGATCTGATCTCTAAGTCTTGACAGCATGAGATCATCATCTTCTGATTGGCCTTTATCAACAGTAGGTGCCTTGTTAAGACCAACAATTTTATCATCTTCTGAATCCCCACTTTCTCAGGCTGCTTTACAATTCGAATCTGTTCATAATTATGCACAAAGGAACTGTTGTTGCACTTTTTAAATTATGCATCATCATGACAACAACTTTTTGTTTGGACAAAAGCAAACTCTGTTACTTAACATGTCTTGATCCCTTATGCTGCATTTTAAATTTTTTTTTGCCCTTATATAGAAGGATCACCCTTGTTGCTTAACCTGTCTTGATATGTGTAAGTTGCTCTTATGATGTGTTGGGTCATCTAAGATTTAAAGATAACCTCTCCTTAGTCTTTATTGATGATTGAACCTTGTATTTTGATTTATGGTTCTTTGTAATAACTTAGTTAGTTAAACAGATCGGTGAGTCGAAGACAAACCGAATTCAACATGAAGGAAGTCTACAATGCGGATTGAGATGGACTTCAAAAGTGAACTAAGCCTTGTCTGCCGATTCCTATTCGGCAGATCATACCCTTGCCGATTTCTAATCGGTAATTCTTACACTTGCCGATTTGTTGTTCGACATATCTTTTCTTTCGGTGCCGAACTTCCTATGTTCGGCACATACCTCTGTTACTGAATTCCTTTTTCGGTAGTCATTCTCTTACAGATTGCCTCGTTATTTTATAAAAGCATTTATGTCAAACCCTCATGATTTGACATACTTCTTCATTCCCAATGATCTTCTGACAATGGGAATGGAAGCTTCTTTCTTCCTTGAGAAGATATACAATTAGTCTTAACTTGATTGAGACGTATATTTTCTATTTGATCTCAAAGAGATTGTCCCTTGAATATTTTATAATTGATATTGTACTTTCATAGCACAAAAGTTATCTTTTGTGTTATGACATGTCACATCAAATATCTTATAATTTATTGACAATATCTCAACCACTCTTGTCTTTACTCCTACTTGTCCTTTGCACTCATTACATTAGATAGTATATAAAGGATGGAAGTAGCACCTTGCTACTTACGCTTTCAACTCAAGTTTTGGTATTCACAAGATTTCAAGCAGGTTGATAGTTTTCTCTTGTCTCTCTAAGGTTTAAGTCTTTGTGTTCTTAATATCTTCTAAGTGTTAGATTATTTAGAGTAGTACTTAACTATTCTTATTCCGCAATAATCTTTATTTCTCTTTGTGTAATTCTTGATATTCATTATCAATAAAAGAATTAAAATTAAGTAATTTTGTGTTATTGTATTCAACCCCCCCTTCTACAATACTTGTTTACTTCTTTGGGACTAACAAGTGGTATCAGAGCGGTTGGTTTAATCTAATAAACCAGATCCGTAATGGCATCCCCTTCTACAAAACCTGAGTCTTCTTCTCAAAACTCTTTCTACTCTGACAATGGATCCACTGTTAAACCTCCTAAGTTCAACTAGAACAACTTCTCCTTATGGAAAAGTAGGATGATGCTCTTCTTAGAAGGAGCTGACAGTCGGTATCTTACCATTCTTAGTGAAGGTCCTCTTATCCCAAAAGTCTGGGATAGATTTGTCAAAACTCCTAAGGATAAAGAAAAGAAAAAGGACAATATTTTTCAAGTTTCTGATGACTCGTCAGAGGAGGATAGAACTTGTGCCACTGGTCGATATGTTTTGAAAACGACCAAAGAATTCAATGATGAAGATTATTGGACTTGATTCCAAAGTGCGAACCATCATTGCTCAATCACTTCCTGATGAAGTGTACCAATCTCTTGTCAGTCTTAAAACTGCAAAAGAAATGTGGTCAACCCTATGTGTTTTGTATGAAGGTACAAATGAAGTAAAGAAATCTAAGAAAATCTCTCTTGTTCGTAGATACGAATTCTTCTCTCATGAAAAAGGAGAATCTCTTCCCTCCTATTACAACCGTTTTAACAGTCTCTTAAACGAGTTAAAACTTGTTGGAAAACTTTATGACAACGAGGAAATCGTATGCAAATTTATGGATGGTCTTCCAGATTTTTGGAATACCCTTTCCACTTGCATTAAGACTTCCAGGGACTTGGAAAGCCTTCCTCTCACTTCTCTCTATGGTATGTTTCTTAATCACGAACAAACCCACCTTCAAAGGAAAACCATCTATAAAGAAATAAGAGCCCCCTCTATGGCCCTTATCAGTGATGGCTCCAAGAAATCTGTGTGTATTCCTCGTATAACCTACCCTTCTGATGATTCAGATAGAGAAAGTCATGAAAATTTGAATCACTCCTCGAAAGCTTATCTAAGTGAAGCTGATGATGAAGGAGAAGATTCCTCTGTCAATCTTCTTTTGACAG
Organism: Arctium minus; assembly: GCA_954870635.1. Lineage (NCBI taxonomy): Eukaryota > Viridiplantae > Streptophyta > Magnoliopsida > Asterales > Asteraceae > Arctium > Arctium minus. The sequence continues at coordinate 72,316,031 of OX941085.1, read as the reverse complement.
AGGAGATGGGTATGCTTGCAAATTTCTCTAAGTTCCGAAATAACTCTTCTAATAAATTTCAAAGACACAGAAATTTTTCTTCTTCTAGAAACTCCTTGAACAAATCCAAGGAGGATTGCTATGCATGTGGTAAGAAAGGCCATTTTGCATCTGAATGTAGAAGCAATCCTTCTAGGATTTCTAAATCTAATTCTTCTAACTCTTCTAAAAGAAGAAATCTTCGATCTAATTCTACAGGTAGATCGCATCCTAGAAAACCTTCTCCGTCCTCTTCATTCAAAGAGCTTTCCGACAAAGCCGACAAATACAAAGTCAAATACAAAAGAGAGAAAGAAAGAAATTTCAACACTCAGCGAAAAGGCAAAGGCTTGATGGCAGAAACTCTAGACTGGGCAGACGAACCCACTTCCGACAGTGAGAAAGAAGTATCGAGTAAATGTCTTATGGCCAAACTCGATGAAGAACCAAAAGACTCCGGCTCAAGGATGGACTTCACTGCTGAGTGCTCTTCTTCTTCTTCTTCTCAGGTACATCCCTTCCTCTCTCTCACTAATGAAGAAAAGATTGAGGCTTTTGACTCTCTAACTGTACTTTTTCACAATGAAAAAGATGCAAAGAAAAGAGCAAATGCTCAAGTCAAGTCTCTCTCCTCTCAACTTCATGATTCTCTATCCCAGCTAGAACAGTTTAACAAACTAAAAGCTGAGTTAGATGACTTGAAGACTTTAAACTATGTGCTTGCCAAGGAAAAGAACAAGCTTCTAAAGAAGCTTCAGAAGGAACAAGAAACCCTAAACAAATGGAACACCTCTTCCAAAAATCTTGAGAAAATTTTTCAAGATCAAGTTGTTGGTGAAACTTATGGATTAGGGTACTGGAAAGAGAATGCTGTGTGTACTCCCTCTGAAAACATTTCTTCTCCTACTCATAATATTCCTCTGTCTTCTAAACTACCTTCTTATTCTTCTGACTGGGATGATTCTATCTCAGAAGATTCTAATTCAGTATATTCAATGTATCTTCGCGATTCAAGAAAGTTTGGCTACTTTGTATCCGCTAAATCTTCCTAGCCTCTTCTAACAGAAGATCAAGACTCAAATGAGTTGGTCAAACCTGTAAATGATCTTCTTATGTCATTAAATTTAAACGACAGTTCTTCTTCTTCTTCTTCTTTTCATTCTTCGAAAAAGGCTCCTCTCATCTCTAAAGGAAAATCCATTGTTGTTAATGTTCCTAACAAAAGAAAGATTACACCTTCGTCAAAAGGTAAATCTCCCATGAATACAACGGACTTCATCCCTAGAGCCTTAAAAATAAAGAAGTCCAAAGGAATTTCAAACAATTCTTCTTCTTCTGTTTACAAAGGAATCCTTGGACCGGCTCCCTATAACCCTCACGTTCCGTACAGCTATCCCATTTCCTCTCACCTTTCCAAACCTTCTAAATCTAAACCTCAAGGAAAGGTAAAAGCTGCTTCTCTTGAACCAAAGAAGAAATTTATTTACCGAAAGTGTTACAACTGCGGTGACACATTTCATTTGGCGAAAGACTGTCTAAAGGACCGTATCGAAAGATATCGTCAGACCCATCCTTCTTCTTCCTCTTCTAACCCTAAAGGACCCACACCTAAAAACAGGTTCCAAAGGACTAATTTGTTCTTGTCTATGGGCATCATCAAACTTGGTATCTTGATAGCGGATGCTCACGACATATGACTGGGAACAAATCTTTTCTTCTAAACTTTGTGAAAGAAAAAGGACCAACTGTAACTTTTGGTGATAACTCTCGCGGTTCCACTAAAGGTTATGGAACTCTTTCTAACGGTTCCATTACTTTTAACAAAGTTGCCTACGTGGAGGGACTGATGCATAATCTTTTAAGCATCAGTCAACTATGTGATCTAGGTTACTATGTGATTTTCAGAGAAATTGATTGTCTCATCACTGATAAACGGTTTCACACTGTCCTATCTGGCTTTAGAAGGACAATGTGTACGTCATCAATATGAATGACAAGTCAACTGAAGATGAAAGCATCTGCTTCATTTCTGAAGACTCTGAAAAGAAGAACTGGCTCTGGCATAAATGTCTTTCACATCTCAACTTCAAGACGTTAAATGCTCTCTCCAACAAAGAGCTTGTTGTCGGCTTGCCGAAAATCTTTCTCAAAAGAGAAGCTTTGTGCAGCTTGTGAGAAAGGCAAACTGACAAAATCTTCTTTCAAATCAAAACAGTGTTTCTCTATTTCTACCCCTCTACAGATGCTGCATATGGATCTATGTGGGCCTGTCAGCACACCCAGCCTAGGTGGAAAAAGGTACATTCTTGTAATTATTGATAAATACACACGTTACACTTGGGTATTCTTTCTCAGGTACAAAAGTGATACACCTGAAGAAATCATCAACTTTATCAAGAAATCTGAAGTTCTCAACGGTCAATTAGTCAGATCTATCAGAAGTGACAATGGGACCGAATTCAGAAATGCTGCATTAGATGCCTTTCTTTGTGACAAAGGTATTTCTCAAAACTTTGCAGCAGTAAGATCTCCACAACAAAATGATGTTGTGGAAAGGAAGAATCGTACGCTATGTGAAGCTGCAAGATCCATGCTAAGTGAATCAAATCTTCCAACCTATTTTTGGGCTGAGGCTGTCAATACAACATGTTTCACTCAAAATCGATCTATCATTGTGAAAAGACACAACAAGACTTCCTATGAAGTCTTCTATGGCCGAAAACCAAACATTGGTTTTCCTCATGTTTTCGGCTGTCTGTGCTTTATCTTGAATGATCGAGAGCATCTTGGGAAATTTGATCCCAAGGCTGATGAAGGTATATTTGTGGGTTATTCTCTCTCTTCTAAAGCCTACCGAGTATACAATCTAAGAAGAAAATGTATTGATGAGTCAATACATGTGAAGTTTGACGATCACAAGACATCTTCATTATCTTGTGACGATAACAATACTGAACTTCATGAATGGATTATTTCCTGTGTTGGAGAAGAATCTCTAAACATTCCTTCTTCAGGACCTCCTTATTTTCCATTTTCGGTATCTTCTTCTTCCCTACATCATTGTTCGGCAGATCCCTCTCCAGTTACCGAACCCTTTGCTCCTACCGAACCCACATCTCTCGCCGAACCTACCTTACATTCTTCACCCATTCATCACACGCATCCTATACCCACCGATCCTTCACCTTCAAACACTTTTCCTGCACCTCTTCCCCCAGCTATAAAATGGACCAAAGATCATCCAATAAATCAAATTATCGGAGATCAGCAAGCAGGTGTCCAAACTAGAAGAGGTGTTGGAAACATCTGTCTCTATGTGAATTTTCTATCTGTTCTTGAACCCAAGAAAATTGAAGAAGCTCTAGCAGATTCTTGTTGGGTCACTGCCATGCAAGATGAGTTGTCTCAATTTGAGAGAAACAAAGTCTGGAGACTTGTGCCACGACCTTTCGGTAAAACCATTATAGGTACTAAGTGGGTCTTCCGAAATAAGATGGACGAAGTCGGTACTGTAATCCGAAATAAAGCCAGACTTGTTGCTCAAGGATATAGGCAGGAGGAAGGTATTGGTTATGATGAAACCTTTGCTCCTGTTGCTAGACTTGAAGCAATAAGAATCTTTCTTGCTCATGCTGCTCACAAAAACTTCCGGGTCTTCCAAATGGATGTTAAGAGTGCATTTCTCAATGGAGAACTTGCTGAAGAAGTCTATGTGAAACAACCACCCGGCTTTGAAGATTCAGCTCATCCGTACCATGTGTTCAGACTTGACAAGGCCCTCTATGGTCTGAAACAAGCTTCTCGTGCTTGGTATGACACATTGTCTGACTTTCTTCTCTCCAACCGATATACCAGAGGTAAAATAGATAATACTCTTTTTCTCAAGAAAACAAAAGGTAATATCATTCTTGTTCAAATCTATGTGGATGATATCATTTTCGGTGCCACTGATGAAAATCTTTGTCAGGAGTTTGCCTCTCTCATGAAAAGTAAATATGAGATGAGCATGATAGGTGAGCTAACTTTCTTTCTTGGTCTTCAAATTAAACAATCCTCTGAAGGTATTTTCATTTGTCAAAATAAATATATTCGTGATCTGTTGAAAAAGTTTGATTTTGAAAATTGTTCTTCCATGAAAACTCCAATGGCACCACCTCTAAAGATTCATGCAGATTCTACCGGCACGTCGGTGGATATCACAAATTATAGAGGAATGATAGGGTCTCTTCTTTATCTTACTGCTAGTAGACATGACATCATGTATGCTACGTGTCTGTGTGCACGTTATCAAGCCAATCCCAAGGAATCTCACTTGGCGGCTGTGAAACGTATTTTTCGGTACCTAAAAGGTACCATGAATCTGGGTCTTTGGTATCCCAAGGACTCAGGTTTTGATCTAATTGGCTATTCAGATTCTGACTTTGCAGGGTCTAAGGTTGACAGAAAAAGTACAACTGGTAGCTGTCAATTACTAGGTGGAAACTTAGTAAGTTGGTCCAGTAAAAAGCAAAATTCGGTATCCACCTCCACTGCCGAAGCCGAATATGTTGCAGCTGGAAGTTGTTGTGCTCAAATCTTGTGGATGAAGAACCAACTACAAGATTATGACAAAGTTTATTCTCATGTACCGATTCTATGTGACAATTCTAGTGCCATAGCCATTGCCAACAATCCGGTGTTGCATTCCAGATCTAAACACATTGATATTCGGTATCACTTTATAAGAGATCATATCTCTAAAGGTGATATTGAACTTCACTTCATTCCTACAGATCTTCAACTTGCAGACCTCTTTACAAAACCACTGGATGAGGCACGATTCAACTTCCTTGTGGGATCCTTAGGTATGTTAAATTTATGCTAATTTTTTTTTGGAAACATTGACTATTGTCCAATAATTAACGGTACCTTCTTCACCGAAGCTTTCCTTTCGACATCTATATTCGGTACATATTGTTACCGACATTTCCTCAAAATTTAGTCCTTCCACATACCGAATTCATTTTTACCGAAATTTCTTCGCTATCTCTCTCTTCCAACATCGGTATCACTATATACCGAACCCATCTTCGGTACCTTCTAAATCTGAAAAATCTTCAAACTTCGGTATCTCTACATACCGAATTCATTTGCCGAAATATCTTTCATATTTCGGTACCTCTCTACTTTGGTACCTCTCTCCTTCGGTAAAGTTTATGACGTGTCATCCTTATCCACATCTCACTTACCGAATACTTTCGGCACCGTTTCCTTCCCTATGCATATGTGACACGTGGCGCTTCTGGGTTCGTGTGTTAGATGATGGGACCTTCACGATCTGACACTTAGCCGTTTTTCGGCTTTTACACCTTCCATTACGCATGTATGCGTCGTACCATCATTACTTTCCAACGTTTTGAATTCCAACCTTTCCCTCTTCTTTTTCTAAACTATAAATACTTCTTTGTTTCGTTTCTATTCATTTTTTTCTTCATCTATATTCTCTCAAGAACCTGCAAATTCTTTCTTCAACAATGGCATCCTCAAAATCCTCTAAGGCTTCCAAGGATACTCCTCTCACTCGAGAGTCTCTCATCTTTCATTCATGCAACCAGGTTGCTCGTCTCTCGGCGGATGCTGATCGCCTAGAGTTCAACCAAGTATCCATTTTTCTCCAACGATCTCCAATCTGCCATGCTCTCACTGCCTCCACTAAGATGAGCAAAATGCTCCTTGGTAATTTTTGGTTAACTTGTAAGTATGGCTCTACTACTCACCAGGTGTCTGCTTCCGTTCTATCCTCTGAAGAACACCCCGATCTCTCTTTTGGAGTGGATGATATTCGCTCGGTTTTCCAAATCCCAGAGTTTAATGTGTATGCTCCATTTCCTACTCATCACGAGCATGATGAGGTCGTTGCCGCTCTCCAGTATGTGCACGAAGGAAAATCTAAGGGTTCCGGCACTCTCCTACGAAAGAATATGGGTGCACTCTGGAACTACTTCTTTTCTCATCTCCTCTACTGTCTTTCTCATAAGACTTCGGGGTGGGATCAATCCCCGAAGGCCATTACTCGTTTTGCTCATGCACTTATCTTCATGCGGAGAATCGACTTTGCTCAGGTATTCTTCGACTCCTTGGTCACTGCTATCTCTCCTCCCCGGACTCACAATGTGGCTCTTCCCCGCTTCATCTCTCTCATCATCAACCACAAGCTATCTGCCCAACTACGTGCCGATGCTGCTCTCTCCGAGCCGATGATCAAGTTTGACTTGCCAATTTCTCAAATTAGCAAGCAAACTATTTTCAAACAAGCGAAACCCACTGACTCTCCGCTCACCTCAGGTATGCTTTCCTTCATCTTCTCCCAAGCCATCCAAATCGGTGGTCCCTTCTCATCCTAAACCTTCTCGAGCTAAGTCAGTGGCTATTAAAAAGAAAAAGGCCACCGGCAACGTCGCACTTTCTCTTATGACTCTGCCGCTGACAAATCCGTCGGTGGCTACCCAGGTCATTACCCCTTATGTTTCTGTTAAGCGACGAGGCTCAAAATCCCCTCCTAAGTCTCGTTCTAGGAAACTTAGGAAACCTTCGGCCGAACCTCACACTCCATCTACCGATTCTCAAAAATCGGCAGATGTTGAACTTTCCCCTCCCGGGCCACGGGGATCGGCTAAACCCTCTCCCACCTCCTCCAAACCTTCTCAACAAGATTTGGTTGTACAAAAGGAGTCCCCAAATATTCCTTCTCCTCCTCCTCTTTGTGTGGAGGTTGAAGATGAGTTGGTCTTCTCTCCGGACCGACATTCTGCTTCCTCACAACACAGCCTATCACCCGGGGTCAATCCCGATGATGTTGCACAAACTGGGGTTTTATCCCATGATATGTACCGACGCCTTTTCACTCCCTCATCCTCACCGAAGAAATCCCCTTCTCCTAAATCCTCACCAAAGAAATCCCCTTCTCCTAAACCTTCACCGAAAATATCCCCTTCTCCTAAACCTTCACCAAAGAAATCTCCCTCACCGAAACCTTCCCCTACCAAAATGGCTGGGCCTTCTACCCAGGTACCGATCACAATATCTGCCGAGTTCCTTGCCGACATTGTTGACTCCAATCGGCAGGTACGAATGCTCGGTACCCACTTTGAACAACTTCGCAAGTCTTTGCGTGAACCGGCGCTCCTCGATTCTCTGAATGCCAACAACATCTCTATGGCCAAACTTCTGCAGCTCGTCAAAGAGCAAAATTCTGAGGTTGTCGATCTTAATCGCGACATCTTTCGGTGTTTGGATGTAATGCATAAGCAAATTGATGGTCTCCGTGCCCCTCTATCTGCAGCTATGGAATCTCTTCTCAAGGAGGTGGTCAGGCTTAATGATCAAAATACCTCCTTTACCTTGTCGGTGGCTGCTCTCAACCGGATGCTCGGGATCAAGATCTTATCCGTCTACGGCAGCAGACCTCGACTCAGGAGTCTATTAATTCTGCAATTCTCAGTGCCTTGCAGACTATAAATAGGCGTCTTGACTCTCTGCCTGCCGATATGGCTCAATACTGTGCGCAGTCTCTCGACATTGACATCATCGAGTCTGCCTTCACTCCTGCCGATCGCAATGTATTGGAGCGTATTGATTGCCGGGTAAGCCGTGTGTCGGCTAAATCTGGTGTTTCTTCCCCGGCTCATAACTGAGGGGGAGAAACAGACTGAGGAGGAGCAACTCCTTTCTTAGGTTCATATCAGTACGAATCAGGAAAAACCCTCTGCTACTGCCAAACCATCTGCTGCTGCCGAACCTGCTACTGCTTCTACCTTCTGCTACCAAAGAGAAGGGAACCGATCACCCCAAGGTGGTCGAAGAGCCTAAGGGGGAGAAAATGCCGAAAATGGATAAGGGCAAAGCCATTATGTCACCAGATGAAGTAGCTGCTGAAGAAAAGCGTCGTAAAGATGCTTTATTAAAGAAAGCTGCGGATGGTGCTGGTCTTCATCTTCCTTCCCCAAAGGCTACCTCTCCTGTCTAGGCTTATCTAAAGAGGAACTGAAAGCTGCAAAGCTTGCCCAGATTTCTCGTGACAGAGATGCCGAGATAGCGTTGAAGATTGCTGCCGAAGAAGATCCTACCGACTCGATCAAAACTCAGATAGCGCTCTAGAGGACTCGACGAAGAAAAATGAGGAAATAAAGTCTTTGTGTATCGATTGGTACCACAAAACTCTCAATAGACGCCGATGCTCTGCCAAAATCATAGATGTCAAAATAATCAAACCGTCTGCAAGCTGCAAGGTTATTCGGCTAAAGATTACCAGGGATGATGCTTCAATGTCTATGGACAGACTGGACTCTCTTGTTCGGTTCGGAGTATCGGAATGGGTAGAAATTGGTATCTGGTTGTTAAAAAGCCAAAGCTCTGCAAAAGCTGAGGTTGATAAATACATTGCAGATCTTCAAACCAAGTTCAGAACCTATCGAAAAAGATACAACATTGTCCATACTCCTGCTGAAGAAGAGATCATCAACAATTTAATGTCTGGTCGTCCTCCTCCCAAATCGAAGTCGAAATCCAAAAAGGAAGACGTGTTTGCCCAAATGGCTAGAGAAGGAAAGGTCCCGGATACTTCAAATCTCGATCTATCATTACCAATTCTGGTTCCTCATCCATCAACCACTGTGATTTCTGAGCCCACTCATGGTATCTTCTTCAACGACGCGCTTGGGCAGATCTCCTTCTTCAGATCAAGCCAAATCCCTATTGCCGACACAACCTTTCTCCACGGGATTATTCAAATAATTCCAATATCGGCTAGGGATCTCTATGTGGCTACTACCGACGAACAAAAGAAGAGGGATGCTGAACCGCATTTTTCTTTTGAATAAACTCGGTGTAGTTTTATGTTTGTGTTTATTTTGTTTTCCTCTGTATTGTAATCTTCTTAAAAAGATTAATACATTGAGTTTTTATTACTTATCGTAAATAGTTTGTACAAATCATTATTTCATTCTTTTATACATGTAAATGTCGGATACTCTAAAAAAAATCCAAAAATAAACAAAAAGAATGGTCTATGTGAAAAAGAACCCAAAAGAGAATGAAAAAGGGTCAAAATGCATTATTCATTAACTTCTAAGTTGTATGAGATGTTATCATCAAATAGGGGGAGATTGTTGGGTCATCTAAGATTTAAAGATAACCTCTCCTTAGTCTTTATTGATGATTGAACCTTGTATTTTGATTTATGGTTCTTTGTAATAGCTTAGTTAGTTAAACAGATCGGTGAGTCGAAGACAAACCGAATTCAACATGAAGGAAGTCTACAATGCGGATTGAGATGGACTTCAAAAGTGAACTAAGCCTTGTCTGCCGATTCCTATTCGGCAAATCAGAAATCGGCAATTCTTACACTTGCCGATTTGTTGTTTGTGGCATATCTTTTCTTTCGGTGCCGAACTTCCTATGTTCGGCACATACTGTTACTGAATTCCTTTTTCGGTAGTCATTCTCTTACAGATTGCCTTGTTATTTTAGAAAAGCATTTATGTCAAACCCTCATGATTTGACATACTTCTTCATTCCCAATGATCTTTTGACAATGGGAATGGAAACTTCTTTCTTCCTTGAGAAGATATACAATTAGTCTTAACTTGATTAAGACGTATATTTTCTATTTGATCTCAAAGAGATTGTCCCTTGAATATTTTATAATTGATATTGTACTTTCATAACACAAAAGTTACCTTTTGTGTTATGACATGTCACATCAAATATCTTATAATTTATTGACAATATCTCAACCACTCTTGCCTTTACTCCTACTTGTCCTTTGCACTCATTACATTGGATAGAATATAAAGGATGGAAGTAGCACCTTGCTACTTACGCTTTCAACTCAAGTTTTGGTATTCACAAGATTTCAAGCAGGTTGATAGTTTTCTCTTGTCTCTCTAAGGTTTAAGTCTTTGTGTTCTTAATATCTTCTAAGTGTTAGATTGTTTAGAGTAATACTTAACTATTCTTATTCCGCAATAATCTTTATTTCTCTTTCTATAATTCTTGATATTCATTATCAATAAAAGAATTAAAATTAAGTAATTTTGTGTTATTGTATTCAACCCCCCCTTTCTACAATACTTGTTTACTTCTTTGGGACTAACATGATGTTACTTCATGATTATGAACTTTGACATTAAATTTTACACTTTTAACAATTGTAAGTCATAATGTATATGATGAAATTACTATTTTATTTCCTATTTTCTTATTTAGATCAAGATAGAGGGGATCCAGAAGAAGATAGAGGAGATCCAGAATAAGATAGAGGGGATCCAAACGAAGAAATTGGGGATCAACACGAAGAAATTGGGAATGTAGCAAAGAAGAAGACCAGGGGTTTAACTAGGTTAGTAAAACTTCATAAAGATTTTAGAGAATCTAAAGGAAAGAGACATGTAGTAGAGTTTGATCAATGGGGCAGATTAACGGGGAAATATAGAGCAGAGTTCTCTAGTTACTTAGGGGACTTGGCAAGACAGTTGGATTTCGCTTCTTAAAATGGAAAAAAGTGACGAAAGAGCTGAAAGATATGCTTTGGGATTCAATAACGGTATGCATCAACCGATTTATATTAAAGGTTAAGGTTCTATTTATTGTTCTTTCTATCAAACATATGTGTCTAACTTACTATTAAATATGATGCCAACTTTATTATGAAATAGATGTGTCAAGGAGGAAACAAATGATGTGTCATCTCGCTGAACATTTACGTGATTTCAGAAGGAAGTTATACACAAAGTATATTCAACCCAATATAGGTAAACCCAGGAAACTCAAAGTCGTTCCTAAACTATACAGGGGGTTTGTGCAACAAAAACATTGGGACGCATTCGTGGAATGGAGACTTTCACCAGAATTCAAGGTCCTAATAGTACAAATTCTTTTAATTATCATTGTTTTGTCTTCATTTTATTAGTCTAAATAATGATGTAAATCTTTTATATGCGTTGCAAGGATGTGTCTAAAGCGGCAAAACAAGCACGTGCCAAGGTCAAGTACCCACATCGGTTGGGACGTTCGGGATACACGGGACTAAGCGAAAAACTAGTAAGTGAGCTCTCTTATTGTATGTGATTTGCTGTTTGAGTTATACTCCATCTGTTCGGTTAATGAATTACTAGGTCAAGAATAAAGAACTTGCGGAAGATGAAGTTCCTGAGCGGTCTTTCATGTGGAGGAAGGCACGTGAATCGAAAGATGGAGAATACAAAGACGATGATGTTAGGAATGTGGCAAATGAAATTGTAAGAAACCTGCAACTTCCTAGTAATGTGATTTTTACTAAAACAAGTGTGCAAGTATATAATCAAAATTAAAATTTTCCCTATTATGTATACAAACTTGCCATGAAAAGGAGATTGCAGAAGGATCCATAAAGCTTGACGAAGGCACCGATGCCCTTACTTCAAAGATCATAATGGACGTGTAAGAGGGGTTGGAAAGGGAGTCACTCCAACAAAATATTGGTACATTCCTTGGCGTAGAGGCACATCAAATGAACACATTGCTCAACTTGAGAAACAATTGGATGATGAGAGACAACAACGTGAGGAATTTAAGTTGTTGTATACGAAGATGAAAGAACAAAAACAAACAATGACTGAAACCTTAGCATCGAAGGATGAAGAAGCTAAACATTTGTCTACGGTGGTACAAGAACAAGGTCAAACGCTGAATGCCTTATAATCTCTTCTTGCTTCTCATGGAATTACATTACCAAAGTTTCCTACTACAAACAAAATGTCTGAAAGACAGGTATTACTTTGTTCTTTGTTTGAATGTATGTTTAAGAGACTACTTCAATAAATCATTGTAAAATGTTTAAAATCTCAACTACACTTTCTAGGAATCTTTAAGAAAGGGTTTGCGATCGTCACTTCCTATGCTACCCCAACAATCTACTCAACTAACTTATACAAGTAGCCAACCGTCTTCTGGATCTAGGCATGAACTTTCTGGTGCTATCTCGTCTTCTCATATTAACTTGCAAGAGTCTGATAATACGGTATCTCAATTTGTCCCAACTAAACACCCAATAGTATGTTTTTTAAATTGTTTAGATTAACATAAATCGTAGGGTTGTGATTTATGATGTACATATGTCTTATAATTTTGTAGATCGTAGAATGCCAACTGGAGTATCCAGAGCTAAGAAACATCGTTGCACGCGGTAGAGTTTATTGTTCATTAGAGGAACAAATATTACATGGAGTTACTCTTGATAATGATTGCTATAAAGTCTCAATCGATAAACCTATAAAGCCGATTGCTTTTTTACCAATAGAATCCGGTGAGCACAAGACGTAGGGGAGGCAATTGATAGTTTTGTGGCCTGGCCAAAAAGCCTTGTCATCCCTGACACAAAGGTTAGCTGCTTATCCAATTTTCTTTGGTCGTTAACTTTTATTCTCACATACTAGTCTACCTATTATAAACCGTAAAAAAGTGTTTGTGTATTTTATTTTCTTATAATTTATATAGCCCATCTGACATGCATAGGTTTGGGTAAACGACAACCATAGGGGTAAATCTTACCCGGTAAGTAAAATGAAAGTGTTGAATCTTAGCGGTAAGCGTTTACCGGGTAAGGTTTGGGTAAACGACCCTTTAGTGTTGACGGTTGCATTATATGTAATAATAAGAAATCTTCACCTTGGAAGGTTAACATACAATTTTTATTAGTATAACATTACTACAAAAAGTGTAATAACATGTATTTTATTCTTGTTGCAGGTACCGGATCCAACTTCTAATCAACAGGATGATAAACAAAATTCTAAGAAGAGAAGGAAGAATTATATAAGTGTCAGTGAGTTACAGAATGAGTTACAGAAGACGAAGCATACGAGGAGCAGCTTTAATAAGAAAAATTCTAACATATTAGAGAACTAGTAGTGATAAGTTTATCATTGGTATTTTTATTCCTTATGATCATATGACTATTAATTTAATTGTTTGATGTTTTTAAGTTAATTATTATATTAAACTTTTTTAAAGATTTATTTATTATTTTGGCACACATTATTAAAACCATTGCAAATATTATTATTGTCATCATCTTTTATGGCTATATGATTTTCAATTTAAACTGTGATTATAAGTAGTTTATGGTCACATTTTAATTATTTCATATGGTCGAAACACAACCAATAGCCATGGTTCTACAATTTTAAGAAACCATTATCAAGAATTGGCTACGGTGGATATAAAATTTGTGTGACTACAAATAGTTTAATGCCACGGTTTTAGTTATTTCGTGTGACCAAAATGCAACAATTAGCCATGGTAATTATAATTCAACGTGACCATACATCATGAATCGGCCACAATTACTATGAAAATTGTGTGACTATAACTACTTTATTGTCATGGTTTGGTTATTTAATGTGACAAAATGGCTACGGTTTGATTGAAGAAAAAAAATGTGGCTAAATGCATACGAGTTTTTGTACTAGTGTTAAGTATAGAAAAGGGTCATTATCAAATCACTGAGATAGTATGGATCAACAGTTCCCACAAAGCCCTGTTCCCTCTCAAACCCGTGTACCTCAAGACTGGCTTCTCCCAAACCCGATTACTCCTCACACCCGTTTCCCTTGCCTCACCCTCACATACCTCAAACCCTCTTGTTCCTTAAACCCGCTTCCCTGCCTTAACACCTTCACCACCAGACCTGCATCACTCTTCTCTCTCTCTCTCTCTCTCTCTCTCTCTCTCTCTCTCTCGGTCTCTCACTTGTACACACCAATCACCAACACCGGCGTGGTCGATAGTGGGGTTGAATCTATAACAGCCGCCTCCCGCCGACAACCCTCACGCCGGCGAACAACCCCTCCGTAATATCATCGACCACCACCGCCTCACATCCCCTAAACCGTGACCTGCTTCTCTCAATACCCTGCCACATCCGAATCTCACTCCATCTCGACCCCCGCTTCCCCCAAGCCCGATTCCCCAACCTCGGTTCTCTTCCACACCCACTTCTCTCAATCCCAGTTCCCTCTTTCTCGGTTCCGTTAACCACTGCACACGACCACCACAGACGCTGCCGCCTTGGACGACGACGAGCTTCACCCCCACCGCATATTGACCTATTCAGGGGTTTGTGGTTTGTTTGGCTCAATCGATCTGGACTACGGCTCAATTTCGACATCGATTGCAAGTTAGGGCTTGGTTGTTTTTTTTTGGTGTAATATGTTAGGTTTGGGTTTGATTAATCTGGATTTGTTTATCGGCACTGATTTAGGGTTAATCTTAATTTTTCTATATCGATTTTGGATATATATCGATCTTGGGTATGTATTGACTTTGTTCATATCGATTTCTAGGACTTTGTTTGATTTCGATTTTGGGACTATTTGATTGAGATGAGGTTGATTTTAGATTATGTTTAGTTTCTGCTCATTGCTATATCGATTGCTTTGATTATTATCGATTTTTTTCCCATTTGAGTTGATTGGCATCGATTTGGGTTACGGATTCTATGATTTGATTTAGGGTCATCTTCAATTTGTTCATCAATTGATAGATTGTGTTTGATTAGGTTTTATGAGTTCTTTTTGTGCAATCTCAAACGTGTTTTGCATAGCTTTCAATTGGTTTACTTCGGTTCACTGTGGAATGTTTTTTGATTCTTTGTTTAAGCAAGTTTGGGTTTGTTCTTCACAATTAACTTGCCTTGATTACCTGTTTTTGATTCAATTGGTCTGACTCTGTGGTTGATTACTGCTTCAACTGTAACGCCCCCAAATTCAGTAAGAGCGACTAATTTAAAATTTTATAAATACATCGATAAGTAATTCATCTACAATCACAATTTAATATTTAACTTCAATACACACATTTCGTTCTATGTGAACAGTCTATAATAAGGACGGGTGCTACTAAAACCTAATAATAGTCACTATCTCCAACTGCAGAAGACTTCACCAAACTACTTACTCTCGTGTAAATCTAATGCTCATCTCCTCGTAGCACTGCTAGAACCAAACCCCAACTGGAAC
This sequence comes from Arctium minus, assembly GCA_954870635.1. Taxonomy (NCBI): domain Eukaryota; kingdom Viridiplantae; phylum Streptophyta; class Magnoliopsida; order Asterales; family Asteraceae; genus Arctium; species Arctium minus. Next base: position 72,300,978 of record OX941085.1, on the reverse strand, counting down.
CAGATGCACATGCCGACAAATAAAAAGTTAGGCTTAACGCCTAGTGATTTCAAGAGTTTTCAACATATATGAATACTTAATGTTAACAATAAAGATTATCATTTAAACCATAATTTTCTAAAATGGTTGGCTTTAATATGAGACGACTCATTTTCCAAATATGCACATTTTAAAGACGAATGCTCCAACATAAAATATTCTTTCGTAGAGTAAATTCAACCCAAAACTCAGTCAAAGCATTAAATAGAAATTGAACTCCCAAATTATAAAAACGTAGATAAAACTTATTTCCCGAAACACCCAAACACGGGTGGAACATATTACCAAACTCATAAACATCATGGATAAAACCCATACATATAAAATGTCACCGAAAACATGGATACCAAAATACAATACCCAAAATAACACTTTTCGGTGACGGGGAAGACCCGATTCCATCGAATGTGGTGGCACATAAAGATAAGCCATTATAAGCATAACTTCAAGGATGGGCAACCATTGACATCAACCCTATTCATGGATCTTTAGCCATTGGAACATCAACCCTATTCATGGATCTTTAGTTCCAAAGAATCACCAAGTTCAACCCTATTCATGGATCTTTACCTTGGGACCTCACCATCCTTGACACACTTGTTCATTTGGAAACTTACATCTTATCACCAATGCCTATTTCCAAATTACAACCCGGGGACCTCATCCCGCATTTACATGATAAACTGACCTCTATGCCTATGGATCCAATGCATTACGGTCAAAACGTTACATGACTCAAAAGAATGACAACGCACTCAAAACATGTAATTCCCAAATAAGGTGCAACTAGGCACACCATACGACCAAGGCTCCTTAACGAGCTACCAAGATTGAACAAATGTTCCAAAGACTCATTTTAATCAAACCGAATCAGAGCTCAACAAATATTGCTTTATCGTACAATAAAACATTTTTAACCAACGGTCATGCAACCCAACGACTAAAAATTTGATTAATCCAATACACAAAGTTGGTTTATGCAAACCCTTTTCCAAATGAACTCATACCCTTATTTCCAAAATATCTTATGACACAATGATATGCATTTTCCCAAACGGTTATATAAGATCAAGTACCCAAAAACGACAATTACGTCCAATAAACTCCATTTATATAAAATTGTCAAGGACACATGTCTACATGATTCATTTATCAAAATACCCAAGAATGTATGTTATATAAGTTTATAAAGTTGAACACTTCAAAATAACCAAAACTTATCAGCAGTTAACAAATTTCATGTAAAACACAAAACACTTTAAAATAAACATTTTGGCATGTACACCATTTTCACAAATCGACTTGAACTCACCTCGCTAGATTTAGGCTAAATCTAGATTTTCCCCAACTTGAGCTCCTTTGAAGAAACTTGGATCTTCGAGCCAAAAACTTCCAAAAACCTAAATCCATAAATTTTCAACCATAAATATTCATATTCAAACATATAGAATCGTTCCCCAACATCTTGTATCAAAATCTCCATTTTGGCCAAAAACCCTAATTTGACCTAACTTTTCTCAAAATCCTCAAAATCGAAATTTGAGAAACATAAACACTAGGAAATCATCAATAGATAATTTATGACTCATAATCAAGTTTACAAACTAGGAGGATCAACTCACCACTTAGGTTTTAGTGAAAACCTAGAAAAACCCCAAATTTCTTGAAGATGGAGGTGATGATGATGAACTTATGATCTTTGCTTCCACTCCATCACCATATACTCTTGGATATTCCCAAAACTAACAATCTATCCTTGAAAAGATCTCAAATACGAAACCATAGCAATTTGAATCACCAAAAACGGAGTATAAATGAGAAAGTTATGAAGATGAAAGGCTGAAAACCCGATTTTTAAGCTCTAGCACCGCTGTGCCACATTGCCATGTGACTTTGCCATGTCATTGTCGCATGACATAGTCGCACAAGTGCTCCAGAACACCCTTTCTTGCATGCTACTTTGCTAGTGCGACTATGACATGGTCATTGTAGCCGGACCCGTACCAAGCCCCGAAACTCGACTTTCTCTATGCCAACACCCCCGAAACTCTTAGGGACCTTAAATAATACTTTCCCAACCTAAATCCCACCATTTCCAAGTTGCAAAAACGTCCGAGTGACCTTTACTTACCGAATATTGCAGGTGTTACAATCCTCCCAACCTTAAAAGAGAGTTCGTCCTCGAAATCTAGTTTCCCATTTAACGTTGCCTGCAGGATAGATTGTCCTTAATCCATTTTCCTGAACCACTGCCATAACCCTTATGCTGATACTCACGACAGCAGCCCCCTTGGGTACATTACACTTATATCCGAGTGAACACTTAACTTACTAAAGCAGTCTTTACCCACAAGACTACGGTCGTCTCCTAACCTTGGGTCACAAGAGTAGTTTGTGACCTCAACTTCTCATTGAACAATATACCTCAGCTCAACATACTTCTGAACCCAAACCCAAGTTCGACATCAACCTCCAAAGAATCCTCTAAATTCTTAATACTCGGTTTTTGATATTGACAAGGTCGTCCTCCCGAGGCGTACCAATACACTCTCCATGTAGTTGGTTAATGCAGATCTGGCTATCACTCAACTCCGATCTACTTCCAACCTCGAACATTCCATCATAAGATATTTACCATGTCAGGAAAGCTTATACACATCAATACTTAATTACCAAGATCTAATCTTCCTTTAAATTCCACCACCGATAGGTCAACTTTTCTCATGATCTAATCGGGATACTCCCAAACATTCCAAGATTCATTGACTTCACGAAACGAGTCGACGCCTAATATCAAAATGGTGACATCGAAAACATGAGCATCCCGCCCAATAGTTCATTCCATAAGTGTTGTCGCATTAAGGTTGACACCTAACAGATGATTAGTATTCCCAAATCTTACGTCCTTAACCAACGGACCACAATAATTCCCTTGTTCCAGGAAACCCATAAAGCTGGCACACCGCCAAAAAGTAGCACGACGTCAAACGACCAAGCAACCCATCAAGTCGGACCCAACCAGGCGTAGATACTCACACAAGGCCTTACCCCACAGGATTACCGAAACATGAAGATCACCTCTTAGTTAACTGGAAAAACATGAATCTATTACCTCGATTATTCGTGCATGCACAGATTCAAAACTGAAACCCAACAATCAAGGCTGACCACAAGTCGGATCATCCGACGCGTCAAATTCCAAGGACTCATCTGGTCCCTAATTACAACTCTTTTCAAAATAAGGTCTTAAATCTATAGCCCTAATGAGTTCAAGGTTTTTCAATTAATATGCCAATCGAAATTTTATAAAATTTCCGAATACACAAGCTTTATTACGATTAATCGCATGAGTAAAATCCACTACCGATTTCTCGATAGGTGTGCAAAATGATCATCAATAACACACATGTAAAGCAATTTCGAAATTCGTATGGTCTTTACTCACGTTAATAAAGGAAATAACAAAAGATGCACAACAAAATTTCAAACGGACTACCATGGTCCTAGCATGCCTCAAGTTATAACGTGTATGAAGAATAATTTTATGTATTAAAACAATGTACAACCAAGCGTTTGGACAAACTCCCGAAGAAGAAATCTACGTAATCCAGTTCTAAAAATTTCTTTTAACCACCATATGACATGGAAGAAAATTTGCCAATAAGACCCGCAGGCCTGAGTTTATTTCTGAAAATTTAACAAAGCAAAACGCGCATGCGATTTGGTTAACTTAAAGCAATTTAAATCGATTTCCACTCTTAAACCGCATAATAAAATGTTCTTTGTCCCCAGAATAGTGGCTGCCATGACATGCATACCGATAACTCATTTAATGTATTTGCGAAAACTTATAATAGTAAAATCAACGACTAAAGCATGTTCAAGACAAAAGTTCAACACAAGACAAAATAAATCTTATGTATGTTTACTCACACCAACAGTATAAATTAATTTAAATTTTAAGTAACGTGCAACGAGATATACTCATATAAACTAAGGAAAATCACACAATATTGAAACTTCCAAAAATAACATACGGGATAACACTTACTAACAAAATCTCAAGACGTCCCTCATGGTTGCGAAAAGACATGTGCAAAACCCGCATGATACGAAAATGTTAAACAAGGACTCATGAGTTAACACACACAACAATTCAAGTATACGCGTTTCCAAAATTTTATCTACGTGATGCAAACTGTCGTAAAATAAAACTCCATATGACTCGACTGAATTTTTTTTTATATAAAACTCATCGACGCTAAAACCAAACGATGCCAAAATTTCCATTTCCCAACATAAAGTATAAAACGACAGTATGTCTAAAAATGTTAAAATTCTAAGAGTTTCTCTCCTTTTTTTTTCGCAAAGTAGAATAAAGTGACATTTTTCAACATAATTTACATGAGACGCGACACCTAATATACTCGTAAATTTACACGTAATGAAGTTAAAACTTACGCATTTCAAAATACACTAATGCGTAGGAAAATGTCATAAAATAATACTTCATAATACTCAACAAAACTCACACGGAATAAAATTTTCTATAAAACTCGAACATCAAAACATGGGAATAACTTTTCCTCTAGGACCTTAACATACGTGGAGGAGATCCCATGTCAAGGTCATAAATCGCAGTTACTTGCCCGAGACTCTAAACAAGGTTGAATCACACACACTACGGTATCCGAAAATATCATTCGACAAAAACAAGGATAAAGAAAATCTCAACAAGGTCTGCAATCGTATGCAATAAAACAATTTTATGCATGTTTAAATTCATGGTTTAAAATCTCGTGTATGCTAAACATTTTTCCCAAAATTTCGTAATTCTACTCCATTATGATTTGAGAACATGGGAAACAATTGATGCAAACTTATTTTAGAAACAAGTTTCGTGCATTAATTTTGGTCGGCTCTCGGCATTCTAGGTCCACGCTTCCCAATTTCCTAGCCACGCTATCGACAACCAAATGCATCAAACATCCTAAAGCAATAATCACACCAATATGATTAACTTACAATCTCTTCTTGAAATAGAGTCTCTTTATCAAGCCTATGGTTCTAATTTCAACCAATAACCCCGACTCAAAATGGTCAACTTAATGTATTCATCATACTTAACCATCACTCCAAATGACAATGACATAAACATCAACTTTTCTATTGGCTACTCGCTTAGAAACTTTCACACTACCCCAACGGTCATCATACACAGGTAGTTCAAGCATACACATGTAACATGTAGGTTCACCACAACACTGGCCAGGTGCAATTATGAACGTACCGTACATGATCATCCTTGCTACCCTCGACGAGTTTCCCGTTTCTAGCGACTCTATCAACCTCAAAATATCCTAACTAAAAGTACCAAATGGTGCAATTCTCTCTTTCAATCACCTAAACAACGCTAGTTTGAGTCTAGGTATCCAAAATCAATACCTAATTCTCTCAAACTTATGCTCTGATACCAACTTGTAACGCCCCCAAATTCAGTAAGAGCGACTAATTTAAAATTTTCTAAATACACCGATAAGTAATTCATCTACAATCACAATTTAATATTTAACTTCAATACACACATTTCGTTCTATGTAAACAGTCTATAATAAGGACGGGTGCTACTAAAACTAATAATAGTCACTATCTCCAACTGTAGAAGACTTCACCAAACTACTTACTCTCGTGTAAATCTAATGCTCATCTCCTCGTAGCACTGCTAGAACCAAACCCCAACTGAAACGTGGTGCACATGCCGACAAATAAAAGGTTAGGCTTAACACGCCTAGTGAGTTCAAGAGTTTTCAACATATATGAATACTTAATGTTAACAGTAAAGATTATCATTTAAACCATAATTTTCTAAAATGATTGGCTTTAATATGCGACGACTCATTTTCCAAATATGCACATTTTAAAGACGAATACTCCAATATAAAATATTCTTTCGTAGAGTAAATTCAACCCAAAACTTACTCAAAACATTAAACAAAAATTGAACTCCCAAATTATAAAAACGTAGATAAAACTTATTTCCCGAAACACCCAAACACGGGTGGAACATATAATCCAACTCATAAACATCATGGATAAAACCCATACATATAAAATGTCACCGAAAACATGGATACCAAAATACAATACCCAAAATAACATCTTTCGGTGACGGGAAAGACCCGATTCCATCGAATGTGGTGGCACATAAAGAGAAGCCACGTATCTATGTTATAAGCATAACTTCAAGGATGGGCAACCATTGACATCAACCCTATTCATGGATCTTTAGTCATGGTAGACATCAACCCTATTCATGGATCTTTAGTCATCATAGGCATCAACCCTATTCATGGATCTTTAGCCGTTGGAACATCAACCCTATTCATGGATCTTTAGTTCCAAAGAATCACCAAGTTCAACCCTATTCATGGATCTTTACCTTGGGACCTCACCATCCTTGACACACTTGTTCATTTGGAAACTTACATCGTATCACCAATGCCTATTTCCAAATTACAATTCGGGGACCTCATCCCGCATTTACATGATAAACCGACCTCTATGCCTATAGATCCAATGCATTACGGTCAAAACGTTACATGAATCAAAAGAATGACAACGCACTCAAAACATGTAATTCCCAAATAAGGTGCAACTAAGCACACCATACGACCAAGGCTCCTTAACGAGCTACCAAGATTGAACAAATGTTCCAAAGAATCATTTTACTCAAACCGAACCAGAGCTCAACAAAGATTGCTTTATCGTACAATAAATGTCGGTGTAAACAATAAAACATTTTAAACCAACAGTCATGCAACCCAACGACTAAAAGTTTGATTAATCCCAAACACAAAGTTGGTTTATGCAAACCCTTTTCCAAATGAACTCATACCCTTATTTCCAAAATACCTTATGACACAATGATATGCATTTTCCCAAACGGTTATATAAGATCAAGTACCCAAAAACGACAATTACGTCCAATAAACTCCATTTATATAAAATTGTCAAGGACACATGTCTACATGATTCATTTATCAAAATACCCAAGAATGTATGTTATATAAGTTTATAAAGTTGAACACTTCAAAATAACCAAAACTTATCAGCAGTTAACAAATTTCATGTAAAACACAAAACACTTTAAAATAAACATTTTGGCATGTACACCGTTTTCACAAATCAACTTGAACCCACCTCGCTAGATTTAGGCTAAATCTAGATTTTCCCCAACTTGAGCTCCTTTGAAGAAACTTGGATCTTCGAGCCAAAAACTTCCAAAAACCTAAATCCATAAATTTTCAACCATAAATATTCATATTCAAACATATAGAATCGTTCCCCAACATCTTGTATCAAAATCTCCATTTTGGCCAAAACCCCTAATTTGACCTAACTTTTCTCAAAATCCTCAAAACCGAAATTTGAGAAACATAAACACTAGGAAGTCATCAATAGATAATTTATGACTCATAATCAAGTTTACAAACTAGGAGGATCAACTCACCACTTAGGTTTTGGTGAAAACCTAGAAAACCCCAAATTTCTTGAAGATGGAGGTGATGATGATGAACTTATGATCTTTGCTTCCACTCCACCACCATATACTCTTGAATCTTCCCAAAACTAACAATCTATCCTTGAAAAGATCTCAAATACGAAACCATAGCAATTTGAATCACCAAAAACGGAGTAGAAATGAGAAAGTTATGAAGATGAAAGGCTGAAAACCCGATTTTTAAGCTCTGGCACCGTTGTGCTACATTGCCATGCGACTTTGCCATGTCATTGTCGCATGGCATAGTCGCACAAGTGATCCAGAACACCCTTTATTGCATGCTACTTTTCCAGTGCGACTATGACCATGTCATAGTCGCTTGTCATTGTAGTCGGGCCCGTACCAAGCCCCGAAACTCGACTTTCTCTATGCTAACACCCCCGAAACTCTTAGGGACTTTAAATAATATTTTCCCAACCTAAATCCCACCATTTCCAAGTTGCAAAAACGTCCGGGTGATCTTTACTTACCGAAAATTGCGGGTGTTACATCAACTTCGACTGTTTCTTACGATGATACAGTTGCTTTAGGTTAGGTGCAAAGTCGAATTGGGTTTGGTATATAATACTATTGATTAGTGTTTGGTATCAATCGGTTCGATTTGTGTCAAGTGTTAGAATCAATTTCCTTGCGTTTTGGGTTATTAGTAATTTCGGTTAGGTTAATTAGTGTTAAATGGTTAAATTGATTTTGGTTGAATGGCTTGCTTTAATTGATTCGGTTTAGAGTTCTACTTGACTGATTTTGTCGATTTGATGTGGGGTAAATTGTTTTTAATCTGTCGTCTAAGTCTTGTGGTATCCTCATTTTAAAGTGGTTGTTTTTCGTTCCAATAAATATTTTTTGAATCAAATCGTGATTATCTTACGATCATTTTGTTGAAGTAACAATGGGAAAAACATATATGTATGTGAATGGTCAATTCATAATATCATATGAAGATTCCGAACCTGAAGAAGATCTGAAAAATCTTGAAAATAAAAGCAAAGATTCGGATGATTAATTGAAAAATGAGATCGGTTCTTTAAAAAATAACAATCTCGAACTGAAACAAAAGATTTGATGATCTTGAGAAGGAGATTGAGAAGGAGATTGAGAAGGACATAAAAGTTTTTGGAAATGAAAGGAGTGGTTTCACAAATGAAAGAAATAATTTTGAAAGAAAGATTATTGAGCTTTCAAAGAAAGTTTTCGATGAAAGAAACACTTTTGAGTTTCAAAATGCTAAACTTTCAAAACAGATTTCTGATTTTGAAAAGATTTTGATAGTTGAGCGAAATAATTATGAGATAGAAAGAAAATCTTTTGAGAATAAGAAGAAAGAGCTTGAAAGAAAAATGTTGTTGTTTTCAAAGAAATATTTGATAAACGCAACAGTATTGAAAAAGACTTTGAAAGTTGAGAGGAAGTTTTTCGAAACTGAAATACGTAAAGCTTTCACAGAAATTGTCTGAATTAACGACAGAGATCTTGAAAGAACAGAAGGTAAAATACGATTTACAAAAACAATTTGATTCAATTGTCGAAAAAAGAGATGGTTTATCCGTAAAAGTTAAGAAACTTGAAGAACTCAATTTCAAAGTCGAATTATCTGAACAAGCCAGTCCTGATAATGTTGTTCAGTAACCTTAACCTTCAAGTTCAACGTCCACAACTATTTCTTCGAAGAGCCGTGTCAAATCAAATGAATTTTCAAAAGATCAGATTCTCCCTTCAAACCTTTTCTATAATTCTCTCGTTGATAATACAGATAATCAAGTGTTTCGAAAAGTCAAAATGGTTTGGAGAAAGAAATCAACTACAGAAGACAATGATGGAAACATGTCATACAAATCTCCTGTAGTTGATCAAAAGTCACCGACTCATGTCTATTTCACAACTAAGTTGATTAGTCTCAACCGATCAAATATCTGTTGTACTTATTGTGGAAATAGTGACTTTGTGGATTTCAGGTATGTTAATAGCTGGTATGGTACTTATAGTATCCCCAACCCCCATATTCATAGCTTCAAAGCTAAGGCATCTAACTATCAAGGATCCATCAAAGCACGGATACCAAAACCAAAACCTGTCTAATCTGTTTTGCATGAATGTCGTGTGTGATTTAATTCAGATTATTCACATCACATGACTACAATCAAGGGTTACGCCATCTTTTGAGGGGAAGTACCAGGTTTGTCTCAACTTTCATATCGACTTCTGATCATCTCAGATCAGGACTCGTTCTTAAATGACTTGACTTCTAAACATTTCAGTTTAGAACTCGTACTTCACTGTTTACTTGAATGTTTTATTTTGGCGAGTTAAATGAGTGTTAGGGCTTATAATGTTTCTGTGGTCAATCCAGAACCGGAAGGACCTACCTAAGAAACACATCCAATTCTTAGATATTAGTGAGGAGTCTAGAATGATAGATGAGTTCGGAGTGAAAAGAATATGGTGAGATGTGTGGCATCCGTCAGAAATCAAAATCTTCAAGGTTAGAATCCATCGAGCTATTAGAGAGTAGTTCATAGAATTTACTCCTCTGGAATCTAATTAGATTGGTTAGATTAGAATTTTTCCGAAAAATTTCGGTAGTCGTTTAGAAAGCCCGGTTCGGACCAGTAACTGGCTAAAACGTCCCATAAAATACCAAATATTATGTCACATGTCTAAAATACATAAAGTAATGAGGTTTATATTATTTAGGTGAATATATATTTATTTGTAAAAATTTACTCAATTTAGAGAGATTTGAGAATTAAAAATTGTCGGTTCTCAATTTATCTGATTTATTTGTGAGATTGAGTTATATTATTTTTTTTTATAAAAAAAATGTATATGAGGTGGGCTTGGAGAGGCCACATGGCCGGCCCTCCACCCTCTCCCTCTCTTATTTTAAAAACAAAAATTTCATTTGAAAATTTATTTCTTCACTTCAAAAAAAAATTGACTCTTCACTTTCTCCCTCACTCTCTTCATACGACACCTACATACACACTACATTCTCTCAAGAAATTCCAGAAAATTAAGCATCAATCAAGGATTGAAATCATCTTCAAGTCAAGAATATCAAGTTTACTTCATCATCTACACAAGGTACAAACCCTATTTTATCATTTCTTCATGTTTTATTCAAGTTTGATGTTTGAACTTCATAAAAATCCTCATGCATGTGTAGAAGTATTTCATTTATGGTTTTTGAAGTGAAATGGACATCATTGATGAATAAAACATTCATAAAGTGATGCCATAAGATGATCTTCCATGAAAAACCAAGTTAAAAAGTGAAATTTTGAGCCTCTTGATGAATATGTCGATTTTATCATGGGTACAACCTTGTGAAAGAAAATTTTGATGTTTTAGTTGGTTTATAATCAACATTCTAGTAGTAATTTCAAGTTTAAACAAACTCTTATGATAAGATTATTCAATCTTGTGTGATTAAGAGTCTTGAAAATTGATAAGTGATGAAAAATCACTTATTTAGTGTTCTTTGTCACATGCAACTCACTTTGGACGAAAATTTTGTAGTTATATATGTGTCCAAGGTGTATATTTTCATTCTTAGATCATTATTTAGTAAAAAGGGGTTTAAATCCAAGTGGTTTCACAAGAAACCATGGAAAATGGACCTCTTAATGCTTAATACAAAAACCTTGTACTACACAGCTTGCCGTCAAGAATGGAACTCCCACTTCCGAGCTGTGTATCTCAATATTTGCTCCATGAAATTTGGGCTTTTTGCTTCCAAACCGTAGTTTAATGAGTTATCTTTCAAATGAATCAAGAATCACTCAAAATTATGAGGTTTTGGTCACTCAAATGTATTTTAGAAGAAAGTGGTGCAATCTGTCCCAAGCTGACAGATTAAGTACACGCTACTTCTAACGACCATAACTCCCTCATAAATCATCAAAATGAGGTGAATCTTTTTGTATATAGTAGACTTTTGAGTTATATTTGCATCCATATATGGATCACTGAATTATGTTTAGTTTTGATCCTCCAAAAACATGCTACAACAGAAGTGCGCAACTGATTCAAAAATCAGTGACCTACTGTTTTGTAGAAATTATTTGGGGCATCAAAACACTTCCAAAATTTATGAAATTTTACCTTAGAGTTCTTAATTAAGTATATTAGCTCATATAAAAAAATGGTTAGGATTTTTAAATGGGAAGTTGTATTTTGAAAGCCATTATGTGGATATAATTTCTGGACAGCAAGTGCTGAATCCAGAAAGATGGTTCTAAAAACCTCAAACTTATGTATTATGGTATAAGGATGTTATAATGATCATCAATTCTTATTTTTTTACAATAAAATACATATATTGGCATTTTATAAGATGTGGGATTAGTTAGTTAGGCTTAAGGTCGGGAATTGACATTTAGCACTTTTTGTGCATCTTCCTCTATGGGGACTTAGAAGCTCCGGGCTAGTGGAAATCACTATTGCGTATCTTGCGTCATTATATGAGGTGAGTATTCACAGCCCCACTTTTATTGTTTTGATTGAACTTGGGGTGGAAAGCATGTTAAAATTGAATATTTAAAGATTCATGAGGCTTTGTTATAAAGCGTTACGTATTGAAATTCACGAGGCTTTGTTGTAAAGCGGTTGGTGTAGAAGTTATATGACATGTATGCTAATGATATGTTGAGTTTTTCATTAGTTAAGTCCCCGGGTACACTACTAGTTAACCCAGAAATGGGCCTATAGTATTAGTGGATAGCGCTATTTGGTCTGACAAACCCACCTTATACTGACGAGTAGGGGTGCACTGTACTAGAGAAATATGACTACTTATGTGGTTAAAGCCCACCTCTGAGGTAGATCATGGGGCGTTGATTTGGTCCGGGAAGGTTTAGTAGTGGCTCAACGTGGTTGTATCAATGCATACTTCTTGTCATATAAGCTAAATTGTGATACCCATGAATCAAAGAATTGAAGTTTTGGTTTATACGTATGATTTGCAAATGACAACTTGCATATAAACTTGATTTGTGCATATTTAAATACCTGTGAACTCACCAACTCTCGTAGTTGACCTTTATTTTAAACATGCTTTTCAGGGAACAAGAAGGTACTTGGAAATGACTAAATTTTATCTCTTGTGTAAACCGTGTGCAACACTTTTCATAATAGTGATTTTGTACTTCAATTTTTGAGATGTAAAAGGGATGTAAACTTTTGGAACTTGTTGTAAACAATGGTTGAATGTATGGTGGTATTTCTTTTGTATCCTAGTGCTATGCTTATCGAACTGTCATATTCCGTGTTTCCGCTTTAGCGGGGTGTGACAGACTTGGTATCAGAGCCATAGGTTATAGAGAATATTGGTTTTACTATAAAACCATACACTATAACCACTATTTTCAAAATTATTTTCGCAAACAAGTCTAGAGTTTGAGCATACTACTAGTATAACTAAGATGGGTGTCGGCTTAGCATATTACAATTAGGCAAAGCCTGATCACCTATGTCTAATTTAGTATGCATAAGAAGGGACTCGAAATGGTTATATTAAGAGTTGCTAAAAATAGAAACTTTTTGTTCAAGAATGAAAAGCATGATTTTGTATGTGAGTTCTTATAAGCATTTCATGATTTCGACATTTATTTTAGCATACTAATAATTAAAAGTTTGGTAGTTATGATGAAATTTTAGTTGCAATTGCTAATATTTCGTATAATTGAAATGTATGTTATCATTGTATGATATGTCGAATGCATGATTAATTATTAGATGAGTATTGTATGATGCGCGAAGCATAGATAGATTGCTGGTTCAGGCAAATATAGATACCGATTTGGAATTTTGTAGTAGAGTTATGCCTCCAAGAAGGGAAGACCCGGAAATTGCACGATTGGTGTCCGAGCAAATTCTTGCTACCCTCCCCAATATAGTTAGTCAAGTAGAAGCAAGCCTGAATGTTAATCAAACTAACAATCCAAGAGTCGGTGCGAATGAGAATAGAGAATGTACGTATAAGACTTTTAGATCTTGCAACCCGAAGGAGTTCCATGGCACTGAGGGAGCCGTTGGGTTATTGACTTGGATAGAAGGAATGGAGTCCGTCCTACATATTAGTAAGTGTACAGAAGCAAACAAGGTGGAGTTTGCAGCTTGTTTACTGCAAGGGCGAGCGTTGACCTGGTGGAATACTCAGGTACAAACAAGGGGACGGGAAGCAGTTAATAGACTCACGTGGGATGAGTTCAAAGAGATGCTTAAGGAGGAGTATTGTCTGAGGAGTGAGATTCATAAACTCCAAGCAGAACTGTGGAACCATGAGATGAAGGGAAATGATATAGACACTTACACTGCTCGATTTCATGAGTTGGCAAAGTTAGTACCCCATTTAGTGACACCGGAAGAAAACAGAATTGACAAGTACATTTGGGGCTTAGCTCTCGAAATACGGGGAAATGTGACTTCGGGAAAACAAAAAACGATGCAGGAAGCAGTGAGTTTAGCAACCAAACTTACTGACAATGCAAATCGTTCAGGGTTGTTTTCAAATGTCAAAGCCAAGGGCAAGAGAAGGATGGAGGAACCCATGAGAAGGCAATTTGATGGGAGAAAGGGTAAGGAGCAAAGGATGGCGGGTAATTATGGAATCCAGGCACAGGGCGCGGGTAAGGGGAAGGAGGTACGTCCTAAATGTGACAAGTGCAACTACTATCATCAGGGGCGATGCGTCGTATGTTATAGATGCAACAAGGGAGGTCATTTTGCAAGGGATTGTAAGGATGCAGCAAGACGAGTGTGTTACGAATGTGGAAGCCCGGATCACGTAAGGAGCACTTGTCCCAGACTTGACAGGAGGGCGAATGCTAATCAAGGCCGACCAGTTAACCAAGGGAATCCAGGGAGACCAGCACGAGGGCAAGTGTTTGAGATCGGGGCAGAAGAAGCAAGGCAGAACCCGGATGTGATTATAGGTATGTTTCTCTTGAACAAGCACTATGCATCTGTATTGTTTGATTCTGGAGCAGATAGGAGTTTTATATCATTAGACTTCAGGTATAAAATTTGCCTAAAGTCTCAAAAACTAAAAGAAGACTATGTTGTCGAATTTGCTAACGGGCAAGAGGTTAGGGGCAAGGACGTAATTTCAAACTGTACATTAGAGTTGGCTGAAAAGGAGTTCAGTATAGATCTGATTCCAATCAAATTAGGAAGCTTTGACATAGTAGTGGGTATAGATTGGTTATCTATAAACCGAGCAGAAATTTGTTGCTCCAAGAAAATTCTCCGAATTCCATTACCGGAAGGAGGGATACTTCTAGTACAAGGAGAGAAGTCAAGGAGAAATTTAAAAATGGTGTCGTGCATGAAAATGCGGAAATATTTGAGGAAGGAGTGTGTTGCGTTTCTGGCACATGTAGTAGATAAGGAGATCAAAGGGAAGCGCATCCAGGACATTCCAATAGTCCGAGATTTTCCAGAAGTATTCCCAGATGATTTACCAGGATTACCCCCACCGAGGCAGGTTGAATTCCGCATTGATTTAATTCCTAGAGCTGCACCAGTAGCTAAAGCACCATACCGTTTAGCACCGTCGGAAATGCAGGAATTGTCCGAACAACTTCAAGAACTTCTCGACAAGGTATTTATCAGACCTAGTTCTTCGCCGTGGGGAGCTTCAGTTCTCTTTGTCAAGAAGAAGGATGGAACCTTTCGAATGTGTATTGATTATAGAGAGCTTAATAAACTAACTCTCAAGAATCGATATCCACTTCCCCGAATTGATGATTTGTTTGATCAATTGCAAGGAGCAACGTATTTTTCAAAGATCGATCTCCGATCCGGATACCATCAGATGAGAGTCCGAGAAGAAGATGTTCACAAGACGACATTTAGAACTCGATATGGACACTACGAGTTTCTAGTTATGCCTTTCGGACTGACAAATGCACCAGCGGTTTTCATGGATTTGATGAATAGAGTTTGCAGACCATTCTTGGACAAGTTTGTAATCGTATTCATTGATGATATATTGATATTTTCCCGAAACAAAGAAGACCATGAGCAACATCTAAAGTTGATACTAGAATTGCTCAAGGACCAGAAATTGTACGCCAAATTTTCTAAATGCGAATTTTGGATTCGCAAAGTACATTTTCTTGGTCATGTGGTCAACGAGAAGGGAATTCATGTCGACCCGGGGAAAGTCGAGGCCATCAAAAAAGTGGGAAACTCCGAAGACACCAACGGAAATTCATCAATTTCTCGGCTTAGCAGATTATTATCGACGATTTATCGCCAATTTCTCCAAGATTGCGCAACCTCTAACAACACTAACCCGAAAAGATGAGAAGTTCACTTGGGGAGAGAAGCAGGAGGAAGCATTTCAGATACTCAAGCATAAGCTTTGCAATGCACCAGTTTTAGCTTTGCCAGAGGGAACTGGAAACTTCGTGGTCTATTGCGATGCATCACGTCAAGGATTGGGATGCGTACTAATGTAGAAGGTTAAAGTCATCGCATATGCGTCTAGACAGCTTAAAACCCACGAGAGAAATTATACCACTCATGATTTGGAGTTGGGAGCTGTAATATTTGCACTAAAAATCTGGAGACATTATCTTTACGACACAAAATGTACAATCTTCACCGATCACAAAAGTCTTCAGCACATTCTTGATCAGAAGATGCTCAATATGAGGCAACGAAGATGGGTCGAGTTGCTTAACGACTATGACTGTGAGATAAAGTACCATCCAGGAAAAGCTAATGTAGTAGCGGATGCGTTAAGCAGAAAAGAAAGAGTAAAGCCCTTAAGGACATGAGTTATGGGAGTAATAGTTCAGACAAGCCTTAAGGCGCAAAATTCTCGAAGCTCAAGAAAAAGCATTAAAGGCGGATAATATGAGTGGCGAAACTTTACATCATCTGGAGAAGGAATTTGAAATAAGATCTGATGGAGTGTGTTATTTTAAGAATAAGGTTTGGATACCAAACGTTAACAACCTGCGGTCCACAATTATGGAAGAAGCACACCAATCAAGGTACTCGATTCACCCAGGAGCAGACAAGATGTATCAAGATTTAAGAGAGCATTATTGGTGGCCAGGAATGAAGCGGGACGTTGCCTTGTACGTAAGCAAGTGTTTGACATGTGCAAAAGTCAAAGCGGAGCATCAGAAACCTTCAGGACTTCTTCAACAACCTGAAATACCCCAATGGAAATGGGAGCAATTATCAATGGACTTTATAACCAAGCTACCCAGGACTTGAAAAGGTCATGATGCAATATGGGTCATTGTAGATCGACTCACAAAGTCCGCGCATTTCCTACCAATTCGAGAGGATTATAAGATGGAAAGACTAGCACAATTGTATATTGATGAGATCGTTTCCCGACACGGAGTACCCGTCTCTATCATCTCCGATAGAGATAGCCGATTTACCTCCAGATTTTGGCAGTCACTTCAGAAGGCTTTGGGCACTAGGCTGGATTTAAGTACATCTTACCATCCTCAAACAGACGGACAGACGGAGAGAACCATTCAAACGTTGGAGGATATGTTGCGCGCTTGCACGATAGACTTTGGCGGTAGTTGGGATCAGCACTTACCGTTAGTCGAATTTTCTTACAACAATAGCTATCACGCCAACATTCAATGTGCTCCATACGAAGCTTTATATGGACGTAAGTGCAGGTCACCACTTGGATGGATAGAAGTCGGAGATAAACAATTGATCGGGCCGAACATCGTTCAGGAGACCACGGATAATATATCAACCATTCGGGATAGACTTAAGACGACAAGAGATCGTCAGAAGAGTTATGCTGATAACCGAAGGAAGCCGTTAGAATTTCAAGTGGGTGATAAGGTACTTTTAAAAGTATCACCCTGGAAGGGAATAATACATTTTGGGAAGCGAGGCAAACTGAATCCAAGGTGTATTGGTCCATTTGAAGTGACAGAAAGAATTGGACCAGTCGCATACAAACTCAAGTTACCACAGGAGTTGAGTGCTATCCACGACACTTTCCACATGTCGAATTTGAAGAAGTGTCTGACCGATGAATCACTGGTCATATCACCGGAAGAAGTCAAAATTGATGAACGTTTGTGTTTCAGGGAAGAATCGATCGAAATACTCGATCGAGATGTCAAACGATTAAGACGATGCAAAATTCCAATTGTGAAAGTACGATGGAACTCTAGGCACGGTCCGGAATACACTTGGGAGCGAGAAGATTATATGAGAAATAAGTATCCTCAGCTACTTGTAAAGAAATCATTTGAGGAAAGCAAAATGTGAATTTCGGGACGAAATTCCTTTAACGGGGGGAAATTGTGACATCCGTCATAAATCAAAATCTTCAAGGTTAGAACCCATCGAGCTATTAGAGAGTAGTTCATAGAATTTACTCCTCTGGAATCTAATTAGATTGGTTAGATTAGAATTTTTCCGAAAAATTTCGGTAGTCGTTTAGAAAGCCCGGTTCGGACCAGTAACTGGCTAAAACGTCCCATAAAATGCCAAATATTATGTCACATGTCTAAAATACATAAAATAATGAGGTTTATATTATTTAGGTGAATATATATTTATTTGTAAAAATTTACTCAATTTAGAGAGATTTGAGAATTAAAAATTGCCGGTTCTCAATTTATCTGATTTATTTGTGAGATTGAGTTATATTATTTTTTTTTATAAAAAAAATGTATATGAGGTGGGCTTGGAGAGGCCACATGGCCGGCCCTCCACCCTCTCCCTCTCTTATTTTAAAAACAAAAATTTCACTTGAAAACTTATTTCTTCACTTCAAAAAAAAATTGACTCTTCACTTTCTCCCTCACTCTCTTCATACGAACACCCACATACACACTACATTCTCTCAAGAAATTCCAGAAAATTAAGCATCAATCA